>LR824534.2:11822500-16662782 GCA_902850265.1 Spodoptera littoralis
CGGTTACTGTATAACAGTGTGGGGTGCGGCTGGTAAAACTTCGTTGCTGAAAGTCGAAAGGGCTCAACGCGCCCTGCTCAAAGTTGCTTATGGAAGGCCTTTCCGATACCCCACTGATCCACTTTACACTGAAACCGGGGTTCTCAGAGTTAGATCACTGTACATACTGTCTACTACTCTAAGATTCCATAAAACCGCTATTAGCACTTGTATCCAGTCTGGTCGTAGAGTACGATGGGAAAAGAGCCGCTGTCGTAAAACAGTCGAGAGAAGGGCGTACGGCTATATGGGACCACACATTTACTCCAAACTTAATAACCAACTCAAAATTTTACAACTCACCCATAATGTATGTAAAAACACGGTTAAAAGGTGGCTTCTCACCATGGATTACAACATGATTGAAAACCTCTTAAGGTAGTAACAATAATCATAAAAAAAAAAAAAAAACAACATGGATACGTACACACACACACTCACATACACACGCACTACATAAAACAGATGCACACACGCACATACGCACACATACACACGCACTACATAAAACTGATGCACACACGCACACACACACGCACAACACACACTTTTACCTACTTACTCACTATATATAATACACACACACATAAAATACACATTTATATTTAAGCATTATGATAACTTTTCTTTTTGTACTGTTTGTTAGGAAGCCTGGGCCTCACGACACAGGGAATCCTAGTGTGAGGTCCAGGATACAACAAAATTGTAAAACTTTTCCTTTTGAAAAATAAACATTTTATTTATTTATTATTATTTATTATTTATTAATTAATTCCTACTTAGGCCACAGCCAAGCGCGACGCGAATTGCGGCGCGAAATGCGGCGCGACAAGCGGTGAGCGGGGAAAACAAATGGTAGACAACGTATGAAGTATGCCACAGCTAACGGCGACGCGAATTGCGGAGCGACTTGCGGCGCGAAAAGCGTCGCGCGACATGCGGCGGCGACGGGCGGCGCGGTGTGCGAGTGAAACAAATGCACTGGGGAGTATCGAGGCGGCCACAGCCAGAGCGGCGTATGCAGCGGCAGCGAGGGGACGAATTTGTGTTCGCGCGAACAGAACAAATCGTTTTGAAAATTTCGCTCCGCATCAAATGGATACCGAAAAACTTATTAGTGAGATATTGATAGTTAGATTAGATAGTTTGGATAGTTCCTATATTCGTGTTATAGCGTGTGAAATTCGCCAAGGTTTTTCATTTTTTCATTAACTGGGTGCGTTCCAATTTTAGAGTTAATGATATCTTGAGCTAAAAACGCATTAGTCTCAAGACAATATCGTGCCACTTTTGATAGGGCCATTATAAATAATACTGAGTACATCCACCGCTGACGCCGCCGCGGTCGCAACTAGTCGAGCTGTGGCATACCAACGCAAATCGCGTCGCCCGCCGCGCCTCCCGTCGCACCGCGAGCCGCACCGCTAGAAGCTGTGGCCAGGGCCTTACACAGATAGTTCCAACAAGCTTGTCGAACAAAATGTAATAGGCTCGATTTTATGTATTCGAAACACTTTCTTAATTTTTAATTATTTAAATTATGTTTTTATAAACTTTCACTAATTATGTAATCATTTTGTTACAGGTAAGTGTCGATTGTTGTGAATTAATTACGGTTCGCGGTAAGTACATGGACTTAAGTTTATCTTAAATTCACGCTCTCTAAACAAAGGTCCCTTCTTCACCTCGCACTTACTCTCTACCCACTCCGTTATGTTTCAATTCGGTATAGCCTCTCAGCAAGTAATTATCACAGTGCTTTCATCAAGATGTAATCTCTCAATTTCGCAGTTTCACCCAATTTCGTTCTTATTATAGGTACACCAAAAAAGAATTAACTTCGAGTAAACTTAAAGTTGTGATTTACGGTTATCTGAACTTTTACTACGCCTTAAATGTCATTTATTTATGTAATGCTCTCACATACACTGTATATTGTGGCGAAGCTGCGAAATAATAAACATTTGTGATTGGTATTTAAAATCAGACTTCGTTTTAAATTGGCAATTTTATCTTAAACAATATAATTTAACGATGTCGATGTCAATAAAGAAAAACATATTATATAATGAATGTAATAAAGTGTGAAATTCACTGATGAAATTAAAGCTCCTTTGAGTCCTTTGTATCGAGTGTCGCGTTGTTCCAAGGCTGCCCACCTCGTCTGTCGCCGGATGCTGTCGGCATGTGAAACAGCTTAGAGTTACGTGGTGGGATTGTCCAGGCTTTCAAGCTGACGTCCAAGTTTCGACCGCAAACAAGGTGTCTGGTTGACTTGCGTAATTGGGGCTGTGAAAATCCTGTGTACGCAGATTTATCACATAGTGAGCACTGGACAGCTTACGGACCACCAACCAATCCGTCTTACGTTATCAGCTTTCGCGAAAGACGGATACATAATTAAGGATGATTCTTACAACAAATAAATAGATTTTTTTCTACTATGACATAGAGCATATTTAGTTAGTATACTATCTGGTTTGGTTTCCAACATTTTGATTTTTAATTTTACTCTTATCGCTAGGGATGTGAAAGCTGAAAATATGCTACGTGTGGCAATAGATTCGTCCTTTCCATGGGGCTAGTGAAGCGGTGACGTAACTAAAGTAGAGAAGGGATCCCGCCCACGTTAAATCGAAAAGGTTCATTATCTTAGTTAACAAGGGTATTTTTGTAACCTGCATTCTTGAGATAGCGCCGTACAGTGGCGTCACCCCTGCACCGTTACTCAATCAGTCGAGTTAATCAACAGTCACTGTTACTTTGTATTGATTTATAAACCTGTTGTGATTATGTCATGATGGCCTTCCAGTCGCAGTTTGATAGCACCTCTCTCAACGGTATTATGTTTGATCGACAAGATACGCAAACTTGAAAAGTACATTTCGCTTCGGAATCTTCATTTTGCATTCATACACGTGACTAAAGTAAACTTGTTCTAAGTTTTGCGTGTTTTCTGAACACTCCTTCATTCAGTGCAAAATTTCTTTTAAATTATACGTATTAATTATGCGAATCACATAACAGAATGTCAGTCTCTCGTGGCTCACTCCGTACATTTTCTTAGAATCGTCATATAGGCAATATTTAAAATTTTCTCTATAACCCATAATGCACGCACATTAACGATTCTGTACGCATAAGGAGTGTGGGAGTCTCGGAATAGATTGTACTAAACCTCACATTTATATGGAGAATTTAGATACAAATAGGCTTATTGAATAGACCGTGAAATAGTTCTTCGTAAAACGGGTATATCTATTAACAAGGCGCCTTGTCATTTGGGAAATATTAACTGGCTGTTTGGTTTCTTTTGTGGATTTATAAAAGGTACATGAAAAGTTTGTGAACACCAGGAATATTTTTTACTTCAAGTGAAAACTCATGATTTCCGCTTTACTGGGACTTGGCCCGATCTAAAAAATCTGTGCCAAAAAATATTATTCCCACATACAACGGCAATGCAGATGTGCCATTTTACGCATACAAATTGGGACACAGCCGTGTACCGAGCACCATAATATGCAGATCTCCAGCATATTTTGCAACTTTAAACTTTCACGTACAATGCAGTTACTTTTTTCTGATGATTAATTTTTCTACGCAAATATATGTTAACTGTGCTGTGTAAGGGGTAATCATGCATGTAAAACGATTTACTAAAAATGTATATGAGTGATGTAGCGTGTCATTATGACTGCATTCATTTAAAATTGTGTGGAATGTTCTTTGAAGTTATAATCTGAGGTAAGCTTTAAATGAAAGTCAGATTGTGGTGTGTGTATGATAACATAAATTTATTATTATTTCTTATCTCTAGACGTGTATGTTCACGTGCGTGAAAACTTGTAAGTTTGTGGACGTGATTCAGAGCGGCCCTCACCGGTGTACGAAGCAGCCGCTCCATATAATAATTTACCTTTTTTGTGTTCTACACACACGGTACAAAGGCCAGCTTTGAAACTGTCGGCCATTCGGCCGCTAATTTTAGCCCAAGATTGATGTTTACCTATTTCTTCCGGCGGTCGCTGTAAATACTCCTTGTTTATTTACACTTTTACATAAATTACTTGAAAAATACAATTTCCGTTGATTAAGATAAGCGTGAAATGTGTAAATAAATCGGAAGTATTTCGTAACGGTCCCCCTTCGCGCTATCTGCAAGTATTGCTCAATTATTATTGCATGTAGATAAGGGCCTACTGTGCTGAACATATGTCATGTGTCGATATTTACATATGAGTACTTACGTTAGGCTCCGACCATTCTGTCGTATTCGGAAGTATGTCCAAAAGAAAACTACCGTAGCACTGACAAATTATCGTAGTTACTATGTGACCCCATTTTTCTATCAGTGTTAATTTGTGTAAGTGAAGTTTCAATTATGTACAAGTAAATGACATGACACGTTCAACATTTGTGGTTCGTGTTTACCTAGTACTGAGCCGTTCCCTTCATACGTGTACTACATACAATCATGTTTAACATATTTGTGAGTTTATTTAATTACATTTTCCCAGAAATGCATTTTAATTTCAAAAGTAATTCATCAAAGTGCTTTAATTTTGTACGAAAGTGTGTCAAGTCAAGTCAAGTGTGTGTGCCATTACGGGAACGACATTTATGTGTGTGACTCTTGGAAGTGAAGCGTGGATTCTATTTTTTCTGTAGCAACTGCTAATAACTATTAAGCTAGGTTGTCACAGATGTCATGTAACTGTTCATACAGAGAACAGGCAGTAAGCTGACCCCAGTTTTATTACCTTATGCACATGACCTTACACCGAGCAGCTTAATGTTACGTATCTCCTAAACGCAATACATAAACAAAGTATTGTAGATAACGTCTATATTATGTCTAATACTGAAAATATATCTATGACCAACTAGGGTACACCAACGGGGTTCCGACGCGATATGATAGTGCTTATCACTTGTATGACCAAGTTTTTTGTGAACTCAGCTTTACCAATGACATAGGGTTGGTAAATATTTCAACACGCGCACATATTTTATTATTAAGAATAGAAAAGGAAAAACAACAGTTAATTCCAAACTAGAACTTAAATACATATGAAACTTATGCTGAATATTTTCCTTATAGCGAATGATTGGATTGTTTTAATTTCCGCCGTCTGCGCCGTATTAAGGGCCGATTTAGACCGTATGGTTAAAGTAAACAAACAACAATATCCTCATTTGAATGATCACGTGCCAGCCCTGTTAGTGGTGGGTGCACACCGAGCGCGCGTTGGTAAACAGTTGGCATCAGTCCGTGTCGCGCGCACGTCGCGCCTCGCTTCTCCGAGCATTGTGTGAGGTGCGTCCACACTCTTGTGTCCGGTGCCCGGTGTGCCAGCAGCCGCGCCGCCACAATGTGCAGGAACTCTGCGGTTTGCTCTCAATGAACCACCGGACTATTGTGCTTGTTTTGTGGAATCATTACGTGCTTTTGTCGAGTGTTACACGTCGTGTTCAGTGACCAGTTTCCAACAGTTTGTATGTGATTTGTTGCTGTATGATACCTAGATACTGTTGTCATCATTTTACCACAATGATCTACTGAATGAATGCGTACATTACATGCAACGTTCAAGTATAACCGGTAACTTACGTAACTGCGATAAGAAATACGAAATAATTTATGAACTTCACGAAGTTTGTGCTTTCGAAAGCGTCTGACGAGTGACGAATCATCTTGCATTTCTTGCGGATAAATCTTCATGCAAATGTCATATTTCATAAGTTATAAGGTCAGTCGATAAGTTGACAGTGGCCCTGTGGAGCAGTGTTCTGTAATAAATCAATTAATTACTCAGTATATTGATTGGCTCCAGTGGCCCAGGCCTCGTATCACACGTCGCTCGGTGCGTTGGTGGCGCGTAAGAGTCGAGGGGCCTAAATATAGCTGGCCCAGTGTGGCGGTCACCACCGTCACCCTTTGCGGTGACATCTACACAGGAGCAAGTTTAATTAGCGTGTCGACGCTTTAAAATTAATGTTACAAATGTTGTCGTCTGTGTGCAAGTTTTACTATAATAACTGAGAAAGACAAGCACCTAGTCTCACGTAAAGTTTGGAACACAATGCCATTAATTTACCTGGAAATCGTAATAAAGGTTTTGCTGTAACCCAAGGACCATTTTACAATAGTTGTTTAGTTCTGACTGACTGCCCTACTAATACAATGGTATCGTCTTTTACGTCAGTTTGTTTTAAAGTTTCCACCTCATCGTTATATTTACGTTTATTGGTCTATGATTGGAAGTGATGGTCGTTAAAAATATGTAACTACCATCTTGATTACAAATGAATTAGTTCTAGTTCTCGGGATTGGTTCTACAATTCGTGTTTCAAATATTGAAAATATTTTGTTAAATCTCCTTTCCTAGTACCGTGACTGAGAGTCAACACTTCGCGGTTGGATTGTTATCAATGGACAAAAGTTTAGCTACACACGAAAGGTTTGGTGTCCAATAATTTTAACAAAAGCAGTCGTGTTTTAATCTTCACGTAATAGCAACAGAAAAAAAGTATCTTGTAATAACTTTCGGTTTCACTATGGATCGAGTGCTTGATATGTAAAGTTAATCTGCGGCGAATATTCGAACGGTAATCAAAAAAGTATGAGAGCATCTGCCGCGCCGGCTGTTCTAAAATCACGCTTGCACATGTCGTGTGTTGGTCGGGCGTAACAACGTCTTGGGGGCCCGTATCCCGCTACCTGCTCCGTATTGTTCTCTTCCCTTCTCTTGTCTTGTAATAATAGACCTTCTTACTTTTTGTTCTACGAAAAACAATGATAAGAGGTTTTGTTCTCAAGTCCGCCATTATTGCTGCACTTGATTAGGAAACTTTTGAAACGTTAAGTTCAGTAAGTAAAGTCCTCGACGTAAAGTTCATTATACATCACTTGCTTAATAAAGCACACCTCCTTTTGTGTAATCAATATAATTACATACATACCTACTGCAAATGTGTGTGTTGTCATACGGTTGCAGGAGGTTGCAAACATTGACAGAATATAAAGTTATATGTCTTCGCGATACAGGTAAACGATTCATAATAGTCGAACAGCCTGTTTTGTCAATCGCGCCACGTCTTTCGCCCACTGTGCATCCATGTTGAATGCAAAGAGATTCCGATTCGGCCCCGTACATTGCGATGGAATTTTAATCGCTGTTTTCATAATAGAAATTTATTTTGGGGACCGCTGTTCGGCAAAAAATGCTTTAACCGGCCTACAAATAAAATTCCGTACTTCACCGTTGGATGGATTCCTCAATGTTTGTGTACGATTAAATCTGCGGTTGGCATTCATTCATTTGAGGAAAGGAATAAAGTGTAGGTAGGTGTGCGTACTGCACTTAACATGGGAGTAGTTTTTGTAAGAGAGTTCTTTAGCTTAATGTCACTAGCTTATAAATCGCGGTCCGTGGTTCCCGGCGACAGATAAGTGCGTGCTTATCGTCACTGAACGAATTCCCCGAGAAGCCGATAACATGCCGTGAGAACACGCATTCGAGGGATAATCCTGGATTTTTGGGGAACATTTAAGGCCAATAAACATAACTCATGTTGATTACGATAGAAGCTTTCTTTAGATTTAGGGGCGTGTGCTGTAATGTCAAGTTGTATGAGGTTTTATTACGATCTAAATGTTTTATCGTTATTTTGGTGGTCCCTATCACGTATCTATTTAAATAAGCCGATAAGCGGTATCTACTATCATAGAGCTATCTTGCACACATGTCTAGATTACACAACTTTTTATGAATATGAAGTCAGGGCGATCCAGATTCGACTCCGCCACTACTTGGAAATTAGATGTCATTGCACTTAGCTTGTCTAATGAAATGTTTTGCTGCTCGTAATATGAGCCTGTATAATCACATCCAATGAAATTACTTCTGATCACATTCGCAAAATAAAGGGGCAGTTTTAATCACCGGATATATTGTGTAGATTATAAAAGATTACTGCTTGGATCAAGGTAACATTATTCAACTTTTAGTTACCGTTATTGCTCCCGGTGTTTTACCACTCTATTGTATAATTCTTGAAACCATGCAATAACATTAGTTTGATAGAAATTAGTTTGTCCACAAGAGTGATGATAAAAGACCCATTGTGCAACAATTGGTATTGTATGTATGTATCTATGTATACGTATAATAAAGATGACAATAATAAACTCAAAATGTGAGTCAGATGAACATTTTTAAATCCTGGTAAGGTGGTCGTAATTACATTCGCCTTGTAGGAAGTGCATCTTGACCATCTTTCTCACAAAAGTGTGGCGAACGAACGGTAGAACGGTACATATTGTAAATTTTCGCAGCGTGCAGTATACTTAAGTGGTCAGCAGTCAGATAGGATCGCGGTCATTCCCCTGAAGTTCCGGCACCTGCGTATTCGCCGGATATTGACGCGCACTCGCCGAGCTCATGGTGTCACTCATGAACGTCAACCCGGGATGGACATAAGGAATTTAGTGACACTAGATGTGCCTGATTATTTCTGTGATTTATTGTGATGGATTAATAAAATTCTTAATTCTTTCCAATAGTATCTTAACGATATCTCCTTTTACATAAACTCAACGACGTAAATCTAGTCTTTTTTATCGTTTTACAAAATTGCTCAACAAAAACAGTTTGAGATTTTATAACTAGAAAGTCGTTTCTTTATTTCTGTAGCCGTTTGATTTACGAACAATAAAATGTATTGAATCGGGAACATGTCGAATACGCTGAAGTCCGTTGATAAATGTTGATAGTACCCTTGGTGCTAATGTCTAATGACATCATCTCGGCCGAGGGAAAGTATCGAGTACTTTATATTCGCTTTCCCAAGCAATTTGCTACTAAATTGCTACTGAGTACCTACCCACTAAGATAATATAATTATCGTGTTTTCTAAAGGTCTTTACAGCGGTGTATTATAGCGAATGTAAACAATATCACGCCGGTTTGAGTAAAAGGGACAGGTAGAGCATTTATCAACACTATTTGTATACTTTACACTGGGTATTTAAAACTGAGTCTAGTTCTTATAAACTTTGAGTCTTAAATCGGACACTTAACATTCAGTAGCCGCGATTATGGTCATTGTTACAAAAAGTACAATGTTACCATTTTAACGTAGACTATTGTTGCCTTCTATCACGATTAACCTTTTAAATGTTGATATTTGGTAGTTTACTACATAAAATACATTTTACAAGGATTGTGCAAGTAGGAAATGGAGCAAAACGTGCAATGTCTTATAGAAATGTTGTATAGACACGTTTAGTGATAGTCACGAATTCAATCTTGTTTGGGAACGCTCCGTAATGAGAGTAATTCTTGTAATTACGTGGGAAACATGGAAATAAGTTTACATAAAATTATAAAATACAATGTATTTCGTATTGTTTCAGAGTTTTTATAGCGTACTTTGGTCTTGTTATACAAGAGCTTTCACTTTTTATTTTTGTGAAAATTTCGAATGCACTTAAGGCTTATTACGTGTAGGTTCTACAGAGTATCTCTGCTTTTATTAAGTTAGCGGGTGTATTGTGAGTGCGGTGAAATCATACGAGTGGGACGGCCAGCACATTAAGTTACTCCGTACTTTAAAAGTCTTTAACAGATTTTCAACTTTATTGTTATCTGATAAGGCTTAGAATCTATAAGAGTTTGACAAACCGGGGTAGCTTGAGGAGCTGGTTTCGTTGGTACATTGTCGGCGTGTTTTTGTGCCTCAGTAAGGTCTGTCAATTACGGGACTCGAGTCGCACTTTATGACCGCGTGAACATGTTGTCGGTCTTGTCGGACTACTTACCCGTGTGCCACTTCCAGTGAAATTCTTTGACTTACCGAAATCTGTGAAACCGATGACAGCTTCGCAATTACTGCGACTGTGGTATCAGTTTGAGATCAGTTTGCAGTGTCAAAAATTGGTACATGAGCATTAAGAGCAATTAAAATTATCAGATCAATTTTCCTAATACTTTTGTAGAATATCTACAGTAATATTTGTAGCAAAAGCAAAACCTAGTAACATTATCTCATTGATGTCATAAAGGTATTCAACTGAAGTAAGCCAATATTACTAACTACTATTGCCAGGCACGAACTGGAGTAATCATCACTACAAACAGAATGGTTTCATCCGAGATGTGTTTAGAACCATAAATACAAATAATGCTGCGCCAACGCAATCTCGAGTTGCAGTAGATCATATTTGAAATTCCAGACGTAAATCTTAGAAGTTATACACAACTACACATACAAGAAAATTGGATAAGATTGCATTCGACGCATGTTTGATTTTCCCACATCAGACAAATATAGGCGTGTCATGTAATCGTGTAAATTAAGGGAAATATTTCGTCTACCGTTGTACGTTTCATTGCATTTGGATTGTTAGTTTCGTAGTTTGTGGTGAAAACAACTACTAACGATGAGGTAAAAGATTATTGTAATAGGTACAATGAGGAGGTATTAACTTGTAACTAGCCGTATGTTGTAATTGCTATATGCTGCTTATAGCCGTGTGTTTTCGAAAATACAAGCTATGTTGTCTTTTGTACCTGATCCCTGCATGCTCGTCATTGCAAACTGACGCAGCTATGAATGGAGGTTTCATCCTTTATGATTCATGCAGTGCAAGCTAAAAATATTGTTACTGAAATCTAATTCATAAGTAGAGGATATAATATCATTTCAGATTAATTCAGCGTAACACCAGATTCGTTTAAAGCCCAAACTAATCCTAACATAATTGCGTAGCTTCTCCTGCCAGAAATCTTGATAAACGAGTGCTTACGTTTTGCAGAATATAATTGCTTGTTTATATTAAAATTCCGAACACGCTGTATCCTCGGTCATTAGTACATTGCTCTGCAAGTAAGCTTCGTTCAGTTCTGCGAAGGCAGCCTGATAGAACATTATGCGAGTCTACAATGTTCATACATTATGGCGAGAGTGTTACAAACGTTAACTCTATTCGTGTTCATTAGGCTTAAGTCTACAATAAGCGCATTTATTAAATCTGTATTGCATTTCTTAGTCTTCATGCATTATACAGTGTTTTATTATGTTGCTACTAGGCGTGATTTGTGTGATTCAATCGCATTCTTTATTTTCAATTGTTGTTATAATTATTATTTAGTGACAAAATGTAAACTTTTTCTCACTCTATAGGTTGAGAAACTACTGCATTCCGACGCATACAAACTCCTTTCTTTATTGTATTTACAAAGACTTGTTTAGCAATTGTCATTTTAAATAAGGATAAGTGAGACATCCTATTCATGATGTTTTTATGTCAGTAACGTTCTAATTACTAGATACGAGAACATCCGCCTTGTCTTGTCTTGTTACACTCTCTTAATTGAAGTTGATGGCTGCAGTGTTGGTCTGATGATCACAAGCAAGCGCTCATCCAGTTGAGCTTCTTGATTTGCTAAAGAACTGGGTTTGAAATCAGTCGTGAAACAAACAACTAACAATATAACTGATATCAATGATATTTGTACCTACTTCTTCTTTGTAAACTGCTTTGTTCAAGGATAAAAAGGTGTGATGATGTTATTCTCGATTGAAGTGTTATAGTCCATATGGACACGGTTCCAATTCAACATTATGTGGCAATCGTCATTCCAGTCAAGTTTATACCATTGAGCTATTTATCCAGCGTAAGGCCGTCTAAATTGAGAGGCGGGATGCGATACACGAATGTTCCAATATCATTGCAAAGGCAGATACAGTTACATCGATTCCGGGAGCCGATCGGGATCAACTGGCGTTCGTCCAAACAACAGTTTATTGCTGACACTGTGCACTGTTTACTGAGCAAGCCGTCACCTAAATATGTTCCCGGCTTTACAAGCTTTTATCTCACCCAAATGCGTTGTTCTACTCGAGCCGGATGCGGAAATGCTTGTTGCTATCAACGTAGAAATGGTCCGCGATATATTTCTAATAGGAATTGTGTGTCATCATCATCGCTCGTTTTGTTTTGGTTTTTCAATGTAAATATTGTGTGACGTAGTCACGTTTGGCTCGCGACATTTATTGTATGGACGTTATCATTGTGCACAGTTCTTTCTTAAATAAAACAATATCAACTGACTAATAAAGGTGCTCACTTCTAATCAATACGCTTAAACTCAATGCCCTAAGAATGTAAGCAACAAAAGCTATGTAATATGTCAATCGTACGTAGTATATATTTCATTGAAGATTGACAGACGCGCCTCCTTACTATGGCTAGGCTATGAATGTATTCGATGGTCTTTGTCTAATCCTCTTCTTTAACTGATAACCAGGCAGCTATATGTAGAATAAATGAAGAAAAATTTACATTTATTTTTAAATAAGTTGTAAAAAACAACATTCATAACGCTACAACGTTTTCAGACATCAAAGTTATAAATGTTTATGTAAATTTTTCCCCTTAGTAATAAGGATGATCTCATTATTTTATGTATGTCAGTGTAAACAACTAAACACATAGATGCAGTAGTCGGCTGGGTATGTATTGCAACGGTAATGCGTCGTCGGCGTTCAACGTGCGTGCTTAATCTTCCATTGAGCATTTGTAAGGCGGCTGCATTCTTTTTACCCACTACCCTGATTGACTCGTCTACCGTATATAAAAACCGAAGCTATATTTTGATTTTTATTCATCAATACGTTAATATTCATCGCTTTTGTTCATCATTTTCTTGTCTGTTGCTCTTCTATTCCGCCAATTCAGAACGAACAGATTTGTTTCCAGAATATATCCACCATTGTTTCATTACAATTCCAGTGAATCTGATTTTAGTTTTCTTTATATAATTACACTTTTCATTTACATTTTACGCCTGGAACGCGTCAGTTTCACTTACGTTTGCTGAAATATTTACGCATGCAGTTATTCACTACATTTGCACGGCTGCGTTGGCGGTTTGTCTGCGCACACGCACACTCCTTCGGCATTCTATTGGCACACTTCTCTCCAACGAAAGTTTGTTATTTATTCCACTTTTTGCGCTTTCCTTGCCACTGGCTTCTTCATTGATCCAGTGTTCTATTAAACAGTTTGATTTGATAATTGATTCGATGTCACGCGCCACGTATTTCGTATCGTGTTAGCCACTTATCAAAGTCTTAAACGTTTAATTACGTTAATGTAACTAATTAGTTTTTTATATTCAATATTTGGGAATGAGTGCATCTTGTTTCGAGTACATTACGCAAGAATTGATAGGTTTTTATTAACTTTTTATTACGATGCAGTTTAATGTTACGTATGTATGTATTAACTGCCTCAGTCAGTGCCACTTATGTATGTATTGGATCGGAAAATAAGCTTCCGTAATTAAATAAGTGTATTCATCGATCTAATAATAGCTTTGTATGCGACAAATGGATGTTTACATCTATTGTGGACAAATTGTGATCCTTTTTGTGTTGTCATTGAATATAGAAGGGCTTATGTTGTTGCGCAAGACTCGATGGCGTGCCAAGTTCAGCCGCCCACCTCCGCCCAAGCATGCGCCTACGCGGCATCAGTAAGCTGGTCTCAGCATCCATTAGGATTTGTGATTGTAACGATTAGCAACAGATAACGGTTGATGCTCGATAATTGTATTCTTATCTCAAATATGGAACCGACACTCGATACAAGACCATATTTGAGTCAGTGTAAACAGATTTAAGAACAAGAAAACTAAACAAGTTAGTAGGTATTATTATAATATTATTTCGTTGTGAATTCAGATTCGAGCTTTATACTTATTTTTTTTTGGTACATGAATACATTATTAAAAGGCACCTACTAAGATTTGAAATATTTTATCTCATGATGAAGTTAATTTTGTCGTTTTTGTTGGGCGCAAGTTCTTGAGTAGAGTAAAGTATCTCAGGCGTTTGAGCTCATGCCTAATAATGCGTAAAATAACGCAAAAGACTTTGCTATCGCGTAAATTATCCTACGCACCCTGAGAATTCCAATTCTCGAAACCGCTCGCACCTGCTTACAGCTCAATGATGAATGTTACCGTTTATTTTTATCGAGTGCATCTCGTACGAAGTCGCACGACAAGATATCGCGTGTCCGTGAACCAACGATACAAGATGTATGGCAGTAAGCGTAACATTGTTCTGTACTCAAGGCCGTCGTCTTGAGCTACTGACATACCTTCAGTTTCAAGTGTTACCATGGGAACAATTTTCGCTTTTTACTTTTTACACTTGTACCAATCGAGGTATGAAAATAAATGCACTGTAGTTACCCTTTGCGTGCTCTAAATTAATGGGAAAACTTGGTTTTGCGTCCTGTCACGACATCTAATTAAGATATTTGTATTTGTTGTGATTTATTATGGTTAAGGTTAAATTGTTGGTTTGCTCAATGAGCCGAAGACTACCTTGGTAAAGTGGAACTAACTCTCTTGTTCAATCAGCGTAACTACTTGACAAATTGTTGATGTTTTGAATAAGATATTTGTAAATTCGGTGTTGTAAGGCGCTTGCATCATTGTCAACATAATAATATGTATTACATCAAGCGTGCCAGCAAAGGGCAACTATTATAAAAACTTTGTACAGTTTATAAATGAGTAGACGTGCACCCAGTATTAATCAGTACGAAATCTTTGGGAAACTCCAATGTGGTTTTCCTGAAATGTCTCGTTGCAAAAATTCGTTACAAATGAAAATGGATGTTGGCATGGTCATATTGGTAGTTATTGAGTCAGCTATTGTAAAACAGCAATTGAGCTAAAACCTAGAAATAATATACAAATAAACACATCTACGTGCATTTTTCCATTTGAGATAACATCACAGGTATATTTTTTTTTACAGCTATTAAACTTGATGATGTACAGATACTACAGATACCCGGTAGACCATTTTAGTCATCTGATTCACAGATTCTGACTCAAACAACTACGTAAATTGAGTGCGAAACTGTCATATTACACTCTACACCATGAACCATTAAACAGGGCTGAGCCTATGCCCTTGCCATAAGTTATCCATTTTATAAGATTCTTTTTATTTTGGACAATGGCAACCCAGTCACACTTTGGCTAACTTGGGATCAGATCTTGTTTGAAGGTTACATATTGTGACCATTCGACCGGGTTACAATTTTTATCCTTTGTAGTAACTCGGCCAATGAATGTGGGCTAAAGGTGAACCGTGTCCGTAACACAGTGGGCGTAACACCTGCTTCGGGGTTGCTTTGTGTTACACTAAATTGGATTATTGTTTCTCATTATGAACATCGTTAACTTAAGTGCATCGATCCTTTATTCGTTTTAAAAGTTTAAAACACCTTATTACACGTTTCATTTCGTTACACCTTTACTAGAAAAAAACATGTTTAAGTCGTAGTTATCATTACAGATTCAGAAATAAATATCGTTATTTATAACCATATGGATATAGATTTCGAATGCAATTCAACATTACCTAATGTTTTCACCCACTCATAGACGAAGCAAGAATGTTTATTTTTCTCAGCGTTAGCCTAGTTGTGGGTGCTATCTGTTTGATATTGTATTGCAATCACTCATCAAAACAGTGAAAGAATGCTACTTGATTCGGTTAGAAAAAGAACAGGTTCACATGTAGACAGAATATCCAGTAATGTTTACGTACGAAAATGTGATAAACTAAGTGTCGTATTACATTTAATTCATGTTCAAGCTATACAAACATTTGTACTGTATTTTATTATTTCTAAGTGCTATGACAGAATGGAAGCCCTCCTTAAATATGCGGCCCACATTCCAGTTCGTCTCTGTTTACTCGTCCTCGTCTAGCGGGCTTAAAATAATTACACAAGTGCGTTGGTGCAACCCACCCTTCAGAGGTCCTTGCCCCAGCACTTACCCATCTTAGTTACCTGACATTTTGTTTCTCGAACAGTAAAAGTGTTCCAAACTTTTAACAGGTTTTTCAAGCGGATTTTGTGAGTGGCGACGCTTAACTTTCACTTTCGATTTCATCCATATACCTACCAATATAATTGATCCGGTTTTCATAAATATATCTATTGATGTTATTTGCATTTATTTAATTTCTCTTTCATTTAATATTTTATTTCCTCAATGGTGCTTGTTTATTGTAAATTCTCATTCAATTTCTGTCTAGTGTAGATATATGGAAACTTCTACCTTTGACCCTTATTGTACCTTGTGGAATCCTGAGAACATCTGTGTTATGTTGATTATTGGAGCACGTTCGAATTTTAAACTGTGAATAGTAAATAAACGGTTGGCGGAGGGCACAGCGTGCGCGCGCGCAGCTCATGCTTGTCTTCGCGCCTCGCTGAGTCGCCGCTGAGTTCAGTTCAGTGTGTTGCTATCTGTCAATGGAGACAGTCACGCGGTGTTCCGTTCTACTCTATAATTACGTTGTGGTACGAAAGTCGGGCGATTCCGTGTGTATGTGGATTAGGCCCATAACCTAACCAGTCCGCGTACTATCCCACTGTGTATTGTGCTTCAAGTTTGTCGACATTATAGTGACGTGTACATTTATTTCTGGGTAAATTCTATTTTCGTGGTGATGTTCTTCATGTGATTAAACAGCATCGTTATTTATTGCTTTAACAATTTAATTAGCATTTATATTTGTATTCGCTATTCGTAGTTACTTAGAACTTATGTTGTCTGGAAGCTATGCGACTATAAAGGTGGTGAAGGTACATATTATGGTGCTATGACTGAAATAGAAGGTTGTGCACGATTTTGCCGTAAACAAGTATAGTTTAGTGCGTAATTCACTTTGTATGAAATACGAGACGTTTCGCTATGAATCATTTGTAGAGGCGAATGTTAATTAAACGACAACGTCAAATAGTGATCTTCAGTCAGTAACTCCCCGAGTGCCCTATAAGCCAACCTTCATCTTCTGCACTAGCACTGCACTTCTGGCTTAAGACAATAAACACAACGTGGACTTGTTTTTATTCGATTAATGTTAAGGCTATCCGAAGACAGATAATGTCTAACACTCGTACAAGGCGACAGCCGTACATATACTGACGAAACAAAACAAATATTGTAAAAAATGTTGAGATTCAACGATGACAAGCACAGAGTGGGACAATGACAGCATTGTAGTGTGGCCGACATAATGAGCGAGATTAATAAGTCAGTTCACGAGTTCACCGCGCGTATGTCGCTCTACTTGCTCCAATCGCCATATCCGTCGCAAATCGACCGTTTCCTCCGACCATCTTCGCGTTGACTCGCTATTATAAACATGATTTATACCTGACCCATCATTAGTTAACATGTCAACGATTGTCGCTAGCGGATGCATTTTATTTGCTCCGACACTATTTATAACCAGCTCTATAAGAATGGAGACTTAACAGGCCTCACTTAAAGGATTAGCTGATGCGATCCTATTTTGTAGTGTTATTCACGGCGCGACGCATCATACGGTCCTCTATCAAGTCTAACATTTCTTATCGCGTCTGTAGTGAGCGGAAATCTTGGAGAAAGGTCAACATCGAAAACACTCGAGATATCAAATCAAAGGTTTCTTTATCTGGATTATGAGAGTGGCAAGGTTGTTCGTTTATGACATACTTAATATATAATTTTAGTGTTGGCATTATGATTTAACCCGGTCGCCGTTTTCGTGTGGATAATCTGGAAATGATTTAGGTGGCACACGCTATGCTGAGGCCAGTGGTCGGAGCCCTGGCGCACTTTATCTTGGGAAAATCTCGGTCTCGTACGGAAAATATTGGCTCGTGCCAGTCGTCGTCCTCACGCGCGTTTCCATTATTGTACCGACTCTGTGTTACGGTTACGCTAGGCTTGATTAACTGCACTATGCCGAATAGGTTTCTAATTTTAGAGGTTTTGTTTTTAATAGACTGGGTTGTAATGAGCCAATTTTAGAGCTCATTATCAGTTCATATAGTCGTTGATTAAGTAGACATTTTGCACATAATCCGTATTATTGTATGTTTTTGAAACATGCTGTCAGTAAGATGTTTTGGTTCAGTTGAACCACAACTTTACATATAATACAAAAGTACTTATTAAATAATAACTTATATCGAGCCGTTCCGGGTGGTCCGGCACCTTGAAACGGCCTTCGGAACAATGGTAAATTGGTAGCATTGTTTCTTCGACAACAGTGGGTTCTTCGGCGAGAGCAGATCGGCATAAATAGCCACGTGCTGTTGTTTGCAAGGAATCGTGTTTATGTAATGTGCCAAATAAGTGTGAAAGCAGGGGAACGTCAATTGTTTCTTCATCAAATAAATACTCATGAAAGTTCAGTGCTTAATTCCGCAATTTTCTCGCCGACAATTCGATTCAAGTCGTCAACAGCTCCCACGCAGAACTTTCCACAGAGACAATAGGTCGTTGAAGATTTCACTGTTTTTGTCAACGCATCAACTTGCCGCAATCCGGTGTTAATTAAAATCAGTCGTAACAGTCTCTTCCTCGATTCAGGTTTCATTTTACATTTTGTTTCACTAATTGTTACGTAAAGACCTCCAGCTCCCACACGTCTACTGCAATGCGTTCATGCATTTTATGTCATGTACATTATTTTTTTATTTTTCACAATCACGTCCGGATTCTTGCGTAAACGTAATCCTGCTGCGGAATATTATTTGACATTCAGTTCCTATATGCTGTACAAGTTGCATGACAGAGCTTATATTCTGCTATTGTGCGTTCAATGCTAATTACATTACACCAATGATTCCGGGTTATACGATTGTTGTATGAACAGTTACATTTTGTAACTAAGTAACTCGGTCAAATACGGTTATTTGGAAATTTTGAATGAAATTGCAATAAACGTAATAAAGAAATTGTAATCGGTTATGTTTACATTACCTACAGCTTCGTTGTTTCGTAAATTTTAATGTCGTTTAATTAAACGTTTAGAATTTTCAAGTTTGTAATAATTCGATAATTCGACAATTGGTTCCGTCATTATTTAAGCAATGGTCAGGGCTACGAGTGTTGCGGAAATCGGATTGCGTCGCTTCGGTTTTTTGCGGGTGGTGTGTTGAACAAAAAGGGTGTATTGTATTTTTAGTTAACGACGACGAGGCGGCCGTACTAAAAGTTACGACACTAAAAACTGAAACATCAGACGAGTCGTCAGTCGCAGGATTACGTGAATAGGTCCACGGCGCCATCGTCACAAAGATGTGCTCCTTTGTTCGTCTGCCATTCATTAGCCGAATGTGGTATGGTCTCCATTCTTTGGGAGTGCGTTGAACTGTCATGTTTCCTGCGTGTCCGCGTGTAACGTGTTTTACGGGTCGAAGCGCGTTTTGGTACGTTTCGATGTTGCAATCAGTTACAGTGTCGAGTCGAGATTCAACAAACCGAGATAAGGGGTTCCATTTCGCTTTAAATGCGTTATTCTTTATCTTTATTCATATTTCTTTGAAGTGATGATTATTATGCATTCTGGAAATAAAGTGGGGGAATGTTCAGTACTGGTGAGAACTGTGGAAGTACCGCATATCCAATCCTTTAGTAATACCGTGAACTTGGATTGTAGGCTTGTCTATCCGTGACAGTCGTGCTTGTGATGTAAACACCGCGAAATGTGACAATTTGTGCTTAGATAATAATCGTGAAATGATTCGTAATATTTGTTTACCTAGTTCATTACAATATCAGTGACGAATTTAATATTTTTTTGTGAGTTATCGACAATTTGGTTGCTTACCATGGTATAGATAATCGTAGTTTTGGAAAACATCCACAGTATACGAAAATGATTATAAATCATTCATAAACTAAAAATTTAAAACTGCTGTTTATTTGCATGTAGAGCATTCGTTCAGTAGATCAATGTATCCTTACGATTACAGAGTCCTTCGATAACGAATGATAAGAAAAACGACAATGTGAAATAAACAGTGTTATCTAAAAAGGTGTGCAGTTTACACGGAACGTTCAACGCTGACCGACCAATCGCGAGATACCTGACGATACAGTGACGTAACAAACGAAACCAATTAATCAGTGGAAGGTTAAATGTGTTAAGAAAAGTGCAAAAACCAGTGAATGAAGTATAACACGTTGTTGTGTATTTTATACGTGAGGAAGTTCAAAATCAGTGTGGTGTTCGGGACATGAGTGACGATGAGTACAGAGAGGCGCCTCTCCCGGAGTTTTCACTCATGTTTGAAGGGTTCCTCAACTGAGGAGGCCGCAGATGAAGAGGAAAGTTGCTACCACTCCCTTGGAGGGAGGCACTCGTTGAGTCGAAATCATCCACAAGTATATGTTGAGGACTTGACCAACATATCCTTAGCAGATTTCGAAACAACACAAGATGAAAATGGTATGTATGTATTAATATGTAGAATTAGAATTAGACAAAATCTAAGCCTTATCTTACCTTTAAACTTCTTCGTTAGTTTTATATTCGAGTAAAAATATACATATATTAAACTGTCAAATACCAAGCGGTCACCGGTGACCGCGACCCGTTGTTCTTTAATTGTGTCTATAAAACCGGTACTCGACGAGTTAAGTCCTTACCCTACTTTCTGGACAGTCTGATACTATGTATTTCGCGATTTACATGTGTTTGTGTACCAACAGATGTTTTGAATGCTAATGACCCAATGTATTACTTTAATTTATTTCGGTAATTAACAGCTCACTGGTTAATGGTTAGTATTATCGAAAGTAATGAATGCAGGTTATAACTGTTGATGTGAATGCGAGGTATCAATAATATGTTAATTTAACGCAAACGTATGACATTTTAGTACTGAACACGTTGACATTTGAAGTCTATTATAATTATTTTGCGTTTAATTCTGGTTATAAAATGTGAATGCAGTTTTGTAGCTTCTTTTTGTTTTATTGATTTGTGCTTAGCAGGTTTTTATTGCGGTTTCATTTGAATCCTGTGTAGAGTATATAAAAGACCACATATGTTTTTGTTTGAAAGCCTAGACTAATATTGGACTTGTGTCTATAAACGTATTACTTAGTATCGTTAGTTACTTGAGATTTGTTGAATACGTGAGCATTGAACATTTTGTTCGGACCATGAATTGAATGCTTAAGATTTTATTGAGACTTGTGGGAACAATGTGACTTTTATGAGAAAATATTTTCTTCTTTCACTGCCTAAGATTTATATCAAAGTTTTTCTCAAAATAAAGGCTATGTAATATGTACTTATATTTCCCATGGCCACTGCAAAAAGGTCTGGTAACTGGTCCGTTCCTAATGCGCTCAGTGACCCGCTAAGGGGATCTGACATATAAAGATCGGAGAATTTATTAATTAACAGATTTTAAACCAGATCACTGAAAAGCCTACCGTACCACGAGTCAAATATGATTTAGTTTTGATAAACATGTTGGTAATGAGTACATACATGTATGCAATGGTCGACTAAAAAACAAATGAAACTTGCTGTTCACATAATTTTTTTTTTATGTTGACTCGGATTACATGTGTTACTTACTTTTGAATGGTTTAACTCGTAGTGACAGCTAGTGAACTAACCACTGTCCTGTTGATCTACTGACCACGATATCGACCGCTTGTATTGAATAATAAGTTGTGTTCAATTACCTACCGGATCGATAAGTGTTATTGATTTATCATACTTATTTAGAAATTCCCTGTAATGTAAGACACTTCAAATAATTATTTAGGTACTATTACGGGTCTTTAAATTGTAATCCATACTGTGTTGTAGGTAGGAAGTAAGTACATTATTGTAGAATTATGCCTGGATTATGATATGACAATCAGTTAAGTTTTATAACAAAAAAAAAATACTGGTGGAAAATTAACCCATCTATAATTTTGTCCTCTATCTGTCCCCTCGGGGAATAGGAGGCGTAACTTTACGTAAAAACTTAGTTAAAACACTTTTATTTAACCCTTTCAGAGAAGAAGTCGTAATATTATGTTATGTTGACAGTTAACACCCAAATTCAGTAACAGTCGACTGTTTTTATGAACTGTCAGATTAATAATCACCGGAGTTTATGTTTCTACAGTCGTTGTATATGGGGTGATGCTTTGCTTTCCTCGGGAGATTTGTTATATGGACGGCAGCATCTGAAGTTGGCCTAAACTATCTTTCGTTAATCGATTTTCAACTTTATTCGTTTTGTGACAGAGGTGAAAATGTTTTGATAAAGTTTTACAGTTTATGTTTCTTGAGGTGCGTTATTTTGTGTTCTATTTAGGTATTTAGATTGATAAACAAATCATCCTGGTCCGTTTCTTTTATTTTAATTCTGTGAGTTGCCTTTACACTAGCCGGATGTGTGCGTTTCTATTTTGTATTTATTTTTAATCTGTCTTAAACATTGACGTGTTATGCTTATAGAGTTAGAAATTTTGTAAATTCGGAATTTTGTTTAGAAGTTTCTGTGATCTTTGAGATCTTTAAAATTCTTTAGTGAAACCTAGAACTTGGATGTTATGTCAACACAGTTATAATAGTTAATCCATGCTAATATAATAATGTTTATTCTTTTGGCATCTTAATACTTAACATAACATAACGCCTTTTATCCTCGAAGGGGTAGGCAGAGGTGCACATTATGCCACTGCTCACACCCACTTTTCACTATTTATGTTATGAGTCCCATGTAATAGGAGGTCAGCCTATTGTCATATATCAGCAACAATTCCAGACTCCGTGCTCCTACTGTCAATTTTTTAAAAACTCAGTAGTACTTTGCCCGATCCAAGAATCGAATCTGAGACCCCTTGCCCGACAGTCGCACTTGCGACCACTCGGCCAACGAGAACTTAACACTTTATTTTTCTTAATCTGCTTTCAACTAAAATCTTCTGTAGATTGTGTAAAAATGTAGATCCGTATTGATTTACTCTCAGGCTTTGATTACCTCAACACAGGGGAAGCGATAACTAGAAAGTTAGTTTTGAACATACTACATCAATGTCGTCATACATTAAGCATTATTAATTATATCCAACAAGACTAGGTTAACATTGTCGACATTGACGTCGGTTGCAGAATCACATGTTATTACTGGCCCTAGTATATCTCAGCTTATGTATAACGCACTACATTTACTTGTGCTTTAGGTATCTAAGCTACAAGGCCTTAGGCGATGTATTATGGTTATCTTAGGATGTGACAAAGTGACTCTTCAACAAGGTGTACACTTAACATATTTGTAACATGACGATTGATCCCTTAAAATTATAGGTGTGGAAAGTGGCAAATAAGACCATGTACTGACTGATCTGGATTCATAGTAGTCCTTTCATTGTACCAATAGCCTAGTCTTTTTTATGGTATAAGCCGGTAAACGAGTAGATGGATCACCTGATGGTAAGCAATCGGCGTCACCCATGGACACCCGTAATGCCAGAGGAGTTACAAGTGCCTTTTGATTGTTGGGGATTCAGGGATTGGGGACATTGTTGAACGGGGGGAGGGGGCGTGTTATTAGGCCTCTTGTACACGACGAAACACAACGCAAGCGTGGTTTCACGTCGGTTTTCTATGAGGTCGTGTTATACCTCTGGTCGAGCCTGCCCATTCGTGCCGAAGCATGGCTCTCCCACACTTAAAGTGTTTGTATACCATGTCCAATTTCAGATTTCTTTCATCTAAATTAGTTTTTATGTTTTTCTGGCATACTTCCGTAATTAGTTGGCGAGGGACTCGACTAGTTTCAAGCCAACCTAGAGGTTCATATTCATACTCTTTCATATATGTAAATATGTTAATAAGTCACTAATTAAAAGAAATCTGATCACAAATTTGGACCTCATTCTAAGCAGTACAACTCACTAGTAATAAATTATCGAAGCTTCAACTTAATTAATAAACAATCTTGTAAAACCAGTGAGCGAACTAACTAAGGCTACTAAGTGATGAGTGTAATTTTTTAACTCGAATCCTTCATTACAACCTGTATGTATCAACCGGTCCATTTATGTAGTATTACATAAGCGTACAATCTGTTATTATGTAAATTAAACGAGCCTTTTTTATGGAAAACGTATAAGTAGTTCGGTTATACATATATGTCCGTAGTAGCCTTACGCATATAAGGAAGACATTTTGAAAGAAGTTTTTACATAATTATGTGTATTTTTTATTAAATATATTGTAGGTTTGTGTGTTTATGACCTACTTCGAACCGAATGTCAAATTGATAAAATTAATAAACAGGTAAATGAAATTAACGCATAAATTCTCCCGTTAAATTGTACTAAAATATCTATTTATTTACGTCATGTATTCCAAATTTAATATTCATTGTTGTATAAAACATGTTATTTGCTTCGGTATTTTGTAGGTAATTTCTATTTTACATATGATTATTGCGCTTATTTACGCATATATGGTAGGTTTTCCTTATCATTTCAGCGCTAAAAAGTTACTCATACCGTTTGATTTTAAAATACCTAACTGCACACAACAACTTTTATTTATAGGTTATACATATAGATACACGTAAATGACTGAAAATGGAAATGATGAACATTTTGAAGATTTTAATTTACATTTGTCCTGTTTTCTCGCTATATTTAGGGTACCTATGACTGATTGGAAGTTTCACGAAGTTACAAGCAAAACTAGTTAGTTGAGCTAATGGATTGCAATAATGTGATTGATCCCCTTTCTCTCACTTCGGCGCCAAGTTTGTTTCTGAAACAAGAGAATGAGTAGTGGTCGTAATTCCTCCTATTTTAAAAAGTAACAGGGTTTGAAACTGGACTGAAAGAAAATGTGTAGCGTTTTACATTGCATTTGCATTGCATAGCATTTTACGTACACATATACCGAATTTGTATCTGATCTAATACCTTTAAATATGCAATTCTTGTATATATATATGGATCAACGGCTTCAACGATTTTCTTGAAATTTTGTTTTTAAGGGATTTCGGGGGCGATAAATGATTCTAGTTAGATTTCATGTTTAGAAAAAAAGTACTATTGTTAAAACGTACAATAAAAACAAATGCAAATAGACTAAGTTACAAAAGTGTCTTATAGAAGTAAGGTGGGATACTGAGACGTCGATGACAATATTTGTTCTACATATTATTTTCTACTAATAAACAAGACCAATTTATTACAAGCTGAGACTTGATGTTCTTACCATCCATGATACCTATGTCGAAGTTAGATGCCAACTATGAGGAAGGTATTAGAAGCTCACATTTACAGCATATCAGTGCTAGTGGTGAGTGATCTAACTGTCAGGCTCACCGCTAACCACAGATTGTGAATGCTATAAGTAAAACCGTATCCAACTTTATACGTGTGTAATTTAAACTCTGAGAGGAAAAACATTGTAACTTGTATAGAGGTGAAGAAGGGTATTGAGTTGAAATGAATTGCAAACTTTACTTACATTTAGTTTAATGTTACTGTAAAGTATTCTATTGTTTTTTCATTAACGTAGATGGTTCCAGTTTCAAAAAAGGTAATTCTTCCTTTATACTTCACTCTTTTTAAGAAAACAAAAGAGTCGTTTTTTTCTGAATTCTCTTTTCAAATTAAAACGTCGTTACATTAAAATAAGTCTCAAGTTAATCGTTTCGCTGTATTATGTGTTTATAGTCAACACGTTTCGTGATCACATCTAAACTTGGAAATATTAATTCTGACTAATTTCGGAACCGCTAAAGCTGTAGCCATCCCTCTTTTCTCTTAAGAATAGAAAGAGATAACCATATCGTATTAAAGTGGGTTCAAGAGATTTGTGAACAGAGTAATTAACATATTCTTATAACGAAGTTGCTAAAAACTTCAAGGTGATATATCATTAGTTCGATCTTGACATTGATTCGAAGCAATATTCGCGTGTTTGCTAACTATGACTCACTATTACACCGGATAAGTATTACGTGTTACGTCTACCTCCGCTCTTATGTGATCGTGGGCTTGACGTATGTACTTACTGCCGATTCACGGTATTTAACGTGATTATCAATGTAACTTGATGACAATAAAGGTCATATTACGTTGAACTATAAAATGTCTTATTACTATTTGATATGGACTTGCTCGGTCCATCCATGTGGTTGATGTTTCCTTGCGTTATTTTATCTTATCTTGTATGATGTGCGTTGTTTCTGATTGTTTTAAATCAGCCGGTTTGTTTTAAACCATAAATTATCTATCAATATTTCAAGTTATTCTAAGAAAGCTTCGTTTTCATGCAACCCACTTGTAAAGTATTTAACGTCCTCAGTTTATTTAATAATTACGTAATAATAACGCTTCGAGCTTCATGAATTGTAAAACACCAACTATTGTGGGTACTCCTTCGAATGGTAATGGTAACCGGATCTCTACGGAATTCTCTACTTTTGTTACAAAGCTTTAAGACTTACTAAATGAATAGATTTCATTATATTCTAAGCACGTTCTTATTGAAACGAAAATGTCACGTGTTAACGTTTAGTTGAAGCTAGAAGTTAAGTTGAGAGCTTGAATCATGGCTTGCGCGGGCGCCGCACCTGTGCCTGCGCGCGCGCAAACGCCGCACATCCGCTTCCTGTGTTCCTGCCTCTACACCCCTTCACAGTACCAGTCACGACTTCCGCCCCTAATTATAATAATATCAAGGTTAAATAAACAAAGGGCCCTGCCCAGAGCTTACGAATGGATGCTGAAAAAAATACCATCGAGTTGAGAATTATTTTTTAAGTCGCTTAAAAGGCCATATTTAAACAATAACCAACATTATCTCTTTCTAATTCATCATAATTTGGTTCTTGGGAATTTAAGTAACCAAAGAATGCTTATTGTATGTATTATATTCAAAGTACGTAGCCTCGCAAGAAGATATAATCTATATCGCACTTACATTTATGCCACTGTGGCCTACCTTTTATCGTAGGAAAATCGTGTCCAATTCCCACCGAAGTAATATTTCATCAGACAAAAAGCGACTCCACTACTTGTCTGAATGAAGTCACGTAGAATCAAGATATTTCGTTAATTATTAGCATCCGCTGAGTGCGTCGACATCGATATTGTCAATCCTGTATTATCTCCGACATCTTGTCTCGGCTCGGGGCTAGTTTTTGTGGCACGTCCATTACGGACGGAAGCTGAGTGGGATGGAGCTTTGTGAGTCAAGAACTAACACACAGAAATCTCTTTGTCATACACAACACACGTCCGAGGTTTAGAAGCGAAGGTGCACGTGCTAATTGTCATCACAAACAGCTGAGCACGAATGCTTAGGCTCACTTTCTCAGAATGTTACGAACATTCTTTATCTCATTACGGTGCATCACGATAAGGTTCGGTAGTGGCGCGTCTTCGCTCAGCGTGCCACGTTCAATTATAAAGTAAATTGTGACAATTAAAACGTTCGTTTCGCTCAACCGCGTTCGTTTAGTACAGACGCGCATGAGATCACTCGTGAGCTCATCAAAATATCATAATTATCATACTTATCGATGTCATTATCATAACATTGAAGTTTGCGCGCTGAAATTGCCTGTTTAGCACTAACTGCGCGTAGGTGTAATGTTGCATCGTAAGATTCAAAGTAGGTAATAAGATTTTTCTTGACCTATTTACATGCAAGCAATAGTGCGAATTAACAGTGCCACAAGTATGTTAGTCTATTGTTCATTGGTACTTTACTAGTCTGTTCTCGTTTCCATTTACCTTTACAACTGACTATTGATAAAAAAGTGACATACATAGAGTTACATGCAACTATTCTGTCACAAATGTGTGAAGGAAGTATTTAATTCTTGCTGTGAGTAATACACAAGTTCGCCGCTGGTCAGAATGTTTTGATTTGTCCCGTGCATTGCACTCTACAGTTCTATTAATACCGCCTTCTTGGCAAGCCGCTAGTTTTTGATATAACAACGTTTGTCAAATGTCATTCATAAAGGAGTTGAGTTTTAGTTACGAATATTTCGTCCTACACCGATATGCAAGTAGATAGTTTGGTTTAGGTAATAAAATTAAATTGTAAGAGGAAAAAGATTGTTGTTATTATGATTCGTTAAATAGATCTAATAATACAATTTTCTGTCTAGTGTACACTACACATGTGTGGTGTTGTTATAAAATCCTATGCTTCAAGGATAATTAAGCCATGAAATAATGATCGTAATTGGCCTATTTGTGCACTCCGTGTAGCATTCGGTTCATATTTCATTAGAAGTAATGATTGACGGGTAAAAAATGTAGCGCGGAATAAGCTGGCACAATCATGGCACTCTACTGTTATCGCATGTGAAAAGTATGCCGTACGCAGGAAATGATAGTTTCTATGTAAATTAGTACATATTTTGCAACACCAGCCAACCGATATGTACCAAGTACCAACCACTTATTTTAATCTACATAACAATTTTCCTATTAACTGTCTACGTAATTATATTGCAGAACTGCAAAGTAATAAATCTTTCCCCGACATGTAAGCAATCTTGTTGAAAATGTGTTAATTTCATTTAATACATATGTATTTATATTACACTGTTTGTTAACGTTTGTAATGAATCATTTTACTCTAACATGAGTCCGTATTAACGTCATATTTTTTTGTTTCAGGTAAGTTATACACAACAGTCACTGTACCCGTAAGTACTGGTAGCGCCATCTACAGTAACATAAAGTTACTGTAGTTCTGCTACTTGACGCCAGATGGCAGTAACAGCACTACTTCAAGTACAGTAACAATTTTACAATTTTTACGCTTAGTCACAGAATACTAGCATAGTTTTTAAGGCTAATTTATTTTTTATATAGTCAAAAAAGTAACTTTAATGTTACAGTTTTGACAAAAGTTTAATTTTTAACTCTACAACCAATTTCTACATAAAAGAGTTTAGATTAGTTACATCATTACATCTCTATATTTTCTATCTATATCAAAATCGAATGAATTTATAGAAATGTGTGTAGGTTTGTATCGTCTTTACTTTGATTTGTAGTAAGAACAATACCACCGAGAACCAGTTTAGTAGGTTCATGACCGACTCGATCGCCTCTCGCATAATGCCGAGCCTTGTTGTGATTTATTCATGTTCGCTTGTGCCCTGCGGCGAATAAAAACTGCCCAAGAAAGGAGCCGCGCCATGTTGCCACCTTTATTAGACCTACATGCTCCTTTATCAAAATGCTCATTACGCATATTCAAAAGCGGAACTAGAGGTCAGACTCGTTGGCCAAAAACAAAAGTGGTTCGAGAGCGGCTCAGAGAATGCGGAAACTTGAAAAAAATATTCAAATATCTAACCTTGAGTATTTTTTTCTATAAGTTTATACTGCTTTTATTCCCTTTTTATTAATTAAGTAAAACTAAGATCACGTGTTTGGCGTAGCGCTGCGTAGCGTTACGTACCGTAACTAACTTGCGTAGAAGATACTAACTTACGAAGTGCTTAAATGATTCATTCATAAATATTTTAAGAAAAGTTTCCCTGCTTATAACATGCAGTTATTATATGTATATATTTTAAACAACATTAATCATTGTCAACACTCCTTCAACAACTCGAACAGTTCGTGACAGTTTACTGCTGGACTTTTTAACAACTTCATTTATACTACTGCAATGTATAATTGGCTAGTTTCCTAGGTTTAAAATAAATCGTTTCAACTTTTCAATGCAATAAATAATAAAAAAATAATCCTACTCTCATCCATTGATTTGACAAATTACCTACTTTTAGATTTTTTCTCGCTAAATTTAAGAAAATAAGTATGCTATTTGACGCAGAAATATGTTGATGTCACAAGTTGCGATCCAATACAAAATTCATATAAAAGTATCGTTTTTGACAATTCAATAAAAGTATTGAATTTGATTACCTGTCAACTACCGTATTATAACAAAATCTGTTATTCTTTGTTTTATCTTTTAAAATTATAGAGTAACGAAAGATGCAACTTATAATAGTAGATATAATTATATGTATTATGCAGTTGGTATAGCATAGTTAGATGTGGTTCATAAAGGACAAGTATGTGTACACAGCGCATTGTTCCTCACTTAGATACCCATAACATAAAGGAAATATTTCTATTACATAATAATGTCTAAATTATTATATTAACATTTTTTTCATTTTCATTTTTGGTTTGGAAACGAGAATAGGGATGAAAAGTGTATCAAAATAAAAAATCTAATTAGACCGCCAGTTTGGTAATGAAAAAATATTAGACGCGTATTTTTTTATTTTGTCGTATAAGAAAACAACACTTAGATAAAACGATTCAAAGTTTAGTGACGTCACGCGATATTTCAAATCAATATATCGCCGAAAGTATTTGTTTCCGTAAGAAAATAAAATACGTGTTTAATGTTTTTAAATAGTCTACTAGATGGACATAGATAAGTACAAGATACAAATGAGTCATTTACTCTATTGCGGTTTATGGCGCATCCGCTATTACAAGGGACGCATTAAATAATTCTGCCTATCCCTCCAGAGGATAAGAGGTGTGGCGTAATTAAAATTCAAAAATATCAGTAATATACCTACAACATGAAACCTACAAATACGAAATACAAAACAAGACTACACATAGACACATAGTTACAGCCCTACCTCTGATTTTTGGCATAGCATAAACGTAGCAGGGGTCTATGAATAAATATTTTTTTATCATGAATGCATATTTTCTTCTGATCTACGACTACTACAGTTCATATAAGTACTTAATAAGTGTTCTGCTAAGTCTGTGGAAATGTATAAAAATATTATATTTCGTGATTTTTAATGTATGGCTAATTTCTGCTAACGGATATTTTAAAATCGAATTGACCTCTTTTATAATTTATGACTTTGTTTAATAAAAATAGATTTAAATGCTAAGTAGACTCACTATACAAAAGGATCACAATATTGAAAAAATAAAATAATTATCAGTTTATGAACTCACTTTACTCATAATGTAGAGCAACATGGCTTTTTTACAGAAATATTTTGCAATAATCTTCAATGGGCTATTGTATAAACAATTGTTTATATCTAAGTATAATAAATGCGAGTATTGAAACTAAAAGAAAATAAACGTCTTGTAAGTACATTCAATGCGCTCATAAAGAGGTTTGAATAGAGGAGGACTTGTTCACTTTAACCGGTCTTCGTTTTTTTTAAATCTTATTTTATAAGAAGGGCCTTTTTCCTAAAAGAAAAACGTCAGTCCCATTATAGAATACAAAATTCAGTACATACTACAATGAAGTAGCTTAACCATTTACAAGCTTAGCTTTACTTTAGCTTGCCCTTACAACCAGTCTTCGTTGAATCAGTGAGTAACGATGGTAGTGTACTCTCCCGAAGATACCCGAGCGCCGCCGGAGATTGCCGAAGGTATAAAACATGGCGGGCGGTTGTGCGCTCAGCGCTTGTCAACAAAGTTACTCGACTTCGACTGCCTGACCGGTCGCGCGCTTTCGTGTTCCGTTCTGTAACCGCGAATTTAAAAAGTGCATGTATACAGTGAGAAAAGTGTTAAAGTGAATAAAACAAGCCTTTTCGTGTTGGAATTTGTGTTTATATGATTTTAAGTTATTATCGTTTTAAAAAAAGTGGTATGTTGAAGTGCTTTATGGAATGTTGGAGTATTGAGGGTCATAGAATGCCGTATCGTATAATAATAGCAATTATTATGAATTAATATTTAATAACAATGTTATTTGTATCCAATAAAAATACCTATAATAATTTTTTTAGCTCTTCTCCATATTGTGATAAATTATTGTAGATTCTCGAAATTTTTCTCGGTAGGACTTGTAAAATTTTTGTAAACAAATACTGTGATATAATCGGTTATTTAATATATTATCAATGTTACATAGTCTCTAAGGCGACTTTCACCCAAACACAGCGTGTTGTCGATGAAGCTAACTTATTAGCATACTGGTACCGGCAGTAATACATTCCCCCTAACTAATGGGCAGCGCGTAGTATTTTCCGGGACAACACTGTTCGGCAACTATTCATTCTACCCTATAGCCAAGGCCCGCACGTGCTCAACTTGTTGCATAAAAACGGGCTCTCAGCCCTCACGTTTCTTGATGCATTGTCAGCAAACAATAGCTCATATATCTTAAAATAATGTGACGGATTCTTTGAACTCTACGCAGCGTATACCTATATTTTAAACACTTTTTCTAACCGAAAGGATGTTGCTAACATATTCCTTGAGAGTCACTATCTAGAAATGAAGTAAATATTATCTAAGTACTTCATGAATTTCCGGAGAATATAAATGGAGGTCCTCGACAGGACTATGAATATTTCATTAGATCAGACAGAAAATGTCAAATAAACCGATTCCTGTCACATATCTCAAGTATGTCATAGCCGTATGAGTAAATAGAGGAAACATTCATATTGTCGATCTATAGTGGCGTCAATAAATAAAGATAGGGATGTCTTATATGAACATCGTTTGGCTCCCCAGACGGTCAACATTCCAAGTGTTTATGTCTGGACTATCGAGCTTTGTACAGTGACGGAAGGGCCATAGTTCCACAGATAGCCAGGCTGAATTTGTGTGGGCGTCCGTGTTCCCCGAGGGACAAATGTGCGTGTTTAGACAGCTATTACATAGACCGGCATTTAGGGAAAAATGCGCGAAACGTGACACTCACATCAAACTCACGTTTGGAATTGACTTTAACAACAGTTGTGTAGATCGATTGGATGAAGAAAACTATGAAGTTATTTTGTTACATTTTTTCCCTAAAATATTATTACCTACTTTGTATGTGTCGTTTATTTGGATTAAACTGAAGCAATGAACCAATTTAACTCCCTATGTGTCAATACAAGAATTGCATTAATTCATTTTCTTCGTCATGAATTATTTCTATCCCTGCAGTCTCAAATGCATTTCCTTCGATAAGATAAATGCGTTGGTTATACTGGGTTAATCCGTCTCTAGGCGTTGCGCATAAATTCGGTAGCCGCAACACCGGCTGATAAATCCCGCGGAGCCAACTCTCGGTCTATCGTTAATCTTCTTAGCAAGTTCGCAGCTCGCTGTCCTACTCATCCCTCAAAGCTTTGAGATAACAGCCTCAGTCACGCCTTTGTATTAATTCAAAACACACACGAGTCCTTTATTAACTGTATTGTTTTAGTCCTCAGTGGTAGAATATATTTTCATAATAAATTATTTTAACAAATAGTTAATACTATTAAATTCTGCATCTTTGCAATAATCCCCTTGACCTCGTTCAAGATTTTTGTTGTGTAATTTAAATGCATTGAAGGATGGAAAATTTACATTTCAGTTGGCGTTCGAATCATATTTTTGAATAACAGCCGTATGATTGACGGATCAAAATATAACAACCGTGAATAAATTCAAATGAAACGGAGATGTGGGATGTCGTATGACTAAAAAAGCGTGTAGGCGTGTGTAATCCTGTTTACCTATGCACCCACGTCGGATTTTAGTGGACTTTCTAAAGACGCGACCCGTTGTACACCCGATAAACTGTTGTTTAAAAAAAGTGCGTTCGAATGAGTCACATCAAGTCCATCGAGGTCTGGGTCACATTCCAGGGCTGCCGCGTCGGGTCCCAAACCGGACCACGCGACTACATGCGTTCCTTTTTTTATATCTTTTCCGTTTACGTAATACTTACTCTGGAGCACTAAACTGCAAAGGTTTTAAAGAAGCCGTATCGCAAAATCACGTTACGTTGATTTTTTTTAATAAAAAGGACTCACCATACATGTTATGATGTAACAAGTATAGGGTTACCAAAAAGATTTTTTCAAGTCTTTGTGGGGTATCGCATGTGTGTAAGTTCGCTGTAGGCCTCGAACCCCCATCACAAAGGGGGCGGTTTTTTAACCATCTGCTGAGGCAGGTGTCCTCATACATATTAAGCAGGTGATTTGAATTCGCTTTCCTTAGTCTTCCAACCTTTTTTGCTGCATTTAAGTTGTTAGCTGTGTAGAAAACGATTGAATTCAATTTATAAGGCCTGTCGTTTCCTGTATCAAAATTGACCACGAGTGTGTAATCTTTTAGATTTATAAATATTGTTTATTTTACACTTTCTGATTCTTTTCCGAATATACAAAAGTCGAAATTATTCAATTTTAAATAAAATGCCTATTGTTACCGCTAGCCAATACGATTCAATTCATCAGATTGCATTGAAACACTTCGTCATGTTGTTATTAGATTTTATTAGATAAAAATAAGAGTATATTTTTGTAACATTAGCATATTAATCGAGAAATCATTATTAACGACGTGTTTGTTCATTTCATTAATACTCCAGTATTATAAAATATATTAATTTATCTCGTCAGGAGCCGTGGAACCGGTACAATTTTATGATCTAATTACATTAAATGTCCATTAACTACTATTTATTATGATCAACTAATATTTTTTGTTTGAATAACGTTCACTACTCGCAGTTTTCTCTCACGGTACGTGAATCATAATAGAACCGGTCAATGTTTGTCTGCCAATTTGGAATTCCATTACGATTTCTATATATTTTTAAAAAGAAAGCTAATCTATTACCCATATACATCGACATAGGATTATTAATCCTAATTTTATCGCCGTTGTCCTCTTATTTGAGTTTAGAAATTGGAAACTAATTCTTCTAGGTAAGTACAGAAGTAGATTATCTTACTTACCTACTCCAGCCTTATTCTCACAACGTTGTCGCGGAGAACCTAACGGGTAACCGGGGCTCCGGCTCGACGTGCAGGAGAAGGAACGGGGTGGTTTTTAGTCAGTAAGAGTCTGACACTCCCTTCCGCCTCACCCAGGCGGGAGCAGTCATTCGATGATTTTCCCCCCTTAAAAAAAAAAAAAAAATTGTCACAACGTTGATCCTTAATCAGAAAGGGATTGTAAACTAAAGTACATTGACCTCTGAATTTATGAATGTGTATAAGTGTTGTAGTACATGTCCTAAGTACGTAGCAAATAAAATAAAGTCCGTGTGTAACAGTGCATTTAATGTGTAAATTATTGCCTATTGTTACTGCTAGCTAGTACGGTTCATTTCATCCGATTGCATTGAAACACCCAGTCGTTTGTGTGTTTACACAGAGTTTGTGCCTGTTAAATTACATAACATAGATAATAGTAGGTACTTGAACTAATCTATAACAACTAAACCAATTTCTAAATGCCGATAACCTAGAATTTATTAAGTTAATAAAATATTTCTTAATTAATTCAATATATGTTCAATATGTGGACGATATCAAAATATGTTCGTAAACGTTTCGACCACCTGTCTTGAAATGTCTTTCTTTATTTTTGATTTAATCGTAAAATCTTAAAGCAGGTGTCGGCTATATCCTGCAAAACAACTGTTCAAAGAAACGCAAACGCATTAATTGATGTTATTCAAGTAAAAATTATCTTTATTGCATTTTAAACCTAAATATAACCTATTACAAATTTTATATAGCAGTTGTATAACATAAAACTGACTCTAACCAGAGTAGGGCCTCAACTATGAACCAATAACTGGCAATGAAAACATTTGACAGGAAATCGGGTTATCTCATTGACAACTCAAATGCTTTACGCTTCCTCCCAATGTTTATGACTTAATTTAATTATGAACATGACTCGTTGTTTACCGCACCACCATCAATATAATAATAATAAACTGATATTGGTATATTAAAGTTGTAATAATTATACTTTTGATAGATTCAATACCCAAATGAGTAGGTATCCTGATAGATCATCATTAGACAAAGTTCGGAACAGATACTTATTACTTTGCTCCCATTTATTAAGTATTTCTGAATGAACATGGACAAACAGATATATCTTGGATTATAATTTAGGGTCTGTAATGCGGGTGGACCGCTAGACACTAATGATCTCAGTGAGTCACTTGACCCCGCGCGAATTGTTCGGGTGATCGGCACTTTTGTGTGTTGAATCATCCTGTGCAACGCCTCTATAGAAAAAACTCTTTTGTCGACCAACCTCGGCAGAGAGAGAAGTCATGATTTATTTTTTGTTTGCGATTTAGACTGGACCTCCATGTAAAACTCTTTGGGACTCGATTAACATATTCCACTTCCACTATATGACCAATCCGACTCTGATGGCGGCGTCAATTGCAATCAATGTTTCCATCGATGCGCGTAATTACAATTGAAACATTACTCAAAAACTTAATTATTTCTCTTTGTTTAACTGAATCCAGAACAAATTAGTAAGTATAACAATACTCACTGAACATTAACGGAGAAGGGAAATCATTCGCTCTATTTAAGATGATAAGTTCTTTGACAGAATTCGGCTTCTTAATTACAGTTTTTTTCGACATTCTACAGACGACCCGACGGCCGGCATAAAGATTTTGTAATCATCATAATCGAGTAATCAGTACTCGCAGAGATATTATTTAGGACTAAAATCATTATTTTTTCATTAGTAAATGTAATAATTTGTCGTAGTAAGCGGGCTTACAAAATTTATGCATTAGACTTTGTAATTCCTACCAAATTTTAGAGGAGAAACGTAAACTAAATAACCAAAGCCATCTTCTGGAATTGAACTGTAAATTCCAATTGCTTACTCTAGAGATTACCTCGTTCCAACAAACAGAATCTACAGCTTATTGTATTAGTATAGATTCGGCCTTCCGAACTGTTATTTCAATGTATATTTTTTACTGCTAGTTTTTAATATTTACTTTGTTACTGTGTATGTAAATGATATGCTGTTGAATATATAAATAGAGCCGTGTTATGATATTGACCTTTTAACAGCCATTCTAATTTGCCTTCGGCTTGATTGAAAGCGGGGAACAATTGAGCCTCATGGAACAAATGCGCTACAGTTAAATCATACGTATGTATCTATTTCCTTGACACACCTAAAACTTTCGCTCATTCCTTGCAGTTATCTTATCATTAACTAATGAATCAGTTGTTTTAAGATAACGGCTCAAACATACCTTTGTTAAGATCTGAATCTAGTCACGAGTAAAATGATTTAACCGTATCATGTCAGTCGATGTAGAAGTTTTATTTGGCAGCATAATATTATGGTCTCTTCGGAAATGTTAGAGAATATCTTGAAGAAACGTCTTGTCGGTGTTGGAAACTGAAGCGAAATGACCTGAAAAGTTTGTCTTATCCGAAAATATCTTCATCGTTAATGTTAACATCAGCATGCATGTTTTGAAGTCGTTGTATTCTACGATTATGCGGATTCCGACCCGCTTGCAATCGGACTTGGGTTGTTGCATTTAAATAAGTAGCAACATTAAGTGCCGTCATACTGGCTGATCCTGACCTTGCTTCAGTGAATGTTGGGCTATCTACCATGCAACTGAGCCTCGGTACGATTTCATCTAGCGCTTTATTTACTCTACTTTTGTTCACATTGACTTTAAAATAAATACGTACTCGTTTTACTTCCGCATTTCTATTTGCGAGAACAAAAATGAACAAAATAGTGCGTTTATTTTTAGAAATAAATGCATTTAAACCATTTTTATTTCCTGTTTAGCATTGCATTAACCTGATTCTAGTTTTTAATCTGTCGTCTTTGAGAAATATTTGACAATGTACGTAAATATTTGGCTCCATGCATTCATTGTTCAAACAACGTATGGCATGGTAGAAAATCGTTATTGCACAACACAACCATGATTACCTTCGGAACACGTTCCGTTGCTTGGCCACCTTTGTTTGCGTCGCCCCCAATCATTCCCGTGCCATGCTCGTGTCACCTTTGAACTTCCTTAGAACAATAATTGCATCAACTGCAATAACAATACTGCCTATTTTCCTATGACTCTATATTTGGTGCAAGTACTTAACAAACAGATCTCAGTGATGCGTTCAGTCAATGTTTTGCTTACCATAAAGACGTGCACGAAGCTATTTCGAAATGTTATAACTGTTTACTCGAGTTAGTAATAAACATAGGATCTTTCCATATACGAAGTACTCGTACTAGTCATATTTGGTAAGCATGAACGGTAGTGTTGTTAGTACAAATTGCATTTTGTACTTGGTAGTCACGCTCTTGCCCTCGTTCCGTAGTCTTGTCGAGGTGCGCTATAACTAAGAGCTTTTAACGTGACCCGCCGCCTGCCCTATATCCCGGGGCTGCGATGCCACGTCACGTGTTCCTCGATATTTGACAAACGGGGACATACTTTATATTACTTTAGCACTTGCGCTTTCACGAAAATGTGATAAAGTAAATCATATTTATATTTGCCAATGGAAGATTCTCCTTTTGATATGAAGTGAAAAGATTTTATTGAGTTTATAAAAGAAATTGAAGGGTGGTTCGTTATGTGTTATGTTTATTTTATTTAGTAGATATACTAAGTGTTTTATAACAAATTCGAAACTATTATAAAAACTGCGCTTTAACTATTTCATAAAGGTAGTTCGATTAATACTTCATTTTGCACTTGTAGAAACTGCAAAAGGTAGATAGCAGAAAGTGGTGGAACCGGTTACTACTATTAACTACATACAACAATATGTTCCGACAATATTTGAACTGCAGCTCCAAAATTATTGGCTGCCACAGATAACTGTATTCTTGGGCAAGTTACTACAAACACGTGCACAGTATACGCGGGTTCAACTCTTTAGTGCGGAGTTCATTTGAGAAACAGTATCTTACTCTTGAATAACGGGACGGCTTTGCTTCTTTTTGCTTCGTTCTCTGCTGCACTTTTATGGAAACCATTAAAGTGAAGATTTTATTTCTTTTATCCTAAATCCCTTGCAAAAATTTACTCTTTTTCTTGCTAAAGTCTATGAGAAAGGTAATATTAATGAATGATGTGCGTAAAAGGTCTTAATAGCATATTTATAATCTTTCAATTACTGTCTTTCAAATCTGAAGGATGTTGACCTGAATAAAGTAGGCGGAAGATGACTTGATGCATTGATTCTGTATATGATAACTTGTTCTTGTCTGATCAAGTAAGAGCAACTGTTCCCAGTACGAAACGGTACTTTATGTCTGATATTAATTCATCTGGCGTACTACCGGAGTATGTATTTACTGGAGTTACTACTAACCCACCTTGTTTCCTAACTCTAATGACTGCAATCTTGCAATCGAGTATTTCACAAGCATAAAGACTTTTATTTATTCTCCAGAAATTTTATCTACGTTGCCATTGACTTAGAACTGTTCGCTTATGATCTTTAAGTTATAATTGTGTAGTATGTAGGGGTTGTAAATCCCTACAGTGTTGATTATAAGTTTATGTTGCAATGTTGAATGTTGTTTATGTTAAATGAGTAGACGACCAATCTCTTAGATAGTTTTATTGCTACTGAATTAAATTAATTATATAGTTTACAAGGTTCAGAAATGCTTATTACGATGATTTAATTATTCGCGCGTATGACGACAAAGTCAATGTACAGCGTAGCTCGTACATCTTGCCCTCTCAAAAAGATAGGTATAATTATAATCAACTAGAATGTTAAGTATAAAATTAGGTTAAGTGTACAAATAGTAAAATTAATGTAACATAAACTGAATACAATAAAGTTAAAATATAAAGTACATAAGCATTATAATTAATCCTTAAATATGTCATGCCATTTTATAGGTGTGGCAACGTGAAGTAGGGGACGTTGCTTTGTCCAAGTTATTTGTGCTCAATTATATTGGTGGCTCCCTGGATTCGAGCATAGCATTATCTTCCATGCTGACTGTTGATCTCCTCCGTGGTGCAGGGTCAGGAACGCGTAACGGCCCAGGAATCGCTTGAGGTATAGGTTGTTTCTTAAGCTTGTAATACCCATATATTGCAGCTGCTATTGCCACAGTCGCCATAAATAGGTATAGTACGATATATTGATGTATATCGTGATATGTTATTTGGTCAGATATAATGTCTTCGGATCCGGCCTCCTTTATCTGTTTTATTTGTTTACCGAGATCATCCAGCAATAACATATTCGCTTCCTTGGTCAGACTTCCATTGTGTACCTCTTGTATAATTGGAACAGACAGATTAATTAAATTGTTTATCGGCGGAATTTCTACCGGAACTATGTCTACTCGAGATCGAATTTCACTCATCTGTAGTTTTCTTGAGTAGGCAGTAAATGTATCGCTGTTGATGACGCAATCGTCGCCAAGTGTCATTACTCCAGCCTTTTGCAATGTTTGTGTTGATATTTGATGCCCACATATGATCCGGATTTTGCATTGTTCGCAACAGAAATATAAATAATGATTCATATTTCTAAGTTCCGTCCATATGTCTTGACAGCGTTCCTGTTTTGTTTGACAATTAGCAGTTTCGTTGTTCCTTTTGCATAGACTCCTCTCATCTGATTTCATGCGATAAATGGGTGTTTGTAGTTGGCATAATCGAGTGGTAGTATCATAATGTATGCACTCGTATAGGTCAGGAGCAGTAATAGGTAGATAGGAGTCTTTTTGTAGGTTTATCGCCATTAAGTCAGCGATTGGCAGTAGGGTGACCATATCTCCACCACTCCTTTTAGGTACAGGTATAACTCGATAGACCTCGTAGTTATCTCTGGTTGTTAAGGGCACCTTCATCTCAACCAACAGGTATTTTGCTGTTATTTTCGCTTTCATTTGAAGAAGGTGATATAAGCGAAAGAAATCTGTTTGCATATTGGTGATAGGCAGGGCCAGATCCTTTGATAGTTGACCAGAAATAATGTTCAATTCGTACCGTAATTGGTCTGGTGAAATGAGATGCGTGTTGATGTCGCCGTTGTAAATATTCTTCACAGTGTCCAACAGTGTCTCCTGGACGTCCTTGAGATGTTCGATTAAGATGTTTGCGGAGATGGCGGACATAGTAAACTCAATGGATAATTCTTGGGACCTTATTTCTTGTTGTAATTCATTGGTTATTTTATCCAAATTAAGTAAGTGTTGGTTGAATAGCTTGTGTTGCATTTCTATTCTTTCTTCAGATCGTCTTAGTACATTGTATTCAGCTTCTATGACAGACGTCTGATTTTTGGCTAACAGTGCCAGATGTTTCTCATTTTCTCTGATAAGGTTAATGTCCCGTGTGTATTGTTCTGCAAATTGGTCATCCAATACACCGAACAAGGAACGTGCGATGGAACCGACACCGTTGATAAGCCCGCGTTTGCTTCTTATGTTTCCTCGGCCTTGCGGACTCAGCAACATGTTGTTGTAGTGTTCAAGTTCAGCGAGCGCGTGTCGCATTTGTAGTGAAATTATTTTACATTGTGTTTTTGGCTTGATCCTTTCACATACATCTTCCAAATGTTCGTTGAATTTTTCTATTACTGTTAAGCTGGTCCAATATGGTGAAAGGTCATAATATACTACTATTTTCCATTCGTCGCGAATTACTTTCAAATTTGTCACTTTGTCGAAATAGAGGCCTTGTTGGATCTCTGCCGTGTTGAAATTATTGTTTGCTGTGACTGGATTTAGAAAATATAGCAAAGTCATAACTAGGCTAAATAAGGTTACGTTGCTTGTTGTTTTATTTTTGACGCGTTGTGACCGTTCTGTGCCTCTGTTTGTTGATGGATGAGTCGCCCTTTCACAATGATTGGATGTAATTTGTTGTTTTTGTTGTTCATTGTTTTCTAATGGCAAGATAGATATTTTTGTTATGGGTCTCTTCATGTAACCATTTTTGGTCTTGAGGTCTACCACGCGAACGTATCCATCTTCTCCCGGGTAAATGTTGGTTACTTTACCCATTAACCATTTCCCTGTAGGCATGTTATCGTCATGAATGACAACTACGTCTCCGATTTGTATGTTTCGTTGAGGCCTCTGCCACTTAGTTCTGACCAACAGCTGACTCAAATATTCTTCCTTCCATTTTTTCCAAATGTCCGCGAAAATTTTTCTAGTTAATTCCCATCTTGTGCGAGCATCTTCCTTTGTTTCAATGACGGTCAAACCTGACCTTCCTGTTAAAAAGTGGGCTGGCGTCAGACAATCTAAATCTTCGATGTTTTCAGTTAGAGGGCACAAAGGTCTAGAGTTTAAGCAGGCTTCCAGTTTAGATAGGATGGTGTAGTACTCCTCAAACGTAAGCCTTTGTTCTCCTACAACTCTTTTCAGATGGTGTTTCAAGCTTCTTACTGCTCTTTCCCACAATCCCCCTGCAGATGGCCACGCAGGTGCATTAAAGTGCCATTCTATGTTCATCTCAACTAAATCCCTTAGTAATCCTTCATTCTTGTAAGTAATTTCGATTTCCTCATATTGTTCTCGAAGTTGTCTATGTGCGCCGATGAAATTCGTACCGTTATCACTATATAAGTGCCGTGGAGCACCCTTTCTTGCCGCCATTCTGTTTAGAGCTGCCAAAAATGCTGAACTGGTTAGATCGGAGACCAATTCCAGGTGTACTGCTTTCGTCACCATGCAGATGAATACGGCAATATATCCTTTGGTTGCCTTGGCTCCTCTTCCCTTGTTCATTTTGATGTCAACGAAGCCTGTGTAGTCCACTCCTGTATGGTAGAATGGTGGAGCGGGGTTCGTTCTTGCACTTGGTAGCTCACCCATCAGTTGATGTTGTTTTACCGGGTTTATTTTACGGCATGTAACACAGTTTCGAATTTGTTTCTTTGTTGCTCGAATACCCCCAATAATCCAGTACCTTTGTCGAAGATACGATAGGGTAAGACGGGGCCCACCGTGGAATGTTGTACGATGAGCTTGATCAATAAGTAACTGTGTCAGACGGCTCTCGTGTGGGATGATCATCGGATGTTTCATTTCTTCGTTTAATATCGTGTTCCTTAATCGTCCTCCGACACGTAGCAAATCTTCGTGATCAATGTAAGGATTGAGAGTTCTTAGTTTGCTGTTTGCTTGCACAGTTGATTTCTTGCGTAAGTGACTAATATCTGTGTCAAATATTTTATGTTGTGTTTGTTTCACAATTACTTTTGTTGCATTATTCAATTCCTGCAGTGTAAGATACTTCGGTAATTGACGTCGCTTTGGGTTCAAGGCTCTGAGTATCCAAGCAATTATGCGAACGATGTGATTAAAAGAGCTATGTTTGTGTAATAATTGTTCTGTTATATTTGTTGTTGCTATGTCTATTTGGGTCGCATTTGCTTGTATCGGAGTTTTTTTTCTCATTTCTTGGTCTGTAGTATATGTTTGTTTTCCTATGTCACTTGTTCTAAAAGATGATAGCCATTCCGGACCTTGCCACCACAGTTGATTGTCTTTCAATTGACCAGCAAATTGGCCTCGGCTAGCGGCATCAGCAGGGTTTTCTGTTGTTTTGACGTATCCCCACTGGGAGCCTGGCATCACTTCATGTATTTTTCTGACTCTGTTTTCCACATATACTTTCCATCTTGATGGGTCTCCTTGTAGCCAACCCAGTACGACCATGGAGTCAGTCCACCCGTAGATTCGCAGTTCATGTTGATTTAAGGCTTCTTTTATCTTAAGCATTAGTTTAGCTAATAGATAGGCTCCATTTAATTCTAGTCTGGGCAATGTTGTTAGTTTTTTCTGTGGTACAAGTTTAGACTTAGCAGCGACAAGTGTGATTTTTGTTGACGCATGGACTCGTGCGTAAATTACGGCAGCGAAGGCGGCCAGCGAAGAATCGCTGAACCCGAATAATTCTATTGTTGAGTTTTCGTTACTCATGAGCCATCTAGGTATTTCACAAGTATTTATCGCTTTTATATCCGCTTGTATCTTGTACCACTCAGTGTTTATGTTATCTGATACTTCGTCGTCCCATTCTAATTTTGTTTCCCATAATTTTTGGAACAATAACTTCAGTTTTGTTGATAAAGGAGCGAGCCATCCTAGTGGATCGAATAATTTCGATATCTCAGCCAGTAGACTGCGTTTTGTATGTTTTTGGTTCTCGTTTGAAATAGAGCATTGGAAAGTGAATTTGTCTTCCTTTGGGTTCCAACACAGACCAAGAGTTTTGGACGTTTGTTCTGTTCTGAATTTGAAAAAGTCTTCATTGACCTGTTGAGATGAAACTTGATCTAGTAGCGTCGCGTTGTTTGTTGTCCATTTCCTAAGATTGAACCCTCCACTTTTAAGCAACTGTTCCAAGTCGGAAATTATTTTCTTTCCTTGTTCTGTTGAATGCGATCCATGAACTAGGTCATCCATATAAAATGCTTCTTCTAGTACCTTTGAAGCCTCTGGAAACTGGTTTCTTTCATCTGCTGCTAATTGTCTTAACGTCATCATGGCTAAGAAGGGCGCTGCCTTGGTACCATATGTGACTGTTGTTAGCTGGTAAGACTGTAAGGGTTGATTCGGTGAGTCTCGCCATACAATCCTTTGTAATGGTTGGTCACATTGAGCTACTAAAATCTGTCGATACATTTTTTCTATGTCAGCGGTGTAAGCATATTTGTACTGTCTCCACTGAATTAGTAATGTCTGCAGATTTTGTTGTAGGTTTGGGCCCCGGTACATAAGATCGTTTAAACTACATCCAGTTGATGTTTTTGCGGATGCATTAAACACCACCCTGTACTTGGTTGTGGTTGATTCGGCCTTGTGGACGCCATGATGTGGTAAATAGCACTCCGGTGCTGTAATACTCGTTGATAGTTTCATGTGACCCAGTTCAATATATTCTGACATAAACTCTCTGTAGGATTTAGCTAATTGCTCTTGTTTTTGTAGCTTTCTTTCCAGATTTTTGAACTGAGCTATGGCCATCGGTTTGGATACACCTATTTTGTTTGCCATGTCAGGTTTCATTGGCAATCTGACCTCATATCTCCCATCATTTGAGCGCTGTGTTGTGTTGGTGTAATATTCAATGCATGTTTGATCTTCCTGTGAGATATTAGATTGATCACTAATGTCCTCCGCATCCCAGAATTGTTTCATATCTTCCACATTATTCAATACTACATTGCACTGAAATGTTTTAGCGCTTCCGCACAGAAGCCATCCTAGTTGCGTTTGCTGCGCTATAGGTTGGGTGACGTCATCACCTTTGATCATTCCTCCCAGCATTATTTGAGAGTAAATGTCAGCTCCAAATAAAAGATCCACGGAGCTACTTTTGTTGAAGTTTGGATCTGCTAGATTAATGTTTTGCAAGTGAGTCCATGATGGTTTTGTAAAGGATCTGTTTGGAAGGTTTTTGATTAGGTTTTTCATAATGAGTACAGATGTTTCAAACTTAAACTCATTATATGACGATTGGCATAAGATTGTTATTAGCCCTTTACAGCTTGATTCCTTTTGTCCAACTCCAAAGATAACGCCTTTGCATTTTTGACGTTTCGCACCAATAATTTGCGCGGCATGTTCGGTAATCAATGATATCTGTGACCCTTGATCTATAAGGGCTCGCATATTATGTAAGGTTCCATCAGCACCTTGTACCTTGACTATCGCGGTTGCTAATAGAATCTCATAGTCATTGTTATCTCGAGAGACATTGGCAGAAATAGACTCTCTTTCTTCAGTGCTCTTATTGCATGCATCGTGTAATAGCGTGTTGTGTTGACCTTTGCACTTTCGGCATCGGTAAGTCGATGTACATTTGCGCCCATTATGGCTAAATAGACAATTAACGCATAACTGCAATTTGTTCACTGTGCTTAGTTTTGCGTCATTATTCATTTCTAAAAACTTAGCACAACGATATATGCCATGTTCGTTATTGCAAAGTGGACATTTCAGTGTTAATGTATGAAATGATTTCGTAACCACCTTGTTGCTATCTGACTGGTTGTATTTGTAATTGTTGTGGTACTGTTTCTTTGGGTATGAGTTTCCTTGGCTCTGTGAGTTGGATCCATTAGTTTTCTGGATAACATCTTGTTTACGCTGAGATGATTCCAATGAGGTAAACTTTGCTTCTATGTAGTCTAGGAACTCTTGCAACACAGGCAGCTCACGGGAATTTTTCAACGAGTCATTGTAGTCTGAAAGTGTTACTGAGTCCAACTTCAGTGACAACATGTGCACTAGCATAGGATCCCAAGATGTAATATCAACCTCCAAGTTTTTTATAGCGTGTAGGCACTCAACAGTGACATCATGCATTCTCTTGAGTGCTGTTAGGGACTGTTGTTGCATGATCGGCATATTGAGCAGCATATTGAAATGTGTGGCAAATATATGTTTCTTGTTATTGAAACGGCGGTTGAGAATTTCCCAACACATCGAGTAGTTTTCTGAGCTAATCTGTAAATGCTGTATTAGCCTTTCAGCTTCTCCATGCACCTTGCTCTTCAAAAACTGCATCTTTTGTGCCGGCGACAACGATATATTATTGTGTATCGCTTCAGTAAAGAGGTCTTTGAAGGACATCCATTGATTATATTTTCCGTGAAATACTGGTATTTCTAACTTAGGCGTTGTTTTCTGTTGGTGAGTATTTGCCCACATCTTGGTGTTTAGAGCTCTTTTCACGCTGTTGAATTGCATCTCATACCTCGTGTAGCGTTCGTCATAGGTTACAATCTTGTCGCCGTTAAGCTCGCACTCTATTTCCCAGTGTAGCTTATCAACAGCTGACCAACGCGCTTGTAGTATTTGGAGAGCATCCTCAAACTCCCACTTCTCTGTTATAAATTCCACTTGAATGTTAGCTACAGCTCTCATAAAAGCCTTGAAGTTCGCTGTTTGTTTACGAAGCAGGTCATCCAGCTTGCTGTTGGATCCTATGTCTCTCTTCGTGAGGATATGTTGTTGTTGGCGAGAAGGAGATCTATCTCTGTCGCTGTCATCATGTGTTTCAGATGGATTGTTCGTGTCACCCTCCTCCCCACTCGATTGATTCTCTTTTTCTCCGGCAACACTCTCTTGAACTTGCTGAGAGGTGCTCGGTGTTGGTGTTACTAATTTCCCAGTTGAGGACTGTAACTGTTTTGAAGACTGTTGGTGTTGGGAAATGATTAGATCTTTCACATCTTGATAAATCTGACGTGTCTTGGTGTACAAAGCAGATGTAAAGTATGGGTGTTTACCGCTTTCTTCTGTCGTGAAACGGTCATGGTTAAATTGAAACTCACCCCATAAAGTTTCTAACATCTGCATTCGCCGCTTGAAATAGTCAGCGTTCTTCCTCGCCCAACCGTCTTTCTTGATGTTGATTCCAACCCTCTGTATGTTGTCAGACAGTTCCTTCTGGTTTTGATACATGTCTGCTGAGGACTCCATCATTCACTGTTATACTTCCGTTAAATACAAACGAAAACTTCGACTTTATCAATGCAGACTATCGCTCCACTCTCTCGGTTCTTGCTATTGTGTGACCACCTTTACTTACGATATTTTGCGACTTCTCAATTGATCACTGGTGAGACCCGCTTCTGGGAGGCCAGTGCAACCGATTCGCGAACGTAAATAAATAGTGAATCACACCGGCTCGAAGGACCATATGTAGGGGTTGTAAATCCCTACAGTGTTGATTATAAGTTTATGTTGCAATGTTGAATGTTGTTTATGTTAAATGAGTAGACGACCAATCTCTTAGATAGTTTTATTGCTACTGAATTAAATTAATTATATAGTTTACAAGGTTCAGAAATGCTGATTACGATGATTTAATTATTCGCGCGTATGACGACAAAGTCAATGTACAGCGTAGCTCGTACAGATATAACTCTATGTAACTTTTGTAATAAGTATTGGATACGTTTCATATTTATCTATTACACATTACCTAATGTGACTTAGTAGGGCCTTCGTAAAAAGCAAGTCATTTACCTCTTACTTATTGTATAACATTAATTTCCTATACTAGACTAGAAATCGACCTTATTCCGATATTATTGAGTAATGGATGATTTGTGTTCTTTCGACGAGAAAGTTATAATTTGGAAGTATCGACAGCTACGCATCTCCACAACGGAATAAATTGAACGTACGTTTTAGACGTGACGTATTGACAAGATGGGACCCTTTTCATTGCGAAAACAATGATTGATAGCCTTGATCGTCTATCAGACGACGTAATATCGCAGCCCGTCTTCTGAATTGGGTGATTTGCTTTGATCAGTGATGTGATTTCCATTGAAGTTAGTCTCTACTTAACCCTTCTGTTATAGAGCTTTCAAACTAAATTTTCAACACCATTGAGTTCGCTTTGTGTGTGGTTTTGGATATTTAATTATCAATAATGTACACGTCTTTGATATACTTCTGTTTTGGTTAGTATACATAACGTAATGGTAGTTAATTCAATGTTAGTTCAAATGAAAGTTTTTATCGTTAACGATCTACACATCGATGTCTTTAACAACTATAAACTCACGTCGATGTCCGGTCGACAAACCTGTATCTGTTGCTAGTAATCTTGTTGGCCGGTCCAAGGAAGTATTGGATCGTAGTGCATCCGCACCCGATGTCTCTTAGCAACGAACTTTTATTTATGTGATTGCTTCGTTCACACACCAACCACTAAAGCAGTTAGTCCCTTCCATGGTATTGATAATTGCTTTGATAATTTTTGTTGATAAAACCGGACTTACATTTATTCGTAAGAAGAGTTTTTCTAAAGTATATGGATCTGGTTGTAAGGAAAACTAGGAATTAAAGCTGGTTCTTTTTATTATTTATATGAAATCATGTTCGTATCTCTTGATTATTTATTTACTACATAGCTTAGGGACTTTCTAAAATGGAAAGCACCTCCGATACATGTTGGTTTCGAAGTTATGGTTGTTTCTCTCAGAGTTACGATTATTACAATAATTACCGCATGCACATTACACTGTTGTCACCGGATACCATTTCTAGTTTTGACATCATTCGCCTTCCGGGACTCGTGCACTTAGGTGCAGTAATTAAATCCGGCTTGTGTTCCGTGTTCTGGCTTTCTTGTAACTTCATTTTATTCTTAGCTTGCGAATAACAGCAATTCACATAATACAGAGACTGTGCAATCTACTATCGACTGCCTCCTACACTAAAATAATTTTATAGGTCTAACTCGACGTAATGTTGCCAAGTCATAAAATCCATCATAACAATTCTGTGTTGCAACATCTCTTACGAACGATCTGTCAAAAACATTCAGCAGATTATCTCGGTGAAAAATCCTTCGTAGTTTATTTAGAGCAGTACAATTTGCATGAATAATGAATTTGTAGGCGTTTACAGTAATGACGACCGCAAATTGAATTGATTGCTGCAATTAATTTGTTGTATACTTAAACAACTTATTTATCAAAGTGGGTTAGAACTTGAATACTCGCTCAAGTTTATTTCTTTCAAAGTTATTAAAGAGTGTTAGAACTAAAACATTATTACTATCAAGGCACATGTTGTATCTCTGCAAGTTTCACCCATAGATTACTGAAATAATAAGCCGTCGTGCAAAGTAATTTAAGGCTAATGTTTTTTGAGATTGTACTTATGTAGGTGTGCTCTCAAAGAGCACAATATTTTGATTGCGCAACACAACGGTTCTGTGGTTTTATGGTATTTGTTGCATTCGCCGAGCATGCGGTCGGAATAACTTGCGAAAGTCCAGAGGAAACTTTAGCAACCGCTTTAGTTTCATGCGTCTCGGGGGCCGCCATACACAAATCTTTGTCACAAAATGTCTTGACCGCGTATGTGAGGGAAGTTTTCGAGATTCCTTTCTAAGAGCCTAGAGTTAGGTTTCTCATATATATCATTGCTTGCTAGCAATCCTTAGTGTTTAAGTTGGATTTTTTTAAACTGCAAAGTGCTACGTTTTGTCTCTCATCTCAACCCAATTCTAGCATTCGTCTTCTAGCTCTTTAACAAGAATTGAATTGTAATTACTAAGTCATCATGTAAATTGATTGTTTACTCGTTTATTGAACTCACTGACTAATGGATTAAGGTCGATAATAAATCTATATCTCAATCATGAATTAACTCGAACTAGTTGTATAAATATATATCCTCGAAGTAATTGGGAGTCCAATTGAACTGTCAACTGCGTGAATGTCCCAAATAATAGCTATCTTAGTTACACAAACAGTGTTTTTTTTTGTGTCATTTAATTTTATTTTGAATTGTTATAGTCGGTATAATGAATATTTAATTTATCATTTGTCTAGATTTTTCCTCGTTATCCTACTTGCCTTAATTGAGTTATTTGTGTATAAGGAAAATCATTAATTAGTCCTCTCAATGTTTCCAGGAATATCACCTATTTGTTTTGTGGTTATTTTAGATAGGTAAGTAGCTGTTATAAATAATTCACATTGACGCCGCTCTTATAGGTACGACAATAACAATTTAAATTACAATTATTAGATATCATTGTTTCGTTCTCATTTACATTCTATTTCGGGAAATATTTTGTAAATATCCTGAAATAGCAACACCTACACCACTTTCCTCCAGTGATATTTAATTTAGGCTCATTTTATAAAGGTTAACTCTACATTCTAAAACAAAGCCCGATAAGATCTAAACAAGTGAAAACTATCTATATAGTTACCAATTTTAGAGACAAAAGTCAAAAGTGTTACTATGTATGCATAGACACACAATGTTTATAGAGCTTTAGGCCAAAACTAACTCCACATTTAACTATTTAGAATTGCCTAAAGCCATAAAATCATCAACCATTATCTATGTTTATCCTATGACCGTCGATGTATTCGATTAGTTATGCCATTTCATTTTGTTCTTAGTTGACTACCTTACTATTTTCTGTACAGTAATGGACGTGGTAGCTGCCAGCCAGTTGGCATCGGATCCGTTACGTTACATACATGACCTTTAAAACCCTTAATGTGTTTTGTATCTGTAATGACTAACAAATTACTCCCGTCATCCTGCCTCACATATTCCCATAAGAATAATAAAAAAGGAATATGTTCCATTTATTATATCCTCGTACAAGTGACGAGCAAATTGCTTAGCTAAGTTGCGTGTTGTATAATTCGCGAGGACTGCGTGAGAAAAATGCTCTGGCCGCCATATTGGATTCATTTATTTTCATATCCATATTTCACGCTCACGATCACCGCGTGTTAGATGTTATGATTAAGTTTTATTTAAATGTTTTTGTTCTGTTCATTTCATTTAGCTTATGAACTTTGTTCTTTAAAAGTAACTAGGAGGTTGTTGACTCTCAGTTTTAGTTCATTGAGCAATGAGATCTAGGACTTTGATACTTCAACAAACAATAACTTACAAGGTAAATCAAGATAAGGTAAACCATTAATAATGATTAGAGTAGTACTCGAGTTTAATAAGCAGATATTCCACTTTCCTCCGAGTTGAAAGACCGAGAGACACTCATAGCTACAAAGTTGCGCAGCCCTGCGCTTGCGCCGCGCTGCCTTGAATCATGATTGTCCGCGCGCGTTAGTCACGCCACCGCTCGACCACTTTCAGCGAAGGCTCATATTTCCATTCCTCACTGTTTATTTTTATTTTTCATAGTTTTATGCGGTCCTGGTAGTGTTTTACGAATACTTTACATTTTTATGTTTTAAAGTGCCATTAGAGTAAAAGAATAGCTTAACAACACTTACTGAAAGGCTGAAAAATCCATTATTATGTTATTTCAATACTTAATAAACACAATATTTAATTTTACTACCGCAAATAGAAATAGTACCCACCTCTATCTCATTGATAGAATTCGTTATCTGTACAACTCAATCCACTGATAAATATTCCCGTTGATAAAATGTTTTAGTACCTATTTGTTAATTGTCACATCGGCTCTTTGTCGTCGTCACCCGTCAGTCGCTCAAATGAAATTATTGAAATACTTGGAATTATTAAATCTGTGAAGGGAGCGTGTTTGTTTAGGTCCACATCTCCGCAAAGCTTTTGAGATCCCTTTGAAACATTGTATGTAAAGCATTTTATACGCGCTGCGAAGCTCGTCGTTTTGTCTTCATTTAGTAGGCTCCAACGTGAAGAAATGTTACTATTTTATTACCTACTTCATAACCACGTATAAAGTAATATATTGTTAGCACAGACTTCTTATTGCATCAATTAATTATTACAAGATCGGTTACTAAAGACAGCCATTTACATGCTAATGGTATTATGGTACGAGCGAATGAAGCCTCATTGGAAGGCAGGCGACGGGAGTCTGGTAGCTGCCTACTCTTGTTTTTAAATTCTTACATCAGCGTTGATAATCGCGTGTGTACTGTGTAGTAAACTTGTTTTATTCAGTAAGCTACCAAGTTGTGGTGCTTGACTATGTGCATTCGTTCCGCAAGCTTCGCTTTCGTCGTGCGATCACAAGCTCAGATCTCATTCGCTCCTCGCCTCTGTATTCACGACATCCGGTATTTTATTTTGCGTTTCTTTGAACACGGTACAACGAACTTAAAGCAGCCTCGTATGGGGAGCAATTATGGTCGTGCCATACAAAATTTGCACGAATATTTTTAAATTTAGTCCTTTTTTACGATGTCATAGTAAGCAATGAAGTTTTTGTTCTGTTTTGGATAATTCGTCTTCCAACTTAACAGCTTGCCTGCATAATGTTCCGGGATTATTAAAGTGTACTTAGTTCAACGCTAACCATTAACACTTCGTGACTACGATTGCACAAATTACTACAGTGGTGATGACTGAGACCTACTTAATGTAGGAAACCTGTCATTAGGAAGAGTTGATTTTCTACGATTAGGAAACAACATTTGAGACTAGATATCTGCACTCCCAGTGATGCGGAAATGAGCTGACCTGGAACAGTCTAATGGCAAGCAATCGCTTTAAAGTTATTTCTGCGAAGAGTTAGTTTACATAAATCATAAAGTTTACGCCCTTTAGATTCTCGCGCTGCCGCTGTTACAAAATGTTCGGGACGCACGCGTACGTTAATTAAATTAAACTGATTTGTATGTCGTAAGCTAATTGCGAATACGTATGGGCTAGGGCGGCTCTAAATATATTCGCACGACACCACCACTCCTCATCACAAACACAAACCAACACATATGTTGTCCTAATATTATTCCTATTTTCGCTCACGTGCTAACGGCCGTCCATACAATTGTCACGTTATAAAGAATTGCGCCTTCTTTCTACTTTCATTACGTTGGTGATGTTCTTAATGTTATCTTTGGATTAAGTAATTTACGTATCCTACCGATTTTTATTCATAAGTACAATTAGTGTGACATTTGCTTTGGCCTCTTTACATTGATTCGATACGATATTTTCATTGGTTGTTGTTAGTGCATAATCTTATCGGTAGTTGATAAAACAAAACAGTTTTACTTCGATCAATACTTGTATACACACATGTACCTCACCCACTTATGAATCAGTTCTCTTGCCTTATCAAACTTTTCGTAAAACATTTTCCAATATTCTTTAGTTTCACAATAGGCGCGATTCGAAGCACTCAACATGACTTTGTATGACCCGATTATACTCCAACATTTACGTCTCTGTTTAGTAGAACGAGTCATTTCAAGTGGTCTAAAACAGTGAGTAATCAAAAGTGCACTCTGGGTTTCAATTAACAGTTGCAAAGTGTGAAATGAAAGCAGAAAAGGATTACTAGAAGAAGAACAGTGAAACGAATGGCGGCGGCGATGCGGCGAGGGAACTTAGTGGAGGCCAACAGGCGTTAACGCAGCGTGCATCCGCCGCGCGCCGCGACCTGTCGGCCGCTATGTCGAGTGCGCTGTCTCCGAGCGCCTCGGACGTCGGCGACGAACCGGCGCGACGTCGCTCCGTCTTTTACGTGCCATTGTTTGAGAGCTTCGACAATTATCTGCCCTTGACGCCAGAAGAAAAAGAAGCTCTAATATCTGGGCAAAACTTAGATACTGCGTCTACAAAAACTAAAAGGAGGAATGCGTCAGACAGCGGCAGATTGCGAATCCCCTCCCGAGGTGATTCATCCTTTACGGAAAGTGAAAGTGACATGAGCGCCTTTAGTCCAGAGAGACGATTTCGTCGGCCTTTGTCATCGACGGCGAGCTCAAACGAGGCGCTGACAAGATTGGGTCATCGCGATCTGACGAGTCCAAGACTCGTCGTTGCCCAAAGCACCATTATGAAAAATACTAAGCCAAGATTACGAAGCACAACATCGTGTGAACCTCGGTACGATCGGATATTTACACCTATTGGTGGATCAATTTCAACAAATAAATTGAATAGTTCAACAACGAATATTGGAAGTAAATTGCCCTCTAAAACTTCTATTATGAATTCCAACCTGTCACTGATACCTGATTCTCCAAAACTCTTGTCTCCGGCGAAAGAAAAATCGAAGACACTTCCACAAAATCTTAATGTGCCATCGCCTATTAGAGGCAGTAGTAGCTCTACGTCTATATTTAGAACACCTAGAATAACTGTTACTCCTGAGAGTCCTAATAAAAGTCCTGGAAAAATGTCAGGATTAAACTTTATTCGACGATCTCGAAGCACGAAACTATCAAGAAGCAACTCTTTATTGCGCAGTATCACTGCGAGACATATTGAGGAGGGGCTCGACGATCACTCCGCTGTAGTGACGGACCTGACTGAAAATTATGATAACTTTGTGGATAACAATGGTGGTGAGTCAGAAGTGATATGTGCCCTAATTAAGAAAAACGAAGCACAGATGGCGAACAGTCCCATGAGCATCCGTCGGGCGTACCTTGACGTGGATGACGATGTTGCCGTACATTCTGGTAAGATTTGCTTTCGTAAACACCATAATTCAATGTAACCTTGAATAAATTGTAATTTAGTTCCCATCAACTCTATTCGCTGACCATAATTTATACCATTATAGAAACAGTCCGTTTGATTTCATTGCGTAAAGTGAAACATAGAGGCGTGCGCCTGCTTGACATTGGTCGTCAAATTAATAACATTGAATGAATAACCAAGATCCTTTCTAAAATAAATTAGCTCCGATTACAACATTATGAGTCAGTTAAAGGTATTCACGATTATTTTAATTGTATAGGTGAGCTAAACTTGTTTACTATTTTATGTACCTATATCTAGAAACGGATAGCGTAAGTGGCTGAACTTGTATCCATCGATCATGTTACATTGTGCCCAGTAGAGTACTTAGCGGACAATACCAGACACTAGAGAGGAGAAAGCGTTTGAAAGCCCTTAGCAAGCGAGTACCTTTAACATGGATGACTTAACACTTTCAAACTACACCACAGTTTACAGTATGCTCGTTCATAACAGCAAACAATGCCTTCTAATTACACAGCAAGGATCTGAAGCGAAGGTCTTTAACTAACGATACATCATGTCTCAAAGTTGGCATTACGAAAAGTGGAAGTCATCTTGTTATTCAAAACCCATTATAACTAAGTGACTGTAACCATAAACAATGGTTATTCAAATTGTGTTTTAGTAATGTTGATCAGAACATGAATTATTATGGAAATAACTGGGATATGAAACAATAGTATAAATCTTAAGAAAACAATATTTACTTTGACTTTGTAATTATTTTGAGATTGTACAAATTGTTTTGACGAGATAATGGAATGTAATCACCATAAAATAACTTTACGTGCGAGTTGAATTCCTCCGATTGTGGAGATATTTTAATCAATTAGTATAAAATTCCCATAGGTGTGAGAAATCTAATAATAGATTGACGAAGACGTTGAAGACGTTGATAGCATACAACAATGCTCGGTAACACGTAAATCTCTGTTGTAATGAACAAGGGAACAGTTTCTTAACATGACGGTTCTTGTGTAAAAAGTTTGTGTGGAATCCCATGAAGCGAGTATATTCCCCTTGTGTCATCATCCTATTAATAGGTGCATTAAATCGTACTGAAATTGCACACTGTGTTTTCCGCATTTATTTGAAAACGTAGGAAGCTAGATATAGTTGTTGTCAATCATTACGTAAGCAGTAATTAGAAGTATTTAAACTCTAAATATTTGTGTTTTTTGGGATATGTGTATCAAATACTACATTTTTATAGCGGTAGTGCGCTCTTGTACATCAAACATGTAAAACCATCGCTCCACCACAAAAACAGTCAGTCTCTGCCCTGACTCGACAAGCAAAAAATGGTGAGTGCAATATGCGTTTTAATACTTTTTTGAATGTTTCGTAACACAAACATAAAAATGTTCTAATGTACCGGCACTATCGTATTGTTGCGTTGCATTTCCTCGTGGACGATCGCAGCCTTATCGAAATACGCGTAATGGCTGCGCAGAGTATCGACTCTGCAGACCTTTTCAAATAATTACATCTCATTTGGAACAAATTGACCACTCACTTCATAACTCCCGTGCTGTGGTTACAAACGCGACGAGTATCTGTGTCATTCTTAATTTTTGTTGTGTTACGTGTTCATATTTTAGTATTCACTTGTATAGGATTTATAATCTGTTCAAAAAGGGTTTGTATCCACTATGAAATTATTTTTCCAATAAAACACCAGAGATTCATTAAAATAGATCATGTTATGTTATACAGTTACCCAGTTTTATAAAGCAGTAACATTTCAACAGTTTTGTAACTAAGTATGTTAAAGAATAGGTTCCTTTTTCATTAGGTAGCCTTGGTGTCGTGGAAGACCTCTAGACAACAATCAGTTTAACCATGAAAACTTTAGTGTCACTCATTGTGCATTATAACTGAGATTATCTACGTGTTAGCAAAACATTCCATTCGTTTATAACTCGTCACAACAAGTCGGATGCCATCCATTCAATAACTGTAAGTCAGAGCTAAAGAAGTCTCAGTCTCGATGTGTCTTAGGGACATGACATGAATAGTTAATAATGTTTTTAACGTCTTGTATAGAATGCAACCATTTTTGTAACCACAATTTTTAGAATATGTGATCATCACACGTCTCAATACTTAATATCTGTGCCTAAACCAATAAAGTAGTCAAATAGGAATTGGCTTAAAATGGTACGTAACTGAATAATTGACTTCTGTTGGCTACTGGTTAGTTAACACTGGTCATAACTCGTAACCCCTCGGTACAACACGTAAACCGAAGTAATAACGATAATGGCTTCGAAAGAACATCTGTTGCTTCACACGTCGCGGTGTCGTTGACATTCCAGGCTGTTGCCAACCTAACAAATTGTTGTAAGCAATATTTTTCTACCAAAACAAACGAATCAAAATAAATATGAAACCTAATCCATAAACCGCCATCACTATTAATAGCGGTCACAAATATTAGTCGTAACCATTTATTTATTGTCGATGCACTATCGAGTTTCCAAGAAAGACATGTTTATGTTGAAGTTATACGGATCAATGTTTTTGTTACTTTACTCGAGTCATCTGCAGTTAATGTCCTCAGTTTAGTCGAGTTAATATTTTCTAGCTAAAGGACCGTAGCCAAATCGATCGCCAAATGTTTAATACATATTTTGGACGCGGCCACCATAATAATTTGTTGCTCAAAACTTTTTGTCGTATATTTGCCGACGCATGCGCAGCGGTCACGGGCGGCGTGCGCGCAACTTCCGGCGGAAACCACGCCGTACATGGCTACTGCTATGTAGTGTAGATATCATATTACAATATCTATCAGTAATGTCGCGGTAATGTGAGACCTCGCGAACGTTGCACGTACCTCCACGTATATTGTTTGCAGGTCAGCTCTAGTAATTTTCTTGCAAGGTTGACGCTAAATCAGTGTCAATTGTACTCTCTGATGAAACAGATATGAGACTGTATATTTTTCATAGTTTTTTAACTTGTGTTGGTAATGTGTGTTTGTATTAATTGAAACAAATATTTATTACAGTATACCATACTTTATTTAGTTTTTTTAGTTCATCTTTTCAAAACACAGAATAAGTTATTTATAATTACGTTTTCTTCTTTCCAGATACCTCCTATGAGAAGGCATGCCGTCGTGGCTCTGCGCCAAGCACACCGGTGCCGGGTGCTCAGGCGCAACACAGTCCTTCACGGCTGGCCTCCTTCTTCTTTTCTAAACGGTCGTTCAGGAGCAACCCCCTCAAGAGGACCAAGTCTGCGACGAAGCTCGAGAGGGAACGAGCCTTGGCCACCGTACCCACACATCCACCAACACATGCCTTACGGACGTCAAGGTTAGTTTATACAACTTTTTTAAATTGTAAGATTTAAGTAATTTTATCTGCTACAAATGTCTTAGGTTCATAATTATATTACTTAAACGAAAACGAATACAAGAATTAAAAGGAAAGTTTAGATTTTATTGAAATTTGTACCAAATTAAAGGACATCAAGAACATTACTTAAAAGTTTGTATATATCATTGTTTGATCAGGATTCAGTCCCAAAATTGTGTGTATCAGTATTTCCTGTTCACCAATACCTGTGTTTTTGTCGCTCCAGAGATTAGTGTATTCAAACAATTTCTTGTGTACAGAAACAAGTAACATCAGTTCGATACAATCTGAATTGCAGATATCTCTTTGATGCCAAACAATTGATCGGTATCGTGTAACAACGTTTTTGTATTTCTTCGAAGAAAGTGTGTGAATATTTCATTATTACTCTCTCACAGTACAAGTGTGACAGTTTATTGATCCATTAAACTTGATATTGCAGCAGATTACTCGATATTTTGCTTCTAACAATAACTTGTTTTATGATACGAATAAAATAATCTGTGTAATACGAAACATCCCTGTTCTCACCTCATAACTTAGTTTACGAGCACCATCACTTGTGTTTCCCCCGAAATAGTGATCGTAAAACAGCTCCGAATTCTTATTGCGATTGTTGAACATAAAGTTACTTAGCCATCATAATTTCTAGACGGTTAACTTCATAAACACAGTTTATTAGGCATATTGTCGCCGTAACTTTGTATTCCTACGTTTAGGGAAATGAGTTTTGATTGTTATCATCGTAACGAGTTTCCGTATTATGCAAATAAAAAGAAAATTAAAAGTTTATATATCAAAAGTTTGTTTCAAAATAAGGACACAATGGCGTCAGTTACTTTATTGCCAGTAAATTGAATGGTAAGCGCTGCGTGTAAAGCCAAATTCAGGGCTTGTCGTACATACACCCTAGTGTGCAAATTAGTTTGTAAAACAAATGTCAAGTGTATTTAGTAATATATCGTGACTGCAAAACGTTATCCAGGTTGTATGGTGTCGTATTTCAACGTGTAGGAGTGTCGCCCCGCCCCGTCTGCCCCTGTGCTATTTACCAAATGTTCTTAATTACTTCCCTCCCAACGCAAACACGACAACTTCATCGAGACCTAATTAAATAGTGAACAACTTTGGCGGCCAATTAACGCCTGCTAATAGGTGCTATATATGGCCCAATGATTATTGAAGTTTCGTTCGACAGATGCTCTCCATCACACGTAATGTAAACGTTTACGTAAACAATACAGGCTGTAAACTGTAAGGGAATAACACTTCCTGCTCTTGCTTGATCTACGAATCTATTAAAAAGGAACGAACATTGAATACAATCTCTGGTCCTGAATTTGAATTTTAGGCAAACATTCCTTAGGGAATAAAATATTATCTGCCATCTACAATTTCTTTAGAAAGCGCTCAGTGAAATTTTTGGAATATTAGGGAGACCGGAATCCTTCCATTATTTCTCGCGCAAATAATCCCTTTGACGAGCGCTAACGGTAATCAAATCTGTTTGTTTCAGATCTCACGAAAGCCTTCTGTCTGCACATTCACCCGCCGTTTCCACCATGGATTTGGGGCCACCTAATCAAGTAAGTATTTAATTTTAAATTTCAAATGACAAGAAATTATCAGATAAACCTACCGATAGACACGATTTTCGTCTCTTAAATACATATTTCTGGAATATTTTCCAAAAAACATCATAATATAATTACTAAACGGAGTCACAGCAGACGGCTACTAAAAATATCATTCTAGTTTATATTTATAATATCGTTTATACATATAAACGCTGAGGTCAGCTTTCCAAATGGATAACACGTAAAGTATTTCGGGTCGCAGTCAAACTATGCTAGTGAGCAAGAAATTCCTGCCATAGTTTGAACTTGAAGCATGGCATTCGACCTTCATGAATTTAGTGTTGTAGTCAGAATGTTGGTACCTACCTAAAGTAAACGACATATATGGTATTACCATCGTCTTATAGTAACGCTACGAATTTAATGACAAGGCTTCTTCAAAGTGCTCATATTGTATGCTCACTCTCGCGTGAAGGTTATTTTAGTGCACTCCAATCATTTTCATAACTACCTACCTAAGTAGTTCACATAACCTAATATCTTCCTCATATTTTTCATTTCTTAAAGGATATGCAGAGATAGACTTTAAATAGAGCACCCACTTTTAGACAATTACATTATGAGTCCAATGGAAGCGATATTTTAATACAGAAGACCGAATCAATGCATGGCGGCCATACCGTGTGTTTTTTTTACTGTAGGAATTCCCTACGGATTCATCAGTGTCAAGCTTTATATACGTAGCACCTTAATATTTATATTAATCATCCTAATTAATATTTTCAGGTAGAAATTCGATCTCTTCACTCATCAGTCCTGGGCAGGCCACATTGCTTCGCGCTCAGTGCTGAGAGCAGAGCGCCTCGCTACTTCGCCTGTGCCTCGCGGAAAGAACGGGATCGCTGGATATACAGGTATATTTTTATTTAGATAATGTGTAGAAGCGAACTTTACATAGAGGTTTCATTATGTATGTTCCATTTTTATTATATTTCATGTTGTGATATAAACACATCCAAAACTTTCATCAGGGGTATTGCTTGTAAGGCTCACATGTAAATGACTATTTGTTGCTATACTAAAGTTTTGCAACTGTAATATTATGGGCACTTTTACTTCAAGTGGGTTGGTCTTATGTGGGACCTTCCTATGTTATTATTTGTTACGGCAAGGATAGTAATTTTATAAAAGAAGTATGTTAGCAGTTTGATAGTTTCCCAGTTCTCAGTGTTTCAGTTTAGATTCAACACAAGTTATGCTTCGTAAACACAGCCACGACACGACTGTGTTATAAGGAAATGTCCCTATACCATCAATTACCTATATTGTAAGTGGTTGAGACTGCACCTTTAGTCGGCCACGTCGTTATCAATCAATATTATGTACAATGTATAAGTTACGTTCTTTGAACCGCTAGCAGACTTGTGTTGGTGGTGTCTAAGTAAACTTACGCCCACGAGCTAATTGGTTAGCTATTAGGTACAGGCTCGAAGAATAATGATTACCTTTTGTAGATGATATTAACTATTAAATGGTATTTGCCAGAATCATTCAGGTTGCAAACAATAATACTGCAGCCTCAAATGTTACGTAAATTAATAATACTGCATTTTATTTCGAAACGTGTTTAGGGTTCAGTGACAGACTTTTAATTAATGTTGGTATTATGAAATTCTCAGTATTTCGTATACTCATTAAAATCCTTCCATTCTAAATGAACAACTACTTATTTGTGTCATTACAAAGACAGCTGTAAAACATTATTATTAGGTTTTAATGATTTTACGAGTGAAACTAGTTAATGCGATAGATAAACCTCTAAAACCGCTAGAAAGTGATCCGAGAGGTTAACCGTTATCTCTTTAAACATGTGTGCCCTTTGTCGTTACTGATAAAGTTATTATGAACTAGAAACTCACGCAAAGGGATCCTGTTAGATATGACCAGATAAATATCGTACATAAAAGAAACTATTTTATTGATAACATGGCCAACATAAACAAATTCATTTTTGCCAGTTCTTGAACCCAATATTCATTATGTGTGTTGGGTGACTTGAATATTCATATTCATATGCATGGTGTCAAACTACCTATTGTTAAAGCTGTACTAAATTTTGAAAACCTAGGAGCTCTCTAATATTGGTATTTTTGTCGTTACTTAACTTTATTAGATAAAAACCAGTGTAATTTAGTTGTTAAATTATGTATTTACTATGTATATCATTTTCTTCCCCAGCTTACGGCAAGCGGCACGGCCGGACGAGCTGCGCACGCGCCGATGTGAGCGGACCGTCAAGCTGTGGCTATTGGAGGCCAAGGCGATACCGCCCAAGAAGAGATACTACTGCGAGATCCTGCTCGACGATACGTTATATGCCAGGTATTAGGTTTATTTAATTCATAGGTTTGTTAGGTCATTGACCCCTAGTTTCTGTAACCTATATAATAATTATACCTTGCTTTAGGTGTTGTCTTTTGTTTATGATAATTTTGCATAGACCTACTCTTTTGTGTCAAATCGTTTATTCAATTTTCAAATGTATTGTTTTGGTATGCAGTCGAAAATCAGAAAATCAATCATATTTATTGTAATGCTGGCATCTGTAGCTATATACATCAAGTATATACAAAATGTAAACAGATATTAATTAATTTACCAACCTATCACATTATAGCTTTCTATAAAATACAACTTGATCAGCAATAAATAAATAAATCAATTAATTTCATTCTTCAGATCATCATCAAAGCTGAAAACGGAGCTATGTTTTTGGGGCGAGGTGTACGAGTTCGGCAGTCTGCCGGCGGTGCGCGCCATACACGTCAACGTGTACAGGGAGCCCGAGCGGCGCTCCAGGAAGAGGGACAAACATGCGCTTGTTGGTTAGTAAGCTTTTAATATTTTTTTGAGGTTTATTGGGACATTGTTACATGGACATTTGACAAACGGTTGATGATCGTCCATCCTCTCAATTGGATGATATTCGTTGCCTAAGCAATTTATAAAGGTAAAGCGTTCTACAGAGAATCACTCCTTTTATTCCCTAAAGGGACAATACACGTAATCCTTACTATAATATTATAAATCTGAAAGTGAGTTTGTTTGTTTGTTTGTTTGTTCCACCTTGACGCCATAACTACTTAACCGATTGCTTTGAATTTTTGCAGAAGTAAAGTTAGAAGTCCGGATTAAATAATAGGGTACTTTTTAACACGGAAAAATTGATATTCCAGAGAAAAACAAAAGTATTGGTATAGATGGCGCTGTGTGTATTGGTATATGTCACATAGGCTACTTTTATTCTTTTGTGACGCGAACGAAGCCGCGGGTAAAAGCTAGTACACATTAAATATAACACCCACCTTTCCCAGTTACGTAATGAGTCCAATGTAATAAGGGGTGAAGCTTTGGCCGTTTACCAGGAACAATTTCAGTCTCAGTGGCAATCATACCTCTGATTAATCCGATGCATAGTCTTGAAATGTAAATGTTTCAAAGCTAAGCATTTATTCTTCTAAGCCTCTACTTCAGCTCTTCTTATTAGTTATTAATACAAAATAAACCTTATTATCTCCAGGTACAGTCCGCATTCCAGTCGACGACGTATCCTCCAGATACCTCAACGAGCGGTGGTACCCATTGACTGAGACCGACAAGCCTCAGTCCCCGGCCGCGCCTGCGCCCGCGCTGCGAATCAAGTGCCGATACCAAAGCGTTGATGTACTACCTATCGACAACTACGCGCGGTTCCTAGACTATCTGAAGAGGAATTACAGACGGTTGTGTGAATATTTGGAGCCTGTTATCGGTAAGTGGATCTCATTTCAATTTAACCCCTAAACTTAACTTTTACTTACCTTCTACTGTAAAACTTTAAGGTCTATACTCGTACAAATGACACAGAGCGTTTTGTAATAAACCTGAACCTCTTTACTACGATCTTTAACTCTACCAAGAGCGGAGATTATAACAAAACCTCTCGTGTAGCTCGTCTAGCAGTGGACACTAGACAGCCACGTTGCTGATGACTGTTGATAATGATGCAATTATTAAGTTAGAGAAAACCTTTTCTACTAACGTACCTAATTTTAATTTATTTCGCAGGTGTGAAAGCCAAAGAGGACATAGGTTGTGCACTAGTGCTGTGTATGGCTGGCGCGGGAATGGCACCCCGCTACCTCGCCGACGTGGTGGCACTGGACGTGCGCCGCACTGGCGATCACTCGCTCACTTTCCGTGGAAACTCACTCGCCACCAAGAGCATGGAGGCCTACCTCAAGCTTGTTGGCGATCAGTACCTGCAGGTTAGTTCATTCAACATTTAATACCTGGTGAGACTATAGCCATAAGTATATACACAGAGATATGCATGGGTTTGGACCAGGTATGGGTCACAAAAGACAACGAATCCAGTAGATATCTATGCTTTTTGTGTAAGTTCAAAAAGCGTACAAGGTCCAATAATATTTCAAAAACTTCAAAAAAATTTATATATTCCACGCCTGTTCTACCAAATGTAGGTAGTTTCTCAAATAAGTGTATGACAAATAACCTCTGGTGTGTATGTTCCAGGACACGCTATGCGCGGCGGTGACAATGGCAGCGGGTCCTGGCGCGGCGGAGTGCGAGGTGGACCCGCTGCGGGCGGGGGGCGCGGCCGCGCTGCGCCGCCAGCAGGCCGCGCTGCGCGAGGCCGTGACGCTCGCCTGGCGCTCCATCGAACAATCCGCGCCACGTTTCCCGCCGCCGCTTAGAGACTGCTTCGCTACCTTCCGAGAAAGGTAATCATTACCACATTACTTTCATCGTTTGTATAAAGTTGTTCAATATAATAGGTATTATATTTTTACGTAGAATAGTTTTTACTTTAGTCCGCTCGACCAGAGCGATACACGACTACACAGAAAACTGGCGTGAAACAATGCGTTCTTCATGTTTCGCTATAATGAGCAAGGTTACAAAAAACTCAACAGATCATACGCTTAAAATTATGATTGACATTGATTAGTAGGTAATATTTTATATTTTTATATTTTATATAATATTATAAAGAGGAAAGATTTGTATTTTTGTATGTTTGTAATGAATAAACTCAAAAACTACTGAACCGATTGCAATAATTTTTTCACCATTCGAAAGCTGCATTATTCAGAAGTAACATAGGCTATATAATATCACGCTAGGTCCTATAGTTGTGGAGCAGTAACCAAAAATGTTTTAAAAACGGGGGAAAAGTATCGTTTCTGAGGCCTTCCGTGGCGTGCGCTGAGCATATAGTTAAAGTTATACAAAAATGTTCTATAGATGAATTGTTTATCTTAACATTATTTTTAAAAAAGTCCGCGAGAGCATATGTCTACCTTTTATAGTTTACCCATAACAATCGTTTTAATGAATGGTTCAATCCTTATAAAAGTTTGCTCTAGATAACTTTTGAATTGTTCAATCGGTTACCTTAAGACGCGACATCGACAACGGAGGGCAGGTCGCTAAAAAAAACTTAGAATAAATATAAATAAAACGTAAAACTATGTAAAAAATCTTAAGTCTCCCCGTGCGAAGCCGGGACGGGCCGCTAGTATTTTATACACACATTCATACACAAGGCATGTCAAACAAATGTATATATCCGTTGCAGACTGACGGCGATGGGTCGAGAGGACATCTCAGACAACTTGATCAGTGCATCCATCTTCCTTCGCTTCCTTTGTCCAGCTATACTGTCTCCAAGTCTTTTTGGAATCACACATGGTAAGTTATTATTAAATTCGTAAAACGTAAAAAAATCTACGTTCAGAACAGTTAAAATCTCGATTAGCTTTTTAAATGCATAAATTACAGTAAGTATAATACACAAGAGTCATACAATTAAACCAGCTTAAAACTGAATATTAATAAAAAAAATATATCGTTGCAGAGTACCCGAATGAGCGCGCAGCCCGTAACTTGACTTTGGTGGCGAAGACTCTGCAGACCCTGGCCAACTTCACACGGTTCCAGGGCAAGGAGGCCTTCATGGAGTTCCTCAACGACTTTTTAGAGCAGGAGGCGCCTCATATGAAGGCGTTCCTTAGAGCTATTTCGGTGAGTACATCCCTCAAAAAGTTATTCGCAGAACTATAGCTTTATGCTTCACATCGAAGGCGATAAATATAACAATGTAGTACTACTATTAATGCCCTTTTACAGAAGTTTATCATCAAATATCGAAAACTGTGCTGAACCCAGTCGCCTAACACTAAATATGGAATGCCCATAAAAATGCAAGTCAAGCATTATGTGTCTAATCTTAGAAACGAGCGCTTTCAAGTGAGAATTGAATGTCGAAAATACTTAGAAATCGATCAGAAAATACCTCTAAACAATAATTAATAAGCATTTTACCAGACTCTATAATCTATATAGTCACGTCTTAAGATAACAACTAAAGAATATAAATATGTGAACATGTTCTGAAAATGGTTTAGTCTATTCGTAGTGTGACACTGAGCAATGTTGTATAATACAAGGAATAATCCGTATTGATGGTGTTGGGGTAAAATGCCTAAATCTCCGCCTTACTTTCCACAGACTCGTCCTCAAGAGCAACAACAATCTCAGCAACAGCAGCAACAGCAGCAACAACAGCAACAACAGCAACAGCAGGAGGGCAGTAAGAGAAACTCGGCCGCGTCGCAGGGATCCAACCCCGGGCCTGAGGGACCCCGCGACAGCGTGGAGCCCGACCCCGAGTGGGCTCCACACGTGGACTTGGGCAAACAACTCGCCACGCTACACGCATTGCTTGTCGATAGCTTACCTAAGCTACCTGCTAATAAGATACAGGTATGTTTACTACCCTTCTGTGTTTCTATGACCTTGATGAACATAGTTTAAACATGTTTACTTATTACATTAATTTATTACCTACAGGAGTTGGACCCGTTATCAGATATATTAGACGAACTAAGCAAGAGGCTAGTAAGCAACGACATCAGCTCTCCTGTACCCCCTGCTGCTGATAACATATTCAGGTACGCATAAAAACAATTTTTTTTATTTGCTCCATGTAAACGATCGAAATCTTTAACAATTCTTTCTACACAGGTTCAACGACCCTACATGTAATACACCAACGAAGCAACCGATCGAGCCAGCAACTAACGGTCAGATCAACAACTTTGCTCACAGTTCTCCCATCATGAATAAAAATGGTGTTCAATTCAACATCAGTCCATCCAAATCGAACGCCGAGGAGTCAAAGTACAAGCCTGGATATGCAGCTGTCACAAAGTCGCCCAGCTTCAACTTACGATCAGCTACTTTACCCAGGAATGGCTACGGCTCGAGTCCTGCTAGCCAAGCGGTCAATCCAGACAGATACAGTTCGCAATACAACAATCAAGAACATTGCGTCAATCTGAAGGTTGTACAAATTGGCTTTGGATCAGACCAGTATCCCAAAGGTATCAGTAATGGCGTCGGTGAAAGCTTAGAGCGCAGGTTCCAGGATCGATACAAGCCCAACAACAACTACAATAACCAGCAAACCCACTTTCACAATTCTAACTACAATAGCACAGAGAGGTCACCAAGCAGCGACAGTATCAACCATAATTACTGCTCCAATGATATGCAGAACATCATGAAGGAAACTGCTACACTAGAAGAACTGTCCGATCTTTTGAAGTATGCTGATGACTCTGAAATAGTTGAAGATAAACTCATTATGAACAAAAAGAACTTGTCTCAATCTATTTCAAATAATAACAACATTGTGAATGGGAACAAAGCTAACTACACAAACAATGGCTCCAACGTTTCCATTAGTGGTTTATCAAATGTAGCGAGTTCCGGTTACCAAAGTATTGCTACGTACAGTCAAAGTTCAAGTCCCATTGAAAACACGACACACCATCATCAGCCATATGAAAATGGTGGACAGCCAATGAGTCGATACTCGCAAATGAATTACCAGAAGCAAAGAGACAAACAGTATTATGACAGTAAAAACGAAAAGTTCTATCCAAAGAGCCCAGTGCAACAAAAAATTGACTATGACATCCAAAAGTATGGAATCCAAAACTTCACAACTGCGGATAACACACCATCAAACACCAACACAAATCCAAAGGTAGCTCCGCTAGTGTTCACGAATCCAGTGTACAACATGGATGACAATCGTCAGGCGCAGGAGAAAAAGAACAATGAAAACAGAAATTCAAAACGTTGTCCTTGTGGTTCATCCAGTTCATCGATAGATGAGGAGGGTTTGAGCACAGACAACGTCGAGACAAACTCTGAAGAGGGTTCTACTAACTTCAACGAGGATAGTAGAAACTATGACCAACAGAATCGCAACAATTCCCACCGAAAACTCACCAGAGATAACTGTAATTATGATGATATGTATCAGAGGAGCAACCATAGTCACTCCCCAAGGATACGTGACGACGAATCGTCAAGCAATTCGCCTAGTCTACGGAAAAGTAGTAAGACGCGAATGCCCAGAACAAATCCTATGCTCTCTTACTCCACAAACCAAAATCCTGTAAACTTCAAACACTTTGGACAAAGAGGAGAATCGCTGTATGAAAGCAAGCCTCACCACATCTCAACCGATTCCGGCTACCCCATGAGCAGGTCCGACTCGAACGTAGAGGAAGTCAACAAAGAAATGTATAGGTTACAGATTTCACGCAGTCAGAAGGCACTCTACAACATGGAGAACTCCAAAAATTCTCCAGAAAAGTACTCGATGACTGAAAGTGCAATACCAGAGACTAACTATCCGCTGGATCGGACCTATTCTGGTGCAAAAATGTCGAGTAGCCGACTGAACGAAGATTTAGAAAGGCACCAAGAATTCTATGGGGTTCGAGGTGAAAGACGAGAGTCTCCATCGAGAGTGGTGTTCGGTCGCGAGTCCCAGTCGAGTGAGGCCAGCGAGCGCGCGCCCGCTGACAAGCTGCACAGGAGGCTCAGCCTGGACTCCGCGCGAGACCTCACCGACAGCTCCGATGAGATGGAAGACACGCTCTACAGTACTACAGGTCGACGACGAGCTTCTAAACATCAGAGGACCATCGAACAGGTAATAAACTACGTGATTAGTAACTTCGTTTAATATTTTTAAACCGTTTAACATTTACTATTTTTCTAATATCTTGCCATTTTCAGACAGAAAGAAATCATAAACATTTCCATTCTTTTTTTACAGTACGAACGTGAAATCGAACGGTTAAAATGTTCTGTGGAACTTCTTCGCGGGAGGTTGGGACCAGCCGAACCGGGACAAGATCATACGGATGCTAAAATGAAGGCCATCATCTCAAGGTGCTAATTGAAAACGTTTTTGAAATTTTGTTACCGTAATTTAAAAATCAAAGACATAAAACATTAACTATGACACTAAAACATTAACTAAAACTTTCAGGTTGATCTGCGTGGAGGAAGAACTGAGACGAGAGCAGCGCAAGATGGCCGCGGCGTTGTCACACAAGCAACGCGTGATCGAAGCGCAGGAGCATCGCATCGCGGCGCTGGACGAGGCCAACACGCGCCTGCTGTCCGCGCTCGTGCACCTGCAGCAGCGCGCGCCGCACCCGCCGCACGCGCCGCACGCGCCGCACACCGCGCACGCGCCGCACGCCGCCGCCGCGCACTCCGCGCCGCACTCACAGCACACGCACCAAGAGCTGCAAATATAAACTCATTGCACAGATATAGATACAGGTAGATACCACAACTCCACTCTAGGAGAGTTTACCATCATTAGTACCTGCTGACTGAGTTTGAACTTTAACTGAAAGAAAAATTTAATATAGATATTCTTTCACGTAGATTCATAATAATCTGTTCATTTTAAATGAGGATGTATTGAGAGCTGATAACACCTTGATAATAATTAGGTATAAGATTTATCCTAAGAAGTACTGGTATTAACAATGATATTATTTAAAATTTGGATCCACCTTTATCTATGTCTGTACCATAGTATTTTATCAGTTTTAATAGTACCACATCAAGAATACTGTTTTCAAATTGTATGCTATTATTTTGATCTCTGTTTTCATTGGACAACTAATGGCATATGATGTTGGTGCATTTATTTTAATGGAGGAACATTACTTTTGTAACATATTTGGAAATTAAGTTACTCAGTGCTATGATGGAATGTATGGTCTGGCTTCTTTAGCAGTTTTGTATAAATGAGTGCAAAATCGTTTGTGAAATTACAGTATGATTGATTGTATGCGCGTTCTGCTATGTACCATTTTTCAAATAAATTATTCTCGTTCTCATATTTTACGCACAAAATTGTACAACGGCCCATTAGTAGTGCCGTGTAATGTCTACTTTGCTTATTTAAAAGTTATATACAATAAAGGCACAATTAACAAGTTTTGCACGCAGTTTACCTATATTATTAGAAAGTGTTCGTCGTTGTATATCTTCGTTAGTTGCAATATGAATAAACTCATTGCGGAGTAAATATTTGTTATAACATAATGGTTAGTATTGTTTTGTAACTCGTGTATCGCAATAATTGTTTTGCCATTTAACATTTTTGTTACATTGTTTCTTTAGTTTTATTGAAATATGCTTTAAATGACATTAATTTTCTATAAATATCAGTATTTTCATAAATTCGATGTAACGTTCGCTCCATGTGTCGACATGTTTGATTTCTGTAACAATGATACCAAAGACGATTGAATATCCCTTAGACTAGTTGCAGTGGTCATATCGAACCCACTGCAATAAAGTCTTAGTGTTGTATTTTAAATAAAATGTTATAGATTTTATAATTATAATATAAGACTTGTATCATAATATTCTTAAGAGATACGATAAGTTTAATGTGGTATGAAATCAAAATTTATTTTTAATACCTTTGGAGTATTATAACTATTATGGGATTAATAAAATGTTAAACAACCTAATACTTAAAATTGTAAGTCTGTATCGAATGTAAAAGTAAGTTTCAAACCACGACTTATGACGTATTGTGCAACATACCTAGTTACAGCGAAAATGTAATTTAAGCCATAACTTGAATTAAATATACCTACACTGGTATATAAATTATCACATTAAATTATGAATTACGTACACTTTAGTTTCATTACATCAATATCAACGTTTCCTTGCTTCACTAAGTTAAGTGCAATCAAAGTAACCATTTTGTAGACAATAAGGCCTCGTGGTCGTAGTCTGATATGTTGCTCCGATATAGGCACCACACTGGGTTCCATTATCCACAACACCCTCTACACCGCCTCTGAGACAGGAAGGGAAAAATCATACGTAAGAAGATGATGCATGAGGGTGGCCACTGGCCACCACATTCAGCACTGAGGAAAACGAATTAAGGAGGAGAAGGTCAATGACCTCTTCCGAAAGTAAGGGGCTCGGGTCCAGTCAAGACGTTTTCCTTTACCGTTCTGATTTTGCAGTATAACTTTTAAATAACATAATATAGGTAACATCCTGATGTTACAGTGTCTGCACTTTTTTCCTTGGGGTACGTAGAGGTGTACACGTCTTATGTATGTACATATTATAAGAACGTCTATGTACATTCTATGTTCATTCAATGTAACTGCCACTTTTCACTAGTCATTTTATTATTCCCTTTCCATCTGATATTATAAAACAGGAGTTTTTAACGCGCTAATCTTCGGAACTACTAATTCGAATTGAATAAGTCATTATTTTTGTGTTGGATAGTCCAATAGTACATTTATCGAGGAAGGCTATAAAACTTCACGCTACCATCAATAGAAGCTGAGCATCTGGTAAACCGCCAGGCAACTAGTTTGCTCCATAATTATTGCCATACACCGCACAGTTCTTAATAATTTGAAAATTTTTTGAAAAGCCTTTTACTTAGAAAGTACATTAAGTAACTTATATAAATATCCATTGCTACTTGACAGTTTTCGAACACATATCCCGTGTTTGAAAACCTGCCTTTTAAGGAAAATAATCATGGTTCCGGAAAATAAATTAATCTCCAGCGATCTGTGGCCGACTATAAAAATGGATCTTCGAATAACAACACTAAACTTCCGAATAGAATATTGAACCTCCGACAAAGTTACTAAAGTTACCGACAACAGACGTTTTAGGTTAGGTTGGGTTAGTATTGTAGCAATAAACAGTCATGTAAAATAGTCGGAAAATTAGTATTTTAGGCAGTAGTTAGTGTAGTAATTTTCAGTAAGGACAATTCTTCTTTTCTTGACGGAGCTTTAATTACTACCCGCCTTTTAATCTCTTTCTACAATTCGCTCCCCGACGAAGAAAATTAAAAGCCAAAAAATAATACATCTTTAACAGATCATTGTTATTGAAGAACAGAACAACAGAACATTACACGTAAAAAAATGTAATCACGAACTTTTCGGTTCGTACCCGGCTGGTAAACAAATATATCGCTTTTTCGCAATAAGTAATTTTCTTTCTTCCGATTCCCTCGCACAATAAGGATGTATCAGTTGTAAATCTTCTAGTCTACCATACAAATATGAAAAGTATATTTCTCGAAAATTCTTGTCAGGAAATTCAGCTTGGTACATAGTTCTCCATAGTAAGTTAGTGACGTAAGCATGTGATCTGAACATGGACAGCTTGTACCTGTGTGTGAAATGTTTGAAATTATCATTTAGAGTCTGTTTGTGGTACCAAGTAGTGTGACCCAGATACATAGGTTCTTTAGGTGTTGCTACATGCCCGAACCCTTTTCCGCTGAGCGTTGTGAACATTCGCCAATACGTGGTACTCTTACGTAGGTACTCCTTTTTCTCTTCCACCGTAAAACTCCCGTACAGTCTTCGTCTCATCCATTCTTTGAGTTCGGGAACTAAATGTAAATCAGGCAGCCGCGCTGCAACATTGATTTGCCGCATGTGTCGTAGTGCGCATTTCAGGTAGTCCTGAGGCTTTGGATTCAGTCCTAAACAAGTACCTGAGGCTTTCCAATTAGCCGATTTGCTTCTATTCCTATTACTAGTGCCGCTATCTGAAGCTAAAGTTTTCTTTGAAGCTATTCTTTGAGATAAGTTACGTTTTTTTAGAGTTTCTGCATCCATCTTGGACTCTTTCTTTGCTTCTGCTATTGACATTCTCCTTTGTATTGCATCTCTTTTAGATATTCTACTGTTTCTTCTCAGTTTATGTTCATTATCACCAGATGCGTCTTTCCGTTTCTTCGTAGATTTGTCTGATTTTGATTTACTTGAATCATCGTCGGTGTAAGCAATATCTGTGTCAGTAGACTTTTTGGGAATATTATCAGAATACTTTTTCTTTTTTTTCTTCTTATCAGTTATTGCAGGAGTCGTTCCATCGTTCACATGTAACATGCTATCTGTTTCCCAAACCTTCTTAAATTCGTTTTCTATGTATAATCTTTTATCATCTAAATCGTATATTCTTTGATAGTTAAAACGTAATGGAGAATGGCGTGTAGGTTTGTCAAAATAAGGTAGTTGATCTGAAGGGAAGGCATCATTTTCATTTCCATAATCGTAAAAATGACCACAATAGCATTTATGATCTTTAATATATTGAAAGACTGTGTCATTCCACTTTTTAACACAATCGCAAGGGGCAGATTTTCGCGCTGGCGGCCGTCCACGAAAACCACAATGTATTGTAATATATTCTCCATTAACAACACTGAATCCTCCGTGGATAAGCTCACCTTCTGCAGGCAAAAGTGTAACACTGCCCAAAACATAGACTGTCTTACCATGAACTCGATATACTCCGTTAATCATATATTGAACATTATTCAAGCCAGTCGTTGGAGGCACTGGTTTTTTTCGCCGAAACTTTTTTTTCGGAGTCTGGTTAGTTTCTAATGTAAATGCTTTTATTTTACTAGCAGTGTCCATAAAACTTGATTTTGATCTCAATTTCCGTAATGTATTTCGTGGATATTTTTTTGGCACGTTACCCAAATTCGTGGCAGTCGAAACGTGAGTCGTTACGTCAACGATCCCTGCTAGTTGATCGCAGTACGATTTTGGTAATCTCTTTTTCGGTGGCGGTGGTGGAGGTGGCGGTGGAGGAGGTTTCGGCATTACGGGCTCCTCTTCATATGGCTCATTGAGTTCACTTAGATCTGGCAATGGTAAAGGCGATTTACGACGGATTTGTGGAGGCACATACAACGTCGCAACCATTTTTGCTAGATATGGAGATGGAAGCGGAGCCTTTGGCTTTGGTTTTGGTTTAGGTGGAGGTTCCGATATAGTTTCATCTGGCGCAAACGTTTTCTGAAGTAAAACTAACAAGTTGTCCAGTCCCAAGTAAAAAATGGCGGACAACATAAGTCTAGCATTCAAACAATACGAAGTACGTTTTCCCTCGATAGGATAACCATAAGTTGACAGATATAATTGCGCCAACATTTCTTTTGGGTCGTTACGGCCTGCATAAAGACAACTCATAAGTTCTGTGGAACTGGGACGAGGAAACAATCCGAGTTTATGCATAACAACAGATGACCGGTCGGGACGTCCTTCCAATATATCTTGGTAAATGGAATCTTTCAGAGAGTCCAACGCTACTCTCTGAGGCACACTTAAAGCTTGATACCATCGAGGTCCAACTGCAACTACAATACTCTGCAGCATTTGTTTATCTTTGATTCTCCGATATTCCTTCAACTCTTCCATGAATATTTGTTTTTCACGAGTTTGACGCGCATACACCACCTGCAGGCGACGTCGAAGCTTTTCATCGTGCGTTTCGGAGCCATGTTTATGTTCAACCATTTTAAAATTAACACAGTAAAATTAACAAACAAAGACATCAACACATATATTTTTTGTGTATAACTGAATTATACTGCAATTTAGAAAAAAAATCATATAGTCTCAAGATATTTTGAGTGACAACTAACAAAATTTCAATTTGTGTTTTATTACACCAAAAATCCAACGTGTTTATGATTGCCAGTATGAAGGTATGGTAGTAGATAATTATGATCTCGATTTTGCCTTTTTTCAACGTCATTAAAAGGATGAATATTTTATAATATAGTTATTAACAACAAGGCAATTTAATAAAAAAAATTATAGAGAGTAAAATATTGAACGGCTACATGTATGCATTAATTATACCGCCATCTGTTGTCGAGTAGTCTTAAACTAGTCTCAAACTCGTGTTTACGCAATTGTCGAGTGATGGCTTCAAAACGACCAATAATGCAAAAAAGTAATATTAGAATTAAAATCGTTGATGATTAATGGAATTTATTACTTGGACCGGGAAAAGAATATGCCCAAAACAATTAAGGAAAAATAAATTATTGGTGAGAGTTAGTACAAAGGATGTTCTAACACAATAAAACGGTTTATCGAAGTTTTCAGAGAACATAAAAAATATACCATCCTTCGACGATTAAAATCATTATAGATCAACTTGTAAATACTAAAAATGCAACTTTTGTATTTACACTTTTACCCAATTTAGTATGCTATACTTATATTTTGTTAAAGCATCTATTTTCTGAAGGTGTAGGAAAAATATATATTATCGTATCGTTGCTTATCTTCATAAAAGTTAAATTACTACTGAAGATAATTGTATAAGATTGCATATGATTTTGACTAATAAAATATTTGTAGTCGAAACATATTTTCCATTATTATTAACAATTTCTATTTATAACCACAATTGTGTAAGTATATACAACATGTAACTTAAATAACGCACATCCTGGAAATAGTTTGTTCAGAATCGTTAACTGAATCGATTTATATAATTTTTAGTATAGGTAATTTTTTATCCCAAAAATAATTAAAACTATACGGAAATTATTGTCATATTAACCCTGTATTGTTGAAACAAATCGAAATTGACCGTAAATCAAAGCAATAAGACTTTTAAAATCGCAGTTTTATTTGTATTCATACAAATTCTATCATTCAATACAAAATAACGAAAAATAAACCTTATGACAAGACCAGTAAGGATGCATATACATGTTAAATAAAAAATTTAGTGTATGTATTATGATTATTGAACATAATATTCTAATTGGGGGTTTGAGGGTGTGCGTTAATTACGTTACATGTTGTATATAATAATGTGTAAGTAAATGACTATAACATTTTTACAAAGTTTTAGTCATTTATATTTTCCAAGAAGATTTACACGTTAAAAAAATAGCGGTTCTGACGTAAATGTAGCATGTCGATTTTTTAAAAGAAAATTCAATTATAACATATTTCACTGAAATTTAAAAAATAACGTTACCGATTTTTTTAAAAGCAAATATTATGGCGGATCTTTTCTCGTCAGGAGATGTGGAAACTTTATGGAAATGAGTGAGACCGAAAAATATGAATTATATTTTTAGTAATTTTAGAAGCTACATATAAATAACCAAAAAGTCAGTAATCTGAATTTTACACATTTGTTTTTTTTTTCAGATAACTTCATAAGAAAAAAGATACAGAAGTTATGGTATCTACACTACAACTTTGAATAATATATAGTTTTTCTAGAAATCGCAATAATTACTGTCCTACAATGTGGATGACAAATATCTTATAACAATAACGTCCGTCACAAATTACGAAACAACAAATAACGGTATTCTAAAAGACAGTGATTTAAAATATTTATTTATACAAGTAGGGAGCTGAGGGCGAGTGACGCTGGTAGCGGGCAAGGCCCGATCAGCTGTGCGAAACTCGGCCGGTCGAAGACCCGCACCCCGAGGTGAACGGCCCAGCTCATCCATCACCTGAATAATTCTTCACCTCATTCATACGCACTGGCGAATCCATCTCAATATTTAAGCCCCATACATTGTTCCGGAAACCATCAATCAAGTGAGACTTTACAGCGTCGCCTCAACATGTAAAATCGATTGATCGCTCGAGACAGTGGCGTAAACACCGGTAGTGAATGAAGTTCCATTTGTGGTCAACGTCACTGCATTGTATGTGAGATCGATTACTGTATCAAACTTCATACAAATGTAGTCAACAACTCCACCGCTGGAACTTTGATTTTATAGTGTTTTATAGTTCGATTTTTACGTATTAAATTACTACAAAACTCACTTGCACTTGCATTTGCAAGTATGCGACCACTTGACCAAGCAGGCAATCAAATATAATATAATTATATTTTTGGACATTACACATATCACTTCACATCAACACTTCTTGACAGTCCGCAACCACTACCGGATAATAAACCTTCTCTACTTCTCATGGTTTCCACATTATGTTATAGAGATCGCAGCTTAAAAGTACCGTTTATCAGAGATCTCTGCTGCCCTCTGTTAAAGCTTTAACTACACTGAATGTACTTGTACATAATTGTACATAATTATACACAATGTTATATATATATAAATGGGGTTTTTTTTAAGGGGAGAAAATCATCGAATGACTGCTCCCGCCTGGGTGAGGCGAAAGGGAGTGTCAGACTCTTACTGACTAAAAACCACCCCGTTCCTTCTCCTGCACGTCGAGCCGGAGCCCCGGTTACCCGTTAGGTTCTCCGCGACATATAAATAGGGTAACGTTAGTAAGTATTTTATTAATTTTGGCGTATATGCTAGGGTCTCATGCATAGTACTACAATTAACTGCTATGCTGCTTCAATAAAATTATTGCTTAACTCCTAGGACAGAAAGAAAGGCAAGTGAAAACGTAGGGAAGAGCATTTTTATATAACACTAATGTAACATGATTCTAGGTCGACGAACTATAGAATACAAGACTATAAACACTACAATAAAATTATTTTCACACTTTTATTTCTATAACGTGTGTGATCCGATATTAACTAATGTATGATATGATATGATTCACGTACGCTCGTGACGATGACACAGCGAGCTTTGAAAGAATTCACATTCTTTGATATAATGTGATTCACTGATTAAATTATAGACCGTGTACATTGACTTTTTTTTTTTTTTTTTTAAGGGGGGAAAATCATCGAATGACTGCTCCCGCCTGGGTGAGGCGGAAGGGAGTGTCAGACTCTTACTGACTAAAAACCACCCCGTTCCTTCTCCTGCACGTCGAGCCGGAGCCCCGGTTACCCGTTAGGTTCTCCGCGACGTGTACATTGACTTGGATTCTAATCGACAGTACTTGTGTAACTTGCGTTCTATCATTTAGAATAGATTTAAGAGTCAATAAAGTTAATCAATTTATCTAAAATATGTTAGCATAATAGATATTTAAATATTTAGTGACATCTCATCGGTTTTAATACAATATTGATATACCTTTACTTTATTTCCAATTTGTAGTTTATTATTGTCAAAACTTTGCCTTACGAAACTATTTCCAAAATAATATAGAAATTCAAGTTACAAGAAAGATTTAACAGGAAGATTTAGTTTCAATTAGATTTCAAACTTTGAAAAGAATAGTTGTCTTGTATACTAGTACTATGTTAAAACACAAATCATATATTTAGTAGAGCGAGGTGCGATATGGCGAAATGTTCTAGACCTGACTTGAGAGTATTAACATCCGATTAAAGCCACGTGGTTACTTTTGCCTTGCATTGCATTACGTTTCGCCAAGGCTTAGTGAGCTCTAGGTTTTTCCACTCGTTCCCTTTCTCCAAAGGTTCTAAGTTTTCACATTGTCGTTTGCTGATTTTTATCTTGCGCAACCTTGCGTTGCATTTTAAGTTAGTACCGGTTTCCTTTGTTTTTAAATAGGATTGGTCGGTACGGTATGATATCCGACTTAAAATATATTCTAAAACCAGACACGCATTATGTTTCTTGATATACATATAAAATGTAAAAAGAAATTATAGTGTGAATGAGTCTCTAATTTTTCTGCCGAAACTACATTATTATATATAATACGTATATATATAATACATATATAAGCACAGAGAATCAGTGAATAATGTAGCTTCGGCAGAAAAATCGTTGCATTTCCCTTGCACGGCAGATGTTTATCTGTAAGCTAGGCGCTAGGTAGGGCTGCATCATGCAGTGTCTGGGTGCTCATGAGCGTTCACTTTCCACGTGTCAGGAAGTATCCAAAGCCACTTTCACTCCATTCAAGATCACAGCTCGTTCCGCCTCACGCTGCCTAGCCCGCAGTTCTAAACAATAACTAGCTATTGTCTACATCGCATTTTGCCATTTTACGTTGATTGCTTATTGGCTGAGATCTCTGATTACATGATTTCCATTGATATTATATGCTTTTAACTTAGATCTTTTATCCACGGACAAGAAAGTCATATTGTTTATTTTTATACAGGAAAGACGCTGCCTTGTAAGATTAATACTAATTTCAGGCGCTATTTCTCATGCAGGTTCATTGACCGAGCTCTTATCTTGTATGCATGTGTGCATCCACGTGTGATATGGCGGTGTGCGCCGCTGCGCCTGCGTCTGTACTGTGTACTACTGTGAGCTGCACATTATTATGCAACGCTTATGTAGCGGTTAAGCCACATTATCGGAAAGTGCATCGAAATGTATATTTAGTTGTAAGATTGTTTATTATTGTGTAAATTCGAGGGCCAACTTTATTTATAGATTAACATAACGAGTATTCAGTGTTTATGTACCTATTTCTGTTATTTTTACTAGCTTTGTCTAAAGTTCCACAGAATAATATTATTGGGCAAATGACGGATAGAATATGTATTAATATAATAAATGAACTATCAGTGTTACGTTAAATAACTATGTAATAGGTACGAGGTTAACATAAAAACACGTGGTTTCCGCATAATGTAATGTACAACCTTTCATCCTAAGATTGCGTTCTTTTAGAGAATTATATTTTTATTAAGCTTTGACTATATTTTACAATAAATACATTTTTAGTATATGCAATATAATCAGTGGACTGTGAAATAATTTTCAGTAGCTACAGCGTGAATAGTCAACAGTACAACTCGATTCACTAACAATATACTACTTTTTCTATGCAAGTAAAATGAATGTACAAAATGCGTGCACGTCAACCTAAAAAATAAATAAATTCCTAGAGACTGCAGACACCACGACCTGAGTAGAGTAGTAAAAAACTAATTCTAAATCATGTTCCATTTCTTTATGTACAACAAGTTACCTACATGAAGCTATTTTAAAACGCGACACAATTATTGTTTTATAGACAGTAGAGTTATCGTGTTTCAGGACAGGTGACATCTATCAATCCAACTTACGAGTATCTAACACGTAAAATGAGAAAGTAAAAGCACGATGACAAGACTGTATCCTTTGACAAATAGTCCCTGAAGGGAGGAGGGCGATGCCCAAATAGTGGGTGAACAACCTCTTAATGCTTTGAGGAGACATTTTATTTTTACCATACCACGCGTATCTATGACTGTGGGACGCAATAGAATTTGGATTTGGACATGTTTACAAAACTTCCATTCGAAGTTTTTAATAGAGCGAAGTAAGGCCACAGTTTTCAAAGTCACGCGTCGAGATTTCCCGGTGCGTTTACCTAGATACGAGAGCGTTGTTTCCTCGGAAGTGCGTCATTGTAGAGCTGTCGAGTGACACACACGTTTTATAGTTCGTCGGCTGACAGCGAATGAACGAAAATATCGGCGTTATCAACGTCTAATTATAGAGGAAACTCCGCTCGAGTCAAGGGTACGTTAACTCCTCCAAGTTCAAAGGTCACGGAGGTCAGGGCTGAAACAAATTTGCCACAAACTTCACAAACAAAATCTATTCTCTCAACAAACGTTGAACTTTACTTTTGTCTGTTAGGATTCTGGATAGGATTACTATTCCGGTTTCGGGGTCGTTTGCATTCAAAACTGTGCATAACAAGGCATATAAAGTCATATATTTATCTATTTACAAAAATCATTATTCATGTTTCCTCTTTCTTAACAACTGCATAAATTCCTGTTGGCCTGATTGCTACGCTTTTATCAGAAAATGGTGACATTTCAACAATGGTTTTCCGGCGGTAGTATCGCGGCGAGCGTGTGTGCGTGAATGCGTGTTGTCGTACGGCCGAACTGCGCATGTGTGCGTCAGGATCGCGTTACAGCTGAAACTTGGGGCGCCTGCCGAAAAGTGCGGTCGTCGACCCGGTCAGGAGCCCGGCCGTACAGAGCGCGCAACTAACATTGATACATTGTCTAAAGTAACAGTGACGTAGTCATTGAATGAAAAGCTTATAATTGATAAGAATTTGTATACTTGGCTACAAATATTTATTTTTGATGCAAAACTGCTGATAATAATTTGTCATAGTAATATTTTATTTTAAATGTGTAATTCATTTATTGATGGGTTTCCGTAACCAATCAGTTTTTATAGATATTAAGCAGGTTTTTAAATTATCATTCTAGTCATAGTACCTACTAAACTTTTAAAAGAAAATACTTTTACAACATGAATCAATTACATTACATTGAACGTAGTATAATTGTTGTGCAAATCCCCTCTGAAAATCTGCGTAATTCCTAATATTTTCATCAGAATTTACAAACAAGCAAACAAGTAAGACACGCCTCCACGCAAAGTACCGTATTTCCCTACAAGTATCACGATCGGTCGCGCGCGGTGAACAGCTCGGTGATATATTTGGTGACATTGAACCGAGTCCATTGCCAACGACCTCACTCCTCGGGGAAGCGCGGTTTGCGTAATCGCTCCTGCGTACTGTACGCAGACCCCGACATAACAATACGCACACAGACAACGTACACGCACACTAATACAACTACTCGTGAACTTTGATAACATTTATAGTAATAAAAATTAAATGTAGAAATTTCGTTGAGGGCGTTTCAAATGTGGAAGTTCGTTAGTTTACTCTCAACCGTATTCAATTTTAATTTGCTGCGTTATAAAATCTTTAGACATCAGTTGTGCTTAGATATGTAGTTATACTTTGAACATTTATAACAATGTATACGAGTTCTTGATTCTACATACATAAAAATGTATTCGTGCCGACATTACAAAAGAATAAGGAAAATGTGGTATTGACCTGTTGCCGTACAAGAAATGTTGATCAATATTTTTAGTACAATTTACCTCTTGTAATATTTATGAGATACTAACTTATTGATACATGTATGTAAATAAATACTGTTTTTTGTGTATCATGTGTATACCTACTGTTTTATCTAAGAAACCTACGTCAATCCGATTAAAATATGGAATATCGAAACCGTAATAAAAAAAAATTGGGAATTTCTTTACAATTATTTTCCTTACCATTTAAATAACCTATTATGAAGCATTAAAAGAGAAAAATTACTTTATTTCATATTTGTAGTGTAGTATATTCCTCTCATTAAATTATATTTATTACATTAAATCGACTGTCTGATTACAAAAGATTCAGTTCACTTACATATTTAAGACACGCTGAATAATATTATAAACCGTATAGTGACCCCAGTGGGCAGTGTAGGTATTCGTGTAAAACGTAAGTAATTTTATTATTTTGTAAGTACATTGTAAGGACTTTTGCGGTGCCCTAAAGAACCTAGAGTTGGAACATTATTAAAATTATTTAGACTACCGTGTACACTATTGTTTTAAAGGGGAAAATCATCGAATCGATTTCTCCCGCCTGGGCGAGGCGGTAGGGAGAGTCAGACTCTTACTGACTAAACATCACCCTGTTGCTACTCCTGCCCGGAGCCGGAGCCCTGGTAACCCGTTAAGTTCTCCGCGGCTCCATATCGGCATCAGCACTATTGAGTCGTACCGTCCTATCCGGGGTGGTCTGATGGCTCTTTGAACGCGCGCTGAACGCGACGGGCCGTAAGCTTAGGACCCTGTACACTAAGGTTGCATTAAAGTGATTTAGTCATAAATTATAAAATAAAAAATAAGAAATTCTTTATTATCAGCCCAATGAATGTTTGTTTATCCAGTATACAATGACAAACGCACTAGACTCAGCCTGTGCCGCGGCTGTCAGTAATACAGTGTTTTCGTTAGAACTATTCTAATAGTTAATATGTCCTTATTTCTAAATTAGGCATCATTCGTTAAGAGCATTGTTGATAGGAATTTTCGAAGAAAAATATTTTGTAATAGAGATATAGTATATAATTAAATAAAGTGGCCTACCGGTTCTCAGCGATATAAAAAGTTTAGATAACAAAGAACTATACTTATACTTATAATTGAAAACTTAAATAATGTATACATTAAAATTAAAAATTATGAAGTTAAATAACAATATCTAATAAACAAAAATGATTTTCCGTTCGTTAGTCTTGCTAAAACTCAAGAACGGCTGAACGGATTTGAATTTTGGTCTTAAAATGATCGTGAAAATCCAGGGAAGGTTTAGAAGGTGAGTAAAAACTTTATAGATGGAACGAAGTTTGCCTGGTCAGCTAGTTATCTTATCTTATACTATTATATAAAGCGGAAGAGTTTGCTTTTGTTTGTTTGTTTGAACGCGCTAATCTCCGTAACTACAAGTCTGATTTAAATTATTATTTTTGTGTTGGATAGTGCATTTATCGAGGATGGCTATAGGCTCTAAAACATCACGCTACGACTTATAGGAGCTGAGCAGAGCGTGTGAAACCGCACGGAAGTAGCTAGTGAATTAATATGTAAGTACAACTTAAAATTACAACACTACAATATTACAGTGAATAAAAACCTAAATTGTTTTTCTGGACAGTGGCATTAAGTGCCGTAATGTGCACCTCTGCCTACCCCTTCGAGGATAAAAAGGCGTGATGTTATGTTATGTTTTTCTGGACATAAAATATAACATTTTCACTGTTTCTGTTTTAAGACAACCCTTCCAATTTATTCTAGAAAACATTGTTTTAAATTATCAAATTCTCGAGACTAGACACGGAATTTCTAGAACGAACTGGTAATTTGACATTCTTCAGACCTTTTGTGACTCATTAAAGTAAGAATGCGATTAGTGATTACATGATTAGACAGTATCTAACAACCTTCAAACACAATTACTTCATCTAACCAGCCATTGAATTTGATCGTAAACTGTTTTGTTACGTCCAGTACAAAATTAGAATGTATAAAAAATTTTTTGTAGTTATACTGCATATATTTTATTATAGGAAATAACTTAATAAGATATGCAATAGAAATTTTAATTCTTATAAACTTCATCCATGATTTATCGACTGGAGCACCACCACGGCTTCACAGAAAACCGGCGTAAAAGGTTGGAACTACATTTGTAACTCCTCTAGTACCGTTCGTTCCGGTGTCCGTTTTCCCCTATCCAGAAAGAAAGAAAGACAGAAAGAAAAGAAAAGAAAAGAAAGAAAACGAAACTAAAAGAAATAACAAAAAAGAAAAGAAAGAAAAGAAAAAAAGAAAGAAAAGAAAGAAAAGAAAGAAAAGAAAGAAAAGAAAGAATAGAAAGAAAAGAAAGAAAACAATAGAAAAGAAAGAAAATACTTTACTAGACACGCTAAAAACAAGTGACATGTAGGTACAGAAAGTTTGTTTCTTAGTACCTAGTACAAAAGATAAATATATGAGTAATATCGTCAACGAAGACGCTGTTAAACTGCTTTACATGAATTAACATTTACGTTAAATGGCTACGCAACTAAGGTAAATCACAAATGTGGGTAAAAACGTTTTCGCATAGTTCTACGAAAATAAAAATATTAATTGCCAAATATCAACCTAAAAACTAATATCACAACCGTATTCGGAATATTAGTAGTATACTCGATCCTAATAAAGAAAAACATATTAGGTTTATAAACATGCACAGGTCGCATACTAAAACAAAACACCCTTCCTCTCTCCTACCAATTTTAAATGTTGCTGTGCCCGACTGGGTCCATAATTGTTACTACTTAATTGTATTTTTCTAACCACCTGTATGTGTACATTATGGATGCAATAAATATTTGATTACTTTGATTACTTAAATTCTGTGCGTTGAAGGTCTCCCTCCATGAGTATCCAAATTAGACACACAGAATAAAAACATGCCTATATAGGGCTGGGGAATCAACGCGTGTCTTTTAACGTAAAAAGTTAAGACATGTAGACTTCTCATTGAATAAAAATCAAGCCATCATCATGCCCCCGTTACAAAAAGGCAAAGAAAATAAATTCTAAATAGGTACTGACGTCTTTTTCGGTATACGGTCGACGAACTTTCTTTTCGAAAACAAATATTGTTATGTTTGGCACTTCCCTAACGACTCCACTGATAACACTAATTAAGTTAATGTTAATGTAAGCAAATAATTAAACAATATTATCGTAATCATTATAACAATTAAAAAGAAATCGCGCTATGACCGTTGAAATCACGAATTATGAATTAATAAACGAAAAATTATAAGCGAAGACTCATTCACATTCACAACTTATACCTAATTTTTAGTTCCTGCCTCCTGGACTTTATGACCCTACCGATGTAAAAAAAATCACTCAATTTATTTAATAAGTCCTTTTTATACACTACTTAATATATCACTGTATTAACAAGTTGAACGAAAGTTAAACACTAAAGGAAATCACACACAGAGATACACAACACACACACACAAACACAAAATTTTCTTCTTCCAGCACTTTAACCTATTAAGATGCGCAAGTCAAGCATGTTCGTTCCAAAACTGCATTGTGATTGGTCGTATGTCAAATGCTTTGATACTGTGTTAGGCACCGATCACCCTATATAAATCCTACATCCAATATTTTTTTTTTATGATGATGATATTATTAAGATGATATTTTGAATGATGGGCACACGAAAAATATGAAGAACATTATTTAAATTAAATAAAATTTGCAAGTAGCGCTTTCATTTCTTTTACCTTTTAATAAATTATGAAAGTTATCATTATTGTTACTGTCAGCAATATTATTAATTAACTAATTGATACTAAATTAGTTTTTTAATTCAGTTAAGGCGAAACTCGGTTAATGACCCCTGACTCCGGAAATTGAGACTGCAAGTTATACCGAACTGCTGGCAATGTAACGGGACCATTGAACAAAAGTAATTACTTGTATTTGATGCTACTTAATGCTCCAATAGACTGCACCTAGGCTGCTATTTATAGACTTTTCAGTTTTACGTGAATGGCTGACACAATACTGTATTCTGAGGCACTGACACTTTAAAATTGTTCAGTAACTAGAGTAGGTATTTACAATTTCGATAATATCATAATACCTATTTCAGAAATCTGATCCTTAACTATGTGTACTTAAACTTTAAATTACCTGAAAACTGAACATCGGTTATACCCGGCTAATGATAATATTACACCACATATTTAAAACTAATATTTTTGTTCTGTCTTTTATTCTGAAAAGTTTATAATTCCTAGTAACAGACTCCATTATAAATCTGCGTATCGTGTATATCTTTAGCATATATTTATGGTAATTAATTCCTAAAAATGTAAAGAATAAATTGAACGCTCTTAGTGAAAATGTCTATTTATAGACACGGTTCAAAGGGGCGGCAATAAGAAGATTATTCTCTATGGCAACAAATATTATTTAGGGAAATACGTTGTAATTGCCTGGCAACCCGATAGACTTGAGGATTACTCCCAACAAATCAAGCATACGCGCTTAGTTGTAACAGTGTAGTTTTGAAAAAAACATATATGGAAAATTAATTTTGCATAACAATATTGTCTCGCCCCTGTGGTAGGTATAGAATTCTGAATTGGAAAATAATCTGCCAAATTATTTATACGAGTACAAAATATAAGGGTGGAAATACCTTTTCCTCTATACTTTAAATCGTATTTCCTCTAAATTTTACTGGGTTGACATTAAATACAAAATAATGAAATACTTGATCCTAAAATATTTAGGTACGGCACAACTTACTTAGGTACTATGATTTGAAAATTAGATATTTTATTAAAGTCTTACCTTTATCAAATTACGTTTTTACACTAGAGAGTAATGAATTAAAGGCGTCTGTTTTCGTTCGCCTTAATTTGTATCTAGGTACCTGAGTACTAGTGATCTGGAATAATTTATGTAAAATTCCGCTATATTGCGACTTTCCATGCTAAAAGTACAAATGTTTTAGTTAGTAGTGTACAGTTCGCTCAAGGTCTTGCAGGGCGCGCCGTTGTATTGCCCCCGCGAGGTGCGCTCGCCTAGACCGCGACCACTTTCACTCTCCACCGAGACCATTGGAGACCATTATAGAACCGCTTACACTTGCTGGTACAGTCGCATCACTGTTTAGATTCACGGGTGAAACCTGACACGCTGCACTATATGCATTTCGCATTTCATACATCCTTGTCGTCGACTGCTGCTGCAATTTTTTTTTATAAGCAGGTGTCCGATTACGAGATCGAGGGAGGTCCGCCAGATAACTTTGTTTACCAACTGTATGACTATACACAACACAAATGGCAGACTCAATGATTTTCTCGATAATGTAAGAAAAACAAATGAACGGAGATGTCAACGACCGACCGGTGCACGTAATATTCGGACAGATGAAGAGAATAATTTGCCATCCACATACTTTTATACAGTCAGATTGCAGTTCACATGCTGTGAATTTTAATCATAATGCCGAAATGTACTGAGACGAAATGAGAGGTCGGAACTGATGCGTGATCCCGACGATGTTGCATAAACCTGTTGAGACAATGATGCACAAAGAGTGGTGCGAACACATGTGCAGTGTGGTCGCGTGAGGAAAGCGTCGCTGGCTCGTGTGTTGCGGGTCTGATTCCCGGCGGAAGGGTCCCGGAGGAGCGCTCCAGGCGGGGTGGTGCGGCAGTGTGCCGGTCAGTCACCGCTCTGCCGGCGCGCCGCGCGCTCGCTGCTGTGTCGTCTTGCGCCGCTCTACGCCGCGCTGCTATTGTTCCGAGTAGCCGACAACTCCTATGTTTATCTGCTACCCTGGTACGCATGGCACGTCTAGTATGAACTTGTGACGTGATCTTTCTGTTTTTCAGACTAGTGCATCTATCTTTCAGTGGATTGTGACCGTTTATGTGTAAGATAGTGGAAAGTGACTTACTACTGAGGATTCGTGTTATCGAGGATTTTTATGGGATTACTGCAGAGGACATTTCTGCAGTGAAAACTTCAGGTTGTTGTTTGAAGTTTTTGAACATTTTTTATAATAACTTTAAGTAGTTTGTAAACAAAAACACAATCGTAAAATAATTTTGATATATTCGACATAGTGTTGATAAAATAAATACGAAGTTCGTAAAGGACCTGAAACCTGATATAGTACTGAAGATGTACTACAAAAATGTGAAAGTTTTCTTTTCATGCAGTTGCATAATGTTTTGTTTATCCTGCTGCTTGTTTTCCTGAAGTTGTTGCGTTTATTTTTCCGCAAAGGTTTCCGCAATATTATTAGGCTGTCATACAATAATTAAAAACTAAATAACAATAATTAATTAGAAGTCAGCATACGTAATATAATAATTAATAATATATGTTCGCAGTTTTCTAAATAAAAAATTGATGCATTCATTATAATTACAAAATTGTATTTGTTGCCTCAACATAATAACAAAGATTGCTTGAATAATCGCCTAATCTTCATGAGTTGTGATACATATCGCCGCTATTTTTAGCGGTTAGAGTTCATTGCTCATTTTTATCTATTTACAAAATGTAAACAGTTTTGTTCTTTAAATAATATGTATTGTATAGTTATATGTGACATCATCAAAGGTATTTAATGCGGTATGTTAACCACATTTCCTGTATGTGGCTTCAGAGGACCAAATATTTTATCGGTGTCAAAACACGATGATTTGTTTACTAATTACTTAACTTCATTTCCTTAAAGCAACATAAAATTACAACGTTATATTTATTTATTTTGAATTAAATAAGTAATTTAATAAAGGTAGTTAACCACTAAAGAATTTCGTATCAAATTAACAATGCAGGACCTTTTGGAAAGGGGTGAACGGATACAAAATTTTCAGGATTTTTCTCTTTACATTAGTATGTTGCCTATGTATTATTTCCAATAAGTAGTGTAATATACTTAATATTACATTACCTTTTATCTATATCTTTTTATCTGTTTGTCTGTATGTATGTCTGGGATAATCTCAAAAAGTACTGCATGGATTTACTTAAAATTTTGTATGATTATTACTAACAGGTCGGGTCAACATATAGGCTAAATATTATCACGCTATCACCTACGGGGTAAGCGCAGTAATTACTATTCCACGCGAACGAAGTCACGGGCGCAGCTAGTTATTTTTATAAAACGTAATTATTCTGATATTTTGATTACATGTTTCGTGTTCAATTCACCTTAGTCTTCCTACCAGTTCCATCCCACCGTCTACCATATTTTCGTGTTGTGCATATAACAAACTGAAGTATATATTTTCCTCGCAGCCCTGAGAAAATTTTACATTGGCTCGGCACCTGCAGAAATGAGGGAGAAAGGCTGAACAGATACCTTGGAGGATTCAGAATAACCATGTAAGTACTAGCTGTAATGTTTTACTGCCGAAACCCTTTTACAGTCGGGTCGGTACATTCGACCCATCCGTTATGAACGGGGAAATTCAAACGCTTTTTCCTATATTGGCCGATGGAAACATCAATTTTACGAGTATGTCCAATCGGTTGGAAATGTATAAAATGATTCAATTTTGAGTTTTTAGTGTTAGAAAATTTTTAAATACTTGTTTTTATTCTGAAAGGGTAGTTTAAGATGTAGAGCTACTTTTTGCTTATTATTAGAAGCTAGTAGTATTCTATTTACGATTATTTAATCGTACATAAAATTGTATATCATTGAAATAGGATAGCGTGTCAAATACTGCAATTACTACATTAAGTCGTTTTAAGTTAGTGGAGCAGACGTAGCTTATATCTTCGGAAAAAAAATAGGCTAAATACTAAAATTCTATTAATCTGAGGTGCATACGATGTCGTTATATGCTGGCAATGGAATAAACAATTATACTTTTTATTCCAAGTTGCAATTTTTAATGGATACATAATGTTGTGTGTTGCGCACTCCAACCTCGATTTAGAGACAAGAGACGGACTGCTAGATAATGAATAAATTGTCGAAGTCTTCACTGGTGTACTCACTGTCGTACATAGTCATGATGTATATATATTTTATATTCATAGCAATAAATTTTATATTCATGTTAATTATGAATTTTCTCTGAGAAGTTAATACTTCCAAATGATATGTCCTTTTCAAATACTAACAAAATCTGTACTAAAAATGAAGTTATTTAATTAAATGACTCATATATTATTCGCTTATTTTCTAGTTTCATGAATTTATAGCAGATCAAAATAAAACAAACGAAAAGCGATTCTCGGTTATTCTATTACTGGAAATATTTTCGTAGCCAATCACGTGAGCTAGAGCATTACACTGCTAGCAATGTTCCCCGCTATAAACAAGACAATGAAGTCATCGTGACGATTTGAAACAAACTCGATCATCTATTGCAACGTCCACACTACGTCACTAGTTACGTCCAACAGTCAAAATGACGCGAATGTATTTTTAAACTCATGCGCAAGATGTATGGTTTTGAAAGTTACCCTTTTTCGAAATTTGTCCACAACGGTTGTTTGACTAAGTGAAAGGTAAAGAGCATTAAGTATAAAAAAAATCAAAATATTTTCGAGAAGTACTTACAAAGAAGGTTACCAACAATAAGGTTAAAAAGCTTTATTTATTTAAAAAACATATTTCCAAGTACGACACTTGCACATGGATGCATTTTTGAAGTCATAAAGCGAACCTAATTGTATCTATTTGTCACCGGATGAATGACGTCAAATGTTACATAAAAGGTGTCCCAATTTGTTTATTATTCGCACGATGCATTATTTAAACATTGTATGCACACTGTCATTGGTGTTACACCACCAGAGCTCAGTTACCAGAGCTATTAATTCACTGATATTTTGTTAACTAGTTTTCCGACTACTGAGAAACTACCTCTATATATTTTTACATACATACTGTACCTGAAGAATCGTTTACTGGAATCCTAATATTGTTGAAATGGATTAAAATCGAATATCTCGTGATTAAAACACGTTTCAGTATTTAAGCTTCAATTTGACAACAAAAATCAAATATTTGTTCAAAACGATTCAACGATCTAGTCTAGACCTTTTAAATAATGGACAGATTATTTTGTAATGTTACCACAATGAACTTATTTAAATGCTGTAACACAAGTTATCAATACCCACCCATTTCACATAAAATTACGAAAACAATGAATTTTAATTAAAATCTTGCAAACGAAGCTGTGAATACCTTTATTAAGTGTTTATAGAGCGAATATTGTTCACAATTAACGGAGAATGCACCTGCGGTTGTTTAAAAGAAGTTCGTATTAAATAAACGTAAGTCGCTTCCAGTGATTAATCACAATAATATTGTAGTACTTGCACAATTGCACATTCTCCGGAGGTCGTTCAACTTGGTGACATGAGATAAAATCGTATTAGACCTTTGTGCAAGCACGCGTTTTTGGAGACTTCGTCCGGTATGAACTGTATATCGTACTCGAACTGCATACGTCATATTTCCTTTTAGAATTGACAAATAAGAAGAGGTTTCTAAGAAATATTGTCATGAAAATCACAGTTTGCTACGCTATAAATAGCACTGAGACTGTTTAATAAATTTCTTATTTGTAAAATAAAGTTTAGATGACGTATTTTGTTTTTTTAGACAACAGATTTCCACCGATTAAATTTCGTTACATTACTACTTAAAGACTGATAGGATATTAATGTTTATCACCAGAGCCAAATATACCATAAAATATATATATACTCAATTACTATAACATAAAGTTACGTTACTACGTTTACTAATTACACATTGATTAATTAGTAATCGTAGCCATAATAAATACTTAAAAAAAAACAAAACTTATACTAATATCAGACCAAAATTGCAGATACGAGTCAATTGGTCATTGACTACATAAGGTCACCACTACAACCACGGTAACGGAAATTGTAATTAGCCAACAAGCTATAGTACAAATACTATGTTGTCTGTGATTTAAGAAACACGCCTAAATAACCTCAAATTGTCAGTCAGCGTCAATCAGGTGGCCTGGATACAGAACTTTACTTCGTCGTTTAATAAAAATCAATTAAGTGTGTGTGATCAATAAAACGTATGTGTACGTGGTTTCCGTATTTTACCTATTTAAAAAAGGGTCTTAGTTTGACCTGTATGTATGTGTGTTTGTGCGCGATTATCTCGCGATTGACTGAACTGACTTTGATGCAGTTTACATAAAAGTTTTGGTTATACGTAGGAGAATGTTTTAGTATATTAGATGTCAGTTTTTTTGTAAACGTGGCTTATAAAAGATTTGTTATTTGCATTTTATGTAGGTATTTTGACTGTAACTCTAAGTTAAACGAAGAGTATAAAAAGTTTTAGCTATCTATTGTCGTCTTTATATTTCTACATAAATGGTAAAAAGCAACTTCATTACACAATGCATTACAAAGTACTTTCAGCCAATTTGCATGCGACAAATTGTTCTGAACAATATATCGCTCGAAATTGTTTTCTCTTACAAATTTTCACAAAGTTTAAACGAGACCAGTCGTTGTCGGTGCCACAACGACCATGTTCGGCCATAACACACCGCACTTAATGGCGGTAATTATAAACAAATTGGAAAGCTTTCTAAAGCATTTTCAATTCTCTCAGACGACTTTTACTAACACACTCATAGTTTCAGTTTCATTTTCATCCGTAGATGAGCTTAAACATTTGTCTGTCATTTAAAAAACATTATTAGGCTCACTTGCACGATCTCAATTTTAGATATTAGTTGAAACTATAAATGTGTTCTAAACAAATTTATTCTGCGAAACTATTACCGGCCAGTATATACACGCACAACGCATTCTGTGCGTGCGGTGCGAGCAATAATAGATCTATTAGTGAGAGAGTCATGATATGGAATTGCGTGGCGAGACTCGGTGCATTGTTGCAGGAATAATGCACTGACGGCAGTAGTTTACGAGGTCTTTCACCGGCCACATTATATAGGTCAGTTAGATTAGCAACGCTCCCCGCGCTCGCAACTAGTACTCGTGGTTATCGCTATGAAATTATGGATTTTTCTATGTGATTAGAAATTAATACATGAAGGCAACGGCATTAGCCTGCTTCCTTGGTGAGAAATCGAATAATATTTCTATAGTACGAGCTGTTTCGCTCCAACATCTAATGTGACGCTGAACATATTCCATGCGTTGCTCCCAAACATTATAAATCGTCACACCTGTGATGTTGAAGGGTTTGTTAGACAGAGGGTTGCCATTGTGCTCTTGTAAACATGAGGGGTCGCCCAACTAGGGAGGCGAATCTATGACCAGTAATTGAGCACAAGTTCAAACAGCATCTATCTCTAAATATTTTTGGAAATTTACTAAATGTTGACCTTAGATATATATTACCTATATCGTGTGAGAATATTGTGTAATTTATATACTGGCAGGCAAAACAATTTGCTCTATTCGAGTAAATAAATACTGATATTGTTTTAGATCTGTATCATGACGACCAGATCTAGAGCGGAGGCGTATCACGAAAGGACAAGTTACAGATAAACCAAGGATATCCTTGAGAATAAGCTACAAAATACATTCGTAAACTTAACTTTCTTGTACGTACGTACGTACTATATTATTTATATTATATAATCGTGTCTACCCAATGAAACCATTAGAACAACCAACAGAAATAACTGTAAACAAGAAAAACTGAATACAATGTTAACTTTTATTTTTAGTTTATTTTATGAACAATTAAGTTTTTTACAAATTCATGATGTCGTTGAATGTGAGCATATTTTATTGAATATTCTGTAAAGTTTACCTACATGTAAATGTTATACAGTTACGCGGTAGAAGAACATATTTTAAACATTGAAGATGGTACAAAAATGTGATTACTAGGCTACTAAACTCATCATATTAATTTAGACTATTAAGGTAAGTAGCAATCTATTTGTAGAAGAGAACTAGTATTTACATATAAGACGGCGTCGCACAAATTCTAGGTTTACGATTTCCTACGACGCTCTGCTCCTAAGGTCTACTGCGCCCTCGATACGAATAGCATTGTTTCTACTCCTTATCGACTTATTATTGTAGCACATATTATACTGCCATTAATTTACTGTTTTCATGTCCCACATCTATGCAATCAATGTTACTTCACTGATATGCAAACTTTATGTGCAACTTTACTTTTCTATTAATTAGGTTAGGTAAATTTTCCCTTCATTATTGGAACTTAGAATAAGCAACGACTTGGAATCTCCTTCTAAAACTGTAAACAATAAGTATCTTTTCTCCACCTAAAAATGTCACGTTTGTCCCTTTTAATCAAAGCTTTCGGGACAAAATTGTGAGCGTCTTATTATGACGGTACGTTTGTGAAAATACCTATTTTTCCATTCACATTTATTTCAATTACATAAAAATGTATTTCTAGTTCAACATTACGAGTATACGAATTATAATAATTGGACAAGTTATCGATATCGGGATTATCACTAAATTGGAAACTGTGTAACGCGCGCGGGAAATACCCGAAGGTTCCTCGGAGACAGAATGGATTTATTGTGGAAATGATGGCGGTCCGCAAGCCTCCAGACCAGGCCCGCCCCACTTTCAGGAGGTCGCCGCCCGATCGTGAACTCTGCACTCCGTTCGATCGCTGCCGCCCTCGTGTTTTTATAATTTCAAACATTTTCGGCCTATGCAAGTTGCCTCAAATAAATTGATTTCTTTGATAAAATGTAATACTCTTTAACAAACTTCTATAATCATCCTTAAATTATATAATCGTTTACCCTTCCCATGGCAGTAAATAGACTGCGAAAAATATCGCTAATGAGATTCGAATGACCTCTTGTGCGACAGTATTTTGACGTCATTATAGTCATTCATAGCTGGCAACATATAAAGTTCATTTTAGTGGCTCAATGTCCGGAGCTAAGAGAAAGATTTCGTCAGCCACCCCATTGCGATTCGGCCAACCGCACGAGTCTGTGCGATGGGGTCAATGTCCGCAAGTGGTATATAGGTCAAATGAAGGCGCCTCGTCGTCTGTGTTATGTCAGCCAGGCTGTGCCACGTTAATGGTACGCGATTTTGGCTTTAACTACTTATAGAAAACTCTTTCAGAACTCGTTCCTAAAACGGGTATTGTCAATTTTACTCATTATTCTTTCGTGACTTTTACAATGAACACGACATTCATACATCAATTCGCAACCGGTTATTTCATCATGAATTATTTATAAAGTCGCCAGTTGTACAGAAGGGGTTAAATTATAACTGGATTATGAAACATTTCATGCAAAATATATCCCGCCAACCTGGATTAGAAAGCTAGACCGTTAGAACCTATTGTTATTTAAAAAGTAACATTTGATATTTTGCGGCCTCACAATAGCCAGGCTAACAATGGTCAATGAACCCGTAGGAAGTCGAGTTGGTTTAATTGTCAATTTTCCACATGTCTGAACACAACCTTAGGTTCGATGAGATACCTTAATTCAAATGCTTAGCAGCTGCCACGCATCATGAAGCAGCGATCACTTAACCTCATTTTGTTGGTTAACTGCATTATAAGGCGGCCAAGTATAAGAGGGCTCGTGTGGTTATGACGAGCACTAGAGCAATGGCCGTCTCTCGGTTTAGTGGGATTATAGTGATGCATAGAGTGGTCGGCTGCTGCGCGCGGGCAAAAGGGAAAGTGTTCCGAGCTTCCTGCTCGCACGCGGAAGCGTTTAGTTTACTATACGTAACTGCATTTCGCGTCGTTGCACCGACTCGTGTTGCAACATCTACCGATGAGTCTAGTGTGAAAGGTATACTTGTCTAACTGTGACACTCATTTATCAGTCTGCAAGTCAAAAATCTATTTATGTGAATACTGCCTGGACGTGTTGCCAATACTGTACTGGTTAATTTACAGTAGCGGGTTCCTACATAGTATGAAATAGTATGAAATTTTAAAATATTTCTAATAACACTTGAGGAAAGTATTCGCATTTTTTACTGAAGTTCTAAATTCACACAAATCAAAATATATACAAACAACACGTTGAAGTTCACTATAACGATTTTGGATCTGGAATTAGCAAACCTCAGAATCCGAGCATTGAATTGAGACTTACAGCAAAAGTTTGTGGAGTATCCGCCTACGGTAGTCATAAAGGATAGCGTAAGCCGCTTATTAGACCCGCCGGCACAAACTAGTGCACTCAACTGTTCCGAATCTCACTTCAAAGTTACAAAATATGCGAATCAATAAATCAAAGGGAATTAGGCTAATTATAGAGTGTCGGCGCTAGTCTCGTCTCGAGGCACTCGCTCATCATCAACGGTTTTACTTTCGTTGAACGGTCCCGTCGCGTCATGCACTCTCGCTGGAACAGAAACAAGTCATCATCGTGAACACTCAGCACGATATTATATCTTATTGTTTAGGAAATTGCTATTATTTTACTATCATGAATCTAGATGAGAAAATTGCTTCGTAATTTCTCAATTTTCGTGAGATACCAGTACTTACATACATACACATTACAATAAAATTGTTTACTTACCATTTGATGGAATATTAAATTTCACAAGACAGTCATAAAATTTGTTGAACAATAAATATTGAAATGGCTTAATTAATTCTAGTACTTTCACTTTGAAACAAGCTTTAACAAATGAACAGTCGTACGGACGATCACAGTTAAGATAAAACAGTTTCATTAATAAACAAACTAATTATTCCGTTACACCGACAACAAACACGCATCCGAGATCGTTAATCGCCTGTATTCATTACCGTGGCACAACAAAACGTCGGTGTGAACTGTGGCCAGCCGTGCAACTCGACTCTTCCGCATTTGCCTTGCACTTTCTCCGCCTCCGCTGCGCTTTAGAATTATTTTGCTGAAGGAAAACGCAGCGAGTGCGCGCGAGAAATCTAATGCCTGCATTATGTTCTTGATTGCATCTTTTATTATCTTTATTCTGCGTATGCTTATCCGACTTTACTGATTTGAGCGGACGTGTGAATTATCTACACAAACCATTTCATTAAAGAGTTTACAAGTCGGAAAGTAAGAAGATTGCAATAGAGTATCGATACTTAATTTAAATTATTGATAGTAATTAAAGTATTGCTAGTTTAACGACAAAGCGGTGTTATTGCGACTAAATGACTTAATTTATTATATGTACACCCTCTGTTTATACCAATGCAATACGGAAACCATTTAAATAACAATTAAATGTTGAAAGTGGTCGCTTCTTACCTTCTCCAATAGCAATGTCTATTATTAATTTATTACTTCCCTATATGTATTCTCTTGTAGAGACAGAAGTATCGACTACATCACTTTCACTGGGAAATTTCTAATGTTCTTTATACAAGCCGCGTAGACATTTAAATAGGGACTAAGCGAACGCTACTGAAGTAATTAATGATGTAACTAGATACGTGCTAATTAGGTATTATTTATTTACACGTGTAAACTAAAAAATAAATAACGACTTGTATTTTAGTATAAGGAAAATATTAATTAGCAGAATGATTGAAATGAATCACTGACGCCCAAATACTGAAAGGCGACTTAAAATTGACTATCGTTTTTAGTATTTCAGCATTAGAAATGTGAAACTAAATTTTGAATACAATTTATTGTGATTTGAAAGTTGATTCCTTTTAATAGCGACAATGTAGCGACGTGGTAGCTAGTAAATATCCAACTTAAAGTAATATATTAGACTTCCGACTCGACACAGATACGAATCACAGGATTTACAGATCACACGCCTCGATATACTAAATGTAACTGTTGGCAAGTGAAATTGTGTGGTTTACGGCTAATGAGAGAGCCAAGACCTTCTCATTTCACTATAAGGTACTCTATATATTAATACATATATATAGTACCTTAGGAGATATATGAACCATAACGTCACGCCTTTTTAATCCCTAAAGGCGCTGGCTTACGTACACATTTGCAATGTCACAGCTACTTTTCACCACTTGTGTTATAAATGACTTATAATAAATAGATATAAGTATTTCAGTAAATACCATTGTAAAGTGAGAGTTAATAAATAATAAGTTTAGCATAAGATTTACTGATTCTGGAGCTAATCCATATTTTACCTTTTGTATAAATGAACAGTTTCGAATTATATTTTAGTAGAAATCTTAAGTCTGTTTATTATATCTTCGAGCAGCAATAGACACCTTATTAAAAGTATTAATTTGCAATGCTACTTATGATTGCCTTCCTCTATTATTTTATGAGGGATGTCGGTCATCATACAATCAATCATTCATCAATTGTACAATCAAGGACATCAACATTAAACACATACAAAATAAACTACACCAGTTACAACAAGACACTACTGACTGATATAAATTGCATAAGGTCAAATTAATTTCTATCGCTATGAAAACGAAACTAGTGTTTCAGTTACGACGTGATTAACAAAATGAACACAATTGTTTTATTCGTATAGTGTTAAAAATTATGTTAAAGAGTCATCAGTATCAAAAGGTCGTTACAGTTCAGAAGGCACATAGTCGCAACCACTGCTGGATAAGATAATATAATAAAGAAAAGAAACTCAACATAAGAGCTTGCCATAATGGCCAATGTTGACAGGCTAGTCGTAAATTAAAAAAAAATAATCTATGTAACTAACTATCTCTTCATTTATTTTTTACATTATTATGTTTATTTAATTAATTAATTTAAATTTAAATAGCTGATGTCGATGGTGGCTTGTTCATCCGCGAGTCACTTATGGGAGCCAGTAGAATACCAGCGCTAGGCCCTGTCTTGTACATGCTGAAATGGTCCCATTTCACCACAGACTTAAGACATGAACATATAGAATAACACATCTGTACATGTCACTGGTTTTTTAGCGAGTCAAATAAAGATTTTTTCTTCCATTCGTTCTTTCATTCTTTCTTTCTGTCTTTCTTTCTTTCTTTATTTATTTTTTGCAATCCAATCTCTATCAAATGTGCAGTCGATGTGTAATTTTACGATACTTTAGGAAGAATTGAGGTAGTTGAAAATATATTCTACTCTGCTTTTACCACATAGCTTATACCATATACATTTCACGTATTTCATCTTAACTGCCCCTCGATTTTGATTCTCAACGTTTAGAGATGACCTTTAAGCTGGGATCACCAAGCTTACGGTCAAGCACTCGATGTTACGAAATGCATTAGGTGTCGTGGAATAGGAGGACATTGCATTACATATAAGTATTGTCCTTGCTACGACATTCTTTTTTTATTGTGAAAATATAATTGTAGCAGCTAAATATTGCATTTTTCCCAAGGCCCAGTTTCAATGTCTGGACAGCCGCTATGTATCAGATTTTGAATATAGAACGTAATTTGTATGAATCATCTGCCACAAAGACTTTACCGGGTACGTATCCGAAGATGGTGAAACAAGTCCTGAGAATTTTCACGCGAAAGTAATCCTAACATGCCTCTAAATAAGAGTCTTTGTGTATCATAGAAATAGTGACACTAAAAGAACAACGAAGACTTTGCGAGGTCCTAGTCTTTTATATCCAATGTGTGCAACTGACAAAAATTGAATATATCTAAATGATTTATAAATAGTAAGTTCTCAAATATGTAACCGACTTTATATTACTTCTCACTACCGACTAACATTATAACACTGTCGGTGAGTTTGTTGTTGTTGTTGAGAAGAGTTTGTTTGTTTATTTGATCGCGCTAATCTCAGGAACTACTAGTCCGATTTTAAAAATTCTTTTTGTGTTAGATAGTCTATTTATCTATAAAACATCACACTAAGATCAATAGGTGCCGTGTAGGACGGGCGAAACCGCGCGGAAATCGCTAGTATATTATATTCTCATTCCAAAACATAAATCACCATGACACTTATGTAACGTCGAGCCATCGCACATAGAAACTTAGTACCTACTTACTAGACTAACTATGAAGACTATCTATTCATATTGTAATCACTAGAATAGATTCGATTCTAGAATCATAGCGGGAGGTCGTTGCCCAGACGTGGGAAGAGACGTGCTGATTGCTGAAAAAAAAACTGTAAGAAATATTACTTACTGTTTTCATAGTCGAATGTTTAAAAAAGAAGAAACAAGGAAAGTCTGTTAACATGGCCTTTCATTTAAAACTAAAAATTTAAATGAATATTTTTGTTGTATTGTGTAGATGAATTATTAAAAAAACAATGTCTATTTCGAGTGGTTAGTTCGATCAAACATCAAGTAATACCTATTTATGCATTAGCTTTCATATAAATTCATTTAATTTCCTTTACATATTTATCCCACAATATATTCATATTTACTGATGACAGGCTCATACATATTTGTCGTTCGTTATAATGCATACTAATCATAGAAATTCTTAATGCCTCCTTTTGTAAGACGTTCTTATGTTAATTTTATTAATCAGTATCCTAGAATAATGAATTGAGTCAATTCTTGCAGTTTTACTCCGTCCGCGTCAATTTACTTGTATTGATTGTCAATAATTACTGGGTTTAGAAAAATCTCAGTAGGTAGTAGCACGGAGTCTGGAAATGTGCACGGTATATGGCAATAGATTACATGGGATAATAGATTAAATGGACAATATTACATGGGACTCATAACATAAAATAGTGAAAAGTGCGTGTTACATTGTACAGTGGCATTAAGTTCCGTAATGTGCACCTCTGTCTACCCCTTCGGGGATAAAAGGCGTGAAGTTATGTTATGTTGTGATTGTCAATACCCTTCACGTCATAATTATATTTATGTTTGCAAATAACCTAACTAGTTCTTTAGTCCATAGTTTTTCCCAAAAACCTAAGAGACACAATTTGAAAAAACAGTTTTGAAGCCAATGTTAATGTATGTACCCAATATTTTTATGTTTTTGACACAAGGAACTAAAGATATGAAAAATACAAATAATTCAATTTCATACTGAGTGAGGAAAGTCTTAGATGCAATTGATGTCCCTTTGACGTGTAATCCTAAATCCTAAGAAGTAGGAACCTTTGAAGAGGTTTCCACTTTTCGAATGTATCATGCAGAGGGCTCTCAGAGGATTTAATCTTTAGAGAAACGAGACACCGCTCGGGATTGTCCTCGGGAGGTTTGTGTCTATTGTGAGGACTGGAAGTAAACTACGAACGGAAAAAAGAAATGTAATGCCGATTCTTCTTTTGAGATTGTTAAATTAAACTTCAATTCATCGATCAATTCAGTTTTTCGAATGCCAAGACGAGCTTCTTAGTGTGCTATTGGAAATCCAATATGCAGAAGAGGACGGAATCGGGCTGATTAGGAATGGATAGGAGGTCAGTCAAGGTGAGATGTTAGTTTAGTTCAGGTGCGAGGGATATAAATAGAGGACCGGTACCCGGAACCAAATCATGGCTCTGAATGGTCATATCATGGTGGTTGCGTAGGTGCGATGACACGTCAGCGTAGACGGTTGCGAGACGGTGACGTCACGGGAGCGCCGGCCTGGCCCGGGTTCATCGGCTCGCTCGCCAGGTGCGTTCACACGACAACCATTATTTCCCGTTTTCCGCGCTATTTATTATAATATCATTATTTTATTCCGCACAACTGATTTGGCAATGTCTTTATAACAGGTGACTGAATCTATTATTACGTCTTTAAGCCTGTAAATAGCGTGGGAGGTAACGATTCCCGGAATCCCGTCGAATCTATTTCGAAATAGATTCATTGGTGCTGCTCGTTTGTATATATAATTTATGAACTATCTATGAGAAAGGTTAAAATCGTTTGCTATAGGAAATCGATGTAGTTATCCATAATTAAGCAAACAATATGCATTTTGCATTTAAATTGAAGATTTCAGCCAAACGGTTGCATAAGTCATTGAATACCAAAGGAAACTATAACTTCAGTAAAAAGTAAATGGGAATATGATATACATATAATGAAAATAAAATATACCTAATATATAAAATAGAATGAGGAAATTATAGCGTTCGTTTAGATAATAGCGAGGAATAACACAATAAATTTTACTTTTTTATTTTTAATGATGATGTTAGCTATACCTTTCAGTAAACTACAGTTCGAAATCAGTGTATAAACAGCCGCTATATTAATCGGTTGTTCCATAAATAAATCATTCAGTCAACACATTATAGATGCCGTATAAAAATTCGTTCACAACCGAAGTGTTTAATTGATTTGAATAATATGGAAATTGGTACGGTAGCGCGCAATATCCGCGGGAAAGAGACAGGCATACGTCTGTGAGGACCGCGCAGCTGTGCTAAGGACGGTCGTTGGCCCCGCGGACGGCCGCAAGTGAACTCCGAATATTATCGTGTGCGTTTATTTATTGTAGTGGTCCACTCTCAGAGATCCCGCTCATTAATTCGACCGTTGTTGCACTACTGCCGATTGACGCACGGTACGAGAGGCCAGGTAATTATTTCTAATACATTACTCTTGCAATATCGGCTTTCAATTTTGTCGCTTGTGTGTAACATTAGAACGTATTTCGTAGTTAAAGCTTATAATGCTATTATTAGTGGGGTTTTGGTTATGTCATATCTTCACGTTGGTCCGGTCAAATTACTATGAGTTTTAATTACATATTATGTCTAAAATAAATGTAATTAAATTAATTACAGCATTAATATTCATTATTTTTGGAACTTTATACTATTCTGTATTGGAATTTTAGCAATTAAATGTATAATATTATTAAGATAAATCTGGATTAACACACGTCATATTTAAAATGTCAATAAGCATGTATGTCATCCTAATTGATCCGTGACATTAGTCGTTGACATTGAAAGTGACGTCATCAGTACATTTCCTAAATTCTTTTCCTATAGTTTATCGCGAGGTCAATGGCTGGGTGACGACTCCTGCGCCGACATACTCGCAGCCGGGTTACTCATTAAACAAATAATAATTAAAACAATAGTAACAAAGACAATCGTTATTTCTGGTTGTAAAATATATCGGCTGTCCATAGACCCTGTGGCTTTGATTAATCTATTTTTAAACATAGACAAAGATAGTTCTATGTATATTTTTCTACTCCTTGCTACTATAGTCTTTCACTAAACAATAATAAACTCGTTATATTTAATGTAATCGTTTTGTAAAAAATATTTAGAATTTTTAACAAACTTCGTAATTATCTTCAATATTTTGATACTAAACCGTTATAATTTACGCAACAATTAAAAGTTATAAAATCGTGTAACTGTAATATATTTGAATAACAATAAACATTGTAATGATCTTGAAACAAAGTCGTCAGGTTCACGGACATCCGCGTCACACTTCCCTTGGTGACATTGAGGATAATTATGCACACAATAATGTAATCGCATTATCACTACAACTTGCAATTAAATACAAATACTAAGAATTACATTTAATTACTAAGAAATGTGGGTAAATAAGTAGGACGCCAAAACTAGAGGTGCTTTTACCAGCAAATAGAGTCACATCGAGTACATATTTTAATTATTTCAGCATAATTTCGTAAGTAGTAAGTACCTAATAATTTGCTTTATTTAATGCAAAATGAAGTACCTGCAATACCGATTTAATACGATTACATTGTGAAAGTTGTCAAATAGTCATAACAAAAATTGTATAAGTATTCAAAACATGGTTCGGTGTGCTCTCTCAATATAAAGTGACACGTAACATACTGTATAGGTGTGTAGTGGTAATATTTTCACATTAGCGTGTAAACATCGGTGTGATTGGACGTTTATCTGAACATGTGTAACGTTTGATATCTGGAGACGGGCCCTGGAGTCATTGTCACGTACACTGTGCATACAGCGACCATTGTGGACTCACTGTTTACCAACCTTATCAATAACATACGCGGTCCAGTGCTATACTTCCAGCAGAATACAAGCGATGCTACAGACATTCGGAATTTCACCTTTCTTTGTACAAAAGAAATAACCCAAAAAATCTAGTTTGTATGATGACAAATATTCAGTTCTGTGGAAAAATCTCCGGTTTTCCCCTTATGGTTCAGTGTCCTCTTTAAAATAATTGGAATTTTGTTTTGACCGTAATATAACAGCAATATTCAAAGTCAAACACGTGTTTTCCTTGTATATACATGATCTAACATCATTCTCATTCATATCTTTTATCATAACATCGTTTTCGCGGCTCGGCTATAAATAGCGGCTTCCTCGCTATATTGCTGTATGTTCTATATCTTGTAGTGTAGTAATTGTCATGCCGTCAGCGGGTTCAAGTTCGGGCGGACGACAATGAACTTGGCCGGCCATGACTCACGCATGCCAACCATCGGAGTTACGAAACCATAAACACTGAGCATCTGTGCGAATGCAACCGAATGCAATTGAGACGGCCATTGTCCACACACGCCCTTGACGATTGAGATTGATTGGGTTTTATTACCTTGATGTTGGTATCACCCAATCTTACCGGGCGAATTTATAAAAGTATTCTCACTTAGTAATTTCGTGGGGTGGTTAATGATCGTTGATTGCATGTTGTCGGTTTTCCAAGAATTTTCGGGACCGCGAGCCTTTTTTGTTTTTCTTTATTCAAACATCTGCCCTGTTGGGGTGTCGATATAATTTAGTTTGAGCGTGTGCGTCGCATGTTTATCAACTTGGAATTGTTATGTACGACACCCCCTTTTCTACATACCACCAATAACGATAACTCGAGTAAATATAACTTTGCTGACATTAGATAGTTTATGTATTATTTGACCAGTAAAATAGATTTTCTGTATATTTTTGCTAAGTTTTCGGTGGCGGAACATTACCGTTAATTCATTGTGATAGCAAACACATTGTTTAAACAGTTAACGCAAATATTATTACTCTACGAACGACTATTGGCTACAATTAGAACCAAATTCATGATCAGCGGCACCTAAAATATTAAAGTAGATACATACCATCATTGCTTCCAGTTTTTATTGTAGCATTTATCTTTGAAAGTAATTTTAAACAATCTACAGTCTAATTTATTTGACTTGAACGAAGAGAAATACGAAATAAAATACCGCTATCATGGATCCTTCATTCTTAATGAGTTCAAAGATTCAAGGGCATGTAGTAAACGTCAAATATATACAGACTATATGTAATGTCTAGCGAGATTGTGTAACCTTGACAGAGCTAGATTCGTATATCAAAATAGTGATGTTTAACTAAAGGTCGCTATACTCAGTTTAACGGTGCTGCAGCACGAGATGTTTTGTTTGAAAAATGTTACTGTCTTTAAAGTGAGTTTTGAGGTAAAATATGTGATTATTATAGAATTATTGATTTAATATTGTCACTTCTTGGCGAAGAAAATAGACATATTCTCACTACTCCGTCTGTTTTCCCCTTTACCAATTAGTTCGAGCTCGGCGCTGAATCTTATCAAGATTTGTCTGAATGTTATTATTTTGTGTGGAACGGCTGCCTTTTGCCCTCGACATCACACTAGGGTTGAGAGACTCTACATTAGGTTAGACATTTGCCAGACTTCCATTGTCCATCGGAACAAATCTATTTTACGTTTTAATTCCGGGTTCAATAGATTTGTCTATTTGTCAACACAGATGATCATACAACTGCTTTATCTATTATAACCGTTTTAAAATATAAACACAAAAACAAACATTGCAACTAATCATATAACTTGAAAACTATAAAGTCCTCTTCAGGAAACGATTAATTTATTTTGATATTACTACGAATTGCCCTTATTTAGAGGAGGGCAAATAGCTGTCGCTCTATATAAAATACCGACATTACAGCGATAAGACTCAGTACCTATTCCAAAGTAATTAAAAAAAAGAAGTGGCAATATACTTACTAAAGAAGTTTCATGTCACTTTAACAATAACAAAATATTATAACCTGCATAGTTCAGTGTTCAATCTCGAATAGAGTCGCATCGGTAATCCGTATTTAATCAAGACCTTGGCATAATATAGGTGGTAATGATGTCACGGCGTGTCCAATGTCAGTGGCCGGTGGTCGCAGACACAGTTGTATAAACACGCGGACGCTACTGATAATATTTTTGTTTTCGTCCCGTCTTGCTTGGACCGAGTTAGGTGCATACTGCAATGCTGCCTATTGTAATATCGATAATTACAAAGATTGGTGTGAAATATCTGTGTTGATTTACTCTTGTTTCCGTCAAGGCGCTGCTTGCAATTAAATATGCGTGTGTTCAATACAAAAACTGTTACATTCAATTAATCGACCTTTGCTATTGGGATTCAAATCATACATCAAAACGCACTCTGCTGTGTTCTACACTGTCAAAAAATTTCAAACATCATTGTTTAGCAATAAAGTTTAAGTATGTATATGCAGTCTGAATCCTTTTCTTTCCAAGAAAGTACAAAATGAGGGTACAGTAACCATCTCCAAACTATAGAAAAGCATTGTTATGCTCGTCTAAAAGCAATTTTATGAGCACACAAAATTGGACGAGACTTAAAAAGAAACACAATATTTCGAGCGGCCATTATACCATCGTTTACAAAACTAAGAAGTACTGAAAACCGAAGACATCCGAACCGTAGCGGAGGTTCCCGAAGGAATGACAAGCAAGCGCTTTCCGTGGAACGCGGAAAACGTCGGCACATGTTGAAAATACGGGTGGGCATTGACCCCGAGCGGGCTTGCCTGAACACACAGCTGTTACAGAATCTAGCGCGGTGCATCTCATGATGCGTTTATTTATGTTCGCCGCCACCTACTACATATGTACTGCTCATAGATCTTAGATAAGTGCTACATTAAGAGCCAGATTTAATATTAACTTAAGACGGCCAATATTTCCTAAGATTTAGGCCAAGGAATGTCACTGAAACCACTTTCAAGATGTCACACGTACTTCTTAGGATATTGAGGAATCTCTGATACTAGTTTTTTCATAACACGTTCATAAGTTTTGCAGGCACAAAGTGTGTACACATAATATACAACGTTGTCGTTTACGCAACTTTGGGAATCTTTAAAGAAGAGACGCGCCGTCGTATACCATCGACAGACGCGGAGGAAATTCTATATTAGGTCCTGTGAGTACCCAAACCTGCGTGTTTCAAAGAATTTAATTACTACTGTCGCAACAGTTGCAATTCCTGAGGTTTCCTATGAATCACCCTTGTGTAATGTTGAAGTATATTTCAAGATGTTTTCTAACTTCTTTTGAATATTTTCTACGACTACGCATTCTGGATGAAGTGGAAAAAGTTTATGTGAAAAATTGGGGTCGGATACAATTATTAACATTATTTAATAAGTATATCCAAACCGTATTTTCTTCACAATTTTCTAAATTGACAGCCAAAATTTACTTTATTTTCTTGACCACTAAAATAACTCAAATTTAGTTACAAAGATTAATGGAAATGCATTATAAAGGCGACACTCCTAAGATCAACAACGGTGTACAATCAAACGCACATCAGTGGCAACAATATTAGGATTAGTTCTTATTTCTGAGTCATAGGGATGATTTTCGTGGATTGTGGTAAAAGTTGTGGTTTACTGTTCTAGCCACCCCCGCTGGACATGAGTGTAAGATGAGCATGATTGATCGAGGGAGAAGGACTATATGAGTTTTCATACTTCGCCCTGTATGGGTCATTGTTTTGATATAAATGCAAGCATCGCTTTTCAAATAAAAATAGGTTAAAATTATTAACTTAATAATGAAAATCTATTCATTTTAATTTTAAATATGGAAAATCGAATAAGGTCGTAAATTGTTTATCAAACATTTTGATCTTTGTTCTTACGCCGATATTATTTATGCAAATGTACTAGACTACTAAGAATAGCTATTAAATACTGATAGTAAGTAGTGCATATATTATGGAGTATTACAGCACACATGCTTAGTTTAACCGCCTAGCGCCTGTTTCACCGCGAGTGCCGACGCTGATCTAGATCACGGAAGAGACTAACGCAATGCTCACTTAGGTGTTAATAGCAGGCTTTGTACCAATAAAATAACGCGAAATCCTAGAAATACTTTAAACAAATTATCACATCATTAAGTAATAAGTTTTACGATATTAGAGTCTATATTCATGAAAACTAAATTAACTTACAGATATAGCAATTTTTATTATGACATAAAATAGAAAACAGGAAGCGAAATGGCACTCCACATTATCTTTTTGCAATGAAATGGTTAAATAGCTATAATTTAAGTTAACAATTTCATAAAACAAGATTACACAATATAAGGAAAAGTATTTATACGGACAACTTGTTGTATGTTATATCATTTCATAGATTAGTCCTGTCCACTTATGCAACAAACCGGTACGAGAGCAGGGAAATGTTGAAAGAAATGATCCCGGAATTTCCGATGAAAATATCAAACCCGAGACATTCTTAACATGTCCGGGAAGAGATTTATTGAATAAAATTTAAGGCCAATTAAAGCTGACGCCGGCCGGTTTAACGTGTGGCGCACGCGTCGAGCCTTTTGACAAATATATTTAGAAAGACGCGGCATAAAAGTTTATCTTCCAGTACCGGGAAATTTTTCGCAAACAGCACCAACACAACAATGTATGCGAATTTATTTACGTTTTATCTTCAGTTTTCATTTTATCCTCATCACAGACACCCCTGCTATACTTCTCTTGGTAAACAGGCTTCTTGGTAACTGAAAATCAATAGAAGGGGGATATAGTCGACATAAACTGTTCGTAGACTGAAGATTAACAAACCAACTATTCATTGAACGTCTATTATTTGTGAACAACATGTCTCTGTTAACTTTCATAATAGTCTGGCTAGCGTTTACTATTCTCACAACTATGAGGGGTGTGATATAAAAGTCCCCTGATTATATTAACATTAAAAAGGACTGTAGAATGTGATATTGCAGTAGAACTAGCCCTAATAATAGTATGCAGACAGAATTACAAAGCTGACGATTACATCTGTCCGTCTGGTGGGTTATGATACAAAAGGATCAATCCACCTTCAGAATAGTACCAAGTAAGTTCATTTATACATATAAGTAAATGTAATAAACATAATATATACGTTTATTATTTAAACTATTCATCGGTGGACATTTGACATAATAGGGACATAAACATCAACGTATGCCCCCGTACTATGCATTCATTATTAATAGTAGAACACTTCAATAACCGAGTTTAAAAAAGGCGTTCCTTAAAAATACTCTCGATTCTCCTTGCAACTTTGATAAGTCAACAAAAAGATCTCACGGTTTTAAAGTTATTTGTATTGTGGTCTTAATTTATGCGTTTCACATTAACTTCACTTTTAATGCACTCGACGAGAGACCATATTCACGGCGGAGAATCTCACGTCGTCGCCGTTTTCGTGGTCAAAAATAATTCGTACTAAAAAGATGCGTAAGCACAGCCCAAATGCTCACTTAGTCACTTCGTTAATTTCAGGAAGGTGCAATGGAATTCTTTTCTTTTTAATTTTTTGCTTGACTGAGCAGAGATGGCACATTTGTTTACTACTTTTTGCTTTATTTTTTTGTTTTGTTTTATTACTTGTCGGATTCCAAAGTGGCTTCGCGCCTAATTCGTTTTGAATATGGAATGATTTGTGTCGTGGTTTCATTACATTAGCGTCTGTTTGCTCTGGTGCCCACACGCATGGACGGTCATTCATTTTCATTCATCGAGTAACGGATTGTGTTTTATTTTTATTGAACTTAATTGGATGTGAGTCACTGATTCCATTTAGAATTTGTTCATTACGATTATTAGAAACTATGCTACTTTCTTTTGAAATTAGATAGTGTAAGAGAGTGTTAATACTATAACTTTAAAGAAAACTTAACGTATGTACATTTTACACAGCTTTAAGGTCAATATAGGAAGTACAAGATTTAGATTATGATTATATTTAACACTCCTTATAATACTCTAATCCTTAGCCAGGTGTAAAACTTCAACCCGTAAACCATTTAAAAGTGTCATTTACGTTAAATTTTTTATCAAAGAAATATCTGCAATAGACATCCCTCTGGAATTATACGGTGCAATAAAAGTAAAATTCCACTTTAGGAACATTATTTGGAATTTCGATAGAGCGCACCGGAAGGCGGAAGCGTTAACGGAGGTCGTTGAACCGTACGCCGAGTCAATGTCAGCGTCGGCGAGGCGCGGGTCCAAGATTCGGCAAGAACAAGGGTGCGTACTTGTCGGTACGGGGTAGCAGGGTGCAACTGTCGCGGGGTAACGACCGGGCCGGGGTCGTCGCCCGGCGCCACGCGGCCGAGAGACCGAGCCATCCGATTGATTGGAGCGGGACGGCACGACTACTTCATACCCTCACGATCTAACTACCCCTGCTCTTAATAGGGGAAATAACGCTTTGTTTCGTAACAGATAAGGTATGATTCAGTTTGCCCACTAAATCGACGATAGAGCTTTTTGAGTTTGGATACGGGGAGGTAACCGACGCACACAGCTGCGTTAAGGGAAGTAGTTTTGCTCAAAATATTGATTTTTCCGCGGGCCTTGGTGGGCCGCGTGGCGCGCTCTAGTGTGCGTGCGGTGTGTGCGTGTAGGCGCGCGCGAGTGTGCGTGCGCGTCTATTTTGGGTAGAGCACGTGGTCGTAGTTGTTGCTTGTTGACATGCGTTTTTATTTTTATGGCGGGTTTACGGTTTGATCGGTTAATTGAATTGCATCATTGTTTGTAATTCAAATCCTTGTGATTTATACGATCTGTTGTTATGTAGAATACGCATTATTATTGTTATTTTTTCGAACGTTTCCGTTATTCTGATGCAATGTTATGTTAATATTATACGCAATACTTTGTACTTCATGGATATTTGAGAGTATTTGAATTGGGTAACCCGGATTTCTAAGCAACCTTTTTTGAAAACATTAGACCGATGTATATGTATGTAGGTATAGATAAAATACAAAATATATATATTCTAGCTGCAAAACTATCTAATAATGTATAATAGTTTATTAGGTACCATTTACATTTAACGAATAATAAATTATTAAATTTAAATAAATAATTTCACATCAGAATGATAATACTAGAATAAAGTAATCCTAAATGGAATAAACTTACTATAGGATCATCATTCAGAACTCCACATTACGACAAGCTCCAGAAAACAAGTGTCAAAGCACTTGCGTTCCAAGTTGAACTCATAATATTCAAAAAGATAGTATGAGTCAGCACTTTATATCACAAGACAAGACTGCTTAATGTTTTCTTATACCCGAGGTTCAGTGGACAGGAGACGACTTGCAAATACATACACACAAGTACCGACTTCTTTCTCTGTGTACACCGAATATATTTATTAGCTATACGTATATGTGTGTATAGTTATCGATGCACAAACACAAAGCTGGTTCCGAGGACTCACGCACACTACCTCACCAACTTACCCTTGATTTTGCCAGCTCAAGGTCTCTACCCTCGACGGATATGCACTCGCACCCTGGCCACCCTGCATAAGTCTATCTCCCTCTAAAGTGCGGACATCGCCGAAATTTCCCGACCAGGAGCCGGGGTCGACGACCTGTAACGACATACGTATTGGTAAATAAACATTGATGCTGGGTTACATAACAATTATAACGTACGCTTTGTATTGATTCCAAGTTTTGCTTTTGATTGAATGTCGAACTGTGGGATGTAGCTGTGTTTTGGAATGATTTACTTTGATGAATGTTCAGGGACATATTTACAAATGTTTGTATGAATTTTCAAAATATTGTTTTCATTTGTAATTTCACCAGAGTGCAAAAAATAGACTACACTTATAGGAAAAAAACATCATAATTTCCAAAAGACAACGTCACGTATTTCTGTTATATGTTTACGACAGAATTATTCAACAACAGATTATGCATGCATACACCAACCGGATTTTAAATTTGAATGTAATTGAATTAATTTATAGCTCTGTCATTTTTTTTACGTCATGATTCATAGGGAAACAAAAACAATGAATTTATGTTTTATTAAGTCACATATCAATTTTCCATAGAATCTGAACATTTTCCCTACTGAAAATAATTTGAAAATGTATATTTAAATTGATTTAGAGAAATAAATAAGTTTCTAGTATTCTCTAATACACATGTTCAAAGAAACAGACTATATTTCAAACTATTTCATACAAAACGTAATAAAGACATTTCCTAGATAGCATTGAATCTGAATAGTTGCCAATTGAGTATACAATATATCGGTAGGGTTATTGAAAACATTGCGTCAGCTCGAGAGAAATCCTTCTAAATTAAATATTCAAGGCTGATACATTCTCTAGACAAATCTTAGCTGAGTGGTACCTCACTTCGTGTATCAAGGGTTGCTACAAACTGTTTTACAAATAACCAGACGAGGGTTAGAGATGGGACAAGATTTACATTTTAGAAATGTTGAATTACATGTTATGTAAAATAAATCTAGTGACTTTAGTGACATATTGTGAATTTTTGGACCTTTGCATTCGACATTAGAACTAGACAGACCAGACCTATTTAATGGGATAATCAAAATAATTCGCAAAAAGTGGTTGAGGCGAAAACCTTTAACGATCTCTTTTGTGGTATAATGTGTAAAATTATTTATAGTAGAAAATAACAAGTAGTTCATATAACGACGTTCCTTGCGTAGGATGTTCAAGTAGGTGGTGAAGACACGAACAAGAAAATTTCTACAATAACAAGGTAACGTGAGCTCGGGATATAATTCTACGTGAAATACATGTTAGAATTTACAACTAAATTACGTAAAACCAATATTCTAGAGGTAATTGATACTCGCACTCATTGAATAAAGAGATGAAATGTTTTAATCAAGTTTTTACAATAATAGGGTACACAAACATACAAGTTGCTAGTCAACAAAACTAACACATAATAATATTCTGTAAGTTATAACATCCATATCTGGTAATCTTGTTACAATAGAAACAACAAACAAACAGCAAAACAGACCAATCACGACTCAATTCGTGGTCGCAATTCCATTCCACAGACAATATTTTAACAAACAAAACGTAATTTTAAATTAAACAGCACGTCGAATGTACAACAAAAACTAATTATTGTGAAAAATAAAGTCGAGTCCCATAGCAGGCGCATCCCACTCGGAGCGTTTGATTACGTGATGGTAGTTATTGGCAGTGGAGGGCGGTGGGTGGTGCCCGACCTACCCCCCAGGACCTACGCCAACACTGCACCGATGCACCCACATCTAGATCTAGCTATCTAGATAGACGTCTGGACAGTCACGCACACAGCGCCGCCCGCCCCGTCCGTGTGGTGCACTGTTGACAATCTATACGTGCTATGTGTGCAATGTTTACCTCCAATACAATTTATATTATATATGTACACTCAATGACCTCAGTATTCATTTAATTTATTGAAATATGTAATGAAATGGTCGCAAGGGTGAAGGACGTTTAATGTATCAATCTACAGAAATGCCTTAATAAATTGTATTTCAATATCAATAGCCGTTTCGGTCAATAAACTTGTCTACTTATTGGGAATTAGTTATTATTTTCCTTAACATTATTATAATTAACATGTTGATATAAAAGAGCGCATTAAATATTACCTTTAAAAGAAAATTCAACATAAATATGCAATCTTATTAAAATTAAAATAACTTTGGAATCCTTTTTACTCTATTGGAAAAATATTTTTAATTGGGTAGGTACTAATGATAAAAATGAAACGAGTAAAACTACACTTCTTTACATATTAGATATGAAAAGCAATAAAAACATATGAATAATATTTAATACAACAGATATCTAGAAGGCATTTTACATGGACCAGCGAATATAACATTCCGTGGAACACAACGCCTCTGCAATCAAAACATAATAACGAATTCTTCGCGTTTCAAATTTCGTACGAATTCAGTAATTCGCGTAGCATGGACCTACCCCAACATAGCTCGGTGCAGCCGCACTGAGACCTAAGTCAGTGTGCCTAGTCCGTACTATGCACACACACACATTCGCAATATTTACGTGAAGTTCAATTATGCTATTGGAGAGGGAGGAGTCGCTATACATACATACATACTATGCACAATCTACATGCACTTGTTTGTGTCTGAACTTTTCAACATAATATTGCACTCTGCGTCAAGGACAAAAGACTTATGTTTATTCAATTTTGTTATGAACACTAGAATCTTGTAATCTTGTTGAAGTGGACGTATTTGTTTTGTTTAGTATTAACCTGAAGCTAGAATACTGAATTGTTACTTTACTTCAGTCTAATGTTCGCCACTTTAATGTGATTCGCTGAAGGAATGCTTTTAAGAACGTTTTAAAGTTAAGTGGTGTTTGAGTATTAAGGTGTTGAGTTCATCGTAAAGCTGAGGACTTGAGACTGAATTAATAACTAGTATAATTACGTTATTACGACAGAAAATTATTATAAACAAAATGTCTTATAATTACAACATTGTACCATTTTGGAACTTTACTAAAGATATGAAAGTAGTTTCAATAAACATTCATACACACACACAAATCTCGAACATAGAAACTATTTCTGTTGATATTCTAACGCTTAATTGTGTAAACAAAATATCAAATTAAACAACAATAACCTTGAACGAGAGTAATATGTTATAGCCGGAAACATTTAATTGTTTGTAAACGCTACACGATACTGACCACGCGTGTGTGAACCGTAAATAAAGTCATAATTTTAAACTAATAAGCAACTTAATACATCAAAACTATTTGCTAATTTATCAACTTGCTAATTACGGAAATATATTTTATTACCCGCAACCGTCTACAGCTAACTTTAACGCTAAATGAAATTCTTCGGGCATTTTCGGACGGATGCCTACGCCGTAGCACTTGCTACGAAGTTTGCGTAGCGACGGTAAACTACTTTTGTATGCAGACTGAAATGTCTTTTTCATCCCAGTTTTCTTTTCAATGAGGTTGTAGTTTTTATTGTCGGTTTCAAAATGGACTTTTTTACTATTGGTGGGTACAATTAGTTTCAAGTTTTAAGTAAAAATATAGTTTTCTATATATTTTATGAATGTTTTTTTTAATAAAAAAAAATATTTTATTTTAAAAGATCAAGTGCTCATAAATATGATTTAATAAGTTTCACGAGTCTGATTTCGGTAAAACTTGATTTAGTCACCGACGTAATACAGTCAAATACGCCACCTAGCGGCGAGTGGAGCAATCGTAAGTTCGGCAATTCGGCGCTAGATGGCGGACGCATTCAGTTATCTGAACATTCCATTGAAAGGAACAATGTTTTTAATTACGCTACTATATAGTGCAAATTAATGTAACGGTAGGCAATCTTATCTCACATTATACTTAGCCTTGATTTATATTTGCAATTCGTTCCAGTAAAAGTAGGTGCACCAGGGATTATCTGATGACTGGGTTATTTCCACTTACAAATTATTGTCAACTGAGATAATAATTTACATCAGTACTCAAAACGTACAGCTTGCACTACTTAAGTCTGAAAATACTCAGAATTTAATAACCCACATAAATGTCCCATTTTCATATTTCACTCGAAGTCCAATAGATGCTTTGTGGTTGCTGAAACCGTAACATGTTCTAGGAATCGTCCTATCCTAGGATCGCGACTAAGGAGTTGAGCGTATGATGACTAATTATTTTTGGGCAATTTGCCAGCCGGCAAACCGAAATGTGAATATAGGGCGTCCGGCGTTGTTGCTCCATACACAACACTTCCCAAAGGTTAACGTGCATCGCTTTCAGATGAGTCGAAGCGTCATAAAATATTATTATGTTGACACACTGAGCCCGCAGACGAATCCCACTATTTTTTTATAGTTTCAATTACGAAATAGTCGTATTGTGACACGGAGAATGAATGAACTGGATGAGACTGTGTGCGAGACAGTTAAATTCGAGCATTCTTAAAATAAACGTTTTCCTGGTTTTTCTTTTCAATGTTAACTTTACCGTTTGTATTCTGGTCATCAAATAAACAAGTTTCAGCTACTTATCTTATTTACACACCTGTAAGGTGCACAATGTATGAATCCTAAGATTTCAGTACCTGATACTTTCTACAGCGAATACTATCGTGTTTCGGCATCAAGAGGCCAATCCATCAAGATAACCCCATTTCTATGGGAACTGTGTGCAAGGAACACATAGATGAAAACTGTAACAAATGATGTTCAAATATTGCATACAGTTTAGTAACTTCTACATTGTTATGTACTCGTATGAAGTTACTAAGCCTTGTCTCTTCGTGGCTCTTAATTTCGCTGTCTCCAATTTGAAGAATTTTGTACACAGAAACACTATTAAAACTTACTCATTTTAACATCTTCAATTTTCAAAGAAAGTTTTCTTATTTCAAACTGTACACGTACGCATGAATGTTTATTATCACTACTTAGTAAATAACACAAATTTTGCTTTATTATAAAGCGATTTTAAATCGCTTTCTGCTGTCTGTTCCTATGTATGCTTAGATTTTTAAAACTGATTGAGTTATTCAAGAGGACAAGAGGAAGATTTATATGTATAATTAATACGTGCAAAAGCATGTATAATTTTAAACTGAAAATGAGTATAGAGCTAAGATTAGTTATAGTTTCAAACTTAGTTATTCATCTATTGTTCTAATACAAGAACCGTTGGTTCCGCTTAGTGAACTGTGCAGGTGCAACTGACCTTCCAGTTTTTTAAACGGAATTAACAATTTGTATAAGTAAATAGAACTTAATATTTTTTTTTTTTCTCTTTATTAAAATATAATAAGAGTCTTTAAATCTAAGCGGATTATGCCAGACTCATCGTGACCATGAGAATTATTGGAGTAGCAAGAAATATTAGGATCTGTCCAAGCTACATACGAACTCATAGATCTTAACAGCACCGTCACAGTATGGCTTGGACAGAAAGGACTGAAAAGCACCTATTTCTACAACATTAATGTTCAATTCTTGAATTAATATTTCTCTCTCCCTTTTATATCGGACACATTCCAGTAACAAGTGTTGGACATCTTCTATTACTCCGCATGCATCACAATTTGGACTGCTTGTTTTCCTCATTAGGAAACCGAACTTGTTGAGAGGAATGTGTCCAGACCTTAGTCTATGCGCAGTTACAATAAATTTTCTACTTATTCTAATATCAGCAAACCAAGGACTACGAGGAGGCTCGCTCTGCATGGTCCTATACCAGATTCCTTTTTGTAATGAATTTTTATCAAAAAACTCTTTCCAAATTTTGTGACAACTGATTTTGAATTTTGGTAATACTTCAAAAGGACAAGGTTTGACATCAAGATCTGAACCACTTCTGAACTTAATATTTAATCAACACTTCTTATTTAAAATTAGAACATCTGATTAAGGTTTAATTAGTTTAACATTTCATGTGAAAGATACTTTTAGCCGCCAATGAAACTAACCGAAACTTAACCAGAAATGGTGACACAGATCCTTAATATTTAATGTAGCGTAAAATTAATCCTGTTATTCTTAGAACCCTTAGTTTTCGACAGCTGTTATACAATAATTATTCCATTATAATAGTGGGTGTCTCCATCACGGCGTCGCGTCGGTCAGAATTAACTGACATTTGTACTATCGTTTTATGAAATGAAAACAAAAGAATTTGGAATAACGTTCCGTTGAATATGGCGATTTTGTGAATAAGAATTTAAATTCACAAAAGTCATGAGAATGATAATATTCCATAAGTTTAAATACGGTTTGAGATAAAAATATTGTTTTCAAAACATTATAGATAACATTTTTCCTGCAATGAAGACATCAGTTTTCCGTGTTCTACAATATTAGTCATGTTTAATTAACTTATTCGGAGATTAGATTGCATAAACATTCAACATGAGGATCTGGGTGATATCATTGGGAGTTGGTACACACCAGTCTTTCACAATTCAAAAATATAATTTCCTGATGAAGAATATAAAAATAAAGAAATATTTTATTTCAATCGTTTCATAAGAGTTCGAAGAATCTCTATTTTATTACGCTAAATGCTATAGCTTAGAATGTAGACTGTAATTATAAAAAAACATAAAATTTTTACAGCTTTATTGAAATTGTAAATTAGAAACATTCGGTTAGAAGTCATAATTTTATTAATTAATAATTTATTTGAATAATAAGGAGTAATCAAATCACCTTCGTAGTGTATAATCTGCAGCAGTGGCGGTGAACAAGGTGTGCCAGCACCTGTTAGGGCACGACGTCGTCGGTCACGTGACAGCGGTTGGGCAACCACTTCACTTCGACCCAGCCCATACTTAGCCACTACCGCATCCGTGATCGCCAACATAGTATACTTGTAATAACAATCATGCGCAATACACTGATACGGTGAATTATTATAAAAATTTGGGCTGCGGTATTGAGGGTACTCGAGTTCAAACCGGGTTCTAGGACAGTCTGTCGCAACTAGCAAGTTCGGAACGCTTATCGTTATCAAGATAGGTATTTTGTATATCAAGTGCGCATTATACACTCGCTCACCCAATTCCTGAAGATAGTCGGTAACCTCCTTAACCGACCTAGATGGTGAAACACCTTTTCCTGCTTTAATCAGTATTATTAGCAGTGTCTGACTTTCACAGGTCGTTGTTGAAAACATTATTGTTATGCAAAAATATACTTTCTTTTCAGGACACCTAATTGTTTTTAGAATTACAGACAGTTGAAATGTTAGAAGAAATCAGGAAGTCTATAAATAAAGCTATGTAGTGGTAAAGGTTTGTTTCGAGGTCGTTTCGTGTCATGGCATTTACATAAAACCGAGTTATAACCACGGAACAGCGAAATAATTCAAGAATTTCAATCATTTGTTTTATGTCATAATTTGCAATACTGGCAATGTAATCTCGTGGAGTATATTTGTGCCCGTGACACACTTTAACGTATTTGCTATCTCCAAGATTTTTAGTTTACAAATTAATACTAATAATATAAATTGACGTAGTAAGTTTAACCGTTTTTATTAATACCAGTAGTCAACCCTAGACCACGTAATAGAAATAGAAAAGTTGTACGAGTGTGCGTGAATTGCACTTGTAGTGTTGTTATGTGTGCAATAAATACTTTATGTATCCATCTCTTTCCTTCTCGACATTTCACTGATAGCTATGGCCTTGTCTAGTCGCATCTAATGCTGGCATTAGTCTGTTTACCTCACGCTGCGACTCGCGCCAGTAACTGGCATGAATATTTGCACGTTATTTTCAGTGAAAGATTATTCACTGTATTAGATTAACACAGTGTTAGTCACACAATGAAACACTCCAATTAATACTAATTTAGTAGGTTACACACATGTACAGTATATTTGTGTCAAAAAATTATGACTGTGTAAACAGATGTTAAGTTTTAACAAATTTTACGGTCATTGGCATGGTTATTAAATTTATGCGGAAACAAATGTTTGTTTTGAACATTTCATTAAGCAATGCCATTCTTTTTGTTTCAGGTAAGTTCGATTTTTTATTCAGAAATCGGACCTACAAACGACTTGCTGCGATGATCTGAAATTTTCATCAAAATGAATAACAACAGGTAATTTGGCTTATGACTCATAACTCATTATCTAAATATTAATATTAACTAGACATTATTCTACCCCATTGGCAAAATATCCTACAAGTTATTTAACTATCCTACTAGCACTCACCCAAGTTACTTGTACAAGTGGACTTGCTCATCAAACACACCAAACGTCCCTGTAGCGAGTGTTGACTGAGCCGGAGTGTTGACCGGTATGTAGGTTACAGCGCGCGAACCGGCGAACGCCCCCCTCACCTCCACGCCCCGCACACCACGCAACTACTTCTATGATCCGTGCACTTTTCAACAAGAAAATGTCAAATGCACACTCCTTGGGAGGAACCGATGCATACTGCGCAGGTACAGATAGAAATAGGTTAACAGAAAAGACTTTGTGCCATCCATTTTTTCGTTTTTTTTTTCACATTGGATTGTTTTGGACACTACATAAACAAAGATTACACAACTTACAAAGCAAATAGAGGTACTTAATTGAAACTATTTTAACAGTAATCGACGCTACACAGATAACGAACCGCTTGGAAATATCATTCCATTTTTAAAATGTCAAAGTGCATCGTAGCTGCATATCGACTAGCAACGAAGGAGTTGGTGACTATAGTTAGGAATTTGGGCTCTGGATCGTAGTGCGGCGGCAATGTGCCACCAACCAATTCTATTATTGGACGTGGGCCTATGTATTATATTTATATCAACCGCTACCCGTGGTCACTGGGGCAAGTTCGCTCGCTTCTTTAAACTCGCAATAAAAATCGGACAAGTTCGAGCCCGAGACCGTGGCCTGTGTAAACACTCCATATATTTGCCAAATTTTGCATCAAACGTAAAATTAAAATATTTTTTTATGAATATCATTCTTATTTAAGTTATCTAGTGGGTAGTTGTATAATTCGCTTAACCTTGAAAACGTGTTGGCAATAACGTGCATGTCGGTAGACTCTCGGAGAACCGAAGTAACATTACAAATCCCTATGTAGATATATTCTAATGTTGTTGTTATTATATATTTAGACTATATACTAACTGTTTTATCATCTCAAGGTAACGCGTATAAAGCAATGATAAACGAGTGACCATCAAATTAGGAGATCGACAACCGGCCATGACTCTATTTACTACTAAACTATATCTTCTAGTAAAAATACGAAGGATATATTTGCGATAAGATGACACAGAAATGTATGTACACTCACTTCTTTTAAATGCGGTAACACTATTAAACTGATTACCTATATTTTTGAAAAATAGATGATAAACATCAGTGTCAGTGTTCAAGGTTTCTTTCTCTTTCTGGCTTTTTACCAAGTAGGTCAACTCTGAGTCTTAACCAACTTCAGCTGGAAACCAGGATTTAAACAGAGCGAACACTATCTATCCGACAGAACTCATTTAAGTATAGAAGACATATCATACGCTTAGATTTCTTCAGTCTTTGCTCTAAACAATTGTCATATAATAGTACCTATCATAGATCGTCGTTTGATAAATTGAATTGTCGGTTTTACGTGCTCTCCCAGGCACGGAAACCACCTACTTACTTGTACCACCTATTATACTCATATCTCAGTATAGAAATAAAAAAAGTAAAAAACAACTTGATTTAGGGACTTATGTTATGTTATGTTATGTTATGTGCTACGTCTCACCTATCTAATTTTATATATTTTTTAATCTCTATTCGTACCTGGTTGATTCAAATGTCACAGGAACAGTAAAGTAGCAACAAAAACTCAAAGCAGTACATAATTTTATAACTGAAGATTACTCCGTCGTTCTTGTATTTCTTCGAAGCTTTGTGTTATAGTGAGTCAATGTGTTCTGCCCTATATTCCGTGTGTCCATTTGTTCCCGCAGTCGAACGTGTTTTAGTGAAAGTGCGTTTACAACTGCCAAGGTTTTAACACCTGCATTAAATCGTTACAAATCATACGTTCTTATAACAAGTTGCTTGTAGGAAGCATACGCCAAGAACTTTGATAGATTACTGATCAAATTAAAGTTAAAAAATATTATTAGAGAAACTATATCATTTAAAATAATAATAATAGTACCGAAAGAAATTATAATAAAATTTATCAGTTGGAGTAATCATTTTAAGCATTGCATACCCACACCTTACCAGATGCAGTCGGTGACAAAAAGCATTCTGAATTAAATTGCAACCTCATGACGTAAAATCGACCACATTTTATCGCATCTCGAGCTTTATACTAAACGGCAGCTAATTAAAATCAAAACTTCACCATATACCATTAAATCAAAAAGTAATGTGCGACATTTGGCCGACCGCCAAATACGGGGAGACTTCACTCAAACGATTTACAAAAGTGCGTACAATGATCTCTCCTCATTACTATAAATTACCGCTACTGAGTGAAAACAAAGACTTACTTTCGAAAGTGCAAGCGAAATGTGGTTCAGTTGCGTATCTTGTTCGCGCTCCATAGATCATCTGTGGAGAGCACTAACGAATGCGGATGTTTCGCAATAATACTAGCATTACTGGCGAACTAGCTGGTTTGGTAGTCAATACTCGCCACAATCGTTACACTCATGTTTAAATCGAAATGTATTCATTTTTAAAAACCTGCACCTAAGCTAACTTTAAGTATTATCTTGAAAAATTACGCCTGCTAAGAGAGTTAAAAAATCTACACGCATGGAATCTAATTTTTGTTTCAAAAACCTTGACATTTATTTATAAGTACTGAATTTATTTTACAATCATAGCTTGTTCTAGTCTTTCAGCATTATGAAAGATCACAGTGAAACCTAATAATTTACAGTAAATTATTATACTTGATCTAAAAGCTCGTTAATTCTGCTTGTCATGCGTAATTTTCTTTTAATTAAATTTTAACATTTATGACTGATGAAGAAGTAAAGTTAATTAACAAAGCGAAATTTAAAGTAGGTAGAGAAATTAAAATGCTTTTGAAGAAAGGTATCAATTTTTTTAAATGTTCAATTAACGCATGCCCTAAATTTACAAGTTCGTAGTACATAAAATAGTCAATGTTACAGCTTGAAATCATGGTCAAAACGGCGTACAAACATAACCTTCATACCATATTCTGATTGAAAAAGCTTACACGAATGCAATCACATATATACAATATGTATTTGTATTGATAACCCTATCTTACCGCAAAGTTACAATAACGTCTGATCTACTCACTGTAATCCCACTTCCTTTGAAACAGACTGATTTTATCTAAAACTTCAGCTTAGATTCTTATCATGGCAACATGATTTATCTCACAGTAATTTAAAGGCCACGCATTGATTTTCTAACAATAAAATCAATGATTAAGCACAAGTATCTAACTGTCGAACGATTAATTAAAACGTAGGTATTTAATTCACAATGGGACTCTATAGTAGCAGTGCATATTGTAATAAAAAGTTTTGTTAATTTTATAAATGATTCCTATTGGTGCAAAGTATGATAGAAGCGACTTCATTGGTCGTTTGAAATAAACCCACGAGAGTGTAATTGGCTAGCTCCGCTTGCGTTTGCGCAGTTTTCATTACGCTGTAAGGCCACGTTACGCAGATGAGGTCAGGTCACAGACCTTAATGCATATTGCACTTACTGTGTAATTGGAATGTTTTATTAACGCAGCAAGCAAATAAAAAAGTGCAGTTATTACAATGTTGTGTTGAGTCGTAATACAGTTTAATTCCAACTAGTAGAATCACGATTGTACCCAAGGTCGTTGAGACTAGGTCGATAGTGGATACTACATTAGGTCAGGACACTTGACCTTGTATTAAAAATATTACAAGTTGCATGCCACCGTTACTTCGGTGGTTGGTTTGGTACTGGGTACTCGTTTTTCTTGGAATACATCGTTACATTATTTCGTAAAAATGAAGCTGGTAATTGTAGTTCCTTAATAACAGTTGTTGATTGCAGCATGAGGATGGAGGTACTTGCAGAATCATCATGAATTAAGTATGTTTAACGAAGACTCAAAGTCCAGCTCGTTTTTTAACAATAACAACTGGCAACCTTTGCTCCTGCTTAACTGAACTAACAACAGATATCCAAATTGCCTACCAATTTTCAGCTTTTATTTTTAATTGCATATGTAAATTTAATAGTAACGAAACGAAATCTGAAGCCTTTTTGTAACTCTGGAATCATGATGGCATATCTTAATTCCTTCTAATTTTGTTTTATCTCTTGTCAATTATATTACTAAACGAAAATTAACTTGACTAATAAGTTAGTGCACAAACAGTCTTCAAGTTATGCATTAATAAAATAACTTTTTAATTCTTCGTGTATTTGCGAGTTAATGTAGCTTATCGTAATTATATCTGTAACACTTCTTTCTCCGCCGTAAGATACACGAGCCACATGGCCCAGCAAACAATAATAAAAATGGCACAAATTAAAAAATAAACAATCGGTGTGATGGTTCCTGGTAACCTTAAAACACACAAACAAACATCTTCCATCACTGTATCGTTTTATTTTAGCTGACATAAATACATTAGGAAGAAGATCTGATATTTAAGTCTTCTCAAACGACATAGATCTTGATTCTTGAACCTCTTTTCTGAGAAGTAATTTTTGTGTTGGCACTGCATGCGTCCGGAGTTTAAAACGTGGTATGGTCCAAGCTACAGACGATTCGCGCAGTTCAAGTTGAAGGTACTTGTATAAGGCCATGTGACATCACAAAAATCTTAGAAGTTTTTCGTATTGTGATTTTTATACAAGCAAGACTTTTTGGTGCGTCTATAGTTTTCAAATTTTACTATTACCTTATTTATTTTCATGCACAGAAAGCAACTGCATAATTATGTACTTAAGTATTTAAGCGTCATACATAAAATATAAAATGTTTTAAATTTTAATAAACTTTAAGACATTATTTGAAACCAAAACTGACTATCCACATAAACTTTTATGCCTAGTATAATTTAAAGGTCCAAAACTTGATAATTAATATGTTGGTATGAGGCACAGTTCATGTTCAACATGCGTTCCATAGTCTCTGCCTACCCCATGGGAGACAGGTGTGAAGTTATGTATGTATGTTTGGTATGAGACCTTTAAACCTAAAGGCAGTTCATCACCTTTTTTGAAGTTTAAAATCGTTGTCCATCACTCTTAGGGCCGATTTTGCCAGCACCAGATAAGTTTTAACTGAGGAATAACTTTAAATATTAGTAAATTCGTCCGTACTAAAAACTGTCAAATGTCAATTTTATTTCACAGTTAAGAATTAACTGTTTATTGAAAAATAGGCCCTTAATCAACACGTTATATGACATTTAAAACCTTACTTTAACGGAGAGAAAATCACTTCTAAGATAACTGATAACGTACACAATACATTTGAAAAAATATCCTATAATTATGTTTACCAAACCAAGATCAGGACTCTGCAAATCTTTTTGTTACAACAATAACTCGTCGTATAAATTATATGTCAACATCATACATTAATAATGTTTTCATTTCTTTCTTCTTACTCTACAGAACCTAGCAATTATTCACGCTGTATTCATTTATTTATTTGTTATTAGGACAACCATTTCATATTATTATATTATATTACTTTACACCTATACCTTGGGCCATACACCAGCGGTCGGCGGCCGGCCTAGTTTCGCGCTAGGAATAGGCGCCGCCCCCGCTTCGCGCCCTACACCAGCCAAGTACTGACTTGTTAAAGGACACATACAAGCTTTTCATGCTACATGCCGCGTTGCTTTCAAATACCCTTTTATACCTCCTAAAAGAAAACCTCTTTTAATTTTGCTTTTTAGGTCAAAGAACATTAACAGTCTGTTTTGATCTATGAGCTGTTTGGAATCTTAGATTTCTTAGTCTGTGACTACTTGATTACTCAACTCTTTGTTATTTCATCTAGCTGAAAAGTTTTGTTTTACTTTAACCGCATGAATAGGAAGTGACCCCACGCATTGGTGTATGATTTCACTGACATTACTCATACTCAGGTCTATTATCGTATTTGTCTGTTTGTATTGATTTCATATTAAGTGGTTTCGGCCATTGTTGCACGTATAAGTACTTACTATCTTTACATCCGTCAACGGATTAATGCGAACTAACAAGTTTTACAGTGTGCTATAAAGTAAATATAAGCACCTTGCTCGACAACGAAGCACTGAGATTTATCGGTTCGTTAAAACGAGCACGTGAGCACGTTCCATTAGGCACCCTACCGACAACGACGGACGTCCAAAGAGAACGCACAAACACTTGCGGTATTGAAGTGTTAGCGGACCAATGGGACAGAAAATTTGTATTTTAACTATTGGTAAGGGGGCATGCATGAAACAATACGACCCTCTTATGAGCTGACGTTATGAATGCTGAACCAACCTATTTTAAAATTATTAATAAAGTTCTGACTATGAACGTTTTAATCCTAAATTCGTTACTATAGCATTTGTCCCACGATAATTTGTTAACATTTGTCATAAATTCACGGAATGGCGTACTAAAGCCTATCATCATGAATAAGTTTAGTAGGATTACGTAGGATAACTAAAGCTAAAATCGATTAAACTTAATAAGTAGTAAATTTATAACGTTGATCGTCATAAAACTGTGCGCAAGAGTGCATTGCATCACGAAATAGATGGAAGTACCAGCGAGTACCGCGTAATGTGCGTGTATGAGTTACGACTGTGCGACTCCGGCGCAGTGCATCGCAGGGTTGACAACGGATATGCAATATACTGTGCTATTTCAAGAACCTGGTCTAACTATGACTTATCCTGATTTCTATCTAAGTAGTCTAATTTTAAGGCAGTCGTATTGTAACTAACTATGATACACAATTTTATTCTGGTATTCGTACTAGCTACTGTAAAAGCACGTTGTGCTTTGTTGATCATTTAATTAGAACTACAAGTTTTGCTTCCCGGTTGAAACAAAGTATTACTTATTATCAAATTGGCAAGTAGGACAAATAAATAAAATAATCTGATTATACCATGAAACAAGGGTCTAAAGCAAAAAAAAATGAAAAATTCACTTTAAATGCGCTAGCGACCCTAGCTCGCTGTAAATGCATGCGACGCGGAGTAGTCCTTCGATTACACTCGCCTCTGTGTGTGTTGTCACTATTCTTTACGTGTAATTGCGTAGATCGCGTGTACGTAAACACTCACACTAACACACCTCGGTCTAGGCGCAGTCGTTGTAATGAGCTAAAATTATTTGCAATTTCCTTTCTGTTTCATCTATGCCTAAGCAACTCAACTAGGAATTTGCTAACATGTGTGCGACACATGTATTTTCTACGTGTTAAGTTTTAATTTAGATGTCTTACGGTAAAGGATATTGGATAGTTTGTGGCTATTTTAGTCTTGTATTTTATATGGCCTTATATCAAATTTGCTTTTAGTTGAATGCCTTCATAATAGTAGAATGTTTCTATTGAAAGTGACATGTACCAAATTTTTATTTATTATTATTTATTTGTTTTGTATAATGTAGGTTAATGTCCACGGCAAAAATAAACTTCGTCTTTAATTCAAAATACAAAAGCTAACAAAGTATCAAATAGAATAAGAAAATCACAACAGAACAACTTTCTTTATACAAACAAACGATGAAGAAACATAATGAAATTGTCCACTACACCGTCCAGGTTATTAGCCCCGCGCTAGGCTGACGACCTGACCTGAAGATGTAACAATAAGTAACCTAAGAACTCACTCGGTTGAAGAGGCGTCGCGCCTTCGCGACAACCTACGTCCACTCCACATACAAACTCACAAAGGGCAGTTTATTTACACACGCAGACACACTAACGATCTGCTCCTCACAAGTCAACAACATTTAAACAATAAACTTCAACGTATTTTTACTTAACAGCAACCATCAACAATGACAACAACTAATAAATGGTCGCGCTCATCCAATAAACAAATGTGAAGACAAAACACGAAAAAAATGTACAAAATATGCATTTAATTTTGTCGGCGAGCCGAAAATATCATTTTGAATAATAATTTTTTTTCCATAAGAAATGGACATTATATCTAACCTAGATTGAATCTTAACTTCAGACGATCGATACATGGTGTGACCCGTAAACCGTCCACGGGGTACTTAGATAGATCCCTTACCCGTGTAACGCGTGAACTTCGACCTGGGTTTTGGAGGTCATTAACATTTGGGCGGGCGGAACTGGGTCGGTGCGTCGTCGGGTTGCAGCGTTGTCATAGCAACGCGCCGCGCCGCCTTCGCCACCCTAGACGAAGCCCAATATAAAGCCTCCAAACACTCCCTTCTTGTTTATACACGATACAGAGTTAAATTACGTTATTATCGTCGGGCAGCTATTTATAGAATCTCTCTCGACTTGTAAAGCTATCGTTGTTGTAGTTTATGGTTGAATTTTGGTTCCTAACATTAATTTAATTGAGACATTATGGGTAATTATTAATTGCTGCTTTTGTTACAAGCGTGTGGTGTAGCTGAAAAACCTAGAAAAAATAGTACACCTGGATTACACTAGAAATACAATTTTATTGTTTTCTTACATACAGTTTATATGATACTTGCAATCAGTTTTTGTTTCCAAGGGATCCTAACACGCCAACAAGTGATGATACCACGAAGCCAATAGCCGGACGCATGCTATTACACTACAGAAACTATGAATCTCACACCTTCAATATTTTTCTTAATAATTCGATTTTATTAAAATATTAAGTTACCTTTACTGTAATGATCTAGCTTCACGAAGAGCATAGAAAACTAGGGGAGAAACATTATTTATACAAAAAACCACGATTCATATTGTGAACTGCAACTTCAGTATCATTTTCAACAAACTCTGCTCAAATGTACTTACTAGAGAAACCAACTAATTTAAATTTGGTATATATAAGCAAACATGTAGAGCAAATGTTAGGTACAACTATTTTAAAACTTCTACATAACAATCAAAAACAAGAAACCATAAAATAAATAAACTTTAACGAAGTTCTCAGCTTTAGGAGCAGCAACGTTGCGAGCCTGCTTGCGTCACCATCCCACTGGTACAAGGGACTTGAAAATAGGTCAAAAGGGGGCCGAACCACTGTCACTGCCACAGCACACAGCTGCACTGACACATACATACACAGCTACGTACGTACAGTGTACTCCTACAAATCTACCAAAATCAATGGCGGCACGTGTAAATTGTACGACCTTCGAAATTTCGAGAGGTCATCTTACCGGCTTACTTAGCTATAGGATAACCTGGGAAATTGTATGGTTTCCATGGAAACACTCCATGCGCTCACAGTTACATAACCGATATAACATGGGGGACGTAATCGTGCCATAAATAAGGCGTAAACATTCGCTTTTGGGTCATTTCGAGGGTAAACTTTGTTTGATATCTCTTGAGAATTATACTGATCGGAAGGTAATTTAACGTCCAGGAAAATGTGTAGAAAAATAAAAATAAAGTGATAGTTACTGTACCAGTATCCATAATATGGATCAGGTAATCAGGTTATTAATATTTACTATATTTTGAGAAGAACGTCATTTCAGGGATAGGCTGAATTAATTACTAAATAGTTATATTCATTATTTAACTTTTTGGTGTTAACAATTTATTAAAATAGAAGTTTTTATGACGATACAAAAATACGTATACAATGAACTGAAAATAAAAGGTTATTTTTATATAATGCTCACTCAGCCGTCAAGGGATGTGACCTAATTAGGTAACTACCATGGTGTGATGGTGTTCTCTTCCTTTCATCATTTTTACAGGAAACTTTTTTCAGGCAATTGAACATTATCAAGGAGAACTTTTTTAGTCATTTTGTTCGTGTACCTGTAGAATGGGCACATACAATGTAATAATAGGTAGAAAATTCCTACTGTTTTTAGAGCTCCGCTTTCACAATCAATGAATACATAGTTTAACGGCCATTTAAACTCCATACAAAATGTGTCAAAATTCTATCTCAGTAAGCAAATCTACAGATGAAAAGGTTATAGAAAAAGGCCGTAAATCAACACATATATAGAAAAAAGGTAGAATTTTCAAATCAGAAAAATTAACAAAGACATTGGATATTAAATTCCTTAATTGTTTGACTAGTGCAATATATATTTCATTGGCTTCATAAGGTGCCATTAAGACAAGGCTAGGTTAATTGAACACCCTCTGTGTTAGGCTGTTAGTCAATACAACCCTTCGCACAGGTGAAGGACATTGCATGCATACACGTTCACTTCATTATATAAGGCTTTGAAGGTAATTTCAGGTTGGCCGGACTGTATCGTATTTACCACTACAATGTAGTACTATTGTTGTGAATATTCTTTCGTTGTAGTAATAAATTATGAATGTTCATATATTTCTCTTACTAATATTATGAATGCAAAGGTATGTCAGTCTGTGTTTATATTTGTTACTCAAACAGGTCAAAACGGTTGAGGTCTGGATGTAATTTGGAATAGGGGTAGATTAAGGTAACACAACACATAGGTCTTTTTTAAATTTATATTCAGAACAGTAACCTTAATTACCATGTTTTGTCCGTATTTTGTTTCTTTTCAAATAATTTCTTACGTGACAGCCTAAATACCCAAATATTAGTTCGGGAATGTGAAGGCGGACAGTGACAAAATGTTTTTATTTTTAATTTGTTAAATTTTTACTTATAATACAACATTTGTTTTAAGTTTTAGTCATCGTTCATTTCTTGCCTTGTTAAATATGGTTTTATACACATATTTATATCTTTAACATAATTATTTCAATATAAATAAAGCATAAGTTTACAGCACAAGTCAAAATATTATACAGGTCAAAATCAACTTACTATACATACATGTATGTATGTACATAGAGTTATACATATAGTTTAAAATTTCATTAAAACGTACAAAATGATATTTTTTGACGTTCGGAATTGAATTGAAGTTCAAACAATTACTACTGCTACTCGTATCGTAAATATAACATAAACTATTTCATTTTTCTTCAATATTTTTGTAATGCAATCTCACTACTTCACCAGTTAAAAACATGAATTTGCAAGATTTACGATTATTTCATTTGATTCTGAAAATATAATAATTGATACACGAAAATTCACTTCATTTTTATATTTTTCTGTATGCCAAACAATTACAGTAAACGCATTTTCGAATCGCTTGTAAAATTTTGTATATTTTTATAACGTTTTATGCGTCACTGAATAAAAATGTTATTAAAAGATACAAATTTTGTAATCTAAGATATCACCATATGTAACCTGCTCGAATTAAAACTTTATAATTTGTACTTTCATATAATATAAGTATTCCTACTCTAAAGTACAAAAGTTTTTACAATATAAATGGGGAATATGAGAATAAGTCCGACCATACTAATACCTCCCTTCTCTACATACAATTTATACCCATTTTTTTATTAAATAAAATACTCTTTTTGGGGATGCGTACCTAATTGGCAAATTCCAAAATAACAATAAATGTAAGACTGCACTGCAAGTAGTAACGAAACCTACTTATAATGAAAACGTGAAAATGAAAAACATGTCCAAAAAATACAGAAGATATCGTTCAAACACCGCAAATTACAGTGAGAGAAGTGAGGACGGCTCTCAGACTGTATCTCACTTTTACTTTCCTTACAACACATCTCTTGAACTTCGTGACTTTTGAATGGAACCACTCATTAATCGGCTGAATGTATCGCATTAAAATGCAGCTGAGACAAAATTCTTAGGGCCCCTGACATTGGGCTTTGACCTCCCTCCGCCTTTTGGCAGTCGCCTTGGCATTGCAGCAGGGCCGCATTCAAAACTCCGCGCCTCAAAATATAAACCAAGTATCGAACAACAATATCGGCTGTCCTTTACCTTCAGCTGCAATATAATGCCTTCTGATGGCTGCCTCTTTTCGTCTATATTATTTCTGAAACATTTAATACAGTCAATTGTTAATTATAGAACTTGGCTCGGTTTGTTCGCTTTGTTCAGTGCACGTACTTCGTGTTATTTTAAAGGTCAACGGAGTTAATATCGGGCACTATCTGGTTGGATCGAATCTCACAGTGCGCGATATTGCGCCATTAGATGTAGAAAAAAAGAAAACGCATTACGCCATTAAAATGCCTCGATGCAATTTAGCAATAACTCCTTGAAGATAAAACTAAGCTAAATTTGAGAGTGAGGTATCGAGTACATTAGAAAGAAAGAGGTAATTATTACACGATCCATAGACAAATATGTATTCCATACCAGTTTCTACAGTGATGTAATTTATTAAACCTGACGTGAAATATTATGAAGATTTCGTTTAATGTTAATGTCATTAGAATCCAATACCTACCAAAAATTAAACCTCACACTACAAATTAAACTATTAACCTACATTCTACAACACCACCAACCAGTAGCAACAGCCCCTGCACCTTTTAATAATAAAACAGATATACGCCTACCATCATTTATTGATCTATAGATGTCGAATGTCAAGAGTTCAACCAACATGGCGGACGAGGTTGTCTTTTGTTTATATGAAATTGCAACTACGAAACGATAGAAAAATTGCAATTTGCATATAAAGAAGGGGCCATACAGTTTCTACAGTAGTCAAGTGTGATCATTATAGATTTTTGTGGGACAAATGCGAATTTTAATGTAGTGTTAGGAAGATGCACCGGCCGGCAACGTCGGCGTCAGCGGCGACAGGGTAGCGCTTGCGCGACGCCCCAGTTCCCAGCTCGAGGTCAGGAGTTCGTTCCCCGATACGTATTGATCGCCCTGTCGAGGCCGGAAGTTGGCTTCGGTGCAGTGGACCTCCATGGTGCTGTTAGCACCACCTTTTGATAAAGAAATGTATTAATGAATCAAAATTATGAATGACTAAACTAGTGGTTGCGTAAACATTTAAATACTGTATTAAAACGAAACAAAAATATCCAAGTTCTCGGTAAATTGAAACGTCTTACTAAACGTACCTTATTTTTAATAAGTTTGCTTTGTCACAAATCCAAATGTAAAGAGTATAGAATATGTACCTGCCCTGACAAACATGTCTGACTCCGATGTTCAAGAGTTTGAAGAGCATGCAGTTCATAATATATTCTGTATTCTTTTTTTAACACATAGATATTTAATGAGAAATACACTACGTTGCGAAACCGGGGCAGATAGCTAGTTAATAGTGCGTCATTTGAATACCCCAGTTTCTACTCTTGACATTGGCACAAAATCATTAGGTAAACTAGAAGGAAAATTGTGTTTTAAATTAACTAGGTATAAGGCGCAGTGCATTAGGTAAGGTCTAGATTTCATTAATATTAACAACTGATTATTTATATTTTGTTAAAGAAAAATAATATAAGTATTTTATAATTATTATTTTATGGTTGCATTTATTTTAAATCTCAAGAACACATAAATCGCATCGAAGGTAGAACAAATATTTTCCGTTTTGAAATCGAATGTTTTCATCCTAACATTGGAGTTTTCAGCGAGAAATCTCATGACGACCTTGCATACCGAAATTATTTACATTATCAGTCGCAGTGACGAGGACATATGAGCATTATAAGGAGAGGTTGAAAGCAAACAGTCGATGTGGTATTGTTATTAGCATAACTCGGTACAGAGAGGAATCAGTCGCCGTATCGGCGGGGGTGTTATCGGCCCGCTATAAGTAGGCCCCGGAGGTGGGTCAATGACGTTCGTTCACCCGCTGCAACCCGCACGTGTCGGCCTCGCATCCCTCCCCGCCCCTGCGCGCCCCGCGACCGCCACACACCCCGCCCCGCCCTCCACTAAAATTTATGCTGATTGTCAACCTTTCACAAATGTCTCAATTACTCCTTTATTCGCATGCTTATGTGCATCCATCAAAACACAGCCTGTTTGTTTGTTTGTTTGTAGTCAGATTTTCTGTTTCTTTTGCTTGTCGATAGTGACATAATTTCAAACTATTTGAACGTAATGAACTCAAATCAATACTTGAATGCCTTTGTTATCTACATATGTAGCTTTATGTTGTATGTCTTTATTTATTTGTACTGAGTAATTTATATTACCTAGCAGAATTGCAATTTTATGTAACCACATTTTTGTACTCCATTCAATATTTCAGGAATTTCGTGGTTTTATTTAAATATTTAAGATCGTATCAGTAACATTAACTAGGAACTTACCATCAAATAAACCTCACTAAACCCAGGATTATACCTTACACACCAAGTTGGAAAATTGTAACTAGTAAAAATATAATTCATTTTTATAATTTTAAAGTGGAACCTATTTGTAGTATTTCTTACTTTTCTGAAGCTAAGGGAAAATGTTTAAGGTATTTTTGTCCAATTACGTAACATGTGCATAATCAGTGCTTAAATCAACATACAACAGGTTATTACGCACAGAGTAACTACCATCAAAACAAATGTTACATAGAGATGAGATGAACATAGGTACCAATTCGGTTAATTGAAACGTTGCATCGTTTGGTTTCGCATTGTTATTCGAACAGATTCGTTCAGTCATAGGTCAGGCACCCACTCCCCGCAACGCTTCCTATTGATTGGTCGATTGACGTAGGTATGCACATTTGACGCACTAACCTACCTCTATCTATAGTCTAGGTACGCTATACACAAGTTTCATTGCCATATTCCCGGAGATCGCTATATTTATCAGTCTGGTCTGACGGAGGGGGTGCGGGCCGCGGGGCAGGGTAGCGCGCAGGTAGGTACTAGGTGGGTCAATGACGTTCCTTCACCCGTTGCAGCCTGCGCACCCTGAAACTAGGGCGGCTACCTACCACCCTTGCTATGTACGCCCGATGCTCTTAGCCCCCCTTTTATATAAGTTAACTGCACTTAGAATGTCGTTCTTCACACTTGGATAGATCAATCAATGCCGCCAGCTTTCTAAACGTGAAAATAGTTCTAGAACTTGTTGAACATTACCGTATTTTTAATTCATTTAATTTTGGCCACATTACTATCTTCAAAAGAAATTTAATAAGGATAATATAAGTCTCATGTGTGAGTTAAAATAGGGAGATTTTGTTATGACTCGTAACTATACCTAGGTATACTTACTTAGGAACCTCTGTCTACCCTTCAGTAAATAAAAGATGAGATGTAATATTATGTTAAATCAGAAAATTTTTTGTTTATTTTTTGAAAGCGGGTAATTAACATTAATAAACATTTGCAAAAATGTATGTATAAGTAGTACATGATATATGTACGTACACTATATATGTATATGCATATACTTCGCGGACAATGATAACAGAATTAAAAGATGACGTCATATGGTAGCGACAGGGCATACCCGGCTCGCATCCCTTGAACTAATTTGATATAAAATTACAATTAACATTATCGTGCTATGAACTTCGTAGTTTTGTGTTCGGAAAACCGGTCTCACAATAGGTAATTATAACTATAGGATACTAATTAAATCTTAATATTAACTTGACCTTCAACGATCAGCTTTTCAATGTAAATTCTACAGATTACGTTTGTAATTAAGTGTAATGTATTCAAGTTTGTTTGTACTTTTGTAAACATGTATAGACAATATTAGTTTGCAAGGTCGAACGCATGCATTTTATTTTTATATTTTCCCTTTATTATGCATTGCGTTTTATAACTGTAACATTTAAAATTACGCAGGTCTTTCAATTCATACAAAATACCTGCTTTGCAAGCAAGTCAGTAATAAGCAAGTTACTTAATTTTGCCATCGATTATGCAACAGATTCACATCTAAGTAATTTTGCGAAACCTACAAATGCTTAGTTGCTACTTAAGTAGCAGACTGTATTTGCCTACACAAAGCCTATACAAGTATACACACGCGATCCACATGACATAACGTATAACGTACATTGGCAAGTGGAACAACAGGTAAACATCACCGGCGCCGCTAATCCAATGAGAGTGTACCAAGAATTAGAACATTACATAAGGACACGCTGACGATAGCGATAAACTTATTGCATCCAAGTACTAACTGCACTATAAGTACCAAACAGTACTGGAGCCTTCGCCCATGTACTCGTAAAAGTAGATAGAATGTCTAAGTCAGCCAGGCCAGTAGGAGCCAAGGCTAGGTTGAACCACCGTTTCACTGCAATTTAAACTTTATTCCTACGCAAGTAACATAGAAAACGGCTTGGCGGTTATCGTCAATGACGTTCGTTGACTCGAGCGTTCGATGCCGGCGCAGTGCTGTTTTCCTTCTCCGTTTTCATGCATTGATATTAGAAACTATTGAAGTTGTTTCTGTTATAATGTTAGATCAACTCCCATCGATTTATACATTTAATAATATCCCTGTCACAAAAAGTGTTATTTGAGACAGAAATTTATTTTGCAGTAATGACCTTACAAATCTTGCGAAATTAAATGCGACTTTGCATTTAAATATAATATAACCTTGAATACACTATGCATATTTAGAAATGGGAACAACTCTCTTGGAAGCTATGCTGCAACTGCAATTAATGCAGGCTTCAATATTTAGTTTATTTGTGTAATCATTAATATTTATTTAGTTATTTATCTTATTAATTGAACGGAGAGTAAAACTGCCGTGTTGAATGGAAGGAAATATGGCATAGTGAAATAAAAACTTTAGAGTACCGAGGCAAAAACCTTAAGATCATAGCATTCAAGGCCTTCTCCTGGATGTAAGGCAATTCCGCGTCCGATCTATCATGTTGAAACACACGTAGTTATTTTAAACTGCAGAAGGTTTATTTCATTTGTCGTCTTGCAAGTACAGCACCAGTTACACAAGACCCATGCCGCCTGTCGCTCGCTAGACTCATGATGCTAGATGGAGGGAATCGTGCGCACGTCAGAGGTCTCGGTTAGCTAGTCGATGTGTACGTGAGGTGGCTCAGAGCTCGTGACCCAATTTCGCAGCTGCTGGTTTCAGCAGCGGCGAGGGGAGTCCGCGGTGGCCGTGCGGTGCGCGGGGGCAGCGGCAGCGGCGGGAGGCGGGCGCGTGTCAATGCCGTTCGTTGACTCGCAGCAGCGCAGCGGCATCGACGCGGCCTCCGCCTTACATAACCAACGACAATGAGCGCTCGGCGAATGCGTGTGATGTACCAGCCGGCCCCACTGTTGCTGCGATACACCGGTACCGGTGCCATTCGATGCGACTGTGCTCTAAACCCATAAACGCATAGGCCACTCTGAATCCTAAACACTCGTAACTATGAATGCTCGTAGGCCTACAATCACTATCCAGAATAGTCTAGAAGGAACACGAACGCGGTTTCTATTATTTTCTAGCACTTAAGATTGTCAAGGTCAGTACACCTATTCAAATATAGGTAATTCAGAATACTTGAGGTGATGAATGGCAAAACCATATTGTTTAATTAAATCTCCATAATTCATGGGCCTAATATATCTTACTAATTTTAAAAATCAAAATTTTATAAAATAAATAAGGAAATAATACTTATATAATAAAATATATCTACCATCAAAACACTGGTACTATACGGCCAGTTCACAAATAAAAAAAATTAAGTTCAATGCTCTTTTAGGTTATAGGTACCTAATATTTAATATTTCCTGAGTAATCTAAGCAACAATTACCACAATTAATATACCCTTTAGTACTTTGATAATTAGTAGTACTTTGTAAGTCAATGAACTCGTTCAACTGCAAAATTAATTCATGAACAAAAATAATTTGTTAATCCTGAAATTAAATCTGAAGTTACAAAGGTCTCGATTGTCACTTCGTGGGCGCGTAGGGCGGGCGGGCGGAGCCAGGCAAAGTCGGGCCGAAAGTGAAAGATGCGCGGGGTTGTGGGGCGCGCGCGGGGCGGGGCGCGTAGCACCGCGGGCAGAGCCGCGCGCTGGCACTAGCGGCCCGAGTGCACCGAGTCGCAGCCTCACGCAAACAAAACTTTAGTTACTAACCTACTTCCGTGCGGGCGCCAACCGCGAGCGCGACTCCCGCTCCGTTGCACGCTCGCCCTGTGCGCGCACCGCTGGCGGACGTACCTTACCTATGACACGTTATAGTGATGAACTATTCTATGAAATTAAATAGGACTTTAAACCGGCTTGGCTGTTTACTTTGAATGGACACAAACTCGTTAAAGCTGACCGGACAACAACGGCAATTGAACAAAATGTTTTATGGTGAGATGACGTTGTGTACGTCTTGTACAGCTTTTATGTTATTTTATTTTTCACGTTGGCATGCACTTTGCAGTCTCGTCGTTTCATTCATATCTTATTTATTAAGTAGACGAACACGCACACACTGCACGTCAAACACGTGTATTTCTAAGAAAACGATGACTACCTATGTTAATTTTATCAGTACCGAAATTCTTCTACATATTATTTACTTCTCTGTCGCTATCAAATTCTAGATAACTGTCGGTGTACTCATAATTTTATTGCATTCAATTACTTTATCTGTAACTTCAATCTAAACAATCTTCACTGTCTGAATAGTATCTTATCCATCGCTATGCAGAAAAACTTTTCAGTAGGTCATTATTTCGTCCAATGGTATGCCACTAATTTGCTGAAATCAAAACTAATAAACTATTATGTTGGATATTATCATATTTGACATTTTTTTTAAATCACCTTTGTGTTACTTTGCAACATATTTTAAATCACGTTTATTTTTATGTTTAGCTTGAATGTCAATTTTGTACGTTTTTTCTAGTTCTTTTATAGTAATTTTAAAGAATCTTTAGTAATAAGTACTTGTTTAAGTTGGCATTATAATATCTTTTGATTGGCGGCCATATTGGATTTGTCTATGTGCTACTATAGTCGCCATCTAGCGACTAATGATGTTATTGTTATTTATTCAAAATATAATTTCGTTTTATACTCATTATTACTGTTTATATAACAAAATACGAATTAATACATTTCAGTATTGATTCCTAATTTAAACAGTAGTAGGTAATATTTGTTTTCTTTCGAAAATATCGTATAATATGTAGGTTATCTGCAAATATCAACGTGTTTTGAAGTCCTTATCGGTTTTATTAATCTGCCAATATAATGATGAATAATATAATAAGTAACTGTCCATATTGTTACGAAGAAATAAGTGAGACAATGGTTTAATCAATCTAGGGCACGAAATATACAAATCTTAAGTCTTCTACATAATAATTATAAACATCTGACTAGACTGATAGATAGCCATATATTCACACTCGTTTCGTTTCTGGAAGATAAGAAATTAATTGTTTATTCTAACTTACAAATTAATTATGAATTCCTTTATTATCGCGTGCCAATTTTTAATTAGGAAAAACACTTTGAATGGCATTTAGGGTTGAACTCTGAGTAACGAAAATGAGTTTTAACAAATTACTCATATTTAAATTCAAAATGCGCACATATGGCTATATCATTTTCATACTTTAGGCATATGATTCTCATAGTGATCTCACGGTTATATATTAACCACTGCGCGGTTGTTACACTGATCATAGTTACTGCGCACCGATCTACGTAGGTGCAGTAGGTACCTACTACCAGTGTTTAGTAACTGTAGTTAAATTTAACCGAAGTCGCTACATTCTTGCTTAGATCTGGTATGATTTGGGTAAGATTCAGTAATCTCTTGCATTCCTATTCATAAAATAAAGGGCAATACATTATACTCTGTTCTAGAAATTTCTAAAACCTCTGGAGGTTAACGTTATTTAAAAAGATTATATATCTACTATTTGAATTTTAAGTATTTTTGTTATATCCTTTGCTACTAATCTTTTGTAGCATGTACGCATGTTGCTTAACACAATTAAAAAAGCCATGTATTTTACTTTAAAACGACCGTTTTAGCCCAAATCGAAATTTTTGTGTCAAATTTTCGGACTGTGCGAGGGCCAACAGCTCGTCAGTCAACTTCTGAGTCTGCTGATATTTCGACAACATTGCAATCGTCATGGCCAAGGCCTACTGGAGACCATTGACCATATAACTTTCGAAATTCGGACCAGTTATTTTTATTGACACACCAAATAATTTTTGGTTTATTTTTACCAGTACTCAATTATGACAATCTATTACGCGGGTGTTATTTTAGTATTAACAAAATTTACGTTTATATATTTAGACAGCATATATTCTTATGTCTCCTACTTGCAACTAAACACAACTTCTTAACATTTTAATGCGTTAAATAGCTACAATGTGATTTAATAATTATGATAGTTAATTAGGAAAATAATGTTAAGTTAAAATATGTTAACAACATTTTAGATACAGTGGAGAATTTCAATTATTCATTAGTTTTATCGAAACGTAAAAACAATGTAAAAGCGTATTTTTAGTATTGCCATATTCTACCTAGTGTAATAATTACATCCATTACATAAACAGGTACTATAGCGCTGCAACACAGTTTCGAAATACCTTTAAACGGCTCGTCGTTTAAACAGTAAACACGAATTTATTCAACGAGCAATGACGCGTATTTAGTATTGGTCAATAAATATTTAGAGCGAGAATTATGTGAGTTCGTTGCGTGGTAGCGACTAATTCGTAGAGTGTTCACGAATACGCTTGTCGTACGCGAACACGTTGATGTGTGCGTTGATTGAAGTATTGCGTATGTGTTTGTGGATTTTTGAGTAAAACGCGCACACAGGACCATCGTGTGGGCTCTCGAACGAAACTGGGTCGGTTCAGTGACCCATATGTTTATCTAACGATTGTGCGTCGGACGCGAAAGGCCCATAGCGCCTCACGGTGTTATCTTTATCAATGCGTTCGCGTTTTCGTTTAGGTTATCTGTCGGGCAACCTGTCTCCTGCACTACACTGATTAGCATCATGTTTTACGATACAGTAAGCATACGCCTACTTTAAGAATGCAATAAATGTAATAAACGTAAACGTATTAATATAACTGTGCCCCGCATCAATACCATTAAACTGTCAAACACCAAGCGGTCACCGGTGACCGCGACCTATTGTTCTTTAATTGTGTCTATAAAACCGGTACTCGACGAGTTAATATTTAAATCATTCATGTTTAAACTAGATGAAAGTACTCCCGTATACAGTATGTAACTCATTTTGGAATATCAATAAATACCCTCCAGTTTCCTAAGTAAATATTAAGTGAATATTTTGTCAGCAGCTCCCTGTTTCACTGTATTTTATGTGGCTCTTTATTCCAGCCATTTAAAAATACCACTTCTGATTCACACGTTTTCCTTGTTTAAAAATGGAATTCCTCATCTGAATCATATAACAACTTAATTGGTCATGAATACCGCAGTTGGTAATATAATGAGCTTTTTACATAAACTAGACCCAGAATAATACGTGAAACAATATAAAATATCAATGGAACTCTAACAAAATCCCCTGATATCTATTCAAATTCGAAATATTTTTACCTGTTAATTTATTTAATGTCGTCCACCCACGCGGAGAAATTTGCTACAAATAAAATTATACATGTTTTGTTTACGTACTTTCTCCAGCATTACAATAATATCATTTTACTTTTTGTGTCTTAATCGCTAAATTACTTCGCTGATAAGATCCTACAGACAAACGTGTGCAATACCAATGAAGAGTTGCGAGGTGCAACTTCTAACTACCTAACAGTTGCACTTCTGCAAACCAAGAGCAATCGACTGTAAACCTTCTTCATATAATGCTAAGGATGCTATTTGTGTTTTGTACTGGATACAAAGCTTTGTAAGGCACCTATTACCGCTTGCTCGCCAAGGACGGTGAAAGCGAAGAGAAAGGATGTGCAGTTGTGACGTCAACATTAAAGTTCTATATAACTTTTTCCAAAAAATCTTTCATAAAATTATGTATTTTGAAATTGTATGACAAACTGTTTCACACTTTCGGGAAAACTCCGGAAAACATTTCCTATAAAGATTTACCCCAATATTTTAAGCAAATACACTTCGTTTCAGTGGCCTGAATTTATAAAATTTATTCCGTCCACATTCAAATTCATAGTTGAATATGTGAGTCTAAAGCCGTGTAGAGTCATTTAAAGATTTATAAAATAAATATAGGTATGACAGTAATGGTAAAATAATGTGATCGCATATGTATTTAATGGAAGCCATGTGCGGGCCAATTGACGATCATTGCTATCAGGATCGTGATATTTACAAGTGTAAATTCTTAGCAATTAGTACTCAACCTAAGCCCGTTACCTTCAAACTCTTGAAACTACCATCGCCCTTCATTTTCGTTAGCGCCGTCCATACTTTACCTTTATGAAGGTGAACGCTGCTGTAGTACCAACTCAAATCATCATTCATATAGTTACGTCTCATTCTAGACCGTGATAACAGCTATTAGCGCGAGCGGGATGCTACAAATTGGTTGTTGTTATTATTAGTTAGTCTAACGCGCTTAGGCTTAAGGTCGCTTGGACAAAACGTAGATGCGTCAACGAACGCTGGCAAGGTGACGCATTGTCACTAGGAATGTATTAGTATTGTAATACTGGTGGAGTTACGTGCGTAATAGAGTTGCACATTGAAAAATTCATAGACGTAACATACATAAATGTAACGGCGCTTTGCAACATATACGCATAGAACATTTCAAATAATCATTATTGACAATTTATCGGTGGTTATGTGCGAATTTCGTACGTTGTGTAACACAATGTCAAATGTAAACAACGTAATAAAATATTGGATATTAAATATATCTTAGATAACGTTCAAATCTTAAGTAACTTTAGTACTGAAAACATATTTTTTTAAAACATCACAGGTTTTTAAACTTAATATAAATTGTAAATAATTTTTCCGTAAACTTGAAAATTTTTCAAATACCAAACATTGGGTATTATCATATTTAAAGTTCGTATATGGGGAATTAATTAACTTAAAATTATTTATATTATAACTATGAATGTCATATGAAAGCTACGAGTAAACAATAAAAATATATGTATGTAAAAGAATCCAATATAATATCGATGAAAAGATTTTTCTTAGAAACATGAATGAGTAAGACATCCGTTTGTACAACTACAAGCAACTATTAGTATGCAGCCACTCACTAATAAATAAATACTATGTAAATCATAAGAACTTTGTCATCTACTGAGATATATTCATTCAACGTTCTATCGTTATATCTTGTTAACGCTACGACTCGATAGATGGCGCTATCGGTTTTACTTTAAGGTTTCTACTGAAATAAAAACGTGTATTATAGTAACGTACCTATAATAACAAAATTAGTAAATTAATGAAATACAAATAAAAATAATAAACCCTTTCAAAAACTTAATTAAAAATACTTAAATCGATATACCGAACATTACCTACTCTCTTCGTAACCGTTTTATATACTTATAGCATCCTAAATACAGATAAAAAATAACAATAACAATGAGATGAGAACACTAGATATGTTCACCAGTCGGGATGTCGGTCTGTCTGTCCTAGTTTCCACACGCGTTGTAGGCACGCTGCGTAAACGTTTACTATGCGTTCACTTACTTTTTGCTTTACTCGCAAACCCCAATACAAAGTCTATATATTTTCAAATTTTGTAAATTAATATACGTTGTGAGCAATTTAAAAAATGAGATTAATTTAGGTGATGATTTCATTCATGTTTTAATTTAGTGCGCTATATTATTTTTATTCTTCTGAGATGAATATGACAGACCACTGATATACATATACGGATGCAACTCTTCTTATTTAATCTTTAAATATATTACTGTGACAAATACAATAATTCGTGGAACTCTTAATGGATTGATGAAATATATAAAACTTTGTTGATGAATTTGACTATGAAACAACACATGTGGTAACCTAAAACGTATCTGTATGAAATATAAATAAGAAAAATAAAACTATCAAACTTATTCACAGATGGTTAGAGACGCGAGCGGGAGGTATGCGCTGTCTAAAATTAGGGTCAATGATGATAAGACCGTAAAGCCGTCATCTACGACTGTACCACACCGACCGACAATGACAATTTATACGCGACAATACCAGGTGATGCTACTAAACATATATTATTATATATAAAAAAAAATATTGGACTTCAGCTTTAAAGGTTATATAAAGTAATATTCAGACTACACATAATCATGGATATAAAATACATCGTTGTTAGACATTTGATTTACATCAATCAGAGGCTGTCAGCGGATATAGTAGGCGATCACCGCCCATCAGCCCACAGCCCAACTTGTAACCTAAGTTTAAATCAATGTAACTAATATCAAATAAACAGGCAGGCATTAAACAGGCCTATGCCATAAAAGACAATGCCTAACTTAATGTAGGGTCTTTTAAATAGCTATGATTTAAGCTCAAGACTTGCCTGAGCCACACCTGTTTCAATGACTAAATGGCAAAAGTTCAACATGTTTTTTCTAATAACTTTATAAACTGAACCTATTGATACCAATGTTGGAAAGCATTTATTTTCACATGAATATAAATACAACTACATTTTGTAAAATCATTAATTAATCTCATAATAAAATATAAAAATCGTGAGAGGTATCTCGTTCAGCTCTACTCAAAACGCGGAAGTTTTCGATTCAAATTTTCCAATTAAACTAACTGCCAACATAACTACGTAAAGTTGCGCAAACGCCATATCTAAGTTCAAACCACTGACAATCTAGCCGTTTGCGCGGTGACTGCAATAGGGTTTCCCACGCAGGCAGGCAGCCCTGCGGTGGCCTTGTCGTTAAACCTTTGTGCTCCTACTCGCACAATGTTATCGAGGAGTCATGGACTCGCGCCTGCAACTATTGTGTTAATCTCATTGACGTAAATTATTCAATTCGAGCTACCCCGCGTTGCACAGTTCGTGCAAATCGACAAACTTCATTTTCAACCATTATTGTCATGTTATTTTGTGATTTCTGTGTTCGGTTTAATTATTTTAGAATCGTACTATTCAGTGTTATACTTGAATTCAAAATTGAAAGTTACACAATTTTAAAAAGGAATACTACTTTAAACCTAAACCTTTTATTTTTATATCGTATCTCAGGTCCCAAACATCAAAATAAATAAAGCGACCATTAACACGTATTTGTACTCGCATCTCGTGACATGTGCGTGACGTGTTTGATACAGGTCATAACTAATTAAATGATACGTCCATAAGCAAGCACACGTGGAGCAATTAATCAACAGAGGTGAATGATCTTGAAATCAGATAGATCTCGTGGACATTCTTATGGAAAGTGAGCGTCCACTATAAATAGATACTGACCTTTCGCTCCACTGATGCGTCAGCCAAAGTTACGTGATGTAACCGACAATACACACGCACACGAACATAAAACACGTAAAGTGTTAGCTTGTGTTTGTGTGTTCATGCAAGCACGATCAGCGGCCATCGAAAGAGAAAGTGGTTAGGGTCTCAATGGTGGTTGACCGGTGCTCAAGTAGTGTTGTCGCGCTGCCACCCGCCTGTACTATCGATAAATTTCATCGCTAACCCAGAGAGGTGTTATTGACCCCGCGACTTACGTACATTTCGACTTCTGTCCTTGTAACACTGTAACACATATTAAACATGAGAACATTTTTAAGTTAAGCCCATTTTAAAATTGTTTAGAATTTCCCCTACCTATTTTATTTATGAACTGCAATTATTCACCCTCGCTAATCGTTTCATGCATGCTATAATAAATTATTAATTAATTTAACGGTCCACGACACATACCACTAAAACGTCTTCACTAGATTAAACTTTAAAAATTTGCTCTAAAACTTTCTAAATATAGTGATTCTGCTTTGTTTCAATCTCAAAAAAAACATTTAACTCTTACGCAAGATAAATTAAGTTTACATGCACTTATAATGTTTCAGACAGATATATAAACTTATAATGGGCTTCATTAATTTCACAATATTATTTTAAGCATTAAATAAATGAAATTACTAAATAATTAAACGACTTGTAGTTCCATCGTGCGAAAATGTTACAATGAAATCAGGGAAAACTATATTATTACGATGTACTAAAACTACTGAAATAAAAAAGATATCAGTCTTGTCAATCGATATTTACTTAGAACAAGTAGAGTAACATCTCTAGTATTGCGGGATGCCGCGGACCCGTTCCTACGGGAAGTACCGTAACTTACACCCGGTACCGTTGCTCCATGCCCGCTCGCTACGTGTTGTGCGCCCGCGCCGCCTAGACCGCCAATTACTCTCGCTTTCGATTTAAATCTTATTTCCGAAGACAATGAACTTTCTTCGCGTTATTGATGCCTATTGCGTTTACGATTTATATAATTTCAATGTGAATTGTTAGAATAGTGAACGTTTCACCAATTTTATTATGATGTTGGTACATCTTCTAAAGTTAAGTGTATAAATATGTATGACTTAGTGCAGTTAATTGGTTATTACATTGAACATTTTAGAGGTCAGATTGATCAATTAGTTTGATTCCAACACTAAATAAGGCATCAAAGCAACAAAGTGCGGACGACGTCAATCACAGTCCGCATCGTGTACGAAAACAGAAGATAAAATCGGGTGAAGCAAGCATTCAAAAAACTTGAGCCTTGACCACGGGTGGCTGACATTAAAAACTCACGCGCCTTTCACGGCGAACTCAGGTGGACGTTGTATAACACACTTTCCATTTCTTTGGCAGAGCTTTAAACCTCATCTGCATGTGGCTTAAACTGCAACAAACGACCAATCTTACACAAATTATTTGTATTTGAATTTAACACTACAACGTCTTTACTTAAGGAAATATACAATTAGTAGTTTTCATAAATATCCATGACGTAATATGATATTGACGGTTAATAAAATGAACTTGTACGTATTTTGTACAAGCTTGATTGATGCAAGATTCTGTAGCAATCATAATCTTTGTACCAATTAATTCAGAAATCCTAAACAAAACTTGAGTACATAATTGTATCCGCCACGTGTTAAGTCACTTTGGTAAGTGTATTCTGGGCTTTATTTGCGGTGTCGTCTTACGAAACTGGTGGACTCGCGCCGAGTTAAGGTCGCCGATGTGTGGCAATTTTCCCATTTCGAAGAGAAGCCAAACCTTGACCTAGGAATTAAATTTCATTTCGTCACTATGCTTTACTCGCTACGTATTGTAATTTATTAGCTACCACGTTTGTGTTATAAATGCAAAGTGTGTGAGTAATATGTTGATTACATGTTTTATTAAGTATTCTGATACTTGACAATGCAAATCTGACAATTGTTTACAAAAAAATAAAGAATGGCATGGCCAACTACATATAATTCCGAAGCAAGCACAAAAGAAAGTTGTAAAATCTGCAACGAGTGAAAATTTAAACTGCTAAGCTTAACAAATTTCCGAGTAATTTTTAATATGTAGTCCGAAGATTACACATTACGTATCGTTTTACAAGTATTATATTTACTTATTAAAACAGTAATAATATGCATAAGTTTATGCATACATATGTATATACATACATATACATAATATATACATATGTAGTAGATTTTTTGTATTCATCTCCCTTCTGAAAGTGCAAACAGGAAAACACGTTTAAACAAACAGCTGTACGCGAAAATACTTGCGATTTTATCACACATGTACACACAGTATGACAATGAAAGCGTCCGTTAGATGGCGCTGCGCATACGCCGCGTCACGTCACCGGTGGAGCTGCGAACCGCGGAGGGGGTCGGTTGCGCCACAGCGCGGGCGCTTTACGCAACGCGGCCGTTCACCCCGGAAGGCGTTTTCCTCGCAGTTTCTTTAGCAGTGTGTTACTGTGGCGCGCTCGCGTGACTTCATCGCGTGCTCAATCACCCCCACTAACCCTCTCGCTACATCCGAACCACTCAAAACTGCAGACCTAATTATCTTATCGCATGAGACAAATATGTAACAGTTGCACTAACGCCTGCTTTTAGCTATCAACGGGAATAGTAGCAGGATGCATTTGTGGTATTTATAAGAAATACAATATCAAGCAAGCGAAGTAAACTTTAAAGACAATATGTTTTCGAAATGACGCTTTAGCACATTTACACAGCGATTTGTTATTTCGAAAGAAAGCTGTTAATATTTTCGACGCATTCATTTATCCTTTCATTCGAAGTGACATTAAATTCCTTCGCTTGTTTGTCATGATTTTTCCAGGCAAAGATACATTAATTATGTTTAATAACATTTGTTCGAAACGTTAAGGACAATCTGATTTTGTCTTGCTTACTAGTGACTATGATGTCGCAACGCGTATCATGTTTCAGAATAGCAAAATAGATGCGAGCAGTAAATAGGGAAACTAAAATACCATGAAACATAACGGATGACGCCGCAACAAGTATTTCTCGTAGCTGGGTTAACGCCAGTTTATATGAGGAAATTCGTTTTAGTGTTTTGGTCTCGTGAAAATTTCGTAACTACATGCAACTGGACCGCGGTGAGTCAAGTGTAAATTTATAAACAATAAGAACCCTATTATTTACGAAACAACAAATTCACACAAGTTTTAAATTATTGTTGCTCTATGGGAAGACTGACAAATTGCTTGCTTCGCTATTGTATCTCGAACATTCGAATCAATTGCAACTTTTCTAGAACTAGGTATTCCAAAACAAGATTTCACGAATTTCGTTAAAGTTCAATATACAAATACGTGCTGTTAATAAGTACAAGGAGAATATTCCGCAAGTAATTGTCGAACTTAGATTTTACATAACACATGACATTGCCGTCGCCTGCGCAGGTTTACGCAAGGATGCACTGGCCAACAGTGGCACTTGCGAAAGTGTAAGCGCACGTGCATTGTTAAGGACAACATCTAAATTAAAAATGCCGGAATGCTTGGTATCAATTTATATGGTCAGTATTTATTCAATTGTTGGATCGAATATTTTTTTGTTTCCTTCCGAATTCCTATAGGTTGAATGGTTACTGGTACTATCACATTATTCGATACTACTTGAGTAAAACGAAAAATTCTAATATTTTTGTAACAAATATAATTTAATCATATAGACTACAATAAACTTTAAAAAAATCCAATAATAGTTATTTTCGCTATAGAAACTATCTTCGCTTTAAGTAGGTATCTATTACGAAACACGTTCTTTGAAAACATAATCTAAGATTTGCCGTCTAGACTATATTTTATGAAATAATGTTTTGCAGCCACAAGCGCAGTAGCTAATTGAACGAAACATTCGAAGTAATAACATTATTTTTTAAGCTATTATATCCATATATCTATTTGCGCAATAATAACGACTAATGTTGGCCAGTCAATTCTGTAATGTCTGCCTTAAATTATGCTGCAACTATAAAATTTATATTTATTGCATATTTAAAAAGAAAACTGGAACTTAAAGAAAATGTTGTAAATAACATTCCTACGTATAAATAAACAGAGCAGTAAGATTAATGATTATTTTAATTTCACCACAGGTTAAATTAATTTCATTCATTTACTATATATGTACATAACAAATCAAACGATCCATTGATTTAATAATTGGAATCGATTGGAAGTATAAACATTATAAATTATAGTTTTTCTAATTAGAAACCACACCCTACTGATGATCGAAAGTTATCTTTCGCAAACCACAAAGCAGATTGTGTATCGTCGACAAACTGCTAAAAGCTCAGAGATATTACTCAAACACAAATTGAAAAGTGATGCTGCGTGATCGGTAGTGTCATCCAGTACTGTGCGCAGTTACTCAATGGTTAAACAAGTGCTAATACTACTAAATAAAAACATCTCTTTAGTATGTCCCAAATAAACAAGGGTAAAGACCTTTTACGTAACTCAGTGTTACGTGGCCCGGTGAGAGGCAATGTCAGCCTTTACGATTGTTATGACAGCCACGCAGTCTTAGATCCCCACACAATGCCGCGTTACAACCAACTCGATGCATACAATCTTCTTTACCATACCTCTATTTGCGACAAACTTACACTTTTATAATAATGCAATTTAATACCGAGCTCGAAGTTCTACGCCAATAGACCAGTGCAATGGTGTTAATATTCAATATATTAATTATATATTATAACACTCCGGTTAATCGAAGATTGATATTTATGTATCTCTTACTATGAAGCCTTAAAAACTCACAGTGGAATCTATTACTTAATTAACAAACTCTAGATAATATAAAAAATGGCATTAAATTATTGCACTACTGCACGTTCCTTATGTAAATACATTAGACTGAAAGCATTCGGCTCTATCAATATGATGACATAATTAACATTTGTAAACAATAAAAAAATTGTACGTTAATACTGGCTTATAAAGTTAGCTACATGTCAATTTTGCATAAAGGTAAAAAGGGCCTACGAAATTTGCTACGCGCTACGCCGCTACGAACTAGCTACTACGTACATCTTGTATATACTAAAACTTATTTGAACTTCACTACTTCTTAGAGAATTTAATCTTATTTATTCTACATGCCAAAAAAATAATATAAACGTTAAACAGCTACCTTCTTCGTGGATATTAATAGATTCTACCCATTTTTTCTAATTTCACAACAAGGCAGTGTATTGCAGATCAAGGTTCCTCTTTACATCTAATAAAATTCGTCTTTTGTTTCGCTAGTGTTATGTGCCTAAAAAGGTCAATGAACAGCCTCGGTATTTCTTCAACTAAACCTTGTATAACATAACGGCGTTTATTGCATTTCACGTAAATTTATTTTAAATACTAAGCCGTACGCATAAGGTTCATAATTCGTTTGCATTTCTTTGAATGAAGACCTTACGTTTTGCTATTCAAGCGCCAATGTGCACGGTGAACTCTGTCGTAGGTTACTCACTTATTTTGATGCAATTTGAACTCAGTCTCAAAGCATTAGATGTCGAAATCATTTGGCATGGACTGGTTGTTTTGACATATTGAATTTAATTTATAGGTTGGCAGTGACGGCCAAAATGTTAGTTTGTTTATCGTTAGCGCTCGTTCTTGACAGCGAAAAAGTGAAAACGGCTGCGGTGGCTGAGCGTTGCGATTGTGAAACTAGGCTCCGCGGCGAGGCCCCGCAACGATGGTGCGCTAGCGCCGTGGCCCAGCCGACATACGCTTATGTAATAGGAAGCATGCCAGTGTTGACTTTAACTAACTGTCACAATATGTGTCATAAAGTTAGTCATGCATATCATATCGTCCGTAATCTTCTCATTTACTGAAACTACAAAACTATCATTTTTATCGTTAGAAATTCATTTTTACGCGGAGTATTGTTAGGTTAGGGTCATTTAAAAATTTCGCGTCTATTATAATACCTAAAATTTCATGCCATTGACATTCAATTCTAGCGATGTCTACGAAATATGTAAATGTTATATTATTCTGTGAAATTAAATGAATTTCGAAACAAAAGCCTTGGAATGCGAATAGTTTTTAATAAAAAAAAATAATGTATACAGCTTATTTAGAATACGTTTTGTCGGTACTTAACAAGACTTTCTTTCGGCGTTGGCAAGGCTCATTATGTTTAAATGCATAGGTACAATACGTTTTTGGCACAGTATTTGCAGTCGTAGTTGGTTCGTCCAGCCAAATTTTATAACAATGGTAACGTTTAATGTCATTGACATAACTATTGTTCATTGTTTAATTGACGCAGTTTTACTTCAATGTTCCTGACTATCGTCCTCTTTTTGTAAGGTGATGTCTAAATTATGTATTTTAATCCCACTTAACAAAAACTTAGCCCAGTGCCAGCCAGTTCTCACTCCAACTAACTGGAAAGTGACCTGATATAAAAATTTGAAATAAAAGATAAATTATGATAACTGACCAATGTGCTTAAAATAACGTGGCTCTATGAATATGTACTTTGTACAGCGACAAGATTCGTTGAAAAAACCTGCCTAGATAGATGCTCACATATTCTTTTCTGTCACGGCCAGTCGTCTACAATTAACAAAATAATATAAAGAACGAGGAAACGGTGCTGTAGACTCATTTAGGTTCGCTTTGTCGCGATGTTTACCAATGGGCGAGGTCATTCACACCTTTATCGTGCGACTCGGCAGAATTTGGATTGTCACTAAGCGAAGTAGGCGAGCACTCCGACCACTGATACTGATACACAAAGAGATCACAACAACACGTCATTATGCTTGTAATCGGTCACGCATAGTCTACATCCTCCTTAAATAGTTAAGATCAATTTACTTCTAGTAATGCAATCTGAAAAAAAACTCTAAGAGGTAAGTAAGTATGTATTATGTAGATATGTATTGTTACACATAAATAAAGACTAGACTAACCCAAGCTAACCAGTCCATTTTTATTAACCTCACGTTTATAGGCAAACAACATACTGCCATTACGCATTTCTTGAATTTAGATTTTGTAAGAACAGGTGTCCCACAAGTAAACATGCGATCATATATTTATGTTTGTTTCGTGAACTATCGTCATAACTATAAAAAAAATTTTTATCAACAACCGGTGGCCTTATCAAACAATGACTCGAGATTTGATTGTTTTAACGTATTCTGACGAATTATACAAGATTAGTGAATATCGCTTAAGGTAGGTCGTTCAACCTCAACTAGATCACCTAGTCTCGTCGGATCGTGTGAAAAACATTTACACTACATCCAAAGAATCGATACAATGATTTGTCGATACGCTTCACTACGCCACTGATAACATACCATAAACGATGGGAACCAAATCCTAAAATTCTATGATGCAGTTGCGAAACATTATTGTAGAGAGTTAACACAAATAAAACATAACAAAGGTTGTCAGTTTGTCAGAGATATATTGAACCAGAATTCTTTCTCCCGTATCAAAATCAAATATTTGTTCAATTGAAGAATTTAGGCAAGGCTGATATACCTATAATTTAGGTATCGATAACATTCACTGAAAGTTGGTCACGTTGTCTGAAAATGTTATCTGTGGTCTTGTTTGTCATCGATACAGCTCGACGCCGCCGATACAAAACAAACCTAAATCGTCTGAATTAATGTCTACTTTGTTTATCTATTGTTCCAAGTTTATCTTTTTGTCGCTGTGCGAAAATATTGCATTAAAATAGCCCACAGGCGACAGACATCATAATCAGTCAGATTATCAGATATTTGGATTTGAAGTGTTTGGGGGTGAATACTGACAAAGAGGTTCGGGTATGATATGAAAACTGAGGTGTGTGTGTACGGTGACTGTGAAATCTCTTAAATCATTAAAATGTGCTTTAGTGCCCCGGAGTAATATTGATTTGGTATATGAACTCGATGGTTTACTAATACCGCGTTAATAACCTCAATTTACATAGTTTTCCGCAAAACAGATATCATTATAAATACCTCGTATGTAATCGGGTGTAACTAATGACATCTAACGCCGATGCACGGACTCATTAAAGACACAAGCCCATGAAAAATTCATTGCCATTAAATATACCTCTAGTTCAGAATTGAAACAGACACGCTTCCAGGAATATAACGTATGCGGTTTCGAATATTGCAGAACTTCCTGTTTTCGTAGTGCCAAGAATGGGGTTATTCGGTCCAGCTCGCTTTCACCCATTCTTCAGATAGGCCAACCATACATAGAGCGTTGCGTCAATATTTCGAGTGGCCGTGTTTTCTTCGGGAGAATAGTTAACCCACTTTCGGTCGGTCCTGGCTAAATATACCGCGCCTACCTGACTTCGAACGCATACCAGCAGCGCATGGTCGCAGCAAGTGGCATGACACGTTGTCAATCTTATTTAAAATATTTTTAATGCTACAAGTTGTTGGCAGGGTTGCGTACTGACTGGTTGGCTGAATGATTCATATATTGGATATGTCTAAAACACATTGGTACCACTTACATGTAGTACTTATGCCACTTATGGACGTCAAACGACGTTCGACGACGATGACGACGACGTTCAAATTATTGTGAATATCTCTATAATTTGATATTTCTCTCGATAGAACGCTTTGTCTTATGTTCACAACCAAATCTACAAGTACTATGGTTAGACATAGAAATATTAATGCGGTCTGTAAAGTTCAGGTACAAACTAAAAACCACACAGAAAACAAGAAAACTTTCAATTGTACTATTGTTATTTTAGACCAGTGAAGTCGAAGTTCTTAATTTATATGGATGCAGAAAAAAAAGGATATTATTATTTATAAAAAAAATATATTCAAGTATACTTTTAACTCTTACCTCTATAGTTTAACATATACCTAGCTATAGCTTGTCAGAACATTTATTACTTATTAGAAATGTGCAAATCGTGCTCAAAGTTTGTAGACGAATGAAAGCAATCTTAGTATAGTAATAGTGTGAAGTTTAAATTTATAATAGAATACAGAATATTTGTATTAATATAATTGAAAATAACCGCAGTTGATGAGTAACTAATCAAGTTATTCAGTATTGCAATAACTAGCAAAATTAATGCAATAACCGCCACCGATAAAGTCATAGTGATAATAATAGATATAGATTTGGAATATCCTTAGATTTGTTTTAATATAGTAGATAGTATTAGAAAATTGTAATATTTAAAAAATGCGTTATACATATTTTGCGAGATAGAAATCATTTTTATACCAACATCCGAGTTTCTCATACCAATTCTAAGTATAGACAAGACCAATTGCCGTATTCTTACAATGTAAGTTATAAATTCGTGCTTATATCATTAGTGAAACTCAGCACATTGTTCGAACAATGAATCAAAATGTAATCTAGATACTAGTGAATAGCGGCCGATGCGAATGAACTCACTTTTAATGTAACCCGACACATAAGTGTGCCATCGGCCTGACTAACCTTTCAGACAAAAACTAGGGCTAACTGGGCTATGCATTGTCACACACAGTTTTAATATTCCTGATAACTGCTAAATAAAAAACATTTTCTATGTCACTTGTACTTGAATAGTAAGTTTATGGCAAAAAAAACATTTTCAATAACAAAAGTTTAGTAATTTGATAAATATATAAATTAAAGAAGGAATTACAAGGTTGTTTCACAATGTCATGAAAAATTGAAATACTTAATTCTGCATGTCGTTTGGTATATTCTTAAAGAAACTTATAAAATTACAGAGATGCATCCTTAAAGTTGTGGAGACAATACTGTCAGTGTGTAATTCAGTCGTTGCGCGGTCATGAGGAACCGCGCGTGCGCGTGCGTCTGACCTACTTATGCGCTGCCGACCATTAGTACTTGCCATCAGACCACACACGCTATACTTCCACGACGCGCCTTACACCCATCGACATCACTGCGGCCCATCCTAGTCAGTACTGAAACATCATCACTATCCATACCGAATCCCTTTTCGGCGGTTCAACGACCCCGCTATCGAAATCCGCACACTCACACGCGCGTCCATGGACGAAACGGCCAGATAAAAAAAATGAAACAAAAAACTCCTCGCGTAACGGTGAATGAGTACCAGACAGAGATAACTATATTTCGGCGGTGTACTCGTCGAGTTTAAGGTCGGCTACGAAAAACACTGACGCAATTTTTACAGCGTACGTAATTGAGAACTGACGGAGTCAGCGGTGTGTGCGTGAGCGCCGAGAGCGACGCCCGCGTCCGCCGAAACGGAGGCGGAATATTTAGGTGAAAGTGTTTCGAATTTCGACATGACGACATTCGCGCGCAGTCGTTATCGTGATTTTGCCGAATCGAGAGGTTCGGAGAGTGCGCAGACTACCCGCGACGAGACTGCGATCCGCGCCCGCGCAACCCTAAAGTGTTCGCTCCGCAGGAAGTGCTTCGGACTCTGCATGCTGAACGTGTCTAGTGCTTGCGTTGAAAAACTATGCTGAGAGTTGGTGTGTCCAAAAATTTTCGGAGACGTAAATTAAAAAGGTGATCGGTGAATTCGGAACAAGGTGGTTCTTCGTGTGATGTGCGTGTTGAAGCGCTAAGCAAGCTGTCGGCGGGCGACAAGCTGGGGCCCGACGAGGCGTTGGACGCCTCTACTCACGCGCACCAACTGCAGACGATGACCTCCACCATGGGTAAATATTGTGTTATTCAACAAAACATCACCCAGATCCCATATTGAAAAAGTTAACTAAAAACTAACCGGCACGTCCACATCCACAGGACACCCATCTTAAAAAAATTATAATAAAACTGTCATTTTTATACATACGAATTACCATGTTAAATACAACTAACAATACAAATCAAGTGCTAATCTCAGTAACCTACATCGAAATGTGCGTAAGTACCTATGTTATTGTAAAAGTAACAGTTCGTAGCCGTTTGCTACGCGCTACGAAATCAATATCTCACAATATAATAATTTTCTTTAGATTTAATGTAATCTATTTTTTTATTATTCACTGTAATTTTATTATTTTTATCTTACACTTTATTTAGGAAAACAATTTAAAATAGTGAATGAAATAAAAATTAATTAAATAAAATATACAATTATTTTACAAATACATTTGGCACTATAACAACTAAATAATTATATTTTCGTTATTGTAAAATCAATAAAAATGGATAAATGAACTTTAATTACTATAAAGCAAAGCTCGTAGCAAGTGCTACGAAATATGCTACGCACGAATCAATCTTGTGGGCTGAAAGACTACGTTACAAAATAATTTAAAATATACAATTTTTGTGTGATTTTATGACCATATATTTGTTATTTTTCATACTTTTCATAAAATTTGGTATAATTGCGTATAACTAATTACGTTGGCTGTAATTACGTTGTTTGTGCGCCATTGCGATTTTGATCATCATTTTTACAATAGCTTCATACACATGTAAATTATGTAGTACATATCGTTTGCATTATCGAACAGTCTAACCTAAGGAAGATACAGAGAATAATATAACGGTAAATGCACGAAGTAAAAAATAAAAATAATAGAACAATCAAAAACGTTACTGTTTTTATGTTTTCATTTGTATCATTCTCTCATATAAAGTGGCATGTATAAAATAGTCAAGAATAGCAATAATATACGGTCATCGTAACAAATTTTCATAAAAGTAGTTTCGAAAACACTTCCTGTATATTTAGTCTGCAAACCAAAATAAACTTTGTATCGAAACCAATAACACCTATAACCCTGCACACACAAATACAACAACCGTGTTACTGGCTCAATGTCTTATTGAGCAAACACCGGATTCTGAAACGTTAAAAAAAATAAATCAGCATATTGTTGCAAAACAAAAGAGGTACCGTTTTACCATTGAGCGTTAACCATGACATTCCCAAATCATCTCGTGGATCACAATCGTGACTTTATAGTCTATGACCGGCTACTTTTACTTTCGTTACAATATGGCCGCCCTTTGTCTATGTTCTATGAGTCGGCGAGGTTGTTGATCTCCCGCCATTTTGCCGTTGCCGAAATACGTTTTTTACGCTCACTTTCCAATGCGGTGAAAGCGAAAAGGTACAGAATGTCACTGCTTCCTTTCAAAGCATTGTAGTGGGAGGACGTTGTCGAGTTTCGATAATAATAGGTGCGATAGTTTGCCCGTCAAAAATGCTATTGTTCACTAATTCTAATACAGTATAATGTATGTGTAAATCCGTTTCGGTCCATGTGTTTGGTGATAGGACATTTAACAAGACAAACAAATGTTTTTAAGTAAACACATTTAAGAAGCTTGGATATAACGAATAGTTAACCGTTAAATAATGACGCAATCTTATTAGAATTTAGAAGTCAGGTTGAAAGTAAAGTCTGATTGTCAGTTACATTTTTACACAGAAAAAGACATTGCTAGTATTAATCCATTAACAATGTATCTCAAGTATACCCTAGTGGTCTATTACTTGTAGTTATTTTGACACCCAATATTTCCTATTGACTTCTAAAGATTTTGTATCTCATTTTTGTATACATGACCTTAGCCGTCTCAAGTTTCCGATCTCGCAATCCGCATATTTGTATTCCGGAAGCGTACTCAAGAGGATATTCTCAACTATAAATAGACTTAGTAAAATTTTTGAATATAAATTCTTGACATCACTATAAGTAAAAGACTTTTCCGCAATGTAATGTTAATTTCTGATGTTTCCTATATTCTGACAAAAAATACTCGTCCAAACCGTGCAATATTTGTGTTTTGGTCAGTATGTCAATCACTAAATAGGACGAAAAAGTAATTAAATCTCATAAGGTTTAGAGTTCTAACTCTATCTCCAAAATATTATAAATAAGATGTACCGATATTCTTGTCAATCATATATCATATCAAATAGGAAGTGAATAGATCGGAAGCATTGGTAGTTAAAAATGGAACGTTTAGTTGTGAGCGCACGCGCAGCGAAACCTGAATGTCAAGGTGCCACCGCCAGAGGCCATGAGAGAGGCCCAGCATCGGGGCTCTAAAATACATACGTACCATTATGGGTCTACCATAATAAATATTGTTCCATACTAATATATTAAAATCCAAATATATCATTACAAAAATATATGTGAAACGTTCATTTTATCAACATTCTTTCTTAAATATCTTTAAAATCGGAAAGTGCAAAATTTAAATTAGAATAACAAACCAAAAAATGATATGTTATCTGAATTAGTCATCAAATATTTAATTTGTTTATGTCGACCAAATACATGTTTCAGACGTGTAGGCAGATATAAACAGTAGCAAATAAATAACGATTCAATACCAGACAACTTTCATCAGCAATAAAAAAATTACAAAAAAGCCAAGTAAACCAAAAAAGGTAGAACGGAAGCACATTTTAGGTCATACAATCAATTTAAACCTTTGAGGTCGTTCAACTATTCGTATAGATCTTTTACCCTTGCCCTTATTATTTATTGATCCTTTATAATACAAACAATAAAAGTTAGCTTTGTCTAAATTCACTTATGAAAACAATGACGAACACGAGTAAAAATAATATGATTGCTACTTATTTCAACGTTTGCTATTAAGCTACTGGTGTTACCACATAGCCCTGAAGTGTTCAAGGAATATGTGTACGCCAAGTCCATTCACTCAGCCACACTCGAGTTGAGCATTCGGACGGTCGTTGGCGTCGAATCGGGCAACCGACCTCGCTGGTGACACTGACATTGAGACCGGAACCACTCGACCACTTCCTGACACATTACACACACAACATAAGATGTACAATCTTAACTGGTCTATTACTGGACTCTAATAACATTCTTAAATCGGTCAGATAAATCCATCTGTTTCGGAAATACGAAGGTCAACAACTCGTCACGCTTTTTTGCGCAGCAATTGATAGCTTTTATGTTTTATTTTTGTATTAGAATAAGCTGTGCACTATTTTAACTGTTTATTCAACAAATGTTTTAAATTACGCTTTATTATTTACTGTCAACGTTTCTGGCATGTATATAATCAAACAAAACCAACCAAAAGTATAATTAAATGAAGTCTAGATTAGTATTGCAGCTTACATTTTCCAAATATTTAGCTAGCTGAGACTAGCATGATGCAAGAAGAACTACCAGTTGGTACGAGCAACCTTGACAACTTACAACATTCACACGAGACTGGCTTGATACATTCTACGTCCGTTTCGTTAAACAATCTTCGGAACTCGTGATGCCATCTGGTATTGGCAACTCCGGAGTGAAACATCAAAAACACTTGGAAAGAAAATGTTCTTTATTAATAAGAATAATTAATATCAAACCAATTCTGAGAACTAATAACTTCTTTATTACTTTGGTGTAGCGCGGTTTTTAAGAAGAAAAAGGGTTAATATTGCGATCTAAATACTCGACTGTTTAGTACTGCACTTCCATTAACAGCACGGAGAGTAAACAGTAGAACATTAACAAGAGCATTGCACCGATGAACTGTAGACATAAAAAAGCGATACTTTTTACGGTTTAGTAAACATTTTGTTAAAATCACGTGGCGAACTGCCAAAGCGCTCATTGAGCTTTTAAGAGGAATGTTTATGATTAAACCAATGTTCATAAGTACATCATTAGGCACGTTTTAATCCGTTTTCGTCTGGTAAATATTTCTATTTTTGTGCCAGCGACAATCTTCAAGATTTTTGAAAGATAGACATCTTTCAAATATTTCCTAAAATAAGTCAACATTTCATTTAATCAGATTTTGCACCTCATTTTCAAACAGAGTTCTGTATGTTTCACAATAAAGTTGAAAATACGTTCACACAATATTTAGTGCAGCCAACAATAATATTTATATTTGCGGACTTCGAAATATAGTTGCAATGAACCTGCCTACACTCGTACGAGTTCATGAAAACAGATTACCACTACATGTAGGTCACGAACTAAACCAAAACATAACGGATACACTTCTATGACTAAAATTTTATAAAACATTCTACTTTGCAATTTCAATCTTCAGTCAGTCAATATAGGATTTTAGGTAATGGCAGTCAAGCGGTAGATATGAATGTGTATGGACAAATTATAGGTTGTTCCCACATAAATATTAACACTGCGAAAAACCAAGTCTTCTCCTAAAATAAATCATACTGACTTCATATTGTAGTACTTTCTCAGTTCTTATATCTCCAACGGTCAATTTGTTACGTGTTATTGTGGGTGTTATATCTTTAAAAGACGGAACCCTAACAGCGGAACCGTAGGCGATAAGCAGGCGACCGCGGTAGAGGTCACCACACTTCCGGCCGTCAAGTACATTGCTTTCGGCCACTACACGTGTTTATCAGGCCCTTAAATTGAACCAGCCTTGTATTGTGTCCTCAAATATGATTTTCCTTGAACTCTAGTCATTATTCGTGCTTAGTTCTGTGAACAAAGCGAACGCAATGATCACGCGTCAATAACTGTCAGATTTTTATAAAAATACCTCAATACACGTTGGTGGTCATCAAAAAATGACTACATAAGTCATTTACAAAACACATTTGAATGATCAAACGATTAAAGCAATGAAAAAATAACAAAACAAACCTGTATTATCAAACATTGCCCTTTATCAAGCGCGTTATAAGCCTATATTCATAATGATATGACTAAAAACCAAGACTAGAATCATGATGTGATTTTATTCTTTAAATATTTTGGTTTACAGTATATTTATACTGTCAATTTATTTTTTTATTTTTGTGTCACATAATTGATATGCGTTCATTCTTATGGTACTCTTTTAAACAACGGAACTGCATACTTGTCAAATTCCTACATTGTGCCGCCAAGGACATCACTGGGAACGTACGCGGTACTGTATAATAAGCAACAATAATGAATGCAATTAAACAAAGCCGAACAGACGAGCGGTCAAGTGTCCGACCCTGTGCGGGGACGCACGCGCTTCCGTATGTATGATCTTGCTTTAGGCTACGTTCAAGATCAACCAATTCCATTCCATTATCCCTTTATCTAAACACTCGTATGCATATTTATAGGGCTAAAGTTTCAATACATCGGTACATTATTATAAAGTTAAATCAACTTGTTTTGCTTAATGTATTTGGTCGCGTTGAGGTGCATATTATTATTTATTAGTGTGATAGTTTCTACAACAGTTTCTACAAAGTAAGCACCTAAGTTTTATACTTAAAACAATGATTATATATAAACTAATAAACATTAGAAGAAACCAACTAAATGACTATAAATTCATCAATGCGTTAATAAACTTCTAATAAGGCTAAACTACTGATAAAGCAATTCGTACCTTTACCAAAGGCCACTCGACTGAGATTCCAAGCAACACCAACCCAATACTTCCGCTTCCTTGAACCTGTGAATTAAAGGTGTAAATGTAGATATTGTTGCAAAAACAATAAAGATAAAATCACATACATACAGACAGTTAATAAAAAAAATATTTGTTCGATCCCAAAGAAGGTTATTTTCGATATACAAATAATATAATCACCATATATAAAAGTAATAAAGTTATAAGTGTATTTATTTCCTATATGTCCGCGGAAGTCAAAGCTCATGGCCTTCGCAAAGCTCGCGAACATCGCGTCGCTGCGCCGAATCCGCGAATAATTTTATTGAGTCATTTATACGTCACTATCAAGGTCTTTGACTCACACTAGTTTATTTGGGAGACTAGACTTCGATAAATGTTGACAAAATACATTCAAAGAACATTGCACTCGAATTTTACACAAAATTAATTTCAGAGAATCATTTCACTTGAGATATAAACACTGAGTATTTAAAGTGGTGACTGGTGACTAATTGATTTATCTATATGACGTAATGTATGTATTTTAGAATAACGATCAAATTATTTTTCTTCTCAAATCTTTGGTGCTGGGTAATTTTCATCTCCTCTATATGATGAGTTAACAAATACCTGTGTTCAAGTGTGACGTATGTTAAAATATGAATTTATATTTGCTTGAAATATTAGTTAAGCATGAACGTCATCGGGAAACACGTACCTAATTGAAAAATATATTAAATGGTCATGCACTATAGTTGATAGGCTTTTAAATCTTTTGATTACTGTTGCTAAGTAGTGGCACGTTGTTCTAATCTTTATAATTTAACTGTGAAGTGACGTATGAATGAGTCAATCTCTTATCACGCGCCGGTGTAAATATGTTTTTACGAGTTTTTTCTGATATTCTACGTCAATGTTACAACACGATTCTACAAATACGTACTACAGTTTACTGTTCAACGCAGTCACGCAAATATTTCGTGTGGAAATACGTATTAGACATTAAATACACGTTATATCATACCTAATTCCATAAAACAGACTTTGCACGGTGTTGTAAATGTTCCGGGTACAATATGACGCTCATGATAATAATCCAGACAAGATTATCAGTACATATCGTACATTTCGGAATGACCAAGTCGAAAACTATAGTTCACACAAGTTTGTTCGTATCACAATGACGTAATCAGATCATTACAACCCACACCATTGTGTTCATGAACAAAATTTATCAACAACTCGAGATACATGAACTCATGTATTTTAATACTGGGGTTAAAGAACCTATTTTGATAAAATTATTGTCGAATTTCTCTACCCATGTGACACGTACATAATAATATGATGGATACTGTCCGTTGACCTATCACGTGTGTGTCTACATTAGAACCATCTATTTAAACATACACAACATATTCGTACGTAGATACATAATAATGGTTTGCGAATTCCTACATCAATTGAAATCGATTGTCTACAATATACATTAATCGGTCATGATTTTCGTGACGACAATTTCGTCACAATGAATAAATTAGTATATTTCAATGCAATATTCATATTATCATAATGTACAAATGCTCGTAAGAAATAAAACACAATTTTACAAATACATAACATAGCTCTACCAAAGTATATTTATTACTCGATTTAAATTATGTTAAATTAACTAAAATCGCGGGTTACTCACTTGAATATACTGAACCTCTGTGGTTCGAAACTAGTAGAGCTTTTCTCAGTATATTCAAGTGAGTAACCCGCGATTTTAGTTAATTTAATATGTCTCACGGTAGTTATCATTTAAATTATGTTATTTATCTTCAATTTCTTTAAAGCCATTCCTTACCTTATATACACATACAAACATATATAATACAATGACTGTTTTTAACATTACCATAAGATAAAAAGCAGTAGCTTCGAACAACAAACGATTACCTAACAGTTAATACCTCTTACTTTATGACATTTGCAAACAACTAAACAGCAATAAAGTAAAAGTAGTAGCACATCACTTAAATTCATAATCCGACCATTAAAGAGAATCACATCGTTATGCAACATAATGACGTGTGAATATACGACGCAAATAATATTTGCCTGTTAAAATGCATTACACTTTCGTGTATGACCTCACAACGTACGTGGGCACGATATCTACTACAAATTCCATTACCTACTGCCGTTATCAAAGCTATAAAATGCACTCTACGTCCACGTAAGATGAATGGAAATCACACGACATCGAAATAAAACCAAGGGTCACGCGCTTTCCGCCCGTAGTCAGCACCCGCCATGAACCGGACTGACATTGAAATATGATATTATTTAATCTCGGAAAATTAATATTTACAAATGATGCACGATCGATATCCGATAATATCCGGACCACACTACGTGTCTAGACCAGACATGTCGCCGGATTGCCGTAAGTGACCTTAACCTACACTAATTAACTAATTGGACAGCCATTACAATTCAAACAACCTCATTATAAAATTAATTCTACGGCTAATTTAAAATCAAACAACAATTCAGAGACAATAAACAAGATAGGATTTTAAACAACATTTAAATGATATTCTATTAAAATATTGATATTAAACATACCGATTAAAGATCCTTTGTAAATAAATTAGCGGTCACTAATCCATTCCATTAATCACAAAATTGTTTTTTGTTTCTGCAAAACAAAAGTTGGCTCGGCAGCCATTCTCATTTTAAAAGAAGAACCAATACTTTTTTTAATTTTGGACTATGGAATTGAGGAAGGTATTCTAAAGTGCTTGTATTATTTTAAGCAACAGAAAAGGTTTTAAACCGATTTTTTTTAATTTTTATAATTTTGTTTTGCCTACAGGAATAATGACCCTCAGCCGCGGCCCGTGTGACCTCGACAACATGAGTCTGTTCCAAGACCTCAAACTCAAGAGGCGGAAAGTTGACTCCCGATGTAGCAGTGATGGTAAGTAACGCATACTAATCATTTATATTTCCGAGTAAATGGATACTTATCTTATTATAATGATTGTTTTTAATTTGAACATTTATATTGCTAGTCAATTTTGAAATACCACTTTTTTTCATAGTCGAACATTTAAAAAAAGAACACCATAGACATTTTTTATTTCCCGCGATGTTGAAACACAAAGGGTTGCCAGACTCGCCAGACCGGCCGGTAGTAGACGTAACAAGCCGTTATTGTTATTGTAAATAAATAGATAAAGTGCGAGACTAAGGTCGCAGCACGGCGGCGGTACTTGTTATTCGTGTCGAGATGTCTTCCATAGTTGTGACGCGGATCACGGACCGCTATCACTTTCTGTCGCTGTGAAGTCTTTTGTTACTAGTAATTTCATTTTCATTTAAACGTGACCCTAGCATTTCCACTAATGGTAGCGGAGCAGTTTTACTTTTTTGTTTTTATTTTTATTTTTGTAATGACATCTGATTATGTATGCTGGCTGAGCATCTAAGCAGACATGACTTCAATTTTCAAATTTTCTATGACAAATATCAAACCTTAATACAGACAACAATATGTTTTGAAAATAACTTACTGTATTAGCTACAAAACATATTATAAAACATGAAAACGATTTTCATATTTTCAACCGAATAGTCCGAATTTCAAAAAATATTCCGTGCTGTTTAATTTCATTCACATAACAACACCATAAAAACGTTTCTAGTGAAAATGCATTAAATAAAAGTCATTGAAATCTATATTATCATAATCGAATTACACAACGATGATATTCGTAAACAAATTAATGTTTGATAACGATCGTCACTGAAAGTTAAATAACAGATCAACATAACACGGCGTGAGAGAGTCGAGACTGGTTCCGAGAAATGCAAACTTTCACTTACAAATATTAAAAAAATAAACTTCCAAAAACAAGATCCGGTTCGACAAGTAACAGTCGCTGTCAGATTATGAATAGCGAGCATAATCTTCGTAATCTTATTATTTTTTAGTGTAACGATTATTTATAGAGACATTGTTTTATTAAAATAATAAAGAATCTAGACTAGATATCTCTGTCTATCTTTGTCTTCTTGTTATCAAATCTAACATAAATATTTTTAATCTGTATTTTCTAATTGATAACTGTTTAAACTTACATAAAAAAAATATTGTACTTCTTTAAGTTCTTCAAATATTTTTCAGCACTTTACACCATTCCATAAAGAATGTTAAAAGTTATTTGTAGTATTTATGAATAAATTTGCTGTAAACTTTAACTTTTCCCACATTAACAGTGAACTTGGAAAAAACGTTCACGCACAGATAAATATTTTTGCATTTCACACTTAATAATTATTACGTAAACAATGACGTAGCGAGTGAAGTCACGCTGATAAAGAAAGTTTACGTAAACTCACGAAAGGTGAAAGCAATAAATACCGGTGCTGTAATTATTGTTATTGTAGCTTCATGAATAAGTCATGAGAGAAAGATGTATTCACTGTCATATAACGTAACACCACGCCCGACGGCCCGAGGCTAACACAGACAATGATTTGAGAACATCTTTTATTTTTTGCATACACTCACTTAAGCTACACAATGCAAACGCTTGTTAATGGAAGTAAATTGCTTTTATCTCGATACTGTATAATATAAAGCACATTATATGTTACAAAATGTACATTACATACATACATAATAGTAAATTAGTAATACCTGTACATAGATTTCAATCTCATAGGTAGTCTCTTTGTCATTTATTTTTATGAATATAAACTACCGGAGTCAGGTATATAACTGAAAATTAATATACAGTGATTTTTCATCATCATTTATGTATCCAATGAGTAGTAAACGTAAAAAATAAAAATCGCAAATGTTCGGCAATTTAAAATTGCTCTCCGAGAATAGACGAATTCTATTTTTGGATATCAAATCGTGAATAAACCCGTGTAACGGTGTAAGTCGGGAATATCGGAGCGGGGCAGTGGCGGCGTGGAAAGCGGTTCACGTGGGGTGTGACGCGGCCGCAGCGTGACGCGGGGAGCGTCATCGTGACGCGCCCCTCACGCACATTTGTGACACACCACTTTGTACGTACTAACGAGATAACGGACAAGCCACTTTGTTTTTTGGCCTCTCCTAATTGTGCATGGCAAATGGGCTTCGTGTCATTTAATTTGTTGTTTAAAAGGGTTCGTGTACAGTACCTACATCAGCTAGCGGTGACAAATTAGTGTTCGTCATTTGTTTTAAAATATTAATTTTATTTTATGTACACAATAATGTACGTTGGAAACAAAATGAACTTGCGTATTCAATTTATGATCAACACGCATAGCCTTGAAAGCTTTGTGGAATTTTCAAGGAAAATGCATCACTCGCTTATCTGCTGAATAGTCATGAAGAGTGCATTAAACTCACATAATGTTATGTTATATAAATAAATTAATAAAATTAAATTTCCTGTAATGTCTTATCAACGTTTGTTTACAATTTTAAATAACTATACGTTCTTAGCTTCTAATAATAAATGAGCATACGCACCTTTAAATTGTACATACTAATGCTAGGAGTGAATGCGTTAAAATATTAGTAGAAAAACTATACCTACGTATCCTTATAACTTGTAACAATAAAGTTGTTGTACTGACTTCCGAAGGTCTCTGATAACGGCGTGCGTAAATAAATTACTACAGACTCAACTGAAATAGTAAAACTATTGTATCGTCACGCTATTTTCGCTTGTGAGGCCAGTTACACTTGAGGTATCGGAGAGTAATACCTTTTCAATATCGCTGCAGTTTGGAGGCCAATTGTTCGTGATAAGATTATCTAATACTGCAGAGTGTAAGCTTGGGGTAGAGTTCTAATAAGTACCTAATGTAAAGACAATTATTAAATACAGTAATGAATCTAATGAAGAATGTGATTGATGCATGCACGTCGGGACGCGGGACACCGGCGGTGGTGCGCCGCAGAGCGCGGACACGTGGCGACGCGGAGCCTCGGGGTGTCGGGGCGCGGTGCCGTGGTAGGGGTGTGACCCACTTTCCCATGTGTCGGTGACCGCGGCCGACCTTCGTGCCTGCACCGACTGAATAAACGATCGTTCATCCGCCCCGAAATAAAAGACTTGCATATTGCGTAACCGTCTTTATTGTTGTCTGTCTACCACAATTCTTTTACTAAACAAATACCACATCGTTTGCTTAGATTACTCTGCCAGCTGTAATGTGTGAGTAGTGTAACATAAAATAATGAACTCTAACGCTCGTACAAAGGCAACGAGATACAGGAAAACTAGCTATGTGCAACATTACCACTACCATAAACAAGTAATCAGAACGGGACGTTTATCTAGGCGCTTGTGTGAGTCTACCTAGAACCTCTAGTGCTATTGCATCACGTGGCTAGAAAGATCGGTCCCCACCAATGATGTGGCAAAGGACGCAGCGTGAAATAGAGATCGTCCTCGAAGCGAGAGCGGTGCACGCGTTGCACTAGTCATTGTGCGGTTGCAGTTCGCACGCACGGCCGTCTGAGTGACCTAATAGCGGCTGGAGGGAGGGACCGGGAAGCGCTGCGGGGAGCGGGGCGCGGCTGCCGCTCGTGCGGTAGGTCGGGCTCACTGCGCGCGCCCGCCGCCCGACGTCGCGCCGCCGACAGTGGAAAACTTTCTTCGCGACTTTTCCTCGTGTAAACAAAACCGCGCACAATTTTGCGCCCGCGCGTCCCTGTTTCTAAGCTGGAAAACCGCGCTTCATTGCTCAAATGACGTTAATTATTTACACTGCGATACTTTTGTTTTTCCTTAAAATTTTTAAATACCTTAAAATTTGCGAAACTACCCTTGTGGACAATAATGTGATTAAATAAGATCGTTCTCCTAAATCTCAAAGGACTATTGACCGTGTTTGCGATGTAAAAGCCAGGTCACGTGCGAGGGTAAAGACTACGCCTATGGATTTAGTAATAAAAAGTCGGTAAAGTTTAGTGTTTAGAATTATGGTAATGATTTAATTTTCGGTACATATTTCTATTTACTTCTAAGCTCGAACTTATTCAGAAGATATATCACTTATTCGTGATATTGTATTATACCCCTTTCATATACAATGCAGTCTTAGACTTCCTAGTAATAAGATTGCTGCCTTGACTTATAATTTTTGGGTAGTCTAAATATTCGTCATAAATTCTTTCATAAATTTGGTACAGGTATCTACCCATAGGAAGTATAATTTAGGTAAGCAATACTTTGCTTAGTAATAAATATATTTTTAATAACAAGTTATTCGAAAGTTTTTGAATGATTTAGGTATAATATAAGGATCTATAATAATTATAACAATATAACATAATAGACGTTATTGTTGTGTGACGTAGAGCCCTTTGTGGTGTGTGTGTGAGCGCAGCGCAGGCGCAACGCTTCCGGGCGCCGCATCTGCGCTCACGCCGCTTTCACTTTCTCCTCGCGCGCCACCGCATCTCGTGCTCGCGCCGCGACCCGCATCCACGCTTCCTACATTTTCCACATCTATTCCGGATAGTTACATAAATTGCAACATTGTACACCAAAAACTGAATATATCAATTAGTTACTATCGTGTAAATTTGGACATCGCGATCGTACCTCATTATGATTACTCGTTCCAAAACTTCAGTCCATAAATATAATAGATTAGTTTTGAATGTGGCCGGGACGGCAAAGGCGGCGCTCACATCGTGACGCAACCGGCTAGCTAATCTAGTCGGCGGCGTCGGGAAGTGCAGTGTCGCGTCCCCGCGTCGCTCCCCGCGCACTCTAACTACGATCGCGCCGCGCGGTCGTTGACTTTTCACCTAGTTTCTATTTGTCGCTTCTAAAAAGTCCATGGTGTTCTTTTTCTATCACGTTGAGACAAGAGTTTGCACGTCACTGTTCTTGACCGAAACGCGTGTGATTAACAGGCGAGTCGGCCGCAGATACCAGCACGTCGTCGCCGGACCCCGGCCCGCCGTCGCCGCGCATGGCCGAGGCGGGCTGCAGCACGCCGCCGCATCCGCCGCCCGTGTTTGATGGCGGCGGCTCCCCGACACCATCGCCTGCTTGCCATCCCACCGTAATCCGCTCTGCGCCACCCTACTCTGTCATCAAGTTCGAGAGCAGCCCGGCTTCTGTCAAGGCAGAATGCTCACCTGCCAGCAACAAACCTGATGCGACGCCACCCCAGCTATCTTCTGTAAAGCTTGAAAACACACCGGAACCTCAACCATATAGACCACGTGCGCTGGCTCCACCGCCACCTGGTTCACACACGTCGCTATCGCCTGGACCCTGGCCTCCAGCTGCCTGCATCAACGGTGTTAAACCGGAGCTGATAGGCGGACATTTCCCACCTCAACCTCTAGAACCTAAACCTGGTGCACGAGGGTCAACACAATGGCGAGGTACTCCTGCTGTAATCATGGGCGAGTCAGGTGGAGTCCGGACAATGTTCTGGACACTGCCAGCACCCACATCTAGTGGAGAGCCAGCAGCAAGCGCGTCGCATACGCCTACACCACCGACTCCTGACCCAGCTACGTGTAGTGAAGAATCAGCAGCGCGGCTATTGCTCAATCTGGGCGGTGAGCTGAGGCGGCCGCGTGGGCCTCCATTAAATATGGAACTACTTTGGGCAGGAGATGTATCTCAGCTGCCCGCGCATCAGCAGCTTACTGCCTTGAATTTGAGTGCTGCGGCCGGGAGTGTCGCGGGTGCATCACAGGTAGCAGGAGCCAGCGCGCTAGCGCTACCCAGACCAGAGCTTCGAGCTTATGCCCCTGAAGCGGAACGTGATGAAGATGAACAACCCATGATTTGCATGATTTGTGAAGACAAAGCAACGGGACTTCATTATGGCATTATTACATGTGAGGGCTGCAAAGGTTTCTTCAAACGAACAGTGCAGAATCGACGAGTTTATACGTGCGTCGCTGATGGTGGTTGTGAAATCACAAAAGCACAAAGGAATAGATGCCAATATTGCCGATTCAAAAAGTGTATCGAACAAGGAATGGTATTGCAAGGTGTGTATTGACCCTAATTAAACTTAGAGTTTTACTTTCATAGAATTTCATAGAGTAAGTAATTGTTACTAATGATTTTTATGTTACAGCGGTACGGGAAGATAGGATGCCAGGTGGTAGAAATAGTGGTGCCGTCTATAACCTATATAAAGTAAAATATAAGAAACACAATAAAAAAGCAAAGGCAGCGACGACAACAAGTCGAGCATCACCACCAGAGAAGCCCAAAGACCCTTTACCGCCTATCCCATCTCACCTCGTTAATGGTACCATTCTTAAGACTGCTCTCACTAATCCCAGCGAGGTAAGTTATCTTACGAAAAATATATTTTACTTAATGGCATTACATTTAAATAAAATATTTTTATTAACATTCGTATTCATTCCAGGTTGTCCATTTAAGAGCACGGTTAGAAAGCGCCGTATCATCATCACGAGATCGTGCCGTACCCCTGGAAAGGGCGTTACACATGATCCGAGCGTTGATCGATTGCGATGCCATGGAAGACATTGCTACGGTGCGACATCTACCAGATTTGCTCCACGACACCTCAGAAATCGGTGACAAACTATGTAAGATCGGAGACTCGATCGTACACAAAATGGTCGCTTGGACAAAAAAATTACCATTTATAATGGAAATACCTATGGAAATACATTCCAAGCTGTTGATGGAAAAATGGCATGAGATCTCAGTACTGACGACGGCGGCGTACCAGGCGATGCACGGGAAGCATGCCCACGCGCCACCCTCATCGGACCACGAACAAGACTTTATGCAAGAGGTGAGTACCTACGAGTTAATGTTACAACGTTAGTTACGAAAGTCTCATAAAATTGTATTTTTCCACACAATTTGACTAACGAGCCCTAGATGTAGCTCAAGCACGCTCCGGGTCACATTCGCTCCAGAGACTTCCGCACATGCGCCGGAGTGCAGTTACGTGATCTGCATCGCTTGCGCAACCGCGGTAGAAAGTCGCCGGCTGCGGCTGCCAGACAACTAGTTGCACTCGGACGTTTGCACACTCGCCGCATAACCAGCTGTGTTACACTAGTCAATTAATGCAGCGCACCAGACGCTGAACGTTTCTATTATCTTACAGATGTCGAGATTAACTCTTAGAACTTGATTTACTTACCATTCTCTAAGCTTTGACTTCTATTTAATTAGCTGTATTTATTTATGTGATCAGAATCAAACAATGAGGGATATTTTTTATTTAACGCGATTGGAAAACAAAATGCAACTAACAAAATCACGACCTAAGAATTGCATGCGTTACATAAACTGCACACGCGGTGTTGTAACAACGGTAGTTACACAGAAAGTATTTTTCATTGTCTAGAGCATTTCCTCTTTATTTATTCATTAGATATTACGTAAATGTAACGTATTATGTTCGCATACGCGCATGCACACAATTTTCACCGATTCGAAATGACTACAAAAGCAGACGAACTGGTATTTCAACTATTTTTAGTTATTAAAATGATGTTAGTTTTGTAATATGCTAATAGGATTTATGACTAACAAGAATAGCCCTTGGCAAACGACATACCTCATTTGCATTCAATTATTGTTAAATGAGATGTAAGAACATACATAACTATGAAATCGTTGCTATACATATAAGGATATTAAGTACAATGTCGTCAGTTCTTGCTATAAAATATCTAGAAAACTATCCTTCATACTCTAAATTGAAATTTAAAAAAACATTGATTAAAGTAAAGTAATTTATATTAACGACTACTAATTTGTTTCATAGGTGAATGCTAACCTCAGGACGCTACAGAACTGCCTGACGTCACTGATGGGTCGCCCCATCACGTTGGAACAGCTGCGGCTGGACGTAGGACTGGTGGTGGAGAAGATGACGCAGATCACCTGTGTCTTCCGCCGCATCCAGCTCCGAATGGAGGAGTACGTCTGTCTGAAAGTCTACATACTCTTAAACCAAGGTAAAAGCAGTTTATTTGTATTTAATGTTTTTTTTTTCAGTCGTATAATTATGTCCAATGAGATGATCCAATGAGCTAATGGACATTAAACATCGACGTTGCACATATATTTAAGACCAGCTTTTACCCGCAGCTTCGCTCGCGTCACAAACGGATAAAAAATAGCCTATGTGACATATACCAATACACCAATTCTATCTTTCCGATTTATAATATTAGTAAGGATAAACGACAGTTACTCTTCTGCAAAGATATGTGAGCAATCAAATGTTTATAAAAAAATTCTTACTTTCTCCTAACTTCAGTGCATTGTAAAATAAGTTTAGCTCAGAAATTAAAACTTGGTCTTCAAACTATTAACGATCTACAACGTTGAGTTCTTTTTATGCAGCAATGTTTACAATAACAGTTCAAGCTCTTCGGATAATCGCTATCACCCTATTAAATTATCTACCCATTAAAAATAACTCTAAATCTTAATTGACAAACTGGTATTCTAAATAATAGATTGACGTCAAAATTTAGAGTTCAGACAAATCTTTTATTTTTTTGTGTTAATTGGATCTGGATAACCTTTCGCCGCATTGCAGGCCACTGGGGCCATTTATTTAGGCTACGTAAATAGAATGAATGGACGTTTCCTTGTTTACGGAACCAGAATAATCTTTTTTATATTCAATTAGCAGATAATGTTTGCAGTAAATTCGTATAATCCAATTAAATGTTTATTGAATCGTAAGCGAAACGGTCATCGGATCGGATTTAAGGAATAGTGCAGTGTCCTCAGTTGTCGATAAGCAATTTACTTGAACACTTCCTCATTCCACATCATAATGACACAAATGACATAAAGCTGTGCACACAACTCCACTGGGATACGTTAGTTCATTCCTTGAGTAAGTCAACGCACCACATTGTAATCCAGTTACGGACTCGTTAAGGGGTGCATCGGCCCACGATGCATGTAGGTCAGTTACTGTTACGCAAGCTAGGCGTCCTACGCTATGACGTCGACCTGACTCATTATGTTGCCCGTTTATATCTACTTAGGTACTAGCCTTAACATCCAACACGTTTAATGCCAGTTTTACTTCCTGAAGATATGCACTACGTGACATACAACTCTTGAATATTTTATTAGTCGAATAAATTCAATAGAACAATCATTTCACTTTTAATTAAATTTATCTGCATTCCTTCCTGCAATAAACAGAACAGCTATTTATCATCATAGAAAGAGAAGTCAAAAAATACTTTCTAATACGATACGAAGGCTTCATAAATCTGGCTCTAGATTTTATCTTATGATTAATAGGCACAATGCAATAAATGACAACACAATAAAAATCTCAAGTATAAGTGCCGATGTGCGCGGTGCAAAGTGTTCGTTAATATTATTATGATTTATGTTACAAGTAACCCAGATGTGGCGGAGTCGAGAGCCGCTCGCGACACCGATTAGGAACCACTTCTCAACGTTGATAACAATTTCACTCAGTGAACTTTGCTGCCATACGAAAGTATTGATATCATCTATAATAATTGCTTTATTTGTTTCGGAAAATTTGGATAATTTCTTCGACCACTCTTCTACACCACGTTTAAATACGACGCATATGCGCTCTGAAATGATGCGCTTATATAAGTAGGTACTTATATTCATAACCTTGTAAAATATAGTCACAAATTGAAAACGTAATTTCATTAGCTACACCGCAAGTTAAGTTACAATAACTAAGTTTGAGACGCAATAGAATGTACCTCGCAACTCGCAAGACGTAAACTCAGTCACATCTAACCTTCGACGATAATGTTTTACATGGCTAATCACAGTTGGTCCGCTCGTCCTAGTACTATGGCAGGGAAACTGTGACATCCTGTGTTATCGCCAGTAACTGGGTCGCACCACGCTCTAGCGCCATGTTTGAAAATTATTTTCACCGCGCATGCACATTTATACGTTAAGTAGGTGCGCTGTTTATCAAACTATGAAAGTACTCAGTGAGTGTTTAGCCGCGCTCGGAAATACCGCGTATTATGTTGCACTATGCTTATGTAAATTAAACTCTCAACATAATAATACTATGCTATGTTTATGTACGTACTGCAACAGTTACCAAAGTACACAGATTAATAGCGTCGTCTCAGACAGTAGTGAATAATGAATCATGTGACAGTTTGACTCCATGAAAGCAATACTTCTTGCATATGGCACCCAAGAAATTTCATTTATTCCAATCCGTTATGGGCCTGTTAAATTCTCAATTGACGGTGACATCATCAAAATTGATGAAAGTAGTTCACTCATATTTTAAATGTTATTAGTCAATGTTCACTATGACTAATATAGCATTTTAAAACGGATTGGGTAAACAAGGACTTTTCCTTATGCCTTTACTTATCCGTAAATCTGAAATAATAAAGTCGCAGCTGTACTTGGTTATCAAAGAATCCTCCAAATAGTACATTTTGTACCTACTGTGTACATAACACAAGGAACACTTATGTGCCAGTTGTCAATGAAGCTAACTATCGAACAGAATTGGCTTCAAATTGATATTGTTGATAACCTACTTATGAACTGATTGAAACGCATGCGCACTGTTTTATATCAGTCACCGCTAAAAGAGAAATGTATCGAAAGATGCACCTTTTGATTCTAAGATTTTAAGCGATTCCAATAAAAATAGCCATTATCTTCAAAAATTTTAGGCGAACGTTTGTAAAAAATAGAGAAGGAAAATTGTCCCTATAATTTACCACGGTTACTTGTACGAGTTTGACACCGTTCAATTTTCACTTTATACACAAGTATACCTGTGTGTGTGTGTGTCCTGGTTGGTACCATAGCTGTACTAGTGCGGACTACGGTGAAATGGAAAGCGCTTGCGCAACTGCGCCCGCGTCGGCTGTGCCGCTGTGTGTGTGTTTGTTAGATACTTGTAACAAAATGTTTGTTGCATGTGAGCCGCATTGAGTAATGTTTTAGAATTTTTGGAACGTATCGACTTATTTGTCACTATGTATAAAGTAGTATCTTTCATATCATATTGTACCAACAAATAATTAACAAATCAAACTTAAAACCCAAATTATAAAAATATTAAGGTATTTCAGTCGTAACACTCTAATTATTGTGTAATTAAATCAAACAATACATCCATAGTTGGTTGCCCTTTATGTTTAGAATTAAAACTGTAGCATTGCATTCAAAGGCGCATTGCGTATAATAATGTAGCGTTAGTTACGTCAGCTAAAACGGGACAGCATTTCACTCTCGGAGCGGAAAGCGCGACGCGGAAGGCGAACTTTCTCTTTTGCAGCGCAGTGCGCGCATTGAAAAAAGCGCAAGCGCAGATTATAGAATGAACGAGTACCGCTACGTCTCGCGCGCCTTTCTTTACGTAACCGATACAACAGGCGCGCGCGGCTCATATGCACTCGTACAGGGCACTGATATCACAGGGTAAAATCATACTTTAATTAATGTAATTTTGTGACTCTGTTAAAACGGCATGTTTTGTATACTATATGTATTAATATCACTAACAATATATTTGAGTTCACCAAAATTATTCTCGATAGGAATATTATAATCTACATAAATTGTATATTGTTCAGCAAAAATAAACAAACATCAATTAAATGTAGTCGCAATAACAGCACACACGAAACAGTCGCGCGTACAATATCGTGGAAAAATGCGCGCGCGAGAGCGAGACGGCAACAGCGATGAGGACGCGAGCGAGCTCGAGCGGAGGTCAACGGCTAGCCGCGGTCGTTGCCCTGCTATCGGAGTGACCTACTGAGCGCGTGACGTCACCGCCGCACCGCGCGCGCCGTGGCATTGGTTCACCGCTACCGCTCAGCGCCATCTACAAGCGAGTAGGCGCACTACACGTGATCGTCATTGCATGATTGTAGTAATATAAATTAATCAATACAATCCAATGCCATTCGCTACTACTACTACCACAGCACTCGTAGAATATTTTATATTTACGATGATTTTGATGAATTAAATTATTCCTACATATTGGTTCACTATAATATAAGAGATGTTTAATTCTGTTCGCGTTTGTTTCAGAAGTTGAGTTGGAGGGTATTCAGGAGCGGTATGTGCAAGTGTTGCGCAGTTACCTGGAGCACGCTGCTCCGCATCATCCAGGACGGTTACAGGAACTCTTCGCCAGGATACCTGAGGTAAGTCGCTACCTACTGTTTCATAGTTTCTTAATATCTTGTTGAATTAATAGAAGCCAAAGGCACCATGTCAAACAGTACTGAATTGTGTGCATTGCTTTCACCTCCAATTACAAACAAATAAGTATCTAGTTGGTTTTTATAGCGAGAGAGAGTGGTACGTAGATCACTCAGGATACTAAATCTTAGTCAATCAATATGTTTGCATAAATACGCATTTTCTACAGCCAGTCTCGTTACCAAGGGATAAGATAGCAAATTTGTCATGTATCCCGCCAAGTTAAATTTACAAGATACATTCACAATAGAAAGTGGAAGGAAAGCTTTTGATTTCACGATACTTAGTTGTCGTTTTCACTTACAGATCCAAGCGGCGGCGAACCTGTTGCTGGAGAGCAAAATGTTCTATGTACCTTTCGTGCTCAATTCGGCGGAGATCAGATAGTACATGGCGCAGCAGGGCGTCTAGTTCTCGATGTACGAGCGGCTGACTCCCCGCCCGCGCCCGCTCCCCCGCCGCACGCCCGTCTTATGATCGCACTCGCCACATGTGTTCACACGCCGCCACACGCGCCGCCACGCCGAGCACACGCGCGACCGCGCGGCTCCCGCGCACCGCGCTGCACAAGAGTTCGTACAAATGTTCCTACTCCGGCACCGACAATAAGTGCGCCCGCCCAGTGCGACAAACAGTGACAGTCAACACAAGTGCGGTACATTTATACCTTTGTTGAGTCGATGAGTGTATTGGTTTATTGTTTAGTAGAGGAATTAAAACGTCCCATACGACAGACTGATTTATTATTAAATAGCTATTACGTAAGGTACCAGGGACTTGAATGCGTGTTTTATACGTGGTAGTGTATACTACATAGTGTTAAATAGAATAAAATATATATTATGTTACTATTTAAATTTGTCAGTCGGAGAATCGCATAATATATTATTTCTGTAAATATAGAGTAAACTTTACAATATAGGTAATTAAGTCGTTGTTTTAGACAGAATTGTTTCTTGTAAATGAAATACTGCTGTTTTAGTTTGCATTTTATATTGTCTAGGATTAACCAGTAGATTAATTACTGGGTGTGTAATATTGAGAATTTCAATTTAATTTTATATGACTTGTTCGTACATAATGTAAGTAGCACTAAGTACCTACTCTCAGTGTTTACCAAGACTGCTTGTATACAACTGTACTGTTTATACACTAACATAGCGGCGCGGTGGCTCGCGCGGTTCTTATAGTCACAACTTATGCATTTTTATTGCCAATACTTCGCATAACACAATACTTGTTTCGTTCTGAACGTTTCACTTCTCTATTCTGGTCTAACTAGGTGTAAGAGTGCGCGCACGCGCCGGACCGTCGCTCGCCACGCCGCGCCGCCGCGCGTGACGACGACGTCGCCGCGCGCGCCGCCGACTGCTCTCGATGCATTTCTAAACTGACGAACGTTATCTTTATGTGCGTAGGTGCTTCGGACATTAATTGATCTTATACTTTGCTTCCTTTGATGTGTTCAAATGTAATTGTGCTCAATGTACCGTGATTTTGTTCGGATATTCAAATTTTGTAGTAATCGTTTATGTCATTTCATATCGCATTCGTATCATTGAATTCCTTTCGCGCATCGTTCCTCTAGTATATGTAGATACACCTTGTACATACATACATTAAAATATTTTGTACATATTGCGTTAAATCTCGATTGCATAAACTATTTGATTGATTTACACCTATCTATAATTAATAAATAAGTGATTTAATTGTGGAGTCCTAATTTTATTACAAAACAGGTAAACATGCATGCATCACACAAATCACCATATCGAGACAATGAAAGACACGACAGAGACTATGAATTTATAATATATCATTATTACATGTCAACATCACAGCATTAGCCCTCTAGCATTCCTCTTCATGCAGTTTTAGGTACATCCATCATTTTCATGTGTTTACGCATCTAACTCTCCTGAACTACAATACCTACATACATTTAGTAAAGACGAAGTAAATATATGACTAACACGACTTACATCTTAACATAAAATAAGGTATCAAACAATAAAAGCGTATCATTACATGATCACAAAAAAAATCATACATAATGAATAAACTTACGAAAAGACTTTCAAACCTACTACTGTCAGTAATCACTGCCTTTCATTTTCTTAAAATTTATTCGCCGTTATCGTTAAATAACACTTTGTATTAATCGTTAATGTTAAAATTTGTAATAAACGTTCCATCAACGGTGAACAGTTACCACTAGCTATAGGGGGCGATGTAAGCCTTGTTAAAATTAAGTAATTACAACCAAAAAGTTCGTTCTAAGGACTTAGGTTCTAGTTAATTAGATTTTTTTATATCTTAGCTTTCTCACGGTCGACGTCGGCGTATTCAAAGCAAATAGTAGCCACATACCTTCTCACTTATAAATAAATATTTAATAATATAGACATCACAACCTGTCAGTGACGAATAAAGAAACACAATGAAAAGTCTCGCACGTGAAGGTTGTGGACAGACAAAGTTGACAGCGGATTGTACTTGCACTCTACATCGCGTTAAGTAGCTACAGTCGACATAACAAACAACTTGTAATATTAGATAATCCTGTTACCTGAATGAGCGATACACGTCCGTTCCTCATCGTGTTACCATTAGTTAAGTATTAGCGGTTAAATGTGTTTTGTACATTATAATTAGTTTGAATACAACCAGTTACGATACTGCCATCAAATGCCTAAATAGTTTTCAATTAATTTTGTTATAATTTACGTACGGTAATTAAGTTAATGACGTTGGTGAAATTATTAGTTAATTGTGATAGAAACAGTGATATGATATCGGAGTAGGCGCCACGCCTCGCCCGCGCGGCAACTCGTGCGAGCGAGCGTTAAGCGCCGGCGCCGCACGCCGCCCGGTGCGCGCGCGCCTTCACTAATATTCGGTCTCACTACGTGAACCCTTCACGTCGATTGGGTAACTATATTTATTTATTCATTTTTATCTAACTTAATTATAATTAATTAGTTATTAACAACACCATCCGAACGACGGTGTTAAATCTAAAGTCTGAGGTAAAGATGCCTTTATAGATTTTTAAACGTGTAATGACGGAAATCGTAAATATAACTATAATCGCGAATCGTGCATCGTTCTACTAATATGTATGTAAATGATAATGTATGTAAGTAATATTGACACTTATTTTGTTAGTATCATAGCGTATTGTTAAGGCGAAACTAACGGCAGTGTATCAAATGGGAATTAGATTTGTAAGAATGTTATTGGCGTTGTACAAAGGATAGTATTGTTAGTAATTAAACAATGAAATTGGCGCATTACTGGCGAGTACCTAATTAGAATAGTACACGACAGCCCGCTGAGGCTATACATTCATGTAACATGTAAATACAAATTATGCTTCGACGTGTAAGGCGGCTCTCGCTTTCGTTGCACTTCCAAATTATTTGCTATTACTGTGAAATAGGGCTTGTTCGCCTCTTCGTCTAATTTAAAGGAACTCGTAGTATAAACTTTTGAATATCAAAATTGACTGACCGATTCATTGGAAAAATTACAAATAATTTGCTGCTCGCTTTCTGCTTGCTATTTTAATTTTTAATGAGTTTGCATAACTTTACTACCGTGAGTCCCGAACACTTGTCGCCCGGGACCGACGGTTACAACCGGCGTCGAACGAGCTTGTGTGTCCGATACCACCGTGTGTTTATTTAATATACTAGCGTGCACTGTGCAGCGTCCCCGAGATGCTCTAACCTGCATATAAAAATACCACCAACTAATTAAGTTCAATCGTCAATTAGCACTGTATCATTACTAACGGCCCACTGTAGGATATGTAAAATCAAGAATATCATCATCATCACAAGACACACAGGCCGGGCCGATGCCGGTTCGTAGATAATACTGCGAAAATATTTTGACTGATATAGTTATGTAATAAACATAATAATGTTAATATATTTATAAGGGTGTAACAAAAACTTAATGCATTTCACGTTTCTTTACAGTCCATAAGAAAATAATTAATTACGTGTAAAATATTGCATGTAACATATTGTGACGAAATATTTTCACATTCGTAGTGTAAGGTTTGTTGTGTATAAAAATAGCGTTTCAAGTATTTCGGGTAAAAGAAGGGTTAAAATTTTGTGTACATTAGACATTGTATTAAAATAGTTATGAAATCGAGTGTAACGCCGTAAGAGAATATATATTTGGAAACGTTGACGAGTGTTTGTTGTATGTATTTCATGTCACAGATGGATATTTGAACTCTAAGTACATAGATATATATTCTACGAGTTATACTTCATGTTTTAATCAAATAATAACAGTAATCAATTTTGTTACAGTTTCATGAACAAACACGTTTCGCTTGTCTTTCTAATTTCAATGTTTAGATACAATTTTTGTGTCCACTTTTACAATTTTTCAAAATAGAATATAAATAAACTAATGATAATGGTCGAAGTCACAGATTGTATTAGTTGTAACTGCGAGTGCCTCACTGGTAGACAGTAGACACGGCGGTGTGTAGCGACTACATTTTATTTATAAGAGTTCAATGTGATTGAGTATGCTATATTTCACGTATTTAGTTGGGCTCGCTCAATACCAAGACTTATCGCTTTCAGACCTAGCATACATTAAGTATTATCGATACATTAGGGATCTATGTTTATACGTAGCAAATCACATTAGTTGCTGATTGCTGTACTGTTCTCGATGGAATAAGGCTGTTGTTAAAATTCGACCAAGTTAAGATTATACAGTGACTGTTAGCAGCACTCGGGAGTTTGTCGTTCGTGTACGTCTCGTTGAGTGGTGCGCCGGCGCCGGCGTAGTCAATCGAATGTGTACTGGTTTGCCAAGAGAAGTTACCTACAGTTGTGTTTAGTTAGCGATGCATAACGTGTTTGTACTTTAATTTGTTTTTTAGTTGTACTCTTGGAAATCAATGGTTAATAATTTAAGAAAATAAATTGTATGTGAAATATATGTAATGATTTTATTTTTTCCTATTTCTACCTCTAACAATAAACCATGTAAGATAAATACTGGTAAACTACCAGTTTATGAAAAAATATGAAGCCGTAATAATAATATTATTATGTACCTACTGGTACGTAGCAGCGCGACAGTCGCCGCGTTGCGGGTCGCGAAATGCTACTCATGAATATAAGCCTCTAGCATGGCTTGAAACTAGTCAAGTTCCTCGTCAAATGATTATGTGAGTAAGCCGAAAACATAATAATTTATTTAGTATGGCTCACGAAAGTTACAATACAAATACCTACTGGTAAGCCAGCATGAATACTAGTCTTCATCACTTTAATGTGTCTTTGAGTAATAATAATTTATATAAACTTGTCCTACATTTACAACATACTGGCTTATTATGATAAGTAAATACTTAGAGAAAGCCTAAAGCTTTCTAGGTGTCACGTGCCACCTGCAAGCCTAAAACCTAATAAAGATTGGGGACTAGAGAAGTGGGATTCTTGCCTCACTGAACCCACCATTAACACATATAAAAGGCACTGGGACTTCTACATAAACCAGCTCTGGAGCTGTGCTACGCCAGTTGCATCACATCTCTAAAAATAAATATTATATCCCAGATGATACCTAATTAGTCTTGCTAGTGAAGCCACGCAAGTTATGTTAGTGCCTTTTCTGAAAGGGAAAAATCAACCAAAGACTTCTCCCGCCTTGGGTGAGGCTACAGAAGTGACAGACTCTTACTGACTAAAAACCACCCCGTTCCTACTGCTGCTTTGAGCTGAAGCTCCAGTAACCCGTTAAGTTGCCCGGAAGTTATGTTAGTAGGTACCCAGTCTTCGAATGACCTGTTTAAAAAAATAATTATAAAAAATAATCTAGGTCTTAATACTATAGAAAATTAGAAACCTATGCATGTACCCCCGGCTCGGCCCTCTAGATCGTGTTGTTGCTTATCTAAAGCTTATCAGCCAACACAAACAAATCGTAACCATTAATTAAAGAAAACAGGTTGCAGTGATAACTTACTGCCTACTACCATATGCTTTAAGACCTTATTTATCTCAAGAACTGTGGAATTACCTACATAATATTATCTGAAGCTGATAATTTCTCAAAATGCAAAGAAAGTGGTTACTTACGTTTGTTGTTTCAAACGTTAAATAAAATAATGTTTTGGTTTTGACTTAATGCGTTAATCGCTTAATTTGCATTCTGACAATAGGTAAACTTTAAACGCAATTTATAAGACCAGAAAATCGATTTCTTGGTAACTATCTGTTGTTTTTTGCTTTTTCGCAAATAATGTAGATTTTGAGCTTTTGACAATATTTTTAGTACTCTTTCTGCCCTCTAGCGCCGAGTAGCATAATCAATGGTGAAGATGACAGATTTTATTCTGTATTCACTAGATGACGCTAGCCGTAATGTACTAGCGGGACTGTAAGAATATTAAAATAACTGGATTTAAATGAAAAAAAATATATTCTTTATTCTCTGACCTAGTAATACTTAATATGTATTAATTAAGATTGCAAAATATTATTTTGCCAAAACCTAAAACTATTATAGTCTATGGTCGATTTTTAACTCTATGGACCTCAAGACATCCAATATGCAGGGTTGCCAAACTGTGGGGAATTCCCCAAACTGCGGGGAATCTCAAGTTGGTTGGGGATTTATTGGGGATTGGCATTATGTGGGGAAAATGCGGGGATTTTGACATCTTTTGGCATTTGACACAAATTGGAAAATATTTCATCGTTTTTTATCGATAACAACATTTTTTTAAATCATAAAGCATGAAGGCTGGAGAGAACATGGAAAATTTGAAAAAATATGAAAATCGAGGTACATTTTGCAGCTATTGCAGATTTCTATAAGACATGCTAAGAATTTTATATGGAATTCACGTCGGACATTATTAAGATATTTGATTTCCGAAATCCTTTATTTTCTATTATGTGTGTTTCAAATCCATTAGAAGCTCAACAGTTTCAAATTAAATCACTGGTGCCTGTACTGAAGTGATGTCCAGTGCAGTGTGACAGTACAAAAATTAGGAGATGAGTGGCGAACTCACGCTAAGCTGAATTTTCATCAACATGGGCTTGAAGTTCATGGAGATAACATTGATGATGAATGTTATCGGGGTAAAGGGTTTTGCATGAAAAACGCTGCGGGAGAATACCTATCCTCAAACATAAAAATTGTTATTTCATTATTGCTGATATTGCCTTTATCAAATGCATCAGTCGAGTGCTAGTGTCCTTAAAAATTTTTAAACTGAAAGCCGCAGTAGATTGAATACAGATACTATAGTATCATTAATGGCTACAAGGGAAGGGATTAAAAAACTGGGCGACAGTGTCAAGTTGAACCCTTCGAACAAAATGCTTTCGACTAATATATGGAAAAAAATATAAAAGATAAACAATCAATATTATTTAAATAATTGATTATAGTTTTATTTTATAAAAAACTTTTGCGGGGAATTTGTGGGAAATCAGCAGATTTTTATTCCCCAATTTGGGGAATTCAATCAGGAATTTTGGGGATTTTGATGAATTAGCTTTGGCAACCCTGCCAATATGTCTTTCTGTCAAAAATTGTCTGCCGCTTGCCACATGTCAGTCAATAATTATTGTGGTTTTACTATATTTTACTAAAATTTTATCGCAAAACAATCACGTAAAATGGTAAGTAATACTTTTATGAACTTTATAAGTTGATATACATCTAATCTGCAATATATTCTAATGTAATAATAACAAAACCTGTAAAGAAGCAAGTTAGCATGGTGTCATGAATAATTCCATTTCAGAAACCCCTTATGCTCCAAGGGCACGAGCGTGCCATCACACAGATCAAATATAACCGGGAGGGTGATTTACTGTTCTCCGCGGCTAAAGATGCGAAGCCAAATGTATGGTGGTCTCTGAACGGAGAACGCCTCGGGACTTTCAATGGGCACGGTGGTGTAGTATGGTGCCTAGATGTAGACTGGCAGACCATAAACCTGATCACCGGTGGAGGTGACAGTTCATGCAGGTTTGTATTCCCTTACTATGCTTTGTAGGACTAGTTAATACAAAATAATATTTTATTAGGTACATTTTGTCACAACTTTATTGATATGTGATAATACAACAATAGTGATGGTATTCATTTTAAATGTTTTACCAATTTCCTTACCTAAGGCCCGTATTAATAAATAAGTCTCAATCACGATATCAAGACCGGCATCAGTTGATACGTTCTCAAGATGCGATCAGCATCTTAATGTCGACGCTAATTAATAAACCTATATCCACACGATCTCAGGTGATACCGCGGTTTGGATCGGGTTATCAAGATTCGTAATTTGACACTCAATGAAATCCTGATGTTGAGACTTGTTACGTCACAGCGAACGAACTATTACATCTTTCGTTCATTCCGTTTAGTAATAGCTTTGTAGAACGATAATATTTAACTCTGTATGCATAGGAATAAAAGTTTTTTTCCAGATTAAATTGATTGAAGTTTTAGGAAACTATATTACTTTTTTATATTGTATACATTATGATTTGTTTGACCATAAAAAAGCACTATTTATTATAAAGTTACGTTTAATTTTGTGACAAAAGCACAAACCTACCAGGGATTGCGCGTCACCTCATTATTATATCTGTCTCTTTCTCTCAATTGTTTATTAGGTACTTGATAATACAATCATACATATCAGTATTTCGTGTTTATTTACAAGTTACTTATTAATCGACTGCCTCGTTGGCCGAGTGCGACTGCCGGGCAAGGGGTCTCGGGTTCGATTCCCGGGTCGGGCAAAGTACTGCTGGGGTTTTTAAAAATTATCAGTAGTAGCACGGAGTCTGGAATTGTGCCCCGTATATGGCAATAGGCTCACCCCCTATTACATGGGACTCATAGCATAGTGAAAAGTGGGTGTTACATTGTACAGTGGCATAATGTGCACCTCTGCTTACCCCTTCGGGGATAAAAGGCGTGATGTTATGTTACTTATTAATATTCGATAATGGAGTCAAAAATACTTATTCAAGCTAGCTTGATCTCCTGTAGATATTTTAATATAGGTTTTATGGAGTAATGCTAGCAGTCGTGATACTTTTCTAACGACGTTTGATACTGTAGGCTGAGATAAATAAATGAGATCCCTGCACACAAATTGAAAGCTTTTGTCATTATTAATAAATCGTTTAACATACATAACAAATTTAACTTTTCTATGTTTACGATTCAATTGATCAAAATAATTTACCTGAAAGGATGCAAGACTGCAATTTCTGGTGCAACTGGCAGCCCTCTGTTATCACTTTTTACCAAATTATTACTTATCAACGACACGATATCAACAGCACTGATTCTTGATTAAATCGAAACCGTTTTGCGTAGGTAATTCGAAGGGATTTGTCGCGTCCCTTATATAAACTTTAGGTAGGTACTTAATAGATTTTGAAAAGGCCATAAAATATCATCGTATTAGTCGACTTCATCATAATAATTGATTTCGGAAATAATATTCTCAATATTCATGGTTCCCGCGAAATACTTAGGTACGAGTTCACGATATTAAGTCCAGGGTCGACTGAACTTAACAATCGTGGTCTTGATAACCGTCCTAATACCGATCTTGAAACCCGAGTAATGTTTATTAAACAATACGATCTCAGGTGATGACAAGGTCTTAAACCGCGTATTAGGTTTTGTTTATTAATATGTCGGAATATCAAACAGGATCTTAACATCTCACTCTTACGCTGATATCGGTTTATTAATACGGGCCTAAGACACTTGTGTATGAGACATAGATTATTACCAATACCTATGCCTTAAATTTTATTTTGTCAGTACCTAATATTAGTGATATGACATATTTGAAAAACTTTGATTGATGTTTTCATTGCACAATGTGATACAATAATTGCAGATCTTAATTTTTGTTTACTTTAAAAACCTTAACTAATGGGTTATATATTGGACACCTAATAATACAATGAAAACCTAGTTGGACCTCATTGAAGACCTATCTGACATTTTCATAATTATAGAATTCACACTTCATAAGGCTAAAGGCATGTAAATTTCACATAAAAGGATATTTTCTCATTAAACTATACCATCGTTATAGTTATGATGATTTACTTGTAATTATTTTGCTTACAGACTGTGGGACTTGGAGACTGGTAAAAACATAGCTACAATTAAGACAAACTCCTCTGTGAGGACTTGCAACTTCAGCTACAGTGCCTACCAGGCCGCATACACTACTGATAAGGCTATGGGACACCCTTGTGAGGTAAATAACTACTTTTTACTGTTTATTATTATGAGTATTTAATTATAATGTGTATTGTATGTGCAGTAATGCACTTGAGCTATTTTGTAGACTTGTATTACTACAACATTAAGGAAAAATAATAGAGCAAATATTTATTCAAATCAACAATGATAAATAATGTACTACATTCTACAACTACATTGATGTAGTATAATTATACTACAAAGTTTCTAATCCATCGAGTGTCTTATGGGCCATCCTCAGCAGTAAATTTGCAGGGAGTCATACATTAAATGGGTCAATATTGTTGAGGCAACTCAGCTGTTGTTTTCTCATTGTTTATAACACCTATATCATCTTTTCAGGTGTTCGTGATTGACACAAGAACTGTTGATGACTCTATCTCCAGCCAAGCTCCTATCTTGAAGTGGGAGATCACAGACTCCAAGGTGACATCCATGGTGTGGGGTATCCTGGATGAGACCCTCATCACTGGTCATGAAGCTGGAGACATCATCCAGTGGGATTTGAGGGTGAGTTGAGTATATCAACAAAGGTGCAGTAGTGTTTTCAGTGTTCCATGTTCCATGATTACATTAGCATGGTTGGGACAGTAACAGGGTAACCAGCTGCTTGAATCTGTATATTGGTAAATGCACCTATAACATAGGAGAACATCCTAGTGTGGGTGGTAGTAACTTGTGTTTACTTATTATAAACAGAAAGAGATAATTATTAGCTGAGGATATCTACTGCTGAATAAAAGCCTCTACTAGACTTGATGATAATATTTCATTCTTTCCAAACCTTTTGTGTTGTTTGGTTATTTTTGATTTTGTTTTCTAATAGTTTTAATTATTTCTAGACTGGCAAGAAGATACACTCAATTAAGGAGCACACGCACCAGATTAACGACATGCAGCTGTCACGAGATGGCACCATGTTCATTACAGCCTCCAAGGATCAGACTGCCAAGCTCTTTGACACAAGCTCCTTGGAACTCCTGAAGGAGTACAAAACCGAGAGGCCTGTCAACTCTGCTGCCCTTAGCCCCATCCTAGACCATGTGGTACTTGGAGGAGGTCAAGATGCTATGGAAGTAACCACCACCTCCACCCGCCAGGGTAAATTCGACGCTAGATTCTTCCATTTGGTATTTGAAGAAGAGTTTGGTCGTATCAAGGGACATTTCGGTCCTATTAACAGTTTAGCATTCCACCCTGATGGCAAGAGCTACGCGTCTGGTGGTGAGGACGGTTACGTGCGAGTCCAGAGCTTCGATCAGTCTTACTTTGACTATACTTTTGATTACAACAGGGATTGAGTTAATATAAGCAGGAAGGTATTATAATAAAGTTAAAACAATATTGTAAATGTCAATAAAGCCAATTTGTAATAAATGGTCAATTTGTTGTTTTATTTTGATCTTTTTTTTTTCAACCAACTATTAGCTCATCAGTGGCTATGCTTTGAGATTAAAGCTGTGGCACATAATCCCCTACAAGAATGTACAGTGCATAATGGGGAATTTATTGTTTGGAATGTCAATGGACACAAATAGAAACCTGAAACTACGTTTAACTATGTATCGATGGAAAACTAATATTACGTATACAGCAAAACAAGGATGACTAGCAAAATAAAAAAAACAGACAGTTCGTTTGTAAAATTAGTTATGCGTAGTACGCCAAAAAGGACCTTCGTCGCACGGAGGAGTGAATTTTGATCTGTTGAAGCAAGCAGTGTCCGGTTAACCCAGTTTCATGCCTACGAGTCTGGAGCAGCTTTACTCAACCATTTTGATTGGCCCAAATTGGTTACTTTTCTTAATCAAAAATAAATTATTTCGACTGTTCAAAACAAAATATTAATAAATAATCACACTTTCATTGATTGATTTTATGACCAATTTAATTTTAGTATTTTTCCAGCAATATTTTTAGAAATAAGTAGGTATGCAAAATTAAAAGAAAATTGAAGTTTTTGACAGTCCGAAAAAAGTATTGAAATCGACTAGTCGGCAAGTACCTACCTTACCCAATTGATTGTATTGATGGAAGCGTGTTATATAGCCTTCCTTTATAAATAGGTAATTCAACACAAACATATTGTTTCAAATCGGACCACTAGTTCCTGAGGTTAGCGCGTATTAAAGATTAAACAAACTCTTCACCTTTTATATTAAACTAGCTTCTGCCCGCGACTTCGTACGCGTAATCCCATTTTTTCCCGTCCCCGTTCGTGATTTTCGGTAAAAAGTAAAAAAAAAAATTGGTTAAAAAGTATCCTATGTCGGTCTCCTGGTTCTAAGCTACCTCCCTACCAATTTTCAGCCAAATCTATTCTGCCATTCTTGAGTTATAAGTGGTGTAACTAACACGACTTTCTTTTATATATATAGATGGTAATAATAAGATTTTGCGCCTATAGACGAGGGGTTCGGGCGGGGGTCGGAGCTAAAAGAAAAAAAAACTAATATTTTTTTACAATCTTATATAAAGAAAATACATTGATTTACGTTTCATGTACGACCTAATAAATTATCGCTTGCAGCCCAGGTTGAGATAAAAGTCATTTAAAAAAGGCTATTAAAACAAATTCAAGTAAATTGTATGCAACAATTTATTATATAAAACATTTCATTACATTTGGGGAATACTTTCACTTATGCTTATAAGATATTTCACAGGAAATAAGGCGTAGTATGTTGTGGCGGCACTTCTCTTTCACTATCAGGAACTGCTTGGAACAGTTTAGGGACTCTGTCGTTTACTGTATTGAACTCTAATATGGAGGCGACGTTGCCGCAGCGATAACAGTAGTTGGGCGCGGACCACACTGTCACCAGACGTTTATCAAACATGTATTTGAAACCTGGAAGCAATAGTTTTGTTAGATTTTGCATTAGAAGACTTTATATTTACCTACTACATACTACATTTTCTACTAGGGAAAACCCTTTGGATATAATTAAAGATTTGAAAAAGACAAAATAATAAATTGAACACCAACCTTCATTTACTAGCTGATGTGCTCTGCAGATTAAATTCAAATTGTTGTAATTCATAAAAAGCTCTGTGACATAACTACCAAACAACCATCCTGCACCTCTTGGGCTCACAGACCTGTAAACAAGAACATTATCTTTGTAACAAGTTAACAACCACTAAAGCCTGTCTCATATTATCCTTAGTAACTATGACACATATTTCCTGTATCTACCGCTCTTGTCGTATTTCTGCGACAGAGAACATGCTTAATTTTTTTTTCTTTTAATGTGATTGCTCTTCCTTATTTACTGAACATAATTTTTTTTTCGATTTGTAGCCGCGCGCTGTGGGCACATTTATTTTTAAACATAACATCACGCCTTTTATTCCCGAAGGGGTAGGCAGAGGTGGACATTATGCCACTATACAATGTAACACCCACTATTTACTATTTATGTTATGAGTCCCATGTAATAGGGGGTAACCGATTGCCATATACCGGGCACAATTCCAGACTCCGAGCTATTTCTGTGAATTTTTAAAAAAACCAGTAATACTTTGGCCGACGTGGAAATCGAACCCGAGACCCCTTACCCGGCAATCGCACTTGCGACCACTCCGCCAATAAAGCAGTCATTTATATTTAACTAAGGTTAATAATTATAGTTCTCTGCCCAATCTCAATACACCTTATTATACATGTCTTTGTAACTAAAATGCTTCCATACCACATCTTGACATCAGCTGGATCTGACCACAGAAGATCACAGAAAGCTCCTTTGTGAGGTATTTGTTGATTTCTGTCAATACATCTAATTTGATCTAACATGGAAATCTCTGGGGACAGCCCTCCATGCACACACAGAACTGTCTCGTCTATTAGCTGTAACAAATTAATTTAAAACACAATTTAGAAAAGATTCTATGTCATTGTTGTTAAGTGATTTATGCCATTAAGAGGTGCAAAAATACTCACAGCAGCCACTGTTAGCAAATCAAACACTCTACAGCAATCCTTCCATGCATTAGCATTCCCATATTTGTTGAGACACTCATCGTAGAAGCCATACACCTTTGTAATTTGACAAGTCTCATGATTACCCCTAAGTAAGATTATTCTGAAAGAAAACACCTAAGGTCAATAACCAATCTAACATAAACAAAGTCTTCAGGGAACAAGTGCCTTGAACTGAGAACTACTTAGAACATAGTATTATTTTTTTAGGCAATCCTTAAAGTACTTTACTGTCTTTGTCAAAAAGTATTCAAGATCATGGTCTAATATAAAATCAAAAGTCATTATTACCTGTCTGGATACCTCGCCTTTAGTGCCATAAGTAGTGTGAGTGTTTCTAAGCTGTAGTAGCCGCGGTCCACATAGTCGCCCATAAATATATATTTTGTATTGGGCACTTGGCCCCCTATGTGAAATAATTCCTCGAGGTCATAAAACTGAAACAATAGATTCATACAGTTGTAATTACATCTACCTAAATTAAAACATTTTTGTGAATTTATAAATTACTTTTAGTTTATATTCTTATACAAATACTACAGTTTGTCTTATCTGAATTTTTAAGAAATAGCTTTATCACAAAATGTTTTTAAATGTAAAGTTATTAGATACTATTTAAGATATTTGACAAGTGCAACTAGGTACTAGCATGTAAACAAAGAAATAAGTAGGTAATAAGATTCAGTTATCTAATCAGATGTGAAGAGTCACTGTAGTGATAGATCATTATAATCTTGTTAGTAATAACCAGATTGAAGTATATAACTAAGGCAACAAAACTTTTTTCTATTGGTTAAGTCCTCTTTAAGATAATCGTAAAAGGAAGGTAATGTAACAGGTTGAGCTAGATGCATCAAGTGTATCGTAATTTGATAAGTTATTTCACTTTACCTGGCCATGTATATCACCGCAGACAGTTACAGGTGTCTGCACCGGTTGTACATTGGGCTCCTCCAACAACAAGTCACAAACAATATTGCAAAGCTCCCGCAAGTCATCTTCAGGTAAATATTTACACCTCTTCGCGATCTCTATCCACTTATCCACGTCACTCATTTTGTGGAATATTACACGAAAAAGGGGTCGTTTATTTTCTTGACTATACACAGCAACGATTTTTGAGATTATATTGTAGGGGTTCGCCCCAAATGTTCAACCACGGTAGTGTAACTATAATCGATTAGTAATATTCAATTTGTTAAATTTTTAAAGAAATAGGTGTTGCTACCGGTATTGCAATTAAATAATATTCTAGATAATGTTTATTTTTAGTTAGTTGAACAGATCCAATACAATATTAATGTAAGTAGTAAATAAAATTTGTGTTAAGCCAAATCGATTAAAATAAATGTATAGGAAGAATCGGCATGTAGCACAACTCTACAAAATATTATGTCATTCTTCACGTCACTTTTGACATTAGCTAAACATTTACGAATTTTGTTATGGAATATAAACTAAAAAATTATCTCATCCAATGTTATTAAAAAATAATTGCTCTTAATATACAGACTCATATTGGGCACATACAGCAAAAACTAGCAAATAATACAACAGATGTAAAAGTAAATTAAAATATCTATCCAGGGCAAGGAAGGGCAAGTTACTAAAAATGGATACTAAAAATTTACTGAACAACGGAAACATACATAAAAAAAGTAAAAACATAAATTAGGGCCAATTGATAGATTAGAATTTATGTTCAGTTTATTGGGGTCGAATTCATCATCGATAACCGATAACCGTTGGGGTAAACGTATTCTAGAGTAGAGACCGCGTCTGTGCAAACGCAGTGTAGGGCGCCCTCCAGCTAGGTGGAGTGACGACATCCGCAAGGTGGCTGGCAGTGGTTGGATGAGAAGAGCTGAAGACCGAGCTCAGTGGCGTGCCAAAGGAGAGGCATATGTCCAGGACGTGTGGACGAATACAGGCTGATGATGATGATGAATTCATCATCATCGCAACAACTGGAAGGGCCCCGAATGACCGACAATTTCTACGACCGAACCGACACAAATTCGCTACACCAGCCGGCAAGCAACGTTTAGCGGGTTCGATTCTCGCACGGAACAAATCTTTAAGTGATCCGCAAATTGTTGTTTCGGGTCTGGGTGTGATGTATATGTAACTAATATGTTTGCAAATGCACCCACAATACAGGAAAAATCCTAGTGTGGGGCAACGTTACAAAAACGAAGCCTTCCAAAAGGGCCCCGTATGATTGTGTGGCCACAGCCACAGCATAGTCTACGCTGATGGCCCCCTGGTGCAGTGGGTGTCAAGGCCCGAGTGAATAGGTTGCTTATGGGCAAGCGTGTTCCATCGACAAGATGCACATAGATATCTGCCAGCTGACTGCACGTTTGGTGCGGTGGCTGGGCAACCAGCTGCCGTGCAACGTGTCGCGGGTTCTATTCCCGCACGGAACAACACTTTGTGTGATCCACAAATTGTTGTTTCGGGTCTGGGTGAATTTGTATGTTTGTAAACGCACCCACGACACAGGAGAAAATCCTAATGTGAGGCAACGTTTTTTTAAAGAAAAATAAAAAAGCTAATGGCCTGAAGAAAAAAAATAACACTTTAATATTCAAGATGTGTTCAAGGATACCGATCCGGACACTAGGTATTAACGAACATTGACATCTCTCTATTAGCGAGCTATATTGTTGTAGTTCGTTGTGCAGGGGCCGTAACAATCCTCTCTTCACACGTGCACACACTGCGATTACCCACCGTACGATTAATTTTTGCAACAGGTTTTCGAACCACTCATGACACTCACCTAGATTTTTGGTGTGATAACAATGACCATACATACATGCAAGTGCAACAGTGATGGTTACAGTTCGATAATGAGTACCCACTTTTAAAAATATTATCTGTGTTGGCTGCCGGTTTTTTTTTATAGGATAAGCTAGTAAACAAGCAGACGGATCACGATGGTAAGCAATCGGCGTCGCTCATGGACACCTGGAACACAGAGGCCTTACAAGTGCGTTACCGGCCTTTTGGAGATTAGGAATTTGAGGATTGTTGGGGATTCAGGGATTCAGGTCAAACCTTGTGGGTTAATTATCAACGCAACTTAAAATTATGAGAAGTTTAATGTTCTGATTACTGATATTTACTTAGGTAGGTACCTGTATCATTAAGTAAAAAGCCAAGAATTATGCTTACTTAAACAATTTATTGACGTGAAAACAAACATGCAAGTACATTTTTCGAATGTTATACATTTTGTTATTCATTAGGTTTAAGGTGCTTTTTTTGATATGCTGCTGTGAATGGGTTAAAATAATATGATTATAAATGTACTACTTTAACTTAACGCTAAAAGCACATTAGGTATTGAAATACAACAGACATTTTGTAGTCAGGACGGACCTTTTTTATTTGTCAGCGAGTCTTAGAATGCACTAGGCTTCGTATAATATGCACGTGATTCAAACATAAAGTACTCGTGTACTTGCTTTCAGTTAACAACAAAGTAAAGTTATGGTTTGTAGTCATAATACTATAAAGCTATTATTAAAACTAGAACCGGCTGTTTTCTTCAAATTTAACAACTTCATTTTGGATTTCAAAGAAAACGAGTCCGATTAAAAATAATATCACCAAAGTGCAGAGTTGCCAAGGCATTATAAATCACAGAATGCTATTTTTGAGATGCGAACCATACACTGGAAACAGATGTGTCGAATCACAAAATAATAAATATGTACCTGTGATGGTCCAAAAATAAACTTTATGATAACTACAACAAAGGTTAATGTGATATCAATCACAATAAAAGCATAAAGTAAAATGATTCTCGACCACCATAATACTAAGTTTATTCTTACATTGTATATTACTCAACAATATAGTGATACGTATAATAAAAAAGCATATCTAGCAATTTCGAGTTCCTTTATCTAAGTTTTGAATTTATTAACTTTTACAGGTATAAAAATTACTTAAACCCGAGAGAGTACCAAGTGATCACAGATTTTGAAAAGTCCGCTCATATCTATTAGTACAAAAGTAACCAATATTCTGAAACGGTTTCACCTATTAGCTACATAACATGAAAGCAGATGCGTGCCCGTCTGTTTATTTGATTATTTCTCTTAGGACGCGAGTGACTCATTGTATCACAACAAATGTTAATGAGACACATTCCACAAAATAAATACACGAGCACACTCCTGATTTCATTATACTATATTATCAAGATATGCTATAATAATTAATTTCTATGCTAATTCACGTTTGCGGGCCAGTACTCTTTGAATAAAATTACAAATGCATAATTACTTTGGCAAATACAAAACGTTACATACAACCTCACTAGTGACCTGTCAATGGCCTACAAAACAGAAATAAATAAAAATTTGAAACTCAACAACTACTACAAAAGTACTGGCGTTTAAACATTTATTTACGGGAGGTGCAGTACGACAGCTGTGTGAAATACACTCTTTTATAGATTTTAAATAAAAGACATTTCCCCTTTTTGTCAATATTTGCCCCTTCGCAAGTTATTGTTTATTGAACACATAACTGATTAATGAGCGCCAGGTGCCAATTTTTGTTTAACCAAAAAGACCCTGTTACGAATATTTAGGCTATACGTATTAAGCTTATCTATATCTAAAGTAACACACTTCGTTATCATATAAAAGGGAAGAATAAATAAATAATGAACATATAAAAGTTCAGAAAAACAATTTGTTCTGCTACCAAACAAAGTTTAGAGGACAATTTCTCAAAAATACTTATATTATGCAGAATGAATAACCTGGTCTAAATATAACGTTAAGCATTAAACTCGCTCCCGTAGTTTGGCGGATGCCAAGTCGCATTTAGTAAACATTAAATTAATTAATTTAGTCTACGCTAACAAGCAACACACGTGTCAATAAGTAAACTTATAAGCTAAACTCTAAAGCAATAACGTCGATATCATACCACGGTTAACATTAATTTAACTGTTCCCTGGTAATACGATATATCTGTAGCTGTGCGCCAATTAATATGTACTGAGTGTACACTCGTGTTGTAACTTAAAACTAATTCGAGTGCGCCTACCAATTATAATTCATAAGCAGAGATCCAAATCAGGGTTAAAAGAAACAGTTATTTTATACGAAACTGTCTCATAACTACCTTGTAAGCGAATAAAACAAAATTAACACTAAAAAACATGCAAATATAGTAAAAAAGATCTCTAAACAATCAGAATTACATTCAGATTTCTATTAGAAATATCAGTTCCGTTTATCAATTGTATCAGCCTCGGAACACAAGGTGGTAATGATTTTTGATGGACACAATTTAATTGTAAATACTGAGGTTTTGGTCGTTATAGATTGAGACCTTGAAATTGACAAACTTCGAAGCATTTGTTTTGGGTTTATTTTTAGCAGCAATCACTTGAACTGGCCGAGTACGAAAGCGTCAAGGATTTTGGGAACATACTCGTCGATACCAACAATGTCCAGAACTCCCTCGTGGGTACCATCCGTAGTACACACTTTGTGAGAAGCCAAGCTCATCACCACCAACCTGTAACAGAGAATATTATTATATAAATTTCAATAATATATACTTGTGTATATGTCGTAGGATAATTTGATAATTCGAATCTTCGCGGAAATCCTAGGGGTTTTGCGAAAACGCGGATAATTAGACATAGGCGAAAAATTATGAAATCTTACTGGACAAAGTCAGGATTTTTGTGAAAATACTCGTTACTATAGTAAGATTTGATGTGCTCAACACTGATTGGCTACAATTTTGCTGGCTGACTTCTAATTGGTTCCTAGTTTGCCGATGATTAACTTCAAGTATTGTATCAGAGTTATGAAGGTTTAGAATAGGTGAGAAAGGAAAATCACTAAATTGATTTTTATAAACTTTTTATTGAAAATTTTAGTATGTATGTTGTTTTCTACAGACAATAGGAGATCTCAGTCGTAGTAAAAAAAAAATGATCCAATTTTAGGGTGTAATCCATAAATGAGATGAAACTGGTCGTTTAAGACGACGAAAAAACATTTAAGACGTCAACCAATCAGAGACGATCTCTTATTGAACGCGCTGACCGACCAATCAGCGTTCTTATTTCATAACAGCCAGCGTTTCGTTTTGCAATCTTACTATAGTAACGAGTATTTTCGCAAAAATCCTGACTTTGTCCAGTAAGATTTGATAATTTTTCGCCTATGTCTAATTATCCGCGTTTTCGCAAAACCCCTAGGATTTCCGCGAAGATTCGAATTATCAAATTATCCTACGACATATACAACAAATCTTTGAATGTCTCACAAGAAACTTATATATTATATAATTATGTATGATCTGCAACTTTTGTTCTTTTTAACAGCCTCAACACAGGAGCTTATGTGTTGTTTTGTACTTTCAATGAATGATTACACAAACAACTTATTCATACTTTTCTACATAGAGACAAACAACTTATTATTTACAATGAAATGTGTGACGTACTTAGCTTCGGAAATGCCCTCAGAGCTACGGTATCGTTGCAAAGCTCGTACGGGGCAGTGGTCGGGTATTTCTTTGATGGCGGCCGGCGGGGGTCCGTAGCGACCACCCGGGCCACGACCCCCGCGGTGGATAATGTCCAGTTCCATGTAGCGCGTAGTGCGATCCACCATGTTGATAAACACGTCGTATTTTTTATGGTTATTTATAGCATAGTTTATTGGTGCATCTAACTGCACACGTCCTAAGTTCGCATTCTGTAAAAAATGGTATCAATTAGACAAAAGTAGTTGTACCGACTATGACTGCCTCGTTGTCCGAGTGGTCGAAAGTGCGACTGCCGGGCAAGGGGTCTCGGGTTCGATTCCCGGGTCGGGCAAAGTATTACTGGGTTTTTTAAAAAAATTCTCAGTAGTAGCACGGAGTCTGGAATTGTGCCCGGTATATGGCAATAGGCTCGCCCCCTATTACATGGGACTCATAACATAAATAGTGAAAAGTGGGTGTTACATTGTACAGTGGTATAATGTGCACCTCTGCCTACCCCTTCGGGGATAAAAGGCGTGATGTTATGTTATGTTAGTTGTACCGAGCGCAGGTTGTTTGGGACTTGAATTATTATTTTTTGCCAAATTTTCTGATGTTTTAATAGATTTTCTACTTCAGGGCAAGACATGACATGACTCTAACAGACCTAATCTAATAAGTACACTTTAGTTATAAGTAGCGTCTAATTCATAAAGACGAATTAATTTACAATAAGTATATAAATAATTGGGATTTAACAACATATTAATATTTTATTATATCGGAGAGAAGATAAACTTACTCTGAACAAGAACTCAGCCTCTTCGATGTTGCTAAAATTGCGTTCAACACTGATTATCTGTATTCCTTCTTCAGTAAAAACGGCCAAATCAACGTGGTTCTCGCGCTTCAATAGTTGCAGGGCCAGGACAATAGCTAAGAAATTAAAAAATATTTTAAATATTGAATTGCTTCTCCTTTCACTTAGTACTAGTACAAGTATATTTCTTATGTAGGTTGATGTATTAGGTTATTAAGCTGGTTATGTTATACCTATTGTGTACGTACCTGCATGCCCAGGAGTAACATTCATGTTGTAGAAGCATTCTGCCAGCAGATGCTTCTTGCTCTTCTTCTCAGTATCAGCGTCGCCGCCGCCGGTCGCTGGCGCTGGCTTCGCGGCTGCCTTCTTACCTTTCTTCGCTGTGGCTGTGAACGTCTTGCAGAAGTGACGACCTGTGCAAAGATTTTTAATCATTACATTATTTGACTTCATTGATTTTAGGATACATTTTCGCGTTAATGTATCCTTACTAATATTATAAATCGGAAAGTGAGTTTGTTTGTTTGTTCCACTTTCACGCCGTAACTTCTAAACCGATTGCTTTGAAATTTTGCAGACGTAAAGTTAGAAGTCCGGATTAAATAATAGGGTACTTTAAAAAGTCCCGGAAAAATTTGATATTCCCGAGGGAAAACAAAAGTATTGGTATAGATGGCGCTGTGTGTATAGTGTGTATATGTCACATTGGCTTTTTCCTTTTGTGACGCGAGCTAAGCCGCGGGTATAAGCTAGTAATTTATAAAGGTAACCTTTATAACTTTATAAAGTATTTTAAAATTAACTTGGGCAAAAATAATAAAAAGAAAACATTGAAGGAGTGAAAACAAATATTAAGGCAAACACAAAACAATACATACCTTTGAACATGTGGTGTCTCATGTCCATTGTTATGAGATATCGAGCGTTAGTAGGCGGGGTCAGTACCCAGGTGAGGTCGACCAGTTTGTTGAGAGCTGTCAACACTGCGGGATTTGGTGGTTGGTCGATACCTGTGCAATGTAAAATTTTTAGTTTTCTGATGACATAGTGGACACTGGTGTCTTATGTTGTAAATACTATACTAAATTACACCTAAAACCTTCATTAGGATTCAAATTGCATAGCTATTTAGTTGTGAAAGTTTTACAAGTTCTGTATAGTTGTTTTAAATGTATAGCATTTATAGATGTTTCACCAGTAAGTACAGGGATCTGAGCCTGAAGCTTATATACCATTTATGTGTTGTTTTCTGTTCTAATTAGTTATATTATTGTGGATACTGCTTTTGCCCTCACCCCAATTTTTGATCTCTCTCGGGTGTCGCTTCGTAGTGGTCCACTCCCACGTCTCCGTCTTGCTGTCAAAGATCTGACGTGTGCGGCGTCTAGCTTCCCTTTCCAATGCCACCTTTGCTTTCTCGTATTTCATAGGCCTGATTGTAATAAAAAGGTACAAAATATAAATTTACTTTTTTTGAAGAAAATATTAACTTGAAACAACAAATATTAACGTAGGAATATAATAAATCCAAAATGTGGCTCAAACAAAATAATTCTCTTGTATCGTTGTGTGAAATAAATTATTCTCTATTTAAAAATAGTACTTAACAATAAAATTCAATAAATATTGAACATGAAATGAACCTTTTAAATCATTCCACAAAAGGTGTGACTACATTGATAGTAACAGGAATATAATGGCGTATTATAACTCGTCCTTTGTCATAAAAGATAAACTTGATTGAAAACCAAGTAGGTACACTAGCTATACAAGACCAGTTTATCATGATCTCACTTTGTATAATTTTTCTGCACATTCAATGATCATTTTATACTGGATTTGCACAACTAGATGTGCAGCCGTGTGTAAAACAATTTCTTCTTATAAAGTTTGAACTTACTTCGATTTTTTAGCATAATTAGCCATCGTGATATAAACTTCCAGTGATGTAACCTTGGACTTCTTGATCTTGTCCTGGTTGCTCAGTAGAGACACTAGGATCGAGGTGGTGGTGGACTCGCTAGACAAGAAGCCCATGTTGTGGATGCGTTGGATGTTCTGGAGTAATTCCTCCAAGCTGAATTGAGGCAGCACTGCATCCCAAACCTATCACAATGGTGAGACAAGTGAACTTATATGCAAATAGGCTACAAAGCAGCATTTTTACACGTCAATTTTTCAAGCGAATGATGAGGTCGACATTCAATTAGTTTAGCGAATGCTTGAATAAGTATAGCTAGATTGTAGTGATTTAATTGCCTTTAATTAGATTAGATTGATAAAATTTCTGTTTGTGGGTCTAGTGTCAATGCGCAGAATTCGAAGTCGGTTAAGTCGAAACAACATGTTACTGTAAAATACTGCATACCTCCTGGGAAGTCAACAAATGACCAGGCACATGATCAAGTGTGAATTGGTTCTGAGTGGCTATCGCCGCGGCTGCGACGGGATCCTCGCAGTGCCTCATGTCCTCTACAGTCTGGATGTAATCAAAGATTTCTTTTGTCGCCGGTTTGTCTCCGATTAATTGTTTCGCGTGCTTGAGACCATAGATAGAGTACTTCACAACTGCATCACGAGCTAAAAACAAAGAAGTATAGTCATTTTACAAACATACGATATTATTTATTGACTTTCAAAATCAATTAGGTGTTGTTACTATATTTTAGCAGGGCTCTATATTTTATTATCACAGTCAATTGCGTGATGGACGAGCAAACGAAGGGTTCTGTTCTATTATGTAAAAAAAATTTGTTCATTGTGCTCCCATTTAATACTTATTTTATTCTCGTTGTGTTGTTATATTAGCAAAAAACATCCTTTGTGAAAATTTCTACTACAAATACAATTCAAGAGATACACCCTAATGACAAATAAACAGGGCGACGGCAGTCTTAATAATGGAATCTTAAATATAAAAGGGTTAACTTTATTCAATGCTAGGTATAATTCGTAACGGCACACGTGCACGACTGTACCAAGGTCAAGGTCAAGGTCAAACGCTAGTTCTTTCTTTATTACCCTGGGGAACATAATATCTTATCAATCTCCACTAACTCAATTATAGACCATATTTCCAATTTTTAGAGATTACTTTTGTATGAACAAATTTTGGGGATTTCTATCAAGTGAATATACAGGGTGTCGACGTTTAAACGGCACTAGGTTATAGGGTAAATTACAATCGTCAATCGTCATCAGAAAAATATATAAAAAAAACTAAATCAGTTGCTTATTAAAAGCGCCAACTTTCAAGTGTTACTTGCAAGAAATTCTCGAAATAAAAACATATGTTGTCCTTCTCAGGAATCAACCAAAGATCCCTTACTCAGCAGGCACACTTATGGCCACCATATCTTACCATGATCTTCAGCCGCAACCTTGAGATGACATTTTCTTAGGAGAGTCTTGTGAGATCGTCCGTGGCGTGCGCGGACTCTCGTTACATCCTTTGCGAGATCCATCGGATCTTTACGACTGTACCACTCCTTGACAGTCCGGCACCACCCACGGCCATTACCTTTGGACATAACATTATAATTAGACAAATCTTAATCTATATATATAAAAGAAAGTCGTGTTAGTTACAACACTTATAACTTAAGAACGGCAGAATAGATTTGGCTGAAAATTGGTAGGGAGGTAGCTTTGAGCCAGGAGACCGACATAGGATACTTTTTAACCAATACTTTTTTTTTACTTTTTACCGAAAATCACGAACGGGGACGGGAAAAATGGGATTACGCGTACGAAGTCGCGGGCAGAAGCTAGTAATATTATAAACATAAAAGTTCGTGTGTTCGTTTGTTACACGATCTCGTCAAAACGACTAAAGGGATCAGGGTGAAATTTTAAAGATCAACAGGGATAGAGTAATTGGAATAACACATTTATCCCTTATCTATCTATCTATCCTTATTTATCTATCCCATGCTGCAGTTTATGACAAACTCTACACATACAAAACTATGATTACTTGCAACATGTATAAGACATTACAGTTTTATGTGGATTTTAACAGCCATTTTAACCACGGCCTTACAGAAAACCGACGTGAAACAACGTTTGCGTTATGTTTCGTCATGTGAGCGAGGTTATCGGAGACCCAATTACCCCTTCTCTTCCCCAATCTCTGAATCCCCAACAATACTCAAATTCGTAATCCCCAAAAGGCTAACGGTAAAAAACCAAAAGGTAACGCGCTTTTAATACCCCTGGTGTTTCGGGTATTCATGGGCGACGCCGATTACTTACCATAAGGTAATCCGTCTGCTCGTTAAAAAAGAGAATAACAGATTTTAATACTTCAAATAACTCAGATTGGGCAAAATGTAATAAAGAATTTAAGTAACACTATGAGTTATAATTACTAAAATATAATTTAATAATAACAGTAACCATCTTACCAGTTTTCAACAGCCGGGTGAACTTGGTGAAGAGCATCATTTGTTCTGGAGTGACACATATTTTTATTGCAGCTTTGTAGGCAGCTTCTTTCATGGTATTGTTTCCTATTTGCAGACATTTAGCCAGTGCAAATGCGATGGCATCAAATCGAGTGTATAATCCATCCTGGCTTGCCTAAAAGCAATAAATTTGTTAGCCTCTCAAGTAATGTACTGTAAAACTCATAAATAATGCATAAAATCCAGACCAACTCTGATCATATAAATAAAATATTTGTTGATGTTCTTAGCCTGATTGACAGAAGATAGTTAAATTTTTCTTTTATAATGAAGGTATTTGTAAAGTTTCATGATTTAAAACTTGTATCCTAGCTATTGTCATGGTACATAATAGACTTCCCGATTTATTAATAAAGGTGGTACAACAAAGTAAGCAAATTAAATAAACTAATTTAATGGTATCCCCTTGTGCTTGACAACAAAACTTGTTTAAGTATTATTTAAGAGAAAGTTTGACATTTATTTATTTTCAGCCATGTTCGTCCCACTGTAGGGCAAAGGCCTCCGTACCCTCCTTCCACTCCTCTCTATGTAAATAAAAGTTTGACACAACAATAAAAAATGGATGAAATTAAAATTCTCAGTATAAAATTACTAAATCAGTAGTTTTATTTTTAATTACTACATAGTATAAAACAAAGTCGCTATCCGCCATCGCCATCTGTCTGTGTACGCTTAGATCTATAAAACTATGCAACAGATTTTGATGCGGTTTCTTTTAATAGATAGTGTGATGCTAAGGGAGGTTTACATGTATAATACATGCATATTGCATGTGATGCCGAGGCGGGTCACTAGTTATTAAATAAATACCACACACCCCCAAAGAAAAATACCACATTGTGTTCTAACAATAGATTTTTTTTCCATGTCCCAGCAAAAAATACTCTTTAGATTTTCTTTTACCCTGTTACAGTAACTGTAATTGTTCCCAAGTAAAAAAGATTCAAAGTAACTATAAATCAACACTAAACATACCTTGCAAAAATAGTATGGTTATGAACTATTGTTTGAACTGTCATTAAAATTAACATTGTTAAATTTGCACACTAACACAAACATTACAAAATTACCTTCTCTGTAATTATAATATTAAAAATTAAGTACCTTAAGGATGATGTCAACAGCTTCAGTGTTCCCGGGGTGTATTTCAGCAATCTGCGGGAGAACAGGGAGCTTGTCCTCCTCGAAGTACTTATGAGTGGTCCAGCACCCAGGATAGTACCTAGGAAACTCATTACCCGTGTGGAGGAATCGGGTTAGCCGGTTAGTTAACTCTGGCTCAAGGGTCGGTTCACCCATTATCACTTGTATCGATTAACACTTTATCAAAAGAAGTAATTTTTCAAAATCCAAAATATTGCACGTACTATGCAAAATACAATGTCGTATCAGCGTCCCGATATTAATCGGAATGTACCGAAGCTAACTCGCAGTCGAAACCTGAGAAAGATACAGTGACTAAAGGTAAATGCACTGAATGTTGAAACTATTAATTTTTTGTCGGTATTCGAGCGAAACATGTGCCACAATAAATTGAGGATGTGGCTAGAAAAAATGGACAATGGAGGTTGAATCTATACTGGAGCGCAATAACAACATTTAATTACGGAACAAGATATAAAATATTACAAATACATTAATTGATTTTGTATAATTAATAATGCCAAAGACCTCTAAAGCAAGGAAAACTGACAAAATTATAAAATTGTTAAAAATACCTGTCTCTTCCCCTGTGTGTTGAAATTGACAAATCAAGTCATTGACACATTTGTTTAGTTTTTATGTACAGTTTTAAACAAGAACTTGCAACCCAGTCTTTTAAGATTCGTTATGCTTGAATGGGTAATTTTTCGGCCAACTCAAATTAGATAAATGTAGAATAAAAACTGAGTGTCTATCAGTTTTATTCGAGTATTTTCCAACACATTTTTGTATATAGCTATGTATGAGCCACTGTAACATAAATATATAACGTACAAACACACACACAGAGCTTAGTACAGTACCTATAGAATCTATAGAGAAATCTATGTTCATTGGATCAAGTAAGTTAAATTAAACTATTTATTATAATTACATGCTCTGTGCTATTTATGTTGCTGCCTCTAGCTAGACCTGTGCATGAAAATGAACTTGGAAATAGTTCTGGAGTCTTCTCGAAAGATGATTATGCAGATTACATTACAGGGAAACAATACGAAGATATTGTATTTTATACATCTTGATTTTATGAATTCTTTGAAACAGTTTTATTTTTTACCCTTCAAAAATTACTTAACCTTAAGTATGTAAATGTTGACCAGTTGATGGAAAATCCTTTCCATAAATTACGGCACATAATTTATGTTGAGTGAAAGTTATGATGTGAAAGTATGGACACGATCGACCGGAACGATAGTGCACGCAATAACTACTAAATAAATTTCGCTTATATTTTGGTAATGTTTAGTAGCTAGATAAAAATCAAATCCAGATGAATCGTAAAGTAATGATATTTTATCGATAAGTCATTCAAAACCACTGATTCAAAAGTCACATCCCTAGTTCTATCCGCCATTACAGAGTAACAAGTAAAGTTAGTTTTTTCGTAGGTATTTCTAATCTATACTTTTATTTATCATTATCAGTGCACTAGGCATAGTGGTTATGAAAAATCCGAAAGAAGTTTTGTCCATGGTGCTGTCAACCCTGTTATGTGTTCTTGTCATTGATGTCAAACTCCAAATCCAAACGTCAAAAAGTCAAAACACGAGAAATTTGAGTCGAATTTGTCATTGTTGATAATAAATTTAAATAGTTGCTTGTGGTTTCGTATTAAGTATTTACAAATAAAATTGAAATACAAACTAAAGTAACTGTGCAAACCAAAGCAGTAGCGGTTGCATAGACTATACAAAGCGGTTGGCTCTTTATTCGTAATACTAAACTGCATAATACGCCTTCAAAAGTCTACATGAGCTTGCATTTGGAAGAAGCCAACGAAACACAACAACTTATGCAGAATGAGGTTGAAGAAGATGAGCAGAAAGTGCACCATGCGGCAACATCACCTGTTACAAGCAATAAATTATCGAGTGGCGCTGCCAGTCTGACATCAAAGAATCTGGGCCAGACTGTGTCTGGTGTAGGCAACAGTAGTGTAAATGAATCGACAAAGATATCATACGTCAGTGAGAAACAAAATCGAATAAATCGAGACAATAACTTAATGCGATCCACTAACAAACCAAAGATTATTCCAAAAGAAACACCAGATGTCAAAAATATGGAAAAGGCTCTGTTAGAATTGTTAGACGACTTCCACACTGGTAAGCTAAGTGCATTTGGTACAGGTTGTAGTATGGAACAAATGATAAATATAAGAGATCAACAGGAGCACTTGGCACGTTTACATTTTCGTTTATGTGCTGATGTTGAGAAGCCTACTGAGGATAGTTTTGAAAACTCTGCATCTCGGGATAAAATGGCTCAGCTAGTTCAGAGTCTTGAACAACTGTCTGCATCTATTGAACACTTACATTCTGATGTTAATGGCACTGAGAAGCCAACATGAAAACTTTGTACCTATAGCTTATTTTGGACCTTAGTATAATCTCTATAAATTTAAGTCAATAATGTAATTATATATATTATTTTTATATTGTACTGTATATTAATTATGTATCTTCAGATACTTCTATGTTATCAAATAATCTTTGAATATTTTGAAATGTTTACTAAGTGGTCTAGAAGGCCTGCAATCTGCATATGTATAGTATCCTTGATGTGAAGGTCATCAATTTTTTTGACGCTCATGAGTTGCTGTTAATGAATTTGTTTGGGATGTAATCTTTATACAGAATGTCAAAATGTATCGTTTTTATTTCATTTCATTAATCCAAATTGGGTGTTAGGTTTAGCAATATTTGATCTGAATGATTTTTAGATCACCTTTCATTCTTATAAAGAAATAATAGTTATGTATTTAAATAAAGAGGTATATAAATGGTAATTTATTATTTTATTTCAACTTTATAGTTTATCATAATGGCAAAAATGATTTGTTTTAATGTTTTTTTATAGCTACTTATGAGCTAGAGGATTGCCCAGGCTTATAGGCTATACAATAAAGTTTCATTAAAATCTGTCTATTAATTTCAGAGATTAACATGAGCAAACAGATTTTCCTATTTAAAATAAATTCTTTCTCTATTACTGCCTATTTTAATTTTATTGAAAGTCTAGATGACTCGGCAAACTTCATACCGCCTCAAAAATTTATTTTCCCACCTTTTTAAACCTTCCTCGGACTTCCAAGAACATTCCAAGACCAAAATTAGCCAAATCGGTTCAGAATTTCTCTAGTTTTAGCAAGACTAACGAACGGAAATACATTTTTATTTATATAGATATTTAATGAATAGATAGACACTTTTTTATAGGTAACGAAACTCCTAATATAGTAGCTAAGTGTTGAGGTTACCAGTTTAGGCATGAAAAATGGTCAAAGAAACTGTAAATAATAAAAATAAAAGGAATTTACATACATATCACATTTTTAATTTGTAGAATAATATTGGATAAATGTTTCAATCAATATAAAAAAATATTAGATCATAGAAAAGATATAAAATGATATTAACATTTTAGCATTATCTTGTTCAGGAATATTATTTAAATCAAAATATTATAATATAATGACATAATAAAAACTTAAAATACCTACATAAACATACGCATTTTTTAACAATATTATCATTATATAAATTACATTTCATAAAGAGTGATTGACATAATAACTCTTTATATTTAGAAGGAATCTGTTGCTTTATACGATTTTTTTACAGGCACTAATTGTTAAGTTTACAGAGCAGGTAGGTACTTTGATAAATTCTATTTATAAAGCCTTTGTCTTTAATATTATTGTATTCATTAAGTGAAACTTAATGATTAATGAGGTAATGCTAATCAAAGAGGATAAACACCACAAGCATTCTTTTAATTGTAAATACTGTTTCTTTATAATATTTTTCACATTAATAATCCCTCTTTTACAATAATTAAATCAATAATCAAAGAAAAATACTAATTAGCATGTTCAACATGCTATTGTAGATGATTTGAAGCCATTCATACGTTTTTATGAGTGAAAAGCAGGTGGCCCCAACCAATAATAAAAACGTTCACAGGGGTGATCAGGTTTCAAAAAATATGTATTATTTCAAATATCACTAACCAGGTACTTATAATGCAGGCACTTGTAGATTATGTGTCACAAATCTCTTGGCGATCATGTGACCTTGCTATCATTTGGTAATAAATGCAATTTATGTGGAATAGAACATTTGAATTATAACTAAAAAGCTTACATTCATACACATATATGAGTGACATACCTACTCATCACACTCTATATTTACAATTTTAAAACTTCACAAGTTTGCAACAATATTATACCAAAGTTTTGTATCACCTATATCTGTAAATGTTGATGGCACTATTAATTAATATTATGTGACTAGTAAGATAAGTCTAAGCTTGACAACCTTACACCATCTATATTTGGTTAGGTACTATCTGAAATAAGATTTGTAGAACAAAAAAATATACACATATTTATAAATACAATAGATGGTATCCTCCATTTGGACCTTTCAGAGCTTTCCGACAAGTAGGACATTTTTTTCCATTTTGTCTAATAGCTGTTTTTATACAATCCACACAGAAAACATGACCACATAACGTGGAAGCAATTCCATTAGAGGTGAGCGAGTCCAAACAAATAGGACAATCTCCTAAACTTCTTTTTGGTTCTGGTGATGGTTGTCGAGGGGTGCTGGTGGTTTGGTGAGGTGAAGTGCTCACGGCTTCACAAGCCCTTTGCCTGCTTTCTTGAATTCGTAAATTGTTGGTTACTGTATGACTATCAACATTATTTACTGTTCCTATTTGATTGCTGTTATTAGTACTTGGTGCTGTATTTATAAATGATTCAAATATCCTTTCCAATTGTTGAGTGTTATTAGGCCTTCCTTTTCGCGTTCGTTGTTTAAAAAAGTCTTCAAGTATATTTTTAAATACGGATCCCTGTGGTTGTGAAACTTCTTGAATAATTTCAACTGGTTCTGATGTTTGATTAGTTTGCTCATTCTGTTGCAGCACTGTTGGTTGAATTTGACTGTCTTCAGTTACTGTTTGAGGACTCTGGGAGTCTACTATGACAACACTTTCATTTTGATTAGTGTGTGAATTTGATTGATTATTATTTGTGGAATCAGTGACAGTAGTTGTCGATGACATTCTAGTATTACTATAATCGTCTGGAACTTCAATTACTGTAGTTATTTGGTTTAATTCTGTTGTTTTATTTTTCCATTTACTAAGTATAGATTTATTTTCGTTTAGTATATCATCTATATTTATAACATCATATGGTTCATCATCATTAAGTGGATATGGTTCGTTGATACAACTGTATTCATCTTCAATAATTATAGTTTCTCTTGAATCCTCATTTACAGTTTCATTTGTAATAATTATACAATCTTCATCATTGGTCAAATTACTCATTATTTGTTCATCTTTGGGAACTTTGATAGCCTCTGGCTCTAGTATTTGAATTAAGTCAGAGTTTTCAACTTCGTTTTTAATCTTATTTTGTGAAAATGTATCACTATTTTCATCAATTACAATAGTGTCATATGGTATATCTATAATTTCTACTTCATTTTGAGAAGATTCTTGTGCTGTTGTAATTTTCTCTAGTTTTACATTGCTATTTTCAGTGGCTTTTTCTGTTAGGGGGGGTGATTGTTCTATTGCATCAATTCCCTTTAAACTTTCATTAAATAACTCATCATTTTTTATAAAAGTTTCTCTGTCTCTAGAAGTACTTGGAAGTGGTGAAAATGGCCGAGGTTTCAGAGGTTGATAAGGTGTATATGGTGTTACATCATATTCTATTGTTTTATTACTATCGGAACTACAATCACTAACATTACCCGATTCATTCTCAGTCAGCTTTTTTGAAATTTCATCACTGAGAGCATTGAAAGTGGATTTTGAGTAACTTTTAATACTTGACTTTTTAGCTTTCTTCTTTTTTGGTTCCTCTTCTTCTGGATCAGCACCTGAAGAAGATATACCATAATCTTTATCACCTTTACAAAAATTTGTGCTTGCTCTACTTGGTACTTGCGGGCGTTCTTTGCAACCAACAATATATGGAACTTCAGGTTTCTTTCTCTTTTTTGGTGGTATTATAGCGGGTGGCGGTGGTGAATCTATTGGTTCCAAGGGTAATAAAATAGGGTAATCTTCAAGCAGTTGACAGGGATCAGAGATATTGTCTATTAATTTTTCCATTTTCTCAGATATTCTTTTTATGGTTGAAGGGGATATTTGGATTGTTTTGTTGTCACAATTTGATAAAAGCTTATCTGGTGTAGGGGATGTACATGAATTTTGTTTTGGATTTGTCGTATTACTATTTCGATTATCAGTATCATTATCATCATCATCTTCATAGAATTTCTTCAGTTGAGATAAGGAAGGTAAAGGCTTACCATTGGGGCAAATCCGTTGCCTTCTTGCACGGGTTTTATTCTTCTTCATTAACAACAGTTTAGATTTAGCAATTCCACCTTCTGGTTCACTTTTACTAACTGTACCTTTTACATTTTTGGGAACGTTTTCTTTCTGTTCTGATGATGTTTGTCTTAAAGTCTTGTTAGGTACCTTGCGGTTTTTTTTACTTTTCTTATTTTCGGAATTGTCCATGTTTACATATGGACTGAGAATATGTTTGCGTCCTTATGGCAAATTTCAACACAATGCACTTCACAAAAACTTAAATGTCTAGCTTATAGATAAAGTGATAACATCGCACACAAGCGCAGATTCAAAATAAATTGTGTAAATTGTAAAATGAAACTGTCAAACTGTCAAGAGTGTCAAGAGAGAAGTTGTCCTGCCTGCGTCACATGTGCGTGCAGAGCGGACGCAAATCCAAGCCATAGATAATAAATCAGTGTTGCCATCAAAAGCATAATTAAATTTCTATTTTTGGCTGTATGACATTTTTTTACCCGCTTACGGCGAAGCCAACGGAAGGGTTATGTATATTTACAATTTACGTACATGTTTGTATTTTGTAACGTTATCCTGTGGCAGAATTGTTTAATTCTGGCCTGAAAAAGTTATACGCCGTCATAGAGCAACACGGAGGGGAGTAGCCATTGCGTTATAAACCGATACAAAACTGTCTGTCATTTTTTGCGGGGGGAAATCACACATTCTCAAATTCTCACACAAAAACATTCTATGTCACTACGAAACTCACACTATGACAATTGAAAAATACACTGACAATTTCACACACACATTTAAACAATCCCTGTCGTAATAGTGTAATAATATGACGCAACTACACTTACACCCGCAGTTGTAACAATTATCGATACGCATTATCGATAAATTCAAGAACTCCGTTAAGGAAATTAGCTTTAAAAATTTATTCAAAGACAGATATTATTATTGACTTTAATTATTATACCATTTTTTTACCTAATTAATTATTATACCCCTAACTACCTACTACTACAATAATCAGACAAGATAATAATAACAAATAAAATTTTCATTTTTTTAAATAAATTAAATTACTAATCCCATTTAAGAACCAGCGATGAAATACTGATACGGAACTATTACTGGTTTTTAAAATAGATTAATTTTCTTTAGATATGACGAATACATTTTTGAGGGTTTGTTTTTTTCAATAAGTTAGAAATTATTGTATCAGTATATTTTTGCATTATTAATCTTGCTAATACATCTTGATTTGAGCAAATGGCAATATTTCTTGTGGGAATCCAGGTTGGTCTGTTATGACAAAATGTCTTACATATATCTTTTAAATTTGAATCTTTAGGAAATCTGCAATAAATAAATAAAATAATAATAATAATAAATATAGTTGAAGTTCTCACTCAGTATTTTTTATTTAAATCAGAAAACTTAATCCCAAAAAATCTCACATTTGACTTCACCTTTTACATTTTTATCGATAACTATCTACAAACAAACCGGCAACAACGCTATCGCACGGCGACAGCGAATTCTAGGAAAAAAACTCGGATCTGTCGCTCGACCGATCCGCGTTTTGTATGAGTACGCACGGATTTGTTGGTAAACAAATCCGAAACAAGACGATTGATAATACTGTAGTTTTTTTAAGTTTATAAGAAGTTAATAGCAATAATGTGATTAAAAATTACTTAATATGAAAGGTAACACCATGTTTTTGTAAATTTGACGTGGCAGATCTCTTTTTGCAGCAAAAAACAGAACAATTCGGCATTTTTACGACGCCGTCGATTCACTAACGCAACTAGATTTAGTCTGGTGAGCAGTTGAGTTGCAACTAGTTTTATTGTACGCATAGGACCATTTGGACTTATACTTTGACAGAGGGGAACGCCTGCGTATGGCTACTCCCCTCCGGTCCGCCGGTGGTCCGTGTTGCTCTATGTACGCCGTAATTTTCCAAAGGGTAATGACAAAGACATTACGTACATTACATACTAACAGCCAGCCACCCCAGCCTATGTATTACTCCAGACCATAATCTACCTCTGTCCAAATTTCATCTCCGTCCGTTCAGGGGTTTTGATGTGACTGAGTAACAAACTTACACACAATCACTAAAACTCACATATTTTCGCATTTACGATATCGGTTGAAGCTAATTTCAAACATGCTTCGGCCCTACATACAGTTACACCGTAAAGTTCACTGCGGGCAACTTAACATTCGACAAACTTATATTGACTGCACGGTTGGTACGGTGGCTGGGCAACCGGCTGCCGTGCAACGTGTCGCGGGTTCGATTCCCGCACGGAACAACACTTTGTGTGATCCACAAATTGTTGTTCCGGGTCTGGGTGTCAAGTGTATGTGAATTTGAATGTTTGTAAACGCACCCACGACACAGGAGAAATCCTAGTGTGGGGCAACGTTTAAAAAAAAAAAATATATATAATGACCAAAAAACCTCCGATGGTTCCTTGAGGCGCGTTCGCAACGCGACGCGCTGTACGCTCGGAACGTGACGCGCCGTACGCTCGGGTCTAGTTCTAGTCGGGCGACGAGTTACCCATGCTCGCCGTCCGCAGGCGCGTGCTTACGGTTCCGGCGGCCGGAGATCGTCTCGCGATTCCTGATGCCCAGAGTATGTCTCGCGATAGCTGGGGCGTAAGGATGTTGATAGAAATATCACTTTTTATATATCATTTTCAGGAGAACATTTTCGTCATCCTTGTTTTCTGTGTTGCTTTAACCATTAAGGTTGGAATCTTAAAAAATGGAGTAACTTCTAAAGTTTTTCCAACATTTCTCTTCACTGCTCTTCTCCTATTGACTGTAGCGCAATTAAAAGTATACCTACTATAACCAGCTCAGGGACATGAAAAATAATTATACCAAGTTTTGTTAAAATTCGTCAAGTAGTTTTTGATTTCTATAACAGTTATACAGACAGACAGGCAAAATTACTGATTGTATTTTTGGTATCAGTATCGATCGCTAATCACCCCCTGATAGTTATTTTTGAAATTAATATATTTCATGTACAGAATTGATCTCTCTACAGATTTATTATAAACTAGCAGCCCGTCCCGGCTTCGCACGGGGTAGACAATTATTTATTTTTGGAAATTTGGATTGTTGTAGTGACATAACTACAATAGTTGGACATATGCTACCGTGGAGTTTTTTGTAGACATTATGATTTCTTCAATATTGTTGTACATTATTTTGTTCTATCGCTAATAATTTCAGCAGCGCATTCGACGAAAGACATTTTAAGACTCATTTTTCTACACCTTCGGTTACATTGTTCAAATTTTACCAAGGATCCCTAATTTTTTTCAAAATGAAGTGTAGCCTACGTCAAATTGGAAGAATGTAGCATTCTTTTGGGAAATATTTTTTTAAATCGGCCCAGTACTTTTTGAGCCTATTCATTACAAACATACAAAAATAGGTACTAATCCCTCTTTATAATATTAGTATAGATATATAAGTTAGATAGATAAAAAATATTAAAGATGATGATGAAATCTACAATTGGAAATAATAAATTTGAGCTTTAGTTAAACAATTTTAAAAGTAAGCGTCAAACTTACGAAATCAATTGTCCTATACATAAGCACAATGATGTTCTACAACAGTGTATTCTGCATAGGACCACGAATTAACAATCACTTACCAAAGCACATACTGGAGATCAAGAAACTTATTTAAACGCAAAATTACAGATATATAATGCTAAACAAGGCCTATTATAGTGTTGATAAGTACCTAAGTACAAGATAAATACATCTAGCAAATAATTAACGCACACCTACTATCGCGGATAACCTAACGGCTCGCGGATAACCTAACGGATAACCGGGGCTCCGGCTCGACGTGCAGGAGAAGGAACAGGGTGGTTTTTAGTCAGTAAGAGTCTGACACTCCCTCCCGCCTCACCCAGGCGGGAGCAGTCATACGATGATTTTCCCCCCTTAAAAAAAAACTACTTAATATAATATACCTACTTAGTATTGAATATGAGAATTAATATTGACATAAATGTAAGGTGACTGTAGATTGATAATTATGGTGTAGGTATATAGAGTTCTCAGTTTGACATTATTAATGTCATCATGTGTATAGTTATTATTGTTACTCTCATTAATAAAATTGAATCTGACATTTGGTAAGTACATGCCGACAAGTGAAACATAGCACACTATTATTATGTATAGGTACTTCATCCTGTATTATGTACTTATTACTTATGTTTGCAAGAAATAACTTTGACTTTGACTTTGAAAAGCTACACTGTCTAGCTAAAGCTTGTCTATGTTAAAATCATGCGCCCAAGTCTAAAAATAAATATAAATTATTAATATTGATATTGGTTTTAGGTACTAATTTTAGACATTAGATGACCTCTAGGTACTTAGCCTATGCTGGGGCTCCGGCTCGAAGTGCAGGAGTAGGAACGGGGTGGTTTTTAGTCAGTAAGAGTCTGAACCCTCTCGCCTCACCCGGGTGGGAGAAGTCATTGGATGATTTTCCCCCCTCAAAAAAAAGGTATTTAGCCTAACCATGTACCTAGTAATAAAATGTGTTTATGTGCTTAACTAGTTGGTTTAGGGATACAATTGGGTAAAAACAAAATATCCTAAAAACATTAGTCAACCTACAACGTCAAGCAAATATAATAGCCTAGACAGGGACAACCCGTTGAAATTCATCCCCTAAATTTGTTCATACAAAAGTAGTCTTTAAGCATTCGAAATAAGGTCTATAATATAGGTAGTGGAGAGCGGTCACCGGTGACCGCTTGGCATTCTATGGGTTAAGACCTAATTATGCTACGTCATGGAGTAATGGACATGATGAATATTATTTTCTTGTTTAGCCCATGGAACACGATTAGGTATTTACCTAAAGGCTAATAAAATAAGTAGGTACCTATCTCTATATGAAACGAATATTGTACGAAGGCCTTATTTATTTGAAACTAACTTGTTATGAGTCGGTGACAAATCACGCAAGAGCGTAAACACACGTAACAACTAGAGGTGAGTTACTAGATATAGGCATTAGCAATGATGACAATAGATTTTCAACTTTATTGTAAAATAACTTAAGTTAAAGATCTATTACTATATTTGACTGACTAGTGGAGCTTAATTTGCGGTGTTGTTTATTTTGTTTAGCCATGCCCAGTACCTAATAGTTTAACATAAAGCCACAATGTTTTAAATTATATACCTGACATAGCCACTACTAATAGTTTATAAGAAAATTTCAAATAAAGTTGTTTTAGTTGCGTCGTTAACATCAGTTTTCCATTAGCCACACTCGGTATGAAAAGGTACCTAGGTGTTGTCAAATTTTAAGACCAGTGCTAAGTTTAATTATATATTTGACTGAATTTTGTACAAATGTCGTCTAATTTATCTATTTTTTCCCACTTCCTGTAAACTTTGTAATTTTTGCTTTGTGGAAGGGTAAAATTATATATCTGTTATGTATCTACGGTTGCGTTATACACCTGAGGTTTTTGCAACTAAGGCTTGGGATGTGTGGGTCAGAGCTCCAGGGAGATTGGAGAGATTAAAACTTTGTTTTGAGGTATGTCAGGGTGTCTATTGTCCTCAAACTCCTTTTGAATAAGTTTACAGTAATTGCTGTCCTGCCCCCTTCGCTTTATTCGTTGGGTATGGTTTTAAGAGATTTGTGATAAGTGAGAGTTCCCGTCGTCGCTGGTCACTTCCAACCGGCCTATCTGGAAGACATTGGGGGAGGCTGAGGGAGATGAGAGTTTCCAATACTGAAATCATCTAATTGCGCCATCGTTTTCTGTACGATGAGCATTAACATAAAGTGGCCCATAAACTTCATAGTGAAAGATAGTATGAAAGTTACTATCTTTAGTACGACTAAACAACTAAAATAGTTAAATTGGAGCTAAGGATTAAAATGTGACAAGATAATAACCAAAGTAAAAGCAATGGATCTTGGCGACAGAATCAATAGATCAATTTAGTCTTTTGCTTTTATTTTTCAGGATCAGCCCTGCGCGCTTTACAGAATGTGATAAACAGGACAAATTGTGAAATTAGTCTTCTAGACGTCCATAGAATTAGAATAATAAAGTTGGTTGCGTAGCGTGCCTTTGAAGGAAAGTTATCTTAAGTTTAACAAAGGAACACTTATCATTGTTGGTACGTTGTGAAATAACACATGAGTAAGCGTTGGTTACCCAGCTAGTTTATAGTGGAATTTATCTGCTAAATACAGAATTAATTGTCATTTGAAAGTGGTGTATCCTTTTTACAATAATTTGTCATATTTAATCCAAAAGCTGTAACAACTATGCTTACCATAACATATATGAGAACAGACCATTAATCTTCGTTGGTAGCAGTATTACACTGACACACGTTACTTGATTTCATGTTAATCATGGGAAACTTGTGGCTCATGGAAAGTTGGTCGGCAGCGTATACAAGAAGCTTACATAAGCGAAGTTAGGAACCAGTGCGGCAGTGTGATGAGGCAGAGGCGCCGCGCTACGGTCAGTCGCGTTCTGCGTCGCTGGCGGTTCGCGCGTCTCGCTCCTAACGCAGTATAAACCCACCGCCCCCCGCACACAACACGAAAATCTAAAACAAATACTAAGAAAATATCAATAAAAAATAACATAAAATTCGTGGTAACTATAACTTTTCTATGAAATCATTATCTTTTTCACTAGTTTATCGACTACACATGACACATCGTCCATCATTGTAACTCTATTGGAAAAGTTTTGAATATTGCATGAAGCGCGAAAGGCGGTCGTGGGAAATGTTCTGTTTGTTGATTTTGTACTAATTTTTTAAGTAACTACTCGAGTTAATCTGTTGATATGCTCTATTTCTGAGGTCATATGTTTATTTCATTTTCACATGTTCATACATTGTTATGCATTTTTGTGAACAGTTAGAAAAAGCTTTCGAATAATGAAACATTAATTTCTGTTGCAATTTTATTTGAGTGAACTTATAAAAAATCTGATTTTCTCTTTGGAATCTGTGTTCAAGGTCAAGCTATACTTCAATAACACCTTTAGAAGTTAGCCAGAAACATCTATTTTTTAATCAGGTATGAGATGACTCATAAACCTTTATTAAACCGAGCATGAATAAATTTTCGTTCTTGACGATTTTTTGTACAAAACTACATTCATATGCGTAATTTTATACAATGTATCATAAATTAGAAATGAGACGGACTGAAGTAGTGGTGAATAAATATCATTATGTAATGAAAGAGTTGATGAAAGCCGCGTAATTTCATTTTGTATGATGTTCTGTTGTCCGTACAATTGAGTATAGTACTATGACAATATACTAAACACTAAATGGGTTAGTGTTATTAATAGTTCTGCTAGCCTAGTACTGCCTATCGTTTGGATAGTGAAACTACAGATAGTGCCTGATAAAATGTCTGATAAAAACTTAGTCGAGTGTTCAACTATTTTTTTAGGTATTATTAGAAACGTGTTCTATGAAAAAATTCCATGCTTTAATATCTTATTTTATAAAGTGATATTTTCTCATGTGCGTTATATTTTTGAGTAACATCTACTTTTTCTATCATAATTTTCAATCGCAGTTATTTTTGGTTCAAATCTATTTGTACAAGTAACGTTTTTAGTGTTTTATAGATAGATATGTATAAATATAAATAGGCTAGCTGTTACCGTTGAAAATCGACGTCTGAATCATGAATGAAGCGTATCTATCATTTATTCAATTTAAAATTCTACGTAGCACCCGCTACGGTGTAGCTGCGACGTAGCAAAAGATCAATGTTACTAAATTGAATAAATGATTGACTGACGTGATTGACTTATTGTTTTCTACTTGGGTCACCAAGTAATATCTTAAATATTAAATATTTGAAAAATAAAAACGTCACCTAATAGTATTTTATATATTAAACATTTGATAAATAAAGACGTCACCTAATAATATCTTAAATTGTAAACAACTATTTAGATTTGTTTAAAATAATTTTGAGTATACATCAATGACAACATTTAGAAGTCATATGTATAAAGGTATTAACAATAAATATTCAAGCATAAAAAATGAACAGCAGCACGTTTCATTAAAAAAAAACTAGAATAATCAAGTTACCGTAATATTAAACGAATTTCGTAGTCTGCTACGAAGCGTAGCCACTCGTAGCCGTAGCAATAAAGTGCTACAACATGCTTGGAACATAAAAATAATTTGGACGTAGGCTGCTTTTAGTAGGCTTTCTATCTGTTTTTATGGGCTTCTTTCGTCCTGAAATGTGGCATGCGTATCGCGAGTGAGTACGTGACGAGCCGACTAAGAGCCTTTGATAAAGCCCTGAAACAAATTACACCTGTTCTATTAATGAATACGATGTGTCAACGTTTGCTTTAAATTAGATTTGATTTAGTGATCGAGATTAGATTTCGCAGCTTGTTTATCGTCTGTTATTTTATCATGTGTTTTATTATCAGTTTCTTCACAATAACACAAAATAATTTTTGTAGCTAATAACAGAAAGGGTAAAAAAAGTCCTTCAGAGAAATGGGTGTGAAACCATACAAATGTCAAAATAATTACTCGTCGTCACCGTCGACACGTATCGTATACAACGTTTATGAACTTTATTATGTTGGTACCATTTATACCATCTTAAAAATATGTATACGCATGATAATAATAATCACGCCTTATATACTTTTTATGAAATGTGAAAGTTTCGATGTTTGGATGTTTGTCCGTCAATGTTGTTGAAACTATTGAACAGACATAACATAACATCACGCCTTTTATCCCCGAAGGGGTAGGTGGAGGTGCATATTACGGCACTAATCCACTGTACAATGTTAAACCCATTTTTCAATATTTATGTTATTAGTCCCATGTAATATGGGGCGAGCCTATCAATAGCCTCATATGGGGTATTGGCTAAATAAAATTGAATAATATTTTATACATAGAATAAATAAAAAAAAACCGCGTGTAAAATCTAATATGTCATATACACTTTCATTTATCGAATTTAAAGCAGATTAATGTATACCTCATCACATTTTAATTATAACATTTTGATGTGATGAAGAGGATTTTCGAGTATGCATAGTATACGGACTAACTATATATTGTATAATATGATACGTGTCTGTCAAAGGAAGCCTTGGGATGTTTCAGTTGCTCACGAGTATAATGTTACATGATTACAAGCCTGCTTTGACATTAACTGTGACGGTATCATTTTCTACGTTCACAAATTTTCCCTTTGTGTGGAGAAAAATTGCTCACTCCAAGTGACTTATGTGGATTCGAATATGTATTCATATTTGATGAATTGTATTCACTTTAGTATTCATTAAAGCATTTATCAGCATTCTGATTCGGATAATTTTTATCAAAAATCTAATCAGAATATTGTCGTGTTAAGGAGCTTTAGGCTAAGAACTCACGGCGCGATTATCTCCCGCGCACGCCGCGGTTGTGGGCCCGCAGCCTTTGTAGAATACAGTTATGTATGTAAAAAATCAAAGCAATTTTCTTTGCTCGTTTCACGCCCGCGGCGGCGGTTGCAATTGTTTGCGGCCCCGCTGCACCGGCGGGCCGCGACCGCTGTCCCGCAGCCGCGGCGGGTTGCACTTGTGCGTTCTACGATCGGTTAGCGGGCGATCGCAATGGGATCTTTACTGATTATTTTACCGCCCGCTTGTCTTGCGATAATAAACCGCCAATTTTGCAGACGCGGCCGCTGTGCAACCGCAGAAAACTACGATATCGTGGGTTTTGAAAATTCCCCCTCCATTCATATCGAGTGTGGAACGTAATATAGAATCACGTTTGTACGACACTACTGGATGCAGAAAGCATGGCTCATAGAAATGTCTATTCTCAGAAAGCACGTTTCGCCGAAAACTTTATTGTTAGAAAATATTGTTCGTAGATATCTCGTTCCATAGAAAGCACTAGCCATAGAAATCTTTATTCCTAGACAGCTCGTTTTGCCGAAACCTTTGTTGGTAGAAAATACTATTCGTAGATATTCTGTTCATAGATAAAAGTTTTCACCTTGATTCACAGAAAGCAAAGGTAACTATGAATATGCATATGAACAAAATGGAAATAAAGGTATTTGTTTGTTTACCCTAGATAAAAAAAAAAAAAATTGTCATATGAATAAATCTGGTTTGTTTTTTCTGTCTGTATTACGGATTTTTCTCAGAGACAGAAAAAACAAACCAGATTTATTCATATGACAATTTTTTTTTATCTAGGATAAACAAACAAATACCTTTATTTCCATTTTGTTCATATGCATATTCATAGTTACCTTTGCTTTCTGTGAATCAAGGTGAAAAATTCTATCTATGAACAGAATATCTACGAATAGTATTTTCTACCAACAAAGGTTTCGGCAAAACGAGCTGTCTAGGAATAAAGATTTCTATGGCTAGTGCTTTCTATGGAACGAGATATCTACGAACAATATTTTCTAACAATAAAGTTTTCGGCGAAACGTGCTTTCTGAGAATAGACATTTCTATGAGCCATGCTTTCTGCATCCAGTAGTGTCGTACAAACGTGATTCTATTAATATAGAATCACGTTTGTACGACACTACTGGATGAAGGAACGTAATCGTTCCACACTCGTTTTATTTACATTTTGATTTCACTTATTTTGTTACATGGAAATTGACTATTGCCTATGTATGATAGTTCTGTCTTTAAATATTAGTACTCTCAAGACTCTCTCTAATGTAAATAAAAATCAATGTCGAAAATGTATTTAATTTTGTATACCAACATGACAACCAAAAACGAAAATCGGATGTTGATTTACGTTTCCTCTCCGATTCATTTCCTTTTTCCGATTGAGATAAAACAAATTCTGTTTTTTATTCTGCGTCGCGTCGCGTCGCGGGAAACCTAATTAAAAGACCAAACAGCGACAAGACAAACTGACAGGTAGCGGTTCCCTTGTTACGGCCCCAACGCCTTTCATTTTGGATGTAATATTTAGGACAAAGTTCCACAATACCTCAATATTAATTAATTAATTTACCAAGTTACCACGAATCTATAATAACGTCTGGTTTCAGTGTAATAGTATGAGATACGGATAAAATGTAATGTGCGAGTGAGATTGATTGTGGAGATGGAGAGACGTGCGGACGAGGGCCGACTTCGAGCAGCCGCGTCTCAAGACCAAGGTATGTATAGTACACAGCACAGTGTCACCATGACGGTTGTTACCTACGTGGTGTAGTTTTTTGTTCAAAAAGGTATGTTGGCGTTGGTTATTAAGGCGGATTAAAACAACATTTCGATCTTGCATAACATACAAATAAGAGTATGTCTACCGACCAGGTTTCATATGTCTATATGCATAATTATGTGCTATTTATAAACAGATGTAAGTGATTATAAATGTAACTTACTTAAAAGTATATAAAAATGTGCTTCATCTATATTGGCAATGTGCAGGGACAAATTAGGCAAATCGACATTATAAAGTACGTGTCGCCACGCCATGAGCTACATGTTTTTATAACTCAACTTTGTTGGCTTTATACATATCTTTAACCTCGCCAAATTTCACTTCAATGGGGGCAATAGTTCGAGTTTAAATGTCGTAGTAAGACTGACTTATAAAATGTATACCAACCAAAGTATCTATTTATTTAGCTTTTAGTAAGTTATTATAAGTTTCTGGATAAGATAGAAATAAATCTGGCAGCTGTTATGTGTTAACTTTTTCTACTGAACATTATAATGAATCTAATGAAATGGTGTTCGCCACATTAAGTTATTTAAAAAATAGACAAGTAAAAATACTACTACGATTTGTATGTAAAACATCTTCATTCAAATAAAGGCCTCATTAGAAACAATAAGGTTAACACGGTACCAAAAATATAATCCAAATAGGTCTTACTTGATCGTATTTAGCCTAGACTTGCAGCGCAATGTAGCCTTGACTGACATAATAGGAAGTCTACGCTCAATATAGGTCAATGCTAGAAACAGTCGGAGCAGAATAAACAATAACAACGTTCAACTTTACTCATTCCAAAAATGCAGTAATGTTACCTATTGTGTGGTGTTATGGTGGCCCGGAGGTTTAAGAAACGGGCGCTTCTCATCCATGGGAGCGTAGGTTCGAAACCTACCAACAGCAAGTACTAATTTGACGTTTTTCGAGTTATATGTACTTTCTAAGATTATCTAGATATCACTGAACGGTAAAGGAAACATCGTGAGGAAACCTGGGCTTATCATTTCTAAATATAAGTTTGAAATTGCCAACCCGCATTGAGCAAGCGTGGTGATTAATGCTGAAGCTTTCTCTGTGCGAGAAAAGACTATTGGTCAGCAGTGGCCACTTATAGGCTGTTGATGATGATGATGATGATGAATACCCATTGCTTTTATTTGATGAAGGAAGAATTAGGTATTAAATATATTATCGGTCTGTAATTTGTAGACGGTTGTTTTGTTACTATGGTGAAGTTAATAATTTGAATTGTCCTAGTAACACTTTACTTATTTTACTATTTTCAGCCGCTTTAGACAAAATTAAATGGTAATTAAACGACAGTCCAATAAGCGAATAGAAAACGTAATGTTTGGTATAATTTGTCGAATGCCAGTGTCAATATTATGTACATCGAGTTTGTTTTCACTCGTTCGATAAGTGTTCAAATGCTATTCGACTAGGGAAATAAGTCTTATGTCGTATGCTATAAGTCCCACTTACAAACAAAAAAGGCACACAGTCTGGAAAGGTAGGTAGGTGGGTATAGGTAACGTCTAATACGAACATTGAATTCCAGTTTTCATTTTAACTTTTTCCGTTCGCTTCGTTCCTGAGTAATACTGTTCCATGCCAATGGCGTAGAAATCGCGCGGCGAGAAATAAAATCGCGTTGAAAATAAAGCAATATACTTTGTGAGAAAAATCTGTGTTTAGGTCTTTTTTATATTTTATTTACGTCCGCTCAGTCTAGTGTTGAGTTCTGCAGCTGTATTTGAATGAAGCCAGTCATTAAGAGAAGTTTCTATTTTCTAATATGCAGTGAGGATTGTCTTTCTCGATGTGATAAGCTATGATTTTAAGTGTCGTAAAGAGTTGACTGAAGGGCTACTTAGTTGAGAGAGTCTGAGCAGCGCTCTCGAATCAATCTGAACCTTTTAAAATGCACTATTCAATATGCTATACGTGAAATTTGTGTAGATACTCTTATGTAAATACTCATACTCTCTAATTTTATTATGTAGATACTCATACTCCTGCCGTGGAATGCTTCGACCTCTTGATATAAAAACTATCGCCAGTTGACATTTATGTTGGAAACAAGAATTGTTTTACATTATAAGACCGCTTTTAATAAAAAGAATTCCGTGACTAAAAGTGGCATGTGTATATTCATGTTCTTAGTTGCGGTCACCGGTGTCCTCGTTGTGTTTGACAGTTTAATTGTTCATGATAGAAGGCATAAAACGAAATGCACAGTGGTATATTTCGTACTTGAAGAAACCCGCCAAGAAAGCGTAATTACAGTATAATATTTACAAACAAATAGTGTACATTCATACGCAGATGATTCCCAATACCCATTCCCTTATCAACTCACATTATTCAATAATAATAATTATAAATCATTTTTTCATAATCAGTTATGAATCATTTGTGAATTCCGTTTTGAACTGTTTGTGCATTATCATGGCCAACACTTATCGATAAAATTACTCAAGATGTGTAACATCACAGTGTGTGTCGGCCAATATAATTCTGTCTAGATATGACTCTATTTTTTATAACACTATGATTTATCGACGTCATACATATTAATTGTATTAATATGCACTTTTCTGCTTAATTAATTATTCGAGGAAGAGAAGAAATAGTCTCCTGTATCAAACTGAGTAACGGGGCTGACATGTTCCTAAACGAAAAGTCCCTAAAACCATAGATAATAAAAAAAATCGAACTGAGTAATTTACTTTGCCAAAATGTATTTCAAAAAAGTATTATTGAGGATAGTCGAACGAGATTGTTATATATAGCTAGAATTTAATTACACAAAGCTAAACTGTGGCCTCAACAGTCGGACATTTACATGGAGCTTCGTGCTCCCTTTGTGAAAACAACTACAACGAACTGTACACTGATTAATGGAGAGCCTTTAGACAAAGCAAACGGTAGTTTTGGTTGAATAGCTATTACCGACTAATTCTTTGTTCTCGGGATTTATACATACAACACGTACCTAATGAAAGAGAGTTCTGTTGAACTAGTCAATGTACACTGTGTATAGAGGTATAGATGTATTATGTACGATTGTTTTTTCGTTGTTTTCCGAAGCTAAAATATCCAATTTCAGCTAATAAAACAATTTAAGGTTTTTTTTATGGCATAAGCCGCTAAACGAGCAGACGGATCACCTGATGGTAAGCAATCAGCGTCGCCCATGGACACCTGGAACACCAGAGGCGCCACAAGTAAGTTACCGGCCTTTTGGGGATTAGGAGTTTGAGGATCGTTGGGGATTCAGGAATTGGGGAGATTGGGGAAGGGGAGGGTAATTGGGCCTCCGGTAACCTCACTCACACGACGAAACACAACGCAAGCGCTGCTTCACGTCGGTTTTCTGTCAGGCCGTGGTATCACTTCGGGCGAGCTGACCCATTCGTGCCGAAGCATGGCTCTCCCACACTTAAAGGTTTTTCAAAGTGGCTTTACTTAACTTGGGTATGCACATAGTTGCATTCTAATTCTAGCAGGCTTTACCCTTGCCTGGGTAATAACGTTTGCAACTTATCTTAATTTTAAAGCCAGCTTACATCTTGTGCACTAGCGTGGTAATATAACCTGACTTGACAGAAACGTAATGTACGTCTTGGCACCACTTGTACAATAAAACCCACCTTTACCGATAAGAAAATAAGGCCACTTTTCGTCTGATAGTAGTGGTTGAATGGTCTACCAGTATGTACAGATATACACATTAGTTCACCACTGGACATTATTGTGGTTTATGCCCGCTGGTGATAAATGAAGGCACTTTAAATTGAGTTTTATTTAAGTTGAGTATCATTTAAATTCATTGCTATTAATTAAACTAAAAATTCATAAAGACACGATATTGTTAGATGGCCGTGGTTTTCTCAAATAAACATTATTACATTATTTAGAACACAACTAACTAAGACTATTTACGTATATGTTCTCTCAAAGGAATAATGTATCAGTCTAAAGGAATAGAAGTTTTAAGTGTGAGAGAGTCATGCTTCGGCACGAATGGGCCGGCTCGACCGGAGTGATACCACGGCCTCATAGAAAACCGACGTGAAGCAACGCTTGCGTTGTGTTTCGTCGTGTGAGTGAGGTTACCGGAGGCAAAATTACCCTCCCCTTCCCCAATCCCTGAATCCTCAACGATCCACAAACTCCTAATCCCCAAAAGGCCGGTAACGCACTTGTAACGCCACTGGTGTTCCAGGTGTCCATCGGCGACGCCGATTGCTTACCATCAGGTGATCCGTCTGCTCATTTACCTACTTACCTATGCAATAAAAAAAAAATAGAGAAAGATCGCACATCTACAGGCCATTTCGGTCACTACACACGTAGGCGTAACTGGATAACTTAATAGTTATAACGACCAACAAAGTTGGCGTCAATAACAAATTGTATAGCAATCGAAAATACCTACTGGTCAATCAATAGCTGTATAGGTATAGGTAAGTATAACGCCATTCCACACTCACCTTTACTTACTTTACTCAAGGTAGCTTTTACGATAATGTACTCAAGAGCTAAAAAAAGGCTCCCCTTCACGATACGATGAAAGCCGATCGAGTGTCTTTTTGATTACTTCGTCCATCAATCGTGTCCATTTTTTCTATTTGTAATGGACGATAAAATCGAATGGTGTTTTTCACAGTTTCTGAACAGTATTTTGAAAGGAAACTTAGTATATAATTGTAGTAATATTTAACAATCGATCAATTACTCTTTATCGTATTGAATATATAAAGTTTAATTATTAATTTCTTTTAATCTACAGGATAGTATAATTTTTGACCAAGATTGTACCAAAATTACTAATACTATGACTCTGTTTAAGCACTTTAAGACTAACTCCAGCAGTACTATACTACACTTAAGTATGAAATATACAACTGAAATCGCAAAGCGTAACCGGTACACAAGTGCGAAAGCATTAGAAAAATACTGACGTAATCCAAACACTATATCGTACACTGGGCATTAAACTTTTACCACAACTGTTTCTTAATTGAATTTACTCACTTTTATTTGCCGAGACATCATAAAAAACTCAGGACCTTTCGCGTCTTGAGTGCTATTTTCCACGTAGAATGTTAAAAGAAGGTTAATGTTACTAAGTAAGCTAGTGCAGCGATAAAAGTAAACGATTAAGATTGCTTTTGAGAGCTGTTTGTGAGAACAAGTCTGTCTAATTGTGGCAGTTGCTTGTTGCTTAACTATGTCACTGTATGCTGGACTTCTCAGTTGGTTAGCTTTGAAGACTTTGTTTAGAACAAGGGGTACTTAAAATTGGTGTGCTTGAAATAAACATGTTGTCTTCAATACATACTGAATACATGTAAGCGCCGCTGCACTGGTGAGATTATATGTAGTGTAATTTCGAAATCTGACTAACGATCAATCGAAAGTTTGATTATGTAATTAACTTTTTAAATTGTAGTTACAAAAACTAACAATACTGTATTGGCGATAAACAATAAGACCTATAAAATAGTTGTCTATAAGGGAACGAACAAATGTACGTCATCAATAATTTATCGATATCTAGCGGTGCAGTAGACAATTAAAATAAAATGATTAATTCAAATATTAACAGAAGTGACGTCATATGCTACCTGGGTTCTGCACATAAAAGTTTTGGCCTTAGAACAAGGCCAAAAAGTTTGAGAATATAGAGGCATAATTTGAAATCCCTATGTCATCTTATTTCAAGTGCAAGAGGTCAACCTTAGCCGCTTCTCGTTGGACGCCGGCCAACCGTTCAGAAACTAAATATTGCGACTTTTTGCTACAATATTCTTTCTATTTTTTTGAGCCGTGTCGTTTGTTGCATAAGGTGTGCACCTGTTATTATTGTCCACTAGTTGACCAGAAGAACTTCATTAAAATACCACGTAAAAATGTTCTCGCCTTTTAAACCTTCCCTGGACTTTGACCAAAATTAGCTAAATCGGTTCAACTATTATTAAATTTAGCGAGACTAACGGAAATTCATTTTTATTTATATATAGGTAGATATATACCTATATAGAAGACAAATAATATTATGTTTATAATAAATAAAATAAAAATTATTTAGGAATAGCAGTCATAGGTCATAGATGGACGATATAAGCATTTTCGTATCAGATAGTCGTTAAAAAGTGGTGTGATGAATAAGTGAACATCACTAAATTCACAAGGGTAACATATCCGACCCAGCTAGAGTATGCCCAATCGATACTTGCCGCATATCCGTTGACTTTATGAAGATTAAACTCTGACTTGTTGGGTCAGACTCGGTCGGTCGCTTATATTAAACTGTTGGCTAATATTTGATAACTTAATACCTGTATCTAAAAGTTACGAGAAAGTTTGAACTTTGTGTTGTTCTACGAGCATTTATTGGTTTCATAGCGATAACTTTGTGAACTTCAATTTACAGAAAATTGGGGTTACGTTACTTTAAATTAATTGCTGAAACTTCATAGACTCGGTGCCTCGGTGGGTATCGATATCCAATCATAATAAAGCTTAAAATAGATGTCTGTGAAGTCGTCATCATTATTATGAATGGTTTTGCCTCAAATACTGCCACAGGCATTTGGACCTGCGTCGCTATCCAATAAATTTCGGTGACCTTCACTTGTCGGACAATCTTACGCTACCTACGCTCGACGCTCTGTCTTCTCGTACACGGTCAGAACTTCAAAACTTTTCGGTCCTTTTGCCCATCCGTTTTGAGAATAATGTGCCAAACTGAAAATTTTGTTTGCTTAACTACAACTGATCGAGGGGGCCAAAGCTCGTGGGATATGGTTTTCGTCTACACGCTAGTTTTCTTACGCTTGTAATTAGTAAATCTCTATGATATTATTTTGTAAATGTGAATAACAAAATAGAAACTCGTACTTGAACTCGTGTCAGACAACTAAAACACACAAAGCTATTTGATATCAAGTCTAAAAGGACTTGACACGACACAGCGCGCGTTACTCCACTAAATACTTAATGAATTCTGTTCAAATATTCGTTCTGAGTCTAAGCTGTCCATCTACAAGTCAAAAAGAATAATTGAACAGTAATTAAACTCCCATTCAAAGATTAACAGCCTCGTTTAACTGCCTCATCATTTTTCACTAGACTTGAAATAATATTGTGAAAAGCGAGCCGACGGTTTAACAATTATTCCGCCTTCGTTTATCCGGGTTACATTCATCACTTTATTTATTCATGTCTCGTTAAAGTTTATTTTTCAATTTCCTTTACGAGAAAATACAAATTTGTTTATATCATGCAATTTGTTTGTAGAATGTGAGTCTACGCTGTTGACACGGGTGCCATTACAGGGAGCGAGAATCCTTGAATTAATTTACACTAAGTAATATTGTAAATATGGACGGAATACGGGATTAAAATGTTCCTACATTTGGAGCAAAATGTGAGTAGTTTGAGAACTTGCGAACTTTTAGTTCTACAACTAATGTTGGCATTAGTAGTAACTAACTGAAGTAAGCTTATGTAGCTAGCGTAGTAAGATTCTCCTGAATACCTCTTAGAATTTATAACCATCTGGGAGCGTCTTATTTGCATTCGTTACTCATTATTTAAATAATGATCTCTGAGAGGAAAGACATGTTTCTCGTAAAAACATAATCTTCGGTTATTACTTTCAACTCTAAAATCATATTTTCTAATTAAGAATTAAACGTTTAATCATTCAGTCTTTGCGATTAAATGTAGATGAGATGTGATTCATAAATAGTTGAGAAGTTGTAGGGAATAATAATATTCAAATCTTCTCCATTCAATCATTTTAATCTTTGCTTAAGAATTGAAGTTCAATAAAAGAACAAGGAATGTCGGTCCTACATACCGACGAAGATAAAATGCTATTATAAAACAAAGTTCAGTTAAGACTCCATTTTGTCTGTGCAAAGCTGTGGCGGGCAGCCATTGTTAAATATTCTCATTGTCTTGGACGAGTGTAATACTGAATACTGCGGTAGATAGGTGCATTACCCTCTTAGAAAGTAGTTGTAGACCGCTGGAAATAAAATTGTTTTAAACTCAGAAATGTATGACGTTGAAATTAAGATTAAGATCATATCTCAACTGTTTCAACTTTCTCAGCAAAGAGAAAATATTTGTAAAGATGTAAAGTGAACTTCGAGTTATTAAAATGAAAAGTAAACCAGAGATTCAGTAAATATTATACCTACCAATGAAGAGCTAGGAGTTTGTCCAGTATATAATTGAAGATTCCTTATTATATAAGTACCAAACGTTATATATTAATTTAGATTTGATACGTAAAATTAAATAACTGCGTAGTTTTTGTTTTCGTAAGTCATAACGTAAATACTAGGGTCTTCGTTCATTTTCTATTTCTTAGTTTCTTTGGTTATCTAGGTTAACAAAAGAATGAACGAATAGACTGCTACTGGAAATGTCAGGCAGGTGCCTGTCAGGGCATCGAATTTCCACGAATTTACACCTTATGCTTCGGGGTAACTTTAATCAGAAAACGATTGGGTCTACTGTTGACCTCGTCATTTGAATGGCTGCCATTTGTCGGTATTGGGTCCCTTTTATCAACCCTTACTTCTTATTGTAGATGAGACGGCATTTATATAAATACTAAGCTTTTTTACACACCTTTCATCTTATATAACTGTTTAGTTATTTTAGCTAAGTTTAATTACCAATGACAGGATAACAATGGGAATCAATGACGAGCCTATCCTATAAAATAAAAAAAAGAATTTTTGAAATCGATCCAGGCGTCTTCGAGTAACAAACATAAAAAGTACTGTCGAATTGAGAACTTCCTCCTTTTTTTGAAGTCGGTTGAAAATACTTCAAAGGCAATCTTAGGATACGTTTACAGTTATGATTCTCGATGTGACTTATGTTACTGTTGTAAAGTGTAAAGTTCCGTTACTAATTTTGATATCTTAAAATATAGTTATACATTCTGAAAGAAACAGTGTCCTTAGTCTGTTAATAGTCTTTCTGTATCACTTTGTATACCGCGTTACTATCAATAAGATTCCCAGCTGTTCATAAATTGCTCGGATACTGGAGTGAGATGAAGGAAGGAGCGGTTCTATATAATAGGGCAAATCTCGCTGCCTCTCAACGGTATTTAATTAATTTTAGGGCCAAGAACGTCGTCTGTGGGTCTGACACCCTTCTAAATAAGGACTGAATTAGGTCATCAATTTTTTATAAACACGAACATTTTCTATTTTGTTTTATTTGTAAGTAATTATTTTTGTATTATTGTAGGTATTGTAATCGATATCTTATTCGATATTTGTATGTTGATATTCTCACATAGTTACCTTGGATTGTTGTAAGATATTTAATATGTTTGTAAAGTATATTCTTGTCTCCGAACAGATATACGCATCAACAATTTCGCCTTTTTGAAAGAGATCGTATTCAAAGATATTCTTTTACAATAGTTTTCAGTTAAGAGTGAACTTTAAAATATGTTTAATATTCTTCACTTTAATTGCTACATTTATTTTATAAGACAGACACAAATCTGACATAATATTAAAAATGATTTTCTTATTAAGTTCTTACCTTTCTAAGCCTGGAAATAGAAGATATATTTTTTGCTTAGTGTAACAACACAATAGTTGCAGCTCATCACAACCAGGTATCACATAGAAAGGATAAAAATCACAATTTGCAATAAAGAAACAATGTATCTATTCAGAAGTCAAGCAGTATTTTGACGTTTGTACGCTTTTTACACTTGAGATGTAAACTTATTTCTAGGTATATCTTACACGATGTAGATACAGGTTTACGATCCTTGTATAAAAGGTAAAATAAGATCGTTTTAGCAAACGTTCTTCCTACATTGTTTGATGAATGTGGGCGTTTATTTAACGCACTTGACTTCCGAATACCTTCTGGTATTTTTCTTCTCTTACCTGATTTTATGAATGAATGGCCTTTATTCGCGGTTTCTTCCATGTGGTTAAGAACCTCCATGCAGAAATGTGTGTATGTCGTGGCCCGGAGGTTTAAGGTGTCATGCATGAGAGTGTGGGTTCGAAACCTGCCAACGGTAAGTACCAATGTGAGTTTTTATAGCTATATGTACCTACTTTCTAAGATTATTATCTAGACACCACTGACAAACGGTGAAGGAAAATATCGTGAGGAAACCTGGGCTTATAATTTATGATTATAAGTTTGTAATCGCCAACCCGCATTGAACAAGCGTGGTGAATATTGCTCAAACCTTCTCCGAGTGAGAAGAGGTTTTGCTCAGCAGTGAATTTATAGGCTGTTGATGATGCAAAAAAGTGGTACGAAAAACACTCCGAAGATGTACACGAAAGACAAACACACTTTTGCATTTAAATTATTAAACATAACATAACATCACGCCTTTTATCCCGAAGGGGTAGACAGAGGTGCACATTTCGGCACTTAATGTATGTACAATACAATAACTGTAGAATGTAACACCCACTTTTCACTATTTATGTTATGGGTCCCTTGTAATAGGGGGTGAGCCTATTGCCATAAACCGGACACTATTCCAAACTCCGTGCTACTACTAAGATTTTTTTAAACCTAGTAATACTTTGCCCGATCCGGGAATCGAACCCGAGACCCCTTGCCCGGCAGTCGCACTTGCGACCACTCGGCCAACCAGGCAGTCAATTTGGTCTGACTATTTAATATTTTAATTTTAAATAGTAATATGATCCATTATTACGAATCACTTATAAAAAAGTTTTAATATTGCTGGTACAGTGCCTGTGTAAAATAAATTCAAAACTGTATTTTATTTATTTTACATTCTCAACGAACAACTGCAACACTTCTCCTGTTTATTTTATGCATATTACGAAAGTACTTTTTCAAAGTATTTTTCTCATTTTTTGCGCGTTTTTCTTTGGTCCCCGGTGTGCACGTAAAGTCAGTTACCACTTCAGATGTTCTTGGAAACTCGGCCAAGGTTAAGATGTTCGATTACAGTTTCCTTCCATTTCTTTTATATTTTTTTTTAAAAAGAGTTTATAAGACATTGAGGTTTTAGGTACTATACGTAAGAACACTTATTGCTACTTGCTACTAGGTATATTTAAGGGAGAATGGTTATGAACTGGTGATCGAATTTGATTTCGAAAGATTGTATCGTAAAAGAAGTATATGTGAATCATGATCTATAATAAACGTTAATAAAACAAGTAGGTACTATTTGTTTTCAAAAACCAAAAGCAATACGATTGATATTCCAACATTATTTTAACCTTTAAACGATTTATTTCGTCTCCAAATATTTATTTCTTATTGGTTCATTTAGTTTCTCGAAACTTCGATCGTTCTATATGTAAATAAAACCTTTTTATCACAGGATATAGTTGTTCAAAGGTCGCATGGTGTAATAATCCAAGTCCGGTAGCATTACAACGTTCGGATTTCCATTTGCATTTTTATGAAGGGAAGTTCCACAAGTATTTTAAGTAAGTACTTATTGGACATTCTTGGGGCAGAGTTTCATACAATTTTCGGTATAAGATATTTCAGTGATGCGTCATTCGCCTTCTGCGTTCCTCGGTATGTGTATCCTTGTATTTTAATAAGTTCTATTTGCTTATATCTTTCCGTTTATTTCCACATGTTTTTCTTCCTTTCGTCGATATTCCTGTTATTATATTTTTTTATTAGAATATAAGGAAATTCGTAGTTACCTTTTTCATAAGGAAATGTTGTGGTTATTAAGGCTCGTGGAAAAAGTTTTTTGTAGATATTTTTCTCGTCATACTGGGAGCTTATGATGAAATGCTTAAAATATGATTGCTTATGCCGAGTTTGGATTGCGTTGAGTGTAAAAGCAGTCGCATCGTTTTAATTGCGTCTACATTTCTGTGTAATGTATTTATAATTTTATGTGAATCAGTAAAAATATGATAGTCTCAAAATGTCTCAAAGCATTATAGTCTTAAAATGTATTATATGACTTTCGAATATCAATGACCTTAATTGCTGCAAAAATTAATATAAATTATTTCCCTGTAAATACTTTACTTAGTTGTATAATGTTGGATGAATTTTGTGTGAGGCACTATGATTGGTTGTTTGTCTTTACTCCAGCCAATCACGATCGTTGATATTAGATTTTGATGCAAAATAAATTGAACGTCTTACATAAACCGAAGAGAAGATTATATCAGACTGTTCATATGTCAGTTATTTTGTGATCTACGTACTATCCATAGGTGATTTTAATCCAAATTATGACGTCACTCCTTTTTATTCCCCAAAAGAGTAGGCAGTTAGTACTGAACGTAATACTCAATTTTCCCCATGCAGTTATACTATACATTTAATCCTTAGACAATACCAAAATTTATTGATAATTTCGGTAATCAAACACCTCAATAATACTTTATCCGATTCCAGGTCGGAAACCATTAGAAACCGACACCCTTGTCTCAGCAGACTCGACCACTAGACTACAGCAGCGACAACAAATCTGTGAATTATTTTACTAGTAAAGTATTAGAATTTCTAAAAGCTTAAGTGTTAGTTTACAAGTGGTTAAATTGATTCAGTAAATATGTCGTGACCAAAACAATCGAGGTTTCGGAATGATAAGTATCATCTACTTACATGATAATAATGAAGTCTGCTTGGAAGTTTGTTTTGTGTGGTATTTGATCACGCAACCTGTAGTCAATACAAAATTTCAGAGTTGTGTCCATGAATTTTAGGATCAGAAAGAAGCATATTTCGATCGTGAGACATGCACTTGAGTAGCCAGTAGCTACACGACAGTTGCCGCGTCGAGCGTCGCGGAATGCATATATGGCTCGAAACTAGTCGAGTCCCTCGTCAAACAGTTCCTTTTTTAATCCGTAAACATAATAATTATTTGAGTCTATTTCATTATACCTATGCGAGTACAGACTTATGCGTCATTAAATATGGTATTGTAATTTATGTACTAAGATTATTGTCTAACTCGGCTTTTGACACTCAGGTATTCCGTAATACTAATACCTATTCAAAATATACTTCAGATCAGCAAATCAACATAGTTCGAATACCATTTACTTCAAGTTTAATCAAATAATAGTCAAATTTATCTTTGATGTCGGTATTTATGTACATGCCAGCCAAGTTCGTCACTCAGGAGTTTTGATTAAACTGTGAATTGTTTAATTAAAGTAACAAAATTACTGTAGTAACATGTTGTTTGGTATGAGCAGGCTGTTCAAGTTAACTCAGTAAAAATAGTTCGTTGTTTAATAATGTTGGGTTACACTTCTCAAGTCTAAGTGTATAGACTGCACGGTTGGTGCGGTGGCTGGGCAACCAGCTGCCGTGCAATGTGCAATATGTTTGTAAACGCACCCACGACACAGGAGAAAATCCTAGTGTGGGGCAACGTTTTTTTAAAGAAAAAAAAAAGTATAGAATAGTGTTGTGAACAAAAGTAGGATTCATTTGTCATCCCTTTCGTGAGTGTCCAAGTTCTGACTAAAACTACTTTAAGACGGACGCAGAACCTTGAATATACTAAACTTTAATGTACAGTTTTACCTAGTAGGGCAAAACCTTTTATGTAGACGCAATGAGGACTTTTTTAACGAAATTAATCTTTGTAAATAATTACGTTTTAAATTTTTAATGCGATATTTAAAAAAGGTAAAACTTAATTGTGAAAATTTAAGATACTTGTCTTCACTATTAACATTCGTTCTTTTTAAAAGACGACGTTCATCAATTTTCAATCATTTTTGCAGCTACAAGTAGGATCATGCAAAAATACAACTTATAAGTATACCGTTAACTATCATAGCTTCGCATAAACTCGTCCATAGTTTCTATTCGAACATGGCCCCCAAACTTTTCGACACTAACACAATAACCGTGACATATGAGTTTCGGTTTGTCGTTTTCCAACGTTTTCGTTAAAGTAATTCGGTTATAACTTTTGAAGGCTCTAAATACGTCAATTTTAGTTGATTTAGGACGATTGAGGTTATGTTTACACTACACTTGACAGCTCCTGTCAATATAAAAGTGACGAGTCTATGTATCGATTTCGTAATATGAAACTTGAATAGTTATTGGATATATAGTGTGGGAGCATGTGAGACTGTCTAGTGAGAGAGGCTATTGAAGATACGCATAATTGAGTTTTTTTCTGATCAAAATAAATCTGAGTAATTTATTGTTTTAGTAATTATAACAAATAAAATAATTTTAGTTTACCTTAAGAAGATCATGGCCATAATTTATTGGACTCGGCCTTTCACCGAATTTTCAAAATGAGATGTGTAGTTTTGACACGTACGTACGTACCTATTGGAATACTTAAAATATTAGCGATGCCAACAGATAATATATCTCTGTCAGCGCCGGTACCTGTGACGTCATGGCACAATAAATCGCTTTATACGTCATCAACAATGGAACAGGAAGGTAGGGACGTCTCCAGTGAAATTCTTCACTTCCATTAGTCTGTCATACGGCAGAATCTGCCCTCGGGACTTGAATAATCTTCTATCATAATAAAAATACGATGAATAAACATTTATTCTTATTTATTATTTGAAAGACGCGGAAAATGCGTTGGTATTGTGATTCATATTCATTGTTTTAGGAAAGAAACATCTAAGCTATACAATATTGCTTTTTTAAAAAGAATTTGAGAGAAACTTTTACATACCTACACGAGATGGGCACAGCGAAATTAATATCAGCGACACTCAGTTTAATAATTCTTTAAAACAACGTTTAAAAAACCGAGTTCGGTCCCCTCTGATTTAATTTGATTGATAGTGATACTAAAATCTTCTTCTAAGTACCATGCTACCGAAAACTTTTCTGAAAATGGCATCAAAATCGATCTAGCCAATTGGGAGATAATCGCATACAAACATACATACATACAGGTCAAACTGAGAACCTCTTGTTTTCAACCGACTTCAAAAAAAGGAGGAGGTTTATCAATTCGACTGTATGTTTTTTTTTCAGCCCGTTGAAATTCATCCCCTAAAGTTCAAACAAAAGTAGTCTCTAAACATTGGAAATAAGGTCTATAATGTAGTTAGTGGAGAGCGGTCACCGGTGACCGCTAGGGGATGTATGGGTTAAGTCGGTAAATAACAAAAATTAACCTAAAAAAACAAAAGAAAATCACACTTTTAAACATCCAACAATACCTTTCAACTTTTTGTTTACGATGCAGTACCTACTAAATACAAACGAATATTTCACTTGTAGTTGTGAAAACATTTTTGCTTTAAGCCTCGGACTGTTTATTAAAACGCGGTACAAAGTTCTTTATGAATACAAAATGAGATATGAGGACTCCAGGACATGTGTACCATTCTCTGTTCGTTGTTCTCTCTTGTATCGCATTCCCGGTGTTATTAACACATGGTTTTAAATAATGTACGACTGGTTAGAACATAGACCAACCACAGTGTAAAAAATATACTGTGAACAATTTTGTATTCCATTTTTGCACGCTAATTATTGACTTTATAAAATATTGCCTATACTGTGAAGCAGTTGTTTTTAAACCATGGCAGAATTTTGAAATGGAAAAAAATAAGAAAGTCTACCATAGATATAAAATTTTTATTGTTCCTGTGAAGTCTAGTTACTGGCTCAGAGATGAATCTTCACTTGACAGTCTGTTTTGTACTTACCTACATTTATTTTTTTTTATTTTTTTCTTTTCAGCTATGATCATTCTCAGCCTTACATACATAACATAACAAGATTTAATTCCTAAAAGAAGTTATGATAAGAAATAAGTGACTATTGTTTGATAGTATTAGAAAAGTTATTTAATTCAAATGAAGTAGTCAAGAGGTTATCGTTTGTAGTTTTTTCTGTTCTATGGAATTCCTTTGTGTCAATACGTTTATGATAACCTAATTTATCTGGTTTGACCATTCATAATTTTTTATATAGATTTGTTTTTAAGTGGTGTTTGGTTACTGATCGTAATTGTATGGGATATTTATATATGTTTCACATTAAACTGTTCACATTAATATTTTTACTTAGTTATTTATATATACATGAAAATGTCTTAGAAATGATAAAATAGAATTTATCTTACCAGCAAAACTCCACTAAGAGACTTTTTGTATGCCTACCTAATATATTTGTTATCTAAGTACAATAACATTATATTAGAAAATAATTGGGATACGTGATACAAATATTTCGATAGTAGAATTATAATAATAGCTACATTACATACGTACAATGACAAATGAGAATAGGTATGTCTACATATCGTCAACTTCGTTGAACTCACAAGATGTGATCCACGTGTAAATCACAGATATCATTTGACATTATCTAAAAATAGATTTTATTGTATAACTGTCATAGTTCAATTTTGCCTAATTATATGTATATATGTCATACAAGAAATTTTCATTACCTACTGTATCTTATAAAATGTAATTTTTCGTGGTGAATAAGATGCACCTTCATATAAAGCGGTTTTATTTTAGCGCTGCCATTAATATTGCGGACCATTTTATGGCCAGAAATGTAATCTCGGTCATAAAGTTGTATATTTTCTTGTTCATAGATACATTGTGTAGCTTCTTTGTTTACTGAAGGAAGAACACAAGAAGGAGGACCTTATAACGAAAATGTATGAGTATCTAAAACTATTTTCGTTAGACACAAGAATAACTGCCTAAATGAAAACTGTGAACAATACAAATCAAGTCAATATTAGAGACAAACATTGTAATGATGGTAAAAATTCAAATAGAATTATGAGTAATTTCTTACATAAAACTAAACTAAACGCAAGTAGGTACGTTGAGATGATTTAAGTCAATTTGATTGTCAAATGTCCACACGAATACGCTGAATAATGAAAAAGTCGAAAAAATAGTTTCATGTTGCATCATACAAAGCGACAACCGCTTCGTAGGCTTTTGAAATGACACCTGTCGGAAACAGAGCCTCACTGAATTTGAGCATTGAACTATTTATTTCACTTTAGACGATATATGTACGTCTGAATATTGAATTGCTATTATATAAATCGTACTTAAATCCTATTATATCTGTGTTTTTTTATAAAATGCTTGTATTGACAGAAATATAATATTTTTGTGAACGTGTATTCACTAGCAGTTAGGATATGAGTAATTTGTTGATTGAAGAAAAGAAAACACACGACAATTTACTGTTTAATAAAAATACAAGCCATTATAATCTTCATTGACGTAGGTACATTTTAATGAAAACCTTTTCCTTAACCCAGAAAAACTCAGATTTAATCATGCAAATTCCCCAATTCTCTTACTTTTTCTTTGACCAACGGGCCATTCACTGTCAGAAGTAATTAGAATAAAACTGATATAAGTCAAGACCATTATGAGGTGGAATTTGAATCTAAATGACGTCCCAGTGCTCAGGGTTACCACGGAATAAAGATACCGGAGAATATATAGCAAATCAACATAAGATTATGCAAGGCCCTTAAAATCCCCCGTTGAAATTCTCGATTTTGCATCTCGATACAGGAGAGTTGGAAGCGAAATTTCTCTTGAGATTTGCGTCGAGATAAATGGCGGATAATATTGTAATGTTATAAGTCTGACGGTATACCTTGTTTGTTTATTGCTTGGAGCTTGGAATGCTCCTCTGGTCATTAGGATAATGCCTGCTGTATATAAATGGTTCGTCTGACATATTATTTAGGTGATATGAAGGTCTTGAGTTCAGCTTTAGGCTTATGGGTCAGTGGTAATACTTATTATGTATTTTTTACCACAATTGTTGTTATAGAATTCCCATAAATAGATTTATTAAGAAATTTTAAAATGTCTAATAGTACAACAATTGGAAAAAAGGAAGAATAAGAATCAATATTCTTCTCGGTTGTCATTTAGCATTCTGAGGAAGTTTGAGCAACGGGCAGCCGTCGATATCATTTATTTGTTGTTGATCCGATTGGTACGTACGTCAGTACGATAACAACAAGAAATTCAAGCAAACAGATTCGTCGGAATCGAGTTTGAGATCTTCAATTTTTGCAAATTCGTTATTTTCGCGAGAAAACTTGTTTACCAGGTACACCGTCAGCAGATATTGGTAGCCATTTTTTCACTCTGTGCCGTTTAGTCGTCAATTTGGCGCCAAACGAGCTCCACGTGAATTTATGTTGGCGTTGATGAATCTGAATAGATTTTATCTAATACTTAAATGATTTTTGGATACCTGAAGATTTTAAGACTACAACTCACTATGGAATGTGATTTGGAGAACCATCTCATTTGAACTGGACTTTTAAAACTATAAAAATATTTATATCCTCGAAATGGTCCTCGAAACGAACACGCAATTACTTTCTAACAAATAAAATTAGGTAACAACCTAAACAATTTATTTATTTTAATTTATGTTACGTCTCTGATATGAGTGGGAGCATACAACTCGTAATTAGTTTTTCAGAAAGGTTCCAAATATAAAATATTTTGTACTAAATTAAATATCTGTGTAATAACAAATTTAATCAGTACCGTAACTACACATTTTTATTCGAGACTGAACTAATTTAAGTTGAAAATATAATATCTAAATGAAAGTGAAATGAAAACAAAAATGGCAGCCTCATCTTCTTGTCCACAAACATTTATTTTTGGAAATTATTAAGTTTCACAATGAGTATTTGAGTAATCTTATTAAGTTTGTTTGAACGTGTTTTTACTTTGTTAGTTCTTAGCTTCTTAATTTTCTTAATTTTGAATTACGTAAATTTAATCAACGAGAAACTTGGTAAATGTTTGTTTTATTTCTCTAACAAGTAATATGTAAGAAACTTATGGTTCTAAATTACTCGTACCATAAATAAAATTATAGTAAAATGTCATGTAGGTACACGTAAATAGTGATTTTAAATAAAATATGTTCCCTCATACTTTACAAAGAGATCAATTTAAGAACAGATGTTTCATTGCAATGTAAGTATATCTTCGTATTAAAGTTTTATTTTCATGTCTCGATTTGAAAATTGTTGGCAACATTTCAAAGGGAATTTTGAGGCGGGCAACTTTTTTCCGCTGCGGTTTTTGCCCATTCGTATTAACATTTCGTGCTCAAATGTAGTAAAGTGAGGTGAGCATGATATATTTCTATATAGATAGATTATTTTTATGGAACACTTCACAAAATTACAGTCTGAAAATTTCTGAAGAATATACATAATAAATTATGTTTTGGTAAATCCTTTTTATAAACATATTTGTTTGTTTTATTGTGGTTTTATTTATTTAAACAAGCGTAAGATGTAATACCTACCTAATATGATAAAAAAGTTTTAATATTATTATCACAGGTATGTGCTGGTCGTTTTTGTGTAACCTGTAAAAAATATCTAAAAGAAGTTTTTACACCTTAATTTACCTCTTCTTTAATAAACAAGTGAATAAACATGACGTGCTTGTCGCTTTTATCTAAACGTCATGATAGACTGCTATTTAATAAAATAGAAAAAATAAATAAAAAATAAATTATAATGGCATCTATTAATTTTTTTGAACTAAACAGCCAGTATTAGCAAATTCATTAGTAGAAACATATTATGCCTTTTTTGTGGATATGAGGATTTGTTCTTTTGTGCGCAAGTCATAACTTGTGTACGATGCGAACTAAATAAAGACTTTAAAATTCCACATAGCGAACTTTTTAAGCATTTTGCAGCTTCAATGCATTTCGATACAAGCAAAAACTTCATTATGTTATACTGAAAATGAAGTAGTGGTCAATGCTCTTTTATTCGTATTTTTAGTTCAACAGCAGTAGGTGTTTTCTACGGCACAGATGATAAAGCGAAGTTAATGTAGGAAAAAATAATGCTCTATACTTGTACTAGGTATTACGTATTTTTTCTCCTTGCAAGCGTGTTCACCGTTGACTGACAAGCCACATTATTTTCCATATCATTACATGTAAATGAGATATCATATATGTATGTATGTATGAACATGTATTAAATTTGTTTACTGTAGATATATGTATTTTGACAACGTTGTCTCCTTCTTCGACTTTTGGACTGCATCGGTGATGAAGCACAAACTCGAGTCCTATAATTCAGCAAATAAGATTGAAGTTAGATTTTTTACTTGAATAAACAATTAGATATACCAATTTTCAACAATTTTTACACGAGTGTGGATAAATTTACATTAAGCGAAGTCACAGAACCATGTATGTTTATTTAAGCCAAGTTTGGAAGTAGAAGTTCATTGAACCGTGTACAGATAATGTACAACCAGTGCCATAAATTGATTTATATAAAGGCTATAAAGGTCGAATGACTTCGCACTGCTAAAGATAAGTAATAATTTGTTAGGTACCTATTCTTTTACAATCGTGAAAATACACTTGAATTAAGATAACTCATTATTGTTTCTTCTGATTACCATTATTAGCAAGAAAATAAAATAAACGTGTTTATTATAGGTTGTGTAGAGTGAAGATATTTTGTAAAACTTTGGGGACTGTTAAGCAATCAGCGCCGCCCATCATGGACACCCGGAACACCAGAGCCATTACAAGTGCGTTACCGGTCTTTTGGGAATTGGGAATTTGAGGATTGTGGGGGATTCGTGGTTTGGGGAGACTGCGGAAGGGGCGGGGGGGTAACTTCACTCACATGACGATACACCACGCAAGCGTTGTTTCCCGTCGGTTTTCTGTGAGGCCGTGATATCACTCCGGTCGAGCCGGCCCATTCGCATATCAGGCCCAATGGCAATGTTATATCCATTACGTGGAAAGAGTGACAATAAAGCCATATAATAACGACTTTAATTAACAGTATCAGGCGACGTTAATTTTAATACAACGCTCTCATTAGCGCCCACAAACCTGATCACACCAATAGGTACAACAAAAATATACATGCACGGTAGAATGGAATGGAAACCACCCTTCGCTGCTGAAATTAAAAGTGGTTACTTTGTGTATAATTTACATTTAAATACGTAGGTACAGTAAATGGGTCAAATTGCCTCATTGGCCTAGAAAGAAAGAATATTCTTAAATTGAATTTCAGATTCGGATACCCGACTTTTTAATCTTTGACAATAATTTAATCAGACTTATAAAATAATTGGCGAAAGGGTTTCATTATATCTCTGCCTAACCTTTCGATAATTTTAAAGCACGTTACGTTCATGATAATTTGGGTACTGATTACAACGAACCTTAACGTTTATTCGTATTCAGCCTTTTAACCGTTTTACTTTTAATTTAAAAAAAAGGTGAACAAATAGGTCCCTTCGTTGGTAAGATGTAGAAGATTTCTCGAGGAAAATTCCGTATGTTTTCTTTCCTTTGTTATATTGTACTTGGCTACCGAGATTAGCTTTGAATTTGTAACTTAGTATTGTATTTTGGGCCGTCTGATTTGTTGTTATTTACTTCGCTCCGTTTGCGGTTTATCCGTGTTACCGGGGATAGCAAATATCTGTAAATCCAGGAAAACCCTCGGTTTATGTGTTTCCGAATTTGTTCTAAATCCCATCAGTATTTTGTACTTACCTATAAACATTTAGCAATCAGGCCTCACAAAATAGTACTTAAGTAACGCTAGGAGAATGACCGTGAACATTCTCCTTTCATAATGAATGTATTACAGCTATCATACACGTAATCTATTTTTTTAAACTGAAAGAATTGATTAAAAATATATGTTTTTTTTTTCGTTTAAGGTAATTTTATCCTTTATGAATTTAAATAATCTCCATAACTTAAGTTATCTCCACAAAACCATGAACCGTTGAACGAAAATCAAAAATACTACAGCACGGCTTTATCAAAAAACACTTAAACAGTTTTCACACGATTGGACGTGATATGGCGTATACATAATCGCATTTAGTCTGTGTACATGGACCATAAAGGGTGTTCTAATATCGTTTTTATACACACGGATGACTGTGGCCAGAATAAACCGGTTTTTGGACCTAATTGTCTCAACTGCGGCCACGGCTAACTGATTTACATGCAAATTGAAACGGGTCAATATTAGCAGAGTCGATTTAATTCCTCGGTCCCTCCCAGTACCATCAAATATTGCCGATTTTGCTCTTTTTTCTTTAATAATAACAGAACCGCGATTATTGCGAAATTGTACTCGATTTTTAAATAAATTCAATTGTTTATTTTGTCCTAATTAATTAATTTTACGGCCTTTGTAAATGTTTAGATTTTATATTGGGCTGTTTTGTTTACATTGAGTTATTAATGAAGACTATAATGCTCGAATGTACCGCTGTAAAGAAGTTTGCCGCTACCTTCTTGGAAGCCGTAACAAACACGCACATACATCCTCACAAACTTTCGCATTAATAATGTCAGTAGGATTCTTAATTAACTCAACAAATATTTTATTAGTTCATGAAATAATTCAGTCTTTATTTTTTCAAAGAAAAAAGCAAGGAAAGATCTTTTTTATAGGTAAACATTGAACAACCTCATTCGCTAACCGACAAACAAGGTAAATATTTTACATGTAAACATGTAGGTACATGTAGCGACATACAGAACTCGATCTGTCGCTACTGAGTATACATTTCAGTGCTTTGCCAATTGAATTCAAGGACACTGCCTCGAACAGAAAGCCCTCTGCGGTTACTGTGTGCACGAGACTTACAATGTTTGTTAAGGTAGGTACAGTGGCAGTAGCAGCAACATCAATCCATTCTCCAATCTGTCTTCATTCATTGGATTTTCGACTTTATGTCAATACCATAAAGTTGAAGATGGAATAGAGAAATTTGTCAGAAAGGGATAGGTTGAACTGCTGGCCACCGTACTACGTACGTACGAAGATGTTGTTAGACTACACAAATACATTTCCATATCGGTATTGGCTATTGTTTTGTTTGTTTATTTGTTTTAACTAGCTTTTGTATGTATTTTTTTTGTATAAAAGTCTTCTATTCTGTGTGTGTGTGAGTGTGTGTGTGAGAGAGAGACAGAAAGAGAGAAAAGAGAGCGAGAGAGAGAAGAGAGAGCGACAGAGTTTGTTACATATTGTCGGGCTCACAGAATTATTATATCTGTGGTCGGGATGAATTATAATTAGCTACGCTTTTTCATGAGAAAAATCACAAATACCTATCAAAAAATTAAAACTTTTTTTTGGTCAAAATCTTAAGACATACATAACACAGAATACAATGGAGAATAATGTATGACCATAAGTACACAATTAAAATTAAAAAAATAGAATTGATCTAATTGCGTGCAGCAGTACAGTTTATTGGTCGCAATGGAATTCTGGTGCTACATTGTTGTTAGACTATGAGCAATAATAATAAGGGGTTAAGGTCATTTTCATATGAACATATAATTTGACCACGTGTTAACAAAGCGATACGGCTGTTTCAATATAACTTACATTTGTTGTGACACATCAATTTGAAAACTGCAGTTTTATGTGACTGGAATGAGATTTAAATTTGTAAATAAATAGACAATGAATGAGCTTATAGCTTTTACTAATTCATTTTGACGACCTTCAATCCTTCAAGAAAAGAGCGTATTCCTTTTTAAAAGGCCGGCAACGCACCTGTGACTCCTCTGGTGTTGCGGGTGTCCATGGGCGGCGCTGATCGCTTACCATCAGGTGATCCGTCTGTTTGTTTGCCTCCTATTCCATAAAAAAAATCAAATTATAAGTTCACTCATAATTTAGTGTAGTTAATAAAATAGTCACTGAATTAGGATATACCTCTATTGTGATTATTACTCAACCATTGTAATTATTATTCATCATAGCTTTAGTACATACGTACTAAGTCTATGGTGATGAATATATATATATATGTAGGTACAATATATGTATATACATGTATATGTATATTAGCATCTTAAACCTCCGACCAGACAGTGAAATCAGCTAAAATTCACATTGAAAATATATCTCAGTCCGGAGACATCAGTTTAAATAAAAATCTGTCCAGTGCGCTGAGATGAAGACAAAATCAATAAGCTCCGTTCACTTCAAGCGTATGTGTACAATGTATATACAGTGTGTTCCTAAATTGCTTTCTCACGTGATCATTTCCAAATAAATAGTTTCAAGTTTACGTTTTACGTTTCAATATACTTTGTACTATTTGGATTGTTATAATTTTTGTGTCAAGTTTTTTAGTTGCCAATCAGTGTTTGAAACTGGATTTTTTTTATTTATGTATCTTAGCTTCTTTTCTAGCAGTAGTCATCTAAAAAATACAATTACACTTCTGGATATAATTGTAGTTTAACAATAGTTACATTATTTAACAACACTAAAACAAGAAACAACATAACTGAATCATATTAAAATACAGAATACTGTGTTTAATCATTAATTTGTAATTTTTTCAACAAGTAAATTGTAATTACACAATCTTGTAACACACTGTATGTACGCGTCATTGTTATGCCAATGACGACAAATCCATTCCACTTTTTCCGTTTTATTTACCCAATATCCCATCACGTTGAAGGACTTACTGATTGCATGTTTCCCAAGCAAAATCCGCTAACTTCCATGGATTTACTTCAAAAGTTACGACTCAGTACAAGTGGATTTTCTTTGTAAATTCGCGTCGTTGACGTATGGAAGTTTGCTTTGTAGTAGCTATTCAAGTTATACGGGTCATATCTATTAAGATACGAATTTTGATATCGTACTCTCCTATTGTTGTAAGTAGGTCGATATTTCAACGGGTTTCCGCTACTCAACTGACCTCTTTGTTTCGAGACAGTAAAATGCTGCTTGAGAGTCTCAGTAACATTTTTCTTAAGAACTTTTATTGTTTTTTGCAGGTAAATAAACGTAGCATGGCTATGTTTTACTGTTCTAAGAATTTGAATGTACGAGGTACTGCTTTCAGAAACAGATGAAGGTAGATTACACAGTTAAATACTATTTTCTTTGTTTATTGTACGTCGACCACAAAATTACTAAGGTAATGAGCTTTTGTTATAGTGGCATATTAATATTCTTATGCTTGTGAAATACTTAACATGAAAGAATGTGACATTGGCAATATGAAGAATTGTTATAATAAGAGTTCATTACCATCATTACATAGGTACACGTACTTTTTTAGGTTTAATGGGCCGACGCGACGTTTGACCACAACTGCACACCGTCGAATTTTATTCGTTTGTTACCAAATTCAACATGTAAAAATATTATGCCAGCATGAATATTCCATTAAAGACCTCGGAGTGCTCCTCCCTACAAGGTACTCACAATGACCTACGAACAAATAAAAAATATCTCGTCTAAAAGTCTGACAGTATCAAATGAATGCAAGCGATAAAAAGTTGGTACAATAAGTTGGTGATAGACGGGAGCGCACACATTGGCTTCGTGATAAATGACTTTCTGATCTCACCGAGATAAAGAGTAATGGTGGAAGCAATTATGTGCCCTGAATAGGACGAACGACATTTTCGGTAACATTGGAATGTATAATTTAACTTCATTATGCGCATAATAGATTTTTCGTTACCTTTTCATACAATTTTCGCGGCATCTGGATAAATTATGGGCTCATTTACTAGTAATTGACACTGGACGGACGATTTGTCTTGTGCTGTCATTTTCAGTTTCTCTTTGAATAGGACTATAATTTCATGGTATTGAACTTGTACGGAGAGCGCTTAGCCCTCGCGTTAATCAACGCGGTCAGATAAGCCGTTTAGAAACAACTTTACGTCATGGATAAAGGTTTTGGGCGACATGTTTTTAAGCCGTTTTTATGACGGTCAGTGTCGGGTCACGATAAGACTCACAGACACACTTCTATAGTCTTGCCGTGCCTTTCTAAATTGACGTCCGAGTAAGGGATACCGCCTTTCCTTTTAAGCACCGAACATAAAAATATTGAAATCCGACTCATGGTAAGGGTTACATATTGCTGAAACCATAAAATATAATGTGTTCACAGAATGGCTTCTGTTTAATTTCGATATAATTTGAAAAGGGAGAGTTGAAGTTATCGCTTAAGTATGGCGCGTAAAATAAGGTTCCGGTTCGTTTTGAATGGGGAATGAAGTGTGATTGGGTTCAGCTGCGAGTTGTTATAATATAATTGGGGCTGTGCCAGGAAAATGGTAAAAGGTTTTTCCTTGAAAATGGATACCATAATCTTCTTTAAAGAGTCATTTTGTGAAAATAATAAATTTAAAAACATCTCTTATTGTATCCAACAATAAGGTTCAAAAGTCAAGAAGAAGGCCACATTTTTATCATTGACCATTATTTTTATTCTCTTAATTTTTTACGGTTACGTTTTACTTACTAAAGCTCCAATCAAATCGAATACCATCTCTTTTACAGCGGACATTAAACAACAACATTAAAAAGTAGTAACCTTATTCTTTAAAAACGGTAGAGAGCTTTTACGCGGTTCGTTTTATTATGAAAAAAAATCTTTGTTTATGCTATCATGTTTTTCAGTTAAAAAAGTAGAAAGGAAAAATTTGGGTTACGTTATTCGGTGCTACAGTAAAGTTGATTGTTTTCTTTTAATATTTTACGACCTCAATGTCGCAGTCCGGCGCCATCTTGGAATCATATTGTGTGAAGGGTTGATGATGGTCGGCTAAATGTTGTAATTTCTTTAGAGGGTTTGGGTAAAGTTGCGCATTGTGTTCGAAATTCAAATTTGAAGTATTTGTTTTGACAGGGTGGCGTCGATTGTGAAAATGAACTCATTTGAAAATAGATCGTTTTAATGTGGGTGGACAAAATGTTTGCAAACAAAGTTTACCCGCATACAATTTAATTAATTATTCGGTTGGTTGAGTTGAGCTGTGCATTGTCTTTTATTCAGTTCATAAATTTTGGTGCTACCTACTTAATTGTAGCAGTGGTCAAGTGGTGCAAGATTATCAACTAAGTGAGAACCTATTTTTTCCGACTGGACATGGACAAGTTGGGCTATTAAAAAACTAGTGTTTAATAGTGGAAAGCAATCGAATTCGAAATGGTTAAATTAAGATTCTTATTATGTGATTAATTGTTTTACTTTTAGAATTTTCTATTAGTTGTGTTAACAAACATAAAAATCGTGTATAACTGCATGCGTATATAAAGTAGCCAGCCAGTGAAAAAAATACAGTTGTAAAGTATGAAACAAACCTTACATTGATTTGGTATTTTTAAACTATATAGTCAGAATTTTAATTAGATTCCAGATTTGACAATAGCTACTGTCATTTTGTGAAATAATGGTACCACATATAATAGTGTAGTGATGGACACAAAAATCGATAAACAATCGGTGTGTGTGTTTTATAATAAATGTTACAGAAAGTGACAGGATAGCGATAGCGATGACGGCGACAATTTATAAAATATCTTATTACCATGATACATCTATCTGTTTTATTTGTCATGTTCCTTCATGATTACATTTTTTTTTATTTCACACACAATTATAAAAGAAAAGTCTCAGATCGTTAATTAATCGTCAAAACTAAATTATCGGTTCAGAAATATTTAATTTCCTGGTATACTTAGTTTACAAGAGTAAAATTATAAACGAGAAGAATCGATCCAGAAATATTGCATTTCCATATCGAATAATTTCGCAACGTCACTATTTAGTACTTGTCATAACATTGCAACACTGAAATTGTCAAATCTGGAATCGAATTAAAATTCCGAGTATAGTTGTTACTACATACATTGGCTACAATCTGTTTCAGAATAAATTACATAGACACAAGTGTCAGCATGTACAGTTCACATTATTCTGATCGAAATCGTGTTTGAACTATCAAATTTACAAAATTCAACAGCACGGCGCCTCGTCATATTCGTTACCAATGTTGCCAGTGCAAATATTTTCTTTTATGAATATGAAAACTGAATGGCAACATTGATACGTGTCCAAAGGCCGCTCAATAGGTTTATTTACGACCTGCCTATTGCCCGTGGCGTTGTTTGTGTGGAAATAAATTTATTATGTTTTATGATACCTGGTGTACAGTGTAACGTTCGAAGTCATGTGCTATCCAATAGTCTCATACTAAGTACGAAAAAAAAAGCAATAATGTTGCATCCTGCTTAAATTTTTCTTGTGTCGCTGGTGTGTTTACGAGCGCATAAAACATATAATATTATACTGACATGGAACAACAATTTATAGTTAGATTTAACATAGGTAATTGTTCCGTGTGAGAAGTGTATACACGACACCAAGCCATGCTCTTTATGCCATATGTATTATTGACAATATTAGTGTTAAGTAAAATGACATTAAGCGCCATAATGCGTACCTTTGCTTACCCTTTTGAGGGTAAAAGGCGTGATACTATGCTAAGTAAAATAAAGGGTGCTGCCTCGTTGGCCGAGTGGCCGCAAGTGCGACTTTCGGGCTAGGGGACTTGGGTTCGATTCCTGGGTCGGGTAAATTACTAATGGGATATAAAAAAAACCATAATAAAACAATAGCAGGGAGTCTGAAAAGTAGGTGTTATATTGTACAGTGGCATTAAGTGCCGTAATTTGCACTTCTACCCCTTCGAGGATAAAAGGTATGATGTTATGTTTAAAATAAATGGTAGTAGTTAAACAAGTTCATATTACTTAACTATAACTCAACTTGTAATCTAATTATAATCTAATTATAACTCAACTTGTAATCGTTGAACAACGGATATGTCTTGTCTTTATACATAACATTTTACAGGTTATCCTAGTTTGGGTTCCTGACTGCCATCATTGCATTGCACTTAAATAAATTACGCAAAGTCCTACGTAGAACCAAAGTCTCACAAGCAAATGTCAATATTATAAGATTCGTATTAAGGTCTACATTACTGTGTATTATGAATAAAATTTATTATTATGAATGTTTTTACTTAATTAATATGAATTTTTTTACCGTGGGAGAGCCATGCTTCGGCACGAATGGGCCGGCTCGACCGGAGTAATACCACGGCCTCACAGAAAACCGGTGTGAAACAGCGCTTGCGCTGTGTTTGACCGAGTGAGTGAGGGTACCGGAGGCCCAACCCCCCCCCCCCCCCTTCATAATGGCGCAGTTGATACAAGAGTTTCTACCCCAGGAGGGTACCAACTGCGTTGGAGAATCCCTCTCTGGACGTCCATTTTCAGAACTCAACTACCCTGAGCGTGGACGTCCAGGCCGCCCCACATCGTACTCTGGGGGGGGCAAAACTGCGCATCGTAAAGCTGGAGGCAAGAGCAGAATAACCATGGCACCCCTTGCCGCGCTGAATGTGGACTTCTGCAACATCAGGGGATTACACACCAACCTCAATGCTGTCCATCACCACCTTGAGACAGCAAAGCCGGCCTTGCTCTTTTTGACTGAGACGCAGATATCGTCTCCGTTGGACACATCCTACCTCACCTACCCTGGGTATGGACTGGAACATACCTTCCTGCCTAGGGCCGGGGTGTGCGTGTACATCAGGGACGATATCAGCTCACGTCGCCTCAGTAATCTTGACGGTAGGGACCTGTCCACCTTATGGCTGCGTGTAGATAACGACGACCACCCCCGTGTCTATGCGTGCCTATATAGGTCCCATAGTGGTGATAGCGAGACTGACCGACTCATGGACCACATCCAGGCGGCTGTAGATCTTGTGCAGGGGCAGATATCCTCAGCGGAAGTGGTCTTGCTTGGCGATTTCAACGCCCATCACGCCGACTGGCTCTGCTCCAGTAAGACTGACCACGCGGGGAGATCTGTCCACGGCTTGGCTCTTGCTTCTGGCCTAACACAACTGGTGACCGTGCCCACGCGAATCCCAGATGTGGAGGGCCAGAAGTCTTCACTGTTGGACCTTCTGCTGACCTCTCACCCGGACGGCTACAGCGTATCCGTCGAAGCCCCTCTTGGCTCATCGGACCATTGCCTTGTCCGGAGCACTGTATCTTGGACGTGCATACCGCGACTACAAGAGGTATGCGGTCGCCGTGTATGGCACTATAGGTCGGCAGACTGGGATGGGATGCGGTCCTTTTTTGCATCCTACCCTTGGAGGCGGGTTTGCTTCTTGCAGGATGATCCCAATGCCGCTGCCAATTCTGTTGCTGATGTGGTGCTGCAGGGGATGGAGCTTTTCGTCCCATCTTCTCTGGTCCCCGTCGGTGGCAGATATCGGCCCTGGTTTGATGCTTCTACCAGAAAGGCCTCACGCAGAAAGCGGGAGGCCTACCAAGCCTGGGTCGATGCGGCGGTGGCACGGGATGTAAATACCAGTGCACTAAAAAAGGAGTATAACTTTGCCTCCAAGTCCTACAAAAGAGCTATTGCGGGTGCCAAGTCGCAGCACATCGGTAGAATTGGTGAGAGGCTGGAGCGCCTTCCTTCAGGAACTCGTTCATTCTGGTCGCTCGCCAAAGCTATCGAGGGCAATTTCTGCAGGCCGTCATTTCCACCTCTGCACATGGGTGAGGATTCGTTGGCTCATAACGCAAGGGATAAGGCTCAACTTTTGGCGAAAATCTTTGCGTCCAACTCGACACTGGATGACGGTGGGCACGAGCCTCCTGTTGTGCCTTGGTGCGGAAGGTATATGCCGGATGTGCGGTTCCACCAGCGCACGGTACGTTTGGCGCTTTTGTCCCTTGACGTCCATAAGTCGAGTGGGCCTGATGGGATCCCACCCATTGTTTTGAAGATGTGCGCCCCCGAGTTGGCCCCAGTTCTAACACGTCTTTTTCGGCTCTCTTACTCCTCAGGCGTAGTTCCGACGTCCTGGAAGACAGCTTTAGTCCACCCAATCCCTAAAAAAGGTGACCGATCTAACCCGTCTAACTACAGACCGATAGCCATAACTTCCCTCTTCTCGAAAATAATGGAGTCCATTATTAACTGCCAGCTCCTGCGTTACTTAGAGGATCAACAGCTGCTCAGTGACCAGCAATACGGTTTTCGTAAAGGGCGGTCTGCTGGTGATCTTCTTGTTTACCTAACGCATCGGTGGGCACAGGCGATCGAGTCTAAGGGGGAAGCGTTGGCAGTAAGTTTAGACGTGGCGAAGGCCTTCGATCGGGTTTGGCATAGAGCGCTTCTTTCGAAGCTTTCTTCCTACGGACTTCCTGAGAAATTATGCAAATGGGTCTCCTGCTTCCTTGCAGACAGAAGCATTAAAGTCGTCGTCGACGGTGAATGCTCTGACTTGATGTCTGTAAACGCAGGTGTCCCTCAAGGCTGCGTGCTATTGCCTACATTGTTCCTCCTCCATATCAATGACATGCTGCAAATCAGCGGCATTCATTGTTGTGCGGATGACAGCACAGGCGATGCCTACTACACCGGCCGCGCTAACATTTCTCGGGAAAACGTCATAGAGAGCCGAAACAGACTCGTGTCTGAAATCGAGACCTCTTTTGGGAGAATCTCTGATTGGGGTGGACTTAATTTGGTCCAGTTTAACCCCACTAAGACACAAGTCTGCGTGTTTACCGCTAAGAAACTGCCGTTGGTCGTCTCTCCTCATTTTCAAAGCACCCCCCTAACTGCCTCAGCCGGTATTGGAATACTTGGTGTCAACATTTCGAGCGACGTCCAGTTTTGCGGTCATTTAGAGGATAAGGCCAAAATTAGCCTCGAGGAAGCTTGGTGTGCTCAATAGATCGAGGCAGTATTTCACCCCGGCCCACCGCCTGCTTCTATATAAGGCACAGGTGCGGCCCCACATGGAATACTGTTCTCATCTTTGGGCGGGGGCACCCCAGTACCAGCTTCTTCCTCTGGACCGCATTCAGCGGCGTGCCGTTCGGATTGTTGGATGTCCGGGTGTTTCAAACCGGCTCGACACTTTGGCAATGCGTAGAGATGTAGCTTCATTGTGCATTTTCTACCGCTTATACCACGGGGAGTGCTCTGAGGAATTGTTTGACCTGATACCTGCCGCATCTTTTCGCCATCGACCCTCACGACAGCATATGCATCCCCATCAAATAGATGGTTGGCAGGCCACAACTGTGCGGTTCTCACGTACCTTCCTGCCTCGCACAGCAAAACTGTGGAATGATCTGTCGTCGGCGGTATTTCCGAACCGATACGACCTTCAAACCTTCAAGAAAAGAGCGTACTCCTTTTTAAAAGGCCGGCAACGCACCTGTGACTCTTCTGGTGTTGCGGGTGTCCATGGGCGGCGCTGATCGCTTACCATCAGGTGATTCGTCTGCTCGTTTGCCTCCAATTCCATGAAAAAAAAAAAAAAATTATTATTATGTGTGTCTTTACCATTCACGGGACCACAGGGTCCCGGTCATTTGGGAGGCGTACGAGGGGCCGAAGCCAACTGCGCAGAGGTCCTTTAGATAACTTTAATCTAAATGATTACATTTAGATTCGTCGTCGGCGACTATCCCTGTATGCACTATGGAAATGCACCCAAGGACAGTTCCCGGTTAGTGTAGAACTATGTGGATAATGGAAAAAAACGGTAGGGCTATGGATGGGTTTCTGTGAACTGATAAATTGGGAAGTATGGATGACTATGGCACCTGCCGAGATAATGTAATTATTAGATACACGTAAAAATTGCAGGCGGAGACTCGCCAACTCACCGACCGGGCCCCGGGAATAGTTGCTAGAAATAGCAACAGAGGAACAACGAGAATATGTATACGTACATTACGTCTATTATATTAATTTCGAATCTCATTAGATTATTTCAAGCAGAAGAGCTGTTAAAATTTAAATTGAATTAATGTAGTGAATACGACATTAACCGCTAAATACTTGACTTAAATTATTTGAAGCGTGAATCGCGACATTATTTCTTTGTTTTCAGTAAGCCACAAGTGTAATAATTTCTTGCCTTTATACGTTTTAATACTATTCATATACATACCTATGTTACAATCCGTTTTATATGTAGGTACGAATGTACTTAATGAGAACTTTGAGTATACGTAGCATGATTATGATTTAGTGGTACTAACGAAATGAGAAAATGGGGGGTTTTTAAGCCGATAAACGAGCAGACGGATCACCTGATGATAAGCAATCGGCGTCGCCCATGGCCACCTGGAACACTAGAGGCTTTACAAGTGGGTACTTGCCAACTAGTCAAATTCAAACTGTCAAAAACTACAGTTTTCTATAAATTTTGTACGAGATCCGAGATTATGTATTGTGACGTCACGTTTTTTTAACGTCAAACAGCATACTTATTTCTCATAAGTTTGCTGAAAAAATACTAAAACTAAGTTGGTCATAAAATCAATTAAGTAATAAAAGTGAAATATTTTATTTTTTGTATTTTATTGTATTCAGTCGAAATAATTTATTTTTGATGAAGGCAAGTATCCAAGTGCATTAGCGGCCTTTTGGGGATTAGGAATTTGAGGATTGTTAGGGATTCAGGGATTGGGGAGACATCTCTCACACGACGAAACACAACGCAGAGTTGTTTCACGTCGGTTTTCTGTGAGGCCGTGGTATCACTCCGATGGAGTCGGCCCATTTGTGCCGAAGCATGGATATCCCACACTTAAACTATACAGGTACGATTATTTCGACGGCCCCCACGTAAAGTATTGAAACTGCAAAACCTCTACTTTACAGGAGAGCGATTTTAAGTTTAGATTTAGATTTTTGTTAAACATAAAATTCCAAAATTTCATATTACCGATGTATCTTAAGTGGAAAATTTGACTGTTTTATACTGTCTACTATAGTTTTTGATAATTATTATACTTTTTGTAAAATTACACATTCGATACTTTACTTGATTACTGCTGGTTACTTTTTTATCGAATATGCCAATTTCGATAGTTATCTATGACAAAATATTCTAGTCTAATATCGAATGTTCCCGTTTCGATACTTTTCCGCGGCAACAATATCTAGTAAACTATTGGATGTGGTAGATTCGTTTGTTTTCTTTGTTAAATTGTTCAAGCCAATGTAACATACCACTAGATTCGATTTAAGATACCTTCATACTACTTTTTTATGTCAAGCTTTTTCTGGGAAATAAAGAAAAACACGATCAGATATTTAATCAAACAATTTGTATTAAAAATTATAAAACACAAATACTTGGTTACAAAGCGGCTTTTACCTTTTAGATGACATTTCAATATTTTTAATGTTTTATCTTACTTTTTATTTCCTTTATTTATTTATATACTTGACTTATACATTTTTAAATATTCGATTATAAAAAAAAAACATTTAAAAATATAAAAAGCAGTAGCCCACCAGTAACGGGAGAAATCCAAGCTACCGGTGGTCAGGGCTCCAGAGAAAGGAATTTCCGGACAATACGCGCCGTGTCCAGAAGTACTGCTTTCTACATTAGGCCCTTGACCCAACCATCTAACGCTGGCCTACTCAGATGTTGGTGGAGGCTTTTAGCAATGAGGCCATTGGCAGATACAACTATCGGCACAATGACTGCTGAATCCACATCCCACATGTCGACAATCTCATGAGCTAAATCAAGATATTTCCTTGCTTTATCTTTTTCAGCTTTCACAAGATTCTCGTCATGTGGGATTGTTATATCACTATCATTGTGCGACGTCTTGGTCGATCTATCACCACAATGTCAGGTTTATTTGCAACAATTGTCCTTTCTGTGATGATAGTTCGATCCCAATACAGTGTGACATCTCCATTTTCAAGAACTGGGTCAGGCAGATATTTATAATACGGTACTTCAGATTCTACAAGTTTATATTTCAAAGCAAGTTGTTGATGAATAATCCTGGCTACAAGATTATGTCTATGCAAGTATTCTCCATTAGCTAGGTGAGAACAACCCGAAATGATATGCCTGATGGATTCCCCGGGACGATGGCATGCCCGACAAATGTCAACAGTTCCATCCTTTATAATATATCTTCGATAGTTGTTCGTCAACATAACTTCGTCCATAATTGCAGACAAAACCTTCCGTTTCTCCAACTAAGTTACTGAAACGTAGCCAGGATAACGGACGCTAAGAAATCCGTATTTGGTCCATGGTAAGGCCCTAGTAGCGTCCGTGCAACTCCTTACTTTGCCATACATTCCTGCGATCATTAGTGCTCAGTATTAAAGGTTCTCTCCAGTTCTCGTTAGCCAAGGAGAGCGGAGTAAGCCCTTTGTCCATAGCGACAACAACTCTATGCAACCCCACGTCCATTTTCAAAAAATACTTCCGGAGACTGCACACTTCACTATTGTGGTGGGTTTTTGCATTTAAAAAGCCTCGCCCCCCACATTTCCGCGGAATGTACAGTCTCATTATCGATGATCGTGGGTGATGCATCCGATGTGCTGTCAGCAATGAACGAACTTTTCTATCCAGGGTGTCCAGTTCCGTTTGAGTCCACTTGAGTATGCCAAAAGAGTACATGAGTACTGGCATGACCCAACCGTTGTAGGCGCGCACCTTGTTGCCGCCTGATAAAAGACTATTAAGAACTTTTTTCAGGCGGTCAAAGAAACGCTCCCGTAACGATTGCTTCATGACAGGCACATCGATGCCTAACGCTTCTGACATACCCAAGTACTTATAGGTTTCGGTTGAGGAAAGGGGTCTGAAGCTTGTAGAATCAGAATTCTGTGTACCATCTGATTCCACAATTTCCCCCCTCTTTACATGTAGAACTGCACATTTGTCCACACCAAATTCCATCCTAATGGCATTACTGAACGTTTCAGTGACATTCAGTAATTATTCATTAGATTATCTCATTAGATGCAAGTTGTTTGGAGCAATAGCTTTAAGTCATCCATGTAAAGTAGGTGGGATATAATTTGTCCCCCTCTTCTCAACCTATATCTTAACCCCGAGCCCTCCAACAGAGTACTTAGAGGATTCAGGGCTAAGCAAAACCATAATGGACTCAAAATATCACCCTGAAATATACCCCGCTCAATCCTAATGGGTTCATCGTTCCCACAGATCTGTCCACATCCTGGATAGCGAAGAACCGTTCTCCATTGTGTCATACATGACATCAGGAAGGTACGTAGAGCTGTATCAACTTTGTACAGCTCTAGCACCCTCATGAGCCATGTATGTGGCACGGAGTCATAGGCAGCTCCTTAGTACCACGGGATCCATTCCTACATCCATTTTGAGAGGCAGACATGATATTATTGTCTTCAATATGTTTATTAAGCTTTGGTCTCAAAATGGATGTAAGAAGTTTGTAAATTGTGGGTAGGCACGTAGTTAGTTAGTTACAGCACGCCGATAGTTTTTGGGTTCCGTGGTACTTCCAGATTTATGGAGCAGGTGGGTTAAGCCTGTCGTAAAGAATTGGGGCAAAGATCCAGACTCCAAAGCTGACTGGAATTGAGATGCCAAGCAATTATGCGAACTGGTAAACCATGTTATCCAAAAATTATGCAGTCCATCCGGGCCTGGAGCTTTCCAATTGGCCAATCAAAATCTTGAATAGAGTTAGGAGATGGAACCGGAGTACATTCATTACTATCAAAAATAACGATATCAGAATCATTATGAACAATATTTCTATCAACCGCATCATTTTCATTGTAAATGTCATTTAAATAACTCCTCATCGGTGAATTGACACTGCATTGGAGATTCTGAAAATACAAAAAAAATCAAATTAATACAACATAATATCGAAAATGCAGGGCAATCTATTACTTTGTCGTAGTAAAGTATCGAAAGTGGTACATTCAATGTGTTCCTAGCAGAAAAAAGTATCGGATGTACCACTTTCGATAAATTTGCTAGTACAAATACCAAGGAAAACTATCGAAAGTGGTACATTTGATGGAACAAATTTACTCTTTGTACTAGTATAGTATCGAATGTACCACTTTCAATAGTTTAAAATCAATTATTCCAAAACAACAAAAAATTGACTAATTTTTGTCATAAATAGACCGTCACTACACAGGTTCCAATAACAACCTTAAATATTTGTTACGTTTTAGATTTTAAACAAAAAAAAAACGCATGAAAGATTAAAAAAATTTAAACTTACCGGGTTGATTAACATTTGTTTCGGAAGTAATAATATGTTCTAGTGCACCTTCACTGCGTTGTTTTATCAGATTTATCATCTGTAAACCTCTTCTATTCATTTTGAACTAAAACTCATAAAAACTAACCTAAACCTAACTTTAAAATCCACGCGTGCGTTCCGCTCACATATTCGGGTAACACTGACGAAACAGGTAGTTTCGTGTCGCGCCCGCGTACCACTGATCACGTATAATATCGAAAGTGGCAAGTTCGATGTTTTAGTATGTTCATTTTATGTATTATCGATTTTGTTCGATTGAAAAATAGTTGAAGGTATAAAAATTGATACATAATTTTTATATAGAATTAAACATCTATATCTCTACTTGCTATTAGTGCAATAAAACGAAAATAGCTTTTTTGCAATTTCGATAGTATACGTGGGGGCCGTCGATTTATGTCTATTAAATAAACATCTAGTAAAATCGCATTTAACACTTGAGGTAATAAAGTGCTTTATAACTGCCGACTCTGGTAGTTGTTCACCGTTATCGGCAATGTCAATATGTGAAAATATAACACCAATTGAACAAAATAAAATATTGAATAAAAATTTACGTAAAACTGGTCTAGTGGCCCACTTTTTGTGTTTTATTGGATAAAAGAGTCCCACAAGAGCCGTTTGTTTTTTTAATATGGCCACGGCATGAACCTAACCGTCTGTCAATTGTATTTAAATGGATATATTTTTACTTCAAATTATTCAAGCAACATTTACTTTAGCAATAGAGTTGTTCAGTACTTGTTTTTTTACATTCGAGTGTAACAATCGCCTTTATTTATAATCATCGTTATATTCTTGGGGCCTCAAGATGAATATCTTTAATATCTAGCAGTGAATACTGCTGAACATAGACGTCCCTACTTCCTGTTTGGTCGGCTAGAAGTGCTCTTTAGTACCTACGTTCGAAACTGTATGTTATATTTAAGAAGGCTACACAGTAATTCTTATTGTGTTGGATAGTTAAGAAACCTCGTCTATATCTATTATGTGAAAGTTGACATCTATTATAGTCTAGGGAACATTATATCACAGTTATTGGACAACAAATGACAATACATAGAAGTCTAATGTTTTGAGTCAAAGATCTAAGTACATAGTAGGGAACAATTATGAGGTACGTACTATGTAATTTATAACTTAAATTGTTAACTTTGGGTGTTACTCACCAATTTATTTGACAACAAAGCTGAGCATATGAATAAATCATTAGTTATGTTATTTTGACATTAATTTTAATGTTTAAAATAATAAACATTTCATAATGGCTATCTTGACGTCTACTATCCGTGATGATGAGGAACACTTTCTTATTGAATATGCTTCAAAACATAAATATAGAACCAAAAATAAAACCATAAAAGCGTAACCTTAATAAAAAAGGAGCATAATGTACTCTTAAATGGTACTTAATTAACCTTAATGACGCGATTGAGCCCTCAAGATTTGCGTGCAGACAACAGGGAGCCTCGTTACCTTGATTATTCTACGACACGCGTAATACATTGTTTTTACAGCCGCTTTAAAAGCGGAATTAATATGCGCTTTAAAGCGCTTCGCTTTAAGCGGCCCGGAAAAAGGTCCTTAGATATAAATGGAGGTGTGCGAAGTAATTACTGCGTTCCTTTGATACGTTTCTAATTATGTGGGTAAATATAGTGGAGATGATGGTGTTGCATATTTTTAAATAATTCGGTGTTTTTTTACGGGATAAGCCGGTAAACGAGCAAACGGATCACCTGATGATAAGCAATCGGCGTCGCCCACGGATACCTGGAACGCCAGAAATGCTAAAAGTGCGTTACAGGCCTTTTGAGAACTGTTAGGAATTCAGGGATTGGAAAGATTGAGGAGGGGGAAATTAGGCCTCCGATACTAGTTTTTTCACTGTTACCCGCTATCTTGCATGCTATTGTTTATTGTATGTACACATGTGTTTGAGCAAATAAACATGATTTGATTTGATTTGATAACCTCACTCTCATGACGAAACACAGCAAAAACGTTGCTTTACGTCGTTCGTGGTTAAAATTGTGCTATTTGTTTGTTTTAGTAGATACACGCAATTTAGAGTGAGGTGTAGCTAATGTTCGATTTCAAAGGCTAGTGAAAGATGGATCGTTTAAGTTTTAGTTACAAGTTATATCATTATGTTTGTGATTGGTGGAAAGCACTACATCACCACATTATTGTTCGTCTATTTTCTAAAGTGAAAAAGTTCAGACGGATTAGAGAACGCATCGTAAGCACAATCATGAACAGTGAATTGATGGAAAATGTTTGCCGTTTTCGAGATCTTCAGTACTTACTAAGAGGATTAGGTACAGACATTGTATCCACACTATTCTGAATCACTACTCCTAGCACTCAGGGAAGCTCACTTGAATTCCGGTCTCATTCCACTTTTTAATGTAAAATGGACCTTTTGATACACCTACATAAATGTTAATTCACCTTAATTTTTATTTTTCACAAAGGCAGGAAATTAATTTCTTTCGTGTAGAGTAGAGAGTAGGTTCGTATGGAATTAATTTCCTTTAGGTTATTGAAGTTTTCCTATTTTTTTATTTATCTTCTTTAAGGAAGTCTTGGGATCGTTAGTACCATGTTAATTTTGAAAGCAAGCAAGCAAGTACTTGTAATGTTAATTTGTTCTGTTTATCAAACTTGTTCATAGGGCGAAATCGATTTTATACCTGTTTCATAAAATGCGTTTAACCAATGAACTGCTTAATATCCGATTAACAATAGTTAACGAGCTTTTCTAAGTTTTACTATTAAGCTGGGGGTATTTGTCATCACCAATTTTAATTCAAAAACATTTTAAAACGTACCACTATGATTACAAAGTAGCATGTGGTGTGCAATGAGATACGTTAACCGATAGCCAGGTGAACCGCACACATTAAACATTGTGGGTAAACAGGCAAGCATTTATTTGAACCTATAGGTATTATTAATTGTATCGCAGGGCAGTAAGGGTCCACCCTTAGTATTCATATGAAGTATTTATTTAGGTCTTTTGGTTGAATAAATACGTAAATTTTTATATATGTAGAATATCAACTAAAAATATTATTAGTTTGTGCCCTTGGCTAGTTTTCACGAGATGTTATAAAAGTTAGACTCGTTGCACTTATCTTTATCTTAGGTAATTTTATCTCCAGGGAGCTACAATGTAGAAAATAAAATTGTTTAACGTGAAGAGGACGTCCCGAAAATGATAGAAACTAATTTTGTAATAATTTTGCAAACTTAATATCAAAACTATCATAGATTCTAGCTAATAAATCTTGCAATCACTTAAGCACTTGAATTTAAATCTACTTGAACAGCATCATATTCAAATGCGGAACGAGCTTCTTAAAAGGTTGTACTTCCCTGTGTAAACGAAGTATCACGTAAAACATACAAAATAATCCTCTTAATTTCAAATTCCTTAATTAGATAAGACCCTTAGAATCTCATACGAGGGTAAGTGGCAATTTATGCAGCTTGTGTAAATATCTTACTTCTTAAATAAATACGCGACATGAAAATTAAACGACATACATGTAATTATATTGTAAACATAATTATTTTCTTCACATAAACTTAGTGTCTTATGTATTAGATTTTGTGCTAAGATTAGAGAAAAGAATATAACTATTAGGTACAAGTGTATAAGGCTACGGACTTAACGTACTGTATTTAACAAATCTGAGTAACATTGGCGTATTTGTAACTGGTGTAACTTTTTTAGTAAGGAAATGTTCTCTAAAGAATCTCTAAAATATTTTAGTAATAGTTTTTATTCAATTCCGCATACTGCAGTGTTTAGCCTGAGGTATGCCACCTGATCTTATCAAAACTGAAATTGTATGGAAAGGGACAGGAAAAGGGACGGTAAAGGAACAACTATAATACATTTATGTTTAAAGTTTCCTCCACCTGTTTCACTTGGTGAATAATTCCTCAAATGACATTATCTTGCCATCACGGATCACTTTCTATTGTATTCAATGGAAGCGTAGTTCCTGGAGATCCTTTCCTTGTTATTATATGCTTTAAAGTTATAGATGAGCGAGGAGTTATTTAATAGTTTAATTTTTCAAAATAATTTTCAAAAATAAATTTGGCTAGTCAAAATATTTATCCATACCCATATGAATTTGAAATATTAACATTTAATGAAATCACTATGGTATACTTCGATGCACTCGCAGGATAGAAGTTACGAATTCAAAAGTAGGAAACTATCGTAGGTACCTATAACTATCGTAGGTAATAATAAAAATATTATCTACCAATGGCCTCATTGCTAAAAGCCTCGACCAACATCTGAGTAGCTAGAGTTAGATGGTTGGGTCAAGGGCCTGATGCAGAAAACAGTACTTCTGGACATGGCGCGTATTGTCTGGAAATTCCTTTCTCTGGAGCCCTGATCACCGGTAGCTTGGATTTCTCCCGTTACTGGTGGGCTACTGCTTTTTATATTTTTAAATGTTTTTTTTATATAATCAAATATTTAAAAATATATAAGTCAAGTATAGACATAAATAAAGTGAAAAATAAAATATTAAAAATGTTTCATCGTTAAATAGACACCAGGAACCTAATGGTTTTATGAGTCGCCTTCAACTCGGCACAATACTCCAGCGATGGACGTTGACCTTGTTGAAATCCCAAAAGTTTAGAATATAAATGGTTTGTATTAAGTTTTTCGATCCAAAGGGAAGTTCAACGACTCGATTAGTTCCAAGACAATGAAATAAAATGGTTATGGATTATGGCAAATCTATAGAACGAGGAAGATTAGCTTTTATTATGATATTGTGAGACTTATAAGGCCAGCATTAAGTTGATATTGTTCAATAACTGGAACGATATTTTTTTCTATCTGTATTAATAAGTAGGTAAGAAATTGCCTTGTTTGTGAATGGGCGCAAACATAACATTTATATGAGGTCATTGATCTCATTTTGAAAAAAACAAATTTCATTCTATAGTTCGCAATGGGACTAATGACAGCATTGGTATACATAAAATAAGAGAAATAATGACGCCTTTTTTACACAATGTAGGTATCATTTTCCAAAGAAAAGATAAATGTAGGCTTACACAAGGCTGCCTATAAATTATTATATTTTAATTGCTACTAATTTAGTACTAATAAATTATCGTTAAAATATGTTTGCAGGTTGAAAAGATTCCAATAAATTGTAGATCTATCATCCACTATCATAATAACCCTAGTTTAATTCAGCAACGAGGGCATTACAATATTTCACTTTAAAATCTAACTATTAAGGTCTAGATTTATTCGTCTACTAGAAACGTAAGTATGACTTACGGCTTTCTATGTACCTCTACACATAGAATACCGAATCGAATTGGTTTTAAAATTTGTACAAGTTTTATTTATTTAGGACCCTGTCTGCTGGGGTTTACGACTGCCTTCTGCTGACTTGGAGAAAGGAGTAAAAAAATATTCGTTTGAGAAAATTGCGAGTGTTTTTTATGTTGAGTAAAAAGTAGCTAGCATAAAAAACATAGCCGAAGAGTTTGGCAAGTATTATTATTTTCTGCTATTCTTCTTTTATCATTAATCCCCATCTACGCATCTGCAAAAATATTATAAGTATCATAAGCCCTGGTATATATAATGGTTATAAAATATAAGTAATGGTTTTGACTACAATAAGCCAGCAAAAAGACCTACCACGAACTCTGTACAAAATTACGTTAGTTCACAAAACCCCTCAAAAACAAATTCAGTCGTCACAATAAGTTGCCATGTTGAAGAATGAAGATAGACCACAGAAACCGAGTGAACGGGATATCTATTGAAATGCACTCGCAAAAGTAACTCGTATTTATTTCAATTTGTCGTTGTAAGTTGTAACAACAATTTTCCAGTAGAAATTCCGTGACTTTATATCAATTGTCGTTGCATTTACAATAAATATCTAGCACGGAGCTTGTAACACGGATGTTCTAAAAATACGGACGGAGCAGACAAGTCACATTGATGTAAGGGGGAGTTCACACGCGAGGCTCATTTTTCACGTCAACAAGACAGCCACTACTTATCCTCAGCCTAGGTTACCGTTTAGCATATGCTAAGGCGCGGCTGTTTTACGATGTTTACTGAAATTGTGGTTCGGTATTACATTAAAAATTATATTATACCTATTTGTAAAAAATACAGCAGGTAATTAATAAGTGTGATTTATTTTATTATGACGTCACTACTGTTTGTTTTTTAACGATGGAGGACTCTGTGGTGGTATCTGTGCTTAAAGACCAGGTCTAAAATTTTATACTAAACGTGCTTGTAAAGCGGCTACCACAATTTTGGGCTATTGTTCTACAAAACTACTTACACCAAAAAGACTTGCGAACTAAATGCAACCAGTAACAATACCAGTGGTTTTGTTAGTACAAAACTTTTGTTGTTTAAAAACTTTTGTCGCTTCGTATATAGAGTTGAAATTTTTTTGTGTGGTGTTTCTACCAAAGTTATGTAGGTACTAGGGAAACTCACTGAGTTTAATTACCCTTGCAAAAATACCCTCTCACCCCCTATTACATGGGACTCAAAACATAAATAGTGAAAAGTGAGTGTCACATTGTACAGCATTAATGTCGGAATACTGAAACGCTACTCAATTTTAAGTCGTGTTTAAGTATAGTTCTATATCTACAAATTCTTTGTAAAATGATGAAGATGGCACGATATTTGAGCACGCCTTAAAATTGAGTAACGTTTCAGTATTCCGGCATAAGTGCCTTAATGTGCACCTCTGCCTAGGCCTTCGGGGAAGGCGTGATGTTATGTACAAAAAGAGTAACCTATGGAGTTTCTTGCTCGTTCTTATCTATAGGAATCTACATTTTGGAACGAGTAAATAGTTTCACTAGAGGACTGACCGACAAACTGTTATTTTTATTTAATGTTTAAATATTTTGTTTGACGTTCAAAAGGGTCTTCCTGGTCTAATTGAAAGAAATGACATTGACTTTTTGAAAAAAATACACAGTACTGATTGTAAACTCCACTTATATTAATGTATAAGATATTATTACAATGAGATATAGATTTTTGCAAGGAACAGATGGCATCACCGCTGGTGGGAAAAGTCTTGTCCGTATAGTGTGTGTGTATTATTAGCTCACACCTTGGATTTAGATAATGTCTAATACATACATTTTAACTTAACTTAACTTAGTTAACTTAGTTCTCATATAAGCAATATTATTTTGTTTTCATCTACCATGATAACAAGCATTCATATAAAACAATAACAACAACAATATTTATCGTTTTACTTCAGGGAAATAGACAAAATGTCTTTGCTATCTCACAGCATTTCAATAATGAAAAGCTGCGTGTTCCCGGACGCATTCACGTTTATGATAACAAAAGGAAAAAATGGAAGCATTTCCTAGGCGCTAGGGAAATTAAAAATCGCATTGAACAACCGAGAAGCGAGGGTTTGTGCTGATCATAACTGTTTGTCTGTATGTGGAGTTATAAAGTTTACTCTGTGGTTTCAAATGTGCAGTTTGCCTAAGTGCATTCAGATAATGAATCGTTTTGGTTGAAATTATTGGGTAAAGTTTAACGAAATAAGTTATGAATTGCTTTTTTTTTTTTTTTTTTTTTTTTCTTTAAAAACGTTGCCCCACATTAGGATTTTTCTCCTGTGTCGTGGGTGCGTTTACAAACATACAAGTTCACATACACAATGACACCCAGACCCGAAACAACAATGTTGTTCCGTGCGGGAATCGAACCCGCGACACGTTGCACGGCAGCCGGTTGCCCAGCCACCGCACCAACCGTGCGGTCAGGTTTTTGTTACGGTAGTTTGGATTTCGGATCGAAAATTTATTTAAATGATGGATTAGTCTCGTATGAATGGCAAACATTTAGGTAGCTCCCTATCATTACAGGGAATAATTACATTTAATACTTATTTGGCTAAATATTCCTGCTAACTACGTATCATGCATAGGTACCGCTTCTAGCACAGAAGTTAAAATTGAATATTGTTCAATGTTTCGAAAAAATACAACCGTAAAACCACATTTAATTAAAATTCGGGAAATATTCCTACGTAATTGAAATTCGGACGTGTTTTTCATACAAATATAAATCGGATTTTTTTCAACCGAAATTCCTAATCCCTTACCGTTGTCAACAATGCTCCACAGTTGTGACACATGTCTTAGTCTTGCGTGCCCCATTTTTTTCTTTTTCTGGTGATATAGAGCGAAAAAAACTATGGTAGGTATAACCTATTATTTAAGAGACGAAAAACTATTCTTTAGGTAAAGTAATATAATATAGATAATGTATCGATGTTTGTCAACCAATATGGGGTGAATGACATGTAATGGCGCCAGCGATTCCTTGAAGGTGTATACCATTGCTAACTCGCGACAGTTAGATTTATTATTCTATAGTGTAATGCTCTCAGAGTTCAATTTTGCAACACTTTTACATGGTACAGGATAACTATTCGAGACTAGGTAAAAGCAAAAAGTAGACCGTCACTTTACGGACTCGATTTAAATGAATAGGACGAAACAAGCAGGCAAGGGGCAGCCGGCGCAATAGACCTTTCGAACTTAGTTATCGATTGCTGGCGCTCGACCTTACAGTTTATAATGGTCATAAACAACTTATCATTTTACTACTGATAATAGATCCACAAAAGAATTTATTAAGAAGTACGAATTAATTTGTAATCTAAGTCAGAGTAGACGTGTCGCTGTGTAATACTTTATTTTTTCACGGTAACGTTTTGAACGACTTTTATAGTCATACCTACATCCTGTATACTGACACCATAAGTATATAAGGTTGGAAATCAGAAAAAAATAATATTACGTTTTTGACTGGAATCAAATCTAAGCCTGTGCTCAGTAAATAGTCTGTTGACTATAGGAGTTTTATTCAAAGAAATAAGGTATTTGATATTCTTTTGCTTGGAACCAATATTGTTACGTATCAAAGACTTGAGTAATCTCCTTATCCTAACGGGCAGAAGGAATGGAACGAATGAGATAAGAATTTTTATTTAATTCTTTGTATCGGTACGTTTTCATGTGATTTTCACGAAGCCATTGATTTCTCAGAATTATCGGTTAGCGAAGAAATAAATGAGAATGTTTTTTTGGTTATTTTTTAAGGAACAGATTTATTTTTTATCTTTACGTTTGTATTTAATGCGAAATCTTCTTGATAAAGACGTTTCTTTTAAAATGTTATGATGTTTTTGAATACTTCATAAACTGCTACAAACTAAATGGAAAGGTCTAAATTATCAAATGACACACACACTCGATCAACCATTTTACCTCTTTTATCTTTTGGTTTTCTAGAAACCCGCAATTGGGCTGATTTCCGCGAATCCAAAAAAGTGTTAGTTCGTAAAGCAATAAGGCAAGAAAAGCAGTTTCAATTAGGATTAGTGAGGTTTGTAAGTTTCTACAGACATATTGGAAGAAAGGACGCAAATGGCACAAATCCCGGTCAGTGTTGGACAAGGATCCGTTCGGAGAAATATTGCGAACAAAATGGCGGATATCCGAATGATCGTTTGAAATATTGCCGTAGAAGTGAAATTGTTAGTAGGTAAGTCTTTCATGTTATATTCTTATAAGCTTTTATTAGGAAGAAAGTTCAAAGTTATTCCAAAACATCCGTAGAAAGAAAGGGAAAACGTTTCGTGAATCTCAGTTAACTTATATTCAGTAACTACGTAATTGTATAAACTATAAACACCATGAACTCTAACGACTTTCTATTTAAACACAAACCGTTTGCCTAGATATTTACATAGAGAACACTCACACTGTTGATATTTGTTAGAAATTTAGCCCCAAGCATCCAGGTCACTGCGACAAAATGTTTTTGCTGAAAGGCATCTCCATTCCTTTTAGTGTCCATTCCGCAAGTCTTTCATGTGACAGTGATATCCAAACACCGGCCATATATTAAGTTTCAGAACACATGTTACACAGTTACATACGAATAAAAGCGTTCCCTATTCTCAAAGGGACTCGTGTTGAAATTAGTCTGTCTGTGTGTGGCTGAAAGAGCGGTATTTAACTCAAGCGACCGGAAGGCACCATCCGGCGCGGTTGAAGTAGGTACGTTCCACTCCGGCCCGGATGATACCTCCCTGTGATACGTGAGAATGGGAGAACACATTGTCACGTAATGGTGAATGCGGGCGACGTCATTTGAATATGGACAGAACGTGATCTGCGCAAAAAAGTGGGGATTTTTATGATGATTTCCATTTTTTCGGTTGTGCTACATAGGGCTGTGAGGTTGAGCTTCAGTTATGTGCTGGACTATTTTATTAAAAATCTAGACCTCCTTTGCGAATAACTTCGTGCTTCACTTCAAGACATCGAAGCACCAGCTGTGTTTTATTTTTTTAGAGCATTAAGTTTCCTTCAGTGACCTATGTAACCTTCCTTTATTTCAAAAAATATTTCAGTCAAATAGTAAACATGCCTAAAGGCGTTCTCGAAAAATTGGCCACAAAATGTTAGCATTGTAAACATGTCATTAGTAAACATAAAAACTCTTGTAACCACTATGCTTGCAAACGAGAATACGACGATAGAATCACCCTAAAGAAAATGGGACAATTCTGAATGTTACACAATTGGAAAAAATATTATATATCTTCTACACAATATAAAAGCTTTATTAGGCTTGATCTTCGTCTGAATTTTCTGTAACTTTATTATTGCTTTGTTAAGTAGCTTTGAAGTGTGAGACTGCCTGATTACATGGCTACAGAAACAAACGATTCTGTTTAAAAATAAAACTTTGTTATTTTTATAATGGCGTGTTTTATTTTACAACAAATTAAAATACCATAAGTACCTACATTTCTTCCATCAGACCAGCCTGTGAAAGCTACCAAAAACATCTATTTTATGGTCCAAAACTCTTTTCAGATGTATTAACATCCATTGACGGTATTGTACGTGTGCACGGTGATCACAATGGATATAAAACTGCATCAAATAGTGTTTCTAGTTTCACCGTCCGTTGCTCGTGTGATATAGTGTCGGGCGTGTTCATAGAGAAAGTTCGTGTTATTTGTTGAACTTTTGTTTTAACTTAATTTTAGTACTGTGGCCTTCAGTGCCCATAATCATATTAATACTTTCAAGGTCCATTGTTCTGTAAGCATTTATTTTGGTCTTTTATGAAAGCAATTCGTTTTGTTGAAAGTTACAACATATTAAGCATAAAGTTTTTTTCCCATTATGTGTGTTTTCTCAATAGAATTGCTTGCTAGGTACATGAATATTATCAACAAGAATAATATCTTTGGATCAATTGTTTACGAACATTCATTGTTGCCTACATTTAAAACATAGATACAAACATATACAACAACATACAAACATAACATAAACAACATTCGTAGACATTTTAATCATGCAAATAAGTCTGAAAAACTAAATTGTTATAAAATAAAATATGAAAACAAAGTCACTCTATTTCTAAACAGGTAACAAACAACTGGTACATAAAGGAACAAACCTAAGTGCGGGCACAAGTGGTGAGTGTGATCTCGTATTGTGTTGCAAAAGAAAGGAGGCACTGACACCGATGCCTGTTGGCGGACTTAAATTCATCCGGCCCATTGTGCCCACAGCGGCGTAACAGGAAGCCAAGAAAACAGAATTGTATGTGAGACATGGGAATATATACACTGAATGTACGCCTTCTATGCTTTGATTTTATCACTACACTATTGTTATGTGGGTGCCAAGTGTTGTGTATAAGTTCCTATACGTGTGTCAGTGTTATGGTGTTTCAGAACCATTTTCGCTATCGAAATTGTGATGTTATATGAATAAAACATGAAGGTTTTCATGGTTTTTTGTTCCCAAAGGGTAGACGGAGGTGAACGTGCTTAATGTAACTTCCTTCTTTTTGGTGGTAATGTTATGAGTACATATGAATGGCTAGTTTGTGTTAGAAGTAATAATATAATATCGATATGGAAGCGTAACACTGATTTATTGAAGTAGTTTTGCGATTAAAAAGTATCAGGTTAACAAAACAAAGTACCTACGTAAGTACTATGTATAAAGGTGTATATAAGCGGGTTTCGAATCTACATACAAATTGAGTTGCATTCTCGTGGTCGTAAACTAAACCATTCGAAGATAGGATCGTTTACACACATACATAGTTAATCAAGCTACTTCAGTTACACTAGTTACGCTACACGCTAGACTAAGGTGGCTACAATAATTGGAATAAAAATATTTAATATTTTATCATTTAACATTACACACCATTTAGTACGAGATTAAATAAAGAAAATGTTCAAATAGATGATGAATATGAAGAACTTTTTTGTCGTGTTGTCACCACGTGCATGAGAATTGGCCGTCCAGGCCACCGCCCGGACGGCCAATTCTCATGCATGTGATGGTTTCGAAACCTACCAACGGCAAGTACCTACCAATGTAATTTTTTCCGAGTTATATGCACTTTCCAAGATTATTCAGACATCACTGACAAACGGTGAAGGAAAACATCGTGAGGAAATCTGGGCTTATAATTTCTTTTATAAGTTTGAAATCGCTAACCCGCATTGAGCAAGCGTGGTGATTAATGCTCAAAACCTCGTGTGAGAAGAGGCTTTGCTCAGCAGTGGACATTTATAGGGTGTTGATTATAATTATTATTGGAGGTTAGAATCTTGTTAGGATTATGATAAAGCAGGCGAATCCTGAACTCCGCTAAGGACCATAAAACTTGTGTTTAGTAACATGTTTACCTTCATAACCGCTCCAGGAAAAAACAAACCTGGACAAAAGTGGACCCATTTCATAGAAAAACACGCACGATTGTTATGTCATGTATAAACAAACAAACACATTCAGACTAACAAGTACCAAGAACTGACCTTAAATATTGGATGAGCAAACGAAACAAATGTTTGATATTTTTAAAAAGCGACCGGATACGTTACGTTCGTAAATGAAACATATTTCACGAACAATTAGCTCTCATTCCGTACGGTTGACGCTCCCATTTTACACAAAAAAAATATGGACGAAATATTTTTAAAGAAAAAACGTATATTGGACATTGTAATATATTTTTTCAGCCTTGTGTTCATTAGCGAAATTAATTATGAGAATATGTCTCTCGGCGTTGTTAGGTTTGTGGATGACGCAGTTTTATGTTATATGTGACCGCGACTTTGCTTGTTTTTTCTTTGTGTTTCCAATGTCCCTATTAGACTTAGCTTCATTAATTTCATTTTAAGTTGAATTCTATGAATAGTCTATATTTCGCGCTTCATCTTATTTATATTGTGATAATTTAACTTTCTTTCTTATTATTAACTAAATAAAAAGATCTAAAATAAAAGTTTTTATTCAATTATAGCTTAGTTATATTATAGTTACTAACTAAAACAGGCTGCAAGCCGTTGAATTTAAAAACAAAAATTCCATCAGCACGCATTTTATAACGCACCGTTGGGACTTTAAAATGGTCTCGGGCACTCGTAATTTTCAAGGAATAACAGTAATAGGAAAATATTTAATGTTTAATTTCATGTTGAGTGCATTTAAATACCAATTTACTTTTCATTTTCCATTCAAATTATTTGGAGGGTTCCCCTTAAGGGGACACGACGAAACATCTTGAGTGTAAAAGGTTTTTATCTTCGTTATGCTGTTTTTCGGTCCATTAGACTTAATGAATTTATTTTTTTATACCAATTTAAAAAATATATTTATACTTTTTTATCAATTTAGACTCTGACTGGTCTGAAGTTATGCGTTGTCGTGGTCATAGATAAAAAAAAATATTATGCGTCGAATTGAGAACCTTATCTTTTCTCACCTGTTAAAATAAAAGGTAACCACGGCAAAATATAATAAACATGCCCTTTTTGCGGTAGTCTTCTATGAGACCTTGGTATCACTGCGTTCTTTGACCAAACCAACCCATTCATGCCGAAAACCTAAATCTAGATAAATTAAATATGTACCTACATTTTATCAAGCCAACATTCCCAGCCACGGCTGATCGTGCTAATAACAGCACTGTAAAGGATTATCAAAGTACTTGAATGGAGATTAATATGGCTTAAACAACAAGAGTAATCAATTAAATTGCCTTGGCATCGAGAACTTGGCACAACATACTGTATTAACACTAATCTTCACGTTAAGTTCAAACTGAAATGCAATGCTACATGCTGGCTGGAAGTAAATTGAAATGTGGTTTGAATTTGGAAGAGTTATTTTTAATTATAATTTTCCTTATTTTTATGTAATACTGTTTAGTTCGCCGAGTTTATGTATACAGTACAACTAGGTACCTACTTATACAGATTTAGCTGACTAAGCGAATTTGTAGTATGGTTTTTATTATAATATCTTGAAGTTCCTTTTAATATTTCTAGAAGCATAATGTGCCTGACGTCCTATTAATAGGTTTGTAAAAATAAATCGATAAAAATACCTTAACATAAGTGGTCTAGTAAACAAGCAAAAATTCCCACCTGCAACAAGTCTTACAAGTATAATATAATGTCCTAAAAATAGCAAAACAAACTGTCACCCGACTGACCACAGACAATAAATTACCTTAACTAACCTCTGCGCGGACGGCCTTGCTCTAAAACTGTTCATAACGGCGCCAATTAAATTCTACGAAATGTAAAAAATTAAAAACTATTCCGAAACAGCTATTCTGTGGCCTTCGGCCGGAATATTAAAGCGAACTCGAAGTTTAATTAAAACAAGTTTAATAGTTTTAGGAAAAGCCAACCAATATGTAGTTACTAGTTAGGTAATTTGATTCTGTAAGTAGTGTGGCGCTACATTTTACAAGCAGTCAATAAATAAATAATCAGGTTTTGATAACTGCATGGCTTCCATTGAACTATTTAGTTTAAGGAGTTTCTTCGAAAAGAAGAGGAGACGAAATGTAATAAGTAGAAATAAAAGTTTTATTTGATGAAATTGTAACTTTGAATTTACCCTACATTGCACTTACGTAAAACATCTGTAAGTTGTAAACAAAGTGATATTTCAAATGAAAGTGGGCAGGTTGTACCGAGGATCGCTCTCCACCTGTCACCCGCGCTATGAGCCGACAGACGTGGATAAATCGAGTGCCAACCCCGCCACGATAATGCTTTACGATAATCTTTAGTTACCTTCTACGGCTTTGTTGTGAAATTCGATGTTATTACACTGTAGTTTGAACAAGTATAGCTAGGTACCTAATGTATTTAAAAAATATGTTAATACTTACAATCAAGCTTAAATACCGATGATGAGCCACAAATGATAAGGTAGAAGAAACTCATCTTGGAGATCAGCATGAGATCCTGGTAGAAAGACCTGGATTTCACAGACCACACCAGTATTATATGGTTTTTGATTTTATTTTAAAAAGCACAGTTTTTAGTTTGACTTTAATCAAAATGTCCCTTATTTTGTAACATTAATACATTTAAAAAAAAGTGTAATTCATTGTTACGTTTTAACTCAGACTGATTTTAACGCATAGAGTAGGGGTTACTCGACGTGCAGCAGGACAAGGAACGGGGTGGTTTTTAGTCAGTAAGAGTCTAACATTTCCTCCCGCCTCATCCAGGCGGGAGCAGTCATTCGATGATTTTTCCCCCTTAAAAAAACATGAGACGTGATGTCATGTCATATTACAATTTCACGAAATAAGGTTCACTTACAATTTCACGTCCTATCCTATGTACACTCGTTTTATGTGTACATATCCGCCTATTACCCTATTCAAGTTATGCATGAGGTGACCGTTTCCTCAGAAAATAAAACGGATTTCCTAGAAACACAATTTTATTGTACGATTGGCTTCGAAAAGCTCCAGCTAGTTTATATTTTAACTGGAAGTTATTTCATTCTAAGCACATAATGACAGGAGTGTTGCTGAATGCAATTTGTTTAATACTAGGAACGCCTTTTTATTACAGTGTGTGACTGATGACATAACCAGTGAGGGTTTACTAAAATATACATTTACATTCCTCGCTGTGATTACTAAGTAACAAGTAATCTTTAAAATGGTATTTAAAGGTATTTTAGTACTTTTTTATGATAGAGATTTAGTCATTATAGTATTTAGTTGGTTTAAATACCCTTAAAATATCGGAGATTGTCCCCAAAAACTAGGTGTCTTTTCTCATAGTATAAATAATATTCATAGTCTAAATAATGTCAAATTATGTTTTGTGTAGGTAATTAAAGATGGTGTGTGTCCCATCAGACTGGTTAAAAAAGACATTAGTTAAAGTTCTATGACATCGTTTTCGTTTGTTGCCATCTAATTTAAGACCGACGCGACGCTTATCACTATTTAATTAAAACTTAAATTAGTATAATTTAAAGGAGCTGCTGACCTTTCAGTGGTTTAATCGCCCTTTGCTCACGCACAAAATGAATTCATTACTATTCTAGAATAATATTTAAATCTAGTTTAGAATAATTTTGCGGCACAGCAAAACGATTCTTATTAAATGTGAAACAGTTCTTTTTTAATTAATTGTAGTCTCTATTATTCTTAAATTTAATTAAGATAGGAAGAATCCTACCCTATTAATATTTTATTTGATTTTTTTACCTTGATTTTTTTTATACCGCGACGGTGGCTAGGAAAGCACTCGGCCCACCTGATGGTAAGTGGTTACAGTGGCCTATGAATGCTTGCAACACATGGGGCATTACATGCGGCTTGGCCCTTTATAAATCTGTTTACTCTTTTCTTAAAGAACCCCATATTGAAGTCTACCGGGAAAACCTTGGCAGTTTATTCCAAAATCGGAGGGGCTGTGGGAGGAAATTCCTCTGAAACCGAACTGTACAGGACCATTTGGGCTGTAATGTGTGAGCGGTATGTATTATTATGTGAGTGATTAACCCCTGGAATGCCGGTAGATATACGACACAATGTGTTTTCTGTGTCTCACATTTTCAGATAAGGTTAATAAACGTCTATACTAAAATTTTCTATTGTTATTATTTATTGTAGTACGTATCTAGACTACGTAGTGCCAATTCTTGACTACTAACAACCGCAGGCTTTATGTTGAACTGCTAAGGTTTCTGCTACATTAAACTAATACATGAAACACTGAAAAATGTTTCAATTTTGTTTCATAGACTAATAATATAAAATGGTGTGAGACTTCACACTCCTATCTACACTTCCAGCAAAAAGCAGTTAAAATGTTTATGTGCCTTTAATGAATAAACGTTATAACAATCACAATAAAAAGCTAAAATCATTAAAATTCGAGGCTGTCAGTAAAACGCCATTAAATCGTTACCTGAGTTACAATTTTGCCGTTTTATTTCCTTCTTAGTTCCCCAAAGGGTCATAAAGTCGTAACTGAAATAAAGTTTTGTACAAATCAAATCATTTCGTTTGAAATAAACCTTGGAAAATATTAGTGGAAAATAAGTTGGCATCTTGACACAAAATGGGATCGTGTTACGTCCCTTCTTTGTTAAATATTCTTTTGTGAGTACAAAGGTACAAGTACGTACAGATTTAATATTATCAAACGTTTCATATCAATAGTTGGCTCAAATAATATTTTCCGTTATATCGAATATTAAAGACTTTTTACTTGACTGCCTGGATTTGTGTACTTCAAACATATAGCGGATTTTTGTTTGAACTTTTGACTTTCAGCGATGGTGGGTCTCATATGAAGTTACGAACTAGTCATTTGTTACTAGCCTAATCCATCACGAATTAGTAAAAAAAAAACTAAAAGAAGTTTCGAATACAAACTTTTTAGCCAAGTCGTTAATTCACGATGATGTCCCTACTTTTTAATACCAGCATAAAATGTTATGCGTTATCACTTTCGTACTTTTAGGTTCTCTTTAGAATAAAATCTTGATGACTGAAGTTCAACAAAGGCCCTCCAACTTACCTAATTCGTTACACCTCTGAGCACAATATCATCAATCACAAAGACCTAAAGGAAATTCAAATTATTATTAGAAACACGCAGAAAGGCAGTTTTCTTATACTCAGTGAGGAAATGAGAAAAGTTTTTGTATCGCACGAGCACGGAACGGGCGCAGTAGTTGAATCAGTTTTAAAATTGACAACTGTTTAATGTATGCTGCAGGGAAGTTATTGGGAAATAAGATTAGTTCCCGTAATAAATGGACAGTCGTTTGTTTTGGAAAAGTAGTCTTAGCAAAATTCTATATACTATATATTAATTTTAGGAGATCGTTAAAAAAAATTACTATCATAAAATTTAACCAATTTGAGTTGAAAATTTAGCTATTCGTTCAATATGTAAAGACGGTTTTCTTTAGCTGAAATTAAGGCTTATACCGCTCCGCGCGACACGTCATAGCGTTAGCGTTTACTTAACTTCATATACGGCCACGGAGCAATACTCAACAATTTTTGTATGAAAAGTCCCTTCACAGCTGGCCCCCAATAGCAAGTTACACTGGATAGTGTAGGCGACACACGTAGCTTCCTACTTAATTAAGATACGGAGTATCAACAGGACAGCATTTGGCAAGCCGCCAAACTCGTTCCCCACTATCTACGAACCACTGTAGAGGCATTTTAAGTTATTTTTCACGAAGGTTTCAAAGCGCTTTGTTCGAGGTACGTGACACGGTTTTTTTGTGAAATCAATATTTGTTTTTTACGTAATTTATGACGCCCACAGCCTGTCTGTAATATTATGGCTCGAATATTCAAATACTATGTAAATTCAAGTTCATCTTAATATCGCGCAATATCTGTCATTTAGAAACCCTTTGTTTCATTTCATGTCAATAATTTAGGTTTGATTATTTTCTGTTACTAGATATGGTGTTATGTAAAATATACGTACCTACATAAATATAGGTCCTATTTTTTAGGGGGGAAATCATCGTATGACGTCACACACATGACACTCCCTCCCGCCTCACCCAGATCCCGCCTGGATGAGAGAGTGTCAGACTCTTACTGACTAAAAACCACCCTGTTCCTTCTTCTGCACGTCGAGTGGGAGCCCCGGTGTCCCGTTAGGTTCTCCGCGACAAATATAGGTCTTATACAGGGTGTAAACGCCGACAAAAAAATAGATTTTAAAATTTTAATCGGTTTTGTTTACGTGTTATTCATATAACATAAGCCTTGAGCTTTGATTACAACAATTATTACATGAAAGAAACATTTAATTCTTAGCTTTTATGAAAATAAAATATGTTATTTACCGTCACTTGTCGGGAGCGTTCTGTTTAAATTCTGTATACTACTATCTTATCAAAGAAGGCGTTATATCACTCGTAAGTTACGAAAATACCAAAGATGAATAGTGACGTTGAGTACCTAAGCCCTTTGATGCGTAGAATTTGGGTTGTGTGTATAATAGGCTGTTCACACACAGTTTATAATCTGCTTGTCGCTTTGTACGTGGTAATACAGAGAGGAACAAACAAGGAATGATCATACAAATTCTTGTACATCAAAATGAGTTTCATAACAGCATTATTAAATAGCTAGAACGCGTAGCATCGCATTTTCAGGGGCAGTTTTTGCTTTGTTCGGTTTCGTGGGACGATTACAAGGCGTATTATATGTTGTAATTGTTTTTGTTCAACGTCCCTTGAACCTGAAGCTCGTAAACCACTGTAATTAGTGCCGTTAACGTTTTGCTCCAGGTTTTTGTTAATAAAATTACTTGAAATTCTCGCGGACATATTTTGTACCGCATCATTAATTTCCTAAGTTTAGTGTAACTGAATTAGTATGATTATTGTATTAACTTTCTTTTTGTTATTGTTACAGGTAAGAAGAAACGTCCTGGAGAAAAGTCCGACTATTCACCTAGTGCTAAATTAAAGTACATAAAGATAGTTTAATCAAATCAAATCAAATGTGTTTGAGCAAATAGACATGATATGATTTGATTTGATTTAATGGTTAAGGTTTCGTGTTATAATTTTTGTATTTTGGCTTTTATCTAACTAAATTAGAGTTGATATTGCATATTAGGTTGTAACAGACCTAGACCTAGGTTGATATTTTATTACTTTCAAGAAATCGCTACCTGTAATCGAGGTTAAAAATATAATAAGTTTTATTCAAATACAACAAAGAATTTGGTGATTGTAGACAGAAACATCTAATTTATTATCACTTTAATTCATTAAAGGGCATCGACAATAATCAAATCAACATTGATCAAATGCACACCTAACCAGTAGAACCACATTCTAACTGAAAAGTGTATAAAAAGAAACAGCAACAAACATGTTTTCGCTTGCACGACAAAAAACAAGCTATAAGCGCAGTCCGTAAGCTCATTTTACTGGCGCGACGTCACAGCACCGCTCACCGCTCGGGTGACATTCAAATACAAGTACGTACATAAGTACGTAAGTACCTACGTCCCGGTCCCAGTGGAGATACCGCGATAATGCACGGTTATGCTGCTGTGGATTTAGACGATATAAGCGTATACTTTAATAGAACTGCGGCTTCGCTTGCGTAAAATATTGGTTCTAAAAAGGGAAATTTCTCCCTTGGCTTCGTGTTTGTATACGTATTCTAAGTCCTTATTAAATTTTGTTTTTCGTTTTGAGTCTTTTTGTTGTAGTCGATTCTCCTGAAAAACGATGTGAGTTTGCATAGACAGACAGATATTGATTCTTTATCATCATTCATTAGATGATCCTCGGTTGCTGAATATGTCAGTCTGCGTCTGCTTTTTTATTTTATGGAATAGGAGGCAAACGAGGAGATGGATCACCTGATGGTAAGCAATCAGCGCCGCCTATGGACACCCGCAACACCAGATGAGACACAGATGCGTTGCCGGCCTTTTAACAATGAATACGCTCTTTTTTTGAAGGTTTGATGGTCGTATAGGTTCGGAAATACAGATCATTCCACAGTTTTGCTGTACGAGGCAGAAAGCTACGCGAGAAGTGCACAGTTGTGGCCTGCCAACCAAATGCTTCAGTTTGATCCTTAATTCTTAGATGGTGTATGTATAGCGTTTAACAGATTCACCTAGTTCCACATACTGTCCTAAATAATAAACTTCGTTCTCTCATCATAGTAAGCTCCCAGAAACCATCTTGTACCTAAATGTATTCCCATAAAGTCACTTTGGGACTTAGGGATTCATTCTGGATAGTACCAGGGCTTCATAACAAAAAGAACATTACATAAAATAAAATAGTAGAAGCCAACGGCTCATAATGTTGCTACATTTATTCGTATCGCGCTTAATGTCTCATTTGCACTGAACCTCGGCTCGTTTATTTATGAAATTGGATTAGAATTCTTGATTCAATTTCAAGGGGCGTGTTTAAAATTTTTTCTTCATACACTTTTAACAATTTTATGATTTAGTTATGAATTTGTTGGAGCATCTTGTTCGATTACTCCGAGGATCATCATACTGTAATTTCCTCTTCTTAAATTTCTTTTTAAAGACTAACGATAACGAAATGATTTTTGGAAAGCAATTTGTTGTTTCACAGATGAAAAATTTGATTACCTATTTTTTTTAATGTTATTAAAAATGTATCTCGTAAGGCTTGATCATAGTTATAAAATAATATTTAATATTTTGTACACTTCAATTATTACACCTCGTTCAAAAGAGGTCTCTCTACTTAGAAATAGATTAATACAAGGACGTTGAAAAAAAGAGAACATAGCCTCTTGAAACAAGGACTGCGACACCTGGCTACTATAGATTTACACGCAGAATACACACACATTGACACGAAGGGCATCTTTCGTGTGACATATAGCCCGTCATTATACTGTTCATACATTACCTACATTACGGTGTTGCACATTATACACCACTGACATTTCGGTGCTTCATGACATTACGTCCGCCTTTCTTCAACGTCCTTGGATAATAAACTAACCAAAGACTAACAAATTAGTCATAAAGCAGAGAGGTATTTAGTATGAAAAGTGCTCCTGAAGTAACATTGTGTCAGACGTTGCTCTAGTCTTGTAATTTATCTCAAAAGTACGACACGATGATCGTTTAATTCCATTTTGTTTTAATGAGACTTCATTGTTCTACGTCTTAAACCAGAGTAGTTGACTAGTTGCAACACTTTTGCCTCGCTAAATTCATAGGAAGGTACAGTCGAGGAGGAAGAAATTGTATCTGTGTAGGTAAATAACGAGAACATTTTAATTTCAATCAGATATGTTTAGATTGTACCTGAAATAAAACTGGCTCGCAATCGTGAATGACCAAGAGAAAAATTAAAAATATCCGTTTTAAGTATATTAAACTGTCAAACACCAAGCGGTCACCGGTGACCGCAACCTATTGTTCTTTAATTGTGTCTATGAATACGGTACTCGACGAGTTAAGCAAAAAGCACCAATTGTCTATAATTTATTAATGTGCAGGGAACAAATTAAGACTACGTAAGCAAAAAGTTTTATGAATAAAAATATGCGCTTGTACAATGTCAATAAATGTATTACTTAAACACGAAACTCTTTGTTACAACTGTACCTATACCTAGGTGAGTTTCTGAAGTTTCAAACACAATTTTGCACTTTCGAAGTAACTTTGCAGTTGGGATTGCTGGGGCACTTGGCCGTCGATTTAAACGACCTCTTACGGACAGCATTATGGAACTTTGGTAGCGATATCGTGCGAATGCAAGTAGTTTCAATTTTACTCTTGTAATGTTATTACGAGAAAATATTGAGAGCCAAAGAAAATTATGTGACTAAACTTTTTGATTTACAAGCTAACAAATAAAATTATTTCTTATAGCTGGCTATGGTGGATAGAATTTGCTATAATTAGTCCTCCTTCAATGAATCCTTATTCATTATAATTTACATTGCTTTTTGGTTGAATATGATCAAAAAAACTGTATCACATTTCACATTCAGCAATCGAAAATCCTGCTAAAATCCCTGTTTCTAATGGAACGAGTGTACTTTATGTGAAATGTGTTCCTCTATGCATTGTGATCCATTTGTCCCAGCGTCCAAAGCCTGGGATTACTCGAGTTTTGATTGCACAATGTAAAATATGAGGGGGATAACAATGAACCACCATTTTTAGCATACGAACGCAGATATATTAATTCTTGCCCGAACTGTTTGTCTGTTTGGTACATACCTCGCATCGTTGCCCTCTTTGATTTCGTTTTGGAAAGGAAACATATTTCGTTCATGTTATATTCATACTTTAAGGTCAATCGCTGATCAAAACGGCGGTTTGGTTCGGTGGAATCGCAAGTAATATTGGCTGATTGCTCTGATAAAATAGTGGTACTAGCCTTCAAAGCGTGGCTACTTAAACTATGAATGATATATCGTAAGCATTAATATTTTTTAATCCTTAGAGCGCCACGGCAGTCACCGGTGCCTGACGCTAGTGGAGGTTTGACTTTCACCATTTTAAACTTGGCAGTTAAAGTGTGGATTAAAGCATTTTTTATGCTTGCTATTACAAAGTATATATTACTATTACTATTACACCATTTTGTGTAGGGATGAAGTGGCATTTCTAGTTTGTTGTAAAATTAACATTGACTTTTTTATGCTGTATCCCTATGGGTTTGTCGCGGAGAACCTAACGGGTAACCGGGGCTCCGGCTCGACGTGCAGGAGAAGGAACGAACTAACACTCCCTCCCGCCTCACCCAGGCGGGAGCAGTTATTCGATGATTTTCCCTCTATAAAAAAAATATGGGTTTCCCGTTTCAATACGTAGAACGTCTCCAGGTTTGTACTATGAAAAACTATCTACATGATTACCGACTCTATACTTAAAAAATCAATTGTCCACATGTCTAAGACCTTCAGATGCTAGACCTAAGACTATTACATTAAATATTAACCTCAATATCGATTTATAGTACCAATACTTCATCCATTACTAAATGCGAGCAGGCTGTATAAAAAACGTCCTATGCCATACGGGTCCGTTTCAATTTACGACACAATTTATCAATGACCTGTCATTATTATTTTGACAGATGGGCTGAATTCAAGTATTTCCTTTGGAGAACTGTAGGTGCTTACGTACAACTTAAAATAACATTTATCTGACGTGATTTATTGCTAATTTGACAGCTTCTTATTAATTAATTTGTTATCATTAATTTTTTAATAGGTTAACAGTTTATACTTATACTACTCGAGTCTTGATCAAATTCAGCTGATAGGCGCTGAAAGATACGTGAAGAGTCATCAGACCATCACAGATGGGGCTCAATAGGGTTGATGCCGATACGAAGCCATGGAGAACGTAACAGGTTACCGGGCCTCCGGTTCGAAGTGCAGGATTAGGAACAGGGTGGTTTTTAGTCATTAACAGTCTGACACTCCCTCTCGCCTCACCCGAGCGGGAAGGTATTCATTGATTTTGCCCCCTTTAAAAAAAGGCGCTATAATATTACTGGCACTGGCACTTCGCAGTTCCCAAGGACATTCTTGTTTAAACCACATCAAACTTTATGCCTTTTAACTATCTGTACTGTTTTAATGTATAAAGGCAAAGCGGTGTCCATATCTCGGAAATATTTTAATGTTATTCGCCCCAAGCATGGTGCTCAAGGCATTAAGGTCCTTTATTTCTTTTTCATAAAAGTATCAATGTCGTAATGTCAATATATGAAAGAAAATTCTTTCGTTTCTGTACCAAATTGGTTTGTTTTGTCTTTTCGGCGACGTATTGAATGATTGTTTTTCTCAAGGTTTTAGTGATGTGTTAGGTTGGTTAGTTTGTGTTATTCTTGACAATAAACTATGTGAACATCTTTATAGCCATTATATTCTGTTTAATATACTTAATTTAAAAAATCCAAAAAGGGTTTAAATCCCCTAATCACTTAGTAATTAATATCCAATTACGAAAACAAAGTTATTATGATATTTTTATAGATAGACATACCTATCAATCTTGTTTTCTATCGTTTACTGTTAGATAGAAACATAACTGGAACATCAATAAAACAATTAAATATCTCCAACAAACATTTTCACTACACATCAAGGGGGAAAAATCGAGAAATTTCCCGAGTCTACAAACTTTATTTGTCACGGAAGTGGCCCAAAATATATTGCGTTAGTACAGTTACTGAGTTCCCACTTTCATGGGACTTTTCGGTAAATGGAATGATGAATGTCGTATACGGGTTCAATATCATCTTTGCGACAAATAAGCACACTTTTATTACTTTTCTCATCATTTCATTGCCACGGGTACTGGGAGATATCTTGATGTATTATATATTTTTTTCGTGGTTTATGAAGAATTCTTGACGATGGCACAATATAATTGTGTAGAGATATTAGTTTGATAAGCTATGGAATGCAAATTACAATTGAAAATACATGTAAAACGAAACATAAGTATAAATAGTAGTTTTTTATACTCCCTCCCGGTCTTTTCCCAACTAGGTTCATAAGGTATTGACTGCACAAGGTGTATGTGGACTTGTGTCAATGCTTATTTTTTAGTCTCAAAAATCTTAATAATACTTCGTAAGCTATCTGTATTTTTCAGAAAAGAACTGCAGGTGTTAGATTATAACAACTGTCATACATATAACGCCTCAAAGAGCTACTATTTAAAACTAACAAACATACAAAACATACAAAACATACTCAGTTTGTAATTAATTGTAGAAACAGTATCACAAATAGCAATTTGTTGGCAATAAACTCTTACTTAGAATAGGCGGACGCTATAAAATATGGAGAACATTACGGTAGAAGGTTGGTTAACATTATTTTATCTTGTGCCTAAATAATGGCCGCCTAAGTCTTTGACCTCAACGAATTTATGTAGGTACTGACATGTCAAACATAACTATTATTATAGTTAATTAAAGTGTATTATTTTCTATTCCCAGTAGATTTTATAAAAAGCGGAATAAATAACGAATATATACCCACTTTTCGCCAGTATTGTGTTTCGTGGAATATTGTTGTAATCACATAACATAGTGTCATGAATGTTAATCCCTTTAATAAAGGGAGGAAATCTTCCAATGGCTTCTCCTGTCTTGGATGAGGAGAGACTGTCCTTCTCTTCGAGCCGGAGTCGTGACAACCCGTTAATTTTAATTCTTGAAGGTGGAGTAGGTGTAGGTAGAAGAAAGAACATATTTAATGTAGGTACAATCCATTTTTCAATAGTTATGTTATCATTAATCACATGGCAATTGTGCCATACACCCGATACTCCTATTATGCTAGCTCTATTATATCTATGATAATAATACAAGCATATTTACCTACCTTGCTGTAATCCATTTTGCTTAGGTATAGACCAGAAGTCAGTACAAGTCTAGCACCAACGGATTAATCAGGTAGATTTGAAATTAAGGTCACGTATCTCGACTGTTACCGAATAGGTGGCTGCCTAGCCAACTTGAATTTTAAACAGCTCCAGATTAGGTTCATTCTCAAAAAACTATTTGTTTATATTGGAGTATAAAAAGTCATTGTTATGCCGTATTTTTTGATAAATATCTCTAAGTAACTATATCGTGATCGAAATTTTATTTAATCCTAACTTTTTTACATTATACTGCAATATTAGTTAATGTAAAAATCAGAAAAGCGACGTATTTAATAATATTTTAATTTTTTTACTGTTAATAATGAAAATTCTTATACATATATATTTTTTAGTCATCCATTTAACTTGTCAGTCCGCGTCCTCCCTGTGGAACGTAATTAAGATTATGCTGGATTTTAATTAATATGGACATAAAACGGTAATCCTTTAAAAAGGCGACCTATCTTTTCATGCGAAATGAGCTGCGGCAAAAGTAAGTTATGAAATAAATGAAATTGCTGCTATTTTGTCGTAACAAAAAAATACAGCTTCTGGCAACCAAATACATATTATTTTTTAAAAGAAGCTAAGTAGGTTCCATCTGATTATTAATGCAGACCTTTTTCAGACATTTCATGATGAAACTTACTTAGAAATGTACATAATAATTGTTATGTTTGTTATTCTCGACAAAATATTTTATTTTCTTTTGCCTTTTTGAACTTCCTAAGTTTTAATTTATTTATAAAGACTTTATACTTTGAAAATATGCTTGTTGGTAGTTATTTAATTGAATATTAATGGGGTATGGAGGGAAGCGCATCCTCCATTTTAAAATTCAGTACGTACCCGCTACTTCAATATGAATGAAATCAGAGGACTTCTAAATGTATTCATACTCACACTTTACTGGGGAGTACAGTTTTTATCTAACAAAAACTGGTCATAAAGAAAAAAAGAAAAACATGTGTTTGAATTTGGAGTACATTTCTTTTTTTCACTAATCTGTGATTGCATCAATATTAAACCCTCGTACCTATGTGTGAGACGGAACATTGGGGCGAGTTTTAGTCAGTAAGAGTCTTTTTTTAATGGGACCAGCCCGCCACAATCTCCCAAAAGTCAGTAAGAGTCTGACAATCTCTTTCGTCCTCCCGAGGCGAGGGGGCTCCTTGAGGATTTTCAAACTTGGGGTAAAAAAAAAGATTCAAAATGGTCAACTGTACAGAATGGCTGTACCAAATTATATCCAAATATCCAATAACGTTGGTAGAATATTGTGTTGTGTGATTAATACTTATTTAGGTTAGTTCATGAAATAGTGTTCGGTTACCAACTCAGTTAATCTATAGATTGGCAAGGTTAATTGGTCGTCATGCGATCCAATGAATAATCATATTATGTAATATACTAGTTACCATAGGCTGATTTTAGTCTCACGCTCATGGCACGCGCACCGCCTGCGTTGATGGTCGAGACAAAACTTGGTGGTCAGCGCTGACTAACACTCAGATAGCGACGCGTCATCCAAAAACGCTTCCTAGTTCGTATATCTCGGCCACCAGCGCTGACGGTGCGCGTGCCGTCGGCGTCAGACTAAAACCAGCCTTATAAATTAGTAGTACACACTCTTGTGTGTACTACTAATTAATGCTCTTGCAAAACTAATTCAATGTATAGTTGTTAATTCTACATTCACTACATTAGACATAGATGAATAATCTAATACTAAGTTAATCAAGCAAGCATGCCAACGCTATCACATAATATTACACATTACTATAAAGCTAATAACATTTTACGCACATCAAAGCAGTACAAATTAACGGACAAAATGGCGACCGAACACAAATACAGAACAGTGGGTAATAACTGGAATTAGTCCTAAACAAGCTGGTCAATAACTAAGCATTTCACTGTACATAATGAACGCAGAAACTAAATTAATCTGCTACTTACCGTTGTTTCAGCGACAATGTTGGCAACATTTATGTTTTTGGGGTTGCCAACGGTATTTATATAAGGTTGAACTTTGAAATTAGTGTTTCCGTTACAAATACCGTGATGTGCCTGAAGCGTAAACTAGAGTGTAGGTGTATCTTTGCCAATGTTCGTTAAATTTTTATCTCATAACTAAATTTTTCCTGTGGCGGTGCTCAGGTTAATTTTTCTGGCTATTGTGCCAAATGTTGTACTCAAAAACTGCTGTTGTACCCGTTAAGTAACTACTGAATAAAATTAAACAGTTATCTAGAAAGTAGAATGATCATTAGTTAGGTACCTACTTCAAATTTAACGATTGGCTGCATGACTCTTTTTGATAAAAAGATCAAATATAAGCAGCAAATTCTTCAAAAACGTTAATCAACTTTCATAAGGAAATACGCACAACATACGTAGTTAAACGTCTCCTTTGAGTGATCCTCGTCTAAGGTCTGAGGCGTGAAGGATATTGGCTCAAGTAATTAACAAGGCAATCATTACATTAACGTGATGCGGGTGCCAACAGCCTCTGAGGCTATCCATCTGTCTGTCAAGGCTTTAGTCTACGTCTTCTAGACATTTCTTTAGTTGAAAATTAGAATTTGGGTCTAGAATGACAGTAATTGTTGAAAAGTGGACCTCTTTTCCTTATGAAGGCGTTTGTTTGTGAATTAGGTTAAGTTAACAAGGTATTTTTAAAGTAAAGTATACCTATTCTTTTTTTAGTATTTTTTAGGGAAAATGTATTGTTTTTATTTAAAGTCTAACGTACCTAACCAGCCAACGATTGACAAATTCTGCTTTGAAAAAAACTCAATTTCATTATCAACTGGCTCAGACTTAAAAAGATTTCCATTCCACTAATTCACACAAAACCTTAATGAAACTTATAATTATTGCAATAAATACTTGTGTCGATTAGCATAACTACGATATTTTATCGTCTAGTCGTTTTTAATTTTATCAAGTTTCGCCAGTTGTACCTTAAAAAAAGGTTAGGAAATATCATTATTTCCTACTTAAACCAACTTTAGTAGTAAACAGAGCTATTTAAATACTAAAGCTGGCTGATTGGAATTCTTTCTGAGTCACTGAATCCTTTGCAAGCTGTTGGAATCTCAACAACTGTTATATCTCTCTCGTTTTCTCTTAATAGTATGAAAAGAGACGGACGCTTTCTAAATCTTTGAATAATCTTGCTCAGGGGATCAGTTATGGGTTCGATAGTAAATATCGAGCTGTTGTCGGTGGATTTGCACGTAACATTGGTTTGAATCTAAAAAAATAACGAAAATAAAGATTCAGAAGAGAAAAATGTACGTTTGTACATATTATTATGTCTGATTTCTGTCGGACATGCAGATACTCACCCAATGCAGTTCCTGGCAATATTCATAAGTATAAAGAAAACAAATTATACAACAAAATACACAGTTTTATGCACACAGTGTCCTTGCTATCTAAATGAAACTAGCACACACGTTGCCACCTTCCCATCCTCGGATGCAACACAAACAAAAACAATCAAATCTTTGTTTGAATAGAATTACCGAAGTGTTTACCCAAGAATGAATATAAAATGGAGGATAAAGCGAAAACAGCGCTTGAATAAACATTAGCCTGGAATATCTACGCTTTATGAAGCGGATGGGGAGGACACATATAATTTAATTGTGTGTATGTTATGGACCACAGAGTGAGCTACTATAGTATTGTTATTACCTCTATTCAGGGATGGATTGTGTGAAAAATGTTTAATGCCCGTATTATGAAGTGTGTGTAGAAAACCCTTTCAAGTATATTAATAGTTTGTATAAGGTCTGAATATACAGTATTCTTGTTCTTATTCATTTAGTCAAATACTCTATATTCATAATTTGCTCATTATTACTATGGTACGCAAAGAGATATTAAAAGTGGGTTTATCAATATTCTACAGCTAGTAAATGTACACTGTGTACAGCACAGTGTGTTGGCACCATCTTGTAAGCCCAGAAAAAAAAAATACGTGAACCATTACGTAGTTGAGTACAAAAGGAAAATCTGCAATTATAATATCACCACGCATCAAAATTCAACCCTGTTACCTAATATATAAAACCTATTTTTTACTTTCATTACCTGATAAATGTTCGTAAATTTTATATATTAACTTCTATTGACCTCTGGGCATAGTATATAGACCACGCGAAGCTCGTAAATGATTACTGCTGAATATGTATTTGTGCTCTTAAGTAGATGATATGGAGCTAGCTTGGTCAGGCTCGCATTTAATTATTAGTTTAATTTATTAAGGGCAACGTCGTGGTGGCCCGGAGGTTTAAGACGCCCGCTTCTCATGCATGAGGGTGCGGGTTCGAATCCTACCAACGGCATGTACCAATGTGACTTTTTCCGAGTTATATGTACTTTCTAAGATTATTTAGACACCACTGACACACGGTGAAGGCAAAACATCGTGAGGAAACCTGGACTTATAATTTCTAATTATAAGTTTGAAATCGCCAACCCGCATTGAGCAAGCGTGGTGATTAATGCTCTAACCTTCTCCGTGTGAGAAGAGGATTTGCTCAGCAGTGGGCATTTATAGGCTGTTGATGATTAAGGGTAAAGCTTTGTTCTAGTATTTTATGTTAGTAGTCACTTTCGTAATCGTTTTGTGGGAAAAGTTGGATTTGATAATTGTTATAGGTATTTGAACAAGCTTCTGCCCGCGACTTCGTATGTGCAATCCCGTTTTATCGTGATTTTCGGTAAAAAGTAAATAAAAAATTTGATAAAAGTATCCTATGTCCGTCTCCTGGTTATAAACTACCTCCTCATCAATTATCAAAATTCGATTAAGACGTTCTTGAGTTATAAATAGTGTTAGTTACACTTTAGTTAGTCTTTAAAAAAAATATAGAATGAAGATATATCTATAGATTGGATATGAATAACGAGTTTTGAAGCATATAAAAACTACTATCTATATTATAGCATAGTAGTAGAATATCCTTGCCTTTGTTTTAATAATAACTATTGTAAAACACGCTAAATTAACTAAAAATCGCGGGTTATTCACGTAAATATATGCCTTCTGCAGTAGGATGCACGACATCGCCGCGACCGCGCACGCTGCTCATGAGAAAGAACCTCCCTGTGGTTCGAAACTAGTAGAGCTTTTCTCAGTATATTCACGTGAGTAACCCGCGATTTTTAGTTAATCCTTGCCTTTGATAATTATTTATTTTTGAAAAAACATTTGTCCTTGAATCCATGTTGCCTGTAGATATGTGTGTATCAGGACATCTAGATGTGGTTGACTGGTTGATGACAGATAAAATCCTTCGTTTTCCAACATCATGTCACATTTTCTACATAAACTAATAGATCTCCAGTTAATTTAAGAAAATAAATACCTAACATTTGTCCTAATAAACCCAAAAACAGTTTTATTAGAGCCATTTACAAATAAGTGTTCCTAATATGTATTGTGGTGGGTGTAGACCTATATTTGTCACTATTTACTTTATTATAGCTATTTATTGTCCGCCTTAAGACCTCAAACACTTGGTACGTACATGTTCTTTATGGTTAAATTGTCCAGAATAAATGCAACTCATAAATTGTTAGCTATACATGGGGTCAGAGGTCAACTTACACTAGTGGTCAATTGTACACGTAAAGTTATCTCATGGACTACAAATACCATCTTTATTGTCTTAGAAATAAAGAGCAAAGTGTTACAATGGAATATATTTAACCAAATTACTAGGAAATCTTCAATAAGATTTTGGTCGTAAATTAAATATTTGGTATATTATATATTTCTTTGTCAGTCTAGCCTAAGGCTTCTATTATTATTTGTGAGGAAAATTATTATTATACTAGCTTTTACCCGCGGCTTCGCTCGCGTCACAAAAAGATAGAACGTAGCCTATGTGACTACCCATCCCTTCAACTACCTTCAGTTGAAAAATCACGTTAAGTACCTCCGTTTTGCCGTTTAAGACAGGCAAACAAACAAACAGCTGTTCGCTTGCGTGGAATTCGGTTATAACGCGCGTTTTAGATTTTTCCGTGGGAATGAGAAGTTCTGCCGCGGTAAAGCCTTGCTTTTCCAGGACTCAAACTACCTTTATACCAAAATCGATTCAGCCGCGTGAAAGAACAGAAGAAGTTATTTTCGCATTACCACAAATACCTTCTCCCATTTTAATTTAAAAGACTTCTATTTCCTATAAGGGTTATATTTGCAACGCTAAACCAAAACTGAGTGGTAAACTATATTATACGTTTTATTATCGAAAACCTAACTACTTTAGACATCTACTTAGAAATAAACCACTTCACTAATCTAACCTAACTAATATAGCTACTGTATCAATCAACGTAAACAATGAACAAAGCGTCTTATATTAGAACGACGAAAAAAAAATTACTATAGTACTTTACATTCAAATATCTACCTAGAAAAAATAACACTTGACTAATCAAACCTACAAAGCGAACAAATAATAATCAACATAAGCCCTGGATGCGTACCATAAAATACAGTTGATACGGAAGCTCGGAACCTATACTTTCGCCGGTAACGAAACCATAGCGCCATCTAACTCGATCCTAACGCCATCTATCGAGCGTTGAAACAACAGCGTACAATATATTTGCTAATTGTTGAGTATTGTTGCCACTATGGTTTCGTGTACCTTTAACAATCTAAAATCTATAAAATACGCAACTTAATGTAAAATGGTTGGAACCAAAATTTAAAAGCGAAGAATACTTAAAAAATACAACGCTATTCCGTTTTATAAACACTCAGCGCCATCTATCGCCAAGTAGCGTAACTACCACATAGACACCAATTTCGTGTACCTTTAACAACCTAAAATCTATAAAATACCCAATTCATTGTAAAATGGTAGGAATCAAAATTTAAAACCGATAAAAATACTTAAAAAACGACGTTTCCCCGTTGAATATATAATAATAAACACTCAGCGCCATCTATCGCCAAGTAGCGTAACTACTACATAGTCACCAATTTTGTGTACCTTTAACAACCTAAAATCTATAAAATACGCAATTTAATGTAAAATGGTTAGAACCATAATTTAAAAGCGAAAAATACTTAAAAAATAGCGTAACTACTACATAGACACCAATTTCATGTACCTTTAACAACCTAAAATCTATAAAATACACAATTCAATGTAAAATGGTAGGAACCAAAATTTAAAAGCGATAAAAGTACTTCAAAAGCACAACGCTACCCCGTTTTATAAACACTCAGCGCCATCTATCGCCAAGTAGCGTAACTACTACACAACGTTACCACGTTGTTTTTTAAGTATTTTTACATAAAAAATAGCAAATAAATGAGTCGAAAAGCGCACTGAATAAGTGTAGATTAACACCAAATAAGCGCTATAGATTAAAGCGTGAAATTTCCAATTAGTAGGTAATTCGTTGAATTGTTTTAGATGGCACAAAGCGCCATCTACAGGAATACACACAGCGCCATCTATACTAATATTTTTGTTTTCCCTTGGGAATATCACATTTTTCCGGGATAAAAAGTACCCTATTATTTAATCTGGACTTCTAACTTTACGTCTGCAAAATTTCAAAGCAATCGGTTTAGTAGTTACGGCGTGAAGGTGGAACAAACAAACAAACAAACAAACTCACTTTCAGATTTATAATATTAGTAAGGATTGTTGCTACCTTAAATAACTGACAAGGGATGTAAAATTTATTAGACATTTAAATTGAAAAGGGAATGGCGTGTAGTTAGGTATGATATTGTTCTTTATTTTTTATATGAAAAGGCGAACATTACAGTAAAGAAAAACATAATGATAATTTTAACTAACCAAAACAACTTATACCACTTAATATCTACTTAACACAGAATAAAACTAAATCTAAATGATTATTGTTATGGGTTTTTATATATTTTGATAAATAATGCTTATTTTTCTGTTTATCAACAAAGCATAAGGGAATATGAAAACTGGTACTGTAATGTCAAAAAATTGTAAATCCTTGTTACACGTACCGAAATAACATTATGAATCGAAGCCGCGTAGCCGCGTAGTCAATTGACTCACGTTACTACAATATTGCGTAGCTCGTAGCCCGTAGCGCCGTGCTACGAATGTGTAAACTCCGGGTTTGTTCACAAAGAATCAATAAACTTAATGATACTTTTTTCGTCCTTTATAAACTTCATTCTGTATAAAGTAATAATTATTACTACATACATATTTACAACTTAAAATTAAAACAAACCAGTGAAAAAAGAGAAAGTAAAAAAAATAAAAAAATAAAAATTACAAAACAATAATATACCCTTATTTAGGCGTCAAACTACTCGTCCGCATCTCTATCACCGGGGTACGTTCCGAGAAGTCTGGCAGCATTGCCATGTTTAACGGCAATTTTATGCCCGAAAAAATAGCCAGCACTCTGGTCTTGTGTAACTGGATGTACTTTTTAAATCTTAAGCTTTGAATGAAGAAAACAATATAATTCTTTGTTTCATTAATGTTTAATTTTAATGTGGTACAATACTACTAAACGCCACACTTTCTCCCATTTTAAGTTATAAGATAATTCGTAAGTAAATTGTACTGCAGCGTCTCTAATAAAAAACTTAAATACTGTTAGGTCTCTTTGTGACTAACTTTGAGCTGACAGTGATGAGCTATGCATTTAAATTACCAATCTTATTTCCTAAGCCATACATACCAAATTACAACTAGTTGTAGCTATAGGGAACTCAAGCTATACGTAGAAGATTTGTAAGTACATTTGTATGTTTATCTATGCATTATTCATGAATGTCAATACGCGTAGTGACAATTTGACTAATGACTAATGAATGTGATTTGTATGGTGGTAATTGAATATCAATTTTTCGGTAGTAGGTGTAGTATGTATTGCAGTATTTATATTATTTGTTATTATTTGTATTAAGATTACTTACATGAATTCCAAAACGACCAAAGCGCTATTTACCGAGTTTGAAATTGACCCCGTGTTTCATTTTCGTATAAAAATATAAAAACATGTGTAAAATATACCAAATATGTATGAAATTATTAAAACCATATTATTTTATAGTAAAGTAATAAAGAGAATGGATGTAAACGGCTACTAAATTTAATTTCCCATCACGATGATGGCGTTTTCTCCCAAAACGAATTTGGTCCTTTATGTACAAATTGCTCGAGGCGTTTAAGATGCGGTAGTAACATACTTACGGTCCCTAAAAATCCCATCTTTGCCCTTTCCATAGGTGTATAAAAATAGCCTTTTATATCATATTCAATGATAAAAAATAAACTGCTTCCTACGTCGATTTATCGCTTGCGATTATAGAAAAGTTACTGGATTTGATTTTTCCGTGACGATGGTGTTTATTACATTTTTTAAATATAAAAAAAATCTTTGTTTTAGAAAAAAAACTATGACTATTCATCGTCTATCTATGATATACATTTCTGAAACAAATCTTAAGCAATCTTCCTAAATATACGCGCCATCATCGTCTTGTTATGCAATTTAGATAATAGGTTTTATTGCCCCTTGGGTTGTAGGTACTAGGACAACATAAAGTGTCAGCTGTTAGCCTTCCCACACTCGGTGTGACAGCGGGAAGTGTGTCCTACATATTATATGTGACTTGTGTCATTGTGTGCCATGCATCATTTGAGTGTTGTTACGAGGCGAGATTGTTGCAAGTGTTTTGTTTGAAAATAAATTGAAACAAAATGTGGTAACTAGTATAATGTTGTTCTGCCATAATCCAAGAAGTTTATTCAAATCTGTAACTTTAGTAAGGACGCTGTAAGTATTAATTGTTGATATTTGTCAAGTACAGAGGAGATACAAGGCTTTAATTACGGTAATCTTTCGAGAGAAAGTTTAGCAAGCACAGTATAATAATAAACTCTCAAACAGATTTTAGTAAAGCTAATTTCCTCATAAAATAACATTGCATTTTTCATTTAATTCTGCTTATTGCAGTTTTCATGCTTGATTACCTTTGTTTTTTCTGGAGAAACGGAAAGAAGGAATTTTATTTTTCAGCACCCAAATATTTAAAATAAAATTTACACCAAACTTGAAGGTTAACAAAAAATCACGGGTTACTCCCGTAAATATATTGAGAAAAGACCTACTAGTCTCTTAGCGCACGCTGCTCATGAGGAAAAACCCCTCTGTGGTTTGAACTAGTAGAGCTTTTCTCAGTATATTCAAGTGAGTAACCCGCGATTTTTAATTAATTTAGTATTATGAAAACAAAACTCAAAGGTATTATAAAAGGGAAAAGATTTTCACCCCTCACAAAACGAAAGATAAAACACAATACATGTTTAAAATTTCTTCAAAACTTTAGCAAAGCAAAATGACAATTTGCTGTTCTCACAACGGAGTAAGCGAGTTGTTTTGAAGTATTAATTTGAATGAATAGCAGAACTTTTGTTAAGGAGATGCATTTTTGATTAAGTAAAATGCTTTTGAAGACTAAAAAAAAAGACTTATAGAGGTAATTCTGTATAGTTTTGCCCTTTCTATCCTGAAATTTATTCTAATACTATATAAATAAATTAGTCATATTTTGTGTTCCATACATTCCATAAAATTTTGTATTTATTCATGCAAAGTTTGGAAAGAGAATGAGATATATTATTTTTTCTTTATTTTTTTATTGGTGCTGTCATACCGATCACACAGAATTGAATTGAATGTGTTTGATTTTCTTTACTGCTGCGAAGAGTTGGATTTCGATTTTACGTTAAAAAAAAATATTACAAAAAACTTTTAATTCGACAATTTTTGTAAGTAGATGTAAACGAAACTTTACTGTCATTAACCATAGTTTTTACGCGTACTCTAATTCACGTGCTCTATTTGTAACTGGTAAACATACAATATTTTACTAAGTGTACTCTTTTATCAAATTTTGTATTAAACTTCTAAATAACTGGATTTTAGATAAACTTACCACACATGAAATAGTTGTCTCGACCCAACATTCAATTTAATTGAAATGTCGCGTTGTACAAACGCATAGCTACGTCTTATTCCGCCACGCATACGCAATTTGTTAGAGGAATTTCTTGAATAACTTCCGCGCGTTCTCGTTGCGACAGGACGCGATAAGACTCCGTAATCAGAGGATTTAATATCTACTTACAGACGTTTTTTCTCCATTCTATAGGCAAACAATATTCCTTTGAGATCTTGAGTTTTGAAACTGGAGTCATTTATCTGGAGTGAGACAAGAATATCTCAGTCGATTTGACCTCAACCGCAACTTTCATAATACTGGTTGAATACATTATAGCCCCTATAACAATAGTGAAGACAAATAGACAAAATCGAAAGTTGTTTTACAAAGTTGTGGGCAAAAGTTAACATGCATTTGCGTAATGTTAACTTTGTTAATAAATTATAATAAAAATAATGTTTATTTCAGAAAAGTTTACAATTTTCTTGTGTCTTTGACTTCACAGTAGTATCCCTTGTGTCGTTGGGTCCAGACTCCTTAACAAACAGCACAAAAACATTATGCTACAAAATTATAAATAATATATATTTGCATGCATGTATGTAAGTATTAACTGTGTATGAATATGTGTGTGCGTGTATCTTAGAATAGATTCGAAAAACCAAAACTGAATTAACCATTTCATATTGAATGACGACTATGACTTCATTATAAAGATAATAAAATATAGTGAAGTTCGCCTAAATAGGCGTGGAGACTAATGAGCAAAAGTATTTCATACTAAGATATTTTGTCATTATTTTTTTTGTTCTAGATAGGCTATAGCCTCTAGTACTACCTTTACATGTTGTACTATTCACAGCTTCTTTAATGTTAATAGTACAAAACATAATAGTTATTGACTAACGAGCCAATTTCCCTAGTAAAAGTTCAATTTTGTTATTTAAATTCAAACGTTTTTGGTGCGAGTTACTTCACAAATTGTTATTAATTATAATTAACAAAGTTTTCGTGTGTTTGAAACGTAAAGTAGCGTTACCTTCAAACTTTGTTTTGGACCTGTGACCGCTTTATAAATAAGCGTTCATCTGAATTAATTTGGCAATTATTTTTAATTTTATTCTCTTAAAAATAAAGTGCAATTTTTATTTCTGGTTAATGTGAACCTTAGTAGCACATTAATAAAGGATATTTTTTGTTTTGACACACATAGTTTCCATGGTTAATAAAATATTCTTGGACATAAACTTCAGCACCACTGTCACACAGTATAGTATTATTTAAATTAATTACTTTTTACACATTTATAAAATTTGCAATATCAGTCAATAGGGAAAGCTATAAAGCATTTTTTATATAAAAAAGCATTGTTAAAGGTAAAATTCATCTATATTTTTTCCGTTGGTCCGTCATCTTTAAAGGAGAATAATCATTCACCTTTGAATTCAGGCGTTTTCTATTGAAATTTTATCTTGACAAAACATAGGTGACTGGTGTCCACTGACCTTCACCTGAAAGCTATTGTGGGACTCTTTTCTGGATCGAAAATCTTTTATGGTTGGTTTACCGGAGCGACCAAATATTAAAAAGATATTTTCATTAAGTGATGTCACATCATTCTTATTTTGTGTGATCAATACATTATTACTCTTTGGGTCAATCTCCTTAGTCGATTACATACATCGTGAAAAGTTATTGCTGAATAATTGTTTACTGAATAAGTGTAATTTCATCTCTTTTCTATCAACTTAGGACTGATTTTTCATTAAATTTTATCAGAGGAACGGTCCTTAGTAGAGGTTTAGGTATATTTTTGAATGTAGGGAAAAGAGTAATTGATTTTAAACGTTTTTAGGGTATGTATTTTGTTATCTGTCCTTTTCGCGAAACGCATAAAAATTTAAATAAAAATCTTATACTAAATACGGTGAAATCAAAACTGAAAGTCATCAGGTAACATTTTGTACATAAAAAAATGTAGCAAAATATTTGAATAACCAAGGAATAGCACGAGTTGTTGAAAAAAATGCATCGCCACGAGTTATTGCAGTGCGTATTCTGATTCCATATTTTTAAACAATCGAACTACGTAGTGCAAACTAAATTCTATATTCACATAACAGATGCAATGAAGAAAAGAGTGCAAAAGTCATGTCATGATTTTTGGATCATGATTGTTACACATAGTTACATATAGTTTACTTTGCCCTTGGCTATTATAGATCAGTTTTCAACAATTTTTAGTTGTTAGTAACATTTAAAAAAATAGTATTTCTGTGTAGTAAATCGTACTTTCAGGATCATAAACAATACGATATGACTTTACTTTAAGCTGTATCTATGTTCACACAGCTTGTTGTTCCTGTGCACACACATACAATATCCCAAGCCATTATCGACAGAGAATTGTTTAATGACCGGCACTGATTGGCTAGTTCAGCTCTTAGCCAGTTCCAATATTTAAGCTTTGCACACTTTGTTGTTTTGTTTTGATAAGGGAATCTTTATTGTGCCCTTTGATGCGAGCCAACAAACCTAAATAACCATTGTAATGTTACTGTAGGTGACTCGAGTCTCGACCTAAACTAACAATAATTGAAGTGTTACTGCCATTTGTATTTTAAAGCTTTTATTTTGTTTCCAATTCAATTGCTGACTAGAAACTGTTTTGCTACGTGTTGTTGTGCACAAAGTTATAATTAAAAAGGTTTTTACAAAAGGTCGTTTCGATTCGGAATTGTTTTTTGCAGACATTGAAAATAATAGGGTGTTGTGAAAACGTGGCGACACAGTCTGTTTTTATTTCATTTACATATCGGTTTTAAACGAGCGAATGGAATACAATTGTCGATTAGGTGCCTACATTTTTATAAAACTAACTTTGTCATTGATTCTAATCGAAAATGACTTTCGAAGCAGTAGAATATTTTAGCTATATGTTTGAATGAATCGAAGTACTTATTTTGACAACCACACCAAAAATATAGACTGGCAGTAATAAATTATAATCATATATCATCTATTTTATATAATTATCATTTATCATCAACACCACTTCTATTTTCCGGTAATATTCGTAACAATGGAAAATATTCCCACATAAACATTTTCGCAATAAATTTTACGATAGTGCACAAATCTTTTGTAGCATTAAATACTAAACCGTTGGCAACAAACAAAAGCCCGCGAAAATATATCGCACGTGCGCCACAGAACACGAACCGTGATATTTTATAAATGAACGAAATGAGAATGTACGAGGTAGAGGAGGCGTGAACGATTAATACTCTTCGTTCCGTTCACTGGCCCGAACGAACCTAATGAACATAAACAATAAAATGGCAATAGATGAGTGAACTTAATTGAACAGCTATTGTTTTCAAAATCGGCTCCTATTTCCTTACAAAAGGCTTAGTATTAGATTATGAGTAGTAATTTGAAGCCCATAGAGCGTAAGTTAGGTTTTAACTACATAATCATTATTCTGCGAAGGAAACGTAGAGTAAAGTATATTTTTAAGCATATTTCTGTCCCTGGAATACGTCGAACTTAATCGTTTCGATGTTTTTTTGTGATTGTATATCCCGTCTCACTTACAAAACATCATCTTCCATGAGATGTGGACACTGTCCTTCAAAAGTCTAAAATTTAACATTTGATCTAAACAAGACTGTGACAGTCTAACGCCCGGATACTGAAAGGCTACTCAATTTCAAGTTGCGCTTAAGTATAGTTCTGTCACTACAATGTAAAATGATAGAGATGGCACAATATTTAAGTAAAAATTAAAATGAGCAACCTTTCAGTATTTGGACGTAAAAAATATTTCTCTTAATCTAGTTTAAGTCTAGTACATCAGGAGGAAGGCAATCCTTTGAGTCCAGCCGTTTTCAAAGCCGAAAACTCAATTAATTGTGAAATTGGCTGAACGGTTCCTGAATACGTGTCGTGTAGCACCGGGTCAAGGATTATGTTCGTCCCACTATGCGGTAGTCAAATAGTTTTGAATATCGAACATAGAGAATAGAGAGATTTATACAGATTTGTTTTTTGTAGTTTTGGTATTTAATGGTTCACAGTTTTTTCATTTGTAGCTTTTGTTTTAACAGGTTGGATTTTTGTGGACTGGATAAATAGAGGGGATACGTAGGTAAATGGAATGGATTTTTTTTAATAACTATTTTATCTAATTCTAATACATTTTATTAATCTAGAAGGATGCGAGTGGTGAACAGATGCTGGTTGTTAAAGAGATCTTGCATAATATTTGATTCATTCTATGTTCTCAGTAATTACTAAGTACTCGAATTTTATATGTAGGTATGTGGTTATTGCATTATTTACATTCAACCAAAGAGGTAGTCAAAATATTCCAGAGCGTAATACTTAATTTGTGTGGTTTCTTGTACTTTGTGTACAACTTTTGGTAGGTAATTGCTAGAAGAGTTTCATGGAAAGGAGGATAGCTAATTTTGCCTGGAGTTGAAGACAAATTTCTTGTAATATCTACTTACGTATATTCATAATTTCATGCTTTGTTTTAGGTATATGTATTTCGTAAAAAGGTCTATAAAGATAATTAAACATTGTGATGTGAGAGGACACCCTTAACTATGACTTTAGGTAATCCGCATGTACTTTTTAAATCTGATTCTAATTTTAAACAGGTTACTTCAAGCTAAGGACGTTGAATAAAAGGTGCACATAATGACAATTAGAAATGATGGAACCACCAAAAAATAATTGGGTTATTTATGTGTGCGTGTGTAAAAAATGACAGATGTGTGTATGTTCAGCGTGTAAGTCAACTAGTAACTGGGTGCCACAATTGATGTTTCAAGACATTGTGTGCACCTTTTTTAATGTCGTTGGTTTAAGCTACGCTTGCACTTTTCGACTACAGAGGTTGGACACCAACTTTTATATCAAGACTTTTTATTATTAATAAAACTCTTTAGTAACTAATCAACTTTGTCGCAGGAACTTCACCTTCGTGGGAGCAGTTCGTGAGAGAGTCATTAGTGCAGGCGGCTTGGCCTGTGGCGTTGGTCGCCCCACCCCGCCGAGCACTAACTGTAGACCACCAGTGAGTACAATTCTTTATAGTAACAAAGTATTTATATGATCGTCTGTTGATATTGATTTCAGGGTTGAATGCTTAAATTAAGTCATATTTTTTTCTCATTTGTACGGATACATATTGATGTTAAATTTTTATGAAAATAATGAAAAGAAAATTATAGGTTTGTGGAAGCAATAATTTAAGTAACAATTTATTAAAGCTAAATCCGAGTCTTTTTATGTTGAAATTATAAAATAGTAAAGCAGTTTTAACATTTAGATACATTCTATAGCTGTTAAATTTTGATCGCCCATCAAGGAAGATCACAGACAAAGGAAACATCAAGTAGTTATCATCTCTATTATTAAATATTTACTTCGTGAATGCCCCAAAAAGTACTCGTTCGTTAATAAGTCGAGCGTTATGATTTTCTCCGTATTTATTGAACAGCAGGTACCTACTTAAGCCACGAAACTCTTTTCAAAAAGTAATTCGGAAATGAAGCGTGACAAACATATAGATTGATATCTGAGTTTTTCGATAAACGTATCGATTTGCCACAGCCGTGAGCCGGTTGAAGTTCCCAAAGAATATTATTATATAGCACTTAGGTACATACATATATTTTGAGTGAAGCGAGAAACGAGAAATATCGAATTCAATTCGTATTCCGATACTTTGACGACGCAATTTGTGTATATTGTACTGGTTTTTTGGAAAAATATTTTTCAGTTGAATTTGTAGATTCGTACTTTAATATCGCCTGAAAATACGAAGATTTTATTTGGAATGTTTCTTATAAAGTTTCGTTGCTACGTGTAGAGAAAATTTGTAGTTCTCAAAACTATGTATAGGTATTATGTGAATGGATAAAATTGACACAGCAAAGAGAATTTCCAATAATAAAATATATTCAATAGTCATATCAAGCTTTAATATCAGACAAAGGAGATTATTATTGCACTAATTAGGTTCAGGAGGCGTTTTAAACTTATATTGCGTAGCCGTGGAAAGTGTAAAAAAAATTTTGACACAGCAAGAAAATCCCTACACATTTTGTACCGAGATTAAAACGTCGCACTTCATAAGAAATTTGTACACTCGAAGGGACGAGGGTATGAATGATTTATGAAACTGGATCCGCTATACAATTCAACATAAAACATACCGTTACCTCTAGAATACCCCGACATAAAGCTACAAGAAATTATGCGAAGAAAATTAATCCTTTACCAAGTAAAGGTAGCAGCAATAAGGAAATTAATTTGTTTCAAATTTTCCCGTTGAATTCATTATGTTTTAGGCTTACCTTAAGCAGGTACATGAAAAGGTATTTACTTTGTAAAATGTTGACTATCTTGACTGGTTTAATCCTAATGCCAGCTTTTCTCGGGTTTTCACCTCGTTGCGTCACGCTTACTGATTTATTTTGTGGATATTATTAAAAGTTACTTTTTCTTTTACGAAATACAGTTGTAGGTACTTTAGTAAAAATGTTTGTGATAAAATTGTGCCTGGGTTTGTTTTTGATGTGTAGCAATTTTAAGTGTGGGAGAGCCATGCTTCGGCACGAATGGGCCGGCTCGACCGGAGTGATACCACGGCCTCACAGAAGACCGACGTGAAACAACGCTTGCGTTGTGTTTTGTCGTGTAAGTGAGCCCCCCCCCCCTCCCCAATCTCCCCAATCCCCAACTATCCTCAAACTCCTAATCCCCAAAAGGCCGGTAACGCACTTGTAACGCCTCTGGTGTTCCAGGTGTCTGGCGATCCGTCTGCTCGTTTACCGCCTTATGCCATGAAAAAACTAAGTATAGTTATGGTTATAGATAGACAAAGCAAGTGACACATACTAAATTAATTATTATGTTTTTCAGCTTACTCACGTAATTATGTCGCGGAATGCTGCTCATATGAGCCTTCACAGCCTTTACAACCTATGAACATGGCTTGAACCTCGTAATTTTTCTCGATTCTTAAATAATTTCGTGAGTACGCCGTAAAATATAATAACCAGCAAAACACGTGCTGATAATAATAACTTTTCTTTCTTCTTCTACCTTCTTCGAATAACACAGGTCATCATGTTGTTGAATGTCAAAATGAGGTCATTTTGACATTCAAAAACATTATATGGAAAGTGTAGATAAAAAATAAAGATTTGTACATACATTGTATATACCTGAAACAAAACACAAGCTACCTAGGTATTTTAGCAAAAGTACAGCATCACAATAATTCATGCAGTTAGATCAAAAAACTTCTTCAATACGTTACTAAGTAAAATATGGACAACTATGAACAAGTCTGAAAGTTTTATCAAAGTCTGAATACAGTTAGGAAAAACAGTGCGGTACTGAACGGGTTTATTTGTTTTTCTTATAAATGTAGTCACTCTTGATCGAGGTAAAAATACGTATATGTATTTGGAATACAATGTTAGCAAAGTATTTTCTGAAATAAAGTGTCTTTGTACCTGTAAATGTAGAAGGTTTACAGTATATTCGTATGATAGCTTACTCTGGTTGTCCTTAATACTATAAAAGTTGAAAATTCTTTGCAACTATAATGTTTAATTTTAAGAAATTGTTAATTATAACTACTTAGTTAGAGGAAAACTGACACGCTATAAAACCTAACAAGTTTTGATCACAAGAAAGGCACTTGTGTAGCATTATAATCGATATACGTATAATAATCATTGTTTACTCACTGGACTACCTCGTTGGCCTGGTGGCAAGTACGACTGCCAGGCAAAGGGTCTCGGGTTCAATCCCGAGTTGGGCGAAGTATTACTAGGTTTTGTAAAAGTTGTAGCACGAAGTCTGGAGTTGTACCCGGTATATGGCAATAGGCTCACCCCCTATTACATGGAACTAATAACATGAATAGCGAAAAGTGGGTGTTACATTGTACAGTGACATGAAGTGCTGCAGGTAATATGCCTACCCTTTCGGGGATAAAAGGCGTGATGCTATGTTATGTTACTCATTGTTTACACTTAATGAGAAAGTAAATATAAATACTTAGTATTATTTTACAAATAAGAGATATAAATGAGTATTGTACTAAATGCATTCACATATTCACGAACCTTGTTTCACACGTTATTCATAACAAATTCACGCGTATTTTGGTTGAAATTCATGAAAATTAATAACCTTGTGTACGTAGCCTTCAAGCGGGCAAAGTATTTATTTTCAACAAAGTTAGAATTTATTACGCCGGCCACCTGAACCGTACGAATAGTTGGAGGTCTGCTTACCCCAAGGGAGAACGCAAAATACAGCTGTTTTGACCTAATTACACATAATACCTGGTCGGAATTATAAAACAAATATTTGTTTGTGGGAATGTTACCTTCTATTGTGCTGAAGGGTTTGTTGTACTTGCCTACATCCATCTGAAATTAAAGTTAAATTATTATGTTAACTAAATACTAACTATGGACCTACCTGTTAATCCTTTCTCTCTGCGTCTCCTACGCAATTCCACACCGAATATTCATCATTTTTCATCAACAGCCCATAAGTGCCCACTGCTGAGCAAAGCCTCTTCTCACACGGCGAAGGTTTGAGCATTAATCACCACGCTTGCTCATTGCGGGTTCGCGATTTCAAACTAAGAATTTATTAGAAATTATCAGTCCAGGTTTCCTCACGATGTTTTCCTTCACCGTTTGTCAGTGGTGTCTAAATAATCTTAGAAAGTACATATAACTCGGAAAAAGTCACATTGATACTTGCCGTTGGTAGGTTTCGAACCCGAACCCTCATGCATGAGAAGCGAGCGTCTTAACCTCCGGGCTACCACGACATACCACCATGAATATAATCCTACATAATTTTGCCTGCGGGTCTAAATCATTGCAAACTCTCATGGTACTTAAGACTAAATACATACGTAAATCTGTACAAGCATTTTTTTAAATATAATGGAATCAGTTCCACGGTATGTATCTACGTTGCGTAGCTGCCAGTCGTCCAGCCACAGTACTTTGCGTAAAATTGAATCTATCGCCCGAATACTGAAAGGCTACTCAATTTTAAGTAGTGCTTAAATGTCGTGCCATCTCTGTCATTTTACAAAAAAGTGTAGAGACAGCACTATACTTAAGCGTGACTTTAAATTGAGTGGCGTTTGAGTATCTCAGCTTATGTATACTATTTTGGCAACATAATAATCTAATAGACAATGTGTGAGTGACCTGTGACGTTATCAAATCTCCAGGGGTGTAGAAACTCCATGAATTTCATAGTAGGCTTTGATGAAACTTCTCTTTGAGGACAATTCTTCTTTTTATTATATTATTCACAAGGGGTTTGTTTGTGAATAGTCCTCAATTTAGGGGTAATTGAATAGAAAATTGAAAACTAAATACGTTAACAGTATTTGTTACTGTGTGTGTGTTTATTTAGATACCTAGAAAATGGTCGAGATAGTAGCCTATGAGCTGGTAACTGTTGAGTAATGGGTTTAGGTTTCAATTCCGGAGTAAGTTAATTATTGTGACATTTATTTTAACACCTTAAAGATCTAGTAATTCTCGATCAAATAGACAGTCATACGAGTGAATAACCTAGATAAGTTGAATGAACTAACTAACAATTGGCAAATTACACCAATCGATAGGAAAGGATCCTGAACGACCCTTCTCCTATGCAAACTTGTATAAGAAAGGTCGCGAGAGCTTTTGAATAATTTATGAAGATAGAAAATGTTTTAAGTAGGTAACTTGTTAGACACGACCTGCTATTTAGCAATTATACTTACTTTCCTTGAATTAATTCCTGGTTGCTCGATATTCATACATTATTAATTAATTGAACTGCTGGCGCTAGGAAGAAATAAATTAATGGACGATAATTATAAGAATAATGATACACGGTTATAAGATCTTAAGTGTAAAAAAGTTCGTGGCAACTGGGACAATAAACCGCTTAGTTAGTTCCGAAATAACAACAAACGAAAATTTTTCAAAAGCATAATTTATTCAAATTCACAAAGAAACGTTCCATCGAGTTGCAACTACACTATGTTTCATGTTAATCCCCAATTCATTCACTGTAGCAGACATTGTTGTCGACGATTTACTATGCAGACGAACGGACAGAGAATTAGTGTGGACGTGCAGTCACGAACGGTACGGAAATTAGGTGTCTTATGGACAGGGGCGGCACTGGATGACATTAGGCCACAGAGGGCCACAATGGCCATAGAGTGGGCGGCGTATGTACACACAAGGACGTTGCTCAGGGATCCTGAGCATGGCCGCTGTGGCTAACCGACGTCATACATGTACGACACTACCGGATTGAATGTGAACAACGACGTTGTTGCACCATTTCATAGTTGCAAGGTCGTTCTAGATTGCAGATCAAATTCTATGTCTGAAAGCTAGCTTAGCTACAATGATGATCGGGGAGCGGAGAGGCTCTAATTCATATTTCATGGTAATGTATTTGAAGGCTTAAGTGACGTACGCAGTAATCCATTTCTACCACTTCAACGTTCTGATTACCAAATAAATCACAAATAAGGTATTCTTAATCTGATTTATCTTAATCGATCGTGGAACGTGATAAATTATTGTGACGTGTCTGATAAATATTTATGAGGAGAAAATAGGGTGAATTACACAGAATTGACTCCATACGTCTGTAAGGATCGCACAAAGAAGTCATTAAGTTTAGGGGACGTCTAAAGCAGAACAATATGACGAATGACGTCACGTGTTGCCACTCAGTAGCTGAATTCTAGTATATACGTCATCGGTATTGTCCCAGCCTTAGAATTATCTACGACAGTTGTAATTATATACCTCGCTGTTCATAATTCTATTAAAATCTAACTAAAAGAAAGGTCAAACCGTTCACAAAAAGATCTAAAAAGTATCAATTTAGCATAAAATAGAACCAGGATTGCAGGAAGAACTATTTAATTAACCAGTCCACGAACACTTGATACGGTAACCAACTTATTGTGGGAAATTTAAAAGTTATTAGACAGCTATTGTAGTATCTCGATAATAAACGCTAAACTTTAGTAGGATCATTTAATAGATGTTTGTTATGTACGCTTAATGGTAAACCCTTTTTAAATGGGTCTCGTCGAAATTCAGCGCACAAAATTAAATAGTCCATGACCAGAATAATTAGATTAAGTAAAATCGCGGGTTACTCACGTATACTGAGAAAAGCTCTATTAGTTTCGAACCACAAAGGTGTTCTTCCTCATGAGCAGCGTGCGCGGTCGCGGCGACGTCACGCAGCTCACTCAGCTCACATTATAAAAACAGAATGATTAGAGTCCGTTTTATCACATTTTTACCAACAGAGTGCTAATGGCGTTAAAAAAACCTTAAACGATAAACAGTTTTATTTAAAGAAGATTTCAGTTTAGATAAAAATCTTCTTAGGTAAACATATTCAAATATGGAAGTCTAAAAAAACTTGAAAAGCAAGAAAAACTTTGTGGCGAAAACAAGCGGAGCTGGCCGGTTTCAAACAATTACGTTGGCATAATAAAAACTTGTTTGAACCAACTTTTTTCTGACATCTGTACTTTGGGATGCTAATAGATTTCGAAAGTACCAAGTTAGGTAGGTACTCGTACAAATTCGGGATCAGTTGAATGGTTAAGTTGGTAGTGTATTAGGGATCCAATTTTGAAGTAACCACTGCTTGGGAAATGTTGAAAAGTTTTTTGAACTTGTGCTGTTAAAAACCACAAGTCAAACCGACGCGACCTTCAGTTAATAAAGATGTTTCGAAAATTTGATACTTTTGGTTTTTGTATATTCACTTAGGAGGCAAGTAAATAACCTTGACTTATTAAACCTATTCATCGCAAATATTTAAATAGACCTAAGATGAAATTTTTGTAACCTTTCCGATAGTGACTTTCTAACAATTTTAATCGTTGTTTTGTCGTAATCAAAGTTTCTAATTTTCATTTACGGATCACCTAATCCGCTTACAGAAAGTCAGATTAATTCTACTTTCAGAGAACATTTTCGTACGAAATTATTATGATTAAATTTTATTCAAAAAGTTTTCTTACCTCAACATTTCTTTGTTATTTATAGAAACTAAGTAAATGGTCTGACTTGTAAATTAGTTTTTGTGTTCCGTGTTTAAGAAAAATACTTTAGTAATCTTTATGAGTGATTGTTTCCTTGTAAATGTAAAAAGGGAATTTTTACCTTGCTTATCAGTAATGTTACGTCGCCATTAATATTTTTAAACACGAAAGAACTAGAGAAATCACTTAATGTTTAACAAACGGTATCGTGACGAAAGAACGTAACCGCAGTTTCTATATTTTCCGTTTACTTCATAACTTTTCCGTTTGAAGTAAGTTAGTAATTTCCGTTGTAATATACGTAGGATGTGGCTGTCTACTTGGTTCTGAGCAATATTTAATAACGTGATATGTGTTATGGCCTTGTCGAGATGGTTTTAATAATGTATCTCTTACTAAACTCGATATTGTTGTCTTACATTGTTGTTTTTTAACTTTTAACTCTGCAGGAGTAGACACTTAGGCAGGAAGTAGAAGCGCAGATATTTAACGTGCCACTCATTTTAAATTTAATATTGATGTTTTATTTTTTTATTTAATATTATTTACTGATGACACATGAACTGCGAAATTGGCAGACTTAATGCCATAGGCATTCTCTGTCAGTCAACCATTGGGTTGTGCAGAACGATAAAGCATAGGTGCAAAGTTAATTAATAGACATTATCGAAATACAAATTATACCTACTTTGTCTGCATCTATGCTCTTATTTTATACTCTCAAATTTACATTTATTCACATAGAAATTAAAACAAATCTCCCGGATAACTAAAACACTTACATTGACGATATTAGCTACAGTCACGAAAGTAAAGAGAAACCGGCGCAGTAGTAAAAAAGAATGTACGAAAGCGCCTTTGTGTGAAGTCCTTAATCCAAGCTCCTATTGTATGAAACATGTTCGATGGCCATATATTGAAGTAAAAGTGCCCGCTATTGTTTTGTGGATAATCCATTTTTATGTATAACTGCAGGTCAATATCTTTTAATTGGCTAGCGATTGGGATGCGAAGAGATGAAAGCCGTAGTGGCATGCTATTGGCCGCTAATTGCTCACCACTGAGCTCGATCTTCAGGTATTGTGGAATTGCTTTGCATAGAAATTATCTATATTCTGTGATTAATGGAAACGGGCTGATGATGATGAGGAAGATGAAAATAAACATCATATAAATGTTGGATATATTTAGAACTAGCTTTTGTCCGCGACTTCGTATGAATTTTAGAACATAATTCTTTTTTGTTTCAATTTTCCAAAATAAAAGTATGCTACTCTTTATTACATCAACTATCTGCTACCAATAAAAGTCTTGCAAAATTGATCCAGCCATTCCAGAGATTAACCAGTACAAACAGACAGACAGACAAAATTGTAAATATGTTATTTTGGTATGTGTATCGTATATGTATATCATATGCATGTAGTAAAAAGTGGTTATTTTAATATTACGAAAAGACACTCCAATTTTATTTATCTATATAAACGTATAGATTGGTATCCTTTCCTTCTAAGCTGTTATTACAATTAGTTTCAATTTACAAATTATAATTATGACAATTTACAGTACTTTAATTAAAATAGATGTTTGTTATCCCTCGAGAGCTATAAATAAAACTGATGCTTTGTATAGGTATTTATATTTGTTTACAATTATTGTAGGTATTCCTATTATCTATGTTAACAATACATTAGGGATTTAGTTTCGGAACAAGGTCCAGCTAAAATTGTATTTATATAACAGCTAGTATTAACGTTATTGTTGTTTGTTTTTAGTACGAGGTAGTTAAAGTTAGTTTTGTTACCTCTATTTTATATTCAATTCGAGCACGGCGTTTGCATTTAACAAAATCAGCCAGGTATTATTTATTTATTTATGTACACACATACAACATAAAGGACAACACATACATAAAATTTAAGTACAAAGGTATTACGGTGATGTACCTAACTTTTATGATAGCTTTGTAAGGGTGCGTCCACACCTGGCGAATGTACCGCGAATGCGCAGCTCGCGAGCCGTTCGGGAGCTGCTGAAACTCACATGAGTTCCACCAAAGAGACGCACCAAACCATTGCCTTAACTGCACGCGCGCAGCTTGCGGGCAGCTCGCAAACGGCTCGCAATCTGCACATCTGCGGTACATTCGCCATATATGGACGCACCCTAATAGAAATTATTTATACTGTTTAAACAATCTATCATTATCACTTAGACAAGTGGCATTTACACACTAGTTAAATGAGTGAAACGTTGATAGATAAACTGACATACAATGATGTCAAAACTTTTATCAATAGTTTATATTTTGGTTTAAGGGCAAGCTAAACCTGTAAACGGTTTAGCTATTTCATTGTAGTATATACTGAAATTTGCATCCTATATTTAGGCAGACCTAGGAAAAAGGTCCTTCTTATAAAATAAAGATTAAAAATACCTATCCAGTGATGTTTCATTTTATCATTTACTACTATGCTAATATACTATAATAATACTAAAATACTATAATAATACTAAAGAATTCACCATTTATCTAAGTGGAAACTTCTACGCTGATAGTCTGCTGTAGACCCCATAAACCTACATACTATCACAGTATTAATATTTTTACTACTGAGAATTCCCAAATATTCGTATTATTTATGTAAATATACAATTGTATATGTAGGTGTGTAATGAAGAGCAATTCTCTCATGGAGAGTCACAGTTAATTTAAGTCAGTTCCAATTAGTTAATTATTGTGAGAGCAGGCATAATGTTTGTGTTTACGTATGTGTTGCTAATTTGAGAAACTGTATACAGAATGCTGACTGGGTCTTTGTACAGCCAATTTAGTATACATACATATATATGTATATAAATATAGATAGTGTTTGTATACTAAATAACTTGTAACTAACCAATGGGTTGGCTACGTACCAATGGTTACAAAAGATATGGCTTCATTAGTCTGTATTAAATAATATTCTGTGTTGTCTCTGTAATAAATCAATCTTAATTTTCTTATTTGCATACTAAATAATTTGAAAATCCGATGTAGTATGTACGAAAATGTACTAAATTCTAGGTATTATTGTTCGTTTTGTCAAAATTTTTGTAAGCACACTTTGAGACAAATTATCGATTTTACAACTGTTATTATCCTACTTCCTACTTGTGATATTATAAATGCAAAAGTTTGTGAGGATGTATGTGTGAGTGTGTATGTTTGTTACTTTTCTACGCTAAAACGATTCAAGGGAGCGAGATGAAATTTGAAACAGGGATAGATTATGATCTGGAACAACACATAGGCCACTTTTTATCCCACCGGAATGCGGGCGAAGCCGCCGGCAGAAGCTAGTGCTTACATAAATTATTATTATTAGAAGTTGTCGCGGAGAACCTAACGGGTAACCGGGGCTCCGGCTCGACGTGCAGGAGAAGGAACGGGGTGGTTTTTAGTCAGTAAGAGTCTGACACGCCCTTCCGCCTCACCCAGGCGGGAGCAGTCATTCGATGGTTTTCCCCCATTAAAAAAAATATTGGAAGTAAAGGTTTTAAATAGAGAATACAATCGTTAAGAACATGGTTTACTAACTAGTTCCATTCTAAGATATAGTTTCTAAGTACATGTTCTACTTTCAAAGTATGTGCGGTTTGTAAGTATACAAGTTCGAACAAACTATGATAACATTGTTTTACCTACAAAATTAAAATAACACGCATTTATGATCAGGTTGTTAAAAACTGCTATATAATTCTACATTTTATAAGAACCGCTATGGAGTGGAATTCTTTGGCCGAGTCTGTTTCCTTAAGGGTAAGTTTTATTGTCTTTAGGTTCCGAGTAAATAAGTTACACATAGGAGGTGTGCGCGTATCACTTTCTACCAAACAAAATAGTGACTAAGGGGTACGAATTCAGAACATTTTTAATCTGAAACACAGGCTCAGACCTAGTTCAGGTTTCAAATATTTTTAGACTTTGTTTAGATATTAAGATTTATTTTATAATCTGGCATTTTACACCAAATAAACATTTTATTTATTTATTATTATTATTTAATTATAAAAAAACTAGCGACTCGCCGCTTAGCACAGGTGCAATGCTTACGTAAATATACCTACTACAGAATGTCATATACATTATTTTGGTCTATCTCGTCTCGTCGGATTCAGTGAGCGTTTATAACATAAAACGTGCGTATTTACGACAACACATTAGAAACCTCTAGATTTATCAGTGATTCTCTACTATACCTATTATGCATGTATTATGCATATAAATCTTCCTCAAAAATAACGACATCAAAATCCGTTGCGTAGTTTTAAAGATCGAAGCATACATAGGGACAGACTGACAACTTTGTTTTATACTATGTAGTGAAGCACAGGTAACAAAATAATCCATTATTGCCTATAAGTACTAGATAAAAATATAGATGTACAAAATTTTATAAAAACAAAATACAGTACCTACCTACAAAAGTAAACACTATTAATGAAACGTGAGCTTCATATTTTAGTAAGTGCTTAATATAGGGGCACTTTGGACCGTTAACCCTGTAATGCTCGTGACATTTTAGGCTTCAATTTTATTCCTATCGGGGACATTTTCACTGAAATGTTTGCGAGCCTGGATTATCTAGTCTAGGTACCTAAGTGCTTAGGTAGTATCGACATGTGTAGTTTTCACGGTGTTATTAAGTCGATTGGGAAAATTATATTAAGAAGGATGCACATCTAATATAAAATCAAGAGCACTTTGTCTAAATTACAAATTGAATTTTACGTGATTGAGAATAAAAATCATTTTCAATACGATATCAAATAACCCTTTTATTATTTTTATCATAAAAGCAGATGGAGTCTAACTCTTCATATTAACATTATATGAAAAATCTAAAGGTTTGCTTATGAAACGTTATTGTTTTAAAAGCAAAATCAATTAGCATTTTGTAGACTGGAAATAAGCTGAGAGACTGTAAAAGCTTTAAGTAAAAATATGTAAAATTCGACTCACAACAACCAACATATTATAAAGTACTGAGATATTATTAAGTATCAGTTTAATACAATCGTATTTTCACACAGGAAGGGTACTAATATTTATGTGGGTCGCTCTTTTATGGCCGAAGGACAATCTTAATGCCTTTAAGTGATGTAAGCTCAAATTTTCAGGTATAAGGAAGGGATTTCGGGGACCTTTCAGGCCGTAAAAACACAAATTACAAGATAGCTCCTGATCACTAGTAGATCATACCAGTTTATATTGCGGCATAAAATTACATTAGATAATTTTAGAAACAAATACTTTATGTACCTACATGTACGAACACTATACATCTATGTAATGTATTATGTACATTTGGTTTATCATTTCAGAATATATATATATTGGATGGCTATGTAATAGGTATTCTGAATGATTTTATTCTAATTAAGTTAATATTATTTTTTTATACTTTGAAGTTCAATGACCTCATTCATAGGCCTTGTATTTTTAAAACGAAAAAATTTTCACAATTAAATTAACCTCTAAAACATTGTATTATAACAATGAAGAGAAACGGTATTAAAAAAATGTCCAATATTATTTTTACACACACACTCACACACATATGACGTCACGAGTCACGATATCATGACGTATAAGTTCAAAGTGGCGTGCAAACTCAACTGTTTGCAAACATTGAGAAAGTTTAATCAATAATGGCAGGGAATCGTAGTGTTTGTATAGAATTTGTACATAACTATAAATATAGTAAAGGTTTGTATGAATGAGTTGTGAAACAGGCGCTTGTAACTCCATCTATCAAGCCTGACAGGTACTACCGCTGCAACGTTGCATCGCGCGAATGAATCGTAGTGTCACATTAAACAGCTAGAGAGCCGTAAATCTACAATAAAATCTGAACCTTTATTAAACAATAAATAAAGATGAAAATGTAATAAAAAAATTTTATTGCGAAATTTTTATTGACATTTTTGATTCGAACAATATTAACGAGCGCGTATAAAAATTCGATATAAGAATAATGATAGACATAAATACAGGGTACTCTCATTTGTGTCATACATTAACTTGAATTTAATGTAAATTTTATGATAAGGAGATATGGAAGGCAAAAAAGTTGGGCTCGTCCGGGATTTGAACCCGGGACCTCTCGCACCCAAAGCGAGAATCATACCCCTAGACCAACGAGCCGCTTGGAAGGTATGACGAAATAAGCGATTACATTCTGTCACAGTAATAAAAAATGTGTTTTATTTATCGTTAGATTGTTACGCACATCAAAAATGTTCTGCACAAGTTGAACTAATATTGATATATTAGTAGTTAGTTCAATAACATTCATGTTTGATGACGTCATCCAATTAATATTATACGTGCCTACCACATTTTAAGTAGATATACATAGTTCTTTTTATGCAGAGTATTAGAACCTACCTACTTATGGTATCATTATAGTTAAGTTATTTATTCTATTTCTTTGTTTTTATGCCCCTTCCAGGAAAATTAGGTATACAGGGAAAAATGTTACTTATAAAAATGTTACCTAAACAAAGTTAGGAAGTTTCTCATCTATTCAATTAGGTTCCTAATTTAATATAGGTAGGCTAAACAAACAGGAAAATGTTGTATTAGTAAGAATAATGAAAGTCTTGTACTTATTAATGAATTAAAATAATTGGGTTTTGTTATGTTTAAGTCGAAGCCATTATCGAATTCTGGGGAAAACCCTATGTATGTATGATAATAAGTCCTCTACTATTTACCATGTAACTTATCTGCAATGAATCAAAGTGTGACTAATTATGTATCACTAAAAATGTACTATACTATAGATTATATACTATGTGAACTGTGTAAGGGTGCGTCTACATCTGGCAAATGCGCTGTGAATGTGCCTCTTGCGAGCTGTTTGAGGGTTCCCCGCGAGCTGGGCGCGTGTTTGTTTATTTCGCAATCACGGCAATGCATGGTTTGGTGCTCAACTCATACAAGGTTCGTATACATAATAAGGATCATTCAACAGATGTGGACGCACCCTTATGCATGTTCTTATTAGAATAAAAAAATCTTTAAACACATGTACGGAGTTACACGTAGTTATATAAATATTAATATTAGTTTACTATCTTCTGCCAGTGGCTTCGCTGGCAGTCCCATGGGTAATAATTAGCCTATGTATTATTTCAGACCATAATCAGGCCTGCGAACGGCGAGCATGGGTAGCTCGCCGCCCGACCAGAACTAGACCTGATGCCGATACGGGGACGCGGAGGACTTAACGGGTTGCCGGGGCTCCGGCTCGAAGAGTAGGATTAGGAACGGGGTGGTTTTTATTCAGCAAGAGTCTGACACTTTCTTCCGCCTCTCCTAGGTGGAAGAAGTCATTCGATGATTTTCCCCACATAAACAAAAAAATAACATAATGTATCCCTGTTCTAAATTTCATCCTGGTACTGTTTTATTATACGTATAGATTTTTCTTCACACAAATCACAGTGAATGTCGGGCCTTAAGGCATTCTCTAACAGACAACCATAGTGTGGTGTAGGTAGAGCTAGAATCTTTATTTGCACTGTCAAAGCACCTATTAATGTAATTACCTACTTACACGTAATAATGTAATACCATTATCTATGTATCATCCTTCTTGAAAATAAAATCATTTGATAACTTTTTGCTTATCAATTCAATCAATCAGTTTATGTACAGCTGATTCCTATTAAGATCCGAGATTGATACAGTTTTCGTTATAAAACTTTATCAATTTAAATCTTTTGTTCAATGAATTGTTTAAGTGGGTACGCATTTCAGTAATATTCAGTACTTTTTTACTGAGTATATAAGTCTCCTGACCGTATAGTGGCAATTGCTAACTGGGTTCTATATAGTATCTTGCATCATCATCTGCAGCTCTTTTACACTCATCCACACATCCATTACTGGACGTAAGCTTCTCCAATAACATGCTATGCAGTGGTGGAAAAAAACAGATACCTTGGACCTAGTCATTAGTTCATTGTTTAATTCAGCAATAACCACGGTACTTTATTTTTTTAAATAGTATAACATCGATGGCATGTTACCGCTACTTGAATGGCATTATCGGTATAAGAAAAATACTTTATCAGTAATTGTATCGTTAAATATAAATGAAAGTGTACCTACGTCATAATCTATTTAAAAAATTGTAGTATAAGTAGGTAAATAAGTATTCAATATAAATAACAAACAATTAACAAATGTCCGGGCCAGTGAACATCGTTTATTTATCAGTGAATACAATTTCATTATGATACGAATACGACTCGGTCGACTAAAGCTGACTATTCGTTGGCTCGCTCAAGCACATTCATTCATCTATTAGTCTGTTGGATTGGGTAATTGCATTTATACCAGTACAGTGCATAAATTGTCTTCTCATATTGGACTGTGATTATTATTAGGTATGAGGTTATTGCCGTGTTGAGGCATAGATTGTCAGTTCTTATTTGTATATCCTAATATAGGTACTTTTGCTAAAATAAGAACATTAGGAATACGTTAATCCATATAAATGTGATATAACGTTTGGTCCACCATTACAACACCCATAGCAAGAGTGGGTTTAGTCAGAATTTGAATGTTAAGTAGAATATTAGTCTACTGGCTGGATTTTTTTTATCGGATATGCAGGTAAACGATCAATCGATCAATCAATCTCCCATAAACACCTGGAACATCTGAGGTGTTACAAGTGCGTTACCAGCCTTTTGGGGATTAGGAATTTGAGGATTGGTGGGGATTCAGGGATTGGGGAGATTGGGGAAGGGGGTGGGCTGTTTAATTGGCCCTCCTGTAACCTTACTCACTCGACGAAACAGAACACAAGCGTTATTTCACGTCGAAATAAAGGTTTTCTATGAAGCCGTGTTATTACTCCGGTCGAACCGGCCCATACGTGCCGAAGCATGGCACCCTCACACTTCCAAAATCCAAATCTTAGGTAAATGTTTCTCTGGACTCTCTAACAGCAGAATAATCTATTTATGTAGTAGTAGGTTACTAACTAGAGTTGTGCTAAGCATCTGTTCTAGCACAACTATCCTTATCCCTACAACAGACAGCCCAGAGTCCAGATTTATGACGCAAAAACAACCAACGGGCACATTAGCTCGTCGATCTCGCTACGTGATACCGTGCCGTTACATTGTTCCTATGTTAGTACAGACGGTAGTTAGTGACGTCAGAATACACTGACTTATGGCGTGCTCTGAGAGAATTTAGCAGATACTATAGCGTGGCTTTCTTTTGGTAATATCTTTGGTATTTTTGGTTGGAAGGTACCCAACTATTACGTGTTCTTGTATTATGATAGGTAAATGACGAGGTTGTTCTTCATCCTAGGACATGACTGTGAAACGGAAAATTACTTTATACACATTTTGTTATGGAATACCGATAAACGAGCAGACAATCATCTGATGGTAAGCAATCGGTGCCGCCCATGGACACCTGGAACACCAGAAGCGTTATAAGTGCGTTAAGTGCGTGCGTCATATTGGGGTTACGAATTTGCGGATTATTGCGAATTTAGGGATTGGGGAGGTTGGGGAGAGGGCTAATTGGGCCTCCGGTAACATCACTTGATGAAACACAATACAAGTGTTATTTCACGTTGGTTTTCTGTGAAGCCGTGGTATCACTCTGGTCGAGCTGGGCCATTTGTATCGAAGCATGGCTCTCCCACACTTCACAGATAGAAAGATCTTAACTGTCAGTCTCTTATTATCCCAAAGCTATCCCAATATCCCTTTTACTATATGACTGGGAATGAGAGTATAGAATATCCGCAAAACGATTTCAAATCTTCAACCCATAAGGTAGAAGGAGAGAATACTTACCTATCTACATACTATTGGACGACACTATTGTTCTCTAAGTCATTGACCCTTTCATGAAATATTCAAAACATTATTAAATCGAATCAATGTTATAATTTCAGTAGGTAGGTACTTTGCCTACATAATTATCCATGTCGAACATGCTTCAAGTTTTATCAGTCGAATCGTTAACAGGTTATCGATGAAATAGTTAAAATTGTCGATAGTATAAATAGGTACCGAAAGATATCGACAATGGGGTATTAACCGTCTACTGTTAAATGTGTTTTATTAATAATGGTTCCTTTGGTTTCCAACGCTGAGTGTTAAAAGATTTATTATCGTGTTTGGTCTATGAAATTATATCAGACTCTAAATTAGGTATTTAAGAACCATTAAAATAGTTGAATATGTTTTGGTGTTATTCCTGTTTATGCTGCCAATAACGTCATTCATGATAATACGATCTATATGTAGATGCACTCAAAGCAATCGCATATTTGATTTCGAACCTTATCAACCTACGCGTAAGCTGCAAATTAGTTTTTAATATTAATGTTGATACACTATTTTTATATGAGATCCGATTGCGAGATGAGGTTTTACTTAAACGTGTCGCACCGATGTTAGTTTTATGGAGGTACTGTGAGTGCTCTCAGGCAACGATTTAACATAACAAACAAATAAGTAGGTACTGGATATCGCAATACTTATCTCTATTTGGGATACAATAGAAATGGTTTTCCTTTTTCCATTCGTTCATTTAACTATTCTGGTTTTAATAGTTCTCTTTATTCAGATAATTAGGTATACAAAGGGTACAATGGATGTGGTACCTTTTTTGTTCTCGTTATGTTTTTCTTGTTGAAACAATTTCGACCTAAGTACCTATTTCGTGCCTACAGCTTTACACCTGACGGCTGGCTACGGCGACGGTACTCAATCTAGTTGATTCTACTGATAATAAACGGTGATCCGGGCAGGCTTTGAATGCCATTGTTGGCTGATAATGACCAGAAATGTCGCCATTTTCCATTCTGTGGTTTGATGCCTTTGAAACATTAACGAGGACGAGGCATTATTGATGATTGATTGAGTTTATTTTGTGGAATTATTCACTGGAATATTGATTTAAGGAACAATGGGGAAGTCATTATGGGCTGTAGAAAAATACATTAGGAATACATCTTTATTAATGACAAAAGAAAACTGCCTGTTTATTATTTGGTTAACAATAGAAACTACTTCTAACAGGCGTAAAGACAAGGTACAATAAATCATGTTTTATTTATCTACCTCTACATAATTATGAATCTTACATTATCATGTCAATATAATATGAGTAAAATAATATTGTAACTGTGCAGGGTTGTCTTCAGTCCATGTAACGTCTGGGTACAATAAATGCCTTGGAGCCTTCTTTTATCCTTATACCCTATGTACTTAGACCCTAATTCATCATATAGGTAGTCAAAGTCAAAGTCATTTATTTCAATTAGACCAAGAAGGCACTTTTGACCGTCAAAAACAAAAATTTAGAAGTGAAGCTAGTTGCTCATTCCAAGGTAGTGTGCCCCATACATCTCTTGGATATGATACAATGCTTAACTTGTTTTATAGCGGTTAATACTATTATGTCGAGTATCCTTAATTATTAACAAATCTGAAGGTTATCATAAAAAAAGCCCTTGAATTAAGAATAACCTTTCGAAATAAAGAAATAAAAATCTGTATAATTTCCATCTAAGTAGGCGGCCTTGATTTTGGTTTGATTTATTATTCAATAACGTCCCTTAGGCAATGGACATAATCAAGAAATATTAATAAAATTAATCACGTGAAGCGTGAAAATTTATAACATAGTAGGTAATAATTTGAGGTATGTAAATTATTTCAAAGAATTTTTGGAATTTGGAATGTCTTATTCTATTTCCTGTCATTCACATTTATTAAGACCCCATCGACATTTTCTTTAAACACAAATGAGGAAACACAGAGGGTGTTCTTTTACATTTGATTTCTTAACTGCTTGTTATGGGGCTGATATATCTGTGATAAAAACCCCTAAAAAGCTTTTAGATAACATAACTGCTTGTTATTAGCCTCTTGTCTGTTGAAAGTTGCAGGTATAGTGTGTTTTATACCGGGAGCCGGTGTTTTAACAGATAAAAGGTTAGGTATACCTTTTACCCTCTGGTTCAATTCATGCCTATGCCATTTAAAATTTAAAAAATATATCTAACAATTTGTGATATTTTGACTTCGATGGTGTATTTTGGCGTTGACCGAATAATAACAACATTGACGTCTGTACTCGCCATCTTTACATTCTGACAGTTGAATTCGATCGTTGCTTTCAAAATAAGATACGGATTCCCCAGAGCCGCATCGAGCAGATACAAGCGAAAAATGTTGTTCCGAGCCTTTTAAATATTGACGTACAGTTCAGTGGATACTTGTTACGTTTTTACGGTTTATTTACTCCTGTTTGTGATCCCTAAGGACAAGCCTTTCTACAATACTTTTTGTTACTTAAAGGTTAAAATTCGAACGCTAAAGGGATGTAACATCAAAAGATTTTAACATGAACGTTGTTAAAAACACGATAAAATTAAAAAAAGTCGCACACATAGATATAACCTCAAATCCCTAATTGTTTTGTTTTAAGTAACGTGTACCTATATATTTCTAACTGATAAAAAATCGATGTACGAAAATGAAACTCAACAAATTGATTAGTGGTCACGAATTGTGTGGTAAGAACATTGTAGGTCCTAATTTTGTACCCAAATACCCCATACACAATCTACGTTCTACTATCTAATTTAGTTATTAACTACATATACACTAACATTTTGCGAGGTATCTAGTCAGCAAAAACATGTTTACATTACGAACGCGGTGAAACTTCGTGTTATGTAAAACATACGTATATGTATGTATACCTACATACATACTTACATCGTTAGAATATTTGTCTCAGAATGTTATTCAGTCTCATATGTAGACATAACATCGTGCACATTACAGTACAATGTAACACCCACTTTTCACTATTTCTCGTTATGAGTCCCATGTAATAGGGGGTGAGCCTATTGCCATATACCGGGCACATTTCCAGATTCCGTGCTTCTACTGAGATTTTCAAAAACCCAGTAATACTTTGCCCGACTCGGGAATCGAACCCGAAACCTCTTGACCAGCAGTCGCACTTGCGCCCACTCGGCCAACGAGGCAGTCTCATATGTGGACTAGCTAAAAATTCATATCTATTAACAGATATCAAAAAAACAAGGTTCTCAGCTAGATCTGTATGTAGTCATGTTTGTATGTTTGTCCGCGATTGGCTGAACCGATTTCGATGCTGCAATTTTCAGTAAAGTGTTTGTTACACTTAGGACAAGAGTCTAGTATATCAATTAACCGACTTCAAAAAACAGGGGGTTGATATCGGTATTTTTAAAACGTAACTACTTTATAAAAGAACTAGCAACCCGCCCCGGCTTCGCACGGGGTAATATGCAATTATGCATGCATTCTATCTATTAAAAAAACCGCATCAAAATCCGTTGCGTAGTTTTAAAGATCTAAGCATACATAGGCGCAGACAGACGGCGAATAGTGACTTTGTTTTATACTATGTAGTGGTTATTATTTTGTATTCTCTTTTTGTAAGTCATATTATAATTTCGGGATAAGTCCAGAGATAGTGATGAGACTGACATCCTATAGAGTCTAAAATCCTGGTAGTCAAAATATCTGGTGTAACTTTAGACACGTTCAATCATCTTAATTTTCATATACATATAAATATGAATACTATGTACTTAGATTTGAACATATACCTATACACTGCACATAGGTAATTTTCAACCTACCTCATTAAGTATTCTCTTTGAATAAAGACAATTTTCTTCACTCAGAATCGCTGATAAGATTGTAATGTAACAAAAATATCTTACATAAATGATAAGGTTGAGATTCTTAGACGGATTATGTTAGCTTGTGATCAGTTATGCATTAAAAGTAATCTAATTGAGACAACAAACTGAAGTATTTGTGTTATTATCTTGTCTTGTCAACATACACAATAAATATTAATAGAAATGTATACTATGTAAACACAGTTAGGTTTAAAGTAAGTTTCATTGTTTAAGTTTTCTATTCGTCTTCAAAACATGTATCTCTTTTTATATTCACGTGAGTAACCCGCGTTTTTACTTAATTTAGTATGTCTCACGATAGTTATTATAAAAACATAAGTATCTCTTATCATTGAAATAATGGCACAGTGGGGCCGGTGGCTGGCGGAGCGCGTGAGGGAACAAACCTCATCACGCCCCAGCCGTCGCAGGAGACACTCAGGGCGTCGGGGATCGTGGGACGATCTTCGGCCACCCTAGGTGCGGGTAGCTCGCCGCCTGACCAGAACCAGACCCGTGCGTACGGCGCGTCGCGTTTCGCGTAGTCCCAGTAGGGCTGATGCCAGATACGGAGCCGCGGAAGGCCTAACGGATTGACGGGGCTCCGGCTCGAAGAGCAGGAGTAGGAACGGGGTGGTTTTTAGTCAGTAAGAGTCAGACACTCCCTATCGCCAACCCAAGGCGGGAGAAGTCATTAGATGATTTTGCCTACATAAAAAAAAATGTGTGCGGTGGCTGGGTAACCGGCTGCCGCGCAACGTGTCACGGGTTAGACATCGCATGGAGCAAGTCTTTGTGTGATTCACTGTTGTTCCGGGTCTAGGTTTCACATGTATGTGAACTTGTATATTCGTAAACGACTCAACGTTCGTAAACGACGTCACAGCAGAAAATCGTATAGTGGGGCAACGTTTTAAATTAAAAAAGTATTTATTACATTTAGGCTGAATATCAAAAACATGAGGAGGTTAACAAGATTATGAAACATTATGCCACGGACTGCGAAGAGTGAGTTTAAAATAACCACAAACCTATCTAATATAATCTAGTATTTGTTATTACTATAGCAGTATAGTAAGCATCCTTTCAGTTGCTTGAAAGTTTGTTAAAAGCAAACATACGCAACTATCTAATGAATTAAAACCGATCAAGCAAAGTAATAATTGAATTTGCCCCAAACTAAGAAAAGTTTACAATTATCTTTAGACGGTTGTCATGCACTTGCCAATCAGTACTAACGAGCTTTGTGTCTAGAATCAGTTTGTCTAACTGTTTATTCATCTAGACCCTATTTGTGTAAGGTAATGAACTAAGGCCAACATTTGAGGGTCATGCAAAGCTGTTCAAAGGTCCAATGTGACCTCTGCGATGAAAGCAGTTAGACCTTTCGACCCACTGTTTAAAGCCATTGCTTCACTTATTTAGGTATTTTAAGTACTTATTTTAATTAACATTGCCCTTACCCATGAATGTTTTCGGTGTTAGAAATGATGTTATTATAAATATGAAACTGTATAAGAATGTTTACCTTTTATACAAGAAATCCAAATTGGTTGAAGTATCGTTTGGCATAGGCATAAACAGACCACAAAACTTTTATCTTGATTAAATGTAAAGTTGCAGTAACAGCTTTTAGCAAAAATACATAATTCGAATGTTGATTCGAATTTAAAATTTGGCTTTTACCAGCCAGCATATAAATTACAACGTCACGGGAAACGAGATCTTTGATAATGTCAGAATATGTAACGGTTTGAAAAAGAGGTAGAGGAAAGTACGCAGATGTAGGTACGATGTGAAATAATTTATGGATACGACAAATATGGACTCGTTCCCGCTTCACCATCTGTCGTAAATAAAATAACTTGACATCAATTTTATCGTGGGCATCCGTCTAAAGGCTACCTAATACATATACCGTTACCATATAGACCCCACTACATCGTTCTCAATTGTAGCCGCCTCAATATTAATTAGATGATCAAGCTGAACGGTTTTTTAAAAATACTGTTATAAATGCCATAGTTTATTCATTTGTTCGTCAAAACGTCTGAAAGAATTGATGAAACTTGGAACATGGATTATATGGCACACATGCCTCTTTTTATACCACGGAAATGGGAGCGAACCCGCTGGTAGAAGCTATACCAATATAAATCCTACCTGCCTACCTGATGTTAACTAGTTTGCAATAAACTTTTTTAGGATCTGGAAGGCCGTTTGAACTTTAAACTAAGTGAATGATCTCATGACAAAACTATACTTTCCAATTGCTGGGTACTTGCCAACAAATCAAATTCAATACTTTTTTCGAACTGTCAAAAACGACGAGTTTTCTATGAATTTAGTACGAGATTGTGTGTTGTGACGTCATGTTTTTTTAGCGTCAAACAGCATATTTATTTCTTAAAAAGTTGATGAAAAAATACTAAAATTCATCATAAAGTCAATTAATGAAAGTGTAATTATTTTTATATATGTTATTGTATTGAACAGTCCAAATAGTTTATTTTTGATTTAGGTACTTGTAACTTGTTTAAATATTAACAAAAAAACTGAGTACCAGTTTAAAGAAGCTATTTCTCGCTTCAGTACTTCACTTTAACAATTCTCGTTGGTTGGTTGAGAGAGAGGAAAGAATATAGCGTGGATTACGAGAAAGAAATAGCTTTTTGTGATTCAAGAGAGACTGTTAGGTTAAGCTGCGAACGACCTCTTTCAAATCTCATTAGAGCTTTGGACTAAAACTAAGGGAAAATGTGTTTAGTGGATTTTCATTGTTTAGATACTTGTATTGGTGTTTGATTATATTATCTTACAATCTGTCTCCCGAGACTTCGTCCACGTAGAGTATGATTCCTGGTTTATACTATGGGAACATTTAATCGGGACAAAAAGTATGCTATCACCTAAGTCAGCCCATACCCTGCCTTAATATTATTTCATCAAAATCCGTTCAGTAGTTACAGCGTGATTGACGGACAAACATTCAAACATGCAAACAAAGAAACTTTTACTATATTAATATTACTGTGAAATACTATTAGTTTAATTGGTTTAATTGATAGTTTGAGTATTTACTATACGTGTTAACGTGTGCTTTTTAATTTGATTATTTTCTTAAGTTGTTTTCTCTAATATTGTTGCGATTCAGCTTAGGCATTCATAGTAGAGAATGGACTCCAAAACCCTATTAGGTCTAGGTACATTTTCAATAAATATCTTCAGATCAGAATAACAGTGACAACTATATGCCAAAGGATTTCACACTTCCTACTATTTGATTCAAAATCAAGGCGTAAATTATTCACTATAAGCTACATATTTTAAATGTAACGGATAGTTGGGTTAGCAACCTCTAGCAGAAGGGTTTAGAGTTTAATAATCAATGGAAATCGGATACAACCCTTTAGTACCTTTACACGTTGATATTTGATACTTAGCTACATAAATACAAGTATCCAACTAAGGTATATGTTTTACGGCAACCTTTATGCGATAACCAGGCGTTCGAGGGAGAGACTGACTAGATTTCAAAAAAAAACAACAAATTAAGATTTTAGAAAAACATAACTTAATTAAATAGAAATGCATTTAAAGTCGAGTGCCGTCGAACAGTGGTATGAAAAATTTGTCTTATAGGTAACTTGTATTATAACTAGGTAATCAAGTAAAAGTCACATTTTTTTCAAATTTTCTTTTGATATTTGATGAAGCCTTTTTTAGACGTTGTACTCAGAGACATTAATGATTACTTAAACAATTCTTTAGGAATGATTTTTTTCTGAAAACCTTTGCTAAGGAATGAACTAAGTAGCCATTAAAAGCCATCACAGACCTAGCTATAATATGTAGATATTAATGTATATTATAATAGCTTTTACCCGCGACTTCGCTCGCGTCACAAAAGGATAAAAAGTAGCCTTTGTGACATATACCAATACACACAGCGCCATCTATACCAATACTTTAGTTTTTTTCTATAAAAAGTACCCTATTACTTAATCCGGACTTCTAACTTAACGTCTGTAAAAATTCAAAGCAATCGGTTTAGTAGTTACGGCGTGAAAGCGGAACAAACAAACAAACAAACTCACTTTCCGATTTATAATATTAGTAAGGATTATTAAATGACTCTGAGTACGGCGGCTAGTCTCTTCGATTTTATGTACGCATACGATACTTCACCTCTTGAATGACACCACGGTTCACATTTCAAAGCTAGTGGAAAGCATATCAAAGTAGGTATTGCGTAAATCTGTGTATGTAGGTATGTAATACTCTTAAATATTATAATATTTATCATCAAAGAACTTTATATCACACGCTCGGTAGGATTTTTCTTTGAAGAGGCTTAAAGACATATCGAAGAAATTACACAAACATACCACATTTCAGTAGGTACAACTTAAAATTATAGCCTCTCAGTATTCGAGCGTTAAATGATTAACGTTTCACTGAATAGTTTCTTAGAAAATACTTGAGTTTTGCAAAGAATCATTGAAATGATACTTGAACACTGATTCAGTAAAAATATTTATAAAAATGCTCTGCATTTTAAGAATATTCGAAAACGAGTCTTCGATAGGTTAAAAAATTCATCAATTTACTCTCAATAATCAATTCATGTTCATTTTCCAAACACGTCACCTAATTGATAATGCTTAAAAACATAATCATAAAAACGGTCTTCGAACTTCTCAAGATTAATATACCAGTCATTGCCAAGTTCGCTTACCAATAATCGTGACCCTAATCCGATTATGTTCTGCTAAATCACCGCAGACGGCAAACCATAACCACTTCTTGTAGCAAATCGGGCGAACAAACTTTGCTTGCTCATACAATGACAAGTTTAGTCTCCTATTGTACTTGATACGTTTAACATTTCTTTTTTATAGCTTAAGCACTTTCTTTAACACATTTTCAACTCTATTATTACATAAGCTTAAGGTTAAAATTCTTTGACGGATTGGGGTAGCCTGACGTGCTACCATCTCGACATTGATGGCAATGAACGGGCCATCTGGGATTGTGTACGATTTAAAACTCTTTAAATACTGTTTGGGGAATAAAGAATAATGGATTCTTTCTGCGCAATTTAGCTGTTAGCTGACTAATGGAATCTTTTTAGCATTTTTAAGGTCCCTAGGTAGTAGCAGGTTTTAATCAGATCTGGGAATAATCAAGCATGGTAGATAAAGATTGCAAAAGGTAAATTACGAATTAATTTAGGTGGGCCATGTGCTTTTTTGCCACCGTCGTGATATACACTAAAACAGTATATGTATTGATTGTTCGTTTTCTCTAATGATAGAATTGAACATCCCATGAGCCTATGAGAATTCATTTGTATGCATTTAGAGTTCCCTCTACATATGACGACAATACGAAATCATTACAATTACCGTGTAGGTACTCTAGTCTTAAAAATAAATAAATAAAATGTGTTAGAAGCAACAGAATTTTCGTAGCAAAGAAATTCCCATCGAAAATATTGCCGTCATCAAGTATATGACAGTAAATTATATTAGCATAACAAAAATATATCGTTGTGCTCTAAATCTTTTCAAGAAGACATTTGTGTAAGACTCGTGTAATGTGGTAGTAGGAAAGCTTTTGTATTCTTTGAAATAATGGACACATTTACATGCTTTTTAGTTAAATGAGATTATCTAGATATCCTCCTGTATGTTTTCTTACACTCCCCAGAGAAATTACATACTATAAGCGCGCAGAGAAACTTAAAAAAAATTAAGTGCTAATAAATGAATTGTAGCAATTCTACATCACAACAAAACGATTTTTACGAATTTATTATTTTGTGATAGAGTTGCTTTTACGGTCGGTACGGGCCATTGCAGAATACCAGTATGCAAGAGTCTATCGTTGATCGTTATGTTTAGCTTTGATCCTCTGCTCAATATATCAAACCTAAGAAGAAAGAACTACAACAAGATTTGAAAATCTGCAGCAGTTCCGCAGAGAAATCTTTAGCCAAAGAAATCGCATTATTCTCATACCCTCATTAACATCGATGAATATTCTAGAAGGCAAAACGAGCCCACTTTGACCGGAAAATGACTTAACGTTTGCTATTCTTCGGTTAATGTACCTAATTACCTTTCTATAAAGTTGATTATTGCTTGTTTTAATATGGACTTACAACCTTTTGGTAACTTCTATAATTTATTTATCATCCGCTTATCCAGCGTTATATCGTACATTGTTTGAGAAACAAACTTACCCAACGTTTGTCAGAAGTCTTAAAACATAACAGCCTCCGTTCCCTTCACATACAAAGACTTTGCTAAAGTTCTTCAAGTGTTGAACTATCACAAACACAGTAAAACAAAGACTATATAAAACTAGTTTGAAATATCGCTAGTGTGCTTATATCTACTACAAAATTCAATTTAACAGACTATGTAAAGATACAGTGTAAACTCGATTATAGTGTTCATATTTGAAACTCCACTTCATCCGATTATTATAATTGAAGCTTTTCCTTCACTATGTACACTACGAAAATATAATATACGGTAAATTGTTATACGCCATGTTGTACACGCAAAGTAAATGGAAGGATATCTATCACACGGGGCGGTAGAGCAAGATAATTTGCTACCAGCCGCGCACTATGGATTCAAATTCCGAAAACGACTCGAAGTTGAGCAAAGACTTTTGTTCCATCTCTGTTTTCTTTCAAAGCGTGGTTAGTAACATAGCAAAAAGAAAGCAATGAACTTCAAAATTAGAGTTAGCTTCAGAATTTTCGAGGATAATCTTCAAATATGATTCATGTTCCTTTCATAACAAGGCACGACATATGGATATCATTTCAAGCATAATTCCCACTGTTTTGTGTCGGGACGCGACGTTACTTAAATCTAGAACAAAGTTTTTGTCGTAAACCAAATGTACTTAGCAATAAAATTACTTTACACCACTGGGGCGGGCTACGTGGGATTACTTTCCGTTAATGCTTCCCTACGGAATGTCGTAACTCTAGTCATTTAGCACTCATCTCGGAGATAAATTATCACGGACTAAATTTGAGTTATTTGGGATGTCACTCGTCTGTAGGCATTACAAATTAGCTGAATATCTTGAGCACTTATTTAGGCCAGGATCTTACTAAGTGATTCTAAAAATGATGGTAGTAGGGTAAGACGCGGAAATATGAATCGGACAAAGAGACTCAAGGGCGCAGTGAATAGTTGGGAAGTTTTAAGATAAAAGCCTTACCGGATTATCATCTTACGTTTCGCTCCAAAGGCTAGCTTATCTCAAGAGACTTAAGACTTCTGAAGTAACATAATAATGTAAAAAAGTCACCATTTATCACTCAGTTTGTCAGTTCTCCACAAACTTCTTCGTTCATTTGTTTTATCGTTGTAATTGAATTTCCTATTTTATTTAATTTCTTACTTGTTGTACAGTTATTAATGTTAAAACCTCCAATTACCTTAATTTTAATCCTTGTCTACGCTAGTAAACCTACAAAAGATAATTTCGGCTTATAACGTGTATGTACAGTCATAACTTTTAGTATCGCAATACAGTAACATCTACATATTCAAGTGTATGCCATAAACAAGAGGTGCAAAGTCAGCTCACCTATAACTCTGAGACATGATTACGAATCTTGATACTGCCTTGCCACGGAAATTCGCAGCTGCGACAGTGACGGGCGACAAACTTGTTACAACCAACATTTAATTACGACTAACCCACCACAAGCTTTTATTATTTTGAAGCTTCACAGGGTTTATCGTCAAAGATATGATAGAAATTGTGGATTGTACACTTTTATTCAATCCACTTGGCAACATTTGAACCGCAATATGTTGCAACAAATAAGTACCTACATTGTTGTTCAAAATTGTTATATGTCCACAAAATCACTAGAACACCACTAACACCAACACATGGCACAATATTTCGCAACATTTCATGTTTGATCGTCAATTGTTACCTAGTGATAAGTATAGAGGTAGTGAACTCATCTAATTCTGTGACTCGCCTAATAATTCGGTTAAGTAAATTTGGTGGAACTCTTAGGTTTCTAGAAAAAAATCTGATTATTTGTGCTAATATTCCTCATAAAAGACTGATTAAAACTCATGCGGGAACTGAATTAAATTAATTAATAATTTATTGGTATTTTATTACTCAAATGCCTTTGTCACGAAGTTAGATGAGTTCACCCTAGTCTTCATTTGTTTCTGCCGCCTGTCGCGCCACTTATCGCTATCGCTGTAACTTTCCTGTAGCTAGTCTGTTACGAATGTTGATACAACCAGCTACTACCAGCAACTAGTACGTTTACCCCTATCTTTTACGACCCACATTACTCTCAGTATTTACGAGTAGAAGGAAGAGATAAGGTCTGTATGGTGTTGTGTTTTTTTCTTTAAGGTTGAGGGAAATAGCATTGCGCCTTTTCGCTTGAAGGGTTAAGTAAATGTGAGTCGGTATGCTTATACGTATTTACACCATGTATGTGTAAGTACAATATGAACACATACCATATGTAGTAAAAGTTTGGCTGAGTTGAATCTTTGAATGAATCATTGATATAAAATTATTAAAGTAGTTTCTTATGTAACAGACGATAATTTTGTGGTTTCTAACGAGGTATGTTTAACCTTTATAATAGACTTGTTAGAGAAAAATACCTGAATGTCGTCATATATGTCATTATTTTGATGCCTAAATCGTACAAATGTTACAAAAACATCAACATACCATTATTTATCCTTTTATTGTTTCATCATCTGTAAGTATATGTAGATAGAAATAATGTTTTACGATCCGTTTAATATGAGGCTCACCCCTTAAGGCATACATACAGGAAAACAAGTGAATTTGTTTGTACATTCCAACTCTAATTAGGGCAATGGATTTGTTTGTAAGAAAAACAACCACACGTACAACGGACAAAACAAATAAATTTTGTTTATTTTTCTTTATAGATTTACCTTTGCCTTCTAATAAAATACTTTGAATTATGAAAAATGAAAATGAAAATGGTGCGATGTAAGAACGAATGGTAATTTTAAAAACTAACTTCTACTGTCATTTGGTACGTTTATTTTATCGTACACGAAAATAATCAGCAAATAATTACGTGTTTCGAGATGAATAACTAGCCCACTATTACGACATTGCACCTAAGTATTCCAAGAGTAGAACTGTGAAAACTGCCTATCAACCTACATACCGTAAACGGGGCGAACTCCTCATAATAATTAACTCATCAATCTCCACATTGGCTATTGTTAAAGCAAGCTTTTCTCGCTCCCGTCCCGCACCGGGCCCGCCCTCGTGTCGCTATCGTTCCGCACTCGTCCCGCTCCCGCCTCGCAGTCACCACCCAGCTGTGAAGCCATTGTTTCACTGACACACAAGCGTCATGAATAAAGCCGATGGGGCAAAAAATAATAATTGAATTCCGTAAATTAAATCGCAAAATTGAATTTTCGTGTCCGATAACATTTTCCAAAGGGATCTAGATTTTGTAAAGTGCTTCGTTCTAAATTGAGATCTTTGTAATAGTTTTCTTAGTATGAATAGGTAATTGCAAAGTCTTGTTGCTATCGTTTAACTAAATGCGAAGCGTCTAGAGTTTCGGAATAAAACTAACATTACGTTGAAATTATTTAAATTAATTCTGTTTACTAGGCACTAGTAACGACGCGGTCTTACGCTCTAATTCTTGTAAGACCTCTGCGTTCCAACGGAGCTTCATAAGGACTGTTTAATGTAGAAATAGTCTTTGGCCTGGCTTACAGGATTAATTTTATGTAGCTTCGCTTTGTAGTGTACCTGTGTCGTTGCGGTTAAAATTCAGCAAACTTAAGTTATCCAAAGTAATTGGGAGCATGTTCTTAAACCCGAACCCGTCGACAGTTGGCTTTAGCCCTGTTCTGAAACTTTAAGCTGGTTTTATATTAATTTGAAACAATTATTTATACTTTAAAAACTTAAACTACTTATTTTATAATGAAAATAGTTTTAAAGAAGATGAATATTTTGAATTTCTAATAATATGAAAAAATTTTAGTGATATCACTTTTAAGTCAAGTGTACTTAATAAAATTGTAATTGTAGAGAACTCATCACACCAAAATAGACGCTGTACTGGTCCTTCTCCGAAAGACTCACAAAATGTTCATTTGAAATAAGTTGACCTTTTTGAAGTCAAACACAAAGTATTATGATACGCAAAACAAAGCGCAACCCACACACACAGCTAATTAATTAAGACACTATTATTGTCAGTAATTGTTTATTTCTCATAATAAATGAGGATTTTCTAAATGAAGATGATCTTATTTCTATTAGGAAATACTCTTTCGCATTACCTTTTCTGTCAGATACGATTGTTGTTTTCAACGTATTGTTTTTGATTTGATTGATTCTCTTTTCGAAATGATAATTCGATTCTTTCAATTTCGTAAATAATTTGATAGCTGGAGCTTAGTTTTTGTGGTAGGTTATTGCAAGCTTTGGTCAAATACCTATTGTTTTTGAGTATAACATTTTCCGTTGAAGCCTTCTTCGTTGAAGAAGAAGAAGACTGCCTCGTTGGCGAGTGGTCGCAAGTGCGACTGCCGGCAAGCGGTCTCGAGTTCAATTTCCGAGTCGGGAAAAATATTACTGGGTTTTTAAAAAAAATCTCAGTAGTAGCACGGAGTCTGGAAATGTGCCCGGTATATGGCAATAGGCTCACCCCCTATTACATGGGACTCATAACATAAATAGTGAAAAGTGGGTGTTACCTCAGTGTGCACCACTTCCTACCCCTTTGGGGATAAAAGGCGCGATGTTATGTTATGTGTTGTATGCCTTAGATAGGACGAGGTATTTATTATTGCGATATGGATTTTCGAAATTCAATGTTATGGTGTATAAAATGATGTGTGTTATTAACTTGTATTTTTGTGATTGGATATCCCTGATCGCTTACCTCTCTCTCTGCTAGATTGTCACATATACCATAAAACTTCTAATTAAGCATAGAAGTACAAGACATACATATCTATTTTCAACTCTAACATTTTAAAAATATATGGAAAACTATAGATATTTATACGTACGTCACGTCTCGCTTTGTTTACGACTGGCCCACCTGCGTGACGTCGTAAAAGTCTTTCGTTTACATACATCTTGTTTTATTAAACCTTCCATCAGGAAGGAAATGTTTGATGTTGTTCGATCACACGAAATGTATATTTTTTGTAATTTCATTGATATATTATTTGCTTATCTTATTTCTATCAGTCTAGAGACTGGGCTTCTGTTTAACATTTCGCTATTTCGATCATCGAAAATCGTTAAAAAAAATTTCCCGGGGTGAGTTTCATGTGATATATGAAATCATGGATTTGAAAATTAACACTTAACATGAGAGAAAATTCTAATTTAGATTACCGAGAAAGCAAAACATAGATTTAACTAAAGCTTAAACCTTGCTCGTGTTCAGTTGTTATTTTATAATGGAAACATAACCTTTGTATACCGCTTTTGAAAACCAGGGCATAAAGTCATAAGTCGATATGAATTCGATTGAAACCTAACTCTTTGTACGCCTTTCCAGCGTAAAGGATAAATAAGTAGAAAAATAAATAAGGAAAATGAATAAATAAATAAAACACAAACCAATCAAAACGAGGAACGGTAAATATGTTATTTGCGTAACAAATCATTCAATATTTATGTATGAACATGTATTTTTAGCAAACAATCTTGTTTAATTCAAATATAAACATGTTTTAGATATCTTCATAACATAATTAGACTTATAATACCCAAATAAATTACTTTGGCTGGATAGCGATCACTGATTCATTGATATCCTAAATGTAATTTAATATAAACAATATTAAATGTAAATTAATAATATAAACAATATAAAATTACATTTGTATCATATTTCATCCTATCAAACAATTATACAAATAAGTCATAACGCTTATGAGGTTCTTATAAGCCCTTATGAGCTCTTACGAGTTCCTCATACGCTTGTATGTGGTTACCCATGAGCTTATGATACATTTAAATGACAATATAATACATTTTACCACAATTTGATTCAATCTATTATTACCCCTTTACCTCCATAACTTATTTGCCGAGATTAATTCGACCACTATTGCCCGGGGTTCGGTGGGTAACCATACCGGCCGTTTAATATCATTAATAAATCTATAATTACACGCCACTGTGTTTATGTTTCATTAAATTCAACGAATCAAATGGTACCCTAAAATAATGAGGGAAATATTTTAATTTAATTAGAAAATATAACTGTTAATTAATCCTATATCTATCGTGAGTTTAATTAAAAGTACAGACTGACTGTCCTAAATTAAAAGTTCGTTTTGTTTTATCTCTAGGCTGGGTTGAAATAAAATTTTCAACCAAGGCTTTATCAGATTTCAAACATTCTTGACAATGAAAAGATTCAAGCAAGATATGCCTGTTTCAATTGACGACATTTCAATAATTTTGAAGAGATACCAAACATTTTTAGCTTGATAATAAAATCCTAAGATTGATCTTCACAGCGTTTAATCATTCATTGACAATATATCTTTTATTTAATAGCTTGTTATACAAAAAGATCTCATTTCTCCAGCTCACAGCCAACTAAATAAAATGAAACAAATTCTAACATAAATTATACACGTGTCCGCACATCACAAAGTAACATACGTATGTGCACAAGAATACATATGTGTGGTAACTAGCCTTTTTTATTTTTATTCCTCTAATGAGTTAAAGGCGAAGCGTGGCAGGGTTAACAAACAAGCAGCGGCTAATTGGTGAAGGGACGAGACACCTGACACCCCTAGCCACTAATGTGTACTTACATACACGTGACTATGTACTGTGGACAAATGAGATATGTAGTTACGTAGTTATTTGAGATTTTTTTGAGGAAGGGATTGAATAGAACTCACTAAAGGAGTTACACGCTCGTTGCCGCTCTTGAGGAGATTAGGGATTCAGGATAGATGGGGAAAATTGGGTCTCTGGTAGCATTACTATCAACACAAGCGATGTTTTATACCAGTTTTCTTTTTAGCCGTGGTATCAGTTTTACTCTGGTGCAAGTTAACAAGGTATTTTCAAAGTCAAAATAATTTATTTCAATTAGACCAGGAAGGTACTTTGAACGTCAAACATACTGCCACTACTGCGGCAATCGTGTAGTCAATTCTAGTTGCATGAGAAAACTAATTCATTTCATAATTTAACAGAGAGAACAAAACTGTCCTTATATAATATTCAGGTAGTTTCAGCTCCATTGACTAAAACCTTCATGACAAACGAAGCCGTAGCTCCCAGTCACTAAACAATTAAAATAATTAATAGGTCACAGTCTCGACGTGTTTCATTCATCATTTCAGGGTTAAATAGTTCATCTTTATGTACCTTATTAGAGCTATTCTGTCTGTCTGTTGGTGACATAATGTATAATGAAGGTGTTTGCTTCATTTATTATACAAAGCGGTGGAGAAATACCTTCGATGTTGCTACGAGTGTTGAGCGTAGTAATCTGCTACGCTCGTAGTAATTTCGTAGCAAACCGCGTAGCAGCGTTATCATACTTTAGTGTTGTGATAGAGTATTATCTACATTTACTCTTATAATTACTACCTAAAAGAAAACATTGAGAGAATGGTAAAATCCGCAATCTAACTTCTAAAGACATATTTTTTCATTAAAAGAAAATCATTCCCGTTGATTCCTCTTAACAACAGAATTTAATAAAAGGTATAGCACTAAGAATAACCCAAGGTCAAGTTCCAATCACTCAAATACAATCAGAATAAATCTAAATACAAAATCCTCTTTGTTTTATGACTAGAAACAAGAGCTGCTACGTATTTGATAGCAATTACAAAACAATCTCGTTCTGAGCAACCATTCTCACAAAACTTGTTTTTCATCGTTCCCAAGTAATACAAAAAAAAAATACTTTTCCTTATATATGTAGGTACATAGGCCTATCAGAAATTGCCGATTGAATCTTCGCACCTAGAGAATAAGTGTCAAAATTGAATGATTGCGTTCATCGATCTTGGAGAGTGAGTTTCGTGATCCATCAGCACCGATTGGAATGAATGAAACCTACTAAACGAAACCCTTTTCCTTAATGATCAGATCGTATCTGAATACGTAATGTGCTATATAGAATATGTATGTTGTTTATATAATGATTATATCACGGTTTACGACACGGTTCTTCCATTTGTAGGTGATAAAAGATGTTTTATGACAACTGTTTTGTTTTAAAAATATCAATATTGTTATAAAACGTGTAGTATATTATTTCTATTTAATGTTTATATACGTAAAAGTACTAAAAAATACAGAGTTTTTCATATCAATGTTTTGTTTTAAAATATACCTTATTTTGGTACATTAAAAGTCAGAAACCCAGTACCATCGGTTCTAACTAAATAAATAAAGATACATTTACGAAAAATATAGGGTACGTGTGTCCCATCGTCGGATCACCGAGATAGCCCTGAATAAATAGAAAGGTATTAGGCGAAAATTTATTCAGCTCCCTGATACATTGGCTCAATACGTCTGCTATACGGCCAGAACCTAGACCCACTATTTATGGAACATTCATGTGACGAATATAGAAAACCTTTTTCTTATATAAAAATAACATCAAACATTCCCCTGTTATTAAAGGAGAAGACATATAATTTACTTACAAGTAAAAAAAATGAATTGCTTATACTTTATATACCCTACATATATATTTTTTATGAGCGGAAAATTATCGAATCTACGTGTAGCCAATTTATTACGAGCAAAATTCCTAAAATAATTCCTGGTTTGTCATTATTGTTCGAATAATAGATAACAGAAAAAATCTACTAAATTACTAGTAAAATAAAGAGTAGTGTCCACTCGTGCGAATATAGTGCGGGTTTTTATATTAGTAAACGATAGATATGAGATAGACGGAAACGCTATATGTACCTACTATCGAACACAATTCAAGTTCCAATACTCAATTATTTTTTGTATTTTACATTGTTCACAGAAAACCGACGTGAAGCAACGCTTGCGTTGTGTTTCGTCGTGTGAGTGAGGTTACCGGAGGCCCAATTACCCTCCCCTTCCCCAATCTCCCTAATCCCTGAATCCCCAACGATCCTCAAACTCCTAATCCCCAAAAGGCCGGTAACGCACTTGTAACGCCTCTGGTGTTCCATGTGTCCATGGGCGACGCCGATTGCTTAGGTACCATCTGGTGATCCGTCTGCTCGTTTACCGGCTTACACCATAAAAAAATGTTGATTTAGATGATAGGACTGTAGTGTACAAGTTATTCGAATGTAGCCCTTATCAACATCTGTAGGTATTCGTGGCTCGATAGACTGATACTTTATAGAGGTGCGACACCTTTCTTATTATTGAAAACGAATCGGCGACACAAAACCAAATTTAATAAAAAAACAACATGGCGATTATAGCGCAAAATAAATATAGTTACCTAATATAGCTAAGTCTTATAATTTTTTTGATTATTTCACAAAAATAGTATTCTTACAACTTTCCATTTTAAACTAAAACATTATTAAAACTTAACTAATTAAAGTTTTTCTGTATAGGACTCATAAAAATGTGGTTTTCATATTAATTTAAAACATAGTAGGTATACTTACACTGACCAACGTTGTGTAGTTTCATCTAAAATGATTGCCCAGAAACATAAAATAAAATATTACGACGACGTCGCCGCAGTGTCGTGATAATACATTTACAATTTTATGTTATGAAGACATAAATAAATTATGAGTTTGTGCAGTGTACTGTTGGTGTCGACCATTTATTTATTTATTGTTTGTTATGATGTTTTCATACGAACATCTATGATTCTATGATATAAGAAAGAAAGAAAGAAAGAAAGAAAAACCATTTATTTTGCTACGACACACAACAAGAATTTAGAAACATAATATATAATACTTTTTTTAGATATAGAGTACTTTTTTTTAAGGGGGAAAATCATCGAATGACTGCTCCCACCTGGGTGAGGCGGGAGGGAGTGTCAGACTCTTACTGACTAAAAACCACCCCGTTCCTTCTCCTGCATGTCGAACCGGAGCCCCGGTTACCCGTTAGGTTCTCCGCGACATATACTTAATACTAGGTTCAGCCAGTGGCATCGTTCGTGTTCCCGTAAGATAAAAAGTAGCCTATGTGTTATGTCAGACCATAATCTTCCCCGATTCAGTCGTTTTGAAGTGAAGGAGTAATAAATGAACACACAAACTTTCGCATTTATAATAATAGTAGGATATATCGCAAGTGCGACTGCCGAGCAAGGGTCTCGGGTTCGATTCCCGGGTCGGGCAAAGTATTACTGGGTTGTTGTGCTCGGTATATGGCAATAGGCTCACCCCTTATTAAATGGGACATAACATATAGTAAATAGTGAAGGGTGGGTTGTTCATTGTACAGTGACATAATGTGCACCTCTGCCTACCCCTTCGGGGATAATGTAATGTATGAAAACAGAATAGCAATAGCGATTTTATTTGTCAATTTTGTTTACAAAAATCTAACGAAGCGTCTTCTAGTAGACCTTCATATTTGAAACTCTAGATATTAGACAGGGCATTAATACCAGAACTGTTTAAATATAGAATTATTAAAGTACTTATACTTTTATCTTATTAGTTTCATAAGATAAAAGCAGCTTGTTCTAAGTGTTTAGATTATATTAGACACTCTAAAATATTAATTTCAAGTAAATGGTTTCTAGTCTTTGTTAAATATAATAACATTCAACGTAAATCGTTTTATCTCCGAACACACGCACTAGTTGGGACTATTACCTACTAAATAATACAATATTTGATAATACCTTTAGCCTAAGTAGCTTTTTATTGGGCTGCCATTATAAATAAATATTTTCTCTGTAGTTTCATGCGCCAAATTTTATTGGTTTTTAATATATAATATAAATAATAATAACATAACATAACGCCTTTTATCCCCGAAGAGGTAGGCAAAGGTACCAACACATTGCGGCACTTAATGACACATACTTATTACTATTGACATATACCGGGCACGACTCCATGGTACTACTGATATTTTTTTTTAAACGTAGTATTGTTTTGTCCGACCCAGAAATCGAACCCGAAACCCCTTGCAGTCATCGCCGTTGCAGTCGCACTTGCGGCGAATTGGCCAACGAGGCAGTTTGTAATAATCTGCCAATATGCCAATAGATACTCCCCTATATAGTTTTACCACTTAAAAGACATTACTAATAGTGAGGGATATACAAAATGTGTATTATCTTGTCTTCTAATACTCGAAGGTTTGTGAACAAAGCTTAAGCGGTGAATGTATAACTCATAGGTACGAACCTATCGCATCGCATGCTATCTACTAAAACCTTAGTAAAATTTATGTTCCCATATATAAATTCTTTGAAAACCTATTTATAAGATAAGAGAAGCAATGTTAGTAAAATACAAAGTAAATGATAAAACCACTTACGGGAAACCAGTGTCATCCATTATCGAACAACGGGAGCCCTATTAGTGATAGTAAGTTAGTTGGGGCGCGCCATATTGGATTTGTTCTCGTTACTGTCTTTATGAGAGTAGGCATTTATTTCTAGGATACTTAGAAACTGCTCATAATACCACTCGTGTTTTTTGTATACGTGCAAGTACCTACGTGCTGCTGGATTTCTCGTGGTACCTACCTATCAAATTCAAATGAGAAGATAGTGTGCTCTACTGAGTTATGTCGGAGTTTTCCGAAGGCTTCCGAATAGGATGCCTTCTTCATACATTTATTCAGGTACCTACACCATCTGGAAATTAAAAAGTGGTTCAATCCTTACTAATATTATAAATCTGAAAGTGAGTTTGTTTATTTATTCCACCTTCACGCCGTAACTACTCAACCGATTGCTTTGAATTTTTGCAGACGTAAAGTTAGAAGTCCGGATTAAATAATAGGGTACTTTTTATCCCGGAAAAAATTGATATTCTCGAGGGAAAACAAAATTATTGGTATAGATGGCGCTGTGTGTATTGATATATGTCACATAGGCTACTTTTTGTCCTTTTGTGACGCGAGCGAAGCCGCGGGTAAAAGCTAGTATTTTATAAAGTTAAATATTGTTTTCTGTGTTTTAAATAAAACTTGCTTACCAGTGTGATTGGGCTCTTAGTCGCCTGGAAATAACTGTTAACTTTCCATTGCGTAAGTTAAAGATACGCAATCAGATGGAAATTATGAAGAACTTGTAATTTTTGCGATGGAGATTAACTTTGTAGGTTATGTTCACCCGTATATTCTTAATTGAATAAATATTGTTTACAATATAGGTACAAAACATAACTATATAGTAGCTACTCGTAGGTAATTGTTCCTATAGATATCTACACCTAGTCACCTAATTATAAATAAGCGTTATGCCAAAAAGGACAAAGGACTTGTTTCATAAGACTAACAATCTCTTTACTGGTTTTCCTATAACAAAAGACACAAGATACAACACACACATAAGAATTCATAGGTATAGGTACCTACGTTTATTTAAGACCATGTTAAAAAAATAATGGTAAAGGTACTGCACAAATGAAAAATATACGACGTGTAATATGTTTATTGGCTCAGGACAGAAATATTTTTATTATATCTAGGTATACTCAAAACTCTACCGTGGGAGAGCCATGCTTCGGCACGAATGGGCCGGCTCGACCGGAGTAATACCACGGCCTCACAGAAAACCGGTGTGAAACAGCGCTTGCGCTGTGTTTGACCGAGTGAGTGAGGGTACCGGAGGCCCAACCCCCCCCCCCCCCCTTCATAATGGCGCAGTTGATACAAGAGTTTCTACCCCAGGAGGGTACCAACTGCGTTGGAGAATCCCTCTCTGGACGTCCATTTTCAGAACTCAACTGCCCTGAGCGTGGACGTCCAGGCCGCCCCACATCGTACTCTGGGGGGGGCAAAACTGCGCATCATAAAGCTGGAGGCAAGAGCAGAATAACCATGGCACCCCTTGCCGCGCTGAATGTGGACTTCTGCAACATCAGGGGCTTACACACCAACCTCAATGCTGTCCATCACCACCTTGAGACAGCAAAGCCGGCCTTGCTCTTGTGGCGACGCGTGCCACATGTCAACGGATGACGTCACAAGAATCCTACATCGCACATGTAAAGTTTACAAGCGAATAAACACGGATAGAAAATCCCAACGAACAACTGGCGGGCAGAAAGCCCGCCAGGCACGATCACCTCGCCTGGTCGGAGGATCCTCCTTTTCCGATCTTAGGGAACTATACCCTCTGTTCCCTAAAGTGGTGACCCCGACGTGATTGCAAACAACCTTCACTTCACGGAGCAGATCAGCACCGTCATCCGTATCGCCATCCCTCTCATTCATCACTTCTCCGCTGAGCGGTAATCAAGTCGCAGCCAACCAGCATCCTCGGCCTCATCAGGGACCACCATTACCTGCAACGAAGTTGTGCAGCCTGGTTCTTCCCTACGGCCTCACCAGCGTCTAGGCACAGCACTTCTGCACACGGTCTGAAGGACACCTCCTCCCGTCAACGCAGATGCCGGCCACTACGCACCTACCCTCGCAGCATCTCTTCCCCGACCCACCGTGGGACACTGCGAACGCATCTCTCCGACTCACTGGAAGTTTCACCCTGCACCGCTGACCCGACTCACTGGGCACTCAGCGGCACGGTTCCGACCCACTGGAACTAGGGACGTTCTACACTGGCTCTGGCACCGCTCATCTCAAGCATCGACAGCAGCCTCAGCGGAATCGACCTCCGGTCTTGGGAGGGAGTGATGTGGCGACGCGTGCCACATGTCAACGGATGACGTCACAAGAATCCTACATCGCACATGTAAAGTTTACAAGCGAATAAACACGGATAGAAAATCCCAACGAACAACTGTTGGGCAGAAAGCCCGCCAGGCACGATCACCTCGCCTGGTCGGAGGATCCTCCTTTTCCGATCTTAGGGAACTATACACTCTGTTCCCTAAACTCTTTTTGACTGAGACGCAGATATCGTCTCCGTTGGACACATCCTACCTCACCTACCCTGGGTATGGACTGGAACATTCCTTCCTGCCTAGGGCCGGGGTGTGCGTGTACATCAGGGACGATATCAGCTCACGTCGCCTCAGTAATCTTGAAGGTAGGGACCTGTCCACCTTATGGCTGCGTGTAGATAACGACGACCACCCCCGTGTCTATGCGTGCCTATATAGGTCCCATAGCGGTGATAGCGAGACTGACCGACTCATGGACCACATCCAGGCGGCTGTAGATCTTGTGCAGGGGCAGATATCCTCAGCGGAAGTGGTCTTGCTTGGCGATTTCAACGCCCATCACGCCGACTGGCTCTGCTCCAGTAAGACTGACCACGCGGGGAGATCTGTCCACGGCTTGGCTCTTGCTTCTGGCCTAACACAACTGGTGACCGTACCCACGCGAATCCCAGATGTGGAGGGCCAGAAGTCTTCACTGTTGGACCTTCTGCTGACCTCTCACCCGGACGGCTACAGCGTATCCGTCGAAGCCCCTCTTGGCTCATCGGACCATTGCCTTGTCCGGAGCACTGTATCTTGGACGTGCATACCGCGACTACAAGAGGTACGCGGTCGCCGTGTATGGCACTATAGGTCGGCAGACTGGGATGGAATGCTGTCCTTTTTTGCATCCTACCCTTGGAGGCGGGTTTGCTTCTTGCAGGATGATCCCAATGCCGCTGCCAATTCTGTTGCTGTTGTGGTGCTGCAGGGGATGGAGCTTTTCGTCCCATCTTCTCTGGTCCCCGTCGGTGGCAGGTGTCGGCCCTGGTTTGATGCTTCTACCAGAAAGGCCTCACGCAGAAAGCGGGGGGCCTACCAAGCCTGGGTCGATGCGGCGGTGGCACGGGATGTAAATACCAGTGCACTAAAAAAGGAGTATAACTTTGCCTCCAAGTCCTACAAAAGAGCTATTGCGGGTGCCAAGTCGCAGCACATCGGTAGAATTGGTGAGAGGCTGGAGCGCCTTCCTTCAGGAACTCGTTCATTCTGGTCGCTCGCCAAAGCTATCGAGGGCAATTTCTGCAGGCCGTCATTTCCACCTCTGCACATGGGTGAGGATTCGTTGGCTCATAACGCAAGGGATAAGGCTCAACTTTTGGCAAAAATCTTTGCGTCCAACTCGACACTGGATGGCGGTGGGCACGAGCCTCCTGTTGTGCCTTGGTGCGGAAGGTATATGCCGGATGTGCGGTTCCACCAGCGCACGGTACGTTTGGCGCTTTTGTCCCTTGACGTCCATAAGTCGAGTGGGCCTGATGGGATCCCACCCATTGTTTTGAAGATGTGCGCCCCGAGTTGGCCCCAGTTTTAACACGTTTTTCGGCTCTCTTACTCCTCAGGCGTAGTTCCGACGTCCTGGAAGACAGCTTTAGTCCACCCAATCCCTAAAAAAGGTGACCGATCTAACCCGTCTAACTACAGACCGATAGCCATAACTTCCCTCTTCTCGAAAATAATGGAGTCCATTATTAACTGCCAGCTCCTGCGTTACTTAGAGGATCATCAGCTGCTCAGTGACCAGCAATACGGTTTTCGTAAAGGGCGGTCTGCTGGTGATCTTCTTGTTTACCTAACGCATCGGTGGGCACAGGCGATCGAGTCTAAGGGGGAAGCGTTGGCAGTAAGTTTAGACGTGGCGAAGGCCTTCGATCGGGTTTGGCATAGAGCGCTTCTTTCGAAGCTTCCTTCCTACGGACTTCCTGAGAAATTATGCAAATGGGTCTCCTGCTTCCTTGCAGACAGAAGCATTAAAGTCGTCGTCGACGGTGAATGCTCTGACTTGATGTCTGTAAACGCACTCCCTCAAGGCTGCGTGCTATCGCCTACATTGTTCCTCCTCCATATCAATGACATGCTGCAAATCAGCGGCATTCATTGTTATGCGGATGACAGCACAGGCGATGCCTACTACACCGGCCGCGCTAACATTTCTCGGGAAAACGTCATAGAGAGCCGAAACAGACTCGTGTCTGAAATCGAGACCTCTTTAGGGAGAATCTCTGATTGGGGTGGACTTAATTTGGTCCAGTTTAACCCCACTAAGACACAAGTCTGCGTGTTTACCGCTAAGAAACTGCCGTTGGTCGTCTCTCCTCATTTTCAAAGCACCCCCCTAACTGCCTCAGCCAGTATTGGAATACTTGGTGTCAACATTTCGAGCGACGTCCAGTTTTGCGGTCATTTAGAGGATAAGGCCAAATTAGCCTCGAGGAAGCTTGGTGTGCTCAATAGATCGAGGCAGTATTTCACCCCGGCCCACCGCCTGCTTCTATATAAGGCACAGGTGCGGCCCCACATGGAATACTGTTCTCATCTTTGGGCGGGGGCACCCCAGTACCAGCTTCTTCCTCTGGACCGCATTCAGCGGCGTGCCGTTCGGATTGTTGGATGTCCGGGTGTTTCAAACCGGCTCGACACTTTGGCAATGCGTAGAGATGTAGCTTCATTGTGCATTTTCTACCGCTTATACCACGGGGAGTGCTCTGAGGAATTGTTTGACCTGATACCTGCCGCATCTTTTCGCCATCGGCCCTCACGACAGCATATGTATCCCCATCAAATAGATGGTTGGCAGGCCACAACTGTGCGGTTCTCACGTAGCTTCCTGCCTCGCACAGCAAAACTGTGGAATGATCTGTCGTCGGCGGTATTTCCGAACCGATACGACCTTCAAACCTTCAAGAAAAGAGCGTACTCCTTTTTAAAAGGCCGGCAACGCACCTGTGACTCTTCTGGTGTTGCGGGTGTCCATGGGCGGCGCTGATCGCTTACCATCAGGTGATCCGTCTGCTCGTTTGCCTCCAATTCCATAAAAAAAAAAAAAAAAAAAAAAAAACTCAAGCTGAACAACAAACAAAATCGAGGTTGCACATGATCCCGCTCAGCGAAAACAGCTTTCTAACAAAAACAACTGCAAACTATTGGAAGCGTGGATCAGTAAACGATCCGAGAAAAAACATAAAGAAGTATTGCAAATAAATCGGTTACCTATATTAGGTTTTTTTTTTAAGGGGGGAAAATCATCGAATGACTGCTCCCGCCTGGGTGAGGTGAGGCGGAAGGGAGTGTCAGACTCTTACTGACTAAAAACCACCCCGTTCCTTCTCCTGCACGCCGAGCCGGAGCCCCGGTTACCCGTTAGGTTCTCCGCGAAAGTTATATTAGGTATAGGTTTAAAAGAACATAGAAACATCCAGCTGTTATTCAAGTTGATTTAAACTAGTCTCTACGGTCTGGACCTGGATGTCATAAAATTGCGACCAGCCACTAGAGCTATCGAGAGATGCAACCTTAAGGCGATTACCTATCCCAAACGCGCTTTGTGTGGATCTAGTTTTAAAGACGATGGCAATAAAACCATCAAGTTTAGTATTCGTCAATAACCTTATAAACAATTTCATTAATTATTTATACGATATTTTTTCAAGAAAACCTATCTAACTAGGTAGGTACGTTGTTTATTTGAAACAATGTACCTAGATGGGTATTGTAGAACAATTTCAGTCCGTGCTGTTAATTAACGGTAGAACGAGATGGAGACTGTTCCGATTTGCCTCACCGCGTCCAATCATAGTTATCTGAGAGACGGATAGACCACAGCACAAATAAATGCCTCTACAGAGTCGGGGCACACTGAGGATTTAATGAAATACCTATAGGTCCATAGCTCCATACATAGATAGGTATGGCAGGTAGGTTATACAGAACCAAAATTGAAAACTTCATTTGGGAGACGTTCGAATCGAACCACTACTAATCTTCTTTAAGAATCTAATTTAAAAAATGTTCTGATGCATTTATGTAACAATATCAATATATAATGGTAGGTAATCATTATATAATTACGTATAAGTAGATAAGTGAATATAATCTACCTCTGAGTAGGTAGGTACCTACTCTGACCTACCTCACAAGAATTTGCCGCATTGTAGCAAGCCAATTCTTAGCAAGTCGTCATCACATACCTATACTATCACACTTATAATCCAATCGATTACATTTATGTTAAGTAGAATGAACCTGAGAATATCGTTAAAAATTTAGGTAATATCATTCTTATGCAAATGATGATCAATAAATTCTTGACAAGCAGAATACACGCACATATACGCCAAAGAATGTTCCCCATCAAAAAAATTGGTCAGCAATTCAATATTCGGTAGACATAGACATTTTTTATTCGCAAAAACATTACCTACACATTACCTTACCACTGGTGCTCAAACATTGGAAGGTACCTAGTGTGAAAAACGATGCTCACCCCTCATAAACTGTGCATATGACATGATAAATTTTTTGGATGTTAAGTGTGTGAAACTCAATCGATTGGTAAAGGGTAAATACGGAGGTACCTACTAGGGTAGGTAGCATAGCAAGACCTAGCTATAGGTATCTAAGTAAAATAACAAAGTTATATAGAAACGAATTTCGCAACTATTTACTCAGGACAGTAAAACTATCACGTTCACACTATCTGCCACAGTGCCAACAAAATAGTAAAACACAACAGCTCTATATATTTCCCAAACGACGGACCTTACTTTTATTTGCTGTGATTCATATTTCCGCGCGTACACCTAAATAAAAATGACAACCATTTTAAAGGTCCAACAAAGGAACTTAGGTATGTAATATTTCAGGCCAATATCTAAAAGACCGCGTCCATCATATTTGTCATTTTATCTTATAAATAATGTAGGTCCAATTTACGTCTCGTCTCGTAAGATATAATATGTTTAAGGTATGTACACATGTAGGTATCAACGACCTACCAAAATAAGGACGCGCCACTCACCACGCGGGACATTTTTACTTAGAACATAGTGGAAATAATTAATATTACAAAATAACTAAAATATAATTAACAGATTGTATTATTTTCAGTGTATCAAAGCAAAAGTGGACCTGGGTGAGTTTGTTTGATTCTGTAGTGTGCTTTGCACTGACACGCTTTTTGAAATGAACCATAGACGAATTCGGATTCGATTTGCAAAAGCGCTTCAACGATATTGTGCATGCAATCGAGATTTAAAAAAGGACCGCGCGGGGTTAGTATGTGGCCGATGTCCCTTGTTACCCTCCAATCTCTATAGGTATCTATCTAGGATAGAGGGGTACAATAGACGAGTGCGAGCCGTGTTCAGTGTTCCAGGCCAGTGGATCTTCATCAGTCGCGGCGCCCGCCTCACTGAGAGCTCACACAAACTTTGCTTGCTGTGTAAATTAATAAAACGAGCATTTAGATCAATTAGATAAAAATAGTGTGCCTTGTGTGATAGTGACTTAGTGATAGTGGCATGATTTCAATTCATCATTTCGTTATGTGGTGTTTGATTCTAGATTGAAATAAAAAATTTAAAGCATTTTAAAAGAATAAAGTTCTACTTAAATTAAAAATGAAATAATTCAATGTAGTAAATAAATAAGTGTATTTTTGCTGTTTATAAAAGTGTGATACAGAATTTCATTAATCAATATTTTAGTCACAAGTGTGGTACAAGCAAATAGTGAGCTTTATTACATCACATAGGTTGTCGCACAGGTATCAGTCTCTCAGCTGGTAGCAGCTTCACCACACAGTCAGTGCAGTAGTCTGTGCCAGCATTGTCCGTCCACCTTGCACCCAAGAACCCAGTTTTCTGGCATCCAACACACATAGTTTTAGTTTGATAGACAGGTGCTGTTTCATCCAATATCCTTTGTTCCCTTGCAGCTTTCAATAACTCCAACATATACTTGTTACTGTTCTTAATTTCTAGAGTGGCCACACTGTCTTGGGCCTCTCCACTGTCATATGGATCCTCCATGGTGACAGGCACATGCAGCTGTGGGAAGAATGTAGACTTCTTGTAAAATATGGATTTATTCTTTTCTCTTCCTATACCTTTAGGAACTCTGCCTGGTATTGGCAATCCTGCTTTGGCTAGTTTAGCAAAATACTTTTGTATTCTGCTCATAACTTGTATAGGTGTCCGAGTGCCTAATGCCTCAGCTATTTTCTTGTACCGTCTTGCCTCTATAGGCTCCTCGGGATAGATTTCAAGTAATTCTTCCAATCTTTTCTGTTCCTCACAAGACCAAAGCTGGTTAAACGTTTCCGGTTTACTATCTGTGAACTTACGTCCTCTCACTTTGGTGCTATTATCAAGATCATCTTTATTTGGTTTAGTGTCCCTCATGTCATCTCCGTCTAAAGTAGAGTCTATGCCATAACTGCTCCAGTCGATGTTTGGTATTTCGGCAATGTTTTGTCGCGGCGGGAAGTTTACATTTCCAGATTTCATATCCTCTAGGAAAGACAATGGATCATTCAAAGCTCTGTTCTGAGCTTCAGATAACTCTTCTATATCTTTTAATGCCTTTACTTTCTGAGCTTCTAATTTTACGATAAACTTCAGTAGGTCACAATAATCTTTGTTTCCGCGAAGAGCTAGGTGGTCCGTTTCAAAGGCAAATTCCTCTTCAGAGTCCATGTTTTCTGAATCTACGTTATCCATGATGATCTGCAAGGTTAAAATAAGTAAATAAGTACCAGCTTACCAATAAAAATGAGTGTTAGTTCGAGTGTGAAACTGCCGGGAAGTCCAAAGAGGTTGAGTGTAAAAATTAAAAACAAACTGAATAGTGTACAACAGAAAAAATGCAAACCTGAATACAGAAGCACGTCGCTTGAAGGATGGTCTGGACGGTAAGTAAGTAAATTAACAATCGGTTGTAATTGTTTCTGTTTACATCACATCGATTTTATATTTACTTTCAATTAAAAAACTCCGCGATTTCGTAAAATACCATGTCCTAATACTAAATGTCAAAATAGTGACGTTCAGAATCATAATTCTATCCATAACCAAACAACCGCAGCAACGACAAAATCAGCCATTGCTAAATGTATTGTGTGATTTTTTTCTAGAGGACGTAATATGCAATGAAAAAATTAAAAGAAATTAATGACGTTTGGAAAATAAGTAATATGTAATGTTTGAAATCAATAACATACAAATTATATTTTCGTCAATGGTTTCGAACGAAACTAATGTAGTTGTATTTAACGCCCTCTAGCGACGCTTATGAAAAGTTCTAGCACCGCTGCTCTGCGTAAGTTGTACGCTATAATTAATGTAGAGGGCGTTGTTGGAGGTTTCGTCATGAGTTACTATAATTCAAATGCAGATGGCGCTTTAATACTTATGTTTCAGACACTTGCGACAGATGGAGCTGTATTGATATTTCTTTTCCATTCGTGGAGTACATTATACCTAGTTCGGAATTTATGAATGAATGTATGAAGGTAATTTCAAACTTGTTTGAACTACTTCTTCTCCGACACTGAATTATTTGTTCAAATAAAAAACTTAAATTATAATTAACTATTACTACTTAAATAAAATTAAAACTAAATATTACTAAATTAAATATATACAACTTAAGATTAATATTAATTATAAGACAAACAAAAACAACTATTTATTTATTTATTTATTGTTTGTGCTTAACCTAATAATTTACCTACTTTTTTAGTACCTAAATAGGTACATAAATATTGGCAATCAAAGATGTAAATTTAGGTAAAAAGAACCTGAAAACCTAACCAGTTCAAACCTTTATAATATAATAATTAAAGAAGTATACTTAATATTCTCTAGGTAAGTAGGTACCAACCAAGGTATCTAAATAGGAACAAAGATTGGCACTTACCTAAGTATTCACCAACTTATTATTAAATTCCGATTCACACAAGGCCCCATAGACACTCAAAGGTCAGAGGGCTAACGTAAAACTTAGTAAGTATATCGTGTCATATAAAGGTGATTTCCACTCAGATTATGAAAGGCTTTGTAGGTCAAATGTAGGCGTTTGCGGACAAAACAATCGTGTGATGAAATTTTCATAATATTAGCCATGTGTTGATTAATGAGATCTGCCTTTCAGATACCTATGGCTTGGTAGGTACCTCCATAATTGCCAACACTAACTTGTAGAAGGAAGTACCTATTTCACGAATGGTTAAGCAGGACTATGCGAAGTCGCACACCTTTAGATCATTTCTAGCCAAAAGACAGTAAGTCTAGGTATGTACCTACCTATTGTACATAGGTCTCCTGCAATAATTTCTGGATCGACTGGATAGACCAATTGGCATCCAGTAGCTCATTACGACCCTTTATTTTGACACCTTTTGGGTGGACATCTTGCGTTGCGCTTGTTGGTACGTGGTCTTCATTCAAATATATTTGCATGTAATAAGTATTACCCGAGCATAAGTCATGTTTTAATTTTGCTATCAACTTTCCATTTTAACGTTAAGATACAGTTCGTTAAGATACAGTTCTTCTTTATCGAATGGAAATCTTGATATCAATTGAAGCTTAAGAAGATAGGACCCGTCTACTTCAATTCTCACATAGCATAGAAAGATTTGCCTAAGTTATAGGTATTAATTATATTACCTGCTCTATTATTATAATTAGTTATATGCCTACCCACACTCGTTGTAATAAAATAACCCTAGGCCATCAGTACCCAACGTAATGTACCTTCCCACGTCAATATTTGGGTAATGTTTTGCGTGGGTAAATACTTACTTATTAATTAGAACAATTATGATAAAAAGGTTACCTATAGGTGGAGACTTAGTTATGAAATATGTCTACGTAGTTACCAAATATTCACTTACGCGTGTAATTCCCTAATGAGGTAGACAGAAAATATTAAAAAAATGTATGGTGCATCCTCCATCCAACGAGCCGTTCACGAACAATAAATTATTAACTAAAGCAACTCCTATAATCAAAGATCAAACAGTATTAGATGCAGATCCTGCTTTACAGAAGTCACATTAATAAGTTATAGTCTCCACAGACCAACCTAAACAAATCACTGAAAGTCTATAAAAAACTGAGTGCAGCAATAACAATTTTTACAATCAATTTCAATTTTAACAACTAAGCATTTGATGCCATAATGCAATAATCCAGTTAAGCTAGCGATAATGTTCTGTCTCCAAAGAACTGTTCGTGATCTGGACAGGTGCCAGACTAGTCTTCTGAAGTTACCAACTTAAATGGAGTCTGCCTGATCAAGTTACATCGGTACCACTTACACAATAAACTGGAACAGTTTTCATTGAAAATTATTTTGAATTGGGTTACCAGACCAGACTTACCAGATTTTAATTTTGTTTATTTTTTTTTATTTTAATAAAACGTTACCCCACACTAGGATTTTCGCCCGTGTCGTGGGAGCGTTTACAAACATAAAATTTCACATACACATCACACCCAGACCCGGAACAACGATCTGTGGATCATATAAAGAGAAGTTCCGTGCAGGAATCGAACCCGCGACACGTTGCGTGGCATCCAGTTGCCTAGCCACCGCGCCAACCGTGCAGTCATTTATTAGAGGGGCGATGTTTTATTTTTCACTCATTTCTGGAATCTTGATGGTGCGTTTACACTACATAATGTGACTAGTTGGATAGATATCTAACATCAGTAACATATTATTATGTTGCTACCTATGCTAGATAGGTGTAGGTAATATCTAGTATCTAATATCTAAATGAAAAGTTTAAAACTAAAAAGAATATAGTTTGTTCATGGTATGGTCGTCGTTGGTCACGCGATTGTAAGTTTTTTAGCTTAGTAGCACTTCATAATGAAAAATATCTTCTAAATTCTAATTTTGTAATATCAAATTAATTCCAAACTAAATACAAGATAATGACGATAAAGGACAAACACCAATCTGATTATTTATCGTAACCGAAATCAACTTAGTAGGTACCTAATAGACCTGTACGTCATAATTACCCCAAAATAATTATTTAATTATATTAATAGCATCTTCCTACACCAGTTGACCGAGATCCTCTGAGCTCATAAGTGTTATGAGATCAACCCACACGACAGTAAGGGTCGCTGTCGTATCTATAGCCTGGACATCATCTCCCCTTCTAAAAAGATGCGAGGAAGACTCTCTATAATTATAATTGGTCGCCCGTTACCCGTCAATGGGGCTAAAAATAAGTCATGTAAGGGTCACTTGGTGATCACGTGACCGGGCTCAAGCGTCTGATTTTAAATATCGAGATGTCCGTTTTAAGAATTCTAATTTAACGTGTTGTGGTTATAGATTATCATTCCTTCATGTGAGGTGAGGCCTTTACCTGACCGGGGCGTAGTTGTAGACTGTTGATGTTCATGGTTATTAACTGATGAACCAAGACTAGTAACGTAAGAAATCGTCAAAAAAGTCCTGAGCATTCAATTAGTAGACAAGTAATTATATTTAATTACTAGCTGTTTCCCGCGACTTCGTCCGCGTATAATATGATTCCTGTTTTATCCCATAGGAGCATTTAATCGGGATAAAAAGTATCAGTCAAGTCAGCTCATATCCTGCCTGTATAATTTTCTTCAAAATCCGTTTAGTAGTTTCAGCGTGATTGACAAACAAATATCCAAACGAAGAAACTTTCATATTTATAATAGTATAGGTAGTGTGATAGTGTGATTTTAAGTAGATACCTATATCTCTTTAATATTTTCACTTGATCGAGGAAAAATGAACATACAATTTGAAAACATAAACCCTCAGATGTATGACGGTATTTCATAGATCCAAGTTCTGGAAAAGTATCGCAAAACGAAAACCACCGAAATTCAGTACCTAGAACATCGGTCGGTATTTCATTCATCTCGCCGCGAAACCGTAGGAAAGATTTTAAATAAACAAAGCGATGAATTTCAAAGTATTCGCGGTGGTTGAACAACGAAATTGATATGAAAACATAATATTTTCTTTGTTATTCTGTGAAGGGGTAGACAGAAGGGTATAATGAATACACCCACTGTTCTTGTATTGGTCTTATAAAAAACTTTTTGCCAAAAATTCACTATACAGGGAACTTGAGAAACCCAATGTTGGACCTACCCTTTTAAGAAAAAAAAAAATATGGCACCTACTTTGCATTAGTCCAGTTCGAGATACGAACTGACTGTCATATCAGGTAGGTAGGTGTAAGTACAAGAGGTGAATTAGAACACAGTTTTTTTAGTTAAGTTCAAACAGTTAGGTCTGTTACCGCGTAATATGAACATTGTAACTGTCATATTCATACCCACTCTACTCATCAAAAGCCTATAAGTGCTGCCACTGCTGACCAAACGCCTCTTTTCGCAGGGAGAAGGTTTGAGCATTAATCACTACGCTTGCTCAATGCGGGTAGGCGATTTCAAACTTATAATTAACTAGCTTTTTTACCCGCGGCTACGCTCGCGCACAAAAGGATAAAAGTAGCCTATGTGACATATACCAATACACACAGCGCCATCTATACCAATTCTTTTGTTTTTCCTCGGGAATATCAATTTTTTCCGGGTTAAAAAATACCCTATTATTTAATCCGGACTTCTAACTTTACGTCTGCAAAAATTCAAAGCAATCGGTTTAGAAGTTATAGCGTGAAAGCGGAACAAACAAACAAACAAACTCACTTTCCGATTTATAATATTAGTAAGGATAATTATGAGCTCACGTTTCCTCACGATGTTTTCCTTTACCGTTTTTCAGTGGTGTCTAAATAATCTTAAGTCATATCGGTACTTGCCGTTAGGTTTCAAACTCGCACTCTCATAAACCTCCGGGTCACCACAACATCGACACCTACTCTACTATCACACTTAAGTAACTTCTTAAAAAGTAATTCAAAAATACATATTTTGACAAAAGCATCAAGAAGAATAGGTAATTAATTATAATAAGTTGCACTTTACTTGTCTACTTAATAGGCATAAATTATATTTGCACAATTTTAAAAATTATTCAATTAACTAAATCATACAGAAAGATCGTGCCTGCACCACTTTGGATCGACTTACTCGCCTTGGTAATTTTATATGTAATTTTATGAAGTTTCTTACACACACATAAGTGAACAGTTTTCTATAAATATTTGCTTCATGTTCCCGAAGCCGCCAGTTAGTAGAAGACCCACGCACGTTAATTACTCAACAAACGTTTGCTTGCACGAGAGAAATGTTGCGTGTCGAGTTGTAACTCCGACGTAACTGGTTTAGTCTAGAAATTAAGGCATTTGAATAATCTTCAAAGAACCCTTAGGTACTCATTTTCAGTACGGATAGAATGCGGAGTCGCTGAGAACCTAACGGGTTACCGGGGCTCCTGTTCGAAGTGCAGGAGTAGGAACGGGATAGTTTTTAGTCAGTAAGAGTCTTACACTCCCTTTCATTCGATGATTTTCCCCCCTTAAAAAAGGTACTCATTTGTTTTTTGCGATATCACTCATAGCGTACCGACCTTCATTTCAATGACACGCATCTTAATGTTTTAAAGGTGGCATTAATGATCCTTGTTAATTATTATAGTCATATCTTTAAAGCCCCAATTTCAAATGCAACCAGCAACATATATCGCAGCACGTTATTAATGTACTTGTTTAGCACATATTGTTGTTGCCTAATCGATTTACTGCCGGCATTCCATTGGGCCACTCTACTAATTGCGCCCGAGCATCATATTAGCGTGTTACATCTAGATGGCAGCAGTTAGAGATGAAAGCTTAAAAGGCAAATGCGTATGGCACTGGCCTTCTGTTAATCTTGATTTGGTTGAGTTTTATGGAGATTTTAGGATAAATATACTAAGTATAGATCTAATCTATTATTGAAGGAAGATATTTTATTGTTTTTATTTTCTCCTAAGCTAGGTAATAGGAGTTTACTGACGTCTTATTACGAGTTTGTGTTTGAATACTTTCAAACGTAAAATAAGTAAATTCGTACTGAGGCCTCTGGTCTGGTATGGCCTTTAATTGACTTGATATTCTGACTTGATTTGATTGATAACTGATGAGTAACCAACTGATAAACATATAAAATAACAATACAACAAAATATACCTATGCAAATATGTTTCATATTACGATATGTCCTATTTATTATGCATGTGTTTTGTTCTTTATGTTGTGTCAAAGCAAAATTCCATTACTCGTTCTTTTTGCGGGAAAAGGATTTTGATTATATGTCGAGTGTATTTGTGGGCAACAACATATATCAATCTGAAATTATGCCGTCGAGCAGGAAATGGAAATCAAAGTGTTGCCGGCAGCCGACATCTCGCCACATATTTACTGTTCGTATTACATTATTTACAAGAGTAACATATATTTTGTACTTTTTATTTACACATAACATCACGCCTTTTATCCTCGAAGGGGTAGGTAAAAGTGCACATTATGCCACTGTACAATGTAACACCCACTTTTCACTATTTATGTTATGAGTCCCATGTAATAGGGGGTGAGCTTATTGCCATATACCTGGCACAATTCCAAACTCCGTGCTACTACTAAGAATTTTTAAAAACGCAGTAGTATTTTACCCGACCCGGGTATCGAACCCGAGAACCCTTGCCCGGCAGTCGCACTTGCGACCACTCGGACAACGAGGCAGTCACTTTCTATTTACTTTTAGGGAATTTTTTTACAAGTCAGCTTCAGTTAAACATTTTCAAGACATGTTGATTACATGACGAAGTTATACTCGCTTTAAATATAAGATTGACTTATTCAGTGATTGACTACTAAAAAGAACAATTAACCGATTTCGGAAAAACAAACCTGGTGCGATTCCTGCACGGAGCAACTCTTTGTGTCATCCACAAATTGCTGTTTCGGGTGTCATGTGAATGTGAAATTGTATGTTTGTAAACGCACCCACGACAGAGGAGAAAATCCTAGTGTTTTTTTTTTAAGGGGCGAAAATTATCGAATGGCTGCTCCCTGTTCCTTCTCCTGCACGTCGAGCCGGAGCCCTGGTAACCCGTTAGGTTCTCCGCGACTCCGAATCGGCATCGGCCCTGTAGGCCCAGCGTAGGACAACGTTTTTATAAAAAAAAAAAAACAAAAGAACCTTGCAAGAATTATTATCACTCGAGTATCTTTTACATACATAATATGTTAACACGACCGACCGACGACGATCAGCTTCTGCACTATATCTATGGCGGTATCGATATTACATTGTAATGTGAAGCCGTATAATATAGCTTATTGGATTTTGAAATCGCGAGACCTAGCTAGCTAGGATTTGCGCATAGCACTATTCGTAATGGTGCATTCAAGTGGAACAACTTATGTGATCTTCGTAACTGACGCTTAGATCTGTAGGGTATTGGAAGCTGGTTTGAAACTATTTAAGATTGAGATTAGTCTTGAAATGCTTCAGTCTTATTTTTGTCTCCTGATCGTTGCCTAACTTTCGTGGTTTTGGTCTTTGTATATTAGTAACAGCATTTAACCAACTTCAAAAAAGTAAGTTCTCAGTTTGACCTGTATGTATGTATGGTTTTATTTATGTTAAACTGATTTTAATGCGTATTTCAGAAAAATATTTGTCACACTTAGGAAAAGTGTGTGTGTGTGTGTGTTTTAGTACATACATCAGTTAACCGACTCCAAAAAAGAGGAGGTTGAATTTGGTTTCTTTAAACGTAGTTTATCTAAAATAATTATTTATATTTAGTGCACTGCCCTCTATCCTCTGATCAGCGAAGGTTAGCAGACCTGACTTGCTGGATTTGACCGACGATACACACGTAAATAATTATTAGGTACTTGAATCCGACATTCATATTATGTCTGACTTTGCTGAGCTACTATAACCTCCTTGCGTGGATGTTAAAGCCTTGTAAATAGGACGATTCTCCACTTTGATTTCTTCTTTTTGCTACAAAAATAAGGTTGTTTTTAATAAAGTTTTTTGACCTTATATAAAATTTCTTAAAATTAACAAAATTCCGGGTGTTTTCTTACATTTTCGGCTTATGAAAGCATTTATTAGGGTTCCTTTTTGGACCATAGACAACCTTTTTGAAATATGAAGCGAATATTTTAGAGGTATCTGTGGTATTCCTACTGAATCCTAAATATGTAGGTATATTAAGTGGAAAGGTATTTATTACCTGCCTAATTATTTAGATTCTAGACCCAAATTTTTGGATAGGGTTCGTTTCTTATTGTGAAACCTACCTACGACAGATATTGTGACCTATAATGTTTCATCTTTGCAAGAGAGATAGTAGACTTTATAGGCTATTAGCTAGTAGCGATAACTCTGTTTTTTCAGAATTCTATTAAGTTTTAAAAACATCAAAGCAGTTATGAAATACGTATTTGTACCTTAATTCTTTATCAAGACCAAACCAACAACCCCGTAATGTAGCCGCCAGTTTGACATACATACATACACACACACACACCTTTTTCTATTACATCACGATCCTGATGCCCAGATGTATATGAAAATGCTGAAATCTTTTCGGATCGACTTATTCTGTCCCGGAAATGTGCCCTCAAGAATGCCATGTTTAGCTCCGTGGAGGGAGACGAAATCACGAAATAGTTTCACTTTCCTGTGGTTTAAGGGTGTAACTGCGTAGTACGTGTCTAACTAACCATATATAAAATTATATTCGACTCTGGGAAATGTAGCGTTTCCCCAATAATGTCATCTTCGGATCTATTCGAAAGAGAAATCTTTTGAACGTTTTTACAAGTACGAAAAAGGTGTTTTTATATGTACTATATGTGGTCCGTAAATAGAACTGGAATAATTATGAAAACGTACCTATGTCGTCACAACTTTCTGCTTATGTGTATAGTGAAAATAATTCTTGAACAAAACGCACACAATGACACACCGTTGAACTCACGATCTCTCGCTTAGCAGTTGTACTTGCGACCAATGAAACAAAATACTGAAACATACATTTTGCTGAGAACTTACCATTTCGCTAATACTTACTTTAATTATTCCCTTTGAAAATTGAATACTTAATAATTTAAATCTGTCAGCTTGAACTAACTACAATTTAATCCGAGCGCATTTTCCCCATAATCGGATCCTGTTCTTCGGATTATACTTTAATTACTAGACTGCTTATATACTTATATATAAGTATCTATTTTACAGACAACTAGCATTTGGCCACGGTTTCATCGCGTAAAGAGTAGCTTCTTATGATTAGATAGTATCTAACCACTCTCCTACTGAGTCCTACTGCAAACAGTTTCACTGATTAAACTAGGCATCCGGAAATTGCGGTCATACAAAAAATACCAAGTAGTGACGTAACTACAGGAATTGTTTATTGATATAATGACGTCACGCGATGGATGGCCCCCGATTTTGGCGAGAGCCCCGTGCATAAAACGTTCGTTGACTCGACCCGGCGACCGAGTGCCAGTGTCAACATCTGCAGCGAATAGTTCTACTTTTAAACTTATTATTTGTGTAGGTACTATGTTACTTAAAACCTGCGAACATATAATATGTGTGTTCAATTATTATCATGCGCGACGTTTGATCATGATGGTATTGAATCCAAAATGTTCTGCCTTTTTTTAAAGGGGGAAATCATCGAATGTCTTCTCCCGCCTGGGTGAGGCGGGAGGGAGTGTCAGACTCTTACTAACTAAAAACCACCCCGTTCCTTCTCCTGCACGTCGAGCCGGAGCCCCGGTTACCCGTTAGGTTCTCCACGACACCGAATCGGCATCGGCCCTATTGGGCCCCATCTGTGGTGGTCTGATGGCTCTTTGAGGCGCGCGCGGAACGCGACGCGCCGTACGCTCGGGTCTGTTTCTGGTCGGACGGGGAGCCACCCATGCTCGCCGTCCGCAGGCCCGCGCTTACGGTAGCCGGAGATCGTCCCGCGATATGCTTCAGCTTGACGCCTCTGCGTCAACCGTGCAGATTCAGGATGTCCAGTTAAGTCTATCGTTAAGCAAAAGGTCATCCTATAAATGTATAGAAACTTAAAATACACTAGTTTAAAGTGGCCTTACAATAAGAACACCACTATCTGCTCCTTCGGGAAGTTATTGGACATGACGTTAGTAATTGCGGCTCTAGATACCGCTGGGTAATCTGCAGCTAACAATGTTTTCATAACAAGTCCACAGGTGTTCCATTTATCCCTATAACGGGCTGTTAGTTGTGTGCTACGACACCCTGGGGAGACGACGCGATTCTAATCGTAATAGGATCCTATGACCTCCAGTTAAGCGTTGTGTGCTGCATAGGATGTATTGTGCCTTGTGTTAAATAAATGTCTTACTGTTAACCAATATATGTGTGTTAAACCAGGGTCTAGCTAGCTTCGATCTTAAGAGGTAAAGTTTAAGGTTCTAAATGTTTCAGTAAAATTCTTTGGCTTTTTCGATGGGAGTATAAGCTATTTACATTCTTCAAGATAATGTGATAGATATACATTTCTTTGGAACTATATTTAAACTTAACTAAATGGAACTGACCTTGTAAGTCAGAACCCCCAAACACTCAGCTATATTTACATTACAGGATAGTACCTACCTATAAATAACATAATATAAAACAACCAAAAAGCTCAGCGTCTCCTCAAACAGTCTCATTAGTTAGACCTTGGGATCCTTCTTAAGCCATCACAAATCTGTCAGCCGCAGAACTGCTCCTATTTTCTTCCTTTATATAACATTTGAAGGCACGTGTTTTTGTTCTTATCAACACTCGTCTTTGCACACGACTTTTCTGGAGAAGTGTATACATACATACATACAAATTATTGTTGTATAAGTCAAGACTAATACCATCTTCAGTTGGCATTTAAAAAATATTATTAGTTTTTGTATCAAATAAATATGGCTGTATGAAATATCACTTTATATACGCATATTTTTTCCCATTCCTCTAGAAATATCGAGCATTCAGAAAAAGTTCTCAAGGAATCTAAATGCTAGCATTCTTTAACTACTTTATCAACCTGTATATTAGTTTAAGGTGATTTTTTTATACGTTAGGTATAATATTTTTTATAACGTCACGCCTGCTTTTTAGCACCCATATTATTTCGACAAAACGCAGGCCCAAAAGGAGATAGCGGGAATTTATATAAACTGGACACCTATGACAAGGATTGGCCGCAAAAAGCTTTACATAGAGAGGAGTGGAAGGAGTGAAGGAAGGCTTTTGACTGAAAATACTGACTTTGATCATGACTGAAAATAAATAAATAAAAATTATTTCGAATATATAAACCTTTACACGTGTAATACAAAACAAAAAGCTATTATTGTAAGTTACAAGTACCACAAGTATAGGAAACAGTTACCACTGCTAGTTCTTTTCGAATTGTACACAGACGCTCAATGGAGTTCCAAGCACGTTTTTAATTTCAAACGGCTCAAACTTCACAATTACTAAGGTACTTGGTATACACACCAGCACCTAAAGCTAACCCAAACTAAAAATTCCTTCAATAGAATTTCAGCTCTACTGTTTTGTGTAATATGGTTGGGAATTCTTTAAAGCAATTTGTCGGTTTTTTATACCTTGATGTGCTGTTTCTCTACATCTGTCTGTCTAGAAAGGTGTTTTACATATTTCATGAGCTTCTGTTAAATTGATGTTTACCACGTTATTTTTGTTTCTGAAGAAATGTGACCTAATTAATATTCATTTCGGATTTGGCTTTTTTTGAGGGGGAGAAATCATCGAATGAGTTCTCCCGCCTGGGTGAGGCAGGAGGGAGTGTCAGGCTCTTACTGACTAAAAACCACCCCGTTCTTACTCCTGCCCTTCGAGCCGAAACCCCGGCAACCGGTTAAGTCCTCCGTGGCACCTTTGGTTTTTGCTAGGTTTATTTAGTTGTACTTTTTTTTACTTGACTGCCTCGTTGGCCGAGCGAGTCGCAAGTGCGACTGCCGGGCAAGGGGTCTCGGGTTCGATTCCCGGGTCGGGCAAAGTATTACTGGGTTTTAAAAAAAATCTCAGTAGTAGCACGGAGTCTGGAATTGTGCCCGGTATATGGCAATAGGCTCACCCCCTATTACATGGGACTCATAACATAAATAGTGAAAAGTGGGTGTTACATTGTACAGTGGTATAATGTGCACCTCTGCTTACCCCTTCGAGGATAAAAGGCGTGATGTTATGTTATGTTATGTTATTTAGTTGTACGTCTTACGTTGAGTAAGACAGATAGTCTTGGAAGTAATGCACAACAAACAATTTATTGTGAAAACACAAGCAATTTATGATCATATTGAATAGTTGATTACATTTCTTATGAGACCAACTTGAAAAGCATTTCATAGCATGCGAGTATGTGATTTATTTTTGTTTTCAGTGTTTAAAAATTGATCACATTCCTACGTAGGTTCATTGACCCCTTACAAATATGATCGTACCTTTCTCACAGACGTTATTGTCTCGTATCCTATAACAGTGTAGCTAAATACAATCGAGTTACAAGGGTCATGGGAGCTTTTTTTAGATAGGTGTCTTGTAAATCATTATGTCGTCGATCGTCATATCAGAATACCCAAGGGATCGGCAGAAGTGCCTATTACAGGTACTAGAGGTATTTTCAATTATTTATAAAAGGAACGAGCACATTGTTACTCAACTTCTTCTTCTTTCTCTTGGCCTTTTTCCTAAACTGGGATCGTTCCTCAATTTTACCCTATACCACTAATTAATGATCATCCAAGAAAGCTTTCTATATATACACCTATAATTACTCAGATTATTCCATAAACAAACATGTAACCCATCCTACACGTAGATAGAATTGCCCAGAATAAGTACTAGGAGACCATACTTAAACATCACAAAGAATATTTGTCGGTTATCACATCAAATTACAAAAGATACATGATACACAAAACCTTTGAAATTCTCCGAATAAACCTCTGTTTATTGTATACCTCTCTTTATACGAAGTATTCACTATCGTAAGTAATTACGGACGAGATTAAATTTTACGCGTTTGATGACGGCACTTATGAAACCCGTCATGATATATGGCAGCAAAACTTTACGCAAGTTTGGGTGACAACGGCGCGTCAAAGTCGAGGGTGCGCTATATTATATCGCAAGTAGTCGCGAGTTGCGAGCACACGGCAGGCCGTGAAAGGCGGTCCGAAGTTGGTCGCGTAGACTCCGCTACGGGCCGTAGTACAGCGCTGAGCGCTCGCTCAGTCGGCGAGAAGCGGTCCACGCGACACGTCACCGCCCTCAGCGGCCGCTCGCACCTCGCTCGGCGGGAAACTTCTAAAAACAATCCGATTACTTTGCAATCCCAGAACCGATTCCATCACCGCCGTCGCGGTTATTAAAAAGTTTACCCCAAGTTTTGATGCTTTTTGACTTGCTACCGATAAAACTGGGCCTACCTCGCGTGATGTAACTTCTGCGACTTTGCCCTATTTACTAATACGATTGTTTCTCCGTGTAAGCCATACTTATCGCCCACCCTCCGACACATGGTAAACTCCGTGATTAACTCTGTTCGTGAAGTGTCACATCACTAACTCTCACGACCCCGGCAAAGTTTAATTGTTCGAGTGAATATTTAATTTGCAGTGTTCTCGGTGGCTCCGTCCGTTATAAGATCAAAAAGAAACTTTACACGCTAAATTAAATAAAAATTTGAAAAGTTTGTGTTGAATATTGTATTAGACAGCATACAGTAAAACTTTGAGTGAATAATTGGCGAGATGCAATTTTAATGCACAAAGAAATTGCACTTACGTTGGCATACAATTGAACGAGTCACATTCGTGTGGATCTTGAACTGCGCCATAACTCATAGTTACAGCTGAGCTATAAAAACATCGTAAGGTATCGAGGTTAGTTGTAAGACCGAGGAGGTTTTATGTGTTAAGTGTTGAGGAGGGTTAAGGCTGGGCGGGGTAGTAGACACGGATGGTGTGCGATGGTGGCGCCATGTTGTGCCTGGAGTCGCTGATGGCGCGGTGGCGCGAGCGCAGCGCCAGGGAGGGGGAGAGGCGCGCGCGCTCGCGCAGCCTCTGCTCCTCGGGGGCGGATGGCAGCCTGCTGCAGCTACTGCATAGAAGAGCCAGCAGCGCTATGTAAGTCACTAGATTTTACGTTCTGTACATGTTTGGGCTTTACATCTGAACGCGTTCTTACAATCAGCATTTATCATGTTTTTGAAGCCGTTCAAAAGTATTTCCAACAGAATCTTTCTAAACTTTTAGGAGATCAATTCATGTATCTTCTAAAACACCAATCTAAATTGGTATTGAAATATTAGATCACGTTTTCTTGAATAAGTGTGTGGGCAATTGAAGCGACGATATCTATTTGTAGAATTACCTATATAAATTTCTAAGTATCTTAGGTCAGACTTTATCAGGCTATACCTATATATTGTCACACGTTTCAAATAATCTATCCATTTTAGACAGAGAAGCCCTCTTTGTCCAACTAAATTAAAAAGTCAGACACTTTTTAACACATCACACCTAGGCATTCATTTCTTGTATTGGATCTACCGACAGTTTAATTGATATTTTAATAATAGGCGCAACTGTATAATGTTCATTTGTTTCCATTAAACAACTAATAGGTATTGTGGTGTTATTTATTACAGCTAGTAGATAGTGCAATTTTCCTGTTGACAATGATAAACTATAGGCTATATAGGTAACTATAATTGCTTTATTATGTTTTTTATGTTATGATAGGATATTATTATCCTAATTACATCCTATATACATCTAATTATTTTATATTTATACTTCGATGGAGCACGGTTTCCAGTACTTCAACGAAGATTATTGATAAAACTATGTAGATTATAAAATAAAATTAAACTTAACGAATGAGTTCACCATTATCTTTGGCCGTAACTACTTTCTAGATACACCATCGTTACCAAATAATCCCTGTACGCATAAAAAAATAAAAGCAATGAAATGCTTAGCATTAAACATTTCAACAAAAATATTCACTTGTCCAACAATATCTGATTAAATTACCCCTTTTATCGTCAGACATCCTGATTCAATATGCTCCAACATTTCCTACTCCCCTGGTAATGGTGACCACTGACCCCATCGCGTGACGTCACTGGAGGAAAACGTATGACCAAATAAATCACGAGCAATTAATCTTGAACACATTCAGATTATGAATGTGTGCCATTTTCTCTGAATAGGTGCAAATAAAACTCACTTTAGGAACGTACGCTATTATAAGGTAGTGTTTGGGATAGTGTACGGTGTAATGTTGAAGGGAACAATTGGTCACGTTAAATAGACATGCTTAGATAAAGAATTCTACAATAATTGACTTCGATAATTTTTAAGCGCTAGAGTACGACTAGGTGTATTGTATTGTATATTTAGTATTTTCGTTACGATTAATATCTTGTAAACAACAAAGTCTATTATACAACATTATCACATAAAGGAATCAGATTAATTTGGTCACAATCTTAAATCGAATGATGGAAATGGAAAAACATCATGAAAGAGGTTGACGTCCTTTTAACGCAATGACAACTCTATCCTATTCAAGCCATTATAGGAATTATAAGAAAAAACGAAAAACAGAGTAATCCAGTTCGTGGACGGAAAGTGTATTACAAGATTTTCAGTAGGTACATAGGTAGGTAGTGTGTAGAACCAGTATAAGCTGACTGTTGAATGTGTAAAAAGATCATACAAAGTGAGACCTTGATAAATTGGTTTTGTATAGTTTGATCAGTAGCCGTGTGTACATTTGTCCCTTGAGCGTCCTTGGGAGGCGTTAGAATGGGATCATCAATGCTATTGTGAACCTTAATGGTTATGTCTTCCTGTTACTTTATAGCTTATGGCTAGGTGCCATTCAATAACAATAAGTATTGATAAAGCAATTGCTCAGGCTCGGGATTTTTCCTTAGGTTAAAGAACTTCGTCGATTACAATTACAGAATCGTTAGTTATTTTGCTGGTTGTGGTAAGTATGATTATTGAATTAGAATTGTTTGCTTTTATAGTTTGGGTAAATTTTAATTTGGTTTTTCGGCTCGAGAGTTTTCAATCTTAAAACGGAGTCTGGAATTATACATAGTCATCACGTATTCGTTCCTAATTTATCATTTAAACTGACTAAATACTTTCAGCCTGACTGCCTCGTTGGCCGAGTGATCTCGAGGGTAAGGGGTCTCGGGTTCGATTCCCGGGTCGGGCAAAGTATTATTGGGTTTTTAAAAAATTCTCAGTACTAGCACGGAGTCTGGAACTGTGCCGGGTATATGGCAATAGGCTCACCCCCTATTACATGGGCCTCATAACATAAATTGAAAAGTGGGTGTTACATTGTACAGTGGTATAATATGCACCTCTGCCTACCCCTTCGAGGATAAAAGGCGTGGTGTTATATAAATACTTTCAGCTAACGGGTGTTGAGGCATAGAAATGTTTACAAATAAGTTATTTTCAACGAAAATAACCCTATCATTCCTAATAAAAAATAAAAACATTTTAGTAACTTATCTACTCATCAGCGAATAATAATAGCTTTCAAAATGTTGGAATGTGCTGTCTAGAGCTGTAATTAACGGCTCACCCTGCTAAATATAGCCTCCGAGTCCAAATAATTTGTAACTATAAATCTTTGTAAACTATACCGCCTTTTACTTTTCAACGAATTAGTTACTTTTTTTTCACTGTTTTTCTTTGCGCTATTTTTAGCGTAAAGTTTTTCAATTTACATATTCTTAGGTGTTACACGAAGTTTGGATATTGTTAAGCGTGTGGTTGTAACAAGAATTGCCTAAAGGTGGGTGTAGTTACACAAAGTTATAGCCTACAATACATAAACATATACTATGTGCAAGTATGAGTGTACAACGTAGTAATTGTTAAGCTTCAATGGTCTATTCTAAACAAAATACTTTAGCAGTATATATAGATTTTCTTAAGGTTATTTTACATCGTCTTTTATGATTTGCCCTCTTTTGCAAATACTACACACTACATTATGAATAAAACAATTATTTATACTATCGTATTTTCATTTGACTATTCTAATCAAAATACTTTAGCAGAGTAAGTTAGATTTTTACTAAGGTACATCGTCTTTTATAACTTTGGATCTTTTGCAATAAGGATTGAGAAGCTAAGTATATAGTTATGTCGCGGAGAACCTAACGGGTTACCGGGGCACCGGCTCGACGTGCAGGAGTAGGAACGGGGTGGTTTTTAGTCAGTAAGACTCTGACACTCCCTCCCGCCTCACCCAGGCGGGAGAAGTCATTCGATGATTTTCCCCACTTAAAAAAAAAGTATATAGTTATCTACTACTATCGATACTTTTCCGCCTTTTTTGCTTTTCTTGTTCTGTTTCTGTTTCTTATTACTGCAAGAATAAAAACCTTTTCGAAATAGTTATACAGAACTACTTGATTTCAAATCCATCGGTGTCTCTGCATTCTCTACAAAAAGTCTTAAAATAGAATATTCAGCCCTACAACCAAAACAAATTGCCGTACACAAAACAACAACAAAACGGGAAGCAAACAATTCTCGTTGATTGGGGGAGAGAAATAATATCTGAACATATATAATTTGCTTATCTTTAACAATTTGTGACTGCGTGGGGCCAACTAAGGGAAATAGGTTACTGGGGTGCCGACTGCCGCCTGCTGGGACAGCTTGGTTGCTTCACTGCACTTAGTATCGGCTACTTTGGCACTGCTTCGCCCTTAGCACAAGTCTAGAGTACATAATAACTACAGTACATACTGCTCGTTGGCCGAGTGGTCGCAATTGCGACTACTGTGCAAGGGGTCTCGGCCCGGGTCGGGTAAAGTATTACTGGGTTTTAAAAAAAATCTCAGTAGTAGCACGGAGTCTGGAACTGTGCCCGGTATATTGCAATAGGCTCACCCTATTACATGGGACTCATAACATAAATAGTGAACAGTGGGTGTTACCATTGTACAGTCGTATAATGTACACCTCTGCCTACCCCTTCGAGGATTAAAGGCGTGATGTTATGTTTTACATACTGCATCTCTGTCCAGTTTTATTTTGAGGAGTCGTATTTGGGAGTTTATTTTTGTAGCTGTGCGAGAATTTTGGTGCAAACAACTGTTCGTCGGGAATGTTGCTAGTATTACGGTGGACAAGTTCTGTATGCAAACGGGTGGGACGTGGAACAAACTGTCGCATGCAGCGAGTGCTGGTGATTTTGTTAAAATTGAAATAGAAATATTTTTATTAGAAAAGTTTTGTGTAACAGTGGAAAATTAATTCGATGCCTGAATAGATACCTAGATATAATTTGGTTTATGATGGTGTATTTGTATGAATTAATGGTACCTACTTAACAACACTATAGTTATCCTACGATCACGGAATAAAAAACATGCGATTAATCAGGTTAAAACTAGTTTCATTCATAAACGTCTCGCGCTTTATTCTCTGCGGGGTCCACAAGTGTACACGTAGCAATAGTTTTTGGCAGTCATTTCGAATTACTAAAATATTTTTGATGTCGTTTAAATGGGACTAATGACACTAATTGCGCCATTAGTCATATGGTCATAGATGTGGCTGCTCTGCAGAGAATGTCAAGTACATATTTGTAAAATTACATATTTTTAGAATACGTTTATTTAAATCAATATAATAAAATAAGTTCACTCCTTCCTAAAACCTTTTTACTCATAGACGTGGTGTAGTTAAGTACACCTTTACCTTTCATTAACAGGTGTAATATCACATAAACAAAATCTGACATAAATAAATAAATAACTTATTTTTGTCAGGAAGTGGATACCCACCCATAAAAAGTAATAAATAAAAGTTATTTGTTTATAATTTACACGTCGTTAGGAGGCCATTAATATTATTTAAAACTTGCTGAGCATAGGTGATGTGTTTACGTTGTGGTTGTTTACAAAAATATGTTTATCCGACCGTTAGGGTGCGCTGCAGGTCAAAACAAGTTTATACGATTATTCCTGTCACATAACTCATAAAGTTTTTCATTTTAATACGAAAACAAATGTATTATACCTCTATTTATAATTCTTAAATCTACAAACAGTGTGCGGCTGTGTATTATAGATTAGGTAAAAATCAATGAAATGATTTGTATTTCTATCTCGTCGGATTAGTGATTTGAAATGTGACTGCTGAACCAGAAGTATCTAGTTCAATTTCCGGACCGAGCACAGTATTACAAGGTATTTTGGGATATTACTTGTATGAATATTTTCTGTTAGTGTCGTTTCTTTGAAAAACTGAAGAACTCAAATAATGCTCCACTCGACACCGAGATCCTTTGCTCGCTAATGACTTTTAAAAACTACACGACCAATAATGAAGTCTATTCAAAACGTTACACCAAATTCCGTAAATATTTTAAATAAACAAAAATCGTTTTAAATCCAACATAATCAGAAAATAAAAGTAAATAAAATAACACGCGAAACTATTCCTATGGGGAAAAGAAACAACATAATATTATTGATATCTGTGTGGCCCAGTTTATGGCTTCAAATTGGGTCATCTTGACAAAGAGATGGTCAATGAGATGCATCCCCGCTTCCAGTGTGGACGAAACAAGGACCCTATGTTGCGAAATTGATTGATTATCACTATCGAAGTGGCTATGATATCTTATATATAAATCTAAAGCTGAAGATATCTTAGCTATCTTTTCTATAACCTATCTATCTGTAGATTTACTTACTGAGATAGAATTATGACACATTTTGTGTGGAGCTTGTGTATTAAATTGCCGTAAATGAAAAAATGAGGAAACGAAACAAAAAAAAAATACACATTATACGCAAACAAATGAATAAAGCTGAAGAGTTTATTAGTTTGTTTCAACGCGCTAATCTCAGGAACGGTCTAATTTGAAAAATAGTTTTATTGTTGGATAGTGCATTTATCGAGGAAGGCTATAAATTTAAAACATCACGCTGCAATCAATAGGAGCCGAGCAGAGCGGGTGAAATGGCGCGCATGTAGCTAGTAGTCTATTTGTTTATTTATTGATCTCAGTTAACTATTCTATTACTATTTTTTTAAAACAAGATTCTTAGTAGTAGCACGAATTCTGAAATTGTGCCCGGTATATGGCCTCATCCCCTATTACATGGGACTTATAACATAAATAGTGAAAAGTGGGTGTTATATTGTAATGGCATTAAGTGCTGTAATGTGCACCTCTGCCTCGGGGATAAAAGGCGTGATGTTATGTTATTATATTATTGACTGTCTCAATATCAGCAGATAGCACAGGAATATGAAAAGATCTAGAAGTAATATACAGCAGATGTGATATTTATTATGCCCTTCTAATATAAACTTTAAAATAGTAAATGTTAGAACTAAAATACCAGAGATGCAACTTTTTTAACATTCATAAATCTCAAAATAAAACTTTCAACCAAAAATAAAAGCAAATGATACAGAAACTCACTCGAGCGATGCACCATAAAAGTTATCGAGCCGATACTGACTGTTTTCATGTATTGGAAGGCAACATTTCACTTATTCTTGTTTCGACTCCAGCACACCAACCTATACCATTCTATCTTTCAAAACAATTTGAACTTTATTGTAGATCGATATGGTTGAAAATCTATAAAAGACTGGTCTATTCTATCCTTTTACCACCAAATAAAATGAAAATACAAGTGTTTGTCTTGTTCAGAAGTCCACTGGGCACCCACTCCGGTACTCTCCACTATTTGTTGGTCGTCTTACGTAAGCAGCTCCGGATATTTTTAAACGACACCCGTATTTTCAATTGTTAGCTTTTACCTAGTATCTAGAATGTATTTCAATTTAATGTACTAACGAAATAGTATTGCTTAAAAATGTGAAAATAAAATTTATCTATATATTAATAAATACTTATAAAAATTTATATAAAGACATGACAAAAAGCTCCATATTATTTAATCACTTTTAGGGCATCCAACTTTCCTACGCAGTACATATTTCATTCTTTTTTTAAATTGGACATAATAATCAGCACAATATTATTAACCAGCTATATTTATCTAGTTCTACAATCAGCCAGCATTGTTTCTATAAACAAAATGCATGTAATCTACTTTGTTTGCCACCAGTATACTCGACTTGCGACAGGGTAAACACTCTGTTATTGACCAAAGCAGTAATTATAAGCTAAGAGTAGGGTCAGCCATAAAATCTGGCTACAACCTCACGAAAAGGTTCCACAAAACTAGGTTTACAACTGCCTTCTGCTCCACTTTCTTTCTCACTTGTTATTCAGAGTTTCATAATATTAACTGCCTCATTAGTCAGCGGTCGTTTATGGCACTACCGAGGATACGATCTCGGGCTTTAATCAGTCGTATAGAGCTACATGATTGACAATAAAATTAAAACTAGTGAATAGTAGACGTACTTATATCATTCTGATACCGTCTTTGTAAAACAAAAGGTAATGTTATGTCTGTGTTGTGCTGTGTGCACATATAAATGGCACGTTAATGGAAATTATAATAGGCAGTGGCGTGCAGTCCATATAGGCAAATAGGCTTTGCTTGACATAAAATGTACTAACGCGTTTATTAAGATTCAATAATATAATAAAAGTTTGTAAAAAAACGGCTAACATAAATATACATTCACATATACTATACACGGACCGCACGCCTTTGTAAAGCAATGAATGCGCGCCGCACGCACCACGCATGCGCTGCTATTCCTTAAATCTTGGTTGGTGGTTGTGACGTCACAAAAAGTATGCAACGCGCATGCGTGAAGGTCACGTGACTATGGTCACAGCACAGAATAACCATTCATAAACGCAAAAAATTATTACACGATTCAATCTAGCCGGACTTGATGAAATTGTGAATCTGCGCCATCTATTGAATTTTTTGTTAAAACTTCTGAACGCGTTCGGTATAATGGGAATGTCTTTTTATAATTATGCATACTAAAAAAATATGTTTCAGGTGTTTTAATTAAATCTTAACATTTTTACGCGTTGTCGCTTTATAGAAACTTTAAACGAGGAGTTGACTTTATTATTTTAAAAGTTAAAAGGAAGTTATCGAAACGTCAAGTTGCCGCTACTCAAAGTTTCAAATTATTATCAACGAATGTTTCTTATTGGAAAATAATAATAAGACAATGATGACTTATGTAAATTAACGTTTTGTTTTTTTTTATAATTAAACACTGTGTTGCCTTAATGTTTTAGCTATAATTTTTTTATAATAAACACTCAATTGACTACGATGGGTAATGACTTTCCAATGTTTTCGGCCATATTGTTTTCATGTGATGTGCGATCGCTTTGTTTATGTTTTCGTTTAAATTATAAGGAATTAGTTTTAAACATAAAGTTGCATAAATATGTGTAGAAGTAGTAAAATATATGTGTCGGTTTTTCAAATAGTGTATTTGTTTATCAGTGTCTAGTATATTATTCGATTGTGAAGTTTGTGTTGATAATAGGTAATTTTTTTGTGTTTGTTTAAAGTTAAAAACAGTAAGTTTTCGCAAAAATGTGTCCTATAACGACTAGATTCAGGTAATGACCATAGGCAGAACTCAAGTTACGAGAATTGACCCAAGTCAAAGGTAGGTAATGTAAATATGTAGGTACTATAATGGATCTTTTATATGATGTTCTTGTTTATTGATTGATAATTCTTAAAAATACATATCAACTTATACCTCGGGTTGTTTTGATTTACATATTAATTTATTATTAATAATTATGTAATGTAATAACAAATGTACCGCTTATACTCGGCTCGGCCACAGCCGGCCGCGCTTGTTGTTGTTTTGTTTGTTGGTAGGTACCTACGTTCTTAAATTCGTAATTATGATTTTGAATAGATTATTTAGCAATTTGATAATTGAATTTGGTTCATCAAATTTATGATTTATTATTAGTATAATAAATAGATGCTTCATTATTTGTAAGTTTTGTTGGCTTATTCGATAGCTGATGTAGTACTTTACAAAAAATACGCGAGATGTCAGTGTATGTAATTTGGCGAAAGAATAAACCACAATATTCTTGAACGCACTTTTCAACAAAATATATTCTATACATGTACCTGTCTTGTAGGAGTATGATTGTATGACCGGGGGGGAGGGCTTTAATCATACGATATTTAGTTGCCTACCCTGTCTCGAAAATCTGTGCACGCCACTGATAATAGGCCTCATTGGCCGAGTGGTCGCAATTGCGACTGCCGGGCAAAGGGGTGTCGGGTTCGATTCCCGGGTCGGCCAAAGTATTACGGGGTTCTTTAAGAAAACTCAGTAGTAGCACGAAGTCTGGAATTCTGCCCGGTATATGGCAATAGGCTCACCCCCTATTACATTGGACTCATAACATAAATAGTGAAAAGTGGGTGTTACTTGTACAGTGGCATTGAGTGCCGTAAAGTGCACCTCTGCCTACCCGTTTGGGGATAAAAGGCGTGATGTTATGTTATGTTTTTGTAAACTATAATACTTTTTTTAATATGCGAATTATTTTTATTTTCTTCTTTTAAAAATCGTTGCCCCACACTAAGCTTTTCTACTGTACCGTGGGCGCGTTTACAAATATACAAATTCACATACACATGACACGCAAACCCGAAACAACAATTTGTTGATCACACAAAGAGTTGCTACGAGCGAGAATCGAACCCGCTACACGTTACGCGGCTGCCGGTTGCCCAGCCAACGCATCAACCATGCAGTCATAATATAATAATACATACTATTGAAAGTTGAATATATCCCATAGTAAAATACGTTTAGAAGGAGAATGACACCTATAGTTGTCCTGTCAAGAACTAAGTTTGAGTGGCATAAAATCGAGAGAACTATTACTTCGACGTTAAAGTGTTGGCATGTGAAGCAGTTGCCATCTCAACTTCGTCAATAAAATAGTTCTTGCATCTAATGGCCGTTTTGGCATGCTAATTCAAGTGAATTGCCCGAATGTATTTCAAAGATGGCTCCAATTTGTATTAAGTTATTCAATATTTTCCATTCAGAGATATTTTACGTCTCGCTGACTTTTTATTAAGTTTTCAGTGGGCTCAATTGAACTTGAATTTGGTTAAAATTTAACCGTGGTCAATATAAAATGGTACATTTTATTTAAATATAGTTGTATTGTTGCTAGAATTAGAGACATCGTTCGCGTTAGTTTAGATCAAACTAGATTAAAGAATGCAACCTTTATCTCTCTTGACTTCTCTTATATCAAGTTTTATTTAAAAAATATTGTATAGTAGATGCGTGTCTTATTCATAAGCTTATTGAAATCCCAAACAAATTAATTAAATATCACACACAGCCTGTGAAATTCAGTTTCAGTAAATTTGAACATTATTCGTAGCTCCGAAAGTCTTAGAGATACGAAGCCTTATTTTACATAAACCGTAATTTAAAATTACGATTTTCAGTGAAACCGTGCGAACATTTACGTTATTTTCATTGAAGAAGAATTTACGCATGTGTTCCGGAAATTGTATCTCGTAATTTTGTTTAACCTTCAGTAATTTTACAGGTATTTTAAACACCTTTTTAACGACGCCTGATGTTCTCAGAAAAGTAAAAAGGTACTTAAAGATCTTAGGAAAAACTGATTTTCCAAGAAAATTGATGACTTATATACAACCCTATTAAATAACCGGCTTTTGAGGAATATAAGTAAGTTTAAAAGATACAAACGTTTTCGAAAAAAGTTTTATACCATCAACCTGATTCTTCAATTTAATAACGAACGCGTCTGCCAACGCAATTTCAACCTTAACAGCTATCTCAAAACGTCAAAAGGAAAAGTAGAACACTGTTATATTATTCTTGCAAAAAGTTACGCTATAAATCTTTGTACAATGCGTACGTAAAGCTCACATTCGGCTGCTGTCAGAAGTTTAACCGTCGGATAAAACAAAGTGGTCTGATAGTGGTTAATACTGTAGTATTGTTTTGTGTACAGTAATACTATTAAGTAAGGTCCTTTTTTAATTTCAGTGACTAACTGCATTCTGTCTGATGATAAGATAAAATTTAAGTAAAAATTCCACAAGATGAGCCCTTTACAGTACTTAAATGAATGATCTTTCTTTAAGCGTTAGATCTAATTCTATAAACAAATAATTCATCAGTTTTTACGTAAATAAATAAGAAAACGTTGGGTTATAGTGACCTATTTCGAGTCTCTAAGATAAATGCATTATATTCGAGGCATCGGAGTGTCGGCACGTATTATATTATTGATTCCAGTAATTACTCGCTGCTAGCGAGTCCGGAACTGTTGCCCACAAAACCGGGCCACGTCCGAACCGTGAACGTCTCGGTTTTATGATTGATAGCGACGAACGGCTTGAATTTTTAAAGTTAGTATATTAATTTTATAGCATTGAGTTGTAAAGTTTTAATCTGCTCTATTTCTTCGTTAAAAATGTATGAACTGAAGCTAATTTAAACTTAAGTAAGCATTATAATTTAGTTTTAAAGTTAAAAACAAGAAAATTAAAAACATATTCAACTTAAAGTTTTCGTAGACCAATTACCGACCGGGCTACGGTACTACGGCACTACGAGCCGCTACGACACGACTACGAAACTTACAAATATTGACTTTTAACTTTTTTCTTACAGCAAAGGCATACTTAAACATCCTATTTGCATTACAAATACTTACTTGAGGCCCATACATTTGCATTTTAAGTTAGTAACAAATTAATTTTCAGTAGCTCTTTGAACTGAATAGAATTTTCTTTTGGCCACAGAGGGTTCAATTTACTTCCTCACTGAATTTTGATTAATATTTCGCGTTGAATTTTAAAAATTGTTTATCACAAAACTTTTTCCTTGGTGTAGATTGGTTTAATGATAATATAACACGTGATACTGTTTTCAAAATTGAAGTGATTAGAGGCTCCCAAAATGCCTTTCTTCACGATCCAATTACGTAATGTAAATTAAATTACAGCTTACAAGAAAGGATTTATTATATCCTACTTGTGTAAGGTGTACGGGAATTGTATTGACGTAAATTAATTAAATATTTCGTTATACACACTTTGTAAAACGTGTATGCGTCATTAAATGTATACAGATATTTTGTGTAAAATTAAACTCACTATATACACTTGTACACTAAATGTAATGAATACTCTTTTACGTGTATTTAACAAGAAGACTTTGTAATTAAGAAAAGAAAAAGAATAGTTAGTCTCACTAAACAATAATAAAGGATGCATTTGTCTTTCCACAGAGTGATTAATAGTTTAGACGCGACAGCAGAACAGCGAACATTTAATTTGCTTAAACTTTGGCACGAATTAATTTGCGCTGTCATTGTTTTTATCGCCTGTGAAGCAATAAAGGCTTGGCTCGAAGTTAAAAGTTAGCTAGGATTTCTTCTAGAGGCTTCTACACACTAACTTTTTTTTTAAATTGGTGATTGTAATTGCGAATTATGTCCCATAACACAAATACTAGAAATCGAAAAGAATCAGAATACTTTAAAATTATTAACTAAAAACCCATCAGCCAATTAATATTTAAAATAATCCGATCAAAATATATGACTGTCATTGGTATTGCAACACATTAATCAAAATGTGCAGTGTATTATCGCATTAATCGTATTGCCAATCAACCGCTTCTATTTCCAATAAACCGATAATTATTAATTTGTTCGTAATAGGTAGTATTGTTAACTTATATGAGCACGTAATATCAGAGTGTGGGTCAATTTAATCACTGAAACTGGCACAAAGTTCCAACAATCTGCACTTAGCAACTTCTACGTAATACATCCTGGCAGCGAGTAATGGATTTAGGTAAACAATCCGCTACGAAAGTTAAACAGTGGTGTATAGTGACTGTATGTACAGTCTAATTCCAACTTGAGTCTATAGACATTCGACTGTATTATGAGATAAGAGAATAGATATTGTGTAAAATCTGATTTTAAGTAGCCTAACCGGCTGAACTTTTTGAGATATTACCGAGTATTATTTTATACTTTTATGAACTTATCTATGTTAGTTACTAAGATGTGATATTGAAGGACATAAATAAATGTTTTTTTTTATAAAAGAATTGGGAGTTTATATAAATTTTTTACAACGTTTTTTCCTTTTTGGTGCCATGTTAAAAACATTGTATTACGTTTGAGAATATCGAGAGATGTTACGTACGTTATATACACATATTATTTACCGATTTCTTATTGACAACATATTTAACATTCCACCCACCCGCTGTCTCTCTTCCCACATCAATTAAATCCAAACCCCGCGTACAGGAATCAGTGGAGTTTAAATAACGGTGGTCCTTTGAAGCCGGTTAATTACACCGAGCATTCGACAATGATGGCCGTAAGGCAGCTTACGCACTGTCTCCGAACCGGATCCGAGATTTTCCAAAATAATAAAAACGGTGTTTTGTGTGTGTTTTTCTGAAGCCTTTCAGTGAATTTACGAAATTGTGCACGAATTATAGCAACAAACTGAATAAACAAAACAATAAATAATCTATCAATTATTTTCTGCATTAAATAATTTAAACATTCCAATGCACACAAATTAATCGGCTTATAAAATACTATTCTGAAATAATGTCAACTACAATGAAAAACATCATAGTCAGATGTGACGTATCCGAGCCGAATCTCTGGCAGTCCGAAAGCGTCCTAAACCCGCTTCCAAGGAATCGTCCACGATGAGCGTTCGAGACTGGCGGACCGTGAAAAACCGGATTTGTCCTACTTAGAACTTGTTTGCTACTTATTTATGTTAGGCACAAGTGTTTGTGGATTCGTATTTATAAATGAACCGCTTTGGATGACCCTTCGTTATGTGTAGGGTTGAGGCGTATCGGGTGATGATACATTGGTTACAAGTTGGCTCCCATAATGACATTGATTGAATGATTTCTTTGAAACAAGTCTCGAGGTATGAAATACATGGGTGTAGTGGGATTATCCTTGAGCCATGCTTTCACGGTGTTGGGGACTTGGGCATTAACACCATTTGTGGTTTATGGTAAATGATTGATTAAAGAAATACATATGTATTTTAAGTCTTAGAAACAAAATATGAAGTTGTTTAATAGCTTTTGTATCATGCTTTTCAATACTCGTACATGTACAGATTTTATAATATTACTTTTACAAGTTTTTGAAAAAACTACATGAAACACTAGCTACTTCTATCAAAACAAACGTGTCATTATGTATGTTTAAAAATTAATATAAACATATAAAAAGATTAATATTAGAATTACCTGATTAAAATGAACAGAACACAAATAGATCAAAGTTATATTTAATATTCCTGGTCATTGAGGTAATCTAATAATAGTACGTTCATACTTATAGATTGTAACCAAAAATATTCATTAAAATTATATCACACGACCTTTTACTCTACCTTTATCATTTACGTTATAGATATTTATAAATAACATAACATCACGCCTTTTATCCCGAAGGGATAAGCAGAGGTGCAAATTGCGGCACTAAATGCCACTATACCTCTACAATGTAACACCCACTTTTCACTATTTATGTTATGAGTCCCATGTTATAGGGGGTGAGCCTATTGCCATAAGACTGGGCACAAATCCAGACTCCGTACTACTACTGTGATCATTTTTTTAAACCAATAATACTTTGCCCGTCCTGGAAGTCGAACCCGAGACCTCTTGCCCGGCAGTCACACTTGCGATTACTTGGCCAATGAGGCAGTCTTATCATTTATAAATACTCCATGTGTATATGCATACATAAATACGCGTAAATTAACATACATACATATGTACGTACATATCATACTATACGCATGCTTTCTTTTATTTACACCACGAAATAACCGACACCATCACTACTACACTACTCATCTAACAACCAAAAGTGCCTTTAGCCAAACGCCACTTTAGCGCTTGTCTACCAAGAGACTAAAACTAAATGTATGGGGATGACATTGACAAGTGTCAAAATTTACGTCAATCCCATATAATTTCGTTTTCTATTCTACATGTACACAAGCGCTAAATGGCATTTGGCTACAACTGGGATTTAACTAATCTTTAGTAACTAACAAATTGAATTATTCGAAACATCCACTCACTTCGGCTCGGCTAGGGAGCCTTATAGGGATAAGTTTAAACTTTTTGGTACTATTTTTCTGTGTAAGCTGTTTTACTATTATGTCAAGGTCAGTAATTATACTGAGTTTCAAACATATTTACTGCATTTCAATACTATTTCTTTATTTTCTCAATGCTAAAAAACTGTGAGTACTTTTCAAACCTAAGTTTTTTTCAAAACTAAGAAGAAAATAATATGTACCTGTAAATCAAACAGACCAAAACTTTATAACTATCACCCATGTGGTTTGTTATCCACATCGAAGGCCCCTTTCATTCAAAATCCTGATAGCAAAAGATAACAAGATAAAATAATTATAAATATAAACTGCATAGGTGCTATATTGGCATATCAATGCGATAAAAGTAATCAATCGTACTTCATTAATCCAGATGGCCACTTGAGTGTCATCAATTTGATCCAATAAATACCTCTCAATATTGCTTAATGATCCGATTCACTTTTGTGGTTGAATACCCTTTTATTTTTATTTCTTTTTTATCAGTTCACCATTTATTTGAACTCCGAGGACAATGTAGGTTGTTCATTCGTCCGAAGACTAAACAAACATTCGTACATTTATTACATTACACCCTACACGCTTTGACCAAGATCTTAAAATAAAAGACACAGAGTTCAAAATGGAGATCCAAAACCTTTTTTGAACTAAATTTTGACCACGACTGCTGAAAGCAACCGATAAGATTACACAAACATTCAGCTTTTAAAAATGAAAGACCTCCTTTCACAAAAATACGGATGACTACAAAATCAAATAACTTTAATCTATCAATCACCTGGTAATCCCAAAAATTCAAATTTATTACCACCTGTATTATGTTATTTATTATTTTATTATTATGTTACAGCTACTAGTAAAATAACAAGACCTCAAATTAAAACCGATATCCAGTATAATGTTTCGTCGATCGCAAATTGCTTGAAGCTAATTCTATTTTCGATGCTAGGTACTATAATAAAGTCTATTGAGTCTAGAATAATACTGAAGTTAATCTCAATTCTACTAAAAATAGCTCAACGGCGGTGAATGAAACTCCGCTGAATGAATGAGAATTCGTTTTAGTGGAATTAATTGTCTGCCTATTTTCGTACCGAACAATATTTTCAAAGTCAGCGTATTTGTCTGAAACTTGTCGTGTTTTCACATATACTCAAATGTATCCTTAAACGTTTAATAAAACTTTAAATAAACAAATATTTGTAAATAAATTATATTGACTAGGACATAATTCATACGGGGCATAATTTTATACATCCAGGATTCGTTTTTAAATACAAACCGGGCCTATATTAATACCCTTTAGATTTAGACAGTAGCCATCGATAATTTCGCTACAGATCTAAAAACGGCGCAGTAAACCATTACATTAGCATAGCAAAAAATAGCGCCAACATTGAATTAAATCACGCCTCGACGAATCGCGACGTGAATTTAAACTCCCCAAGCCGTGACACCGATACTTTTCAAGTCACCTCACACAATTTTTTCGCGCTCGACTTGCCGAAAAAGAATCACTTGCCGAAGACTCGGTTTTGTAACGGTATTTTAGAAAAGACTTTTAGATTTTTCTGGTTCACCCGTATAGATATCGCCGAGGCTTTGGAAAAGTGTAACGACTTTTTGTACTTGAATACGAGACCGTGGCTTTGATATTGTAATGTCTATTGAGGGATGCAAACCCTATTGTCACCTCGGTTTTGTCGCTAACATAATATATGCGAAACCGAGATAATTTGATCATCTTTTTAACAAACTAAATCTTTCTAATTTTAACAAGATTTATCTTTATTCCTGTTCTTTGCCCTTTTCGCCAAATCGAAACGCTAAAAATAGTAAAGTAAGTCAAAAGAAAAATTGCAAGCTAACATCTTAAGCGTCGTACTCTAAGAAGTTTTTATTACTTGTATAAATCATAAGAAAGGGGACGTACATCATGTCCTAGGATCCAATTTAACACCGACTTACAATTACACTCGCGGGGAAGTTTGACATAGTACTTAAGAAGGTTTATTTGAAGACTTTTAAAAGTTCCCGGTCAAGATTGATCACCACATTTCGTCTGATGGTCTACCGGCACGTCTGACCTCCTTCCTTAGGCCTTGAAATATTTCTATACCCATTACAGGTACTTTATTGGATTATACCTACATAAATACCAAAGGTACAACGACACTGAATTCATGGTGCGGGAATGCTATGAATTACTTTCGATATCCTCACTCGTAAATCACTGAACCAAATGTTATGTTATGACAAATTGTGAATCGTTTATTTAATTCGTTTTTGTTAACTCATGTGGACTCATGCTTCAAAATATATTTCGCATTGGAGCTCATTGAAACGTAAAATATGTTAACCAATGGAAATTCATTTTAAGTTTTAGAAACATGTAAGTACTCGTAGGGACCTATTAATAAAGGTGTATTCGCTTGGTTACATAAAGTTTGTTTATTCCACACATTTCTCATAGATATCATCTAACAGTAGCACCCGTCAGGATTAGTGAATCGTACCGAGGTAACGATGACAGGCTACAAATGTTTACCATAGGAAGTGTGTTATTGTGGCGCATGTCCATGGTGGCGGCAATTTGACGCCATTTGCCGCCAAAACGACAAATATGGCCGACCCAGTTCCCGCGTCGATGACTTCGTGACGCACGGCGGCGGCTGCAACTATACGAAAATGTAGACTTGGAAAGGATACGTGTGTAAGATTATCTTGCATATTTTAGTTATAGGTACCTCGAGTAAATAGCGTGGGTCATTAACCTTTAATGGCAAGTCTGACCGCAATTTACTTTTACTTTTTTGTGGTTCAATGGTTACACGTGAAACAAGTATGAACTCATAGTATACCAAAATACCATGGTAAGATTTACCTACTAGTAAGAAAATTTCAACAATTATGTCATATAATGTTATTCAATTTTTTATAGGTAGTTACTACATAAATCATTATTACATTTGATCACGTACACAATTCGATAATTTTTATAGCTGTTTAACGTATATTTTAACTTTCGCAATGCGGACTCCAAGCTACGAGAAAAACTTGAGCCCAAAATGCCGACTCATGTATACGCATGCTTCTGTTTAATACGAGCAAAATAACGTATGAAGAATGTTATAGAGCCAAGAACGAAATTCGATTTATTATTTATAAATTGTACATACATAACGCTTTCTAAAATAGGTCACGAAACATTACAAATTCCCTCTTGTCTTTCGTTATGTCATTTAATTAATTACTGTGTGATGTGACATGTGTCCAGGCGGCAAATTGAATCACATATCTACACACGGTTAAGCTTTTGTAAGTACCTAGCGACGATGAAGAGGTCAATTCAAAATTTCTCCAACAAAAACCTAATTCAGTTATCGCTTTGGCAAAAACAAAATCGTCTTCCTGGTTTCCATATTTAACAAAAAGTCAAGTATTTTTATATGTTATAACATATTATGTAAGTAAAGTGAAACGGTTCACTCAATCAAAACGGATGTACCAAGACGTTCTGTCATACGATAAGGAGAACACTTAACTCGTTTTTCTTTTTTATCTGTGCCTTGTAATAAATAAAAAAGTAAACGCCACATTTGGAACTCATAAATTTGCTTTTATTTTACTTCGCCGAATGTTCTTCGACTTTTGTTAAATTTATTTTAGCTGACTGATATAAAAGTGGTGTTTAAACGAACACTCTTGCACGGCTTCAAGTGTTTCAAGCGGGAATAGCCATGACATCAGATTTAACTGACAGGACGCGACGAACTGAGTAATTGGACAAAATGCTGATTTCTAAATTAGCATTACAGCTTTCGGTCACGCCACTGACTTCGGTTGACATTAAACGTTCGCTCAGTTTGTACTGTGCGCAGCATTAAGGGTTATATACCTGAATATACTTGCACGCCATTTGTGACGTTATCGCGTGAAAAACAAGGGTTATATTAGGGTGTAAAGTCTAGGCGTGTATAAGCACGATGGAGAACCAACACTATTTTACTTTCGGCCAAAATAATTTATTTGGATTTTGCGTTTTATGATACCGTTTTACACATAAACCGAGACAGGCTCAGAATAAAGTAAGTCTGGTACAAATTAAAAGAAATGGTCCGCTGTAGGTAGCGCTGCACGGTACAAATTTTATCTTTAGTAATCTTTTTGCTTCCCATGGGCCCAGCGAGGAACCACAAAAGAATTTTATCAAAACAGAGCGAGTCTATACTAAGGATAGAAAAAAAAAGTTTTGAATATTGAACCTATACAATATGCATAATAATTACACACTTGATTATCCATGTCAGAGTATTTTTAGGTCATCGTTAAAAACCACCTTGTTTGTTAAGATCCTGCACTTTTGTGTGTACAATAAGCGATACAGTATAAAATCAATAAATAAGGTTGTATTAAAAGACTACCCGATCTATTGTTAGATTCGGTTGTTTTTTTGTTTGTATGTATGTGATAAACAACATTACTCAATTGTTACCTTGCCCTTTGACAATAAATCAGATGTAAATCTAGTCAGCAAAATGCCTTCATAAATAAAACTGGCTATTTTAGTGTTCAGACTAGTGACAAGTCAAAACAAGTTGTTTGTCGCCTAGATAGAGTTCAGATTTATTTGTGACGGTAATGTAACAAATCAAGGAGATTGAGCGTCTTATAGCGTCCAATCTAACAATCACAGGTTTATCTGGGCTATGGTGATTCGTGAATGTATGTGTGTGTGTGACGGACACTGACAAATTTAGGGTTGTCAACTATGATTAGCTATGATTTACTTGCCGATTAAGCGAAAACAAAAGTGCACACTTTTCTGTTACGAATGTTTCGATTAATAATGTTCCTTTTCTCCACATGTTTGTCACTGACTAGGCTTTTCTCATAATAGGCCTACGTATTAAATGCAGATCAAAGATGTATTCCGTGTAGAGATCGAAATCTCGGCATGACACGTAGCACCGTTTACTCAATATTGAGTCCAAAATATCCCAAATACAAATACCACAGGTAATTCTCTATATAAAATATAACATCACCAACCCTGTCACTACCAGACGGGGTCATAAAGACCTACATGACAATAAACTTGACCTTCACTAATCGCACGTAACGTTTGTAAGACTCCATCGCCTTGTTAGGGAACTCTCCGCTTTACGACTGTACTGCTTATATTGAAACAAAAACGTTTTTGTTTTTGTCGAGTACGCAATTGTTTGTTATTAGCAATCTGAAGATCAAATTATGAGGATTCCCTCATTTTCCTGTCTCAAATAATGGAGTAGATCAAAGAAACATGATACGGTATTTTAAAAGCGACCTTGTGGTTACGATAAGTATCTACCTACGTTTTTCTAGGTAACTAGCTAATTGGTAAATTAATAGGGGTTGAATTCCTGAAATATTTTAAAACTTGTTAGTTTCAATATCAGTTTCAATGTCTAACACATTTAGGATATATTTCATCCTATCCTCCTACAGGAACAGTATTGAATCCTACGAAAATCGCAGACAAACTCCTAGTATTTTCACATTCACATGCTTATCACGCTCGCGTGGTAAGTCATCTACGATTCAGTCGACGTGACCGCTGTCTTATCAACATTGGCCATGTTTGATTTTATTATAGAGAGCAAACTAACCCTTCCACACGTCACTTTCATGGTGCTAGGGAATGCGTGCGTCTTAACGACCATGAATATTTCCCCGCTGTTGTCTATGGCGTAACGTGACGGTAAAACTTGCGTGGAATATTACAGACTATAAACAGTTTGATTGTTGATATGAATAGTATGCGAGTATGTTTGCATAGCAACGTCTTCTTTGGTGAGAATGTTTAAGTCAAAAGAACGCCTAGTATTTGGGAATTTTCATTAGTTCTTTCAATTTAAGTCTTCAGTTCTTAGTTATTTATTTCGGAACGTAGCGACGTTATTTTTTTATTTGTTCTTTCAATTTACCTTTTGTAACTTTTGCATTTATTACATCTAACTTCAGGTTGATTGTACTCAAGAAAACCTTCAGCTTTTATACATCTGACATCTTAGCCAAAATTAGTTATCGCAGCCACCATCCTGTTGAATCTACAACAGTTTGCTGAATTAACATTTCGCTTCTTCTAAAACCTGTCACTGAATAAATCCCTGACATTAACGAATTATAAACATTTAAGTGTACTGGTCCTTGTGGTCTCAAGTAAGCTTGTTAGTGGTGTCCTTAAGGGTACGTCGGACAGCCCAGAAGGGTCACTTATCGGGAGTTAGGCCGCGCCTACAAATCGTTCTCATAAATCTCCGGACGCCGCTGACTTTGCTCATAAAATAAGTTAGTCGATAAATTGAATGAGGATACCATCTATACTCGGAATTTTAATTCGATTCCAGATTTGACAATTTCAGTGTGGCAACGTTATGACAAGTACTAAATAGTGACGTTGCGAAATTATTCGATATGGAAATGAAATATTTCTGGATCGATTCTTCTCGTTTATAATAATTATAATTTTACTCTCGTGAACTAAGTTTATCAGGAAATTAAATATTTCTGAACCGATAATTTAGTTTTGACGATTAATTAACGATCTGAGACGTTTCTTTTATAATTGTGTGTGAAATAAATAAAAAAATGTAATCATGAAGGAACATGACAAATAAAACAGATAGATGTATTATGGTAATAAGTTATTTTATAAATTGTCGCCGTCATCGCTATCGCTATCCTGTCATTTTCTGTAACATTTATTATAAAACACACACACTGATTGTTTATCGATTTTTGTGTACATCACTACACTATTATATGTGGTATCATTATTTCACAAAATGACAGTAGCTATTGTCAAATCTGGAATCTAATTAAAATTCTGACTATAGTGGATATTTTCGATCGTAGTAATCCTGTAGACTTTTGTTTCTGGTTATACTCATCCGGGTTTATCCTGGATAGCTTCGATTTTATGTGGGCGCAGGAGGTAGGGCGTGACCGCGGTTTCTCAGTAAGAAACATTTCGAAATCCTAACTTGATTTGCATGATATACTCGTTTTACGCTCAACTGCGTGGCTAATATATTATTTTTCTATTATATAAAATTTTATGAATGGGGCATGTTCTTTTCCAATACACTTAAAAGACCAAATGATGGCTATCTCTCAATTTCACAATGAAATGTGTAACAGAAAGGCACGGCCTCTACTTAAGAGGTCAATGTACCTTTAATTGAAGTATCTATTCTGTAGCCATATTTTTACCTACTAGGGAACTTATGACATTCGTACTGAGTTACATGTAGGTAAGTAGATTTTGATCAACTTATAATGACACTAATACAATACTCAGTAATAAACAACATGTGTATTGGAAATAACCCTAAAAAACTTTCCGTATTGTCCCTACAATTTTCCAGCTAAACCAATACAAACAGAGGTGTCGAGTCGTATCAGATTAATGATCAAAAAGAACCACTAAACCAGGTCTCACTGCGTCGAGTATCGATTAACGTTCCATGTGTGAGTTGAAGTGCTAAGTGTAGCACACATAGACAACATATATCAAAGAAAGTGTAAACAAACACTTAAGTTTGCTTCGATTTGGACATCGCTTTGACTTGAGTTAGAGGTGATTAGGAAACTACCTTTTTCCCTTGATAACAATTTATGAACCTTTATAAAGTTAATTTTCAACAAACATTCATGTAACATAATATTCGTGTCGTTTCGTGTCTGTTTATCCGATGAAAAAAACATTGATATCGTTTTATAGAAGCCATAGGCAGCAAAAGAAAATAATCATTATTATTTTAAATTTAAATGTCGAACTTTGAAGGTTCCGAACTTTTTCTTTTTTTTCCGTATTTGAATGGAATATTTGGAATGGATTTGAATATATCTTGTCTTGTCGAATCTTAACCGGCCTTTTTTATTTACGAGATTCATACCTTAACCAGCCCTATAGGTTGGTAAGATATAGTATAGGTAATATAATAAATGTTATCTGACAGTAGCCTATTTTTTGTCTGAACCTAACTGCGTAGATAAAATGGCTAGATATTTTCAATAACTGAAGTAATGGCCTGTCATCCTTTTGGTCCCTTTTTATATAAAATAGCTGGCTGATAATTTCCCTACTTGTCTCCACCAGCCAGCTGTTTCAGCTTAGTGCATTATCGTAATCTAATTCGACACGATTTCGCCCACAGGGGACGCTATCAGCCCTTGGAAGACGGTAATCGCGGCGACCTACTGAACAAAATATAATTACTAACCTCGTAACTCAAGTTTATGGTTCATTTTTGCTTTCATTTCAGTAAAAAACATAATAATGTCTTTATTGCTCCGTTTATCTGGGAAAATTAAAGCAATATAACGGCTTATTAAAAATGTTTCTTTAATCCTGTGGTCGTATTGTGACAGCCGGACAAAAATACTGGATAGATTCCTGGGTAAAGCAGTTCCAAGATTCCTGGGTAAAGCTGTTAAAATATTTTTAGGAATCTGAGAGGTCGAAAACAGTAAACCTTCTATAGACCGATAGTAAAACCACAGAATATCTCTAAATAATATTATAACGTCCACATATTATTTCCATTCAAACACTGTCATAGATACATACTTTTTTTAAACGCATACAAACTCATTTAAATAGTAATGAAATAGTCCCTAGAGCGTCGGTCGCAATCTAATACCGCGATGAAAAATATTGCTCCCGTAATGTACGCCAGCTTTTCCTAGATTACTGCAAAGGTTTCATACAATTTAAGTATAGTTTAATAGTTATGTGTATATTTGTGTATGTTATATGTATTTAAGCTTGTATGATTGAATATCAGAATTGCTTCCAAGGAGTTTTGGTTCTCAGAATCATGTATGAAAGAGACTTTTAGCAGTGTGATTGAAAGAATTAGCAAAATTATCATCACCATCATCTTAGTGTTTACCACTCAAAGAAAAATTTTAAATTAATGTCCTCAAAAAATAAGCAATCTAAGCCACTAATGAGTGGCCATCAAAATATTTTCAATATCGAAAATTATTTAATTTTCGCCGACTTTTATTTGAGAAGAAAAACAGGCTAGTAAGCTGTCGTGCTGCAAACGACAGATTAATTTGTTGGTGACCGACTTCAAGCGTCGGTGGGCTTAAAACAGATCTACTTACTACCAAAATAAACATTTGGTTTACACAGTTTGAAGGATTTTATTAAGTATGCAAATAAATTTATTTGTGTATACCAATAAAGAGCTTCTCAATCTTTCAAAATAAATCTGACGCTACTTGTATTACATTTCGATATATTTTTGTAAAACAATGTGTTGACACGGCGAAACTTATAAAATCCTAGTTTCACTTTATGCGGACCAAAGGATCAAAGATTTAGTGTGCATCTGTAACCATGATCAATACCGCATTGATGTAGTAAAAACAAATAAAAGTAATAATATTCAAGAAACAAATCTATGAAAAAACTTACCTTTGTATAGCAACCAATCCTACCAATATCTTATTACTTAAAAAACAAACTCAGACATAACAAAAAATCCAGACCAATTTGATAAAATGGTCCTGACAAATAAAGCAAAATTCTATATTATCTATAATTACTTACACAATTTACTTAATAACGCCGACACACGAAAGAAAATTTAATTTATTCGTGGAACAAAACCTTTTAGCTCAACAATGATTTATTTGACACGATCAAATGTCAAACACAATTCGCATGACGCCGCGACCCTACAAATTGTTACGCAGAAACACACATACAAGCCAATCAAAAATATACATTAAACGTTAATGAAGGAGGTTCAAATTGAAGAAATGCTGATTGTAATCAGACATTTTCGAGACCCCCACTAATTAAGAGGAAAAGGGATTTTTTTAGAAATTAATAAGAAGTTTTAATTGGTTTCATTAGCGTTTTCGTTTCGTTGGAAAATGTCAAAGTTCTGTTTTAGGATCCCGTAGTTAAGTGTAGGCGTAGATGGCATAGCAGTTTCTTTTATAAGTGTTCTGTTTTAAGTTTAAGTAGTCGAGAATATATTGATTTGTAGTCTATATTATAAGCTGAAAATCTGCGATTTGCGAACATTAACTCATTCAATATGATTTCTCTCTAAGTTTAATACTAAGCTCAAAGCTTAACGCATGTCGAATAACAACTTTAATACCAATCATACTAATCTAAATCAGAACCTAGTTAGTTTGGAACTATTCCCGGAACTAACCCAATCAACGAATTACTAGTAGCTTATTAAAATTATTGCTTATGTCACGAACAGCTCAGTCGGTCCGCAGCACAGTTTGTAGTTCAATTACAAAGCGTAAATGTTGGGAAACTGTTAAATTGCATTAAACTTTGGAACTTTGCCTGTAAATGTGACTGTGCCCTTTAAAATCGTTTAAGGGATGCGCAGCGTAGACAGGCACAATAAGTAATAGGTATCCATTATCGCTGATAGCCTCTTTCCAGGCCAGCTGTTGAGAACTCCATTTAACATCGATTTTATAATGTATTAATGAAATAGGAAAGTGAATGTTTTAAATTTGCAGTCACTTTTCTTTTAAATTTCTTTTTAGATTGGAAAATTAGATGAATTGATTTTGCACTTAGCTATATACCTATACATTTTTTGTCAATTTAAGAATAATGACAAATGTTTGAGGAACTAAAAAAGTTAAAACTATGACTTAATAAAAGGGCGTTGAAAGTCATCAGCTGTGATCGAGTTTCTCTTGCAAATATTTTTTTGTTAAAATTCACGCAAAAAAAAACAATTTGGAGTAGAGCTCAACTCGTATTTTGAGTATAAAGTGATTTTCAGTAGGACAAGAAACTGGACAAACTTTATCAAATTAAGATAATGTTTTCGCTTGAATAATGACTATGATGGGTAGGAATCGTATTATTGTTTATATTTTATCTGCCAGAAGTAAAAAATCTACAAAATAAAAGATTTTATGTCTAAAATTAGGATTGTTTATATTGCATATTTATTTATAGGTTAGTTTTAGATTTTATTTGGTTGGTGCTACGACCTGTGGCACCCTCATTGATTTTCATTAATGAATAGAAAAACTGTACCTACTCTTGTCTATGATATTAGTGCATTTAGTTATATAATAGTAATCCTAGGTATTAAAAATTTACCATGTATCTTAATCAGACCAGAGTGAATGTTTAACCTTAAACCATTAAGGATAATATGGATAGCTACAATCGAATTAATCGCTACTTAATAGGGCATCGTCTCGATTAAAGTATTCGATTCGCATCCGAGTCACGTCGGCCATAGGGGCAGGTTGTTCGTATCGATTCGACCAGACCGCAATTGCCTCTCATGTCAAATGGAAACGACCGTCATACAAACTACGGGTTACAGGTTTACGGTCAACTGTTTTGATTAAATTCTGACGAGAGTAAATCAAATTATTCCAAATTAGTATTTCAGAATTTTATTACGATTTTAATGTATTTCTCAGTCAGTCTTAACCAAATAGTTTCTTACTAGTCTTAACCAAATGGTAAGAAACTATTTGGTTAAGACTATTCGGGTTTTCCAAACGTACCTATTAATACGATATTCCAAAAACAATATTCCAAATGCAATATTCTAAATACAATATTAGTTTTTCTAAGTATAATATCTATAATTACTAAAGAATTACTTATGTAAATCTAAACAATTTTCTTTGAATACCCATTCAGCACAAATATAAGTACGTAAATACGAAAATTAGTGAAGGATTTACACACAATTCGCACACGCAAGTCATTCTGAGCAAGCAATTAACAGTCGAACAGAATTCTTAGAAGCTATGAACAAATTCAATTGAGTTTCGTTTATCGCCCAAAGTCTAATTTCGGTGTAAATGTAACCGTGAAAACGAAGTTTACGTGCTAAACAGAAACATAAAGAAGTATACAGACTTTAACAGTCCGGTTTATAGTACACTCTAAATTCGGTCCATGAGTGGCTGTTAAATTCGGTACAAAAGACCAAAATTGGTCCTTCGATTCGTTTTTTATAAAATACACGCCCAACTCCTAATAAATTTCTCTCATGAACCACAATTTATGGATGAGAAATTGGATTTCGTGTGAAAAATACGATTACGATTATCGTTAGGAAATATTGGGGAACAAATTCCTGTTTTTACGCTTAGGAATAGGGCAATGCCTGGGCTGATAAAAGTGACCGTTCTCGTTTAATTTATACAGTTAAATGCCCCTTTTCAGAAGTTCAAAAATATAATTCTGAATATTAATTTTGTTTCGACGTAAATCAGCTTTTAAAATATTTTGTAAATAATTTTATTCCAGTACTACGTAGCGTTATGTATTCCTTAAACATCACGCTCAGATTCAGCGTTGAAAAAATGTAATAATATTCAAGAAAAAGGTGTGAAGACGAGCATAAGAACTCTTAAATTTTACTTCAGTATACAAGAATTTGACGTAATATTGTTGTTAAAAAGCAGTAAAATATTATAGAAGGTCGCAGTAAAACATTTGCTCATCAACGCCGGGGAACCAACTTTTGACTCAGGCTTGGGGTTGAAGAGTCTCTTTAATTTATTTAAAAGTCGTCGAATCAATCTTTTTTAAATGACAATTGAAGGCATTATTCGTAGGTCTACCTTATTGAGTAAGGAGTACATGTCATTGTTATTCAAGTTCTGGGATGGAAACATTTTAAATGTAATTCAGATAATATTTTGTTTAAAGAAAACTATCGCAAATAAATTTTAAACCTGCTACCGCCATTTCATGGTTATCCATCAATTATCCCGAAAGTTAAATATGAAACAGATTATACTAAATTTCACGTGCAGGCGTCCTACACGGCTGCACGTGAATTATACGTACGAACCTCCTTGGAATCATTTTCTACATTCGATATCTCCAATTTGCTGTCCAAGTAATAAATCAAAATTGACATGAAAAATAAGTGCTTGCTCGCTGTCGTATTACGAGGAAAATTCGAAGGAACTTGAGAAGGAAAATCAGAAAGAAACGTTAAACTCTGTATATCTTATGGATGTTTAATAATAGATATTAATGTCAGAAAATTTAAAATATAAATCAACATTTTTAAATTTTCATTACGATAAGGTTATTTTTATTAGTTAATTACAAAAACTATACATATAAATGACTAGACACACTAAAAATAATAATAGTCATTGTAATCGTTATTAGAATCACCTTCATCAGCCAATCATATTAAAAACATAATAATCCAAACCAAACGATTTTCAATTTAATAACCAAGCAAAATAATTGAAAATAGTTTTCACAGAAACACTTCAATTAAAAAAAATCATGTAGATTTGTTGTGGTGTAGATACTTATCAGGTGTATGAACTCAACAGCTGTTGATTTGAACTACGTCGTCGTTTGCATGATCACCAGCAATTAATTTTAAATGAAACGCGCAGTCCTATTTTAAAACACCTATAGAAAACAGGTATGTATTTGCTTCGCCGAATAGGTATAGAGTAATAAACCGCAAAATAGTAACCGTAATGACCAAAAAACTGACAAAAATTGGTAGCAAATTTCCACGAAAAGGATATGACTTCAAACAGGACGGTTTGTCTCTAGAACAGTCAAATTATGTGTTAACGTGTTATTATCACAATATGCTCTTAATTTATGATTAGCTACGATGATCTTAGCCTATTATGTAGTTGAGCCTTGTTGAGCTATGAATCACAATCAAACCTAATTTAGATCAACATGAAAATTATACTAGATGAATAGAATTTCTACAGATACGGTTGCGTACCACAGGACCAAAAACATGGTCCTTTATCACTAGGCATTATTTGAAGGCCATTTTGATTAATGGTGCCACTTAGTTCTCGATAGTTCGAAACTGATAGGGGTTCGGGAAACAGTACCTATGTGTTTTGTGTGGGTATGAGTAACACACAAATTGTTCTGTAAATCACTTTGCCTACAAATGAATAGCTACTGTTTTGTAGCATAAACTACAAATAAATTATATTTATTTATATTCATTGATGAATGTTTGTACAGCGAGTATAAGGGGTTTTTTATAAGCAGGTAAGTATAAGCTAGATAATTAAAATGTAGTGTAATACATTCTTTAACTTTATATTGAGTTTGACAAATACTTCGCACAGAAATTTAAACAAAAAGAGCAATTAGAACTTTATGGTATTACATAAGCTGTAACTCTAAACACAACATCAAGTTAAAGTAGCTGCCATCCGCTATCCGACATCCGCCATTTTTAATAAAATGTCGTTAATTTAAAAGTGGAGCGCCGTAATTTATAGACCTAAGTAGGAATGTACTACTTAAGCGTTAAACTCGGTCGTCGGTATTACCCGCCACGAATCTCCCATTTCAATTTCCTTTTACTTATTTTAGGTGATTGTACTTATTATTTGTACATCTATCCTTGTTGTATGTTAGTAAATAATATGTTATTACTGTCAGTAGCTTTTTCACTTCGAATTGTGACAAAGATGTCTCTGTTTGCGACATTCTTTGGACTTATATTCTCCAGCTCTCCCATTTTATATTAGATCGTATCTCCAAGAACAGAGACGTCTAAAATAACCCATAAACTGTATGTTTACTAACTTTGTATGTGTTTTGTAAAAGTGTTGTCGTCATAATTTCCAAGCTGTTTCTATCTCTAAAAGATGTACAGAATTACTCATCATAATATACATTGTAAGAGGTAAGGTATGTCTCTTCAACTAAGAATGACAAATACTTTTTTACCGCTCCAACCCCTATTAGCCAGGGTCTGTAGTATATACAACCATGAAAACACCAGAACACTGAAGTCCCGCGCATCCCAGGGACATGAATAACTGTCTTGGATACTGCAACGAAATAGGGAATAAGAAAAAAGCTATATTTTCCACTAAAAATGTTGTTGTTATAGTTTCAAAGCTACTTCTGTCTCCAAAAGGTGTACAGCTAAGAATAACGAATAGTTATTAATTTAATTTAACGTCCTCGAACGAAACATAGTGATAAACTAAAATGATAAAATCTTTAAACCATGTGTGATCCCTTTTAGACCAAAGAGGCTGTGTATGTGTAATATACTTTTTTGTGTTTTCGATATTCTGCAGCACCAAACTACCCTTGAAACACTCAACTTATTTTATGTTTTGTAAAATTCCTAACCTTTTTTTACAGGTACCTACCTATCTGAAAAAAGCTTTTAACAAAACCGAATCCAAAAAGCTATCCTAACAAATTGAGATCCTTTCGTACGCCGATATCGAGAGTTAAAAATGTTCTTCGTATAAAAGAAATCGGTAAGATCTTTTGAATAATTGCTTTGCAGAATTCACTTTTTTCTCTTTGCTTGGACAGTAAGAAAGTACGACTGCCAAGATCGAGGTCTTAGGTCCTTTTTAGTACTCAGTGGTTGTTTCAGGCTCTATGCTTATTACATTTCCTATTACGTGCGATCTTAACCTCTAGCAATAACAAATTAAAAATGTGTGTTAAACGGTGACGGCACGATTGGAGCGGTAGATGGGCAACCGCCTGCTGAGCCACGTGTAGTGGGTTCGATTCCCGCACGGAGCAACTCCTTTTGTGATCCACAAATTATTGTGTTGGGTCTAGGTGCCACGTGTATGTGAACTTGTATGTTTGTAAACGCACCCACGACACAGGAGAAAATCCTAGTGTCCCCACACTGAGATCTTTTAAAAAAAATAAAAAACTTGCATTACAATTTACACCTCTATCTATCACATCAAAGAATAAAAGTAGCTATTAACAAACATATTACTATTTGCACGCAAACGAAACTAAAGGAAAAAAACGACAACATTAAGAACTTCGAGTTGAATAAACTGAAATGAAAATTCGCGTTTGTACTCACGCTAAACGTGCATTTCACTCGTGGAAAACCCACTTACATGAAAATGTTTTTTTAAACTCCTAGTAAAGTTATAATTGCCTTTTAACCCCCATGTGAATGCACTAGGCAGCCTGCAGAGCCTGCACTGTACAAATCCGTTTACATTTTCATATAGCGAAAAGTTAGCTCACTGTTTTAAAACGGTTTAAAGGGTTAAAAGGTGGGAAGTGTTGCTTTATTTCATTGTGTTGTTGTTGTGTATTGAAACTTTTTGTTTACGGTAACTGTTGTTTTGATTCTATAGATTTGACCGTTGAGTTACATTTTAATTTTGAGGTTGACTAATCATCTTGTTCATCACTATCAATAGTCTATAAGAGTCCTTTACTGAAGAGGATTTCGCTATTTTTTAATGGTATAAGCCGGTAAACGATTAGATGGTGACGCCCATGGACAACCGGAACACCAGAGGCGTTATAAGTACGTTACCGGCTTTTTGAGGATTAGAAATTGAGGATTGTTGGAGATTGGGGAAGGGGGAGGGGTTATTGGGCCTCCGGTAACCTCACTCATACGATGAAACAACGCAAACGTTTTCTCACACATATCTCTCTACCATTGGCATCGCGTTCAGGAACACGAATCGATTCTCAGGTCGCCCACAGGAAGAAGATGGGTGGTGACCAATATATTCTACTCTGATGTACACAATCTTATCTGTGAAATGCCCGATCATAACCAACACAACATAACATCACGCCTTTTATCCCCGAAGGGGTAGGCAGAGGTCAATATTACGGCTCTTAATGCCACTGTACAATGTAACTCTCACTTTTCACTAATGCAATAGGGGTGAGCCTATACGGGACAGAATTCCAGACTCCGTGCTACTACTGAGAATTATTTTTTTAAAACCCAGTAATGCTGTCATTAACCTACAAAACGTATTTAATACTAACTAGCAAACCCGGCGAACTTTGTTTCACCACCAGATGGCTTCGTTTTATGTAACATTCTTTGCTAAAAACCTCACGGAGCCCAGGACCTTTCCAAAGAATGCAAAACCGCATAAATCGGTTCATGCGTTCTGGAGTTATAGCGTCAGGAAGGAAACCCCAAATTATTTTTATATAGTAGTAACAATTTACAGAATTTACGTTAGGTAAAACATTATGAGGTATTTTGCACGTGGATCAACTAAATTTCGTTGTATCAGTGTAAGGATTAGCTAAGATCCCCTACACTGCTATAGAACAATACCGTTCCAAGCAAATAAGCATAGCCCTTGCCAGTTTCCGGGTGAGAGATCACAGTTAGGACAACTAGACCCGGGACCCTGCGTACTATGTAAGGGCCTTAACTAGAGGTAAATTAGACCGATATTTTAGTTAACTTAGTTATAGGCATTGAATTTTTATCTTATAACAATAGAGGTGATCTGCTAGTGGCCATAATGAAAGAAAAAGGTTTTATTCTTGAGTTAGAAGTTAGATATGAAAAAGTCCTGTTGAGTGTTTTCTTGCTTCACCATCAATTTTAACATGAAGTCTTGATGTGAAGTCAATTTATCATTAAGTCATAAGTCATATATGAAAGTGGTATATGTGTATCAACTCTTGAAAGTGAGCATATAAGAAACTTTTAAAGTAGGTAGGAATGTAGGATCTCCTTTTAAAGTTCAGAACAGTTTCTAAGCGGCTTAGTAAACCAGAATAAAGTGGTTCAGCTCCGTAGCCGGGATTTATGGTATATGAAATGAGTACTTAGGTATATATATTATTATGAAACCACATATATATGTCACACCACACTGCACCTCTATATGTAGGCAGGTAATATTGAAGTATATTTTCAGTCATGTATATTTTATACACTATATTGTTTTATTATAATAGGTACTCATAATTTTAATAGCAATTCTTTATTAAATTAATTAAGGATTGAGTAAAATAAGAAAGCGTTTGTAATAAAAGAGTAGCTGGAAATACTTTTAAAGGAAGAAAACTGTACCTAATTAAATTTTTCTGCCTCTTTGGTCTACTTCCAAGCTCGAATTAATACAATGAAGTTGTTCAACTGATTCGGAAAAACATTGCTCATAACTGAATTCTTAGTAATGTTTCAAAGCCTGGATTGGGTATAAAGCAATCGGGTCCCAATATTTTAGGAAATCAAAAATTTGAACATCTAAACAAGGGACTAGCAATTTTCGAATTAAAAACAAACTGTATCAAGATCCTCTATTCAAGTTTCTTTGCTAGTATACTATACAACCTCTTTACTTCAACCTTATGAAACGACATTTAATTAAAAATAAAAAAGATATACGACAAAGTCCCAGTGGGACAACACGCAAAGTTTTTTCATTACTCCTTTAAGCGGTTCCCATAAAGAAATTCTGTGACAGAGCCCTCTAAGTACTAATTAAAAAGACATGGCGGCTCGTTCGTTCTTATTTAACTTTACTTTAAAGGGTTGTCAGTGGTGAAATCCTGTTATGTACAAGATTAAAACAGACAAAGCCATATAAAATCCGGGTGATGTGTAAAATGCTGGCAATGCTAATTAACTTATGTTTGCGCTGCGTTGAACGTGATGCTTCGTTAAGGTACTTACGAGGGTGATATAATTGTCAGCTGGACATCAAAGAGGTATAATATAAAAGGATATGCTTTTTAATGACATCACGTGACGTAACTTCGTTGCTCTCAATTGCAGTACGACAGCCAAAGGCTTGAATATTATTACAATACCATTTTGATTGTTTTCTTCTACATAAAGAATGACACATTTACAATTTTATAATTAAGCGTTTTGTTCAATCAATCCATAGTATTGCTATGCCTTTATTAAGGTGGCAATATGATCGAATGGCTTCTCTCGCCCGTGTGAGGCGGAAGAGAGAGTCAGACTCTTACTGAAAACCTGCACTTCGAGCCTGAGCCCCGGTAACCTTTTACGTTCTCCGCGGCTCCGTATCGGTATCAGCTCTATCGGGCCCCAGCCGTGGTGGTCCGATGGCTCTTTAAGGCGCGCACAGAACGAGACACGCCTCAAAGCGTTGTTATGTATAACCTTCAGTCTTCTCTGTAGAAAGAACACTAACTAAACAACAAAATAATCTTCAACGACTGTATCTAGTTTTCTATCCAAAATGATATCATACAGAAATGTGATATGAAATCCCTAGTGCATAGACCATTCATATCCAATGTTCGGGCAGGCCCCGTGTGGTTAATCAGAGTACATCAGTCGGGAATGGCTGCAATATTCTACACATTTGTGCTCTTGCAGAAATGCACATCCAACTATATGTATCCAGTATTCACTGACCTTTCATTATAGAGAAAACAGCTATACATCGAGGTCAGTGTATGTTGAACGGTTAGTATGATATGCGATATGTGCAAAGCAGGTCACGCGATACAAAGGCTGGTATTGCAGAGATGTTATTACTGCTATCAAAGAACCAGAGCACCAAAGTCTCATTAAAATTGTATTCTCGAAGCAAATGGTGGCAAAACCATCAACCGACCAACCAGAACTTGATAGTTCTAGTTTCAATTGTATTGATAAAGCAAACAGAAGTGAACGATTCGATTCCGAACTCGTTGTGTTTGTTTCAAATTGTAATTAGACAGGTGTTATTCTGTTTATTGACACTTGATTTAACTGCAATTTATAGCTACTAGAGATTATACACACTAAGGTAGGTAATGTATGTACATGTGACATTTATACATATTTAAATGCAGACTCTTGATTTATAAAAATAATTATATTTTATTGCAAACTATACCTATTTGAATTTAAACCTATTTAGAAAATGAATCATTAAATATTAAATTGAATACCTTCTCAAAAACAAAACAAAGACGCCCCTGTGTGCTAGACAGTGTAGGTACCTAATAATTACAGTTTTATGCAAACTACGTATCTAATATTTTAAGTTTCATTGAATAGAATTTTAACAGACACATTTAAATATCGTACTAAAGTACTAACTTGGCGCTTCACGCTACACGATTCGACCTAATAACTCTTTGACTTCATTTTTCCATTCACGAATCTGGCATAGTGGATCATGTTACACAATTAGTCGAGTTTTTTTATCATTTTTCATTGTGAGTTCCGACTGCTGAAATCCGATCCCTCTGCTGACGACCGCGTGGTTGATTAGCTATGGTAATCATTTAAAACCACTCGGACCCAGTAAGGAGTTGATAATCAAATATTTTGTCAGAAATTACATCAGTGAAAACTGCATAAGTTTCTTTAGAATTAATTTTAAAAGTACACTTTTGACCTAAAATATTGGACCTTTACCTATGAAATTGCCGTTCTGCAGTACCTACTGGCCATTTTAAATCCAAATAATTATGGTTTGGGTTTCTAATTTCAAATTAATTTTATGTTAAAATTCTGGATATTATTTTCCAAAAGTAAGTAGTCATTTGCTTGTTGATCGCATTTGAATCATTTTCATCATCATGCATAATTTAAAAAGTAATAGGTTACTAGATTAGTACATGAGAAAAGGTAAGTGCCTCTAGTGCCTCACTTGAATCGTCTTAATGGCGTACTCTCATGCGTCGACACTATTTTTTACTATCATCGTTATTATCAACGGTCTGCCACAGCCTATGAACCTCCTTAAAGTAAGTTTCCTACAATCTGAGCGAGTTAGAGATCGTTAGTAAAAAGGTTCAGTTCATCAGACTGCGCTGCTGCTTAAACATTTTGAGCTTTCTATAGGCATATATCAAGAAGAAATTCGACAAAATCCCATTCACTAAAATTACAGTGAGTTCAACCAAAGACAAAAGGTTAATGGCCGCTATTATTGCAATATATCACGGAGTCCACGAATGAGGGGGCTCGATAAAGAGATTAGTTTCAAAACACTTAACCCTGCTGCGCTCAGTTTTAATACAATTAGCATAGTTTGGCAATCTACGGAGTATAAAGCCAGTAATTATTTGGACTTTAAATGCAGATGCAAACGTTTACTGTATGCTGTATGAATTTATAATTTTAGCCTTTACACAATATAAATAAATGATTTCTAACCAAATATGTACTTAAAATAAACCTACAAGTTGATTTGGGAGCTCTTATTATTGTCATTTAGGGAAGATTTTTCCAATGCCATACAAATTTTAACTTGAATATTTGATAGTTTTTCCGTACTAAATGTGTGTGAAATGTCAATTTTATTGTACAGTTGAAAATTAATTAATGATTAAAAATTAATATCAACAGCCTATATGTGGCCTCTGCTGATCAAAGGCCTTTTTTCGCTCGGAGAAGGTTTGAGCATTAATCACCACGCTTGCTCAATGCAAAAAGGCGTTTTTAAAATTTCGATTGTAAAATAGGCCCTTAATATTATTGGTCAATTAAAATTAGCATTTCTAAAATAATAAAAAAACACATATACGGTCGAATTGAGAACTATGACCATTAACTTAAGTTATATTTTGATTTGGGCTTGTGGCACCGACTTATTACCTATCAGTGGGTGGTTAACCTATAAGTACGTATGACTAATAATACTTATTTTTTTACTTTTTGACTGCCTCGTTGGCCGAGTGGTCGCAAGTGCGACTGCCGGGCATGGGGTCTCGGGTTCGGGTTCGATTCCCGGATCGGGAAACGTATTGCTGGGTTTTTAAAAAATCTCTGTAGTAACACGGAGTTTGGCATTGTGCCCGGTATATGGCAATAGGCTCTAATAACATAAATAGTGAAAAGTTACTTGTTACTTCTGTGTTCAACTCTGCCTACCCCTTCGGGGGCAAAAGGCGTGATGTTATGTTATGTTATTTTTTGCTTTTTAGTTATTACCTGTTTCTTGTTTTATGGCAGTTCTCATTTAGATCCAGAGTAGACTCCCATAAATACAAAGTATGTGTTATATATTATCAAGATAGTGTTTTATTAAAGTCTATATTGAACAATTATGTACCACTTTTGAAGTCTTTGAAACTTTCAAGCTTTTGATTCACTGAAATGAAAGACAAATAATTATGTTTAATTGTATGCTGGAACCTTATTTAATTTTATAGTAGCTGCAAATGTGCACTCAAATAAATGTCAGACTTCAGACAATGAGCACTTATGTTTCATTTAATTACTGCAGCAGTTCGCTTCTTATTGTTTGTTTAGATAATCTAACCCACAGTTTGCTTGGTTTTATGCATATATATATAAATGCATTGTACGTAACTAGCTTTCTACGTCATCGGGATGCAATGTATTATTATGTTTCTATCACGTGTGTTGACTAACTGACTGATTACGATTGATACGTTTTGTAGTCTGCTATGCTACGTATGAATTTCTGAAAAAGTTTCAGAATGAATAGAAAAATTACATGGTTAAAATATCATTTTGCTTTAAAAAAAAACGTTGCCCCACAATAGGATTTACTCTTGTTTCGTCATGGTGATCCCACCCAGACCTGAAACAACTATCTATGGATCACACAAAGCGTTGTTCTGAACGGGAATCGAACCCGCGACACGTTGCACGGCAGCCAGTTGCCCAGCCACCGCGCCAACAGTGCAGTCAATTTTGATTTTAAAACCTAATTAAAATGACTAGAAAAGATCATAATTAAGTGTAAAAACCACATGTCAAAATCAGTCTAGGTCCCAATCACCAATAAAAATAAAGTGACGCCAATGCATAAAATCTGCTGACGACGTAATTCATTAAGTGATCAACTAGCCTCTTTAAATTATCTCCCAGCTGAGATGGCGTATCATTTAGCTCAGCTGTTTCTGCCGTGACATTTTCCAATAATTTAGAGTGCATTGATCTTGGGGGTGACCTCTAGGGGCTATTGAAATATCGCTTACTGCGGCCCCGCTAGATGGCACTAGAAGCGACTCGAATTCAATGTGAAGTGGGATCTCCACTTGGGTGACACGTTCCAAATCTTACATTGTGTTAAGTGTTATTATGTTCGCTTTTATACCTCTTTGTGGACGGCGGCCGTGTTTTGTATAGATTAGATCTTCTGGTTTAGAACCTTTGTTGATTTTTTCCTAATTAAATACATTGGGTAGATTGGTGTCTGTATTGCTTGTCTGCCATTTAAATCGAGTAGTTATTAGCAAAGTTCTCCAGGTGTGTTAGATCGGTACCTGATGAGGTCAAATAACACTAATTTTGTTTTCTTTGAAAGTAAACAACACAGTAGTATTTTATCAAGCCCATTGAACGACAACGAAAATAGACAAACCCACGGAATGTCCAAACCAGGGATTCTAAGCTTTTAAAGTCGTTTAGAATCCTATCAGTTCCTTTTTCCGGGCACCTTGCCTGTTTAGATATATTTGCTGAGTAAATCCTTTTCGTTTAATCTGCTTCCGTTCTATCTCTTTTCCGGTGTCTAAATTACTTAAGCAAGCTTATTCCTTAAAATATTCGGAATGTATTCAACTTTAATTAACTAGTACTTGAGTTTGTGTACCTTTTTTTAACAAGACTACAACGGTTTGTTTACCATTGAACTGTAAGATGTTTTAATTCAATTTCAACTCAATGTTAAATCTTCACTATACTATGAAACTCAAATAAAAACTTGATCCCAACTCAATAATTTTGGGGTAGTCGTGTAAACATAACATTAAACCTCGTATTTATAACAATGGCCAATATGTTACTTGCCTATTATTTACAATATACGTGGAAATTACCCCAGCACTGCTCTAGATTCGTTATTTTGGCGTACATTTACCTGATTGGCTATTCTACGAACGTTTAGAATAAAGACTTAATTTTCGATGTAAACATCGATTACCGGCAAAACACTGGCCGTAAAATAAAAACGAGGTTTATGGGTGAAAACAGGGCATGAGGGCAGGGCGACCTTATCCGTTATGAGCCTAATTCTTTGAGCCATTTCTTTTTTGTTTCCGGAAACCCCACAAAGGAAAACTTTCGAAAAAAGGAAATGTTGGATTTCAGGGTTTCTACCTTTTTTAAAGATATTCTGGGGTTCATTCAACTTTACCTAACCAACTACCTAAGAGATAAATTCCTAAACTTTAACTATAATTTACATCGCGGCACCGCCTAAATTCTTCGGTCGCCCCAAACTTCAGTACCCGTACCAAAGTTCCAATGTATAACAAATCAAAATCACCAATTTTGTAAACTAAACATGACATCTTGACCAGTACCAACTCATTTTGCATCACAAAGCTCGCAAACATCAAAAAGCAAGTTCTTCTTTTATCCATTATCTACATTATACCATACAACTGGACTGTAGCCTCCCAGTGGAATAAGCTTTGTGCGAACATATCTTACTTCGCTGTACAAGCTATACAAACCAGTATCAACTGACCGTCGTGAGAGTGTAAATGTCATACGGAATGAGACCATTATAGACTGGATGTATAGGTTGATGTGTATAATATGTAAAGCCCGCTATCAGAGGCTACACACAATGGTACACGCTCTAATTGGGTCTGACTCCAAATTGACAATATACGTATTGTCGCCACTCAAATTCGGTCACTGAGTTTCTTGATGTGATGCACGTGTACCTTAGTGCTAAAGGAGGAGGCTTTATGATATCTATTGAATAGAAAGGTTTTCCTCCAAACATAATAGCTAATGTAAAAGTGATAGTAGAGAATAGTTAACTAGAAAGTTATTGGTAGAAGTTTGGTTGAAACAGAGAGAGAGAAAATAGTATCGTAGGTACCAAGTTCTTTATCAACACTTTATAGCTGGATAGTGTCAAGAAGGTAGTATAGAAGATAACGTTCATATTAACATAGATAGGTATCCTTTCCAAATCAGACCTAATTACACAATTAGAAAAAGGTGCAAACTGCCCTATAAGTATGCAAATATCTACCTAACAGGTTTTATATACTTAACATAGCCCTTTTTTTAGGGGCGAAAATCATGATCATGGTCACAGAATTCATTAGACTTTTATTACCTTGGGTGAGGCGAGAGGCAGTGTCGGACTCTTACTGATTAAATACCACCTGGTATCTAGTCCTGCCCTTCGAGCCGGAACCCCGGCAACCCGTTAATCCTCCGCGGCTCCGTAAAAATACACCTTAGAAGATCGATATCCAAAACGAAGTCTATCGACATCGCGTCCCCTGGATGCATGTGTCATATTACTAACAAACCGCGTATGCTACCCCATCCGTAAACCGACGATGACAAATGGAAGTGTCATTGATAAATGTTCGTCGGCTGCCGACACACGGGGCATCGTGTTCGAACTGTTGCTAATAACAAGCGCAGGTATTGTGTACTGTGTACTATGCCAACATGGTTTGTAGTATGATTACATGGTATGCTTGTTTGATCCTGTTTTTGATAAAGTAATATGTATTTGAAATCGTTCATTGAGTAACAAAACTTTTTGAATAATATTGTAAGCAAGACTTACCTTTAAAACTTACAAGATGTATCGTGCAATGACTCTAGAAATGTCACAGATGGAATATCATTTCTACGAGAAGCATACTAAAGCTCTTAGAATTTCCAACTCCATTTTCATAAATAAATTTCATGCACTGTGCACATAGATTTTCCGAGAATATCCGCGAGACATCTTTATGTCTAAGTACTAGGACATTAGAGAGGGATATGGATGTATAGTAATTGTCATATCAATCTTTACGTATGTTTTTATAACAGACTTTTTTTGTTATGCACAAATACATGAAACGATAAATACTTCATTTATGAAAATGTAAATAATTAAAATCGCATCAATGGGTACTTTTAAAAATGTATCAAAGAATACTAAGAATAATATTAAGAAAAACTTTAAATTAAGTTAAAGTAATCAACCATAATGTGCGCTTTCATTTTGAAAAACGAAGCAAGCAATAGTATACTCAATGTAACGAGTTTTCGAACATAAATCATTGTCGAAAAACAAAAAATACAGAACGGTTGTCGGCCACGCGGACAGGGAACCGAAATATCGGCCACACAAAACTCTTGTCAATTGGTTTCGATAGCGAATCCATGTAAAACCGAAAATGGGAATGAAGAGGTAGAAATTAATTGCTTTTAATTTTAATTTTAGTTTTAACAAAAATAGGTCGCTGATCAGAAACAGGTGTTACAATAATTAATATATGCCGATTGTTTTTCTATTTAGAGAAATCGATAAGCATTATTACCTTCTTCTTTTTTACTTTAGATCATCTGATTTATGACAGGGTGTTCTTTTATTTATTATCATTATTTTAGATACATATATCCTGAAAAGAAAACGTGCAATAAATTTTTTACAATAAAATGTTCACTCTACTCAAAAACTTTGACTGCTTTACTTATTCTTCTAGTTTACTTTAAAATAGGCGACTTACCTAAATAACTGATAGTAGGTACATTGTAGTTCCTGTGTACCACATCTACCTGATGTTATCAACTGAATGTTCTTGTAACACACATAGTTTGTGACTCCCATTAAAGTTTACGTGCGGTGCCGGCAGTCTCTGCGCATGACTTGTGACACTAGACTCGACTAATCACGCCGTGTACTTTATTTACACTGTTACCTTTACTTCTAGAAGGAATGAAGAGGAGTTATGTTACACTGTTAGGTACAACTATTTGCTTCTCGAAGACCCACTGAAAGGAACACTAGTTTTCTGTAAAACATAGGTATACTGAGACATGTAATTTAGTAGCTGGAAAAACTACTCCAATCTTTCGAGACACGGCATTCAATTTAGTGTTGACCAATAAAAATAAAAAAACAATTCAATAATATGACAGTTCCTTTAACCAAAAGTCATCTGTAAACTATTCACAGATAGTAAAGTTAATTTCATCTGAGTCTATAAATATATAGTTATTGCATAGACACTACCTACTTTAATAAAATCTTCCTTAACCTAGATCTATGAAAATATCAAGCAAAGCTTTATACAGAATAATAGATTCCTTCCACAGCGATATAAATGCCAATAATATGTTACTCAGTGGATGTACAAAGACATTTAATGGAACAACAGCGCTACACGCCGCGCGCCCGCCACGCACCCGCCGCGCGCCCGCCACCCAATGTTGCGAACAACGTTGTAATACATTTTGCGTGTTCCTTTATATTGCTAAACTTGTTAAAAGCTTATGAAATTATTTTCTTATTAACAACTTTGTTTATTTCTGCTAACCGTTGTACATAAATTGGAATTAATTGACGATGCTTTCTTCGATAGGTACTTGTTTTCGTATTTACTGTGATAATCCTTGAAGTGGATTGCATTTTTAGTTGCTTTTTGCGTAAAATCACGTGTTATAATTCTGGATTCTTTAATAGTAAGGCAGAAATGTATAGGTATATAACATTTATTGTAATGTGAAAAGCATTTAAAAACCTCAATTAATCTCTATTGGTTCACCCAAAACTGAAACATCCGTGCTCAATGATTGCACTAACCCAAAAGATTTCATTCATACTTCATTTGATAGAAAGAACGATTATGTATATGACTTGAGACTTTATAAATTAACGTCAGCCAGAAATTGCGTTTAAAATGAATTATGATATTCCAATATTTGATATCATTGTGTTATTTTGAGATATCTGTGATCTGTCATAGAACGAAGAATTGATTTTCCTAACAAAGTTTTGTAGTATAATGTTACGGCATTTGAATTTGTGAATTGAAACAGTTCAGTTATGAAAGTTGGAGTTTGATATTTGAAACATTTCGGAAATTCAATTTACAGGCATTGTTTCTTTAACCTTTATAGTTTGTAAGACTCGCTATATTCCCTGATATTGTTAAGTCTACACATTTAATAAGAATAGTGAAAGTATATCTGCCATAGAAATACATGAGTTACGTTAACTTACGTAGTAAAAAAACATACAAAAAATTTTCAAAACTATTCTATCTACACTTATCAGAGCAAAAAACCGGAGCCACTAGCGTTATTCCGGATTTATTTTTTTATTTTATCAAATATAATAGCTTAAAAAAGAATTCCTTTTACAACGAGTGTAATACGAATAACAAAATTGCGTTTTATACGACATATATTACCAATAAGTAATATTTAACAATAAATGAAAAAGAAAATACGCTAGGGGCTCCGTATCTTTGCTCCCAAGTCTACTTACGATATCGTTTTCAAAAGTGAACTTCTCTCTCAATTCGTTCTTTCAATGCATCATTTTAATACAACTGCTAACATCTAGTTCCCCGCGCGCCTCAAAGAGCCATCAGACCCCCACAGATGGGGCCAAATAGGGCTAATGCCGATACGGAGCCGCAGAGGACTTAACGGGTTGCCGAGGCTTCGGCTCGAAGGGCAGGAGAAGGAACGGGATGGTTTTTAAACAGTAAGAGTCTGACACTCTCTCCCGCCTCACTCAGGCGAGAGAAGTCATTCGATGATTTTCCCCCCTTAAAAAATAAGTATGTAACTACATATTATCTAGATGTTATGCTATGACTATAAATATTTATTTCAGTAGCTATGTATTATCCACTGAGCTCGCTTACACGTCTGCCTCACGAAGCTGCCTCATCAAACACCTTTTATTCTAGTTGTGGATATTTTAAAAAGGAAGTATGGGTATATGCTATGTTAATTTTATTATTTTTATAGAGAAGACAATGATGAACGATGTATTATTTATTAAAGGGACGGTCAGTCGTGTTATTTTTATAATATATTAACAACGATTTATATTTAAATACTAGCTACTTCCGGTTTCATAAGCTCTGCTCAGCTCCTATTGGCCGGAGCGTGATGTTTTATAGCCTATAGCCATCCTCGATAAATGCGCTATACAACTTAAAAAAATAAGATTTTTTTAATATTAGGTATGTATTTAATGATTCACTATTAATATTTTAAATGTTTACATTTAATTTAACTTTAAATATCCACACCGGTTGGTTTGAATAACCTACTCTTTTTCCAAAACAATAAAAAATCCTACAACTACTACCAAACCATATCGTTTTGTACTAAATAAATTAACTTCGACACGACGCCTAACTCATCCAAATCGTCCATATTAACTCAATATTAAAATTAAAGTAGTCAAACTGCTTTCATAGGAAATATAACAAAACGTGACCAGATGGAACCGACACAGGAAATGAACTCGTCATCCATGAATATACAACGTCAGGAAAGATGAATACAATATTGAAACGGAATGCCACAATACGGGACATTCAGTTCGGAAGTCCGAGGTATATACTTTATTGCTAGCTGCAATATATACTTTATGTGTTTGACTTTAGGACCAAATTAGGAGAATGCCATTTAGAAATTCAAATGAAAGATGTTGTGATTTTGTGCTTCTTAAACAGTAATGTGTCTGAGAAGATCCAAGTCCCAAAAGCTAGATGTCCAAGACGTCCAATAATGCAGGTCTATACAAATTTGGATCATGCCTGACATGAAATTTCTGAAGACTACGTATTAGGCTAGTCTTACTTATCTCGAAATCAAAATGTAATCTTTTTTCGAAAGATTGAAGTGAAATCGATCGCGGTCCGCCATGTTGTGAGTATAATCTCGACTCACTTCGAAAGTTCGAATTGACAGTCACAGAATACACAGGGTGGTGTAAAAGTCATTGATTTGATTTTCTATATAGATTGGTGAATTATTTAGAAAACATTTTCAAAATCCCATTTTTTAACTATTACTTAGCTACATAACAATATGCTGGTGTATCATATAGGTACATTTTTGCCTAAGAAAAAACTATTTAAGTCTTATCAATCACTTTCCTAAGTAAGTATCAATCATAAAGAAGGATTGATAGTGACATTCATGACAATATTTTTGCACATAGAAAATGCACCCAACATTTCTTTATTATTTTTTTAACACTCAGTGCAGACTTTAAAAAATATTTGTTATTGTTAATAGTAATAAGTATAGGTTATTGTAAACCCCTAATGCAAATAAGATATATAGTCCAGTCCAGCAGTGGACGTTTATAAATTATGATAACAATGATGAGATAGAAATTATGTTTAATTTTAAGGCGCTAATTCCCTATAAACCCTACATTTTCAGAAAGGTTAGCACCAATTTTAAAGCGAAAACAATGATGACAAACGTTGGGAACTATGTTACATACATAAGTACAACAGATATTGCGCAGTGTGTAAACTGTAAACGCTAATGTGTTTCAAATAAGAGTTGAGGATTTGCGGCAATATGTGATCTCGGTACCACCATTTGTGCCTCTCTGTACCTACATGATTTAAAGCTGGAAAACCTTAATGTACTTTTGGTGGTGCGGTGTGGTAAAAAAATTGTGTATAGCGAAATATTTTTTATCTATTCATTTTTGGAACATGTAAAGGCTAATTAAAGCCGTGCATACATACGTCGCTATTATTTATTTCCATGCTATTTTGTGCGTAGTATTTCTAAAAATAGTCGTAAACCAGTATTCCTAAAAATTATCGTAGTTGCAGCTTTGTGGCAATATCTTTTCACCTCTTACGGACCTTTCAACGGTTCTAATATTCTTTGTATTTAGATATTCAGTAGTTAAAAAAACTTATACTTTTACAATAATATGGGCCACAAATGTGTCTACTATGTAAGAGAATCTGCAAGAATTTTCGTGTTCTGCATCGAGTTGTACTGAAAACGTCTCTGTTTATTCTAGCAATTTGATAAAAACCAGAATATTGAAATTTTTTTTTTTAAAATACTTTGATAAAACATTTATAATTCAATTTATATAGGGTTCAATTCTTCAAAACACTTATTGATATATATGTAAAGGCATTTATTTTAATTTATATTGCACCAGATTTTACATTTTCAAAGCTTCCAAAATAAAAAAATAACTTTTCTACGACCCAGTGGACAAATCCAACGCTTCAGAATCATTCGTTGGTCTTCCATCAATTAACAATAAACAGTCACACAAATATATAACATCACTTTTTCAGCAAAAGTATTTTTTACTTTTCTGTATTTTCCTACAATAAGTCATTGCATGATCACCTCCACTATGGTAGGCAGTATATAATTAAATAAGTATCAAGAATGCAGTAATGCATACACGAAGTGCGGTGATCCATCATTCGGGGACCTTAATGACCGTCATATCGGTTTTTACATGAATAATGTATGGAGATCAATTGTAGGTCATTATTTCTCATTCGTTTATTTGTTGTTGTAGTTTAACATGACTTAATATCATGCCTTAGTCCAATAGTCTTTCATTTTTGTGGCGCCTTCTTAATTGGTATTTACTGTAGATTGTACCTTAACTAATAGAGGTTATAGTGATGGGATCGTGGTAGTAGGTTCTCTTAAATAGAAGTAGAAGTACCTTATTATGGTGAACCCATTAACAAAGCAGAAAACCTGTGCTATATAGTACAGATAGTTTTGAAACAAATGACTAATAATGCAGCCGTATGAAATAGCAATTCGAACTCAAATTCAGTATTACCTATAAAAATAAATTTTCCTTTTTTAATACCGTTAACCTTTTTGATTTTAAAAACTGAATTGTAATGAAAATCAGTCCTATGGCCGCGTCGTATTTATCACTAGAGAGAACCAGACGTTACTTTGATACAGCGCATAAAATATTTATCGAAGTATGCAACGTATTGTCGAATGCAAAAATGAATTTTCATATTTATGTGAAATTGCTTTTTTCGTCTTCTCTATTTTATTTATTGAGATTATTAAGCTGGCTCTCTAGTTTACTACGGAAATAAGGGAAGTGTATTACAAGTTGCAGTTTTTTAAAGAATTAGCCCATGACAATAGATTTGGAATGAAGTTACTGTCTTTATTTATTACTTTTATGATACTGTCCAAACTAAAAGAGTGACTAACATTACTTAAGGTGTTACTTATACCTTAGATCTGACACAAAGGTCCTAAAATATTCTCTGAATGAAAAACAGACAAAGCCAACAGCCAAACATATCAGTTAATCTCAAATTAATTCAGTTCATTGATTCCCTGAACAAGTATGTGGGTACATTTGCACCATATATTTCACCGTACTGTTTAACATTCATGACATGGTGGTCAAAATTTACATGTTGCATGCTTCAAGTGGGGCATCGGGGTAATAAATGTCAACCCGGGTAACCTGCTAACGAACGGGGTAAGAGTGACCGAATGGGGAAACTAGATTTGGAATTGTTACAAAAAGTGTTAAGTGTATAAAATCATTTTATTGGGCCATTGTGCATAACAATGGTGTTGTGTAATGTTGGGTTGAGCTTGTTCATTCAATAGTTCACATAGCAACACGCAATACTCTGATCGAGGTATTTCTTGAAGAAATAGTTATACTGTTTCCCTCTCCAACTCAGAATAAAAAGGTTGACTGCTCTACAGTTTCAATCATACGTTAATTGTAGACAGGTACGAAAACATTTTAAGTAAGAGCGTAACTTGTACACAATTTAAGTAACTTGTACATACGCCTTCGAAGAACAGAAGTCTTAATGACATATAGTGTTAAATTAAGCCCTTTTTCCTTCGCTTTTAGCTTGAATAAAGAGAGTCACTTTAATCTCCAATAGCGTCGAGAACCCGGTATCGAAATCGCTTCATTACCCTCGCGTCGTTCGACGCACCCTCCTTAGATTAAACACTTCAATTCATTATCAAATCACGGTCTGAATGAACGAACATTGCGTTCAATAATCTCAGACCATTTTCTCCATACAGTTAGTTCAATGCACTCGAATAATTGAAATACCTTTTTTGGGCTTCCATTTTTGTCATTTTGTGAATCAGATTTTCGGCAGTTGAAATTATTATTTCAATTACAGATAAACTGTTATTTGGTTTCGCTACATCATTGTCGCTAAATTGTCATTTGTTTTTATTTGTACTCGGAGTTTGTCATTTGAGTAGTAAGAAATAACGCTATAGGTTTGTCCTTCTCATTTTGAGCGTGACATCACTAATATGTCATTTGTTTTTTCTTTTTTAATAAGTATATTTCAAACAATTCATCACAATGAACGTGTCCCATGCGTAATGTAAAAATGTATGAAAATAATTTTTGTTACATTTTTGTATCAGCCATTCTTGTCGTACACATAAATGGTCTGTTTTACAACATCATATTTACGATCTTTTCTGAATTCTGATATTTTTACAATGCTGTTAGTTGACAGACAATGTTTAATGTGTTGTACGCTTCCTAAAACAATTCGGACGTGAAGGAAGAAACAGAAGGAGCAAATAAAAACAATGGGGACAATGTCGTTGTACATAACGAGAAGCGAATTCGTGATAAGTACCATTAAGTGAGCTCACTGCAACCAGGTCTTACCGGGTACAAGTATTTTAGAAGCAAAGTCGTTTGTTCGCAGGTGTCAGATGTCCCAGCATTAGGAATTTATCTTTAACGATATTTTTTCATACTTTAATGGGTTACAATTATGCTTTCTTCGACAAATTGACAAGTATTTTGTAGCAACTGTTGTTTTTTTTGTGATCTGTAAAATTGAATCGTTAGTAGAAGAGGGCGCAGAAAATAATCTAGTATTTTTTTATCTGTCTTGGATTCAGTTCGGTGCCATTATTGAGAAAGAAGTATTAGAATTTTGATTCTCAACATTTGGTGTAAGTCAGTCTGGAATAGTACCTGATGTTTGTTTAACATACAAATATTTAGTAGGAAGATAAACAAAAACTGCCTAAAATATCTAATCTAGCAGATAGAATCGGGTCTCCGCAAAATTTACCTTTAAATAAGTGAATTGGAAGTAGGAAACCCAACGTTGGCATTTCCACAAGCTACACAGTACACATACAACAATAAGGTTTTCCTTTAGGCCAATTACATTACGTATACGAATCTAGGCTTGCTACCGATGTTACCAGACTACGTGTTGAATTGAAAATACATTGAAGATGAATACAAATAGTTGTAGTCTATTGAATAGACCTTACTTCCTAGTTAATTTTACAAATATGCTGATGTCTGAATGATTGTTACTCTTTTATGCAGAAACTACTGAACAGATCTAGATGGAATTTAGCTCGCTTGTAACCTATAGAAGATTGTATGGAACTTATAATATAACTAGTGAAAAATGGATGTTACTTACTAGTATGCAATATGTAGTATATTCTGCATCTCTGCCTACCCCTTCGTGGACTAAAAGGTGTAAAGTTATTTATATGTGAACTAAAATGAGGTTAAATGTTTTTAAGTCCAAACAAATCTCTTTATCGTTGTACTTCATTCGTGGTAGTATAATGTGCCCACGCTCCAAGGCTTCGTGTTTTTGTTCGTTTACGCAAACATACACAAATGTTAGTCTTTCGGGCTCAGGGTTTATCAAAACGCTTCGTTTAACTAATAACTAAACAGCTGTTTAGTCTCAGGGTAAGGCATAATGTCGTGTTTTGTTTAATAAGTCTATTCTTGTTATAGTATTTCTGAATATTGTTCTTAATAAACTTAAGTGTAGCTTTTATTATTGGGTGATTCTTGTAATTGCGCAGTTTTAACTGTCACCAAAATCCCCTAACAATTTCACAGAATAATCATATTTATACAACTCCAAATGTTGCATTTTCTTTAACTAACTCGGTTATGAGGTAAATCCACTGACAAACAAAACTTTACCTCTAACAAATAAGGTCCTAAATACAGATTACATCATATTTTATGGGCAACAAATCTGGTGCCAAACTTAGGTACCTACTATCTATACCAAGTCTGGAAGGTAAAATACTTTTCCTAGGAGAAAAACAAGGTGATAAAAATCCTAAGCATAGCATCAATAGAATAAATTCTTTCTTAGCCTCCTCTGGAAGAAATACAATTGTTTTGTACGATTGTACGTAAACAAGGTTCAAGGTACGTATAATTTGAAACGACGCCGATGGACCAAATGGACCGTTTCCATTCGAAACACCTTTTAATGGAATTAGGAGCTCTATCTTTTTCATTAGACAAATTGCTGAAGTGAAAAGGTACGTAGGAGGTGCTTTTAGAGTTCAAAAGGGTTTAATGGGGTTACACTTATTCTGTACTGGCCTGTACTAATTTATAATTATTTAGTACAAAATATCGATAGAATATCCATTATCCGGGACATTATAAGCTGACTGACGAAAATGGGTGATGGTTTGTTGGAACTAAATCTAGCCACTATTCTCAAAAGTTATTGACGTATCACTAACAACGCCCTAACGTTAATGAATGCAGTTCTAAAAGTGCACTTGACATTTTGCCCTTTCCAACCTTTCAAGTCTTCCTTTCATGAATCACTTTAACAAAGTTCAAAAAAGAAATTTCTTAGTTGTACGTATGTATGTATGTTTATGCGCGAATATCTCGCGGTTGGCTTAACCGGTTTTGATGCGGTTTTCACAAATATGTTTATTACACTTAGGAGAAGATTTTAGTACATTATTTAACCGACTTCAAAAAAGAGGGGGTTGAAGTTGTTTTTTTAAACGTAGTTTATAAAAGAATTATTTAAAATACTCTTGACTGTTTGCAGACTTATCACATTCACTTAAACGTACTCGGGAAGTTAGTAAAAAGTTCGTCTCACGAACTCTTTTATTAACTTCGAAAGTTTGAACTTAATATCTATTGCATCGAGTTATCCTGTCACAAAGTTGTCATCAGTTCAATCTGTTCAACTTATATGTTTGAACTTTGTGTTGCTATAAGTGGTGGGAAATATGTTGACAGGTGTATTGGCAGGACCTACCTGGCTTGTAGGAAGTGTGTTTGTTGTTATTGGAACAATTTTTGATTACTTTGACTAGTTTGAAAGAAAATGGGCATGCATTAAATAAGCGAACTGCTAAAAAGTACACGTAGTTATATCTACTTCTCCAGAAAATAGCTGGCATCGTAATCTACTACTAATTACTTATCTCTAAACCAGAAAAGCCTCCTTACTTCTTATAAAAAAGTTTATTTATTCTATTTAACAATTTAACGCTACAAATCCATGAAGTTTCAAGTACCACCATAGATAACAAGGAATCCCCTTAACCACATACTTCATGGACGTGATACGACTTTCATATCACTATGAATAAATAAACACAGATGTTCGTATATAAATCTGTACAATATTCACTTATGCAGATATTATCGTCATATTTATCCTCCATCGCTTTATGCAAATGTAGTCTTTATTTTTATAGCCAGTGATAAACTCTAATGTATTAGGTATTTGTATGAATTATCTGTTCTGTTTTGTATTGACCTCAAAACAAGTGTTTAGGTTATTAATACAAAGAAATATCTTTTCATTGACTCGCATCAGAAAGAAAGTTATATTTTTTAATTATTGTGCATGTTTTAGTGACGCGCTCTGTAGTATTTTAAGTAGTAAGTTGCTATGAACATTACTCTATTTTAAATCTGAATAGCTTTTGTTTGAATTACAATAGGTGCCAAATATTTAGATACCGTTAATTTTAAAAAATGCTGCAAATAAAATCATAACAAAACCACTATCTAATTGTCTTATACCGCACCTTTCATATAAATAGTACTTAGTAAATAGTAGAATCCAAAGCACTAAGGCTACATAACTGAAAGACGTTCCATTTTAACATCAGATTCCCAGCTATTAAGCTATGCGTAAAAGAAGTGAGGGCTTTAGCTTTTATTGTCTCTACCGCCTTAAGAAAGCACTTAATCTCCTCGCTCGTTTATACTACCTACTATTATATTGTACCATGATTTAATACTGTATTTTTACTTTTCTAGCATTTCACTGCCTTTGTGATCTGGTATTTAGCGTATACAGTGAAACTTGATTAAGTGGGACCTGGATAAGTGAGAAACCTCCATAACTGGAACTCATGTTGACGTCCTAACACTTTGACACTGTTAGTGGGACGAGGTAAACCTCTATATCTGGGATTTGTTCTTTCGATTTATCATCATAGTTACCTCTATAACTGAGACAGCGAGTCAATTTTATATGCATAAACCTCTGTAACTGAGATAACATTGTTTGTTTACTCCACAGATTTTTTAATATTTCTGTGGTTTACTCATTCTTATTCTACCCACAAATTACACACATAATTCCAAGTCCACCTCTATTTATAGAACCCTCTGTAAATGAGACAGATATTTATTTATACCTGTATATCTGAGACACTGGGTAAGTGGAATACCTCTATAAGTGAAACGACATTGCAGGTCCCTTGATGTCTCAATTAACCAGGTTTCACTGTATCTACTAAACAAGAATTCAATTAACAATGTGTCTATAAAACTTTAAGATTTTGATATAGAAAATGAAAGTTTCACTAAGGCTTAAGTGTGGGAGAGCCATGCTTCAGCACGAATCGTTTAAATCGGTTATTTATAACACAGGACATAATTACATTACGAATATTCTGGCTCAACCGGAGTGATACCATGACCTTACAGAAAATCGACGTAAAACAACGCTTGCGTTGTCTTTCATCGAGTGAGTGAGGTTACCGAAGGCTCAATGACACCCCGTCTTCCCCAATCTCCCCGATCTCTGAATCCCCAACTATCCTCAAATTCCTAAAACCCCCAAAAGGCCAGTAACGCGCTTGTAAAGAACTCACGCCTCTGGTGTTCAAGGTGTCCATAGGCAACGCCGATTGCTTGCCACCAGGTGATCCATCTGCCATCTGCTCGTTTACCGGCTTTCCCATAAAGGCTTTTGACACTAGGTAATAATATGCGTGGGTTACTCATGTGAATATACTGAGAAAAGTTCTACTAGTTTTGAACCACAGAGGGGTGCTTCCTCATGAGCAGCGGGCGCGGCTGCGCGACAACGGCGCGACAGGTATAGGTGCAGGTAGATTATATAGTAGGTATTCATTATATATGTACGTGAGTAACCCGCAATTTTTAGTTAATTTATAATGTCCCACGATAGTTATAATAAAAAAAGATGCATGGGGTTAGGTAAAATGAATTCATATAAAGGCATAGGTAAACATTTCTCTTATTCAATAAATCGAATAATTGGTTCATTTCAATTCTCAAATGTCAGTATTTGGAATTAATTAGCATTGCTTAATGAAGGTAGTTTGTCTTAAGATCAATGAACCCTTGATGATTTACTCTAGGAAGTTACTACAAATAAAGTACTTGAATGTTAAGAAAGATGGTCCTTATAGAGGTACAAAGACTTTGAGATTTACGTCAATGTGTTTCTATATCGATTTCTCTTTCGTCTTCAGTTTCTAGTTTGTTCCAATGTTTTTTTTAAAACTACGTTGTTTATTGCTTGTGTTAAGGAATGCCACCCGCGCAAAACAGCTTAGGTACCGCATTAAGAATCAAATCTAAAACTCCTACCATAGTAAAAATATTTCAAAAGTATGCAGACTGAATTTCAATGTTACATCACCCACTGCGCAACTTTAAAAGGTGAATGACTTTCAAATGCCCTAGACACATAATAATAGCCCGCCTAGCCAGTATAAATACTGAAACGAGGCTCCAAGTAAAACGGTGCTAAAGAATAACTTACTTTGACAGCTTCCAATATAGACAGTATACAGTCAACCGAACAGTACTCAAACTACGAAAATCGATTTTATTGCTACAATATAAAGGCGTTTGTCAAATGATGGAGTTAAGTGCTCTTGACTTAGGGACTTCGGTGAACAGAACAGAAGCAGGAGTTGTAAAGTAAAAACACATTTTATATGAAACTTGACATTAACGTGAGAAGTATATACCTACAGCATTAACTTGTCGATTTTTTTATTTGTTACATGTATAATTGTATATGTAATAAAAAGCAAGCCTTTCACCACATGCCTCAAATATATTGGCGCATGTCGAGAATTCGTGCTACAACTCATAATTACATAGCGCTTGTCTAAATCGGTTCAAGAACCATTATTCAAAACCCTGATAAAGTTACTGACAAATTGAACTGAACAATCTACTACTAATTCAATCAATCACAATTTTACCACACGCTTTAATTAAAAAGCAAATAATTCAAAGAACTCCAACCATTCGAATTTCGAAGAAAGCATGTAACGGGTTTTCCACGAAAGAGGTTTCGCTTTTCAAGGTCCGTTTCGCCTGGCCTTTTGGCTGCTCTATGTCAGGTATGCGGAACGGTCGATCAATCAAATCAAATCAGAGACCCGCATCTCCTGGACACTCGACCTCCATTGCCTTGCATATACACCCACAAAATAAACGTCATAGGTCACGAAGTTCTAACTTCGGAAATACATTAAATTGAATAAAGATCTGACCTTTTGCGATGCGTGTTAAACTTGTCTGATGGATCTGGATTGCAATTATCTCGCAGGAAACTAGCTTTCGAAGTGTGTTCGAGTTAATTGGAGCTCTAAATTTGACTGATGGTATCTACTGGTGTCTGATAGTTCACTCTTCGTAAGGTTCACCGCTTGAACTTTGTAAATCGAACTATCAGACAACTTGGTCCGTGTGGAATGGATTAGAATAAATTACTCTTTGGTGCTACTTGAGTAGGTAGTTCTCGAGAGAACATCTTTTTTGTCTTGTAAAGCTACAATAAAACTATAAGGTGAAATTCTAATTAGACTTTGATGTGTAGATGAAGACAAAATCATCAAGACCAAATGCAGCATATAGTATAATAATAATCATATAATATAGTACCTACATATAATCATCAGAATATATTTTAGTCCACGTACGATTTTGAACTTTATGATCGTCCTAAATTTTTATAAATACTTAGTTTTAAAAAGTTACACATTTCTATTACAATTTAAGAAAACTTCGGAGTTAAATAACGATATTTGAAATTGCGACGGTACAAAAATTTGCAAAGCTGTGGAAATCCGAAACGTCTGTAGCAGTGAAAAATTTGCACGGCATGCACTCTGCAGTTCCACGTTATCTAAACCGACGTTATTTGCAAAGTTAAAACGACGATTTCGGTAAAGTTTTAATGCAATTCCTTTGTACAAAACCTGGATTTAGATAAAGTAAGGTTGTACTTTGTAGTTGCAAAGTTTTTACCGTAGGTACTTCATTTTTATTTTGTCGTTATTTTATTCAAAAATGCGTACCATTACGCTTTTTGTGTCTTTATTGGGATTAAGATTGTAACTTGGTAACATATCCATTATTTAAACATATAGAAATTACCGTGGAATTCCCTCAATTATCGCTTCAAACTCCACTTATATTTTGTTGTAATTCCAAGTTATAAATGAAACTATTAAAACATCACCAATTTATAGACTTCCTATATGAATTTCTATACTCCCTACCAACCTTTAACCCAGTTAACCCCACCGGGAATAAAGGTGTGATGTAATTGATGTATTTTTAATGAATGTTACAACAATATCGTCTGGTTTGCGTCATTCATTTGTTTCCCTGTCTCCTGTCTCCAATCGATCCTGTCAATTTTGATGGATTGTTAATTAATATACACGTAGCTATATGTATTGGTGTGGTTTGAATACGTGTCTTTATTTGTATTTTAATGTAATGAAGATTGGTTGTGGTCTTCATGTACGTTGTGCATACTTTGTTAGTGTGTAAATTGAAAAAGTATATATTTTTTACAACATTTTTTTACCGTTCAATCTACCATGTGGAATGATAAATCTTGTTACATTTCTATCTATTATGTTTCAAGAAGGCTGTGTATATTTGTGCTGGTATATCTGCAACGAGGCCAGTAGAATACCAGCGTAAGGCCCTGTCTTGCACATGCTGAACTGGTCTCATTTCACGGCAGATTTGAGACGTGAACATGTATCCATCAGTTCCTGCTAATAGAATAAATTATCTGTACGTGTCACTTGTTTTTGGCGTGAAATAGTTTTTTCATTCTTTCTTTCAACGAGCGCTTACTTCAATACATTGATGGGCATATGTTAGTAACCAATCATTTTTTTGCTTGTTCACAGATCATCGGCTAGCGAGCTCATCTCAAGACGGGGCGTATTCTCCAGGAGACAATATGGATCTGTCGAACAAGTAAGTTATATTGTTAGTATAAAAATTATTTTCTTTGATAAACGTAAGGTTCTTACAAGGTCTGTAAGCACGATTAGATACCTAGATAGATTCGTTCTTAAATACCTACTTTCCATCAGTAGAGTTTGTTGTCACTGCCCTAAAACAAATATTATATAGCTAAGGTGATGGACACGTAGTTTTTTTTTATTTTTGAGAGGGGAAAATCAATTTATGATTCTCCCGCCTGGGTAAGGCGAGAGGCAGTGTTAGACTCTTGCTGACTAACCTCCCCGTTCCCTACTTCTGCACTTCGAGCTGGAGCCCCGGCAACCCGTATCGGCATCAGCCCTATTGGGCCCCATCTGTGGTGATCTGACGGCTCTCTATATAGAAAGATAGCAACTATTGCTATCTTTAAAAACTATGGAAAACAATTCTTCTTCTCTGTCGTTTCGCTTTTGGCCGAGCGGTCGTGGTCACGTTGAGGCGACCGTATTTGCGTTGGAGGTCGATACTGCTTTCCTCACGATCTCCCGCCATCTCTCTCTGTTTATGGATTGTTTAGCGCAGTCCGACACTGGGCTTCCCGTTGCCGATTTGACTTGATGTGTCCAGCGCGTAGGTGATCTGCCAAAAAAAACAAAAACAATTAATTAGTGTTCAACTTTCGTTCTTATTAATTTATCTCCGTCCTCTTCTCGTATAAAAGCACATTTTGATTTACTAATTAAATGGAATCTAGGCTATCTAACTGTCTAGACAATTTTAATATTAATCAGACTATCAAAGACTTTAGACGTAAAACTTCAAATATTTATTGAGAACACAAATTCTTGTCTTCTTGACTTTATTATAGTTGTGCAAAAGAAAGACAATTCAAAAATTTATCTATCCATAGTTATACATAAGTTCAATATAAACAGATGTACACACTTAGGAAAAGCTAAAGAAATAAGTAAATTCCGTGCTTAGCAGATGGGGCTCTGTAGTTTATCTCGTAGTTCATGGGATGAAACCATTTATAGTGCATATACATATGTGTGTAAATAATGATGACTTGACGAGCCTATCGCTATATCAAACTGAACCTCCTCGAACCCTTTGTGCAACACTCATTTTTTGATCATATATGAAACAAATGACTGTATTTAATATACATATATCCCCAAGCTGTCACCGGTGACCGTTCTCCACTAACTACATTATAGACCTTATTTCCAATGTTTGTTAGAGACTACTTTTGTATGAACAAATTTAGGGGATGATTTTCAACAATTTTCAACGGGTTAAACAGTGATTTATTTGTTGTATATTATCGTCAGGATAAATATTCACCGGGAAAGTCAAGGAACTGCACTCACGTAAAGCTGAGTAAACTGACTAGTCGTAAAATATAAACAGACTGGAACGTTTTGCCGGTCAGTGGACCATTTGAGCGGGTTACCTCCGCCATGTGGTTCCGTCTAGTAAATGCAGCTAACATTTTTAACTTAGGAGCAACCGCTGTACACTATATATGACTATAAACTTGGCAATGTGGTCTGTATCTAGCAGTTATTATATTATTCTACGTTGTTAGATACCTAATATACTTTTAGATCTAGCCAGGTGTAACCAGACTTTAATATCCCTCATTGTGGAACGTTTTTGAACTATAATTAAAAACTTTATGGCTATTGTCTGAATAAACCTAGGCGTTTAGAGGAAAGTCATAGTTTTAATCTAAACTTAAGAAAAAAATTACCCCTTATGAAACCGATAATTATTTTTTATTTCATTAAAAGCTAGAATTCCAAGGATTCGGTGCAGTGGAAAGATCATGGCTGAAAATAAATAGATAAATATCGGTTGCAATCACTTATCATATCAGTGAATCAGTCTCAATCTCAATAGATATGAATGAGGTTTTATTAATTCTAAAATAAAGGAGATTTTTACCGGAAAGTTTGAAAGCAAACATTTTAATATCCGTGGAATACCAAGAATTTGTTTATACCTACTAACACAGACGGACGATACCGTGAAATACTAATTAACGTTTCGCTGAACGAAAGTTCAGGATTTTAGTAAAAAGTTCTTCTAATTAATTAACTGAATAAAATAATTGAGACACGTGCCCGTCTCACGTGTCGCTATTGATGTTGTTTTATTGATTGTATTTGTCTTTTCAACTTAATCATTATTGAATATAGATACGTGAATAATATGAATAATATGTCCGCACTCGAAGTCTAACTAAACTGTCTTACAAAACCTTTAAATATCTTAAGCACCAAGCCAATTCAATCTCTTTGGCACAGGTCGTGGGAACTCGAATTCTAAAGGGAACTCGTAATTAAAACATTGCAAGCTTGAAGACCGTCTGTACCTTTGTCATAGCAAAGACTTTGACAGACGCACGCTCAAAGTAGCTCAAAGCCCGTAAAAAGACAAGGGATCTAGCCAAAATTGTCGTAGGTGTCAACTGAAATAAATGGAAGATGGAATTTCACGTCAAGTACTGAAATTCAGTCGCAAATGGACTGAAATAGACATTAAAAGGTACGATACCCGTGAAAAGGGCAGGACATTTTCATTTTTTGTGAATTTGATTTTAGTTTGGTGATGATGTAACTGACTTCTGACAACGTCGTGCGTTGTAACAGTCGAGTGATCTCCAAAAGGTCACTTCTAGGTATGGACTAATTGAATTTTTAAAAACATTTAAATATATAAGTACCTGTAGCTCAGGGCTCCAGAGAGAGGAATTTCCGCACAATACGTGCCGTGTCCAGAAATGCTGCTTTCTGCATCAGGCCCTTGAAGCAACCATCTAACGATAGCCTATTTAGGTGTTGGTCGAGGCTTTTAGAAATGAGGCAATTGGCGTTTACAATTAGGGTTATAACTTTCCTGAGACATACTAAACTATAGTTTTCGGCTTACGCACGTAATTATTTGACGAGAAATTCGACTACTTTCAAGCCAGAGGGTCTATTAATGAGCAGCATTTTGCAACCTGCGACGCGGCGACAGTCGCGCCGCTACTAGTACTAGTAAGTACTACTAGTACGCCGAAAACAGAATACATTATTATTAAGGGTTTTTTACTTAAAATTCTCAGTAATTTGGGCAATACCTTATCTGCCTTCACGTTTTTAAATCTTACTCTATAATTATGACTTATTCAACAGAATTTAAACTGTATCCTATTCAAATAAGCTTTAAAATGAAGTGTTCAACTTGATGCAAGTTATGTGACTTGATGAAAACTAACCTAAGAAAGTTTGACAGCACCGAACTTGTGTCTTTGCGAACTAAATACTTAGTTCACTTAGCAACAAAGTATGGTACCGTGACATATTTTAAAATTTCCTGTCTTTATCACGCTATGTATTTTGGCTAGATTAAAGCACAAACTATCATAACTAACTAGTAGAACATAGTTGTTTTTATATTTTTTCAAATTCAAATGATAAGGAGTGTCAGAAGTGAGAATCAAAAGCATCGTGGATCTTTATCTTATTACTCATTGCATATCTCTTGTTAACATGAAACCTCTTTTTCCATTTTGTGTATCATAAAGTTTCATCAAATACATAATACAATAGTGACCTTAAAAATAGAAATACAACAAACTGTTAACAAGTCAGCCTAACAGGTAAATCCAAGGGACACAAATATATCGAAAAGTTTGTGCAGAAAAAGCCGAGGCCATTCTGAACAAGAGTCTACTTGAGAACCACAGGAGAGGTTCTTTCCCGTTCTAGTTAGGCCTGAACTAATGAGGGGAGCTCTCCGCTCTTATCTGGCTACTTCAAATGGCCGGCCATGTTAATTTGAAGTTCACAATATACACATAGTAACACCGAACAAAGCAAAAATGTAATCAAGAGGTGAATACATACTATTAAGTAGGTAGGGACATAATTTGAGAAAACGGTTTTAGGTCAACAAGCAAAGCGTTTCAATGTCATTATGCCTAGCCATTTAAGAGTTAAAGGCTACATACATACATATATACATAATTCATTATTATCCCAAAATGGCCTCCAGATAATAAATTATTTTAACTATTATACTCAGATACATTGTTAGTGTGTTGATTAATAAATTGCATGTCCACAGCATCCATTTATTAATTTGCGGTTGAATTATATTGTTCTGGAAACAATTATACGAATCACAATAATTTGATAAAGATAGTTGCTACTTACTATAAACATTTATCCATTCATATTCGAACAAAACATGAAAGTAGAAATAGAAATAAGTAAAATCATTTATATTTAAGAGATTTTCATAAAAGTTTAAGCCACTCTAGTCCCATCACCTCAATTTTTGTATATTCGCTCCAAATATTCATCGAAACGTGATTGTACAAAAATATATTAAACCACAAACAACACTAAACCGCAATGTGAACTGCGGCAACGCAAAAAAATAGATAGTAAATAAAAAGTAATAAATAAAATGTGAATCCCTGACGAATCCAATTTATACATGACTGGGTGGGTATTTGACACAGAACTTGCGCATTCATCGATTTTCAATTTATTTTAACACGTATTCACACTAACTAATATTTTTAATGATCTGCAAAATGTTTTAAACCTTAAATAATAAAACACATGAAATGTATCCTTACAGCTAGTGCATTAAAGTCACATTTCACGTACCAAAAAAGTTGAATATATGACAAAGCCTTTTTGTTCATCAGATATTTCAAAATTAAACTGCAAGCCTCGAAAAGAGGATTTCTCGCAAACAAAACAGCTTTTACGATTTCTGCTGACTTTGTAATGAATAAACGAAATGTGAATACTGTTTCAAAGTAACTGTACTTTATATGGAAGCGTATAACTGTACGGCTCTCTGGCGTTCGTCCAACGTAAGCCTTCATCGTGATAGATGCGTACACGTTACGTTTATGTAACGCTTAAGCTGCGTCAATAAATCGTATTGCGGTTTCTAATTACTCCTACACAAAGATTAATTTCATTCTTGATATGTTTAGTTCTATTAATATTTCCATACGATTAATCATCAGTGTTAATAACTCACATTTCGGGCATCTTAATGTATCTTAGAATAACAATGTAAGGCACAAAATTAAAATCATATTATTTTTCATCAACTATTAAAATAAATATTTCTTAACACATTTTATCTACTATCAATTATTGACCTTTTCTCAGTTGTCACTGGCATAAGGACCGCCACGCCGTCTGAGACACGTATGGGTGTGTGCTAGGTATAATTGTTCGCGCGATGATTCAGCTCAAAGGGCTGTATCAATTCTAAGCCATTGTTGTGTGATAACTGTTCACAATGGCGCATTGTTCATACTTGTCCCACGTTATTAGTGAATAGACACTTTTGCCTTTGTATTTAAGTTTTATTGCGATAATAAAACCAATGCATGTGACATTTAAGGTTGGATCTTTAAATAATTACGAATAGACCGTATTATTACAGACTCGAATCGTAATTTTGAATTACAACGCTAATATACACATATTTTCCAATTGATTGGAAAAATACACCATCAATCGCAAGGATAATACGAAAATGATTCTCATAAATCGCTGAATATTCGATTTGCCGGTACAGCGAACATCGCCCCGACCATATTAAGTGGAATTAATTAAACTGAGGTATTAATCGAATTAATAAACGAATTTAATCATCACATTTTTATGTTATTACGTTAAGCGAGTACCATCGTAAACAAATAAGAGAAAACAATTTCATTTGTTTGACGCAAGCAAGATTACGAATAATGAATTCTTTTGAAAACATTTTTTTAGACAAGTCATCCCTTATTCTTGGTATCTCAATTTTTCCGAGATTAACGTGAAAGCCAGTAGTGTGCCTGAAGGGACAAATAAACAAATAGCTATCGTACATAAACAACTATTGAGTTTGAAATACGGTGACATAAAAGCCTGTCATCCTCTGTTTGTTTTTGATGTTGGGAAATGAATATAACTCCCACTCATACAAAAGACTTGGAATTTGATTGGAATCTGTGCAATTTTGCTTTGTGAGGGAACTAACGACGTTGTTGTGTTGGTAATTAGTGGCATGACTTTGACTGCCTCTTTGGTCTTGTGGAACGTTTGTACGACTGTGGTTTATACCTTTTCTCAAGAGACATTATTACATTACATTGTCTTTCATATATTTATTATAGCCCCATTGATCAATCCCACAGACCGGAACACTAGAGTTGACAATCCCTCATTACTACCATTTAACATTATCCGTTCTTTTATAACAACCCCATGTTATAGGCCTTTCCACATGTAGCTTATCTTGAATCCAGAAAATGAAGAGCAACTAAAGCCGCCGCTTCAATAATACTCGGTTATGGCTACGCATATCAATTAAATTTAACTTAGAAAGTAGTTCAGTTTGTGTTTTGTATATCTGTTATTATATGTTTTAGTTTTGTTTACCCCAAGTAAAACTTATTGTAATAATATGTTCGTCCTGACCCACTTTGTTTTGAAATTATATACAAGTTATATCAGACCCATTTTCTTAGTGCAAAAACCATCTACACTTATGCCTTGTCCGCACTTGGGTAGTAGTTTAGTCCAGCAGCGAGTTTTAGTAGCTCTCTCTCGCTTCGATTTTGGGACAGAAACGAGAACTACTAAATACTCACTACTCGATTTAATGACTTGTTGGCACGACGTTTTTTAGTCAAGTTGGGAATATTTAGTAGTTCTCTCTCACTTCCATTTTGTGACAAAAGCGAGAGAGAACTACTGAATATTTGCTACTCGACTAAAATACTAGCGTAGTGTGAACAAGGCATAAATACTAGCGTAGTGTAGTAGTACCTAATAGAGCACCGCGTAGGTTCTCATTCCCTACAACCTTAACGTATTTCTTTACTTCTTCCACACTCATGCATCTAGTCATACTCAAACGCAATTAATGAGATGTTTAACTTTATTTTACATATTCTATTATATTTTTTCTCCAACTTTAAATTCATACTATTTCTTTCATCATCCTGTTTTTATTTCTTCTTATAACATTACCATGGTTTGGTATACTTTTACATACCCGAACATAATAGCATAATAGTTCCAGAATGAGGCTAATACTTCATACTTACTGCAAGAATGTCATAGCCCAGTTACGTCTTGACAATGCCGATTATGGAAGGGTCAGCACTGGTTGGGTTGTGCCCTAATGATACACAAGTAGCTCCATAAGGTCGGGACTTAAAGAGCAAAGTCGAGAACCCTGCAATAGGTTATAACAAAAATAATGCCGAAGCAGTGAAATAATAAATATAAGGGTTAAATACAACGACGTGACTTAATCTCGTCATTTAATATTGATATCGTTAAACAGAATTCTAATCATTCATGTTTCATTATGAAATCATCATTATCATCATGAAGTCACCCAGAATATACAATTCGGTAATAGTAGGTACTACTCATTTTGATAATCGAAAATATCAATAGTCCCTATATATATATTTCGGCTTTCTGTGACCGCGGTCGACAATTACGACTATGTTACACATACTATTAAAAATAATTATTTTATTACATTAATAAGCTTGGCCTAGTTAGTCGATAAGCTAAAATAGTAAGGCTTCTTCTCCTTTAATAAGTGAAAAAAATATTACAAGGATTGCTACGATTACGAAAATAGTATATTCTTTCTATTCTTATGTAGTAAGTCTAATTAATAATAACAACTCGATCGCATTAGATATTTCATTTCATATAGGTAAGTAATAACGTACTTCGGTAATATAATCCTTCTTATTAATGACTATTATTTTATTCATTAAAATATAGAAATACCGGGAGTTATGATAGAAATAATATTCTTCGATATTGGTACCTATTGTTCTTGTGGGTTAAAATCAGATACTTTGTAGACCAAATGAATTGCTATTGCCCGGTTTGATGTCTTATGCTCAATTACTGACTAGTCTATTTCTCAGTACACCAGCACTCAGCGGTTTACTTTTATTATCTTTGCAATAAGACTAACATTGGTCAAAAATACACCTAATAAGTGCCTTCCCTCTTTTTCTCGTAATAATTAGAGTGACGTAATACCTGTAACTCCCATTAGAAATGAGAGAAAGAAACCTTTAAATAACCGATAAAACGTAGGTTTAAGTATGTTTTATACCTATATTTAGTTTAACCATTCAAGTAATTTTACTGTTATCGAATTACAATGTGAAATATGAATATGCAGGTATTTTGGTTATTAACAAAATTGTATCATTGATCAAGTTACAAGTATAAATTGCAAACAAACATCATTTGATTGTACAAAGTATTGCTAGGAGAATTATAAAATGTTCAGTTAATAATAATACAGTACAGTGAAAAGTTTCGCACATTATCTATCACACGCGATAGGCGGCAAAGCATAACTAGTGAAAAGTGTCTATTAGGTACATACATATTGCCTCAGTTAACCACACTCAAAATCAAATAAATATTTATTACATTTAAAGATCTTTTTTTCTGCTATAGCTACACAACTTATGTCTTCAATACATGACGCGATACAAAAATTCCCTCGAGGCGACATGCCTTGTTCCACTCTTGAATCGGAACATGACATCATACGTTCCTTTATTACTGACATATCTTTTTACTTCCAGTCATCGGAGGCCAATTTCCGAATCGTCATTTCGACAATTTGTCAATTCAGGGTAATTTTCCTTATTCCCTGGGTGAGCATTTCGGTAAATCGGTTCGGATGTATCGTGTTTTTTAGGATGTTCGCTTTAATAAACCCTATTGACTCTAACCCAGTGGTCACAAACGTGGTTCACTAATAGAAGGGAACCGTATCTTAGAACTATTTTTTCTAAAAATTTTCGAAATAGTTTGTAATACAAAATAATAGATTCATAATTGATTCAAAAAGGGGTGTTCTTATATTATACCTAAACATATAAATGTTCAATGCTACCCACAACTTTGGGGAATAAGGTCCGGTAGGTACCTCTTTGAGAAATTTCATTATTACTGTTTTAATGGTACTTGAGTTTATAATAAGTTTTAATAGAATTTCAACTTCAAACAGACATCCTCTAGACACCGAAACATTAAACATCTGCTTTAGAGTCTGAAAACTTTTCTACCATAACGTATTTATGTATTCCCAGTAGAGTTATGAGGTATGAATGTACGTCTGTACGTGTAGGCATACACTCAAATGTGTAATATCTTCTTACTGTTCACTATTACGAGTACGAGTCCCACGTAAAAGAGAGTAAACCAACTCTTACTACTACATACGTAAGTTTTGAGAGACATTCAGAATTTTAACATAATGACGTCACGCCTTTTTGCGCGCGATGAAGTACTAAGTAGGCAGAGATGCACGTAAACAATATAATACCCTGTATGATTTGGACTATACTATTATAAAAATAAATACCTGATATGATTATATTCAACATTACATTAGGTTAGACATATTATGTACAATAACAAACATGTTCATCAACAAATAATTTCATTGTCACTTGTATTTTTTGTATATTATTATAGTACATAATCGGTATCTATTTACTACAAGACTCCTTGTTGCTATTAAATAGTTTTTATATAATTTTAACTCCAAATAAAGTTCTAATAAGGTCTTAAATAGAGTTAAGCTACCATTGTAGCTTATTAGCCTACCTACCAACACAAGTTACCTTATTAGTAACTATAAGTGGAGTTATGCGAGCAAATGAGCAGTCTAAGGGATTACCACTACGCCGTACTAAGCCTCACGCTACGTCGCTACATAGTACATACTGTTATGTATGTAAATAGCTAATGGAAATGCGGCTATCTCAGTGATTACATTATGTGCAGACACCAATGTAAGTTACTCTAATCGTGATTGTTATTATGCATTGTAGGTAGTTAAAAATCTAATAAAGTATTTGACTGCACGGTTGGTGCGGTGGCTGGGCACCCGGCTGCCATTCAACGTGTCGCTGGTTCGATTCCCGCACGGAACAACACTTTGTGCAATCCACAAATTGTTGTTTCGGGTCTGGGTGTCATGTGTATGTGAACTTGTATGTTTGTAAACGCACCCATGATACAGGAGATAATCCTACTGTGGAGCAACGTTACAAAAAAAAACATTGACAGTTTGATGAGTACCTAAGCATCTATGGTAGACTGTGCTATGCATAACTACGATTGATCGACATTAATGTCTAAATCTTTTAAGTTACCCTTTGTAACAGCGTAATCCGCATCTATCACCAGCTATATTCAGACTGGGAGAAAATGCCTGCGGCATTAAGCCCACCTAATGTGCACTCTGTGAATGGAGCTCATTAAAATAAAATATAATCTCACAGACACAGTCTGTAACAAAATTCATTAAAATAGATTCAACTTTTGTTCCTAAATAAAGTATAGCAAACATCCCTCCCCAGCAATATATCTACATATTACTTTTGATCTAACATTTGATACTAAAACACGCTTGAATAATTAACATTTAATTCACATATAATTAATTAAGCTAGATATTCGGTTTATAATCAAAGCCAGTTCAGGATACCGTTCAATTCGCGCATGCCCATTGCCCAATGCCCAGTACTAATTAGGCAATTAATCTGACGAAGCTCATCGAAGCGTGTGAAACAATCGGACCGCTCTATGTCGGCTGACAATAAGACACTGATGACGTGTTACGATCGCCCCAGTAACTAGACCTATATTAATATTGATACAGGTCTTGAATTTTGTGTTAGGGAGGGCAAACTGTACTGTTTGGCGAAAATTGTATTTAATAGGGAAATAAATAAGAGACGTGAATTTCAATTCTTTGCTCTATTCGCTGTCTTCATTGGTAAATGGTGCGTGCACAACCACATTAGATAAAATGACATAATTGGTCAAATAAAATACTTTGAAGCAAGCGAAGTCTTGAGTTAAAGCTAGTTTACAATAAGGAAAAAACAAATAGCTACATATTTATTCGAGAATCTCTCCTAAAATAGCTGGTGATGTGATTCTTCGAAATAAAATCAGTTCCATATTATGTTTTCTGTGACCTTTAGTATAAAAACAAAAATATCACATCATGTCTTTATTTTTTCAAGATCATGACGTTGTTTGTATTACACCCACATTTCTCCAGTTGTATTGAAATTCTCATATTTTTGTAGACATAACCTGCCATATAAATATTGCCTTGGAAAAATCAAAACTTGCATAAACAATAATAATAAAACCAAGAATTGAATTTATAAATAATATCAATTAACTATCTCTCCATATATACATACACAGAACATTATAAAGATATGTTCTGTGTATACATATATACCTAACGCTTCCGTTACTGACTAAAAGACAACACACGGCCGAAACTACTAGACCTAGGAAGCTGACACTTGACACGTTATTCAGGGAATATAGGGAAGTACTAATAGAGGAATTCTAAATTCCCACGGGAACGGGAATATGGGAATCACCTATTTGTGCGTACGAAGTTGCTGGCAGACAGCTAGTTTAAATTTTGCAAAAAAATGGTCATTTACGAATTGTAATGTATATCAAATGAATTTAAATTCACTAGGATAGATATGGAAAGCTCAATACCTACGTAGGTTTTAATTTCAACTCTGTTTTGTAGCTTGAATGCAGTTAGTCCATTATACGCAGAGCTGCAAGGTTTAAAACTAGGAAGTTAATGTGCTTCGTTGGTATTTTCAACAGTTCCTATTAAAGAAAAACAATACTAGACTGTACTAGTAACTTAGTCAAAACCAATTAATACTATTAGTTACTTTACCAATTTGAGAACACTCACAATTGACAGCTTATTTCTTAATTGCCTTGTACCTTAACATGAGGATTTGTTATTTAAATTTAACATTCTAATACATTTTCTCCTTATTTAACATTCTGATACATTTGCATCATGCAGTTATAATATACAAAGCTTAAATAAAACAAAACGTAAATAATATAATTCCAAACATAAGTTTATTATTAATTTTTAAAGTCGTTAACAACTAATTACACTGAACTAAGTCTTTTCAAGAGGCAATTAGTACGTATACCGAAGCCTTTTCAGTAAAAATGTTCAGGAGTTTACAAGTGTTTCTTATAATAGGGTCGCAATTGTACCTACGGTTAATACATGGTTCACTTGATTTTTTATACATACAAGTACTTTTTATTCCGTTGAACGAATAATTAAGTAGAAAATATTCAAAATGTGAGTTTAACGGTAGCGTAACTTATTTGGAGTATAATCATACATGATTTTGTACTGCACTCTCAATAATAATTATTGAGGTTACACCAGCAAATTTTTTTACGTAAAGTTTTACAATTTAAATAATTGTGCAATTTTACTAAAGCCGCTTTTAAGCTAAGCTAGGCTACCACAAACATATCATACAAAAATTGAGACCCAAACAAGAAACAGTTATTGAGAACCCAACACTTTTCTCTAACCACTAATACAGGACTCTAAAAAAGTAATAGTGGTTCTCGGCAAGAGAGAACTCAAAGGAAACGATTAAACGAAGTGTATTCATTGTTTTATTGCTCACAGCACGTTCAAAGAAAACTTTAATAGTCTCGAAACCTGATTGCAATTTGTATTTTGTATTTTCATTTGATTACCGATGCGCTTTTCTATAAGCATATTTTAATACTATGTTTCAATACTTTAAGGAAGTAAAATGTTGAAGATATAGTCTGGTTAAACTAATTTTAAACACAAGACTATATGCATTACTAGTATTCCAATTTTATATATATGAATAAGGCTACAGAGTGCGAGCTTTTAACGTTGCTCAGGCACCACTCATAATTATTGGAACTTGAACGTGTGTATTACAATAACTATCATCACAATGAAACCCCTATTTCATCATTAAATATGAAATTCAATAAAGTAGTACTTAATTCGAATATTATTTACTTGCCAATTAACCGTACTTGATTACCACCACTAAATGATCCAGTGAAGCGCGAACACATTTACACTTGAAACTTAATTTAATACTTCACTGAATATAATAATAATATGCCGTAATTATCATATAAACATAAGTGTACGTATAAAATGCATATACTATATACGTATATATAAAATAAGTTCTTAGAATAACAGGTGTGATGTTAGTGTAATAAAAATATAAGCTATTGAGCTATATACTACAAAACGCGGGTTACTCATGTGACTATACTGAGAAAAGCTCTACTAGTTTCTGACTATAGAAGGGCTCTTCCTCATGAGCATCGTGCGCGGTAGCGATGATGTCACGCAGCCTACTGAGTCACGTGAGAATAGAATAGAACTTACATTAAATCAGAAATTTACTGCTGAGTAAAAGTCATCGCACACCTAACAAGCACGGCTCCAAACCAGCAATTAACTTGTCATTTAAATATGAACTTTAAATCGAATGTCGTATGACATATATCGTCACTATGAAAAAGCTGTTAGCGAATCTGTCGGCACGCGGGTGGCGCGCTTACAACCTTTTTGTACTGTTTCCAAAGCATAAAAATGCCGTGAAGGAACCGTGCTTGAGTCGTGCCGGACCTTTAGAGACATAAGCCTCTAGCGAACTCTTCTTCAAAGGATTCAGATTACTCTTACATGACATAAATAAAGTAAAAGTTAATAGCAGGTTTACTTCAATATTTTCTAGTAAATCGATTACACAAATAAACGAAACGGCATCAAATATCCGGTATATTAAGAAAATGTGATTTTTATGGAAATCCTTATTCACAAAAGTAAATGTAACGAAAACAGATTTCATTTTATATTCTACAAAGAAATGAAAAAACAATATGATTATCAATTTTCATTTAGCGATACCGGCACCTCCCTCGAGTTTTCAGTTACAGCTTTGACCTTTCAAAGTTGGTTTCGGTTATCGAATTCATCCAAGGTCCATTAAATTTCAAGAACCGTGCTCAACGAATATTGCATTTCAGTAAAGTACGAAACACGAGTAGTGAATGGAACACTGATCAAGCTGCTACGAAATAGACGTAGCAAGCGTAGCAATGTGCTACGTCGTAGTAATTGCTACGACGAACTCGGTAGGTGCTGCTGATGAATTCTAGTTAAGTTTTATTACTCACAGAATTTAAAATATTTCTAAATAGCTGTTAATGATTTATTGTAATGAGCCAAGCTGTATTAAACTTTATTTTTTATAAATAACGTTATTACCGTTAAAAGTGGTTTTGATGTCCTTGTCAATCAAATCACATTATTATTTTGAAACCAAAAACAAACATTTTTCTTAGAAACCATAATCTTTTTATCAACATTTTTACGATAATCTAAGAGATGTTGCAGACAGGCGTAAAATATAATTGAATTTCAAACAAACAAACAAGCCAATTATTTTGTTAGGCCAACAGTACAATCGAAACGTAACTTTGAAAACAAACAAATAAACAAACTAAAATATTACGATACACTTTCTAGATTTAATATTGAAAGAGGTAAAGCCGATTTTGTATTCGTAAACAAAATAAGATTTAATATTGTTAGATATAATATTCTTGATTTCTCGTTAGGAATTCTAGTAATTCGCGTCAACATATAAAATTATATTATAGTAGGACAAATTTAAGTTATACGGATTGATTTATCTTAGGGTTGTATTACAATCGCCGCTACCAACATAATACATAAGCTGGTTGTGCAATCAAGCGGACACCAGGTGAGTAACTCTCTATAAGGTGTATATGTGCCGCCATGGTGTCCCGGAGAAATATAGCAATTGCTACCTAACCATTTTTCGAAAATATCAATGTTCTAGCGTTAGTAATACTTGACACATGTTGAGTCGTTATTTTATAGCATTCAATTTGTCTTTTATTATCTACATGTAGGTACATTATTAAACTTACCTACGAGTAGTACGAACAAACTAACGTTAAGCCATTTGTTATTTTTTGCTTCGAAATCAAAATTCTCTCATCTTCAGAAAAAACATAAAAACATAGAAAATTAAGAAACTGTCTAACTCTGCAAGTATATATTTATTACTCTGGAAAAAGTATTTAATCAAGACATCATTGTCATATAAAGATACCTCATTTTTTACTTTATTAAAATTCCCGAAAACATGTAATAAAGTTAGTCGCAAATGAACACATTATTTTATAATGTCTCTAAAACCGATGTCCAAAAAATCCCGTATTTTTACAAAGGGTCTGGGATAAAGTATTCTTTTTGAGGTTATACACCAGGATTTATTAGATGGCGGTCAACGTGGACAGTTTGTTAAATGTCCTTTTAAAATCCTTTATGTAAATGTATTCTAGTGAATTTTTACACAGAATAAATGGTATGATTTAACACTTGATATGTCTATTCAGCGAATTTATTTTACTTTTCCGCAATACAAAGTAACTCATTATTAAATTCTAGACTTCAATATTCCGGTGTTTTATGGTTGTACTTACTGTAGATCCTGGCTTACAGGAGTTGCAGCGGTTTTGGGAGGTCGTGGCGAACTTGTCACACTAAAAAATTTTTTTCTATAATTGTTGACAACCAAAGTCAATGAACGTCACTCGATATGATTTTATCTAATAAAATCACAAACTAAATTCTGAAACAGCGATCAATATATAAATAACCAAATCATTGATAAAGTATTTACTTGAATAAAACAAATTCTTCACAAGTTACGAACCACATAATAAGCATAATTATTTGCAAAACTATTTTATTCCAAGCTCAATATTGGCTAAATACTTAACAGTATCTTAGAAGCGCTTGAAACCACAGAGTTGTAATAAAACTTATTATAGAACTTCGTTGAACAATACACTTCATCTCTCTCCATTATAAAATGTGGAATACTGTTCTCTCACAGAAAATAAAATACAATCTGTTCTACGGACGATCGGTCGCAACATACGACAGGCCGATTAGATTGAGGTGACCGATAGGTAAAGTTGCTAAAGATTTGACTGTCATTCACACAATTTACTAACAAAAGTTACTGTACTGTTTCTGTGCCGCATAAGGGTTTGTTCTCTTACCTACATCCTAAATTCTTGGTCTTGGGCTCGCTGTCATTGCAGCGGAAAGTCCTCTCTTCGAGGAGTGGCTTGTGAGACGCTACGGCGTTCTCACCTACCTGACACGGGAGTTCCGGTAGGTTTCTGTTTCGGATAGGGCAGAAGGAAACGCCTGGGTGTGATTACTGCGAGGGCACGGACACGGTGGCGGTGTGTCCAGCTTGGGCTGAGCAATGCCGTGTTCTAGTGGATGTATGATTTCTCCCAATCAAAAAAAAAAAATTGTCTGACAGTATTTAGATAGTAATACGATAATACGTCTAGTTTTTGCCCTATGTACAAATTATTATTTGAAATCAGAAATTCAATATTGACATACTATAAAGATATTGAGGTACCATAGTTACGTGTTCCGAGTTGCGTACGTGATACGCAACATAATCTTACCATTGATAGTCCTCGAGATAGGATACACTGCACACTCGATCGCACTTCAATAGCTTAAGTCAGTTTGCCATTAATTGCGCACTCACTAGTCAGAGTAGGGAATTAAAGTCCTTATTGCCAGGCTGATTTGCTCATTTTAAGGACTATTTTCTTGATTTTCCTAGTGACCTGGCCTGTGAAAACACATGGCTTTTACTATTTATTAAAAATACTTTGGTAAGCAGTTAGGCAAAGCAATAATGTGACCACAATGAATTAAATATATAAAACTGCTGTCATTGTATTTCTACATTTCCATCAATCAATTGTGAAATTGAGATCTTAACTTTACGATACATACTAATAGAATAATTACATAGAGTAATTACATAATAAAGACGTTTCGTAATGCAGGCATGCACCGTCCTACATCATATTATAGTATTTTTATGTAATACATTCTACTATTATAGTACTCTAAGATTAGCAGTTTAATAAAAAAATTAAAAAATTACCAATTTAATAAAAATGTACGTATGTACTATGTATGTACACCTATTGAAAATTGCACCTAAAATTTTTAATTCAACTACAAAATGTTATTTATTATTGTAATTGAAACTAGAATTATTGGTAGTTAGCAGAATCTAACATTTACATTGCATTCTGGAATTCTAAAGCGCGTTATGGCAACGACAACTATAAAAAGCTAATACACATTAGAAAATTGCATAATTACATTGTATCTCTTCGTCACGCCCTTTCCGCAAGCCCCGTGACTTCGCAATATAAATGGACCCTTATATTTAGGCCGAGCCAACGTTGCGCCCCAGTTTTTCAAGAGCCATATCGAACAGCTGTTTTGATGGATTTTTACACCAACATTTTATAATAGATTTGCGAAAATCCGGCTAGGGGGGACCAGGAAAATTGCCTACCAAAACAAAATATAAAAAATGCTGTTAGAAGTTGTAATACCGCACGGATGAACCTTTCTGATCCTATTGGATGTATCGAAATCCTTTTGTATCGCATTCAAAACAGACCTTTTCTATCCATTGTTTGTCCCTCAACGTGTGTATTCAAATCCGGGCATTGCCTCCACGTATCAGTACAGAAAAACCTTTAAATAAACGATACGCAGATTGTATTAAGCCGATACCTGCAACCCGATCATAAACAATTTTGCTACCGCGCTTCCTGCCGCGTTCGTGCGCCTATCAACTGTCAAAATCCCGCCATTATCGTATCGATGCACATTTATGACGTAGAATGTTACTGAAAATGGCGTCACGTTCGTTGTAGCGTATTAACCAGCTGTGCTGTCTGTTTATAGTTATTGGGAGTTATTGTAACGCGTTGTGGTGCTTGCAAGGCGGACTTGACATTAAGTAGAACGTATAGGCTTGCCCCCAGTAGCAAGGTTACTACAAAATGTAGGTTAAATGTTATGTTATAGCCGTACGAGATTTTTCTATACATGTTTACGAGACATGAAGTTGTGGGAACACAGATAACACAAAGTAATGAAATGAAAAAGTGCAGTAGGAAAATAAAACTTCTAATTATGTATTGCTACATACAGTCGCTAGGTTTATTCCACTTTGTTCACCTGGGTGATTTCACCTAGGTGAACAAAGTAGACTTTTTGGAGTCCTCAATTCACCTGGGAATTATTTCACCCAGGTGATATCACCTAGGTGAATTGAGTTGACTCAAGTAGTCTCCTTTGTTCACTTGTCAATTTAATTCACCCAGGTGCACAAAGGCGACTTTTTACTTTTACGTTGTGGACTTATATCACCTACCTACCTTACATCAAGTTAATTAAAAACTTTCAATTTAACATACATTTTAATATGTTCAAATATCAGATTAATGTTGGTCTATTACACATGCAAAAATATATCACAATTTCTAACACTACGCTAGGAGTTCCAGCTTATAGATGTACACTGGGTATAATTACGAACGAAATTTTATTTCCACATGTGGTCTGAAAATCCACCTAAATGTTCATTGAAGTGCCTACTTTGCGGTGCCACCAAAACTATTTATTTATACTTGTAATAAATCTGTAGAGAGGTCAATTCTGTACACGAAATATATTTCCAAAATAATTATCAGGGGATGATTGCTACTAAGTAATGACAAAAATGCATACAGTAAAATTTTTGTCTGTCTGCCTGTATGTTCCTTATAGAAAAGACTACTCGACGGATTTTAACGAAACTTGGGTCAATCATTCTTCATACTCCTGGGGAAGTTAAAGTATACTTCCATCACGGTACAATCAATAGGAACAGAGCAGTGAAGAGAAATATTGGGAAAACGGGAAGAGTTAATCCATTTTAAGCTTCCGTCGCGTGTGCAGCATTATTGGTTAAATCTACATAGAAATCATGTATGACGGAAATATTTTACACAAAATTATCTAAATAATATTTCAGAACAGCATATGTTTATCTTTTATGGTTGACTCACAATAACACGTGTAACCCACGAAAGGTTAGGAGTTTCGAGCTTTCTGCTTATATTTGTTTAGTCTTACTTTTATAATACTATCATTCATTCATAATTTAAAAAAGTATCTGAATGTACCTACAGGTAGTTAAGGTGCATGAAACACTATGAAGTTTGGAATTATACCCAGTGTACAGCAATAAGCTCACCCCTATTACATGGAACTCCTAGCGTAGTGTTAGAAATTGAGATATATTTTTGCATGTGTTGACAAATGACCAACATTAATCTGATATTTGAACATATTAAAATGTATGTTAAATTGAAAGTTTTTATTTAACTTGATGTAAGGTAGGTAGGTGATATAAGTCCACGACGTAAAAGTAAAAAGTCGCCTTTGTGCACCTGGGTGAATTAAATTGACAAGTGAACAAAGGAGACTACTTGAGTCAACTCAATTCACCTAGGTGATGTCACCTGGGTGAAATAATTCCCAGGTGAATTGAGGACTCCAAAAAGTCTACTTTGTTCACCTAGGTGAAATCACCCAGGTGAACAAAGTGGAATAAACCAGTCGCTAACAATAAGGATATTGAACCATAGGGTGATATATCAAACCGCGATCACCAACGCCCCTAAAGCCATTCGTTATGGCAGTTATGGCTTCTTTATGCGAGGCCTACTTTCTGCGGAACACTAGGTATTTTATATATTCATTTTACCAACGCCGAGTCAAAAAGCCTCGTAAAAAACATTTCGCATTCAAATGACTCCAGTGTGCTGGGTTACTATTACGCTATAACTTTGGTGCCTATTTAATAGAAACTGTTATCACTTGAATTATTGTAGGTACTCGTATTGTAACATACAAATGCTATCTATAAATAAGGTATTAATTACTTAGAAAATTCTTATGTTCCTATTCCTTTTTTTAGCCCGTTTTCAACCAGGTTGAAGTTATGTCATAGTCATAGTTTTAAAAGATTCGAATAACCAAATGTGTGTTTGTTTGAATTACCTAGTATTTTATGGTTTTCTACTATCATTATTTCAAGCTTATAAGCGTTAGGTATACTTATTTTGTTTTGTTGAAATATTACAGTTTATTTTGTGTTGCTGAAATATTACAGAAATGCTACTTACCTATATATTAATTTAAAATAATAATAATAAATACATAGTTATCCAATTACTATTATTTCTCTTGTGTGACGGACTTTTTTTACTAACCTCGTTTAACATTTTGGAACTGGCCACATTTCGTCAAAAAATTTGTAAAATGGCATTAGGTATTATTTTTCTTTTATTTATTTTAATTTTCAAATAGCCTCTGCATTAAATTTTTTGTTGTGATTCAACCAGGTTTTATGTACCTATAAATATTTAATAACAGAACCTCCATTATATTTTTTTCTAGCTTTTTTAAAATTATAACGCGATAGTTCTTTTTCATTTACGTAATTAAAATTAATAAACAAATAGTTGTGTAACTGTTTTATAAATGATGATACAATCTATTTGTTGGTCGAAATATATTAATTAAGTCCTCTATTGAATCCTTATTGTTTCTAGACCACAAACAGTTAATGGCGGGCATTGTTTTCTTGATTATATTCAGTCCTGAATAGAAGGTAGTTAACTGAAGGATTTACTTTGTTTTTGTTAAGTTACTGTGGTTAATCATAATAGAGGATGTTTATTAGATTGGATATTTATTTTCTTACGTATTATTTTATGCTAAACACTGGTTTAACTTATTTTGTTACATAAGTGGCCTAAAATTTAGGCTTAGGTTAGACTATGTTAGTCAGTTACCACTAAACAACTAAACCAGAAACGGCCGAAAACTGATGTAAGGTAAAAATTACGAAGGCAATTATTAAAAAATTATAACTCGAAAGCTACGCAAAATCGTAGAACATACATAGGGCTGATTTGGATACTCCTCATCATACTTAAAGTATCTAAATTTTACGCTTGAACGTCAACTTCCCGGCCAACATGTATTAAGCCTCTAAATCTTAAAATGAAATTTAGTATACCTACTTATGTAGTTGTTTAGCAGTAGGCACCTCATCGAGAATAATCTTTTCACCAACTTTGATTTTAAGCACAATTTGTTCATGAAAGTGAGCCTGAAGTCTGAATGGAGTCAAATAAATAATTCGTAAATAAACTCTCTTCACGTCGAAATTGGTTAATGTTGCAAGAAACGTAATATTCATTTCAATTTTTGAGGACCATCCACGTTAAGATTTTTCTTATTACGAAATAATACCATGTACCTAAAATATTCATAACGTTTCATTAGTCCTGCTTTTGAGAAAGCAATCAAATATTCATAGGGAATGAGATCAAATCCAATAAGTAGACGATGAGAAGGAAAACGTTACCAAAATTGTTTTTTATTTGATTTTGATACGTAAGTACTTATAGGTCGTGGACCCGAACTGAATTCTCATTAGTCTTGATTACTTGCCACTGCCTGGCAACTGACCAATAGGAACCAAGAGTACCAACCTACGTCTACTCAAATATATCATCTGTCTAAAATGTGAGGTAGCCATTTTAGAACGAGCATTAGGAGAATTAAATCTGCCAATCAAGTTTCTTTATAAGATTTGTACTCAGCTTATAAAGACAGACGGATTGTTATAAGATATTCAGACTAAAGTGAGTTATAAAACTTTTTGGGTTCTACGTTAAAATTACACTCTAGTTATGTATTTCTAGATGTGCCATTTTAGATCCTACAACTAAGGGCCTAGTCAGATACCTTTAGGTTAATTCTAATATTTACTTATGTATTTTTGTAATGCTTGTTAATAAATGGTGACAGGGTGACAGTTATAGTAAGTATGTGCAGTTTAAATGTTAGTATCTACATTTAACCTTTGCTCCATCGAAATTAACATTATCAAGACTTTTTAAAATGAACAATATTTATATTAGTTTCGTTCTGATTTACGATTTTCTTACGTAAGTATTGCCAGTAGCGCATAATAGCCTAATCAAAAAGTCAATTAATCTCGACCTGCAGTGCGTTGGATATGAACAGTTTTAATGGCACTTAATGTTTCTATTAACCACGTATGTAAGTATGTGACCAAGTTTATTTCATGTATACTTTTTTACTTTAGTTCCACGATTTTGTAGTTGTGTAATTTGGATGAAATTAGATATAAAATAAAAATAAATTAAAATCCAAAATAACATCTAAATAAGATACCTACCTATCTCAAATATATGGATAAATGTTTCCAAATAAGTAGATATAACTATTTAAATAACGAAGGCAGATAACGCATAATGGGTAGATGCCACATTATTAGGTACCTACATTGCCAATACGTTGAATAATCAAATGCTAGGATAACTTACAAAAAAAGTAAATTAGACTTCTTTTGAAAGAGCTTTGAATGAGCAAACTTATAAAAGTTATAAACTATTCACAATAGATAAATGTAAGTACATTTATCATATACCAATAAACCCGTATTTACCCCTAAATTACTTGTCATATGCACCAAGTTCTATATCATAATACAAATATTTGAAACTCTTGAAACTTCCAAACAGTCTTCATCCGCTTGATTGAATTTTTCCATTCCTATCATCCAATTGGAAAACTTCGCAGTCTCAGGGATCAAGTAACCAAAATAGGATCGAAATTTTGCGGAAAGTTTTAATTTTCTTTGCTTAAATATTTATATTCAGGTTAACATAAAAGTCCCTTCTACCTGTTAACTTTTTCTTTTGTTCACTTAGGTACGTGCCATGCTGTTTTGAAACGTTAAAAAAATATCGATAAAAACAACAGGAATTGTGTTTAAACTCCTTAGCTACAAACTTTAAAAAAATATTAATAAAATTGGCTAAAACCTTTTTTTTAATAAGTCTGGCCAGAATTCTGAGAATTGCATTTATTTGAATATGGAATTGTTAATAAAGGCGCGAAAATGTTATAATGAGTTTTATTGTTTTTTTACCAAATTCCTTCAATGATTTTGTGCGAATAGGAAAGTACAATTATCTACAAGTTTTCTAGCTAAATTACATTACAACTCGGGACAACCCCGTTCAGTACATTCAATAGTCGCCCACGGGCTGACATGAGTTGACAAGAAGTTAAACTTTCATTAGTTTCCTACCCTTTGTGAATGATTAAAAGTGTCAGTCATTAACGAGGTTGGTTTGTTTTGCAGCTGTCAGCGTCCGGCGACCCGGGAGCCTTGGATGCGGTGGCGCGCCGCTATCGCCTCGAAAATGGCAACTCGCTGGGGGAAAAGGATGAGGTAAGCATTTTCATCAACATTTTACTACTAGCATAAGTATCTTTTTCTGACGGTAAACCTTTGTAGGTAAAAAATTTGTTGACGGCAAAGATTTCACTTTCACGCTTTTTTCTTACCTTACAACTTAGTTGTAATATAGGCAGTTCTTTTTATTTACAGCATTAATAAAAAGAGCGAGAGTTTATACTCTATTCCATAGTCATAAAATTGTATTTCCATGTTAGAACAATGTACATACTTTTTAGAAAAAGAAAAACGTACCTAACTACTGACACAAATATAAAATGTTTATCTATACTTAATACCAAAAAAATCAGCGTTAAACATTCCCTTGGGGCAGCTGACCCATTTAGTAATAGTGTCCCCCTCAAGCTTTTACAGCAAATCATTTCTATGACCGTCATTACTCATTCTGCTTAGGTGTATGTATCTAACGGAAACGTGCCTGATGTTTAGAAATAGGTTCGCTCCCTATTACAATAGGAATTATAAGTGGCCAGAATGAAATGTGTAAATAGGTATTTTTGATTTCTTCTGAATGTTATGCCGAACAAAAATCTCTCTAGTCTTTAAAATACCTTTGAAAGGCATAGATATGAAATATCAACGAAAATGTTGAATAACAGAATGGAGGCGCACGAAAAATCATTGTGGGCCTTTGTCAAAAGTTTATTGGCAAATATCCGGGCAACCCTGCGCTGGTATAATGTATGTTCAGGAATTTGAGTACGGTATCCATCACACATGATTACATGTACGTATGTGGGTTCTATATGTGTATGTAAATATTTATGTATGTGTGTATCGTGCTATAGCAGTGTATGCAAAGCAGGAAATTACATATGAATAATAGGTGTGTACCTATTAAATATAAGATGGGTGTGTTAATGCATCTAGATTGGCATCTGTAATTATGTCTTGTTAGTTTATTTAGGTACATGATTTTAAATATTTAAGTACAATTGAATAAGTGTGTACTATAAAATAAAAATTTACCTACAATGACAGATCGATTTGATAGTAATAAAAAGTCTTAATAATAATTATTATTTTTATTTGCAAACCAAATATAACACGACTCGAAATTTATATTTCTAGACTGTTATAGTTTTTTTTGTAATGAATTGCGTGTAAGTGGCATCATAATAGCATCAAATTATAATTTTATTTTTTTAATGTTCTTGAAATAACTACCTTTTACTTTTCTAATAAAAAAAACTGTAAGTAAAATGTTTTTCTCGGGTAAAATAAATCTATTAACACCTGTCAGCACGTTTGAAGGGAACCGTTCTAAAGTTATTTCTATAGAGCAATATTCTAGTTCGTAGTTCGGCAGGAATTTTACTGAAAAGTTTGTTTTTTACTAACTGAAAAGCAACGTTCGGTGAAAAGCAGAATTTTAATCGAAATTCTGACCTTCCACGTTCTGGCAAGCGTAGATATTTAATAAAACACAATATATTTTATACACTGAAAGTCATATTTTATTTGGTTTCTCTTTATGAATATATTATACGTATATAAATATCTGGTTATCACAAAATCGATGTATTTATTAAATAAACTGGATTTTAGGATAACTTGCATCGAAGAACTTACAATTTTAACGTGATTTTGATCACCAATACCTACAACGTCAGTTGCATGTAAATGTTAGGTATTTAGGTATGCCATACTTCTGAATTTTATAATTTAACCATTTCTTCTGAATCATCATCATCATCATCATCATAATCATCATCATTTTCGATTAAGAAAGAAGAACCCTCATATAACAATTTGGGAGTGATTTGAGTTTGAAGAGTAAACAAGCCAGTTAATTGCAGACACATGAGCAATTACAACTTAGTCTGAGTGATCCCAACCCAAGCGGAATGCATCTGCGGCCCAAGCCTAGCTATTTAGCGTTATTTGTCATTGTGATACCATAGATGTAATAAAATGATACCACAATGATGGCATTTACACGCTATTACTGCGAAAGTAGAGTTTTTGTTTTTGAAAGTATTAAATCGAAACTTCACGATTACGATCACGAAAGGAGTGACGATGGAGTTTCTTGCTCATTCTTCTCCATTCGAAACTAAACTTTGGATCGAGCGCGAGTTAATGAAGTTAAAGTGGGTAGGTATAGATAACTATCCCTGAATCCCCAACGATCCTCAAACTCCCAATCCTCAAAAGGCCGGTAACGTACTTGTAACGCCTCTGGTGTTCCAGGTGTCCATGGGCGACGCCGATTGCTTATCAGGTCAGATCAGGTGATCAGTCTGTTCATTTACCGGCTTATCCCATAAAAAATAACACAAATCATAAACCCCTACACACATTGTTTAGAATAGTTTATAAGTGTCACTTTAGAAACATAATAAGGTGTAGGATTACTCTAGATAAACTAGAAAGATTTAAAACTTGATATCCATAAAATCATCCTATAGGTAAGATTAATTTAAATTAAACTTCAATATGTAGTAATTACAACGTAGATTTAATATTAAATATTGTTTGCAGTTATTCGGACCCCCGAGCGCGCCTGTACTCGAAAATCCAGAGTTTCAAACGCGATGGTACTTCAAATATTTCCTCGGGAAAAGTAAGTATTGTTCTACAAGTATTTACACAAGCATTTTTCTTGCGTAAAAAAAGTAATTTTGTCTGTATTCAAACTATTGTACTGTTATTAATTTTCTTACAAGACAACTGATCCATCAATTAGGGTATAAAACACATAAAGATCACGAAAATATTAAAATAATATTAAATCTCTTTAAAACTTCGTACACAAAAAAATCGAATACAAGAAAATGCACGTTTTCGTGGTGAGAAAAATGCTAAACATAATACATCCAAAAATACATTTTTATTTATTATAAGCTGCTAGGCAATAAATACAGTAATAATAGTGAAGAGCCGTTATTCACTTCACTGAGAACGTAAAGAAAATGAGAAAATTATTTTAATATTCTTTTGAGCCATTCACAAACAAAGTACAGTTCGTGAATGAAATTGAAACAGCTGAGTTATTCCCTTTCCTGGTTTAATATTTTTGTTAAATTATAATAAATGAACGTGTTTTATTATGGGGTTGCCATTAAATCACCATTTTCGTAAAAACACAAACATGTGGCAACTACATACGTATTGTGTACACAACAGTGTTTACATTTTACAAATTGTGATTTGCACCTACTACGATTATCTTGAGCGAAAAACGAACGCCTTTTCAGCATATTACTTACTAGCTTTTACCCGCGGCTTCGCTCGCGTCACAAAAGGATAAAACGTAGCCTATTTGACATATACCAATACACACAGCGCCATCTATACCAATACTTTTGTTTTTCCTCGGGAATATCAATTTTTCCGGGTTAAAAAGTACCCTATTATTTAATCCAGACTTCTAACTTGACGTCTGCAAAAATTCAAAGCAATCGGTTGAGTAGTTACGGCGTGAAGGTGGAACAAACAAACAAACAAACAAACTCACTTTGAGATTTATAATATTAGTAAGGAAGTAAGGATAGATGTAATTTTACTTAACTATATATACTTTACCTATTCTAGTAAAATTTGCCGCCTCTATCGACAAGCTAAAAATAGAAAATTAATGGTTCGTGAGGAGAGACGATTAAAATAGTCTCTCTTTCGGTAAAGTTTCCCGGTTAGAGTAAATAAACTTCGATCGTGAGACTTGAAAAGTACTCTTACTTACAATAAGTTCCCGCCTTTTAGATGAAGTTCGCTCAACCGTTTAAAATAATTGGGCAGAGCAGCCATCTGTAATTTTAAAAGCAAAAATTCTAGTGTTAATCTTTATAGATTAACCCTTATAGGTTGATTATCATTGTTATAGATAGACAAAACACCTTCGTGGTTACTATTACTATTCCCGATTTCGAAGGTCTGAAGTAGTGTCCCAAGTGTGACAATAAACCATTGAAAAATAAGTAGGTATTTATTATTAGCTCTGTTCCCCTTCGAGAATAATACTCATAATGCCTGAAAATATAATCGTAGCTATTTAAACTTCTATGAATATGTTTTAATTAAATATGTAATCCATGAGAATTATTTTAAATTGTAACACCTGAAATACTCATTAGTTTAAACATTCATTTATAACTTAATAAAATATTCATCAAGTCTTTGAATACACATCGTGAATACGTAGAATTTCTTCACATATAATTTTATTGTAGAATTAAAAGTACTTAACACTATTATGCTCAAGTTGTTAGCAAGAACAATCAGTGTAGTGTTTTGTAATATGTTCAACCCAAGGTTGACGAACTTTTCGTGTAAATAAACTCAATTATTATTTATGTGTTCTATAAGTAATCCGATTAGACAAAAGAAGGCAGGTTTTCAAAATACTTACCATTTAGATTTTACCGTCATTTCTGTTTCAATCTTCGCGAAGTATATATCTAGTACGTAACAAAATAGTAAATAATTTCACGGTTTCTGAAAGCAGTACATTACTCATAAAGGTAATTAAGCTGTTGTACTGTTATTGCGCCAGTTGATTCAAGTATGAATTCTGTTACGTGCAACAATAGCGAGTCGTTCCGAACAGCTGTTTGTGACAGGGCCCACCTATTGTCACCCTGAACATTATTTATTACTGTTAACGATTATGTTGCGGTAGCAACGCACTTCTGGGGTTAATAACTATAAATTAATTATAATTACTACCCTACAGTTCCAAACCTAGGATAGGTACTTACAATGAATTGGTAGTTACGTAGTTCTATTTTTAACGTCTTTTCTAGTAGACTAGAGTAATTCATCTGTTGGACTGTTACAAAAATCCCGGATGTTTCTCCGCAAATCCCTCTTCGTGTTTTACGTGAAAAATTGCTATTCCTATTTTCGACGTGTAATGGTGAGGACTCAATCAATGTCCTGGTCCTGGTGGACATTTACAGAGATACATTCGTCCAATAAATTACCTCATTTATCGCTAGCGAAATGACACCTTAATCGAACACATTGGTTTAAACCATGTTTGTAAATCAAAGTAATTTTCTTTTAATAATAATAATTACAATTTGTATCTCATTTTCCTTTAATTATTGGCATAAGCAGAGTACCATTACATGCTTGATTCTCGATACTAGAGCACGGAAATCAAATTATGTGCAGTACCTAGGTACTAATCCCATCGGACTTCTCCCAAAATAGAAACATGGCATCCCCACTGCACTTGAAGTCGAGATTGTGTAACTTGCATGATATATGTGAGCCTAAATTGAGAATTTCCTTCATTCTGAGAGTCCAATTTTGTGTGGTGTGCGTCGCTGTATCATACATATTAGATACGACAGCGGAATATTTCTCTACGAGATTATTTAGGGTTATTTCGGAAGGCATAACGATAAATATTTCCCTAAGATTTAAAAGCATGATTTTGGTATATTTCCTTTACATTTGATGTAAAGGAAAAATATTTGTTTTCATCATTGTCATTTTCATTTACAAAACTTTACGTGTTTGCCGAAGGCGGAAAGATTATGAATCGGGTTGTTTTCACCAAGTAATATTTACGATGAAACCGACCAGTAAGTACCTAACGCTATTGTAGGTGCGTGACTTAATCCAGCCGTCGCAGAAAGCTGTAACTTATATCTTTATAGCTTTATTATCTTCACCCTGTATCTTTCGGCGAACGGCGTTCGTAACACTACAGTGCTAAAATTAATTTCAACAAAAGTACCTCATTTCGGGGCAACGACACGTCGGTATATCCAAGCGGTTATTTAGCGAACTTTGTAACAACAGCTGAAATAGTTATTAGTATGCGGGCTTTAACAGTCAATTGTAACTCTTATCTCAAGTCTATTTAAATGTCATAAACATTCTTCATTGTCAGACTACAGTCGATATTGTAACAACGGTATCCAATTCAAAACTTTACATTTTAATTTCTGCTGCAAACGACTCAGTGAAAATGATATCAAGATGAGCCCGTTTATGTAATATCTTATAAAATATTATATTATTTGTGAGTTGGTCTTAAGAAACTATTCTTAGCAGATGAATGTCAAGAAAATTTTAAGTTGAAACTATTTATGAGAATTGTAGACTTGACCTTTTGAAGAAAAATAAGTCTTACGAAGCACTGATACAAAAAATTCTAAGTGTTTTTTTATATAATGTGAGGAAAATAACAATGGAGGATGTTCTACACAGCAAAATAAGGACTGTTAACGACAGATATCAAACGCAGAATCTGAAACAATCAGGTTGAACTTGTCCACGTAATCAATTTACTCCTAAAATACATATACTTACCTAAATATAATTTTGCTTCAACATGCTACTTCTTTTAACTGAACTTATGAAATGAACAATATTTTATGCGATGAGGCATGTATTGTTTAGTAATGTTTAAGTAGGTACTCAAAGTCATTAATTTACCTATTAACAGCTACAAACGCGCTACCAGTAAACATCTTCATATCAACGTAAAAAAACAATAAGGTTTGTGCGTCGTAAAGACAAAAATGCAAAAATGGCAGATGAATACCTACAATGTAATAATCTGTAACATATGACATCATCAGATATTAGTAAACATCAGTTTAGTCCTCTGTCAACAACATCTGTCCAGTTTCCTATGGCCTAATCATAATTAATACTTGTAAAGATATGTACATTATGCCTACATTGCCTACATCCATAAGGTTATCAGTACAGTACATTTGTGTTAACAATATCTGAACATTGTTAAACTGCATATTATTTCGAATTTTGAAATACCTAACAAATAATAACTACGAGTAATAACTACATATTTAAGTAACTTAGGTTTGCTTGTTGCTAGATCATATCATTACATGACATTTTGTTAGGTTTTACACTGCATTACATAAACATGAGGTAGGTATTGTTCACATATTTTTGTGGATCGCAATATTCGCTTGCCATGAACAAACTTTATGCCAACATGTCTACGAAGCACCTATGTATTATGTGTAGGGTACTCACAATGGAAATAAAAGGCGTATTTGATCTCAAGCTCTAAGCCAGCATAAAGGCTCCAGTTATTGAATTCCTTTATCAAATAGAAGTTTCAAACGCGCGATATACGTACATGGGTATGAACTTTTATTGTTCTCAAAACAAATAACTAATATTTACGTGAACAAATATTTGTTTTAGTCATTTGCGATTTGTAGTATGATTGTTATTGTAAATAGTAGACTATACCAAAATATAATTATGGTGTTTCGCCAAAAGTTCTATAGAGAAACACGTGTACTATGTAAACTCGTATTTTGCAGTGCTCTTATATATTAGACTAATATAAACTAGTATCTATAATGTAAGATCACCGTACCTAACCTAGTAGTACCTATTTCAGGTTATAATCTTATCAATTACCACATTCTAATTCTAAAATATTCCAAAAATTAAAACTATTTTTTTTGCCTTTGAAATATATTTTTTGATATGACAAAACTACTAGAAAACATGTTTTTATAATTAATATACTGGAAAACAATTTCAAAATTGAAACGTGATCATTTCTTTGTATCGAAGATAGAATTTAAACGATATTAATAAAATTTTATTGTTACGATCTACATAATGTATATTGTTAGGTACACCCATTTTGTATCTGATGTCGAAGCTAATTTTACCAATAATAAACTTTGTGATATACATAGTATCCATATTTTAGAATTTAAGATGAGGTTATAATAGCAGATACCTATACCTACATGTTCTGAATATACTATAGGTAAAAGACATAATAGTAGATACAGCATGTAGATACACTTGCCTTTATACGATAATATTATAAACAGAAATGTTGATTATTTATTATCATGTGGTAGCAATTCCCATAATTGTTTGCACAGGTCCTGGGTAAAGTTTACCTTCTTGATAGAATTTCATAGTTCGTTCAGGAGGTGTCGGTTCCGGGAACGTAATTCTAAGTGGCTGACTAAATGGTTTTACCCTGATATCTATTTGAGTTTAGAATGTATCATTACAATTTTGCGAAACCTCAAACTTCATCTTAAAACATTCGTAATGTTGCCTTCGCGAACATTTTGAAATGATTGAATGAAATTCAAAACCTTTTTGCGTGTACTTGCACTTTTCTCGAGTAAAAGTTATGTAACATGACAATCTTAATCGAACGGCCTTCCTAGCATCTACTGTTAGGGCTCTGTTTTAGGCAGATGAAAATATCTTAAGTAGAAAGCATTACTTTATTCTCATTTCCAGACTGAGGGTTACCTTTCGTATTCCGTTAATATCGTAAGTCGTAACATTCTACAATCATAAAATGTTTGCAGTGCATCAGAACTACATCGGAGTTGATGGATCTAGAGAGCCGTACCTGCTAAGTGTAGTGCAAGAGGGTGGAGCGGGACTTTTAAGAGCCATCCTCTTCAATAAAATGGTGAGAAGTGCCACTTACAACAGTAATAGCGCGCCCTTCAAGATTTCAATCACTTTTATTTCGAACGCCAGTTCTAAATTATAACGCCTTTTACAGCTATAAAGCCGGGAATACAATTAGAAAAATATTACCTTTAAAACTGGGTCTGTCGCAACACCAAGGGGTCTTCGTGACGGATTAATTAATTTGTTTGCTCGTGCAATCTAAAATACTTGATTTCATCTTAATTGATTTTATTACCAAACTAATTAATAATAAACTTATTTCATTACTTTTTAGCCCAGAACCGTTTATGACCATATCCGTTCTAGTCTCAAAGGTATGCAATAAAAGTTGAATGCTAGGAACAGACAATAGATTTTTCTTTTGAGAGCTTAATAAAGCTTCGAAAAGATCAATAACAAACCGGTCATTAATTAAAATCCACTTCATTAATAGTTCTAATGCTTCTTGGTATTCATTACATTTTCAGGGTGCCCATAAGATATATTTACCACCAAGCGCTTGGAACAGTGGAGGAGGGCAAGCTCCAACAAGACCAACAGTCAAGCAAATTTTAGGACAATTTCCATCAATGGAACGGGTTGATAAGGTCCCAAGAGAGGTGAGCAATACTTTGAAATCTCAATCACAGTATCTCATACCCATGTGTGCTTAGTATAATGAAATGTTTTTCTTGAACAGATAACATGTGCCGAATTACAAAAAGATGTGCTACTACTTGAAGAACAGGAAGGGTCTGTTAATTTTAAGATAGGGGTAATGCTTATGAAACCTGGCCAAAAGACTGACGATGAAATGCTTTCCAACGGTAAATATTACACTAAAATATTAAACGCAAAATATATTTCTCGGAAAGGACATTTAAATGTTGGCAATCTTTCAGAGAAAGGCGACGAGAAGTGGGACAGATTTATTTCACTTTTGGGAGATAAAATTCGATTACGAGGCTGGAACCGTTTTCGAGGGGGACTAGACGTCAAAGGTAACATTCATATTTCAATTTGTTACAACTTATTACACAATAAACAAACGGTAGAAGGTTATTTTCTATGGCCTCGGGGTTACACGTGTTTCAGCGAAGACTTTTGTTTTCTCGATAAATTCAACCAACATGTTTGCCAGAGCTCAAGAGTTCGTTATTTTTGAATAGACACGAGTATTTGCTAAAGCCAAGCAAGTGTAAACTCGGAAAAACTAGTATAATAATTTGCCGAAACACGCAGTCGAAAATATTATCTTGAGACATCTTAACCCTTTGAGTACTGTCATTATAGACACAATTAAAGAACAATAGGTTGCGGTCACCCGTGTCCTCGCGGTGTTTGACAGTTTAATTGTGGTTCTTGTTACAGGTGACATGACTGGGAGCCATTCTATCTACACGATGCATCAAGGACACGAAATTATGTTTCACGTCTCCACAATGTTACCATTTTCCAAGGATAATAAGCAACAGGTGTGTAATGAAATTATCCTACAATTTATTTAAACGTGATTAATATTGCAAGTACTTTTAATCACATCGTCACAACATAAGCTTATTATTGTTGATACTCGATACATTTTTTTTAGACTAGACATCGTCACGTAACCAAATTATCTAAGTCTTACTTCTGATGTGCAAAAGAATGAAAGTTCCTAAAAAAACTTCAAAGTTTGATAGAAACTCGAGATCTAAACTTTGCTTAACCAAGAAAACGAGCTTAACTTATTTCATTCGAACTTCGGATCCAAGATACGACATTCTAAAATTTTTGAGGTAACTTTGTACGAAGATGTTTTAAATTATATTTAGAGATTTCAGGCTTGATATGAATATTGTTATCGTCTGCTCTCACTCTGGTTATATTTTCATTCTTTAAACTATGTAGAAAAGCTTAACGTCTAATGTGGCTACAATTATATAATCACTTAGAGAAAAAGTGTGAGACTATTTACAAAATATAATTATGTTTCGGTCGAAAATGTTTCAAAGTTTATTTAGCTATGTAAGGGAAATCTTTCACATAATTTCAATGATATCTTATTACGTGGTATATAGAAGAAGAGAGAAACAGTCGAGATTGATTCTATTACCTAGCTATATTGAACTCTAAAAGCAATTTGTTGTGGGGTTTTCCTAACAAAATTTTGAACAAATAACTACATTTTCCGAACAACAAACAAAACGAATAGCATAGATCACGAAGGTCGAAGTTTATTTAGGAGCTCGGCTTTGCATACAACTCCAACTAGAATTGTGAGTTTCCGGTTCAAAATAATTTAGAGTATGGAGCCGAACCATTTCGTATGTTGGACTGACAGTAACCCAGTAGTTACGGCCTTAATAAAACTTGCAACTTTACACCCATTGCAGTTGGAGAGGAAACGGCACATCGGCAACGACATCGTCAACATAGTGTTCACAGACGACTCTGTGCACAATACTTTTAATCCGCAGTGCGTCAAAAGCCATTTCACACGTATCCTTTTATCAATATTTTTCAGTCTGCTACATATTCTGTATTTTTCATTGTTCACTTCAGGAGGGTGGTCGGTGGTGACTGGAATTTTTAGTAGCATCGCTTTTTCTTTTCAATTTATACTTTTGTATATTGTCGAAAAAAATTTGATACAGGGTTTTGTGTTCTATTATATTACGAAATGTTTTGGATATTTTCCTTAAAGTGAAAACAGATATATTCGCAGTCGTTTCAGAGGTGGAGGAAGGATATAAACTTAGCGTATACAGTGACGATACAGTGCCACCATTTGGTCCTTCATTACCTTGTCCACCAATATTCAACGACCCCCAATTATTTAGAGAGTTTCTATTGGTAAGCAAGAATTAAAAATAAATACATATTTGTCTTTAAATTTTGATACATTGTTCTCATATTTTTTATACAATTGTTTGTATATTAAGTCTATTAATAACAATAGAAAATTGTATATCAAAACATCGTTCTGTCTGATCTTTTATTAGTGGTTAATTATTATTTTCGTTTTTACTTTTCTCTAATTAAAACAATGGCAAAGACAAAGACGTTCTAATCAAAGGACGGGCTTTCAGATCTTTTTTCGACATTCAAAACTTGAGTTTGACATTTACTTTTAATCATAATTTAAATTTTCAGGTAAAATTAATGAACGGAGAGAAAGCGGCCTTCCAAACCCCTACATTTGCATTGAAACGACAACGAACCTTGGACACGCTGATAAGGGACATCTACGCGGAACACTGCTCGGACCATAAGGTGGTAAGTCTCCACACAGAACTTGTCGATTTTAAACGTTATTTCTAATAATTTTCTTCACAAATGTCAAGTTTTGCATTTAGTTTACACTAAACTCGTTTGGAAGTTACCAAATCAGGGCACTGATTCAAGCTATATCTGCAGCTTAAATTGAATACTTTGGCTTCCTTCCAGGAGATAAAGGCATTCATGAATGAGCAAAAATGAGCTCTTTCCTTATGTCACGAGTCAAATTACGAAGATTGCTCGTAGTTTAACAAATTGATTTTGTAGAACAACTGCACCTAATATTATAATTATTTATTTATTTAATTAATATATCTAATTTTGCTATTTGAATAAGTAGTTCTCTTGAGGATGCTGTGGAGTCCAAGCATTGAAGTAGTTCAACTCCAAGTAACTGATTATATTATGCTACCGTTCTGGCATTTTAGTTTATGCCCTACTTTTAGTTACCCCAACCACATATCAAGCAATGCCGTAAGTGACACGTCATACGCTTGTAACTTTAAAACTTCCAAGTTACCAGAACCGTAGTAGGTAACAAGTACTTGTAGTTTGCAAAGTCTTGCAAGTGTTTGTTGGGTAATATTTTGCTCGGCTTTTCACTCAAGCTCTGAACAAATCAGAAAAGCTTGTAGTTTCAAAAGCTAAGCAGAAATAAGCAGCCATTTGTGTATGGTTCCTTTGCTTTCCTTAATTAGAACTCAAAGTTCAAATGCCTTAAGGATCTCATACTTTATTTTCTTGTACTGTACTTAAGTAGGCTTACTCATACATAAATAGTTCATCTGTGTTGGTAGTTTCCTGTGTTTTCATTTATGTCTCTTTTTGTACCTAATATACAAATAACCGATTTAACCTATCCTTACCGCAAATCTAACAAACTGTGCATCTATCTAAAAACATGTTTTTCTTTCACTTCCAGATCATGTTCATATCATTACCATCACGGCTGTGATCCAAGAAAGTCTAGTAAAATGAGACAATCAAATCCCAAATGATAGGCGACGAGCCGACAGCAACTGACTCAGGAAATAATGAGCGCGACCTAGCGACCCGTTTCATTAAAGCTCCAAATCGTGTTAAGAGATGGAAGAGTCGTATAACTCGAGCTTTGCAAAAAACCCAAAACAAAAATCTCCTACCTTAGCACCTTCTATTCTCCCTTTCCGTCCTTTATAGATGAAGCTTTGTCACATCTTCTTCTAAATAACTTGAGATTTGTTTCCAGCCCATGCTATCACGGCGAGCGCTATCAGACGTATGGTCGGGCGGCGCAGGCGCAGGTGGTGCGGGCGCTGCACGGACAGAACATTTCTTGCATGTGGGACAGGCGCTCAAACTTGATGCTGTACTGCGAGGCGATGCTCCCACTAGTCTTGTTTCATCAGGTAGCCAGTCTGATATTCGATTGGATCAAATTGATATAAAGTCACAGGTTTAAAAAATATGATATTTGTGATAACAATTTTGTATTCAAATTATGAACTTACGATCGTGAATGTTCGTTGCCGTAACTGAGTTAATGTGTTTAGGATGCGGTGGTTCCCGACGAGCCCCTTGGGAAGGTAAAGTGTGGCGCGCTGCACCACTGCCTGCCACGCCGGTCTGTGCGGAACAACTCGCTGAGGGACGCCTTTTGTTATCTACGACGTCTAATACATACATTTTAGAAGGTATTCTACCTATCAATTTATCGATCTTTCTAAAATATTGTAAATATGTACTTATAACCTTTTGATAATTTGAACAGAAAGCGGAACCACCCGCGTAGTGTTAAGATGGGAAGGCTGCGTCCGCGCAGCTCGGGTGAGTGAGCGAGCTGGACTGTTCCGTGTTGGTGCTCGAGTAGTTGCTGGCGGAGGGTCCACGACAGGTGGCGCTGGTGGCGCGGGCTTGTACGCGCTTCCCGTACAGGAGCTCTGTGCAGGCGCATGGGCCATGCGACCACTACAGGACTGCAAGCACGCTCGGCTTCCAAGGACTAAGACTGCTCATTATTTTGATCTACTGGAAACTGGTTAGTTCCTACAAAGGAATTTATTAAAGTATATGCTTGCTTAGTTCCAATAATACTTGTATACTGAAAAAAGCTCTACTAGTTTCGAGTCATATAGGGACTCTTCCTCATGAGCACCCTACGCGTCTCACGATAGTTATTATAAAATATTTGTATAAACTTTCGCATACCTGAAATTTTGTGCAACAGCCCAATGTTAATGAACAGGAAGACTTAAATTTTCTTATCCGATTTTAGGCGAAGGAGGCAAAACAACATTAGCGGTAGCGATCGGTAGGAGGGTAATGCTTATGATTGAAGAATCAAAGACTGACAACGAGATGGGTTTTGAATATACACATATCAAAGTAAGTTTATCTTCTAAAACTAAACTATTTATTAAGACCTAAATTATAGGTACTCGCATATTTTTAATTAAACTATTGTTCCTTTTAGGATATCCAACTAAGCGAATCGCCCATACTGATCAAGCTTATGGATGGAGAAGTAGGAATAATGGTAGTTGGATACAAGCATCATTGGGAAGTTTTAGAATCCGGGACTGGCCAGGTACACTCTCAATCTAAATCAACCTTAAATTTAGTCCACAATAAGAGTAATTTTAAAGTAAGAGTATCTGTTATTTGCAGGCAGTGAAACGAGCAGAAAACTCTGAAGATAGTGGACCTCGTCGTGGTACTCTCGTCAACGCTTTACGTATTGGAGACGAGAGGGACGGACAAATTGTTTTATGTTATAATCGTAAGTACCCATTCATCTGTCTTCCGGAGCTGCGGACTCCCTACCGGGTCGCCCGGGCACCAGGTCGAAGCAGGAGTAGGAACGGGGTTGTTTTTAGTTAGAGTAAACGTCTGACATTCCCTCTCGCCTCATTTAAGGCGGGAAAAGTAATTGGATGATTTTTCCCCTCAAAATAAAGAACCCAGTTGTTTGATTCTTCTCCAAGCCTGCACTTTATGTGCAGATGTTTCTTATACATGCTCCATGAATTTGTCACAAACACTACAGTACCTTATGAGTTGTGAAGCCAACAGTTTCTCTAATAATCTTACAACTACCTATCGTATAATGACTGGACTACCTACTTTTCTACATTTCACAGATACGTGCCATTTTGAAAGACTAACAAGTAAAGGACTGGAAAGTGATACGGAATACGACTTTCATTGGACAACTGTGCCTGCAGCAGTAGGTGAGCGAAATCAAACACAACATGTGAATCGAGAACATAACTATTTTAATTGGGTAGTTTCCTACTAGTCAAATTCAATAACATAACATAACATAACATCACGCCTTTTATCCCCGAAGGGGTAGGCAGAGGTGCACATTATGCCACTGTACAATGTACCACCCACTTTTCACTATGAGTCCCATGTAATAGGGGGTGAGCCTATTGCCATATACCGGGCACAATTCCAGACTCCGTGCTACTACTGAGATTTTTTTTAAAAACCCAGTAATACTTTGCCCGACCCAGGAATCGAACCCGAGACCCCTTGCCCGGCAGTCGCACTTGCGACCACTCGGCCAACGAGGCAGTCAAATTCAATACTTTTTTTGAATTGTCAAAAATGACAGTTTTCTATGGATTTTGTACGAGATTATGTTGTGTCGTCACGTTTTTTAAGCGTCAAACAGCATACTTATATCTTAAAAATTTGCTAGGAAAATACTAAAATTAAGTTAGTCACAAAATCAATTAATGAAAGAGTACAATAATGTTTTATTTTAATATTTTATTGTAAATTTTTATTTTATTGTAAATTATTTCAACTTTGTTGATGAAGGAAAGTACCCAATTATGATTGAGGATCGTGATATGGATCAGTTATAGTGGTAACTTCTCTATCATCATTGGAAGCAATAAATAACGGCTATTTTTGTTTCAGTGTGCGCTTTCCCCTATATTATGGCATTTGCCGAAGATTTATTAGAGATACGACTAGTTGCTAATGGATCCTTAGTACACGCAGCCTGCATACCTGGACTGAAATTGTTATGCGGGCGAAGAGTAAGTACATTTATTAGATCACTCTATCGAAATCTAGATCTAGGAATCCACTAACGTAACTTTTTGCGGTCATTTAGTACCTCATTAATCGACATCAAAGTCCAAAACTATTCTGAGGATAGGCTTTACAAAAAAAATGTGTTCCTAAGAAAACCTAAGGCTTTTAACTGAAACAAAAAATTGCTACAATCCATCTTGCTCTAATCTTTCCAATAACTCCACAGGGAGTCTGCTAGCTTTTTTCAGGCTACTACTTCTTTCATATAAAAATTGAATTTGATCTTGGCATTTAGGTAATTCAGAATCGATCCTTAGTATCGGCTATTAACTTGAATCAAACAATAATGTATTATTACTTTACTTTTATAACGCAAAATAAGTTTCAGGATATATTCTATGTGGCATGCGCACCGGAATACGTGCCTTTAAGTCGCGAGATAGACCCTTGTCTCAGCTTACACGACGAGCTTGTCAGACAGATGAGCAAACAATGTGGACCTTATTCTCTTGATGAAGATGACAATCACGACAGGTAAACGTTGCTTACTTAAGCTTTTAAAAGGTTGACCTTTAGCTTAATTTTAATGATAAATGATATTATATTTTAATGCCGTTCCTAAAATGTGAGTCAAGTGCTTTAGTAATGTTTTAAACATAGTCTTGAAAACTATGTCCTAAATTATTATTAAAAACATATGCATTTTTACCACAATTTCATAACAGAGGAGACCCCTACAGCATGAACCGTACTACTACCGCACCTTCGGAAAATAACTCTGCGTCAAGCAGGAGCAGTTCTATTTCTTCAGAACAGGAAAATATTAGACCACCGTTGACACGAATGGCGCCAATCTCACCACCAACTTCTCCCCAAGGTTCGTACAGTCAACTAATGAGCGTTGTTATTCTCAATTAGTTTAACCTCAAACTTTTAAAGTTTGGAAGTAAATTGACAACAAGTTTGAACTGTTTCTGGTTTCACATACCCAAAACTGGGTTATGAGTTTTGACATTTGTTCCCGAACAACAAAACTTTTCATACTAACTTTTAAAGGGCAGTGAACTAAAACAGAACAATGACATAATTGCATTACAATAAAAAATAAATTTTATTTATGTTTTCAGTGCTCCCAGAAAACAGCGGAAGGTGTGTGAGAATCTACAAGATCCCGCAGAGTAACCTGAGCGCAGGAGCATACCAAAGACAGTCCGTATCCGCCGACCAAGTGGTCACTTCATACTTTTCTGACAGGTAAGAATCAAGTTGTTATTATTATATTGTAACTGTTGTGAGATATTGCGAATTGTGTATAGTTCTATTCTAAGGGTTCCGGTTGAGTTCGAAACTATTCGACCATCTCCGTACTAAACTAACGTCAAAAATAATTAATATTGTCAATAGAAAATATAATATCCAATAACTAAAAAATTATGCATGGCTGACAGGGCTAAAACAGACAATAATTTACCTTTATTGGGGTTTTATATCGATATATGTATATTAACCACACAAATTACTGATTTCAGGCCAAATAGCATTAGGCAGAGGCTAGCAGAACTGAGACTAGACAGCAAATCAAGAGGCGGAGGTGACGACGAAACTTTATAAGTGATATGTAGACAACCACTAACTTCGTAGCTTGTTATCGAATACGGAACCAGGTGCACAATTTTAATGAGTAGCTAGATATACAACTGTAGGTACCTATAGGTATTGAGTGTTGGAAAGTTACTGACACACGACAAAACTTTCCGAATCGCACGGAACATTCTAGAGAACTTAGTTCAAGCGTGTGTCGTGTCAAGCAAACTTAAATGTCTAGATTAATGTTTAATGAAGATTGTTTTAATTCAAGTAGAAACGTTACATGTATGTAGAAATAGTACGAGTAGATACATTTGAATGCAAAGATGTGATATAATAAATATGGGTGATGTGTAGTGAACAGAAATATATTTCGTAGAGCATAATACGAACAAATAAATTATGAAGCTATTTTACATTGACAAATATTCTATGATTGTTGCAAAATTGGAGATTTATTAAATAAAAAGAAAAAATATATAACAATAGATGTATATTTATCTTTTCTGCTATTGAAATAAGAAAATTAAGAATAATTTAAATGTCTATATACCTTAATTGCTCTGCACAAAATATATGCTCAATATAAGGAACATACTGTAAAAACAAAATTATATTAAAAATAACAGTTACGATGTAGTCGTTCAATGTTAAAGTAATTTATTGGATAAGGAATTTTATGAATTAGCAACATTTTTACGAAAATATACAATGTACAGTGTAACTACAGAATGAATTCAAATAAATAATTAATAATAAATAATTTAAATGAATCTCATATTAAATGTAATATTCTAGTCACTTGACTTCAACATGTAAGACAAAAAAGTGATGTAAAATAGTTCTCTTTAGGATTAAACGTATTATGATGAAATGATTATAAATATTATCTTTCTAAAGTCTGTTTGACACCAGAAAAGAAGTGCCATCCAACTATTTGGTTATCTTTCTAGACTTAATAGTATAAAAACTGTAATATTTTGCGATGCAAGAGAATTGAAATCTTATTTAAGTGTTAATACAGATTATCTTCAATGTACATAGAGTTGTAATAGTAGTGTAACATTTCAGATGTATTCATTAAAGTTACAAATTTACTTGTATTGCAGAAAGTCTAGTAGTGTATTGAATGTTTCAATGTCGTGCGAAATTGTATATTACTAACCAAAGAAAAGAACCAAACTGATAGAGATAAGATTTAAATAATAAGAATTATGAATGCTGACAGCACTTGAGATTTAAAACTATGTGTGTACTGTACATTATGTAGTCATAAAGTTTTGTCCAATTGAAAATGAAATATTGTGTAACTGATGTCTCTTAGGAGTTAAGCTTTTCGATAGTGTAGTACTAATCTATTCGGATCCTTCTTTCGTTTCTTTATTAAATTATAAATGTTAAAGGTATGTGTCCCAATAATGTATGTTGAAATATTAGTGTAAATAACTTATCACATAAGATTGTACGTTTTTATAATATTTCTTGGTTTTTAAATAACTACACTGTGTATTGTTCCCATATAATATAGGAAAGTTTCAAAACATAATAATATTTATCACATAAAGTGGCATTGTCTTAAGCAGAATTGTAATTGGTGTATAATATAAATATTTTTATTACCATTTCCAAACTTATGGAGTACAATTTTTTGTCTGTGAGAGATATTCGAAATACCTCGGAAAGAATAAATATATAATGATGTTATAGTAGTTCACGGAGTTTATTGAAAAATCTATATTTTAAATAAAAGAGCGTATGAAAACCGCATGCATATTAATGATAAACAAAGACATTTTTGATGCATTTTGGTATGAAAATGCATGCGTGTAATATGTATGTATAATTATCTACGTTGAAATGCACATAATTGTAGTCTCAGTATTAGATAGTGTAACGATGTACTTTTACTAATATGCATGTGGCATAATTATCCTAAATCATGTTTCAACGAAATGTGATAATTGCGTGAAACAAAATAATAGCACATTATATGAAATTAAAATTTATTGTTTGTATCATACATATATGTAGACAAATTAATGTATATTACTATAATACTTCATAATAAACCCGAGATACTGAACAAATATAAGTGTAATGTAATAAACAAAAGGTTCCAGTAACAAATATACCTACTTATATAATGTAGGGTTTTACTCTGTTATTTTCTCTGAGGTTTAAAATAAATGTCTGTTCAGAACAAAGCGTACCTTATTTGCATGTCAAACATACCTAACATTAGAGCTAAGTAAGTCAACTACTTAAAAATCTAATCCAAATTAATACATATAACAATATTGTACAATTTTCTTAACTTTAAAAACTAATAACAATTCAATTGATTAGAAATACCTACCTATAAAAACTTAGGCTGCTGTTTCAAAGCAGTTATGTCTAAGAATCGAGGCATCTCACCAGGAGAAGCAGACTTCGAAGGTGGTGGTATACCTGAAACAAACAATGATAGCATCATTATGATAGAATCCTTTTTAATCTGAAATTAGCCGCCGACGTCCTGCCCGTCCTGGTCGCTTCACGATATATTTGCGAAATGATATTTAAGAATGTATACAAAAATCAGTAAGTTTTCACCTTTCTACCCACTTTTTTGATGCCTGTCATTTATTTTAGAATGCACGGTTGGCGCGGTGGCTGGGCAACCAGCTGCCGTGCAACGTGTCGCGGGTTCGATTCCCGCACGGAACAACACTTTGTGTGATCCACGAATTGTTGTTTCGGGTCTGGGTGTCATTGTGTATGTGAACTTGTATGTTTGTAAACGCACCCACGACACAGGAGAAAATCCTAAAGTGGGGCAACGTTTTTACAAAAAAATGAAATAAATTTTAAGTAATTTTTCTATGATAAGCGGTTTAGGCAATAACTTGTCCATCAGTATGATATTTCGTCATGTACATACTTAACAAGGAATGCTTATGTTTAGCACAGCAGATGTTGCGATTTAATTGGTGTTTAATACACGAAAAACAAAATACCATAAAGTGTCATAGGCTGACAACATGGTCATGAGTAGGATACTTAACAAAAGCAGTAATTACCTTGCAACAATTTATGTCGCTCCATATAGTTTCTCGTAGCAAAAGACATGTCAACTGGTGCAGTAGCTGGCCTGGGCGCAGGGCGCTGTGGCGCTGCGACCGGTGGCCCGTTCTTCAAGTACTTGGCAGCCAGCTGGTTCATCTTCAAACTGGTGTCAGTAGACGCATAGATATGTGGCTGATGGAATCCTAGAGGATCGTCGCCGAATTTCACCCTGAAATAATTAAATTCTACTTAATTATTCTTATTTTGCTTTGTTAGAACTGAGAAGCTAACTAGCTAGGTGGTTTTTATAAAAGGATTTAACTTTACCTTTTAGTAACACTAACATTAGTCTTGTCTATATGCATTTGTACAGTCTGCAAATGTTGTCTAGTGTTTCTGTATAGTGCACTGGCTGAAGACGGCATGTCTGAATCTTGCAGCATGCCATTCACATGAGTCTATAAAAGAAAAAAGAAAATAATTGTATCCTTTGTCAGTTTGTAGTTCAGCTAAGCATGATAGGTATTTAAGGTTTGTTCACTAGATCTGCCTAGATCTATCTAGCCTGGTATTAAGTCTCAGTATTGGCATAGATGAAGGTTTCCGAGTTATATGTACTTTCTAAGATTATCTAGACATCACTGACAAACGGTGATTGTGAGGAAACCTGAGCATATAATTTCTAATTCTAAGTTTATAATCGCCAACCCACATTGAGCAAGCGTGATTAATGCTTTGTGTGAGTAGAGGCTTTGCTTAGCAGTGGGCTTTTATTGGCTGTTGATGAAGCTGATGAAGGTTAGCATAGACGTGATCTGGTATTATAGGAGCCTACCAATATTTTCATAGATCTTATGTAACTGGCACAAAGTAAGTCTTAAGACAAAAACGGAATGAAAACGAATACACTTCAATTCAACAAGCAAAGAGTAAAAAATAAATATTACCATAACTTTATTATAATAAGTCCAGCCAACATTTGATTGGTTATTACTATCTGCATCGGAACTGAAAATAAACAAGATTTATTATTATTCTTATACTAAAACATAGATAAATAATAAAAATAATTAACTAAAACATGTTTCTCACAATGTATGGCACAAATAACTTACTCGCTATAATCTCTGACATCTAAATACAAGCTCTGCTCTGGGGACATCAGTGGTGTAGTTGCATTATCTACTTGGACATTACACAGGCTCAATTCATTCAATGTTTTCTCTTCGTTCACACCTGCAAGTGGAAGCACACCACCATTCATTGGAGTGTTTGTTAAAACATTTCCTTGAGCCTCAAACTCTGCCCTCATAGTATCACCTACAGGTGTAATACCATCTAAAAAGTTTGGGTTAGGAGCTTGCCCCTTAGACACAACCTCTTTTATACTTATTTGAGACCTATTGCATTGTATTTGTGCATTGTCATTTGTTTTCAAGATTTCCTTGTTTATTACTGTTGAAGTTCTAACCATTTCAAAACTAGTCATAACTCCAATTGATATTTTATGCTGCTCATTCCCAACAGTTTCAATAGCTACATGTTTCTGAGCAGGTATTTGTGCTTGTTGGCTTGCTGTAATAAACTTATCCACTTTTTCTTGTAACAATTGCAACTGTTCATTTTGGAGCTTTATTATTTTAAAAAGGTCAGATACAGTTGGCTCTCGTTTCTCTTTGGAAATATTTGTTTGTTTTTCAACCTCCATGGAGTTTGAATTTTTGCTCTGTTCATATCTTTCTATGGCCCAAGTCTTTTTGTCCACTGCATTCAATTTTGGACTAGGTGTTTTGTCAGTACTACAAGGGCTACACTGGCATTTCCTAGCTGTTGGAGTAGGAGTGCAGCAGGAACATCTGCTGGGTTGTGATGGCAATGTACATGGGCAGTGACTATGTTTCATAACATTTTGGGCAGTAAATGGTAAACCATAGTTAGGCCTGTGGTGCTGAGGCACTTGTTCATTTGTCATTATATAATTTGTATTTGTTGGAGTAGTCTTTTTAACACAGTGGTGACACCTGCAATCAGAGTCTTCAAATCTAGTGGGCTGTGGCTGACTTTTTACATTGTCCTGCATATTTATAGCTGCCATTCGCACCATTTCAGATTTCCTAGTGAAAGGATCATTTTCTTTATCCAAACTAAGCTGGTTCAGTTGCTTTGTTAATGGATTCATGTCCAAATTAAATTTATCTAAGTTATCTCTCTTTATAAAGAAGTCATCGTTTTTGATCAGTGTGTTTGGTAGTTTTAGTATTTTGTTTTCAGTTGATATCTTTGGTGCAGAACTAGATTCAGGGGTATAATTCATTGTATAGCCATCAACAGCATTGTGATTAACATTAGTAGGCTTTAGGATGGATCTACAAAATGTAGGCCTTCTAGGCTCATGGTACGAAGCATCCAACATACTTAGATCCAAGTCGTGAGACGGTGACCACTCAGGAGATTTCTGATAGCCAGATAACGGAGTCTTTGTCATTGTTGGATACGGAGAACTATTGCTGCACTCAAAACGTTGCACTGGGTCATTACTGTACGGTAAAACCTTAACCTGACTGTATAAGTCAGGTAAATTTGTATGCATCTGCCTCTCTACTAGTGGACGAGGCGAATGACACTCGCGTTCGTTCATGTCGATAGATAGGAAAGCTTTAGCAGGACTCTCAAACCTAACTTTCTTCATTAGCATTAACCTTTAAAATATACCACGCACCATCAAATATATAGTTTAAAACACTACACAACACTTAAAAATAATATAACATATCACATTTGATTAAAGTTTTCATATAAAACTAAATTTAAAATTAATTACAAAACTCTTGTATTCCCACGAAAACAACACAACAAACTTTTGAAAATTTGTAAACGTTAATAATGACATTGACATTTGATAGAACCATAGCCGCTTCAATAGACAAGCATACCAAAGAGTAAAATGCACAGAGAAAGTGGACATCAGATGACGTCTACTAATAAACGATACTAATTTCTTTCTAAACAATAGATTTTATAAGTACTTCATTGATGCTAATAATGCAATATCTTATAAACACATAGATATATAAACAGAATAATATTTATATATTGCAATACCTACTAATTCTACTACAGCTTCAACTGTTATGGCTGTCAGTGTCACATTATCTTAGAAATTGTTAGAAATGTCATTGGAAGTTATTTTCATTTGAGGTTATTGTATGGTCTTCGTTTCATAATTATTTAAATTAAAATGAATGGCCAACTATTAAAAGCGTTAAGCCCTTTAGTTTCGGCTATTAGGTCGAAGGGCTATAAAGCACCGGGTGGGATTCGATATCCAGGAGGTATCGTGTACTATCCAAGGTACCAACTTATTCAAGTGTAAGCAAATGCACTTGTGTATAATTATTGTTTTCATTTACTATAATAATACTACTCATTTTTAGATATCCTGATCACAAAGACCCCGAATACACGCCTACTAAGTTGTTTAGAGTGGAACGAATCAAACCCAGTAAACACCAGCCACATTACCTCAAATCTATCCTTCGGGAATTTAACATTTTGGAGGAAGTAAGTAAACCATCGTTGTGTTATAGTTGTGTACATCAAAACAATATCATATATAAATATGTTTAAGACATGATGATATTGATACAAAGATAACAAAACTATATTTTTGTTCCAGTGCGAAAATAATGTTACTGTAGTAAAAAATATTCCTGAAACCAACATGAGACTATGGAAAATTAAACATTTGATAAAAATTACACCGATTGTATTTCCTTATGGAGAACCAACTACAGATGACATAAACTACACAGTTTTGAAGGAAAATGGTCAATGTATTGTCACCAAGACAATTGGTCCAAAGCCAGAGCAAATTGAAGCTTTAGAACAATTTGAGAAGAGCGAGAAGAAAATGGATTCTGACACATTGAAGAAAGATTCAAGATATAAATGGAATAATGCATTTAATGGAGGATTCTAATTGTATTGCAATGTAGATTAGTTTTTTTAGTGTATAAAATAAAAGTTATGTTAATTGTAAGCTTATGTTTATTTCAATTAGGTCTATAATAAGTATTCCAATATTTATTGAATCCGTAATACACATGGTGGTAGGAAATACAAAATTAAGTACATTTACATCTAGCTATCTTGAATTAAATCTCAGAGTCGTAAATAACCTAGTGGAATACTAGTTACCATATTTTTCATGACTAATAAAACATCAAGTATGTTTCATGAGAACATTTATTTAATAGCTTGCAACATCATAAGCTAATAATTAGAACTACATACATAATAACATAAATATTATAAATATGATAATCTTAAAAATTAATCATCTTCAGCTTTTTCAGAACTCTTCTTATTCAACAGGTAGTGAAAATGTTCAGGTGTTTTGAAGTAGTTCTCTAATATGATTCCATGCTTATTACCAAGATCAAACCTAGCATCGCCCCATGAGACTACAAATGTAGGACTTAACTTTTTGAAATCTTTCAAGTGAAACTTGTGTGTTTTTATACTATTGAAGAAGTTCCCTCTGAAAACTGCCAAATATTCGTCACCATCCTGATACATTCTGATAACATACTTTGATAATAATACTTTTATAGCAATATGTAGTGCAATGAAGGATCCTAGGTAAACTAAGCACTCAACTGGACTATTGGCTATCACTACATTGTCACCGATTACCACTGGGTTGTACATATCCGCTTTGTCGAATACAAAAGCAGCATAGTACAGAGCGCTGACTCCAATTATACCCGTTGATACGGTTAAGTAAGAAGATGCATATTTAAGTGCAGTGTCCATAGGGGCTTTGTATATCAACTGCCAACGTTTAGATATTCCATCTCTTTCTCTCCACATCTTTTGGGTCTCCATGTAGCGGACTGGAGCATTTGAGGCATATCTGGCCAATGTTGTATGAAGCCCGCGAAATGTTTGTTGTTCGGCTAGTCGCAGTAATCGCAAGCAATTCATTCTTCTTGTTTTATTTTATTTAATGCAAAGTCAATATTGTTATTGTAAATCTTAACTTTATTCACTCATATTTTCTTTCAAAGAGCACAATATTTATTTCGTAGTCAGTTGATTTGTTTGTATTTTTGAGGTTATATTTTGATGTGACACTTGAACAAACAGCTGATTGTGACATTTTATGTTTCGTTCAATAACTATATAAAAAATTAAAAATAGTGTTCATGAACTTCGTGTTTTATTTGATTTGGTTCCACTGATATGATAATATCTATGTTTGGTTTGCTTGCTTGCTATTTGATAACAAGGGTTAGTTATGGAAATAAATCAGAGTTAAATAAAAAAATAGAATTTAAATGTTTAGAGTATAATTTATTAAATCATATTAGAAATAACTTAAATATTTGATTCACGGAAAACAATACTTAATGACAGTCAGTATTTATACAAAAACGTGCATAATTAATTATGTATATGAAACTTAAAATATGTGAATAAATTATAAGTATCCCGTGAAATAAAATCAACATACACATAATTATTTAAAAAACAACAAGTTACAAAAGTTATACAAGTGTTGTGATAGTTATAAATATTACAACTGTTAAATAATATAGCTAATTAACAATTATGAAAGTAATAGTTAAGTAACATGAATTTAAAAACTCAACAAGAGTTCCATTGGTACCAAATTATTTTGTAGGTCTGGACCTATACACTATACCCATACTGCTGGCAGTATACACTGATGATAATAAATATACACTAGACAACAAATAATTACATTGAGGTACTATTTCTTAACATTGCTTACACTTAAAATAATGGACTGTTGATGAATAACACAAACTTATTCTCTATCGCACCTTTCGTACCAGGATCGGAGTACCGACATTTTTAACTTCAAAATTCAGTCGCTAAAACTAAGTCTATCTCTTCATTACATTATCAACCATATGATTTTGTAACAAAGTTGCAAATCTAGAGGTAATAAAATTTCTGTCATAGCGACCAATTTCTGTCCTAATCACTGTCGAGACTGTCAGCCCCGGTTGGAAGCGCAAAAGTCAAAAAATATAATATGCAGAATTCTGCACAAAACTTAAAAATTGCCACATAATACACATCTTGATACAAAATCTTGAGACTAGTTGTGATTACATTACATTTTATATAATATTTCTATTTGAACCAATACATTACTATTTCTACCAGTAAATGGAATATTGCATAACATAATATTATTTATAACAAACCTATAATAATACACACAGCCAAGGCAGGTATATTTAATCTGGGTTAACTAGGCTTGTCTCTATCTATTTTTACTTACGATTAAGTATAATATTAATAAATCTGTGACATAAATATATCTTCAGATAAAAGTCAATTCATATTAGCGCAGAGTAAAAACATTGATTTGATAATATAGTAAAATGAACTTTATTTCTGTAAAGTAATGCACATAATTATTCAACTCTACGCTACTAAGGATTTACGCTTCTATGTATTTATATTCCATTAAAATAATAATTTCACACGTTGTGGTTTCGACGTAATGAGATCGATGTAAATTCTAAATTTGTTGTGTATATTTTTGTTTAAAACACTTTTTAAGATTAAAACACATGGATTATTAAGTATCAAAACTAAATTACATAATATTAAAATCTAACATATATTTTCTGCAGTTGCCTAGATACCCATTCCGCTCACTGGCAGGCGCCACTGCAGTAAACAGTCCCTTGAGACTAATTAGTCTCAACATTGGACATATTTTTGAGAGTAATAGGGTAGACGACTAATGTTTATTTTAATGTCCGTTTGATAGATTAGTTAAAAACATTAGACACGTATTTTTTCTTTTCTCACAGAAACGAATAGTTTCGAAGATATATTGATTTGAAATGTCGCGTGACGTCACTTCTCAGTACATTTTATACTAAGAAATGACGTTTTAGCCCCCACTCCTAAACTTTGATTCGTTTTATCTAAGTATTGTTTTATTATACGACAAAATAAAAAAATACGTGTCTAATATTTTTTCATTACCTAACTTACGGACTAATTATATTTTTAATTTTCATACCCTGTCATCATCCCCAAGGGTATATAGGACTTAATGCTACATAACCACTGCCAGTGACACGGAAGTTAAACTAAAATAAGTGTCATGTATAAAAACGAATTATTTATACATAGTAAGGACGTATGGACGTAACATAAACACTGGTTCAACATTTAGGCATGATTCTCCCGTTAAGGCGGAGAATTTTGATTGGGCAGCCAATCCACCAATCAGGCGTTTGAGTGTAGAGAACAAAATACTGAATTTGAAACAATAAAATCACGTTGAACTTATAGTATTATTGCTTTCTTTTTTCTCAACAGTATTTTTACTACGAGGCCTTTTAGCCGAGCTGTCTTTAGAGTTTTCGTACTTAGAGAATAAGTACTGAGCAAATAAGTCATCTTTGCCTACATCTACTTTTTGTGGCACATTCTGATTTTTTGAATAATTTGATATCCTATTGCTAGAATTTTGTAAGAGATTGATATCAATATTTTCATTGTTTGTTTTGTAGTAAGTTGAAGTGTTCTCACGTTTCTCTTCTTGTTGAACTGTTGGGTCGTTTGTAGGTTTCCTGAGGCTTTCTGGTAAGGCGTCTGATTTTAACTTTACAAGTGTTGTGTTGACGACTGAGCAATCGATTTGCATCAGCGTTACGTGGTCGTTCATTAGAGAATCTGAAATTAACAATAAAAATACTTTTTGAAACAAACTTAAGTATCTCAGTTTAAGTTAGAAATATTATGTTACTAGCTTAGTGTGAAGCATTTCTATTCAAAAATATTAATCAAATTGAATCAAAATACAAAATTAAGAAAATGTTTAAAATAACATCTTAAACTAACCATTACCACTCCTAGCGGGCAAGATCAGAGCCATCTTCGGCGGCCTAGTGACATTGTGTGAGACGGCTGGTAACAACAAATGCTCTCCTTTACCAAAACCTACAATGTAGAACGTGTCGTCCCGCCTATGTAACGCTTCAAGTAAGGCATTCCACTCTCCCAAGTCATCCATATTGAAATCATTGACCGCTTTCCTCATTGGCTTACGGTAAAGAGTTTCGTAGTCTATAACCGCGTTTTCTGCAAAGTCTATGTCTTTATTCCTCCTAAGACGACGTAACCGCGACTTGTCCTTGACGGTCTTTGCGTGATTTCTTATGCTAGGGAAGTCCATTAAGTTGTTTTCCAAATGAAGTTTGTTGAACAGCCTGTAGCTTTCTAATAAACCACCTGTAAATTAAAACATGTAGGTATGCTATATTTTGTAATGACATTCAATAATTATTATACTACTTTTCCTGTTTTTACCACCAAATAAGTCCAAAGGAAAATCATGACTAACATTTACCACAAAGTCACATGACGTATGAAATTTTCCCTTTAATGTTATTAGCGTTACTGTTATCCAATAGAATAGCAGGCAACCACAATGATACATAGGGTGAAATTCGAAGTCACTAAATATTTCTGAAATGTTCAACGTCGATACATCGAACCTCTCTTAGCCTCTTGTATGTTGAAAGTTGCGGGTATATTGTGTGTTATGCCGGTGTTTCAACAGTTAAAAGGTTAGGCTAAGCACTGCATCATGACGCGATCTTCTCCCGTACCTGCCGCAGTACCGGAATGGAGGCGAAATTTTCAAAACTCACGAGATCGCAGTTTTCAGCGATCCCGCAGCCGCCGTGATTGCGATTATCGCCCGCAAACTTGGCGGTTGATTATCGTAAGACGGGTGGTCGGTTAAACAATCAGTTGAGTCTTGAGTTCAAGACCGGCCGTCCCATTGCGATCGCCCGCCGACTGATCTCAGAGCGCAGAGCGCGCCCGCCGGTGCAGAGGAAGGTTTTTACATACATATCTGTATTCTACAAAGCCTGCGGGCCCATAATCGTAACGGGTGCGGGAGAAAATCACGCCGTGAATCCTTAGCCTCACAGTACTAATCAAACAAATAATATTCAAACAATTTAACGAGATCTGGAACACTTACCATTAATTTTCTCATCACTAAGGTAAGTCTGTCGTTTCTTCCGTGGAACATCATACGTCCAGTTCAGCGTCTTGCCGCCGCCGATCCAACGCTTCAGTTCGCCCGCTATCCGTATGCTCTCCGTCTGGTTGATGTTCACGAAGTCTGTAGCTTTCACTGTCGAATTCTGACAGTCTGTTACGTATGTACCGTTTGTTAAGTCATCTGGAAGTATGTTTAGTATATTTAAAGTATTGTAACGCAGTATTCGTGTTCAGTAAATGAGTTGAAGACTTATTTTGTGGGCAATAATTGTTATTTCAACACCTTTTTAATCGAACTTTAAAATTTTGATCTCTATTGTCCATTAATATAAAGTTCAGATAGTATTTAATTATCTTTCAAGGTAGTATTTTAAGTGTTCTTTACAAAATTTTTGATAGCATAAAATATTATTCAACTTTTATTCTATTTCTTCTCTTTGAGTAAGAAAGTGTTTAATCAGGTTTTTAATTCCTAAATTGTTTAATAATAACAGAAATATCTTAATAAAAAGGATTAGGATTTGTGAAGGTGAAAAAACAGTCAACAGCCTTGACGATATACCACCGGATTTTCCAGTTGGCTTAGCATAGAAACAAAAAATCAATACATTCAATTCTATGCATGTTTAACATTTATAAAGGTCAAATACGATTCATTGTATGTTGCTTTTCATTATGAGCCTAATGACAACTACCTTAAAGTTTAATTTACTTTAAAGGCTGTGATTATCGTGCATTATTATGAGCTAACATTAATAGAGATATTTTCTAGTTTAGGACGTAATGCATTCTATTATTTATGTAGAATTATAAAACGCTGAATTATTGAAGGCCTGTTCCACTAATTTATCGTAGTTATAAAATTACAATGACCATCAAGTATATCGCTTTTTTTTGACACATTAGCAGTGAAACAGACCCTTAGGTGATAAATAATGAAAGGGATAAGGGTACACACCATTTACAATATCTACAGCGGTGTCCTCTGACCATAGTAAATGCCTTGTGCTTCTGTGTGGAGCGGAGGGCCCGACAAAAGGCTTTGCGTTCCACCTTTTGTGAAGAAAAAACAAACAATAAGTATGTTAGAACAGTGATGGAATATGAATAATGTATTTAAACCTGGGAAAGTAATTTTTTTAGTTACAATAAAGAAGTAATTCATAACCATTGGTATCAAAAATGTGAATAAGTTATTAGATCTTATACATATTTTAACTTCCGTGAGGCATACTAAATCAATTACGTTTTTCGGCTTACTCAGGTAATTATTTGACGAGGAACTTGACTAGTTCAAGCGATGCTAGGGGTTTATATTCAGGAGCAGCGTTCCGCGACCCGCGACGCGGTAACTGTCAGTAAAACTAGTCGAGTTCCTCGTCAAATAGTTACGTGAGTTAGCCGAAAAACATAACAATTCATTATTAGATCTTGTGATAAAATATTTGTTAGTTATAAAAATGAAGCAATTAACAGTTATTAGTATCTATAATATGTTGTACAACTTAATTCTTGAGGAGTCAAATTACGTTTGTTAGAAGAGGATGGGCAAAGTTGCTGCTTATCTTAATGTATGTATAATAACAAATGTTATATGGTTCGTCGAACTTTGGAATAAACATTTTCGTGTTAATTCATTAATTAAACATGATTTTGAACCCTATTCTAAACGCTCATGGCAAAAAATACCAACAGGATAACAAAAGTAACATTTTTCTTACCCTAGAACATTCCAGTTTAACGATACCATAAAGACCATAGCAAATATAACAGCTATGTTCTTCTTCGGTATTAGCAGGGAGGCGTCGAGTCGCGGCATCTGTTACAATATTTACCAGGTGTTAATACAATTTAGGTAATAAGTTTATAGGTAATATTTTAATAGTATGTACAAACTGTGGTGTAAGAAACGAGGTCAGCTTAACACGCAACACCTGTACACTCTAACGTAAATTAAAACTTTTGTAGTAGACAGTATAAAACGAAACTGATTAAAGAAAAACGAAGTTGTATTTTTAAAGAAGTCCAGAGCAAGGACGTTGAAAAATAGGCGGACATGATGTCACTTAGACATGATTAAAGCACAAAAATGTCAGTGGTTTTTTATGTGTACGTAGTTTTTTTTAAAAAAAAACGGTGCCCCATACTAGGATTATCTCCTGTGTCGTGGGTGCGTTTACAAACATACAAGTTCATATACATATGACACCCAGACCCGAAACAACAATTTGTGGATCACACAAAGTGTATAAATCGAACCCGCGACACGTTGCACGGCAGCCGGTTGCCCAGCCACCGCACCAACCGTGCAGTCAAGTCAAGTCAAGTCGTGTGTAATTGGGTTACCACGTTACCAGACTTAAGAAAATGACAGATATTTTATGTGATATGTTCTGCATGTAACTCAATAGTATCCAGGTGAAATAGTCGTTGTTTCAAGAGACTGTGTCCGCCTTTTATTCAACGTCCTTGGTTTAGATAAAACTGGTCATAAATAGATTGGAGAATAGAAAACGGTATCAAACATAATTTTTCTTTCTTCACTATAGGTAATGAAGTATCAGTAATAATCATAATCAGTACGATTTCGTATTTCTTGATACACGAACATAATAAGTACCAGCGAGTTTCTCAATTTACATAATAATGACAAGCTCAGTATTACCTTTCGACTCCTCCCGCCTGTTTCGAGTTGGTCCCTAAGCAGTTTATTCTCTAGTCGCAACCTGGCGATCTCTTGCTGTGCTTCAAACAATTTCTGTTCTAACGCAGTCACGTATTCTTTCTTCTTCTGCCGGGATTGGCATGCTGATTCCCTGCCGAACAGACAAAAGATAAAGTTTTGCACCAGTTGAGGTGAAATAGACCCTATTGTTAGTACAATAAAGCTTGTTAATGTTGAATAAAAATTAACATGGCGGCATTATTTTATGAATCATACACAGTGCAATCATTGCAGTTTAAACTTTATTCAAATGATATAAAACTTTATTTCGAATGTTAGTTTCTAATCGGAATGTCTTTGAACGTTAAGTACCATGTAGAATGTAGATATGTAAATTAAAATTCAGTCTGTTAGTACAATTTCGATAACAACTAGTTGGCAGTAAAATTGTGACAATTCCAAGTTTTAAAAAAAGTTACACTTTTATTTCTTTACTATTTTGCTTACTTATTAATTTAAATATGTTACAGTTATTTTCCAATAGGGAGTTAACCAAGTAGGTAGTAGAAAGAGTTAATAAATCTTGCACAAGGAAAAATCAAATCAAAAAATGATTACAACGATGACATATACACAACCACTAGATCAAAGAGGTCATCACTGGATCTCCATACTTGTATTTGTAGGAATATTAGAATACGTCCACATCTGGCGAATGCGCCGCTAGTGTACCGCTCGCGAGCCGTAAGAGGGCTGCCGCGAGCAGTCACAGTAATGGTTTGGTGCTCGACTCATAGAATGTTCATAATATTTTTAAATGCACGCAAATGTGGACGCACCCTTATATGCTTGTTTATTTAACATTCTTACCTATTCTTAATCATCCTCTGTTGTTTCTTGATAGCTTTGATCTCAGCTTCACTGAAGTTGGAGAGGTCTATCGTGGGGCTGTTTGAACCCTCACTATCAGCATAAGGAGGTATCACATGGTTTTGTACTATATGTGGAGTGGTACCATTGGTGGACACTGTCAGTTTAGGGTTGATTACTATGTTGCTTCTTGGTGATGTTACCTGTAACATAAATAATTGATTATATTCTTAGCTTCGTTAGAAAGAATGCCATGTCTCTGGCTGTTTAATTGGTTTTTATTTAATTTACACTACTAGATAGTCTCTTGATTTTTGAAGAAGCTTTAAGTGTAATATTTCTGAAGATTTGAATATTAAAGGCGAAGGCGGAGCTGCGGATGAAAGTTAGTTATTGGGCAATAAAAATAATTATGATAAAGAAAACTTATAGAACAATTCAACATTATGCGTAATTGGCCATTACAATTGGGTAGTTTCCAGGGTACCAAAATTTAAACTGTCAAACAACAAACGGTCACCGGTGACCGCAACCTATTGTTCTTTAATTGTGTCTATAGATACGGTACTCGACGAGTTAAAATCTAATTAGCTCGTCAGTTTTATAATGAAAAAATATTACACGTATTTTTTTATTTTCTCGTATTAAGTTACAATATTTAGATAAAATGGCGCTAAGTTTATGAGTGGGAAGTCGTGACTACGTCATAAAGTATTTTATTTTGTGAGAAAAGAAAAAATGTGTCCAAAGTTTTAATTTAATGTACCCAACGGACAATAAAATCAAATTTAGGAAACTACCCTTTTGAGATTAACAATATTTGTAAAACAAGTGAAACACGTGAGTTTATTTCTGCATATAGGCTACAAGGCAGCACTTTTACATTTTAATTTTTCAATCGAACGATGAAGTCGACATTTACTAACTGATTTTAATTGATTGCACATTTAATAACGTCTTTGAATTGCCGGTTTATGAAAACTAACAAACAATTATGAAAGTTACGAAGGCTACAAGGCAATATAGGTACGAAGTTAGTGACCTAAGGAAAAATTTCTATAACGATAATACAAACAGTGTTTAAACACATATAGATAGTGCATTATTACGCGAATTGTTTACTTGTCTTAAAATTTTTTGGCTAAACGCGTAAAGTGCCGGCATGATTTCAAACGTCGGTATCTGGTTCACATCACTTTGTTATGAAATACTTGTATTGTTAATTATTTCACATAGCCTTAATCTTATATTAAAGAAGAGGTTGAATATCACATCATTTAGGTTTTGGTAACATAATGTGTCTTGCTCCAAATTGACATAAATTACCATAATCATTTGCATATGCATATGTCATATGCATACATATGACGTCATATATGATTACATAACTTCACGTATTGTTGTATCTGTCGTTCGAAAATATATATTCGGAGAAATATGAGAAGATTTCATTTAATTTTTGTTGATGGAAGTGACTGATCAGAATTTTAAAAATCTTAATAAAGCCTGATCCTAGAAAACAAATCATAGTAAACGATAGTAGCAGTATTATAGAAATATTAAAATAAATCATCATCAGTAATTAACAATACTAACCTGAACTTGACTATCCTTGGCACCATTAAACTTGGTTTGAGTCAGTGGCGATATGGCAATCTTCCCACCCTTTGTGCTGTCCGCCGGGATAATAATACTGGGTGGCTTCGTGGTCAAATTGGAATGCCTTTTCAAAATACTGGGCACTTTCTTATGTTCCACTATCAATTGAATCTGACCATTCACAGCGATCTTATTGTCAGTTGGAGAATTATTCGTGTTCTCATTCACCACTTTGAAGTAAGAATTTTGATGGTAACCATTACCTAAAACAAATATATTAATTACGTATTAAAACGTTACACAAAAAAATATGTATTTGATTTTTAAGACTCAGGCATCATCACACATCCATGTAAATTACATGAATTGCCCAATTTTACTTGAATAATAAAGAATGTTTAATGTAGTATTTATGTACCCAGTAAATAATAGTCCCCATGTTAGCAACAGCTAATAACAGGTACAGATGACTGTAAAAATGCAATGTTGATAAGGTATAAATCACGTAAATCACGATCTGTACATAGCGACAAGCTCGTAAAAGTCATTACGTGGGATGTCATGCGTGGAATGTCGAATGAACGACCCTTTTTATAAATGTATAAATATCAAACATACGTTTTCACTTTCATTGGTACCATATTGACACAAATGCTACGACCCTAAGCCCCTAACATTGTTAAAACAAATCAGTTACTGCAGTATGATCCTACCATGCTTCTATAACTTTCAACATATTCACGCCACTGGACAGGTCATACACAGCCAAAAATTACAGAAAATACTGTTTCTTTTTTTGTGTATAAGCCAGTAAACGAGCAGACGGATCACATAATGGTAAGCAATCGGTGTCGCCCATTGACACCGGGAACATCAGAAGCGTTACAAGTGCGTTGCCAGCCTTCTGGGGATAAGAAATTTGACGATTGTTGGGGATTTAGGGATTGGGTATTTGGATTGATTGGGGGGGGGGGTGTAATTGAACCTCACTCACACGACAAAACACAATGCAAGTATTGTTTCACGTCGGTTTTCTATGAGGCCGTGGTATCACTCCGGTCTAGCCGGCCCAATCGTGCCGAAGCATGCCTATCCCACATTTAAACGACGATGAAAACCACGTAGAGCATTTAACTAATCTGGAAATCTAAGACCATTTACCTCACAACGTCTTTTGTCACTAAACCAACAAAACAGTCAACAAACAAAGATTAGATTAACTTAACTCATTTCTTCTATCTACCTACAAATATTTGTACAGCCAAAATGTTAACAAGTCATTGAACCTATTTGGATTAAAGTGATGCTATAGAATGCAATGAAAACTCACCTTTGTGTACCTTAGAATAAGAGTTCCTTATTTCACTATCACAGTCTTCAGTCTCCATTTTAATGCCCTGCAATTAAAGAGATTAGTAGATTATTTTGTTTTTTATGCAAACAAGTAAAATTTTACATCATACATTTGTGGTGACCAATAATATAGTACAGATGTGCACATTACATGTAGCAAATTAATAAATAATAGTTGCCCGACCCGGGAATCGAACCCGAGACTCCTTGCCTGGGAGTCGCACTTGCAACCACTCGGTCAATAAGGCAGTTTAAAAAGTTGCACTCTAGAATTTTTTCCTGTATCGTGAGTGTGTTTACAGACATACAAGTTGATATAGAAAGACACTCGGAACAACAATTTGAGGATTTCATAAAGAATTCTTCCATGCTGGAATCAAACCCACTACACATTGGTTGGCAGCAGATTGCCAAGCCACCGCACCAACCATGCAGTCAATTTATATAGTTATATAAGTGTAAAACCAATACTAATCAAAGAATATCTTATATTTGAAATAGTACCTTAATAACACCATTTTCAATAGCCATGACAGGTCCATTTCTCTCAGGAGATTTTCCATTTGTCAGTGCTTTGTGTAACGGTGGGTTATCAGGATTGGGAGCTGTATATAAACATTTGAATGTTTAATTGCAAATAATTATCTTGTGATTGCATAAACAAATACATATACAGATGACACATTCTGATAAGAAAAACACATATTAGAAAACAAGTTTACTAAGCTGCTAAAGAAGCCAGTTAAATATTTTATAGTACAACTTTAATAAGACTGAATGAATTATGGACATATTAGAATGTCTTAGATATTATGACAAAAAAGAATCTTATAGGAATGTAAATAGAGTACAAAATGATAAACATACCAGTTTTTTGTAGGAACAGTTCAATATCTTCAAGATTCAAGTTATTGGTAGGTTCCTCACTAAAATTAGTCCAATCAAAAGGTGATTGGGACGATTGTCTAGCTGATGTGCCACTGGAACTGCTGGAGAAAAAATTATCAATTAAGTTTAAAAAGTCCTATATCATTGCACCAACATCATCATCATATTACCAACTGAATAATAAATAATATACAATAATAATACATAATATATATGACAATTAATCCATATATCAGATACCTCTTGGTCACACAATCACATGAACAGCTGGACCGATTTCACTATGATTATTTTTGTTATGTTTTTTATTATCAGGAGAAGATTGTTATGACTAAAAAAATCCTACAGGAATAGAAGAAACCAGAATAGTGGGTACAAAGTTGCAGGTAGAAACTAGTTTGCAATAAGATTTCAAGTGGTATTTAACTAACAACTAATAGTTTATTGTTAATGTTAATTGTATTAGATTATTATCAGATCATTTACTCTAACTTTATAGGATCAATTTTATTACTTTAATATTATCCTTGGATAATTCAGTTTCTATGATACAGAAATTATTGCCAGTTACCAGTTAATATTGAAATTCATTCATCATTTAATTAAAAAGTGAAAGTATGTATTTTGCTCCAAAATTTATGTAAAGTCCAAAGTTTTCTGTGAAAGTGTCTGGAAACCTGATTCTGTCATTTCATACTTGATTGACTGAACTAAAGAGAATTATAATATTTTTTATGACTTTTACTCGTTGGTTTATTTTATGAACATACTTTCTTAACTGTGTTTATTGAATTACTAACTTTTTAGAATCATCTTCACTCCCAGAATCAGAATTGCTGCTGCCCTCTGATGACTTAATACTCAGAATTGGTGATATCGGTGGTACTAAGATAGGTGCAGCGTCAGCCAGGATCTCGCTCGGCGAGGCATCCGTCGCATCCAACAGAGAAGACCATTTGTAGTCATTTGACAACAACTGATCGAGAAAATCCTCACCTACAATAAAGTTAAACAATTTATTTCGTGTAAAGTGCAAGTGACAGATCTTATCGCAAGTGATAAAAACACGATATAATAACTTTTCTAACTTTACTACACTATAAAATTTGAACGCGTAATACAGGCGGCGTTCATAAACGAGAAATCTTTGTTTGTTTACAATTAATTACGCACTATGAATTAAAACCGAAAGCGCATCCAAGGACACGTGCTAATACAAAATACGTTGAGGGGTCAATAACATGATTCAATGAAATAAAATTAGCAGCACATTGTTATTGTAAATTAGCCGGAGCATACTATAAAACACAGAACTGAAAATTACCATATAAATAGTCCTTATTCTCAATTAAAATATCTGTATCCATTGGAATAGAAGCACAGGACCCATTAATTTGTAATAACAATTATATTGCACTAAATTATTGCGTAGGTAAAACACATTGTTCACATACAATAACACGACGGCAATGATTAATATTTTTTATCTGTGAATATTTTAATCAATGTAGCTGGTGCATTTGAATACTAAACTCTAGAACAAGTAATATCTTATGATTACAGGAAAAAAATATTAATCTGTTTGTCAATATCAATTTTAGTTAATTTTCAATAACATATTACTTTATATCTCTTGTAAAATATAATGAAAAACAACAACACAGAAAAAAATATCTATATACCTCAAAATCTATAAAATATTATTATTTATGAATTACGTTTCAGAATGAATCTCAATGACGCCCAGTGAATTCGTACGTTTCAGTTTTCATAACAAATCTAATAACAAAAGCAGGTTCTATATTTTACACAAAAAGTTTTTGATTAAAAAGTATTATTTTTACCTTTTATAACTTAAAAGTCTCTGCCATTCTTTAAATATAAATAATACCTTTAATTTTTCCACTTTTGGTTCAACGTTTGAACGGTTCTATTGGAAGAATGAAATGACACAGCTGATTCTCGAAAAATGGAACGTGTTGGATTTGACAGTTTTCTTCGGGCCGATTGATTTGTCGATTCTTGTTTCGATGTATTATTATAATATTTTTTACTCGATATTCTAGAATGAAAATATAATAACGATCGATTAATTTGTAAAGACTTATTGTTAAAGTTTTTACAAAAACTTAAAATGGGTGTGTGAATTTATCAAAGGCACCGGTTGCGAAAATGTCTGTCCCTGAAGATCAGGACGATTTCATATTTCGTCCACAGCAGCATTTAGATGCAAAATGGCTAAATCCTGATTTACAAGAAGCGCTTCATGATCCCGATGGCTTGTGCACTCTGTTCAATAGTCTTTTACAAGACAGAGAAATTTATTTCGAGGCCGGAAACGGGCTCGTAAATAGTGCTGGTGCTACTTCTAAACTTGGTGACAGTGGAAAATATTACTGTGGTTTGAGGGTATGTATGATGGCTGATACATTCACATTTTAAATTTTAGATGTACAAAATTGTTTCCTATGTTTATGTTTTACCATAATTGGAATTAATACATTAGTACTAATTATAAGCTAATTAAGTTCTAATAATAACATTTAATTTTTCCACTTAGATTCTAACTTGCACCTGTTGTGATGGTCTCTGTGGCCCACACTCTGGTTGTGCCTGCCCACCATGCACCACTCTGTCAGCTGAGGAGGAGCTCAGAATCTCAATACGGTCCAAGCAAGTGGCACCACCTCCATCCCATCAGATAGTTGATGACCTAAAATGGAAACAAGACCCAGGTATGTTTTCATTTACAAAGATGTGTTGTAGAAATAACATCATCACTAGTTCCTTTGTTCTACTTAGTATTATTATACCTACCTAAATTGTTTTGTTGACCTCTTTTTTTAACTTGTGTATCCAGGTCCAGAATGCCTGCAAAGTTTAATGGAGGCTTTGGTCTGGGAACAGCGAGTGAGAGCAATCAACACGGCTGTTAGTTGTCCATTCATATCTCAGATCCGTCGACTCATTGTGTTGTGCAATAGACATCTTGTAGCTGTTATTAGGTATTGTTATTTTGTTTTGTTTGTTGTTAAAATATGCTGTCATGTTTTTCTAGTACATCACCAAATGTTATTCAAATATTGACCTACAAAGATATGACTTATCACCATGTCATAAGGTTTCATTTAAGACCTTATTATTAGCAAATTAAATTAGGGTACAGCTTCTGACTGATATCTTATTAAAAATATAATAACTTTCATTGTAGATACATAAACATGACATGTTAACTTATTGAAAAAAAAATATTTTACAAAGTTATTTAAATCAAAATGAAACCTTTTTCCAGAGATCAAAGTCAGAACAAAGAGGTGAAAAGAGTAAAAATAGAAAGGAAGCCTCCTCATACAGTCAGTAACAGAGCATTGAGCAGTGTGGTTGGCACTCTGAACAAACCTGGAGAGGGAACTGACACCCAGGATGACACTGAGGAGCAGACAGATGACTCAGAGAGGTTTGTAGCACTTGAATTAAAAAAATGTAAAAATATTTTATGTTCTTCATCATTGTGTTTTTGGTATGAAAATTTGTTAACTTTAATTTCACAGTAATTTCCTTGAGTGTAAGAACTTACTAGTAATTAGTAATAACCTACACAGATATGTAGGTGCAAGCCAGACAGGATGTTTCATAAACATGAACAAATTGTTTTTTGTGTATAAATTAAGCATGAAGTAAACAGTACATTTTTATACAGATAGGTTTCAACATTTTTTTAAATATTGTTTTCTAATAAGTTTTGGTGATATACACATCATCACGCCTTTTATCCCTGAGGGGGTAGGTAGAGGTGCACATTACGGCACTTAATGCCACTGTACAATGTAACATTCACTTTTCACTACATATGTTATAAGTCCCATGTAATAGGGGATGAGCTTATTGCCATGTACCGGGCACAATTCCATACTCTGTGCTAATACTGAGAATTAAAAAAAAACTAGTATTAGTTTGTCTGACTCGGGAATCGAACCCAAGACCTCTTGCAGCCCCTTGCAGGCAGTCGAACTTCCGACCACTCAGCCAACGAGGCAGTAATCTCTGTGATAGCTATGGAAAATAATATGATGTCTAATATTAAAGGAACAAAGTATGAAAGTAAACCCTACTATTAAGCGCAAAGGATGGTTAGCCAATACAACATAGTTTCTCAAACATAATAATTTGCCCTATTATATTTCACTAATCTATCCCTTACAGTGCTATTGGTCTCGCTCGAGTTGGTGCCCGCGCAGCTCTTCGCTTGGCATTATCCCTCGTCCGTCGCGCATGGCGTTGTGGTGAAGACGCAGATGTGTGCTCAGCCTTACTCCGGGACGCTCTCGAAGCAGTTCGAGCGCTGCCCGATGCGGGATTGTTCGCTGGTACGGGGCCTACAACTACCCCAAGGTCACAGAAAATATGGGCCGAAGTTGTTGATAGTGCTGCCAAATTCCTGCATCAAGTTGTTGTTGGGTATGTGATTGCTATTGTTATTAAAGTGTAGTTGAGTTACTCATTAACTCTAACTTTTATGGTCATTATAAAACACAATAGAGGCAAATTATTTCATTCAGTGCAATAAAAAGTACATATCTGCGACCTTTGCGTGTGTTGTACGTTGACCTCTGTTTGATTATTCAAAAGAACTGCACAATAATATGCAAATATAAATTGTTATCGTATTTTTTCTGTTTTTTTTTTTTCTATTTATAGCAGCTTTAGTATAGACATAAATATTTGGTGTAATACTTTTTTCTACCAACAGTGAAGTCGGATGTAATGTACCACAAGGCGACTGGCGAACCTCTCTCTGTGTGTGGGTAGAACTGTGTGCGCGGAGAGCTGAACTGCCCGCTCTGTTGAAGGCGGCTGATGTTCTAGTCACTTTACCTCCAAAACAGAAGCGACACCCTGACAATAGGTAAGTCTGTTGTAGAAAGCGTATAAAGCATCACTATTTTTTAATTATATTATGGTATGTAAAGATGCGTGTTAAACTGAGCCTTTCCTTTGGGATTAAAAACTCCATGCTATTTTTAGCTTAAACTTTTTTAACCCAAAAAACCGGATACTTTTTCTGAACGGCAGGCGTCTTGCTTAGAAGTCACACTTGCGATTACTCTGTCATCTATGTAGTAGCCTAATAGAATTTCATAATGTTTCATTTTGTTTTCTGTTCCAGGATTGTTCTAGAAGAATGTACAGCACCATTAGGACCATTTCTAAGACGAATGGCAAAAGTAACAGCTCCAACTCCAATTATCAGCAATGAACCAACTACTGAACCCAATATTACGGAAATGTACCTAAAGTAAGTCGTACATACATACAAACAAACGATAATCACCTTTACTGCATACAAAATAAAGTTGCGAATCTGTTATCAATACTGTTCCAGAATCGAATACTCATAGTATTGATATCTCCGTTCTCCAATCGCCTTTATTGCATACGAAATAACGTTCCTAATCTAATGTGTTGTTACAGGGAGCTAAATATTCCTAGCGGTGATGGCTTGATGGGGGTGAGGAAGGCTGGTATTGCCTTACTATGTCATCTAGATAGGCTTGGAGCTCCTCTCCTTCCGCCTCAAAAGGGATTTGTTACTGTAAGTAAACAAATGATGGCTGATATTATAATTTATTCCCCCCCTTAACCCTTAGAGCACCACGTCAGTTATCGGTGCCTGACACTAGTGGTTTGAATCTAATCATTTTAAACTTTGGTGTTAAACTATTCCAATGGTTTTTAATTCTTTTTAACTTTTCAGTGCACAGAATCGGCTCAAGAAGTAGTATCAGTTGGTTCAGGCTCTGTATATCTGGGTACACTACGAATCCAACAAATATCGTGTGCTGAGAAACTGGCTTTGCTACTGACGCAAGATGGTGCTGTGTATTCATTGCCCTACGATACTATGACACCGCAGTTAGTTCCAGGTTAGTGGAAAATGCTATTTGTTTAATGTATTTCCATACTTTGGACATATTGTTGAGTTTCGACTTAAAAGTTGTCACCACTGAGGTATAGGACCATCTCAGTTATCTGTGATCAGATCTGTGATGTCTCTTTTAGTGGGATTTGGGAGGTGGATGACAGATGATTTCACTTAAAGCACTAGCATCTGATTACTGATGCTTTTTATGACGAGGGGAAACCTTCAAAAGGTGTCCAGCTTTTTAAAGAGAAAGACTGACTGACAGACTATTATTTATTTTGTATTTGTTGACGATTCAAAAGTACCAAACTATGGTTTAATTTAAATAAATGCTTTGACTTTGAAAGACGAGATAATATGGGATATTTACCTCACTAAAACCACCCCCTTGACTAGGCTCCTGTTACTAATACTGTGGCAGATTTGATTATCACATACTTTTTTTCTTAACAGGCCTAGAAAGTAAGACAATAACGCAAGTCTCCTGCCACCCCGCCGGCCGCCATTACTTGTGTCGTTCATCGTGCGGCGGCGCGTGGTCGTGGGGCGCCGGCGACGACGGCCGCCTCGGCCACGGGGACACCGCGCCCAGGGACGCGCCCACGCATCTACATCATCTCGCTCATCATGAGATCGTTAGAGTCGCTGCTGGCGCTGCTTGCAGGTACCTGGGACTATTACTTTGAACTAAATAGCTACATTTGAGAGCAATGGAACGGAGCACCAATACCAACCACTATCACTTTTTCCTATCGAAATCTATAACTTGAAAACATATTCGTTTCACAACAAAATGCTCTCATTTTAAAGGTACAAATTGGCAACGACATATGTTACCAATTAAAAAAAAAAACATTTTTATCGTATGAATAAGCGCTAACGGCTCTGTTGCTTTGCTTCCAAGGGTACATGTTCGTGATTTACTACACACGCATATCCAGATTTAAACCAAGTTTAAATAAATTCGTTGCCGAAGTTGCATTTATATTGAATTTTTTTTCTAAATCTGATGGTAATAACTTTATCATTATCATATTTCTCCATTCTTATTTGTCCATTGCAAGAAATAAATTCACCCCGATCATCAGTCCTCATTCAAGTGCCTTTACCAGCCATTTTTCGTTTATAAAATCTAAAAATACTGTCCACAGTGCTGTAATAACATCTCGAGGCGCATTATACACTTGGGGTCGATGTGCACAAGGCCGCCTCGGTCACGGCACCATCGAGAACTGCCTCACTCCGCAACCTGTCTCCTTCAGTGCACATAATTGTGGACGGGTTATTGATATCGCTTTTGGTAAGCTATCCAATGTTTTATTTTATTTATTGTATCAAAATCAATAGCTATACAGTTAATCATATTTGCTGTTAATCTCTAAACGCAAAAGGCAAATGTATTTGTCACTTTTTATCAAGTCAAATATTATTTTAGAAACTGAAAAATAGACTATAATAATATTTTCTCATATAAAAGTATGCTTTATTACTATTTGCGCAATCTTTCCGCATAAAGTTGCGCAACAAAATAACGACCTACAATCACAAATTATAAAGTTGTGTTTATTCTTCCATTAAGGTTGGGGTGAAGGTCACACGTTGTGCAGTACATGGGATGGTACGGTGCAAGTGTTCGGAGACTCGGAGGGCGGAGTCCCTCACGCTCTGATGGCGCTGTCCGTGCTGGTCGTCCCGCACGTCTATACTGGGGAACATTGGCATGCTGCGCTTACTGATGAGTACGTTCCATCTTAGATTTAACTTTGCCTATTACGCATGTTAATATAAGTTTTCGAAGTGGTACTATTACGTAGGTCCCATTTGTCTGCGTCTGTACCAGAAAATTCTTTACTAGGTTCTCAGTTTTCTCAGTTCAGTAATAAAAACAAAAATCTGTTGAAGAAATTTGACATATTGAAGTTGTTTGACTTATTTTCGTCTGTAAGCACATTTTTTTATGTAATATTATTAATACTAACTCGTTGGCCGAGTAGTCGCAAGTGCGACTGCCGGGCTAGGGGTATCAGTTGCGATTCTCTGGTCGAGCAAAGGATTACTGTTTTTTTTTTAATTCTCAATAGTACCACGGAGTCTGGAAATATGCCCGGTATATGGCAATAGGCTCATCCCCTATTACATGCGACTCATAACATAAATAGTGAAAGTGGGCGTTACATTGTACAGCGGTATTAATAGCCGTAAATGTGCACCTCTGCCCACCTCTTTGGGAACAAAAGGCTGTTATGTTAATTAATATTTGCAGAGGTCGAGTATACACTTGGGGTAAAGGAGATGACTTTCGTTTGGGGCACGGCAATGTTGAGAGCGTGAAGACTCCAAAACTAGTGGAAGCGTTACAAGGTACTTTAATATTCACTATTTTTGACACACTAATAAATCCATCTAACAAAATATTCTTATAATTATTTCAATACTTTTAGGTATAAAAGTAGTAGATCTTTCACTGGGATCGACACATGGCGTCGCTCTGACAGCAGAGGGCGCATTGTACGCTTGGGGCACGAACGAACGTGCACAAATAACGAGACCTGTACCACAACTGTTGCAAGTACTCAACCCGTCCCTTAAGGCTAATGGTAAGTTAATTGAATCTTTCGACCAAGTCTATTGACAGTATTGAAACATAGAAGAATATCCCGTGACCAAGCATGCTATATGTACAGTTAAATAAAATTGGAGTGTCTGTTTATAATGTAATGTTCGGAGTTTAAAAGAAAACCATTTCGTTCAAGTGTCGTTTATTGAATGCCAAAGTAATACACGTTAAAACTAATTACATATAAAGTGCAGCGTCAACATTGCTTGGAGGTATGTTGCAGTCAATAATTAAAAGTCGAACCGTGTCGCTGTTAAACTATAAAATCATCGCATTTCAACTCCCCCGAAAAAGTACACACTTCATCCCCCTTATAAAAGGAAAAAAAAAATGAAGGCTGCAAACAATGTTGACTACATTTTTTTTTTTTTAAACCTTATTAGATTGTTACACATACTTAAACTAAGCTTATAAGTAAATTACAAAATAAAATCAATTATGAAATAACTTTGTATTATTTTTATGCGTTACATATTCCTTATTATTTTTTATAATTTTCACATTTGGTGCAAGATCCTCAATGACTTTATATGGTCCACTATAAATTTTGTCTAATTTGCTACCTACTTGATTTTTTAATAAAATTAAGTCTCCTTCTTTGTAAGTTATAGTATTAAGTTTTTTGTCATAAGATTTTTTTCTAATTTGTTTACTTTGAACAAGGTTTGATTTTGCATCTAATTGTGCCTTTTGTAATCGAAATTTTAACTCTATAGGATAATTTTCATCATTATAAACAGGATCTACTGAATTAGTTTGCAAATTTGTTGGCAAGTGACATAGTTTTCCAAAGACGAGCTCATAAGGCGTATACTTTGTCTCAGTGTGTACGGTAGTATTATATGAGAAGCACCAGTATGGCAACCATGTGCTCCAATCTATACTAGTACTTTCGCACTGCATTCTAAGAAATGCTCCTAAATTTTTATGGGTATTTTCTAAAGCACCAAGTGTTTGATGGTGATAAGCCGATTCTTAGGCTGGTGAAGACGACGGTAATGACGAGGACGGCGTCAATTGTAGGGTAGAGGTGGTTGTTTGCAATAGGTGCCGATTCAACTCACGACGCAGTGTTTTAACTATTTGATGGTGGCACTTCTTGCTTAAGTAGTAAATGAGCGAAGAGGCGACGAGGACAAGGACCACAATCATCAAAATTTCGCCGGTGTTCAGCAGTGAGGAATGCTTCTGCGTGGCTTGGGCATCACCACTCGCAGTTTGCGCTATCACGACTTCGTCTTTGCTGTATGACTTCCCCATTAGATAACCTTTGTTTCACTTCTTTATTGAATTTCTTCTTAATTGCTCGTCGTGTTAGTTTATCTTCCTATGGGTTGTAAGGTTCGATGGCAGGGTCGCCATGTAATGTTCGGAGTTTAAAAGAAAACCATTTCGTTCAAGTGTCGTTTATTGAATGCCAAAGTAATACACGTTAAAACTAATTACATATAAAGTGCAGCGTCAACATTGCTTGGAGGTATGTTGCAGTCAATAATTAAAAGTCGAACCGTGTCGCTGTTAAACTATAAAATCATCGCATTTCAATAATATTGAAATAACCGCTTTTTCCTACACTTTTTACTATTTTTGTCGGTCGGTCTGTTTATACTGGCTAATCAGTAAAATGGTTGCACCCAGTTTGATGGGACTTTTATTGGCACGTAACTAATGTACTAAGGAGTAACATAGGCTACTTTTATTTTACAAAAATGCAAACGAAGTTTCGTGTTCAGCTAGGTTTTAATAATTTTAACACTTGGCAAAGTTTTAATGAGAAGAAGTATACTTAGTACTATAAAAGTCCGTTTGTTGTTAACATTTTGTTAAACAATTGCAGGTGTCACCAGTGGACTATCACAGATTATAGTTTGGAGCGAAGAAAGTCCAAGAGATTTACCATCTTCCATGCCATTCGTTATAGATTTATCTGATAGCACTTTCAAGTGAGTAACAAAACCGCTTTAAAACGTTCTGAGAGCTTAGTACGAGTTTGTTTTACGTTTAAAGTAATCGAAAAGAGACCGCGTTAGGCGCTCTGATTGGTTGGTTCATTGAAACCGGCCAATCAGAGCGGTGAACGCGTACGGCCTCGTAAATCTTCTGCAATCACGCCATGGCTGTACTTGATGCAATCCTAGTTACTTAGGAGTAAATATTGTGTAAGAAATTATTGCACCTAAAGAATAAGGAACGAAATGAAAAGAAATTATAAATTGATAAATAATGTACCCTTTTTGCAGACTTCTGGAAAGACTATTGAGGATAGTTGTAGAACAAAGCAGCTCAGCAACTATAAAGGAGGTCGAATGTATGGCCATATCGTGTCTGAATCTCCTGCGGTTGCAAGTAAGTGCCACTCGGATTTCAAATGTTTATTCAGCCAGTGTTACCATATTCGAATTTGAAATTCAAAAACGTTCTATCTTTTTATATTTTTTACTAGCATTATCATTTTTTACATTTTCGGCCAGTATTACTTACCACTTTCTTATTTCAAAACTCAGGTGCAAGCGTGGCAATGTACACGTGGCTCTGAACTGGAGGACATAGAAGGCGAAGCTCGTTCCTGGTGTAATGGCGTGCATAGCGCGCTAGTAGCGTTGGTAGAAGGTCGCGCGGGAGCGGGCGCCGCGGCCGCAGCGAGGCGGGCACTGGCGGCCGCCTGGCCACTACTACTGCCTACTCCACAAGTTAGGGCACATCATCTTATCACGTTATTGCCTCAAGGTGAATATATAAACTTAAATATTATTGAAATGTTAGTTACAAATATCTTTCTTATTTAGCCCGATTACTCAATTTCTAGTTTTGTTGTATTTTTCTAGAGGAATTCGTATACTTCCTCTTTTAACAAGTCCTATCACATGTTTATAGTCATTACGAGAAAGAAAAGTCATCATTGTATGCGAATGGTCTTATTTAATATTAAGAACTCGGTAAAAAACATAATTTAACAGATTTTTTTAAATACTTTTTACCTAGTTTTATTAATTATGAATCTTAGTAACCTAAAACTGTTATTTTTATAGGTTCGGTACCAGCCAGCGCAGGCGCACGTTTCATGACAGAGCTACTGGTGTGGTCGTTGCTCGGCGGCGGCGGGTTGCGGGACGCGTTACGTAACGCGTTGCAGGACCAGTCGCCAGACGCGTACAATCACTTACAACTTGATTCGTATGTCATATTTGTTTGTTTTTATATTATATGGTATCAATATGTTTATTTTTCCTTCAAAACACGTTTAATCGTTAATTTTGTATCATTGATTTACTTTGTTACGAAAGTTCCGTTCTAATAATAAAAGGAAACGACGGGTCTGTTGGTCATGAGATATTTCAAAATACGTGCTGTTACTACAAAATCTAAGTTATAAAACCCATTGATACTTTATTCAACCCAGAAATCGATACCGGCTCCATGCTCAATAGTACCTAGTATAAATGTATTAATAAAAAGATTTGTATTAGGGATTATGATCAAGTTGACATAGTGACTGGACAACGAGGCCCGCCCCCTAAAACGTCCGACAGTGATACAACAATAACCGCAGGTAATTATGATACTTATTATAAACGTATTAAGGTTGTTTTTCAAGTGTTAATCAAAATGATGTTTATGAATGTTCTGTTTTTTTAGGCTGTGCTGAAGAATACCAGATGAATAATGCAGTAGCGACTGATAAAGGAGCGTCAGTACCATTAATGCATTTAGTAAGTCCATACCAAGACTCTTTAACTTTAATAGTCAATAAATGCTTAGTAAATTCACTGTTCGTACTCTATTTAACTGTGTAGCTTCACTAGAAAATAACTTCACTAGAGGACAGCCCGACATTTTTTTTAATAGTTCAATATCTTGTTTTTGACGTTCAAAAGTGCCTTCCTGGTCTAATTGAAGTAAATGATTTAGACTTTAACTTTGTATTTTATGTCACCAATGTAAATTGTCCCACTTGTACTTATCGAAATATCTTATACTTACTTTTAAAATCTATATGTATCTTATCTTATACTATTTGAATGTGCTTTGTACGTGTTTGTCTATTTGAATGTGCTAATCTCCGAAACTACTAGGCCAATTTGAATAATTATTTTTACATTGGGTAGCGCATTTATCAAGGAAGGGTATGTTAGGTCAATAGAAGCTAAGTAGCGGGTAAACCGCGCCGAAATGGCTATTTTACTATTAAACTGTCAAACACTGCGAGGTACACCGGTGACCGCAACCTATTGTTCTCGGTCAACCGGTACTCGACGAGTTAACTCGTCGAGTACCGGTTTTATAGACACAATTAAAGAACAATAGGTCGCGGTCACCGGTGACCGCTTGGTGTTTGACAGATTAATTGTGTCTATAATGACGGTACTCAAAGGGTTAAAATATTATATCAAACTATATGTATATTTTCTGTTACCAGGTAAAACACTTGATCCGCAACACGTCCTGTCAGACGCAAATGCATATAAATGCAATAATGCACGGTGATACCAGTAAAGCGGACGACCCTAAAGGACATGATACTGTCAGTCCTAGCTGTGACCTGCTTATACGATTTCAAAGGTAATATATTCAGTTTTGTATTTATATAAGGGTTAGAAATAATAGGCTATTTGGAAGCCTTAGCTTGGCCGGGGGAGAGGGAAAGAATTTAATGCTAAAACGCTTAGTGCGTTTAACAACACTTTAAACCAATGTGTAGTTCTATTTGTTTTATAGATCTAATCATATATAAAACTGTACATTTAACGCGGTGCCACCCACTGGCTGCCGCCCAGCGGGTCGTGGGTTCGATTCTCGCACAGAGCAACTTATTTTGTAATCCACAATTTTTTTTTTTCCGTATCTAAGTATCATGTGTATGTGAAAAAATATTTTTGTAAACGTACCCACGACACAAGAGAAAATTCTAGTATGGGATAACTTATTATTACAAAAGATGTAAATAGTACAATATTGCTTTTTTTATTTTATAGGCTATTATTCTGCGAAGCTATGTGGTCACGTGGAGGTCGTAGTACCCGCGGCAGCGCACGCGCACTCATCACGCAGTACATAGAGCTACTGGCGGAACACGTACAGTCCACGCTCCGGTACTTTAGCAGAGCAGTGCATAGAGCTGATAATACCCAACTCGGGGCGCTCTGTGAACTTATTACTGCTGATATTGTTGGTAAGCGTGGTTTAATTTTAAAAGAAAGCCGCATATACAAATCTTAGTGTCAGTGGACTAAGGAAAGTTCATCTCACGCCTTTTATATTTATGTAGGCAAAGGTGCACTTTGCAGCACTTAATCCAATGTAACACCCACTTTTCACTATTCATGTTATGAGTCCCATGTAGTAGGGGGTGAGCATATTGCCATATACCGGGCACAATTCCACACTCCGTGCTACTACTGAGAATATTTTTAAAACCCCAGTAACACTTTGCCCGACCCGGGTATCGAACCAGAGACTCTTTGTCCGGCAGTCGCACTTGCGAACAATCGGCCAATGAGGCAGTCATGTAATTACTCTCATTCAATTGCTTTATTTGACCATTTGCTATCATTAATTTCTAAAATATTATAAATTAAAGTCCAACATTATTTGACACCAGGTCGCGTGGTCAGTGAGTTGGGAGCCTGGATATGCGCATGCGCAGCTCGTTCTCCGTGTGCTCTGGCGGACTCGGCTAATTCGCTAGTGAAGATAGCGCGCGCTTGTGATGATGCCGCTAAGGCTCTACCATCTGCTGCCAAACTAGATGCTGACCTTCTTGGGTGGCCAGGACTGGTGTCCAAGAAACAGCAGTTGAAGAACAAGATAATTCGCAAGTGAGTAGTGTTCTTAGTGTTCTATGTTTGTTATTTACTGTGTATCTGTATAAACTGCCTCTTCGGGTTTTTTTTTTCAATTTGTGGTCTCATGTGTCAAACTGTATTACGAAGTTCCAATGTACGAAATTATCAATAACTGCACTGACTGTTACATTTGACATTGTTTCACATTTTAGTCGGTTATGATTTCCGCTTCTTTCTAGATGTGACCTCCAAAACCACACCAGAGAAGGTGGCTCATGGGTAGTAATAGCGGGTCACGTGTTCGACGTAGAAAACTTCGAGTGTGACAATGCTAGTACAGTGGAGATGATTCGCAAGCTGCGAGGTTCAGACGCGACGGCGGCCATGAGCGTCGACCCCCACGCCGCGTACATTTCGCGGGTCACTGAGAAATATGTCGGGTTGTACTCCGATCAGATTTATGCGCATAAGTGTCAGGCAAGTTATTGTTTTGTGTTTGTATTGAATAGTGGTCTAACGAGCAGGCACTATACACTGCGCACAAGGCTATTAGACAATATAAGTTATACAATAAGTTTGCGAAATAATTTAAAAGAAAATGTGTACTTGCGTAACTTTGAGTAAGGAGGGTTTCAAACTTGATTCAAACTTACTCAAAAATGAAAGCGCACCTGGATTGGAGTCCGAAACTGTCACTTACCAGTAATACATAGATAATAATAAACACAATTTAACGCTGTTTTTTTACTTTAGTCTAGTCTATCGAAGTCAGTTAGGTTTTTAAAGTAAAACTCCTACCTTTTCTAATATAACACTCACTACTAACAAAAACAACCCAGAGATCCTCTGTATCATTCAATTGATTCGACAGGAAAGTACATCAAGTCTGAAGTGCCACCATATTCTGTCGACGTGTGCGTTCAACGTGTCAGTAGGGCTGACACAGTGCGGGGCGCGCCTCGCTCGGTCGCTGCCAGTACAACAAGCTGAGCGGGACGCTGCGCCCTATGCCGCCGCTGTATTCCTAAGAGGGGGGCTACAGGTTAGTGGAAATTTGTTACGTAACACCTTTAAAAAGAGTTTTTCTGACTGATAAGCAAACGTCTAGAAAAGTAATATTAGTTTAGAGGACATGATACTGTTAGAATAAACAAATAAATGCACGCATCACATAAATAACATAATTAAAAAAAGCGCGGAAGTAGTAGAAGCGTAGAAGTTTCTTTATAAAAAAAAATATAAAACTCGTGATGTAATTATAACACTTCTTTATAATTTAAAATCTTACCAATTTTTCACAACAGGTACCTCAACTAACAAATCCATTCGACGAGGAAAAGGCAGAAGCCCGCAGTGGTTCGTCCACAGGCGGTAACAGTCCGGCCGGCGACGCTCCAATACCGACGCGGACGTCACGCCCCCCTCGTCCCCCACCTCGCGTCAATGTCGCCCAATCGCCTGCTAGGGCTGAAGCATTATTGTTCGCATTGGCTGAGCCTAAATTGCATGTAAGTTGAGTTTTGATTTTGGTCAATCATACATTAGCTAATACATACTTAATAGTGCAGGAAGCTACTCGATTCAACCATGTGTATGCTTTTTAACGTTGTTTAATGTCTTAAGGATCCTCTAGCTCTACACTTATGGTGGGCGTGTGAAAGACGCGAGGGTTGTGCTCCCCACTTTCCACCGGAACATCCGTTGGAAGAACTTCGTCGGGCGCTGCTAGCAGTTTTATTGTACCATGCGGGGTTAAAGGAACATGCGTTAGCCACTGCTATGGCAGGTAGGATTATTTATTTTTTTTACTGCATAAAACTACCAATCAGACTCATTTCCATACATTAAATACCTAAATTTAACGTACGTATGTTTTAGAAATGGAGAAGGGTGAAGTAAAGCTGTCGCCTGCAATGTCTGAAATAGTGAAAGCTGTTCAGCAAAGCAAATGGACTCTGATGAGGACCAGGCAGCAACTTTCTAGAGGGTATAAAGAGGTATGCTTTGACTTATTTGATGATTCTTATTTCATTTTACTGTATGTTCTTGGTCGTACGATCGCAAACATGCGATTTAGCAAAGACTCCAATCTAATAACTTTCTATTTTCTATGTATTATTTTGTACACTTTCATTGTAGGTTTGTGCAGCACCTCTAGAAAGAGCACGGTTCCTTCTCCACGAAGTCCGAGCAGCAATGTCTCCCGCAGTATCAGCATTATATACCCGACCTCCTTCACATAGGCCGCCTACTGCTAAGAAAATATTCCAAAAAGTTATGCGAGCATCTAAGACTCCCGGGTTTAACAAATGGTAACATATTTTTCTTAAGGTTTATAATTACAACTAACATATAACATATACAGTCAAATACAAGTGTGTAACATTCTTTCAGCTTTGAAACGACAAAAGATCTGAGAAACAGACAAAATAGTCTTAGTAAGAGCATGTTCAAAGCTACCAGTAGTCTTCTCCAAGGCGATGCACTCCTCATAAAGTCATCCGTCGCTCAAGCTTCGAAAACTCCTGAAGACGCTCCTTGCATTATAGTCGAACCGTCGAAAGTGCACAACGAACCTCCCATCGCTCCTACAAAAGACACTTTATTAAGACCTAAAGTGACCCTTAAAGTAAAAGATAAACCGTTAGAAAAAGATTTGAAAAACGCGTCAAATAATGATGATATGAAGAACGATGGTCGAGGAGACCGTGATAAGGACAGAGGCGACAAAGACGACGGTCTCGATAAAGAACACGATGATAAAACCCCTACGAATGAGATATCGATTAGCTCGATAAACGATATGACCGATAACTCGATTTTTAAAGAATCGATGGAAAGCGAGAAGCAAGTTATGATACTAGCTGATGATCTGAAGACTGAATTGATTATGGCTGACGAAGAAAAGGATGATGATAATTCTGAGAGGAATAAGTTTGTTAATGCGTGGGTTTCGAGACTTGCGTGTGATGAGAAAGGTATGATTTTTAATTGACAGTCCCTAATCGACTTGAAAAACTGAAAACTGTCATTGTTTCAAATATAATGGTACTTTTTTAGATCTGTATTGGCTGTTGGAGGAAGTTACTCAAGAGCAGCAAGCTTTGACAGTCGCCATCATTGACTTCGTCATGACTGAAGATCCCTGTGATATAGACATACTTAGGAGAGCTTTGTATTGTCAGGTATGAGTATTGCAAATCAAACCTTAATTTATTTTCTATAAAGTCTATTTTCACTTTGATACGTATTCCACACAAACAATTTTCAACTTTAACTCTGACTTGTATGGTTTAATTTCAGGTACAAAGAGCGGAAATGAGAAAGAATGGTTATAGTATGATCAATAGTATGCTGAACTCGTCACAAACTATGTCTGATAGCATTAAGTACGCAGCTCTGACGGGTATATTAGGAGCCAACATAGCGGAATCCGTACCATACGTAGCTTTAAAGCCTAGCATACCATTGACACACCCTCTATCAGGAATTGAATCTGTGATACCCTACTCAAAGTACATGGTGTTGCTAGAAAGGTCTAAATTAATGGATTTTATACTGATCGAGTTGAAAGCGAGGGTTTTAGAAGGAGAACAGACGCAGGCGCTGCCGTTAAAAATGAGCGCTAATTACGGTGCGCACGCGTTGCTGAATCGACCATCTAGGGCTAGGTAAGATCGTTTTTATCAACCTATTAAAGTCTCCAATGTTTGATTTGACTTTTCCACACATTTTTTACAGTTTATTTCTATAAACATCGTGGGTTACTCACGTCAATATACTGAGAAAAGATCTACTAGTTTCGAACTACAGAGGGGTTATTCCTCATGAGCGGCGTGCGCGGTCGCGGCGATGTCGCGCCGCCTACTCAGCGACCCGACGAGACTAGTAGAGCTTTTCTCAATATATTCATGTGAGTGACCCGTGATTTTTAATTAATTTAGTATGTCTCACGATAGTTATTATAAAAAATTAATTTCTATGTTTGTGGAGTCGGTTCTTTGTTTATTAGGTAGGAACTATTACAAGCTATTTATTATCAATGTTCTATTTCTAACCTAGTTTTACGAAGTGACTTATGAATAAAACTGACTTCCTACGTCTATGTCAAATTGAATGAAGTCAGTGTCTCATGTCATGAATTTAGAATCAAATTTTAACCGTAAAACTTAAACACGTGTAAATTTGCTTATAACAGCTAGAATTTTGACATAAGCTCAATACAAAATGTATCAAAATTCTATCTCTAGTAAACAAATCTACAGATAGATAGTTTATTAAAATTGGCCGTAAGTATACCAGTGGTTTTAAATTGTAGTTTTCAATATTGTACTTTTCAATATTCCAGGTTCCTAATAACTCTACTATCACTCCTCATAGAAGGGTGCCAAGGTCCTGAACTAGAACAGTTAATCAACGGTGGAGCGCTAAGTTCATGTCTAACTTTACTAAAACAAATTGGAGGTGACACGTCACAGCTGACGTCACTCATTTGTAATGGACTGAAGGCGAAATGTAAGTTTTTTTACTGTTTTTAGGGGGAGGGGGGTGGAATCATTGTCATGTATAAACTTTTACAGGTATAAACTTTTACATGGGCAAAAAGAACTGAATAAAGGTTTTTGGAGTGGATTTTATTGTCGTTGTACTGTAACAAGCATGTCAATAGATTTTCGACTTTAGGACTATAGAAGAAAGTTCAAAATACAGTGTTTGCACAATTTGAAGTGCCGGTTCTAGACTTCTTTTAATGCGTAACAACATTTTTAATTAATATACATTAGGGTAATGGTAGATTTAAAACTTCTAGCGGATTGCCTGGTAATATTCGAGGACGAGCGACTAGGCGCCCGCGCACGTGGTGCGTCACTGTCCGGGCCTGAACTAGCTTCTTTGATGAAAATCGGTACTCGAGTGGTGCGCGGCAAAGATTGGAAGTGGGGTGATCAGGTAAAAACAAAGAAATATATTTTTTTTCTTTCCCTGAGTAACCTAAGACATTGTGGTGTTATTAACCTTATAACTGCTTGAGATAGACATGGTGGTATAGTAGTGGTCTTTCGATTGTCGACTGTAATTGGGTTAGCTAATTTTCTGCAGGCTTCAAAATTATCCTTATAATTTTAGAAATGGATTTTTTATTATGTATTATTTATGATTATGTACACGTTATTCATATAATTTTGTTATTTAGGATGGCGTACCTGGTGGCGAAGGTAGAGTTATAGGAGAGTTAGGTGAGGACGGATGGGTACGAGTAGCATGGGATGCTGGTGGTACGAACTCCTATCGAATGGGCAAAGAGGGGAAATATGACCTCAAACTAGCTCGTTCACCATCACCCCCGCCATCTGTAGACGAAACTGTGCATGGGCATGGTAAGAACATAATTCATTATTAATATTGAAATATATTTAAGAAAATAATATCTTTATTAACAAGAAAATATTAACATTATGCATTTTGGTTTTTAATACGACAGTATTAAAAACCAAAATGCATAATGTTGTAATATATTTAACTTTTACTTCAATACTATGTTTGCGTAAAATGCGCAACTTTTTGCGCAAGACATAAACTTTAGCGCAATTCTTTGTCTTCAGTAGGTAACATGTAATTTTCTGTTTCTTTAACAGCAATAACAGATAACAATGTAGAATGGTGGCCAGTAAGCGAGGTTCGTGCAGCTTGCACTGGAGCAATCAGAGCTCTATGCGCCGGTGCAGGCGGTGCACTCGCTTGTGTTGGTACAGTCGCTAGAAGAAACGTCGCTGCGTTACAAAGGAGATTATTGACTTTGGCCCATGCACACTCTACACCTCCGCCCACAGCGTTTACTACGCATTATCATACTGCGTTAGCTTTGTTGCGAGGTAAGACCTGTTTTTCTTATTTTTGTTGTACAAATTGTTAATCTTTGAGAATTTTAAAATATTGGAAACAATAAAAATGGCTACTATATAATCCTTATGTGATTCAATAATAAATGTAGAAGACTTAAGGTATTATTTGTTACTTATAATCCAATTTAATTGTTGCAGCAAGTGCACAAAGTCTAGAAATGCGCATATCTTTGTGCACGGACTCGTGGTTCGAACTCTGCTACAGTATTATTTCAGCTGCAGACAAGCCGATCACACAAGATCTCATTTATTTACAAGTAAGTTTAACAAACCTCTTGGTGTTTTAAATAATAATCGTTTTATTTGTGAGCTACGTATAATGATCTCTAAAATTAGCTACTCTCAACATAGACTATGAAAGGTACTACATTTCTATATCTTACATGTTTTTACGTACAACTGCGTACCAGCATAAATATCTCCAGTCTTCGTCACCATCAACTTCTGAAATAATAGGTTTTAGTTTTCTGTCTTTACGTACTTAATCACCAGTAATTAAAAAGTTTCGTCTATATCTAATATTAATTATTTCAAAGCTACTTCAAAAACTTATATTTTTTCTTCAGATCCAATCGCTATGGCTTCTTCGCCGCGTACTAATAGAGCACACGGGTCCGCCGGAGTGGCGTCGTACAGTCGGTGCTCAATTGTTGGCTCTGATTGGACGACTGTGGTTGGAGACCCACTCGTGGGATCCTGCCTTTAAACCCAACTACCAAGCAATTACTAATAACACAGATGAAGAGGAAGTCGGTAAGTTATACACTTATGTTTTTAGTAATGACTTTGAAATGGATATTAAATTGTGCTACAGGCATAACTTCAAATAATATTTCTATGCAATCTATAGTTTTTAACTCGTATTTTTGTTTTTATGTCAAAACGATAGAGTTATAAATCTTATAAAGAACAGAAAGGAATAGGGTAACTGCTGGCCAGTGGTACATACATTATTATTGTGAAAAAAGTTGTTATTCATAAATTCCTAGACATCTGATAACTTATTCACATCTCTTTTGTTTAATGGGCACGGTCAAAAAGAACCCGTTTCTACTCCTTCCGAATTAGGAACTCACACATAATCGTAGTAATTCGTAATTAAAAAAAGTTGTTCACTATCAGACAACAGATGGCGCGCTCCAGCGACTGCGAGTTACACCGGAGCTACGTGCGCAGCGCTCGTACAGTTAGTGAGACAACTACACTCGGCGGCGCAGTGGCACAATCCTATAACTAGCTTACTGCTTGATAAGATGCAGTTAGCTGCTCAGACGGTAAGATTTTTGTAAAAAACAAAGATTCGATTTTTAACAAGTAAATTAGCATCAGTACGAAATATTGGTCAGAGTCAGCCGAAGGTCAAAGTACTATTTTAAAAATTTGATCTGACAAAGAGACTCGTTGATAAAAATAACTTTCTCCTCTCTCCCTCTCCTTCTCTCTTTCTCTCTCTCGCCCTCTCTCTCTCTATCTCTCTCTTTCCCTCTCTCTCTCTCTCTATCTCTCTCTTTCCCTCTCTCTCTCTCTCTATCTCTCTCTTTCCCTCTCTCTCTCTCTTTCTCTTTTGCTTTCTCTTTCTTCTCTTAGTAATTATGCACGGCAAATGAGTCCATGATAACATGGAGGGAAGGATGGTCATAAGACCATCACAAACTACATTTGTAGTTAGAAAGAAGTTCAAAATCCTTCAAATCTTGATTGTCTTTTCTATTTCACAGGTTACCGCCGACTGGCATTGGTGGCCACACACTAGTCAAGATTTAACACAAACTATGAAACCTGCACCTCCTAGTCTTGAGAGCTGTCTCATTGGTAAGATAACACGCAATACAAATGAAATATAACTTTATGTCTAAGACGCTAAGGTTCATAATCATTTGCAGCTGGAGCATTGGGCGTAGTTTAGTCTATATCTATAGGTTTAAGGTTCATTTTTGTTTGCAGCTGGTGCACTGGGGATTGTTAATTCTATATCTATTATACCAAGATTCATTTTCTTTTGCAGCTGGTGCATTGGGCGTTGTTGGTGGCGTGGAATGGCGGATAAGATTAGGACAACGAGTAACTGCGGGGTCTCCGCCTCGAAGTGCTATTGTAACGCAATTGTCGCCTAGAGCGAAGATAACTCTAACACATGAAGATAAAACTGTTACAAAGGTAAGGTCGATAAAGGAAGTTGTGTCCTATATTGAAGTACGTAGAATTCATATTAGTGTTTCGACGTTTATGTAACTTTTGTAAACTTTAGTAAATCGTCGACCCTATCAATTAACATTAACGTAAATAATCTACTAAGTAATTTTAAATACACGTTTATACAAATTCGAACTCTATTCCATTGTTATAAAATGGTAATTCATTTGTCCGCCAGACTGAACTGAGTGGCATTCAGAGTGCGGAGGGCGATCGTCTCTCTTTACCACTAGGTGGAGGAGAGAGTGCACTACGTGTTTGTGCTGCGTTGTTAGGAGCCGGACCTCAAGCGTCGCCTATGCATCCACATCACTTACCCGGTAAGAACAATATTGTGTTAATTAACCAAGCAAATTTTATCTTAATTTTTCCTGGTTTTATCTTAAAAGCCTTGTAAGAATTTTATAATTTTATTTAAAGTAATCGACTATGATGATACATTACGCACAAGTTGAAGTGGTTGCGCGACGTCGTTTGCCATGGTTATGAGTCCCAATGTAGTTTTAAACTAATCAAAGATCTTCAGATGTTTCTTATATATTGTAGCTGAAATCGACGTCTACGGTCTACGAAAGCAACAGATGGAACTGCTCACACTATGCGCTGTACGTGGACTTCTCACCACGAGGACTAGACTACGGAAGGTTCTGATGCAGCCACCAGATCATGCGGCGGGTACGTTATCCAAATACTTTCATACATTGTACAAGTTTAGCAACATGCACCCCTATTTTCAGCAGTATTAAGTCTATTTTCCTTGTTCACATTACATAACGACAATAATTAACAAATGATGAAACATTCACACTCCACAAGTATAACCAAATAAATTTTTATTTTCAGTGTATTAAAGTCTATTTTCGCTTATCATACAAGTACGACGACACTGTTTGACAAGTAAACATAAAATTTTAAGTAAATGCAATCATATTCCTTTGATTTAATGTCGATATTTGCTTGTGAATGCACACAATAAATGACTATTTTCCTAGGTAACATAGACAGAGGAATAGTACTAGGTACAGAAGGCACTCTACTGAGAAGGCTACTGGCGCTTGCAACTCGTCCGAGTCCAATGGCCGCGTCCCACTCGTCGCGAGAACTTGAATCTGCAGCACTCACTATAGTACAACAGTTGGCGGCTCATGTAAATGGTAAGAGAATAGATAAAATAAAATTATTATTTCCTTTATTTATTCGTATATGTACGAGTCAACCACCGTACAGTAAGTTTACCTGGGTCAGCATTATTGCGCCACTCGCTCTATATGTCTCCATCATTTATATTATTGCACTTACACCGCAATAAGCCAGTACGTAATTTGGTGACATACCGTGCGCGTGACTCATAATCCTATATCGTTCACTTTTCATCCTAGTTAAATAAATCATAATCTTATATTTGTGGAAACAGACAATACAGTGAATTTATCCTAAACTGACTCTATCTTTTATCTCCTTTAACTTTATCTCGATCCAACCCCGAACATTGGTCCTTCGAGCCAGTAAACGGAAACGAAACGCGTGTTCAAAATAACGTACTTTGTTCCTGGTGTGCGCGTTTACCGGTTTCGTTGAATGCAATCAGAACCCTTGGAAGATACAGTGGGTATTATCTCGTGATCTCGGTGCCTAGGAGGACGCCACTTCATCTCGTAATCCTGATCATTCCTGGTGTCCAGGAAGTCGCCACGCATCTCATCCTGTCAGACCGTTCGACCCGAAAAAACCCTACAAGTAAGGTATCCTTTTTCTTCCTTTTGCAATGGCTACAATGGAAGACATTTTAGCTACTCAGCAGCAAATCATTGAAGGCGTAGATAGGCTTTACTCCAACTTCAAGAAAGATGGAGCAGAGAGGAAGACCCCCGACTACCTACGTCGACGATTAGAAAGCCTAGAACAATATTTTACCGAGTTTCACAACAACCACATGAATTTGTTGTCGTTTGGTGATCGATCTCATGCGTATTTCACTACCGATCAGTACGAACAGATGAAAGTGAAATATAGCAATATTAAAACAGCCTTTCAGAATTATAAACCTTCCGCGGACAGACCTCAAACCCCTGTTTTGAAACCCCCTACTTTTCAGCCATCTTCAACCTCTCAAACCCCGAACCCCTTAACTCAAAATAATCCTCCGAAAGATAACTTAAATATAGAAGATTTGTTAAAGAAACAAGCAACGAACTTTAGGGCATTTTCAAGAGAAGCTGGTGACATAGATCTCAACCTCATCTCTGAAAAGTGGGCTCTAGGGCGGGTAGTTGAACTTCATCCTGGTTCAGACGGACACGTCAGAGTTGTTACCCTTAAAACCAAAAATGGTTTAATAAAGCGGCCTGTTGTTAAACTATGTATATTACCAGCTGACAGAGACAGTAATCCTATTAGTGATACGAAGATTAAGGACGAGGAACCAAGGCAGAAAAGTACAAAACGGATCTCATTCTCGACTATAGCTCTATCACTAACGCTATTCTTCTTGACACTAATAAATGTATCTCAAGCCACTTACAGTTTCACCCCTTTGAGCAACAACAGCGTTTATTTCGATAAAATCTCAAATATGCATCTAATACGAGACGATTGGCATTTAATTGTTTATTATGACACATATCCCTACAAAGAAGGCACGTCAGCACTCGAGAAGTATATTACCTATCTTGACACCTTATGCTCCACTATCAAAGAACACACACCTTGCGACGGTATCATCTTACAACTCAGGCACGAGTTCGATGAAATTAAACACTATGATAGTATGTTGACAATGAATGAATCATTTGTAACTGGAGACGAGCGGCGGCGCCGGCGTCGCGGATTAATAGACGGAGTAGGCTACGTCGCTAATAGCTTGTTTGGCGTGCTAGATCAGCGTTTTGCGGAGAAATATGCACAAGATATCGACCTTCTGAAGGAAAATGATAAACATTTGTACAACCTCTGGAAAAACCAAACCTCAATCGTAGAAGCTGAATTTAATCTGATGAAAAGAATGGAGAAAGCTGCGAGCAAACATCACAAATCAATAAATCAAAAGTTTATTTATCTCAAAGAATCCTATCAAGATCTTCATCGCCACGTCCAAAACATGACTCTAGTTACCGACTTCTTAGCATCCGCCATGACGGCGAATAATTTACTGTATAGCCTTAGGAAAATACAAGACTCAATTCTTGATACGGTAACTAATATTTATAATGGAAAATTGGACTTCCATCTGATATCTCCTAAACAGCTGAAGACGGAATTAAGTTCTATAGCAGCACATATACCTAAAGACATGGCACTTCCTGTCAACCATTTGAATCTCAAAGATCTCTACAACTTAATAAAAGTACGGACTAAATACTATAGTAAGTACTTAATCATTGAAATAAGAATACCGCTTATCGAAAGAGACCTTTATGAAATCTTTAATCTGATTCCAGTTCCACGAATTTTGAATCACGATATGATACAAGTGAAGGTTATCTCAAGTTTTGCTGCCATTAACCTCAGAAAGGATTCATACGTAACCTTTGCTGAGGCTGAGCTCCAGTCTTGTATAAAACAAAGTCCTGGCATGGTCTTATGTCATACTAAAAACCCTATAAATATTTTAAAGGATGATCACAGTTTGTGTGAAACGATCCCACACACAAGAACCTGTGAAATTACTGGAACCCCATGTAAAAACATTTGGAAGGAATTGACAGCGGACCATAAATATTACTATTTTTGTTGCAATGAATGCAACTTTAAACTTCTCTGTGATGGCGAAACTACCGCCGTTAAATTGACTAATGCAGGTCTGTTGAATGTGGAAGAAGGCTGTATGATAAAGACGAACCAGTTCGTTGTCCAGTCTACTAAAAGGTTGTCTAGCAAAATGAGTATTGGTGCAAGAATTGTTGCACCACAAATTTCACCTATTAATCATATATTTAACATATCTATCCCTGAATCCCCTGAAATTAATCCTAATAATTCTGAAATAATACGACAATTTGAAGAAATACAGAAACAAATTGAGATTATGAAGCAAACTGAACCTTTGAGTGATAAAATATCATATCACGACGTACATCATTATAGTGTCTTATATGCTCTAATCGTTGGAATCCTGATAATGGCGGCAGTATACTGTTGGCGACGTCACAGGAGGTCAACATGTCGAGAGTCTCCGGAGCCTGCTGGAGAGGCATCTACTTCGATCCCCTCATATCCCAGAAATGTGAGAGAAAGTGTTAAAGTTACAAGTGAGTGTAGTGAGGTTAGGGAACAAAGGCAATCAAAAGCAGTCAAAGTGAAAAGTGCAGTGAGTGAGTGTTGTGATCGTAGGGAAAAAAGTCAATTTAGTCAACCTGTGCAAAGTGACCGCAAAAATCGTATTAAATCTAGTGAGTGCTTACAAACAAATGATAAGGCTTCGTCTCCTATTTTCCGCGTATTTTCCCTCCCCGATCTAAGCTCTAGCAATGACTTCTAATTGTTCAAAATATGTTTAATCTCTCGCTACTAATCATCAACCCTATCATATAGTTGTTAAGTTGAATATTGTTCATCATCTTGTCAATCTCATCTCCATTTCTACCCTACTAACCCCCATCTTTGCCCCGGGAGCATGTACGAGTCAACCACCGTACAGTAAGTTTACCTGGGTCAGCATTATTGCGCCACTCGCTCTATATGTCTCCATCATTTATATTATTGCACTTACACCGCAATAAGCCAGTACGTAATTTGGTGACATACCGTGCGCGTGACTCATAATCCTATATCGTTCACTTTTCATCCTAGTTAAATAAATCATAATCTTATATTTGTGGAAACAGACAATACAGTGAATTTATCCTAAACTGACTCTATCTTTTATCTCCTTTAACTTTATCTCGATCCAACCCCGAACAGTATACTTGACTAATACATTTTTAAATATTTGATTATATAAAAAAAAAAACATTTAAAAATATAAAAATCAGTAGCCCACCAGCAACGGGAGAAATCCAAGCTACCGGTGGTCAGGGCTCCAGAGAAAGGAATTTCCGGACAATACGCGCGTGTCCAGAAGTACTGCTTTCTGCATCAGGCCCTTGACCCAACCATCTAACGCTAGCCTACTCAGATGTTGGTCGAGGCTTTTAGCAATGAGGCCATTGGCAGATACGACTATCGGCACAATGACTGCTGAATCCACATCCCACATGTCGACAATCTCATGAGCTAAATCAAGATATTTACTTGCTTTATCTTTTTCAGCTTTCACAAGATTCTCGTCATGTGGGATTGTTATATCAACCAGTGGCGTGCAGTCCATATAGGCAAATAGGCTTTGCTTGACATAAAATGTACTAACGCGTTTATTAAGATTCAATAATATAATAAAAGTTTGTAAAAAAACGGCTAACATAAATATACATTCACATATACTATACACGGACCGCACGCCTTTGTAAAGCAATGAATGCGCGCCGCACGCACCACGCATGCGCTGCTATTCCTTAAATCTTGGTTGTTGGTTGTGACGTCACAAAAAGTATGCAACGCGCATGCGTGAAGGTCACGTGACTATGGTCACAGCACAGAATAACCATTCATAAACGCAAAAAATTATTACACGATTCAATCTAGCCGGACTTTTTGAAATTTGTGAATCTGCGCCATCTATTGAATTTTTTGTTAAAACTTCTGAATAAATATAATGCGAATGTCTTTTTATAATTATGCATACTAAAAAAATATGTTTCAGGTGTTTTAATTAAATCTTAACATTTTTACGCGTTGTCGCTTTATAGAAACTTTAAACGAGGAGTTGACTTTATTATTTTAAAAGTTAAAAGGAAGTTATCGAAACGTCAAGTTGCCGCTACTCAAAGTTTCAAATTATTATCAACGAATGTTTCTTATTGGAAAATAATAATAAGACAATGATGCAATTCCATTTGACTTATGTAAATTAACGTTTTGTTTTTTTATAATTAAACACTGGGTTGCTTTAATGTTTTAGCTATAATTTTTTTATAATAAACACTCAATTGACTACGATGGGTAATGACTTTAAAATGTTTTCGGCCATATTGTTTTCATGAGATGTGCGATCGCTTTGTTTATGTTTTCGTTTAAATTATAAGGAATTAGTTTTAAACATAAAGTTGCATAAATATGTGTAGAAGTATTAAAATATATGTGTCGGTTTTTCAAATAGTGTATTTGTTTATCAGTGTCTAGTATATTATTCGATTGTGAAGTTTGTGTTGATAATAGGTAATTTTTGTGTTTGTTTAAAGTTAAAAACAGTAAGTTTTCGCAAAAATGTGTCCTATAACGACTAGATTCAGGTAATGACCATAGGCAGAACTCAAGTTACGAGAATTGACCCAAGTCAAAGGTAGGTAATGTAAATATGTAGGTACTATAATGGATCTTTTATATGATGTTCTTGTTTATTGATTGATAATTCTTAAAAGTATCAACTTATACCTCGGGTTGTTTTGATTTACATATTAATTTATTATTAATAATTATGTAATGTAATAACAAATGTACCGCTTATACTCGGCTCGGCCACAGCCGGCCGCGCTTGTTGTTGTTTTGTTTATTGGTAGGTACCTACGTTCTTAAATTCGTAATTATGATTTTAAATAGATTATTTAGCAATTTGATAATTGAATTTGGTTCATCAAATTTATGATTCATTATTAGTATAATAAATAGATGCTTCATTATTTGTAAGTTTTGTTGGCTTATTCGATAGCTGATGTAGTACTTTACAAAAAATACGCGAGATGTCAGTGTATGTAATTTGGCGAAAGAATAAACCACAATATTCTTGAACGCACTTTTCAAAATGTATTCTGTACATGTACCTGTCTTGTGGGAGTATGATTGTATGACCAGGGGGGAGGGCTTTAATCATACGATATTTAGTTGCCTACCCTGTCTCGAAAATCTGTGCACGCCACTGATATCAACTATCATTGTGCGACGGCTTGGTCGATCTATCACCACAATGTCAGGTTTATTTGCAACAATTGTCCTGTCTGTGATGATAGTTCGATCCCAGTACAGTGTGACATCTCCATTTTCAAGAACTGGGTCAGGCAGATACTTATAATACGGCACTTCAGATTCTACAAGTTTATATTTCAAAGCAAGTTGTTGATGAATAATCCTGGCTACAAGATTATGTCTATGCAAGTATTCTCCATTAGCTAGGTGAGAACAACCCGAAATTATATGCCGGATGGATTCCCCGGGACGATGACATGCCCGACAAATGTCAACAGTTCCATCCTTTATAATATATTTTCGATAGTTGTTCGTCAACATAACTTCGTCCATAATTGCACAGACAAAACCTTCCGTTTCTCCAAACAAGTTACTGAAACGTAGCCAGGATACGGACGCTAAGAAATCCGTATTTGGCCCATGTAAGGCCCGGTAGTAGCGTCCGTGCAACTCCTTACTTTGCCACACATTCCTGCGATCATTAGTGCTTAGTATTATAGGTTCTCTCCAGTTCTCGTTGGCCAAGGAGAGCGGAGTGAGCCCTTTGTCCACAGCGACAACATCTCTATGCATCCCCACGTCCATTTTCAAAAAATACTTCCGGAGACTGCACACTTCACTATTGTGGAGGGTTTTTGCATTTAAGAAGCCTCGCCCCCCACATTTACGTGGAATGTACAGTCTCATTATCGATGATCGTGGGTGATGCATCCGATGTTCAGTCAGCAATGAACGGACTTTTCTATCCAGGGTGTCCAGTTCCGTTTGAGTCCACTTGAGTATGCCAAAAGAGTACATGAGTACTGGCATGACCCAACCGTTGTAGGCGCGCACCTTGTTGCCGCCTGATAAAAGACTATTAAGAACTTTTTTCAGGCGGTCAAAGAAACGCTCCCGCAACGATTGCTTCATGGCAGTCACATCGATGCCTAACGCTTCTGACATACCCAAGTACTTATAGGTTTCGGTTGAGGAAAGGAGTCTGAAGCTTGTAGAATCAGAGTTCTGTGTACCATCTGATTCCACAATTTCCCCCCTCTTTACATGCAGAACTGCACATTTGTCCACACCAAATTCCATCCTAATGGCATTACTGAACGTTTCAGTGACATTCAGTAACCTCATTAGGTGCAAATTGTTTGGAGCAAATAGCTTTAAGTCATCCATGTAAAGTAGGTGAGATATAATTTGTCCTCCTCTTCTCAACCTATATCCTAACCCTGAGCCCTCCAACAGAGTGCTTAGCGGATTCAGAGCTAAGCAAAACCCTAATGGACTCAAACTATCACCCTGAAATATACCCCGCTCAATCCTAATGGGTTCATCGTTCCCACAGATCTGTCCACATCCTGGATAGCGAAGAACCGTTCTCCATTGTCTCATACATGACATCAGGAAGGTACGTAGAGCTGTATCAACTTTGTACAGCTCCAGCACCCTCATGAGCCATGTATGTGGCACGGAGTCATAGGCCTTCTTATAATCTATCCAGCATGTGGACAAATTCTTGTGAGATCTACGGACCTGTTGGCAAATGGACATGTCAATGAGGAGCAGCTCCTTAGTACCACGGGATCCATTCCTACATCCATTTTGAGAGGCAGACATGATATTATTGTCTTCAATATGTTTATTAAGTTTTGCTCTCAAAATGGATGTAAGAAGTTTATAAATTGTGGGTAGGCACCTAATCGGCCGATAGTTTTTGGGTTCCGTGGTACTTCCAGATTTATGGAGCAGGTGGGTTAAACCTGTCGTAAAGAATTGGGGCAAAGATCCAGACTCCAAAGCTGACTGGAATTGAGATGCCAAGTAATTATGCGAACTGATAAACCATCTTATCCAAAAATTATGCAGCCCATCCGGGCCTGGAGCTTTCCAATTGGCCAACGGATTGGCTGCTTTGGATACATCTTCTGATGTTATACAAATTGGTTCCATTTCTGGTATCAGTTCGCATTTTCCCTCGACCTCCTCAATCCAATCCCCTTCGATGTGACTAACAGGTGCCGACCAAATGCTGCGCCAGAATGAATTCATAGCATCAACATTTGGTAGGCACGCATCAGTCCTAGTCTGTTCTTTTTGCTCCCAAGTTCTATACACCCACCTTTGATCCCTTTGGAATGTGCGATTCTGGGTGTATCGTTTCACTCTCTTCTTATACCGTCTAATACGGTTCGCCCATGCATAAATCTTCTGTTTCAGGAAGTCAACACGCTCCGTAACATGTGAGACGTAATCCTGAGGTCTAATATCAGTCCCAGAGAATGCCCGCCTCACGAAGCGCATAACTCTTGGGCGCGTGTTGCCCTCCCTGAAACAGATCAATTTAGCAATGAGTGTTCTAGCTTCATCGATACGTCGTTCAATTCTGCACTGCCAAGCTGGTACAGCTGGTTTCTGCCGCGTGACATTATTGTCTTTTTCGATTAGTTTGACATGTGCCACACGACATGCTGCTATTGCTCCACAGTACAGAATTGAATGAGTATCGACAAGATCTTCACTGCTATCAAAATAATTTGATAGCTCCGAATCTAAAGCACACATAAGCGCCCTATTCTTTTTATGCATGGGTAAACGAGGTAGATGTGGTCTAAGAGAGGGTGATACGAACCGATATTCCTGAATTGCATCCTCCAAAGCTCTCCTCAATTCTTCACTGCATTTGTGAGTACTTACTTCCGTAGTCCTGTCATCATTCGGTGTATCAACAGAATCAACATCCACTTGTCCTTGCTGTACAGTTTGTGATAGCGGTATGATGACACGGCTCCTAAGTACTTCACTTCGCAGTCGATCAAGCACGATATCATCCAACATACGATTACGCTGAATGACCCGTACCTGATCCGACAGTCGTTGCGCCGATACGTTGATGGTTGGTTCGAGCACCTGAAACATAGCAAGCATTCTGGCACGGTACGCTGTCAGGTTACTTCCTCCCTCTGTTGCCCCAAAATATGCGCGCATGACATTTTCATTTATGGATCGCGTCCATTTCATGCGCGACACATTACCACCGGGCGCTGGGACCCCTCCCGAAGCTAATGCGCTTCGTGGTCCTAAGCAACTCGATGGCCGACGACCTCCCCGGCGACGGCATGAAGGTGGTGGCGTCGCTGGCGGGGAGAAGTACTCGTCACTCGAGCTCGACGCGCCAACATCCGTCAGTGGTACCTCTGCATCTGGGACTGGTACCGACGGTGGCGGAGCGGAGCTAGGTGACGAGGTCGGGGATGGCAGGCGTGTCTGTGCCCGTAAAGCAGCTGCAGCTCTTCTGGTCAACATTGATGATTATAATTTTTCATTTTGTATACTGACATTTCTTTGGCACTGGCGTTTAAAGTCACTAGATATGTGATGAATATTTTTTTGAATTGTGCACTTGTATGTAGGTCATCTTTTTAAATATTATAAAAGAGTTCATAATCTGTTATTTTCTGTGTAAAATCTTCCAAAATATAGATAAATTAATGTTGAAATATTATTTTTTATATAGAGTAAAATTTTTGGCATTGTGTTGACGTTCAGTGTTGCTAGCTTATTATATAATACATTAGGGTGGAATCTGTTACAAGTATTGTTACAATTATATTTTGTTACAAATATTGTTATTGTATAAATCTTATACTGCCTCGTTGGCCTAGCGGTCGCGAGTGCGACTGCCGGGCAAGGGGTTTCGGGTTCGATTCCGGGTCAGGCAAAGTATTACTGGGTTTTTAAAAGGCTCACCCCCTATTACTTGGGACTCATAACATAAATAGTGAAAAGTGGGTGTTACATTGTACAGTGGCATTAAGTGCCGTAATGTGCGCCTCTGCCTACCCCTTTCGGGATACAAAGGCGTGATGTTATGTTGTAAACCTTATACCTGTCGCTAAATTATAATCTAAGATTATATTTGCATTTCAAGCAACGTTGTATGTCTTGTTAATCTACATACATTTTTATAGGAGACGATAAGGATCATGACACCCCGCCTGAAATGCCGATCATAGATAAAAGCAATGTTATGCAAATATCAATGGGACCTTCCACTAGTACAGCCTCATTGTGTAAGTATTTAAAGGTTTTATTCTTGATAGGTTAGGCTCTATTACAATTTTCTTGGATTTCTAACCTTGTTCAATACGTAGTCTTAATCAGTTGTCGCGGAGAACCTAACGGGTAACCGGGGTCCCGCTCGACGTGCAGGAGAAGGAACGGGATGGTTTTTAGTCAGTAAGAGTCTGACACTCCCTTCCGCCTCACCCAGGCGGGAGCAGTCATTCGATGATTTTCTCCCGTTAAAAAAAAAGTCTTAATCAGTTTAGACTATGTGGTAAAGGAATTACAAATTGTGTTTTCATTTACCTCTAAAAATTATTTTCGTCAGTAATTATTTCTGTTTTGTAGCACGAAAAGATCTCAACACATGGGCGAACTCATCACAAGTGCAACAAGTCATAGAAATGGGGTTTTCTAGACACGCTGTATATGCCGCTATTCAAGCCTTAGGTACGTACCAACCTTACTACAATCGAATTTATACCCTAATCACTAATCTATATGGTTCAATATTCCTTATATCTGTAGTATCTCCTAGTTTTACTACGATCAAAATGCGATTCTTATTATCAAGTCGATAAGTTACAATATTCGTTGCAGGTGGTACTAGTCTCCCCTCAGTAGAATCTCTAGTCGTATATCTATTAGAACTACCTCAACATGGCATGGACGACTCAGTATTTGAGATGCGACCTCTTAACAAACCGGAGAAGAAACAGACGCCGTATAGATGGCGCAGTTGTTTTGCATCTGAAGAAGAGTACGCGCAATACTTGTCTGATGTCATAACTCCTGGGATGACTGTACGCTGCTGTAAAGCTGTTGAGCCGGTAAGTGGCAAATTATTTAAATGTGAATATTTTAATTTGGAAAGTTCTTTTGTAGTGGGTATAATGTTGAAATGGGAATAATCATTTAGATTTGGGGTTTTAATCGTGGTACTTTATTAAACTTAGGGAGGTCAGTAAGTAACTACAACGTTGTTTAAAAAAGTTTACATCACTCTAGGTTTCCTGTCTATTCATGGTATTATGTATAGTTCTATACAACTTATAAATAATTCATCATCTTCCATGATTATTATATAGTTCTGGAAAAGTCTCGCTTTTAGTTATAAGCAATGCCTCTACGGTTCATATCTGTGCCTTTAGCCAAACGCCACTTTAGCGCTTGTCTACAGAGAGAGTAGAAATCAAAATGTATGGGGATGACACTGACAAGTGTCAAAATTTACGTCAATGCCATATAATATGGTTTTCTATTCTACAAGTAGACAAGCGCTAAATGGCATTTGGCTACAACTGCTGGATAGAGATCTGCGCTTGTACCAGACACAGAAATGCACAATGCTAAACCAATTGGATTTTTTTATTTTATTTTTTCATAAATTATCCACATACATAGACGCAAATTTTGGATAAATACACACGTTTTAGCTTGTTTGTAATCATAGCTTTTTCTCGGTAATCTTTACGCTACGCTTGCTTATGTTATTTTGAGAAATTATTGCGTATTTTTGCAGGTTGCTTTAGGAGATGTCGGACAAGTGCAAAAAGTTGAACGCGATATTAAACAAAACGTCTTCTTACACGTAAGTTATCTGCATTTATAAGCTAACCTCATGTCAATGGTAACAGTTTGAATTTCAACTTTATTGCCTAAGATATACGGCTTTTTTCCATGTAATTGTTCACATTGACTTGCGGTGTTTCAAGCAGTGTTTATAATTGAGCACTAGTTTTGTGTTTATTATTTTAAAGTGTACGCAATTTTCACCAATCATTTGTTTGTTCTTTCTATATCAAAACATTAGAGTAAATAAGGCTAACCCACAAGTGAATAGTTCTCTGATTATTTTGCATATTCAAACACTTTGAAATTATTTGTTTTTGTACATAATGTAAGCGAATGATCTATTATGAACGATGAGACATTTAGAAAAGTACATTTTTGAGAGCCAAATCTACCAGCAGATAGGTAAAGAGGACTGCCGTCTTTTGCCCAACAGATGGCGCTAATATCATGTGTCCGCTTGGGGATATATGGGCTAAGGTTGTATTTCATTGCGCAGGTGGAATGGCGTGGTCTTGGCCGTGTGTTCGGCGTGCGCGCATTGCACGCGGAGGTAGTGTCGGGCACGCCCCCCTTCGCCGTGGGGGATAGGGTGCGCGTGCGCGCCGCCGTCACTCAGCCGCGGTACAAGTGGGGGTGCATCGACCATACCAGTGTGGGGACTGTTACTTGTACGTATTTTAAGAAATTGTAGGAAATAATTTAATTGTAATTTAAATATAACGACAAATCTTTTAATCCCCAGCGAGTAGGCTGTAAAGCACAATATTTACCATTGTTGCACTATGTAACATTCACATTCTATCAGTTGTGTTATCAGTCCCATGTAGGTGGTGGTACAGGTGAGCCACTATTCTATACTCCGTGCTAAGAATTTTGGAAAACCGAAAGACCCAGTGAAACTTTGCCCTACAAGAGAACTGAACTCTAGTTACCACTTGCTTAATAAGGTAGGTCAATCCAAAGAGAACTCAAATATTTTTGATCTTTATTTACTAAATGGTAAAGAATTTCAACGCATTTTTTTCATTCCTACAGCTATTTCGAGCAACGGACGAGACCTAACCGTAGATTTTCCTCAACAACCTGGCTGGACAGGACAAGTTAGTGAAATGGAACTTGTGACTGATCAATGTACGTATACTGTTAAGTTATTTTTTTATGCTAATTAGGTACCAAATAAACTTGTTTCTTCGATAAAGAAGAAATGTATCGCTCTGTCGCTCATCATGACTATCTGGATTCCTTCCATTATCACGTCGTACTCGACTGTTTTACTGTTGATATCAAACGATACTTACGTGGCCAGTTTTTGTCTGCCGCGTGCATGTTGCTACTTGACTAATCCTATGCCAAGGCCACAGCCTTGGCCAGGCCAGGACTTGGACCAGAGTGATTTTTAAGTCAATAAGAGACGTTTATTCATTGTAGGAGAAGTCATTAAGGTTGTTTCAACTTTCTTTTGTGTTGAAAACAGCGGAGTGGGGAGAGAGTGCGGGTGGTACGGCAGTAGGGTGGCGCGGCGCGGTGCGGGCGGTGCGCGTGTCCTCGTGTCGGCCCGGCGCGGGCGCACGGCGACTGCTTGATTCACAACCTCATACTTATTGGCAGAGTTCCAGTGGGAATGGTCAGGTTAGTGTATTTATAGTAGATTTTTTTAAAGAACAGATAATGTGTTACTGATTTTAGATAGATACTATACTGATGAAAAAAAAAATTAAACTTTCGACCTTTAAACCTTTAACCTTACTTTGTCATAGAGTTGAAAATTTATGACTGAGAATTAGAGTTCAGTAAGTAGAAAATACATAATTAACAATTTCACCATTCGCCAGCACTGGATCCGCGTAGAGATGCGTAACGGCGTGCGCGTACGCCGCCTCGGTCTGGGCGTAGGCGGCGGCGCGTACGGTCCGGCCGCGCTAGCAGTGCGCGCGGGCGCTACGTTCGATGATGCTGCGCTTGCGCCGCTAGCTGCAGTGCCTTGTACGCCTTCTGCACCTACAAGGGATAGACCACCTGCGCATTTAGCTCAAATACAGTTGCTGGCAGATTGTAAACAGGTTTGTTATAGTATTAACTCTATTGCTCGAATACTGAAACGTTACTCAATTTTAAGTCGCGTTTAAGTATAGTTTTGTCTCCACAAATTCTTTGTAAAATGACAGAGATGGCACGATATTTAAGCACGACTTAAAATTGACTAACGTTTCAGTATTCCGGCATATGACTGTTGTACTTAATGAAATTGGACTCTATTGTACTTTATTTGTGAGTCTAATTTCAATGCTAAGTTTTTTTTTAGTCATGAATGGGTTGAATTCTATAGTCATGGAGTTGTGAAATAAAATTGTTCTCTATGTTTCCTTGTATTACGGGCTTATTTTCAAGTACGTATAATTTATTATTATTCCTGTAATTGTGTATTTTTGTTTTCAGTATTACGCTTGCATTGAAATCGGTATAAAACAAAATCGAAATGTGAACGCTGATTGTCGTGTCCATGGTTTATACATAACGGGTTTTAGACCAAATCCTCTGTACACAGAAGTGTTACAGGTAAGCAAGCTAAATTAAACTCTAGTGTTATAGTTATAAGAACCATTTTTTATTGTGCTGTATGTTTCAGAGTATGAACTTTGTAGCTGAAGATTGGATGGAAAAAGACAATCAGACGAGTTCTGTGTCAGCTGATAACAATCCTCCTGTGTTGCCAAGTGATTGTCCTAAAGTAAGCTTTTACAACTTTCTTTATAATATAATAATGGTTTTTGCACTAACCATCCCTGCACCACTCTTTGAACTAAGAGTTACTTAACAAGAGAGACCCCCTACAAGTAGAGAGACCACAGTAGGTGACACTTATAGGTTGATGAAACCCGGAATGACGTTAAGTGACACCTATCTTAGCTTGGATTGGTGAAAAACACCATTACAATTTCTAGAAACCTTTTATAACTTAATAACTAGTTTTTAAACTAATTTCTGAACTATTTGGCTTGATTATAAGATATGGAAATTGCAATAACGCACTATTTGTATTTTATTAGTTTAATCTCGTTCCATGACATACAGATCAATATAGATTGAACTGAAATATATGTTTACTTCACAGGTATATGTTTGGGGTTTAAATGACAAAGACCAACTAGGTGGCGTGAAAGGATCTAAAGTTAAAATTCCCGTGTTCTCGCCAAGTCTCAGCGCTTACCGACCTGTTCATATCGCTGGTGGATCGAAGACACTCTTCATTGTATCACATGATGGAAAGGTACGTTTTTGATAAAAACATGATGTTTGTTAGAATAATTCATAGTTCTACAGATAGTGATAAGATGTAACAGCATCATTATTTCTATTAGACAAGTAAAGATCCAAGGTTTCCGGTTTTTATGAGAAAGGCAGAATATAATTTTATTATCAACTAAGACTGTCCTACAACGTGACTAAGACTTCTACCTTTTTCTACGACTATCCATTTAATCTCTTCAAACACTCCCACACGAAAACACGTTTTACTATAAAGCTACGTTTATAATACACAACAAAAAGCACAATTAATTGTTTAACCTCATTTCTTCTACAATCAATTTCAGTGCATGAAACGACATTTAAAAATACGATATTTGACAACTAGTCAAATTCAATACTTTTTCGAACTGTCAGAAAACGATAGTTTTCTATGAATTTTTTACGAGATTGTGAATTATGACGTCGAGTTTTTTTAGCGTTAAACAGCGTACTTATTTCTTAAAAAATAACTGGAAAAATACTAAAATTAAGTTAGTCTTACAATCAATTATTAAAAGTGTGATTATTTTTTAATATTTTATTGTATTGAACAGTCGAAATAATTTATTTTTGATTAAAGAACGTACCCAATTACCGTAACTTTAACTTATATTTTATCTCCAACAGCTATTCGCCTGTGGTGAAGGTACAAACGGTAGACTGGGTCTAGGCCACAGTAACAACGTGTCGAGTCCGCGCGCGAACCCGTACCTCTCGCACGTACTCGTACGCCGCGTCGCTGTACATTCAGGGGGGAAACATGCGCTCGCACTCACTGCTGATGGCAAGGTAAGGATAATGGGTAAATGGGTAAATGTGCTTTATTATCATGTGTTAAGGTTGTAAATGACGTACTAAATTGAATTGTATGTCAATTTCGTAATTTCACTCTAAGTAAAATAACTTATTTGTTTGTAAACTGACAATTTACGTGTGTTAGTTGCCACCTCATTAAAAATTATAGCCAACCTAATTCCTTAAAACTACAACATTCATGGCTCATGACGAATGTAGTCTAAGTATAACAGACAGTCCATCAAAACTTAACACATTGAATTTGCAATTTTAAAACCTTAGACACAAAACACAATTTACAATACCAACTTCTCTTCTTAGGTCTACTCCTGGGGTGAAGGCGAAGACGGCAAACTAGGTCATGGTAACCGAATCACCCTAGAAGTTCCTCGCCTTATAGAGACGTTATCAGGAGAAAGGGTCGTGGGCATAGCTTGTGGGTCGGCTCATAGTGCGTGTGTTACCGCTAGGGGACACTTATATACGTGGGGGATGGGGGAGTACGGCAGGCTTGGACATGGAGATGATATGACGCAACTTTATCCAAAGATGGTGAGTGATTTGTAAGTTTTGTATTAGAAGTCTTGTCTGATATTCAATTAATTGTGTTTTACGGTTTGCTGACGTAATGATTCTAGTGATCGTGACTATGAGCCGTAAACGTGGCTTGAAACTATACTCGGAATTTTAATTCGATTCCAGATTTGACAATTTCAGTGTGGCAACGTTATGAAAAGTACTAAATAGTGACGTTGCGAAATTATTCGATATGGAAATGAAATATTTCTGGATCGATTCTTCTCGTTTATAATAATTATAATTTTACTCTCGTGAACTAAGTTTATCAGGAAATTAAATATTTCTGAACCGATAATTTAGTTTTGACGATTAATTAACGATCTGAGATGTTTCTTTTATAATTGTGTGTGAAATAAATAAAAAAACGTAATCATGAAGGAACATGACAAATAAAACAGATAGATGTATTATGGTAATAAGTTATTTTATAAATTGTCGCCGTCATCGCTATCGCTATCCTGTCACTTTCTGTAACATTTATTATAAAACACACACACTGATTGTTTATCGATTTTTGTGTGCATCACTACACTATTATATGTGGTATCATTATTTCACAAAATGACAGTAGCTATTGTCAAATCTGGAATCTAATTAAAATTCTGACTATAGTCGAGTTATCTCGTTAAATGGTCAAAAAATATATTTCCATTATAAACAAAATAATTGATTTACTTTAACTAGTTTTTATGTTCCACATGTTCTACTATTCTTCTGTGGATCGTCGTTAAAGATCTTCGCACACCTAAGGAGCACGGCTCCGGCACGGCTCAAGCACGGTGTATGGCATTGTGAAATATGTCATACGACATACGATTTAAAGTTCATATTTAAATGACAAGTTAATTGTGTGCTTGTTAGGTGTGGTGTACCTTAACGCATTAAGCATGTCGCTTTTCGGGTCTTTTTTAAAAGACACAAATATTGAAAAGAACATTAAAACTGAATTATTGTGAATAGTAATAATATTATGATGTTGTAGGTGGAAGCATTAGCCAACTTTAGAGTAGTACAAGTAGCGTGTGGATCTCGTGATGCGCAAACATTGGCTCTGACTGCCTGTGGCAAAGTATTCTCTTGGGGAGACGGCGATTTCGGCAAATTGGGTAAGCCGGTACAACTATCTACTGTAACTTAAACCTTATTGTATTGTATCCAAGATATATAATGGAAGATCATTGCATTATTGGTTTGTTTTTGTAATAAAAGTGAACTTCAATTTAAACTTTATCGTATTTAATATAAAGTCTAAAATAAAAAGCAAGATTATGATAATTATTATTGGTGTGTTTAAGGTCGAGGCGGCTCTGATGGTTGCGCAGTGCCAATGAACATTGAACGACTGAACACTCTTGGTGTTATACAAGTAGAATGCGGCGCTCAATTCAGCTTAGCTTTGACTAGAGATGGAGAGGTAAGTAAATCCCTCCCCGCGGATGACTTAACGGGTTACCGAGGCTTCGACTCAAAGAGCAGGACTGCCGGACTACTCCTACAGTCTTGCTCTTGTTGTTGCAGGAACGGGATGGTTTTAGTCAGTAACAGTCTGACACTCCCTCTCGCCTCTCCTAATGCGGGAGAATCCATTGAATGATTTGTCTCCCTTTAAAAAAATGGTACCTAACAAGCGCAAGTACTCGACAAGAATACAGAGATAAATTCTTTATTTTATACCATTTACGGATATATTTGTACGGACCATCCCACTTCTCAATTTCCTTCCTATCTCACCTACCATTTATGGTAATTTATTTTTTAAAATTTGAGCACATAGTCCAGAATGGTACAGCAATCATCCTATTACATTGAACTCGTAATACTTCTTACCTTCTTCAGGAAAATAAATTTATATTGATATGTATTTTAGGTATGGACATGGGGTAAAGGCGACTACTTCCGTCTAGGCCACGGATGTGACGCACACGTCCGTCGCCCGACTCTAGTAGAAGCGTTGCGCGGGCGCAGAGTTATACATGTCGCTGTTGGAGCATTGCATTGTCTCGCTGTTACTAGTGAACATCAGGTATGTTGAACTAAACGTTTTAAGGTCTTAATAGTTAATTCCTAATCATGTTAATGACCTCTAGGTATTTTATGGCCAAACCTCTTTCGCTATCTACGCATTCTGTTCAGTAGACAAATGTTACAAAACTATTTGCATTTTTTTAACACTCCATACATTTTAATATTTGTAAAATACAGGCCAACTATCCGACCATCCATTCACTAATATAATAATCTGGCAATGAAAATCTAATGACAGGCTATCTCTTTATACACTGTACTGATTTTCATTAAACAGTTTTTAGATGAGTAAACTATATTTCACTTTTCCTAGGTCTGGGCATGGGGTGACAACGACCATGGTCAACAAGGAAACGGTACAACTTGCGTTAACCGTCGCCCGGCTCTCGTCGCCGGCGTGGAAGGAGTACAGAGGGCCGCCGCCGGTTCCTCTCACTCAGCCGCCTGGTCATTAAGACCCTCTGCATTACAAAATGATACTCATGCTGCCCATGTATCTCCAGTGCCATTCCCGACTTTAAAGGATCCTTTGGGAGCACAAAGTTTAGGTAAGAATGATAATATATCAAGAAAAGTGCTTCAAACTGTGACACAATCAAGAGTAATATGAGCCATCTGTATAGTCTGCTACAGTAAAACTAACTCAACCACCAATGTGTTGCGCAACATTTTTGCGCAATTTTTATGCTATATTGCGCAAACTCAAATATTGAACGGTTCCTAAATCACTATCACTATTTCCACATTCAAGTATAATTATTTGTTTATTTTTTACATATTTCACTTGTTTTATAGGATTATATTCAGAAGAAACAGTTGTAGAGGAGCCTCAAGGTCCACGAGCGTCGTTAGCTGCTGCAGCCTTGGCATTAGAGCCGCCTGTAGCCGTACAACATGCACTGTCTTTGATTCTACTTGCTTTGCATATTACACAGGTATTATACGCCTTTTCATATAGGCCCTTTCATATTTTTTCTTTGAAAAGGTGAAAACATTGAAACATGCGATCGTAGTGATCAGATAAACTTCTACTTAATCTACTTGCCCTTGAAATCTGAAGACCGACTATTTAGAAATGAATCATAATTAGTATTTATTAAAAGTTGATGTTATGTAAAAAAAATCTTTTAGATTAATGTTAGTGTAGAAACATTTTTTTCTTTTGTTAATACCTTTGTTAGACATTGAAATAAAACATTATTTGTCCCAATTACCAGGCGCGCAGTTTACTCGTAGAAGCGCTGCGTGCTCACGAAGCTTGTTCTACGGTGGCTCCCGTAGTAGCCACGATAGATACTGAGGATGAAGACGGTGAAGGTGATGCCCGAACTGGGGGTGGCGAAGCACCCGCTGATAGAGCTACGTTACCTGTAAGTAAAGATTTTTGAGTTCTTTGAGGATCTTCAATTACAGGCTACATTTATCGATAGGCATTGACTATTTCCACTTTGACTAGAATTGAGAGAAAATGTATTGTCTTCAAATTGTGTGATGGTCTTTTTACTTTAAACTGTCAAACACCAAGCGGTCACCGGTGACCGCGACCTATTGTTCTTTAATTGTGTCTATAATGACGGTAGTCAACGAGTTAAAACTTAGAATTGGTAACAATAGCAAAACCAGAATTAGGAAATATTTCTAACTTATACCGAAGTATTCCTAACGATAATGAATAAGTTAACATTGACATCGTGAGCTGTTTAATAGATAAGTAGGTTGCGTCAGAAATATTGGACTACTTTTCAACAATATTTTTTTAATGCGTTCACTCAGAGCGGAGCCAGCAGCCCACTGAGTGGTTCGATATCGTCTCGTCATTCGGCTGTGATGTCGTCCAGTGCAGTTTCTGTAGCCGCCGCCACAATGACTGTGCAACAAGCTGAGGCTCCTAAGGTAATAATATCACGGTGTGGTTAATATTAATTATGATCAAGAAAAATGTTAACATTGCGCAATCGTCGCGCTTACATGTGCGTATTTGCGCAAACATGCGCAAATATGATTTCATTATTATTTAAATAGTTCGGAAAGATATACCCATTTGATTAGAATATTTTTAATCGGATTAGCTATTATTTCTAAATGAAAGTTATTGTTTGCAGTTGGTGTTAGACGAATTCACATCACAACTTGGAGAATCTGATGCGAGGGCTCTGGTTGATTTACTGAAGTTAGCAGCGGCCGGCAGGATACCGGACTCTAATAATGCCGTGAAGATCATTACTGATGTTCTTATGGGTAAGATGACAATACACTTAGCAATATGTTGCCATTTTTTAGTAATGTCCTGGGTTTTCAATAATATATTGATCGAAATTGGAACAAGCAACAACAACAACAAATTATTTTGATTTGATTAATCTTTGCATTTTACTCGATAACTCATCAGTTTATCATATTATACACTACAGTTTCAAAGGCATCAATGCAGTCTCGATTTAACATTCGATATTTGTTAGAAACAACATAGTAATTTCAATAGAAAGAATGTAATTATTTTATTACAAAGTTGATGCCAACTTTTATCATGACAGAAGAAGAAGAAGATTAGGATAAAAAAATATTGTTGTCATTTTAGGGTCAAAATATCCTCAAACGTTTGCTTCATTAGTTCTTTGTTACCTTTAACATTTTGATGTCCCCCAGCTCTATGCGCCAGTAAGCCTGCGGTGGCAGACATGGTGGTGGAGGTGTGTGTGTGCGAGCTGGAGGAGGCGGCTGCAGGAGGGGGGAGGGCACCCCCTCAACCCATCACTGTCGACAGTCCGCATCCCTATATTGACGATACTGATATATCAGGTAAGGAACTTTAGTGCCAAGACAAGCCTATAGCTGAATATTGATAAACATACATGTGTTGTAATGTTATTTGTATAGTAAATAAACTTATTATAATCATAATGATGGAAGTATATATTTGCTTTGTTACGCTTGGTAGATGTTCAATAAGTATGCTGAAATTATTCCAGTAAATATACCGAACTCTTCCCAAACTCAACGTGCAAAAGAGTGTCTCATGATAGTTTTGTCAGTCAAAAACATCAATTGTAGTTCACTCGACCTTCTTCTCTGCACCTGCAGATATACAATACAAACATTCGATCAACAAGATAGACTTAAGTTGAAATAGTTTAAGATAACTTGCTCTTATTGCAGTGCATTTTAATCTGTTAAGCCTTTTTACTAAAACAGGTGTAGTCAAAATACCCGGTGCCGTATCTCTTCGCGTAGTCTTCGAACAAGGATGTTCTACGGAGCGGCGTAATGATCCCCTCACTATATCGGATAGTACCGGTCGAGTACTAGCCACTCGATCGGGGCGAGAACCAACCGATTGGGCGCAGGAAATCATCGTTAATGGTAAGTTGCGCTATTTGCGCAAAGCACTTGCGCTAAAAAAATTTTATAACTCAAATTTTTAAAGTTTTTTATCTGTTATGTATCTGATATCTCTGTAAAATTGTAATTGATTAATTTAGTCTTTTGAAAATAAATTGGATATTGCATCAAGTTACGTTCGACATAATGAAGTCTACAAATAATAATAAAAAGCGATGTGTTCTAAAGAATTGTATTTTTATATTCATAATGTGAATGAATTTCAATCAGGTGATGAGCTGCGTTGGAGATTTACAAGCGATGGTTCCGTCACCGGCTGGGGTTGGAGGTTCACCGCTCATCCGATGTTACCAGCACATTCTCTTACTGTGAGTCAAACAAACAATAAATTCCCACACATCAACACAATGATTATTGTTATCATTAACTTCAATATCTGCCTTTAAAAAATGTGATCATATGTATTGTTCTTATCAGGATAGCGGTTCAGATCGCTACGTCTTGTCATGTCCGTCAGTAGAGTTAGCGTGGCGATTACTTGACGGTCCACTGCTTGCGGCGATATCCAAGGACCATCAGTTGGCGCCAAGGTTGGCTCAAGCGTTGGCTATATGTGCTCAGATGCCGTCTTTGTGTAAGTTTCTAAAAAGGTTTCACAAACTTTTCGTCCTTTGATTTCTTCTTATGCAGCAGAACTTTAAAAATACATGTAATGTGTATATTTTATTCCCATAAGGATAAAATTGAAATAATTTGTAAATATTGTTTAATCAAGAATTTATAAAACACCGCAAAACCTCCTTTAGAATAACGTATGGCAACACGTGTTGGAATGATTTTATGATAAAACGTACTGCAAAATTTTTTAGACTGTCGCAGAGAGAACATCGACATTTTCAAAACTCATATGTCGATAAATAATCGTAGGCTTCATACACCACTAGCTTGCCAACCTAATTCAATCTTCATATTTAAAACACAAAGACATAAATTCTCAACTGTAATTAATGTTTACCACGACAAAGACGTAAATTGCCAACCATAATTAATGTTTAATACGCTAGCATGGCGAGCTCGCGTATGGTGCGTCCGTCGCCTCCGCGGCGTGGTCTGCGGCGGCAGTGGTTGCGGCGCCGGCGAGGGTGGGACGGGCGGCGCGCCCGCGCCTCCTGCACTACAACAACTGCCGCAACTACTGCACGCTCAGTACGAGCACGAGGAACCTGCGCTAAGGACCGGCTCGCATTTATTCCATACGCATTATCTTAAGGTATGATTTACTTTATTTGTGTTTTTTAAATAAGATAATATTTTAGAAGTACACGATTATAACATAATATTTAAATACGTGAAATTTCACGAAAATGTAGACCACCCTACCTACTTTATTAATCTATTGCAAAAAACTACTTCAAAGTGTCCTTGCAATTTCGTTATATTTCATAAAAATCTGCCTGTCTGTTTACGAAGATGCTTATTACATAGGGCTAAAAAAACTATTATGTAAATATGTTATCAAGGTCTTGCAGACTACATTAAATGTCTTTCTCAATTTTAGTAAAATAACTTTTCATTTCATCTGTATATTGCCAACAGGAACTAGCCTGGCTCGCATGTGGTCTTCGCATGGACACTCGAGTCTGCGGCGGTCCAGATTCAATGCGTTGGTCGTGGTTCAAGCGTTACTGCCTCTGTTTACGCACAGCCGACGCACTCATACGACGATCTCCCTTACCCACTCCCTTCCTAGCAGACGTACGCAAGAGATTGTCAGACCTCTGCGTGTACGATGAAACTAGCGAACCGAATTACCAGTGGGAAGATAATACCAAGTTCACGAAGCAACACGATGAGCAACTCCTGCATTGGGTTAACAAGTAAGTTTTGGATTTAATGAATTTATCTCATGAAAGAACTTAAAGGTAAAAAAAGAAGATATAAAGATCTTACTGCGGTGTAAAATAAGCTTTCTTGTGTCATACGAATTTCAATTTTAAGTAACTTTTTGCTCTCACCAATTGGCGCTACAGAGATGCCCAATAGGGCTGATGCCGATACGAAGCCGCGGAGGACTTAACGGGTTGCCGAGGCTCCGGCTCGAAGGGCAAAAGTAGGAACGGGCTGGTTTTTAGTCTGACACTCCCTCCTGCCTCACCCGGGAGAAACCATTCGATGATTTTCCCCCCTTAAAAAAAAATTGAGAGTTTAGGCCTAAAGTAGAGAGTAGTAGATCTGTAGGACCTTCATTACGTGTCTTGTTCTTAAGTCTTCTACACGACAGAGTGCAACGTCACTTGATCATATTTAGCGGCATCTCATCAGTTGAAGTTGCCTCAAATCCACAATTGACCCTATCTAACCTTAGACGGCCAGAAGACTGGTGCGGTTGGTGGGGCGGGGTGTTCCGAGGATGCGCAGTGTACGGCTGGGGACACAACCACCGCGGCCAGCTGGGCGGGGTGGAGGGGGCCAAGGTACGGACCCCCACAGCCTGCCACGCACTCGCCGCACTCAATCCTGTGCAGTTAGTCGGCGGGGAGCAGACCTTGTTCGCTGTCACACCCGATGGAAAGGTTTATGCTACTGGTAAGAGAACGTTGAACTACTTTATCAGTATTATAGATGATATAATTACATGGCAGAAATCTCTAACAGCTAATAAGTTACATATTACATCGATGTTCGTCGGATCGAATCCATTACGGTGCTAATCTTAACTACATTATTCCATGAAGTGCATGGAAGAAATTGTAGTCCAAATTCAATTATTATACTACTGCTACTTAAATTAGAAACTACTGAACAAAAAAATAACTGTAATTAGTATAATATGTGTATTGTATAGGAATTCTTAATTCATATTGTATTCTGTTATATCAGGCTATGGCGCTGGTGGCAGACTAGGCATCGGAGGCATCGACTCTGTCTCACAACCGACACTACTCGCCTCGATTCAACACGTTTTTATTGCAAAGGTAACATTTTACATGACATTCGGATAAAATTCAAACCTTGAACCAAAATTTATATTTATAGTAATCTATATATACAAAAATGAAACCCGTTTCCCGTTGTCACGCCATAACTTGAGAATGCCTGGATCGATTTGGCTGATTTTTTTTTTGTTATGTATTTGTTATCGTCAGGAGAAAGTTCTTATGACAGAAAAAAACCTGAAAATCCTACGGAAATGAGAGAAACGGGATTGCGCGTACGAAGTCGCGGGCAGAAGCTAGTATGTGTATAAAAACTATACGAACTACTTATTTGAAGATGAAATGTAAATTTAAGTAAACGATATTAATAATAAAAAAATGCATTTTGAATTATAATAATTCTTTTAACTATCAGTCAGCAGTCTATTTTAAATCGTTTAAAATATGTTTTTTGTTACCAGGTCGCTTGTAACTCGGGAGGCAAGCATTGTTTGGCGCTTTCCGCTGACGGCGATGTGTACAGCTGGGGTGAAGGCGAAGACGGCAAGCTGGGGCACGGGAACAGAGTGTCAGTATAATGTTTTAAGATATTTTATATTGATACACATTTCAATAAAGATAGTATGACAGCATTTCTCGTAGAAACTACTCATTTTAGAAATGACTTATATTTGTAATTTACTCTCGTCTTATTATATGTGCACCTCTGCCTACCCCTTCGGGGATCAACGGCGTGTTATGTTGTAATTTATTGTTGTTAAGATATCACAAAACCGTGAACATAACAGTCGAAAAGTAATTGGTATTTAAGTATACCTCTATCTCTTTTTGATGTTAACAGGCGTGGTGCTGTGTAATAATAATATATATACTATGTAATATTATTTGTTTTCAACAGGAGTTATGACCGTCCCAAGTTAATAACAGCTCTGTCGGGTCTGGAAGTAGTGGCCATTGCTTGTGGAGGCGCCCACTCTGCGTGTTTGACCGCTCGAGGGCGCATCTATACCTGGGGTAAAGGCCGGTACGGAAGATTGGGACACGGGGACTCTGAGGACCAGTTGGTGCCGAAAATGGTGAGTGAGATATTATATTTCTTAAGATGTGTGTTTTTTTTTTTGATGGGACACGCCCGCCACAACCTCCCAAAACCGCTGCAACTCCTGTAAGCCAGGATCTACAGTAGATACAACCATGAAAACACCGGAACACTGAAGTCCGGCGCGTCCCAGGGACATGAGTAACTGTCTTGGTTCTCGCAACGAAATGAATCAGAAGATATTATAAGAGGAGAAGAAAAAACTATAGTTTCCACTTCCCTCGGTGAATTACTGCAGGAGACAGAATGAATTAAGCCTAAAGGCACAAAGAAGAGACTGTACAACTGGGTGAAGCCCAGTCGCCAAGCATCACGGAAATTTGACTAAAAAACAAAAAAAAAGATGTGTGTATAATATTCTCTATGTTATGTTACATCATACAAAATTGGCATAATGTTTTGTTTATCTAACACCATGTTCTTGGTTTTTATGTAAATACATTAATATTTTAAAACGACTACAGGATGTTTGGCAGTGAATCCACAAGTATTAAGAACTAATAAACATGTGATCTTGTGTAACTGAACTTGTTTCTCATCTATGGCAACTGTCGTTGGTGTTTTAGAATTGTGATGTTTTAAAAAAAAAATATGATATTCTAGGTGGAAGCCCTATCATCGTACCGCGTGATAGACGTCGCTTGCGGTTCAGGAGACGCACAAACTCTTTGTATCACTGACGATGACAATGTCTGGTCTTGGGGAGATGGTGACTATGGGAAACTAGGTAACATTTTTTATAAAGGCATAAATTGTGTGTATTATATTATTTAAATGAACTGGCCTCCATTATTACTTAGTTCCTCCATTAACGATATAATAGTTATTATATCGTTAATCCTAGATTCAATATAGATAATTACATCTAAAGTATAATGATATAATTGGGTACTTGCCAACTAGTTAAATTCAAAACTTTTTTCGTACTGTCAAAAGCGACAGTTTTCTATGAATTTTGTACGATATTGTGTATAGTGACGTCACGTTTCTTAGCGTCAAACAGCATAATTATTTATTAAAATTAAGTTGGTCACAAAATCAATTAATGAAAGTGTGATTATTTTTTTATATTTTATAGTATTGAATAGTTGAAATCATTTCTTTTTGATTAACCAAAGTACCCTATTGGTATATTTGTTTCAGGCCGAGGTGGATCAGAAGGCTGCAAGCTTCCAATGCGGATAGACTGTTTGAAAGGACTTCGTGTTGTCAAAGTTGAATGCGGGTCTCAATTCTCTGTGGCGCTGTGTCAATGTGGAAGCGTTTACACGTGGTAAGTTGTGAATAGCAACTGTCTAAATGGTTAATAGAGTAGGCAGATATTATGGAACGCCAATTGCTAATTAGATGTTTAGGATTATTTTCAACGAGATTTCGAAAAAAATTGTCTAGCATTTCTACCTTTGAAAAAAATAATTCAAAGACTTCGTAACAGCCGCGGAGGACTTAACGGGTTACCGGGGCTCCGGCTCGAAGGGCAAGAGTAGGAACGGGGTAATTTTTAGTCAGTAAGAGTCTGACACTCCCTCCCGCCTCACCCAGTCGGGAGCAGTAATTCGATGACTTTCCCCCCTAAAAAAAAGACTTCGTAACAACTTCGAAAAACAAGACAATCTGTAATTAAATGACTAATCCGTAGGTTAAATTGAATATCCTCTTAAATTTCTTACATATACACAAAGATGTAAGTACCTTCTAAATGTAATAAATATTATTATGTAACAGGGGCAAAGGAGACTACCATCGCCTGGGACACGGCAGCTATGATCACGTAAGGCGTCCCATGCGTGTCACAGGCATGCAAGGGAAGACTATCGTGTCTATAGCTACAGGTACTAAAAACTTCTATATTTAATCATACATAACTTATTCGTAACACCACACGGTTAATGTAGACTAAGTAAAAATCTAGCATGTATTGTGTCTACAAGCAAGCAATAAAAACGTATACATGCGAAAGAAACAGCTTTTACCATTTTCGAGCTAATAGGAATGATGATGAGGTTTGAAAATGGAATTCTATAGTCAGAATTTTAATTAGATTCCAGATTTGACAATAGCTACTGTCATTTTGTGAAATAATGATACCACATATAATAGTGTAGTGATGCACACAAAAATCAATAAACAATCGGTGTGTGTGTTTTATAATAAATGTTACAGAAAGTGACAGGATAGCGATAGCGATGACGGTGACAATTTATAAAATAACTTATTACCATGATACATCTATCTGTTTTATTTGTCATGTTCCTTCATGATTACATTTTTTTATTTATTTCACACACAATTATAAAAGAAAAGTCTCAAATCGTTGATTAATCGTCAAAACTAAATTATCGGTTCAGAAATATTTAATTTCCTGATATACGTAGTTTACAAGAGTAAAATTATAAACGAGAAGAATCGATCCAGAAATATTGCATTTCCATATCGAATAATTTCGCAACGTCACTATTTAGTACTTGTCATAACGATGCAACACTGAAATTGTCAAATCTGGAATCGAATTAAAATTCCGAGTATATTTATTCCTTCATGAAAAAATATTAGACACGTATTTTTTTTATTTTGTCGTATAAGCTTATCATACTTAGATAAAAGTTTAAAAGTGGGAGCTAAAGCGTCATTTCCACGTATAAAACGTCCCTAGAGGTGACGTCACGCGATATTTCAAACTGATATATCATCGCAAGTATTTGTTTCTGTAAGAAAATAAAAAAAACGTGTCAATGTTTTAAAGAAATATACCAGGCTGATATTAAAATAAAAATTAGTTATCTATCCTATTGTAGATGTTGATGTTGATCCTCCAATGCATTAATGTCTCATTTAACATAACATCCTGTACTTTGCTAACAAAACAAAGCAACCTGTATTTGTTCTTACCTTTTTCAAATGCATTTCTATTTATAATCTTTTTAATTTCCGAATTAATTGTTAACAGGCAGTCTCCACTGCGTGGCGTGTACGGACACCGGTGAAGTATACACGTGGGGTGACAATGATGAGGGACAATTGGGAGACGGAACCACACTCGCTGCTCAAAGACCCAGGCTTTTGACAGCTTTGCAGGTAAGATCAGAGTTATCATTAATTTATTCGTTTTCCATCGGTTCGTCTTTGCCCACTTCTGGACATAGTACGCCACTGAGCTGATCTTCACCTCTTTCTATGAAGCTTGAAGTCATTTTCGTCCAATGAATATATCAACAAATAATAGTCTGTTTCTGTACCCTTACTGTATTTTTTTATTTGATGCATAAAAGCATTTTGACAAAGATGCTTAAAACATATTATAATTCATTAAAAAATCGCGGGTTATTCACGTGAATATACTGAGAAAAAACTAATTTCGAACCATAGAGAGGTCCTTCTTTATGAGCAGCTTGCGCGGTCGCGGCGATGTACTATGACTATTGACTGTAGGCTACGGGACATTCACGTGAGTAAGTCGCGATTTTTAGTTTATTTAGTATGTCTCATGATAGTTATTATTAAAACATATTATAAATGATGACTGCCTCGTTGGCCGAGTGGTCGCAAGTGCGACTGCCGGGTAAGGGGTCTCGGGTTCGATTCCCGTGTCGGGCAAAGTATTACTGGGTGTTTCAAAGAATTCTTAGTAGTAGCACGGAGTCTGGATTGGTGCCCGGTATAGGTTCACCCCCTATTACATGGGACTTGCATCATAAATAGTGAAAAGTGGGTGTTACATTGTACAGTGGCATAATGTGCACCTCTACAGCGGCATAATGTGCCTACCCCTTCGGGGATAAAAGGCGTGATGTTATGTTATGTTATTAAAAACTAGCTTTCACCTGCGGCTTCCCTCGTGTCACAAAAGAATAAAAAGTAGCCTATGTGACATATATCAATACACACAGCGTCATCTATACCAATACTTTTGTTTTCCCTCGGGAATATCAAATTTTTCCGGGATAAAAAGTACCCTATTATTTAATCCAGACTTCTAACTTTACGTCTGCAAAAATTTAAAGCAATCGGTTTAGTAGTTACGGCGTCAAAGCGGACCAAACCAACAAACAAACAAACAAACTCACTTTCCGATTTATAATATTAGTAAGGATGATATGCATTGACAATTTTGTAAAAACCGTCGTATTCGGTATTTGTCCAGGGTAAGCGTGTGACGAAGGTAGCTTGTGGCAGCGCGCACACGGTGGCGGTGTGCGTGGAGGCCCCGCGAGCGCCGCGGCCGCCGCCCGCGCCGCCACTCGAGTGCCATCTACTCAGGGACCTGCCGCCGCTACTTACGTGCAACAGGCTGGTCAGTGACACACTTAATGTTTTCTACCTTTGTTTAAGTCTATTGACAGGTACAAAGTGTTTAATGTAAACTTTGGTATTGAAGTCTTTCGATAAAAGTGTCTTATGATATTGTGGTTCGAGTTCCTTTCGTAAGTGCTTCCAAAATGTAGCCATATATTATTTTACGTCATCTAATAACTTCTAAACTAGATGATACACTTTTTGTGATGTGATTACCATATTGAACAAGACAAAATGTTATATTTGTTAGGAAGTAGCACAAGTAAGTTTGAAACACTTTTACTTACAAAATTTGGCAATATTTGTTTTTTTATACTTAATAGTTAATTAATCTTGAATATTTGACAAAATTATGAATATTGTTTTAGGTACTACTTCATCAGTTTTCGGAGCTGGTTTGTCCGAACCTTCCGTTGTTGATCCTCGACGGTCCCCTAGACCAATTGAGGACTCTACTATTCTACAGTGTCAAAGAAGCTGCGTTTAGAAAGGTAAGATATACATGAATTCGGTAAAGTCTGTGTGTGTGTCAATTTGAAGAGTAACTTATTGATCTTTTTATTACTAAAACTTTATTCTTGCTTTGTCTCATAACTAGATTGAAGTAAGAACTGAGTTTTAATCAAATAGGACAGTCAAAATATCACAATTTTGCCGAAAGCTTTTCTGAACTGAGAATTTGACCTATTTTTCATATGAAATGTGTCAATTTAACAATCACACATTATGAAACAAGCCATTATAATAATTTGTCACAGGCGATATTATCAACGATGACTCGGGAACGGCAACACGGTCCAGTAGTGGAACTGTCCCGCGTGGCGGCACGTCGCGCCCGGCGGGGCGGGACGGGGCTGGCGGGCCCCGCCGGGATGCGCTCCGTCTTCGGACAGATGGTGGCACGACTACCTGTACTCACACAAGAAGCACTCGGATTGCCACAACGTGTATGGAAGGTTAAGTTTGTCGGTGAGCGATTTTGTGTTAATTAATACATTTTTAACAATTAATTTTTGTAATGAGGTCAAAATAAAAAAAAATGATTAAGGTACCCTAAAGTGTTTTATAACCTGTGAATTAAACTGAAATTGTAATGATACATATGAATGAACAAACGAATTCTAAATTAAATATTATTTTTTTATAAAAATGTTATATTATACTTAAGATGACGATAATGACAAGTTTGACAATACAATACTAAAATGAGATAATAGACCTTTTCCTTACTGCACGTTAAACTGCGACAGTTTCACTTACAATATATTAATGTCGCAGTAAGATAGATAAAGCCGTAATATAGTTATATCCCTAGGGATATAATCATATACCGGGACATAGTTATACGAAAGCGATTCATTACTATCTCACTAGGGATATAGTTATAAAACGGACCAAGTTTAGTGATATACTTATATTACTAGATGAAGTTCAGTGTTTTAAATATATTAGGGTTTGTCTCAAAAAAGTCATATTGTTTCATATTGTCATCATATTGTAGTATATTAAAGCTTATTTATTCTCAAACATTTTTGAAAAATTGAAAGGAAAATTACAAATTTGTGAGACTTTTTTGAGACAGACCCATTACTTGATTAAGCTTAGTGAATTAGAAATCTACCATAGGTATAGTTATAATTAAATAAAACAAAGTTTATTGGTTTTATCTTTAAATCAACTTTAATGTCTTAAATTTTGACTGACTTTACAATACTTTGTGACTATAACACGGGTTAAAGTAATTATAATTAAAACAATCATATTTTTTAGAATTTAAACTTTAACAATATAATCATTTTTATTTATATAGATCAACAAGCTGAGATCTTGGTTTCTTTATAAGTATTTTTAATTTTTGTTCAGACAATAAGAGGAATCATGACATTTAGAATTACATAGCACTGAATGCTTCTTGTGTATTCGATTTTTTACAGGAACATTTTAAATAACCTTGGCCACCAAAGCGCGACAATTTTTGGCAAATTTCTCTCAGTGACAAGTTTTCATTTGATATAGGATCATTCAAAGTAATGTTTGACTCCGAAAGCTATTTCACTAAACTTAATCTAGTAATATAAGTATATCACTAAACTTGGTCCGTTTTATAACTATATCCCTAGTGAGATAGTAATGAATCGCTTTCGTATAACTATGTCCCGGTATATGATTATATCCCTAGGGATATAACTATATTACGGCCACATCTATCTTACTGCGACATTAACACTATGTCCAGGTGAGAGTGTAGACGACTGTGGCGGTGGATACAACGAGAGTATCGCGGAGATGTGCGAGGAGTTACAGAACGGGTCGCTCCCACTACTGATGGCCACGCCCAACGGACGCGGGGACGCCGGCGCATCTAGAGACGCATTCTTATTGAACCCCACCGCTAATACCCCGCTACATCTCAACTGCTTCCGATTTCTTGGTACGTCCATATTGTTCTTAGTAAGGTGGTCTAAAGTAGTAGTTCTGTGAGGTTGGGTAGGTCTACAAGCGACGTACCTAATATATTTTCTATTTTGTCTCATAATTATGTCAATGGGTTATTATTGAATGTTGACCAGTTTGATGCAGTCTCAAAATATTGCAAGACTTTCAGTTAAATATGTACTATTTTTATACCTTTTTTATGTATTGCGACAGATATTATGGTTTGTCTAAAACGTGTGCATACTGTATGATAGTAGAATCAGTTTCTATCTACTCACACCCGAATCGATGAAAAAATTTGCTAAATTAGTATAATTACTACAAATCTATATTAAATTCAGCAGCAGATTTATTATAGTGGTAAGTGAACATTTTCATATGTTCACTTACCACTATAATAAATCTTCTAAGGGCCGATTTTTCAATCATCAGTTAATTCTTAACTGTAGAATAAAATTGTCATTTGACAGTTTTTAGTATGGAAGAATTGTCAAACATTTAAAGTTATTCGTCAGTTAAAATTTATCTGGCGTCGGAAAAATCAGCCCTAAAATGAACTTTAATTATTCCCACACAGGTGTATTAATGGGCATCGCAATTCGCACTGGCTCCCCGCTATCCCTCTCTCTAGCGGAGGGAATATGGCGACAACTAGCTGGACAGCCACTGCGGCCGCAGGACCTGGCTGAAGTCGACAAAGATTTCCTGCCTGCACTGCTGTGTATTAGGGATATGACGCCTAATAATAAGGTAAAAACTAACTACAAACGTTTAATATGTCAGAAAAGCAAAATAAATTTTAATTTAAAAGGGCACTTTTAAATTGAGTTCTATATATAGCGTGTTAAGGATCAGATTTGCGCTCCTTAAACAAAAATAACTCATCGTATTCCTGTCTCAATCATTTCTTTACGAAAAGATTGCAATGCTTATGTCATTAGGCACATTTAAAAGTCAACTAATAAAAATATTAGATTTTATAAATATTTCTATTTTGACAGGAACTACAAAACTTGGAGCTTCCATTCTCGATTCCATCAGCGGCGGGTCACGAGGTGCCTCTGTCGACGCGACACAAGCGCGTCACGCCAGACAACAAGGACGAATACGTGCAGCTCGCTCTGCATTACAGGTGAATGAGTTTGATATAACTGTAATATTTTTTTTAAACTTTTAATGTACACAAAATCAAGTAATGGTACATAAGGCGTACATTAATGACATATGGCATTCTCTCCTAGGCAACCTTACGGTTAAATAGAAAATCGGCGAATACAGGCATGTGTAATTAAAAAGAATAATGTAATTATAAGGAATAAATAATATTAAATGTGTCCTAAACTATCAACAGTTTTATGGAATGTACGAAATTCTGAAAGTATGCGCCTGATTTTAATAACATTTTATCTTTAACAGTCCAGTTTTGTAGATGGTTTCACAACAACGCCAAAGACCAATAACCGACACGCTCCGCTAAATAGAAGACTTTGTACATTCAAACGTGCAAATCTCTGAAACAATCTGACGGATTTGAAAAATATCCCTTGGCAAACCTTAATCTTAGTGTCCGTTTTATTATTTTTTATAGATTTCTGAAAGTTCTCTAATATCATACTTACAAATCATCGATATCACAGCATACATATACAACAATTTTAACAAATATACAACCTCTTCCAGACTTCACGAATTCGACGAGCAAGTCCGCGCAGTCCGCGACGGTATATCCCGCGTGATCCCGGCGCCATTACTGGGGCTGTTCACCGCGGCCGAGCTGGAGACACTCGTCTGCGGCTCCCCCGACATACCCGTGCAGGCACTGCGAGCCTCCGCCACTTACAAAGGTAAATTATATAACAGCTAGTCTTCATATCGTACCTCCGGAGCTATAACGTCACTTATGTATTGCGGGGGCCCGCGCGCAACTGAACAATGAAACGTTGTTTCTCCCAGTGCCGTCCAGATTAGCGCCAAAACCGTAACGACAGTAATGCCCTCACAATGTCAGATTGCTTACTACACAAATGACAATAACGCACCAAGTAAAGAGGTGAATTTGGAGTATTCTTTCATAATCAGTTAAGTTTTGACAAAAATTGCATATGTACCTGACTAAAACATTTTATGTTGGTGATGCGTATAAATGATTTTGTTTACCTTGCTTATTTTGCTTACACAGACAAGCCTGAATATGACTCCCATAATGGGAGTCATATTCAGGCTTGTCTGTTCAGGCTTGCTCAAGAAGGAATGGGACTCCCATTCCTTCTTGAGCTAATGTGCCATCGGTTGCAAGCTAATATTGGAAAATGTATAATCACCTTCCCAATTTTTGCAGGTATCGAGCCCAACGCGCCTCTAGTGCAGTGGTTCTGGGAGGTGATGGAGGAGCTATCTGGCAGCGAACGAGCATTGTTCCTACGTTTTGTATGGGGACGGACTCGTCTGCCCAGAGCGCCACAAGACCCTAGGCAAAGGGACTTTGTTCTACAGGTCAGAGATAATAACATTAAATTTTTCTTACTTGAATTTCCTACTTTACATTATGGATGTTCGTTGTGCTATTTTTTTAGACTACTCACTGTTTATTGAAACTTAAAAAAAAACGTTATTTTTTCTTTTAATCAACAATACTAAACTTCTTAATTTATTACAGGTGTTAGACAAGTACCAACCGCCAGACCACTTCCTACCCGAGAGCTACACATGTTTCTTCCTTCTCAAGATGCCAAGATATTCGTGCAAGTCTGTTCTACGGGAGAAATTACGGTAAGACTTACGGCTTAACAAGTTGTTAGTCACGATCCGTTCACAAAATATTGTTTGATATAAAACTTGTATTATTTGTTCTCAGATACGCGATCCACTTCTGCAAGAGCATAGACACAGACGAGTACGCACGCGTAGCATTGACTGCAGCTGAACGAGTGTCCTCGGAGGAATCTGATTCTGAAGCAGATTTACCAACGCCGGTAGTGAACCCCCCACCTCTGTACTCACTGAGTAGAGCGCCTACGTGGCTCTGAGACCGCGCCGGTGGTCCTTGGACCATACACGCGGACCTCGCGTTACTCGCCGCCCGACAAGCTTAGTCAAACTAAAAGTTGATGTCATCGGGCTGACGAGATACCTAAATGGAACTCCAAAGACATTTCACCACGTGATAGGCAGTGAATCTTTGACTATTTTCGATACATATTGAAACAATACGGAAATATAACCAGTGAATATTTAAGGTGTTCTAAAAAAGTTATTTTTATATAACTTTACGCTTAGTGACATTGAAATATGTAGCGGTTATTGACATAGGAATAGTCAACTTCTGCCGAAAAGAAGATATGTGCTTGTAACGGCATGTGTTTTCCTTTTGAAGCGTCCAGCTTATGTTGTATTAAATGGGACGACTTTACATTAAGAATCTTCACCTTGCTTGTGCGCATGAGCATCCGAACCTAGTCTTCATAAATGTGTTACTAAGGTCACTGACACCACGCACTTGCAAGCTTATCCTAATCGTGTTGTTTATACACGTCACAGGACAAAAGCTTCGTTAGCATTTCACAAAATTATGACTGTTGCGTATTAGCAACGTTCTTACTTCGAATACTCTTAGAAATTACTCGTTGTAAATCATGATATTTTAACCGTAGAATATTATACTCGTATGTTCACTGATCAGTGAGACTTCCTTATATTGTACGTGCAATATAATATAAGTCAACGTTACAATTACCGAATCGGATTTTTCAATTCCAGCATTCCATCCATAGCTTAGGTACCGAACTCGAGCAATTTTCGTACTTATGCAAATGTGTTTAAGAATTATAATTGTATACAACGATCGGCAACACTGCCACATTCCATTTTAACGTATATTGTAACGCTTCGTAATCTCATACTACCATTTAGTATTGTGTCCAAAATCAGTCTTTTATCTACTTTATTATCACCATTTTTATATTGAATATCAGGGGCAATGTATTAAGCAATAACATGTGAAGCTAGATATAAATCTGGTTTTGGACATTTCATATTTTAAGGAATGAAAAAGCCCCAAGGAATGGCGATAAAGCGACGGAAAGGAATGTCTTGTAATGCATTGAACAATAACTTAAATGCTCGTACGACGATGGATGTAATATCTATGTTCCTAAATCCAAACTTATAGTACGTTAGAAACACAAAATTTGGGATCAATTCAGCATTCTGGGGACATCAGTTTCATGGCTCTAATATGGAAATGAAAATGACAGTTTTCCTTAAACTCGAATAATTTCACGATCAATTTGAAACATTATACTTTGAAATAAAAAGAAAAAGTTATCATACAGTGAAAGAACCAAAATAAACACAAATTGACTGACTGAAGCATGGAACTGTGAATACTGTGATGTTATTGGCCGACGAGGGTACGAATGTCTTAGATAGGATTTGTAAGTAATGCATTTCGCAGATCAAACATTTTAAACTAGTCACTTACCGCAATTTGTATGTAGTATTGCCAGCATGATATTTTATGCGCATCAATATACGACAACGTAGTCAGAATGCTGCTTGGGTTTTAATAATGTAGTGTATAAAATACATTTTTACATCTAACATGTTGCCAATTATTACTATTATTAAATAAGTAATTGGGTTCATAATGCAGGGTAAACAACTGACAACACTGCATTTGAAATGGCAACCCCTAACCAGTATTGCTATAAATATGAAATGTATTTTTGCATTTTAAAATAATAATCGTAGAATCAAAGTTGTTACTAAAGCAATATTTTGTATTGCGTATACAATTTATTTTTGGCAATATAAAGGGTCTGTTTGACTGTTCTTACACATAGTTAGGAATCAATCTACATATTCATTATCAAATTCGGGAAGACACCCTAGGTCAAACTAAACTTCGTGAATTATTAAGTTATATGTTTATAAAACCTATTATCTCCAACTTTAATTAAGTAAACAATAATTTCACGAAATAGTTGCTTCGCTAGTGTTATTAATCGGTAGGCTTTTGGTGCTAGAATTTCACGATTAGTCTTAAATTTTTATACTGAAATATATAAATGCACAAATGATTATAAAATTTATGTAAAGTTCTGCTTTATTGTCATATTGTTTGAACAAATTATGTGTTGTATTTTAATTATTTCTGCTATAATAATATATTTGGTTGTTAAGTAATTTGTAAATATATGTTATTTCGTCTATATACTTTTACATTCAAATTACTCAGTTCATTGAAATTCCCATTGTGCCTACATTTTCCATTTGTAGTCTGGTTTTGTATCATCCTGTAGATCAGACATTGTACCACCAAAGAATTTTTATTTAAGAGAAACAAGAATTATTTACTTTTGAGATCTGAAACTAAAGCTTTCTTTGTGATCTATCCTATGCAGCATTATTTATTTTAAATGGCTATAGAATTATAAATACAATATTAATTTTAATTATGTGTTTTATTTCTGGTTCTTAATTTCCAAAGAATACTATAGTCAGGCACTGAAATGTAGCAGAATGAATACTGTAAAATTCCTTGAATGTTTTCTTAAAAGTTTGTTATTAGAAAAAACAAAAGTAATTAATTTTTAAATGAAATTCAAAAGAGAGTTCACATGATTTATTTTCTATATAACTTACATGTTGCCCTTAAGGAAATTAAATGTACTAATATGATCACAAATGAAAACCATAATATGCGAATTACTTCTTCGACTTAGGTTTAAGGGTGAAGTATAGGATCACTGCGCCCATGACTGCATAAGTTGCTTTGGCAGTCTGAAACAAAGATTAGAAAACCTTTATACAAGACTAGTTTTGTCATTTGATGATTTTAAGGGTAATCATTTTAATAAAAGATGCAAGTGGTGAGTTGTCATTCGACATGGAGGACCAAGGGGAGGCCTTTGTCCAGCAGTTGTCTTTCTTGAACGTCTTTCGGCTGTTGCTGATGATGATTTTTATAAAAAGAATTATGGTTTTAAACTCTTAAATAGTTACAAATAATGCAAGTAAAATTATTCTAAGTACAAACTACAAGATACATTGGATGCACATCAAATAGCCAATCAGTCAATATAATTTTTAGACAAGACTTGATGATGTCTACATATTAATTACAGAACGTGCTTTACTTATAATAATTGCGTTTATTTCGCCAAGTAAGACTAATTAGGAATCCAATAGGAATCACCATAGTAAGAACATTTTACGTACTTAACCTATAAGGTTTGCGATCTTTTTATAGTTTGTAAAATAGTATAAATGAGTACTCACGTTAGCTCTGCCCCTGTTTGTTTGGCTGTTGAAATATTTGGACAAGCCCTTAAGCTGGGATTCGTCGACAGAACTGTCTCCGGCCATTCTACAATAAAATAATTTAAATCACTGATTAAGTACAAAATATATTTCGTAATAAATAATAGACCAACGACTGCTTTTATATAATATTGTACAGCGTACAATGGATTGTAAATAACTAGATTTTATGCAAAATCCATGAAAATTACCTGACAGAAAGTTATTTTAACCCTTATGTAATAACGCACAGTAGGTACAATTCCCAAAGTCGTGTAAAACTTAGAAATAAATCGAATTTTTAGCGCAGCATTGACAACGGTATAGCTTTATTTCGATTTCTACGAGAGTGAAAGAGATAAGAACACAGATATGTTTAAGAACTTTTATATGCCAACTGGTATATCCAGATCTGTGATCCTACTGTCAGTCAGTAGATAGTGTCAGTCAACGTTATGTTATTACTCTAAAAAGGATATTAATTTCAAATTAAAAAATAGGCACTTAATTTAAAATTTTTAATTAATGCACTAACACTTCTTTTTCTTGGATCCTTTGAAGAATTTTAAGTAGACAATACAAGCACCAATTAGACCGAGGGTCACTTTTGATGTCTGTAAAATAAAAGAAAAGAGTTCCTCTGATTTTAAAGATAATTATACTTAATTTAGTAATTCTAGTATTATTTGGGTATCCCAGCCAACCCAAAGCTCTTTATCAATAGCCATTCGTAGTTTGATGAATAGTCCACATATTTTTAAGTAAACACACTTGTAAATCCTGCTATCTCAAAATCTAGCGGCCTTAGTTAAAAAATAACTACGTTATCTAATCCTTATAGTCACATCACCCTTTGTCAATTGAGGCACAGGTTTTGGGGGGGACGTGGCAGTAGCCTAAGCCTGGAGATTACAACGAACCTCTATTAAATGATTTAATTTAATCTCATATCTCAGAGGGGCATGGCGATCAGATTGATCCGCGGATATCGCACAACCTCCGGTGAGGCGGTGAACCTCCTTACCGAATTACCACGGTGGAATCTTGTGGCGAAGGGGCTCCCGCACGTGTTTTGTTTGCGCGCGGAGGCACGTCGCCAGGGCGAAACACCGTTGCCGCGCCAGATTAGTGTCTGGCGGGATAAGCTCCAGCGCGATCTCATGGCGGAATGGCAGCAACGACTGTCGCAACTGAGGGCTGGGCTCGCTATCATTATACCGGTAAGTCTCCTCTTTGAGGAGTGACTTGAGAGACGCTACGGCATCCTCACCTACTGCCTGACGCAGGTGCTTACTGGACACGGAAGTCTCGGTAAGTTCCTGTTTTGGATTGGGCGAGAGGAAACGCCCGGGTGTCATCACTGCGAGAACCGCCCGGAGGACACGGTGGAGCTTATGGTGGCGGTGTGTCCTGCGTGGGCTGAGCACCGCCGTGTCCTCAGGGATGTGATCGGCGACGGCGACCTCTCGCGTCCGGCTCTGGTTCAGACCATGGAACGGAGCGAGGGGGACTGGGATACCGTCTTCTCCGTCTGCGAAGCAGTCAGGCTGGCTCCTTAGCTAGCTAGTTCCTTAGTTAGCTAGGGAACGAAACTCCTCTGCGCCTCTCTCTCTCTCTCTCGCCTGCGGACGGCGAGCACGGATGACTCGCCGCCTGACCAGAACCAGGCCCGAGCATACGGCGCGTCGCGTTCCGCGCGTGCCTCAAGGAGCGATCAGACCACCACAGATGGGGCCCAACAGGGTTGATGCCGATACGGAACCGCGGAAGACTTAACGGGATGCCGGGGCTCCGTCTCGAAGTGCAGAAGTAGGAAAGGGGTGGTTTTTAGTCAGTAAGTGTCTGACACTCCTCACTCGGGCGGGAGAAGTAATTGGATGATTCTCCCCCCATAAAAATCTTTAATTTATAACATTTACATTATTTTAACGTATACATGCATAATTCACTCTGATCGTTTCTAGTTTTTTATTTATTAGTGAAATTCTAGCTATGAATACTAGATTAACGTGGTTTGAACTTACATTAGCTCGGCCTCTATTTGTTTGACTGTTAAATAAACGATTAAATCCTTTCAATTTTGGGTCGTCCTCAACTCCTGCCATTCTAAAATTGTAGTTATTTCAAATTTCAAGAATGATTTAAATTATTTTCCCAAATAAATATTTATAAAAAACATGTCAAGTCAAGAACTGACATTATGTACTTGGTATTTTTTTATTTACAAATAGGCATATAGGCTTCCCACTGTTATGCTATTTACTTGAAGCCAACTTGAACCTTCCTTAACTTCCAAAGACGAGTAGGGTAAACCAAAAAGTATGTATAATGTAATTGGAATAACTCCTTTTTGGGTAGTCTGTTCCTCTATACTTATTATACTCTATGGAAGTCTGTTTAAAATATTATCATTCCTCGTAGGAGTTTAAATTACATAGGTAGGTAATTACAATTAATTGGCGCCACAATGAGATAGTAGATCACAAAGAGTATATTAAGTATAGGAGAAGTAAATCATTAAAACGACATTATTCGTATTGCATTTGATAAATGCGTTTAATTGTTTATCTTGATTTATTTTTTACAAAACACTTCACAAAGACACATTTTCGAAAATTTCTGGGAATTCAATTCAACAGACAATACAAATTATATTCTTTAATTCATCAGTCAATAATCTTTGGACAAAAATGTTGTCAATAAAAAGTTACAAGCAATTTACATAGTAAGAATTAGTCGATAATAACAACAGTACATTTCAGTACTTATTGCAAATATAGATTTGTGTACTTATCATTTACTTACAACATAATTTCATTCCTATTGGAATTCATAATCTTAACTAATGATGGACTAGTATTCAATACAATGAGATATATCAACATAATACTATCCAACCATCTTATCGTATTTTTTCATTTATATCTTATCTTATTGTATCAAAAATATATAACGCTTCATATATAAAACTCTTTAAATTGCTTCATTTGTAATATAAGCCACATACTTAAGTTTAAGGACATCAAACCATTGCACTTTTAGACTAATTAAGTACACTAACTTTTGAGCATGTCAAAAGATGTAAAAACCATTTATTAATCTCTCACAAATCTCTTTCGAATCACGACAATGTTGTCATTAATTACTAAGGTAATATAGAATACACTATCAAATCATGTTGATATTGTCCTCTTTTCACAGAGAAGATCACAGTTTAGTTAGGGCCAGTTGTTTTAAGCATTGACATTAATATTGCACTAATCCCTCCACTTATGCTAGAGTTTGAAAATAATTGCTTGTTTGAATAATGCAACCAAGTGTATAGAACTATAGTATAAACTCATTAGTTCTGCAAGTGGTCTCGTCGGACCGTGCCGCTTCAACTCCTGGCCCTGAATGCAAAGTCCATAAGAATGCACTCTCCTATATTAGAAGGTCTTCTTCCCAGTCTTCTTTCTGTCTCTCTGAGACGGACACTGAGGGTCGCGATAATTGCTTAAGCTCATCATAAGTGCGCGGAGGAATGGGATTGTCACTGAGATCTACGTACTCTAGAGCGCGGGATCTGGCTAATCTGTCCACATCGATTTCTGAAAATGAGAAAGTACATGTTACATTCAGTAAAATCAGAAATCAAAAGCTATGTTAAGTTTAAGATTTGTGTGAGTGCTTCGTCAATTTGCACCATGAGATTGTGGTGATCAATGCTTAATTGCTCATTCCTTCTTTGAGTAACAGAAAACCATTATTACTTAATCATTGAAACATCACAGGCTGATCTATCAATAAATTCTAGAACCCAAAACATATTCTAAGAATATGCCAGCCAAACTATTACCTTCAACTACACATAAATAAAAGTTTCAAGTACCAATGATCTGATTGTGATGCGCAAGCAGTGTGTGCAGACTGGGGCACTGGAAGGTGATGTGAGGGAGCGCCACAAACGTGTTGTGAGAGATGTCCAGCCGCTCTAAGCAGGCAAGTGTACACAGCTCATCTGGAAGCTTCGCCATTTGGTTGTTGGACAGGTTCAAATCTGGAATTGCGATATTTTAAATTAACAACTTTTTTTTAATTTGAATACTAAAATGTTATTGTTTATCTGACAAATCTGAATAATCTTTTTATGCCAAAAGAGTTTAGTAGAGAACCTGCGATCTTAGCTAGGTAGCCAGGTCTTTGACCCCTTGACCAATGAGACCACAAGCAGTAAAATATTAGTAATATTACATAGTTTAATTCGGACTTAAAACCTAACAAAAATTAAAAATGACTAAAACTGACCTGTAATTAAGCTAAATTTGACTGCAAACTTAGGAGGTATCTTAGTAATAACATTTCCGCTGAGATCACAACTCTTGAGCTCTGTGTGTCGCATCAGATGGTACACAGCATCAGGTACTTGCATCAATTGACATTCTGACAAATCTGAAACAAATGAACAAGAGTACATTACAAACTTGGTTGGTACTACCATATGCTGGAAAGACATATGCTGGAATACTGAAACGTTACTCAATTTTAAGTCGTGCTTAAATATCGTGCTATCTTTGTTATTTCACAAAGAATTATTGGTGACAGAACTATACTTAAGCGTGACTTAAAATTGAGTAATGTTTCAGTATTCCGCCAATAGTAATTTATTATTTTCTTTAAAAATTTATAACAATTTTAGGACTTTCTACTGGGTTTTGTGTGTGTTTAAAAACATTGAAATGAATCACACACCTATACACATCCTACCCAAACCCGGACCAACAATTTATGGATCACACAAATAGTTGTTTACCACAAGAATTGTGCGGAATAGTTGAAGAGTTAGAATCATGATAACACCTCATTTTCTTATCAGTCAGCGAAAGAGACCAGACTAAGTATGAGTAATTATAAAGCAATATTGATTGTATAAACTCTAGAATGTGTCACAATCACATATTTATAACTCTGATTAACTATGCTAATCAGAATGGTTTTATCATAGTTTAATGATAGTCAAGATATGGTAAAGTAGAATGTTTCAAAGAAATATGTTGAAAACAATAGTAATTAAATCTTATTTATCAATACTTCGGCCTAAGAAAGATTCAGATTCATTCAGAAGAACCTTCCAATAATGTTATTGTTACATCTCTACAGACTCGGGTCTATATCCTCATCATAAAATTTCCACATTTCTTAATTTTTATAATTATGGAAATGTTTGATACAGTTATTCAACTTTGATCTATATGTTGAATATTAATAACCCACTGTGAATCCAAGTCCAATCATGCAATACACTTCAATTATAAGAAAATAACTGAAGTTCGATCTAATAATAAGGTAACAATAGAGTAGGCCAACTAATTGAATTGCCCTATTTATTTCAGTGCGCAATTAGCACTAAATACTTAGGCTGATTAAGAAAAAAGTGTTTAGTTATGCTCATAAATTTTCGAAGCAGTTTTAGGACACATTGCAATCAGTTTATTAGAGCAGAAAGCGTGAGTAGTTACGTCATTAACTAGAATATGTTCGCAGTTTCAATTAGCCTTGTATTTAATAACTGTTAATCATACCTAGTGCTTGAGTTTTTTGAGCATCTTCGCACTTTAATACCACTCGAGTTACTGCTAGAGCCATTTTGATACTTATACACTAACTCTTGATTTAACTAGCACCAGCGGACTCACTAACTAGGAACGGGATCACGGGTATCGGCGCGAGTTCCTAAAGTTATTTTTAAACAGCTACATAAAATATTTCAACTCGCGAAGCACGTAGCGAACTATTTATAAATTGGCAGTCAACTTTTTATTGTTGTATTTAAACAAAAACGTCCAGATTAAGTTTTTATAACAATTATGCTAAATTAATGTTAATATTTCGCGTATCAATATAAAATTAGGTAAAACTTTTGATTGTGTTTCCTCTTCGCTTCGATTTTGTTTGACAATTTGTTTGTTGAATTCTGCTTTTGACGTTTCACAATCAGCTGTTTGTCAGTTTATAAAGCACGTTCCAAAACCATCTTTTTTTAAATGTTTTTTCCTCAACAAATCTCAAAATCTCTTACATGATACTTGATTTTTATATTTGGTCTAAGCATTTGTTTTTCTTCTATTCTAATACTAATACATTATTTAGTTATAGTTTAGCAATACTTGAAATCGTATAAAAACACATTGTTTTGATGAATCATCCATCACAATCATCAGCCACAGGACTCATACATAAGACATCAATTAATGAACAAAGGCTGTCTAGTTTGACCGATTAGAAGCAACCTTCATCAAGTTTCTCCCTTGCGGGGTCGTAAGCTTACATGCAAATATTTTATAATACAAGTCAAGGAAACTTACATAATTTTTTGAATTAGAATTTACAAACTTAAATTATTACCTACCTATTTGGTTAAATATTCAGAAACGAAGTGAAAACAAAGAATACGTACTATATATAATAGTTTCATGATTTGTTTTGTATCTAGATTACAAATATCTTTACCTACCTACTTCTTGTTGTCATCATCAACAATGAATGAATCACGTCGCTACAAGGAAGTGTTTTAACGAGCAGTGACCTCTCTACAAGCCGGCACTACTGTATAAGGAATAAATTGGTTAGCTAAGGCCAACATGTGTTGAACAGGCGAGTTCAACCCGTTCGCGTTTGTAAATCATACGCACGCGCATGTGAGATGTTCTAAATCTATCGCACTCGACGAATGGCGTCGTCTATGGCGCGGAATCGTTACATGTGCGGGTCTTCCGCGTTTGTGCATTCTTTGTGCTAGGTTTTCCGGGAGCCTATATGGAATGGATGTGAACGTGGATTACTTATGATAAGAAAAATTAAATCTACTTTATAACATAGTTACAGAAACCGTTATAAGAGACTATTCAAATGTAGTGGGTTAACTAAATCGGTACCTAATTATCTACAATAAAATGAATAGATACCTATTATAAGTATCTGATAAAAGTGTTATATACTTAACAACAATACAATAACAAGCCATCATCATGCAAGCATTCTGCTTACAGTGGGTAACTAATTGACAAAAATAACAGCGATACTGTTGAAATTAAGTGTCAGGACGTAGTTTAACTTTGCTTGAGTATCATTTTATAACATCAACTTACATCGCCATTAGTTAATTAAAGACACGCAAAACTATGATCCGCGTTCTTGTTTGGACGTTCGCACATGTTTGTACTGCGCAGATTTCACTTCTCCAAAATAACATACACTAATATTAGGTATTACGACTTTGTACGGTAGCCAGATTTTTGTTTTTATTCGTGTATTTTTACTGCACAAAACGCTACATGGCAAGCAATAAATATTTATCATCTTTTGACACGAGTAGAACTGTGACCAAACGTTTGTAAAGGAATGGAAACGTTTTCCTCTGGTATATAACAATGACACGGTGTAAGATCTTTGTACTCATGTTTACAACACATTTCTTACGCAGTTGCTGGCTTTACATTACTATGATATAGTTGCAAAAAACGCGATTGTGTATCACAAAGAATTAATTAACCATATGAAATTAATCCGTGTAACAAAGGCCAGTTACAACTGGGTCTGGCCTCGGTCAGTTTCACAATTTTTACACGATATCTTCGTCTTCGTTTACGAAAGTCGAATGCAACAGAACACTCATTTGAACCTCGCGGTTATGCAAACGGGCATATTTCGCGTAATTATTCATTCGAGATACCGCAAGGCAATGACTACGTTATGTCATATGCGATAAGGTTGGGTTTTGTTCGTGGTTTGATGAATGAGTCATTAGCGTTCGCTTGGTGTTCTCTGATGATGTCCTCGGGAGAGATATAAGCGAGATTTGACGTAATTGTGTGACAAAAAGTAGCGGTAGTAGAGAGTTGTTACGTGGAAGTGGTGATTAAGGGCCTTTATGTACAAATTGCTACATTATAACAGCTATTTAAATTTCTGTGTACCAGAAAATTTAACAATAGTGGAATAGGTACCTACCGATAGCAAGTACCTAAAAAGCAGCCCAGCAGGCAACGTTATATCGTTGTTCTACATTTGAAAAGCATAAGATCAAGTTAAAGTTTTCATAATAATTATGTTTCTGATATTTCGGCACATGTGGAAAGCCTGATTCATTCGCTTAGATACTTAGATATTAAATAATTTATTGGTTATGAATATAATTATAACTATTTCGTATGTAGTAACAACGTGCGCCATCCATCTTGTTAAGACATTTAAAGTTTTAAAGCTGATAAAGTGAGAAGTCTGTCTATCTGTGAGTCTAGAATCTACCTATGTTATTTTATCCGATAACCTACCATAGGTACTTTGTAAGTCCTTTTTCTCATGCCCTTCAGAGTCTATGTCGCAATGTTTTGTTTAGCAACCTAAATACACAGCAAAAACTCCAAATCATCTTCGAATAGAAATTCTATTTGCGGATTACCTAAGTACCTATTACGTATGAGCAACACAAGTGAAATCTACGTAAGAACAATGACAATTAAATCGATTGTTATGTGATATCGATTGTCTACTCGTACTGTCTCGTATGCACGTTTTCATCACATGATAGAGTCGTGTTATTGCTCTAGACTAGAAGGACTTTATAAGCTTTCTAATTAACTAGCTTCTTCCGCGCGGTCTCACCCGCTCTTCTCAGCTCCTATTGGTCGTAGCGTGATGTTTTATAGCTTATAGCCATCCTCGATAAATGCGCTATCCAACACAAAAATAATTATTCAAATCAGACTTGTAGTTACGGAGATGAGCGCGTTCAAACAAACAAACAAAAAAACAAACTTTTCCGCTATAATAATATAAACGCTATAATAAGTATAAGATAACATTCTAATACTTAGTAGGACAAAGGCAAGTAGGTACTACACATATCTGCACAAACGAGCTGATGTATGTGAAGAAACAAATAATCGTACCAAATTCATTTGTTTTTTATTAGATTAAGAACAAATCAATGCAAAATAATGTAGAGGTATCTATCTACAACCTCTGCCTATATATTTGAAGAAAACCAATTTTATTTCAACTTTTCTATGTTGGTGTGTCTATGTGTCATCTCCTTACGAAACTGCTAAGCCGCTTGTGATAATACTTTAAAAGGATGTAAATATTTTGAAGATTATCATAGTATTTATCAAGTTTCGTTCAGGTGACGGATGGGTATCTACTTACTAGTCTATATCTACACTTTTAAACAAAAATGATTAATTGCATTATTGTTATTGTTATCAGTAAACAGCTGATTATTAGTCATGCATTATTACACAAGTAAACGCAAGTAATTTGAATATTTCCAATGAACTTTTATAATGTGATTTGTGATGCACTTTAATTTTATATGACCTTAGTTAATAGAAGGTAAGGCCGTTAGAATTTTTTAGTATTTTTTTATTGAAATTAAGAAGTAAAAAGTAATAACTTTCTGATTTTGCACAAGTCTTTGGCTACGTATATAGAAACGCATGTCTAGATTAACTATACATTTGGGAACGTCTGCTGCAAAAGTACAAACCATCTTCAAATTAATCCGAAAGACCAATGGATTATTTACCGAGACTGAGGAATCGAAGCCTCAATCTCGCAACAGACACACCTGACATTAGCAGCGTTATGTCCTATGCGTGGAAATCATGTTAGATGCTTATTAAGTTTATTTTTAACATTAAGATTAAAAATCTTCAATCATCAAGAAATACCGGAATGGCGGAATCCATCTTTGCAACGCAAAATGATAAAGATGCCGCGATACTTGATAAAGATTGCAAACAAACAATGAGTATTTATTGTTAGTATTGCTATCTTTTGTAATTGCGTTGCGTTCGATATGGAAATGTTTTGTTTACATTCTAAATTAAAAGAGTAATACCTACTTCAGAAGATTATTTTCATTTTTTTATGATTTTTTGGTCGGTTTCTCTAAATCGCGAAATTCTCAAAGTCGCTAAATAAATAGGAATAAATAATTAAGTAACAGCCTAATAAGTAACAACTTATAATGAATATGTCCTTTACAAAATACCTGATAGTTACCCACTACATTGTAATTACAAATTACCTAAGTTTTAATTACAATAATTGTAAATAAACCATGCATTTTAATTGGACGATAACATAAAACTACACACGAAATATTAATTTATACAAATAAAATCGTAACTTATTATGACATACATATTATATTATGCCATAAGTTGTTGGGCCAGTCCACTAATATGTCAGGGCCTTCATTAATTCATTGACTAATTTTCACACTCGTAACCTACAATGTTAGTAAACAGTAATCCGTATGATGGAGGTCATCTTCGCCTATTAATTCACACTCAATTTGACCCCGATTACACGACAGCCGCTCTACTTTCAAAGGGTTAAGACTTATTATCGTACCTTCTATAATCGATAAGATAATGACCATCAATTTGCGTAAAACAACAATGCTAACTAGGAAGCTAATGTGCGCAAAATATTAAGGTTTCTAGATTAGTTCGACGACCTTTACTATTCTTTTGTTAGGTACACCTGTAGGTACCTATCAGAATTAATTACATGACCGATGATGCCTGCTAAGTCCATGCTGCTAATAAATGCGAATTGCCATTTAGTTGTTTGATGTCTCTAAAACACTTCATGTTTTATTCATAGTGTGTTGTGGTTTGAGCACAAGTAGAACTGATTGACTACTAATGTTTTTGTTGTTATTTTTTTTATCTCGTTTATTTACATTTCGTCGCAATATTTTTTCTAAGTGATGTTGTTTTGATAGATGTAGCTTGTAAGATAAGATTTAAACAAAAACATAATTCGCAAGTAGTTAGGTACTTACCTAGTTGACTATTTTCCTGAGCATCTTCGCATCGTCCCACCACTCTGATGATGGCACGTCCAGCCAGCCTCGCGCAGATCATCATGGGTCGCGCCCGAGGGTCGCCTTCCTCCGCCTCACTGGGCATCCTCGCACCTCCATCGTATTCCGTAGGGGGCCTCATCACTGCACTTGATAAACAGTCACTGCACAATTCCTTAGTTAAGTCACTGCTAGGTCACGACTATGAAAGTCTTTCACAAGCTGAAAGAATCACGAATCATCTACCACCGCAGCGAAACGCGATGCGCCTGGTTCCACGGTAGCACTCTGGTAAAATTCGAGCGCCGCGTTCGCAGCTTGCCTTTATATCGTTGCCAAAACAAAGAAGCGTGGTGCGGGACAGAGACCGCAACAACAACAAATGTCCGTCTCACTCGCACCGTCTGCTGCGCAGTTGACGCAAGTTGGCTAGTGGCGGAAGCGTGCGGAAAATATTACTTGGGAGATGGATGAAACCAGATGAAACTTCGTCACGGGTTTTGTCCTGTCACAAAGGAATAGTAGTTTTCCGCTTGGATAAACAATCCTGCGATCTCGTTTTCAGCAGAGCGCATTGTCACGTCTTCAATGAGAGCATTGTGATTGTGATACAGAGCCCGTTATCTGATTGTATTGTTTGTGGGAATAATCGCTGTTTGAATGCATGTCGTTGATCAGCTGAATGTGAAAGGCTGGGCTGACGGTCGAACATGATTTTCCAGCCTAATTCACAACGTGCCATCAATGTGTTACATGTTGCAATTTATTGCGGACTCGTTCGATGCGCAAACTTGATTACAATGAATTAAAACGGTTTTATTTTTGAGTCATGAGCGCGTTGTTCAATAAGTTTCCTGGAATTGCATCATTTGAGAGTAAAAGTAAATCAAATGAATAGAAAGTGTATGTAGTTCATTATATTGTAACTGAATATGAACGGTTCCTCTCATAATTTCCATAACGGCCTTCGTTTACTTTACCGTCATCGATCGTGATTGAAGAAATCCGTGGAAAAGTGTTATAACTTTTAACTAATTAGTAACGCTTCGTTCAAGGACCGTTAAATGATTTCCGTTTATAAATCGTGTGGTAAACAGCATTGTGGCAGCCTGTTGCTCGATACTCACAGGCCAAGCATTACAGACCTATCGACTGACTTGTTCCTAGGTCTATATTTTTGTTATGACAGCGCCAAGGACGTCGATGGACATCATGATAGATTATTCAAAAGTAGAGTGCCTTCAATACCACGACAAAATATGACAACCTCTAGTTGGTTCTCTCTTTAAATTCAGAAAGGAAATAATGTGTCCAATATTCATCACTATATCAATAATAAATTGTTACGCAGAATATTGGTTACGAGAGTTTTTCTATAATCGAGCATAAAGTTCAAGGACCGAAATTATACAAACACGAAGAACATCCATGTATCTATTTGTGTTACTGAAGTGCGTTCCACGTACGATATAATTGCGTCAATTAAAAAGTTGACGTCCATAATGTCGTGCGTTCAACGCACTGCCTTGAAGTTTCGGCCAAAGAGAGTCGTAGATTTTCGCCAGATCTAACCTTGAATGTGTGCCAAAAACTATACTCCCGACTGCGGTGCTCCGATTAATATTTACAGTAAACTATTTATTTTTGGAAGATAAGCAGGGAAGTTTGAACTAGAACTAACTAGACCGTGTGTTTTTATTACAGCGTCTTAAAGGTGAATTTGTAAACAAAGAATGTTTATAATTTAGTGCGTGAGTAAAGGTAGCTTTTCCGCATAAAGTAGGTAGGTATAAATTAATATGCTAAGCCCACTAAATACTTAGTCTTGTTTTCTTTCTATCTCCAGATCAAAGAAAATCACTTACCTATGAGAAACCATTTTGTTTGCAAATCCAATATGAGACTTCGCGTTTGTATAGCGACATTTACTACACGATAGAAGTAGGTAGTCATAAAACGTGTGTCTGATTTTAGACCTTATTAGGTACCTGCCTATGGGTTAAATTCAACCAAACAAGAAGTATATACCTTCAACAAACATCCACATTAGAAAAATCTTCGCACCCAAAGCCAGGTGCAACAACTTCTGAAAAATGCAGCGTGCCGAATCGTTTCTTTGTTTCATAAAATTGTTTATTATTGAGGTCAAAGTCGTCTTTATTGGATATGCTTTCCGTTTTTAGAATAATTTTAAAGATGTTGCCTGTTTGATAGAGTTAGCTGTTTCACTAGACGAGATAGTTAATTAGATTGAACTTAAAGTTGCTCACATGATATCTAACTTTTAGGATACAAATTCCAAATTAGTTTAGTACGGGCGTTAAACTAGACAGCCAAAATTCAATTTTTACTCAGATTTCATCATCAGATTTCCCACTGATATCGCTACCTGGCTTTGAGTTTGAATACTTACGACATAAAATAAAGGAGTTTTTCAATACGTTGCATAGTTACAATTTCAATAAAATTACAATAGTAAAGTTAGATAACAATAAACAAAAGGCATCTTCACAGATCACACCAAGAGTTCTTAACATAATGATATGAATAAATCTACCTTTTGTATAAAAATAATATGAGGTTATCCACATTTCCTACACGAGGCGACCTCGTGTTTTCATATTCCTATTTATTTCTTTCTTCAATCGCCCCACTTTAAAACGATCTACGTTTTATTTATCGGGACATTTATTATTCAACTGTAATTTGTAAACACGGAAAATTTCATGTTTATAAACAGTTTCTCCAAGACGGTTTTTCTTTTTTTTTTAAGGGGTAAAAATCATCGAATAGCTGATTCAAATTCCAAGACTGTAAAGTGTCACCAACCTCTATTTTTTGCTCGAATAAGAGACCATACATTTGACAGAGACCGGGCTGCTGCGCTCTCTGAACTTAAAACTTTTAAACCGCCATCTCGAACTTTCTTAGTAGGTAAGTGTGGATATTAAGGCAAGCGTAGGGTCTATCATGTATCCCTAGGGATGTGACGTAACAGGCTTAGCACCGTGGAGATTCTGGAGCACGTCTCTTTTAGATGACCAGGTGCCACCATACAGGTTTTGAGGGCAGGCACTTGGGTGGTTTTAGTGAGGTAAAAATCTCACACTCCTTAGTCTATTATCCCCAAATCGCTAGGCGCCTTTTGAAGGTTCATTGCGTTCCCCGTCATCAAAAACAAAAAGGTTCTATTATGTAAAGAACGCCCATTGTTCAGCAGTAGATTCAGTCAGAGGCTGTTAATGACGATAAACAATTTTTAATCTGTGGCTCTTTAAATCTAATATTAAAAGAACGATCACTGCCTAATTTCACAAAGGTTTAATAATCAGAATTCCCTGATTCATTTAGAACAAAGCTTTTGGGAAATGGAGATTTATTCACAGCACTAAAGTGGTTAATGACGGATGTTTGAAAAATAAACACGGTGACGCAGCAACTACGAGTGCTGCGTGCGCGCAGTGAAAATGTTACACAAATTGATTTGTCGTTGCTTTTGACAGATATAGATTTTTAAAGTTGTAATTACTCCTTGGTATATCAACAATGTTTAGTATTAGCAATTAGATTAGAAATCTAGGCACAACTTACATACTCACAATTTGGCAATCAATAGTTTAGCAGAAATCTTTCATCTTCTATATTTAAGGCGATGAAGTTTCTAAATAAAAGTATCAATAGATTAAGCTGTCAGCAACAAATCACTTCTAATTTAAAGACGATATATTTTAAATAAACAATGATTTATTGATGGGTGGTGTTGTCAGGCGACCACTGAGCCAGAAAATGTAGGATTTTAACTAATATACGTATGTATACCGCACTCATGACGATAGACAACTGATGTCATTAAATATCTACCTAGCTTTGTTATCAAATATTTAAAGAAAAGGACTACCTACCCATTTGACCAAAAATCCTTGACCCCATTTATGAAATAGATCGGTATGACTATCTAATCCATTACTGGTACCTAATCATGCATCTACGAACATGCGTACACACACAAGCTGGTCAAACTACTCCCAAACTGTAATTTTTTCATTGCATTTTCGACTTAGTATCAATTAGGTTAAGGTTGACCTGCTAGGACATAGCGTCTAAATAATTAACCACATATGTGAATGAGTTTTCAACACCACATCGTCGGTACTGGCCACTTATCTCGATGATCGGCGCACGCGCAGTGATGACGCACAAAATTTTCCGTCGGTCGTACGCTGACATTTCGCAGAAGTTTTTTCTCAAGTAAATCTTTGAGGTCGATCCTTTGTGCTATTTCAGGAAAATCTGGATACAAGCCAGTTCCCTGTACAACGCATTCGACGCAGTACTTTGATCCCTTCGTCCTTACACGGTAATTTCGACTCTATGTGGAGGGAATAAAGATGAAATGATGAAAGCTTCAACGTTTGTTTTTGCTTGTGAATCCGCTTATTAATTTTCTTTTGTTTATAGCTAAAGTCTAGATGGGGATATTGCCTCGGGGCCTCGAGATTTGGGAGCTTATAAACGATATTAACGTGTTTAAATGGTCTACATTCCCCAGTGAATATTGAGATATTAGAAGGCCCGTAATTTTCCTCAAGATTTCAGAAACCCAATATAAAAATATTGTTCTATTTTGACAAACACTTCTAGAGAATAACATGTTCAAACAAACAAGATTTTCACCTTTATGATATTAACTTTCATTAATTGGTGTCGTGGTGGCCCGGAGGTTTAAGACGCCTGCGCTTTTCATGCACGAGAGCACGCGAGTTCGAAACCTTCTAACGGCAAGTACCAATGTGACTTTTTCCGAGTTATATATACTTTCTAAGATTATATAGACATCACTGACAAACGGTGAAAGAAAACATTGTGAAGAAACCTGGGCTTATAATTTGTAATTGTAAGTTTGTAATCGCCAAACCCGGATTGAGCAAGCGTAGTGATCAATGCTCTAACCTTATCCGTGTGAGAAGAGGCCTTGCTCAGCAGTAGGCATTTATAGGCTGTTGATGATAAATTGAATTAGTCACGTGTATCACAGATTTTTTTTTTTAACTTTGCCCCACACTAATATTTTCTCCTTTGTCGTGGGTGCGTTTACAAACATACAAGTTCACATACACATGACACCCAGACCCGAAACAACAATTTGTGGCTCACACAAAATGTTGTTCCGTGCGGGCATCGAACCCGCGACACATTGCGCAGCAGCCTGTTGCCCAGCCACCGCGCCAACCGTGCAGTCGAGAAATGTTTTTATTTTGTGCATATTTCTTTCAGGAAAATCTACATGTGTGTGCTTTATAGTCTGTTTACAAAATTCGTGTTTATTTTGATAGTATGTAGTGCGTAGTATATAAATGTGTTTGTCTAATCTAATGTCCGAAATAGAACGAATATAGCTGTTTTACTTATTTTAATTGATACGTTTTCATATCAACACGATTTGCGTTGTCAAGGTCAGTTTGTGTAAATATTGGGTTTTTGTTGATGTTTTGATTTTAGGGGATAATATAGGAATGTTGGTTTTTGTTTAAGGTTGGTTTCTTATATCTGAGTTAACATAGGTACTTAAGCTTTTTCCCAATATTGTTTTCACTCAAAATTACTTGGATTGGGATCAGAAAACCCAAAACATGAAAATCTTGTTTTATTTTTATAAAAATCGTTACCCCCAACGATTTTCTCCTGTATTAGGGGTTCGTTTATAAACATACAAGTTCACGACCCGAACAAGAATTTGTTCACAAAGACTTGTTCCGTGCGGGAATCGAACGCGCGACACGTTGCTCGGTACACAGTTGCCCAGCCACCTCGCCAGCAGTGCAGTCATTATGTCTAACTTGTCTAAGGATAATATTCTGGAAGAAACTCATCTTTAATGAAAAGACTAACAAGTTCGATTATTGTGGACTTATTTACGGAATAAATTAAAGAAACCGTAAAACATGCCGATAGCATCATAACTATTAAAACTAAAATAGGTACTCTACATTTTATAGTTGGCGAAAATCGTTTGATTTTCCATGACATTCGTTCCCAGACGGCTTGCCGCTAGAGTAGTGACGAGTGACGTCATCGCGTCACGCTTTTTAGGTGACTCGGTCACTGATTAGTCAAGTGTGAGTGGTACGTACGATCATTAGCAATAACTGGCAAAACAAAACGAAGTACTTATTACTTTGTTACTCATTAAACTGTGTCTGATATTAGCTAAAATATGCCTGAAAGAAGATTTTTGTTTTCAATGAATTTGTGTTTGTTGATTTTCTGTGTGAAAGACAAAGAAATATAGTACACTGTTGCTTCTATTAGGAGATATTTAGTGAGGAGGAGGTTACGCTCGATCATTTTCGTAGTACCCCAAAATAAAACGAGTAGATTCACAATGAACAATAATGTAATTTCATCAAGTTGGCGCGTTGTCGGCGCGTTGCTGTGCGAGTTGCGCGGCCGCACAGCAGTGCAACATCAGCGCGGTCAATGCGCATGCGCGGAGCTCCCCGCCATTGGCGTCGCCCGCGCTGCTTGCGTCTTCAGCTGATAACTCTTCACGAACTGCTTGTAGCTGGAGAAACAAAATGGTTATACTAAATTAGAAAGCTGGGTGTTTCGAAATTCTTTAGCTCACTATCGACAAATATTTTGACAGGAAGCTCTTGCTGATTAAATAAAGTTTAGACGAACCTAAAAAGACAGAAAAAGGGAAGGGGAGACCTAAACTAATGATTGACTAAAAATTTGAATCTATATCGGAGGGGTCCTTGGTCCGTGTCCTTTCACTTGGGGAAAGCGAAGGAATTTTCCTAGTTATGTGTGACGAAGACTAAACCCTGCCGTTTAAATATTCTCCACAGCTTTTATTACAAGCTCTTTTTGTATATGGATGTACCAACATGGATGATTATCTTAGCAGTAAATCATGTTGGCATAAATATGTATAAGCTTTATGAATTAAGACTAGATAGATTAAAGGGGATAGAGGACATCTAATAATAGATGACCTAGGCATCAAAATAAATCATAAATATTTACTACTTTAGAAAATCCTTGGGAAAGGTCCCGTTATTTTGGATCTTCCTTTGTTCCGTGGCATTACAATGTATGTTTTTGGAAATTCAGAACAATTGTATTTTCAGTTCAATGACTCATGACTATGCTTATTATTTTATTTACTCATGCTCTATTCTGCAAATCATGATTATGCTAAAATAGTTCGTTCCTTTGAACTAGTAAATTATAGAGTAAATTCTAGTAATACAGCACAGACAGTATGTGAATTTGGTATTTCTAATTAACTTAGAGCGCCTACTATTACACCTGTCACATTTTAGTTGACCCTGTCCCAGGGGCCCTCTCGGTCGAAGAGTCTCCGAAAACATTACTTTTATACTACTGAGTACAGTTTATCATGGGAGTGCAGTTACTATGTGAAGACTCACCATATCATGTATCTGCTGGGCGGTGAGGCGGCTGGCGAGCTCAGGCGCGGAGTCCCTGGCGGCCGCGAGCAACACGTCCGGCGGCAGCGCGCTGCGCAGCGCCGGCGCCAGCATGGCGCTCACGCCGCCCCTCGCCAGCCACGTCGCGCCGCACGCGCCGAACGGGTTGCACGACTCCAGCGACTGCTTCCTTTACGTCACACGGGCTGCTCGTCAACAAAGTGTAGGCTCTTTCTTTCTTTAACCACTTCGCGTGAGAAGAATTTGAAAATGAGGATAGATATGAAGACATATGAAGTCTTATGTCAGTCACTACCTTCGTGTGACACTAGCTGATAGGTTGCAGTGTGGCGCATGTATCGACTACTGTATCTGAGTGTGGCAGAGAGCGTGAGGACCAAATGCGAGTAGCACGAGACGTGGTAAAGAAGTAGGCGTACTTGGGAGAGACAACTTGGCATTCTGTAGCTACCTAATTTCCGTGTTTGTACATACAAGAGAGTGAATAAAGGATAATGAGTTACCTAGCATAGTGTGTCAGCATTTGAGTACTTTCTAACCAATCCAAACATTCAGATACTCCAAAAATAATAGGAATAGGAAGAGGGATTTGACAAAGGTAATGAAAGAGAGACTAAAAAGGACACAAGATATACAAGGATACAACACGTAAATCCTAACTACGAATGGAAATAAACACACATCACAATACACACAGTTCAATGGAAAACTAGTTAAGACAAATATTGCAAGCTAATTTATTACTCTTAAACCTTATCTCAGGATTTTATTACGTTCATGTCTAGCATTGCAACTGGATTTTCTATGGAATTCTATAGATTTGAAAGTATTCAATAAGCAGTTCTTTAGCAATTCATTGATCGTTTTAAGGTAAAATACAGTTAGTAAAATTATAAGTACCCATATTAGATCACAATTGATTTTTGGGCATAGTTTTAGAGATGAGTACAAGTAAGATAATTAAAAAATAAGTTCCTACGTATTTTTTTGCTATTCAATCAAACCCCAAAAATACTAATCTTAGAAACACTCCTTACACACATACACGAAGAAACACACAAACACGAAAATGAATGGAACTTTGGAAACGGTAAGGGACAGCAATAGGAATGAAGAAGAGAAAACATAACTATCAGTGAAATACCTTTGTGTGTCTTCAAACGTTGAAGGACATAATGATGTGCGAACTAATAAAAACAAAGTAGAGTATTATCACGCAACTCGTATTATGATATAGGTACCTAAACGTTATAATGGTACAGTAATACAAAGATTATAAGGTCAGTGATGTTTGTTGGAAACGGGCTTAGCTCACGGGGCAACGTTCTTCGGGGCTACGTTTCATCAATAATTTAGTATGACAAGAAGAAGAGAAGTTAAAAACGGCGGAAGTTAAATTATGGAAGAAATTTATTAAAATGCTTCTGTTTATAATTCTTTTAATAGCTCCATCAACATCAACACAGTTGGGTCATTCGGTGTTGAACTTTGGAATGGCCACCCAAACTCTAAATGAATTTAAATTTTGCACCCCGTGAACCCAGCCCTTTATTGCTCACTATACTGTCAATAAGAATAAGCGTAATACAGATCGAAACGTCACTAAATGTAGGTGCATAGAGTCTAGTTTTGTGCTTCCTTTTAAATTCTGGTGTCTTTACCGGTTGTAGATATTGCCAAGTGAAGATACGACATGGGTGAGTGCTTAACATACCTGGGTGTGTGACTAGGAGATGGTGGTAAGGACCTTGAAGATGCGTTGGTTTTGGGCGCAGATAAGGAATGGGCAGAACCGGCGCGCCGTAGTCCAGCCACTAGCGCGCTCATCGCTCCACCACCTAATGCACCAATAGTAATATTGAAGGGAGATGTAAAGTACGAAAGAGTAAAAGAGGTAGTGAAGCTAACAGAGGAACTTTAAGGAGAAGAATGTGAGAGGATCAGGGATGATGTGATCAGGGATGGGATCTAAATTGGATGGGTTCAATTGGTGGAACGATCAAAAGATGGAGCGTGTAACAAAAAAGTATCGTCACGGCCAAATTCTTTTTCATAAACACTGTAGTTAGAATCTATGAATATTTTGTCTAAAATTTCCAAAGAACACTAATTAGTAATTAGCTCAGCTAAGATTACAATAACGCAATAAAACCGTGAATGTAGAAATTATAATAAAATTTAATGAGATATTTCGCGGTATTTTGAAAACGGTACAGATATTCAGTACGCTAGATAGTATTGCAATCCTTGGTAATAAACTTAACCAGAGCGTTAAAGGACAAGTTAAAACATTACCACATTTATAAGGAACTGTTTGCTTGGAAAATAACCAAATGAATAGTTGTCAAGTTGGCACAATTAGGTTAATTTTTGTATATTCTGTTGCATCGTTGATATATTTGATTGCTTCACGTTATGTGACTGAGTTATGGTGGAATGTTTTTTATAACCAACGACGTAATGTTCTGTATTGCATATTTTTTATTTGCTTTCTAGTTCTACCAGATACAGTGGGGAGGCCGTTGACATCTTTGGTGTCTTTTTCATGTTCCGATAGCGTTGGTTCTTATCCGTCGTCTCCAAATATTGGCTCACGATTGAAAGGCCATTTTAAGGGCATTGTATTATTGCAGAATTTGAATTGAATTTACAAACAAAGATATGAAAAACGTACAGAATATTTCGAATATCATAATAAAAATTTTACCGAACATTATTTTTCTAACACGCAATCGTAATGCAATGGCAATAAATATTAGATCATAGCGATGATGGCCCAGAAATTTTCACTCGCTTTGTTTTTAAAAGGGCCGCTGTCAAATTTTGGGGCTAACGACCGCGGCAGACATGATATGATGTAATCATGTAAATAATGACATGGTGCTTTGTTTTATGTGTATTTTATTGCTGTGGTATTAATGGGCATTATGTAAGAAGTATTAATGTGTTGTAGTTGTGATAAAGTGACTTTTGTGTCCATACTAGGAGCAGGTTGCCTTATATTACATTTTAATTTGGAAACTTTATTTTACCTATTTTTAGATTGACTGATATGTGTCAATATGGACGGTGCAAGGTTGTGGAAGCATTCATGATAGAATTTCGAGATCCCGTAAACACTAAAAGGATAGGATTTCCTGATGTAGACGGTTTTTGAGTCAGAGACTAGCAGTTATTTTTTATATGGGCGGTGAAGTGCGGATCTATAAAGATTTACTCATCAGTTATCACTGATGATGGCGGATGAAGGTCCAGTCCATCCCATGCCCATTAAAAAAGAAGGAATACTTCAATGGTTCATATGATTATCTACGTTATGGTACAAAGCATGCGTAGTTCGAAACCAATCAACCAAGAATTGGACAAAATTGCTATTAGGATAGTTAAGACCAGTACACACAGGGGTCAAAAGGACCACGTTGGCAGTTGTCACAGACAATACAAATGTAATGGAATATTATTATAGATCAAGAAACCTGTAGTACATGTACGTGACGGGTGTAACCGGAGTTGTTAATACAGCGATAAGTTGTCCGTTTGTCAGCGTTCAAATAATTCGTCTGTACACAAAAGAAAATAAAAATAACTTATTGTTTAATTATACAAATAAATCTTAAAAGACACTTGTAAAATAACTGAAATTGTTACAGAATTATAAAACAAAAAATATAAAGTTAAAACAAATTCATAGAAGAAATCAGTTTTACTAATAGTCGCTAAATACCTTTTCATAAATGCAAGCCTGACGTATAAGAGGCTATAGCCAAATGCCATTTAGCACTTGTCTACATGTAAAATAGAAAACCAAATTATATGGAACTAGCGGCCCGTCCCGGCTTCGCACGGGGGGACTTAAGATTTTTTACATAGTTTTACGTTTTATTTATATTTATTCTCAGTTTTTTTTAGCGACCTGCCCTCCGTTGTCGATGTCGCGTCTTAAGGTAACCGATTGAACAATTCAAAAGTTATCTAGAGCAAACTTTTATAAGGATTGAACCATTCATTAAAACGATTGTTATGGGTAAACTATAAAAGGTAGACAAATGCTCTCGCGGACTTTTTTAAAAATAATGTTAAGATAAACAATTCATCTATAGAACATTTTTGTATAACTTTAACTATATGCTCAGCGCACGCCACGGAAGGCCTCAGAAACGATACTTTTCCCCCGTTTTTAAAACATTTTTGGTTACTGCTCCACAACTATAGGACCTAGCGTGATATTATATAGCCTATGTTACTTCTGAATAATGCAGCTTTCGAATGGTGAAAAAATTATTGCAATCGGTTCAGTAGTTTTTGAGTTTATTCATTACAAACATACAAAAATACAAAAATACAAATCTTTCCTCTTTATAATATTAGTATAGATTGACGTAAATTTTGACAGTTGTCAGTGTCATCCCCATACATTTTGATTTCTATTCTCTCTGTAGACAAGCGCTAAGGTGGCGTTTGACTAAAGGCACAGGTCTTATTCCTAGGTTTGACAAATGAAAGAGACCAAGACACTTTAAAAACTTGCCTCTAATCAATGAGCGGCGCTGTGCTTTTGCTCCCTATTCCATAAAATAACATGTATAAAACTCTGAAGAGGAGTAAACCGCTGAAGGGGTAATTGGACGTACAGGATTTACTGTACCTACGTCCAATTACCCTATCAGGGAGGCGCGAGGCGTGATATGTATTACATTATTACGCACGTATGTAATTTATCGATGACACTTTGAAAGTGTAAAGTAAAATGATGGATGTTGCCAAACGCTCGCACAATGTTGGCAGCCGATCTAAATAACTGCGCAAACGCAACGGGAAGTAAAAGATCGACGCAAGCGCCTCTATCATTGATCACGGAATGAGTAGAGTATGGTAGTTATACAATTTTTATTGTGCATGTATTGAAGTATTTAAGACTTTGATAATGTTGATACTAAATATCTACCTAGTTATTTTTTTGTTATGCCTATTGATAATCACCGTATCTAAACCATTATTATTGAATTAATTTCAAGCATTCGTTAATAGTTATTGTTGTCGCGATTTATGAACCCCATTGTAATAAATGACCAGTTATTTTTAAGTACTGAAAACTATTTATTTAAGCTATGCACTTGGGCTAACTAGGTAAACCTATCAAGTAAAATTTAACCTTTTATAGCGGGAAATACAGTTCAATTTTGTCTAAAATAAGAACATCTATTTAACAAAGCATAGGTATAGTCAGTTTCTACTAATAAGATAATGAGAATAAACTTACCCTCTTCGTGGACATCTAAGGAGTCTTTCCTCTCGGGTTCATCATCAGAGTCAGGGTCAGCTATGGCGTCGGCTTCGGTCATGATCAGCTCCGGAGGTGGACAGTTCATTGTACTCGTCGAGTCTAGGGCAAATACATTTTTATTTAATACCTAGTAAGTATGACAACAATATTTGAAGTATCTGTCTGTCGAAAGCGATAAATTAATAAAGTACCGGACAGATTTTTGTACGGGTTTATAACCAATAGATCCTAAGGAAAGTAACTTATTATTGTCGAAATGACAATAGGTAATAATTAGATCAATCTCGATAATCTAACCGGGCTTTGAGTCTATATTATTAGACTACAATCATAAAGCAAATCCTAATAATACGTGAAGAATTATCTACTACTTATTATTATCATATAAATATTTAAATAATAAAAATACTTTCTAAATACTAATCTTATAAAACCTATCTTAACAGTCATCATACTACTGTAATCCATAATTTATTATGTCGTAAAAGTACGTATAAATAAGTATAGTTTACGTGGAATTACATTAACTAAGTTAATATAAAAGTATAGTAATGTTAAAGTAGAACATAATTGTGATATCTTCCGCGTTCACCGCAATACACGCAACCTTCTGAATTTTTATTTAATGCCATGTCGGAATCTCGACTTCGCCGCTAATAAGTCTATTACTTTACATTACATAACATCACGCCTTTGTTCCCTGAAGATATTGACAGAAATATTTATATTCTTCATTAGACTAACAGTAGGTAGTAATAAGGACATACTTAACTGTTGTACATCGAAAGTGTTGTGTACTGTTAAATCCATACAGGCCACATACCTTTTTTTTAAACTATTCAATTTAAACTGTTTGCTCTACACATCTTACGATTTACCTGTACAGTTCGACTGTACAGTTAAACTGTACATCGTGAATGTGTAGATTAATAATGTGTAATTAATAATGTGTAAATCGTAAGATGTGTAGAGCTAACAGGTGAACTGTACAGTTAAATCGTAAGGTGAATAGCGTGCATAACTTATGCGTATGTATCTTTATCGCACATTGAGGAGTGATACTGCAATTTACTACTGATGGCACGTGTGTCTGCGCAACAGTGGTACATATTATATTAACATAATTGGTTAATATAATATGTACCGTGCAATTCCCGCTCACAATTCGAGTTTCAGAGAGCCAAAGTTATCGACATAGCCCAAAGGATCAGTAAGCTGAAGTGGCAGTGGGCCGGTCACATTTGTCGAAGAATCAATAACCGTTGGGGTAAACGTGTTCTAAAGTGGAGACCGTGTCCAGGCAAACGCAGTGTAGGGCGCGGTCCAGCTAGGTGGAGTGACGACATCCGCAAGGTGGCAGTGGTTGGATGAGAAGAGCTGAAGACCGAGCTTAGTGGCGTGCCATTGGAGAGGCCTATGTCCAGCAGTGGATGAATACAGGCTGATGATGATGATGATGATTTTTATCGCATATCGCGCATTGAGGAGTGATACTGCAATTTACTACTGATGACACGTGTGTCTGCGCAACAGTGTGTACATAATTGACAAATATAATATGTATCGTGCAATTCCCGCTCACAATTCAAGTAAATATGGAATGACATTCTACAATTTATATAAATTTAAGATATTGTATCAAGAAATAGTTACTCTACCAGTATCTGAAGTGATTCAATTTGAATGAGTCAGTATTCTTTAAGGAAAATATGGAATTTACATTCTCCAATTAACTGCCAATAAAACAACATTATCATTCGATCAAGAAAGAACTAGTCTACCCGTATTCAAAAATGACTCAATCTGATGAGTCAGTGTTCCTTAAGGAAAACAGTCTTAAGAGAAATTCTTAATCCTCCTCCTTTTGTTTTGGATGTAATCGGGAAAAATCTGTTTATCTTGGGAACGTGTTTGTACAAAAATAGAATATTTACAAGTAATTTTTTCTCGAAAGGAGTTGTTTTTCATCAATTGAGTATGTTCTTTGTCTTTAGACGTTAACAATACTGAAACATAAAAGTGTGGGAGAGCCATGCTTCGGCATGACTGGGCCGGCTCGACCGGAGTGATACCACGGCCTCACAGAAAACCGACGTGAAGCAACGCTTGCGTTGTGTTTCGTCGTGTGAGTGAGGTTACCGGAGGCCCAATTACCCTCACCTTCCCCAATCTCCCCAATCCCTGAATCCCCAACGATCCTCAAACTCCTAATCCCCAAAAGGCCGGTAACGCACTTTTAACGCCTCTGGTGTTCCAGGTGTCCATGGGCGACGCCGATTGCTTACCATCAGGTGATCCGTCAGCTCGTTTACCGGCTTATGCCATAAAAAAAATGCATGTTTGGATGTTTGATCTTACACATTTCCTTTGTTTTATATCCAGAGAGACTAAAATAGTTTTAATGCATATTATTCAGTTAAAAAGGTCTAACATTAGGAAATAGTGGTGACCTCAACCTAGTTGGGAAAAAGCCAGGAGTCGACTTTCTTCCTTATGCCTCTCTTAAATTTTTGGCACATTATCTATTTGTTTATATTTTCAGTCCTTTTGTATTTAATATGTCAGCTAGGACATTAATTTACAATATGCATTTTACGTATTAAAATAACCTGTTTTGGTAGCTCACAGGTGAAAGCAGTACCTTTGCCAAAATCAAAGTGGTTAATGTTTTTGAAGTAGTTCCTACCTGTGTCTTTTAGGTGTGAAGAAAATTATTATCATGTGTTATGTATCTATTAGTGTCATTTATGGTATATGAATGCTGTTAATATGAAATGTTATTTGGCAAGTGTTATCCTATTCAATGAATGAATCTGTCATAACAGCGCTTATGGATTAGTTTTGTTATATTGCCAAATAATATATTTTGTAGAGGCAAATGTTACTCCATGAATTTTGAAGAAAGTCCGGAAACTACACCCATTTATTCAATAATGTTTTTATTCCGATGTCAAATGCCGTATAAAATTGGCTTATAAATTAATCATCAACGATCATTGAGTTAATAGGTCTATGTCAATATCAATGCCGACGAGTGACATTACATCAATGGGAATTCACTTTCCTCAATATTTTATTTTAGCGCGTAAGAAAATATACTACATACATACGACATACTTTTTTATAATATTTTTAATATTAGAATGCATTATTAGCTCCTGTCAAACGAAATATTCGAAGGTCATCGACCGTGCTGGCCGTTAACACATTTCGGATGTGACGAGAATTTTGGCGCGAATTCAAACCGAACGTGTTGATACAAATATAGAAGTTTTATTCCTTTTGCAGAATATTTTGGGATAAAAACATTTTTGCACTTCTTAAAAATGTTCGATCAATAAGTTTTCGTATAAATACAACTTTATATCGTTGGTATCAAATTTTATAATAGGGAAGATGCCTAATTTTTATTTTAATGTCCGTCTGGTAGATTATTTTAAATCATTAGACACGTATTTTTTATTTTCTTACAGAAACGAATACTTTCGACGATACATTGATTTGAAATGTCGCGTGACGTCGCCATGTACATTTTATACGTAGAAATGACGTTTTAGCTCCCACTCCTAAACTTTGATTCGTTTTATCTAAGTTTTATTTTATTATACAATTTTTATTACCTAACTTACGGACTAAAAAGATTTTTAATTTTCATACCCCGTCATCATTCCAATTGTAGCAAAGAAGTCTATATATATATATGCGGGAAGTATAATTTAGTGTAGGTACGTAGGTATTGTCAGAAGGACTGACAAACGGTACGATAGACGTTTATATACTTGTCTAATGTCTATAATAAACGGCTAGGTCAATCGGTAAAAGGATTGTTATATTAATCCATTAATGGAATACATTGACATGACTTGCGCGTGCGCCTTATTTGGTTGCAATAATAAATTATATTATAGATTCCTAACTAAACTTTATCAGTTGCATGGCACGTGCCTCTCACGTGAAAATTAGTTTTAATAACTGTTTACATGTCTATAGGTCAATCAGTTTGATTTATCAGAATAAAAAAATATAATGACATGTCTTATTATACCTACGTTATTTTTTTGCAATGAGTTCGTAGTTTAAGAATTTTTTTAACACGTTAAACGCCATTGGGTTCACTGGTGACCGGCGTTAGCGGAGGATTTACCTTTAACAGTTTTTTATTGGCAGTCAAAGTCTTGAGAAGCACTTTTATACGAATAATAATTAAATATTTTCTTCATCATACATGACATCCTTAAGCTGTAATTCCCTTTTAGGATTTCCTTTAATGCCCAGAATTTTTTCCAAGTTGTGTTAATTCTTCTTGTAACTTCTTCTTCGTTATTCGACGTTTTAAATGAAATCTGCTTTCCCAAGTAGATGTAGTTATTAACATATTCTATATTGTTATTTTTTATTGTAATTGAATGTTCGCGATAATTGGTTAGTATCTTGGTTTTGCTTGCATTCATTTCTAGGCCGATTTTAGAACTTTCGTAGTCAAGCGATTTCATCATATCCCCCAGATCTTTAGCAGTTTCGGCCATAATAACGATATCATCAGCGAATCTCAAATGGTTCACATAATGTCCGTTTATATATATACCCTTATTTGCCCAGTCTAGTTTTTTAAAAATACTCTCAAGTACTGCTATAAAAAGCTTTGGAGACAAAGGGTCGCCTTGTCGTACTCCTCGTTCTATGTTTATTTCGTCGCCACGTGTTTCCAATTTTACTCTGCTTGTACTTTGTGCATAGATGTTTTTTAAGATTCTAATATATTTGTAGTGAACATTTGAGTTTTGCAGTGCCTGCCAGATTGAAGAATGACTAATGGTGTCGAAGGCTTTGCTGTAGTCAATGAAAGCCACATACAGGGGTCTATTGAATTCTCTTTATTTTTCTATAACTTGTTCTAGTGTCTGTATGTGGTCCATCGTGCTGAAACCTGGTCTGAATCCTGCCTGTTCCCTAGGTTGCTGTTTATCAATGTCGTCAGATCCTAAATCCTAAAAGGGAATTACAGCTTACACATGAAGAAGACAGTATATGATACATGTTTGTTACCCTGTCTGTTATATGGTTGCCAAACTTGGATATTTACAAGCAAAGTAAAGCAGAAAATTAAATGCAGCCAAACATCAATGGAAAGAAGCATGTTAAAAATCAAAAAGATACAAAAAATTAAGAGCGAACATATTCGTCATAAAACTAAACTCACCGATTGTTTGAGGCATGCGCTACTATTAAAGTGGAGATGGGCCGGACATATCTCACGATACACGGACAGGCGCTGGACTATCGAAGCTACACGATGGAAGGGACCAGAGGGGAAAAGGAATGTTGGTAGACCAATGAAACGGTGGACTGACGAGATAACACACATAGCAGGAAACAACTGGATAAAGTTAGGCAGGGACAGGGAGTCATGGAAGAGGATGGAGGAGACCTATACCCAATCAGGGGTCCATATTTCATAGTACTAACACACTAACATCAATTATAAATTTATTAAATGAATATGCATGTATACTAACATGAACTAAAATACATAATATACGTAATGTAATTGCAACACTGTAAGAAATTTGGAAATAAAAAGGTTTATTATTATTATTTCCATATATTTATTTTAAATTCTCTATAAAATACATTTTTAAATACTACTTACAAAGATAAAAATAATATTTAAAAATATAAAAAATAGGAGCCGACCAGTAGCGGGAGCATGGTCCAAGCTACCGGTGGTTAGGGCTCCAGAGACAGAAACCTCCTCACGATACGTGCCGTTTCAAGGAGAACTGCCTTCTGTATCAGGCCCTTGACCCAACTGCCTAACGCTAGCCTCCTAAGGTGGTTGTCGAGGCTATTAGGGATTAACCCATTGGCCGACACGACTATCGGCACAATGATAGCCGAATCTACATTCCACATGTCGACAACCTCGTGAGCCAAATCAAGATATTTGATTTGTTTATCTTTTTCAGCTTTCACGAGGTTCTCATCATGAGGAATAGTGATATCGATTATCATCGTGCGGCGCACTTGTCGGTCTATCACCACTATATCAGGTTTGTTGGCTATAATAGTCCTGTCAGTGATGATAGACCGGTCCCAGTACAACGTGATATGGTCATTTTCCAGAACTGGGTCGGGCACATACTTGTAGTACGGTACCTCAGACTCAACAAGTCGATAGTGCAAAGCAAGTTGCTGATGGATAATCTTGGCTACTTGATTATGCCTATGCAAATATTCACTGTTAGCCAAACGACCACAACCAGAAATAATATGTCTAATGGATTCACCAGGACTATGACATGCCCGACATATGTCAACCGTCCCATCCTTAATTATATATTTCCGGTAGTTATTCGTAAGGATAACTTCGTCCATAATTGCACAGACAAATCCTTCAGTTTCTCCAAAGAGATTACTGAATCGTAGCCAAGATACGGACGCTAGAAAATCTACACTGGGCCCATGAAGGGCCCGGAAGAAGCGTCCGTGGAGCTCCTTGCTGCCATACCTCCTTGCGATCATTGACGCTCAGTACCACAGGTTTGCGCCAGTTCTCTTTTGCCAAGGATAGCGGAGTGAATCCATTGTCCACCGCTGCTACTTCTCGATGCATACCCTCGTTGACTTTCAGGAAATATTCCCTGAGGCTGCACACCTCACGGTTGTGAAGGGTCTTAGCATTTAATAAGCCTCGACCACCACACTTCCGCGGGATGTACAACCTCATGACCGACGAACGAGGGTGATGCATGCGATTTGCAGTCAGCAGGGTCCGGACTCGTCTATCCAGGGTGTCAAGTTCAGTCTGTGTCCACTTGAGTATACCAAAAGAATACATTAGGACTGGCATGACCCAACCGTTAAAGGCTCGCACCTTGTTTCCGCCTGATAAGGAACTTTTTAGTACCTTATTCAGGCGGCCAAAGAAGCGCTCCTGTAGCGATTGCTTCATGTCCGGTCCATTAATGCCTAATCCTTCTGACATACCCAGGTACTTGTATGTATCGTTTGCGGAGAGTGATCTCAGTTTTGTGAAATCTGAGAGTTCTAGTCCCTCAGATTCCACAATCCTCCTCGCTTTACATGCATGACCGCACACTTGTCTACTCCAAACTCCATTCTGATGGAACTACTAAATTTTTCAGTTATATTCAGTAGTTCCATCAGTTGTTTCTTGTTTGGAGCAAACAACTTGAGGTCATCCATGTAAAGTAAGTGGGATATAACTAGACCCCTTCTCCGCAAAGGATAGCCTAGCCCTGAATCCTCCAGTAGAGTACTTAGAGGATTCAAGGCCAAGCAGAACCATAGTGGGCTCAGGCTGTCACCCTGGAATATTCCTCGTACTATCCTTACAGGTTCTTCATTCCCTTGGATTTGTCTACATCCCGGATAGCAAAGCACGGTGCTCCACTGCCTCATACATGACTCCAAGAAGGCGCGTAAACTTGCATGTATTTTATACAACTCCAGCACCTTCAGGAGCCATGTATGTGGCACAGAATCATATGCTTTTTTATAGTCTATCCAGCATGTAGACAAATCTTTTCGGGACCGACGAACCTGTTGGCTAACAACCATATCAATGAGGAGTAGCTCCTTAGTTCCACGAGACCCCTCCCTACATCCATTTTGAGATACCGACATGATGGAATTTTTTTTAATATGTTTTGTTATTTTTGTCCTCAAAATGGATGTAAGAAGTTTATAGACCGTTGGTAGACATGTGATTGGTCTATAATTTTTGGGCTCAGTGGAACTACCTGATTTATGGAGCAAGTGGGTAACTCCTGTTGTTAGAAATTGTGGTAACGACCCAGTTTCCAAAGCTGCCTGGAAGTGTAATGCTAAGCGAACGTGTGAACTCTTGAGCCATTTAATCCAGAAATTGTGCAGTCCGTCCGGCCCGGTGATTTCCAATTCGGGACCGAACAGGCTGCACTGGCTACATCAGAGGAGGTGATTACTACCTCCTCCATCTCTGGTATAGTCTCACACCTTCGCTTAACATCAAACATCCAGTCACCTTCTGTGTGGCTGACAGGCACCGACCAGATGTTGCGCCAAAATGTGTTAGTGGCATCATCATCCGGTCGCCTCCCGTCAGCCACATCTTGGTTGGATCGTTCCCAATCTCTGTATACCCACCTCTGATCTCTTTGGAACATGCGATTCTGAGTATAGCGCTCCACTCTTTTTTTGTACCTTCTGATACGGTTTGCCCATGCATAAACTTTCTGCTTCAGGAAGTCGATGCGTTCTGTAACACGTGATAAGTATTCATGAGGACTGATTTCAGTCCCCACAAATGCACGTCTTACAAAGCGCATCACTCTAGGGCGAGTATTGCCCTCCCTGAAGCAGGATAGTTTGCCAATGAGTACCCTGGCCTCACTGATACGACGCTCTATCCTGCACTGCCAGGCAGGTACTGCTGGTTTTGGTCGGACTGCTGCGTCAAGATTTGGGAATCTGACGTTAGCCACTCGACAAGCAGCAACTGCCCCACAGTACAAGATTGAGTGTGTATCATAGAGGTTTTCGCTACTCTCAAAATAATTTTTAAGTAGCGAATCCAAGGCGCTCACCAGCGCCCTATTTTTTCTACACATGGGCAAACGTGGTAACTTTGGTCTTAAATTACTAGGAGCAAGTCTGTACTCACGAACCGCATCCTCCAAAGCACTCCTCAGACGTTCATTGCACTGAGTACTCACTTGTTCAACCCTGTCGTCCTCCACTCCAACGATAGGAGTGGTCGATGTCACACATTGTGACACTACAGGTGTCGTGCCACCAATTGTGGTGGTGCGGGGACGACACGGTTGCGCAGTGCTTCAAGGCGTAGCCGATCAAGCGTAGTCTCATCCAATCTGCAATTACGTTGGATGACCCGCACTTGATCCGAGAGTCGTTGGGCCGAGACGTTGACAGATGGTTCAAGCACCTGAAACACAGACAGCATCCTTTCACGGTACGCCGTGAGGTTAGTTCCTCCCTCTGTAGCACCGTAGTATGCGCGCATGACGTTCTCGTTTATACTTTGAGTCCATTTCATGCGCCGCACACAACCACCGGTAGCGGGGACCCGTCCCAGGGCCTGATGGCCCCTGGTTCCCAAGCCAGTCGGTGGCCGGCCTCTCCCCGGCCGACGTACAGGTGGTGGCGACGTAGGTGGGGAGAAATAGTCGTCGCTCGAGCTCGACGCAACTGCAGTCACCGGCGTTCCAGCGGAGCGGGGTTCCGGCGATGGCGAGGCGGAGCTGAGCGACGAGTCCGGAGGTGGTGGGGGTGCGCCTTGTTTGCTTCTGGCTCTCGTCAACATTGTTAATCGTTTTGCTTTAGTATATTTATTTTTGAAGTTATTGATTCTGTCATTGTCATTTTCATTTTTAATATTTTCTTCTTAGTTTGCAGTATTGTAAAATTATGGCGTATTATTATAAAACAAAAAGGTTTTTCTATTGTTGATAAATATTAGAAGAAACGAAAACAGAATGGAATATATATAAATTATTTATATAAAAACAGGTGGTGTCGACACGTTTAACATTTAAGCAGAAAGTACGTGAGCTTCTCTTGAAGAGGTTGGCTGAATCATCACAATAATTATTTACAGAGTATTAGTAATTATGTTCATATTTATATTATATGCTATGAGTCTATGTATGTATGTATGTATGTATGTATGTATATTGCAGTGTACTCGTGTGTAGGTATATATATTATTATTATATTTATTTATGTTCATATTTGAAATATGTTAGTATAATCTTCTATTTTCTCAATTAAATCGTTGCTTGCTTCTTGCTCCTACCATTCACTCTTCTCTGCATCACCCAAAGGTCAGACTGGGAGAAAATGCCTGCGGCATTAAGTCCACCTTGTGTACACTTTGTGCATGAAGCGTTAATAAATAATAAATAAATAATAAATAAATAAAAACAGAGTAAAATTTTCACAAGTTGACGTTTGTAGTGTTGCCAGGTTATTATTATTATTATTATACATGACATCCTTACTACAATGACGAAGCAAAGTTTCCCTACAAAACAACATTCCACGTTGTATACAATTTTACTCGTGGGAAGTACGACCTAGACCTCACTGCGAGGTTGCACAACATATACACAAAGTTTCAGGAAATACTTCCAGTGCGTGAGTAATACTTGGCAGACATTGATAAATATGACACGATGTAGGGGAAACAGTGTGAGTGTCATAAAACATTGATATAGATACGATGTTGAGCAATTGGGTACTTGCCTTAATGCAAAATGTATTATTTCGACTGTTCAATACAATAAAATATTAAAAAATAATCACACTCTTATTAATTGATTTTATGACTAACTGAATTTTAGTATTTTTCCAGCAAGTTTTTAAGGAATAAGTACCCAATTGGGTACTTGCCAACTAATCAAATTCAATACTTTTTATGAACTGTCAAAACGACAGTTTTCTATGAATTTTGTACGAGATTGTGTATTGTGACGTAACGTTTTTTAGCGTCAAACAACATACTTTTTTTTTAATTGTTGGAATAATACTAAAATTAAGTTGGTCATAAAATCAATTAATGAAATATGATATCGAAAGTTCTTAGTATTCAAACAAAATTAATAATAATGGCTAAAAATATAAACGCATTATTAGCGAAAGTCCCCAAAAAAGTTTATCAAAGCGTGATAAACTCGAAAACTACTGAACGGATTTTCATAGAAGTTAGTTTCACTGATGAATAGAGCGATGAATAAGGACATTTTAGGTACACGGCAGGTAATATTTACGTAATTACAAAATAATACAGATAAACAATCTTGAATATAAAACACAAAAGTGTTGAAATTACTTGCAAAATTCGCTGCCAAACATCTTTACTATGTATGATTTATAGCATTGTGCTGGTAGTAGGTAGCAGGTCAAGCTACTTCCCTTCTGACAAATTTGTTTATTGGATTTTCAACGTTATTACTTTGATGTAAATTCGAAAATCCAATGCGGCAACTGTAAATTGCAGGATATATACGCATCGTCTCGTTGATGCGTCACACACGCACTGTTCCCCCCTACTACCTACAGGAAAAATATGTACTATCGTAATAAAATGCCATTCATTTCTTGGAACTTTCTACTTAGTATTTTTTGCTTTTTTAAACGTTGCCCCACTTCATGTTTTTTCCTGTGTCGTAAGTGCGTTTACAAACACATAATTTCAGATGCTCGTCACACTCAGTAGATCCGTAACAATAATAATTATGTGAATCACGATATTAACCGTTCTGAATTTAAAAACTTTAAAATGACATAGAGGTAGATTTTAGACATTAATTAGTTCCTATTTCAAAAATTTGTTTAGTTCGTCAATACTATAATAAAAAAATATTAGACACGTATTGTTTCTAATTCCGGACATAAGTAAACCATTATAGATAAAACGAATTCAAGTTTAAGAGTGGGAGCTAGCTACGTCATAGTACCCTATAAAATGAAGCATAATATCGTGACGTCACATGATATTTTACATCACTATATCGACTATATTTAATATTGTAAGAACAGAAAAAATACGTGTCTAATGTTTTAAAATAATATACGAGACGGACATAAAACAAAAATTAGGAGACGACTACTACTACGACTATTTGAAATGTCAATAATTTGGATCGATCCATGGAATTTTGATTAAGGTCGTTTATTATTTTCGGTCCTAAGTTAATCTCACCTCTATCCTTAGGAATGCAAGGTGAAGACTCCTGGCATTTTGTGACGCACTTCTTATGGCAGGAGAGACCACAGTTGCGACACTGCATCGCATCTTTTAACCAGATCTGGAAAAAAAATAACACATTTTTTTTTAAATATCGATGTTGCTAGTTGCAAAAACTACCGCATTCAACAAAACAATATTTTTCTTAAGACGTATACAAAAGTTTTCTGTAGTTTAAAGAACCAGTAAAAATAAAACGATTTTAATGTAAATATTTGAAAAACATCCATTGAAATGTTTTGAAAACAAAGTTTATTTTTAAGCTTCTTTAAGGGTCAATGTATTTGAGAGATGTATTTTTCTTTTGAATGCCTTGTATGTCTTAAATATCGTTTTTTTTAAGTAAACTTGTAGTAAAGTTCTTTCTGGAGGTGGTGATAAAAAAGAAAATGATTTGCAACTAAATTATATTAGTTAGTTGTTGGTACTACGAAGAAAATATGTATTTTCAACTTCATGATTTCAGTTGTTCTATATAATTTAGGTAACTAGAGTGTAACACCTAATATAATTGTATACTCCGGAGTTTTAGTGTCATCATCAGCCGTCCGATATGTCCCCTAACGAACAAAGGTAAAGGTATTAAAACCAGATTTACCAACTCCACTTTTAGAAGGCGGTTTGGATTACCCATAAAATTTTAACACAGTTTATTTTATGATAACTAACTTGTTAAAACTCACCTTTTTATTGCAGAAATCACATTGCGTAGATCTGTGGAAGTGTGTTCGCACGAAGTCATGGCTTGTTCTCGTCGGTTTGGGGGGTCTTGGTAGCACGGGGTCTCGGCTGGTCCTAGGGGTCGCTCGAGCTGGGCCAAGCCCCTCCCATTCCCACCACACTAGCGCATCTCCGAAGCATAGGCAGGGTTCAAAGCCGGCGTGAGATGAAAGCTTGTGGCTTTTGCTGGAAATATGATCTTAGATTAATTAATTTATTTATGCAAATATATTTTTTTATTATGTTAATACAGCTTTATACCAATTACATTAATCTCGATCTCGAAAAATGAAGATGTGATTAAAATCTGTGTTATTAGTGGTATTATTGCACTCGTATTACATTCACTTTTGGAGATCTATTGGCAACTGCCTGTCACACAACGTGGCGTGGGTTCGATTCCCGCACGGAACAACTCTTTGTGAGATGCACGGATTGTTGTTCCGAGTGTGTATGTGAAATTGTATGTTTGTAAACGCACTCATACTACACTTCTACTCCACATAGGAGATAATCCTAGTGTGGGGCAACGTTGTTTTTTAAATCAGCTTTACTTCTGAGCTGACTTACTGATATGTGGAGTATAAATAATTTACAATGCAGTATGCACGTTCGGTTTTCATCTTCACATTGTATGAATCATGACAAAGGGACTAATCATTATCGCAACACGTAATGCCCGATAACCGATAACATATCTTTCTACTAAGACAAGGATATTGTAGTGACCATTGAAACGTCACACTAGGAAAACTTTTGATGAAGCAATAAGTAGTTGTTTTTATAACTAGCTTCTGCCCGCGATTTTGCCCACGTTCCCCTGCGATAAAAAGTATCCTATTATATATAAAAGTATTCCAAACCTTAATCTACCCCTGTTTCAAATTTCATCTCGATCTCTTCAGCCGTTTTAGCGTAATTGGGTAACAAACATACGCAAACGCAGAAATTATCAGTTTATATTATTAGTTAGATATACAAGGTGTAGTTTTGAAACCGTGTCATTTCTCGGGGGCATGCCACAAAAGTCATAAAGGTTCAATGTAAGAAAAAGTTTCGGGCCAATAGTTAAAAATACGGTTATAATAAATCGTTTAAGCTTGACAGTATTTCAGTATAAGCGACAGCAATGTTTCTTATTAGAGTTTTATGGAATTAGGAATAATATCAATTACGTGTTTTAGTTTGTGTGTTAAGCCGAACAAGCCGGGTTCCGGAAAGGCTTTAGCACCATAGACCACATTCATACGCTGCGGCAAGTTATACAGAAGACTGAGGAGTATAACTTGCCACTATGCTTGGCGTTTGTGGACTATGAAAAAGCCTTTGATTCGATCGAGATCTGGGCGGTGCTGCAGTCTCTCCAGCCATGCCATATTGACTACAGATATATCGAGGTGCTAAAGTGTTTGTATAGAAACGCCACCATGCGCATCCGACTCCAGGAAGATATCACGGAACCAATCCAGTTGCAGAACCCAGAGGCGTGAGACAGGGAGACGTGATTTCTCCGAAACTGTTCACCAACGCATTGGAGGACGTTTTCAAGCTTTTAAACTGGAGTGGACTGGGCATCAATATCAATGGCGAATACATCACACACCTCCGCTTCGCCGATGATGTAGTCATCATGGCAGAGTCGCTAGAGGATTTAAACACCATGCTCAGCGACCTCGATATCGTCTCCCAACAGGTGGGTCTTAAAATGAACATGGACAAGACCAAAATCATGTCAAACGTCCATGTTGCACCTGTACCGGTCATCGTTGGGAACGATATCCGAAGTTGTAGAGCACTACACATACTTAGGGCAGATTATACAGCTAGGTAGGTCCAATTTCGACAAAGAGGTCGCCCGAAGAATCCAACTTGGATGGGCAGTGTTCAGGAAGTTACGCGAAATCTTCTCATCGAAAATCCCTCAGTACCTAAAGACCAGGATGTTCAACCAGTGTGTGTTGCCGGTGAGGACGTATGGTACCGAGACGTGGTCCCTGACCTCTGGCCTTCTGGAGAAGCTCAAAGTCGCTCAGCGTGCGATGGAGAGAGCTATGCTCGGGGTTTCTTTGCGCGACAAAGTCCGAAATATGGAGATTCGCCAAAGAACAAGAGTTACCGACATAGCTCGCAAAATCTGCAGACTGAAGTGGCAATGGGCAGGCCACGTCGCTCGAAGGACTGACGGCAGATGGGCCAGGAAAGTCCTTGAGTGGAGACCACGGACCGGAAGACGAAGCGTGAGCAGACCTCCCGCTAGGTGGACCGACGACATCGCCAGAGTTGCGGGGAGCCAGTGGATGCGGGTGGCGAGTTGTCGTTCGACGTGGAGGGCTAAGGGGGAGGCCTTTGTCCAGCAGTGGACGTCTTCCGGCTGTTGATGATGATGTGTTAAGCCGTGTTATAAAGCTAGTTACAAGACAGCGGCGTGTATTTCGCACGTACGGATTTCCGTAATTTACAGAAAAATGAAAAATATTTACATACAATCTTTTTTATTGATTCGGACTCAGAATCGATAGCCGAGTTACCTCCTAGAAAATGACACGACTCTAAAACAACACTTTGTATTGGGGATGTAGATATTTTTTTAATTATGTAAATTTTTTAGTGCCTAATAACTTATAATAACATAAAATCACGCTTTTTGTCCCCGAAGGGGTAGGCAGAAGTGTACATTAAGCCACTGTACAATGTAACACCCACTTTTCACTATTTATGTTATGAGTCCCATGTACCTAATAGGGGGTGAGCCTATTGTCATATACCGGGCACAATTCCAGACTCCGTACTACTACTGAGATTGTTTTAAAAACCCAGTAATACTTTGCCCGACCCGAGAATCGAACCCGAGACTCCATGCCTGGGAGTCGCACTTGCGACCACTCGGCCAACGAGGCGGTTTAGTGCCTAATAATTAGGGTAAATGAAATGCGTCATCACTGGTCGACCTACATGTAGGACGGGGTATTTGAAATACTTTACCTTGATCTTATGAATCATGATCAAAATATCCTTTTAGTGATGTAAGACTTAGTAGAGAGGTCCGTGTTATTGGTGCATTCAATTCAAAATTATTTAAAAACCAGCTAATTTCTTATCTTACATTCAAACTCAAACTCAAAAGCATTAAACCTTAATTTGGTACTTTTGAAACGTCAACAAATATGAAATAAATAATAGTCTGTCAGTCTGTCCGTCAGTGAAGCTAGGCGCTCGTTCCAAAATGTCGATTCGAGTGGAGAAGAAGGAGCAAGAAACTCCATTCGTTACTCTTTTAAAAAAAGTCTGTTTTACATTGCTCTGATACATATTCCAATATTGTACACACATGTGAGAATAATGTAAAGACATACCTGACGCAACATAAAAATAACAGAACGTACTAAAATAAAAAAAATAATAAAAAAACAAAACCAAGAGAAAACAAATCAAACATCTTAATAAGATGTATAGATAAACTCTTTAGCTTTATATAATAAAGAGTTTATCTGTTTGTTTGAACGCGCTAATCTCAGGAACTACTGGTCCGATTTTAAAAATTATTTTTGTGTTGGATAATATGACCTACCATTTATCGAGGAAGGCTTTAAGCTATAAAATATCACGCTACGACCAATAGGCGCCGAGCACAGCGGGTCAAATCGCACAGAAGTAGCTAAGCATTAATATTTAAATGCACTACATGTACATATCTACTTATGTACTGAACACTTTTGTATAGTTGCTTGACTGCCTCATTAGCCGAATGGTCGCAAGTACGACTGCCGGGCAAGGGGTCTCGGGTTCGATTCCCGGGTCGGGCAAAGTACTACTGGGGTTTTAAAAAATCTCAGTAGTAGCACGGACTTTGGAAATGTGCCCGGTATATGGCAATAGGCTCACCCCTTATCCCTTATTACATGGGACTCGTAACATAAATAGTGAAAAGTGGGTGTTACATTGTATAGTGGCATTAAGTGCCGTAATGTGCATCTCTGTGTGATGTTGTTACTTTTGTACAGTTATAGGTACCTATCCAATTTTCACTCAACCTGGGTTTGCCCACTGGCAATATTCCAGCATTGGGAGTATTTCCTAGAATTTGTCCGAAGCCCAATTAATGCGTATTAGTAAATAATTCTTACAGATGAGCCAATCTTTGAAGAACTTCTAAGAATTGTTCAGTGTTGTCATCGCTACAGTGAGTTTTGAGGTGGTAAAACAGTGATGTCACTGTAGTCTCTTCATATTTTTAAAGTTATTGCGCAACGAGATACTGTAGCTAGTCGATTATCCAGTAAGTATCTACTAATTAGTGTTTCCAAAATGTGTTGCGAAAAGGATATTTACTTTTGTTTGTAATCTGTACCGAGAAATGTGTATTAGGTTTCATTGTGGGCTTATTTATTTTCATTCACCTTACCTGCCCATAAGTAAGGCACTTGTTGGGCCTTAGGATTTATGGTATAGAAGGAAAATTGAAGCAGGGTCCTTTTTGGATGTTAGTGAACCAAATCATATTGTAGTATTGATTGGTAATAGTACGTATGTCGAATGAAAGAGAAAAATGTATGTATAATTAAAAATACGGAAAAATTTAAAAGAAGAATAGAAAAGAAGGAAATACAGGAAAACAATGCTTACTTGTGATTTGTGTGGAAGACATGCAAGAAAAGGTTTGTTTATTAATGTAGAATTAAATTTAGTTTTTAGATGTTGCGTTTATTTTGCGCAATAGTAGCAACATTTCAAATTATGCTAAATGCGATTGAATTTTTGCGCATTAACCATATGGCGCAACATATTTTATATTTGGAAGGAAATGCGGTATTTAGTGGAAATTTTAAGTTGTCGCACATTTTAGAGTTTATGTAGCAATAATAGTTTATCACGCAAATAGGGCCGGATTTAGGGGTCCAGAGGCCTCGGGGCAACAAAGGAGTGGAGGCCCCCTTGCAACAAATTATTTTCTAGATTGAGATCGAGGACGCTCGCTTGATTCCGAGGACGCTCGATAGATTTCGAGGACGCTCGAAAACGATCGAGGACTCTCGATAGATTTCGAGAACGCTCGAAAACAATCGAGGATGCTCGAAAACGATCGAGGACGCTCGAAAACGATCGAGGACGCTCGGAAACGATCGAGAACTCTCGATAGATTTCGAGGACGCTCGATAACAATCGAGGACGCTCGAAAACGATCGAGGACGCTCGAAAACGATCGAGAACTCTCGATAGATTTCGAGGACGCTCGATAACAATCGAGGACGCCCGAAAACGATCGAGGACGCTCGAAAACGATCGAGAACTCTCGATAGATTTCGAGGACGCTCGAAAACAATCGAGGACGCTCGATTGATTTCGAGGACGCTCGAAAACGATCGAGGACTCTCGATAGATTTCGAGGACGCCCTATAGATTTCGAGGACGCTCGAAAACAATCGAGGACGCTCGAAAACGATCGAGGACGCTCGATAGATTTCGAGGACGCTCGACAGATTTCGAGTTTAAGAATTGAAGAATACCAATTGTTCACATACTGCAATTAATTTTTTTAATGGTTGAGACACGGAATCGAATAGCCAACCTCCGAGGTTGCGGGCAAGTACCATCCCACTGAGCCATTGAACCATTGGGGTACTCCCTCAAGATGGGTAGTAAATTGGAAGTGCTTATCAGAGCCATTTGAGATTTTGATATTTCACTGATTGCCTGATTGGAGTGAACAAATATAGATCAATGATTTCTGTTTCTGTTAATATTTAAAATTAATATAATCAAATAATCATGTATGTATAAAGTACTTTAGGCTGTAGGTAAACGTAAAAGCGAAAAAAAAAATATCAAAGAAAAGATGTTTACTAGGTTTACTAGCTGAAATTTGAAATTTTTTTTTCCGAAGTCTCTATTGTGGAGGCCCCCTGCTTGTGGAGGCCCCGGGGCTTTCGCCCCGGTTGCCCCCCCCTAAATCCGGCCCTGCACGCAAACATCAATCATTAGTTAATTATTATTAGATGTAAACACGTAATGCCATCTACCGTTACAAATTAAAACTTTACCTGAACTTTATATCGACATCTGGCGGCAAAAACTGGTACCTCTTCATATGATGGGGAACGGTGGAATCCTGGCATTCAGCCAGTAGAGCTGTGAGCGGTATATTCAAGTATCCTAGTAAAATCTCCTCCTTCTCCCCAGCTACAGTCGCCCAAACATTAATGTTCAGATATTTATGATTTTCGTTCAATTTGAACTCTGTTTCTTCGTCAAAAGGTATTATTGGCTTCAAAGGAGTATTTTTAGTCCAGAACATTTGACATATCTCTACATGTTCGCACTGTCGAGGTCCTCCAACTTCGAACATTTGTTCTTCTTCTTCATTCGTTTCTTTCTCTGGTATCCTACATTCTGAGGAGTCTGTTCTGATGATGGGTATGTCTGGGTGTTTCACTGTTTTGTTGATAACGTTGGCTTGTCTTAGAGGAGTACTTGCGCCCGAAGCTGGTGGAGTGCTTCCAGCTGAGCTGTCGGAAGACTTATTTTCTACGGAGCAGCGTCGCTTCCGAAGTCCGAAGTTAGCCGAAGGCTGTTCGGATGACTTCGGTTGGCGTGTGGTTTCTGTTTTAGGTTTGGCTTGTGCATCAGTCTCGTTTTGTGGTTCTACTGTTTTTGCTGGGCTGGATTCCGGTTCCTGATAATAAAGGTAAAGAAATTTGAATATAGATAACAGATTTTGTTCACGTGATCTGATCAGTGATTCTACCTTAACGCTTTAAGGCCTTTTCGGTCATGAACAATGTGAAGATGAGGTCGCGTTGAATAAAAGAAAGATAATTAAGTACACCACTAACCTGTAAATTACTCTTAGAAGCTGCAGCCCTCATGCCCTGCAGCCTGACTCCCTCCATGACTTCCGAAACTCTTCTAAATGAGAAGTTTGGCTTGATTCGCTTCGGTTCGTTCGCCTCGTCACGCCGCACTCCTGCGCCGTTACCGCCTCGTTTCACTCGCACTGTTACCGCTCTGCGTTCTACTAGACGGAGGAGTTTGCCCACCTGGTGGAATAAGGGAGGAATGTTGTAGATAAATTGTATCATTTGAATGTAACCTATATTCTAAATGCGTTTGAGAGAGCTATAGGTACGACTTGCATGTTACTGGATTTAGAAAGCAACCTTTGAGTTCATTTTGTAGTTTTTTTAAGTAAAAATTAGTACAGATAATTAAGACAATCTATTTTTTTTCAATTTGAAAGTTATTAAAACATAATACAAGTAGCCTTACCTGAGCCACATTATTAACAGGCTTGTTATCAATAGCTAGTACGACATCATCCCGACGTAAGTCAGCGCGGTACGCAGGTGACATTGGCACCACCGTGTCTACTAACACGGCGCCCACACCCTGGCAACACACTAGACCTAGCGGGCCCGCTACGGCTGGCAACACCACGTCTAGGACGAGGACGCCGCGACGAAGTGACACCTGGGGAATAGAAAAAGGATTTACATTAGGAAAAATCCCTCTTATGTTACGGAAGCCCATAGCGCAGCAGTAGACCCGACATGATGGTTGATATATTTAATAACTATATTTAACTCGTGAATGTCCGATTATGAATAGTCCACACAACAAAGTAGTCTTTAAACGTCGGAAATAAGGTCTATAATGGTTTACATGGAGAGCGGTCGCCGGTGACCGCTTAGACTTTGACCAGTAGATAACATAACATCTATCACCATAGGTACTCCAGTCACCATTCTAGATTGGTTGAACTATTAGAATGGGAACTTACTGAAAATTTCAATAACACCTTAGCCCGACCAGAGAATCACACTTGTGATAAACCAGGCAGTCAGTATACAAAAAATATTTAGCATTCCAAATAAGTACAATAGACAAAAGTAGGTACTTAACATTCTGAATAAGTAATGAGGTTGAAATAAATGAGTTTTGTTTCAAATTGTCTAGTTTCCTGCAAAGTTCTTTGTTTCAGTATTGTTCCGTGTCAGATAAGTAAAATAAAATTAAATATTATTAACATAGGAATTTATTTGTCGGCCTGCGAATTCACGGAAGATGATATTTTAGCGATTTGTTTATTGTATGATTGCCTCGTTGGCCGAGTGGTCGCAAGTGCGACTACCGGGCAAGGGGTCTCGGGTTTGATTCCCGGGTCGGGTAAAGTATTACTGGGTTTTTAAAAAATCTCAGAAATAGCACGGAGTCTGGAAATGTGGCTCACCCCCTATTACATGGGACTCGTTCAAAAGTGCCATTCTGGCCTAATTGAAATAAATGATTTTGACTTTGACTTTGACTCGTAACATAAATAGTGAAAAGTGGGTATTACTTCTGTGTGCACCTCTGCCAACCCCTTCAGGGATAAAATGTTATGTTAAAAAAAATGTTTATTGTATCACGGCAACAACTGCAACAAGCCTATTGTAATTCATTGAAAGTCTTCCTACTTTCCTAGCGTTTAGCCAGTTCAAAATTCAATCATTCGGATGAAATTGAAACGTTTGACAAGGTGTCACTAGAAACTTCAAACCACACTTTCTGCCACGAAATTACAATATGTGAATCTGCAAGCATTCCATACGAAAGTCCTTATCAGCGGCCATCGATAAAGTACGTAGCACGAAATTTATGACATTTTTACCCCCCCCCCCCCTCCCTGTCACTCACAGGTGGTCACATTTCTAAGTCTGAGGGCCCCTCCGTAGTGTGTAATGTGATGTCACGAAAATTAGGACCCCTTCCATCTCTTGACACATCATGTTACACTTTGTCGACCCCCTCCCCCCTTTTACATGTGACGTACTTTATGGATGCTCCTGGAGTGAGGGGTCCTCACTACATAAACTTACCCATCCATGAGAATCAACAGCTAAGGCTGCGCGAACAGTAGCGGGTCCACCAGACCATTGCAACCTGGTTACTTCCATCAACCGCACTGTCAACCGACCATGTGGACATGGGCCCTCGTCTCCTTCCGTACTGCCAGGATCTGACTTCGGGAAGAACGGTTTATAACTGGAATTAAAGATTGTAAGGAATATTTTATTGACGAATGTTAGCAGGTTAAATTGTTCTATCTTTTCTGACTGAAAGAGACTTGGCCTCACAACACAGGGAATCCTAGTGTGGGGTCCAGAGCCATATAAATATGTAATGTGAAGCTTTTTGTCAATACATTTTTTTTTCATTTTTTAAGGGATTCCGATCTCCGGAATGGAAACGATCTGCAACATTTTCATTCTCCTAGAAGTACTACACAAATTCCTTGTAAAATAATAAAGTTGCAAAACTATTGAAGTATCAGATAAAACTATATAGACCTATCATGTTATAGAGGTTGTCTTATTTAATACTTAATATGTCCTGAAACCAGATCCTTCTTAACCCTTTTGTTACTGCCTTTACTGTACTAATCCTTAATGAAACGTAAACCAACTCTTTTACTACAAACCTGTTTCTTTACACCCCATAAAGTTCTAGCTCAAGTGAAAATTTAAATAGGTTCCAGCTCAACACTTGTGAAGCGTTAAGTCTACATACATAGGTATTGCCTTTTCTATCATGTCGTATCTAAGCAAAAACAACACTCTGACGTGGTTTTCATTACAAAAGAATTAATGAAGGAAATAATGTAGGTACTCATTATTTATTTAACATGTAAAATTAAAGCCAGTACAAAGTTCAGGTATCTCATCAAAGTAAAGAAATGTAACACTTACCGTATTTTATAATTGGGCAACGTATGCCTCTGTGCTACCGCTCGTCTTATGTGCGCAGCGACTAATGAAGCCAGTCTAGGCTTGATCTGTCTGCCCTGAAACCTGCCTCGGACTCGGAGCTCAAGTTTCGGTGGTGACTCGAAGGCTATAGCCCAATGAGTGTATGGATTGCGTCGGAACATCACTCTCACGTTGCCGCTTATGCTTTCCACTGGAAATAGAAATTCATGGAATCGTGAATTTATTTGTCTAAGTATTCTGTTCATAGTGGTTTGGTACTATGTCGTGGATAGCATAGACTTCTCTTATGCCAACTCAATAGAAAAGTAGGTAGTCAACAACATTAATGTAGAAACTGGCAGTTAAAAGCAGTACTCCCACTGCATATTTTATTGAGCTACTATGTTATGTTGTCCTGTAGCACATTATAACACATAACATAACATAACATCACGCCTTTTATCCCCGAAGGGGTAGGCAGAGGCGCACATTATGCCACTGTACAATGTAACACCCACTTTTCACTATTTATGTTATGAGTCCCATGTAATGGGGGGTGACCCTATTGCCATATACCGGGCACAATTCTAGACTCCGTGCTACTACTGAGAATTTTTTAAAAACCCAGTAATACTTTTCCCGACCCGGGAGTCGAACCCGAGACCCCTTGCCCGGCAGTCGCGCTTGCGACCACTCGGCCAACGAGGCAGTCTTACAGATCGGTCAGCATATTATAACTTATACACTATTAAACAAACTAAACAAAGTATCGGAATGAAGCTACACAAAATCTATTAAGTTGTAATGAAGTTAAAGACTAGGTGACAGAACCGTAGTCTTCTACTTCAGAGATTAAATGTGATTAAATGTGAAAATATATAAAAGGGTCTCTTATAAGGAAAAATGTGAAAGAAAGGACCTTTCTAAGTTAACAAAGTTACATAATAAGGAGTTATGCGTTCAAAACTTTATAAATCAGTTCAAAGTTCATACTGAGATAAAGTTCTCTTTGACACAGTCGTCGGTGATTTATTCACCCGAACTTAAAGTAGGTGTTTCAAAGACTATTGGTAATAAACTTTATCAAGATTTTCAGAGCATTACGTGCATCACTATATTACACATAGGCTAAAAACAATTCAACGATTTCTAATCATAATATTGATAATATATATAAAACAGGAGTTTGCATAACATTACATCACGCCTTTTATCCTCGAAGGGGTAGGCAGAATGCCACTGTACAATGTAACACACACTTTTCACTATTTATATTATGAGTCCCATGTAATAGGGGGTGAGCCTATTGCCATATACCAGGCACAATTCCATACTCCGTGCTACTACTGAGATTTTTTTAAAATAAATCCCAGTAGTACTTTGCTCGACCCGGGAATCGAACCCGAAACCCCTTGCCTAGCAGTCGCACTTAGAAATTAGAAGTTTTTATTACTATAAGATGGAGGACCCTTAAACTTTCAGTGTTCTATATATCTAAACTTGTTTTAGTACCTAACCTACCATTAAATTATTTACCAAAATGGCTGACTGATGAACCTTTACACTTCAATACTTTCTTCACTTAAAACTTACCAGTAATAGATATGTTTGCGATTTTCCCAAGTAACATAACGGCATCGACGTCGATTCTGAAGTTGCCGTCATACGCTAGGTCGAACTTCAGGTCCAAAGCCCTGAGTCGCGCCCCATCTTCTTCCAGCTCACCAGACTGTAGCCTAAGGTTCGTGATGCTGGGGAACTCCGTGCCCACTTCTAGGGAGCGAAGCTGTTGACAAAAATGGATGATTAATGCTGAATCGCGCATTTTTCACTACCGTTCTGCGTGTATGATCTTTCTTGGTTAAGCCTAAGATCGTTGTATTAAAATGATTCAACCGAGATTTAAATAAAAATCTACCAGACGCTGAGTTATAAGATGTTGATCTCATTAGATATAGGATTTTATAGTTATAACTGTTATTTTTAAAAATTATATATTATTCACTTGGTATCACTTACTAAAAACTCGGGAAAACTCCTAATATTAATTTGAATTGTTTCAGATATAATAATATATACATTTTTTTAAGTGAATATTTGTGATGTTGTTAAATTTTAATTTCATATTACCGTGATTTTTAAATTGACATTCTTGACTTTAAATAACTTTTGTTTCTTTGTATTAATTCAATTATTTATGGTATTTTAATATTTGTACGCCAAGCAAGGCGAAACATAGTGTAAATAAACCTGTCTTTAACTTATGAACATCCATCATCATCAACATACCACCTATGATACAAATAAATAAATGATTATGATGACTAGAATTTCACTGACGCCAGTCTAACCCATCTTACGAATGTATCTATAGTATGATACAATGGGTACCGACGTAACTCGTGGCTTGTACATTGGTCTGTATATTATAATACATAGTTACTAACAAAACATGATTATTGTAATATGTATGACGTAAATTTTGTAACATTACGTGTACTAAACATGTAGCCCTCGAGCGCAAACCCTTATTTTGGAGGAAAATACACAGTAAGCATAATAATATTATGTATGTATGTACATACATCATTGTACTAGAAATTGCCTTAAAATAAAAGTTTCAACATTAAGGAATTTCGCATTTACTCTTCGAAGGGATAGGTAAAGGGAACTTTAAAAAACCTGTTGTGTAACATTGGGAAATAATTTATGTCGTTTTTAATTTTATTGAAGCGTTACTCAATTTTAAGTCGTGCTTAAATATCGTGCCGTCTCTGTCATTTTATAAAGAATTAGTGGTGACAGAACTATACTTAAGCGTGACTTAAAATTGAGTAGCGTTTCAGTATTCCGACATAAGTGTCTAAAAAGTCCTAATCAAACATTTCCTAACCTGAATAAAACCCCAACAGCATGCTCAGCTTACGCTCCTGCGGTCTTTCAACCAAAGAGGCCGTCAAACAAAACTTTTTACTTCTAAGACACGAAAATCACTAGCAAGAGTCGTTAAGGAACAAAGTTTTTTTTAGAGGCAAAGAACTTGACAGCCCCTGGCTATAGCCCTCAGGGCTATTGCTTGTAAAGATTTAAACAAACTAATTAATTTACGGAGGAAAACGTTCTTAAGTTTGTACTTGGGTACTTCTTAGAAACGACTATAATTATTTTAGGGTACAGCACATTAAGTATGACATCTGTCTAAGGTAAGAAGACAGCATTTTAGTTGAAGAGTAAACCAGCTATGGTACTGCATGTTTTTTTACTGTGATCTAAATCACCAATCATATCTCTATAATGGAAAAAAGTACTTGAAAGAACATAACATAACATAACATCACGCCTTTTATTCCCGAAGGGATAGGCAGAGGTGCACATTATTCCACTGTACAATGTAACACCCACTTTTCACTATTTATGTTATGAGTCCTATGTAATAGGGGGTGAGCATATTGCCATATACCGGGTACAATTCCTACTACTGAGATTTTTTTTAAAAACCCAGTAATACTTTGCCCGACACGGGAATCGAACCCGAGACCCGTTGCGCGGTAGTCGCACTTGCGACCACTCGGCCAACGAGGCAGTCTTGAAAGAATTAAAACGATAACTCGGACAAATATACCTCTACATGTTTTACTGACCAAAGGCCTCTTTTACAAATTTACCACATTGTGTTGCTACGGGACCTTCGTTTAGAGAATCTGTTCCGTACATAGTCGGTTTATTACACAAGCCAGTTCCCTAGTGAAAATATTTCTTAGAAAGTTTCTGGGCTGTACCCCAAAGCAACAAGTAGGTAATCATAACTTCAAATGGTGTATTCTGAGAAAAATATCAAAGCGTCTATAATAGGGTTCCATTTCCAAAAGATTTCAAGAAGGGTAGCCTTTTTGAAGGACTTTGTATGGAAAGCTAACCGATAGTGAGTTTTTGATTAGAGCTGCCTTGTATAATTCAAAAAGTAATACGGGATAACAAATAAGAATTTCCTTCTTTTTAAAATACTAATTTGTTTCGGTGATTGCTCATTAAATTGATATAGCAGTGGACAAATCGTCTGGATGGATGACAAATATATATTTACTTCCGCTCTTTTTATTAATAAGCAATTCGATATGATATATGTAAAAAATAGATCAATAACCACCATAACATAACATCACGCTTTTTATCCCCAAAGGGGTAGGCAGAGGTGCACATTAAAACCACTGTACAATGTAACACCCACTTTTCACTATTTATGTTATGAGTCCCACGTAATAGGGGGTGAGCCTATTGCCATATACCGGGCACAACTCCAGACTCAGTGCTACTACACAGAATATTTCAAAACCCAGTAATACTTTGCCCGACCCGGGAATCGAACCCGAGATCCCTTGCCCGGCAGTCGCACTTACGACCACTCGGCCAACGAGGCAGTCATAAACAATAACCAATCAGCATCAATAACCAATTAACAAAAAATATTATCTTCCTATCCATATTAGTCTCCATGGCGACGACTGGAACGATGTTATTCAATAAGTGCCTACGTCTGGCCCACTCAGGGCAGTCAACCTTGCTATTATCTCTGTTGAATGGTCAATTTACTCTGCCACTACAGAATTAGGTTCTATTTGTATTTCGTCTGAATTTCAATATTAATGTTGATAGAAAGAGGTTACCTAAATAAATCTGGTACCTAGTACAGTTGATAGCATTTTCTTAAGGGGGTAAAATTATCAAATGCCTTCTAACGCCTGGGTGAGACGGGAGGGAGAGTGTCAAACTCTTATTGACTAAAAACCACTCCGTTCCTACTCTTGCACTTCGAGCCGGAGCCCCGGTAAACTTCTACGATAGATAGAGCATAGTTGTACTACAGCAACTATAAAGTTTAATTCTTGGATTGTATTGCTCCTTGCTCTGTATAAATAGGTACAAATTAAATAATATTTATTCTTATTATAAAAGGAAAGTACTATCCTCTGCAAGAACATTTATATAAGTTTACTATGTGTAATGTAGACAGGACAAGAGATAATAATATTACTGCTAGTCCGCCATGAAAAATTATATTGCGATCTTCAGTAATATAATATAACGGACTTTGAAACTGTCTATTATCTTTGGTTGGTCGATTCTAAAGACGACAGACCATGTTACAAACTCCTCTAAAAACTTTAAAATAGCAATTGAAGTATCCAAACTTACTTCTAACAATATGCGATGCGCTAAAATGCTTCATAACTCCAATAACGGTATCCTACTTAGAAATTCAATATCGCTACTTACCGCTGCATAATAATTATACGTGTTGACGATACTATCAGCATATTATTAGCGGTTTAATAAATGTTCCAAGCTTAGACAGGGTGTTTTCACATCAGCGGTCACGAATCGTTGGCGCCGATTGAACCGCAAATCTGCGACCATTGGAGCGAATAGTTCGCTTGTAAACCGCGTATTATATATATATGCCGCATTTATAGATAGACTAGCTTTTGCCAGCAGCCTTGTCCGCGTTGCCGTCGGATAAAAAACTCAAACTCAAAAGCATTTATTTCAATTAAATCATAATTTGGTACTTTTGAAACACCAACTAATATAAAATAAGTAATAGTCTGTCAGTCTGTCCGTCAGTGAAGCTAGGCGCCACATGAAAAGTAGCCTATGTGTTATTCCAGACCATAATCTACCCCTATTCTAAATTTCATACCGCGGAGAACCTAACGGGTAACCGGGGCGGGGTGGATTTTAGTCAGTAAGAGTCTGACACTTCCTCCCGCCTCACCCAGGCGGGAGCAGTCAATCGATGATTTTTCCCCCTTAAAAAAAAAAAATTCTAAATTTCATCCCGATTACTTAAGCGGTTTTGTAGTAGTCGTGGTGGCCCGGAGGTTTAAGACGCCCACTTCTCATGCATGAGGTTGCGGGTTCGAAACCTACCAACGGCAAGTACCAATGTGACTTTTTCCGAGTTATATGTACTTTCTAAGATTATTTAGACACCACTGACAAACGGTGAAGGAAAAACATCGTGAGGAAACCTGGACTTATAATTTCTAATTATAAGTTTGAAATCGCCAACCCGCATTGAGCAAGCGTGGTGATTAATGCTCTAACCTTCTCCGTGTGAGAAGAGGCTTTGCTCAGCAGTGGGCATTTATAGGCTGTTGATGATGAAGCGGTTTTGACGTGATTAAGTAACACACACACACACACACACACGAACCCACTAAAAAACTTTCGCATTTATAATATTGGTAAGATTCTGTTCAGGATTATGGATTAAACGCCAAAAAGCCTTTATTTAATATTGAAATTCGATATAGTGAAGCTCTAGGCTTGTTCTTCTTAGAAGTGATTAGGGATTGTTTACGAAACTTCAGTAATCAGTAACAATAAGGTAAGCTTATCCGATAAATCGAAGCGTCTATCAAGAATGTATCCAAGAATATAGATAGGTACCATTACCTAGAATTTTGTTATTAAAAATCTTCACGAAGTCTGTTAAATTGTCTCAATATTTATCTTATAAATATTTGCTTTCTGTTCTGAGAAATGTCAATATCTCCGAATCCAACATCTCGAATAATGGACTAAATATTTAATAGCTGGGACACTTAGATCCTAATACAGTCCAAGTTTGAGACGCTTTGTGAATTGCAAAATTAATATCTCGAAGTTCGACTTCGGAGTCAAACGACAAAGCGTCCGTTCACATCAACAGCCTATAAATGCCCACTGCTGATCAAAACCTCTTCTCATATTAGAAGGTTTGAGCGTTAATCACCACGCTTACTCAATGCGGATTGGCGGTTTCAAACTTATAATATGAAATTATAAGCCCAGCCCAGGTTTCCTCACGGTGTTTTCCTTCACCGTTTGTCAGTGGTGTCTAGATAATAAGTCAAAAGTCAAAGTCAAAATCATTTATTTCAATTAGACCAGAAAGGCACTTTTGAACGTCAATAATAAAATTAAAAGTGAAGCTATTTGCTCATTCCAAGGTGTAGGTTCCTATGGAGAAGAACGAACAAGAAACTCCATAGGTTACTCTTTCTCAATCAGGTTCACAATACAATTCTCTAGTTACATAGTTTGCTGTTTGGATTGTGCGAGAACAATGTAACACTAAAATCTAGTCAAAGTGATTGAAAAAGAAAATAACCTTAAAGACAATAAAATAATACAGTCTGGAGCTGACCAGTCCCAGTTGACGGCGCCCGTTCACGAACATGACACGTACACCAGCACCGCCCAAATCAACCATATTGTAGGGAATCGAGCGATCCACTGCACGCGCCACCGCCAATGAGACCTTTGAGTGAGTATGACAACTTCGAAAAAACAATCTTAGAAAGATCTTATAACTCGGTACAAGTACCAATGTGACTGAAACCGCACTCTCATGCATGAGAAGTGGGCGTCTCTAACCTCCGGGCCACCATGACACCGTCGTCCATTGAGTGACTAACAATGAGTAATTACGGTACACTCGCTCTCGCCTAACCCAAGGCGGGAGAAGTAACTGGATGATCTTAACCCCTCAAACTAAAAACTAAAACGAATTGGAGGACATATTGTATGTAATTTTCAGTTAGCCAATCAAGTATTCCTTTAATAAGGGAGATTAGACAAACCTTGAGGACAGACCCAGGTAGGAATATTATATATTAACTTAACATCACGCCTTTTATCTCCGAATGTGTAGGCAGAGGTGCCCATTATGGCATTTAATGTCACTGTACAATGTAACACCCACTTTTCCCTATTTATGTTATGAATCCCATGTATTAGAGGGTGAGCCTATTGCCATATACTGGACACAATTTCAGACTCCGTTCTACTACTAGGATATTTTTTAAAACGTATTAATCTTTGCTCGACCCGGGATAGAAACCCGAAACCCCTTGCCTGGCAGTCGGACTTGCGACCACTCGGCCAACGAGTCAGTCAACGAGATAGGTATGTTTCTACCATAGATATAATATTCTGTGGTTACTACCGTAATAAAATAAAAAGATCCACCAGCTAACTGAAGCACGGAAATGATTCAATCAAAGTATGAATAGAATATGTAACGCCATCTACAAATAATTTGTGCAATTTGCGATCGTTACGCAACATGCATAATACATTGACCGTCGATTACGTGGCCTATATTTACTCGGTAATAGACATGGCGCAATGTAATTTTCTCTGACAAGATTATTGCTGGTTTGAACGTAATAATGTGATTTAAAAGGAAATGATTGGCTCGGGAATGGATGGCTGTTGATTCATACTTTAATTCAGTCTAATTATTTGGTAAGAAGGTAAAGAGATTTAATTTCTATTAAAGTATCGATATGACTGACAGTGATTACTAGGTAGTACGAAGACCCGGGCAGGTGAATATTTACAAAATGATACAAAATAATCTTTTTCTTACCGTCAAAGATTCAAAGATCTTTCCAGAAGATGTTTTGGCTAGCAGCTCAGCTAGTTCAGTGGCCATCCGCCTGCGCAACCAACGCGTATCAGCCGTGCTTTGTTGAAAGATGAACTGCAGCATCGTGTTCAGAGCACCTTCTGGAGAACTTCCCAACCCTCTTGTAAGTTCATTCAGGACCTCCTGTTGACAACAAGTTATATTAAATGTACCTATAAGCAATTTTTAATAACTATATAGTGAAATAAAGTCTTAATTTTGAAGTCTTTGGAATAAAAACTTACATCAGCTTTTCATAATTATGATTAGAATGGCGATAATAACTGCGAGTGTTAAGTAGATACACAGGAATATTACAATTAAATTTATGATTGAATACAATAAGCTGATAGAGGTCACTGGTGAGCTATTGGAGGATAATTATATTCGGCAGACGCAACAGATGAAGATAATTATGAGGTGGAAGATGCATTTAATTCAGCGATTCTGCCGTCCTTTTCATCACATCAATACCGCATTAATCCATAGCCAGCAAATAGGTCAATCTACCGATTCGCGATGTATTGTATCCACACGTACATAAAGTACGGACGCAGCAATTACGTATGCAGGTGTGTCGAATATTGGTATGATCAATCAATTAGGCGCTACCGTTAAACGCCCCAATGACGATTTAGTGTGCCATTTACACGTCATAGCTCCAATATTGATTCGCAATTATTTTGGATATGGTTTGCTTGTATTTACTGTTTATGAGTTCGTGTATGTAAAGTTTCATCTTCTATATAAAAATAAGTCGGATTTTCCTTTCTGGCGCTATAACTCCAGAACGCACGCACTGATTTCCACGGTTTTGCATTCGTTGGAAAGGCCTCCGTGCTCCTCCTGCATTTGTTTTTATAATTTTTCTTCACCTTTTAATCACCAAACGAAATGTTACATAAAACGAATCTGGTGGTGAACTGGAGTTCGCCGGGTTTGCTAGTGTTTAAATAAATGTTTCAATTACGACAACACTGATGAATTGTCAGTAAAAATGGTGCAACAGCTTAGTGGATGTTTGTACGTTGTGGTTTCCCTTGTTTCTCGATTTAAATAAGACATTCAAAGGATCAGATCAGAAAAAAGAGTAAGTAGGTATCTAGGTATATGAATCACGAAAGACAATATCTACAAGTGTCGTGGATGTTCTGGTATTATATCATGTTCGCACACACAAGAAAAACTTTGTAAAAAAAAAGTTGGCCATTTGGGAAATAAGTTGGCGCTAATACCGCCGTGACTTATTATTAGTACGATATATTCTTATATCTTCAGCAGGATACACATTGCTTACGCTTCGATGTATTTGTCTCTACTTACATCCCTATCTCCTCGAGGTTCGCACCTAATTATAGCTTCTAATTAACTCGTCTAGCAGTCTGTAAACTAAATTAAACACGAATGTCCTATTTGATAAATCGTTACAAACAATACAATACCATGTATAGTTGAATGCCTTTAAATAAGTATTGTACTCACTGTAATGCATAGAAAATGTGTATTCCTACAACAGAGTACTTCCTTAGGACCATAGCACACGATGTGTTCTTATTCGCGCAGGCAACGCGCATATTAGGAACGCTCGTCTTCGGCGCTGTATACACTATTGCGTTTGCGTTGATGATGCAATACGCGCTGTAGTACCTCGTCACACACATGAAAACAATAGAAAGCGCGCGTATACGCGCTGTCAACGCGCGTTTACGATCACAAGTTCTTCGCGTGCTTAGGTCACAAGGTAACGTTCTAATCTCGTATGAGGCGCGTCAAACGCGCGTTTCTGTACGCGGCCCTAATTCCCCACGAGATTTGAGAAGGCAAACTTGAGACAGTAGGCAAAGTAAACCTTATTATTTATGTAAATAGGGGTATTTTCTAAACCTTCCTTTGAATCTATATTGGGGCCTAGGTACTTATCTATTTGGGTCTTAACACCCACATCCCTTTTATTCCCCAGAGCTGTCCGTATTAGACGTAAAGTGGGTAATACGTCTTATACATACGTCATGTATTAAAAGATGTATTGCTATACCTAATTCGACAAAATAATAATAATAATCCCGAGATCCCTTCTTTGGCAACCCCCGTTCCGAAAACTCAAATAAAGCAGTCGTGCTAGGTATGTATGGAAGACAGTATTATTAACTTTTTAAATATGATAATCGTCCAATCCAAAACACAATGCCTTGTATAAATATATGTGACATAAGATGATGAACGATGCACTAAGGCGACTAAACAGAGCAACAAAGCGAGGTAAGTGAATGCTAATCTCCTATCATTAACATCTGCCACCTCATAATCCGCTTGATGAAGACAGCTAAGAATATAGATGGCTTATGAAGATATATACGCGAGGAATAAGTGTTTTAATATGTAAATACTAGCTTATGGTCGAAACTTGATACACAAAACCCCATTTTTCCCTATTTCTATAGGAATGTTGGGAAATCCTCTTTCTTAGTGATCTTTTCATTTTCCAAGTAATTTACATGCCAAATTTCAACATTTTATCACTATATATAACATATACATATATATAGATAAATAAAATCCGAGGGTCTGTTTGTAATATTAAAATAACTGCTTTGTAGTAAACATGCATATATATATATACATACATACGATACCAATACCAAAACAATACTTAAAAAAAAATTGTTTGTCTATTTGTACTGTATGTCTGAAATACTGGGCCGATTTTGGGACTGGGATGCACTAAGGAATAACATAGGCTACTTTTATTTTAGAAACTTTAATTTTCTTCAGCATTAATGGGCCGGCTCGACCGGAGTGATACCACGGCCTCACAGAAAACCGACATGAAGCGACGCTTGCGTTGTGTTTCGACGTGTGAGTGAGGTTACCGGAGGCCCAATTACACTCCCCTCCCCTTCCCCAATCTCCCCAATCCCTGAATCCCCAACGATCCTTTAACTCCTAATCCCCAAAAGGCCGGTAATGCACTTGTAACGCCTCTAGTGTTCCAGGTGTCCATGGGCGACGCCTATAAAAAAGCTGACATTTCGGTTGTGCACTGTCTCTGTCAGTCAATAAATCACTCGGCCACAATCAGAAAGAGTATTAGTAGTAGAAGTAAGTAACGATGATGTAATTGCTATTGTTATCTACCCTGTGTTGGTTGGTTGATCGTGATCGCCCATATTGGGTTTCGAACTCAGTATTAAGCACCTATTTGCACGCTGCCCGGCTTTTGCTGGCCTCCTAAATTATTCAAGACCTGATCAACTGTCCCTTGTTACGCTCCCCAAACGACGCCCTAAGCCGTGTTTTGTGTCGCACTAGGGGATGCCCTCAACTCCTGAGTGCCATTGTGTTATGTTGATTTCTGAGTATTCGGACTTTATTTAGGATTCAGCCATGATTATTAGTAAAGAATAAAGATGAAGTTATGATTATAAAACAATCAAGCGTCACATATTAAGACGGGTGGGAGGATGAGCCTATTTTCAATTTCAACGAACTGAACAACCAATTTCAAAATAAAATTACTTACTCAAATAAATCGAGCACGTTTTCGATTCGCTTCATCTGTAAATACATACATACAAACAGACGTGATGACGTCACGAACCTCATCAGACGCCATTTTATCGGCCTGGTTTTATTCATTATAAGTATTTCTGCACTAAAATTGAGGGCGACAAGCTTAATTAAAGGGCTATATTTGGAATAGTGTTTGGTGACGAATATTGTAATGTGTTAGACGAAAATATAAAACGTCTAGTGAAGAAACGAATTGTATAACACGTTGTTTAGGCGTTTAAGATTATGTTAATAATTAAGATTGTCCCCTGAAAACCTCCCCTTAAAAAGTCAAAGCATGTAAAGTTCATTTGCTAAGTCTTGGTCATTTATTTATTTATAATTTACAACAATATAGACTAACAGTATTATATCTACCAAATCGTCTACATGTCATTAAATACACAATTAAAATATTTATCTACATGTAACTAAAATTAGAAACAACAATGAGATCAAATACAGTTAAATATTTAAGTAATAAAATAATAAAAAATCAACTCAATAATACATACCTGCACACAAAGACTTAGTTAATTGGCTGACTGCACATAAATCTCTAAATTGACGACAGCCTATGAAATGAGATTAACCCTTCAAGTGTCTTATGCACGGTATATTAATGTGCATAGTTAGCGGTAGATTTGTCTGCAACACTTTTTTTATTGTGACTATAAAATTGTATTCCGATGGAATAAAAATATGAAATACATACTGATTACCTGAACCTTAGATTAATGGCACCCTATAAAGATTGCCTCGCTTCCAGAATATGTGGAGAGTCTATAAACAGCTATATAATGATAGAACGGGAGTACACAATAGAATATGGACTTTGAAGTCTTTAGAGTCGAATTCAATATACTAGGTCTAAATTATCTTTGTGTTTCCATAGGAGTAGAGTGGTGCGTGTCTTATCTACCGATATACCGAAGTAATTAAACGATATTTAAAACTATCCATAAAAACCTTTGATTGCCAGTAATTTTTACGCAAGTAACGGTAAAATGTTTTATAAGAAAGTAAAAGACAACACAATTTACCAAAGTAACACCTTTCCTATTAACACGTAATACATAAGCCGAGTAAATACAATCTGTTAGTGTTACAAATGTGTACACACGTACACTACGCATTGTTACGAAACAATTGATTGGATACAGCCATGTTATCGTATATATACATAGGTAGGTAGGTACTAAAGTGTACCTTGTGCGAAGCATTAACAAGTAATCAATATTGATAAACTCATCGACGGGCGGCACTTTAACAAATATCTTTACTTAGGAGTCGAAGAGCTTTATTGATTTCATTAATTAAACATTAGCCTGTTGTTGCTAGGGATGGCAGATGTACATGTTTGTGATGTGTTTAATAATAAGTGACAAGTAGCAAGAAGGAGGAAGCACCTAATGTTTGTAGACCTAGTTTCTTAAAAACGTAAACACCTATTGCTACCAACACTTACCAAAAATAATGTACACAATTTTATACTTCATACAAATCGAGTTAAAAAGACTAATTAGAACGATTGGGCCTACCGTATTTTTAATCATTCGATTTCGCCAGTGTGAACCTTTCGTTCTCCGTCCAATAGGTAATTAGCTAGTGTCACGCCATTGGACGTTCAATATTTGACAACTGTTGTGATTGGATAAAAACATCTTTCTACATTTGCCTCATCTGGTGAGCCAAAATACGTTAGCCCCCATTAAAGACGAATTAAAAATAGGCGCCTACAAAAACCCTTCCTTCCTTGACGTTTATCAAACAGTATTCACTAACTATATTTTAAGTTCTAGCTCATAATCAAAGGCAAAGGATGCAAATTTTCCAATCGATTCATACGAGTACCCATCAGACCCATTCATATGAAGCGATCGAGAATTTAATTATTTCCGGCTTGAAGTAATAAGTTATCCGGAGCCGTGATGTACAAGTTTCAATATAAGCACGCATAGCACCATTTTCTAATAGTTAAGACTTAAAACTTTCATATTCATACTGATAATTTTCTACACTTTTTTCAGTCAGCAGTAATAAAGATGCCATAGAGGGCCATAGGGGTATACTTTTTTTTTTAAGGGGGGAAAATCATCGAATGACTGCTCCCGCCTGGGTGAGGCGGAAGGGCGTGTCAGACTCTTACTGACTAAAAACCACCCCGTTCCTTCTCCTGCACGTCGAGCCGGAGCCCCGGTTACCCGTTAGGTTCTCCGCGACGTAGGGGTATACTAACTAGGGACAGTCTGTCTACATAGGATGATAGCTATCAACCTATTCAAAGTACCTCAATTCAGTTTATATTTAGGTTTAATACTTAACTTCACCTGACTTCTGACAGTTCTGACCAAGATGATCAAACTCAGGATGCGTCGTTCAAATAAGTAGTAAAACTATGACTCTAGATACAGTCATAGTTTTACTACTTATTTAAAGATATTAATACCTATTTTCTTTAATTATATATTAACCCTCGATATTTTTTTCTAAAGATCAGCTCTCTTTCTTCAACGGATCGTGAATGGATTTACGGATGATTGGATTGACTACGCACGTACCGAGAGGGTCGAAACGGGGTCCCAACTTCTAGAGGGCTATTCACGTGGGGAAAGAAATGTTAGACCTCCATACATATATACATACATAGGTAGGAAAGTACACTTCAAGAGGAATAGTAATGATTGACTTTTTATATGAAACCAGAAAGCTTAGTACGACTATTTTTCGTTTAAAATACGAGTTTGTGTTACAATGAAACAACGAATCAGAAATACGAATAACTATTTTTTTTTTAAAACGTTGCTCCACATTAGGATTTTCTCCTGTGTCGTGGGTGCGTTTACAAACATACAAGTTCACATACACAATGACACCCAGACCCGAAACAACAATTTGTGGATCATACAAAGTGTTGTTCCGTGCGGGAATCGAACCCGCGACACGTTCCACGGCAGCCGGATGCCCAGCCATCGCACCAACCGTGCAGTCTAATATTATATTGCATTCGTAACGTAATTTTAACATCAAGCGCGTTCTGCGCTCTGATTGGCCGGCTTCAGTGAACCAACCAATCACAACACCGGTAGTTATTCGTGCTTGGCACTCAGAACGTCGAACGGTCTCGTTTCGATAACTTTAAACTCGTACTAAGCCGTCAGTCGCAAGGATATCAAATATCTAACAGATCGGTTAGATGTTTCCCTTTTTGAACTAACGAAGGATAGAGGAAAACAATAACACGCACGTTTATTACTGAAATAAGGGATCGGTGTTAGATACGATAACAAAGCAACAACTCAAAGAAATGTCTCTTCCATTTTTAGGATGTTATTGTTTAATATTCACAGATATAATATAATGATGGTAAGCTTGAGTATCTCAAAGCATTATTAATTTGAAATTTTGCGCTGTTGTAAAACTCCTCAAATGCTTATGAAGAACACTTACTTATACGTTCACGTTCACTGTATAGTCACACACACACACACACACACACACATACACTGTCAAAACTACATATAAACCTCATACAATCGAACTATTTTTAGTTCCTAACATTATTAATTAACACATTTTACCAATAAAATTAATTAGAACATACATTTGTCGTAATTAAACACATCGGTATTGAGGAAGTGAAGCCAGGTTCGATTCCGACCTTGAAGTGCGATCAAGTCATGCGATATGGGAACACTTTGTCATACTTGATTATGCTTTAAAAAGATTTTTAAGGTCGCCCGTAATAGGATCTTTTTATAGATTAACGTAAATAGCTTTCTTAATAATACTGTAGAATGAAAGGCGGGTTTCATGAAAAATTACCTCATTTCGAGCTCATTATTGAGTTTGTTTTCAGAAAAAATGCTTCCTTTTCTTCTACTTATTCATTTATTATATCAACTAACGAGGTATTTTTGATAAAATACTCGTAATTGTTTCTCAAATCTTGTGAATATACAAATGTAAATTTATTTTTACTGTCTTTAGGAAAACTTTGGTATATTATTTTATGTGTAACGAAAGAATAATACGCTTCGATATTAACATTTCACAGATAACACAAAAATTTCCTTGAAAAAAGAAACGCTTATTTCAACGTTCGATTCTAGTAAAAACAACTACGGTCTGATTATAAAGAAAAGAGTCCATAATTTTCACGTCAACATGACTCAAACAGGCGGGTGCCAATCATAACAATTTCTGAATGTTGCCAAACCGTGGAACTGTCAGTTGTTTATTTTCCCGCCTAAATAACCGTGGCTGGCACTAAAGTAAATTATCGCTGGTCTAAACCATAACCAAACTGTGTTTTTTTTATGTTTTTTTACACTACAAGCAATCTCGTAATGCCTATATTTATTTAAAAACTTTGTATATAAAAATTAGCTTTATTTTGAGCTCCAATTTGTGTTTCGTTTTCTTCAATCACGTTATATTGTATGTTTAACGCTTCGGAGGTTTTAGCCGTACGTCGTGAGAGATTGATGAGAAACGTAATTTTCGAAAATACAGCTGCGAAAGTAACATAACTTGCTCGTGTCTCACCGAGCGAATGTTAACTAAGATAAATATGCCTATGGCTGTTAGTGATGAGGTGGCAACACTACTGATCACTTCTAAAGGCCGTTTTCGTCAGGATTATAACTTTATCGGAGTTAAATTTATCTACTTATAAAAGATTTTAGGTAGTTGTATGATGTATGTACGATTTACTTTCGTCGAAGTTACGAAGTTGGCTGAAGATTTGATTGTCGATAACCAAGTTTTAGGTTACCGAGTTTCGCTATAAGAATTGTTGACTAATGTAGTGGCTTATACTGTTCATTAGTTACCAATATCTAATAAAATAACTATATCATCGTCTTTTCAATATAGATAACTCAAAGCGAAATTATAAAGGTTAAAAACAAAATTGCTACTCACCGGTGGTAATGTGACAGGTAGACTATAATCTTCTGTGGTCTGTGTTTTCTTCTCGAAAGGGCGCACGAAGTAGATGAGGAGTACGAGAGGAACGGAGAGGGCAGAAACCGCTCCGAACACCGCTGCGAACACCAGCCACGTCCAGTCCGGCATTTTGTTCTAGCGATAATTACTGTAGACAAAAAAAGAAGACAATAAATCATACATTTGAAATCAATGAGCTTTGTTTGAAGCCCCCTTTTTGCGTTACGGGCTACACGTGCTAGATTGTAACGCTTGTTGAGTGATGTCGAAAAATTAATAGAAAGTCGCTTACATAGGTAGAAAGATACTTACAAATTCAACGTTAAAATCCCTTTCAAAGTTCTGTACCGATTCGACTTTGTCGTGTTCTACCTTATCTACCCTTGTTTAGGTACCGTAAAACGGTCCGGTACCTAAACAAACAAACAAGTCTAAATCCGACTAAGCTTCAAGAATAACAAATAAGAGCACAGGGACATCGCGATACGATTCGGAAGTATGAACAGAGATAAACTGTACTGCTTGCAGGTGTGAAGCTAAATATAGACCTGTTAGACGGTATTATCGGTACTAAAAGCGGCGTTTTGGCACATCTGTTCTCTTGGAAACTTATAGCTGGAATATCAATATTAATGTGATTATCTTTACTAAGATTACGAAGTTGTGAGTTTAGTTCTGCGATTGAGCATTATTTGATAGTCGTATCTTTCTGGTTGGCGGCGTTTACAGTTAAGGAGGATAGTAGTGAATCCACGTGCAAGAACTAGTACACACATACATCTTCGAATTCGGCGAAAATATCAACAAATAATCCGCCTAAAATCCATCCTTTTTTCGAGATCCTTTCCGTACTACACAAGATTTGAATAATTTATTTCTGAGAGAACCTTCCTTGCATTTGTAGCACGCAAACCATATTCGCTTAGATGATTGGCTCGATGGTATTACGGGTGGATCGCAGGCTTATCTTGTTTAGCTATAACACCTGACCTCCTTTGTATTTCGGAAGGCTGGTCACGACAATTTACGACTCAGGTATTGGCTAAACGGCCAGTATCCCGACCCTTACTAAAATTTTCAATAGTTCTCTACTTGCAAGCGTTCAAATTCTCAACAACGACTGAGTATAATTTATTTAGGGTCTATAAAGTTTTGCTGTGATGTGTGGTAGACGTGGCTTGTAATAAATGATGAAGGTTGAAAGTCAACAGTTCCTGAATCCTGAGATATTAAAGCTTTTCCTACGTCATGATTTTTCTCTATGTCGTAGGCGTGTACAAACACTAATCCCACTTGCTCTAATAAATATTTGTTGAATATTCATCATGCGTCGGTAGTTACTTAGGTACCTTTGTATAAACTAAGTCTCTTGATCCTGTTGTGAAGGCGGACAAAATATTGGAGGACACTTATTTTAATTTTTTAGTTATGCTTTCTGCTCGTTATTTAAGATTGCCTTGTTGGTCGAGTGGTTTAAGTGCGACTACCAGATAAGGGGTCTCAGATTCGATTCCCGGGTGAAGCAAAGTATTACACGGTCTAAAAAACATCGCAGTAGTAGCACAGGGTCTGGAATTGTGCCCGGTATTTTATTTAGCAATAGGCTCACCCCCTATTACATGGGACTCATAACATATATAGTGAAAAATGGGTGTTACATTGTACAGTGGCATTAGGTGCCGTAATGTACACCGCTGCCTATCGCTTCAGGGATAAGGGGTAGTGTTACGTTAAGATTTCAAGTTATTATATTTCTGTTCTTGTTCAGTAGTCCTATCATATTTTAGAACGCTGTGATTGTAAGATAGAATTTTATTCTCCTTTTATGTCCCTAAACTATTTACTAGCCATTTTCCTATTTCTTTAGCGCCTAAAAGGAACATTATAAACCTTTTAGCGTTACCCTTTACGAAGCGATGATATTTCCCAGTACTGTAATTCACTTTATGTTTTACCCGTCCCTTTGTACAATAAGCGGCGAGGACAACGATGTCTTGGTGTTTTCTGTTCTTCATAGGCGCTATTGGTGTATTCAAGATCTCATAAAATCGTTATTTTTTTATGTTGATATTGTAAGCAATATTTTATTTATTTATTTAGTCTTCAATATACACAATTTGATTATGGCACATAAGGCGAACTTAATGCCATATGTCATTCTCTACCAGTCAACCATAGGGTTTAAGTAGAAAATCTACGAAAAATAAGATAGGTACGGAGAACAAACTAACAGTAAACAGAGAGAGAGGGAAAAAGATAATGATTAAATAATACAGCTATACATATATATTACATAATAGTAAATAGTATATATGTATAGTCATATGCATAAAATATGTAGGTATAAATACATACATAAATATATAGGTGTCCACGAAGAGCAAGACCTAGCGTTGCAGCGATGTTAAATAAAATTTGTAAAACAACATACCTATGTAACTATATGGTTTTCACATAAAAATTGAAGGAGAAAACAAGTTTGTTGTTAGGTACTTGTTATGTCTTCCAAATAAAATTACGTTAGAAACCAAAAAGTATCTTAAGTCAACCGCCTGCTAGAACAAAACCGTTAATCTTAAAAAGATTCTTATTTTAAAGAGCAATCTATTCTATTTCAGGAATCAAGGAATATAGTCATTCTGCAAGAAAGTTCTACTTACACCCTAATTGCCATGTGCTAGCAACATTTACGATGTTCAAAGTGAATCGTTTTACCGTCGACAACAAAATGGAAGGACATGAATAAAAAATAACCAACGGCAGTAGGCACTGTATTGCCTCATTTATGATGATAATTCTAGTCAAGTAGTTTACAAGTATTGTTAGACACAATATTTATTACAGTTTGAATTCGTATGAAGTTTTCGTTTTCGTAAAATATGACTTCGTTCTGTTGTAAAGTTGGTCACTGTTTCTTTACCTACTACGTAAACTTTCGTGTCGCTAACTGTAAATTGTTTTTAGTAATTAAGGCAGCTTATAATATAATGTTAAACAAACATGAGGTTTACTTACAAAATATTTAAAACTACTTGAGGTTTTTAGCTCGACCAATGAAAAAGGAGTTTTTAAAGACATTGTTACTTGAATTACTGCCTTGTTGGCCGAGTGGTCGCCAGTGCGACTGCCGGGCAAGGGGTCTCGGGTTCAATTCCCAGGTAAGGCAAGTATTAATGGGCTTTTTAAAAAAAACCCAGTAGTAGCACGGAGTCTGGAATTGTGCCCGGTATATGGCAATAGGCTCACCCCCTATTACATGGGAGTCATAACACAAATAGTGAAAAGTGGGTGTTACATTGTACAGTGGTATTGCACCTCTGCCTCCCTTTCGGGAATAAAAAGCGTGATAATATGTTATGTTCATTGAATTAGCTACTTCTAGCATTTCTCACCCATTTACCAGCACATCGCATATGTACTTTAACGCAAATTGAATTTAACATTATATAAACACATAATCTATAAATATGACTATGTGTATAAAATTTGATATAAATATTCTCCGGAAAAATATAATTAATGTTTTATCATCAACTACTTTGTACTTGTCTTTATACTTGACCAATCAAAGGAATGTATCTGAAAGGGAAGTCCCTTTGATTGCGTCAGATCTTATATAAGCCTTATCCACGTCAGACCCTCAATTGTGCAGATGTTACATGTCCATCTAACTGAAGGACCGAACTGAAAAGTGGGTTTTATGAAATGCCCAAATTATGTTGACACATCTTTTATTCTTTATAAGCATAAAGAATAAAAGATGTGTCAACATAATTTTAATTTTGTACAATGAATAATATCTTTTTATTAAACGAATGAGCGTTTAAAAAACAAATTAAAAACAGATGGGTCGTAATCACAAATCTTATCACACACAATTTCATGTAATTTAGGTGATGGCTTTAATTTTAATATCAGCTAATTTTTTTAACCTCTTTGTGTGTCACGCTGGTGGGACAAATTAAAAAAAACAAAGCACGTACCCAGAGTACCTATCTAGAATCTACACAATACCTAGGTACCTAACTTGCATAAAATTCCAATCGAATCTAGTTAGTAACAAAGCTAAAACCATAAAAAGTGAGCCCGCATAAAGTATACAGCAGGGTTGATAGTAAAACAACGGTTTCGCCATCATTTATCGACGTCACAAAGCATTTAGTTACCATCAGATTGAATGTTTAAGGGACGAAAAGAACACGAAGTATTATGTTCTAGAATCTAGTTATATCCAGGTCATTTGAAGAACATTACCTTATGGCTGCTCAAGTAGATGTGGATATAGACGGTGTAAATTATAGACAGTTGTTGTACCTACATCTACATTATACTGAAGTGTGCATAAGTCGTCTTGTACGGTGTCGATTTATAATTAACCGTTTGTTTTTATAATAACTGTCGTGAGACATACTAAAATTGAGAAAAGCTCTACTAGTTTCGAGCCACAAAGGGGCTGTAGTAAGCTGGGGGAATCCGCTGCGCGGCGATATCCGCTGCTCATGGCGCGGCTCCTCTATGGCTGTGGCTGCCTCTGGGGCTATTAATGTAAACTAGCAGAGCTTTTCTCAGTATTTTCACGTGAGTAACCCGCGATTTTTAGTCCATATACGTTTATTATTTATCTGTCGTTTTCAAGTGTCCATTCTGTGTGGATGAAAAGATAACCCTAGCACTATATAGCATTTCAGCACAAGTTAACCAACTTGTTCTGAAATGCGCAATTAGCAACCGCTAATACCAACAAAAGCACGCTTGAAGAAGAATAAATTCCATCAAAATAAAGGTAACATCACATCTTTATCATCAACGTAACGTCACTACATACTGTTGATGCTTCTAAAAGGTCTATCACGGAAGTATTGTTCAAACACAGCTCTGTTGAAATATAGAGCTTTTTGTTACATCCCATATTAAAGTTTATATTCCATAATTTCACGCCCACCTGTTTTTCCCCACAGGGATCATAAGATGTGGAAAGTACTGCCCACTTTTCACCAGTTATGATAGTGGTCCCATGTACGCTGTTATACGAGACATTATTACGTGTGTGGGAACCCAGATTTAGTACCACTCTTAGAGATATTTAAAGACCATATGGTCATGTTTGTCCTCCTTAAATTACAGTTTTAATTTGATTAACCACTTTAACAAATATCGTAAGTTTTTAGGTACAGAAAGAACAAAGGTCTAGGAAAGAAAAGAACCATTTATTAATCCCTATATATATAACCAGCTATTACCGCGCCAGCTTCTTTTGATTGTAACGTGATGATCAATAGCTTTCCTCGATAAATGGACTATCCAACACAAAAAGGATTTTCCAGATCGGAACAGCAGTTCCTGAGATTAGCGCGTTCAAACAAACAAAAACACTCTTCAAGTTTACATAAGAAGTTTAAGATACAAGATTATGTTAGTGTAAAATAACAAAGGACGTTCTAAAATCCCAAAGCCGCAGGAATTCTTCGTACAACTGCCACGAGAAATGTACCAGTAAAAGAGAAGTATACTTGGTTGATCGAAACAATGAATGTAAAGCTACTTTTTCTACCTTTTTATGTGGTGAACACCACTTGTCACATTGTGTACACGGGTAAACAATGTCCCTGTACCACTCACGACAATACAGGCAGCGATTCATTCCACAATCAGTGATCGATTCATTTGTTCGTACGCACACATCTTTACACGCAGGTAAGGTATGTATTGGTTCTAATTTACATTAAACATGTTTCTCTGTTTTGTACGTCTGTGTTTCGCTATCTATTTATGTTTTAGAACAGTTTAACGGCACATAATGTATTGTTGAAATAGTGCCCTTAGCTTTAAACTAAACTATTTTCTTCAGAACATATGTATGAAAGTTACAGAAATGGTTTTACAACCATTTCTATTTCATGAGATTATATTTAAGTATTTATAGAACATGGGAGAAGCATTTTACCATTTCTTAGAAGGAGACAAGAAAATACAGGGACAAAGTCAAAGTCAAAGCATTTATTTAAATTAAACCATAGTTAATTGATGAATTAATGAACATTTGTTAAGTTTGTTGTTATGTACTTACCTAAAATATGTTTTTTACCTGTTATGATTTTATATATTATGTAACAATTGGAGAAAAAAAAAAATAAATATAAAAAAAAAAAAAAAAAAAAAAAAAAAAATAGTTTGGTACTTTTGAAACGTCAACAAATACAAAACAAATAATAGTCTGTCAGTCAGTCCGTCAGTGAAACTAGGTGAAGCTAGGTGCTCATTCCAAAATGTTGTTCCAAAATTCGAATGGAGAAGAACGAGCAAGAAACTCCATTCGTTACTCTTTTTAACACAAAGCCATACACAAAGCAGTCAAGCTCGCGCATTAGCCCAGAATTAATTAAGAAGTCTTTCGTAACAGATTATGTCTTACATTGTACCTACGAAATAGAGAGAAAATAAAGGGACAATCTCTAAATTATTTGGGGCCGACGCCTAACAAACAGGACACGGGGGATGAGGTTTTTATTTATAAAAAAAAATCGAACATTTCCCAAACAAGGCACGTCTTTATCGCAGCGCGGTATAGATGCCGTTTAATTTTCTCTTCATTTTGATATCTAACTTTATAGCCATCGTAGAAATTATAATGGATATGAACGAGTGATCTCTTTAGAGCTGTTTTAGGCAGTCGTATTTTTAAGTTTAATAATGGTAAATAATATCCGTCGTTGTATCTGTATTTATGACATATAATATCTGCTTAGTTATCAGCAGTTTCAAATAATCGGACTTCCGAATAAAACTTTATTTTCATTAGCAAAAACAACGATAAACTTTTTTGCATCTAACATTAATAACATGTTAAGCTTTCTAACCTATTACAAATCCCTCAGGTAACCGTTACGAACGAGTACAAAACAAAATACTAGTAGGTACATAGAAGCAAAAAAATAAAGAAAGAAAACTGTAGCGAATCTCGAAATTATTTCAACCTAAGCTGAGGCACACAGTTCTAAATTAATTACTAACTCCGTATGTGTTTGTTTCATGTCGTGTGCATTGGACCTATGATTTCCTTCCCGGAAATTGCATTGTTAGCTGCATACAACGTAACCGGTACATTCGGAGAGAGCAATCTGTTGGTATAATGTGTATTATGCTATGTACTATTGACATGTATTATGTAATATGTATTAACAGTATGTTATGTACTGCTTAAGCTGTTGTTTATAGTGTTTACAGTGCTGTCTCAGCTTTGACTTCAGAGGTTTATTGACTAAATTAAAACCGACGAGCATGCATGAAAAGATTGATGACTGTTGATGAATCAAAAGAGGTATGTAGGAATCGTAGTTATTGGCATTCCATAGTCTTTGCCTATCCCCATGGGAGACAGGCGTGTAGTTATGTATGTATGTATGTATGTATGTTGTATATAATTACAAAGCCTTAACCTTCAAGATGCTAGTGAACTGTTCGTCAATCAATCAATCAATATGGTATCAATGACACCTTAGTACACGACACTTTCATCTGTGAACTTATTGCAAGTCATACTCAGTACCAAGTGATAGTGACAAGACTTGCATTTTCTATAATAAATTTTTCAACCCTATACAAGTTTCATTGGCGATTGTACCTAAAACACAGTTCGCTAGGGTGTGAGTTAGGGTTCCCAACCTCCCACTTCCACCCCTAATCCGTGACCCGTGCACAGTTTCGTCTCACTTGGCACGAAACTGCACAATGCATTGTAACAGGACGAATGTGGAACGGCTGCGCTGTAGCTAATGTTTTGGTAGCACGTAAATTGTACTTACGTCACTGGTATTAGGGTTTAAATTATAGTGGACTGTTAGGTTTAATTTTTAAAATTATTGTAAGCGTGACTGTTGAGCTTGAGAGTTTTCTGATCTCGAGCAGAGTTAATCTTTATTTAGGTACTAAGGTTGATTAACGTCGAGTACCTACGGCCATCCCAATCTTTCTAAATAATATAACTGTCGATAGGTAAAAGTAGCTACTAAAACAAGTAATCTCGAAAAACAATGTCTCTTTCAATACCTATTTCTTTTATATTTTATTCATCACTGTAAGACACTTTCATTACTTAAAAGCTACCGTACACGAGAACTGTCGAAAACAATTGACACATTTAGTTGAAAAGAACACTTTATTTGTCGTGTTTGCCGAGCTTGTTCATTGCTAGTGCGGGGTCTGAGTGACAGCGGATATCTAAAAGCGACCAACATGCCTACTAAACACGTTTACTAGTTGTCCAGGCATATTCTCATATTTGTATCACCCACTACTCCGCACTCGCAATTCGCTAACACTGAGGACGCACCCTTAGATTGGGTAGACAGCAGCGTACCGTGACGATTGTCAATGACGTGACATCATTCCCGCGTAGCACCGTAGCCTCGTAGCCGTAGCACGGCGTAGCGTATTTATGTAGATTGCTACGACAATTTTCCGCTACGATAGCGCTGTTCTAAAGTAACTGGTAAACATTGCTACCGACCTACATTTACTGATTTTCAGTGAAACAAGAGTACGAATTAATATAGTGTTTGTTTTACTGAAAATCCTAGTACGGAATTACTTCCCCGGGTTTGAGTACCGAATCGAGCACAAACTTAAAGAAACATGCTTTGTACTAGCTAAACAGACGAGAAAAAATACAATAAGTCGATTTCTTAATCAATATTTCTATCAAAATATAATTTATTCATATCGAATCAATCATTCGGCGTGTCGTTCGAATTAAAGTTTTCAAATCGCGTCGAAATTGAAAAAGTTCAGTAAAGAAATCAATTGATGTTGGGTTTCTGATATTACGAATGGAGAAAAGATTTCCAAGATGCTGGAATGAAGTTTAATTAAAAAATATTTATAGACCGCAAATAATATTGCGTCATTCATATCTCAGTGAATTTACTTGACTAGTAACTACCCCACGTTTGGTTTATGTAATAAAATCCAATAAATAGTATTTTCCTGACCACTCATTGGGTGAAATAGATTAGTTCCCTTATAAATATTTTTTCTGAAACATGCTTACACTTTATTTCGTAATCACCATTTTCACTAGACAAACGAAACTAGAATATGTCATTCTGGAATTCTTACCTACCGAGATCAAACTTGTACAAACACAGAACAATTTTGCAAAGAAACATTAATCATGACGTCACACAAATTCCTTAGTGACTCCAGACAAGATATCTAGACCATGAAAACAAAACTATCACCTTTATTCTTTGTCACAGCATTCTGTGCCGTAACACGTACGTAGTAAGGTATGTATTCGTTAATTAATGTTATGAACGTAGGCCCAGGCGCCTTTTAATTTGATATGAACGTTGACGATATTACTGATTCATTAATATGATTAATTTCTGTTATTAAATATGGAGTTATATGTGCTACATGACACGTATACATGATTGTTGCTGGTTATAAATATATAATATCACGTTTGTTTTTACTGAAGACATGTTCTACCAGAGGTAGATTTCGTGCCAAAGTCGTAGTTTACAAACAGCTAGAAAGCCACCATTTCTTTTTTTAGTGGTTAGTAAGAGTGATCTGAAGTAATGGACGGATATTGAAGAACTATGCTTTAAAGATACGGTCTTGAAAGTAGTAAGGCTTACTTTTTAGAATTAGAACAAAGCAATGTAGCTGGTCAGCTCCAGACTGTATTATTGTCCTTAAGGTTATTTTCTTTTTTGATCACTTTGACTGGATTTTAGTGTTACATTGTTCTCGCACAATCCAAACAGCAAAACTATGTAACTAGTAAATTGTATTGTGAACCTGATTGAAAAAGAGTAACCTATGGAGTTTCTTGCTCGTTCTTCTCCATGGGAATCTACACCTTGGAATGAGCAAATAACTTCACTTTTAATTTTTGTTTTTGTTGACGTTCAAAAGTGCCATTCTGGCCTAATTGAAATAAATGATTTTCACTTTGACTTTGAATGAATAAATGTAAGAATTTCATATCACTTAAATAAATAGACAACTGTCCGTTTTCACTGTACAACTATTAAAGTTATCGCTTTAATACTTGTCTGAGAATTTACAGAATCATGGCACGAATATAGAACAAAGAAAAGTTCTTCCATCAAGAATATTAAAATGTTCAACATTTATACAGCACTTGAAATTTAGCAATTAGGTCTATACTTAAAAACAATTTGGAACTTTAAAACATCAAAGTCTAACAAAAAGATTTTTGCAAAAGAGTATAAGTAAGGTAAACGACACAATTTTCTGCTAAAGTATTAAAATTTTCCAACTTTCATGTAAAAGGTCAAACCAATTTCATGTTTTAAGCAAAAAATTACACAAAAATTTACTTAAGATCATAATAACTTTTCAAATAACAAGCAATTCTGAATAATCTTGTGTTTCTGACACGACGCTAATGAGCGGTTTACCTTAGCTATTAGCGAAGTTTAATGAGTTTCAACCTTAATGTAAGCGGGGAAGGTTGGTTTTTCAATGTCAAAGTTTGCTTTTACAATTTGATGGCTTCAAACCTCAATTGTATGTGTGTAAATACATAGTATTGTAAACGACAGGTACTAATTATGCAGCACAGATTGGAATCTGTAATATGTTTTATTAACTACGTACATAATGCGGTAATGGAACATTCTAGAATATTATATTATCTGTTGTTTTTAGTATCAAAATACTTGGTGTTTTGGTTTCCTTTATGAGGTTTTTTGGACATTGACTCTACGCTTTATGCAAATGTATCGAGCGCTAAACCTATATAGATAAATAAAATTGGGTAGTTAATATTAAAATAATCGGTTTGATGAATATACATACGATACACATATCGAAATAACATTTTTTACACTGTTTGCCTATCTATCTGTCTGTTGGTACTGGCTAATCTCTGGAAAGGCTGGACCGATTTTGCAGGACTTTAATTGGCAGATAGCTGATGTACTAAGGAGTAATATATGCTACTTTTATTTTACAAAATTAAAAGAAAGTTGTTCTAAAATTCATATTCTAGATGTATTATTTGAGATAAGATACCCCGATACAGCAAGGCCCAAAGGGAAAAGCACCAACTTGTGAGAAATGTCGATCAACCAAGAATGTTAGAATTTGATCCTAAAATAATTTTATTAGCCTGTTGAATCGAAATCCTTTAGAGAGCCTCAAGCCTCAATGGATCCCGATTTAGTATAATTCAAAGGATGATTTTGTGATCCTTAAGCGTGCCTGTTGAGCGTTGATTCGTCGGAAAATTTATGTTATCAATATGATCAATCCAGCAAGATAGGAGATATTTCTAAAAGCCATCATTCCAAAGAATTAGAAGGAAGAAGTGGAACATCCCTTACATAGGAATAACTATTTTAAGTACACAGAGACAAAGAAACCACTATTCGAAACGAGGAAGAAATGCTTTAATGTTACCAAAAAGCCAATTCATTTGTTCCCAGAACCGTTCCCTAAAATCACCATGGTAACCTTAATAGGCAGTGCTTAAATAAATTATGAGAATCGACGGTAGCTACCCTATGTCGTAGGAACTACGCTAGGAAAGAAGAAAGAGTTTTAAAACATTAGAGAATCGATATGCAAGTTAAGTAAGTGCATGCTTCAATGTCGTGGTGGCCCGGAGGTTTAAGACGCCCGCTTCTCATGCATAAGGGTTCGGAACCTACCAACATTAAGTACCAATGTGACTTTTTCCGAGTTATATGTACTTTCTAAGATTATCTAGACACCACTTTCAAACGGTATAGGAAAACATTGTGAGGAAATCCAGGCTTATAATTTCTAATTATAAGTTTGTAATCGTCAACCCGCACTGAGCCCGCGTGGTGATTAATGCTCAAACCTTCTCCGTGTGAGAAGAGGCTTTGTTCAGCAGTGGGCATTTATAGGCTGTTGATGTATGCTTGAATGGAAGTTCGCATTAGGAGAATATGAAGAAGACTTGTGGCCATCTATAGGTACTATCTCTTAATTTTAACCTGACCTAGCATCTAAAGTAACCTCCTCACTTGTACCTTCTACTCTTAGGTGTCATAGGTTGGTAACACCAAAAATGTTGTTAAATGCCACCTATTTCACCTTAGGGGTTCGTTAAAATTTAGACGAGGTTTGTTTTCAATGGATAATGGCAGTAAAATATTATCAGTTAAAAAAGATAGGGAGTGTATATTATTATGTTTGTCTGTATTGCGCGTTTTTTTGTCAGTCACGTTATGAACCCCATATTATAGGGGGTGAGATTATTGCTATACCACCAGATGCCATTGCTCCGAGTTAATCGATTTTAAACTTTATGGTATTTTGCTACAGACTACATCTTTCTTTAGCAGCAACAATAGTTTTGATTCATAACAAAGGCCATTTCTCAAATATTCTGAGATTTCACACGTTATTTATTTTCTATCCATAGAAAGTAAATCCCGAATCGTATTTTAATAAGGACCGATTTTTAATATAATACATACGATACATATACCGAAATAACACTTTTTGACAATTTTTGTCAGTCTGTCTGTTTGTATTGGCTAATCTCTAAAATGGCTGACCGATTTTGACGGGAGTTTTATTGGCAGGTAAATAAGTTACTAACGAGTAACATAGGCTATTATTATTTTCAAAAAACGCAGACGAAGTTGCTGTTTCAGCTAGTCGAATAATTTTATGCCTGACATTATCTTGTGTGGAAGAAATGTCAAAATTATTCTTCCGATAAAGTTATCTGCCGTTGGAAAAATGGACCCTAAGCTAATAAGGGACAAGCTTCTGTTTTAAACGGACTAAATATTAATACTACGCTTGATGGTTCTTTTATGCAAACAATAATATCACGGAGACATTTAAATAATAACAAATGAAAGTCATTCAGTTTGTCCTTGTTAGAAAAATCGATTATTTAAATCTTAAAGTTTTCATTACTCAGGACGTTCTTTGTTTCATTCTGTTAATGAGAATAGAATTGGACAGAAACCGCAGAAATATGACCAAGTAACGTCATTTTATAATTACTTATCTATTCGTATTATTGTTTTTCCTACGCTGTTTTATGCAGTCACGAAATTATGGATATTTTTCAAATAAATTTAAATAAACATTCTAATCGGTTAGTACCTAAATAGGTACTAAGATCCGATCAGAGTGTTAATCGCATTTTCCTTTAGGTATCGGTATTGTGGATAATTTTATTTTTAATACATATGTACTACACTGCAACAGAGACAGCAGGACGAGACGAATCATTAGTATTCGAAGAAATTTTCAGTAAAAGACCAAATTGTATCAAGATCAACATATCCATAATCAATGCAAAAGTAAAGGCGTTCATTACACCTAGATCAAAAATGTACAGGTAAGTAGAACAGTGCCGAAAGAGCTCACGATTCAACGATCGGTATTGACCGAATTACCGTGGTTGTAGTATATGTATGCACTATGCACTATTGCTTGCATAACGGTAGGGTAACATGTACACACATTGGGGTGTCGACATTATCTACATATTTTCCCATCATTGTTTCATGAGTATTAATTTCTGGAATGATTTAATAGTACCTATATGGATGTGCGACGAAGTGAGTAATTATAATCACATTTTAAAATAATAAAGGGTAAAATTTTGCTGCATAAATGTTATTAAATCTACAAGTAGGACCTAATTGACCTGTAGCTTCCAAACAGTTTAAAAATGAAGAACAGACTGCAACGAAATTGTACGAAAACTATAAATACTTAAAGTGACTACTTATCAGCAATAGCACAGATTTATCGAAGATATTAAATTAAGCAGCCAAAACACGCAAATGAGTTTAAATTAAGGATAAAGTTATTTATTCTCCACAGGGACTAAGGACAAAAAATAAATAAAACCAAGTTGACAAACAGAAACACCATTAACACTGTACATAAACTGTGGGAACAATAAAGATAATGAAACTAAATAAAAACAAATGAGCAACAAACTTCAACCACTCACCTGAGAATAAATTTACCTAAAAACAACGATATTATTTTCTACGTACAATCGATGTACACTAAAACAATTGACATGAAACGCTTTCACTAAACTAATCGTATGTTGTCTCTCAATAAGACTATTTTTCTACATTTTTCACGCCAGCCGGCTCGCCCGGCGGCGTCAGATGTCCTTTACATCACTGACACTAAGTAAAATTACTATTTTTTGGTTAAAAACCACCTCTACCTACTGGGCATGCGCGAACCCTCGCCAATTGGACCAATCCTCACGTATCGGTGAGCTATAGACCCACTTAGTATGTAACGCACAACAAATATTAATAAACATAATTTCCTAACTGTTCATTAAGCTTTATAGAAATACCATCGTATTTCCCCTCATTTATGTCATTCCATTGTCAACGAGGCTCAATTTTCTACGTGTTGTATCACCTTGCATGTATAGAGACGCTTGCGCGAAGCAGCGATCGATACCACCACATACAGCTGCAATAGGTCCCGTAACCACGCAGCGCATGTTTAAAAACCTATCTTCCACAGCAGGCATAAGACTTAAAATAAATAAACTCGACACTGAAAAGGACAGCGGCTCATTCATGAAAGTAAAACAAATTGTTTACACGGCAGATAAATGTCAATAAAGTTCAGATTGGTTGTACCCACTGATACAAAGCCTTTGATATTTACTACTTAAAGTGATGGTACCCTTTTGTATAAGGTTACAGGTACAGGTAACAGTGAACGAGACGAGGAATTCGACCCAAAAGAGTCTTTACCTCAATTTTATAGAGAAGGTGAGACCACACGTAACTTGAATACTGTCGAACGAATAGTTCGTATCTTTGAGGCATAAAAGCCTGAAAAAATAAGGACTGGGTATAAAGTTGGGGGTGATTGGAAGGTCGTGGATACAATCGATAGCCCAGGTTCTAGAACTTGCAGTCTTATCTGACTAGAGCGTTTTCATATAGATGTTAGCATTAAACGCTCATTTGTCACCATTAATGAGACTGTAGATATCAAAGGACGAAAACCTTTTAGAAATGAGATTATATAGGTAGCAAACTCATTAGTATGTCACTAAATTAAAACCTGTCGCGTCCTTTAGTTTCCATTAAATATTTTAAAAATTAATAAAATTTCGTAGTGTAAAATAAAGTTGACTCCAGGAAGCAAAAAGGGTAGTATTAATCCAAATTAATATTTGAATAGTGAATAAAGAACGCTAATGGCGTCGGGTAATGGTTTGGAAGAAATGGCTCGCTTTTGTTGAAATACATTAAGTTCATCCCATCACAGTAATGAAGTCAGAAAATTCTGGTTAATCCTAAAATATTGTGGAAGGTTGTGTTTCCTCATTCTAATTAATACACGTCCTTTGTTGATTTCCTGTTAATTAAACATGAATATTTCATTATTTTATAAGCAGTAGGTAGGTATTAGAATAAGCCATGATATGTGATAAGTATCTATTTGCCTCGTTGGTCGAGGGGTCAGTGGTCACAAATACCTGTCGTCGGGCAAAGGGTCTCGGGTCGGATTTCCGGGTCGACAAAAATCATTATTTAAGTTTACGATTTTGCAAAAAAATCTTAGTATGTAGTGCACAGAGTCTGGAATTGTTTCCGGAGTTCCATGATTCTCATCCGCTATTTTAAGCGACTCTTAACTGCTGAAAAAATTTATGACCTATGAGGTCGTGAAGTTATGTTTTTCATGTAGTAAACTACCTTTGGTTTTACGAATAAGTATTAAAGGTTCTTACCTACTACAGCTCAGAATTAAAATTTTGTAATTTTATGGCACCCTAGAGAAATACGGCACCGCAATTCTCTCAACCTCTATCCCCAAGGAACGGGACTTCAATATTACTTTCTCTATTTTTGACGAAAACTTTGATGAATTTTTGACGTACCTAGGTAATACTAAAGTTTAATTATTGTTTGGTTTATCTTTAGAGCTTTTAAAACACACATTAAATTAACAGCCGCTTTTCGCACGTCATGTTACGGATATGAGTACTTATGAGTCCTACCAACACTACCAATATGGAAAATCAATGCTTCGGCACGGATAGGTCGGCTCGACCTGAGTGTGACCACTGCTTCACAGAAAAACGTCGTGAAACAATACTAGACTCTCGCGTGTTCCTCGTACACACGGGTGTACGAGAGAGTTGAGTGCCCATCGCGCAATTGTAGACACGGGTGTACGGGAAACGCGCACCGATTGGATATTTTTTCTGTGACGAATATTTTCAAGTTTTCAACCCGTTCTTTATTTGATTGAACAGAATAGTTAATTCGCTTTTCTATTAAAATATTTACCCGTGTGTACGAGAACGCGCGTTTAACCGTGTGTACCTACGAGAGGCGCGCGAGATGCTAGTATCGTGTTTCGTCGTGTGATTTAGGTTCCCGGAGACCGGAGGTAGTCTAGGAGGAAGTAGGATGATCTGTCTGGTCGTTTGGCGGCACGGCAAGAAAACCAAGTCTAACAATATGGTAGGATAGGGCGATTCTCTAGTCACAGTGTGCAATAGGTTCACACTCACACTTCAATTCACCGAGGGAAGTGGAAACTATCGGTTTTTCTTCTCTATTAATATCTTCTGATTCACTTCGTTACAGGAACCAAGACAGTTATTTATGTCCGTGGGACGCGCCGGACTTCAGTGTTCCGGTGTTTATTGGTTGTATCTACTGTAGATTCTGGCTTACAGGAGTTGCAGCGGTATTGGGAGGTTGTGGCGGGCTTGTCCTAGAAAGACTCACACTTTATGATAATACCTACTAGAAATCCGAAAAGCTTCGTCACGGTTATTACCGTGGCTTCGGTTTTGATAACCGCACTTGTGCTTATTAACCAATGAGGCAGCCGATAAGAAAAAGTATTCTACGTATAATTTGGCTTTCACAAAAAGGTTCTTAACCTCGTTTCAATGTTATCTACATTACAACCATCTAAAAATACTATGGGGATTCCGTAGAAGCAATTTGGCCCTAATTGATTTAAGTTACGTCTCATATATTTTTTCTATAGCACTTTAATGTAGGACCGTAACTACCTATTTATATCTAAGGGAAGTACCTATTAAATTATTTGTTTCCATTTTTCTTTATATGAACTTACTAGAATCTGGCCGTGGCTTCGCCCGCGTTACCGTGGGATAAAAAGTATCTATATATTATTCCAGACCAATTATCTACTCCTGTTCCAAATTCTATCTTGATCCCTTCAGCCGTTTTGACGTATTGAGTAAGAAACATACAAACAAACACACAAACTTTAGCATTTATAATATTATAGTAAGATGAGGTATTCTATGAAAATCCTGGGCTACTCTCATATCTAAATTCTTGAGGAATTAAAGTCTAAGACCAAGGACGTTGTACCGTTTTTTTTGTGTGTGTGTTTTTTATGTATTCATATGCAATGGGTTACCACGGTTTTTTTAAGGGGGGAAAATCATCGTATGCCTGCTGGGTCTGGTGGATCCGCCTGGGTGAGGCGGGAGGGAGTGTCAGACTCTTACTGACTAAAAACCACCCCGTTCCTATTCCTGCACTTCGAGCCGGAGCCCCGGTAAGGTTAGGTTAGGTTCTCCGCGACTCCGTATCGGCGTCAGCCCTATCGGGCATGGGTTACCACGATACCAGACTTAAGAAAATGTCAGATGTCCTTAGTGTCAATGTGTTTATGTTCTGCGTGTAACTGTATAATAGCCTGGTGCCACAGTCGTTGTTTCAAGAGACTGTGTCCCCCTTTTATTCAACGTCCTTGACTAAGACTATTAATTTAACGCAGCATGCGAGTAAAAACTTTCGGAATACTTAGCTATTTTAAACAAACCAAACCTAGCCTGATAAGTGACTAGCGTCTCTTAGACGAAAGACTATTTTAGGTAAAAGTTTTTCAAACATTAAGAAAATTAGTCACAAACATTTGTACGGACGGGCCGAAACATGTTTTCATCTTTCAATGGCGCGTGTAAGTGGCCTTTCTTGTCTTGCAATTGGCTACTTTAATCAAGTTTAGTCTATTGTTCGTATGTTGGGCTACGTCCGTTGTTGCTCTTTGCACTGTCTCGACGATATTAAAACATGTTTGGGATAAATTATCTTGAACAATCGACGAACTGTACACGTGCAAGGTCGGAAAGGTCACTATAGTCGGTATTTTCATATAAAAGTTGTGGTAATCTTCTAAACCGATGGATTATAGTTTTTTAAATTATAAAGAACTAACGGTTTAGGTAAGTATATGATAGTATTCATAGATAACATACCTATCAAACAAAAATGCACAACCAAAGACTAACTGGCTGATTTTTAGTGTTATGGTCATGGTCACGAACGTTTATAGCAGATCAAACATTTTTGGGTAGGTAACAGATATTGATCAGCTACAAAACGCTACAAATCGTCACATCCTTGTATGAAATTAAACCTTAACATAAAGCCACAAAGTCGGAAGTGGATGATCAAGGCAGAAAACCAATAATTTGAGCGACGGAACCCAGTGATCGGGCGTTACATGTCCGTCACGCACTGACAAGTTTTCTTTTGATTGAGTTTACTTTGGGGTTTCAAGACTTTTATGTTATATCTTTCACTGATTGCTGGCTATGTGTGAAGTAGTACAATAATAGGTTTTTAGGAGAGAGACGTTTCTAAGCAAAGTACCTATTACAGATAGACCTAAGGTAGACCTTCAAAGGTGACTAGCATTTTGGGAAAAACGACTAGGGAGTGTGAGATTCTTACCTTACTAAAACCTTCCTGGTAGCCACCACCAGTACAAATAAGAAACATCGGGTCCCCACAGTACACCTCGGACGGAACTGTCATTGTGCAACGCCTGTTACGGCACATCCCCAGGGAGGCGTGTGTCCGCGGAGGACTTAACGGGTTGCCAGGGCTCCGGCTCGAAAAGCAGAAGGCGTTCCTACGTGGCGCGGCATGGTTTTTGGACAGTAAGAGTCTGACACTTCCTCACCCAAAGTGGGAGAGAAGTCATTGAATGGTTTTCTCCCCTCAAAAAAAGGAGACCTGTGTACCTAGATTGGTAAATAATAAGTTACTAATATGATAACTTCTCGCAATGGCTTTAGATAGCTTAATCTGTATAACTGAATTATCTACAGAAGTTTCAAGAATCAAAAGTCTAATACCCCGTCTGTTGGCCTCAACAAATAAACGTTTAACATTCTACGTATTTCAAGTTTCAACATTTACTATACACGATACATTAAGCTGACTATGCAAATAAAACTCAATATACCGTACATTGCCGCTTCGTAAGTGAATTACTAAACGTTTTAAAGGGAATATGGGTAGGATATTCCTTTATGCGATGCCAGCGCCATGTTTATTCTCCACAACATCAGCTTTATAGCTTTATTATTGAATTACGGAACGTTTATAATTTAGTTCATCGTTTATCGAGGAATTCAATAAGGCTGGTTTATATTTTGTGGGATAAATGTGTCTTTTGATAGTCGCTTAGGTACTGTGGTCATATGGGTACTCGTATGTACAATGTCTAGCTATTTAGTGTTAAATAACTATCTCGGCCGCTTTTTTCTTAAACAATTCTTTCCGCTTTCTTATGAAATTATGTTCAGGACTAGACATCTCGTGGTTGATAAGATGAAGGGATAACCTTCGGAAGACAATTGAAATGTAAAGTTATCCTAACACTGGTATGTATGTCTTAGCGGAAATAAACAGCTAATTAAACTAGTTAACTACTGAACAAAATTTTGTACGGTTTTTTATTTTGAAATGGAATGGATGGAATTTGTCTGAAGCTGTAGAACATTTACCTAATCAACAGATTAACATAAAACAATGGCTTCATACTTTGCGTATCTCGCCATAGGTGGGTACGCTTTACTGAAAAAATAAATGCAATAATTATAATCAACAATTTCATTTCATTTATTACGATAATAAATTATTGCACTATTCGATACACATGACACTTTTCTCATTAAACTTAAAAATAAAGTACTATACAGTATACATACATATCACTTACAAAACATAATTTCTTGACTTTTCGCTCTATCAAATAGGATATAATTTCAAACATTTCTAGGAAGCAAATAGGTGTAAACACTCTTTGCTCTTTATTGTCTATGCGTCAGACAGCGCTGCTACTCCTGGCAACACTTTACCTGAGAAAAAAAGAAATATTGGAATTACGAATGAATGAATTTGGAATTACGGCTTTTGTTACTACGTTACAAATGTAACGTAACAAATGTACCGTAAAATGGGGTGGATAGGGATCGAGAGGTGAATAGAGACAGAAGAGGGGTGAATAGATGTTGGGAAATTGTTCATAGTATCGATTCACCCCTCTTCTGTCCCTATTCACCTCTCGATCCCTATCCACCCCATTTTACCGTTAGTGTAAATACACTACTCCAAATGAAGAAACGATTTACAATGTGTGTATGTTTGTCTACATAATCTACACTATTAAATTACAACTTATTATTACTCAATGTTAAAGCAATAAGAAATTAAAACATTGTGTATTATCTTCTTTCTTCAGATATCTTCACTAAATAGTAAATTTTAAGAAATTTCAAATTATACCTGTTGAAAATTGTTGAAAATCATCCCCTAAATTTGTTCATACAAAAGTAGTCTCTCAACATTGGAAATAAGGTCTATAATGTAGTTAGTGGAGAGCGGTCACCGGTGACCGCTTGGGGATATATGGGTGAATCATCAAAGAAACAAATAATGGGCGATTTGCAATCTATTATTTCTAATAATAAAGTTCAAAATTGCAACAAGAATGAAACGACATGGCGTAGATAATTAAATAGTACTCTACATGGTCAGTTCTGTATTTACTTATGTCTGCTTACCATCATGGACGCCAAATCAGGAAGCAAATAGTAGTAAAAAAATATTGTTACTTACCCTCAAGCAGTTCAAGGGATGCGCCACCACCGGTGGAGACATGAGAGACTTTGTCTTCAGTTCCCCACTTGGCGCAACACGTCGCTGTGTCACCTCCACCTATTTAGAAAGTAAAGTAAAACATCAATATCAGGTATGACTTCAAGATTTCTGTTCACTGAGATGGTAAGCAAAGGTTACGTAGGCGCATATTTTTTTTTCTTAACAAAAACGTTGTCCCACACTAGGAATTTCTCCTGTGTCGTGGGTGCGGTTACAAACATACAAATTCACATACACTTAACGCCCAGACCCGGAACAACAATCTGTGGATCACACAAAGAGTTGCTCCGTGCGGGAATCGAACCCTCGACACGTTGCGCGGCAGTCAATTGCCCAGTCACCGCGCCAACCGTGTAGTCAAATTAAAGTTAAGACTTGCTTTTATCCGATACAAAAAAAAAGGGGGCGAAAATATCATTGTTATTTCATAAAAAAGCTGAAGAAACATTCATATAAAAGCTTACCAATAATGGTGATGGTTCCATTTGCAGTCGCTTTCACAACACCATCCATAAGAGCCCTGGTGCCTCCAGCGAACTTCTCAAATTCGAACACTCCAGCAGGTCTATTAAACAAAAATTAAACATAAAACCCACACAATAAAGTCCATTTTGCAGTCGAAAATAACTTGAATACATACCCGTTCCATACGATAACTTTCGCTCTCGCAATGGGTTCAGCGAAAAGTGCTTGAGATTTGGGACCAACGTCGAGACCGAGCCAACCGTCGGGGATACCACTTGCAATATCGGCAGCACCAACCTAAACAAATAAAATATCAGATAGATAGAATACATTCACTGGTGAACAACAACAACCTCCCTTGACAGGAAGGTTCAAAGGGTTTATAATTTTCACATGTGTCTGGGACAGTAAGACCACTAAAAGCATATGTTTAGTCCATTTTTAGCAGCTATTCAGTAACAAACAAATAAGATCTACTTAGACTTACCTGTGCATTCTCATCGAACTTGTCACCAGTGACAAAGTCAACAGGTAAGTGAACTTTCACATTGTTCTTGGCAGCCTTTTCCAATAACTTTCCGACAATTTTAGCACCCTCCGCATCATACAAGGAGTTGCCAATCTAGAAATAAAATTGTCTGAGAGAGTGGCTAAAAAAGTAACTAAATTAGTTAATTTTTTAGCCACTCTAACGTCCGGTCCGCGCTACCGTTTGTCTCTCTAACGTCCAGCCGCACGCGGCACCTGAACCGCGCGCAACGTTCTAACTTCGGCGTAGAACCGTAATGGCCAGAATAAAGAAAAAAAAATACGAAAAACAAAATCTACGAACGAACTATTTCGTCAACTGTATAGATAATCTGTCAAATCTCCCCAAATAATACCGTATTTGAACTAGATGGAGTTAAACACAACTCGTCTCTTTGGATACTACAGTGTCCGTGGGCGTATGACGCTACTTTTTTATGGATATACTATCCATGGACGTCAGAGTTAGAGCACTTGATTGTTACATGAAAAGCAAGAACAATACAATAATGATATATTAGACCTACTAACATTTGACTATTAAAAGTAAGCATATGTTATGAAGTTATGTAAATATTAAAACATACTTACGGCCATACCCTGAGTTTCCTTCAGGAAGGTGTAAGCCATGCCACCACCAATGATCATCTCATTGACTTTGTCTAACAAATTCTCAATCAACTGAATCTTGTCAGCTACTTTAGCACCTCCCAGAATAGCAAGGAATGGCCTGTAAATTAAAACATTACTAAATTAGACGCGAAAGTGATGCAACTTTATTGTTAAAAAAAAACATAGTAAGCTTAACGCAAAACTAATCATAAGTCATATTGCATTATAAATACCTCACCTTTCTGGTTCGTGCAGAGCTTTAGCAAAGTATTGCAGTTCTTTCTTTAGTAAGAAGCCACTGGCTCTTTGTTCAAAACCTTCTCCCATCATAGAGCTGTGGGCCCTGTGAGCGGTACCTGTCAGAAAAAAAAAAATTTAACTGTGGCTGAGGATTGTCATATACTTCGTCCACTCTATGAACTAATGCCAGACCACAATTGGATGTGTATATCACATTATTTTTATATTTAATAGTTAAAAATATATTTTTAACTATTCAAATTCAAATATTATTTTGATTTGTCAAGTAATACTTTTCTACATGATCAAAATTAAGTACCATATCAACATTTATTAAAAGTGTTATTATAATTTAATAACATTTAACATTTAATTGTAAATAATTATTTAATAAATAAAAATAATAATTCAGACCACATAAAAGTTACTAAACTAAATCATTAAACTTTCTATGACAACTTTATTATTATTTTCAAGTTTATCATAGAACATAACTTACCAAAGGCATCATTGATGTAAACATCACCCAGCTTCCTCAGGCTTGCTCTGAACGCCTTGACCTTCTCGGGGTCAGCTTTAGCCTTCGCACCAGACGCGTCAATACCCTTGCCCTCCTCTTCGATGTGGAAACGGAGGTTCTCCAGCAAGATAACAGATCCAGGAGTTGGGTCAGCACAGGCGGCTTCTACTTCAGCACCCACACAGTCGGGAAGGAACGTCACATCTCTGAAAGTAGAAATATTAAGGCATTCAGCTACTTTGTTAAAAAATAATTTAATACCTTTGAAAAAAAAAACCTACATAGTGAGTCAGTTGTGACAACTCTTGGAATAATTAAGTATAGTACTATACTATGTACTGTTTCGATTTATTGTGATAACAATTAAAACATAACAGTTGTTTTATCTGGTCACCTTGACTTGTGTATACACCTAAATATAGTCGGACAGTCATTAAGCTCATGCATAGAAATACACACGTAATATCTTACTTGTTCAACAGTTTCTTGAGCTCCTCAGCGACCGGCTTTAGGGTGTACTTAAGGTTTGCCTGACCATCGGGCCTGCCCAGATGTGACATAAGGACAACCGATTTTGCACCCTTGTCCAACGCATATTTAACAGAATCCAATGCTGCGACGATGCGCTGATTATTGGTAATGACTCCATCCTTCAAGGGGACGTTGAAATCCACTCTGCAAATTAGTCAATTATTTTTATTTTCCTAGTAATTGTGCCCGGTTGTAAAATTCGTTTTTGTAATGTTAGACTAGAAAAACTTACCGCATCAACACGCGCTTGCCAGCCAAGTTCAGGGCATCAATACTGAGTTTATTTAGAGCCATTCTGGTAAGTTTTTAAACTTTTTAGCAAATTTATTACTCGACCAGCGGCGAATTCTAATTGTCAAATGTAACCTTGGGAATGTCAAAGAGGTCATTTCCAACGTGCCAAGTGTGCCAACGTTAAAATCTATTTTTTACGCTTGGCAATTACAACCTATAACATCACTATCACTAATAAAAATTAATAAATTATTGTTTTATTATTATTGCAGCACTTATTCAAATTTTGTATAAAATGTATGATTGATTATAATTTTCTGTATTTTTTTAATATTTTCAATAATAATCTAACCAAAGACAATGAGTTGGCCAGCTAGATTGCTGCGGGGAGGGAATTTATAGTTTTAAAAGTAGGTTGGCACCACTGTTCGTCTTCGCGAAATATGCACGCATTGGGACGCCCGGATTTAGAATGTTCTTTGAAAATCTACGTTGAAATATATGTAACAAGTAAGAAAAATGAAAACTGAAGTGAGTGACAAGTTCCGTGTGTTGCCTATTTCTAAGTTTAATTTAGATTGTGTTTCATTGTGTGATAGTGACTGTGTTGGGTGACGAACAAAGTAAAGCGTAGTGCGTCAAACTCGAAAGTTGAAACATGGTGCCGCTAGGTCCCGGCCCAGGCCATCCTGCTGCACACCAAACACACGGTGGACCTTCGGCCAATCTTTCCGGGCCAAATTCGTTATCACAATCTGCACCACAATCAAACAAGTCTTCAGTGGCGGTAAGTAGCGTTGTCTCACTGCATTTCATTGGTTTGCGTCAGTCTGGCGGGCGGCACATGTTTATGTAACTTCAACTTGTGTGAGCACGTGCGATTTGGCGCTAATTTTGATGTCGGTTTACAGAAGCCGAACTACACGCTCAAATTCACACTCGCGGGTCATACAAAAGCTGTGTCTTCAGTTAAATTCAGTCCAAATGGAGAATGGTTGGCAAGTTCCTGTGAGTATTATACATAATGCAATAATTAATGGCTCATGTCATGTCAGTTATTTATTTACCTTCGAATACCCATTTATGTTTGGATTGTTTGTTTTTTTATCCTAGCAAAAATATGATACCTTTAGGAATGTTTATCATATACCAATTATTAAAGATCAACATTTACCTCCATGATTGTTGAAGAATAAAGCAAGTAGAAATTGGAATTGATAGGCACTGTTAACTTTAAAACTATTAATGAAGTAGTGTTTATTTTCAAGAATACCTTTCTTAAATGTTAGTTAATCTTTTGTCTCCCTTTTAACATTACTATTTATTGTGAAAAGTTGCTCATTTTCATAAACAAATGAAGTTAGCATTTTTTATAGTATTTTTATAGTGGTTTTTGTTTAACATGTACTAGATTGATTACCTTGTAATTAGTTAAAAAACCTTATTACACCAATTTTTTAAGGATCAATTTATCATGATCAATGGCCTATTTAAATTATTTGAATGTTTTTAAGACCATTAGCTTTAGGTTTGGGCAACAGTTTGGTATAAAGGTGGCCTTGAATGCCCACTGCCAATAGGTGGAAGTATTGTAAGAAAAGTTTACATCATTGTTTTTTGTTTCTTTAAAATAGTGATGTAATGCTTTGAACGTCATATTATGTAGAACTCAAGCTGTTGAACAGAACTTTTAAAGAAGGAATTTTGATCTTTCCTAATGTTCCTACACTTGTTACAAGTAAAAATGCTTTTAAAATAAGAACAAAAAAAAATATATATCATGTATACAATGGTAAAACAACAGTTACCCCTCAAATAACCAATTGCTGAAACTTTAAATGGTCAATAGAATAATGCACAATCTGAAAATCTAATTTTTTATTTTAACGGCACATTCAAGTTTTTTGACCTTCACTTCAATTTGCAATTTAAACCAGCTGTTGCTAGGCAAGCAATTCAGCATTTTATGTGGTTGATTATTTAATCCACACTAAATAATGATGTCATTCTTATTACTATTTCAATAAGAACTATAATAAATATAATATCACTAATGATTCGTGAGAGATAACATTTTCTTTTTACTTTACAGCTGCTGACAAACTTATCAAAGTATGGGGTGCTTACGATGGCAAATTTGAGAAAACAATATCAGGACACAAAATGGGTATTAGTGATGTGGCTTGGTCCTCAGACAGCAGGTTGATAGTCAGTGCCAGTGATGACAAAACCTTAAAGGTAATATTTGATTTTATCATACTCGCACATCAACATAATATAATCCACCTATACAAGCAGATATAAATAGCATTCCTAGGTAGTAAATGTCTTATTTTATCATACAAGTTCCATGGTCAATGTACATAAAACCTTATTTTACATTTGACCTCAAAACTGAATAACTTCCTCATAAAAGTACCCAAAACCATAGAGCGTCGATGCGCGCCAAATTCGAATAGCGAACGTTAATGGGGGTCGCGCGTGCGCGGTGAATGATCGGTGTAGGGCGAAGTGGGAGGAGGGGGTGGGGAGTAAGGAATTGCGTGAGGACCTTTTTACACACGCGAATTCCGTGTCGCCGTACTCACGAACGGAATTTATACGAAAAAGGTTACATGCGACGGTTAGTTGTCGCTATACGGACATAGTAATTATATTTTATTTATCATTAATAAATAATAGATGTTTACTACAATGAAGAGTAGGTATTAAAATTTTATTGATTTTGAATTATGATAATTTATAACAATAAACATGCATAGTTTTTGAAGGCATTGGTATAACTACTTAATACATACAGCTTCACAATAATACCCTATCAATACTCAATAGTTATAAAGTATATTATGACCATAAATGTCCATATAACTTGTTGAAATGTAAAAAAAGTAAACTTCCATAGTAACAAAATATTTAGATATTCCATCTACATAATATATGTGTCACCTCACTTATCATGATTGATGACCATTATTACCACTTGCTCCAAATTCTAAATTTCCAAGTTCCCTTTGTTAAAACAGTCTGGGAAACTAGATTACAAACTCTTTGGGTTAGTGAACTCATATCTTAATAGATAACAGTGTGTGTTTATGTCCTCAGCATTTTATAGATAAAGAACATTAGGGCTTTAAAAATGTATGCATTTTTCTTAATGACTCTCTTAAGTTTGATTATAGTTTTAATGAATTTCTCATTTTCATCACACATGAAAATAAAAAACTGAAATAATCTTGATTACTTGTCCTCAGTGTGGTTTTTGTTAGTAACTGTTAGTGTAAGGTGTGGCCAAATATCTTTGTACATTGTGTAATGTGTGCATAATATGTTTTCCTCAATTAATCAATTCACAAAATGTAATGAATGAAGTGTGATTATGAGATCATTTCATTATATTTCTTACATAATGTTATCAAAGTGTTAAGTAATGTTTGTCACCAATATGAAACATAATTGTTATGCACATTGCATATTTGTCCTTTGACCCCCATATCTAGATGCAAAAACTATGATTTATCTAATCAAGTTATTGTATTTATTTGATGTCAAAAGTTATCAAACAAATAGTGTTTGTTATGTTTACTTAAACTGCATTATAGAAGGATTTTTCGCAAATAAAAATTATCAATTTATATTCTAGTATTCTAGCATTCTATTAAACATAACATCACACGTTTCATCCCCGAAGGGTTAGACAGAGGTGCACATAACGGCACTTAATGCCACTATACACTTTCATTTTATGTTATGAGTCCCATCTAATAGCGGGTGAGCCTATTGCCATATACTGGACACAATTCCAGACTCCGTGCTACGATTAATTTTTTTTATAAACCCCATAATACTTTGCCCGACCAGGGAATCGAACCCGAGACCCTTTTGGCCAGCAGTCGCACTTGCGACCACTTGGCCAACGAGGCAGTCAGTATTATTATAAAAAAATCAAATGTCTTTGTGTCGAAAACGGACTTCTTGTAATCCTACCTCATTACACCCGTATTGCACCATAATATCTCAAAATAGATCAGCTCCCCACAAAAGCTTTACGACCTATTTTTATGTTACAGGTATGGGAACTGAGTTCAGGCAAATGTTTGAAGACACTAAAGGGACACAGCAACTACGTATTTTGCTGTAATTTTAATCCACAAAGCAATCTTATCGTATCGGGAAGTTTTGATGAGAGTGTACGGATATGGGATGTGAGAACAGGTAATAAACTTATTTTATTTATACCTTACATAAACTTTCACACTCTTTACACACTAAATTTCATCTAATGGCCAAAAGTGGTGTATAAATGCGCTGAAACGAAGTATATACGTACGCTGTCTATAGTATAAAACCTACTACAAACGTTAAATAGGGTTTAAAAAAAAGAAATATCAAAAAGTGCAGAACCTGAATGATAAAGACCATAACCGGATTCGACACGGGCTAATGCCGCGAGCGTTAAGGAACAAATGGCGCCCGTTTTGAAATTGCAATTTAAACTATAAATTATTATGTTGTAAACGAATATACAAAAATAAATTGTTTGCTATTAACGGCTACGATGGCATTTCCGATATTATTGTACATGTTACATAGAAAAGGTTAATTTATACGAACTGAGTTTAAAAAAGTTAAGGCAAACGTTTTAAAATTAAGCCATATAAAACAATAAAAAGGTGGGACTTGATAAATGTGAGTTCTGTTACGAAACCCGCTTTTTCTCCTTGTTAGTTTATCAAGGAATTATCGCGCGAACAAAAATAGGAAGGTAAAAAAGTTGTCCTTACTTAGTACGAAAATATACAGTACATTCATTCATGTTTTACTTCTCAGAAACGATAAGGCGAGTTGTAGTCCACAATAATTGCACCAGTTGTTATTTGGCGGCAATAACTACCGTTACATAGTAAAACTGAAACCTATTGCCGTATGCATTGTTCTAAAAATTAGTTGTAGTTTCAAACCTTATAATTCTACCTTTGTGGTTGAATTCCACTTTTTTATTAGTCATTCATTGATATTTTGTGACTATTTACACACATAAATAATGATTACTCAATTAGCAAACAAAACGCGGTCAACGATCTACATTTATAACACAACAGCTGCATTACAATATGCATCTTTACTATGCTAAACAATGAGTCGAAAATGTAGTCGTGAGGCCAGTCACGATCGCTGTTCTCCAAATATACTTACATAGTTTACATTACACAACTTTAAACCTTATTAACATCACAGTGTTAAACATTTTCACCTCTTACGACTACTTTCAACAGTTTTCCATACAAACTGTAATTACGTCTAATTTTAGATAGGTACAAATAGAAACTATTGTAAATGTCAAGCAGCTACTCCTATAGAAGTAGGTTACTGTACTATTTATACTATTAACATCCTAGTCGGATCGGTATTTCGTCTCAATCATCTGCTCATTGGAGGTACAGACCAAACTGAAAGGTCTATGTGACTTTGTTGTGTTGTATACTTATCTAGTTCTTACCCGCGATTTTACTCTAATGCAGCAGTATGCACAAAGGAATAATGATCTTATCTTCCTTAAAATTGGGTTGTTAAATGCTAAACAGTCTCAGACAGAGATTAGTGTTACAGAAGCTATTCAACATTATTAGTAGATACATAGTTATTAAAAAATATGTTATAAATTCTTTGACCCACATTTGTATTGTAAATCGACGTAATTAATGTATTAAATATTTTTCTTTCCAGGCAAATGTTTAAAAACACTACCAGCGCATTCAGATCCAGTATCAGCAGTGCATTTTAACAGAGATGGCAGCCTTATCGTATCGTCCAGTTATGATGGATTATGGTACGTGTTTTATTCTATTTAATTTATTCTAAGACATCCTTATTTCAAGGTGTGCAAAAAAAATGTGACGTTATATAATGTTAAACAATCATTTTGCTTTTCCGTTTAGTCGAATCTGGGATACAGCATCAGGTCAATGTCTAAAGACGTTGATAGACGACGACAATCCGCCGGTTTCGTTTGTGAAGTTCTCTCCAAATGGCAAATATATTCTGGCGGCGACACTTGACAACACACTCAAACTATGGGACTACAGCCGGGGCAAGTGCCTCAAGACTTACACAGGACATAAAAACGAAAAATATTGCATTTTTGCCAACTTCAGTGTCACTGGAGGAAAGGTAAGAATCACTCTAATTACTAAACATATCTGTCATATTACTAAACATAGCTCTACAAAAAACGTAATTAGCACAAATAAATAAGATATATACGCATAATTTTTGGCCCTCTGGAATGCCAAGTAGTGAGCAGTCGAAGTATAGCATTTGTTCTGCATTATTTTGAGTCATATATTATAAAATTGACATGCATTGATAATTTTGTAAAAATAACTACATGTTTATAAATAAAATAGAAGATGTAAAACTGCTCAATAATACCTTTTATCAACAATATTAGATATGACACAAAAGTATTACTTATCGAAAATGTATTGGTCGCTTACTATCAGTATCTATAGAGTAGACTGCCGTACACTGCATAGATTCAGCTATTTTTGGCCTTTCTTAGTGGGGGGTTTTACAAAGCTCAGCTGCATGTCACCAAATATTTTTACTCACTATTTCTACTATCCTTCCACATTTAGATTAGACTCTGACGCTCATTCCATCGTTCGATAGCCATTATTTCGAGCGATATACTCCTTATCAGTCAGTTGTGCTCTCACAGATTTTTACAACTACAATCTGACGTCGTTGATAAGAGATTGCAAGTATGTCAAGGTAAAATGTTGAATTCCCACGAACTACTTTGTATGTATGTGTATGGCAAAAATGTAAATCCTTTACATATAAAATAGTACAGGCTACAAAACTTCTTACTCCATAAATTGATGTTGTTTTTAAGAAAACAAAAACGCATTCATCGGTCGTTACGTCTTTCATGTAGGTTCTTATGGCAAAGTTTTCATGTTATTATGTAGTTACACATGGATGTCTGACCAAGACTTATAGCGTTTTTTACATAGATATAGCCACCAGCCACGCTGTGTAGTGGAACTCCTACGCAAGCATAATGTAGGTGTCGTTTACGTAGATTGCAAGGTGATCCTTCCTATGACGTCATTCGGTGATTTTATCGTGAGTTTGTGTAACCGTAGGTCAGCATAAGTAGGATAAACCAAACATTAATGCCAGTGATAATGTTTTTAGTTTGTATCTTTATCCTAGAATGCGTGAACTTGTAATCGACTTTTAAAAAATTATTTTTTTCACACTCTTAAGCCGAATAAAAAGCTCTTCATATTGTGAAATGGTATCTCTTGCTTATAGTACTACTGGTGGTTAAAATGTTAGTTTTTCAATAAAATTATCTGAGATATTCCTTAGTGCATAGTGCATGTACTCTTACAGCATATTAAACATCACCTATTGTCCACAGTGGATAGTATCAGGCTCGGAAGACAACTTGGTGTACATCTGGAACTTGCAATCAAAAGAGATCGTGCAGCGGCTGTCGGGGCACACGGACACTGTGCTCTGTACGGCGTGTCACCCCACCGAGAACATCATTGCGTCGGCAGCCCTCGAGAACGACAAGACTATCAAGCTTTGGAAGAGCGATACTTAAAAGTAGATTTTGTGAGTAGTATTAGCTGAATCTTTTTTGTTTGTGTCGTGTTATGTATTTTTGCATTTTAAATATCGCATCTTCGCTCGAATAGTGTCATAACTCAAACAATGGGTGTCATGTGAATGTGAATTTGTATGTTTGTAAACGCACCCACGACACAGGAGAAAATCCTAGAGTGGGGCAACATTTATTAAAAAAAAAAATATGCATGTGAAACTAGAGATAGTTTCCATTGCTTTACAGGTTTATTACACAAAATTTCAAGTTAATAGAGAATAATTATGTGTTTTTAATAACACGAGGAAACTAATACTAAATATACAGTTAGAATAATGTTTAAGCAGCTTTTTCGAGATTTGGCACTATTTGAACAAAGTGCGATACACTAAGTGATAAGCTTTCAAAGCAATACTTTTAAGAAAAATATGTGAACTTTACTATGAGGTGGTAATAGACTAAGCTTCTTTTAACTATAGTTTAAGGTAAAAATGTTAATGAGAATTGAATTTTGTGTTTGTAAAAAGTGAAATTGAGTTTGGTTTGTACAAAAACAGAGACTGCATGCCAATAATAAAGTGTGGAGGCGTTCCCGTTTACTGAAGCTCACCATTTTGTTACAGACTTGTAACCAGACAGTGATCTGTACATCGTGGCTTCATATTGAAAGCCGGCGCCCCTGGCTTGTGAATATATTTTATATACTAGATACTAGTCGAAGTATCCCGGACGATGGACGCTGAAATTATGAGTGCGTTGTTTTAATTCAATAAGTTTAGTGTATCACATGGTATGAGTGGATTTTCTGTTGATATAAGATATAAATATTTTTGTATCTGACATACAAATGAGAAAGGTTCGAGTTTTAGCGATTATGTTTAGTTAAGATTGATTTAAAAGATTCGCTTAAGAGTACTTGTTGGATATAATTAAAGATTCTGTAGTTGTACGTGTTGTTTTTATTGAATCCTCACGTTGTAAGGTAGGTATTTCATTTGACTAATGTAATAAATAAGACTACAAAGATTTTGTTATTACGCAATAATAATATAAAGCTATTCCGTGCTGGAAATAGAAAATGGTAGTTTTAATTTCTATCCCTAAGCACTTCCAACCTGCAAGACTCGAGACATAATATGACGCCTTTTATCCCCGAAGGGTTAGGCAGAGGTGCTCATTACGGCACATAATGCCACTGTACAATGTAATTTTGACTAATAGGGGGTGAGCCTATTGCCATTTACCGTACACAATTTCATACTCCGTGCTATAACAGTTTTTTTTAAACTCAGTAATACTTTACCTGACCCGGGAATCAAACCCGGGACCCCTTGCCCGTCATTCGCACTTGCGAACACTGCCAACAAGGCAGCGACATCACATAATTTCAGAATAAAAGTGTAAAACTATGAATTAAAACTAAAAATAAATAGATATTACGCACCTTTATGTGCTTTAGTCACAAACCATATCAATATGTCTAAAAACGCAAAAGTTATACTTTAGTTTGGTTGGCCAGTTGCAAATAACTTCAATGATGAATTATCTACAGAAATTTCGAAATCGAAACAAACACGAATGCAGCGGATATGAGTGTTGAATGACAACTTGAATCCAAAATAAATAATAATAATACTAGAATGATAAGCCTTTCTCACATAGCGTGTACAACAGACTGGCTTTCCAATAGTGTCAGGTCATCCGTTCCGGGAGTTAAGATAATAACGCCAGAGCATTGATGTTATTAGTACCTACGTGGAAGAATTAGGTCGCCCAACCACTAGGGAGTTCCGGAGACGACCACAGCGGTGTTGCCTTGAAAATAATGATGCGCTGATTGATTCTATCGAAGCCTCGAGGGTTAGTGAGGAATTTTGCGGGCTGTTAAAGTGAATAACAAGGAACGACTACTTACACAAATTGTGTAAGTAGATGGGTCCTATTGACTATTCTAGTAACTACCTAGTATAGGTATTTTTTCCTGCATAGGACTCTATTTTATCTAATTATTATATCTAATCTATTATTTTATACTATCTATTTTATCTAATCTAGTTATTATAGGTACTGACTTAATTTAAATAAGTGCATAAGGTGGATCTTTCACCGCAAAATTTAATCCACCTACACTGGTTAATGTTGCTAATACAAAAAAATCTCAATAAATTACACTCTGCACTATACTAATACTAACACCAACCACCAGCTTCACTTAGGAATAAAAAAGACCTAACTATTCATAGAAAACTTAAAAAAGAAAAGAGCTGTAAATATAACTGGCATCATGGATTAAAAAGTAATTACGAACACTACCTATGATGCGTTGAGTGCCGAGCGCGCGCTTACCGCTTCTGACATTCGATTAAGAATTGCTCAAAGCCAAGCTAAATAAGCATGCGGATGAGTGGCTTGTCACTTCTAGTCGGTGCTAGCACTCTTTTAATTATAGACGCCTTGTTAAATTACACCTTCCTATCATTTATCTTCTGTGTTAGACATTTACGTTGGCTTTAGAAGTCTAATTAGGAAATGCCAGGTTGCTAAGTCGTGCTACATTAAAATGATGAGTATTTTGAGTACTTAATGCATGCACTTTGTATCTAATTAACCCTTTGAGTACCGTCATTATAGACACAATTAAAGAACATAGGTTGCGGTTACCAGTGTCCTTGCGGTGTTTGACAGTTTAAGATGTGATAGGTAGGATACAGGATTTACCCATTTAGGTAACTTAGAATATGTACGTACCTACAAAATAGAAAACCAAGACTTCTGCTCAGCAGTCGCACTTTTAATCATTCAACTAACAAGCAACTTTCGTACCTATAGCTATCCACATACATCAGTTATTTAATTATCTATGTAGGTACCTGAGTTTGTACTTACATCTTACGTTTCCTATTGACACTAACGAGCTCACATCGTGTTGTGAAGTATTTCCAGTTTCATAAGTTTCAATAAACAAGATTGTAAGGAGGTACTTCTAGTCTTATTTTATTTTATGAAGAAAACTGATTCGTTGTGTGTAAGTGGAGCCTGGTAGTATCTAGGTAATATGGACCTATGTAGGTCACCTTTGTAGGTCTATATCTTGAGTACCTACAATGTAGTTAGGTATCTACTCTATTGGACCTACAGGACATGGCTTCATCATCAAATAAATCATTATTAAGATTAACCACTGTTGACAATCTAGGGTCTAGTTTACATGTACGGCGCGTCGCGTTCCGCGCGCGCCTCAAGGAGCCATCAGACCACCACAGATGGGGCCTAACAAGGCTGATGCCGATACGGAGCCGCAGAAGACTTAACGGGTTGCCGGGGCTCCGGTTCGAAGTGCAGGTGTAGGAACGGGGTGGTTTTTAGTCAGTAAGAGTCTGACACTCCCTCCCGCCTCACCCAGGCGGGAGAAGTCATTGAATGATTTTCCCCCTAAAAAAAGGGTCTACTTTACATAAACTCTTAGCATTTAGAACATTTGATAATATAACTTACCTACCTACTTTCCGTTTGTTCTCAGATCAGTAGATACTTACGGTACCAGGATTTACGACCTTCAGTTTTCATTGGAAAATTATTTCACTTGGAACTGAGTGATCGTTAAATTAACCCCGATCGTCATCTTAACTCGGGCGATAAAAGTTTGAGGGCGTCATAAATTTTATTTTTTACCACCCATTGTTTTGCTGAGTGCTTGAGGAACATACCTATGCAGTGATAGCCGAAGGCGAACAATGGATTATGTATGTAGAATAAGAAATAGTATAACTCTAAAAAATACTAGGTAGATAAAAATTGTATCACTCTGATTTTGTCTTGTGTCGTTCCGGTTGCGTTTACAAGCACATATGTATGTAGGTAATGTCTCATGCATATGTGTCCAAACTTGGACAACAACTTGTCGGTGATTCAAAGAATAAGGCATCTAGTTCGGTGAGAGAATCGAGTCTGCAACGCGTTGCGCACCAGCTGGTCGCTCTGCCACTACGCCGCAGAAATATTATAAAGAGATTCTTCTTCTTCTTCATTATATTAAGCACTAACTACGCCAAACGTTAATCGTGCATCGTGAGGTCAAGTATGGGAGAGCCATGCTTCAGCACGAATGGGAAAACCACCGACGTGAAGCAACGCTTGCGTTGTGTTTGGTCGTGTGAGTGAGGTTACCCAATTACCCCTCCCCAGTTCACCGATCTTCCCAATCCCTGAATCCCCAACAATCCTCAACCATCAGGTGATCCGTCAGCTCGTTTACCGGCTTATCCCATACAAAAACAGTGTAAAATAACGGCGAGTGCATCCATTTAATATTGTTATTTATATTATCAAACATTATTTGCTAAACTTGTCAATACAATTTAACAAAGTTTTCTTCTCAATCAATGAACGAAACATATTCCATTAAACAAGATCTTTCATACACGACATAATAAACCTACATGACATCAAAAGTACCCACCAATCTCTATCTACGAACGTACATACATCATAACAAAAGGACATCAACGTATGATTTCTAAGTACCGGATAGTCGGGCGTGTTTCAATAAAATGTGACGGGATTGTGCTCACCGCAATCTGATAAAAATATAGCAATAGTTGATAGAAAAGCGGGACGTCTATTTGAGGTTCACACATAAAAGGTTTCTATGACTAGAGTGCTTTTGTTTTCTTTACTTGATATCATTTTGTTGGTCAATACAATACGATATACGCTTTGTGAATATTTAAAATGTTTCTGTTTTGATTTTTTATGGTGGTACTTCGTAATATTGAGGCGGGAGAGAGAGGTAAGGGGCGCTCTGTATTGAGATGTAAAAATCAAGATTATAACCTAAATATTTTAATTCTTTTATAAACTACGTTTAAAAAACAGTCTTCAAAGTCCTCTTTTTTGCAGTCGGTTAGTATTACCTACCTACTAAAACCTTCTCCTAAAACAATTCTGAAAACGGCATCAAAATCCAAACACTTTTTTGAAAACCGCGTCATAATCGGTTCAGCCAATCACGATATAATTGCGCACAAATATATATATGTACATACATTTAGTAGGTCTAACTGAAAAACGCCTTTTTTTTTGAAGTTGATTGAAAACGATAGTTATAGTGTGACATTAAACTATGCATAGTTATTGCTAAGTCTTTCATTTGCTGAACGCATTGAGCCTGAAAGGGTAAGTCGAAGTACAGAATAAGAAATAAGTAATACCTGCAGGTCTTGAGAAGTGTCTCTGCACGTTAATAATGTTCTTAACTCTTAGTTTTCTCCAGTTCCTATGTTGTGTTAAATAATGATTAGAGAAAATAGATTATGTACAAAGTTAACGTTACAACTTAAAACTAACAATCGTCCCAGATCTGTCGTAATGGACAAAATACTTCCTGAAATAGGAGTGTCCATCATACAATGCAAATGCGGTCCCAACTTAGATTATGTTCGGTGATTCTGTCGCTACCTGACTAACTAGTAAACTATCTGTCATGAACTATTAATCATTGAAGTTGCGCTATGCATCTAAATTTTCTTTCTAAAGCAAATTCTGGAGAGTTACAGTATCACATTACCATATTCGTACCATACCATATGTCGTGGTGGTCCGGAGGTTTAAGACGCTGGCTTCTCATGCATGAGAATGCGGGTTCGAAACCTACCAACGGCAAATAAGTACCAATGTGACTTTTTCCGAGTTGTAGTTGATATGTACCTACTTTCTAAGATTATTTAGACAGCACTGACAAACGGTGAAGGAACACATCGTGAGGAAACCTGGACTTATAATTTCTAATTATAAGTTTGAAATCGCCAACCCGCATTGAGCACGCATGGTGATTAATGCTCAAACCTTCTCCGTGTGATGATTACCATACCATATTATTATATTATCATATCTTTTAATCCTCATAATCATCATCATCGTCAGCTCGTGGTCGTCCACTGCTGGACATAGGCCTCTCCAATGGCACGCCACTGAGCTCGCTCTTCAGCTCTTCTCATCCAACCACTGCCAGCCACCTTGCGGATGTCGTCACTTCATCTAGCTGGAGGGCGCCCTACACTACGTTTGCCTAGACGCGGTCTTCACTCTAGAACACTTTTATGCCAACGGGTATCGGTTCTTTGACACCACTTCAGCTTACCAATCCTTTGGATTATATCTATAACTTTGGTTCTCTGTCGTTAATCCTCATAATTATGATAAAGCATAACAGCCATAGGTATATCACCAGTAAGTAACTGGTATGAGTCCCAGGTAAGGTCACGAATTGAACCATAATGTTGACCATTCCAGTCTGATAAGTTCCTTCTAGAATACAATTCGTATTACAAACAAACCTTCCGAATGTTTTAACGTCCACGCGTTATCTACTCTACAAGACATACTTTACAGCAGTAAAAGAAAACACCAAGAATTATTGCTGCCAGTAACATATAAACCACGAAAGAGGTCACAGTGATAACGCTGTCCCTTTTTTTAATCTGTACATAAAGTAAAGGATTCATGGTTGAAGACTTTACAGTACCTAGTACAAGAGTTACAGTGATAGTATGGTACCTAAGTGTAGACTTAACATCATGCTTGTTAGGTCCCTAACTAAGATATAGGTAGATAGGATTTACTGACACAGTAATTTAAATTAGTATCTTATTATGATGAGTCTATTAACAAATATCGAGTACTAATCCAGATTACGCGTTGTTACTAAACATTTAATAAAAATAAAAATTGCGATTAAAAAAAACTTCAAAAACTAAAGACAAACGAAAAGTTAAAACTAAAAAGGAAAAAATACTTAACTATTATTGGTCATACGTACTTATAGCTTACACACCCACTGATAGGTTAGAAGTCGGTACTTTGGTGTTTTAAAAAAAACTTGCTGTGCAGTAACCGGCGGCCCTGTAACGTGTAGCGGGTTCGATTCCCGCACGGATTCTTTGTGTGATCTACAAATTGTTGTTTTGGGTCTGGGTGTCAAGTGTATGTGAACTTGTATGTTTGTAAACGCACTCACGATACAGGAGAACATTAGGATTTTCTTTCTACACTAGGGTGCGGTGCAACGTTAAAAACATTCCACAAGGGCGTAGTCTTAAGTAGCTATAGGTACATCTCTTCTATTGAGACGACCTTGTACCTATAGCTACTTATCGCTTATAGGTACTATACCTATCTATTAATTCATAACCATTATGATATCATGAACTTTCTAATACACTGATAGTAGGATGAGGACAAACAAAGATTCCATCTCGATAATGTCAATGTTCGCAAAGATTTATGGTGTTCACAATTTCATTATAAGTTTCTTCTTGGGAGAAAATGCTCGAAATGGCGCGTGTCCGTTTCGTTCGTCATTAATGTTCATTAAAATATTGGTTTTGAGTGGCAATCGGTGTAATGAGGTCGATGAAATATCTTATTGTAATTAATGTTGAGTGATTACCCAGTTAGAAGTGATCTGTAGACCTAAACCTACCTTTCTAACTTTATAATAATCGCCTCTTTTAATGTCCAATACATATTTTCTATGGAATGCGCATGGAATCCTATCGATACTGATATCTGCACCATGCACCATCCTGAGATGGTGCCCAGTCGTTTGTCATTCAAGCGGAAGGTTCGGGAGCTACTTTTGAAGAGATTGGCAGAGTCGTAACTATATACCATGTATAATTATGATACGTCTAAGAAGTTATATAGGTATACTATAATTATGTAAGTTTATTGTTGCGACATATACATGTAAGTTTATATAGGGATTTATTTTCTGCAAGTATATACTATTCTTTTTATGTATTTCTCTTGGTCATTGTTCTTAAATACACTTGCTTCTTGCATCGACCATTGTTTTTGTCTCTGCATCACCCAAAGGTCTGGCTGGAGGAGAATGCCCATGGCATTAAGCCCACTTTGTACATTAGTGTGAGCATGAAGAATTAAAAAAAATTAAACACATACTTTAGCGGTAAATTAATTACTTTTGCCAATAGGTCCTGAAGTCCTACACATCATTCAGCATTCAGTTATTAAAAACCAAATAATCTCGTCCTAGGAAACCATATAAAATAACCAAAATTTATTTCAATTAAGCCTCAACAAAAAGTATCTAATGAGGGTTTGCAGACCCAATTTGTTTGAGCTCTTCAATTAAAAGTTTTACTTTATAGGGCGTAATATTAATATCAATCTTTGACGAGGTATTAAGTCAAGCGAATTATTGGAAAATAAATATTCTATGACGATATCAGGTAAAGTAAAAGTCAACGATATTGCGTCGTAATGTTTTACGTAGGATTTTTGTAGGAGTAGTGATTTGCTGCCTCGTTGGCCGAGTGGTCGCAAGTGTGACTGCCGGGCAAGGGGTCTTTGGTTCGATTCCCGGGTCGGGCAAAGTATTACTGGGTTTTTAAAAATATCTCAGTAATAGCACGGAGTCTGGAATTGTGCCCGGTATATGGCAATAGGCTCTCCCCCTATTAATAATGCGCACCTCTACCTACCCCTTCGGGGATAAAAGGCGTGATGTTATGTATGTGTATGAAGTGATTTGCGTGACATTTAAAAATTGTGTTGCGAAGAAGATTGTGATTGTGGTATGAGGCTCACTCACTCGGCGAAGCATAACGCATGCGTTGTTTCACGCTGGGTTTCAGCGAGGCCTCGGTATCATTATAATCGAGCTGACTCATTCGTGTTTTCCTAAGCTTCCTGCCGTCTCGCGTCTTGTTTTCTTTAACCTCCATGAAAACCAATAAAACAATGTGGTTTAGGTAGTAGCTATAGTATTTTACAGTAATCGGTAAGTGGGTACCATTCTTATCAATCAATCTATTTCAAAACAGTAGGTAATAACAGACAATTGATTGATCAAGTTAACATCACATTTAATCATAGTTAATTAGATTAGCCGTATCTCAATAACAAATCAATTCAGCATGTAGGTTTAATTATGAGATCGTAATTAGTGTTTGAATACCAAGGTGATCGATATGGATGCCATGTTGATATGTACATATATTAAACTATAGCTTTCTATCAGCGACTTTGTGTGTACATACCTACAGTTAGGTATCTTAAACAGGTTTCAATCCTGTAGGTTTATGGCGTTAAAGGTATTGTGGAAGCTATGTTTCTGCTTGGAAATGAAACTTCTTTGTAATGAAATATTCCAATTATTTCAGAAGTTTTGGAGTCCTTATGTATTGCACGCGCCTCAAAAAACCATCAAGACTACCACAACAGGGCTCATGCCGATATAGAGCCGCGCAGGACTTAACGGGTTGCCGAGGCTCCGGCTCGAAGTCCAGGAGTAGGAACGGGGTGATTTTTAATCAGTAGGAGTTTGACTCCCCCTCGGTTCACCCGGCCGGAAGAAGTCATTAGATGAGTTTCCCCCCTCGAAAAAAAATGTATTGGCCTAGGTACGAAAGTCGTATCATTATTTATGTGTCGCGGAGAACCTAACGGATAACCGGGGTTCCGGCTCGACGTGCAGGAGAAGGAACGGGGTGGTTTTTAGTCAGTAAGAGTCTGACACTCCCTTCCGCCTCACCCAGGCGGGAGCAGTCATTCGATGATTTACCCCCCTTAAAAAAAATCATTATTTATGTATCATATTATTATGTTTAAAATAAATATGTATAGGTACAATGTCACAAAAATACTTTGTCGGAGCAAATAGCGCATGACATTATTTTGTATCTCCAAAAATAATGAGAGACATTTAAAAGGTTATTTCGGCCCTCAAAACCGCAGAAGTTATAAAACATTTATAAATTTGTCAGTCTATGTACCTACAGTAAAGTTTTCTGCTGTTTTTTGAAAATAAATAAGGTACAACGAAATCCTAAGAGAATGGCGGCTTTAAAAAATATACCTACATTCAAATAAATGCTTCGTCCGTCAATAAAGTTGTTTCACCTTTTACAGAGGCGATGTAGAACTAGTTCGTTTATATTGTAAATATATCTGTACCTAGGTTGTATATAGGTACTTATAGTAAGTTATATTGACACACATTTTAACTGAAATCCTTACTGTTTCAGTTCATTACAGGTTTTTCAGTTCAACTTTTTTTTAAGGGGGAGTCTTAATCTCCAGCCCACTACGACATATTATGACTTAGTTCCAACTTAATTAACTAAAAATGTCGGGTTACTCACGTAAATATATAGAGAAAAGCTCTACTAGTAGGCAGTGCGACATTGCTGCAACCGTGCATGCTGCTCATAAGGAAGAGTCCCTCTGTGACTCGAAACTAGTAGAGGTTTACTCAGTATATTCACGTGGTTAGTCCGTCAATTTTAGTTAATTCAGTATATCTCACGATAGTTATTATAAAAACATAGTTCCAAAATGGCAGATTCCCAAAGCGTTCAAAGACTACACAATAAACATCTATAAAAAGGCTTTAAAAGTATGAAATAAACCTTATATACAGAAACTTACATAATGTCGTTGAAAACCAAAGCACGTATCAATAAGTTTTTAATATCTTCTCCGGTGAACGTTGTTCGAGTAGGAATCGAGTTCTATTTATTTTTGCTGCAAATTCTCAGTATGCATTTCGTTCCATTTCGATTTTATAGAGACGGTACATGCAGCTGTATTCGATACGAACTGAGAATCAAGAATCGAGTTATTTAATAGCTCAATCAAACGAAAATAATTGTTGGTTTTTTTTCGTTTTGTTTATTGAAGTTACTCTTTGGTTGAAGGTATTTTCGAACGCTGTTGCCAGAGTAATAAATTAAATAAAAGACGTGACGTGCTTGCATTGAAGTTGGTGTATTGGCAATTTTAAATCAAATGTTTCTTTTGTAGAAGTTGGTTGTAATGGTTGATGATGATGATGATGCTAAATGTTATCGAACAGAACCATTAAGTATTTTGAAAACAATAATCCACCTCCACCAATTTACGGAACCGCAGAAGATTTAACGCGTTGTCGGGGTTCCGGCTCGAAGAGCAGTAGTAGGAACGGGGTGGTTTTTAGTTAGTAAAAAATTGACACTCCCTCAGGCAGGAAAAGTCATGGGATATTCCGCCACCCCCCCTCAAAAAAAGCTCTACTAACTTGGACATAGTAATCAATAAAAGCTGTTCCAGTAAACGATCTTACTGCCATTTATCAACAAGACAGAAAATTTCATATTACAGAACCTACTTAACCTCTTGTCTCTCGCGGAGAACCTAACGTGTAACCTAACGTATACGGGGCTTATACGTGTACCGGGTGGTTTTTAGTCAGTAAGAGTCTGACACTCCCTCCCGCCACACCCAGGCGGGAGCAGTCATTCGATGATTTTCCCGCCTTAAAAAAAATGTCTTGTCTGTTGCGCGTATATAAATGTGTTTATACCGGGAACCGGTGTTTCAAAAGACAAAAGGATAAATAAACTTAGGTCTTAACTGCATACGTTTACACATACCTACCTTTACCCAAGCTTGCTACATAGAATATCAAGAGTAAACTAAGAAGCGACTGGAAACTAAGAAGGACTAGGACTTGCTTAAACAATTTTGTGAGAGACTTGCGAGAGACTGTAAGACTGCTACGATATTAATGACGAGAGACAACGAAGACGCGACGATGAAAATCAGTTTTCGCTTCATTTTAGCTGCGGAGTGGATAAATTAATAATTTAATAGTGTTTGCAAGCTTGTTCTAAGCCGATAATGAAGTTGTAAGTAATGCAGTAAACCCTTGGCGACGACGAGATATATTTTTTAAAGGTTTTTAACTCGTCGAGTACCGGTTTTATAGACACAATTAAAGAACAATAGGTCGCGGTCACCGGTGACCGCTTGGTGTTTGACAGTTTAAATGGCATTTCTTTTAACATTCTTGTTAACAGCACTTGGCCTGCAGGGCCAAAGAGTTCACAAACTCCATGCTGAGCATGGAGGTTTGGAGATCTCAATATCAATGGCTTATAGGTTTATCATAGAGTTCTGCTGCTACCCTGTTTCTGTTAAATACTTACTTTCTTTATTCCATTCTCAAGCCAGAAGAGCAGGTAGTGACAAATGTACCCAATACTGCTGATGTTACTGCATCACATTTCGTCACGTCTATTTTCAAAGGTGCTTTTCTAATTGATACTGAAATAAATTTTGTATAACTACAGAGATAATAGATAGACATATACGTATGTGTCCTCGCCTGTAATAGCTGCGTTAAAGTTATTGCTAGCTATATTCACTTCTGTCTTCCTTCATCAGAAGACGGACGTGGGTGAAATGGCAAGATTTATTCTGAGGAGAGAAATAAAATTAAACAAGATCATCAAATGGCAATAAAAACGAACATCGCCGTTTCAGGGATCCTTAAGATGTTTTAATGTTTCTATTGAATGGTATTTGAATTAATTATGAGCGCGGAGATGTTCTATAATTAGGAAGTAGGTTATATGACATGCTTTGTGTCTTTTATAAATAATTTGTACGTGTGTTCTACAAAATTAAATTGGAGTTTTCAGTTTTTTTGGCTCGATTTTTGAAGAAGGCTTATAGATCCAAGAATATATTGAGAGAAATATTACAATAGGTAGTTGGCCGGTTACTGAAAAACTACTTACTTACTAATATATTCATGTCAAACCTAAACCTCTTTTAATTTAATATTTTGTATTATATTTTATAATGTATATATATATTTCTATATATATATTTATTATTTTTTATATATATATATTTACTTTAATATTGTATACATAATTATTGTTATATGTAAGTATGTATAAGTTTTCAAATATACCTATATATTTAGTGTTTATTGAATATTCTGATTGTCAGATTTGTTATTTATTACACTGGTACATTGCCTATTTATAAAGGTTTAAATCACCTGCTACTTTCATCTCTGCACTGCTTAAAGGTTGACTGGAAGAAAATGCCCAAGGCATTAAGTCCACCTGTACACACTTGTTGTATGAAGTTGAAATAAATAAATAAATGAAGTCAACAAGAAAAATAAATTTAATTGAAATATATTCAAAATAAAAACATCATTACCATAAAACCGTGGAAAACATTCCATAAACAACCAACCAATCAGGTTGTCACGTAGTGGAAAATTCCCTGTAAAACTTTTTTGCTTCAAGTTTTCGACGAGCAAAAGTTTGTTATTAGAACTCCATATACAAAAAAAAAGAACTTGAAAATTCGTACGTTGTTCCGCATTCGCAAACGAATTCGTAAAATTACTTTTTTTTCGATTCCTCGAATTAAAATCAGACAGGAAAAGTTTAAATCTTGTACTTTTTATTATTATAATTGACTTTGTCTTAATATTTATTTCGTTAATCAATTTGGAAAAGATGAACTTTTTTTTAAGGGGGGAAAAATCATCGAATGACTGCTCCCACCTGGGTGAGGCGGGAGGGAGTGTCAGACTCTTACTGACTAAAAACCACCCCGTTCCTTCTCCTGCACGTCGAGCCGGAGCCCCGGTTACCCGTTAGGTTCTCCGCGACGAAAAGATGTACTATGGTAAGAAACTAACAATGTCAAAGACAAATTTAAAGAAGGTCAGTCATTTCATTGTCTTACAATACATTTAAGACAATTATGTCACTATGTCTGTTTAAGCTGCTATTAGATTAAGAAACACCCCAAATTACCAGTTACGCTAATAATAACATAATTACACAGCGAAAGTTTATAAAAATTTCATTTTCTTATCTTTTTCTTGTTAAAGTAGGTAGAAAAAGAAATGTAAAATGCTTAAAAAATACAATAAACAAAATACGGAACCAGCAATGCACCGTGACATTTTATGAATAAAAAATTTAATTCAAATCGCGATCGTGCCGTCCGCGTCCGTTGGTGGTGAGCACAAAAATAAAAACAAGATCCAGGTAGTGTAGCCTAGAATAGTAATAAAAGGAAGGCTAGAAGGAACGTCGCAGAGTTGTACAGGTAAAGTTACCTATTAAACTTGATAGGGACTGTTAAGTTGAAGTATTCCGCCGGTACTGCTAAAGTTACAATGTTTTGAATGAATGAGGATCTATATTACATTGTATATTCTAAACTAAAGGATGTTTATGTAGGAGATATGGTTTAATATTTCTGTGATATGATCACTAATAAAAAGCAAGAAATTGTGTTTCAAAGCCGTTGAAAAAAAGGCTGACGTAATGTCCCTTAGAATATGATGTACCTTCTTGCAACACCGTGATGTATGAAAATTTTTCATTTTTGAGCAAGTACGCTGAAAAAACGTGGACGTAATGTCTCTTAGAAATGATTAACCCGTCGTGTGTCTAAACGTGGATCCACGGGAGACACAATGTATTTTCGATTGTGGCTCATATCGGTGCATTCAAGCGGTTTTAAAGCACTAAAATCTCAGTAGTGTATTTACGTCTGCATGTATTTGCAACACAGTAATGTATGAAGTGTAATGAAGGGCCATGTTACGCGACTGATGTCCTTCGTGTCAATGTGTGTGTATTCTGCGTGTAAGTCTATAGCAACCAGGTGCCACAGTTGTTGTCTCAAGAGACTATCGCTGAAATACTCAAACGCCACCCGAGAGTTCCTAACTCTTAGTTACTATAACACTCATCCTGTAACATTCATTGAACAGGTTCTGTAAAACCAATGGAAATCATTGCTAACAACTTCGAGGAAAAGAGACCAAAATATCAATTTCCATAACACAACCCTTTAAAAGATCAAAATTAATGACGTCAATCAGATTAACAGAACTTTCGATTAATTTTAGAATTCAAGGTAAATTGTGGGTTGCGATGTCGCGGAAATCAGTTCTCTAGAATGTTCCGGGGGTAATGTTGGAACATGGCGTTCGCAACGTTTGCAAGTACTAGAATGTTCCATTACCCTTAATTGGTTCTTAGTATTTGTGAAGCTTACATTTAAACAGCACTGGCTGGTAATTGACTATTCGATTTCTTTGTTATGCCAATAACTGGTGTAAGTTCGATCGGCCTTTGTTTAAAAAAAGAACGTAAATTTTGTTAGACGGTATTATCTCTTGAATTCAATCTTTATGGTTTTTAATTAGATATCTACTGACAGATTCCTAGTTGAATATTAAAAAAGTTCTTGTATATTATAAAAAATCGTGCAGAAGTTGAACTTGCAGCACGTTGCGTAACAGCATCAGTAATCATCACCAGTCACTACGGCACCGTGCCACAAACGTTTAAAACCACAAAATTCATAACAAATGAATAAGCCTACAAAGAGACTTACATGAACAACTAAAATAAATTCATAGTAAATACCCGTCGACACATCACAGATTTTTAGAGAGAATCTTTCACAAGTAGACGCACTGACGTGTGACAGTTCCACAAAGCTGCCATGACAGTTTCCCGCCACTAAAATGTGACAGCTCTAAAAACGTCACAAAACGGTAACATTTTGACAGATGCGAATTGTACGACGACAGGTAGGAAGTTAGAATGGATTTTTAATAGGGATGGGGAGATTTTATGTTGTTTTTTCATTTATGCTATAAGTTTTTAATGGAAATACGGCAGGTGGTTCTTTGATGGGAGGAAACGGCCGTAAACCATGGATTTTAATGGCGTACCTACATACGTACACGAAACCACTTCTATTAATGGGAAGAGGTGTACACTATGTAAGAATTCACGTACTATTTTCATAAAGAGAGTCGAACCGATTATCTTGCTAACGAAAATTCTAGATGAAAAAGTTTTCAGAGTGTGAAGTTGAACCTGAGCTGATATTCATCATTTGCGTTTGTGATTACTATACGACATAGTACTTACCTACATCTACCCGTCTATAACATTATTAATGTCTTCGATTAATTTGAAACATAACATGAGCACCAGAATCAATATTAATATGACAACATTACTGTGACAAGGTTCGAACGAATCATTTTGACGTGACAATGTTATTATAGGGACGCGACTAATCGATTTAAAACGAGTAAGTAGGTACGCCTGGTTGAACGATGATACCTCTTTGATGTTGGTATCACTGAATTATTGATAGATTTTCTTAGAAATTAGTGGTTGTAAATGTGACTGAGTATGAAGGGTAGGGGGTGAGTTCCAGCTTAGAATAAATATGATTTGTGGAAAAATCAGTATAAGACAGGTGCAGTCTGAGATGGCCTTTTTTTAAAAAAGGTGCCTAGCTGTTTGGGGAAAAAGACCACGGAGCGTCGGATTTTTACCTCACTAAAACTTGGCCGGTGGTCACCTTACGTACCTGAAGGAGGCACCAGGTCCTCTTACTAGACCAGCCCCTAAATCACATGGTGCCAGTGTGAACCTTTCATTACATACAAAACATTACGCCTTTTATCCCTGAAGGCGTAGGCAGAGGTGCACATTACGGCCCTTAATGCCACTGTACAATGTAACATCCACTTTTCACTAATTTTGTGACGAGTCCCATGTCATAGGGGGTGAGCCTATTACCATATACTGGGCACAAATCCAGACTACGTGCTACTACGGAGATTTTTTTTAAAACCCCAGTAATACTTTGCCCGGCCCGGGAATAGAACCCGAGACCCCTTTCACTTGCGACCACACGGCCAACGAGGCAGTCTCCTCGTTATTCGCCCAATAGGTAATTAGCTAGTGTCACATCATTGGACGTTCGGTATTTGACAGCTGCTGTAAGTGGTGAGTGAAAAAGTCTCCGTCCTACATTTGCGTCATCTGTGCCTTTAGCAAACGCCACAACGCCACGCCGTCTACAGAGAGTAGAAAAGTAAATGTATGGGGATGACACTGACAAGTATCAAAATTTATGTCAATCCCATATAATTTAGTTTTCTACTCTACAAGTAGACAAGCGCTAAATGGCATTTGGCTACAGCTGCAGGTCAACTAAATAATGTTGGGCCCCATTAGGGCCAGTGTTTTAAAATTAATTTGTTTTTTTATTGTAACTTTATCTGGTGTTTATTGTAAGATTAATGCAGTCTAACTGCCCTAGTGATAAATAGGTACCTAATAATAGTTCACCTATTACATACTTAGGATAGTAGGCATTCCTGAGCCGCGGAAAACCGGGGCTCCGGCTCGAAGTGCAGGAGTAGGAACGGGGTGGTTTTTAGTCAATAAGATGATTTTGCTCCCTTAAAAAAAATAGGCATTCATCGTATTGTGACTATTCCTCTACCGATACATCAATAAACAAACGCATATAAAGCAATCCGATACGATACTATACCTACTTACCGAAAACTACTAAATAAGTTCAACACTTAACACTTGCAGTAATCGATCCAATTCGAAGTACGCAAACTCGGAATCGCCACTTCAGAACTGGATCCAGCAACTCTAGATCCGGAATTCAAAGATTGCATCGTACTATTACTTGTTTATCCAGTGATTCTAAATGCAAATGTGGGCCACGCAAAAGATTTTCTAATTTTCCTGTTGAGGATGTTACCTTTTTTATATGATTTTACAATTTGATGGGCCGACGACGTTTGGCCACTATCTCGCTTGGTTGTTCTTGTTTTTATCTGGCGAAGAGGTGATAGATTAGATTGCAAGTGCGACTGCTGGGCAAGGGGTCGCAGGTTCGATTTCTGGGTCGGGTAAAGTATTACTGGGTTTGTATTGTAACTTTCGTGAGACATACTAAATAAATTATTATGTTTTCGGCTTACTCACGTAGTAATTTCCTTACCGACTCGTAGTCACACCAGATTATCACACCAGTATGACAAACAGGATTTTTTTTCTCGTTTGTCACACCACTTATTTTTCTACACCATTTATTCTTAACTAGTGCTGTCCCAGAGCTAAATTAAAAATCATCAAATTATCAAGTTTTTATTAAATTGATGCCTTTATTTAATTAAATGTGTAACATAAAGTAATAATAAACTAACTATGTATAGTAATAATATGTACAAACAGGTAGTAAAAAAAAACTCATAGGGCGTCAATTATTATAATGAAGTTTATGGCGAAAAGAGAAATCAATTGGTTTGAAAAGTAAACTACATAAAAGAATCCATCCCTATCTATATCAATGGGAAAGGTGCCCAGAACGCTGGCAGCATTGCCACGTAGGATGGCAATGCTGATTCGTTGACAAAAGAAAAGCCCGGCCCTGTGGTCACGCGAAGAGTCGACGTTTACTGATATCTCGAACAACACGATGAGCGCATGTAATTTCCGATAAGGTTATTATATTTGTGCCGCTGAGGGTTTCTGCACTTGCGGCAGCCGCCCCAGCACAACCTGCCGTAGTCAGAAGATGAGATGGCGAAGGGTATCGACACATGTTGCAAACCTTTAAATTAAATTAACTATCGGATCGTATCGTCCTCGATCACTTTCGATCGTCCTCGAAATCTATCGAGCGTCCTCGATCACTTTCGAGCGTCCTCGAAATCTATCGAGCGTCCTCGATCACTTTTGAGCGTCCTCGATCACTTTCGAGTATCCTCGAAATCTATCGGGCGTCCTCGATCACTTTCGATCGTCCTCGAAATCTATCGGGCGTCCTCGATCACTTTCGAGCGTCCTCGAAATCTATCGAGCGTCCTCGATCACTTTTGAGCGTCCTCGAAAACTATCGAGTGTCCTCGAAAACTATCGGGCGTCCTGATCACTTTCGAGCGTCCTCGAAATCTATCGGGCGTCCTCGATCACTTTCGAGCGTCCTCGAAATCTATCGAGCGTCCTGATCACTTTCGAGCGTCCTCGAAATCTATCAGGCGTCCTCGATCACTTTCGATCGTCCTCGAAATCTATCGGGCATCCTCGATCACTTTCGAGCGTCCTCGATCACTTTCGAGCGTCCTCGAAATCTATCGAGCGTCCTCGATCACTTTTGAGCGTCCTCGAAATCTATCGAGCGTCCTCGAAATCTATCGGGCGTCCTCGATCACTTTCGAGTATCCTCGAAAACTATCGGGCTTCCTCGATCACTTTCGAGCGTCCTCGAAATCGATCGAGCGTCCTCGAAATCGATCGAGCGTCCTCGATCACTTTCGAGCGTCCTCTAAATCTATCGGGCATCCTCGATCACTTTCGAGTATCCTCGAAATCTATCGGGCATCATCGATCACTTTCGAGCGTCCTCGACCACTTTTGAGCGTCCTCGAAAACTATCGAGTGTCCTCGAAAACTATCGGGCGTCCTCGATCACTTTCGAGCGTCATCGAAATCTATCGAGCGTCCTCGATCACTTTCGAGCGTCCTCGATCACTTTCGAGTATCCTCGAAATCTATCGGGCATCCTCGATCACTTTCGAGCGTCTTCGATCACTTTCGAGCGTCCTCGAAATCTATCGAGCGTCCTCGATCACTTTTGAGCGTCCTCGAAAACTATCGAGCGTCCTCGAAATGTATCGAGCGTCCTCGAAATCGATCGAGCGTCCTCGATCACTTTCGAGCGTCCTCGAAATCTATCGGGCGTCCTCGAAATCGATCGTGCGTCCTCGATCACTTTCGAGCGTCCTCGAAATCTATCGAGCGTCCTCGAAATCTATCGAGCGTCCTCGATCACTTTCGAGCGTCCTCGATCACTTTCGAGCGTCCTCGAAATCTATCGAGCATCCTTGATCACTATCGAGCGTCCTCGAAATCTATCGAGCGTCCTCGAAATCTATCGAGCGTCCTCGAAATCTATCGAGCGTCCTCAATCACTTTTGAGCGTCCTCGAAAACTATCGAGCGTCCTCGAAAACTATCGGGCGTCCTCGATCACTTTCGAGCGTCATCGAAATCTATCGAGCGTCCTCGATCACTTTCGAGCGTCCTCGATCACTTTCGAGTATCCTCGAAATCTATCGGTCATCCTCGATCACTTTCGAGCGTCTTCGATCACTTTCGAGCGTCCTCGAAATCTATCGAGCGTCCTCGATCACGTTTGAGCGTCCTCGAAAACTATCGAGCGTCCTCGAAATCTATCGAGCGTCCTCGAAATCTATCGAGCGTCCTCGATCACTTTCGAGCGTCCTCGAAATCTATCGGGCATCATCGATCACTTTCGAGCGTCCTCGACCACTTTTGAGCGTCCTCGAAAACTATCGAGTGTCCTCGAAAACTATCGGGCGTCCTCGATCACTTTCGAGCGTCATCGAAATCTATCGAGCGTCCTCGATCACTTTCGAGCGTCCTCGATCACTTTCGAGTATCCTCGAAATCTATCGGGCATCCTCGATCACTTTCGAGCGTCTTCGATCACTTTCGAGCGTCCTCGAAATCTATCGAGCATCCTTGATCACTATCGAGCGTCCTCGAAATCTATCGAGCGTCCTCGAAATCTATCGAGCGTCCTCGAAATCTATCGAGCGTCCTCGATCACTTTTGAGCGTCCTCGAAAACTATCGAGCGTCCTCGAAAACTATCGGGCGTCCTCGATCACTTTCGAGCATCATCGAAATCTATCGAGCGTCCTCGATCACTTTCGAGCGTCCTCGATCACTTTCGAGTATCCTCGAAATCTATCGGTCATCCTCGATCACTTTCGAGCGTCTTCGATCACTTTCGAGCGTCCTCGAAATCTATCGAGCGTCCTCGATCACTTTTGAGCGTCCTCGAAAACTATCGAGCGTCCTCGAAATCTATCGAGCGTCCTCGAAATCTATCGAGCGTCCTCGATCACTTTTGAGCGTCCTCTAAATCTATCGGGCATCCTCGATCACTTTCGAGTATCCTCGAAATCTATCGGGCATCATCGATCACTTTCGAGCGTCCTCGACCACTTTTGAGCGTCCTCGAAAACTATCGAGTGTCCTCGAAAACTATCGGGCGTCCTCGATCACTTTCGAGCGTCATCGAAATCTATCGAGCGTCCTCGATCACTTTCGAGCGTCCTCGATCACTTTCGAGTATCCTCGAAATCTATCGAGCGTCCTCGACCACTTTTGAGCGTCCTCGAAAACTATCGAGTGTCCTCGAAAACTATCGGGCGTCCTCGATCACTTTCGAGCGTCATCGAAATCTATCGAGCGTCCTCGATCACTTTCGAGCGTCCTCGATCACTTTCGAGTATCCTCGAAATCTATCGGGCATCCTCGATCACTTTCGAGCGTCTTCTATCACTTTCGAGCGTCCTCGAAATCTATCGAGCGTCCTCGATCACTTTTGAGCGTCCTCGAAAACTATCGAGCGTCCTCGAAATCTATCGAGCGTCCTCGATCACTTTCGAGCGTCCTCGATCACTTTCGAGCGTCCTCGAAATCTATCGAGCATCCTTGATCACTATCGAGCGTCCTTGAAATCTATCGAGCGTCCTCGAAATCTATCGAGCGTCCTCGAAATCTATCGAGCGTCCTCGAAATCTATCGAGCGTCCTCGAAATCTATCGAGCGTCCTCGAAATCTATCGAGCGTCCTCGAAATCTATCGAGCGTCCTCGATCACTTTTGAGCGTCCTCGAAAACTATCGAGCGTTCTCGAAAACTATCGGGCGTCCTCGATCACTTTCGAGCGTCATCGAAATCTATCGAGCGTCCTCGATCACTTTCGAGCGTCCTCGATCACTTTCGAGCGTCCTCGATCACTTTCGAGTATCCTCGAAATCTATCGGTCATCCTCGATCACTTTCGAGCGTCTTCGATCACTTTCGAGCGTCCTCGAAATCTATCGAGCGTCCTCGATCACTTTTGAGCGTCCTCGAAAACTATCGAGCGTCCTCGAAATCTATCGAGCGTCCTCGAAATCTATCGAGCATCCTTGATCACTATCGAGCGTCCTCGATCACTTTCGAGTATCCTCTAAAACTATCGAGCGTCCTCGATCACTTTCGAGCGTCCTTGAAATCTATCGAGCGTCCTCGAAATCTATCGAGCGTCCTCGAAATCTATCGAGCGTCCTCGAAATCTATCGAGCGTCCTCGAAATCAATTGAGCGTCCTCGATCACTTTTGAGTATCCTCTAAAACCATCGAGCGTCCTCGATCACTTTCGAGCGTCCTTGAAATCTATCGAGCGTCCTCGAAATCTATCGAGCGTCCTCGAAATCTATCGAGCGTCCTCGAAATCTATTGAGCGTCCTCGATCACTTTTGAGCGTCCTCGAAAACTATCGAGCGTCCTCGAAATCGATCGAGCGTCCTCGATCACTTTTGAGCGTCCTCGAAATCTATCGAGCATCCTCGATCACTTTTGAGCGTCCTCGATCACTTTCGAGTATCCTCTACAACTATCGAGCGTCCTCGATCACTTTCGAGCGTCCTCGATCACCTTCGAGTATCCTCGAAAACTATCGAGCGTCCTCGATCATTAACTCAAGCATTGCATTTACAACCGGCCAGTACCTACTAGATAAGGTTGCATTATCATATGCACCACTGGAAATCCACATAGAGCTTTAGTACCTATTTATTTAGACGTCCTCGTTGGCCGAGTGGTCGCAAGTGCGACGGGCAAGGGGTCTCGGGTTCGATTCCCGGGTCGGGCAAAGTATTACTGGGTTTTTAAAAATCTCAGTAGTAGCACGGAGTCTGGACATGTGCCCGGTATATAGCAATAGGCTCACCCCCTATTACATGGGCCTCATAATATAAATAGTGACCAAGTAGGTGTTACATTGAATAGTGGCGTTAAGTGCCTCTGCATACCCCTTTGGGATAAAAGGCATGATGTTATGTTATGTTACCTATTTATTAATTAAAAGTAGAAAATATTAAAAACTCGCCAAAGAACGAAAGACGGCAAACGCCGATCGACTTTATTGGAATGTAAAGGTACTGCACTAGTAATTATCGTATACATAGTGTAGAAAAATAAGTGGTGTGACAAACGAGAAAAAAAATCCTGTTTGTCATACTGGTGTGATAATCTGGTGTGACTACGAGTCGGTAAGGAGTAATTTGACGAGGAACTCGACTAGTTTCAAGCCATGCTGGAGGCTCATATACATGAGCAGCATTTCGCGACCAGCGACGCGGCGACTGTCGCGCTGCTACATTCACCTACAGCGCAACACTTATAACATAATAATTTATTACTGGGTTTTAAAAAAATTCTGGTATTGTGCCCGGTATATGGCAATAGGCAAAGTCAAAGTCAAATTCATTTATTTCAATTAGACCAGAAAGGCACTTTTGAACGTCAACAAAAAAATTTAATGTTAAGCTATTTGCTCATTCCAAGGTGTAGATTCCTATGGAGAAGAACAACCAAGGAACTACAAGGTACTCTTTTTCAATCAGGTTAAAAATAAAAATCTCTAGTTACATAGTTTTGCTGTTTGGATTGTGCGAGAATAATGTAATACTAAAATCCAGTCAAAGTGATCGAAAAAGAAAATAACCTTAAGGCTCACCCCATTGTACAATGGCATTAAGTGCCGTAATGTGCACCTCTGCCTACCCCCTCGGGGATAAAAGGCGTAATGTTATGTTAATTTTAGAATTAAAATATCATTAAACACATTTTTTATGACATGTCTTGTCACATTAAATGTTCATCAATTCTTTCTATCGCTTCAGAAACTATAAACCGTAATTAGAGCTAGTTTTAAAACTGCATTTTACATAGTCCATTTCTCCAAAATACAGCCATGACCCATTTCCTTATTTAACCGTAACAAACAATTAGTTTAAACAGTTGAGACTATGAAACACTCTCAAATAAACAGAAACATCTTTGTTTAATCTTTGTGATGTATTTTAATACTGAAATTAGTTCGTTGTTCAATGGTCGAGCGATTTCAAGGCGAGTTGAGCTCTAGATTTTAGACCAGGTAGATTCTTAAGTTAGTACTGAAGAACGTAGTGAAGAAGATTAAGTGTGGGAGAGGCTTGCTTCAGCACGAATTGGATGGCTCGACCAGAGTGATACCATGGCCTCTTTCGTTGTATTTCGCATTGTGAGTGAGGTTACCGGAGGCCCATCTCAAAGATAGAGTAACATTTTTTTTTTAATATAACTTTGCTCCACACTAGGATTTGCTCCTGTATCGTGACTGCGTTTACAAACATACAAATTCACACACACATGACACCCAGACCCGGAACAAAAATCTATGGATCGGGAATGCGGGTATCGAACCCGCGACACGTTCGTTGCAGCCAGTTGCCCAGCCACAGCGGTAACTGTGCAATCATTATACTAGGTATACAAATTAGATACCTATGATTAAACTTTATTATGAATAAACAGCCCTTCGAATTAAAGAGAACCATATGTGATGGGTTAAAGTTGTTGATCTCTAGTCTCTATTATACATAACATAACATCACGCCTTTTATCCCCGAAGGGGTAGGCAGAGGTGCACATTATGCCACTGTGCAATGTAACACTCACTTTTCACTATTTATGTTATGAGTCCCATGTAAGGGGGTTAGCCATATACCGGGCACAATTCCAGACTCCGTGCTACTAATGAGATTTTTTTTAAAAACCCAGTAATAAAGTATTACTGGGTTTTTGCGGCCCGAGCCGGGAATCGAACCCGAGACCCCTTGCCCGACAGTCGCGCTTGCGACCACTCGGCTAATGAGGCAGTCATCTATTATAATATTTAGATAATTAAAGATGTTAAAAGTGTGTCTATACCGATGATTATGCTTCATTAAAACAATAGTTTTTGTTTACATTATCATGTACTTACTGTTTTCATTCGCCTACGGTTTTGCGGTTATGTTACTGTGAAAGTTTGAAATAAGACTTTATTGAAACTTTTTATTTTTAATTGACTTAAAAAAATTAAGAAGGTTCTCAATGTGACCCGTATGTATGTGTGTTTGTGCGCGATTATCTCGCAATTGGCTAAACCAATTTGGTTGAGGTTTCAGAAAAGTGTTTGTTACGTCAAAAATCGAAGTCAAAAAAGGGGGTTAGAGTGAATATTTTTAAACGTAGGTAGATTATAAATTAAATATTAGTTTTATTTATTTTTATTAATACATACAGTGAACATTAGGTATGTTACATTTTATCCAATGACGTACCTAGGTATTATTAGGATAATTGTAAGTATTATAGGTACAGGATCTCTCTCTATACGTATACTTTAACTCTTTAAGTACTCTAACGTTCTTAAAATCCAATCGATTAGGGTAGCCTTGTTACAACTAGAATTGGCAAATATAGAGGCAAGTATCTATGCCACTGAATTCACGCGCTTTCTCTGTTTCTCATGGTATTTTGTGAGGTGAAATACCTAAATACTGCCGAAAACCCATACTTCGGTCTATCGCAGAATACACATGAAAATTCAAGTGATATACATAATAATATTTTCAACTTTATCCGTCCAACTTCATTTCAGTCCTTTGATAACTAACTATTTAATTTATCTAATTCAAGTAATACAAGTGTATATACGGATTGGAAAATTGTTCAATAAAAATAACTCTCAGTGGACTAAATTTATAAATAAAACGATTGTCCAAACTTTTCCGTGAATAAACGAAATTCTTGCGGATAAATCTCAAAGGATCCATCTGATTATATTTGATTGGTAAACCAACTCAGTCTAATCTATAAAGTTGTGTTATGTGACTTAGAACTTACCTACTAAAACGGCAAAATCAGGAGTATTTTCATAATTTGTTACAGGTACGCTTTATAGGAACGGATCATACATGAATTTATTACAATAAAAAAAAATCTGAAAAAGTACCAGTTCTATTCACTTACTTATTAAATTAAGAAAAATGGAACAGCGGCAAAGACTATGGTCTCCTCTAGTCTATGGAAATAGACGTTTCAAAGAATTACAATAGACCGCTCTTTCACAGTAACATAAACAAATATTTTGCTCGATAGTAAAAATGTCTAAACATTCTATCTGTTGGCAACTGTACCGTGATTAATATCCTGACAAGCTCATAAACCAAAAGGTGCGTTGATAACATGTTTATTTTTATCTTTTATTTCGATCGCGGCAGAAATAAGGCGTTATTATGTAAAACACGGCAGCCATGATTCATAAACTGGCCAGTAATTCTTTTTGGCGGGAAAACATCAATCACCTGCTGTAGTGTTGCTATCAGAGAAATATCTCTCCGAAAGCAGGAAAAAACAACGTAAATGTGTTTCGGGAAATTGACTTTGAAGTGGATGTAACTATTGAAGTAAATAATAGCGATCTCGTTAAATTATGCTTTTTACTATTTCTTTCCTGCCTTTGATATGGGATGATACCCATACGAAAATATTTCTTAGAAAATAAAAGATCAGAAACAAATAGCCTATGTAAAAAACCAAGTAGAATTTTAGAAATTAAAAAAATCTTCAAACGTTTTACGATATTTTTTATTACTACAAATATTATATGTGAAATAGTAAAGTAAATATAATTAATAAAATAAACATACAATGTTCTGATTTCATCTACGAAAATAATAATTAAACCAACTAACTACGAAGCAATACATGGAATATTAAGGGCAATATTTCGCATCCACTGGCAACACTAAGCTACGGAACGCACTCGACATGGCGCACCTGGGTTCCGTCGCTAATTTACGTGTAGTAACGCGTAAAATTGGGTTACACAGATTATTATAAGATCTATGCTTGGGAGGGGACGAAGGGAGGGATTTTCACTGTTTCTGCCTATTCGTTCCGTTAAACAATTATATTTATGCATGTTTATTGTTGTAAGGAATAGTAATTCTTTTAATTATATTCTTTTATTGTAGACCTTTGCTCTACAGTAGGTTGATCACGGTAATTAATACGATAAATAAAATTATATTTCGCGTTACACTTTAAGATTATCTCCTATGTCATTAGTGTATTTACACATATAGAAAATCACAAATACATCATATTTAAATCTGGAACAACGGTTATGTGAATCAAACAAAGAGTTGCTCTGTCCGAGAATACGGCGACTCGTTTCACAGCAGTCAGTTTTCCAGTTATTGCGCCAACCGCGCGATTAATTTATTTGAAGTACCTAGTCATAGTTGCAGGTATTCAGTGAAGATGAATCTATGGTAGTTATTTCCAATCTCAGTTGCAAAATAGGATTTTCCCATTTCGAAATTTCCAGACGTAGGTAGTCTGTTCAGCGTCCGGTGTTTGGTTATAGACTTACTCTTTTCATGGAATAGCTAAAAAGAGCAAAAAGAGGAATACTGTCCATCCGTGTTCAAAGTTCATGGGAACACAGATAATATTTCATGATTATTAAATTTGAGAGTCTAAGAAACATGCATTTTTAGTGAAATTGCTATATAAGTACATGCATGTATGTTTATCATGAATTCTTCCTGAAATGGTAGTGGAAACTGAAATAAATGTAAAAATTAAACTAGCATTCGATGCCCAACTAACTAGGTATTTAATTACTTATATATTTATCTAGTTAACATTTTAAACTGTCAAACACCGAGCGGTCACCGGTGACCGCAACCTATTGTTCTTTAATTGTGTCTATAAATACGGTACTCAACGAACGACGAACTTAAACAAAAAATGTGATTGGAATTTCCTAAAAAAATATTAATTGTTATACATAAATGGTAGTATTATATGGTTTATTTTATTAATGGTTGTTTATTATGGTAATCGTTGTTTATTTTATTAATGGTTTTATTATAAACTAAACATCCCTATACGTTTTAACAATCATTCATTGATTTGGAATACAAATTCTCCCTACATAATAAAACCCAATTAAAACATGTTCTAGCACACTCTAATCTAATTATACACTTTGTTTTGATGCCTCATGTATCAGGGCAAAAGCAACAGTTGTGCTATACATGCAGTTTCATACGAACATGATATAAGGGACGTTTGAAAAGCACGTATTACGTGGAAACGGCGCGGGCTCTGCGCGAGAAGCAGTGAGCGACGCGAGTCAACAACGTCTGGACGCCTACGGAATACAGGCTGTACGCAATCAACGCCTGGGCTTTACCGCGCTAATTTAAAAAAAATATTTAAAAATATTCGCATCTGTTCCTTATTCAAATGGTGTCTATTTTATATTTAGTGATGTGACTTTTCTCTATGTGTTTTTAGTGATCTGTGTTTGTTTTTTAAATTAAGTATATTGTGAGGTTTTACTCTTTTTGGATTCGAGTCGTATAATCGGGTATGTATGTTGAAAATGTTTTTTTTTTATTACTTTTTTTACATTGAAACACAGTTTGAGAGTTAGGTACTTGAAATATATTTTTTCAATTTTTTTTTCTGTTGGGCCTATCAACTGTGGTATTTTTTCTGTCATAAAATGGAATCAGGAAATGTAACAAAACGAGATGTGAAAACAAAGTCACCGCTAATGATGAACGTAAAATTTGAATTTAGCGGTTTATGACTTTTTGTTTAGATCTTCATTATACTCAAACATAGATTTAGGAAACATTATTTTAATGTCGTATAAATTGTCAACTTTAAAAAGAAAATTAGTTTAAATAAATCTCATGTTTAACAATGGCTAATAAGGCTTCACCCTGTTATTGATTGCACTATGGATATGTATTAGAAATGATAAGAAGGTACACATTTCAAAAAAAATATAACTAGTGATGCTGTAAAAAAGTAGGTAAAAGTGGTAGAGAACAGAGTAGGTATGAAACACTAGAGTCTGACAAAAGGTTATCTAGGTGCGAACTACCATAGACCCTCGACTATGATTTGGCAAAACGCGAACATTTAAAACGTTTATTCTGTCGAGAATCAGAATTCTTTAGCCCTATAACAAAATTGATGTTACCAAACTTTGTTTCGGTTTTCTTTCCAACTTTTGTATATCGTAGGTACATTATACCGACGAAAAACTGGATATTTTCAATTTCGAAGAAATATAGGCCATCGAATACTTCAACAAACTAAAACAACTTCCTTGCATGGCAATTAGATATCTACTTGGAAATTCAGAAAGATTGTTTCAATTTAAAATTTAATTTTCGAACAGTTTGATGCTTTTTATTTTTATAGGTATAAAACCAGCAACAATAAAATGGACAAGTAAAAAAGGAGGTTGGAAGAAAGAGTAAACACTATCGTATTGGTTCTTTGTCCAGGGATTCGTGTAGAAAAATATTGTGCACTTCTAGGAAATTGGAACTTCAATTGAAAACTAGTGAATCGGGAAGTAAATTAATTGCTTTCTCTGGTGTTAGGATGTAAAAAATGTTTTTTTCTTTTTAACTCTCGATGGTAGAGTAAGGACTACTTTTGTTTTTTTAAATATAATATTATAAGCAGTATTTCTCTCATTGGACCAAATTGGTTACCTACTGGGATACGTACTAACTTTGTGGTTTTCTATTTTGAAGTTATTATCAGTGTAATAATAATTGGAAAAAAGAATATCTTTACCTCCCAACTTTTCATAGAAACCAGACGTGATGATAAATTACGCTGTGAAATCATAATAAAGGTGAAATACTACTTACACGGAAGGTACTTGTAAACGTATTTTGTTCACAATTACTCATTTTACTGAGTAACGCCTTATCATTAATAAACTAATCAATAAATCATAAACGAACTAGTAAAAACAAATATTTCACTTCAACGAAAGGTCATGTGAAGTATGCGATGTTAAAATTATAAATTCAATCTGCATTCGCAGTTTCATGTAAAAAAAGACATTACATTATTGAAACCACACCCTAACAGATGTGCGTTGACGCCCAATCAATATCTATTATAGGTTAATAAGGCATTACCTTAACACGACAAGTCAACTAGGCTGTATGAAAATTTTCCATTGACACATTATGTGACGAGTAAATCTCGTTATAGTGTTCTAAGTTCGAAAATTAAATAACTGTCAAATGTACTTATGTCACTAACCTTGTGTCGTATGATCTAAACCGTTTTGTTAATTTTTATGAACGTGATAATATTTTTTAAGTTTTGTTTTAGTGTTATAAAGTTGTCTTTTTTCATTAAATATACTGTAATCGAAAAACTGGAAAATGTGCTCTAGTTTTTCAGAGTAGTGGAAGAAAATTGTTCATTTTCATCATACAAGACTAATTCGTCTTTATTAAGCATACGCACTTAGGTGTGTATGTATTCACGTAGTGCCTACTGTACTTCCGTTCTGTGTTGACTGCCTCGTTGGCCGAGTGTTCGCAAAGCAAGTGCGACTGCCGGGTAAGTGGTCTTGGGTTCGAATTTCGGGTAGCACTACTGGCTTTTTTAAAATTTCTCAATAGTAGCCCGAAGTCTGGAATTGTGCCCGGTATATGGGAATAGGCTCATCCCCTGTTACATAAGACGCATAACATAAATAGTGACAAGTGGGTGTCACATTGTACAGTGTGTTATTGTGTGGAAGAATATTTCTCTAAATAAAGATGTATTTTCCAGCCACATGAGAGTCCTTGATAGCCGCAAGTTGTCATGAATTCGTTGCCTTTATAGCTTAACCGGCATGGAAGGACTCAAGGAAACAATAATTATACCACGCATATATAAACAACAAAATAATAATTCACCTAAGTTACCTGATACATTCTCTAAGTCTTCAAAGCCATTGGTCCTTACGGTAGACCCTAACTTTACGGTAAACCGATCCCTATGTCTAATATACTACATAAGTCCTCAGCAAACTAGATAAACTAAGGAGTGAGCTCCAAACTACACAACTTCGATATCCGACCACTACGTACACATATTACAAAGTAACTTCGGTTTACTGAATAAAAATATACACACTAGTTACTTTCTGAAGGATAGATAGAGGTAGAACGTAATATTGTGTGCAATTTTAATGATAAAATAATTTAAATTATTATGTTTTCGGCTTACTCACGTAATGATTTGACGAGGAACTCGACTAGTTTCAAGCCTAGGGCACAATTCCAGACTTCGTGCTAATATTGAGAATGTTTAAAAAAGCCAGTAGTACTACCCGAAAATCGAACCCAAGACACAGTGGCATAATGTGCACCTCTGCCTACCCCTTCGGGGATAAAAGGCGTGATGTTATGTTATGTAATTCATTAGGATTAATGCCGAAATAGTTGAAAAGCGTTTTACAGGTATGAGTACAAGTACGCATCTATAAATGTTGCAATGTCTGTTAAAGGCCGCTAAGTATTAAGCACTATAGTAATTTTATAACCATCATCTGTGTCGCGAAGAACCTAACGGGTAACCGGGGCTCCGGCTCGACGTGCAGGAGAAGAAACGGGGTGGTTTTTAGTCAGTAAGAGTCTGAGAGTGTCAGAACACTCCCTCCCGCCTCACCCAGGCGGAAGCAGTCATTCGATGATTTCCCCGCCTTAAAAAATACCATCATCTGTACACTTATGTAGTTGCAATAAACGCTTTGACTTTGACTTAAATTAATTTCATATTAACTTTTTTTGCCCAGACATTCTCACCTTTGACCTTCCAGCATCACTTCTTTTTCCCTAAAAGGTTAAGTAAATTACTTGTGTAAAAGAAAACGATTTCTATTAAGAGATTCAACTTTCTTTTAAAGTAATGAGTTTGTTAATCATCTCCCCGAGTGGTCGAGTCTGTAAGTGAAACCTGTAATCTGTCTGAAACTTTGAGAAGAAATAGCTTGGTACCTTTACCAGGTAGTTTTGTTGACTTTCTCAATATTGTAATTAACTTCGTATAGTATAGAGCTTCTGTGCTAATTAGATTTTTAAAAGACATGCACTTTGGTTTCAGTTTGGTTGAAATTTATAATCCTCTATAAGTATTATTATCATGGTAAGTATTCTGTGGTCGGTCTCATTTCAGGACTTTTTAAAATTTAATAGGGTTAGTCTTATGTTGTCTTATGGTGCGTCCATATCTGGCGAATGTGCAAATCGCGAGCCCTTTCCGAGCTGCGCGCGTGCAGTCATGGCAAAGGTTTGGTGCGCCTCTTTTGTGCAACTCATGCAAAGCTTGTATCTAAATAATAATTTCAAATGCACGCGCCCAGCTCGCTTGCAATCTGCGCATTCACGGAACATTCGCCGGATGAGGACGCACCCTTGTGAAAACCCTAGACTAATTTAGTTTTTCCAATTTCAATATTTTTTGGGTTCCTTATCCTAACTAATAAAACTTTTTATAACTCTTACATTAATTCTTTTTGAATATCCTTACAAGATCGATGTTGGAGATTCAGTTGCTATCAAGGAAAATAAAGATCGATGTCTACCCAATTAATAAAAGAACAAACTAAGTAAAATCCAAGAACTGGCCGGTCGTTCACAAGTGGCGAAAATATAAGTAAGTCTGCGTTTTTATCACTCGAACGATGAAGAGTTTTTACCGTACACTCAAAGTTACGATAACAAGAAGGTTGTATACCTCACAGGTCGATGAACTTTGACTTTTTAAACTTACTAATTAAGTGTAGTCAGCAGCCTAAGTAGGTTGTTTGATGTTATTAGACCGGAGTCTGGACATCTCAGGTAATATCATATACGTCATTATATCATTACGCCTTTTACCCCTGAAGGGGTAGGCAGAGGTGCACATTACGGCACTTAATGCCACTGTACAATGTAAAACCCACTTTTTACTATTTATCTTATGAATCCCATATAATAAGGGGTGAGGCACAATTCCGGACTCCGTGCTACTACGGAGATTTAATAAAAAACATGTAATACTTGGCCCGACCAGGGAATCGAACCTGAAACCCCTTGCCCGGCAGTCACACTTGTGAGAATGTGTGTGATGTGTTTACGAAGCAATCACTATAATGTTCCACTCAGTGGGACGTAAAGATTATTCCATTAGCACTGTTATTGAATGCTTCCATATTGTATCAATTAGTATAAAAGTTTATTAACATGAAATGTATGGTGATCAATTAATCGTGACGATATTTATTGATATCGGTCATTATATGATTGAAAATGCTATTACTGTATCGAGCTATAAAATAAATGAAAATCCTTTATTTTTAGGCGTCGACGGCCCATAGAGTATTATTAAACAGTACAAACTTATAAAAAACTATGTTAGTAGTAACACGCGAGTACAAAAATAAAATAAAACAGATTAATACAAAATATTTAAATAATACATTCACAAATACAGCACAGACTATTATAAGACGTTTTACCAAGTCCTATGTCTGACATGCAGCCTGATGAATTGAGTCGAATTAATGGGTGACAAGTGTTTGTAGAGGTAGAATTAGGATTTTTTGTGGGCGTTTTTTGTTTTTCACACGAAACCTATTAGGTATATAAGATGCTTAGCGTTTGGGGAGAAAGACTAGATAGTTTTAGATTTCAGATTCTAACGCTGCCTAGCTATTCAGTTTTAAGTCGCGCGTAAATATAATTCTGTCACTACAAATTCTTTGTAAAATGATAGAGATGGCACGATATTGAAATACAACGTGAAATTGCCATTCAGTTTTCGGGCTTAACACTAGTTGATAGATTATAGTAAGACTTATCTCATTAAAACGACCCTAGCGGTCATCATAACCAACAAGCAGCATGCATTGAATTTTTTTTACAAGAGCAAAAAATTTTGACACCATATTAAATCACATACACTAACAAAACTATGTGACTAGAGAATGGTATTGAATTGTGAACCTATTGAAAAAGAGTAACCTATTGAGTTTCTTGCGCGTTATACTCCATAGGAAGAAACTGTTTATTGACGTTCAAAAATACCTCCCTGATCTAATTGAAAAAACAAATGATTTGCTTCATGAAAATATCTTATATTCCATCATCCATCAGCTAATAATAAGACCTACTGAATGACAATAGTCTTGATCTATGTCCAGTAATATCTACGACTGTGTCAGCGGGAAGCAGCTATTGTCCACGATCGTTCCCAACATTGAATAAAGCCATTAGTCCTGGCGGATATTTGCCATAATTACGTCACTTTGCTAAGAAGGTTTCTAGATTTGTGTAGGTAATAAGTTCGTATAGATCTGGTAATATTACTTCCATGTCATATTAGTCATTACATTTTGAATTTGAAAAATTAAAACGGTTCTTAGAAATAGACAATTAAGATTTTTTGACCACATTGATGTAACTTAATAAACCGGGTAGGTACCTCCAAATCTCAATTGTTTTCGAAACCCCATTATTCCACTATTTCCTTGTCTTTGTCGAACTCCTTCTTCGGTACTGATTTGTAACTTGTGATGACTTATATAATATAATCACTGGACCATGCACACACGACTTGATAGATTATCTCATCATATTACTCTTTAAGAAAAAAAAAAGAATCTAATGCTATGTTGACAAAATAAAAATAAACATTAGATACATTTATCCATTATTCATCTTTGACACAATATTAGGACTTGTTCCTACATTTATGAATAAAAAACCCTGTACACGTCAAGCTAAACACAACCAGATTTTTAAGGTCTCACTTTGTTAGATCTTCCAGTACACTCAACGACCACTTTATACTGGGTTTCTACAGCTTGATGTGAAGCCGTCTGCAAGTATGTGATCGTTTATTTATTTTACATTGTATGGTAAGTATATAAGGTAGCATATGGCACTAGAAATGGGAATATTCTGCTTCAATTGGCTATCAATCAAATTGTACGGGGAGATGGAAGCAATATGGAGGTATTGATAAAAGTAATTTCTTGTAAACAAATGATGTTACACGTGGATTTTGTTTCGTAAATTTTTGTTGTTCTTGTTTTATATTAAGTGAAAATATAGAGTTGAGTCTAAGATTATTTAGTCACCACTGACCAATGGTGAAGGAAAACATCGTGAGGAAACCTGGGCTTATAATTTCTAATTATAAGTTTGAAATCGCCAACCCGCACTGATCAAGCGTGGTGATTAATACTATAACCTTCTCCGTGTGAGAAGAGGCTTTGCTCAGCAGTGGGCATTTATAAGCTTATTTATAAGCTGTTGATGATGATGATGATGAGTAAAGAATTATCGATACTTCTTCGATCTCCTAGCTATGGCGAAAAATTTAAATTTCGGAATTGCAGTAAGGTCACCAAAGTTGCTGCTGATGTCGTTGTGGTTGGTTGCAGTGAGTAAAGAACATATAACTCCAATTAGTACTTCGCTAACAAAAGTTAAGGCTCCAAGTCAGGGACGCCCCGTAAGTTACGTGTAGCCTACAAACAAGAATTCATAAATTCAAAAATAAAATAATATACTTGTAATTAATTCGATCACGGCAGCCATTTTCAATTACACCAGTAATTTATGCAGAAATCGTTAGACAAATGACGAAATAATAATATTCCAAATGGTGATTCAAGTAAGGCCTATTTCGCGCCGTCTCACGTTGACATTCGAAATTTGAAGTGTCACTTCAATAATAAAATACCTACTAATGACTGGCTGGATGCTTTACAGGCTTGAGTTCAACCTTCTTGTTTCGGGTAAATCTTGAGAATTTGCGAATAGCTTTATTACATTTTATGTAGTAGCATTCATGACTTTGATGCATGAACTAATTTACCTATTTTATGTATTCATCACTGACTGCACGGTTGCTGGGCAACCGGCTGCCGTGCAACGTGTCGCGGGTTCGATTCCCGCACGGAACAACACTTTGTGTGATCCACAAGTTGTTGTTTCGGGTCTGGGTGTCATTGTGTATGTGAACTTTATGTTTGTAAACGCATCTACGACATAGGAGAAAATCCTAATGTGGGGCACGGTTTACTTAAAAAAAAATTAAAAATTAAAATTAAAAAATCACACATAATTTTTAATGTCCTTCCAAGGAAATTCAATCAAGATTTGTCTAATCAATAAATCTAATCTTCGTACTTCGTTGAACGATTGATGACTGTCTGTGCCTACGAGATGCATTTTGAAACTCAAAATTCAAACAGTGAAGAGTCAAGTACTACTTTAGTTTATTATTATCTAATTAAGTAAATAATTATTATTTTATTCACGTGTGTAATATAATTTTGATTAAACTAAATCCTCATTACAATTATTATTGCTCCTGCCGGTAGCTACTGCAGATTCAATCGAATTCCCCGTGGTCATAATTATAGATTTTAATATACGTAGTTAAATTGTCCGGCTTATATGTATTTTGGGCTTGATTATTTCAGGGAAATGTAATTTAATTTGGAATATTATATGAAAACCAGATTAATTTATAAAATACGACAATAAAATATAATTTATTAAATATGGAAGTTGGAAAACTGAATTTCATTGATTTAAATATTCATTGGTAAATGTAATTACCACGGCCGTGCCATAAGGGGTTCCCTGCTTTAATTCCTGAGACGTACAATGTGATGCGACGATTTTAGGAGTTACACAGTTAGTAGTTATGCTTGGTGTATGATGCATATTTATCCTTAATAGAGGGATGGTTTATAATAATTATCATGAGACATAATAACTCTTTGAGTACCGTCATTATAGACACAATTAAAGAACAATAGGTTGCAGTCACCGGTGTCCTCGCGGTGTCTGACAGTTTAAATTAACTAAAAATTGAGGGTTACTCACGTGAAAATAGCGAGAAAAGTTCTACTAGTTTCGAACCACAGAGGGGTTCTTCCTCATGAGCAGCGTGCGCGGTTGCAGCGATGTCGCGCAGCCTACCTCAGTAGGCTGGGTATTTTTACGTGAGTAACCCACAATTTTCAGTTAATACTTGAGGGATTTTAAATATATGTATCTTCTTATTAATATCATCATCTCTGCTTATGCTTTAAAAGTATGATGTTGTGTTATGATAAGAGATATAACGATTTTCAAGTATGAATATTTAAATAACATTCTACCTTCATAAGACGTTACAATTTCAATGGAAATTTCCTACCATTTGATGTCCCGAAATCCAAAATTTTGTACGTGATGACATCAAAATGATATATATTGAACTGAATGTTTCCTTTTTCCAGAGTTTATGAAACGTAACCTTTTGTCATTGTCAATTTATGCAAAGATTTCCCTTTGTTATTATGTTCCCGAATCGTTCAATGGCTTTCGACTGTTTTCTCGCTATCAAAATAAACAAATGAGTAACGATTCTTTATTTTTGGGCAAGTACGTTGAGAAAAAGGGGCGTAATGTCACATAGAAATGATTAAAGCACTAAAATCTCAGTAGTTTATTTACGTCTGAGTGTATTTGCAACACCGTAAAGTATGAAGTGTAATGACGCGACAGATGCCCTTCATGTCAATGTGTGTGTATGCTGCGTGTAAGTCTATAGTAGTCAGATGTCACAGTAATTGTTTTAAGAGACTGTCACCCGAATACTGAAAGGCTACTCAATTTTAAGTTGTACTTAAATATCGTGGAGGTGGTTTATATCTCACTTGTATTGGAATTAAAAGTCAGTTAATAATATATTTATCTTTAATTCACCTCTTTTTTAAATGCAATCTCCTACTCATCTGCCAAACGTAAAGATTATGGCAGAAATGAATTGTCACAGGCTAGATGATGATGAAACTGTCCAGTCTCCAAGTAGTATCATTATAGACCTTATTTTCGATGTTTAGAGACTACTTTTGTATGAACAAATGTTGTGGATTCTTCATTATCGTGGATTAAGAAGTCAATTTTAAATCGTGTATCTTTCATTTCTAGAATTAGGCTGTTTTGTCATATTGAATAGAATTGTCATAATTATTACGTTTAGCTACAATTTTGCCGTTCTAAATATGGGACTAACAACTTAATATACACCGAAAATTGGGTATCAACAAAGAGTAGGGTTAGATTGAGTTTTAACCAGATTTATGCGAGTGTTTTATTAAGGAATTACCTGTTATTTATCCTCAAACGAAAGTTAAACCCGTTGTAAAAGTTTTTGGGCTTCTAAGCTAACTCCCGTCAGATTTCAAAATGAAAACGCTATCTCTAGAGACTCTAGAGTTTATATTACGGTGTAAGAACAAATATATAATGATATGAAGTTTATTATAAGTCGTTTTATAAACTTATAAAGTATAAAGTAACGTTTAATAGCTCTTTAGAAAGTTACGAACTTGGGAATGGCAGATCACATACTGTAATGTGAGTATTTTAAGTTCGTATAAATAAATAAGATTCGTTCGAGATACGAATGGTTCTCTAGGGCGTTGAGGGTTAAAATTGTCGTTGGATTTTTGTGGAACAGTTTCGTCGATTAAGAGTTCAATAATAGAGTAGTCGTGGATCTGGTAGTACGTTCTACCCTGGTGCAATTTTATTTTCACATGCATGGTACACATAGGTACATTACATACTTACCGAAAAGTTTAGATTACATGATTAATAAAACAGTTATTTCCTCAAGTAATCCAAAATTAAATGTTGATATTAATAGAAGATCTTCTCGTATTTGAAGAGAAACTAATTCTTTTTTTTATATATATAAGTTCACCATTTTCCATTTAAATGAGAACAAACATGGAATATTATAAGTAAGTCATGGTTTTATATGCATACTACGTAAAGTCTAGATTATATAAATTAGTGCACATGACACAGTTTGTTACCCATTTTGACAATTTAAAGTCGACATGGAAAAAGAAAGTATGAACGTCAATATAAAATGAATAAAAACACGGAGATCACACACAATGCTCATATGTGGACCATTAACTTATGTAGGAAAGCCTGCATAAAGTTATATTAGCGCAAACAATTTAGGGAACGGAATCGTATTTGAGTTGTGAAAAGCAATTATAATGTAGCGCTGCGAACGAAGGTGGTGTTTGCTGAAAAGATTTATGTATACTCCGTTTCTATCGGTCCATAATATAGCAATGTGTGCATGGGAAGGTTTTTAAATTGGCGAGAGTGTCAAGACTTATATAATATGTATTGTGCAGTTAAATATTTAAACATAACGTCTCGTCTTTCAATCGTTAAAGGGGTAAGCAAAGAGAGAGCACATTAGAGGTACAATGTAACATCTTATTTCTATTCGCCAAATGGTAAAATCCACTATGATACCTATTACTATGGGTAATATGAAATAGGGGGCAGTAAAACCTACAAATAGGATACAATTACAGACTTCATACGGATACAAGAATGTTCGAAAAATTTACAAAAGAAACCTTGCCGTCTTGTGGCCATTGGACTATATTGAGGTAGTCAGGCAAGCAAAAATATTTATAGGCAGTTCCTCACCTGCATCAGGATCGGCCATTGCGTGGGTTTTTCGGCATATAATATGATAAAACACCGAGTCATAATCATCACTAATCCAACTCTAACTTTATGAAAAATTATAAGATTGCGCGGATCTTTGACGGTTCGTCGGAGATGTCTCGCGCACGCCATTCATAACCGTCGTCATCAAAAATATGGCGGCGCTGTTGTCGACCTGACGCTCCGTTAGTATTACTCTCGGAACAATAACTAGGATTACTTCTGTGGCTAGATGTCATCCTAGTTCCAAAACAAATAATAGACGGCGCTGTGGCTACGCCATAATATTTATATTACCTTTATGCACGCATTTGTATTATCAATGCAAATGCAACTCACATTACAAAATGTAATCAGCGTTTACGGCGCCGAAGACGCCCGTTTACGTGCGTTGCCGCGCGTATAAAAAAACGCCGTGTTCAATGGGCTTAAGTGTAAGTTTACATTCATTGTGGAATACTTATGTTTGATGTTACGTGTACATTATATCACATCATTATGTGGAGAGCCAAGCAATAAAGATTGCCACATACTACATAGATCGAAGCCGCGGGCAGGGGCTATAAGATGCGCATTCATCCTTTTTATAGCCCGCATTATGTTGATAAAGTTCACAGACCCATTCCGACCTTTATATTAATATGGTGTGACTCGGTTTTATTGATAAAAGCTTAGAGTATCTATAAAATTATTGTAAATAGCAATAAATTACCGGAAAATGTATTCGTATGTATCTTTCTCCTGAATAACTATATCATATCGGATAATTTTTTTTCTAATATTCATTATCAGTGAGTCTTTGAAAAGCAGGCCGACATAGTTGCCTTTAACACAAAGTTTAGTTCAAGTTCATTTATGTACTCCATCATTATGACCCAGGCCTTTAACCATTCAATGCTAGGACTAGATTTTCAGTTTTTATATTTATGGTACTTAGAGGTAATTAATAATAAACATTAAATCGTTAAATGCCTTATTACGAACACAATTCCACAAAGATCGGACCAATTCCGCTAATGGAAGGTATGAAGAGAAAACAGTTTCAACATAACGGTGTGACAGTTATAATAAAAATCGATCACGCATTATTAATGTACGCGAACCTTTATCGCTAGTTGACATTTACGCTTTTATCAATATTCGTCAGATAAAGTGATAAATTTAACAATAGTTTCCTGTCTGCAGTGATTTTACATGTAGTATATAATGGTGATACCTTGATTTTCTAGAGTACGTAAGTGCAACTAACTATACATACATTTCACATTGCTCAACTCCACGCAAGGGGTCTCTGGTTGAATGACCGGTCCGGGAAATTATTATTGGGGTTTTTCGTACATGACAATACGCCGCCTCCGTCTAATCTTCCAAGGAATAACGGGCGTGATATTTTGTTACAATATATAGATTTTAAATGGTAGTTAAATTTTTTAAGGGGTGGGCCTGGGTGACGCGGGACGGAGGGAGTGTCAGACTCTTACTGACTAAAAATCACACCGTTCCTACTCCTGCACTTCGAGCCGGCGCTCTAGTAATCCGTTAAGTTCTCCGCGGCTCCGTATCGGCATCAGCCCTATTGGGCCCCATCTGTGGTGGTTTGATGGCTCTTTTAGGCGCGCGCGGAACGGGACGCGTCGTGGCCGGAGTGTCCTTCGCGACTGCTGCGTTGTGAGAACGCAGCACTTCACTGCCTCATGCGCCCCGCCTTCTCCTTAGCTAGCACGACTGCTTCGCAAAAGGAGGAGACGGCATCCCATGCCTCTTCGCTCCGCATCATGGCCCGAACTAGGGCCGCACGCGAGATGTTACCGTCGCCGATCACATAGATCTATATATAAATATAAATACTAAAAACAATGACACTTATGAGATACATATTACCCATCAACTCTCTAATTTGGTTTTAAACTTTAATTAGAGACATCATTTGAATCATAAAAAACATAAATACGGTTAAATTGAGAACCTCCTCCTTTTTTGAAGTCGGTTAAAAAGATCAAACCACAAGCGCATAAATGTAAACATAACGTCACAGGATTAATTCATCACCACTTACGTGATACTCGACCCATCACATCCTCTTTACACAATGACCCATTTTGGCCCAAAATGACTACAAGTCACCTGTATACCTATAAATAAATAGCTTCTATATGCTCTTAAAGTTACAGAGTAATATTGTTCAGGCGTTTTTGTTTATATTTGCTCGCAATCTCAATGGTGTTTCAGACCCCTGTCAGCAAGTTGGAGTAATCGTCAATAGTAGAGACAAAGAGGTATTGACTTGAGTGTAATTATGTGTGATAGGGCTGGTACATGATGACAATATCTGGGAAAATAAGTTTTGATTCTGATGATATTATAGGACAAAGCGATAGAAAAGGGATGGTTTCTGAACAAACTTGAATTGAAAACTTGAAATAGGTACCTACTCTTTAAAAATGTAACCAAAATTCATACGGACACCATTTATTTTTTATTGCTAATGTCAAGCTTCTTAGTATCATCATTCTTGGCAGTGTTAATGCCTTTTCACACGTTACCGTTGCCGGGTAGCCGGTGCCGAGTACCCGGCGGCGCAGTATATACAATTTATACCGGAACGTGTTAAAACTAGAGTAAATGGCCATACACTGCGCTGCCGCACGGGTACCCGACGCCGGCTACCCGGCAACCGGAATGTGTGAAAAGGAACTTAGTGTATTTAACTGCTCAGTTCTTGTAGAACAAGATGAATAATCTGATGGTAGTCCTTTTTCAATCTGAGTGTGGCAAATAGATCTATTGTGCACAGAAGATAATTATGTCATGTTTCACCCCCTTTGAAGGACAAACGATTCAACATTTTATACGTTTTTTCTTCTATACAAGCTAATTCAATCATCAGCCTTGTACAATAAAAACACTCCTTAAATTTTCCATTGTACTTAAACTTTTATTTTGAGAGACGTACCGTAAAAATGCTATTTGAATGCGTCATTCTGTGTTTCAATCGTCGTCTGAATCATTCAATATTAAACCTTCAACGCTTATATTTTCTGTCGTATTTTTTAGTGTGCTCGTTCATTCTCATGAACTTTGGGAGCTTTTTAGGTTCTTTTTTGCGTTACTTGTTTTGTTCTGAAGTAGTTGTCTGTGTCATTGTTTCGTTGATGTAGTGCTTGTATATGGAATATGGAGTTATTGATGAAGAGTAAGTAGGTACTCGAAGTGTTCAACTTCTGTATATAGCCATGCAGAAATAGATGTATATTGGATTATTATGAAATAGAAGATTAAGAATATGAAACTTAGCTTAACTTAGCTTAACTTATAGAATATATAGAATAGAATAACTTTATTGTACACCATTAATAATACAGTACATACAGAAAAGGAAATGACAAATATAAATAAAAATAATAATGGGCACAAAGGCGGTCTTATCACTTATAGTGATTTCTACCAGACAACCTTTGGGTGGATATAATGAAAAGAAATATTTATACGGGTTGTGTACTAAGAAAAAAATAAATAAATAAATAACATAGTAACAATATATACATACATGTACATATACATACACATAAACATGCATACATATACACATACATACATACATACATACATACATGCATACATATACACATACATACACACAAACATACATATATACATGATTACATACCTACTTACACTTAAATATATCATTATTATGGACCACTTAAAAGGAAACAGTTTGATGATGACATTATAGAGAAGAGAGGTAGTGCTTCTTAACTTGGCCCTTAAACGCAGCCAACGACTTAGCTTGTCTTATCGACACTGGCAGTGCATTCCACAACCTAACAGCTTGCACAGTGAATGACTTGCTGTAGAATTTTGAGGAATGCTGGGCCATCTCCAATCTCAGATTCGCTGACGACCTCAGTGATCTCGAATGTGCGTCATTTAGGAACTTGAAACGTTCTTTGAGGTAAGAGGGGGCAAACGGATTGAACAGTATATTGTAAAGTAGGGACAAGATATGAGTATTCCGGCGAAGGCGGATTGGCAGCCACTTGAGTATATTGCGATATTCGGTAATGTGGTCATACTTGCGCAAACCAAATATGAACCTGATGCTGAAATTTTGGAGTCTCTCAAGCTTATCTAACTGCTCCTCGGTAAGATCTAGATAGCTGGCATCGGCGTAGTCAAGGAGAGGGAGCAGAAGTGATCGAGCGAGCGCAACTTTGGTTGCAGTTGGCAGAAAGTTCCGGAGCCTGCGTAAAGATCCTGCTGACGCAAATATTTTGCGGCTGACTTCTCGCAGCTGTGGCCCCCAGGAAAAGTCTTTGTCTATCAGGATCCCTAGATCCTTCACAGTGTCACTGTACGGGATTCTCGTACCATCAAAGACAATCGGTGAAATATGTGACCAGACTATCTTTGAGCGCAATCGCGGGGTACCGACAACAATGACCTGCGTCTTCGCAGGATTGATGTTAAGCCCATGAGCCTTACTCCAATTGGAAATCCGTACTAGGTCCCTGTTCACCATCGTCACGGCTTCAGAGAACTCATGAGGAGGCGCTTGTGAGTAAATCTGTAGATCGTCAGCATACAAATGGTAGGATGAAAGAAGTTCGTTGGAGATAGAGTTTATAAAGATTGCGAAGAGTAATGGAGAAAGGACGCCCCCCTGCGGTACGCCGGCAGTTGCATCAGACCATGACGAGAGTGAACCTTCAATGCAGACACGCTGCGGCCAGACAGGTAACTACGAAACCATTCAATTACAGCTGGCGATATGCCATGAGAACCGAGTATCCCAAGAAGTATATCGAAGTCGACAGTGTTAAAAGCATTGCTAAAATCTAGCAGGGTCAGCAACGTGAGGTTGCCATTTTCGATGCCAGATCTTATGTCCTCCGTGATGTTAATTAAGGCTGAGGTGGTACTATGTCCTGGACGAAACCCGGACTGGAAGGGATTAAGGAGATTGTGTTTGGTCAGGAAAGCACTAAGCTGCTTATGGATGAGGCGCTCAAGGACTTTGGAAAGGAATGGTAAAATGGAGATAGGACGATAATCAGATGGACCACAAGGATTTGGTTTCTTTGGTAAGGGGGTAACTTGTGCTTCCTTCCATGCAGAAGGAAAAACACGGCTGGACAGGGAATAATTAAGTATATGACAGATGACTGGAAGAATTTCATCCAGGACAGAAAGTATCATCTTGCGGCTAATACAATCATTACCCACCGCATTGGATGTGATAGCCTCTATGCTTTTCTTAACATCACCAGCCGTGAATTGATCAAACAGAAATGGAGAGTAATCGGGTACAGGAAGAGAAGAAAGATAGTTAAGTGTTACAGTTTTGAAAGAAGCATTGATAGTAGAAGAAGTGGAAAAATGTTTATTTAATGATTCTAAGTCTACGTCTTTGGAATGGTTATCCTGACGTAGCTTCCCGACTCCCATAGATCTGAGAAATTTCCAGACTTTGGCTGGTTCACCGTCCTCAACGGATTTATGAATGTGGCGGCGTTGTGCATCTCTACACATTCTGTTGCTGCGATTACGAATGGTAACATACCCGTCACGATTCGCAGGAGTTGGTTGGCGCTTAAACTTGGATTTTGCCACTGCTTTCCTCCTTATCATGTCCCTAATCTCCTCCGTCATCCACGGAGCTGGTAGGTGTTTAATTTTTATTGGACGAATAGGTGCATGGGCGTCGTAAAGTTCAGTCAGTTTAATATTAAAAAGATTGACTTTTTCATTTATTGTCTCAGCAGCAAAGAGCTCAGACCAGTCAATGCCGTCGGCATCCTCACGAAGTCGCTCGAGATTCATGCCACCGAAATTGCGCTGCAAAAGAATTTTGGGTTTAGGCTTCGGAGGACAGATTTTGTAGGAAAGAAAAATAAGATCGTGGTAAGAGAAGTTGTCAGCTGAGCATTGTCCATGCTTAGCTACATATTGGATAGAGGAAACAAGAATAAGGTCAAGAAGAGAAGGTAAACAATTAGGAAAGTGATGAGTGGCGCTCAGAGGAAGAAGAGTTAGGTTAAGGGATTGAGCAATAGATAAAAGTGACGAGGAGCGGAAATCTTGCTTGAGAAGACAGGTGTTGAAATCACCCATTATAATCGTATGACTGTAAGAAGGTGTATATTTATGGAGTAGATTTTCAAAGGAGGAGAAGTAATCGATGCGCAAAGATGGACAATAATAAACACCGAGCAATACCTTCGTGTGAAACAAGGTCAATTCCAAAAGAAGATGCTCACCCGCGTTCCGCGGCGGCGGCTGCGATGACATATCAATTATTTTATAGGAAATATTGTGACGTAGATAAATGGCAACGCCACCACCACCGCAGCCCGTGCGGTCGTTTCTTATCAATTGGAAACCAGGTAAGGAGTAGGAGGGGGAAGGAAGGCACGGTTTTAACCAGGATTCGGATACAAGGATGGCGTGGATATTCTTACAGTCTAGATCTGCAAGCATATCGTGGTAGTGAGCTGGAATACTCTGTGCATTTATGTGGACTACATTGAGATTCTTCGGTACATCAGCAAATTTGGAGCTGAGCGTGTCAGCTAGGGAAGGTAAACTGGATAAGCTATCATCATCACTATTAGTTATTACAAGACTATCAGTATCGCTTGCTGTATCAGTATAAATCATAAGTGTAGGTAATATAATAATAATTTTATACTAATTATAATAAAAATATATGAGGTATATATAAAAGAAAATAAAATAATTATAATAGATAAATGAGTACTTAATTTAAATATGTTACAAATTATGTATCCACCCGCCAGTTGTGTGTTAAAATAAAACAAAGAAAAAAATAAAAAAAACTACCACTTAACACAAAAGAAACGCCAGAGAACAATAAAATAAAATTAATAAAAAAGAAAAGTTATTATGGTGAGAAATAAAAGAATAACATACATACAAAAGAAAATTAAATAAATAAAACATGACTAAATATAAGCACTTTGGATCATAGACAATGCACGCATACATAAGATCCGGAACGCGACCATAGAAGCAACAAGCACCACATTGCACGCATCGCTCCATGAACGCGACCGAAACTAACCTCCTAACCTGACGTTTGACATGTGTCAAAACGGCAGATCAGAAAAAGTAAACAAAACAATGAAACAATCGGATCCTGATCACTGACTGCGAAATTACCCGCAATTTACATATCATAACGTCTTTGTTATAAATAAACTGGAAATAAGAAAAAGGAAGATATGAAGAGGGTAGAAACAATATTACAATAAGGCAGAAACAATAACATTATACTGGTCAAAACCGCAATCAGCTAATTTGAACAAACGATAATAGAATTATGAATATGAAGATGAAGATAAATGTAAATTAGAAACAGGATCATAAGTGGTGAATACTATAGTGATTTTAACATTAAGAAGGTGCAATATCTACTCCAAACCACCACAGTACACACAGTAAAAGGACTTAGTGCCAGTAATAGAATATGTTACCCAGATGCAGCAGAAACGCCGGACTCACTTTCTGCTAGCCACACGTACACGCCGCGGCCCAGTGGAAGAAGGCTTCGGGGCCACTGCCGCAGGGGACTGCTTGGGGGCTGCCGTAGGACACTCCTCAGTGATCGGAGCAAGACACCGCTCGGACACTGGCGCAGGCTCACCGATTGCATGGAGCTCGCCGTGGCTTACAATGCGGTGTCTTTTACCTTTTGGGCCGTTGATGTAAATATATCCCCGCTTCGTCCAGCAGTTAGCCACACCAAACCTTTCGCGTGCTGCCATGAAGACCCGATGTCGCGTCCTTGTCAGGAATTCAGACAAGGTGATACCTGAACCTTTCAGCCTAGTTTTAACGTGCCAAACCTCATCTCGGACATCCACATCCCGGAACTTCAGCAATATGGGTCTAGGATTCCTAGTGTTTGCCTGACTGCCAACTCGATGACACCTCCGGATGGCAGAGGCAGTGAAGGTCTTCAGATCCAACCTATCCCGCACCACCCCAACAACCTCTGATGCAGTATCTTCCTTTGACTGCTCGGGGACTCCATGGATAAGAAGAATCTTCCTACGGTTTCGCATCTCCAGAGCATCAACCTCAGTTACATAAGACTCCAACTGCCGCTGCAAGCACTCAAGAGTTTCAAAAATGAACTTTTTGAACTCCAAGTAGTCCGGTGGCATACTTAAAGCGCTGCCAGGTGCCAAATCAGGTGGTGATTTATGCAAATAGTCTGCCTCAAACCTCTCCATCCTCTCAGTGAACTTCATTGTCAAGTCAGCAACTGTTCCCTCCGTCGATTTCATTGTTTACTTGTATATTTGTAGCAGTTAGTACTAACAGGAAAATATGATAAACACACTCAACCAGCAGGTATTTACTTTAGTTGAGACGCAGAATTTATTCTGTTTTTTTCACGTATGGATTTCATCTTGGAGTTTGGCTTGGTTATAATATTTTTATTATCATAGATGTTTTGTTCGCTTTTCCATTAAAGAAATATATTTCGATGGTAAAGTTTTAAAACCTACCAGTGACTATTTTTGGAATGATATCCATTAAGCCGCTTATCAGATAAAACACGTTCACAGCCGTTCAAAAATACCAACATATCCGAGTACAAAGTGGGTGTATCTCCAAAAATATCTCCACACACGTATGTAAAGGTATTTAAAATAAAGGGATATGTAAAAGTGCTTATTGTTTATTCAAAGTTGCCAGCATTTTTAGTATTTTGTAAATGTTATTATTCTTATACAAGCTACGTTTAAAAAAACTGACTGCAACCCCCTCTTCTTTTGAAGTCGGAAAATTAATATACTAATTAACCTTTTCCTAAGTGTAAAAAATATTTTACTGAAAACCGTATGAAAATTGGATCAGTCAATTGTGAGATAACCGCGCACACACATACATACATACACGCAGATGAAACTGATTACATTATTTTTTTTATTAAAAACGGATATGTCGCTGGTTTGAACTCTATGTATGATCTACAAATAGTTATTTTGAGTCCATCTCATATACCTATTTAGAGTCGCGGAGAACCTAACGGATTACCGGGGCTCCGGCTCGAAGTGCAGGAGAAGGAACGGGGTGGTTTTCAGTCAGTAAGAGTCTGACACTACCTCCCGCCTCACCCAGGCGCGAACAGTCATTCGATGATTTTCCCGCCTTAAAAAAAACCTATGTAGGAGAGTCAAGATTTGATTGAATAACAATGTTCATTTATAACTACAGAAACTTCCCACATCAGGAAACCTGCCAATACTTCTACCTTATTTATTACAAAGAGATAATTAGGTTATCTGGCAACTAGCATATTTAAACTGTGACAGTATAATACCGTAGTTGTTTTTCACCAAATAACTAGTTAACAGTTGTTAACAAAAGACCTGTAAATAAGAGTAGAACGCTAAAAGTTTACAAACGACGATGTTTAAGACACTAAATTGTGACTAAAAGATCAACACGAACGGAGAAGATCCCTTGAAACCTATATAAATTTAATTAGACCACGATATTAGAGTGTAGTGACTGTCGTGGGATCTCAATTTTGGATTTTCAGTGGGTCAAATTATTGTCTCATTATTATTATCAATCAGAATACATCCACTGCTACACAATTTCTATATTTGGCAGGGATTTAGGAATTGCAATTAGTTTGGTTAATATTAAAGAATAGTCCATAATTCATATTCAAAAATCATAACATAACATCATGCCTTTGATCCCCGAAGGGGTAGTCAGAGGTGCACATTATCTACGGCACTTAATGCCACTGTAAAAATTGACACACTTTTCACTATTTATGTTTTGCGTTCCATGTCATAAGGTGTGGGCCTATTGCCATATACCAGGCACAATTCCAGACTCCGTGCTACTACTGGGAATTAAAAAAAAAAACCCAGTAATACTTTGCCCGACTCGGGAATCGAACCCACATCTAGCGACCACTCGGCCAACGAGGCAGTCTCATTGAAATGAATGAATTTGTGCAAGTAAACGTTTAAAAAGGGTTACACTTACAAATGCTGCTACATAGGACTAAAAAAAAAATTAGGCGTTACCTTAAATACAAACTCCTCAGCATTTTCCTTCGTATCTAACAAAAAATATACGACGCAATATTATGTTTTTAGCTCACGATATCGAGGCAACCCTACCCAAAATCCTTCATTGCCTCACCTAATAATATCTAATGGTGATTGACGGCGCAAAAACCCGATGTCACCCGAAGTTTTCCGATTAAGTGGCGAAGTAATCAATTGTAAATGGAGACACTCCTTTGGGTTTAGGACTTCATAAAGTGCCTAGATTTACTAGAAATGGAGATTGGGTAGTGAGAATAAATTGAAGAAATGTTCTATTTAGTAACATGTGTAGGTTGGTTAAGTGACATTGTAGTCTTCTTTTTTTTTTTTTAAAGATCGATGGTTTTCGGAGTTTCTTGCTTGTTCTTCTCCAATCGAAACTACAATTTGGAACGAGCACCTAGTTTCACTGACAAATCAAGTTGACATTTCAAAAGGTCCTAATCAAGGATTAATTGAAATAAATGCTTCGACTTTTTACTAGAAGAATGGAAATAATTAGAAAACAGTATAAATACACAAACCTCTCTTTTCTTTGCAAGCCGGCTACTGATCCCGCACACGATATAGAGGTACATACGTAGAAGAAAATAACATCTTATTGCCTGCTTCGGCTGCCTCGTTGGCCGAGTGGTCGCAAGTGCGAATCCCTAAATCCTCAAATTCCTAATCCCAAAAGGCCAGTAACGCACTTTTACGCCTCTGTGTTCTAGGTGTCCATGGGCGACGCCGATTGTTTACCATCAGGTGATTCATGTGCTCGTTTACTAGCTTATCCCATAAAAAAAGTTTAACTCGTCGAGTACCGGTTTTATAGACACAATTAAAGAACAATAGGTCGCGGTCACCGGTGACCGCTTGGTGTTTGACAGTTTAAAGTGGGTTTTACAATCATTGTACAGTTGCATAAAGTGCCGTAGTGTGCACCTTTGCCTACCCCATCGGGGATAAAAGGCGTGATGTTATGTTATGTAGCATCTTATTCTGAGACATCCAAATGCAATTTACTAAAGGAAACCTAAACGTTTGAAGATGATGGACTCTATCCCATATCGTACGACGTGTGGGTAGGTACGACCTTATTTCGGGACATTTTATATGGAGAGCTATTTATATTACTGCTTGTAGAAATATTTAGGTTGAGGTACGGTCACTAGAGTGAGCTAGTAAAATTCTTGGCTTGTTATATATAATATATAGGATTTCCAAATATCGATATGTGTAAGTTTTCCTGTAAAGGCTAGCCTGTATGTATAATTCGTTTTTGACACAAATGTGTGCTTCCTGCCCACATACATACATCTATCAGCAGCCTATAAGTGCCCACTGCTGAGCAAAGCCTCTTATCACACGAAGAAGGTTTGAGCCTAATCACCACGCTTGCTCAATGCGGGTTGGCGATTTCAAACTTATAATTAGAAATTATAAGCCCAGGTTTCCTCACGATGTTTCTCCTTTACCGTTTGTCAGTGGTATCTTATATAAATCTTAGAAAATACATATAACTCGGAAAAAGTCACATTGGTACTTTACTGTTGGTAGGTGTTAAACCTGCACTCTCTCTTATGCATGAAAAGTAAGCGTCTTGAAACTTCAGCTTTGTGCTTACACCCTTTTAAACTAAAGTGCAATCGCAACAGATTAATTAATGCAGTAAGATTTTATCATTACCGACTTAGTGCTTTATTATGATTACTAAATATGAGTTCTAATTAATTTTACTTAAAGATCGAACTCATGGTGTCACTCTACCGCTAGTTGCAATTTAGCAAAATATTAAAGGTCACACGTTTGGTACAACCAAAGTTTTAAAAATCGAACGTCTGTCGATTTACGAACATGTCTGAGACGAGTAGGCTAATTTTGAGCAACATTCCGACGCACATGCTACTAAGTGACAAGTGCTCAATTGGTAGCATGCGCTTTCGTACTTAAAATTAGCATGTTCTTTTATGGGGGGAAAATCATCGAATGACTGCTCCCGCCTGGATTAGGCTGGAGGGACTGTCAGACTCTTACTGACTAAAGACCACCCCGTTCCTTCTGCACGTCGAGCCGGGGCCCCGGTAACCCGTTAGGTTCTCCGCGACAAAATTAGCATGTTTAACAGTACCTTACTATTCTCCTTTATAAAAGGCCGGCAACGCACCTGTGACTCCTCTGGTGTTGCAGGTGTCCATGGGCGACGCTGATCGCTTACCATCAGGTGATCCGTCTGCTCGTTTGCCTCCTATTCCATAAAACAACCTTTACTAATAGTACCTACATAAAAACACTTAGAAAATAGAATCGTTTACAAAATGAGGACATGTTCATGTGTAAAAGATCCTATATTCTATACAGTCTAATTAACTCGACCCAAAACAAACAATCACTTAATTTTAATACTAAAATCCTGTTTCATGAATTGTAACAATTACCTAGCTATTTTGAACTAAGCCTGATGTCTAGACTACACAGACAATAGGTAATTGCCTAACAAAGGATAGGGCCATTGGCGAGGACAAATCTTTTGAATGGCATTCCTATGTCTTGGTTCATTGTCTCTTAAACTCTTAGTTGGCGAACTAATGTGAAGGATTGAGGATCGTGGATACATTTTCCATTAAAAAAAGAAGGAGACCTGTATGTGTTTGTTTGTGCCCCATTATCTCGTTATTGGCTGAATCGATTTTAATGCGGTTTTCGGAAAAGTGTTTACAGACTTTAAAGAAAGAGGGGGTTGAAGTCGGTTTTATAAGTAAGTAAGTAAATCATTTATTTGCGTAAAACATTGTATACATTGGTGTTAATATAATAATAATAGTGTTAATAATAAAAGGATTATTCTGTATTTCATGTTATACGTATAATGTGATAGCAAAACTTTTGATATTATTATTATTATGTTTTTGTATTACCTATAACTTTTGTAAGAAATTCTTAAATTGACTACTTAACTATATTTAATGGCTTACTCACAAAACTGTCTCGCAAGATAACTAGACTACTAGTTTCAACCCACGCTAGGGACTCATATTTATAAGCAGCAATGTTAATTTCTTGTCTAATATCTGGTATTAGGTAGGGGTGGTAACGAATTGTAGGTAATCAGTCTTTTCCAGTCCCCAAGCGGTCACCAGTGACCATTATAGACCTTATTTCCGATGTTTAGAGACTACTTTTGTATGAACAAATGTTGTGGATTTTTTAAGCGCGTATTCAGAAGTTAAAGTTATCAAACAGCAACACTTATACTAACTTAACTCGTCGAGTACCGGTTTTATAGACACAATTAAAGAACAATAGGTCGCGGTCACCGGTGACCGCTTGGTGTTTGACAGTTTAAACACACTTGATTTAAGCCTCTACATGTCCCATAGGACACCAACATAGACTTAATGTCACCTGTGAAATAAAAAAGGTTTTTATCTAGCGTAAAAACTCAGTCGTTTTATTGGGATATTTTCACTCCAGAATTTAAACTCGATTTGGTATGGACAGTCACGAATGGTCTCCATCGCTTTGCAGATAGTGCCTCGCCGGATCTCCAAACCCTATCGATGTTTTTGAAACTGGAATACACAAATATTTCTATCAGTTCATCAACGAAAGATTTTCCTACTGTTTATGAATGTACATGAATGTTGATTCCAATGAAGATTTTTTATTGGATTTTTACTCAAGGAGAATAATGTTTTTATTCTACCTATTGATAAAATTATTATGTTCTAGACAAATTTTTATGTTCAATATAATTATTATATTATAGACTGCATGGTTGGCGAAATGTGTCGCGGGTTCGATTTCCACATGGAGCAACTCTTTGTGTGATCTACATATCGTTGAACCGGGTCTGGGTGTAATATCACATACACATTACACCCAGATTCGGAACAACAATTTGTTTGTTTGTAAACGTATCAACGACACAGGAGAAAATCCAAGTGGGCGGTAACGTTTTTATATAAAAAAAATGGGTCGCAACCCATTACATGGTAATAACGTAGTAACCAATAGGCATTTATTATTAGTGAGCATTATTTTATTTATGCTTTAAAAACACAAAAATAAACGTCACAAAAACTTTTTAATTCAATTAAAAATCTGCGTTTATTATTGTGTACGTGCATAATTAGCTAAGGGTCTGTACACACAAGATATGGCAGCGTTCCGCCTTTTCGATGAAACGCATGATTGATTGGAGCTCCATTGAAATACTAATCAATCCCTATTTTATTGTTACGGGGCTCGCAAGGCAGACCTTTTAAAATATACGCTCTACTGGACTCGGTACAAGAAAACTGTTAGGCAAAACCAAATCTTATTGCAACGTAATAAAGATGATCTCCATTTAAATCAGCATGCGGTTAATGAGAGGACGTCTTACTGGTTTTTTTTTTAATAGAAAAGTTCCATTTTCTCTCCGAGTTCCTTTAAGTGATGGGGAAAATGTGTTTTGGTGAAAATGTTTACGAAATATTTTTTTTATGTTGTTTGCATACTATGGTTTGTATGAATACGGAAAGTCTGCAGGTACTAAAACCGCGCAGGCTACTGGTTTCAAATTAGTTAGGTACTTACTAATATTACCGAATGTACCCAAAAAATAAAGCAACTATATCTTCTACTATCGCTAAAACGCTAAATTGGTTTAGTAACACATTCATTTGAAACACGAACAAAACAAAAGTTCTTCTGCAAAATAAATCGTTAGGCGGTTTTTCGCACCACAGACTATATTTGTCGCACGTGCGATCCTGCGGTGACAGTAACCGAGTCAGAGTGAACTATATGAACGGTTGTGTGGTGAATGAACAAAACGAATGATTTTATTAAATGTAATTGTGATATTTTGACGTTTGTTTTCATAATTTGGTCCACCATGTTGGTTTGCGGTTGATGATTCTGAATGTTTTGTTAATGATAAAGTAAATTAATTATATATTTATTTAGATTATACCTACTTTTCGACATGATCTCCGCCGGTCACCGTAAACACGAGCCTGCGGACCAGAACTAGACCCGAGCGTACGGCGCGTCACATTTCGCGTGCGCCTCAAAGAGCCATCATAGGGCTTAGAACAAGACGGCGTTCGGTGCTCTGATTGGGTTGTTCATTGGAACCGGCCAATCACAGCGCCGAACGAGTAATCGTTACGATTACTGTAAACGTAAAAGAAACTCGTACTTGTCGGAATACTGAAACGCTACTCAATTTTAAGTCACGCTTAAGTATAGTTCTGTCACCACTAATTCTTTGTAAAATGACAGAGACGGCACGATATTTAAGCACGACTAAAAATTGAGTAAAGTTTCAGTATTCCGGTAACTAAGGCCTCAGACCACCGTGCCACAGATGGAGCCCAATAGAGCCGATGCCGATATAGAGCCGTAACAAGTTACCTAGGCTCTGGCTCGATGAGCAAGAGTAGGAACGGGGTGGGTCTTAGTCAATAAGAGTCTGACAACACTCCCTCTCGGTCACCCAAGCGGGAGAAGCCATTGGATGATTTTCCCTCCTTAAAAAAAGATACTTATCATCATAATTGCGATCATGTGTTAGCAAAAAAAAATATTTTTGTGTAACTAAGAGCTGGCTAAGATTCTACACTACTGCCTGGCATGGGCATAACGGTAAACCCCCTTATGTCAATCTAGCTGTCATGAGTAGTCGATGATTATACATTCTATAATATATACATCCTAATTACCTACCCAAAGTTATACTAAAATTAAGTACTAAAAGTGGCTTTAATGACTTTAACTTATAGTAAGTTTTGACATGAACTTAGAATGTTACTAGTTTTCGACTACTTAACGTCCGTTTTGAGTCATTTTACGTTGTTCTACATAAAGTTTTGAAACCAAAGCGTTAAATAATACTCCATGAAAGAAATAACCCTTTTTAGTTTAAGAGGGGAAAGTCCTCTAATGATTCCTCCCGTCCTGGGTGAGGCGAGAGGGGTCATCAGTCTCTTACTGACTAAAAACCACCCTGCTTCTACTTCTGGTTCAAGCCGGAGCTCCGAGAACCCTGACTTCATGTCTAATACTTTTGAAGATACAAAAAAATATCCATATCTATTTAACTACACAATAAAGCTATCATTTGCCTATCTAGAACTAAGAACATACAATAAAAAATACGTAACATACATCTACAAAGGGAATCGTAATAAAAATGGCACTTCCATACAAGCTCTGGAATAATTTCAGATATATTTTTTCTTTAACGAAATTGTTACAAGTTGAACGTTACTTGTTATTTACGATTTAATGTTACGAATAACACATTTATTTTACGTATATAGTTTGGGGGAAAATATCTCGCATAACAATATGGGGTTGCTTTTTCCTGAAAAAGGGAGAAGTAAAAAAATATATTGGTAGTAAACAGGAAGAAAATGTGAATACATTTAGGTAACACTTTAGAAAAACCAGAATTTGGTTGATCGTAAAGAACTGATAGGTGATAGTTTTGCTCATTTGAAAAATTTAATATAAGAAGAAACGCATTAATTCATTTGTTTGCAAAGTTGGCAGATTGGTTTGACGTAGATTATACAAATAATAGTCCCGTACGGGAACTGAAGCGTGTTGAGCATCAGTCAGTCACCCAGCTGGTTTCTATATTTTATATCATTAACGAAAACACACAGAAACAAAGTGTAGGTTAACAAAGCATTAACTTGATAGCTGCCTTTTGACAGACAATGTACCTATGGCGACACATCTAACTGTACAAAACTAGTATACACTGAACCGTGAATATGGCGAAAGATCATACAAAGCGAGTTCATGATATATTGGTTATTATAGCTTGATAAGCATCCGTGTGTACCTTCAAAGATATAATATAATGAAAAAAAGTGGTCGCAAGTGCGACTGCCGGGCAAGGGGTCTCGGATTCGATTCCCGGGTCGAGCAAAGTATTACTGGGTTTTTAAAAACCCACTAATTTGTTTTTAAATTGTGCCCGGTGTATGGTAATAGGCTCACCCCCTATGACATGGGACTCATAATATAAATATTGAAAAGTGGGTGTTACATTGTACAGTGGCATTATGTGACTTAATGTGCACCTCTGCCTACCCCTTTAGGGATAAAAAGGCGTGATGTTATGTTATATTAGGTTAATAAGTAGGGCTCCGAATGAGTGATTACTGTTATGTACCTAATTTCTTTTTACAAAGAGGTTTTATTTGTGTCGCTACAAAAAAAATCTCTATATAAAACATTATACATGTACAACATATGAAGATGCTTTATTATTTTTACTAAGAATTACGTTCTATTGATGTAAGTCATTTCATTGTTTGTCATTTATTTTTGTTGTCATATTGCGTAACAAAGTAATTTCATCAGAAGTTCGTATTTCTTAAATAAGATACGTATTTTGTTTGTTACTAAAGTCAAGTCTCTATTTAATTTATTTTATAAATAAGTCAAATAAGTTTTCATAATTATTCACCAGTGCGTTGTCTGTCAGTCACTCAATCACGTACTAAGATGAAGTTATTTGCAGGCTTTGATTGCATCATTTCATATGTTTTCTATCTAATTCGGGGTTCAAAAGTAACACCCCACACTCGTACTGAGTGTGTCGTGTCCGGGTGTCGGGGATGGTGGGACGATCTCTGGTCACCGTAAGCACTGGTCTAAGGACGTCAAGCATGGGTAGCTCGCCGCCTGACCCGCGGAGGACTTAACGGGTTGCCGGGGCTCCAACTCGAAATGTAGGAGTAGGAACGGGGTCGTTTTTATTCAGTACGAGTCTGACACTTCTGCCGCCTCACCCAGGCGGGAGAAGTAATTCGATGATTTTCCCCCCTTCAAAATAAAATAATACTCAGTAGGTACCCACAAAACCAAACACTCTATCAAGTCGAAAATTCATAAGAAACTCAACAGTATCGTAACACCAGTAAATTAATTTTCGCTCCCACACTTTTTGTAGTATCGTACATAATTCAGCGTACCCTGACCACGATTATAATTAGATTTAGAGCTCGGTCATAATTTTACGTCAACTCCTGTAATATCTGACGACGCAGTAAAAGTATATTTTTTACCGCTAAAACGTTATAAACGTAAGTAATAATACTGTAATATCATGTCTGTTAATTTCAGAAAAGGTTGTGGCTAGAGATGTGCTCTTATTTTACCAATTTTATATCATCATGTTTGTAATTTTGAGTAGGTACTTGCCACAATTTCAATTTACAAATTGTTATTCCGAATTTTGGTGTGATTCCTGTTTCATCCCATGGGAGCATTTAATCGGGATAATAATATAATTATCCTATCACCTACGTCAGCCCGTACCTTGCCTGTGTAGCAAATTTCATCAAAATCCGTTCATTAGTTTCAACGTGATTGACAGACAAACATCCAAACAAAGAAACAATCACATATATAATATTAGTGTGATTATAGCGTGGAATAGAAAGTAAAATTGATCAAAATCAAATGTTATTGTTTTAACCCTCGAACTCTGATCGCGTGATCAATTAACTCCTTATTATACTTATACCAACTTGAAACAAAAGGAAATTAGGATTTTTATTCTATTAATAGTTATTGTTTTTGTTTATTTGATTTATTACGGATAAGAATATTGGCGTACGGAAAACCGTGATCGTTTTTTCACATAAACCAAGAAATAAACAGAATGTAAGTACTTCTCTAATGTAATGCATCTTCGTGAGACACAAAGATGTCTTAACATGACAGTACTTAATTAGCTTCTTATCTAAGTCAAAGTCAAAGTCAAAGCATTTATTTCAATTAAACCATAATTTGATAGGTACTTTTGAAACGTTAACAAATACAAAATAAATAATAGTCTGTCAGTCAGTCCTAGGTGAAGCTAGGTGCTCATTCCAAAATGTAGATTCGAATGGAGAAGAACGAGCAAGAAACTCCATTCGTTACTCTTTTTAAAAAAGTATGTATATTATTTTCAATACGTATTATTTCGATTGCGTCGTTGGTTGAGTGTCCGCAGCGTGACTACCGCTGGGCATTTCAGGCTCAAGTTATTTTTTGGCAATATTATTTTGGAGTTTGGTTTTACTTTGTCTAAAGTTCAAGGCGTGGAATTGTGCCTATATAGTGTATGGAAATAATTGATAATAACCAGAGACGGAGTAGGTAGAGCTGTTTTTGGTACTTGTGATTTGTGGTCATAATATGGATATGCCTTTTTTATAATTGCGCTTTTCATTGTAAGTGTGCAAATGTTTCTTCTTGTGCGTAAAATAGTGGAATGGCAACGTCGCACATTGCGCCCATCCCGCATAGGGTATACGACAAATTAAAAGAAATAATTCTCGGGAATTAAACGTCTCCGACCTTATGTTTGCGTAACAAAAAACTTCTGCAGTACTTAATAACCACATCCTATGTACATTCTCTATGAAGCTAGGTAGGTCAAAGCACTAAGTAATTAAAAAATCCCGGAATCTCGGAGTCATGCCCATTAATATCGATAATAATACAACCACTGACTGAATAAAATGTTTTTTTAATTTAATTTTCGTCACTTAACTCCTAATTACCTTACATCTGCCACAACGTACACGCGAAATTGATACTATTTATTTTATATTTCATGACAATATTGTACAAATTTGTATAAATATGAAAAGGTATTTGGTAATTGACAGGGCTGACCACAGAGTTTGCTGTTAAAAGCATTGATGCGGTATGGGGGCTGAATACGTTTACGTCATATATAATAATAAATAATAATATATAATACATAATAATGTTTGGTTTGAATTTTGATGTTATTTGCAGTTGTATTTGAAGCAAATCTAAGTGGAATTATTACAGTTATTCCAGGATATATCCCCATCCCAATCCCTGAAGCCCCAACAATCCTCAAATTCCCAATCACCAAAAGGTAGCCGGTAATGCACTTGTAACGCCTCTGGTGTTCCGGGTGTCCATGGGCGACGCATATTGCTTACCATCAGGTAATCCGTTTACTCGTTTACCGGCTTATCCTTTACACAAAAAAATATAATATATATTGTTGTCAGGGTCCACATTGTGTCGTTATTATCTGTACCACCTAAATCATATATGTGGAAAGCAATAAACAATTGAGTATTGAGTACTAAATAATGCATCATCTATTATATTTCTTCTCAATTTGAACATATTATTATTATTAAACGAAAAATACAAGAAGGTTTTCTTTCAATCGTAACTGTGATATTTAAACAACTAGTTAGTTTACTCTATCAAATAAAGGTAAAAAAATCAACTCAACTAAGTATTGATTTTATATTGTAAACAAGTTGTTATCTGTGTGACCGACTAAAGACAAATTTAAATACAGGTCGCTACTGAATGTGACAAGCGCTTCCCAAAACATGGAATTTAAAATGTTAATTGTTTTGTAGTTATAGGGCTGGTTACACAACAAATATCTACAGCATAATGAAGGGCACAGCACAGTATCATATAATACATACATATACACATGCAGGTCAAAATGAGAACCTCCTTATTTGAAGTCGGTTATGTTGTGGTGCATAACTGCGAATGGACTCATAATTGCATTCGCTGCAAATTGGGAACATTAGTATTGGATTTTTCAATCTGATAAATTATTGGAAACATTACATTACCTAAATTATTGGATTTTTCGATCATATAAGTCCTTAGTGACAAAAACTACTATAGTTTTATAACCGTACATCTATTCAAAGCCATTTGTCACCATTATTGGTGTAGTTATTAGTGAAAATTAGATGTCTCAAATAGAAAATTCACCAAACTACCCATCGGAGGGTAAAAATGCCGTTTTTTCTTGTCTCGATCGTTTAATCCTACAGAGAAAAACATATAACAAATTGTCTATTCCTCAATTAGCGTCTCGACACCATGCTCTCCTGTATCCACGTGACCAAAGGTTGGCAACCCTACAAGTAAAGAAAGGTGGAACTATCAGTGGATGGCGTTAATGATCAACCGCCGTACACGCAACGATCCGATTAAATCGACCCTTGGCTTGGGGGCGCAATTTCCGTTTGATACTCCCGATAGCTGCCTTTACCTTCGTAGGGATATTCTGAACTCCTTGGACGATGTCGCTCTCGATACGAGAGGGGTTTAACTAACCGGCAACTCGTATTTCTGCAAAGGAATCCAAGATGGCTGCTATTTGAGGTATGTGTACAGGTAGCGCACATAGCATTCTTGTATCTAATATTTGATTGGTTGCTTGTTAAGTGGTCGTCTTTATCAGTTGAATTCTTTTCGATAATTAATTTTTCCTCTTCGGGAAATATTTATATTTGTTGTAATTATTTTCAACCGACTTCGAGGTGGAGAAGATTTTCAAATTGGCGATTTTTGCTTGCATTAGAGTGCTAAAACTGTATTCAGCGTTGAGTGGTAGCTAGTTTATTCAAAAATAACAATCATTACTTTGATATGAAGCGTAATCTGAGATTAAAATTCATATTGGATTGTACAGATGGTGCTATATTTTATGGCATTCATTTTTCGACATCAGTTTTCACTTTACTTAACTAAAAAAACTACAATCAGGGCTATAATTACTTTGTCATTGTGTCACAATGATTCTCGAAGTATACTCATATGCCTCATTTGTCGCACAGAAAATATAGGTCCAATAGAACGGATTTACTACAAACCACTCTGCTTTTACGACGCACCCTAGGTATGATAAAGTTCCTTACCAATCTGTGGAACCGTTGCGGTTTTATGATACAATATTAATTAAGAAACCTAATACACTATGCTCAGTAATAAACTGTCTAGACAAACGGTAAAAAAGTAATTTTGTTATATTAGATTTATAACTTAGCAACCCGGTTTTGATTCCCTGATGGGGTAGACAAAGTTTGTATAATGGTAAGTATTATACTGTGTGCTCGGTATATAGCAATAGGCTCATCCCCTATTTCATGAGACTCATAACATAAATTGTTAAAAGTGGGTGTTACATTGTACAGTGGCATTAAGTGCCGTAATCTGCACCTCTGCCTACCACTTCGGGGATAAAAGGCGTGATGTATTATAATTTACTTGTTATGTTGTTTGTCATCACATCATCAAAAGTTCGTAGTTGCTGGAAAAAACCTCTGTCATACCATTGAGTTTTATCTTCAGCTCTCAAATCAAACAACTATCAGCCACATGACTCAATCAAACTGATGGTACCTTAAAGTTACGTTTTCAAGCAAACGTTTTAGAACTCTTGTTTTGAAAAATAAACCCAGACATGGTATTTTTTTTTTTTTAAGGGGGGAAAATCATCGAATGACTGCTCCCGCCTGGGTGAGGCGGAAGGGAGTGTCAGACTCTTACTGACTAAAAACCACCCCGTTCCTTCTCCTGCACGTCGAGCCGGACCCCGGTTACCCGTTAGGTTCTCCGCGACTCCGAAACGGCATCGGCCCTATTGGGCCCCATCTGTGGTGGACCCAGACATGGTAGTGGGTCATGGTAGTAAACTCAATCTACAAAACTTAAAGAGTACCAAATAAAAAATAGATTAAATATGTAAATGCAGATTAAATAATTTTCTTGGGTATTGTTTTTATTACGGAATAAGCCTGCTTTCACCAGTTTCACCCCTCTATCACGGGATACCACGAAATAAAATTACAAGATGGAAATACGCACACCTTTTCTTCGAATTGTTTTGGTTTTGTACCTAAATCAACGTAATTTGTTGATGTAATAAAACAAATTAGATAAATTGTACCACGTGGGAGACCAGGGTTGGTTATCTTCAGGGGTTTGTAGGTTCAGTAGTCATGTAGTCCTTTAGGTGGTTCTTACGACATTCACGGAATGAATAGTCAAAATAGCTCTTACCAATTTTCACACTTCAAAGTACTTTAATAACTTTTTTAACAAACAACCAGTAAGGCACCTACGAGAAATCTAACTATGGATTCCTTTACGGTCATTTTCAATAACCTGTCGATGACATGAGCTTCATACAATTTGTGTCAAAGTTCTATCCCTAGTAAGCAAATATACAGATGGTTATCGAAACTGGCCGCTAATGTTGCTAGGTAGGTACTTAAGTAAACCTTTACAAATTAGGATACATTTCCACAATTTTCTTTACCATTATTATTGTTTTCAAATTTCAATATTATTTTTTTATTTCTAAGTGTAAGTCGGGATAATACCAGCTGTCAAGTGTAGACTCAATATCAGTAGGGACAGGCTTCCATTACTCACCAGCACCGTGACTTAAAGTTAAGCCTTCATTGCACCTTGTATTTGTATAAATGACTTGCTCTATCTAGGATTTATTTGTTTTCGTTTTTAATGAACCAACCAATCATAGTTTGCCGCGCAACGTGTCGCGGGTTCGATTCCCGCACGGAGCAACTCTTTGTGTGATCCTCAGATTGTTGTTTCGAGTCTGGGTGTTATGTGTATGTGAACTTGTATGTTTGTACAAGCACTCACGACACAGGAGAAAATCCTACTGTGGGACAACGTTTTTAAGAAGAGAGAAGAGAGAGATGTACAGTTCCTTAATCAGTTCTTGTGACACTCGCGGTTAGAGTAGAGGTAGTGTGAGAAAGTACACTTATTCCTCTGTCATCAGGAACCTTTTTAAAGGTTCAAAAGTTAAACAGGTCTTGCCATGTCATAGTACGTTTTGAACCGACTTCAAAAAAAGAAGGAGGTTCTTCAGTTTGACCTGCGCTATTATCTCGAGATTAGTTGACCCGATTTTGATGCGGTTTTCAGAAAAATGTTACACGTAGGAGAAGGTTTTAGTATATTAATTAACCTACTTCAAAAAAGGAGCGGTCAACCCCCTTTTTTTAGCTTAAGCTGGTAAACGATCAGACGATCGACGACGAACCTATCGATCGACGGTAAGCAATCGGCGCCACCCATGGACACCCGAAACACCAAGGCGTTACAAGTGCGTTACCGGCCTTTTGGGAATTGGGAATTTGAGGATTGTGGAGGATTCGGGGATTCGGGAGACTGGGGAGGGGGAAGGTAATTGGGCCTCCGGTAACCGAGCCGGCCCATTCGTGCCGAAGCATGGTTCTCCCATACTATATTATTATGTACAGGTCATGGTAGTGCAGGTACCTAACTATAATTTATAGAAACTAGTGCTAGGTTTCCCCCCGTCAACAAAAAAAAAGGTCTAAACACCTAATAACAATCACGAACATTTCCCTTCATTTCAATAAAAACTAATGACGTTATATTAACCGTAACCTTTTTAAAAAGTTGGCAGTCTCTAATTCAGTTTAGTCAGTCTATTAATAAAGCGATGGCGTTTCGATAAGCGCGTGAACTTTAACATTATCAGATTTATATAGAGGGTAGGACTGAAGGCTATTTTGCATATAGATGTAGTTTTAGTTAATATTTTACTCTATAGTTTTTAAATTAATATGTCATAGTGATATAAAAACTGTCAGACAACCTTATTTGGAATAACGTTTACCTACATTTTTTAAAGTATCCCCAAGTTGTAATAGGGACTTAAAAGTACTCTTTTCTAAGTAAAATTTCTTAGTTACTACTAAGAAGTTTTCTTTTTAATGAAAGATATATAACATAATAGGGTAGTTTCCTAAATTTTATTTTTGTACATTTGTCTGGTACATTTATTTAAAACTTTACACGTATTTTTTCTTTTTTCACAAAATTAAATACTTTCGACGATATATTAACTTAAAATATCGTGTGACGTCACAGCGTGTACTCCTATACTTAGCGCCATTTTATCTCAGTATTGCAACTTAATACAAGAAAATAAAAAAAATACGTGTCTAATATTTTTTCATTATCCAACTGAAACTACCCAATTCTACAGATAGGCTCTTGCCTATCTGTAGAATTGGGTAGTTTCAGTTCACAACCTCCCTAGATAATATATAAATTGACATAGAGGTATACATTACTTTAGACACAATTTACCCAATGTCAGTGTCAATCATAGAAATTGACCTTTCTATTCCCTCTTTTAACTATTGCTTATAAATATGTCATTTGTTTAGTGACATCAAGTAATTTCTAAGGCCTGCCATACAGCTTCAAGCTGCGGCTGCATAGTGATCTACAGACTTCTATGTAACCAAGAGTAGATGCCTAATAAAATTAAATAATATAATATAAATAAATTTAATTAAATGATTTAAAATAATATACCAGACCGTTTGGTAGATTATTTTAAATCATTGGATACGTATTTTTTATTTTCTTACAGAAACGAATACTTATTTTATCGTATAATAAAACGATACTTACATACATGAAACGAATCAAAGTTTAGGAGTGGGGGCTAAAACGTCATTTCTACGTATAAAATGTATAAAGAAGTGACGTCACACGACATTTCAAATCAATATATCTTCGAAAGCATTTAGTTTTGTGAGAAAAGAAAAAATACGTGTCTAATATTCCAAAACAATAATAACCAGACGGACATTAAAATAAAATTTGGGAAACTACCCTATTCTATCGTTAAGAACGAGACATCAGACAACTAAGTAGTCTTGTCTCTTTCTTATACTAACTCAGCTAAGTCTAAAGAAACAATTCCAAACATTGGCACAAACTTCATAATCTACATCACACTTAAGGTTTTGAATAACATTTTGTGCTCATAAATAATTTATGTACAAGCTAATGTGTGCTTCTGGCTGACCCTAATCGGTATTAGTAAAGTGTTTCTGAATACCTAAGCATTTGTTATAAGGTAGAGGGTATAGAAAGTCATAGAACTGAGTTCATATAAAAAAACCGCTTACTCACGTTTATTTAAGTATAGCATCATACTAATAATAATAATTTCAAAAATATTACAGTTACAGCGGTATAAATTTACTTATTAAGTGTTATATGGTTATTAGTTTTTGTTTCACTACCTACAGTCCTATTCTATGGGTCCTAATTAATAATGTAATGGTATTGTGTGGGCACACAAAAATATTTCGTTTTCAATTTTCATCTTCATATTTAAAGGAATAAACCAAATTGCTTTCAAAAATGTCTACAATAATGTGACATACTTTTGTTATCTTCATCTCTCTCTCACTCTCCATCCCTCTCACTCTGTTATTACCTGTTCTAAGTAACAGTCGAAGGTCGACAAATTGCGTTTTTTCATATAGGACCTCAATGAATATGAACAGCCTTCATTTATTATTCGCCACAGCCATTTTAAATCGGTCTGAGTGAATTCCCGGATTACGTGTGATTTTTCCATCAATCGCTAGAGGGCGGTTTGTAGAAGCTAAGCCGAAACGTGTGTGGATATTTTTAAGTTACAAAAATAGGTTTCTAAAAATATAAAAAAGTAAATGAAGGGAGGTTCGTTTGTTTATGTAAACAATACCTGTTAGATACATGTATATAATTTGAAAGTATTTTTTCTTTGTAACGTACCCATATAAAAGGATTAATTTTAAAGTTTATTTGTTCATTAAGAGTCGGTTTCTGACCATCTATGTTCCATTTTATAAATAAGGCCGATATCAAATTTGTCGATATTCATAATTTGTTTTAACTATCTTAAAATGTGTAATTTAACCGGTTGTTAACCGTAACTTAGTTACAGTACCTACTCATAGCTAAGTTACTGAAGTCTGGCTATTATAAAACAAGCGCATTATTTTATTTTATTTTATTTACATAACATAACTTAACATGTTATGTGAATAAAATTTCATTTGATTTTATAATTTGGTAAAATTAACAAATATACATTATAATAATACATTATAACAAATATTAAAATATAGAATAAATGTCTGAACAACGACATTTTCCACAGAATACAAAAAAAATAGTTAAACGAAATCGTACAATTTAGATAGGCACACTCTATACATAAATTCACAAACAAAACTGATACACTTATGAACTATAGTAGTATACGACTATTACACTGAAATAGCTTGAATTTCATGCGGAAATGCTACTCGAGGTTATTAAAACTTTTTAATAGAGTAAAGCCTCACAGCCTTCTAGATTCTAGATGATTGTAAGTCTGCCTTCGAAAGTTTTGCAACAACTTTAGCACTGACTTTCTGTTGCGTACCAGGTAATTTATCTAGGATACCTATAATTATGCAAATGATTAGTATTTCTGAGATGTTTTATGATATTAATAAACTACAATAAATAATTAATTAATAAGCAGTTTTGCCTCTTGTCGTTGTATCTGTCTACCTGAATGGGGGACAACGACAATGACGTTTGTGGATAATAATATGTATGCCGTATGTGTGTCTATGCCTTACTGATCTAATGCCGGAATACTGAAACGTTACTCAATTTTAAGTCGTGCTTAAACATCGTGCCATCTCTGTCATTTTACAAAGAATTTGTAGAGACAGAACTATACTTAAGCACGACTTAAAATTGAGTAGCGTTTGAGTATTCCGACATAATTGAACTAAATGATTTTGACTTTGACTATGAACTGTATGTTAATGTTGTTTTGTTGAATGTACGTTTTATTCCCTGTCATCATCATCAAAATATTTCAATAGAAACACCTTATTTCGAGATCCAGCTAATTAAATCGATAGATCACTCGATTCATAGTAAATAGGCTATATCTATTATACTCTATACTTATTATACTCTTTGGATGTGAAGTAAGTAGGGTGTTCCTTGTCTATGGTCCACAGATAATATTGGATATTAAGTATTCTATGATTTCAGTAAAATAATAAGTCTGTGGACCATGGACAAGACTTCATTTTTAATTTTTTAGCTTTTATTTTATTTTATTTTTATTTTCTAATTATATTATGTGTGTTCTGCGCAGAAATAAATGGTTTTTCTTTCTTCTTTTCTTTCTTTCTTATATCAACACGTGAAATAATAATAAAAACGTGACCATTTTTATCTTTCTTCCCATTTCGCAGCAGTTCACAAAACCATTAACCTATAACAAAAAATAATAATTACACTCCAACATAATTATCATCTCCAGCAAAATTATCATCATTTACTTAAGTAAACGAGAAACTGAATATTAACATCAGACATCCCTTTGACGCAAATTCTCTTACTTGCTATTTCTTAGGGGTGTGTATCAGAGCGAAAATATATGACATATATCCATTTACCTTTACGTAGAATAATTTCGGTTACATTTGTAGGATTGAGAGGGTGTAACCTGCAATCATTGTATTTGTAGTGGGGTGCTTATCTAGGTCATGTTCTTGTACTATTGGTATGGTCGGACTATTGGAATGTCGTGGTGGCCTGGAGGCTTAAGACGCCCTTTTCTCATGCATGAGAGTGCAGGTTGTAAACCTACCATATGTAACATAATAAAGAGGAATGTTAACTGCCTCGTTGGCCGAGTGGTCGCAAGTGCGACTGCCGGGCAAGGGGTCTCGGGTTCGATTTCCGGGTCGGGCAAAATATTACTGGGTTTTTAAAAAATTCTCAGTAGTAGCACGGAGTCTGGAATTGTGTTTATATGGCAATAGGCTCACCTCCTATTACATGGGACTCATAACATAAATAGTGAAAAGTGGGTGTTACATGGTACAGTGGCATAATGTGCACCTCTGCCTACCCCTTCGGGGATAAAAGGCGTGATGTTATGTTGTATTATGTGAACAGCGGGTACCTTCTTATTATACTAACATAATATAATTACTAACAAAGTTCTCAACTCGTAACTTTGTTTCCAACAATCTGCATGACCAATGCGCTTGTAAGGTCGTGGTGGCCCGGAGTTTAATACGCCCGCTTCTCATGCATGAGGGTGCGGGTATGAAACCTACTAACCTACCTACTATGTACTTTCTAAGATTATCGGTACACCACTGACCAACGGCGCAGGAAAACACCGTGAGAAAATCTTTTTTTTTTGGAAATCTAGGCTCATAATTTCTAATTCTAATTCTAAGGTTGAAATCGCCAACCCGCATTGAGCAAGCGTGCTGATTATTGTTCAAACCTTCTCCGTGCGAGAAGAGGCTTTTGGACATCAGTGGCCCCTTATAGGCTGTTGATGCTTAGTAATAGTGGTATGATAAAATAGTTTTAAAGATATCGGTGATAGGGGTGGTTATGGTTCATCAAACTTAATATTTTTATATGGTGCAATTCATATTTCGCTTTGTATGCGACTACTTCGAGTATTTCATTTTTAAGTGATTGCTTCTAATCAATGCAGAGTCAGCTTTTAGTTAGATTAGAAAACAGGCTACATAGTTTAAAACAAAATTAAACTCTACTTACACTCACACTACATGGAATTGCTCCTCAATGGTTAAGTTGCAGAAAGTAATAGCGGTAGCTATGTATGTTAACTTCAAAATCAATTAATAACCATTTTATAACTCTACAATTTTTCCTTCACCGTTCCGTCAGTGGTGTCTGAATAATCTTAGAATACTTTCTAAGATTATTCAGACACTCTGAAAAAGTCACATTGGTACTTGCCATTGGTAGGTTTCGAACCTACACCTTCATGTATAAGAAGCGAGCGTCTTAACCTTTGAGCCACCACGACATTAATACATCGACTAATATATCGATGGTTTTTTTGAACGCAATTTTTAACGTTAAATTTTTTTTATCGGGGAATATCGTCGAATGACTTCTCCCGCCTGGGTGAGGCGGGAGGGAATGTCAGACTCTTACTGACTAAAAACCACCCTGTTCCTAATCCTGCACTTCGAGCCGGAGCCCCGGTAACCCGTTAAGTTTTCCGAGGCTTCATCAGCCCTATTGGGTGGCGTCGGTGATGGCTATTACCCGTGGTAGTCTGATGGCTCTTCGAGGCGCGCGCGGAACGCGATGCACCGTACGCTCAGGTTCTGGTCGGGCGCTTACGGTGGCCGGAGATCGTTTGGTTTGACACATAGGATGCTATTTTTATCCAAGTAACCTGAGCCAAGATGCTGGCTGAAAAAAAGTAGTACTTGGTAGGGAATAGCTAGTAAGTAAGTACACGTATATAACTACCTCATTTACTTGTGTAAATGAGTTTGTACTCGTACGAACATACCTCTCTATGTATGTGTGCACAGAAGTTGTAAAGAGAAGTGAACAAAGATGTAATTATTTGAAGCAGTGGCAAAGGACACCTGTTTCTTTGTGACGCGAGTGTCAGTAATTAATTACGACAAGTTCCCATTTTGTTGTGGTGATGCGGTTCTAGTTTGTAGCTATTTCATTGTATGTTACTGTCAATGTGTGTGAGTGTGTGTGTGTGTGAGGTGGATATGTAAAATGTATTTTCTTTAAAGTCTAGGTTTCCGCACGATGCTTTCTTTCACCGTATATTTATTACTAGCTATTTCCGCGCGGTTTCAGTCGCTATGCTCGGCGCCTATTAATTGTAGCGTAAAGATTTTTTCAAATCGGACCAGTAGTTTCGGAGATTAGCGCGTTCAAACAAACAAACAAAAAGACAAACTCTTCAGCTTTATAATATTAGTATAGATTTATCGATAATGTCTTAATAAATTGTATAGGTACAGTCAATGCAGTTATGTGGTATGTAGGTAAGAGAGTAAAGATTGACTCTATACAGATAGTAGCTGTTTGAAGAGGAACTCGACTAGTTTCAAGCCATTCTGGAGGCTCATATTCATGAGCAGGATTCCATAACACGCTACGTGGTGACTGTCGCTACTGATACATAATAATTAATTTAGTATGTCTCACCAAATTTTTAATATAAAGACAGCAGCTACACTAAATTATAATTACAGTTTTAAATCTAACCAATTAACCATATCTTCAGTCCATACCTAACCAAAGTTAGGTCAGTAGCCAACCAATGGTTACTGCCGGAAAAGGGGTCTCGGGTTCAATTCCCGGGTCGGGCAAAGTACTACTGGACTTTTTCAAAAAATTTCAGCAGTAGCACGGCGTCCGGAATTGTGCCCGGTAATTATGACAATAGGCTCACCCCCTATTACATGGGACTCATAACATAAATAGTGAAAAGTAGGTGTTACATAGTACAGTGGCATTAAGTGCCGTAATGTACACCTCTGCCTACCCATTCAGGGATAAAAGGTGTGAAGTTATGTTATGTTATGTGTTATGAAAACTTTACGTGTGGCACGAAAAAAGTCACATTGATACATCATATTTGAGTAGCGAGCTCATTAGTCTGCGAATCACAACGATTAAAGCATCCTACAATCCTTTAAATATCATTCTTCCAACCCAGTAATACTAACTTAAGCAAAGAAGTTTTTACCTCAAAGTTGTCAGCATGTTATCACCTGCGAAGCAAAGCACTATAAATTAACGCTAATGTCATTCTGACAGACGGCATTAATAGGCGAGTCTATCAGTTAACACCGTGGCTATATGGCACTATGGCGCTATGCCACTACAGTGTGCCCCACTTCCTAGGTAGACAGGTGTGGGAAAAACCGCGGCTGCTTTGGTGTATTCTTTATTATTTGACTAAAGTATATCTCTTGTGAATTTCTTTTATAACTTTTTGCTTTAGTTAAAATCTATATAGGTCAACAAAATAGGATTGTCTGTATGTAATATTGAAATACCGTTTTTTACTACATGAATCTGAGTATAATACGATACACGTGCCAAGATATCATTTTTTTACAATCTTAGTCTGTCTGTCTGTTTGTATTGGCTAATCGCTGGAATAGCTGGACCCACGAGACTTTCAATGCTACATTGCTGATATACTAAGGAGTAAAATAGGCCACTTTTATAAAGTTATGTTCTAAAAATTTATATTCTACGCGGACGAAGTCGCGGGCAACAGCTAGTATCTCATAGAAATGTATGGTTATAAATTATGTCAAAGGGATATTTTGAGATTTTTTTGTGCAACCATATTATCTTTGTTTTTCATCACCGTCTTACACGAATCGTGTAGCATGACTTCTGCAGTTTTTAACTGAACACATTTGTATAAATACTCACATCGGACATGACATTGTTGTCATATATTTATCGATGATCCTTCATATTTCTTCTATATGACAAAAATCTGTTCGAAAAACATCTGATTTTGAAAACAAGTATTAGGTAGTCAGTGGGTGAGCACTAAGCGGTTCAGACCTAATTATTTTTCACTCAGTAAAATAAAAAAAACTGTAATAATAACATTTCTTATCGATCGCTCACAAGAGCTCATAAAATAATAATGTTACTCATAAAAACCATTAGGAACTTTCAATTATTCAATGAGAAATAAACAATTGACAGGCGTTATATTGTATTTTATCGAAGAAATCTTTTTATGTTAACAATATAGCGAATTGAGTGACATCTTTAAGGGCGCAGACGTGACGCGTTTACTAACTTATATTACTGTGTGTTAGACTATGAAATAGTACTACTTACTGTATTTCTAGAATAATTCAGGACATTGTTTCTACCTATTTTTGCCGTCACAGGAATGTTTTCTAAATCTACTTCTGTATTCTGCGTGAAGGGCAGTGCCAATAGTCTATTGAGTGTGATGGCAGATCGACTAGATGCCGACTGTTCCATTATGAGACACTGGACGAGGGTTCACGTTACCTGTGAGCCTTCGGCAAGTGCCCTACAATTTTAAGTTATTGCAGTGGTTTATTCGGTTTTATATTTCATTAACATAGTTTATAAGTCTCTTTTTTACTAACCTAATATGGACCAACTAGTCTGATATAAATGATTTATTATTATCAATATTCAAACTAAATAGACTATTGGACCATTTGGTCATTCGAATTCATCGACGACAAACCCCGTGATCCATTTTTGGAGGTGGGAAAATCATCCAATGACTCCTCCTGCCTTCGGTGAGCTGAGAGGGAGGATCAGACTATTACTGACTAAAAATAACCCCATTCCTGTTTCTGCTATCAAGTTGTCCGCGGTGCTTGAGACCCAATGATCCTACTTTTGCTATTAGGCAATCAATGCAACTCATACACTGAATTCAATAATATTTTCTTTTTTTAAAAACGTTGCCCCTAGGATTTTCTCCTGTGTCGTGGGTGCGTTTACAAACATACAGGTTCACATACACGTTGCACCCAGACCCAGAACAACGATCTGTGGATCACACAAAGAGTTGTTCCGTGCGGGAATCGAACCCCGACACGTTGCACGGCAGTCAGTTACCCAACCACCGCGCCAACCGTGCAGTCGCCAATAATTTCTCTATATTGAGTATGGTGTTTGCTAGTGAGATTCAGTTTATTAGATACCGTAATACGTCTTATTGTCATCAAGTATCACCATCAACAGCATATAAATGCCCACTGGTGAGTAAAGGCCTCTTCTCACACCGAGAAGGTTGAAGCATTAACCACCACGCTTGCTCAATGCGAGTTGGCGATTTCAAACTTATAATTAGAAATTATAAGCCAAGGTTATCTCATGATAAAAAATCTATTTAGCAATTACACGAGTTACCTCTAAACTACCTCAAAGATAGAATAAATATTAAACAAAAATAAATTAATTGCGAAACATCTGTAGACGTTTAAGTTTATCTACAGCTTAGATTTACGTGCTTATTCCGAAGTAACTCGAAGTTGTTTGCGATTTTCGAAAACAACAAAATAAAGTAATTACTAAACTTGTATATTTTCGTTTTGAAAGTGAAATGATACAAAGTTTCGGGGTGGGCAGGCAACGTGACTTATTAGGTGAGTTATTTAAATAATAGGCCCATTGATTAACGATTGCTTTGTTGATCGAATAGCCTCAAGTACGGTTGGTTATAGCCGCCGGTTTCACCACCTCTATATAAGTACCTGATAAATTTATGGGACAGATAGTTCATACAAATTACGTTCTTAATTCAAATCCCAATTACCCTCCCCTTCCCTAATCTCCCAAATTCCTGAATCCCCAACGATCCTCAAACTCCTAAACCCCAAAAGGCCGGTAACGCACTTGTAACGCCTCTGGTGTTCCAGGTGTCCATGGGCGACGCCGATTGCTTACCATCAGGTGATCCATCTGCTCGTTTACCGGCTTAAGCCATAAAAAAATATCTGGTAGATTACGGCTATCCAGATATTGTGAAACAGGCCCTAAGTCAAAGAAAAATTATGGTTAGTTCACATAACTTAACGTCACCTCTTTTAATCTCCGAAGACACAGTCACGACAAAGTAATACTCACATTCAGCCTCTCCTAAATTAAAAAAAAACACTCCTAAACTAAGATAGATGAAATTAACCAAATTTGAATTTTCACCAATCTATAAGTGACACCAAATAGTACAAGTAAGTGGTTTGTTTACGCTGTATCACGCCAAGTGACAGTTTATGGATGATTAGTGAATATGGCAATGAAAAGCCTACCTATCACTGCAAAATTTTCGAATAACTGAAAAATCTCAAATTTGTAGCTAGACATTGAGTATTAAGCCTCAGTAATATTATTATTCGTATTCAAGGATGAAGAACGTTAGATTAAACCTTTAAGACTAACGTTTGCTGGCGTACCAGTAAATCGATTAGCACAGACGGATCCCACGGGATTCAGCGGTGAATTCCTAAAGTTATAAAATAATATTAGGTAAATTGAATTTCATAGTTCTAATAAGATTATTGGATTATTTTGTGTAAGGTTGTACTAACTTTGTATCTATTTTTGTCTGAAGTTATGACTTTAAAGATACTTTGTGTGACTGCCTCGTTGGTCGACTGGTCTCGGGTTCGATTCCCGGTTCGGGCATAGTATTACTGTTTAGTAAATTCTCAGTAGTAGAACCGAGTCTGGAATCGTGCCAGGTATATGCCAATAGGTTCACCCCCTATTACATGGGACTCATAACATGAATAGTGAAAAGTGGGTGATACATTGTACGGTGGCATTACATGCCGTAATGTGTACCTCTGCCTACCTATTCGGGGATAAAAACAGGCGTGATGCTTGAAAGGTTATAATTATATATATCGACTCTACACGTGACCAGGGCTGGCTATTTTTTGTTTGGTCAGAAAATAAGCATTGCCATACAACGTCGCAATGCTGCCAGTCTTCTGGGAATGTTCCCCAGTATTTTGACTCCTAGTAGGGTTGGGTAGTTCTTTTTAAACTTCTTATCGTCCTTTTTTAGTCATAGTTGTAGTTTTAGTTGTAATGTATATTTATTCATTTTCATATTATTTAATTTCATTGATAGTAAGTAAAATGTACTCATAAATCCATCTCATTAATTATGACAAGACATATTTTGAACAAAATATTTAGGTACGTAAAACACCAAATAGGAGCCCTTATTTTTCGAAGGCACCTTGTTTTCACTTTGTGAACCGTAATCTCGAACCTAACACATGTTTGGAGTGCCCCTGAGAGCTACTTGAGCTTCGCAAAAAGATTTTATCGAAGCAAAGATAACAGAATATAGTATCTTGTCTAAGTTTTTCTCTGTGATCATCATTTTAGGCACACTCTTCTTTATGACCTTGAACTTTAAGCGTAGTTTCGTGTGAAAATATGACGTTATGTGTGTTCTTTATTGCGTTTTAGATGTTTTGTAGATATTCTATTAAAACAATAATAGCTTCAGCCCACGACTTCGTAGGCGTAATCCCGTTTTGTCCCGTTCCCGTATTTTTTTTCTGTCATAAGAACCTATTACTGACAATAACTAACAACAAAAAAGAATTAGTGAAATCGGTCCAGCCATAAAAGCGTGATGCCGTGACCAATGGAAAAAGGGATTCATTTTTATAGAGGTATATGCCTAATTATAGATTATCTATCTGTAGTGCCAAAGTATTTTATTTTTCTATTTAGCAATAGTTATTATTAGCAATAGTTCACTGACTTCGGCGCTTCTGCAGACAGCTAAATACTTTGATATGAAACATTTCAATATTTTTTTTATCAATATCCATAAACGGTATGATTAACAGAGAAAAACATCACCTGCATATACCCACTAAATCAAAATCAGCGTCACTTTGCTACACAAGTTGGATAATACAATTCCATCGCTCTAGTGTATATTTGTACAAGTAGCGCCTACGCTAGCACCCAAAATCTGTTACACAGCGAATCACGAACCATTATGACGCTAACGTGCAGGGAGGTAATCAATCAAGTCCCGTTGAATCAAATTCGAAGTGGCTCGACTTTTGGCCGGCACATTCGTGTCACTCCCTTCCAGTGGTTTGTTTTGAGACTATCCTTTGTGAACGTATTTAGATTTGTTCAGATCGAAATTCAAATAATATTCATTATTTTCGTGTTTTATGTAAACCTCACAGTTCGATAAATTGGTACAATTTTGATGATCAATTTGAATGATTTAACTACATAGGTAGAAACCTGAATGACCGTATTCGATTCGTTAACAAATAGTGGAACTGAAATTGATCTTATCTACACTTTGCCCATAGGGTTACCTCTAATTTAATTTTGTGATTATTAAGTAGCAATACGTCTTAGGAAAATGACATAATGGTCATGGTGACCATTTAAAAAGAGTTGAATCATTTTATCAAGTTAAATTGTATTGTGAACCTGATTGAAAAAGAGTAACCTATGGAGTTTCTTGCTCGTTCTTCTCCATAGGAATCTACACCTTGGAATGAGCAAATAGCTTCACTTTTAATTTTCTTTTTGTTGACGTTCAAAAGTGCCATTCTGGCCTAATTGAAATAAATGATTTTGACTTTGACCTTTGGCTTTGAAGACTGTTAACACAGTTCTGTAGATACCAGTTCAGTCATAATAACGTAAAAATCAGACAAAGTTAGTTCCCTAGTGCTATTATTCCGAATTGTTCTAGAATACGAAAAAAAACGGCTTAATTAGTAATTGATGAATGTGCCTTTTTGTAGGCGTTCCAAATTCATAATCTGATTCTGTCTTTTAACGGCCTTTTGTCACTATGATTTGCTAAAAACTAATTGGAAGTTCATTAGTTCTTTGCGTTGAGTCGATTTTTAATCAAAGATTGGAATGAAACTGTTAAGAAGTATTCTGTTTTTGGTATACAATTTTTGTGGTAGTGTTCTGGTAAGTTTGTCTAATCCCTTGGAACTTAGCAAATAGAAAAAAAAATGCAAGTTAGCTAACATAAATGGTGTAAAATATGTAGATTTTCTATAACTCATTAATAGAGTCTTTCAGACTGTATATTATTACTGAGAATTTTGAAAATCGTGCAGTGCTGCAGTGATACAAATTCTCAAAGACATAGAAAATAGGTAGATCAGTGCCTTTAGCCAAACGCCACTTTAGCGCTTGTCTACAGAGAGAGTAGAAAACAAAATGTATGGGGATGACACTGACAAATGTCAAAATTTACGTCAATTCCATATAATTTAGTTTTCTATTCTACAAGTAGACAAGCGCTAAATGGCATTTGGCTACAGCTGCTGGTTACTTTGTTGTTAAACCTACAAGCAACACAATGTTTCAAATTGAAGGGAACATGTTGGACATACATAAATAGTAATCTATTATGTAGAACATACCTAGAGAACGTCGACTTTACATAATTCGTTTTATTATACGACAAAATAAAAAAATACGTGTCTAATATTTTTTCATTATCTAACTTACGGAGTAATTAGATTTTTAATTTTCATACCCTGTCATCATCCCAATTATATCCATATTATGAAAATACATGTATCATAACAAGACCTATCTAGCTATCTGTGAGTCACCACAATATTGCAAATCAAAGGCCACATAATATGCATGGACTAACAATGTCAATCACATAGAATGTATGTAATAGCTAGTCCATCTACGCCATAGATAATTATGTATACAATAACTAGAGGGCGTTGACTGCTGTTATTAATGACATGACGATGTATCAGACGACGTCGACGCCTGTAGTCCCGTACGCCGAGCACCCTCATACGGTAAATATCAACGTTCCAGTAAAATTTATGTGATGGCTCACTGTATGTTTTTCATTATAATGAATTGTTTTATGCGCGTTAAGATAAACTTTTAAAGCTAACAATGTATTTGTATCTCGTGGTGTTATGAGTATCCACATCCGTGGATAGTGAAGTGATAATTGATATCCATCAATTGTCACTTTTACCATAAAATGTTCTGCTCGTTTGCTATGCTCTATTAAAAATAATGCACCTAAAATTGCTATCAGGATAGGATAGGATAGCTATCTATCTATAGGCTATACCTCTATAATGTAGGATTTGTTATATATAGTAGTAGTAAAAGTACTTATATATTGTAAGTTAAGTATTTGTTATTTACATATTTCAAGTATGCTACAATATCGCATTGGGTCTAGCCTGTAAGGATATTTCTATGTTATGAATGAATAAATAAATAAATAACTTACCCGTGAAGCTGATAGATGTCGTTTGAACTTTATTAATAATAATAAGGTCTCACGCTTCGCAATAATCACTAAGACATTTTGGTTTCAAAGCTACTGATATAATCTACCATCTGCGGCCGGGAACGATTCCACAGACTGGCATTACTACGTAATTCATGTCGTATGGTGGAACGAAAGTAAAAATTAGTGTAGAATTTTAAAATGGAAGTTTAATGAACAATAATATCAAGCGAGTCAGTAAAAATCCTATAGCATAACTATGAATTATGTAAGACAAGTTACTTCACCAAATACCTCTTAGAGAAGGCCTCACAAAATATTATACGACAGTAATATACTATTATATTATTAATAATAATATGTTTCAGTAGAAATTTGCCTGGTTTCAGCCTTCAAAACAATTACACAGCCACAATCGCCTTAACTTAAGTACGTACGATAGTACGTCTATAATTCCAAGTGATAACTTGGAGAAACAATTAAATTGTCTAAGGCGTCCACTAAAGCTCCTGGTCTTTTGTCATTTTATATGTATTGTGGAAACTGGTGGAAACATAAAATTCCATTTTTAATTAATTAACTCCAAAAATCTAAGAAGTTTTTCAGTTTGACTAAGTATATATGTTAGTCCGCGATTATCTCACGATTTTCATATACAGAATTCTAAAATTCATTTCTTTCGATTCGTTCGAGGCGTTAGGCTCGGATAAGTGTGAGTTCACCTTTAACAAGGGAGCGAAAAGACACTGTGAATAATAGCATAGACATAATACTTGAATAGATAACACGCCGTCATCAACACCATACAATATATGCAACACTGACGCAGCGATGTCGATCAATACAAGCGGTTAGCTGAAAGTCACTCTGTAAATAATAGACTCTGTAGTTTAGTGAACCTGAAGGAATGGCATGGTTAAATTTGTACTCTTTGTTTTGATGAATATGGTTTATTATTGATTTGTTTTAGTGGTGGTATAAAGATTTATAAGTACGTTCAGTTTAGCTTCTTAACTCGTCGAGTACCGGTTTTATAGACACAATTAAAGAACAATAGGTCGCGGTCACCGGTGACCGCTCGGTGTTTGACAGATTAAGTAAAAGTTGGGGTTCAATAGTCACCTAACATTATAGTTATAGACTGGGTTCAATATCGCTGAAAAAAATCCTAAATCCTAAAATTTCTTAATAACACAAAAAGGTAACAGTACCTCTTTTTGGTATGGCAGTAACTCTGTCGAACTCTCAACCACTGAGGAAGTCATCAAAAATTGAAGAGAAAATCCGAGATAACATTCAAGCAGCCAACAGGAAAAAAATATATATTAATAGTTGACACAATGTACTCAAAGTAAATCTCATCTTTTTTTCCATCCAACTTTCGTTCCTATGTAAATATGCTTATCCATACAAAATACACCATGGGCACCTATCCTCGTGGCAGCCATTTTTATTATTCATGTATTGGTCCTCCGCTACGCAACGGATGGAGGCTCGACTGAACATAGCACCCCGTTCGTTCCGTCGCATGTTGCCAAAACTGTGTCACTTTGAAATTTTTGGGCAAAATTGTTTAGACTTTTCTTAGTTGCTCAGTTTATTTTTAAAAATAACAACGAATAGAATTAATTATTACATAACATCACGCCTTTTATCCTCAAAGGGGTAGGCAGAGGTGCACATTATGCCACTGTACAATATAACACCCACTTTTCCCTATTTATGTTATGAGTCCCATGTAATAGGGGGTGGCCCATTGCCATATACCGAGCACAATTCCAGACTCCGTGCTAATACTGAGATTTTTTAATAAATAATTTATTATTGGTTTTTGAAAAAAAATTGAGTAGCTAGAAATATAACAAAATTGAAAAAAAATATGGTAGCTTGTCTCGTAGCTCGTAGCACCGAAGTGCTACGTCGTAAACAAACATGTAGCAAGTCGTAGCAAAGCGCTACGTACTCAAAGCTCACACACATAGCATTGATATTATTTTTAATGATTTTATTTGCATGTGCATACATGTGTAAGTATTATTTTTGTATTGGTCCTTTGCATTACAGTTTTCGTGCCTTTAAGATCTCAAAGATAAATGGCGCATAGTAAATTATGCGCCAAGGAGACAAAACGAAAAGTCAGTGTGTTTGCCTGACATATTTTTTGACATTACTTGTCGAATTTCATTGTCAGTCCCATGCATTGACTTATGTATGCAAGTGATTGACTACTTATAATTGCCTTTTTCGTAACGAGGCTTATAAACAAGTATAACTTACTCAAGTTCGTACTCCCCGTATCTATCGTCATTACAAATCATCCGAATACCTATTCACTACATCAACCATGCTACGACATACCATACGTACCTACATTTATAAAACATACATATATATATTTATATATATATCGTCACCACACAAGATGACATTACTATCCGGCTTCATACACAACATAGTATCGTATTTTGCAATGCAATCACGGTACACACTGACCACTGCTTGCAGTCCCATTTCCATCCCGGTACTATGAAGGAAACATACATAATAATATGCAGATGTAGCATATATTGTGTGTGTGTATACATCATAGCAAGCTGTACAGTACCAATTTATCATGGTCTCAGTTTGTACTATCTTTCCTCATATTCAATGGTCAGTTTATACTGGTATTGCATAGTTTTTTTTTTATGGCATAAGCCAGTAAACCAGCAGACGGATCACCTGTTGGTAAGTAATCGGCGTCGCCCATGGACACTTGGACCACCAGAGGCGTTACAAGTGCGTTACCGGCCTTTTGGGGATTAGGTTCCTCAAACTGAGGATCATTGGGGATTCAGGGATTGGGGAGATTGGGGAAGGGGAGGGTACTTGGGCCTCCGGTAACCTCACTCACACGACGAAACACAACGCAAGCGTTGCTTCACGTCGGTTTTCTGTGAGGCCGTGGTATCACTCTGGTCGAGCCGGCTCATTCGTGGCGAAGCATGGCTCCCACATTTAAATGTTTGATGAATTGTTTTGTACCAGTACAGTTGCGATTGTATACATACAAGTTCAAATCATATTATGATTTGCTATTATAATGTTCTTTCGGTAAAAAAGTTTTTAGTCTGTTGTTGAAGCAGAGTAAAATAATTGTCACCCAACTCGTCCAGTGGGTGTCGTAGTTTCGTAAGAGCTGGCTAATAAAGAGATGAAGAAAGAAAATTCAACCAAACTTTGATCAACTCTGGATCCAAAACCAGGACCTTGCTTGTGACTAATCGACTAACTATGTAGATAGTTGAATTCAACTTTTAGGACATGTCCGACTTTAATATACAGATTTAAGTACAAATTCACATTAAAGATACATTACTGAAATTAGTGTTAAGCACTATCAAATAAGCTCGTTTGCCTAGCTACCTATTCGATGTAAATGTTGAACCACTAATTGGAAACTGTTCGGTCTCCTGATAGATATTACGTTATGCTCGTTATCCTGCCAGTAATTCTAAAATGTAGAAACATTTTGCTAGGTAAATGCAACCTTATTTTGAATTTGGTCTTGTAAATTAATACTGGCTGGTTTAAATTGAAGACTGCTTGGTGTGCTGGTTATATTTATTTGATTAAAATTGAAGATTTTTCGGCGTGTTTCCTTTTTAACGTGTTTTTTATTGAAAAGTTGACACCAACATACTATTTATTTATTTGTCATTTCATGTACACCATTTAGCAGACCATTTTACAGAGGTCAACACAATACTAGCATGAGATACATAGGTACTAGATATTTCTTAAGGAATTTCTTCCTGCAGACCTGCGACATACATTATATATAATAATATATATGGTGAAGAGCGTGCATTAATATTTTACTGGCAATCTTATGAGCTTTATGTGGTGTTTAGGTGACGCTAACCACACACCATTTTAGACGCCATATCTACTATATTTCGCGATTCGGTAATTGACACTGAAATATAGTGCTATTGTCCGATATCTGTCGCGGAGAACCTAACGGGTTACCGGGGCTCCGGCTCGAAGTGCAGGAGAAGGAACGGGGTGGTTTTTAGTCAGTAAAAGTCTGACACTCCCTCCCGCGTCATGCAGGCGGGAGAAGTCATTCGATGAGTTTCCCCTCTTAAAAAACTGTCCGGTATCTATCAAATGTATAGTCCTGTGAAAATCTGTTGATCGATTTTAGTTTGTGATAGAAACTCAATACATCTGATGTGGTGAGTGGTTAATAAATTCGGTTGCTAATCGTCTCTTACATATACACAATGAAAGAAAAAGGACGATTTATATAGATAAATTAATTTGGAGTGTCTGTTTGTAATAATGAAATAACTACTTTTACTACATACATATGAATATACATACGATACCAATACCACAATAACATTTTTTTGAATTTTTGCTGAATCTCTGAAATGGCTTGACCGATTTTGACGGAACTTTTACTAGCAAGTAGCTGATGTACTAAGGAATAACAGGCTATTTTCATTTTGGGAAATTGAAACAAAAAGAAGTTATGTCCTAAACTCATATTCTACGCGGACGAAGTCGTGGGTTACAGCTGGTGATAAATATATTTTAATCAGTCATCGTCAAACTGTACAGCACATTATATGTATGTACCTACTTATGGAAAATTGTCTGTACATACGTACATACTTTGACAGTACATAGGTATATGCTACCTATCTATGTAAGTAATTGGATTTGCCTCTAACTATAAGACGTTGTTGCCAGTAATAAAAAGTTAATGGATCAGATATTGTACCCTAGATTAGATTTTAGGCTGGCAACTCTTGTGCTTTAACATAATAGTGTATTAGGAAGAATATATAGGTTGTATTTTGTTTCTTTCATTTTTAGGGAACAACATGTTAGATTTGAGGGAAATGATAGAATTAGGTAAGGATGTACAATTTTATTAATTTGACCACCTTAGTTGATATAAAAAGTGCAAACGAAAATTAACTATTTCGAATTACTCACAGGATTCATTTATAAAATAAATGTTAATGATTAAATTACAAATCGCTAAATTAGTTTTGTATGTAACCTTTATAAAAGCAATGCACATAATTATTATGTAATTATTTGACGAGGAATTCGACTGGTTTCAAGCCATGCTAGAGGTTCATATTCTTGAGCAGCATTCCGCGACCCGCGACGCGGCTACTGTCACGCTGCTACTGGATGCTCAGTAGCAGTGCGACAGCCTCTAGCATGGCTTGAAACTAGTCGAGTTCTTCATCAAATAATTATGCGAGTAAGCTGAAAAATATAATGATTAATTTAGTATATCTCACGAAAGTTACCACGCATATAGTTCACAATGTAAATCACATTATTAATACTCCATAACAAAAGCCTCTATAAGTATAAACATTGTTTTAAAAAACACCCTTTGAGCATCTTCTTGATATTCCCCAAATCCTCCTGAAAAGGGTTTCGCAATGAAAACAAGGGGCCTACAAAATTCTCTCTCAGTGTTTATCCGATTAATAAATCGACTAGTAAGAATAATTACGTTTTCATAATAAATCGAGTTTAGTTTTGTTTAATCCCTTTCAATCTAACCTTTGAATATAAAAATGATTAATTCACGCGTGGTATAAACACATTTGTAAATGTCGGTAAGGAACTGAAATAGAAATATTACGTCGATTTGAACAAACGAAGACGTTGTACACAATAAATATGTCTTCCGCACACATCGTTAACACGTCACTGCATTGTTTTAATTCATTAGTACTTGAACACCTATTTGAAAGGTACTGGCCGCTTCCACCATTTTTTTTGTATAAACTTTTCCTCTTTTTTGCGCCCTTACTAGTGCTTCTGTAAAATGTTCAAAAGCAGCTCTATAGGTACTAAATAAAAAATTATTTTATTGTTATTTAATAAATAAATCGTGTTTCCCTACGAAATTACAGCATGACCTATTTAAAAAACAGACATGGGTTCACAAGATAAAATTATGTCATTGATTTATGTCGATTATAATTTGTGTCACGTAGCAAATCAATGTGATTTCGAAAAGAACACAGACAATTGTCCAGAGATGCCATTTTCCAATAGTAACAGGGCTATTGGAAACCTCCAGTGTCCTTCTGAGAATATTATTTTTGGCGCGAGCGCGAACGGGACGATGAATCGGGGCGGCAAGCATCAGTGTGGGACGCGACCTGTTGACGTGAGGTTGCCAGCCGCGTTGCGCTGTGTTACCATACGATGCAGTTCATGATGGCGGGATTTTTGAATTGAGAACCCGTTTTTTTTTAAATCGAATCGAACGTCAGTGCAGTGGCCATTTTTGTTTAGTGTCGTGTTGTGTTGTAAAAGGAGGTTGGATTGTTGTGTGTGTTGGTAAGTTTTAAAAATAATAATTTTAAATTATAATTAATTTAAACAAAAGGAAATAAATTAAAACCAATAATAATAGTTACAAGACAAAAATATCTTAAAATGATACCTGTTTATTGTTTTTTTTTTATAAAAAATGTGATTTAAATGAAAAAAAGAAGATTGAAATTGCAAATTACTAAAAATATAACTGGGATTAAGAAAACAACTACGCTTCTAATAAACCAAATAAAGTTTAGAACTTACAAATAACTCTACTCCACACACAAAACGAGGTATCACCAACTTTACACCACAACTGAAGTATGTTTCAATTAATTTACACTAGGTACATGCATCGGAATATTGTTACAAAGTTTCCAGAAATTACTCCCCACACTTTGTTCTCAAACTTGAGTTAACATAATTTTCTTCATAGAATATTTTTGTGTAACATTACTGTATATGACCACTTATATTAATGACACTGGTTGAAGCCATAAGTGATACGTGACTAAAGGTCATTAGATCAGGTCTAAATGATTTCACTTAACTTTAGCATAAGCCTTTTATTGTTTTATTTTATTTTTCGAAGCGGCAAGGAGGTGATATTACGTGTATCAACTTTTTGTTAGTTAAACTATTGAGAAGAGAAAAGGGCGAGGTTTTTGCTGACGTAGGTAGAGCAATGGTTTTTTTTCTAGTTTCTGGAACTGAAAATTTCGATACAGCATTGTACCGACCAATGAATTTACTTTTTACTTTTGTCTTGTTATTACTTTTTTGACAATGATAAAATTAAATTAGGTTCTAGTCTAGACTAAAGTTTACACTAATAGAACTGTTGATACAAATATTTAAGTAATCGATTATGTCTTTCAAAGTGTATTTTCGAATACTCTGTGTTTTGTCAACCCCGTTTAAGACAGGGACCCGCCCTAATCACGCTACACCTCGCGTTACCTGTAGTGACTCCTAAAGTTTTCTCAGTACCTAATTATTATTATTGTATATATTATCAGTAGGTAATTATAGTCTAGACGTACGTAATTATAATATGGTTATGGATTGTAAGTGTGACTGCCAAGAAAAAACGATTTCGATTCCAGGGTTGGGTAAATTATTCTCGGATCTTTTCCCGTTTTACGAAAATTAATAAAACTCGATAACTCGGTTGGACAACTGACAGATTTAACTTTTTACTATACTATAGACAACAGATCACAGTATATAGACTATAAAGATACATAAAGTGGTGCATAAATTATTCAACTATTATTTTGATATAATTTATAACAAAAATATTCAGAAACGACACGAAATATCGAATTGTCCCCGGTACTTAGGACAAAAGGGTAACCTCCGACTCATAACAAAAGTAGTTAAAGGTAAGTGTTTTTCTTTTTTTTAAGGAGGGAAAATCATCGAATGTCTTCTCATGCCTGTGTGAGGCGGGAAGGAGTGTCAGACTCTTACTGACTAAAAACCACCTCCTTCCTACTCCTGCACTTTATGGTGGATGTTATATTGCATATGTAGGTGCACTTTTGCCTATCACTATGGTAATTCAGAGATGTTATGATTTTATAAGCGTCATCCACTCTCAAAACAATCAAGAAGCGTTTACTATTTACAACATCAAAAATCAATGTCATACGTCATACAAAGATCGTCTAAAGCCGTTATTGTTCACCATCGTTCAAACCTAGGTTATCTCAGAGACTGGCAAGCGATTTGTTGCCAAAACCAACAGCTTGAAGTGTTGTTTATGGTATGAAGCATGTCAGTCGATACGTTTACAGCTTGACGATAGATTGGCTTCAAAACATGAGAAGACTGATGGGGAATTTCAAATATTCTCATGTGTCTTTTACTCAGGAGCAAAAAGTTTTACATCTTTTTTACTTTTCTTAGTTTTATATTTATATTTTTAGCTACCTGACTCGGCAAACTTCGTAATGCCTTTTTTCTTACCTTTTAACCTTTCTTGGACTACGACGAACATTTCAAGACCAAAATAGCCAAATCGGTTCAGCCGTTCTCGAGTTTTAGCGAGAATATCGAACGGATATTTATTTTTACTTATACTATATAGAGTAATCTCTATAAGAGATTTTTTAAAGGATGACGAGCGTATTTATTTTTACTGTATATCTTGATTATTTATCGCATCGGTCTTCTTCGCCATTAGATACATTTCTGACTAGAGAGATGTATATTTGTGTATCTTAATTGTAGTCACTCATTCAGGATATCTATATGTATATTGTTTTCAAACTTAGAACGATGTACCTACCTTTAGAGCGTTTGGAGATGCGACTGAAACTCAACGTTCACACCTTTAATCAAAATGGCGTCATTGAAAATTATTCAAGCCATATTTTGCTTTCATAAAAAAAGGTTTTACTACAAAAAGCAGATTTTCGAGTTATTTTTACATGACTTAGTTAATAAATAAAACCCCTTTGTCAGTTATATCCGCTTCGGAAATTATTTACATCGATGTCCGTGTAGTATTTTATGGTTATACTTTTTTTTTGTTTCAGCGCGATATTTTTTAAGCGACATTAGCGATATTTTAGACCATACGTCTAAAATATTAATACTTTAGTTATTCAATTTATTATAAAGCTCCGGTGAATTGCTTATACCCGTTTATCAAGCATAGGGATTATATAGATCATTTTTTGATGATGGCTTTTGATGATAATGGAATTTCTGTTATGAGTTACACACACAAGATTCTTTAGGTACTTTTACCTTAGGTTTGGTTCATTTTCATCATCATCACATCAGCCATAAGACGTCCACTGCTAAACGTAGGCCTCTCTCAATGATTTCTAGATACGGGCCGTGGGAAGTGACCTGCATCCAGCGGCTCCCTTTTGTATTAAGGGGGGAAAGTCATCGAATGACTTCTGCTCCCGCCTGGGTGAAGCGGGAGGGAGTGTCAGACTCTTACTGACTAAAAACCACCCCGTTCCTACTCCTGCACTTCGAGCCGGAGCCCCGGTAACCCGTTAGGTTCTCCGCAACTCCGTATCGGCATCAGCCCTTTTGGGCTCCATCCGTGGTGGTCTGATGGCTCTTTGAAGCGCGCGCGGAACACGACACGCCGTACGCTGAGGTTTGGTTCTGGTCGGGCGGCGAGCCACCCATGTTCGCCGTCCGCAGGCCCTCGCTTATGGTGGCCCGAGATCGTCTCGCGATCCCCGACGCCCGGAGTGTCCTTCGCTCCCCGCGACCTAATTTAACATAACGACCTAGGTTTAGTTAATGACGATGATTCAGCTGTACTGTTAAAGTTTCATATAACACTCACTAGATTCTTTATTTTTCTTTGGGTTTGGGAGTTAGGTATAATTAATGATAAGCTTCAACTACTATGACTTTTGTGCGTTAACTTCTGTTATACATAATATAATATGGTTATGATACAATGCAACACAAGCATTTATAACTATTTTATCCTATTGAAAGTTTAGCCACCAGCTTTTACTAGTTTACACATACATATAATATACTCTATACATAGATAATGTAGTACCACGATAAGTATATGAAGCCTTTATCTAAAGTAGTGAGTGAAATCAGTTTGACGCAACTACATCAATAATGTGGGGGCCTACGATGCCGTGTGGGGGCTTACGATGCCGTGTGCACCGCGTGTAATGTTATAACAGTGATAACTATTATCTGTGAAGTGCTTGTTGCCAATGGTCGGAGAGTTCCATGTTTGTGTTGTATTTTTTTTTTCTAATACATTATCAGGATTGCGGCTTTAGTATTTATAGTTTGTATTATTTTTACAATGGTATAATACTCGATTTTGGAATGAACGTGAGATAGAGGAATCTTGATTGCTAAATAGGTTTTCTGGTGCCTATTCACCATCAGACCACCACAGATGGGGCCCAATAGGGCTGATGCCGATACGGTGTCACGGAGAACCTAACGGGTTACCGGGGCTCCGGCTCGAAGTGCAGGAGTAGGAACGGGGTGGTTTTTAGTCAGTAAGAGTCTGACACTCCCTCCCGCCTCACCCGAGCGGGAGAAGACATTCGATGATTTTCCCCCCTTAAAAAAATACCTTGACAATCTTCAGACTAAAAATCATACTACTACTAAAAAAGGGGACTCTTGTTTACTAGATGCTCCCCACAATCTTATCTGCATAAAAAAAGGAACTTATATCATAATAGGGATGATGACAGGGTATGATGATTAAAAATATAATAAGTTCGACAGTTAGGTAATGATTAAATATTAGACACGTATTTTTATACTCCGTCTTATAAAACAAAAATACTTAGATACAACGAATCGAAGTTTAGGAGTGGGAGCTAACTACGTCACTTTTGAGTATAAAACGAACACTAAAGTGACGTCACGCGATATTTCAAATCATAATTATTATAATATCGTCGTCGTCATATTATATAATTATATTATCGTCGAAAGTATCGATGTTCGTAAGGAAATAAAAAATACGTGTGTAATGATTTTAAGTAATCTACCATACGGACATTAAAATAAAAATTAGTCATTTACCCTATTCAGCCTCCTAACCATGTTTTCCCCTTATTATAATTCCGTTGCGGTTTGTGAAATAAACACATTTACGCAAGTTTTATCGAGACAGTCTTTCTTAGCCCAGCCAAAATAGCGAACGAATATAAAAAAAAAGTTAATGTTTCCATAACTCGGCGTTCAATTCAAATATTATTATAACATTCAATTCTCACAAACTCGATAAAAAGTGCTTCGTATCTCTTGAATGAATTTCCATCTTCCACGTTCATTATTCGATGTGATCGTGCGATCATTCGAAAATTACTCTCGAAGTGGCGTTGTTAACATGGATGCTTCACAACAGAGTTATAATAACATGTACCTAGTTTAGAAGCAAGAGGATTATATATTATTGTAGCTTTTTTATTTTCTAATTATTTTATTAGTATTGTTATTCGGACATTATTGTATCGATACAAAAACTATACAACCATAGAAATCATTATTCGTGGGCAAGCTTTTTTTATGGAATAGGAGGCAAACGAGCAGACGGATCACCTGATGGTAAGCGATTAGCGCCACCTATGGACACCCGCAACACCAGAGGAGTCACAGGTGCGTTGCCGGCCTTTTAAAAAGGAATACGCTCTTTTCTTGAAGCTTACGACCACTAAATCAAAAGAAAAACATCTTTGTTTACGTAAACATGAGAACTAATGCACTTAGCATTCGATACAAATAATTTGCATTTTAAACACAATCTACACATATTGCAAGGCTATTTTGCATTTTATACATACATAGACGAATAAAATGATATCGTTCTCGTATGTCAAAAAAATTCACTGAACGAATTTTGCTTCGAAAATTAAAACCAGCGGCATCGTTGAAAGCTTTTACGGAGAATCAAAGTGCAGTACGTATAGTTCGGTTCCATTACTCTCTATATATATACATGTAACTTTATATGCATACAGGTAACTAGCATTACGCCTCTGGTTTTACTTGGGTTAATTTTAATACACGACACAGATCATAAATCCTAAGGTGTAGTATGTTTCCAAAGCAAGAATATTTATAAGTTTCTTGAAGTAGGTTTTGATCTAGACCCACCAGACCCACCAATCCATATAACTAAACTCCGAAGATAGGCCACTAGCATGCTCTAAACTTTTGATTATCGAAATGAAATCGCCATTTCACCTGTCAAAAGATAAATGTATTGTTCATTAGTGAACGCATTTTTGTTCATGATGACCATTTCTCGATCCTGTAGGATGAGGAAAAAAAGTAGCCTGAAATAAAACATTTTTCTAATAGTTACAGAATGTTATTTTTATTAGTTTGGTTTACAAAGTATATAATAGGTTTGGTTGAGTCAGCGTGTGTGAGTGTTTGTGTGTATGTATGTGTATAATGTACATACGCTGGGTCCATATCCAGTCTGTCGTAATTTCGAACAATCGTATTGAAATATAGACTGAATTATAATGTACATACATATTGTTTAATTATACGTACTATTATTAAACTGAAATATCAACTGCAGTATGTCAGAGAATTGTATTGTGTCGATATTCATATCATATAAATTTTACTATTCACCAATTCTTTTGTATGAATTCTTATTATATTGTTGTTTTATGTTTCAACCATGTACAGTATATTATTACTCTTAGTTGAATTTTTGATTATGTTCCAATTTCACACAAGAGAATGATGATGTAGTTAACAGTGCAGCTGTAATTTTAACTATACTATTTTTTTTATATTTTATGGGGCTACGTTTGACCACTATCTCGCCTGGTGGTAAGCGATGATGTGGTCTACGATGGAGCACGTCGTCCCATAAGCAACCTATTCACTCGGGCCTTGAATACCCCAGGTTATATCCCCTTCAGGAAATACAGATTCTGGCAAAGAATTCCAATACTAATGTGACAGTGCATGTCTATGTTCTATTTTACAGAGCAAAGTTTATACCATTAATATAAATTACTTCACACTATTTCAAACAATGTTTTCTGATTAGGTATATAAACTAGAGTATCGTGGTGGCCCGGAGATTTAAGACGCCTCTCATGCATGAGAGTGCGGTTTCGAAATCTATCAACGGCAAGTACCAATGTGACATTTTCCAAGTTATATGTACTTTCTAAGATTATTCAGGCACTACTGACAAACGGTGAAGGAAAACATCGTGAGGAAACGTGGGCTTATAATTTCTAATTGTAGGTTTGAAATCGCCAACCTGCATTGAGCAAGCGTGATGATTAATGCTTAATAAACCTTCTCAATGTGGGAAGAGGTTTTGCTCAGCAGTGGGCATTGTAGGCTGTTGATGTGTAACATAACCTATATAGGTACAGTTGTTCCTGATGCGGAGCCGTGAACGACTTAATGGGTTGCCGGAGTAGGAACGTGGTTATTAGCAGTAAGAGTCTGACACTCCCTCTCGCCTCACCCAAGGCGGAAAAAGTCATGGGATGATTTTCTCCCTTTAAAAAAGGTATGTTCCTTCCCCTGTTCGAAAAAAAACTTTGTATCCGCACAGGAGCCCTACTTTACAAGGTATTCGACTACTCACTCTGTATATCTGTCTGGATTACTAACCTAGTATTCGCAAAGACCTGTAAGACCTTGGGAGTTCGTGATCTTCATTCTACATTGCACAGCTGATCCTGTTGGCAGCGCGCCAACCGTGTGATCTTACATAGTTTTACACTGTAAACCGATTTTATGTTGCAAACATTTTTGAAAACCGATTGTATTGTCGATCGAATTGATCAGATTCTCGAATTTTATTAGCTTGATCGTTTTGAATTCTACACCTTTTTTATTAGTGGGAGTCGTTTTATCTGATCGTTGATGTGTCTGTCTATTGAGACGTTGAATTCGATTCGATGATTAAGCATTTATTATGAACAGACTGATTCAATATACCATTTATAATTGTGGTTTAATATTCCTCTTCATATAAGTCGTCGACAGCACGATTGGTGCGGTGGCTAGGCAACTGGCTGCCGTGCAACGTATCACGGGTTCGATTCCCGCACGGAACAACTCTTTGTGTGATCCACAGATTGTTGTTCCCAGTCTGGATGTGATGTGTATATGAACTTGTATGTTTGTAAACGCACCCACGACACAGGAAAAATTCCAAGTTTGGGGAAACGTTTTAAAAAAGAAATCTTCCATGTTCTTGAGTAACCAAAATTTTTGCGGTAAGCATCATATTTAGTTCTTTTTGTAGAGCTAACTAATTGCATAAAAACTGATGTCACGATACATATTTTGTTAAAAGGTCGTAATGAAATATGGGATTATTGCATAATAATAAATCTTTGGGATTTGGGAATAGGTTCCCTCCCTTTTATTATAATTCGTTGTGTGCATTAGTACAAGGGACCCCTATTAGGGGGTGAACTTCATGTGCAGCGGCTGGCAAGCCGGCCAATCACCGGGTCGGGAGCAAGGGCTGCTCCCCTCCTGCTAAAAAGGGCAAAGGTAGGCCCTACGCCGCCCCTGCCGTTTCCGCCGCCGCCGCCGCCACTGCCACCGCAGTCGCCGCTGCCGCTACTGAGGAGGTCGGAATGGACTGTCAATAATGGCCCATTCCGCCTCCTCCAGGCGAACATCAACCACTGCGCCGCTGCTCAGGATCTCCTGCTCCAGAGCATGGCGCAGTGGTCGATCAATGTCGCCGTGGTCTCCGAGCCGTATTTTGTCCTGCCCAGGGATCACTGGGTGGCGGACCTAGACGGCTCGGTGACCATCATCTCGTCGGCCGCCGCCGGTACCCCGACTCTTGAGGCTGCTCAAAGAGGCCGGGGTTGTGTCGCAGCACGGTTCGGAGAGCTCGCTGTGGTGGGCGTGTACTTCTCTCCGAACCGAACTCTCGCCGAGTTCCACAACTCCTTGAGGGAGTTGGTCACTGTCGTCGTCGGGTTCCGTTCCCTCCCCGTGCTCGTCCTCGGGGACTTCAACGCCAAAAACTTGGCTTGGGGTTCCCGGTTCACCGACGTCCGGGGTAGGATGGTGGAAGACTGGGCCCTGAGACAGGCCTAGTCGTCCTGAACCGGGGTTCTGTCCCCACGTGTGTGCGGATGCAGGGCGAGTCGGTGGTGGACATTCGTTCGCCAGCCCTGCTCTGTCACCGCGTATTGTTGGCTGGCGCGTCATGGAGGAGGTGGAGACGTACTCCGACCACCGGTATATCCGGTTCGACGTCTCCGCCGAGTCCGCAGACCCGCCGGTCAGACAGGCCCCATGTGGCCCGCGTTGGGCGCTGAAACAGCTGGACCGGGAGCTGCTCCTGGAAGCCGCCATCGTGCAGGCCTGGGTGATACCACCGGTCAGGCCTGCCGACATGACGATGAGGCCAAGTGGCTCCAGGACGCCATGTCCAGGATCTGTGACGTGGCGATGCCCCGGATCCGGTCGAGGCAACAAAGCGCCAGGTGTACTGGTGGTCGCAAGAGCTGGCAGCTCTACGCAAGGCGTGCACTGCTGCGCGACGCCAGTACACTAGGCACCGCAGGCGCCGTATCCGTCCTCCTAATGCGGAGGCGAGAGAGGCGGAGTTGTACGAGGGATACAGGGCGGCAAGGCCCTCCTCAAGGCGGAGATATTGCGGGCCAAGGAGGAGGCCCGCCGAGAGATGCTGGGGACTCTGATAGAGACCCGTGGGGACGCCCGTACCGGATGGTACGCGACAAGCTCCGTGCCTTGGGCTCCCCCGCTCACTCAGAGTCTCCGGCCAGAAGTCTTGGAGGAGGTGATTGGCGCCCTGTTCCCCGACTGTGGAGGGGCTTCACCCCTCCGTATATGACTCCGCCCCCTGCGGTGCCCGACGCGGGCTACAGCGACGACGACGACATCGTCCCAGAGGTGACCGAGGCAGAATTGAGAGCGGCGGTGCGCCGGATGGGCGCCAAGAACACCGCCCCAGGACCCGACGGCCTGCATGGCAAGGCATGGGTCCTGGCCTCAGAGGCTCTCGGGCCTCGATTGATTGGTCTCTACAGCGCATGTCTGGAGAGAGGCCAGTTCCCGCTTCTCTGGAAAGCGGGAAAACTGGTCTCGTGCGGAAGACGGGGCGCCCTGCGGACTCTCCGTCCGCGTACCGGCCCATAGTGTTGCTCGACGAGGTGGGGAAAGTCTTCGAAAGAATCATTTCGAACCGCCTCGTCGCGCACCTGACGGACATTGGGCCGGACTTGTCGGACGGCCAGTTCGGCTTCCGCAGAGGGCGCTCCACGGTGGACGCCATCATGCGCGTTAGAGACCTCACGACGGGGACTGCAGTGTCCAGGGGTAAGGTCGTAGTGGCGGTGTCTCTGGACATCGCCAACGCCTTCAACTCCCTGCCCTGGAGCTGCATCTTGGAGGCACTCCGATATCATCGGGTGCCTACCTACCTCCGTCGTGTAATCGAGGCTTACCTGACGGACAGGTCCGTCAGCTACCCCGGTCACCGGGGCGAGTGGAACCGGCGAGAGATGTCACGCGGTGTTCCACAGGGTTCGGTTCTGGGGCCGCTCCTGTGGAACATCGGCTATGACTGGGTGCTGCGCACCGACCTCCCGAACGGCGTTAGCACTATATGCTACGCCGACGATACGCTGGTGCTGGCGCACGGGAGGTCACACCAGGCGGCGGCCGACTTAATGGCGACAGCGGTTGCGACAGTCGTTGAGAGAATCCGGCAGTTGGGACTCGAGGTGGCGCTCCACAAGTCCGAGGCCATGTGTTTTCATGGCCGCGGGAACGCGCCACCTCCGGGTGGGTCCCAAAATAACGGCGGGAGGAGTTACCATCGGCGTCGAGACGACGATGAAGTACCTAGGACTCGTCCTCGACAGTCGGTGGAACTTCATAGAACACTTCCGACGTTTGGCTCCAAAGTTGGAGAGGACGGGGGCTGCGTTTAAACGCATCCTCCCCAACCTCGGGGGGCCAAACGCCTCCTGCCGGAGGTTATACGCCGGGGTCGTGCGGTCCATGGCCCTCTACGGCGCCCCTGTTTGGGCGCCTAACTGTTGCGGCGTCCCGCTCGGACGCTGCTCATGGCACAGAGGGTCATGGCGATCCGAATGATCCGCGGATACCGCACGATCTCTGGGGAGTCGGCGAACCTCCTTGCCGGATTACCGCCGTGGGATCTGGAGGCGAAGGTGCTCGCGCGCGTGCACAGCATGCGCGCGGAGGCACGTCGCCGGGGCGAAACTCCGCTGCCGCGCCAGATAAGTGCGTGGCGGGATGAGCTCCGGCGCGATCTCATGGCGGAATGGCAGCAACGACTGTCGCAACCGAGGGCTGGGCTCGCTGCCATTGCAGCGGTAAGTCCCCTCTTTGAGGAGTGGCTTGAGAGACGCTACGGCGTCCTCACCTACCGCCTGACGCAGGTCCTCACCGGACATGGCAGTTTCGGGAGGTACCTGTGTCTGATGGGGCGGGAGGAAACGCCCGGGTGTCATCACTGCGAGGACCGCCCTGAGGACACGGTGGAACACACGGTGGAGAATGCCCTTGCGTGGGCTGAGCACCGCCGTCCTCAGGGAAGTGATCGGCGATGGCGACCTCTCGCGTCCGGGCCTAGTGCAGGCCATGATGCGGAGCGAGGGGGACTGGGATGCCGTCTCCTCCTTTTGCGAAGCAGTCATGCTAGCTAAGGAGGAGGCGGGACGCGTGAGGCAGCGAAGCGCTGCCTCCTCGCAACCCAGCCATCGCGAAGGACACACCGGGCGTCGGGGATCGCGGGACGATCTCCGGCCACCGTAAGCGCGGGCCTGCGGACGGCGAGCATGGGTGGCTCCCCGTCCGACCAGAAACAGACCCGAGCGTACGGCGCGTCGCGTTCCGCGCGCGCCTCAAAGAGCCATCAGACCACCACAGATGGGGCCCAATAGGGCCGATGCCGATTCGGAGTCGCGGAGAACCTAACGGGTAACCGGGGCTCCGGCTCGACGTGCAGGAGAAGGAACGGGGTGGTTTTTAGTCAGTAAGAGTCTGACACTCCCTCCCGCCTCACCCAGGCGGGGGCAGTCATTCGATGATTTTCCCCCCTTAAAAAAAAAAAAAAAAAAAAAAAGGGGGTGAACTTATTACTAATGCAGGGGAGCAATAACATAAGTGGCGATAATAAGCACCTTTTATCCTTTCGAAGTATAATTGTCGTAATTTTCTCTTATGCTTTTTTTGGGTAGGAAACGAAGGGTGATCTATATAAAATCATTAGGTGATCCTAATGTTATCATTTTCATCGTGATTAGCTTCGTTGATGGAAACCGGCAACTACAGAGTAGCAATATTACTTTTTCCGAGTTATATGTACTTTCTAAGATTATTTAGGCACCACTGACAAACGGTGAAGGAAAACATCGTTAAGAAACCAGGGTCCTTAGACAAAGTAACATCGCTTAATAGCGAAACGAAAAGTAAATTCGCCATCGTCTCTGAGATAACGATAAACATTTCCTAGCCAATGTAACACTATGGTATCGAAAATCCAGCTGTCAGTGACACTCAAAAAGTTCAAATCGGATCAAACTCGCGAGATATTGATGTTTTAAAACTTTATATAAGAAAGTGAGTGTTGCGTTTAATTGTTTTTAAGTTAAATATAAACGATAATTTTACAGTCGTAAGTGAATAGAGTGTTATTACTTTTAGATCGTTTCCAAAACTTAATGATAATCAAAATAGACTCATTTTATAAGTGACTGGTGTTCAAACGATGATGGATCTCTCTCTATTTCTTATCTATTTTAATATTTAATGATAAAACATGGAATCAAGAGTGCAAGCAAGTCCTGAACAATTCGCAACGCTGCTCGAGTATTGGAAACGTAAGTAAATCTAAGTTTCATTCATGTATGTAATGTAAACAATGACGCGATCTTAACAATGAAGTACCTATATTGAACCGTCGCTGTCTTAACCATTTTTGGCGTCTCTCCCAGTCGGCCTCAGTGTGCAGCCCACAATAAACGCAGGAATGCATTTTTAAATCTATTTGATCTGTATTAGTGTATTGCCTCTAACACAAAATAAATAATAACAGGATCAATAATGAAATTCGGCCATATTGTTTCAATAACTACAACCTTTTAGCATTCGTTTCGTTATCGTTTTTGGCGATCACGATCGAGGCGTTGGCGAACACTGAAAGGTCTGCTTGTCTACGCATTTATATGGAATAAACACGATAACGATTCGTTACTTTATAGTTTCGTTATGAAATATAACATTGTCTACCAAATTGCGATAACGATGCCGATTGACCACGTGACTTAACGCGGCCTATGTCAATCCCATACATTTTAGTCTTAACTAACTTCGTTATCGTTTTTAAATTGTTACTTTGTCTAAGCCCCCTGGGCTTATAATTTCTAATTGTAAGTTTGAAATCGCCAACCCCCATTGAGCAAGCGTGGCGATTAATGCTCAAACCTTCTCCATATGGGAAGAGGCTTTGCTCAGCAGTGGGCATTTTAGGCTATATATATTATCATTATTATCGTGATTACTATAAGGTGATTGATTACTATATAATACTATATTACTATATGGAAACAGCAACTACAGAGTAAACTGTTACTGAGACTGTCCATTGCTGGCCTTTGCTGATTTGCCCTCCAGTGGGCACTTGTATTTGAGTTTGTATGAAATAACTGCCTCGTTGGCCGAGTGGACGCAAGAGCGACTGCAAGGGGTTTCGGGTTCGATACCCGGATCGCGCAAAGTAACACTGTGTTTAAAAAAAAATCCCAGTGGTAGCACTGAGTTTGGAATTGTGCCCGGTATATGGTAATAGGCTCTATTATTATTATCATAACATACATAGTCAAAAGTGGGTATTATATTGTACAGTGGCATTATGTGTCGAAATGTGCACCTCTGCCTACCCCTTATGTATTATGTGTGACATGTTACATCGTGCCGTTTTCTGAGTGCTATGTGCTGTGTACCTTGTATAATGTACACGGTACATGCATACCTACATTATCTATAATCTATATATATAAAATTCAAAGGTGATTGACTGACTGACTGACTGACATAGTGATCTATCAACGCACAGCCCAAACCGCTGGACAGATTGGGCTAAAATTTGGCATACAGATAGATGTTATGACGTAGGCATCCGCTAAGAAAGGATTTTGATAATTTCCACCCCCAAGGGGGGTAAAAAAGGGGATGAAAGTTTGTATGAGACTTTGTCAGTTTTTAACTGATCGGGTTGAAATTTGGCATGCAGATAGATGTTATGACGTAAACATCCGCTGTGAAAGGATTTTGATAATTTCTACCCCCAATGGGGGTAAAATAGGGGATGAAAGTTTGTATGAGACTTTGTCAGTTTTAAACCGATCGGGTTGAAATTTGGCATGCAGATAGATGTTATGACGTAAGCATCTGTTTTGAAAGGATTTTGATAATTTCCACCCCCAAGGGGGTAAAATAGGGGATGAAAGTTTGTATGCGACTTTGTCAGTTTTAAATCGATCGGATTGAAATTTGACATGCAGATAGATGTTATCACATAGGCAACCGCTAAGAAAGGATTTTGATAATTTCCACACCTAAGGGGTAAAATAGGGGATGAAGGTTTGTATGAAGCTTTGTCAGTTTTACACCGATCGGGTTGAAATTCGGCGTGCAGATGGATATTATGACGTAAACGTCCCTTTAGAAAGGTTTTTGAACATTCTCACCCCAAAGTGGGTAAAATAGGGGGTGAAAGTTTGTATGATACTTTGCCAGTTTTAAATTGATCGGGCTGAGACTTTGCATGCATGCAAGTTACTATGACATAGGTATCTCTTTAGAAAGGATTTTGATAAATTCCACCCCTAAGGGGATAAAATAGGGAATGAGAGTTTGTATAAATCTTCTTAGCCGTTGAATTTAGAATCATTGAATCTTTTTGAATTACATTCGGTAAAACGATGATTTAGGACCTGGGTAACGTATGATAGTTTTTTCACAGATGTCTCACGAGAACGGGAACTATGCGTCAATGCCCCAGGACTCTCTAACTCTTAACCACTGAACTTATTCTAGAGAGATTCGGTACAACAATGGTCGATAGAATAGTTTTTATTACTCAAACCTTACGTGATCGGGCACTGTACTGGTAAGATCCCTGCGGGATTATTTATTTATTGAATTAAATCATTTCAAAATAGGTAAATCTTACTTGGGCACTGAATTGATTCTGGTTAATTCTGTCAGAAGTCATTAATCTACGCGGACGAAGTCGCGGGCAACAGCTAGTTACACATATAAAAATGAAACCCGTTTCCTGTTGTCACGCCATAACTTGAGAACGGCTAGACCGATTTGACTGATTATTTTTGTTGTGTTTGTTATCGTCAGGAAAAGGTTCTTACGACAGAAAAGAGTCCTGAAAATCCTACGGGAATGAGAGAAACGGGATGGCGCATACGAAGTCGCGGGCAGAAGCTAGTTTTCTATATAATCTCAGCACAATAAAACACATTGTGTTGGATAGTATTGATGGCTAGTTGGCCAGCTACATACGATTTACAGTTGAGTCTCACTATTAGCTTTTTATCTTCAGTCTTTGATCGATTTACATAAACATTGTAAATAAATAACATTGTATAACATTAGTCTTCTTTGTGTCTACTTTTTACGAGTCTTCATGTTTTTGTTTACATTTAAATGCTTCCTAGGTCTAATCTTTTTGTGTCTTATTCGTAACTATTTGATTTCGTGTAGCCGTAAAACATTTAATCGTGGAATCTCAGTACAGTTTATGATTCAATAGTCATATACTAATTAGATTGAGTATGGAATCTAAATGATTATTAATTTAATCGAAAAGATATTATAACTGGTTATAAAATATCTTCTTTCAGCGGTTTTTGTGTTACAGATAATAATCTACTCCTGATTCAAATATCATCTCGATTCCTTCAGGCGTTTTGAGTTGCAGGGATAACAAACAAACAAACAAATAAACAAACGGTGGCATTATAAATATTAATAGGATAATGCTATAATGACGTAGTGGCCCGGAGGTTTAAAATGCGCGCTTCTCATGCATGAGAGTGTGGGTTTGAAACCTACTAACGGCAAGTACAAATATGACTTTCCGAGTTATATGTACTTTCTAAGTTTATCTAGACACCACTGACAAACGGTGAAGTAAAACCTCGTGAGGCAACCTGGACTTATAATTTCTAAATCTAAGTTTGAATTAGCCAACCCGCTTTGTGTAAGCGTGGTGCTTAATTGCTCAAACCTTCTCCGTAATTCGTCCGTAAAAAAACATTCTCCGTGCAAAAAGAGGCCCTTGGTTAGCAGTAACCACTTACAGGCTGTTGATGATGATAATGAATGCTATAATAAAATTGATAATGATAATTGTTACCTCGCTACCAACCCTTTGTTTAAAAAAATAAAAAATACAGTCTTTTTCACCATAATAAAGCTATCAAAACCACAAATTAACAACACAGGCTTGACTTTTACAGCAAATAATTTCATTTCAGTTTTATGAATCTATTGATTTTCCCTAAGAGCCTACTATGGGTATAAAACTCGATTGTTATCTCTAAGCCGTAAAGTAGTCTATAAAAAGTTGATATAACTATTCACGTGATGTGATCATCCATTCGAGTTTGTGGTTTATAGTACTGGCTCCTGTACTATGTGTAAAGTTTATGAACAATTTATGTCTTATGCTCATATTAAGAGTTATATATTTTTATCTGTAAACGGACGTTTATAGGCATAAATAGGTAAATTATTACGTTTTACTGCCTCTTTGGCCGAGTGGTCGCAAATACGACTGCCGAGTGAGGGGTTTCGGGTTCGATTCCTGGGTCGGGCTAAATACTACTGGGATTTCTAAAAAAAATTACAGTGGTAGCACGGAGTCAGGAATTGTGCCCTGTATACGGCAATAAGGTCACCCCCAATTACAAGGGACTCATAACATAAATAGTGTAACGTAATGTGCCCCCCTGCCTACCCCTTTGGGGATAAAAGGCGTGATATTATGTTATTATGTTTCAGTATCATCTGCACTTCATTTATTAGGACTAGGCAAATGAAATTGGATAAAATGTGGACTACTTTAGACGGTAAAGTTTGTTATAGACATTTGTGTTACATGTTTCACATTTAATTGCTGAATCGATTTCGATGATGATATAGATAATTTTCAGTAAAAGACACATGGAAATGTTTGTGAATTTAATGTCAAAATCTAAAGGTTTTGTACATTAACATGTTGCGGACAGAATCCTGTACATAATAGCAATTCTTTAAATTAAATTAAATTACTTTCACACAGAAAAAAGCGTAAAGGAACGAAATGTGCCAAAAACAGTTACTGTTCGTTATTTCAACAATAAATAAATAATTCATTGTTCTTCTTATATTGAGTTTTTAATGAATATTTACGGAGCCTTTGGTCCGCTTTCAATGTGCCGTAGCTACGAATTTGCTTAAACAAGTACACTCGATGTCGCAGCAAATTGAACTGTATTGCAGAACAAATGGTATTGAAAAAATAATTACTGTTTTTATTGAAATAATATACATTTTTTGAACAGTGTATCGGATGCGCGGTTTTAATTAATTTTGATGAAGTTGTTGTGATACCTATAATTATGTATGTTTTACTGTTTATTTTGTTAAACTTGTGTTTCTTTATTAACAACTTTATTTTTGCTACAGAATCTTAATAGTATAATTATATAGTACTGACAACGCATGCCAACAAAGCCGAATGTATAATGTTTTGTCATAACATATTGTACCATCTTATTCTTATGTACCTACATTCTAGCAAATAAAGATTATTATAATATTATTATTCCATATATTTATTAAAATTCTCTAAAAATTACATTTTAAATACTACTTACAAAACAAAAAATATATTTAAAAATATAAAAATAAGGAGCCGACCAGTAGCGGGAGCATGGTCCAAGCTACCGGTGCGCAGTGGTTAGGGCTCCAGAGACGACTATCGGCACAATGAAATCCGAATCCACATTCCACATTTTGACAACCTCGTGAACACTTTAATAATAACATAACATAACATCACGCCTTTTATCCCCGAAGGGGTAGGCAGAGGTGCACATTATACCACTGTACAATATAACAACTACTTTTCACTATTAATGTTATGAGTCCCATGTAATAGGGGGTAAGCCTATTGCCATATACCGGGTGAAATTTCAGACTCCGTGCTACTACTGATATTTTTTGAAAAATCCCAGTACCTAATACTTTGCTCGACCCGGGAATCGAACCCGAGACCGCTTGCCCGAGTCGCATTTGCGATCATTCGGCCAACGAGTCAGACATTTATTAGGCAGGCAGTTATTGAATTACGTAGTATGATAATGGCTAGTAATAATATCAAGTCAGGAAAAACTTTATTGAGTTTTATGAATAGAAATAATAACACAACTACTACCTAGCAAAAAAGTATCCAATATGTAAGTCAATAAAATTGATTTTTCGTGGCAAAAATGTCTTTATTTCGTCTCTTATATACATAACTAGGAAAACAGCAACTTTCATTTCCCAGATATCGGCAACATCGACAGCTGAGCTAGTAATAAACCCGTTGTGTCAAGCACCACTTCGGTTAATGTCAACAGTCCAATGATTGGGGCTACAAACTGTACCAATTTCTGTCAGCGAGAGCCATTTCTGTACCAACCTTCAAAAGGGGTTCGTACTGATTACACTGGTATTGTAATATGTACTTTTTGGTGAATTGAAAACTATTGTTGCGATAGGGATAAGTATTGTGGGTTTTTATTGTAAAATTATTATTATATATTTGATGATTATACATAGTGATTGAATAAAGTAGGTCGGAATGTTCACTAGCAGTTGACTGTTTAGGTGATTTGTATCGCTTGACATGGTTGCCGTATGTAGTGATTATATTGTGGTTGTATTAAATTGCCGTAGCGGTTGGCCCTATGAGGTGGCTGGCCGCGCGGTCAACCGCTAGTGCGTAAGGAGACTTTTTTTATAAAGAAGCAGATAAAGGTTGAAGCTGATTTTTATACGACACTGAACCTTTTTTTAATTACGTTAAATAACTATCGTGAGACATACTAAATTAACCCCTATGTAGTTCGAAATTAGTAGAGCTTTTCTCAGCTTGACACGTGAGTAACCCGCGATTTTAGTTAATTATGTTAAATGTTGTAATGTTAAAGTACAGGGTCCAATCTGAAACGTTTTAAGGAATAAACTGAACTAATGTTTATTATAAATGTGTGCCTTTTCTAACATCCATTTTCTTTTTTCAGGTACAAAAGTGCAGTGAGAAAATAAATGCAAGTGTTTGTGTATAAAATGTGTTCCAGTTATCAAGTGTAGTGTTGTGTTAGTGGGGTGCCGCGGTGCGCGGGCGCAGGCTTGGTGTCGCAGGCCGCCGCCAAGATGGCGCTAAGTTGACAACGGCGATCGGCCGCGCCTCACGCCGCTGCACCGAACATAAGACAGGTTTGATTTTAAATCTTTTGTATTTGCCCTTTTTTGTGTTTGTTCAGTCTCTTTCTTGCGAATTTGCTAAAGAAAAATAATCTCTTTATGAAGAGATTAGGGTAAAACCGGGATAGATGCCCCACTTTTTGAAATATGCTTCTAATTTAAAAAATATTGGTTTTACATAAATAATACCTATGAATGTAACTAGTTTAATTCTTTATGTTTTACTGTGATTGGTCTATTTGGACCTATAAACTACCCATTTTACAGAATTTAGCTTTTTGTAGACCTCCATTTTTGGGGATAGATGCCTACCCCTATGGATAGTTGCCCCACCTTGAAAATACTAACAAGGATAGATGCCTACGGTGCAGGATAGATGCCCTTCATACTATATAAGTATTTTATGTTAATATTATTTATCAATTTTTTGGCTTTATTTTATTTGAATTGAAAAGTATTTTGCAGCTTTTAAAATCTTTTTATTGTCATTGTCATTAAAGATAAGATAAATAAGATAAATTTTAATTAAAACTATAACAATTAAATTCTAAAAGTATTTGTTCAACAGTAATATGTATTTTAAATCCTTATTATTAAATATTAATACCTAATTAAGTTTCAACAAGCAAAATCATAAAAGTCATTCTTTCTTAAAAATTAAAATAACTAAATAAATATCATCATAATATTTAACCGGACAGTGCTTTAATATTTCCACATCTCGAGCAACTATTTCTGAAAAGTGTACAGGTTTCATGTAACCAGTTACACATTGAATCCAGTCGGATTTAGACTTTGTTTGTTCATAGTTTTCAAAGCATTCTAAGCAGTTAATTTATTTATATTTTAGGCCCACCCTGCCCATCAATTTTAGTGTTCTTTACAAGCAAACTTTTATCCCCATGATTTTTCTGTCCATTTTCTCCATAGCTGGCTGCAGTTGTACTGTAGTCCAAGAACATACTCGAGCTTACACTCTTTCCTTTATTTTGTATTTTCGTGGCATAGTTCTGCTATAATCAGTAAAAAGACCAAAAACTTAGTCAAAAGTAAATCAATATAAAGTATAAATACCTATACATAAACACATGAAAAATATATTAAAAATATACAAGGTGTTGTTTTAAAGCCGCGTCATTTTCTAGGAGGTAACTCGGCTATCGATTCTGAGTCTGAATCAATAAAAAAATATGTTGGTAAATATTTTTCATTTTTCTGTAATTTACGGAAATCCGTAATTATATATAGCGCGTAATTATAATAGCTTTATAACGCGGCTTAACACACACAAACTCAAACATGTAATTGATATTATTCCTAATTCCATAAAACTCGAATAACTTAAACAATTTATTATAGCCATATTTTTAACTATTGACCTGAAATTTTCTCTTACATTGAACCTATATGACTTCTGTGACATGCCCCCGAGAAATGACACGACTTCAAAACTACACCTTGTATATTCAAAGCACTTATAATACAATCAGGATATACATGGTGTATGGAGGGATAGACGCCCCTAGGGGCATCTATCCCGTTAAAAATCAGGGCAACTATCCTCTAGCTCTAGGTGCCCAAGTATTTTTTAAATAAATAAAAAAGAAAAAAGCGATTATTTACATCAAAATGTATATCTTCATGAAACAATATATTGACGTAATAAAAAATATGGCGGAATTAATATCTACTTAAAAAGTTATACAACAGCAAATACTCACCTTTAAAATTTTTACGCATTTGGTAATTTCGCCGCGGAGATGAATTCATATACGAACGAAACGCATCCTCACCGCTTGACGGTGTGTGGCTAACTTAGGTGCGGGGTGCTTGCGGTTTTTAGTTATACGGTTGTTTCTTAATCGCGAGCTTAGGAAGTTAGGTTTTTAAGAAATGGGGCATCTATCCTACTGAGGCATCCATCCCGGTTTTACCCTATAATCTCTTTAGCAAATTCGTATGGGGGTGTGTTCACCGTTCATCCACACAATGAAACGAGGATTAAAAAGAAAAAAAATCGTCTAAGGAAAATATTATTATAGTCAGATCCAAAATAGATTTTTTTAATAATTCTACTACGAAGGTGTCGTGCAATGGAACATTTTATACATTCATAAAAAAGTAAAAGGGAATCAACAACCCATTACAATGTGCCGGCTCATTTTAAACTCAAAAACCACTCCCAAAAGGTGCAAATCCAATTTCTAGCTCAATTCGAACCCAGTTGCAATGCAATACCTGTTTCCTAATTTCGGCGCTAATTATGGCGTCATCTCCGTTTGTGCTGGGAGCTAAGTGGATACAGTGTGATGTTCAGCAAAGGATATAGGGTTGCAAATCTAGAGTACAGGAGTCATTTGGATTTCGGGAGTAATTTTGGACCAATATCTAGCTGATGATTACTTTGGAAAGAGATGGTAGAGTTTTTCGACGTTGTCATCTAAAAACTGAACTAATAAAAACGTCTAATGTAAGTTAATACGTTGATATATCGTACTGAAAATGTCCAAAATTTGTTCATACAAAAGTAGTCTTAAGACTTTGGAAATAAGGTCTATAATAGTGGAAAGCGGTCACCGGTGCCCGTTTGGGGATTGAAAAGTTCTAACATAATCTGATATGAGTGCTAAGTATATGTATTTTAATATTATAAGTAGATTCAGACGTAATTGCTACGCCGACAATTTCTTTTTTATCATCTAATTAAATGTTTTAAAATATTTAATGTATTGTAATAATTACGGAATTTCAGAGATAAGGAAATGTATATCATTCTAGTTTCAAAAGTGAAAATCATTTATTTCAATTAGACCAAAAAGGCACTTTTGAACGTCAACAATTTTTTTTAAAGAAATGCTATTTCTTCGTTTCAAGGTATAGATTCCTATGGAGAAAAACGAGTAAGAAACTTCATAGGTTAATTAAACCATTAACTCAAACATTAAAAATTACGGCTGGAATTTAAAAACTCTTTGTATCTATGGAAAGACCATGAACACAACATACATACCTCCTTGCTTCTAGCGCGTGTATCCAATCTGGGATTACATCCGTGTATCTGTGTGTGTGTCCTTTGATGTATTCATGTTAGTCGTCGGTATCGACACTATATGCGTCATGTGATCAATAGTGCACCTGAAGCGGACTGGAATTTAAGCTGTGTCAGAAACAGGATAGATGCTGTATTATTCATGCAAATTATTTTGAGGATAGATGTATTGTTTGTCATTTTCATCATCATAATATAAACATTTAACTAAAATCGCGGGTTACTTACGTGAATATACTGAGAAAAGCTCTACTAGTTTCGAACCACACAGGGGTTTTCCCTCATGAGCAGCGTGCGCGGTCGCGGCGACGTCGCGCAGCTCACGATATACGATTCACGTGAATAACTCGCGATTTTAGTTAATTTAGTATGTCTCATGATAGTTACTATAAAAAAAATATAAACATTGTCATTTTTCCAAGAAATAATTTAAGAGAGTATCTTAGAGCATCTTAGAGCTACAATAATATGGATACTAAGGGGAAAACCTGATTGTTTTACATGTAATACGTATTGATGTGTAAAACTTTAAGTTTATATACCTACCTATGTAGTTAACTAATCTAATCTCATCTTAATTAAAACTCATTTGTCATTGAGAAAATTTCTTCAAACATTAGAAACGACCTAAATAATAAATCATTTCTACACTGAGTTGATCTTGTAAAACCAACTCCTTAACATGCATACAACACTCTCAAACATTACCGTAACGACAACATGTAACATGTAACACGAACATGAACATGAAAATGTTAATAAAACATGTTACGAGAACAATGTTACAACTGACATTTGATGCACGATCTCAAAATATGATCACGTCGTATTTCAATAAATGTCATTCATAAAACGACACGCGTCTTACGATGATTTTACGAGTAAACGTAGCATTATACTTGGCGTACATAATGTGATGCTATTTATATGCTAAGGGGGTAAGCAGAGGTGCACATAACAAATGTAATATGTACCTAATTTTCGCTAGTGGGGTTATGAGTCACATACAATAGGTGTTATGCTATTTTATATGTGCACCTTTGCTGCTAAAAACACGATTTTATGTTATATTTCACACGCGACAAAAGAAAAACCTAAATTTATTTAGTTTTTTATCAACATAAAATAGTTTCTGTACCTACAAAAATATATGCATGTGTATAATTATGTACATATGTTTTGTATGCAAGACATCAAATATTAATCAATTCTACATTACGTCTTTATACCCAATTTCATAAGAATCATATACCTCACAATTTCCTAATCCCCATCTCAACGTGGGAACATATAAAACACTCTTAAAACGTTTTACACCGAAATTCAAAGCCAATTTCATTCGCTGACTTTGTAAACAATATCAAAAAGCCTTCAACCACTTCAGAGAGACGTTGCGACCTACCTGTTGAGTAATTTATGCGAGTTCCCCGTCAGATATCGATGTACCTATTGAAATTCAAGTCGGAGTGTAGTCAAGATAAAATCTCTCGGGCATATTGCTTTGTATTACGAAAAAGGCGACATAAAGCCTAGGGGATTGTAATAAATCAACACCCTGTATATAGTTTACTGCCGGTCGTAAACCCTGCAAGCTGTTCTCAATGTTTTTATACAGCGGAAAAGAACCATTAGTGATTATTGTAATGGCTCGATTGATTTCGTAGCGGTGCTACGAAAAGCGTAGTAGCGTCGTAGCCGTCTGCTACGAAGTGACATATAATTTGACGTGCAATGTGACATATTCACCGTATCCTATAATTTTCATATTTACTGTTTAAGACGTTTGATAAAATGAATACTTAGAAGTTTGTGACTGTTGTTATTATTCATTTAACTTCATTACAATACTACACGGGTGCAATATGCTTGTATTATGCATATAAATCTTGCCCCGGAGGACTTAACGGGTTGCCGGGGCTCCGGCTTGAAAGGCAGGAGTAGGAACGGGGTGGTTTTTAGTCAGTAAGAGTCTGACACTCCCTCCCGCCTCACCCAGGCAGTCATTCGATGATTTTCCCCCCTTAAAAAATACACCTTCCTTAAGAATCACTCTATCTATTAATAAAAACCGCATCAAAATTCGTTGCGTAGTTTTAAAGATCTAAGCATACATAGGAACAGACAGACGATGGATAGCGACTCTGTTTTACACTATGTAGTGAAAATAAATTTTCTATTAAACATTTAAAAAAAAAACTTACAAAATTAGGTCACCTCTCAAAATAAACAGAACAGTCCATACAATTCTTATGATGCACCATATCGTGTGTCCCACAACCATAACACACATGCGAGGGTACTTTCTTTCCTCATAAACCTCTATAAACGTGGTTACACACTACATTTAGGTACACGTGTGTCGGTGTATTTGATAAGTTTTATGGTATAACCTCGTCAATATATCGTCCGGCCATGCGAATTATGTGAGGAATCTTGTTGAAAGCTCTTCTAATATGTGATTAATATGAAGATACTTGCTATAACTATATTATGTCTTAGCTGCCTTATAGATAAATGGTATTTAACGGATAGTCGAACAATTAATTACGACCTTCTCCTTTTTAAAAGGCCGGCCGGCATCTCAATTGTCTCTCCTCTGGTGTTCCGGGTGTCCATGAGTGGCGCTGATCGCTTACCATTAGGTGATCCATCTGCTCGTTTTCTTCCTATTCAAGTTTTGTACAGATGTATCAATATCGATTCCATATCACTTTTTATTTAAACATCCTATACGTACTTTAGTATTTAAATGATACTTAATATTATATTGACGTATCACTGAGTCAATCAATCAATCAACAGCCTATAAGTGACCACTGCTGACCAGAGGCCTCTTCTCGCACGGAGAAGGTTTGAGCATTAATCGCCGGGATCGGCGATTTCAAATTTATAATTAGGAATTATAAGCTTAAGTTTCCTCACGATGTTTTCCTTCACCGTTTTTGAGTGGTGTCTACATAGTCTTAGAAAGTAACTAATTCAGAAAAACTCCCATTGGTACTTGCAATTGGTAGGTTTTAAACCCGTACACTCATTCGTGAGAAGCGAGCGTCTAGCCTTCGGGCCACAACGACTCTATCACTAGTAATGCTGAATATCATGGCAAATCTGTTTAGATTCATCAGCTAGGTTGAGTCTCATAACTGATCTGCAGCGAAACTGAACATAATATTTAAAAACTAATTTAAATTATTGATTAAATGTAAAAACTCCTGAGTCACACCTGCAATCTGCACCACTACCTTATACCGTTAAATGAAATAATGTCCAAAGGAAAAGAATTAACAATTGCCACGTAATATTCAGAATCGTCATAGTACCGTGTCGTCGGAAACGAAAAGCTCGCTTCATTAAACACCCTTAGAATTAAAGGTAGAAGGTCTTTAGCGACATGCAAGCTAAATTACACCTTACGCCCTTCAGGAAGTAATTCTACACAATCTGATTACAAGTGCCCCATGTGTGTAGGTAATTAGTCTTGAAACAAAACAAGGTTTAACAAGTTTGAATCGGTTTGTGACATGTTGAAACAGTTGAAAATTGTGTGTTCGAATGTGGTGGGAAGATAAATGGTTTTGAGAATTACACGGTGATAGGAAAGTCAGATTTCCTTGTTTGTGGGTGTTGATTTCTAAATAATAATGTAATGTAGAAAATTATTTGGGTGTTACATTGTTCTCGCACAATCGAACCAATAAAACTGTGTAACTGGAGAATTGTATTGTAAACCTGATTGGAAAAGAGTAACCTATGGAGTTTCTTGCTCGTTGTTCTCCATAGGAATCTACACCTTGGCATGAGCAAATGGCTTCACTTTTAAATTTCTATTGCTGGTGTTCAAAAGTGCCTCCCTGGTCTAATTGAAATAAATGATTTTGACTTGACTTACATTTTGGTGTAAAATTTTATATTTATGCCTCTGGTTCCAACGCGGCCAGTTGCTGAGTGACGACCTCGGAGGGTTGGTTTTCAAGATTTTTTTATCGACAGCCAAATTCTTAAAGAAGGCTTCATATCCAATAAAATATTAATCTTTACCAGCATGGATTAAATTTCAATTGTAAAAAAGTGATAAGAGTAACTAAATGGAGTATTTTGCTCGAATTTTTTCTTCAAAACCACTTTTCAACAAACAGCTCTTCTAAATCAATACAACTTTAAAATCTCTTCGACTAAAAGCTATTTTAAATAATACGGATCTCTAACACATTAGGAGTTTCATGAATTATACCCAATCTATCAAGAACCTTTCTTTTTCGCATTACTTAAAGTGTCGATAAATCTTTTCAATTTGAACAGATTCAGCTAAACACATTCAAAAGATCAGTCCTTAGATAAAGGAGGTTTTTTAAAGGACAACCCGTCGAACGAGATAATTTATTTACTCTCTTTTCTGTCTTTATTTTTCGTATTATCTGATACAATTTACTTGACTTAATGGAAAGTATTAGAGAGATAGTCAGGGTATAGCTAGCAGAAGTGAACTTGATCGGGGGCCGTCGTGTCTTTGGTTGTGGGAATAATCTAGACCAATCACGGACGAGTATGCGATCGAGTTTAGAACTCTTAATCTAAACATTTTTTTAAGTGGGAACTTCATTTTTTTTCAAGTGAGGGAAATCATCGAATGACTGCTCCCGCCTGGGTGAGGCGGGAGGGACTGTCAGACTCTTACTGACTAGAAACCACCCCGTTCCTTCTCCTGCACGTCGAGCCGGAGCCCCCGGTTCCCCGTTAGGTTCTCCGCGACTGGGAACTACACTAGGATTTTGTGATGGTATTGATTAATATTATTGAGAAACTGTACGAAGCTCAATACCTTTGTATTATGCCCCTATTACATGAGATTTTGCTTTGGTAGAAAATGTCCAAATTTTTCATACATACTACGAACGCGTCAACAAACCTATCTTACTCCTGGCATTTTACAATTTATTTAAGTACTGAGTCTTCTGGTATAAACAAAAGACGAACGAACATAAATAGTAAACTTTGCTATATAAACAAATTACGAACGAGAGCCTGCATATAACCTAACCCTGCACACATATCAATCAAGAGCAAAAGGCATCAATAACCATTTCCTATGATTTTATAATAATAGTACTTATTATAATGTTACAGTTGATTCAAAATTCTATGTAAGTAATTATGTATTTTACAAAGATCTTCTTTAAGTTATTTTCTTAGTACTTCAGCTTACACGGGTTGCAGAATTGTTTTAATTTAATTAGAAGTCTACTCATTAAGAAATAGCTTGCCTACTGTACCTGTCGTTTTCTTTTTATTTTTATAAACAGAGCCCTTTGTTTTCGCTTCCAGTTAAAGAAAATGAAGGTTAGTAAGCAATTTGTGAGTTATTTTCTAGAAAACTAATTAGACAAACACAATAAAAAACAATATTATAACACTGTCTTTATTGACATAGAAAAATAATGCTAGTGGAAAAAAAGATGAAAGGTGTTTCAGGTGTCAAAGGGCGACGCCGATTGCTTACCATCAGGTGATCCGCCAGCTCGTTTACCGGCTATCTCATAAAAAACAATAAACATGGTCTTCCAACTATAATATAGCAAGACTATACGGAACTTAACTATTATTTTGTATGAAACCTTAAAACCTCAGATACGTCAGTGTGTCTTAGAGCTCAACTTTGATGTCGTACAAGATTATATGCAGCCAATGTTAAGGCTATAAAGGAGTAAGCTGAGCTCAAAAGGACTTAGTTCCTCTGTCTTAGAGGCTCAGAGCTGGCCATGTAGTGAGGTCCATACAAGTAGGGAGAGTTGTGTTGTTGTATTTTTAAATTGGACTATATTATTAATGTTATCGTTATCTATTGATAAAATCTTAAGCAAAGAGGTCTTGATTTCTATTTCTGGTCTAGTTCTATATTTGATTTCGATTTTTTTTTTATTTTAAACATTGGAAACAATGACAAAACAGACATAAAGTTCCTTTATGTCAAGCAGTTATCATTATTCAGTAACAATCATTTAAATTATGAACTGGTTTACAAAAATACAAAAATATTTTTCCATTTTTATTTCTAACAACGTAAAAACGTGTCCGATTCCGTATTCATTATTTCATCAGAGGGCTTAGTACGAGTTTCTTTTTCGTTTAAAGTAATCGAAACGAGACGGCGTCCGGCCCTCTGATTGGTTGGTTCATTGCAGCCGGCCAATCACAGCGCCGAACGCGTACTCGTTTCGATTACTTTCAACGTAAAAGAAACTCGTACTAAGGCCTCAGAAACCGGAGCAAAACTTTGTTTTGTAGAAAATATCATTAATTTCTCAACCATTTCTTCCCCTTTTACACGAAAGCGAAACATCGAATATTTTCATTCATTTTAGCGAATAAAAAAATCTATTCCCCTGACAAGTGAAAATCAACCTTCTAGTACAAAATTTACGATCGAATTTTCAGTGTCAGACCTAAATCTGGATATTTGCAGGCTTCGGAATAGGGTGTTATGACGAATTTCGCGTTTCTTGCGAACTTATCGATGTAAATTGTTAGAACGTGCTACGCGACAGGTTGTATGTGACGTTTTGTTGCATTGGAACGTGTTGCTAGCGACATACGTGTTGCCAGCGACAAACGTGTTTGCTATCTATTTCTCTAGTTATCTTTGAGTTTCAATTTTAGTAACGTGTAGGCAAAGGTGACTCGATATACGGTCTGCTAAGGCGTGTTGGTATTAGTTTGTTTTATCGATTTGTGAACGGACCAAGATATTACCGAATTCATTTTACTCTATAGTAATAGTTATTTAGTGTTCTAAAATATGTATATTGTTACATTTTAGTTGTCAGCCATTTCATCTTAATGAATGTAATCTGTTTAGTAATTTATAATATTACCTAAATATATTATTGGATCAATGTATAAAAACACAAAGACTGCCTCGTTGGCCGAGTGGTCGCAAGTGCGACTGCCGGGCAAGGGGTCTCGGATTCGATTCCTGGGTCGGGCAAAGTATTACTGGGTTTTTAAAAATCTCAGTGGTAGCACGGAGTCTGGAAATGTGCCCGGTATATGACAATAGGCTCACCCCCTATTACATGGGACTTATAACATAAATAGTGGAACGTGGGTGTTACATTGTACAGTGGCATTAAGTGCCGAAATGTGCACCTCTGCCTACCCCTTCGGAGATAAAAAGGCGTGATATTATGTTATGTATAAAAACAAGTCTGACACCATTTTACCGAAAATGTTTGAATTTGCTTTTTATTTTATCAAAAAACTAAAACCGTACCTTAGTATTCAGAATTTACTAACACATACATAATATTCTCTCGATTCATAATTCAAAAAGTGCGTAGATAGGCACATTTACCCAAATATTTTAGGTGTCAGTATAATGAAATATTAAGCTCGTAAATTAGAGAAAATATCTTAAAAAGTATGTCAAGTATTTGCAAACAAAATAACTTTGTGAAGAATGTTGATAAACATAGTTATATTTAATGGAGGTGTTTGCGACCACTTTCTATTAGACTGGCTTTCTATACGAACTTAATATTGAAAAAATACAATATTTATGCTTCTTTATCCCTAGAAGATTTTTTTTTAATAATTTTTCATATAAAACATTACAGGTTACTAGGGTTTTCTCCTGTGTCGTTGATGCGTTAACAAGCATACAAGTCATATACACTATACATAACACCCAGACCAGAAACAACAATTTGTGGATACGAGAGTTGCTTCCTGCAGGAATTGAACCCGCTACACGTTGTGCGGCAGTCAGTTGTCCAGCCACCACACCAACTGTGCAGTCATAATCTCTTTTAATTTAGTAAGTAGACTGGGTATGTTATCTCATAATTAGGCACTAAATATTTATTGTATTAACTGCTCTAAGGAGGCCTAATCGACAGTTTCTTTTTTACATAAAGTATGTACATGTTTTGTAAAATGAACTCTCAAAAAAGGAATTCACAAAAAAGAAGATTGCAACATACAAAAATCAGCAAAATCGGTTCAGCCGTTCTCAAATTCACTTTTTTCGGACTGACAAAAACGTCATTTTTCTATGAATTTTGTACGAGATTGTGTATTGTGACGTCACGCTTTTTAGCGTCAAACAGCGTATACTGAAATAAGTATTTATTTCTTAAAATTTTGCTAGAAAAATACTAAAATTACGTCGGTTATAAAATCAATTAATGAGAGAGTGATTATTTTTTAATATTTTATTGCTAGAACAGTCGAAATAATTATTTTTGACTAAAGAAAGTACCCAATTTCGTAAATAGGTAAATCGAGTATCCAATATGACTCTACATAGTTTTAAAAATTAACATGTTGCCATGGAAACGCACCTTAACATTAAATGCCACTTGCACAGCGTTTCCTATCCATTAGACATAATCCCAGTGTCTTAAAAATCCTTTACAAATAGATTGTACCCATAGATAGTGAGACAGAAACAGAAATACATAGTCACTCTATCTTTCTCTATCTTTTTTCTTTTGGTAGCTTCCCTTTAGTCAAATACTGAGAAAAACGTTCTATGTTGATACTTATATTTTAATACGCAACGTAGAAAAGGTACTGGGATTATATTTCTTGATATTTGTTGTTTTTTTACTCTTACTCGTTTATTTGTTACCATTATACGAACAGTGGTCATATATCCGAATCAATGATACCTACATCGTAGATTTAAATTTTGAATCGTAACATATTGTCCAGAAATAATAAACATAACGTCACGCCTTTCTTCCCCGAAGGAGTAGGTAGAGGTGCACATTACGGCACTTAATGCCACTGTACAATGTAACACCCACTTTTTACTATTTATGTTATCAGTCCAATGTAATAGGGGGTAAGCTTATTGAGAAATAATATTGAGCTCGAAGATAATAACTGCCACCGTGAAGCCAGGACACAGAAGATAATCCTGTATCTTAACTTTCAAAATATTATATCTCTGCCTATCCTTTCTTACATTTTGAAAGAGTAAGCCATCTTATTGATAGTTACATAAAGAATTATACTTTATAAGAATTATAACTTTGTAAGTATAAGTCAAAGTCAAAATCACTTCAATTAGACTGGAAAGGCACTTTTGAACGTCAACCAAAAAATTAAAAGTGAAGCTATTTGCTCATTCCGAGGTGTAAATTCCTATGAAAATATATATGTAACTAGGATCAATACGGTTCTATTAGTAACGGATTATTTGATTAAAAGCAAATTATATGCTTTGGTTATCAGTAATCCGATTAGGAGTGAAGTGCATCAAAGAGAAATAGTGTATCATGGAACAGTTATTGGAAAATAAACATTATTACTTCGTAGCGAAGTAGAGAATATTATTTTCTATTTTATCTTATAAGAACTTCTCGGAATCGAATCGGATTATATATTTTTATTTGAGTTTGTATTTAGTCTGTGGTAGGTTCTCTTCTAAATAGTTTTTGCTTTGAGATTCGAGATGAGAAGAAGAAATTATTTATGTTCTACGCGTATTCACATACACATCAGTTGAATATGAGATCTTGGAATTGATATAGAGGCCATTTAGAACACTTTCGGATTGGAAATTTAACTTCATACATCGTGAATACAAAATGGCTGATATTTTACCTGAACAATTTTTAATCAAACTTAAATCCTAATGCAACCAAACATAAAAATATGTTTATACTAGCGGCCCGTCCCGGCTTCGCACGGGCATTAAACATTACATTTAGATTTTTTAATTTTAACACATTCATAATAATAATAATAATAAGCCCGCAGGGCACCTTGAGGCGAGGTGACGGGCATTAGCGATCCCGCGGGCTACCAACATCCCGAGTGCTCCAGGGAGAAGTCACCGTTCCTTCTTCTCCGGCTTGCCTTAATTGGCTGGCTGGAGTGAAAGATGACAAAGAAACAGGTCTCCCACCTCTAGCTTGCCTTCATTAAAAATTCCTGTGGATAATGGACTGCATCTTCAATATTCGTTACAGTGTCGATCGATTTGTATGTTTTTGTTTGGCCGGGGACTTTTTGAACAATCAGATTGTTTATTTCATTGACAGTATCATTCTTAGGTGATACTATAGCCCGAGAACACAGCCAATGAAAGTCTCTTTCGTGAAAATTCTGGATATCAGGGTATACAGAATCTATTAAATTTTCCAAATTATGGAGTATTTGGCCTAGAGACTCATCCAGAAGAATGTCACAATGACCGCTTAAATTTGGAGTTGGAAAAATTCCTTCCCCAAGTTTTAGCAGTTGCTGTGGGAAATCGCTATCAGTGATTCCATGAAGATGAGCTCTCATATTTGTCCTTAATTTTAATGTTTCAATCGTAGTCCATAAGGGAGATGATTTCAAACATGCCTTGATGATATCTGCTCGCGTGCCTCTGTTAATAACGGGGAGAGTCTGTCGAAAATCTCCAGCAAATACAAAAGTAATCCCGCCCATGACTGCAGAGGAGTTCCTTAGATCCTGTAAGGTTCTGTTCACGGCCTCTATATGTGCTCTATGGCTCATCGTGCATTCGTCCCACATAATCAATGAGGCGTCTTGTAGTAATTTACCAATAGGTCCATTTTTGCGGATGGAACATGTAGATTGTTGTTCAAGATTGACGGATAGTGGAAGTTTAAAAGTAGAATGAGCAGTTTTCCCATCCTTCAAGAAAGTTGCAGCAATTCCTGAGGAAGCAACTGCTATTGCTATCTTCCCTGATTGTCTTATCTTAGCAAGTATCAAATTTGCAAGAAACGTCTTTCCCGTTCCACCAGGTGCATCCAAAAAGAAAACTTTTCTTTTGTCATGAATGACGCTATCGACTATAGTTTCAAAAGCATGTCGTTGATCTGGGACTAACTTTGGCAGGTTTTCATTGACAAAAGCGGTCAAATTATTTGTATCATAGCGATGAGTCATAGTCTCTGCTGCATTGCTTTCTGTACGAACTGATGATGGTAATCCGAAATCACTTATTTTTTAATTTTTTTTTAACTCGTGATATCTTTTGAATGGATTGTCAGAATCGAATAATTCAAAAAGTAATATAAAGATATTGAAGCAGTCTTAAATAATACATCATTTATTTTGATAAGGGTTAATACCAAGGTACAAATAAAGAGCTTTTTGTAGCGGTGGTATTTTAATTTCTTTTTTTCAATAAAAAACGCTTATTGTGACATGACTGTAATAGTTAGAGATATGCTGCCGCTGATTTTTTGTAGATAATGGTGTGTTCTAAAAAAATGTAGTATATCATTTTGTTCTATCATCAATAGTTTTCGCAGCGCACGCGATGTAAGGTAGTTTTTTGATATTTTTTTCACACCTTGGATTACGTTATCGTAATTTTAGTAAGGATGCCTATTTTTTTTGAAAATGAAATATAGCCTATGTCACTCAGGAATAATGTAGCTTTCCAACAGTGAAAGAATTTTTCAAATCTGCCAAGTAGTTTCGGAGCCTATTCAATTCATACAAACAAACAAAAAATCAAACCTTTCCTCTTTATAATATTTGTATAGAAAACAAATTACCAACATATGCACAGAACCTTTTTAAATATTCCGGACACCTTCCACAAAAATCTCCATATATCTAAATTCACTTTCAAGTTTAATAAGACTTCACTCCAAATAGTCCATCACTCACTGACCACTTCAAATCGCGAGGGATCTAGAGTCCACGAGATGCATGACTTACTCAGGTACGTACCGTTATGGTGCGTACAGATTATAAAACTATGTTGTATGAAACATGTTTAACTAATGTATAATTTATTAGCATTTAATAATTGAGAAAACTTCCAATAATTTTTAGTTGGAACGGGACTCTTGTTCATAAGCAGCTTTTCTCTGTTAATTCACGTGAGTAAAACGTTATTTTCAACCTGGAATTCGGGTATTATAAAGCATGTTTTATTTAACAATATATTGATTTTTTACAAATATTTCTTTCGATACAATCTAAATCCTCCGCAAACGTCGGTCACCAGTGACCCCCATGGCTTTTAATGTGTTAAGAATTTAAATTAAATAAATATACATATAGAACTTAAAATATAAATAACTAAAAACTAAAATATCCACACCTTAAACAGTAATAATAATAAAAATGCTACATAAGGCATCAAAAAAGATAATTATATATTTCAATATTGTTATATATTATAAAGTTTATATATCCCATACAGTGTACACGTGTTATAAAATACAAGTTATACAACATGTTGCATGATCTATACGCACCTTTATAAATCATATTATTGGGTCGTAGTTTGACAAAGTGGGGCGTTGAGGCACGCTCCCTCCTCCTCATGGGTCCTCCGCTCAAGTACCGCTGATTTCGCATTCGACTCTTGCTTCTTGCAAATAGGGATGTATATTTTTTAAAGGCTGTTAAATTGATTAGAGGTGTTGGTAAAATATTTGTACATTTTCTCGTAGAGTATGCTCAAAGTAGAATTTTCGGAACTATTTGACTATATCTATAACTAGCTACTTCCGCGCGGTTTCACACGCTTTGCTCAGTTCCTATTGGTGGTAGCGTGATGTTTTATACCCTATAGCCATCCTCGATAAATGCGCTATCTATACAACACAAAAAGAATTATTCAAATCAGACTTGTAGTTACGGAGATTAGCGCGTTCAAACAAAAAACAAACTCTTCCGTTTTATCTAATAGTATATGATATACAAATAAATTGTTGTTCGTTAGAATCGCTAAAAGTCGAAAACGGTTGAACAGATTTGACAAATTTTGCTCGTGAATTATGTGTAGAAGTCCAGGAAAGCTTTAAACGGTGAGAATAAAAAAAACAACACCATTGAGGTAGTACAAAGTCTGCGAAGTCGGCTAGTTCAGAAATAAAACAAAATATTATATTATTTCTATACATATATTATTATGGCATTTAGATATACGAGTGGTGACCCAAAATTGTTACTGAAATAGTCTAACAAATAAGAAATCACATAAAATAACATAACATCGCGCCTTTCTTCCTCGAACGGGTAGGCAGAGGTGCATATTATGACACTGTACCATGTAACTCCCACTTTTCACTATTTTATGTTATGAGTCCCATGTAATAGGGGGTGCGCCTATTCCCATATACCGGACACAATTCCAGACTCCAGGCTACCACTGAGATTTTTTTTAAAACCCAGTAATACTTTGCCCGACCCGGGAATCGAACCCAAGACCCCTTGCCCAGCAGTTGCATTAGCGATCACTCGGCCAACGAGGCAGTCTATATTCATATAGGCAGTAGCAGAAATAAGAAATCAAATCATGTGAATGTGTTTAATATTGAACTAACAATTTTAATTCCAATAAAATAACGAAGTATGATAAATTATAATGCACCACTATCCTAGAGTATAATTACTCCAGAATACTGAAAATGCTACTTAGTTTCAAGTTGCACTTAAGTTGACAACCGCCTCAGTAATTCCAAGGTATCTTTATAGAAATATTATAAGAAACTTCATTATCTAGAGTGCTGTTGGAATATTTGTGAAATGAACAAGTGAAACTAGTGAATTTATTTTTATTTCTGCAAATAGGCTACAAGGCAGCACTTTTACACATCCATTTTATTAAGCGAACGACGAGGCCGACTTTCCCATTGGACATTAAAGTTGTAATATATTCTGTGACGCGACAACCCTAACACAGTTGTTGAAAATGCCAGATTATGTGAGCAAACTTGTGCCAAATGTTTGAGAGGGTGTGAAAAACATAGAAAAAAAAAACATATGTAGTTCTCATTCTGACTAAAGAGACCACTGGAGATGGGAGATTTTTAAATTAAGAACAGATTTAATATATATATGGCGAGTTACACATCATCATAAACATTAATACCTTAACAAAAAGGGTTGAATAGGTTACCTAAACAATATTCGATATAACTGTTGCCCGCGTTTTATCCTGTGAGAGCATGTAATCGGGATAAATATCCTATCGCCTAAATCAGCCCATACCCTGCCTGTATACCAAATTTCATTAAAATCCGTTCAGTAGTTTCAGCGTGACTGACGGACAAACATTCAAACATCAAAATATCCAAACATCCAAACATCCAAACATCCAAACATCCAAATATCCAAACATTCAAACATCCAAACAAATAAACTTTATAACATTAAAGTGATTCAAAAACGTCACACTAACCCGACAGCAGCGTTGACGTTGACAGTGCAACTGAGGTAAGGGTACCACTTTCTGAGCGCTTATAATCTAACTATAGCTTTTTGCTTATTACATCATTGGCACTAAATACAAAAAAATATTACGTAGGTTGGATATTTCAAAGTATACCGGAGGCTTAATAAAAATACACTTACTTCCCAGGTATTTTGTTACATCGTAATTTTAGTAGATTATTTATATTCAACATTTGCTGCCATTCACTGAATCGTCATAATAATTTCTCCACCGAACAAGAAGTAGTATCCACATTAATTTATCACAAAATGAAATACCCTCGCTGTCGTGTTTCAATATTTATATTTTACCTTTAGTAAATTAAAGGTGGATTCATTTTAAATGTTCTATATTGAGTTTCGTATTCATTTCGTTCGCTTTGAAACTTTGAGCGATTGATTTATGTGTTTGAGTTTTTTAAATCTGTTTTACTTTGTCAGAGTTTTATGATCGGCAACCATTTTGTACATAAAACGCATTGAAACAGTGTTGCTTTTGTTCCTAAAACGTAATGAAGTCACGTACTTTCCCGTGTAATCCCTTGGCTCACCGTAATCCGAACGCCATGAAGGGCAAGTGCCGTGGGTATTACTCGGTCGTGAAGTGAAGCGTGCAGCATATAGTATTATGTATGACCGCGCTTACATCCCACAAAATTGATATGATATTCGCCAGAAATGGACACAATTTCTTACGAAGTTCTCGATGTTGGTATTAAATAAACCTATTTCGTAGTCTCCTAGGCAGTTTTTAAGGCTGTATGTGTGTATATAGATAAGTGGTAAGAATATTTTATGTTCGAGTACGATGTCGTTACTGATGAGTCGTTTTAGTAGTAGTTTGGGAAGTGCCTACAGTTTTTATGGTTTATGTTATGTTACTTTACTATGAAGTTAATTCTCAGTATCGCATACAGCCCCTCAAACATAAAATCCAATACTTCATCCACCTCGGTCTGGACAACCAAACCAACAAAGAAAACAATCTTTTTCTATTCAATTCATTAAGCGTAATACGTTTTATATTGTGTGAAAACAATTCACCATTTTATTCAGAAAATAAATGACTTATGCAAATTCAAATTATACTTACGTATCTCAAGTAATAAACGAAGTTATTCAAAGGAGCTAAAGATTTCTTTTTGTCCTTAGGAAAAAGAAAACGGCGAAATCACGGATAATCCGGTTTAAGGCGTATTTATTATGGAACCTTGTTGCGGACTTAATGAAGTCCCTCACGATTCCTCCCGTAGGGAGTAAATAAATATTAGTTAATGTAAATTAATCAACTGACAAACTGCCTTTGGGCTAATAGTTAAAATTGCTTCTAAAACAAAATCCTAGGGTTCATGTACCTTGTATTTTGGTTTTATATCTTTGTCGTAATCTCCACGCCTGGTAGTCGAATCAGAGATAATAGTTTAAAAGAATAAGGTTTATCGGAAAGCGTTGCTGCTTAGTCTTTGTCAAATATTTAGATCATAGTCGGGTCGGAAGGGGTGGTAACGAAACGTATAAATCCCTTACCATCACGACATGTCTTGTCCAATATGTCCATCCAAGGAGGTATCTCTATATCGTATATATATAAAAATGAAACCCGTTTCGCGCTGTCACGCCATAACTTGAGAATGGCTAGACCGATTTGGCAATCTTTTTTTGTTGTGTTTGTTATTGTCAGGAGAAAAAATCCTGAAAATCTTATGGGAACGGGAGAAAACGGACTTGCGCGTATGAAGTCGCGGGCAGAAGCTTGTGTACTATAGATACCTTAATGCAGGTTTAATAACTACATAGGTGTAACAATGTAAGTTCTAGGTATTTAGTCTTACCTTACGTGAATGCAACATAGTATTTGAGTGAAATTGAATTTAATTAGAGAACTATTCTCGTTGGCTTTCATAAAACGGTGGCCAACAGGAGTTGTTTGATGAAATTAATTGTTCGTTTCGAAGTTTATTGTAGTAACTTTAATGTGAGTTGTCTATGCAACTTTATATCATAAGGTCTTTGTTTGAATATGGCTTATTTTTGTTCGCAAAAGCCATGTGGTGACTGTAAACTTGAATACATTTGTCACCAACCATGCTCTTCGTGTGTGTGTGTGTGTGTGTGTGTGTGTACGGGTGTGGTAAAAAAGAGCCAATGCTTGTTTGATAAATCTAAACCTTTCAAATTGCAACTCATCTATTAGACTACCACAGAACAGGCCTAGTAGGCCTGATGCCAGAATACGGCGTCGCGGAAGGCCAAACGGGTTGCCACGGCCCCGGCTCGAAGAGCAGGTGTAGGAACGGGGTGGTTTTAAGTCACTTAGAGTCTGACGCTCCCTCTCGCCTAACCTACGGTGAGAAAAGTCATTAGATAATTTTCCCCCCTAAAAAAATCTTTTAAGTATGTATGCAGATCCTCCCTCAAACTCTTTTTTTGTAAACCAACTAGTGGACCATCTGTCTACGATATGTTTAAATGGAACTACTGTCACACAGTAATTACGATACACCATATTCCTCTACCATACAATTTAATGAACAGGCAGCCAGTCAGACATTACTATGATAATGTTCGATGCTCCTATTGTCTAGATATTCCATGGTATAGCTATATTGAATATGAATAGTACACGTATCACCCGGCCTTTGTCTCAACGACTTAGTACAGTTACTATTGAGGCTTGTCTCCGTTCTGTTGCTTGGTTCATTGTGAGAATAGGTAGTTACAGGTTATGCTTTTGTGTAGGAAAGGAGCGAAACTGTGTAGCTTAAATTGATTGATGAAACATGATAAAGAGATTGATAACATTCACAATCTAAAATGATTAGATAATAATAAGAAAAACGCAAAGTTAAAGACGTACATTAAGTCAAAGATTAAAATTGATTTTCACTCACTCAGAAATCGAAGAAATTTAATGTCAATATCCTCTATCCTACTTTAATATATATGCGAAAGTTTTTGAGGATGTGTGTTACCCTTTCATGCGAAAATTACTAATTGGAATTCGTTGAAATTTGGAATACTGGTAGATAACGTAGGAACGGTCTGGAATATAACATAGGTCACTTTTTATCCCACAAGAACGCTACTACTGTAGTAGTGGAAGCTAGTTTTTCAATATAATTTGTCAATTTAATTGAATTTCACACGTTGTCTATAATAAATCATCTAAAGTACTTCACTATACAACTTGAATGACAAAATAGCAAACTCATCAAACCATGTTTTTATAATAACTATCGTGAGACATACTAAATTAAGTAAAAAAGTAAGAACAGTGAGCTGCGCGACGTCGCCGCGACCGCGCACGCTGCTCATGAGGAAGAACCCCTCTGTGGTTCGAAACTAGTAGAGCTTTTATCAGTATATTCACGTGAGTAACCCGCGTTTTTACTTAATTCATCAAACCATATCGGAATCTTAAAAAAAAACAGTATAAATCTCGAACACCACAAAATATTTCAAATTGGTTCCATATACTCCTCTAAAACGTGCTTTATAAACCTCTAAAGGCACTGCGGAGATACTATTACACCGTACTGTATCATTAAGCTAACAAAATGTGACTTGCTTCACACAATTTTGTTCAGGTATCCATTGTGAGAGGCCCGATGTTCAGTGGGCCATGCGAAGCTATTTTCACCTTTTTAAGAATATATTTTTTCGTAGAACTTTGCTTTTAGAGGTTGTAGACGTATTATTAAGTTTTGGTTGAGATAGAAATGCTGATCAATGATTGGTTGGTTTTTTGCTTGTTCGAGCGAATTGTTATTACTTTAGCATGTTTGATAGTGTTTTGTTGTTTTAGTAAGTAGTTGGTTGAGTGATCGTATGAGCAATTAGTGTATAGTCTTAGGCTTGATCCGTAGTTAGACAGAACTGAGTACTTATAGATAAACAATGGATTAGATACATCCAGAAATCAATATTAAATTTTGTCAAACACAAACTCAAAAGCATTTATTCTATTATACTATAATTTGGTACTTTTGAAACGTAAACAAATATAAAATAAATAATAGTCTGCCAGGCTGTCCAGCAGTGAAGCTAGGCGCTCGTTCCAAAATGTTAATTCGAGTGGAGAAGAACGAACTAGAAACTTCATTCTTTACTCTTTCAAAAAAGTCTGTTTTACAATGTCTCTGATACATATTTCAATATTGTACACATATGTGAGAACAATATAAAGACAAACTAGTTGCGTCCAAACCTAAACAAGAATAGGGTAGATGACTAATTTTTATTTTAATATCCGTCTGGTAGATTATTTAAAAACATTACACACGTATTTTTTACTTTTTTTATGGACATGAATAGTTTTGAACATATATTGTTTTGAAATGTCGCGTGACGTCACTTCTATGTACATTTTATACGTAGCAATGACGTTTTAGCCCCCATTCCTAAACTTTGATTCGTTATATCTAAGTATCATTTTATTATACAACAAAATAAAAAAATACATTACTAGTTAATATTTTTTCATTACCTAACTGACGGACTAATTAGATTTTTAATTTTCATACCCTGTCATCATCCCTATTGAAACATTTTGACTTCATGTTATTTTTGAAAATAAATATAACAAAACAAAACACTGTTCGTATTTATATCTATGAGTTCATAAAGAAAAATAATCTTTAGAGCGAGACCCCCATTGAACCACGGTGACCGCACGGCACGGCGCTCGTGCATCAATGGGCTGTGAAATTAAAGGGCAACTGTGACATGAGGCTTTGAACTGACTGGAAATCTGACTTTGTACCATCATATTCATGTAGAGAAGTGGATATGACAGAAGAAAAAAATCATTATTCTGTCAAATGTTTTTTTAAATCTTAGCTATTGCTATAGCATGAGGTCCGAGGACTTCTTTTTTTATGGAATAGAAAGCAAACGAGCTGACGGATCACCTGATGGTAAGCGATCAGCGCCACCCATGGACACCCGCAACACCAGAGGAGTCACAGGTGCGTTGCAGCCTTTTAAAGAGGAATACGCTCTTTTCTTGAAGGTTTGAAGGTCGTATCGATTCGGAAATACCGCCGACGATAGATCATTCCACAGTTATATTTTTTTTTTGTTTTTTTTTCCACTTCTACTAAGAGGATGTTCAATACATCCTTTTGATATAATACTACATCCTCTTGATATAGGGTAACTGGTAAAAAGCAAATGTTGAATTGCTTGCTTTAAAAATTAGGCCAACAAAATGTAATAAAATACTGAAAGTACTATCGTTTCATCATAAAAATACTGTCCACTTCGATAAAACAACGAACGAATTTGGATACTTCAAACGTCACTTTGAATGTTTCTTTTCATTCTTCCTATGTATAATTATATCAACATTAAAATGGTTGACTTGGTATTATTTTCCAAAAATTTTACATTTCACCTTGCTTTCACCATCAACAATGATGCCGAGGGGTTGGAAGTAAACCGCTAATTACAGGTTAATTATAATTTGACGGCGCTCAATTACCTGACCGAACTGGAGTCGGGTTTTATTTTAATGAGCGAATTAAATGTAAGTACCTATAGTGTAATTTTGTTTATAAAAGCAAAAAGCCAATCCAAGATGTCTTTTTGTTTTAGTACGGCAATGCGACAACTTTATAAATATGTTTAAAGTATTTTTTTCTTTAATTGAAAATTGTTGTCATTTTATTTGAATATAATTACTTGTAAGGACTAAAGTTACTAATCTATATCTATATATAACTAATCTAAATATAGATATTAACTAAATAATAAATAACTAGGGCTAAAATAAATAAAAACTGAGAAATATAGAAAAATATGTCGGAGGAAAGAACAAGAAAATAAACATAAAACATCAAAAAAATTATCCTCATCATTGTCATGAGCTAAGGAGCTCAAAAAACTGATAGTTTTGCCACGTTGGATGGCATTGCATAGCCTTTGACTAAGATAGTAGCCAGCCTTTCGATCACCAGAAAGAAAAGTAATTATTTAAAGTCCTGTAATCGAATACATAACAAATGATGTCACTATGAACATAAAATGGAATTCGATGAACAAACAGAACATTTTTAAATTAAAATTGTACTTTATTTCCCAATGTTCAAATGTTCTAATACAGACAGTCCTGAAAGTCTCAATCAATCAATCAATGAATCAACAGCCTATAAATGCCCACTGCTGAGCAAAGCCTCTTCTCACACGGAGAAGGTTAGAGCATTAATCACCACGCTTGCTCAATGCGGGTTGGCGATTTCAAACTTATAATTAGAAATTATAAGTCCAGGTTTCCTCACGATGTTTTTCCTTCACCGTTTGTCAGTGGTGTCTAAATAATCTTAGAAAGTACATATAACTCGGAAAAAGTCACATTGGTACTTGCCGTTGGTAGGTTTCGAACCCGCACCCTCATGCATGAGAAGTGGGCGTCTTAAACCTCCGGGTCACCACGACATTTTAAAAGAAAGTCTAAATCCCTTTATTTGAAACGCAAAAACACAAATAGGTAGACCAAATCTCAACTCATCCAGAAATACTTTCCATTTTGGTTAAAAAGAAAAGTTAAAGCGATTCTATGTTTGCGTTCAATTACCGAACTTTTCGAATTCATCAAACAATTTTTTTTAAGACGAAAAATTTATAAATTCCCAAAAATAGAACTTGCGTAGTTTCTAATTTAAGCATCGTCGGTCCCAACTTGAAAATTTTGAATGACGTATTCTGGTTCGTGGTCCTCAAGGCTGTTATTCTGTCATTATGGTATAATGTTGACACAATTATGGTACCTACGTGTCAAGTTAAACACTTCAGAATGACAAGATATATTAACATGGGGGAAGCTAAAGAAGGGGGGATTGCTTAGTTAAGTTATTTGGTTTTAAGTGGGTCCTTTAATGAGACAAAGGTGGTAATTGGGCCTCCGGTAACCTTTTTCTTTTTTTTATGGGATAAGCCTGATGGTAAGCAATCGGCGTCGCCCATGGACACCCAAAAAAGCAGAGGCGTTACAAGTGCGTTACCGGCCTTTTGGGAATTAGGAATTTAAGGATTGTGGGGGATTCGGGGATTGGGGAGACTGGGGAAGGAGGTAATTGGGCCTTCGGTAACCTCACTCACACGAAGAAATACAACGCAAAAGTTATTTCACGTCGGTTTTCTGTGAGGCCGTACTATCACTCCGGTCGAACCGGCCCATTCGTGCCGAAGCATGGCTCTCCCACACTTATTATTATCATTTATTATCATTCTGCCCACTGACCTTTATGACGATATGGATTCGAACTCTGACCTTCGTAAAGAGCTGGTCAAATACGATCAACATATAACATTAATATATTAATACTGTCATTAGAGGATTACTAGTCAATTGAATATGTATGACAAGCTTCATCTAATTAATATTTATTGATTATATTGACAAAGTTTTCGTTAATTAATTACAGTATAACGTTCTATCTGCTTTTATCAAAGGAGACTTGTTTTAGTACGTAACATAGTGGAATTTTTGAATGCCGTGTGACTGCCTCATTAGTTAAATGGGCGCAAGTGCATCTGCCTATATCTTTATAGGCAGATGCACTTGCGGAATAGGCGGTAGGAATCTAAACCTCTTGGTTTAGATTCCTATAAAGATTGATGACTGTTGATGAAGCGAAAGAGGTATGTCTAGGAATCGTAGCAATTGGCGTTCCATAGTGTCTGCCAACCCCCATAGGAGACAGGCGTGAAGTTATGTATGTATGTATGTATTTAGGTATTCCGGGGTCGGACAAAATATAATTGAGTACTTTCCGGATATTCAATAATAATTGCGTTAAAAAAGCTCAATGTTATAGATTTCTTCATAATACTTCTGAAATTTAACCTTCTTCTAAGTATAACAAACACTTTTCTGAAAACCGCATCAAAATTGGTTTAGCTATTCGCGAGATAATCCCCCACAAGCATACATACTTAGCCGGCGAAGTTTTTTTGAAGTCGGTTAAAAAAATGTACTTTAATTGATCCGAGAATTTAATCTTTACTCTACAATCGTGCTTGGGCAACGAGGTAGACCTTGTTTTTATAATAACTATCGTGAGACATACTAAATTAACTAAAAATGTAGTATAGATCATTAGGCTGCGCGACATCACCGCGATCGCGCACGCTGCTCATGAGGAAGAACCCCTCTGTGGTTCGAAACTAGTAGAGTTTTTCTCAGTATATTCACGCGAGTAACCCGCGATTTTTAGTTAATATAGAGATAGACAATAGACATTAATGATATACTATGCAGTTAACTATATTATCAACTACACACTCAATCTTCGTTACATCATGTCACATCACATTAGCTTCATTTGGAATAGTTCATTCATTTTGACAGACTACTCAATTCAGAACACCATGTGTATTATAATATTTCGCTATGCTGTTTATTAATTATGGCATAAACAGTTTATGTCACACACTTATTATTATATTATTAATTATACCAAACTGTGACAGTTGATGAAGTTGTGTATTGGACTGTTAAAATGTTCACTGTTTTGTGGCGAGATTAAAGCATATTCATAGTGATATAATATCAATGTATTTGTCCGTCATTTTTGGAGATATATCTTTTTCGTGGCGTTTTTTTTTTGGTAATGAAATTAGACACATTTCAGTTTATTGTAAAATACAGATTATTTTGGAATTCGAAATTAACCAATTTGATTAGATTTTAAAATAATAACCAAATTTGATAAACTAAATTTACCTAGTACCTAGTCCTATGACTCGAAAAATATCCTAAAATTAACAAAAGTCTACTTTAAGACTATTAACAACAAAACTCAATATCACTATCACATAGTACTGTCAACATTTCCATCATTGCTTGACAAACAATACCTTAGGCGAACAACAAAATTACGCCATCGCACTGAGCTAACCGCATTGGTCGTTGAAATGCAAGCTGAGTGGTCCTACGGTAGCACAAGTTGTTAGCAGGCTAGCTACCGTATGAGAGTATTTGCCCAATGATACGCCTTTGATGATTGTTATACCTCTTACTCGAGTTTATACGAACCTATGTATCTATGTATGTGTGTATGTATGTAGATTTCACAGCTATTCGTTTGATTGATACCTGAGATTTGTTTTCCCGAGGTGGGTATTTGCGAACGTGCTTCTGAATCAATTTGGAGTATATTTGTGGGTTCCATTTTTGTGATTGCGTTATCGATGTAGTGGTATGTAGTTTCTGCCTAGTCCTTTTTTATTAGTATTTTTATGTTGTAGATATGTTGTATGTTTTGTACGTTTTATGTAGTAATGTTTGGTAAAAGACTTGACTGCACGGTTGGTGCGGTGGCTGGGCAACCGGCTGCCGTGCAACGTGTCGCGGGTTCGATTCCCGCACGGAACAACACTAGTGTGATCCACAAATTGTTGTTTCGGGTCTGGTTATGTGTATGTGAACCTGTATGTTTGTAAACGCACCCACGACACAGGAGAAAAACCTAGTGTGGGGCAAAGTCCTTTAAAAGAAAAAAAAAGAAAAAGAAAAAAGGTCAACGACATATTATTGGGAAACTATCGTTCATATATTATTTAAATTAACGTTTATATAGGTCCCTAAAGTCGACTATCGAATGGCACCTGCTGATCAGCAAGGTTCTAAGAATTATCAGAAAAATATATAAAAATTAAGTCATATAGTTTTTAAATAACAATGACTTATATGTTATCCACGAAAAAGTACATCCTATGTTAGTCTATACTTTTGCTCACGTTATGATGAATAGTGTTTCAGTATTTTGGAATCGTAAATCCTGAGCCAACTGCTTTAGTTTGGAAAAGAATATAATTTTTTGACAAACCATGTATTCTCAATAAACTTTACCTCTTACATTATGCCACTATACTGAAAAAATGCACTGTTCTAGTAATAGGAAATTTAACCTAAGTTGGCGCATGTACTTAATAAGGATTCTAAAATGGTATATTACTCCTTACATTATTTCTTCAATTCGACACAAAAAATATATTTCATTAAAACTCTATTTCGAACAATTTATTGGACTACCTAAAATTAATTCTAGTGTACCCAAAGTGCATGTAAGAAACCTTCAGTAAAGCATAATTCAGAATAACGTCGGCAACAATACAGACGAAAAAAAAATATAGCAGCAAATTAAAAGACTGGCACAGGGTGTACTTTTTCGTGGATAGCACATAAGTCATTGTAATATGACTGCTTCTTTGGCCGAGTGGTCGTAAGTGCGACTGCCGGGCAAGGGGTCTCGGGTTCGATTCCCGAGTCGGGCAAAGTATTAAAGGTTTTTTTTAAAAAAATCTCAGTAGTAGCACGGAGTCTGGAATTGTGCCCGGTATATGGCAATAGGCTCACCCCCTATATTACATGGGTCTCATAACATAAATAGTGAAAAGTGGGTGTTACATTGTACAGTGGTATAATGTGCACCTCTGCCTACCCCTTCAGGGATAAAAGGCGTGATGTTATGTAATGTCATTGTAATATAAAGACTATATGACTTGGATATTTTTTAAATTTTTCTGATAATTGTAGGAACCTTTCCGATCACCAGGTCTCAGTTGATCGTCGACTTAAGGGACAACCTGTATACAAATTAACACATAAAATAAATAATGTTAATACTTTACCACAATTGAGTATGTTTCGGTAACAAGCGCATTGGTCATGCAGATTGTTGGCAACAAAGTTACGAGTAGAGAACTTTGTTAGTAATTATATTAAAATAGTAGGAAGGTACCTGCTGTTCGCATCCCTCCTTGTTGTCACATTAATGTGGTAATTGGTTTATTACCTAGAGTTATATATTTAATCAAATAATTATATTTTTACAATAATGCTGGTTGTCATATCAAGAAAAATATAAAACCATTCACAAGTATTTCTATGTATCAATTACAGAACAAAAAGAACTGTCTTAATCATACTTTAATAATGGCATATTTAATAACATTGTCTAACAGACCCCTTCAATACGATTCTAAAAATATTTTTGATGATAACCTTTTGCATCAAGTAATTTTATTCTCAAACAAGACTGAAGCATTAATATTACCCGTCTGCATAAGAAAATGTCGTCTATGACATTGACAAAATCGAGTTACATCATCATCATCAAGAATGGTGTACATTTTAGATAAGCACCAACAAAGTAGGGTGTTCCAGTAATATATGGTGCTTGAAAAATTGAAGGTCGTCTACGTGGCTATGATAACATCTATGCGACACCTTACATAAGAGCTACCTGTAAAATTCCAATAATTGTAGGCAATAGTATCATAGTCATTTAACAAGGAAGAGATTCTTTTTTTGGTCTAGTCTGGCTATAAAAGTTCTTTCATTATTCAGATTGAAAGAGGAATCGATTTTTGAGAGTTTCTAACGGATTTCTGACCTGTATATGGTAGTCGTCTATCACGACAGATTAAAAAAATACTGGGGAAAAGTAGGTTACATTCTATGCATGCTTCTGCCTTCGGAGATAAAAAAGATTTGACGTCACGACATGCACTTCTAACAAGGCAAACACCTTCAAACTAAACCTACTGTTTAAAACAATGGATACACTACGGAGCGAATGTCCTGCTACCCTTGTCGCTAGTGGCGTTGGGTGAAGTAGCGCGATGCTGCCGGACTTTGGTAGACATGTCTGGCGACATCTCAGACACAGGTCTCTTCCTCGCGCTATGTCACCGTTATATCAGGCGAAGTTTCGTGAAATCACGCACGATTTCGTCTGACGTCACCGTGGACATAAGTCGCAAATATAATGTCAGGTGATCGGCCGACTTCACTTAACATGTCACCGATACATGTCGTGGGACATTTCATCCCTTAGTCTATCCTTGGCTTTACATAGAATGGTTGACGAGGTGGCTGGGCAACCAGCTGCCGCGCAATATGTACCGGGTTCGATTCCCACATGGAGCAACTCTTTATGTGAATGACAAATTGTTGTTTTGGGTCCAGGTGTTCTGTGTATGTGATATTGTATGTTTGTAAACGCACCCACGACACAGGAGAAAATTTATTTTTTATTTTCTATTTTTATATTGAGTTTAAACAAAAAAAAACAGATATCAAAATCTAACACGTAGGTCAGTATTACAACAAACATTCATTTCTCCAATGACCTACTAGGTTACTAGATCACATATCAACGTTTAGACATCAAAGTGCTTCATTTCCTTTAGCCGAGTTTTACATCTTCCGCCAGATGAGAAGCAGTTTCTTGTTTGTCTACTATCTGTATTTCTTTTGATACTCGTTTCTGATTTAGATATGTAATATTAAACAGTAAGACTTGTTATAATAATTGTAAGCTTTAATCTGTCAAACACCAAGCGGTCACCGGTGACCGCGACCTATTGTTCTTTAATTGTGTCTATAAAACCGGTACTCGACGAGTTAAATAACTGTATAAACTCTAAAATAACGTTATTTATAACAACGTTGGCTATAGCAGAAACGTTATTCGCGTCTAATTCAATTTGTTAGACTGGACGGCAGACAGCGGTCAGTAGACTACATCTCTTGCAGTATAGCTAATATAGCACTCTCCTTTACTTTAATTTAAAACTTACTTACGTAGTTATTTTAAAATAACAACATTGCATTAAACTGTCAAACACCAAGCGGTCACCGGTGACCGCGACCTATTGTTCTTTAATTGTGTCTATAAAACCGGTACTCGACGAGTTAAGATGTTAATTTTGTTTATTTTTAAACATTTCCTACTAGGATTACACTAGGATTTTCTCCTATATCGTGGGTGCTTTTACAAATATACAATTCCACATACACATGACCCCCAGATCCGGAACAATATTTTTTGGATCACACAAAAGGTTGATCCGTGCGGGAATCGAACTCTTGACACGTTGCGCTGTAGCCAGTTGTCCTGCTACAGCGCCAACCGCGCAGTCATTTAATGTTAAGTAAAAGGAGTTTTGGTTGTATTATTCTTAGTCCACCCGTAAGGTGTACAGATGACCTGATTAAGGTCACAGGGAGCCGCTGGTTGCGAGTCGCTTTCAACCGGCTTATCTGGAAGTCTTTGGGGGAGGACTATGTTCAGCAGTGGACGTCCTATGGCTGTTATGATGATGATGAGTCTTAGTGGCATTACTGGCTTAAGAAATGTTCAATTAAGTTTATTTGAATTCCCAATGAATAAGGTGTAATTATCATCATTATCAGTCGCAGATCGTCATTGCAGTTCAATAGTCAATAGTCAAATTCATTTATTTCAATTAGACCAGAAAGGCACTTTTAAACGTCAACAATAAAATTAAAAGTGAAGCTATTTGCTCAGTTCTTTAGGTGACTTAACATGACGCTATTGCTGCGCCGGTGTTGATATAGTTTATGATGTAGGTACGACGGTGTCCAAACCTTTGTTTCAAAAGTGATAACTCACGCAATTTAAGTATTTATTTAGTCTAGTATATGGCAATAAGCTCATCTCTTAGTTCATGGGACTCATAACATTAATAGTGAAAACGAATAATGTAAAAAATAGTGAAAAAATGGTTACATTGTACAGTGACATTAGGTGCCGTATTGTGCACCTAAATAAATAAAAGGCGAAAAGATAAAAGATAAAAGATAAAAGATAAAAGATAAAAGATAAAAGATAAAAGATAAAAGATAAAAGATAAAAGATAAAAGATAAAAGATAAAAGATAAAAGATAAAAGATAAAAGATAAAAGATAAAAGATAAAAGAAAAAAATAAAAGATAAAAGATAAAAGAAAAAAATAAAAGATAAAAATAAAATAAAGATAAAAGATAAAAGATAAAAGATAAAAGATAAAAGATAAAAGATAAAAGATAAAAGATAAAAGATAAAAGATAAAAGATAAAAGATAAAAGATAAAAGATAAAAGATAAAAGATAAAAGATAAAAGATAAAAGATAAAAGATAAAAGATAAAAGATAAAAGATAAAAGATAAAAGATAAAAGGCGTGATGTTATGTATGTAGTCTAATAACTATATCTACCTAGTATTATAACTATTTCACGCATCCTCGAAAAAGACAGCAACAATCTTTTATCCTCTTTTGATCAACAACCTGAAACCGCCATAAGTTTTCATCAGCAATATTACCGATACCCTTATTCTTATGTCCATTACTTGGGAGACGACCGCTGACATATCGCCATTATTTAATATTTCATCAGAAGAGACCGTTACGAGGTGTGGTCACTTGGCTGTCGCATGCCTTCGTCGACCACTTGTTAGAGAAATTACTTATCGATTAGCGGTTAGGTATTAGAACGTGGGATAACTTAGTTTCTGTTTTCATTATACGTTCATTTTGTATTTTGTTAAAAGGAAGTGTGATAGTTTGTGTTTGTGGTTTTGTCGTTTTAGACACATTAAGGTCAGATTTTGAAGTTTTATGAGGCGACTTGTAATTAGCAGTGGCTGTTTTTTGGCGCATAATATTATGATAATAGTGACGTCTGTGTCGTATAAAAATAACTATTAATCTAGGGAGACCACCTCGTTGACCGAGTGGTCGCAAGTGCAACTGCCAAGCAAGGGGTCTCGGGTTCGATTCCCGGGTCGGGCAAATTATTAAAAGGTTTAAAAAAATCTCAGTAGTAGCACGGAGTCTGGAATTGTACCTGTTATATGGCAATAGGCTCACCCTCTATGACATGGGATTACAGATTAAGTGGGTGTTACATTGTTTAGTGGCGTGCTGTAATGTGCACCTCTGCCTTCTCCTTCGGGGATAAAAAGGCTTGATGTTTTGTTAATTCCGCCACACCCAAATTAATTTTATGCCTAACCTTACGGTTACATACTTTTACCCACTTTCCATACAGTAAAAGAGAATTTAATTTTAAAAAGTATAAAATATAATATTTTACCCTGTGAATATTCGTATTGTATTGTATTTTATAATATTCTATTCTCCAGTAATCCTTTGTCCATAGATATATCAAAGTAACCAATCTATTCACATATCTCACGTCCACATTAATCCAACAGGTCCCATTGTGTGCTGGATAAATCCTTGCTCACCAATACACTAAGTATAGTAAGTACTATACGACCAGTATTACTTGAACTATGGAGTGAAGTATGCTTCGTACTTGAAGCTTTATAATACTCTTTGGACAAAATAAACCTTGAAAAATACAAAATGAAATAAAACGTAAAACATTTCTTTATCTTTCATTTATTGAAGGACTCTCTACATTTGTGTTTACTGTTTAGTATTTTGTTCATCATTGTATTTTTATTATATTACCCAAGCATTGTTTACATTGTGATTTTCGTTACGAATTTTTTTATCGGAATCACTGTGCTAAGTACGAATAACTACTGGATTGCGCTCTGATTGGTCGGCTCTGGTGACGCAACCTATCAGAGCGTCGAATGCGTTCGATACTATAACGTTACGAATGCGATAGTTATTCGTGCTTGGCATGTAGGTATCAAAACATTACACGATGTCTCAATTTGCTTTTCTTCTGTTGCTTCACAACTAGTTAAAAGTGCACGTATAACAAATACTGTATGGAACCAAACCTACATGCATTTATGAAAAAAATAAAGACAACTACCCAACCAATTTACCCTGGCATCTCATTCTTCACTCACATGTCCTGCTCAGATGTCAACATTATTTAGTCACATTACACATAATAGAGGTACTATATGCACACAACTATAAACTCTATACGTATCACCAGGTCAGTCCAATTTTCCCCGAATTATTTTCCGTTGTTAAAGTTCGAATGTGACCCTTTTCAAAGGCTTTTACCAACAAAAGCATTTGGAACTTACTCCATGAAGGAGCTTTACAAAGCTCTGTGAACGGAGAATAGTTTTGTTTTTTTTTTGTACCTTTTATAATAATGGAAAATATTTTACTTTTTGCTTTGATTTTCATGTTAAGCCGTCAATCGAGTGGTGCGTTGTTGATCTGTTCGTCTCCTGATATAACTTTTGTCATAATTTTTGTCAATTCAACAAGGAAGGACCTAATACTTTTTTTTGATGACGGGGGAAATCGGTAGCTGTTGGGGTATACGTGTTTTAGAGTGGAGACGGCGTCTAGGCATACGTAGTGTAGGGCGTCCTCCAGCTAGGTGGTGTGACGACATCCGCGAGGTGGCTGGCAGTGGTTGGATGCGTAGAGCTAAATACCGAGCTCAGTGGCGTGCCATAGGAGAGGCCTATGTCCAGCAGTGGGTGAACACGGGCTGATGATGATGATGATGATGATGGTGAGATTAGGGAGGCACTCTCAGCACCTGTAAGGGGGCACCGGATTCTGACCTGGTAATACCCGCCAATAAAATTTTATTACGGTAATGAAATGTGGCGTCAAATATCTTTTAGTTTTAAAAGACTTTTGTTCGAATACTTATAATTGTAAGTTTCACAAATGAAACAATTTTCGGGCTTAGTCACATAATATATAATTTTTTCAATCCATTATTCAAAATGTTTTATTATCCTATACTAGAAGCTATATGAGTTCAGGGTATCAGATTACTTTATTTATACAGGTAATTCAGTTTTAATAACATCACATTTAATTACCAACAAAGTATAAACTGCTAAACCCAATGTTCAACAAAATTGTGCATAATAAACCTGTGTAATAAAACGCAACTTTTAATTTAATTAAGTCGAACTTAATTACAGTTATTAAATAAACTATGTAAAATGAACCTTAATGTTACAATCCGAGATTTTAATATTGCACCTTAATGGGCTCGACATTGCAACGCCATTGTTAATTTACACAGCATCACGACAACTTTTATTACATCGACGCCCCCAAATTGTTGAAAGGTAAATTCGATTTTTTGGGACAAAACGCTGTCCAATGCGCTCTGTTAATAAATCGCGATTGCGCACGCCCGGATGAGCGGTTCAATGTACAGGGAAATTGTGAACGGCGATATTGTTGAAGTTTGATTTAGTGGGGGGATTGCTTGGCAACGCTCCGGGCACCTGTTGCCCGGGCTGGCCCCCTCCCACCCCATTTGCACCCCGTTTCCACCTCACGAAACCTCTCGGGATCCTAGTACTCGTCTGTCTGCGAACAGCGGACTAATATGGAGCGTAAGCTTTGTAAGTCTCGTAACTACACGGAAGCTTACGTCTAGCCTCGGCTGCAGCGAGTTTGTAAATGAGTTTAGTGTTCACTGAGGACTCGGAAACATGCACTGCAACGGCAATTCTATCAGATTCGGCAATGTACACAAAGCACCGCTAATTAGTTAGCGGCGCTACACATCGACACAACTATCATTTACACAATATACATGTGTGGGTAATTTCATATCAATAGATATGTATAGAAACATTCGTCTATCACACACATCTTGGTATTTAAAAATCATTTTTGTGTCGGTATACGCAATAATTTAGTAAATAAGTTTAAATAAAAACGAGGGTAAAGATAAAATTACTCATAACAAACTTTGAATAAATCGAAATCAAAAATAATGAACGATCGAGCTATACAATACCCATATAAATATAGTGCTTTCTCATTGTAATTTTATGTTACTGAATGATATAAAATATTTCGATGATCTCATCTACAGCGCGCTTGGCGCAATGGTTATCGCCTCCAATTGTCAAGTAAAGTGCCGCCGGATCGATTCCAACATTCACATGTTGTTTTAGAATTAATTTATCAAATATTTGAAATTTGAAATTAGAAACAATTAAATCTTTTCTTTTTTTTCCTTTCCTATTGTTCTAAATCTTATGTTAATTTTAATAGTAAATACTTTAGATTTATTTATACCTATAATATCTTTTATTTATATTTTAGTTCTAGTTATTTATTATTTAGAATAATCTCATTTGCTTCATGCATTTCAACCAACTTAAATAAGATAAAAACAGTAAAAAAGTAATTAACTGTGATTTCTTAATGGTTCGATACCTGAGTATATTTGCAATGTTTGTGGCGACCATAGAAATCTCGAGTCATTTTATTTTACACGCTTATGAAGTAACTACCGACTATTTAAAACATGTTTTTCAAATCACCCGACTTACAAAATAATTGCGTTCTTAGTTGTCAATTTATGAGGATTTCATAGTTTATTGCTACACTACTTATATTCGTGTGCAAAGTTATTTTTATTTTTACAAGATGTTCCAACACCTATCAACATTTAAAAAGGCTGAAACCATTGTTTTGCATGAGCAAAACATAACTAACAATAACTGAAATAGCAAGGCGTTTAATGATATCGGTGAGTAAATAAGATACTACGTTGATATTCTAAATAATATTTATTTCATTTTGTAACTCGACACACCTATCAATTTTTGCACTAGAATAAAATAATTATTGCAACTTATTATGAAGTTCAATATTATAAAGATATATTAATAATTTATTATTAATTGTATTGTAACTTGACTTGTTTTTGTTAGGAGTGTTTCTTTAAAACATATCTGGTTAGGGATTTTTATTCCTTACGCCACTACTTAATTATAAATTATTATTCTAACATTGTGTTTACTTATATTTATTATTATTTTTAAGTAACTTTAATTCCTGTAAAGTATTTCCTGGTATTTTAAATACTTATTTGTTTGGTATCAACAGAGGAGATCCATGCAGTTATGGGTGCACAGATATGCGGAGACCGGTGACGTTAAACATCGTCGACGTGGGCCTAAACCAAAGGCAAATTCATCGGCTCGGCACTACGACATCGTAGCCAGGCACATGGCTGATCCGTTCCTGCCAACCCGCACTACAGCGACAGCACTGAATGTTTTAATACAAACTGTACGGAGACACCTGCATTCTGGTTTAAGGTGCAGGAAGCCAGAGAAGAAAATATTGTTATCTGTGGTTCACCAGCAAAAGCGCTAAGAATTTGCTAAGGACTTTATTAATTTTGATTGGGCGAACAGTGTAATCATATTGAGCGACGAAAAGACTTTCAAGTCGGATAAGGATGGGCGTAAAATATTGTGAAGAAAAGATGGAGAAAGGTATACGAATTGCAACCTTCTGCCTTGTAGGATCAGTGATTGTATTGATTTCGGAATCAATTATTGAGCCTGTCAAACTCTGCCTTTATTAAAATTAACATAAAATAATGTTTAATTTTTTTAAGAATATTAAAATGCTGTCTAGAACATACGGTGAAGTGATGTTATTGTTTTGTGGTTAGAAATTGTCATAATTTCTTTCTATTCAACATGTTTATTCACTTCACTTTAATTTTTCATTAACAAATTTATTTAACTGCTTTCGAACTTGATTGACATATTATATTTACGCCCATCTTCAATTAATTTAAAGTTTCCCTGATTCTAAAGGTCATGAAAGTTAAAATCGTTCCATAGCATTCGTCACATTCTTTTTACTATCATACAGCCCACTGAATATTGAACCTTATAACAACCGTCGTAAAATAGATAATTAATGGAAGTTCAAACGACAAAAAGTCGCCCATTTCAAGAAATATTATGTTGACAGTGTAATTTTTTACATGTTTTACTTGTTTATTACTGTAAAACTGTAATTTAATAATACATTATATTATTAAATTACAAAACAAGAATGTTGTATATTTGTTTATTACCTACTTAATAAAAAATGTTGCTGCCATCGTATTACCGCTGTACCGCATGATATTTCCCGATTCGACTATGAGGTTTATTGTCATATCTATTAATTATGATTTAAAGAACTTTAAACTTAACATGTGGTATATAATTAATTATTAGATATAAATATTGAATATAAAACAACATATTTGTATAATAAATAAATTAATTGTAATAAAAAATAGTATTGTTTTATTTACCAACTCATTTGCTTCTTTTATAGCCTGATATTTATATTTTATGACAAAAAACAAAAAAAAAATAAGAAAAATAACAAGGTAAAATAAAATTAACTTTTAGCTGGAATAGAACCCACATCATTGATCCTTGAAAGACGATAAAAGCGTGCTCATTAACCAATCGACCACGAGCACTACGATAATGACAGTGAAAATGTCGGGTCATATCAATGATTGTAAATAGTTTTAACCTTACCTATGCATTAAATTATAAAAATACGTATACCGACACAAGAATGAAAATACCAATGTGAACGTGGTGGACGAATTTTTTATATACAGTTATATGAAATTACGCACACATGTACACTGTGTAAATGACAGTTGTGTCGATGTGTAGCGCTGCAACTAATTAGCGGTGCTTTGTGTTACGTGCACTTTGAAATTAGTTCCAATATTTGATTGTTGCGTTGTTCGTGTTCAGAAATTGATTTAGTATTAATTGAATTGGTGTTTACTGTTCCTTGGTTTCGTGGTTGACGATATGATTGAGATTTTAATTAAAGTTGTTTTTGTTGACTTCATTCGTTTGTTGTATTCAAGATTGAGGTTTTCGTGTAGCTAATTGTTTGAGGCATTAATTTATATAATTAAACTTTTTGACTTGATTGTTGCAATCTATATACATAAAAGAAAGTTGTGTTAGTTACACTACTTATAACTCAAGAACGGCTACATCGATTTGGATGACAATTGGAGGTAGATTAGAACCAGGACATCGTTTTCATCGATTTTTTTTTTACTTTTTATCGAAAATCACGGATGGGAAAGAACGAGATTGCGCGTACGAAGTCGCGGGCCGAAGCTAGTTAAACATACAAGGGTAGCGAAAAAATTAAAAGTTGACGCCATACTTGGGAATTTTTCATCATTTTCATGTTCCACCGCCGCAGACATAGTGCTGTTATAAAAATCCATTACCATATTCCCAACATGGTAATTGAATTAAACCTAACGAAAATCGTACATACACATCACTACACACACGCAACAATCAATCAATGCTGCGTTAGCACCTCTATAACCACTACAAAGCTTAAACCCGCCAGCATTAATGCACGAGTTTGTCAGACAACAGATTGCACGTCACTCACGCACCCTGTACCTGACGTCTGTAATAAACTGTTCCTGTTACACTTTAGTTGTATGCAGTTGTTCGATAAAAGTTTGACGGAATATCGGTTAGGGCTAGATTAAATGTTTTTGTATAAAACGCACTAATAAAAGAAATATGTGAGTTCCATTAAACATGAGTGAAGTTAAAGTCAAAGTCAAAATCATTTGTTTCAATTAGACCATAAAGGCACTTTTGAACTTCAAAAAAAATTAAAAGTGAAGCTATTTGCTCGTTCCAAGGTGTAGATTCATATGGAGAAGACCGAGGAAGAAACTTTATATGTTACTCTTTTTCAATCAGGTTCACAATACAATGCTCTAGTTAGTAGTCTGTTGAGAGTTTTCAATATTTCTGTAGCTAAGTTAGTGGCATGGTAACAACTAAAAAATCTAAGCCCGCTAGCATTAATTCATCAGTTTGTCACTATATACCTGACGTATGCAATAACCTGCGTCCCTGTTACACTATAGCTTTCACACAAAACTTCTATGCAGTTGTTTGATGAAAGAAATTTAACAGCATTTAGGGTTGGCATATATGTAGTAGTTAGAATTTGGAACCTAATATGTTTCTTTAAAGTTCATGTGTGGCTTCAAATACAGTAGATTCTACATGTGTTGTAAGAGCCGACCAAGGGACACTCTGATAAATCTGAACTTGAGAAACTACGACTAACAAACTGCCTGCTAAGAGATTATGAAAAATCGTAAAAAAAATAATGTAGATGTGAGTCATACTCCAGTAGAGGACTATGGAAACAGTGGATATTGATGTAAAATATACAAGTTTTCTTCGTGTTATATAAAAGTTTAGAGACAGACAACCCTAGCACTCAATCCTCATAGCGGAACGTGCAACCATATCGCTCAATATTCCGACCTTTATGTATCGCGTTGGAGATTGAAAGTTGAATCGTTTTATTCAAAGTATTTTAATAAACGCGACGGGAAAGCGATGGAAGCGCGTTAATGCCATATTGGATGAAGGTAAATATATAAAACTTGGCTGTGATTGACACGGTAGATTGTGAAAGAAATAAAACGACTTGAAGACTTTTTTTCGTAATTATTTCGGTGGAATGAATTCGTTTGTTGGTTTCTTTGTTTCTATGGAACGTTAGGTTGTTAGATATGTTTTTTATAAATGGTTGTATGTATAGCTCTAAAATATATCAACATTATTGATAATTCCAGATCATTCGTGCCTTATGAAAAAAAAAACTTTCTTGTAGACTTTTACTTTATACGATCTGAAAATAGAACAAAATGAATCCGAAGTCTATTGCTTGACAATCACACTTTTGACCACAAAACCAATAAGGTAGTAAGTACAAAATACCTACTTGTTAAGTAATGATAAAACAAAATCCACAAATCGAACTCCAATTAAACTCGATATTATCTTTTATAGGTTTTCTTTGTGCCGAATGAATATAAATATGTATTTCGACGGAAACTTAGGGGAGTGTGCTACGTATTCATCACGTCTAATAGGCAACACATGGCTTTATGTGTCTATAAAAACCTCATTTTGATTCTTTCAGTACGTAACGTAGTATACAAATAAAAAGAAAGTTTAAAAAACTAAAATGACACAATGTTTTGGAGAAAATTCTCATTTTTATAAAAGATACATATAAATAACGAACAAACTTAATTAAGATCATATCCTACAAGATGTGAACACAGTATGCAATATAGAGTATAACGTATACTATAACTATGGTTGTAGCTCCTCCAATTGGCTTCTGCGATAGATTTTCGGCACTATCACAAAAAAGTTAAAGTTCAAATCTATTACTTTCCTTCATCAACGTTAGATGAAGTCTCTGATTGCTGTTTATTTCATTAAACTTAGTCCAGGCAGATTAAATAAGTTAGATTTACTCGAGTCACCGAGTTAGGGTAAGCGCTACCGCTAATAGATCCGACGAGATGACGACTCTTGGCTAGTTGGTGATGTGTTTATTAGTACTGTTAGGTACTAAGTTTGTCTTGTACCAATTTAGTCTCTTTGAATAGTGGTAATGAGTATTCAGGTGTAATTATAGAACTGAATGCTAAAATGAAATTTGAAAGTGAAACTGGTTTGTGTAGTCAAAACTGCGGACTCATTTTGATGAAATTTCGCAGCAGATAAATTTAGTGCGTGATTAAGGGTGAATGAAGAATTGAATTGTGATCGATTATTGCAATAGTTTTAGAAATAGAGACCCTATGAATAACACCTATTTTATTCTGCGTGACGAATTTCCACAGACATTTTATCTAACGCACGCAAATAGATGTGTATCTCCCAAAACCCAGTAACTAAATGAAACTAGGATACTACATCTTCACAAAAGGAGGCATACATACGAGTACCTCATACTAAGAGTAGGGTAGTAAATACAACAATACCAAAAAGCTAACTATTCTTGTAGCGTCCTTTCAATTTTAACAAAGATACTTGAGAATCGATCCGGGACGGGAACGTGACGGACGAATGGAGTGTACACTAGCAGCATGTGAACCTGCCTCTTTCTGTCTAATGTCTTCATTCGATTTTCATCTTTATCATTTTGATGTAAAGTCGAATATCCAATGAAAAGAATTGACAGATTGGTGTAGGTTTCCGTGCTAGTCTCTGTATAAAAGAACGTCCTGTACGAAATCACCGCGCACCGGTACTACACGCCTTTGATTGTACTTTTTTGAGTACCGTACTATTATGCGATACGTTTTAATAAGTAGGTGTACTCGATGCATTGTGATCTGTTTATTGTCAGGGATGTATGTATTTTGTGGATGTTATAGCTTTGTTCTTACGTACTGCTGCTATGTCGAAGTTTTAGGGTCGGAGGAAACCGAAAAAGTCTAAGTGTAATAAATCAGACTTACACCTCTTTGGTTTTGATAATATTAATAGTAGTTTCCAAATTCTTTTTTAAAGTATTCATTTATTCTCTTTGCAACTTTTTTTTTTTAATGGCTTCATGCATCCTGTAATGTGCCTTGGGCATTCTCCTCCAGCCAGACCTTTGGGTGATGCAGAGACAAAAACAGTGGTCGATGCAAGCAAGCGACTAGTGACGTACGTCGTATTGACATCAAACTTCAATTATTTGTAAGTTGAATGATGAAAATTATGCCAACTGCGTGCCACCCCTATGTGAGAATCGTTAGGGTTACCGTCCATGACACGTCAAATGACGATAGACGGATTTGTCGATGCTACTATGTGGACAGTTTTTATTGTTTCTTCGCGAGATACTAGCATTTGTCATTTATAGGCCACTTATTAATAATTATATGTAGCATGCATTTGTCAAATGACGCGTCGTGTACAATAGGCATCTTGCTCACTAGATGTCGCCACTTATCTAGAGGTAGATCCGTTGCTTGATGCATTGCAACATTCATGGGTATCTCCTTGCTCATTCAGCTCCTTGGATATTTGGTCAGACTACCGTATGGGACCTCTCGGTCTCTTGCCTTCTACTTTACCGGTCATAATAGGCCTAACGCATGTGTAAAGCACTTTATATCGTACCACATCAAGCATAACATTGCCTTTGAGTTGGCTGCTAATCGTCTTAATTGCTCTGCATAATATTGGCAAATGGCTGCCGTTCATTGCTATTACAGTTCACAGGTCTAATCATGCAAATGGGCATCTCTGCAATTGGCACACGCGCATGATTTGAAGATTGATCTCAAATTAATTTGTTGAATAGTTTCGATGCGAGTTGTATTTAATGGTACATATTCGTTTTCTGCCTCGTTGGCTGAGTGGTCGCCAGTACGACTGCCGGGCAAGAGTTTTCAAGTTCGATTCCCAGGTCTTACCAAATATTATTGGGATATAATAAAAAATATCTCAGTAGTAGCACGGAGTCTGGAATTGTGTCCTGTATATGGCAAGCTGACCCACTATTACATGGGACTTATAACATAAATAGGTAGTGAAAAAGTACCTAGGGCTTATATTGTACTAGTGGCATTAAGTGCCGTAATGTGCACCTCTGCCTACACCTTCGGGGATAAAAGGCTATGTTGCTAGGCTGTTATGTTATGTTAATTCATTTTCTTGTATAAGTGAGTTAATGGCAATAGAACATATCATGATCTCTACTCTACCTGCGTATCATCTAAATGCTGATTAAAAAAATACGTGTATTTGACGAGACCGGACAGCAGAACTGACTGTGATCTCAAACTTTCTCAAACGGAGGCCCAATTACCCCCCCCTGATCCCCGTCTCCCGAATCCTCCACAATCCTCAAATTCCCAATTTCCAAAAGGCCGGTAACGCACTTGTAACGCCTTGGTGTTTCGAGTGTCCATGGGTGGCGCCGATTGCTTACCATCAGGTGATCCGTCTGCTAGTTTACCGGCTTATGCTATAAAAAAAACTTGCCTGCCAAGCGTGAACTTTGACCAAATTATAGCTCTGTACAATAGATTATGAATTGAGACATGTTAAAAGATTTTTCTATACAACCACATTCATAACCGATTTCAAAAAAGGAGTTTGTCCGTTGGACATGTATGTATGTATGTCTATTTGTGCGCGATTATCTCGCGATTCGCTGAACCGATTTTGATGCGGTTTTTAGAAAAAAATAGTTTTTTAGTATATTAATTAACCGACTTCATAAAAGAAGGGATGAAGACGGTTTTTTCAAACTTAGTTTATAAAAGTATCATCATATAAACCATTATTTAGACATTTATTAACACAAACACATTGATATTCCGAACCGAGAACCCTCCATTGTTTTCCAATGTGAAGTCAGTTCATAAAGTGTTTATAAACAAAAAAAATAAACAAGCAATCGAAGGAAGTTGTCATGATAAATACGTAAGTAACTTTGACTTATAAAAAGATAAATAGGTCGTCGGTGTATGGCGGTTGATGTCCGGACTATCGATTTCTGCAACATAGTAAGTACTTTGGAGGTAACTGATCGATTTTGAGCTTGTTTTATGCACGATAATATATTTTAAATGAGATGTAACTTGGAGTCATTTGTCATAAAAGTCGATAAACGAGCAGACGGATCACCTGATGGTAAGCAATCGGCGTCGCCCATGGACACCTGGAACACCAGAGGCGTTACAAGTGCGTTACCGGCCTTTTAGGGATTAGGAGTTTGAGGATCGTTGGAGATTCAGGGATTGGGGAGATTGGGGAAGGGGAGGGTAATTGGGCCTCCGGTAAGCTCACTCACACGACGAAACACAAGCGTTGCTTCACGTTGGTTTTCTGTGAGGCCGTGGTATCACTCCGGTCGAGCCGGCCTATTCGTGCCGAAGCATGGATTATTAAGAAATATAATAATAGGTATCTACAGATTTAGAAAGAAAAACAGTTTTTTTTTAGAATTAGGACTATCGTAAGAAATTTTTTACCGACTTCAAAAAAAAGGACTGCCTTGTTGGCCGAGTGGTCGCAACTGCGACGGCAAGAGGTTTTGGGTTCGATTGCCGGGTCGGGCAAAGTATTACTGGGTTTTTAAAAAACTCAGTAGTAGCACGGGTATGTGGCAATAGGCTCACCCCCTATTACATGGGACTCATAACATAAATAGTGAAATGTGGGTGTAACATTGTACAGTGGCATTAAGTGCCGTAATGTATACCTCTGCCTACCCCTTCGGGGATAAAAGGCGTGATGTTATGTTATGTTAAAAAAAGGAGGTTCTCAATTTGACCTGTTGCGATTATCTCGTGATTGGCTAAACCAATTTTAATGTGGATTCCAGAAAAGTGTATGTACATTTAGGAAAAGGTTTTAGTTTTTACCGACTTCAAAAAAAGAGGGGGCGAAGTCGGTTTTTTGAAAGGAATTTTATAACAGAATTTATTTATTTCTACATCATTTCAGTGTTAATATCGTTAAGATTCAGTCAGCCTTTACACATGACTAAATTAATTTTCAAAGTACTTCAAAATACCAGTTGAAGGCAAACAGACATGATTTTAATACAATTGGACAGGCTCGGAAAGTATGGGCAAAGTTATTGGCTACTGACAAAGACTGTCTCAAACTCTGTGAGGAAGACAATGAAAGGATTATGAAATTGTACCGGTGATGTGCTACGTAGGTACTTATTGTTTTATAGGCTTTAAATATAGTTTCATAGGGCTTCTTTTTCATTGCGCCGTGGTTTTGAGTTGTGGAAACGTAATTCCGTCCTAAGTTTTATAATAATATGTGGTTAACGTGCTCTAATGAGGTCTAATGCATATTGTGGTTTCGCAGCTAGGGATGCTATCGAACATTATAGAATTTATTAGTGTTAAACCAATGGGAATTCAATTTTTAATTGACTTCAGAAAAATGACGTTCTTATTTTGACCCGTGTATATAGGTACTATATAATATGTTTGTGCGCAATTATCTCGCAGCGGGCTGAAACAATTTTGATGCTGTTTTAAAAAAACAGTTAGTTACACTTCGAAGAAGGTAGCATATTTATTAACCGACTTCAAAAAAAGAGGGGTTGAAGGCGATTTTTTTAAACGTAGTCTGTAAAAAATTATTGACAGGTACTAATTTAAGTAATGTGGAAAGTATTTAAGTTCTGATTTCTACATTAGTATAATCTAGTGAATTTTTAATCATAATCATGAAAAATAAAACACAGATGTAGTAAAAAATTTACAAAACAAAATGTTCACTCATAAAAATCAACCAAGCATTGTGAAAATTCATAAAAATATTTTTCTAATATAAACAGTAAACAGCCCAACCTACCTTCAGTTAAGGCTTAAAACACAGTCTACTTTAGCCCTGATGAAGTCTAGACGCATAGACGGCGTAACAAAGGAGCAACAGTGTATTAATTAAAGTGAGAACGAACAAGCATTGAGCAGGCTTTGTAAGCTTGGAACATGAAACGGGGATAATTTCTTACTTGTAATAGAGACGGTACATACCAAGCTATACAAAACCAGTATATCATGGTCTCGTTTTGTATGAATTTTTCGCAGATTTAATGGCCAGTTTATATTGGTGATGCATAGCTTGAAATGTAGCCGTGTGTACAAGTGTGAATATAATTATAATGCATTGAAATCCATGTGTTTTTATTATTATTTACTGTTTTCTCCCGCTCCCGTAGGATTATCAAGATTTTTTTCTGTCGAAAAAACCTTCTCCTGACAATAATAAACACAACAAAAAAAAACACAACTTAAATACAAAAAAGAAGGAATGTTAGTAAATGTTTTTCGACAGGTTACGATATTACATGTGACCTATTGTAATTGGCAAAATGACTAGTGTGGGTTAGTTAAAAAAATATTTTCAGCATTTTTGGAAGCGTACCGTTTACACTCTGTATTTTAGGAATAAGTAGGTAATTTGTAAATACAGGTCACGTATGATAAGAAATGTTTAGAGTTGAGCCTGTTCCTTATGGAAAATAGACGTAAGTATATGCAATGTGGAGCAATGAGGGAGAAGTCTGTTCTTATGAATATCTTTAATTGAGTGTCTTAGTCACACACTACAATGTTGGTATAGATAATCTCGTAAGTCACTTAGGTAGTGTCACTTGCATGATAAAACAATAAAATTTCTATTTCAAACATATATTAATATACTAGCTAATCCACACGCTTCTATTGGTAGTAGCGTGATGTTTTATAGCCTATAGCCATCCTCGATAAATGCGCTATCCAACGCAAAAAGAATTATTCAAATCAGACTTGTAGTTACGGAGATTAGCGCGTTCAAACAAACAAACAAAAAAACAAACTCTTCCGCTTTATATAATAGTATAAGATACGATTCATTCCACCTTCTAATATTAGAAAAAGAAAAATCACAACCAAGAACCACACAATAAGATGACACACAAGTCCAAGAGTAATGAAGACGAAAGAATGGAGTGACTTCGAGGAGAGAGCTCATATTATCTTATAACGTACCCGTTGTGACAAGGGTCGAAATCGCTTAATCTTACAAGTCTAGGATTACAATACCCAAGAAATACGCGTAATCTCTTCAAAAGTAGTCAATTGGATTCACGCGATTTTTCTCCTTAAACACCTTTTATTAAAGCGATTCGCGTCCCAATTTTCTTTGACGTAATGAAAAATAAATGACTTTAGATTTATTAGTTGGTCTACTTAAGTCGCGCTGCTTTTTTAATGAAGTGCTTTTCAAAATTAAACCTTATTTTCTTTACCTTAGTGAATGGTTTATGTTGTTGAGTACATTCTTTTGAAAGTGTAAATGATATTAATTTGAAGCCCTACATGGGCAGGTTTATCTTTTGAAATTATTTTGGATATTTAATTGGTCGGAGAACTTTTTGTGGAATATGAAATACTTTTTTGCTGTAATCTTACATCAGGATAAAGCGATGTGTATTTGTGTAATTTAATTTTTAGTCTTAAAATGAAAATTTCTGTTTATAACTCGTCAACAGGTATTCATGTGTAGTAAATTATGTCGTATTACTTTGTAAGGTTAATTAATTTATTTAAAGCTACCACTAAAGACAATTCATATACGATAGTGTGGCCATCAGTCTTACAAATACTTATAATAATATATTTGAGATATTTAACATATATCTAATTATATTAAATTTAAATTTACGGCATACAATCCCTTGATACAATACAACAAAGTATCAGATAAAAACAAATAATATTAGCAACAGTATTGAATGTAAAATTCATATCCATTCCATTCAATTACCATATCACTAGAAATACACCTCATTATAGACGGCTTCTAATCATAAAACAAAATTCCTTTCTCTTGTTGTTTTTAGTTTACATTTAAACCTCAAACTCGTAACCACGTTCGTAACAATAGAACTCAAATACTATTCCGAAAACATGTTCCAATTAATTTTAATCCACTGAACCAGAGTAATCGGTTCGCTGTCAGAAGCTTTGTACACAGCGACAGCTGGCGAACCTGTTGATATCAACTCTCTGTAATAAATAAGTCACGATTTATTGGAAAACGAGTAAACGTGTGGAACCTGATGACGTCATCTGTCGAACTTGGTACTCCATTTGTAACTTGTTTGTGTTTTAAATTGTTTTGTCTTTGTCGTGATCAGTCATTAAATAATCATTCGTGTTTGATTAGTGTGTTTTTCATTCTAATTAAGTGGTGTGAAACTCATACGATTTAAGGTTACAAATGTTTTATATAGGATTTTAGATTTACTTAAGGTTTTACTGCCTTGAATTTGAAGGCAAATCACTTTCGGTCACTGGTAACTTCCATGGCGTTTAATGTGTTAACCTGGACATTTTAACAGGTTATCATTAGGTACTCTTTAACTATGCGAACCGCTGTCCTTAACATTAACACGATTTTTCCTGTACCTAATAGTAGTAGTAAGGGGTAAATAGGTACCTAAAATATACAAAATATCAACCAAAATTCTAAGTTTCAATCATCCAAAAATCTTCCACTACACATATGCATTTTCATCTCAACAGAATTCGAGTATGTATGTATTATTTTAAGCTCCACATAAAATCGTTCACGATTTAATTTAAAAGAATAATGTTCGTAAAAGCACACACGACGAGGCGGCGACGAGACGAGGACGTGCCGAATGGAAAACGGCAAAACGGGAATCCATGATTTCCTCTTGAGGGAGCAGGAGATTTGCATTCTTTACTTTTTCTATGAATTACACGTGTATTGTGGCTTCGGATGACGTTTGCAAGATTTTTGAAATTGGAAGCTTGGGATTTGATTTTTTTTCTATTGTTTAGACATCGATTGTTTTGTTTTTTTTTGTTGAAAAGAAGAATGGCGTGTCCATTTATTACGTTGTTTATTAATGGTAGGTAACCTAACTAGATCAATTGAAATTTAAGACGATTGAATACCAAAATTGTTGAATGTAATATCACATTTTTATCCTACTAGGTTCGAATTTTGTATCAATTTTGTATTTTATAATTTGTTTCAAGCACTATATGGGAAAGGTACCTCTTTATACGGGGGCTTATATCAAGAACAAATAAATTAATTACGCTTCAATAATCATCCGAGAATCATATAATTAAGAATAAATTATGCGTCGATAAATCGAGAAAAACAGCTTTCTCACCACAAACAAAAAATCAATAGACACACTAGAACAAACAAACTGTACTAAAAAAATCTAAGCACATTCTTTTATGACAAAGTTTTTAAGTCTCGTTCGAGTTTCCACTAAGTTGGAACCTCAGGGTAGCAGTTATGACTTTCCGATGGAAGTTTGTACACTCAAGTAAGAAGTTATTGAAAATTCTATACACTAGAATAAATAGTTGAAGATGTTTCTAGTATAAATACTGGGATGACAACTTTGAGAGTTTTATTTTCCTATATTTTTGTTTTATTGGAGTTTGTTGAGGATGGATTTAAGTGTGGGAGAGCCATGCTTCGACATGGCTGGACCGGAGTGATACCACGGCCTCACAGAAGACCGACGTGAAAACAACGTTGTGTTGGGTTTCGTCGTGTGAGTGAGGTTACCGGAGGGCCAATTACCCCCCCCCCCCCTCCCCAATCCCTGAATCCCAACAATCCTAAAATTCCTAATCCAGGCCGGTAACGCCTCTGGTGTTCCAGGTGTCCATGGGCGACGCCGATTGTTTACCATCAGGTGGTCCGTCAGCTCGTTTACCGGATTATTAAAAAAGGTATTTTATTACGATATCATTAGTATGTACTTATGTATTATTTATTTATTTGTGTAATTGAAGAGTATATTAATTATTTTTGAATTCATTCTGGGACCCACGACGCGGTGACAGTCGCGATGCTACTGATCTACTACTAATGGTTCTGCTCATGAATATAAGCGTTTAGCATGGCTTGAAACTAGTCGAGTTCCTCGTCAAATAATTACGTGAGTCAAAAAATATAATAATTGACTAAGAAGTATCCCAAAAAGACGTTTATTTTTGTTGTAGGCGTTAGATGTAACATTATTCACATTCATTTCTTCACACCATAAGCCACCTATAAAATTTTTAACTGCCGTTGAAACTGGTTTTAGTAATGAACCTATAATTATATTGGATTAGCTTGACACGTAATTGCGCTGTAAATTAAGAATATTATGAGCCTGCAATACGATTTTAGTATTGATAATTTTTAAATCGTAAAGGAAATTAGCTTTTGTGAAATTATGAGTTTATTGTTCTACTAGCTTTTACCCGCGGCTTCGCTCGCGTCACAAAAGGTTAAAAAGCCTATGTGACATACCAATACACTCAGCGCCATCTAAACCATAATTTGTCGCGGAGAACCTAACGGGTAACCGGGCTCCGGCTCGACGTGCAGGAGAAGGAACGGGGTGGTTTCTAGTCAGTAAGAGTCTGACACTCCTTCCGCCTCACCCAGGCGAGAGCAGTCATTCGATGATTTTCCCCCCTTAAAAAAAAAAACCAATAATTTCGTTTTCCCAAGAATATCAAACTTTACGTCTGCAAAAATTCAAAGCTATCGGTTTAGTAGTTACGGCGTGATAGTGGAACAAACAAACAAACTCACTTTCCGATTTATAATATTAGTAAGGATGTTATTCTCGTTTTTATTAAAAACTAGGTATTGCCAGCGGTTTTGCCTGCATTTCTGCAATCTGTCATGCGGAGTGACTTCCCATTGGAAGCTCTACTCATCTGCTGCCTAGACCTACTGTCTGTCTTCGAGTTCTAGGATGTGGTGTCGTTTTAAACTTTTCACATACTGGTTCATGGTGAGTTGGCGAGCGAGTTCGTTAGCATGTCGGGTTAACCGTTCTTTGTATTTAGCTGCAAAGCTCCTAATTTCTTCCTTGATTGTTCTCATTTCAAGGTGATTGTGTAATTCATTGTTGGTTATGTACCATGGTACTTCCGCGATGGTTCTCAAGATTTTGTTCTGTTGGCGTTGGAGAATTTCTATATTAGAATCGCTTGCACAGCCCCATAGTTGCAGGCCATACGTCCAAATGGGTTTCAAGATTACTTTGTAGATTAGTAGTTTGTTGTCTAGGGAGAGTCTTGAATTCCTTCCCAGCATCCAGTAAAGACTGTTGTATTTTAACTGGAGCTCCTGCTTTTTACATTTGATGTGTTGCTTCCAGGTTAATTTACGATCATGTGTAGGCCAAGATATTTTACATGATCACATGATCATTAATAAGTAGGACAATAATTGCATTTACCATATTTTGCACCACATGCATCATGGTAATCAGTGATTAGCTATACCTAGTAGCTAAACAGACATTGCCCTAAACGTTTCAATCAATTTTTAGTCAAAATTATTGTCGCCCTATGAGGATGACCGGAAAAAGACGCTGTAGATTACACAAAGACTTGCTCCATGCGGTAATCGAACCCGCTACACGTTGCCCTGCAGTCGGTTGCCCAGTACCCTAAAAATATATCTGAAATGAAATGAAATGATGTTTATTTCTGCAAAAAGGTTACAAAGTAACACTTTTATACGCCACATGCAATCTTTAAATTATAAGATGGGGGTCGGCATTTCCTAACTGACTAGAAGAAGAAACGCCGAAACAAACTCACTCTACATATACAGATAAATTAAATTGAAGTGTATGTCTGTAATATTGGAATAACCGCTTCTCATTACCATATATTCACGTGAATATTCATACAATACATATATCAATTACCAATACTTCTACTATTAATTACCAATCAATACCGATTTTGACGGTTTTTTTTTTTAAGTAGCTGATGTACTATGGAGTAACGTAGCCTACTTATTGAAGAAAACTGCAGACGCAGTTACGGGTACAGCTAGTTATATTAACCGGGGCTCCGGCTCGACGTGCAGGAGAAAACGGGTGGTTTTTAGTCAGTAAGAGTCTGACACTCCCTCCCTCCTCACCCGGGCGAGACAAGTCATTTGATGATTATCCCGCCTTAAAAAAGTACGAGTATATTTCTGGTCAAACACAACATAACAATAGAACATGTACCTGTAGTACCTTCGTAAGTATTTACAAAGCGATCTATTTTTACGTTTTTCTCGCAACGATTTTAAAAAGGTTTATCGTGTACACGTGTCACCCACGCCACTTCCCACAGATTAAATAAAAACGATCTTCAAGAAGTTCATGACGAATTCTTCTTCTTTTTGTTCTAATGAAAGTGATCCAATTTACTAGGAAATAAAATCTATTATTGTTATTGTTATGTATTCTGTGCGACTTTTGATGTTTTACGGTATATAAATACCTACATAACGCCACGTCTTATTGTCTGAGTCTCATGTAGGTGAATCTATTCTAGATACCGTGTGCTATTACTGTGCAATTATAGTGAAGCCGAAAAATCACCAATAAGTGTTTGCCATTCGAGAATGGAATGCGAAATCCCTAGTGACACGAAGTCCTAAAATTCCCTTCAAAATTTGATTACAAACAGCATGGAGTCTCATATCGTTCTCAAATTGGTAAAAAGTGTGTGTTACATTTTAAATATGTACCTTTGCTTATCCCTGTGTGAATAAAAAGCCAACGATAGGTATATATAAAATCATTTAAATTAAAATACTGCACCAGAGTCCAACCTAACCCTTTACCTACGAATATAAAGCTAAAACTCATAGTCATGCAAGCAAACAGACAGACAGAACGATAAATCAATACTAGCTTAATTAGTCTAAACAAACCGTTCCAGTTCACTTGCTTCCGCATTTACAAACCTCCAATTGTCTTTAAATTAGATATACTCGTATGTTAATTGAGTAATTGTGTTGGGAAGAATATTTCAACGTTGGGTCCTACAAACCTACCTTAGTTGTTTGAGGGGTTGAAACTAGAACGATTTTTTTTATGGCATAAGCTGGTAAACGAGCAAACGGATCACCTGATGGTAAGCAATCGGCGACGCCCATGGACACCTGGAACACCAAGGCGTTGTTACAAGTGCGTTACCGGTCTTTTAGGAATTGGGAATTTGAGGATTGTGGATGATTCGGGGATTGGGGAGACTAGGGAGGGGGCGTAATTGGGCCTCCGGTAACCTCACTCACAGGACGAAACACAACGCAAGCGTTGTTTGACGTCGGTTTTCTGTGAGGCCGTGGTGTCACTCGGTCGAGCCGGCCCATTCTTGCCGAACCATGGCTCTCACACACTTAAATATTATCGTTGGTACTTTGGTTACGACGGATACGACATAGCCCAAGGGAACTGAGGTTGCTGGCTGAAGGTTTAATACCAGGTTGAGAATAGTAAAATTGGTATTTTCACATTTATTGTGGTTCACAGCACTAACGAGAGAAACAAGCCATAGATGGAATACATAAAATGAATGTGTGGAATGATTATACGAAGCGAGATCATGCTGGTATTGTATAGCTATACCTGACTGATCGATGGCTCAGAATCTTAACCATGGCAACTGTCTCTATTTAAAATATTTCCAAGTATTTCTATTTATAGTTAAGCTCCTTGGTTATATAAAGGTATATTGAAAACGCCTGAGTTTCTTATAGAAATGTTTTAGTGGTGATCTACCTAAAGCATATATACTTTCTTGGTTTGACTTCCAAGAAACAGAAAGGAAATTCTATTCTACTACAAAATACAAGCGAAATGTTATGTTTATAATTAGAAAGGAGTTTGATTAAAACAATCTTGGCATGTGTAATTGAGCCATTGTTGCGACTTTTCTACTAACGAGGCAATGAAAACTATAATCAGATACAAAATATAAAACAGCTTTTTCACGATGTACAAGAAAATATTATCACAAAACAAACGGCTCAACACTTTCTCAAGCTCATAGCAACGAAAAGAAGAACAAATAACAACATATCCCCAACCAACCAATATTTACCAAGGAGTATCTACTCGAAATAACAAACAAACAAACTAGACCTTTTCAAAGAATCGATATTTTTAATATGTAAGTAAGTATATGTAGAAAAACATGTGTACGGTGTAAGATCACGACCACTATGAACATGGAATCGATTCTTTTTGAGGTCGGTTAATTAAATATGATAAATTCGTATTGACTACCTCCTTGGTCGGTTGATAAGAGCCTTAACTTAGTTTTCGTTTTTGAAGGTTCAAATTCTTATTGCATGAGTACAAAACTGTTCTCAAAAAGAGTTCGCACTCTGTAAATTGCACTGTTAAGTGTCATAGAGATTTCGGAGCTGTGGAAGACTTAAAGGGTTGTCGGGGCTCCGGCTCGAAAGCAGGAGTAGGAACGGGGTGGTTTTTAGTTACCCAAGGCGAGAAAAGTCATTGGATGAGTTTTGCTCAATAAATTGTTACAGAGATATAATAGACCAGTCCCAAATCAATAGCAGAAATTTTGCATTCTAATTTATCGTCCAGAAATGCACAACAAAAATCCTATATCCTTCAGAAACCTATTGAAAATTGCCATACCAGCAGTAATAGCATGAAACAACTCCAGTACTGTCAATATTCAATATTTCCTTCGGACAGCAGTGTTCCTATAAATTGAAGAGGAATAGTGAGCTATTGAATTTGTTCTGCCTGGCCCCGTAATGTTATTGGTTAGGGACTATTTTATCCATCAGCGTGTTTATTGGCTGTTTACATCGGGCAATCGATAAACTCCGTGAGTGCTTTTTGTCGTCTCAGGTTAGTGTTAGTGTTGGGTTACGATCAACAAAATCTTCTGTAGGATAAGAAGAGATATACCAAGTATATGTTTGTGGGTGTATTTCTTGTAACACATTTATATAGGATTTAGATACTAATCCAATCCCAGGAACAATTCCATATTTCATGCTTTCAAAAAAGTCCCCAATAAGACTCTGTCCGATCTGGAAAACGAATGAAAAACCCCTGCTCAGCAGCCGTACTTACAATACCACCGTCAACGAATACACATTTGTGTGATGTACACATTTTTATTCAGCAAGCTTTTATTCAAATAGCGAATAAATGTAAAACTCGACGAAGCTAATAAAGTAAAAAGTGATAATATCTCTGAGCGCTGCCGTCTACCTACAGTCACCAGTCATCTGTTTACGAACTATATTTTTTTTTAAAAACCTCTCTGTTTTTCACTCAGATGCAAGTTTAATGAAATTTCTCCTTTTGATATTACAAATGTAGGTACAAAGTTGTATACAAACACATAACGTTTTTATTAAAGAGTTTATATTTTTCTACATCATTATTCATTAGTTTGTTAACGATGTTACTTTACTGTGAATTACAGAAAATACTGCTTCAATCTCGGTTAACTGTTATTTTTTAAAAGTCTAAGTATTACTGGGTTTTTAATTTTCAGTAGTAGCACGGAGTCTGGAATTGTGCCCGGTATATGTCTTTAGGCTCATCCCCTATTACATGGGACTCATAACATAAATAGTGAAAAGTGGGTGTTATATTGTACAGTGGCATAATGTGCACCTCAGCCTACCCCTACGGGGATAAAAGGCGTGATGTTATAATGTTTTATGTTATAGTTTATAACAAAAACCCACTATATTTTTTAGATATCTCATAATCTATCTATTCATATATTCAAACAACTTCGTATTCAAATAAGAAGTTCTTATTTCCTTTAGTATAATTGTAATCGAAAGCCTTGCTTACTCCGTCTATTGATCCCGAAACGCTAGATCTACCTACAAGTACCTACCTTAAGCCATATTGTATTTCGTTAATATTATCCCGTAACTGATATTCCAACAATTACTATGAGAGTATAATCGGCTTAGCAATATTCTTGGAATGCCTAGCACTATAGAACATTGATTTTTGATTTAGTATGAAAACCTTTGAGTATAATGCGTAACTACCATCATTTTTATTAAGTGGGGAAAATCATCTAATGACTGTTCCCGCCTGCGTGAGGCGGGAGGGTGTGTCAGACTCTTACTGACTAAAAACCACCCTGTTCCTTCTCCTGCACGTCGAGCCGGAGCCCCGGTTACCCGTTAGGTTCTCCGCGACGTAACTACCACCATACGAGTATATAAGATTTGTTAATAACCACCATAAGAGTTACGTTTCACATATAACATAAGTTTTTCTAAGAGAAAAATATATTTTGATAGCATTTTATATTTATTTTAAATCCACTCTTATGTCTCGTACAGTTGCAATTTCCGTTTGAATACAACAGAAATGGAATCAGAAAAATCAATGATGTTACCTAGGGCGATGCACCAAAGTCTACAAGGCAATTGAAGTTTTATCTAATAAACATTGCTGTGATGTGTATTATATAACGACTTTTGAAAGTATTGTAGAGAGGTGCATACTTTAGGAGTAATAATTGTATGGTCTTTAGGGTGTGCCCACACCTGGCAAATGCTCTGCTCGCGGGCAACCCGCAAACGGCTCACGAGCGGCACATTCGCCAGATGTGGACACACCCTAATACAATTTTACTCCTTAGGCACACCAATAATGAGAATGTTATCCGACCCGAAACCTCTTGTTCTACAACCACTCGACCAACAAGGCGGTTAAATCTGAAAATAGGTACAAAACTGTACGGAACGCAAAACGAACCTTCCATTTTAGTATTCAAAAGATTCTAGATCTAAATAGAGGGTTTAAGAAAAACCACGGTCTAATGTTATTTTAATCGCTATTCTTTAGACGGCAAATGGTCTTTATTTGCATTTATATTATTACGTGATTTGTAGAAGGGATTCGTTTTATTTTCACAATATTTTTTTTAATAAAATCGAGTTTTGGTGGCTGTTGTGTTATGGATGGGTATATTATTATATGGACATACCTTAGGATATGGTATAATATCTATATATATAAAAATGCAACCCGTTTCCCGTTGTCACGCCATAACTTGAGAACGGCTAGACCGATTTGGCAATTTTTTTTTGTTGTGTTTGTTATTGTCAGGAGAAGGTTCTTATGACAGAAAAAATTCTGAAAATCCTACGGGAACTGGAGACACCGCATTGCGCGTACGAAGTCGTGGGCAGAAGCTAGTGATTTATATATAATAACCACTACATGCCTACGACCTTCAAACCTTCAAGAAAAGAGCGTATTCCTTTTTAATAGGCCGGGAATACACCTGCGGATCCTCTGGTGTTGCCCATGGACACCCATGTCAGCGCCACCCATGGACACCCATGGGCGGCGCTGATCGCTTACCATCAGTTGATACGTGTCGGCTCGTTTGCCTCCTATTGCATAAAAAATCCGTAATTATTGTGTGTTGAACCAACCGTTAGACCAATGGTTATATGATTGTGTTCATATAACCATTGGTCTCGAACGTTTTACAAACACCTCAGTCTTAGACGTGTAGTGACGTCTACAGTGAGTGTAGACTTAATACAAGTGTAGTGGACCGGCAAAAATAACCACACCTCGAAGTCTTGTAGTCCAAAATACAATGCCGCTTTGTGTTTGGTACTACTGCACTATACACGTACCTACATTGCTGTGGCTACCATTAGCTCGGTTGCATGCCTTTGTTGTGTAGACATAAAGTTCCTTCTTTCCTATTTCCTATTAGTACATAATTATTTCAAACTAAATAATCTAAATTATTATTCAGTTACATTATTCAATTTCGTTTACGTTTTCTTGCCTTATATCTTGTGATGTATTTCGATGCGGGATCCGAGACAGTTCTTCATATCCCCAAGACGCGTTGAACTACAGTGTTTCAGGTTGCTTACAAAAATTGCGGTGATACCGGAGGGTTGTAAAAAAAATACGTAACACATTGCAACATAGCTTTAAATTTCTTCATTAAAATAGCAAATAGCAAACTTTAAAATTCCTCTTCTTGTCATAATTTTATATTCTTCCAATAAACACCATTGATAATACTCAATCTCTGGAGTCAAAAACCACCAAAAACGATAACAAACTCTACACCACAAATAAACAAAAAAATCACAAAAGAAAAACCAACGCTAATCACTGAACATTTAAGATTGATATTATTTTTGCATGCCTACAAACATATATGTAAATACGGCAAATTTCGTGGAGCCTGTCCCGTTGGCGTGCAGTAAGTAATTAAGTAAGAACACACTGAGGTGCGGCACGTATCGTGGGTTAATCTGCAGTTAACCGTTAATCTCCGACTGAGAGCAGTTCCTAATTATTTGTAGAAAACCCTAGTGTTTGCTAGTTTGAGTTTATAGTTGTAGCTGTTATTTTTTGAAGAAGAGTTTTCATGTGATTCAGTAATGTGCTTATACGTTGTTATATCCTGATATTTGAAGTGATGTGACTTTGCCCTTAAGGTAAAATAAGGAACCGTAGTCCTACATTATTTACTCAATTTGTGAACATCCTGAAGAAAAAAAAAGGTCTGCATTTCCCTAAAATCGTCTCAACCAGGAATCGTTGTCTGAATACATTTAAAATCTCCAACCAAAGTCTTAAAACTCCCTGACGCTCTGACAGCAATACTATATAATCCTCAACACTGTTCTAATCGACTTTTGAAGATTATAAAAACGAGAAAGCTCTTGTTGATAATTTGATTAGAGAGATTATTCCTAATCCATTTTGGGCCCTTCAAGATTTAGCCGAGTTACACCGTTCAAACGGTACGGTGAATGAATTAGGTGAATTTTGCAAAGGTACACACAGATACACATTTATTCCATCCAGTATATCTTGATCTTGCTTTGTGTGGGTCTTTACGGGCGTTCAACGTCAGTTTTTACTGGTTTTGCATAGCTTGATGTGTGCGTACGAATAGATCTCATCACGGGAATTTTCAAAAGTAATTTTATCAAATATAATGATTATGTTTTGTCTTCAACTTTGTGATAAGTATTGGATTTGTACTGTTTAAGTTTTGGGTTGAATGAACAAAAATGATGTTTCTGTGCAACTGGTTTCTTTTGAGAAGTTGTAACTGTAGTCAAGATCAACCAATTGTCACCACAAACTAATTGGTTGATCCATTGCAGTTATTCTGGACATGATGTTTGGTGACTTTATTCGGTCTACAATTTAATCAATTATGCAGTCAATGAGAATGTATTTACCAATATTTAAGGACACAAAGTTTAGTGACCTATACAAGGTGTAAGTTTTGAAACCGTGTCATTTCTCGGAGCATATCACAGAAGTTATAAGGTTCAATTAAGAGTAAGTTTCGGTCTAATAGTTAAAAACACGGCTATAATAAATCGTATTAAGTTCGACAGTATTTCAGAATAAGTGACAGCAATGTTTCTTACTGGAGTTTTATGAAATTAGAAATAAAATCAATTACGTGTTTGAGTTTGTGTGTTAAGCCGCGTTATAAAACTAGTTACAAGACGGCGGCGTGTAGTTCGCACTTATGGATTCTCGTAATTTACAGAAAAATGGAAAATATTTACCTACAACTTTTTTTATTGATTCGAACTCAGAATCGATAGCCCAGTTTCCTCCTAGAAAATGACGCGGCCTAAAAACAACACCTTGTATATTCTTTCTTTTGTCTAGAATGGATTTATTCTACTCTTACTGGTTAATTAATGTTCATGTTTCGTGAACCACGAGGAGCCTTGAGAACGTCGACTGTTTCGCAACCTTACCTCTTTTCTCTACACAATTAGGATGATAACATCTCTTTCGTTATTTAGACTCAAAATTCAGACAAACAAGGTCTAGCTTTTCTAGTTTTTTATAGTAAAAATAGATTTTACTTAACACTTTGATGTTTTACCTGAATGGCATTAGAAAGTTTTCGAATCAGAACTATAACTTCTTCGTTAAACAAAATGTAAAATGAGTATTGAATGTTTTAATTGGTTTAAATGAATTAATATAATAATGAATATTTGTTTCTTCAACAAATTTAATTAAAATGGTAATAATAATGCCATCTTCACGTTTAGGAATCACAGATTTATATAATTTCAAATGTTGTGGGAAGTAGAATTAGGCACTATTATTATTATTGAAGTAATGTATCTCCTTATTTGTAACTAGCGACGCCGCCCAGCTTCGCACGGGTGCAATTTGCATATAGTACATATAAATATTCCTTAAGAATTACTCTTATCTATTAAAAAAACCGCATCAAAATCTGTTGCGTAGTTTTTAAGATATAAGCATATATAGTGACAGACAGACAGCGGATAGCGACTTTGTTTATTTATTTAGTTAATTTATTTTATATTTTGTAAAACAAAATAAAACTACGTGGGTTACTACCTACGTAGTTTTATTTATATTGTTTTATATTAAATTGTGTTCTACTGATAACAACACAAATAAAATTCTTTGAGAGTTATTCTTAGAATAGTGTGAATGCAAAATAATGTGAACTAAGTGTAAAAGTGTCAAAATAACGTGTTTAAAAATTGAGAACTCCGTTCACCATCTCACCGGAAAATACCAGAAAAAACAAGATCTCACTGTTCGTACACAATCTATCAGGCATACACAAACACATATTTTTATATAAAAATATTTCTGTTTCATTCAATAAAATGAATATATCAATATCCGTTTCACTAAAAGCCGCTTCAAATAAATTTCGTGGGTAGTGAATTGGAGCGAAAAGTAAATATGAATTGAAACAAATATTGCTGTAAACATGTGTGTATGTAACACAAAGCACCGCTAATTAGTTAGCGGCGCTACACATCGACACAACTATCATTTACACAATATACATGTGTGGGTAATTTCATATCAATAGATATGTATAGAAACATTCGTCTATCACACACATCTTGGTATTTAAAAATCATTTTTGTGTCGGTATACGCAATAATTTAGTAAATAAGTTTAAATAAAAACGAGGGTAAAGATAAAATTACTCATAACAAACTTTGAATAAATCGAAATCAAAAATAATGAACGATCGAGCTATACAATACCCATATAAATATAGTGCTTTCTCATTGTAATTTTATGTTACTGAATGATATAAAATATTTCGATGATCTCATCTACAGCGCGCTTGGCGCAATGGTTATCGCCTCCAATTGTCAAGTAAAGTGCCGCCGGATCGATTCCAACATTCACATGTTGTTTTAGAATTAATTTATCAAATATTTGAAATTTGAAATTAGAAACAATTAAATCTTTTCTTTTTTTTCCTTTCCTATTGTTCTAAATCTTATGTTAATTTTAATAGTAAATACTTTAGATTTATTTATACCTATAATATCTTTTATTTATATTTTAGTTCTAGTTATTTATTATTTAGAATAATCTCATTTGCTTCATGCATTTCAACCAACTTAAATAAGATAAAAACAGTAAAAAAGTAATTAACTGTGATTTCTTAATGGTTCGATACCTGAGTATATTTGCAATGTTTGTGGCGACCATAGAAATCTCGAGTCATTTTATTTTACACGCTTATGAAGTAACTACCGACTATTTAAAACATGTTTTTCAAATCACCCGACTTACAAAATAATTGCGTTCTTAGTTGTCAATTTATGAGGATTTCATAGTTTATTGCTACACTACTTATATTCGTGTGCAAAGTTATTTTTATTTTTACAAGATGTTCCAACACCTATCAACATTTAAAAAGGCTGAAACCATTGTTTTGCATGAGCAAAACATAACTAACAATAACTGAAATAGCAAGGCGTTTAATGATATCGGTGAGTAAATAAGATACTACGTTGATATTCTAAATAATATTTATTTCATTTTGTAACTCGACACACCTATCAATTTTTGCACTAGAATAAAATAATTATTGCAACTTATTATGAAGTTCAATATTATAAAGATATATTAATAATTTATTATTAATTGTATTGTAACTTGACTTGTTTTTGTTAGGAGTGTTTCTTTAAAACATATCTGGTTAGGGATTTTTATTCCTTACGCCACTACTTAATTATAAATTATTATTCTAACATTGTGTTTACTTATATTTATTATTATTTTTAAGTAACTTTAATTCCTGTAAAGTATTTCCTGGTATTTTAAATACTTATTTGTTTGGTATCAACAGAGGAGATCCATGCAGTTATGGGTGCACAGATATGCGGAGACCGGTGACGTTAAACATCGTCGACGTGGGCCTAAACCAAAGGCAAATTCATCGGCTCGGCACTACGACATCGTAGCCAGGCACATGGCTGATCCGTTCCTGCCAACCCGCACTACAGCGACAGCACTGAATGTTTTAATACAAACTGTACGGAGACACCTGCATTCTGGTTTAAGGTGCAGGAAGCCAGAGAAGAAAATATTGTTATCTGTGGTTCACCAGCAAAAGCGCTAAGAATTTGCTAAGGACTTTATTAATTTTGATTGGGCGAACAGTGTAATCATATTGAGCGACGAAAAGACTTTCAAGTCGGATAAGGATGGGCGTAAAATATTGTGAAGAAAAGATGGAGAAAGGTATACGAATTGCAACCTTCTGCCTTGTAGGATCAGTGATTGTATTGATTTCGGAATCAATTATTGAGCCTGTCAAACTCTGCCTTTATTAAAATTAACATAAAATAATGTTTAATTTTTTTAAGAATATTAAAATGCTGTCTAGAACATACGGTGAAGTGATGTTATTGTTTTGTGGTTAGAAATTGTCATAATTTCTTTCTATTCAACATGTTTATTCACTTCACTTTAATTTTTCATTAACAAATTTATTTAACTGCTTTCGAACTTGATTGACATATTATATTTACGCCCATCTTCAATTAATTTAAAGTTTCCCTGATTCTAAAGGTCATGAAAGTTAAAATCGTTCCATAGCATTCGTCACATTCTTTTTACTATCATACAGCCCACTGAATATTGAACCTTATAACAACCGTCGTAAAATAGATAATTAATGGAAGTTCAAACGACAAAAAGTCGCCCATTTCAAGAAATATTATGTTGACAGTGTAATTTTTTACATGTTTTACTTGTTTATTACTGTAAAACTGTAATTTAATAATACATTATATTATTAAATTACAAAACAAGAATGTTGTATATTTGTTTATTACCTACTTAATAAAAAATGTTGCTGCCATCGTATTACCGCTGTACCGCATGATATTTCCCGATTCGACTATGAGGTTTATTGTCATATCTATTAATTATGATTTAAAGAACTTTAAACTTAACATGTGGTATATAATTAATTATTAGATATAAATATTGAATATAAAACAACATATTTGTATAATAAATAAATTAATTGTAATAAAAAATAGTATTGTTTTATTTACCAACTCATTTGCTTCTTTTATAGCCTGATATTTATATTTTATGACAAAAAACAAAAAAAAAATAAGAAAAATAACAAGGTAAAATAAAGTTAACTTTTAGCTGGAATAGAACCCACATCATTGATCCTTGAAAGACGATAAAAGCGTGCTCATTAACCAATCGACCACGAGCACTACGATAATGACAGTGAAAATGTCGGGTCATATCAATGATTGTAAATAGTTTTAACCTTACCTATGCATTAAATTATAAAAATACGTATACCGACACAAGAATGAAAATACCAATGTGAACGTGGTGGACGAATATTTTTATATACAGTTATATGAAATTACGCACACATGTACACTGTGTAAATGACAGTTGTGTCGATGTGTAGCGCTGCAACTAATTAGCGGTGCTTTGTGTACGTGCACTTTGAAATTAGTTCCAATATTTGATTGTTGCGTTGTTCGTGTTTCAGAAATTGATTTAGTATTAATTGAATTGGTGTTTACTGTTCCTTGGTTTCGTGGTTGACGATATGATTGAGATTTTAATTAAAGTTGTTTTTGTTGACTTCATTCGTTTGTTGTATTCAAGATTGAGGTTTTCGTGTAGCTAATTGTTTGAGGCATTAATTTATATAATTAAACTTTTTGACTTGATTGTTGCAATCTATATACATAAAAGAAAGTTGTGTTAGTTACACTACTTATAACTCAAGAACGGCTACATCGATTTGGATGACAATTGGAGGTAGATTAGAACCAGGAGACATCGTTTTCATCGATTTTTTTTTTACTTTTTATCGAAAATCACGGATGGGAAAGAACGAGATTGCGCGTACGAAGTCGCGGGCCGAAGCTAGTTAAACATACAAGGGTAGCGAAAAAATTAAAAGTTGACGCCATACTTGGGAATTTTTCATCATTTTCATGTTCCACCGCCGCAGACATAGTGCTGTTATAAAAATCCATTACCATATTCCCAACATGGTAATTGAATTAAACCTAACGAAAATCGTACATACACATCACTACACACACGCAACAATCAATCAATGCTGCGTTAGCACCTCTATAACCACTACAAAGCTTAAACCCGCCAGCATTAATGCACGAGTTTGTCAGACAACAGATTGCACGTCACTCACGCACCCTGTACCTGACGTCTGTAATAAACTGTTCCTGTTACACTTTAGTTGTATGCAGTTGTTCGATAAAAGTTTGACGGAATATCGGTTAGGGCTAGATTAAATGTTTTTGTATAAAACGCACTAATAAAAGAAATATGTGAGTTCCATTAAACATGAGTGAAGTTAAAGTCAAAGTCAAAATCATTTGTTTCAATTAGACCATAAAGGCACTTTTGAACTTCAAGAAAAAATTAAAAGTGAAGCTATTTGCTCGTTCCAAGGTGTAGATTCATATGGAGAAGACCGAGGAAGAAACTTTATATGTTACTCTTTTTCAATCAGGTTCACAATACAATGCTCTAGTTAGTAGTCTGTTGAAGTTTTCAATATTTCTGTAGCTAAGTTAGTGGCATGGTAACAACTAAAAAATCTAAGCCCGCTAGCATTAATTCATCAGTTTGTCACTATATACCTGACGTATGCAATAACCTGCGTCCCTGTTACACTATAGCTTTCACACAAAACTTCTATGCAGTTGTTTGATGAAAGAAATTTAACAGCATTTAGGGTTGGCATATATGTAGTAGTTAGAATTTGGAACCTAATATGTTTCTTTAAAGTTCATGTGTGGCTTCAAATACAGTAGATTCTACATGTGTTGTAAGAGCCGACCAAGGGACACTCTGATAAATCTGAACTTGAGAAACTACGACTAACAAACTGCCTGCTAAGAGATTATGAAAAATCGTAAAAAAAATAATGTAGATGTGAGTCATACTCCAGTAGAGGACTATGGAAACAGTGGATATTGATGTAAAATATACAAGTTTTCTTCGTGTTATATAAAAGTTTAGAGACAGACAACCCTAGCACTCAATCCTCATAGCGGAACGTGCAACCATATCGCTCAATATTCCGACCTTTATGTATCGCGTTGGAGATTGAAAGTTGAATCGTTTTATTCAAAGTATTTTAATAAACGCGACGGGAAAGCGATGGAAGCGCGTTAATGCCATATTGGATGAAGGTAAATATATAAAACTTGGCTGTGATTGACACGGTAGATTGTGAAAGAAATAAAACGACTTGAAGACTTTTTTTCGTAATTATTTCGGTGGAATGAATTCGTTTGTTGGTTTCTTTGTTTCTATGGAACGTTAGGTTGTTAGATATGTTTTTTATAAATGGTTGTATGTATAGCTCTAAAATATATCAACATTATTGATAATTCCAGATCATTCGTGCCTTATGAAAAAAAAAACTTTCTTGTAGACTTTTACTTTATACGATCTGAAAATAGAACAAAATGAATCCGAAGTCTATTGCTTGACAATCACACTTTTGACCACAAAACCAATAAGGTAGTAAGTACAAAATACCTACTTGTTAAGTAATGATAAAACAAAATCCACAAATCGAACTCCAATTAAACTCGATATTATCTTTTATAGGTTTTCTTTGTGCCGAATGAATATAAATATGTATTTCGACGGAAACTTAGGGGAGTGTGCTACGTATTCATCACGTCTAATAGGCAACACATGGCTTTATGTGTCTATAAAAACCTCATTTTGATTCTTTCAGTACGTAACGTAGTATACAAATATAAAAAGAAAGTTTAAAAAACTAAAATGACACAATGTTTTGGAGAAAATTCTCATTTTTATAAAAGATACATATAAATAACGAACAAACTTAATTAAGATCATATCCTACAAGATGTGAACACAGTATGCAATATAGAGTATAACGTATACTATAACTATGGTTGTAGCTCCTCCAATTGGCTTCTGCGATAGATTTTCGGCACTATCACAAAAAAGTTAAAGTTCAAAATCTATTACTTTCCTTCATCAACGTTAGATGAAGTCTCTGATTGCTGTTTATTTCATTAAACTTAGTCCAGGCAGATTAAATAAGTTAGATTTACTCGAGTCACCGAGTTAGGGTAAGCGCTACCGCTAATAGATCCGACGAGATGACGACTCTTGGCTAGTTGGTGATGTGTTTTTAGTACTGTTAGGTACTAAGTTTGTCTTGTACCAATTTAGTCTCTTTGAATAGTGGTAATGAGTATTCAGGTGTAATTATAGAACTGAATGCTAAAATGAAATTTGAAAGTGAAACTGGTTTGTGTAGTCAAAACTGCGGACTCATTTTTGATGAAATTTCGCAGCAGATAAATTTAGTGCGTGATTAAGGGTGAATGAAGAATTGAATTGTGATCGATTATTGCAATAGTTTTAGAAATAGAGACCCTATGAATAACACCTATTTTATTCTGCGTGACGAATTTCCACAGACATTTTATCTAACGCACGCAAATAGATGTGTATCTCCCAAAACCCAGTAACTAAATGAAACTAGGATACTACATCTTCACAAAAGGAGGCATACATACGAGTACCTCATACTAAGAGTAGGGTAGTAAATACAACAATACCAAAAAGCTAACTATTCTTGTAGCGTCCTTTCAATTTTAACAAAGATACTTGAGAATCGATCCGGACGGGAACGTGACGGACGAATGGAGTGTACACTAGCAGCATGTGAACCTGCCTCTTTCTGTCTAATGTCTTCATTCGATTTTCATCTTTATCATTTTGATGTAAAGTCGAATATCCAATGAAAAGAATTGACAGATTGGTGTAGGTTTCCGTGCTAGTCTCTGTATAAAAGAACGTCCTGTACGAAATCACCGCGCACCGGTACTACACGCCTTTGATTGTACTTTTTTGAGTACCGTACTATTATGCGATACGTTTTAATAAGTAGGTGTACTCGATGCATTGTGATCTGTTTATTGTCAGGGATGTATGTATTTTGTGGATGTTATAGCTTTGTTCTTACGTACTGCTGCTATGTCGAAGTTTTAGGGTCGGAGGAAACCGAAAAAGTCTAAGTGTAATAAATCAGACTTACACCTCTTTGGTTTTGATAATATTAATAGTAGTTTCCAAATTCTTTTTTAAAGTATTCATTTATTCTCTTTGCAACTTTTTTTTTTTAATGGCTTCATGCATCCTGTAATGTGCCTTGGGCATTCTCCTCCAGCCAGACCTTTGGGTGATGCAGAGACAAAAACAGTGGTCGATGCAAGCAAGCGACTAGTGACGTACGTCGTATTGACATCAAACTTCAATTATTTGTAAGTTGAATGATGAAAATTATGCCAACTGCGTGCCACCCCTATGTGAGAATCGTTAGGGTTACCGTCCATGACACGTCAAATGACGATAGACGGATTTGTCGATGCTACTATGTGGACAGTTTTTATTGTTTCTTCGCGAGATACTAGCATTTGTCATTTATAGGCCACTTATTAATAATTATATGTAGCATGCATTTGTCAAATGACGCGTCGTGTACAATAGGCATCTTGCTCACTAGATGTCGCCACTTATCTAGAGGTAGATCCGTTGCTTGATGCATTGCAACATTCATGGGTATCTCCTTGCTCATTCAGCTCCTTGGATATTTGGTCAGACTACCGTATGGGACCTCTCGGTCTCTTGCCTTCTACTTTACCGGTCATAATAGGCCTAACGCATGTGTAAAGCACTTTATATCGTACCACATCAAGCATAACATTGCCTTTGAGTTGGCTGCTAATCGTCTTAATTGCTCTGCATAATATTGGCAAATGGCTGCCGTTCATTGCTATTACAGTTCACAGGTCTAATCATGCAAATGGGCATCTCTGCAATTGGCACACGCGCATGATTTGAAGATTGATCTCAAATTAATTTGTTGAATAGTTTCGATGCGAGTTGTATTTAATGGTACATATTCGTTTTCTGCCTCGTTGGCTGAGTGGTCGCCAGTACGACTGCCGGGCAAGAGTTTTCAAGTTCGATTCCCAGGTCTTACCAAATATTATTGGGATATAATAAAAAATATCTCAGTAGTAGCACGGAGTCTGGAATTGTGTCCTGTATATGGCAAGCTGACCCACTATTACATGGGACTTATAACATAAATAGGTAGTGAAAAAGTACCTAGGGCTTATATTGTACTAGTGGCATTAAGTGCCGTAATGTGCACCTCTGCCTACACCTTCGGGGATAAAAGGCTATGTTGCTAGGCTGTTATGTTATGTTAATTCATTTTCTTGTATAAGTGAGTTAATGGCAATAGAACATATCATGATCTCTACTCTACCTGCGTATCATCTAAATGCTGATTAAAAAAATACGTGTATTTGACGAGACCGGACAGCAGAACTGACTGTGATCTCAAACTTTCTCAAACGGAGGCCCAATTACCCCCCTCCCTGATCCCCGTCTCCCGAATCCTCCACAATCCTCAAATTCCCAATTTCCAAAAGGCCGGTAACGCACTTGTAACGCCTTGGTGTTTCGAGTGTCCATGGGTGGCGCCGATTGCTTACCATCAGGTGATCCGTCTGCTAGTTTACCGGCTTATGCTATAAAAAAAACTTGCCTGCCAAGCGTGAACTTTGACCAAATTATAGCTCTGTACAATAGATTATGAATTGAGACATGTTAAAAGATTTTTCTATACAACCACATTCATAACCGATTTCAAAAAAGGAGTTTGTCCGTTGGACATGTATGTATGTATGTCTATTTGTGCGCGATTATCTCGCGATTCGCTGAACCGATTTTGATGCGGTTTTTAGAAAAAAATAGTTTTTTAGTATATTAATTAACCGACTTCATAAAAGAAGGGGATGAAGACGGTTTTTTCAAACTTAGTTTATAAAAGTATCATCATATAAACCATTATTTAGACATTTATTAACACAAACACATTGATATTCCGAACCGAGAACCCTCCATTGTTTTCCAATGTGAAGTCAGTTCATAAAGTGTTTATAAACAAAGAAAAATAAACAAGCAATCGAAGGAAGTTGTCATGATAAATACGTAAGTAACTTTGACTTATAAAAAGATAAATAGGTCGTCCGGTGTATGGCGGTTGATGTCCGGACTATCGATTTCTGCAACATAGTAAGTACTTTGGAGGTAACTGATCGATTTTGAGCTTGTTTTATGCACGATAATATATTTTAAATGAGATGTAACTTGGAGTCATTTGTCATAAAAGTCGATAAACGAGCAGACGGATCACCTGATGGTAAGCAATCGGCGTCGCCCATGGACACCTGGAACACCAGAGGCGTTACAAGTGCGTTACCGGCCTTTTAGGGATTAGGAGTTTGAGGATCGTTGGAGATTCAGGGATTGGGGAGATTGGGGAAGGGGAGGGTAATTGGGCCTCCGGTAAGCTCACTCACACGACGAAACACAAGCGTTGCTTCACGTTGGTTTTCTGTGAGGCCGTGGTATCACTCCGGTCGAGCCGGCCTATTCGTGCCGAAGCATGGATTATTAAGAAATATAAGTAATATAGGTATCTACAGATTTAGAAAGAAAAACAGTTTTTTTTTAGAATTAGGACTATCGTAAGAAATTTTTTACCGACTTCAAAAAATAAGGACTGCCTTGTTGGCCGAGTGGTCGCAACTGCGACGGCAAGAGGTTTTGGGTTCGATTGCCGGGTCGGGCAAAGTATTACTGGGTTTTTAAAAAATCTCAGTAGTAGCACGGGTATGTGGCAATAGGCTCACCCCCTATTACATGGGACTCATAACATAAATAGTGAAATGTGGGTGTAACATTGTACAGTGGCATTAAGTGCCGTAATGTATACCTCTGCCTACCCCTTCGGGGATAAAAGGCGTGATGTTATGTTATGTTAAAAAAAGGAGGTTCTCAATTTGACCTGTTGCGATTATCTCGTGATTGGCTAAACCAATTTTAATGTGGATTCCAGAAAAGTGTATGTACATTTAGGAAAAGGTTTTAGTTTTTACCGACTTCAAAAAAGAGGGGGCGAAGTCGGTTTTTGAAAGGAATTTTATAACAGAATTTATTTATTTCTACATCATTTCAGTGTTAATATCGTTAAGATTCAGTCAGCCTTTACACATGACTAAATTAATTTTCAAAGTACTTCAAAATACCAGTTGAAGGCAAACAGACATGATTTTAATACAATTGGACAGGCTCGGAAAGTATGGGCAAAGTTATTGGCTACTGACAAAGACTGTCTCAAACTCTGTGAGGGAAGACAATGAAAGGATTATGAAATTGTACCGGTGATGTGCTACGTAGGTACTTTATTGTTTTATAGGCTTTAAATATAGTTTCATAGGGCTTCTTTTTCATTGCGCCGTGGTTTTGAGTTGTGGAAACGTAATTCCGTCCTAAGTTTTATAATAATATGTGGTTAACGTGCTCTAATGAGGTCTAATGCATATTGTGGTTTCGCAGCTAGGGATGCTATCGAACATTATAGAATTTATTAGTGTTAAACCAATGGGAATTCAATTTTTAATTGACTTCAGAAAAATGACGTTCTTATTTTGACCCGTGTATATAGGTACTATATAATATGTTTGTGCGCAATTATCTCGCAGCGGGCTGAAACAATTTTGATGCTGTTTAAAAAAAACAGTTAGTTACACTTCGAAGAATATATTTATTAACCGACGTCAAAAAGAGGGGGTTGAAGGCGATTTTTTTAAACGTAGTCTGTAAAAGAATTATTGACAGTACTAATTTAAGTAATGTGGAAAGTATTTAAGTTCTGATTTCTACATTAGTATAATCTAGTGAATTTTTAATCATAATCATGAAAAATAAAACACAGATGTAGTAAAAAATTTTACAAAACAAAATGTTCACTCATAAAAATCAACCAAGCATTGTGAAAATTCATAAAAATATTTTTCTAATATAAACAGTAAACAGCCCAACCTACCTTCAGTTAAGGCTTAAAACACAGTCTACTTTAGCCCTGATGAAGTCTAGACGCATAGACGGCGTAACAAAGGGCAACAGTGTATTAATTAAAGTGAGAACGAACAAGCATTGAGCAGGCTTTGTAAGCTTGGAACATGAAACGGGATAATTTCTTACTTGTAATAGAGACGGTACATACCAAGCTATACAAAACCAGTATATCATGGTCTCGTTTGTATGAATTTTTCGCAGATTTAATGGCCAGTTTATATTGGTGATGCATAGCTTGAAATGTAGCCGTGTGTACAAGTGAATAATTATAATGCATTGAAATCCATGTGTTTTTATATTTTTACTGTTTTCTCCCGCTCCCGTAGGATTATCAAGATTTTTTCTGTCGAAAAAACCTTCTCCTGACAATAATAAACACAAAAAAAAAAACACAACTTAAATACAAAAAAGAAGGAATGTTAGTAAATGTTTTTCGACAGGTTACGATATTACATGTGACCTATTGTAATTGGCAAAATGACTAGTGTGGGTTAGTTAAAAAAATATTTTGTCAGCATTTTTGGAAGCGTACCGTTTACACTCTGTATTTTAGGAATAAGTAGGTAATTTGTAAATACAGGTCACGTATGATAGAAATGTTTAGAGTAGCCTGTTCCTTATGGAAAATAGACGTAAGTATATGCAATGTGAGCAATGAGGGAGAAGTCTTTTCTATGAATATCTTTAATTGAGTGTCTTAGTCACACACTACAATGTTGGTATAGATAATCTCGTAAGTCACTTAGGTAGTGTCACTTGCATGATAAAACAATAAAATTTCTATTTCAAACATAATATTAATACTAGCTAATTCCACACGCTTCTATTGGTTGTAGCGTGATGTTTTATAGCCTATAGCCATCCTCGATAAATGCGCTATCCAACGCAAAAAGAATTATTCAAATCAGACTTGTAGTTACGGAGATTAGCGCGTTCAACAAACAACAAACAAAAAAACAAACTCTTCCGCTTATATAATAGTATAAGATACGATTCATTCCACCTTCTAATATTAGAAAAAAAATATCACAACCAAGAACCACACAATGAGATGACACACAAGTCCAAGAGTAATGAAGACGAAAGAATGGAGTGACTTCGAGGAGAGAGCTCATATTATCTTATAACGTACCCGTTGTGACAAGGGTCGAAATCGCTTAATCTTACAAGTCTAGGATTACAATACCCAAGAAATACGCGTATCTCTTCAAAAGTAGTCAATTGGATTCACGCGATTTTTCTCCTTAAACACCTTTTATTAAAGCGATTCGCGTCCCAATTTTCTTTGACGTAATGAAAAATAAATGACTTTAGATTTATTAGTTGGTCTACTTAAGTCGCGCTGCTTTTTTAATGAAGTGCTTTTCAAAATTAAACCTTATTTTCTTTACCTTAGTGAATGGTTTATGTTGTTGAGTACATTCTTTTGAAAGTGTAATGATATTAATTTGAAGCCCTACATGGGCAGGTTTATCTTTTGAAATTATTTTTGGATATTTAATTGGTCGGAGAACTTTTTGTTGGAATATGAAATACTTTTGCTGTAATCTTACATCAGGATAAAGCGATGTGTATTTTGTGTAATTTAATTTTTAGTCTTAAAATGAAAATTTCTGTTTATAATCTCGTCAACAGGTATTCATGTGTAGTAAATTATGTCGTATTACTTTGTAAGGTTAATTAATTTATTTAAAGCTACCACTAAAGACAATTCATATACGATAGTGTGGCCATCAGTCTTACAAATACTTATAATAATATATTTGAGAATTTAACATATATCTAATTATATTAAATTTAAATTTACGGCTTATACAATCCCTTGATACAATACAACAAAGTATCAGATAAAAACACAATAATATTAGCAACAGTATTGAATGTAAAATTCATATCATTCCATTCAATTACCATATCACTAGAAATACACCTCATTATAGACGGCTTCTAATCATAAACAAAATTCCTTTCTCTTGTTGTTTTTAGTTTACATTTAAACCTCAAACTCGTAACCACGTTCGTACAATAGAACGACTCAAATACTATTCCGAAAACATGTTCCAATTAATTTTAATCCACTGAACCAGAGTAATCGGTTCGCTGTCAGAAGCTTTGTACACAGCGACAGCTGGCGAACCTGTTGATATCAACTCTCTGTAATAAATCTCACGATTTATTGGAAAACGAGTAAACGTGTGGAACCTGATGACGTCATCTGTCGAACTTGGTACTCCATTTGTAACTTGTTTGTGTTTTAAATTGTTTTGTCTTTTGTCGTGATCAGTCATTAAATAATCATTCGTGTTTGATTAGTGTGTTTTTCATTCTAATTAAGTGGTGTGAAACTCATACGATTTAAGGTTACAAATGTTTTATATAGGATTTTAGATTTACTTAAGGTTTTAACTGCCTTGAATGTTGAAGGCAAATCACTTTCGGTCACTGGTAACTTCCATGGCGTTTAATGTGTTAACCTGGACATTTTAACAGGTTATCATTAGGTACTCTTTAACTATGCGAACCGCTGTCCTTAACATTAACATGATTTTTCCTGTACCTATTTATAGTAGTAGTAAGGGTAAATAGGTACCTAAAATATACAAATATCAACCAAAATTCTAAGTTTTAATGATCCAAAAATCTTCCACTACACATATGCATTTTCATCTCAACAGAATTCGAGTATGTATGTATTATTTTAAGCTTCATATAAAATCGTTTACGGTTTAATTTAAAAGAATAATGTTCGTAAAAGCACACACGACGAGGCGGCGACGAGACGAGGACGTGCCGAATGGAAAACGGCAAAACGGGAATCCATGATTTCCTCTTGAGGGAGCAGGAGATTTGCATTCTTTTACTTTTTCTATGAATTACATGTGTATTGTGGCTTCGGATGACGTTTGCAAGATTTTTGAAATTGGAAGCTTGGGTTTTTATTTTTTTTTCTGTTGTTTAGCCATCGATTGTTTTGTTTTTTTTTTTGTTGAAAAGAGGAATGGCGTCTCCATTTATTACGTTGTTAATTAATGGTAGGTAACCCAACTAGATCAATTGGAATTTAGGACAGCTGATTATCAAAATTGTTGAATGTAACATCACATTTTTATCCTACTGGATTCCAATTTTGTATTTTAAAATCGTTTGAAGCACTATATGGGAAAGGTACCTCTTTATATGGGGGCTTATATCCAGAACAATTAATTTAATTACGCTTCAATAATCATCCGAGAATCATATAATTAAGAATAAATTATGCGTCGATAAATCGAGAAAAACAGCTTTCTCACCACAAACAAAAAATCAATAGACACACCAGAACAAACAAACTGTACTAAAAAAATCTAAGCACATTCTTTTATGACAAAGTTTTTAAGTCTCGTTCGAGTTTCCACTAAGTTGGAACCTCAGGGTAGCAGTTATGACTTTCCGATGGAAGTTTGTACACTCAAGTAAGAAGTTATTGAAAATTCTATACACTAGAATAAATAGTTGAAGATGTTTCTAGTATAAATACTGGGATGACAACTTTGAGAGTTTTATTTTCCTATATTTTTGTTTTATTGGAGTTTGTTGAGGATGGATTTAAGTGTGGGAGAGCCATGCTTCGGCATGAATGGGCCGGCTCGACCGGAGTGATACCACGGCCTCACAGAAGACCGACGTGAAACAACTTTGTGTTGGGTTTCGTCGTGTGAGTGAGGTTACTGGAGGCCAATTACCCCCCCCCCCCTCCCCAATCCCTGAATCCCAACAATCCTAAAATTCCTAATCCAGGCCGGTAACGCCTCTGGTGTTCCAGGTGTCCATGGGCGACGCCGATTGTTTACCATCAGGTGGTCCGTCAGCTCGTTTACCGGATTATTAAAAAGGTATTTTATTACGATATCATTAGTATGTACTTATGTATTATTTATTTATTTGTGTAATTGAAGAGTATATTAATTATTTTTGAATTCATTCTGGGACCCACGACGCGGTGACAGTCGCGATGCTACTGATCTACTACTAATGGTTCTGCTCATGAATATAAGCGTTTAGCATGGCTTGAAACTAGTCGAGTTCCTCGTCAAATAATTACGTGAGTCGACAAACATAATAATTGACTAAAAAGTATCCCAAAAAGACGTTTATTTTTGTTGTAGGCGTTAGATGTAACATTATTCACATTCATTTCTTCACACCATAAGCCACCTATAAAATTTTTAACTGCCGTTGAAACTGGTTTTAGTAATGAACCTATAATTATATTGGATTAGCTTGACACGTAATTGCGCTGTAAATTAAGAATATTATGAGCCTGCAATACGATTTTAGTATTGATAATTTTTAAATCGTAAAGGAAATTAGCTTTTGTGAAATTATGAGTTTATTGTTCTACTAGCTTTTACCCGCGGCTTCGCTCGCGTCACAAAAGGTTAAAAAGTAGCCTATGTGACATATACCAATACACTCAGCGCCATCTAAACCAATAATTTGTCGCGGAGAACCTAACGGGTAACCGGGGCTCCGGCTCGACGTGCAGGAGAAGGAACGGGGTGGTTTCTAGTCAGTAAGAGTCTGACACTCCCTTCCGCCTCACCCAGGCGAGAGCAGTCATTCGATGATTTTCCCCCCTTAAAAAAAAAAACCAATAATTTCGTTTTCCCTCAAGAATATCAAACTTTACGTCTGCAAAAATTCAAAGCTATCGGTTTAGTAGTTACGGCGTGATAGTGGAACAAACAAACAAACTCACTTTCCGATTTATAATATTAGTAAGGATGTTATTCTCGTTTTTATTAAAAACTAGGTATTGCCAGCGGTTTTGCCTGCATTTCTGCAATCTGTCATGCGGAGTGACTTCCCATTGGAAGCTCTACTCATCTGCTGCCTAGACCTACTGTCTGTCTTCGAGTTCTAGGATGTGGTGTCGTTTTAAACTTTTCACATACTGGTTCATGGTGAGTTGGCGAGCGAGTTCGTTAGCATGTCGGGTTAACCGTTCTTTGTATTTAGCTGCAAAGCTCCTAATTTCTTCCTTGATTGTTCTCATTTCAAGGTGATTGTGTAATTCATTGTTGGTTATGTACCATGGTACTTCCGCGATGGTTCTCAAGATTTTGTTCTGTTGGCGTTGGAGAATTTCTATATTAGAATCGCTTGCACAGCCCCATAGTTGCAGGCCATACGTCCAAATGGGTTTCAAGATTACTTTGTAGATTAGTAGTTTGTTGTCTAGGGAGAGTCTTGAATTCCTTCCCAGCATCCAGTAAAGACTGTTGTATTTTAACTGGAGCTCCTGCTTTTTACATTTGATGTGTTGCTTCCAGGTTAATTTACGATCAATGTGTAGGCCAAGATATTTTACATGATCACATGATCATTAATATAAGTAGGACAATAATTGCATTTACCATATTTTTGCACCACATGCATCATGGTAATCAGTGATTAGCTATACCTAGTAGCTAAACAGACATTGCCCTAAACGTTTCAATCAATTTTAGTCAAAATTATTGTCGCCCTATGAGGATGACCGGAAAAAGACGCTGTAGATTACACAAAGACTTGCTCCATGCGGTAATCGAACCCGCTACACGTTGCCCTGCAGTCGGTTGCCCAGTACCCTAAAAATATATCTGAAATGAAATGAAATGATGTTTATTTCTGCAAAAAGGTTACAAAGTAACACTTTTATACGCCACATGCAATCTTTAAATTATAAGATGGGGGTCGGCATTTCCTAACTGACTAGAAGAAGAAACGCCGAAACAAACTCACTCTACATATACAGATAAATTAAATTGAAGTGTATGTCTGTAATATTGGAATAACCGCTTCTCATTACCATATATTCACGTGAATATTCATACAATACATATATCAATTACCAATACTTCTACTATTAATTACCAATCAATACCGATTTTGACGGTTTTTTTTTTTAAGTAGCTGATGTACTATGGAGTAACGTAGCCTACTTATGAAGAAAACTGCAGACGCAGTTACGGGTACAGCTAGTTATATTAACCGGGGCTCCGGCTCGACGTGCAGGAGAAGGAACGGGTGGTTTTTAGTCAGTAAGAGTCTGACACTCCCTCCCTCCTCACCCGGGCGAGACAAGTCATTTGATGATTATCCATCCCGCCTTAAAAAAGTACGAGTATATTTCTGGTCAAACACAACATAACAATAGAACATGTACCTGTAGTACCTTCGTAAGTATTTACAAAGCGATCTATTTTTACGTTTTTCTCGCAACGATTTTAAAAAGGTTTTATCGTGTACACGTGTCACCCACGCCACTTCCCACAGATTAAATAAAAACGATCTTCAAGAAGTTCATGACGAATTCTTCTTCTTTTTGTTCTAATGAAAGTGATCCAATTTACTAGGAAATAAGAATCTATTATTGTTATTGTTATGTATTCTGTGCGACTTTTGATGTTTTACGGTATATAAATACCTACATAACGCCACGTCTTATTGTCTGAGTCTCATGTAGGTGAATCTATTCTAGATACCGTGTGCTATTACTGTGCAATTATAGTGAAGCCGAAAATCACCAATAAGTGTTTGCCATTCGAGAATGGAATGCGAAATCCCTAGTGACACGAAGTCCTAAAATTCCCTTCAAAATTTGATTACAAACAGCATGGAGTCTCATATCGTTCTCAAATTGGTAAAAAGTGTGTGTTACATTTTAAATATGTACCTTTGCTTATCCCTGTGTGAATAAAAAGCCAACGATAGGTATATATAAAATCATTTAAATTAAAATACTGCACCAGAGTCCAACCTAACCCTTTACCTACGAATATAAAGCTAAAACTCATAGTCATGCAAGCAAACAGACAGACAGAACGATAAATCAATACTAGCTTAATTAGTCTAAACAAACCGTTCCAGTTCACTTGCTTCCGCATTTACAAACCTCCAATTGTCTTTAAATTAGATATACTCGTATGTTAATTGAGTAATTGTGTTGGGAAGAATATTTCAACGTTGGGTCCTACAAACCTACCTTAGTTGTTTGAGGGGTTGAAACTAGAACGAATTTTTTTATGGCATAAGCTGGTAAACGAGCCGACGGATCACCTGATGGTAAGCAATCGGCGCCCTTGGACACCTGGAACACCAAGGCGTTGTTAGAAGTGCGTTACCGGTCTTTTAGGAATTGGGAATTTGAGGATTGTGGATGATTCGGGATTGGGGAGACTAGGAGGGGGCGTAATTGGGCCTCCGGTAACCTCACTCACAGGACGAAACACAACGCAAGCGTTGTTTGACGTCGGTTTTCTGTGAGGCCGTGGTGTCACTCGGTCGAGCCGGCCCATTCTTGCCGAACCATGGCTCTCACACACTTAAATATTATCGTTGGTACTTTGGTTACGACGGATACGACATAGCCCAAGGGAACTGAGGTTGCTGGCTGAAGGTTTAATACCAGGTTGAGAATAGTAAAATTGGTATTTTCACATTTATTGTGGTTCACAGCACTAACGAGAGAAACAAGCCATAGATGGAATACATAAAATGAATGTGTGGAATGATTATACGAAGCGAGATCATGCTGGTATTGTATAGCTATACCTGACTGATCGATGGCTCAGAATCTTAACCATGGCAACTGTCTCTATTTAAAATATTTCCAAGTATTTCTATTTATAGTTAAGCTCCTTGGTTATATAAAGGTATATTGAAAACGCCTGAGTTTCTTATAGAAATGTTTTAGTGGTGATCTACCTAAAGCATATATACTTTCTTGGTTTGACTTCCAAGAAACAGAAAGGAAATTCTATTCTACTACAAATACAAGCGAAAATGTTATGTTTATAATTAGAAAGGAGTTTGATTAAAACAATCTTGGCATGTGTAATTGAGCCATTGTTGCGACTTTTCTACTAACGAGGCAATGAAACTATAATCAGATACAAAATATAAAACAGCTTTTTCACGATGTACAAGAAAATATTATCACAAAACAAACGGCTCAACACTTTCTCAAGCTCATAGCAACGAAAAGAAGAACAAATAACAACATATCCCCAACCAACCAATATTTACCAAGGAGTATCTACTCGAAATAACAAACAAACAAACGACCTTTTCAAAGAATCGATATTTTTAATATGTAAGTAAGTATATGTAGAAAAACATGTGTACGGTGTAAGATCACGACCACTATGAACATGGAATCGATTCTTTTTGAGGTCGGTTAATTAAATATGATAAATTCGTATTGACTACCTCCTTGGTCGGTTGATAAGAGCCTTAACTTAGTTTTCGTTTTTGAAGGTTCAAATTCTTATTGCATGAGTACAAAACTGTTCTCAAAAAGAGTTCGCACTCTGTAAATTGCACTGTTAAGTGTCATAGAGATTTCGGAGCTGTGGAAGACTTAAAGGGTTGTCGGGGCTCCGGCTCGAAGAGCAGGAGTAGGAACGGGTGGTTTTTAGTTACCCAAGGCGAGAAAAGTCATTGGATGAGTTTTGCTCAATAAATTGTTACAGAGATATAATAGACCAGTCCCAAATCAATAGCAGAAATTTTGCATTCTAATTTATCGTCCAGAAATGCACAACAAAAATCCTATATCCTTCAGAACCTATTGAAAATTGCCATACCAGCAGTAATAGCATGAAACAACTCCAGTACTGTCAATATTCAATATTTCCTTCGGACAGCAGTGTTCCTATAAATTGAAGAGGAATAGTGAGCTATTGAATTTGTTCTGCCTGGCCCCGTAATGTTATTGGTTAGGGACTATTTTATCCATCAGCGTGTTTATTGGCTGTTTACATCGGGCAATCGATAAACTCCGTGAGTGCTTTTTGTCGTCTCAGGTTAGTGTTAGTGTTGGGTTACGATCAACAAAATCTTCTGTAGGATAAGAAGAGATATACCAAGTATATGTTTGTGGGTGTATTTCTTGTAACACATTTATATAGGATTTAGATACTAATCCAATCCCAGGAACAATTCCATATTTCATGCTTTCAAAAAAGTCCCCAATAAGACTCTGTCCGATCTGGAAAACGAATGAAAAACCCCTGCTCAGCAGCCGTACTTACAATACCACCGTCAACGAATACACATTTGTGTGATGTACACATTTTTATTCAGCAAGCTTTTATTCAAATAGCGAATAAATGTAAAACTCGACAAGCTAATAAAGTAAAAAGTGATAATATCTCTGAGCGCTGCCGTCTACCTACAGTCACCAGTCATCTGTTACGAACTATATTTTTTTTTAAAAACCTCTCTGTTTTTCACTCAGATGCAAGTTTAATGAAATTTCTCCTTTTGATATTACAAATGTAGGTACAAAGTTGTATACAAACACATAACGTTTTTATTAAAGAGTTTATATTTTTCTACATCATTATTCATTAGTTTGTTAACGATGTTACTTTACTGTGAATTACAGAAAATACTGCTTCAATCTCGGTTAACTGTTATTTTTTAAAAGTCTAAGTATTACTGGGTTTTTAATTTTCAGTAGTAGCACGGAGTCTGGAATTGTGCCCGGTATATGTCTTTAGGCTCATCCCCTATTACATGGGACTCATAACATAAATAGTAAAAAGTGGGTGTTATATTGTACAGTGGCATAATGTGCACCTCAGCCTACCCCTACGGGGATAAAAGCGTGATGTTATAATGTTTTATGTTATAGTTTATAACAAAAACCCACTATATTTTTTAGATATCTCATAATCTATCTATTCATATATTCAAACAACTTCGTATTCAAATAAGAAGTTCTTATTTCCTTTAGTATAATTGTAATCGAAAGCTTTGCTTACTTCGTCTATTGATCCCGAAACACTAGATCTACCTACAAGCCATATTGTATTTCGTTAATATTATCTCGTAACTGATATTATAACAATTACTATGAGAGTATAATCGGCTTAGCAATATTCTTGGAATGCCTAGCACTATAGAACATTGATTTTTGATTTGGTATAAAAACCTTTGAGTATAATGCGTAACTACCATCATTTTTATTAAGTGGGGAAAATCATCTAATGACTGTTCCCGCCTGCGTGAGGCGGGAGGGTGTTCAGACTCTTACTGACTAAAAACCACCCTGTTCCTTCTCCTGCACGTCGAGCCGGAGCCCCGGTTACCCGTTAGGTTCTCCGCGACGTAACTACCACCATACGAGTATAAGAGTTTGTTAATAACCACCATAAGAGTTACGTTTCACATATAACATAAGTTTTTCTAAGAGAAAAATATATTTTGATAGCATTTTATATTTATTTTAAATCCACTCTTATGTCTCGTACAGTTGCAATTTCGTTTGAATACAACAGAAATGGAATCAGAAAAATCAATGATGTTACCTAGGGCGATGCACCAAAGTCTACAAGGCAATTGAAGTTTTATCTAATAAACATTGCTGTGATGTGTATTATATAACGACTTTTGAAAGTATTGTAGAGAGGTGCATACTTTAGGAGTAATAATTGTATGGTCTTTAGGGTGTGCCCACACCTGGCAAATGCTCTGCTCGCGGGCAACCCGCAAACGGCTCACGAGCGGCACATTCGCCAGATGTGGACACACCCTAATACAATTTTACTCCTTAGGCACACCAATAATGAGAATGTTATCCGACCCGAAACCTCTTGTTCTACAACCACTCGACCAACAAGGCGGTTAAATCTGAAAATAGGTACAAAACTGTACGGAACGCAAAACGAACCTTCCATTTTAGTATTCAAAAGATTCTAGATCTAAATAGAGGGTTTAAGAAAAACCACGGTCTAATGTTATTTTAATCGCTATTCTTTAGACGGCAAATGGTCTTTATTTGCATTATATTATTACGTGATTTGTAGAAGGGATTCGTTTTATTTTCACAATATTTTTTTTAATAAAATCGAGTTTTGGTGGCTGTTGATGTTATGGATGGGTATATTATTATATGGACATACCTTAGGATATGGTATAATATCTATATATATAAAAATGCAACCCGTTTCCCGTTGTCACGCCATAACTTGAGAACGGCTAGACCGATTTGGCAATTTTTTTTTGTTGTGTTTGTTATTGTCAGGATAAGGTTCTTATGACAGAAAAAATTCTGAAAATCCTACGGGAACTGGAGACACCGCATTGCGCGTACGAAGTCGTGGGCAGAAGCTAGTGATTTATATTAATAACCACTACATGCCTACGACCTTCAAACCTTCAAGAAAAGAGCGTATTCCTTTTTAAGGCCGGGAATACACCTGCGGATCCTCTGGTGTTGCCCATGGACACCCATGTCAGCGCCACCCATGGACACCCATGGGCGGCGCTGATCGCTTACCATCAGTTGATACGTGTCGGCTCGTTTGCCTCCTATTGCATAAAAAATCCGTAATTATTGTGTGTTGAACCAACCGTTAGACCAATGGTTATATGATTGTGTTCATATAACCATTGGTCTCGAACGTTTTACAAACACCTCAGTCTTAGACGTGTAGTGACGTCTACAGTGAGTGTAGACTTAATACAAGTGTAGTGGAGTGGCAAAAATAACCACAGCTCGAAGTCTTGTAGTCCAAAATACAATGCCGCTTTGTGTTTGGTACTACTGCACTATACACGTACCTACATTGCTGTGGCCACCGTTAGCTCGGTTGCATGCCTTTGTTGTGTAAACACAAAGTTCCTTATTTCCTATTTTCTATTAGTACATAATTATTTCAAACTAAATAGTCTAAATTATTATTCAGTTACATTATTCAATTTCGTTTACGTTTTCTTGCCTTATATCTTGTGATGTATTTCGATGCGGGATCCGAGACAGTTCTTCATATCCCCAAGACGCGTTGAACTACAGTGTTTCAGGTTGCTTACAAAAATTGCGGTGATACCGGAGGGTTGTAAAAAAAATACGTAACACATTGCAACATAGCTTCAAAATTCTTCATTAAAATAGCAAATAGCAAACTTTAAATTCCTCTTCTTGCCATTATTATATTCTTCCAATAAACACCATTGATAATACTCAATCTCTGGAGTCAAAAACCACCAAAAACGATACCAAACTCTCCACTACAAATAAACAAAAAAATCACAAAGAAAAACCAACGCTAATCACTGAACATTTAAGATTGATATTATTTTTGCATGCCTACAAACATTATTTATGTAAATACGGCAAATTTCGTGGAGCCTGTCCCGTTGGCGTGCAGTAAGTAATTAAGTAAGAACACACTGAGGTGCGGCCACGTATCGTGGGTTAATCTGCAGTTAACCGCTAATCTCCGACTGAGAGCAGTTCCTAATTGTATTTGTAGAGAATAACCCTAGTGTTTGCTATGTTAGGTGAGTTTATATTGTAGCTGTTTATTTTTTTTTTTTATTTGAAAAAGGGTTTCATGTGATTGAGTAATGTGTCTTTTAGTAACGTTGTTATATCCTCATATTTGAAGGTGATGTGACTTTGCCCTTAAGTTAAAAATAGGAGGAACCGTAGTCCTATGTTATTATGTTACTCAATTTGTGAACATCCTGAAGGAAAGAAAAATGTCTGCGTTTTCCTAAAATCGTCTCAACCCAGAAATCGTTGTCTTTAATTTAAAATCTCCAACCAAAGTCTTAAAACTCCCAGACGGTCTGACAGCAATACTATAATTATCCTCAACACTGTTCTAATCGACTTTTGAAGATTAAAAAACGAGAAAGCTCTTGTTGGAAGTAATTTGATTAGAGGGATTATTCCTAATCCATTTTGGGCCCTTCAAGGATTTAGCCGAGTTACACCGTTCAAACGGTACGGTGAATGAAGGATTAGGGTGAATTTTGCAAAGGTACACACAGATACACATTTATTCCATCCAGTATATCTTGATCTTGCTTTGTGTGGTCTTTACGGGCGTTCAACGGTCAGTTTTTACTGGTTTTGCATAGCTTGATGTGTGCGTACGAATAGATCTCATCACGGGAATTTTCAAAAAGTAATTTTATCAAATATAATGATTATGTTTTCTTCAACTTTGTGATAAGTATTGGATTTGTACTGTTTAAGTTTTGGGGTGAATGAACAAAAATGATGTTTCTGTGCAACAGGTTTCTTTTGAGAAGTTGTAACTGTTAGTCAAGATCAACCAATTTGTCAACCACAAACTAATTGGTTGATCCATTGCAGTTACTTCTGGACATGATGTTTGGTGACTTTATTCGGTCTACAATTTAATCAATTATGCAGTCAATGAGAATGTATTTACCAATATTTATGGACACAAAGTTTAGTGACCTATACAAGGTGTAGTTTTGAAACCGTGTCATTTCTCGGAGCATATCACAGAAGTTATAAGGTTCAATGTAAGAGTAAGTTTCGGTCTAATAGTTAAAAACACGGCTATAATAAATCGTTTAAGTTCGACAGTATTTCAGAATAAGTGACAGCAATGTTTCTTACTGGAGTTTTATGAAATTAGAAATAAAATCAATTACGTGTTGAGTTTGTGTGTGTTAAGCCGCGTTATAAAACTAGTTACAAGACGGCGGCGTGTAGTTCGCACTTATGGATTCTCGTAATTTACAGAAAAATGGAAAATATTTACCTACAACTTTTTTTATTGATTCGAACTCAGAATCGATAGCCCAGTTTCCTCCTAGAAAATGACGCGGCTCTAAAACAACACCTTGTATATTCTTTCTTTTGTCTAGAATGGATTTATTCTACTCTTACTGGTTAATTAATGTTCTCATGTTCGTGAACCACGAGGAGCCTTGAGAACGTCGACTGTTTCGCAACCTTACCTGTTTTCTCTACACAATTAGGATGATAACATCTCTTTCGTTATTTAGACTCAAAATTCAGACAAAAGGTCTAGCTTTTCTAGTTTTTTTATAGTAAAAATAGATTTTACTTAACACTTTGATGTTTTACCTGAATGGCATTAGAAAGTTTTCGAATCAGAACTATAACTTCGTTAAACAAAATGTAAATGAGTATTGAATGTTTTAATTGGTTTTAAATGAATTAATATAATAATGAATATTTGTTTCTTCAACAAATTTAATTAAAATGGTAATAATAATGCCATCTTCACGTTTAGGAATCACAGATTTATATAATTTCAAATGTTGTGGGAAGTAGAATTAGGCACTATTATTATTATTGAAGTAATGTATCTCCTTATTTGTAACTAGCGACCGCCCCAGCTTCGCACGGGTGCAATTTGCATATAGTACATATAAATATTCCTTAAGAATTACTCTTATCTATTAAAAAAACCGCATCAAAATCTGTTGCGTAGTTTTTAAGATATAAGCATATATAGTGACAGACAGACAGCGGATAGCGACTTTGTTTATTTATTTAGTTAATTTATTTTATATTTTGTAAAACAAAATAAAACTACGTGGGTTACTACCTACGTAGTTTTATTTTATATTGTTTTATATTAAATTGTGTTCTACTGATAACAACACAAAATAAAATTCTTTGAGAGTTATTCTTAGAATAGTGTGAATGCAAAATAATGTGAACTAAGTGTAAAAGTGTCAAAATAACGTGTTTAAAAATTGAGAACTCCGTTCACCATCTCACCGGAAAATACCAGAAAAAACAAGATCTCACTGTTCGTACACAATCTATCAGGCATACACAAACACATATTTTTATATAAAAATATTTCTGTTTCATTCAATAAAATGAATATATCAATATCCGTTTCACTAAAAGCCGCTTCAAATAAATTTCGTGGGTAGTGAATTGGAGCGAAAAGTAAATATGAATTGAAACAAATATTGCTGTAAACATGTGTGTATGTACACAAAGCACCGCTAATTAGTTAGCGGCGCTACACATCGACACAACTATCATTTACACAATATACATGTGTGGGTAATTTCATATCAATAGATATGTATAGAAACATTCGTCTATCACACACATCTTGGTATTTAAAAATCATTTTTGTGTCGGTATACGCAATAATTTAGTAAATAAGTTTAAATAAAAACGAGGGTAAAGATAAAATTACTCATAACAAACTTTGAATAAATCGAAATCAAAAATAATGAACGATCGAGCTATACAATACCCATATAAATATAGTGCTTTCTCATTGTAATTTTATGTTACTGAATGATATAAAATATTTCGATGATCTCATCTACAGCGCGCTTGGCGCAATGGTTATCGCCTCCAATTGTCAAGTAAAGTGCCGCCGGATCGATTCCAACATTCACATGTTGTTTTAGAATTAATTTATCAAATATTTGAAATTTGAAATTAGAAACAATTAAATCTTTTCTTTTTTTTCCTTTCCTATTGTTCTAAATCTTATGTTAATTTTAATAGTAAATACTTTAGATTTATTTATACCTATAATATCTTTTATTTATATTTTAGTTCTAGTTATTTATTATTTAGAATAATCTCATTTGCTTCATGCATTTCAACCAACTTAAATAAGATAAAAACAGTAAAAAAGTAATTAACTGTGATTTCTTAATGGTTCGATACCTGAGTATATTTGCAATGTTTGTGGCGACCATAGAAATCTCGAGTCATTTTATTTTACACGCTTATGAAGTAACTACCGACTATTTAAAACATGTTTTTCAAATCACCCGACTTACAAAATAATTGCGTTCTTAGTTGTCAATTTATGAGGATTTCATAGTTTATTGCTACACTACTTATATTCGTGTGCAAAGTTATTTTTTACTTACAAGATGTCCAACACTCAACTTAAAAACCATTGTTTTGCATGAGCAAAACATAACTAACAATAACTGAAATAGCAAGGCGTTTAATGATATCGGTGAGTAAATAAGATACTACGTTGATATTCTAAATAATATTTATTTCATTTTGTAACTCGACACACCTATCAATTTTTGCACTAGAATAAAATAATTATTGCAACTTATTATGAAGTTCAATATTATAAAGATATATTAATAATTTATTATTAATTGTATTGTAACTTGACTTGTTTTTGTTAGGAGTGTTTCTTTAAAACATATCTGGTTAGGGATTTTTATTCCTTACGCCACTACTTAATTATAAATTATTATTCTAACATTGTGTTTACTTATATTTATTATTATTTTTAATAACTTTAATTCCTGTAAAGTATTTCCTGGTATTTTAAATACTTATTTGTTTGGTATCAACAGAGGAGATCCATGCAGTTATGGGTGCACAGATATGCGGAGACCGGTGACGTTAAACATCGTCGACGTGGGCCTAAACCAAAGGCAAATTCATCGGCTCGGCACTACGACATCGTAGCCAGGCACATGGCTGATCCGTTCCTGCCAACCCGCACTACAGCGACAGCACTGAATGTTTTAATACAAACTGTACGGAGACACCTGCATTCTGGTTTAAGGTGCAGGAAGCCAGAGAAGAAAATATTGTTATCTGTGGTTCACCAGCAAAAGCGCTAAGAATTTGCAGGACTTTATTATTTTGATTGGGCGAACAGTGTAATCATATTGAGCGACGAAAAGACTTTCAAGTCGGATAAGGATGGGCGTAAAATATTGTGAAGAAAAGATGGAGAAAGGTATACGAATTGCAACCTTCTGCCTTGTAGGATCAGTGATTGTATTGATTTCGGAATCAATTATTGAGCCTGTCAAACTCTGCCTTTATTAAAATTAACATAAAATAATGTTTAATTTTTTTAAGAATATTAAAATGCTGTCTAGAACATACGGTGAAGTGATGTTATTGTTTTGTGGTTAGAAATTGTCATAATTTCTTTCTATTCAACATGTTTATTCACTTCACTTTAATTTTTCATTAACAAATTTATTTAACTGCTTTCGAACTTGATTGACATATTATATTTACGCCCATCTTCAATTAATTTAAAGTTTCCCTGATTCTAAAGGTCATGAAAGTTAAAATCGTTCCATAGCATTCGTCACATTCTTTTTACTATCATACAGCCCACTGAATATTGAACCTTATAACAACCGTCGTAAAATAGATAATTAATGGAAGTTCAAACGACAAAAAGTCGCCCATTTCAAGAAATATTATGTTGACAGTGTAATTTTTTACATGTTTTACTTGTTTATTACTGTAAAACTGTAATTTAATAATACATTATATTATTAAATTACAAAACAAGAATGTTGTATATTTGTTTATTACCTACTTAATAAAAAATGTTGCTGCCATCGTATTACCGCTGTACCGCATGATATTTCCCGATTCGACTATGAGGTTTATTGTCATATCTATTAATTATGATTTAAAGAACTTTAAACTTAACATGTGGTATATAATTAATTATTAGATATAAATATTGAATATAAAACAACATATTTGTATAATAAATAAATTAATTGTAATAAAAAATAGTATTGTTTTATTTACCAACTCATTTGCTTCTTTTATAGCCTGATATTTATATTTTATGACAAAAAACAAAAAAAAAAATAAGAAAAATAACAAGGTAAAATAAAATTAACTTTTAGCTGGAATAGAACCCACATCATTGATCCTTGAAAGACGATAAAAGCGTGCTCATTAACCAATCGACCACGAGCACTACGATAATGACAGTGAAAATGTCGGGTCATATCAATGATTGTAAATAGTTTTAACCTTACCTATGCATTAAATTATAAAAATACGTATACCGACACAAGAATGAAAATACCAATGTGAACGTGGTGGACGAATATTTTTATATACAGTTATATGAAATTACGCACACATGTACACTGTGTAAATGACAGTTGTGTCGATGTGTAGCGCTGCAACTAATTAGCGGTGCTTTGTGTACGTGCACTTTGAAATTAGTTCCAATATTTGATTGTTGCGTTGTTCGTGTTTCAGAAATTGATTTAGTATTAATTGAATTGGTGTTTACTGTTCCTTGGTTTCGTGGTTGACGATATGATTGAGATTTTAATTAAAGTTGTTTTTGTTGACTTCATTCGTTTGTTGTATTCAAGATTGAGGTTTTCGTGTAGCTAATTGTTTGAGGCATTAATTTATATAATTAAACTTTTTGACTTGATTGTTGCAATCTATATACATAAAAGAAAGTTGTGTTAGTTACACTACTTATAACTCAAGAACGGCTACATCGATTTGGATGACAATTGGAGGTAGATTAGAACCAGGACATCGTTTTCATCGATTTTTTTTTTACTTTTTATCGAAAATCACGGATGGGAAAGAACGAGATTGCGCGTACGAAGTCGCGGGCCGAAGCTAGTTAAACATACAAGGGTAGCGAAAAAATTAAAAGTTGACGCCATACTTGGGAATTTTTCATCATTTTCATGTTCCACCGCCGCAGACATAGTGCTGTTATAAAAATCCATTACCATATTCCCAACATGGTAATTGAATTAAACCTAACGAAAATCGTACATACACATCACACACACACGCAACAATCAATCAATGCTGCGTTAGCACCTCTATAACCACTACAAAGCTTAAACCCGCCAGCATTAATGCACGAGTTTGTCAGACAACAGATTGCACGTCACTCACGCACCCTGTACCTGACGTCTGTAATAAACTGTTCCTGTTACACTTTAGTTGTATGCAGTTGTTCGATAAAAGTTTGACGGAATATCGGTTAGGGCTAGATTAAATGTTTTTGTATAAAACGCACTAATAAAAGAAATATGTGAGTTCCATTAAACATGAGTGAAGTTAAAGTCAAAGTCAAAATCATTTGTTTCAATTAGACCATAAAGGCACTTTTGAACTTCAAGAAAAAATTAAAAGTGAAGCTATTTGCTCGTTCCAAGGTGTAGATTCATATGGAGAAGACCGAGGAAGAAACTTTATATGTTACTCTTTTTCAATCAGGTTCACAATACAATGCTCTAGTTAGTAGTCTGTTGAGAGTTTTCAATATTTCTGTAGCTAAGTTAGTGGCATGGTAACAACTAAAAAATCTAAGCCCGCTAGCATTAATTCATCAGTTTGTCACTATATACCTGACGTATGCAATAACCTGCGTCCCTGTTACACTATAGCTTTCACACAAAACTTCTATGCAGTTGTTTGATGAAAGAAATTTAACAGCATTTAGGGTTGGCATATATGTAGTAGTTAGAATTTGGAACCTAATATGTTTCTTTAAAGTTCATGTGTGGCTTCAAATACAGTAGATTCTACATGTGTTGTAAGAGCCGACCAAGGGACACTCTGATAAATCTGAACTTGAGAAACTACGACTAACAAACTGCCTGCTAAGAGATTATGAAAAATCGTAAAAAAATAATGTAGATGTGAGTCATACTCCAGTAGAGGACTATGGAAACAGTGGATATTGATGTAAAATATACAAGTTTTCTTCGTGTTATATAAAAGTTTAGAGACAGACAACCCTAGCACTCAATCCTCATAGCGGAACGTGCAACCATATCGCTCAATATTCCGACCTTTATGTATCGCGTTGGAGATTGAAAGTTGAATCGTTTTATTCAAAGTATTTTAATAAACGCGACGGGAAAGCGATGGAAGCGCGTTAATGCCATATTGGATGAAGGTAAATATATAAAACTTGGCTGTGATTGACACGGTAGATTGTGAAAGAAATAAAACGACTTGAAGACTTTTTTTCGTAATTATTTCGGTGGAATGAATTCGTTTGTTGGTTTCTTTGTTTCTATGGAACGTTAGGTTGTTAGATATGTTTTTTATAAATGGTTGTATGTATAGCTCTAAAATATATCAACATTATTGATAATTCCAGATCATTCGTGCCTTATGAAAAAAAAAACTTTCTTGTAGACTTTTACTTTATACGATCTGAAAATAGAACAAAATGAATCCGAAGTCTATTGCTTGACAATCACACTTTTGACCACAAAACCAATAAGGTAGTAAGTACAAAATACCTACTTGTTAAGTAATGATAAAACAAAATCCACAAATCGAACTCCAATTAAACTCGATATTATCTTTTATAGGTTTTCTTTGTGCCGAATGAATATAAATATGTATTTCGACGGAAACTTAGGGGAGTGTGCTACGTATTCATCACGTCTAATAGGCAACACATGGCTTTATGTGTCTATAAAAACCTCATTTTGATTCTTTCAGTACGTAACGTAGTATACAAATATAAAAAGAAAGTTTAAAAAACTAAAATGACACAATGTTTTGGAGAAAATTCTCATTTTTATAAAAGATACATATAAATAACGAACAAACTTAATTAAGATCATATCCTACAAGATGTGAACACAGTATGCAATATAGAGTATAACGTATACTATAACTATGGTTGTAGCTCCTCCAATTGGCTTCTGCGATAGATTTTCGGCACTATCACAAAAAAGTTAAAGTTCAAAATCTATTACTTTCCTTCATCAACGTTAGATGAAGTCTCTGATTGCTGTTTATTTCATTAAACTTAGTCCAGGCAGATTAAATAAGTTAGATTTACTCGAGTCACCGAGTTAGGGTAAGCGCTACCGCTAATAGATCCGACGAGATGACGACTCTTGGCTAGTTGGTGATGTGTTTATTAGTACTGTTAGGTACTAAGTTTGTCTTGTACCAATTTAGTCTCTTTGAATAGTGGTAATGAGTATTCAGGTGTAATTATAGAACTGAATGCTAAAATGAAATTTGAAAGTGAAACTGGTTTGTGTAGTCAAAACTGCGGACTCATTTTTGATGAAATTTCGCAGCAGATAAATTTAGTGCGTGATTAAGGGTGAATGAAGAATTGAATTGTGATCGATTATTGCAATAGTTTTAGAAATAGAGACCCTATGAATAACACCTATTTTATTCTGCGTGACGAATTTCCACAGACATTTTATCTAACGCACGCAAATAGATGTGTATCTCCCAAAACCCAGTAACTAAATGAAACTAGGATACTACATCTTCACAAAAGGAGGCATACATACGAGTACCTCATACTAAGAGTAGGGTAGTAAATACAACAATACCAAAAAGCTAACTATTCTTGTAGCGTCCTTTCAATTTTAACAAAGATACTTGAGAATCGATCCGGGACGGGAACGTGACGGACGAATGGAGTGTACACTAGCAGCATGTGAACCTGCCTCTTTCTGTCTAATGTCTTCATTCGATTTTCATCTTTATCATTTTGATGTAAAGTCGAATATCCAATGAAAAGAATTGACAGATTGGTGTAGGTTTCCGTGCTAGTCTCTGTATAAAAGAACGTCCTGTACGAAATCACCGCGCACCGGTACTACACGCCTTTGATTGTACTTTTTTGAGTACCGTACTATTATGCGATACGTTTTAATAAGTAGGTGTACTCGATGCATTGTGATCTGTTTATTGTCAGGGATGTATGTATTTTGTGGATGTTATAGCTTTGTTCTTACGTACTGCTGCTATGTCGAAGTTTTAGGGTCGGAGGAAACCGAAAAAGTCTAAGTGTAATAAATCAGACTTACACCTCTTTGGTTTTGATAATATTAATAGTAGTTTCCAAATTCTTTTTTAAAGTATTCATTTATTCTCTTTGCAACTTTTTTTTTTTTAATGGCTTCATGCATCCTGTAATGTGCCTTGGGCATTCTCCTCCAGCCAGACCTTTGGGTGATGCAGAGACAAAAACAGTGGTCGATGCAAGCAAGCGACTAGTGACGTACGTCGTATTGACATCAAACTTCAATTATTTGTAAGTTGAATGATGAAAATTATGCCAACTGCGTGCCACCCCTATGTGAGAATCGTTAGGGTTACCGTCCATGACACGTCAAATGACGATAGACGGATTTGTCGATGCTACTATGTGGACAGTTTTTATTGTTTCTTCGCGAGATACTAGCATTTGTCATTTATAGGCCACTTATTAATAATTATATGTAGCATGCATTTGTCAAATGACGCGTCGTGTACAATAGGCATCTTGCTCACTAGATGTCGCCACTTATCTAGAGGTAGATCCGTTGCTTGATGCATTGCAACATTCATGGGTATCTCCTTGCTCATTCAGCTCCTTGGATATTTGGTCAGACTACCGTATGGGACCTCTCGGTCTCTTGCCTTCTACTTTACCGGTCATAATAGGCCTAACGCATGTGTAAAGCACTTTATATCGTACCACATCAAGCATAACATTGCCTTTGAGTTGGCTGCTAATCGTCTTAATTGCTCTGCATAATATTGGCAAATGGCTGCCGTTCATTGCTATTACAGTTCACAGGTCTAATCATGCAAATGGGCATCTCTGCAATTGGCACACGCGCATGATTTGAAGATTGATCTCAAATTAATTTGTTGAATAGTTTCGATGCGAGTTGTATTAATTAATGGTACATATTCGTTTTCTGCCTCGTTGGCTGAGTGGTCGCCAGTACGACTGCCGGGCAAGAGTTTTCAAGTTCGATTCCCAGGTCTTACCAAATATTATTGGGATATAATAAAAAATATCTCAGTAGTAGCACGGAGTCTGGAATTGTGTCCTGTATTGGCAAGCTGACCCACTATTACATGGGACTTATAACATAAATAGGTAGTGAAAAAGTACCTAGGGCTTATATTGTACTAGTGGCATTAAGTGCCGTAATGTGCACCTCTGCCTACACCTTCGGGGATAAAAGGCTATGTTGCTAGGCTGTTATGTTATGTTAATTCATTTTCTTGTATAAGTGAGTTAATGGCAATAGAACATATCATGATCTCTACTCTACCTGCGTATCATCTAAATGCTGATTAAAAAAATACGTGTATTTGACGAGACCGGACAGCAGAACTGACTGTGATCTCAAACTTTCTCAAACGGAGGCCCAATTACCCCCCTCCCTGATCCCCGTCTCCCGAATCCTCCACAATCCTCAAATTCCCAATTTCCAAAAGGCCGGTAACGCACTTGTAACGCCTTGGTGTTTCGAGTGTCCATGGGTGGCGCCGATTGCTTACCATCAGGTGATCCGTCTGCTAGTTTACCGGCTTATGCTATAAAAAAAACTTGCCTGCCAAGCGTGAACTTTGACCAAATTATAGCTCTGTACAATAGATTATGAATTGAGACATGTTAAAAGTTTTTCTATACAACCACATTCATAACCGATTTCAAAAAAGGAGTTTGTCCGTTGGACATGTATGTATGTATGTCTATTTGTGCGCGATTATCTCGCGATTCGCTGAACCGATTTTGATGCGGTTTTTAGAAAAAAATAGTTTTTTAGTATATTAATTAACCGACTTCATAAAAGAAGGGATGAAGACGGTTTTTTCAAACTTAGTTTATAAAAGTATCATCATATAAACCATTATTTAGACATTTATTAACACAAACACATTGATATTCCGAACCGAGAACCCTCCATTGTTTTCCAATGTGAAGTCAGTTCATAAAGTGTTTATAAACAAAGAAAAATAAACAAGCAATCGAAGGAAGTTGTCATGATAAATACGTAAGTAACTTTGACTTATAAAAAGATAAATAGGTCGTCCGGTGTATGGCGGTTGATGTCCGGACTATCGATTTCTGCAACATAGTAAGTACTTTGGAGGTAACTGATCGATTTTGAGCTTGTTTTATGCACGATAATATATTTTAAATGAGATGTAACTTGGAGTCATTTGTCATAAAAGTCGATAAACGAGCAGACGGATCACCTGATGGTAAGCAATCGGCGTCGCCCATGGACACCTGGAACACCAGAGGCGTTACAAGTGCGTTACCGGCCTTTTAGGGATTAGGAGTTTGAGGATCGTTGGAGATTCAGGGATTGGGGAGATTGGGGAAGGGGAGGGTAATTGGGCCTCCGGTAAGCTCACTCACACGACGAAACACAAGCGTTGCTTCACGTTGGTTTTCTGTGAGGCCGTGGTATCACTCCGGTCGAGCCGGCCTATTCGTGCCGAAGCATGGATTATTAAGAAATATAAGTAATATAGGTATCTACAGATTTAGAAAGAAAAACAGTTTTTTTTTAGAATTAGGACTATCGTAAGAAATTTTTTACCGACTTCAAAAAATAAGGACTGCCTTGTTGGCCGAGTGGTCGCAACTGCGACGGCAAGAGGTTTTGGGTTCGATTGCCGGGTCGGGCAAAGTATTACTGGGTTTTTAAAAAATCTCAGTAGTAGCACGGGTATGTGGCAATAGGCTCACCCCCTATTACATGGGACTCATAACATAAATAGTGAAATGTGGGTGTAACATTGTACAGTGGCATTAAGTGCCGTAATGTATACCTCTGCCTACCCCTTCGGGGATAAAAGGCGTGATGTTATGTTATGTTAAAAAAAGGAGGTTCTCAATTTGACCTGTTGCGATTATCTCGTGATTGGCTAAACCAATTTTAATGTGGATTCCAGAAAAGTGTATGTACATTTAGGAAAAGGTTTTAGTTTTTACCGACTTCAAAAAAAGAGGGGGCGAAGTCGGTTTTTTGAAAGGAATTTTATAACAGAATTTATTTATTTCTACATCATTTCAGTGTTAATATCGTTAAGATTCAGTCAGCCTTTACACATGACTAAATTAATTTTCAAAGTACTTCAAAATACCAGTTGAAGGCAAACAGACATGATTTTAATACAATTGGACAGGCTCGGAAAGTATGGGCAAAGTTATTGGCTACTGACAAAGACTGTCTCAAACTCTGTGAGGGAAGACAATGAAAGGATTATGAAATTGTACCGGTGATGTGCTACGTAGGTACTTTATTGTTTTATAGGCTTTAAATATAGTTTCATAGGGCTTCTTTTTCATTGCGCCGTGGTTTTGAGTTGTGGAAACGTAATTCCGTCCTAAGTTTTATAATAATATGTGGTTAACGTGCTCTAATGAGGTCTAATGCATATTGTGGTTTCGCAGCTAGGGATGCTATCGAACATTATAGAATTTATTAGTGTTAAACCAATGGGAATTCAATTTTTAATTGACTTCAGAAAAATGACGTTCTTATTTTGACCCGTGTATATAGGTACTATATAATATGTTTGTGCGCAATTATCTCGCAGCGGGCTGAAACAATTTTGATGCTGTTTTAAAAAAACAGTTAGTTACACTTCGAAGAAGGTAGCATATTTATTAACCGACTTCAAAAAAAGAGGGGGTTGAAGGCGATTTTTTTAAACGTAGTCTGTAAAAGAATTATTGACAGGTACTAATTTAAGTAATGTGGAAAGTATTTAAGTTCTGATTTCTACATTAGTATAATCTAGTGAATTTTTAATCATAATCATGAAAAATAAAACACAGATGTAGTAAAAAATTTACAAAACAAAATGTTCACTCATAAAAATCAACCAAGCATTGTGAAAATTCATAAAAATATTTTTCTAATATAAACAGTAAACAGCCCAACCTACCTTCAGTTAAGGCTTAAAACACAGTCTACTTTAGCCCTGATGAAGTCTAGACGCATAGACGGCGTAACAAAGGAGCAACAGTGTATTAATTAAAGTGAGAACGAACAAGCATTGAGCAGGCTTTGTAAGCTTGGAACATGAAACGGGGATAATTTCTTACTTGTAATAGAGACGGTACATACCAAGCTATACAAAACCAGTATATCATGGTCTCGTTTTGTATGAATTTTTCGCAGATTTAATGGCCAGTTTATATTGGTGATGCATAGCTTGAAATGTAGCCGTGTGTACAAGTGTGAATATAATTATAATGCATTGAAATCCATGTGTTTTTATTATTATTTACTGTTTTCTCCCGCTCCCGTAGGATTATCAAGATTTTTTTCTGTCGAAAAAACCTTCTCCTGACAATAATAAACACAACAAAAAAAAACACAACTTAAATACAAAAAAGAAGGAATGTTAGTAAATGTTTTTCGACAGGTTACGATATTACATGTGACCTATTGTAATTGGCAAAATGACTAGTGTGGGTTAGTTAAAAAAATATTTTGTCAGCATTTTTGGAAGCGTACCGTTTACACTCTGTATTTTAGGAATAAGTAGGTAATTTGTAAATACAGGTCACGTATGATAAGAAATGTTTAGAGTTGAGCCTGTTCCTTATGGAAAATAGACGTAAGTATATGCAATGTGGAGCAATGAGGGAGAAGTCTTGTTCTTATGAATATCTTTAATTGAGTGTCTTAGTCACACACTACAATGTTGGTATAGATAATCTCGTAAGTCACTTAGGTAGTGTCACTTGCATGATAAAACAATAAAATTTCTATTTCAAACATATATTAATATACTAGCTAATTCCACACGCTTCTATTGGTTGTAGCGTGATGTTTTATAGCCTATAGCCATCCTCGATAAATGCGCTATCCAACGCAAAAAGAATTATTCAAATCAGACTTGTAGTTACGGAGATTAGCGCGTTCAAACAAACAAACAAAAAAACAAACTCTTCCGCTTTATATAATAGTATAAGATACGATTCATTCCACCTTCTAATATTAGAAAAAAAATATCACAACCAAGAACCACACAATGAGATGACACACAAGTCCAAGAGTAATGAAGACGAAAGAATGGAGTGACTTCGAGGAGAGAGCTCATATTATCTTATAACGTACCCGTTGTGACAAGGGTCGAAATCGCTTAATCTTACAAGTCTAGGATTACAATACCCAAGAAATACGCGTAATCTCTTCAAAAGTAGTCAATTGGATTCACGCGATTTTTCTCCTTAAACACCTTTTATTAAAGCGATTCGCGTCCCAATTTTCTTTGACGTAATGAAAAATAAATGACTTTAGATTTATTAGTTGGTCTACTTAAGTCGCGCTGCTTTTTTAATGAAGTGCTTTTCAAAATTAAACCTTATTTTCTTTACCTTAGTGAATGGTTTATGTTGTTGAGTACATTCTTTTGAAAGTGTAATGATATTAATTTGAAGCCCTACATGGGCAGGTTTATCTTTTGAAATTATTTTGGATATTTAATTGGTCGGAGAACTTTTTGTTGGAATATGAAATACTTTTTGCTGTAATCTTACATCAGGATAAAGCGATGTGTATTTTGTGTAATTTAATTTTTAGTCTTAAAATGAAAATTTCTGTTTATAATCTCGTCAACAGGTATTCATGTGTAGTAAATTATGTCGTATTACTTTGTAAGGTTAATTAATTTATTTAAAGCTACCACTAAAGACAATTCATATACGATAGTGTGGCCATCAGTCTTACAAATACTTATAATAATATATTTGAGAATTTAACATATATCTAATTATATTAAATTTAAATTTACGGCTTATACAATCCCTTGATACAATACAACAAAGTATCAGATAAAAACAAATAATATTAGCAACAGTATTGAATGTAAAATTCATATCCATTCCATTCAATTACCATATCACTAGAAATACACCTCATTATAGACGGCTTCTAATCATAAACAAAATTCCTTTCTCTTGTTGTTTTTAGTTTACATTTAAACCTCAAACTCGTAACCACGTTCGTACAATAGAACGACTCAAATACTATTCCGAAAACATGTTCCAATTAATTTTAATCCACTGAACCAGAGTAATCGGTTCGCTGTCAGAAGCTTTGTACACAGCGACAGCTGGCGAACCTGTTGATATCAACTCTCTGTAATAAATAAGTCACGATTTATTGGAAAACGAGTAAACGTGTGGAACCTGATGACGTCATCTGTCGAACTTGGTACTCCATTTGTAACTTGTTTGTGTTTTAAATTGTTTTGTCTTTTGTCGTGATCAGTCATTAAATAATCATTCGTGTTTGATTAGTGTGTTTTTCATTCTAATTAAGTGGTGTGAAACTCATACGATTTAAGGTTACAAATGTTTTATATAGGATTTTAGATTTACTTAAGGTTTTAACTGCCTTGAATGTTGAAGGCAAATCACTTTCGGTCACTGGTAACTTCCATGGCGTTTAATGTGTTAACCTGGACATTTTAACAGGTTATCATTAGGTACTCTTTAACTATGCGAACCGCTGTCCTTAACATTAACACGATTTTTCCTGTACCTATTTATAGTAGTAGTAAGGGGTAAATAGGTACCTAAAATATACAAAATATCAACCAAAATTCTAAGTTTCAATCATCCAAAAATCTTCCACTACACATATGCATTTTCATCTCAACAGAATTCGAGTATGTATGTATTATTTTAAGCTCCACATAAAATCGTTCACGATTTAATTTAAAAGAATAATGTTCGTAAAAGCACACACGACGAGGCGGCGACGAGACGAGGACGTGCCGAATGGAAAACGGCAAAACGGGAATCCATGATTTCCTCTTGAGGGAGCAGGAGATTTGCATTCTTTTACTTTTTCTATGAATTACACGTGTATTGTGGCTTCGGATGACGTTTGCAAGATTTTTGAAATTGGAAGCTTGGGATTTGATTTTTTTTCTATTGTTTAGACATCGATTGTTTTGTTTTTTTTTTGTTGAAAAGAAGAATGGCGTGTCCATTTATTACGTTGTTTATTAATGGTAGGTAACCTAACTAGATCAATTGAAATTTAAGACGATTGAATACCAAAATTGTTGAATGTAATATCACATTTTTATCCTACTAGGTTCGAATTTTGTATCAATTTTGTATTTTATAATTTGTTTCAAGCACTATATGGGAAAGGTACCTCTTTATACGGGGGCTTATATCAAGAACAAATAAATTAATTACGCTTCAATAATCATCCGAGAATCATATAATTAAGAATAAATTATGCGTCGATAAATCGAGAAAAACAGCTTTCTCACCACAAACAAAAAATCAATAGACACACTAGAACAAACAAACTGTACTAAAAAAATCTAAGCACATTCTTTTATGACAAAGTTTTTAAGTCTCGTTCGAGTTTCCACTAAGTTGGAACCTCAGGGTAGCAGTTATGACTTTCCGATGGAAGTTTGTACACTCAAGTAAGAAGTTATTGAAAATTCTATACACTAGAATAAATAGTTGAAGATGTTTCTAGTATAAATACTGGGATGACAACTTTGAGAGTTTTATTTTCCTATATTTTTGTTTTATTGGAGTTTGTTGAGGATGGATTTAAGTGTGGGAGAGCCATGCTTCGACATGGCTGGACCGGAGTGATACCACGGCCTCACAGAAGACCGACGTGAAAACAACGTTGTGTTGGGTTTCGTCGTGTGAGTGAGGTTACCGGAGGGCCAATTACCCCCCCCCCCTCCCCAATCCCTGAATCCCAACAATCCTAAAATTCCTAATCCAGGCCGGTAACGCCTCTGGTGTTCCAGGTGTCCATGGGCGACGCCGATTGTTTACCATCAGGTGGTCCGTCAGCTCGTTTACCGGATTATTAAAAAAGGTATTTTATTACGATATCATTAGTATGTACTTATGTATTATTTATTTATTTGTGTAATTGAAGAGTATATTAATTTTTTGAATTCATTCTGGGACCCACGACGCGGTGACAGTCGCGATGCTACTGATCTACTACTAATGGTTCTGCTCATGAATATAAGCGTTTAGCATGGCTTGAAACTAGTCGAGTTCCTCGTCAAATAATTACGTGAGTCAAAAAATATAATAATTGACTAAGAAGTATCCCAAAAAGACGTTTATTTTTGTTGTAGGCGTTAGATGTAACATTATTCACATTCATTTCTTCACACCATAAGCCACCTATAAAATTTTTAACTGCCGTTGAAACTGGTTTTAGTAATGAACCTATAAATATTGGATTAGCTTGACACGTAATTGCGCTGTAAATTAAGAATATTATGAGCCTGCAATACGATTTTAGTATTGATAATTTTTAAATCGTAAAGGAAATTAGCTTTTGTGAAATTATGAGTTTATTGTTCTACTAGCTTTTACCCGCGGCTTCGCTCGCGTCACAAAAGGTTAAAAAGTAGCCTATGTGACATATACCAATACACTCAGCGCCATCTAAACCAATAATTTGTCGCGGAGAACCTAACGGGTAACCGGGGCTCCGGCTCGACGTGCAGGAGAAGGAACGGGGTGGTTTCTAGTCAGTAAGAGTCTGACACTCCCTTCCGCCTCACCCAGGCGAGAGCAGTCATTCGATGATTTTCCCCCCTTAAAAAAAAAAACCAATAATTTCGTTTTCCCTCAAGAATATCAAACTTTACGTCTGCAAAAATTCAAAGCTATCGGTTTAGTAGTTACGGCGTGATAGTGGAACAAACAAACAAACTCACTTTCCGATTTATAATATTAGTAAGGATGTTATTCTCGTTTTTATTAAAAACTAGGTATTGCCAGCGGTTTTGCCTGCATTTCTGCAATCTGTCATGCGGAGTGACTTCCCATTGGAAGCTCTACTCATCTGCTGCCTAGACCTACTGTCTGTCTTCGAGTTCTAGGATGTGGTGTCGTTTTAAACTTTTCACATACTGGTTCATGGTGAGTTGGCGAGCGAGTTCGTTAGCATGTCGGGTTAACCGTTCTTTGTATTTAGCTGCAAAGCTCCTAATTTCTTCCTTGATTGTTCTCATTTCAAGGTGATTGTGTAATTCATTGTTGGTTATGTACCATGGTACTTCCGCGATGGTTCTCAAGATTTTGTTCTGTTGGCGTTGGAGAATTTCTATATTAGAATCGCTTGCACAGCCCCATAGTTGCAGGCCATACGTCCAAATGGGTTTCAAGATTACTTTGTAGATTAGTAGTTTGTTGTCTAGGGAGAGTCTTGAATTCCTTCCCAGCATCCAGTAAAGACTGTTGTATTTTAACTGGAGCTCCTGCTTTTTACATTTGATGTGTTGCTTCCAGGTTAATTTACGATCAATGTGTAGGCCAAGATATTTTACATGATCACATGATCATTAATATAAGTAGGACAATAATTGCATTTACCATATTTTTGCACCACATGCATCATGGTAATCAGTGATTAGCTATACCTAGTAGCTAAACAGACATTGCCCTAAACGTTTCAATCAATTTTTAGTCAAAATTATTGTCGCCCTATGAGGATGACCGGAAAAAGACGCTGTAGATTACACAAAGACTTGCTCCATGCGGTAATCGAACCCGCTACACGTTGCCCTGCAGTCGGTTGCCCAGTACCCTAAAAATATATCTGAAATGAAATGAAATGATGTTTATTTCTGCAAAAAGGTTACAAAGTAACACTTTTATACGCCACATGCAATCTTTAAATTATAAGATGGGGGTCGGCATTTCCTAACTGACTAGAAGAAGAAACGCCGAAACAAACTCACTCTACATATACAGATAAATTAAATTGAAGTGTATGTCTGTAATATTGGAATAACCGCTTCTCATTACCATATATTCACGTGAATATTCATACAATACATATATCAATTACCAATACTTCTACTATTAATTACCAATCAATACCGATTTTGACGGTTTTTTTTTTTAAGTAGCTGATGTACTATGGAGTAACGTAGCCTACTTATTGAAGAAAACTGCAGACGCAGTTACGGGTACAGCTAGTTATATTAACCGGGGCTCCGGCTCGACGTGCAGGAGAAGGAACGGGGTGGTTTTTAGTCAGTAAGAGTCTGACACTCCCTCCCTCCTCACCCGGGCGAGACAAGTCATTTGATGATTATCCCGCCTTAAAAAAGTACGAGTATATTTCTGGTCAAACACAACATAACAATAGAACATGTACCTGTAGTACCTTCGTAAGTATTTACAAAGCGATCTATTTTTACGTTTTTCTCGCAACGATTTTAAAAAGGTTTTATCGTGTACACGTGTCACCCACGCCACTTCCCACAGATTAAATAAAAACGATCTTCAAGAAGTTCATGACGAATTCTTCTTCTTTTTGTTCTAATGAAAGTGATCCAATTTACTAGGAAATAAGAATCTATTATTGTTATTGTTATGTATTCTGTGCGACTTTTGATGTTTTACGGTATATAAATACCTACATAACGCCACGTCTTATTGTCTGAGTCTCATGTAGGTGAATCTATTCTAGATACCGTGTGCTATTACTGTGCAATTATAGTGAAGCCGAAAAATCACCAATAAGTGTTTGCCATTCGAGAATGGAATGCGAAATCCCTAGTGACACGAAGTCCTAAAATTCCCTTCAAAATTTGATTACAAACAGCATGGAGTCTCATATCGTTCTCAAATTGGTAAAAAGTGTGTGTTACATTTTAAATATGTACCTTTGCTTATCCCTGTGTGAATAAAAAGCCAACGATAGGTATATATAAAATCATTTAAATTAAAATACTGCACCAGAGTCCAACCTAACCCTTTACCTACGAATATAAAGCTAAAACTCATAGTCATGCAAGCAAACAGACAGACAGAACGATAAATCAATACTAGCTTAATTAGTCTAAACAAACCGTTCCAGTTCACTTGCTTCCGCATTTACAAACCTCCAATTGTCTTTAAATTAGATATACTCGTATGTTAATTGAGTAATTGTGTTGGGAAGAATATTTCAACGTTGGGTCCTACAAACCTACCTTAGTTGTTTGAGGGGTTGAAACTAGAACGAATTTTTTTATGGCATAAGCTGGTAAACGAGCCGACGGATCACCTGATGGTAAGCAATCGGCGCCCTTGGACACCTGGAACACCAAGGCGTTGTTAGAAGTGCGTTACCGGTCTTTTAGGAATTGGGAATTTGAGGATTGTGGATGATTCGGGGATTGGGGAGACTAGGGAGGGGGCGTAATTGGGCCTCCGGTAACCTCACTCACAGGACGAAACACAACGCAAGCGTTGTTTGACGTCGGTTTTCTGTGAGGCCGTGGTGTCACTCGGTCGAGCCGGCCCATTCTTGCCGAACCATGGCTCTCACACACTTAAATATTATCGTTGGTACTTTGGTTACGACGGATACGACATAGCCCAAGGGAACTGAGGTTGCTGGCTGAAGGTTTAATACCAGGTTGAGAATAGTAAAATTGGTATTTTCACATTTATTGTGGTTCACAGCACTAACGAGAGAAACAAGCCATAGATGGAATACATAAAATGAATGTGTGGAATGATTATACGAAGCGAGATCATGCTGGTATTGTATAGCTATACCTGACTGATCGATGGCTCAGAATCTTAACCATGGCAACTGTCTCTATTTAAAATATTTCCAAGTATTTCTATTTATAGTTAAGCTCCTTGGTTATATAAAGGTATATTGAAAACGCCTGAGTTTCTTATAGAAATGTTTTAGTGGTGATCTACCTAGCATATATACTTTCTTGGTTTGACTTCCAAGAAACAGAAAGGAAATTCTATTCTACTACAAAATACAAGCGAAATGTTATGTTTATAATTAGAAAGGAGTTTGATTAAAACAATCTTGGCATGTGTAATTGAGCCATTGTTGCGACTTTTCTACTAACGAGGCAATGAAAACTATAATCAGATACAAAATATAAAACAGCTTTTTCACGATGTACAAGAAAATATTATCACAAAACAAACGGCTCAACACTTTCTCAAGCTCATAGCAACGAAAAGAAGAACAAATAACAACATATCCCCAACCAACCAATATTTACCAAGGAGTATCTACTCGAAATAACAAACAAACAAACTAGACCTTTTCAAAGAATCGATATTTTTAATATGTAAGTAAGTATATGTAGAAAAACATGTGTACGGTGTAAGATCACGACCACTATGAACATGGAATCGATTCTTTTTGAGGTCGGTTAATTAAATATGATAAATTCGTATTGACTACCTCCTTGGTCGGTTGATAAGAGCCTTAACTTAGTTTTCGTTTTTGAAGGTTCAAATTCTTATTGCATGAGTACAAAACTGTTCTCAAAAAGAGTTCGCACTCTGTAAATTGCACTGTTAAGTGTCATAGAGATTTCGGAGCTGTGGAAGACTTAAAGGGTTGTCGGGGCTCCGGCTCGAAGAGCAGGAGTAGGAACGGGGTGGTTTTTAGTTACCCAAGGCGAGAAAAGTCATTGGATGAGTTTTGCTCAATAAATTGTTACAGAGATATAATAGACCAGTCCCAAATCAATAGCAGAAATTTTGCATTCTAATTTATCGTCCAGAAATGCACAACAAAAATCCTATATCCTTCAGAAACCTATTGAAAATTGCCATACCAGCAGTAATAGCATGAAACAACTCCAGTACTGTCAATATTCAATATTTCCTTCGGACAGCAGTGTTCCTATAAATTGAAGAGGAATAGTGAGCTATTGAATTTGTTCTGCCTGGCCCCGTAATGTTATTGGTTAGGGACTATTTTATCCATCAGCGTGTTTATTGGCTGTTTACATCGGGCAATCGATAAACTCCGTGAGTGCTTTTTGTCGTCTCAGGTTAGTGTTAGTGTTGGGTTACGATCAACAAAATCTTCTGTAGGATAAGAAGAGATATACCAAGTATATGTTTGTGGGTGTATTTCTTGTAACACTTTATATAGGATTTAGATACTAATCCAATCCCAGGAACAATTCCATATTTCATGCTTTCAAAAAAGTCCCCAATAAGACTCTGTCCTGAAAACGAATGAAAAACCCCTGCTCAGCAGCCGTACTTACAATACCACCGTCAACGAATACACATTTGTGTGATGTACACATTTTTATTCAGCAAGCTTTTATTCAAATAGCGAATAAATGTAAAACTCGACTAATAAAGTAAAAAGTGATAATATCTCTGAGCGCTGCCGTCTACCTACAGTCACCAGTCATCTGTTTACGAACTATATTTTTTTTTAAAAACCTCTCTGTTTTTCACTCAGATGCAAGTTTAATGAAATTTCTCCTTTTGATATTACAAATGTAGGTACAAAGTTGTATACAAACACAACGTTTTTATCAACGAGTTTATATTTTTCTACAACATTATTCATTAGTTTGTTTACGATGTTACTTTACTGTGAATTACACAAAATACTGCTTCAATCTCGGTTAACTGTTATTTTTTAAAAGTCTAAGTATTACTGGGTTTTTAATTTTCAGTAGTAGCACGGAGTCTGGAATTGTGCCCGGTATATGTCTTTAGGCTCATCCCCTATTACATGGGACTCATAACATAAATAGTGAAAAGTGGGTGTTATATTGTACAGTGGCATAATGTGCACCTCAGCCTACCCCTACGGGGATAAAAGGCGTGATGTTATAATGTTTTATGTTATAGTTTATAACAAAAACCCACTATATTTTTTAGATATCTCATAATCTATCTATTCATATATTCAAACAACTTCGTATTCAAATAAGAAGTTCTTATTTCCTTTAGTATAATTGTAATCGAAAGCTTTGCTTACTTCGTCTATTGATCCCGAAACACTAGATCTACCTACAAGCCATATTGTATTTCGTTAATATTATCTCGTAACTGATATTATAACAATTACTATGAGAGTATAATCGGCTTAGCAATATTCTTGGAATGCCTAGCACTATAGAACATTGATTTTTGATTTGGTATAAAAACCTTTGAGTATAATGCGTAACTACCATCATTTTTATTAAGTGGGGAAAATCATCTAATGACTGTTCCCGCCTGCGTGAGGCGGGAGGGTGTGTCAGACTCTTACTGACTAAAAACCACCCTGTTCCTTCTCCTGCACGTCGAGCCGGAGCCCCGGTTACCCGTTAGGTTCTCCGCGACGTAACTACCACCATACGAGTATATAAGAGTTTGTTAATAACCACCATAAGAGTTACGTTTCACATATAACATAAGTTTTTCTAAGAGAAAAATATATTTTGATAGCATTTTATATTTATTTTAAATCCACTCTTATGTCTCGTACAGTTGCAATTTCCGTTTGAATACAACAGAAATGGAATCAGAAAAATCAATGATGTTACCTAGGGCGATGCACCAAAGTCTACAAGGCAATTGAAGTTTTATCTAATAAACATTGCTGTGATGTGTATTATATAACGACTTTTGAAAGTATTGTAGAGAGGTGCATACTTTAGGAGTAATAATTGTATGGTCTTTAGGGTGTGCCCACACCTGGCAAATGCTCTGCTCGCGGGCAACCCGCAAACGGCTCACGAGCGGCACATTCGCCAGATGTGGACACACCCTAATACAATTTTACTCCTTAGGCACACCAATAATGAGAATGTTATCCGACCCGAAACCTCTTGTTCTACAACCACTCGACCAACAAGGCGGTTAAATCTGAAAATAGGTACAAAACTGTACGGAACGCAAAACGAACCTTCCATTTTAGTATTCAAAAGATTCTAGATCTAAATAGAGGGTTTAAGAAAAACCACGGTCTAATGTTATTTTAATCGCTATTCTTTAGACGGCAAATGGTCTTTATTTGCATTTATATTATTACGTGATTTGTAGAAGGGATTCGTTTTATTTTCACAATATTTTTTTTAATAAAATCGAGTTTTGGTGGCTGTTGATGTTATGGATGGGTATATTATTATATGGACATACCTTAGGATATGGTATAATATCTATATATATAAAAATGCAACCCGTTTCCCGTTGTCACGCCATAACTTGAGAACGGCTAGACCGATTTGGCAATTTTTTTTTGTTGTGTTTGTTATTGTCAGGAGAAGGTTCTTATGACAGAAAAAATTCTGAAAATCCTACGGGAACTGGAGACACCGCATTGCGCGTACGAAGTCGTGGGCAGAAGCTAGTGATTTATATATAATAACCACTACATGCCTACGACCTTCAAACCTTCAAGAAAAGAGCGTATTCCTTTTTAATTTTTTTTTTAATACACCTGCGGATCCTCTGGTGTTGCCCATGGACACCCATGTCAGCGCCACCCATGGACACCCATGGGCGGCGCTGATCGCTTACCATCAGGTGGTACGTGTCGGCTCGTTTGCCTCCTATTGCATAAAAAATCCGTAATTATTGTGTGTTGAACCAACCGTTAGACCAATGGTTATATGATTGTGTTCATATAACCATTGGTCTCGAACGTTTTACAAACACCTCAGTCTTAGACGTGTAGTGACGTCTACAGTGAGTGTAGACTTAATACAAGTGTAGTGGAGTGGCAAAAATAACCACAGCTCGAAGTCTTGTAGTCCAAAATACAATGCCGCTTTGTGTTTGGTACTACTGCACTATACACGTACTTACATTGCTGTGGCTACCATTAGCTCGGTTGCATGCCTTTGTTGTGTAGACATAAAGTTCCTTCTTTCCTATTTCCTATTAGTACATAATTATTTCAAACTAAATATTCTAAATTATTACAATTACATTATTATATTTCGTTTACGTTTTCTTGCCTTATATCTTGTGATGTATTTCGATGCGGGATCCGAGACAGTTCTTCATATCCCCAAGACGCGTTGAACTACAGTGTTTCAGGTTGCTTACAAAAATTGCGGTGATACCGGAGGGTTGTAAAAAAAATACGTAACACATTGCAACATAGCTTTAAATTTCTTCATTAAAATAGCAAATAGCAAACTTTAAAATTCCTCTTCTTGCCATTATTTTATATTCTTCCAATAAACACTAATGATAATACTCAATCTTTGGAGTCAAATAACACCAACAATGATAACAAACTCTACACCACAAATAAACAAAAAAATCACAAAGAAAAACCAACGCTAATCACTGAACATTTAAGATTGATATTATTTTTGCATGCCTACAAACATTATATATGTAAATACGGCAAATTTCGTGGAGCCTGTCCCGTTGGCGTGCAGTAAGTAATTAAGTAAGAACACACTGAGGTGCGGCCACGTATCGTGGGTTAATCTGCAGTTAACCGTTAATCTCCGACTGAGAGCAGTTCCTAATTGTATTTGTAGAGAATAACCCTAGTGTTTGCTATGTTAGGTGAGTTTATATTGTAGCTGTTTATTTTTTGAAGAAGAGTTTCATGTGATTCAGTAATGTGTCTTTTAGTAACGTTGTTATATCCTGATATTTGAAGGTGATGTGACTTTGCCCTTAAGGTAAAAATAGGAGGAACCGTAGTCCTACATTATTATGTTACTCAATTTGTGAACATCCTGAAGGAAAGAAAAAGGTCTGCATTTCCCTAAAATCGTCTCAACCCAGGAATCGTTGTCTTGAATACATTTAAAATCTCCAACCAAAGTCTTAAAACTCCCTGACGCTCTGACAGCAATACTATAATTATCCTCAACACTGTTCTAATCGACTTTTGAAGATTAAAAAACGAGAAAGCTCTTGTTGGAAGTAATTTGATTAGAGAGATTATTCCTAATCCATTTTGGGCCCTTCAAGGATTTAGCCGAGTTACACCGTTCAAACGGTACGGTGAATGAAGGATTAGGGTGAATTTTGCAAAGGTACACACAGATACACATTTATTCCATCCAGTATATCTTGATCTTGCTTTGTGTGGTCTTTACGGGCGTTCAACGGTCAGTTTTTACTGGTTTTGCATAGCTTGATGTGTGCGTACGAATAGATCTCATCACGGGAATTTTCAAAAAGTAATTTTATCAAATATAATGATTATGTTTTGTCTTCAACTTTGTGATAAGTATTGGATTTGTACTGTTTAAGTTTTGGGGTGAATGAACAAAAATGATGTTTCTGTGCAACAGGTTTCTTTTGAGAAGTTGTAACTGTTAGTCAAGATCAACCAATTTGTCAACCACAAACTAATTGGTTGATCCATTGCAGTTACTTCTGGACATGATGTTTGGTGACTTTATTCGGTCTACAATTTAATCAATTATGCAGTCAATGAGAATGTATTTACCAATATTTATGGACACAAAGTTTAGTGACCTATACAAGGTGTAGTTTTGAAACCGTGTCATTTCTCGGGAGCATATCACAGAAGTTATAAGGGTTCAATGTAAGAGTAAGTTTCGGTCTAATAGTTAAAAACACGGCTATAATAAATCGTTTAAGTTCGACAGTATTTCAGAATAAGTGACAGCAATGTTTCTTACTGGAGTTTTATGAAATTAGAAATAAAATCAATTACGTGTTTGAGTTTGTGTGTGTTAAGCCGCGTTATAAAACTAGTTACAAGACGGCGGCGTGTAGTTCGCACTTATGGATTCTCGTAATTTACAGAAAAATGGAAAATATTTACCTACAACTTTTTTTATTGATTCGAACTCAGAATCGATAGCCCAGTTTCCTCCTAGAAAATGACGCGGCTCTAAAACAACACCTTGTATATTCTTTCTTTTGTCTAGAATGGATTTATTCTACTCTTACTGGTTAATTAATGTTCTCATGTTCGTGAACCACGAGGAGCCTTGAGAACGTCGACTGTTTCGCAACCTTACCTGTTTTCTCTACACAATTAGGATGATAACATCTCTTTCGTTATTTAGACTCAAAATTCAGACAAACAAGGTCTAGCTTTTCTAGTTTTTTTATAGTAAAAATAGATTTTACTTAACACTTTGATGTTTTACCTGAATGGCATTAGAAAGTTTTCGAATCAGAACTATAACTTCGTTAAACAAAATGTAAATGAGTATTGAATGTTTTAATTGGTTTTAAATGAATTAATATAATAATGAATATTTGTTTCTTCAACAAATTTAATTAAAATGGTAATAATAATGCCATCTTCACGTTTAGGAATCACAGATTTATATAATTTCAAATGTTGTGGGAAGTAGAATTAGGCACTATTATTATTATTGAAGTAATGTATCTCCTTATTTGTAACTAGCGACCGCCCCAGCTTCGCACGGGTGCAATTTGCATATAGTACATATAAATATTCCTTAAGAATTACTCTTATCTATTAAAAAAACCGCATCAAAATCTGTTGCGTAGTTTTAAGATATAAGCATATATAGTGACAGACAGACAGCGGATAGCGACTTTGTTTATTTATTTAGTTAATTTATTTTATATTTTGTAAAACAAAATAAAACTACGTGGGTTACTACCTACGTAGTTTTATTTTATATTGTTTTATATTAAATTGTGTTCTACTGATAACAACACAAAATAAAATTCTTTGAGAGTTATTCTTAGAATAGTGTGAATGCAAAATAATGTGAACTAAGTGTAAAAGTGTCAAAATAACGTGTTTAAAAATTGAGAACTCCGTTCACCATCTCACCGGAAAATACCAGAAAAAACAAGATCTCACTGTTCGTACACAATCTATCAGGCATACACAAACACATATTTTTATATAAAAATATTTCTGTTTCATTCAATAAAATGAATATATCAATATCCGTTTCACTAAAAGCCGCTTCAAATAAATTTCGTGGGTAGTGAATTGGAGCGAAAAGTAAATATGAATTGAAACAAATATTGCTGTAAACATGTGTGTATGTACACAAAGCACCGCTAATTAGTTAGCGGCGCTACACATCGACACAACTATCATTTACACAATATACATGTGTGGGTAATTTCATATCAATAGAAACATTCGTCTATCACACACATCTTGGTATTTAAAAATCATTTTTGTGTCGGTATACGCAATAATTTAGTAAATAAGTTTAAATAAAAACGAGGGTAAAGATAAAATTACTCATAACAAACTTTGAATAAATCGAAATCAAAAATAATGAACGATCGAGCTATACAATACCCATATAAATATAGTGCTTTCTCATTGTAATTTTATGTTACTGAATGATATAAATATTTCGATGATCTCATCTACAGCGCGCTTGGCGCAATGGTTATCGCCTCCAATTGTCAAGTAAAGTGCCGCCGGATCGATTCCAACATTCACATGTTGTTTTAGAATTAATTTATCAAATATTTGAAATTTGAAATTAGAAACAATTAAATCTTTTCTTTTTTTTCCTTTCCTATTGTTCTAAATCTTATGTTAATTTTAATAGTAAATACTTTAGATTTATTTATACCTATAATATCTTTTATTTATATTTTAGTTCTAGTTATTTATTATTTAGAATAATCTCATTTGCTTCATGCATTTCAACCAACTTAAATAAGAAAAAACAGTAAAAAAGTAATTAACTGTGATTTCTTAATGGTTCGATACCTGAGTATATTTGCAATGTTTGTGGCGACCATAGAAATCTCGAGTCATTTTATTTTACACGCTTATGAAGTAACTACCGACTATTTAAAACATGTTTTTCAAATCACCCGACTTACAAAATAATTGCGTTCTTAGTTGTCAATTTATGAGGATTTCATAGTTTATTGCTACACTACTTATATTCGTGTGCAAAGTTATTTTTATTTTTACAAGATGTTCCAACACCTATCAACATTTAAAAAGGCTGAAACCATTGTTTTGCATGAGCAAAACATAACTAACAATAACTGAAATAGCAAGGCGTTTAATGATATCGGTGAGTAAATAAGATACTACGTTGATATTCTAAATAATATTTATTTCATTTTGTAACTCGACACACCTATCAATTTTTGCACTAGAATAAAATAATTATTGCAACTTATTATGAAGTTCAATATTATAAAGATATATTAATAATTTATTATTAATTGTATTGTAACTTGACTTGTTTTTGTTAGGAGTGTTTCTTTAAAACATATCTGGTTAGGGATTTTTATTCCTTACGCCACTACTTAATTATAAATTATTATTCTAACATTGTGTTTACTTATATTTATTATTATTTTTAAGTAACTTTAATTCCTGTAAAGTATTTCCTGGTATTTTAAATACTTATTTGTTTGGTATCAACAGAGGAGATCCATGCAGTTATGGGTGCACAGATATGCGGAGACCGGTGACGTTAAACATCGTCGACGTGGGCCTAAACCAAAGGCAAATTCATCGGCTCGGCACTACGACATCGTAGCCAGGCACATGGCTGATCCGTTCCTGCCAACCCGCACTACAGCGACAGCACTGAATGTTTTAATACAAACTGTACGGAGACACCTGCATTCTGGTTTAAGGTGCAGGAAGCCAGAGAAGAAAATATTGTTATCTGTGGTTCACCAGCAAAAGCGCTAAGAATTTGCTAAGGACTTTATTAATTTTGATTGGGCGAACAGTGTAATCATATTGAGCGACGAAAAGACTTTCAAGTCGGATAAGGATGGGCGTAAAATATTGTGAAGAAAAGATGGAGAAAGGTATACGAATTGCAACCTTCTGCCTTGTAGGATCAGTGATTGTATTGATTTCGGAATCAATTATTGAGCCTGTCAAACTCTGCCTTTATTAAAATTAACATAAAATAATGTTTAATTTTTTTAAGAATATTAAAATGCTGTCTAGAACATACGGTGAAGTGATGTTATTGTTTTGTGGTTAGAAATTGTCATAATTTCTTTCTATTCAACATGTTTATTCACTTCACTTTAATTTTTCATTAACAAATTTATTTAACTGCTTTCGAACTTGATTGACATATTATATTTACGCCCATCTTCAATTAATTTAAAGTTTCCCTGATTCTAAAGGTCATGAAAGTTAAAATCGTTCCATAGCATTCGTCACATTCTTTTTACTATCATACAGCCCACTGAATATTGAACCTTATAACAACCGTCGTAAAATAGATAATTAATGGAAGTTCAAACGACAAAAAGTCGCCCATTTCAAGAAATATTATGTTGACAGTGTAATTTTTTACATGTTTTACTTGTTTATTACTGTAAAACTGTAATTTAATAATACATTATATTATTAAATTACAAAACAAGAATGTTGTATATTTGTTTATTACCTACTTAATAAAAAATGTTGCTGCCATCGTATTACCGCTGTACCGCATGATATTTCCCGATTCGACTATGAGGTTTATTGTCATATCTATTAATTATGATTTAAAGAACTTTAAACTTAACATGTGGTATATAATTAATTATTAGATATAAATATTGAATATAAAACAACATATTTGTATAATAAATAAATTAATTGTAATAAAAAATAGTATTGTTTTATTTACCAACTCATTTGCTTCTTTTATAGCCTGATATTTATATTTTATGACAAAAAACAAAAAAAAAATAAGAAAAATAACAAGGTAAAATAAAGTTAACTTTTAGCTGGAATAGAACCCACATCATTGATCCTTGAAAGACGATAAAAGCGTGCTCATTAACCAATCGACCACGAGCACTACGATAATGACAGTGAAAATGTCGGGTCATATCAATGATTGTAAATAGTTTTAACCTTACCTATGCATTAAATTATAAAAATACGTATACCGACACAAGAATGAAAATACCAATGTGAACGTGGTGGACGAATATTTTTATATACAGTTATATGAAATTACGCACACATGTACACTGTGTAAATGACAGTTGTGTCGATGTGTAGCGCTGCAACTAATTAGCGGTGCTTTGTGTACATTCCATTTAAATACAACGAGTAATAATATATGGTATTGGTAAATACGATTTTGGTAATAACTTGGTCTCTTTTAACAGTAAATTCTACTTAAGTAACCACTATAGACCAGTGTCGGAATATGAGCTTCCTTTACATTTCAGGAGTTAACATAATTACCACGCTTGGCAGGCGAGCAAAGTTTTTAAAATAACTGTATTGAGACATATTGAATTAACTAAAAATAACGGTTTACTGAGAAAAACGTCTACGTGTTTCTAGTCAGTAGACTGCGTGACAACCTTGTGACCGTGTACGCTGCTCATGAGGAAGGATCCCTCTGTAACTCGTAATCGAGTAGGCTGCGCGACATCCCCGCGACCGCTGGTCATGAGGAAGAGTCGAAACTAGTAGAGCTTTTCTCTGTATATTTACTTGAGTAAACCGTTATTTTTAATTAGGTGATAAAAGGTTCAGGTTTATCATAATGTGTGCTGACCGGTCTATATCAATGTAGTTCCTTAGTTGGCTTTCACGACACCTACAAGAAGAGCCATGGTACAATGTTTTCTACTCTACAAATTTATTAACTATATTTGGCATATTTCCAGAACGCTTTTTCAATTTTATACTCTCATGTTGATGCCTGTGAAACATACTGTATTACTTCATTTCTTTGACGTACAAAACAGAATATTTTTAACACAAAATTCTCCCTAACCAATGAGGCATACAAAAACCATATTACGTATAGAAACGGCTCAAAGAGCTCCTCAGGCAACAAAAATACGTCGCAAAGATAAAAGGGAGAACGATATAACGATTGTAATAACACCATAAGGTTGTACCGGAATGGTAACATGAAAATCATAACTCCGACTCTCATAAAAATGGTTAAGGGTCTTTTTCCACCAGAGATATACTATGTAGCTATGTTGTGACGATATAGTGGCTAAATTGTGAAACTATATGACCGTTTCCACCGATACTAAACTGTAAGGTGTGCTATGAAGATGCGCCGCCGCAAAAATAGCTGCGCTAAGAAGATGCTCAGCTCAAGCTAATATACGATGTATCAATAGTACAGGCCACAAATCCATAGCAAGCCTCCTTCCATATGAAAAAACATATCTTAGTTGAATCCGTTTGTACCATTGCTAAGCTACGTGTACCAATGAATCCACCAATCATACGTGGATTCCAAACGCACAGCAACGTAGCATAGCACATCTCTGGTGGAAAAGCACCCTCGATGGTTGGGGGGGGGGGGGTAATAGACTGAGTGGCAAACGCTGTATTGGAATAAGGAAACAGTTGTATTCAAAGAAATATGTCACCGAATATCATTTCGTGTTTTATTCGATTATTGTATTTAGCTGGCTCTCTTCTGTAATGTGATATTGTGTTTATTTTTTGGGAGTTTTGAAGTTAGATGTCGAGTGGACATGATGGGAAGTTGGAAAAATGAAACAAACATTAAGTACCTTCTGTTCTTCTGCTCTAATGACAATTCTGAGGCATCATCTCGAGTAACAGCATCAATATTTTAAAAATAAATTTTTGAGACTTAAAATATTTTGCTGAACTAAAAACCAGAATTTCTCATATTATTGCGTCAGCACATTTGTCTTTAAAAGGATTAACGTGTTAGCTTAAGATTTTTAGGGGATCTCACAAAATAAAGGATTATCGTCCAAAACAAATGGCCCCAAGTTATTACGTATGCAAAGAAAACATAATTTGCCAAGACTTAACATGTTTCACACGCGTAAAGAGTTCAAAGAGATTTGTTTGTACTTTATAATTCAATATTATGTTGCAATAGTTTTTTTGACAGCTATATTCATGGTTTTTTTATGGCATAAGCCGGTAAACGGGCCGACGGATCACCTAATGGTAAGCAATCGGCGTCGCCCATGGACACCTGGAACACCAGAGGCGTTACAAGTGCGTCACCGGCTTTTTGGGGATTAGGAGTTTGAGGATCGTTGGGGATTTAGGGATTGGGTAGATTGGGGAAGGGGAAGGTAATTGAGCCTCCGGTAACCTTACTTACACGACGAAACACAACGCAAGCGTTGCTTCACGTCGGTTTTCTGTGAGGCCGTGGTATCACTCCGGTCGCGCCGGCCCATTCGTGCCGTAGCATGGCTCTCCCACACTTAAATGACTTTTTTATGTTTTTGTTCTTGTTCTTTTAGAATAGCTTACTTAATTTAATAAAACGAAATTTTCTATTATAGATACAAGCCTACATTAATTTTCAGATATTTTAAGATAGATTCGCTAATAATAGTCGAAAAGTCACGAAACTCCACTTGTTGTTAATAAGTTAAAACTTAGTTAGTTTTCATCATCATCACACCTATTACCCCCGAAGGAATAGGCACAATTGCACGTTACAGCCACAACCACATTTCACTATTCATAAGTCATATGGAATAAAGGGTGAGCCTATTGCCATATACCGGGTGCAATTCCAGACTCCATGCTACTTTTCAAAAATTTCAGAGCATTACCTTGATCCGTCCGGTGCGATTTCCGGAAATCTAACACGAGACCCCTAATTGCAACTACTCGGCCAACGAGGCAGTCAGTCAGTTGGTTATCTTTCATTGATGTTCAATTGACGACTGCACGGTTGGTGCGGTGGCTGGGCAACCGGCTTAGTGGCAACACTTAGTGTGATCCACAAATTGTTGTTTTGGGTCTGGATGTCATTGTGTATGTGAACTTGTATGTTTGTAAACGCACCCACGACACAGGAGAAAATCCTATTGTGGGGCAACGATTTTTAAAAAGAAAAAAAAAAGAAAAAAAATTGCAGTATTAGTCTGGCTATTGAACTAATTTACATCTTTAAACTACGCAACAACTGACTGACCTCCACTTTTACAAAAGGCACAGTCACCTTTAGTCTCTGAACGTTTATTACATGTGTCAAACTTCCCATAATAGTTTTTTATCGCAACGTTCCGTCTGCGACTTCCATTTTGTTTATAGTTTCGAGTTTTATTGTTAACAGCAAAGCATAAATCTTGAAGTTGTAAATCAATCGATGGAAATAATTTAGTATGTATGTATTGCGAACTATTTTTTTACGTTTCTTTGAATATTTTTGTTTTTAAGTGTTTTTGAACGATATTGCTGTCTATAGATCATAGTTTAAATGCTTAGTATGTGTGAGAATAAGAATAAAATTTTACGTATTGTCGGTTAGTGTCTAGACGGGTAGACATTTATGGGGAGATGAAAAGATGCGCGGGAAAACTGACTCATAGAAAGAAAAACAAGTACTGATATAATAATATACAATTTTTTTGATTGTGAAAAGTTTACTAAGAATCTCTAAATATCGTTAATGTTATATTTTACTTAAAAACTATGTTTTTATTAATGAACTAGTCACATAAGTCACAAAATTGCCTATGACTAATAAATGCAGTATTTCAAGCAATTTCTCTTAAGACGACGTACTATAAAAGATTGTAGTCTAGTAATAACAAACTATAACATCACGCCTTTTATCAACGAAGGGGTAGGTAGAGGTGCATATTACGGCACTTAATGTCACTGTACAATGTAACACCCAATATTCACTATTTATGTTATGAGTCTATTGTAATAGGGAGTGAACTTATTCCAGACCTCGTGCTACTACTGAGGTTCTTTTTTTAAAAAACTAGTAATAAATGTTTTACTTCCCGGCTCGGGCAAAGGCCCAACCCAGAAATCAACCAAAAACATTAATACTTTCTAGCTTAGTAATATTAGTACTTTAATAGACAAATCAGTATAAACCCATCAGTTGGCCTGATAAACCAGTGCCGTATCATATTTGTCCATCGTATCCAGTTTATTAGGGTTTTTGACACTTATGGCCGTAAATGGTTGACGGTAAACCCAGGGTCCAACAAGTTGCTATGGAGACGAGTATAACCAACAAATTGGTGTTACATTGTTCTCATATTATAATTGAAGCACCGAATCAATGTAACCAAGAATTGTATTGTGAACCTGATTGAAAACTGTTTCTTGCTCGTTCTTCTCCATCGGGATCTACACTTTGGAACGAGCAAATAGCTTCTCTAGAGTATTGACCAACATACTGACATTTTATTTAAATATTTCGTTTTGACGTTCAAGAGTGCCTTTCTGGTCTAATTAAAATAAATGATTTTGACTTTGACTATTGGTGGTGATGACAATAAAATGAAAGTATAATAGAAGTTGTCCATCCCCCACTCTACCCACGGATGTCATAAGCGTTGACTAAATGATTTATATAAACACAGACAGGGCAGCTGCATCTGCTCTGATAGTTAAACCAAACCATGAGAGATAAGGGCAGTTTCTCTACTGTGGAGAAGACACATGGTTCAGCAGTGTACTGACACAGGCTGTTGATGCAATGCTATGTTCAGTTGACAAGATTCAACCACATTATTTCACATTGACTTCATAGAAACAAAGTTCAAACACGTTACTATGGAGCAATTTTAGGGTTTTTTTTAAGGGGGGAAAATCATCGAATGACTGCTCCGCCTGGGTGAGGCGGGAGGGAGTGTCAGACTCTTACTGACTAAAAACCACCCCGTTCCTTCTCCTGCACATCGAGCCGGAGCCCCGGTTACCCGTTAGGTTCTCTGCGACTCCGAATCGGCATCGGCCCCATCTGTGGTGGTCTGATGGCTCTTTGAAGCGCGCGCGGAACGCAACGCGCCGTACGCTCGGGTAGCAATTTTAGGGTATGATTTTTATGTCTGGTGATAATCAGGAGGCTGCAGACAGATAAGGTTATATTTTTTCTTTTCTAAGTAGATAAGCGAAGCCACGGGTATGGGTAATGTGGGCAAGCAAGGGAGAGCCATGCTTTGGCACTGCTGGTCTGGATCGACCGGAGTGATTCAACGGCCTCACAGAAAACCGACGTGAAGCAACGCTTGCGTTGTGTTTCGTCGTGTGACTGAGGTTACCGGAGGCCCAATTACCCTCCTCTTCCCCAATTCCCCAATCCCTGAATCCTCAACGATCCTCAAACTCCTGATCCCCAAAAGGCCGGTAACACACTTGTAACGCCTCTGGTGTTTCAGGTTTCCATGGGCGACGCCGATTGCTTACCATCAGGTGATCCGTCGTTTACCGGATTATGCCATAAAAAAATAGCTAGTAATAGGTATTGTAAATACCAAAAGACTTTCAATATTTAAGAATTTCATCCTAAAAGATTTAAAAATCATTATCAAGCTTCCAAGACATTAATGTAACATTATATTGTTAAACACATCACGAAATTGAATTTACGCTCGATCTTACATTTGGCTTAAATTTTTCTCAACACCTGAACTTGTAAAATAGATCTTAACGCCAAGAGAATTAAGTTGATTTGAGATTGTGTTAAATATTTTCTGGGGAGAACGCAACAGGTCAAATATAAAAATAAATGTTAAGCACGTAAGTACTTAAGTGAATACGGAATTTAGAAGTTTAATCTTAAATTGCTTGGGTAGAGGGCGCTGGTGTGAACTTTCGTTACTAAGTGGGGAACTATTTCTATCCAGGTTATCTAGCGTCTATTTATAGAAAGTTCTCGGATGATTATAGCGTATGTTTATATTATAACTTTCGTTAGACATACTAAATTTGACTGCACGGTTGGCGCGGCGGCTGTGTACCGGGTTCGATTTCCGCTCGGAGCAACTCTTTGTGTAATCCATAAATTGTTGTTCCGCATCTGGGTATCATGTGTATATGAATGCATTGCATTAATTGCATGTTTGTAAACGCATCCACGACATAGGCGAAAATACTAGTGAGCAATTAAAAGAAAAAAATGTGGTTTACTCATGTTAATATGGCTAGAGTACCTCGCCAAACATTGGACTAACATTATAGAATTAATGTCGTCAAACATTAGATAATTTTTTCTACTCGAGAACAGTTTAAATTAAAGATCCTTGGTAGTTTATGTATATTAAAAATGTTAAAATATAAAATCAATCTATAAATTTAAAACTTGTGTCTCGGAGAACCTAATCAATGGCATTATTTTTTTTGATAAAATGAGTTCACAAAAATAATTAATTAGATACTTACTTCGAGAAACCAAACACAACCACAATTTCTCCGAACATCAAATAGAGACTAGCAATACATAGACACCTATTTCTAAAGACCTGTCCAAATAAATGCCGAACATTGGCAATTAAGGTCTAATTGCCCTCTCTGGAGACTTAAGCTCCACGCGTGGGGTAGGCTTGGGGTGTAATAGGTTAAACACTATACCTGTTCTCACTGTTACTGTTCTGTAAAAATAACAGTTATTAAATAACAGTCTGTTACTTTTCTATGAGTTAATATTGTTAATGGACAATGACATAATAGGCAGTGTTATTTGAGCTGTGATGATTACTTGAGCTAATATTGTGATGGAAGCTGTGATTGAAATTCAAAACATGTTTCAATATGGTTCAATTGAAACAAATGCTTTTACATCTCAAAATCAGAATTGATTAGCAAAGAGTATTTTGAATTGTGATTCTGATTCAAATGTGTCTCAAGTTCGATTTACCCAAAGTAGTAAACGGTTTTTTAAAAAAATCTCTTTGGCAGTACGGAGTCTAGAATTGTGCCCGGTAAATTACAATAGGCCCCAATTAAATGGGACTCATAACATAAATAGTGAAAAATAGGTGTTACATTGTACAGTGGCATTAAGTTCTGTAATGTGAACCTACGCCTTTGGTGACAAAAATTATGTTATTATGTAGATTAGATGAGTGAGGAGTGATGGTTATTTTTAAGAACAGTACTTATATGCAATCCTCGATAATAACTGTTATTTTATGTACCTAATACCTACCTATTACCCATACCTGTGATGAAAAATACGCGTCAGGCCTATATCGAGGGGCACCCCAATAAATTCAATAGGTAGCTTACATGTTGTATTGACCAGCCGTAGCTCATGTTTATCAACAATTTATTAAATTGATGTTCATTACTTTCCTTCTCTTTGTTTTATTTGATCAATTTGTTTTTCGTTGTGTGTATTGTTTGAAGTGTCTGTTGATTTTGGGATTGGTGTAGTGCTATATTAGTTTATGAGAGTACTGTGTAATGTTACATTGGGCATGTAATATAAAATCGTAGGACATACTAAATTAACTAAAAATAACTGTTTACACACGTAAATATACTAAGTTAAAAGTTCTACCGACGGAGGAACGCGGCGACGACCACGCACGCTGCTCATGAGGCCCTCTGTGACTCGAAACCAGTAGCTTTTTGATAAATCCACGATACATAAAAGTATCACCATAATTTAATTACTTTAATATTTACTGTTGTCACTCAGTTGCATGGGTGTAGTGTGTATGACACCTCGCCCAATAAGTAAGTAGTGTAAGTTAGTTATTAAGACAAGAAATTATTAAAGTTATTCGTAAGAACAACACTTCTCCCTCATTGCTCCACATAGCATTTGGTTTTATAATAATACACCACCACACTATGTAGGTACAATTGTTTCTACTGACCCCATTCGAGAAATAGTCACAGTCCATTTATTTCCAAGTCATACACATAATCACATTCTACAAATCCATACATTTCGAAAATCCAAACGTATTTCACTAACAAACCTTGACAACAAAGCGAAAAAAGCGATGTGTCATTTGTAGTTTTCGCATCTCTACCCATATAACTGTATTTCAACGAAATCGTGTTGGTACTGTACTAGTTAATTATCGAGCTTCGCTGCAGCCGCTTGAAGTGCACGGAGCGTATTTTATGTATTGTGATGTTTCTGGAATCATGTGAACATTTCGAAATGTACGTGGATTATTGTATTTGGAATGTGTGCTTTTTTTGTTAATTGAAATTTTGTCGATAAACTTAAAAGTAAATATTGATAATGATTATTTTAAGATAATGTTTTAAGAGTAGATTACTTCATATAAACACTCAGAGTTTATCAGTTTCGTTATAGGAACGGACGGATTTGGAAACACAATTCCACACACCGTTGGCATAAATCTATACGTTCTATCTATTGTGTTATCTATGGTCACTTTTGAAAAAATAAGATTGATTGTCTATGACATTTTATGTACCCTGGTCATTGTTCATCATTTTGTAGTCCAGTTCTATTTTACTGTAATTAAAAGTTATTCTATATATTTTATTACAATTACAGTGATTTCATTACCTTACCTCTATATTTGCTGTGGCCTTTGCGAGTCCAAAATCCATGTCTTTTCCTTATCCTTTGGATAATAAATGGAATGAGTGAAACCGATTCCTTTACGTTTTACGCTTGGCATAGTAATTACAATTTGTTATTATATTTACAAAAGCCTCCCCTTTACTCAGTCTCTGAATCACAATCACTAAGTACTGGCGCAATAAAAACCAAAGTTCATAATATTTATCCCTTATAAATGTTACATAAATACTCGTACATAGACATTATGTAAAGACAATATTATCTATACTAATCCGTGTAGGTAGACATTAGCAAGTGTAATAGCATTACAGCCACAACGTCATACCGCGAAGTAATTGTTTAATAAGCCCTCTAAGGAAAACCTATTTAGATATTCTATTACTAATGCTAATCCTTGTTAGTTAATTGTGCTTTGTACTATTTTGTATTAGTTTGGTGACGTCATGGTTCGTGTGGTGGCTGGGCAACCGGCTGCCGCGTATCGTGTCGCAGGTTTTTTTCTTACACGGAGCAACTCTTTGTGTAATCCACAAATTGTTCCGGGTATACGTGTCATGTGTATGTAAACTTGTATATTTATAAACGCAAACAAGACAGGAGAAAATCCAAATTAAAAATAAAGATATGACGGTGATCGCTTACCATCAGGTGATCCGTCTGCTCGTTTGCCTCTTATTCCATAAAAAATATTTTTGGTAATAAATACAGACTAGCATAACTACCATATCAAAACTCAATTTTGAATTTAACAGCATAAAAGATACAGTTTAAATTCGTTTAAGTACTAGGAAATAATAAATCGAGAGCGTCGCGTGCGGTTTCTGTTAGCTTTCCTAATTGAATACGATTTGTAAGTGTAATGCTGTTGGAAAGGGCAATAACTCAGGTCATACGTTGACTTGTCTTGTTTGAAAGTAAGTACCTATGTCACTGTTAACACTAGTTCATTCATACAAAGGACTGACAGGCAGACTCAAGTACATTTCCATTGTATTTTTGACTTTCAAATTGTGTATTAAGAATATTAGGTAACTATACATATTTCATCTTTAAAAGTAGCAAGCTTGACTATATCTGCAGTAGTTTATTATTGATATACTCTATATACAATATTACAGAACTTAAAATATCAAATTCTAAAAGGGCTGTTATTACAACATTACCAATTTTCCAGATGACAAGATAACTCGGAAAACTCACTTATTTTGCAAGTTCCATGCTTTCGCACTAATGGGCCAACTCGACCAGAGTGATACGGCCACGGCCTCATAGAAAACCGACGTGAAACAACGGTTGCGTTGTGTTTCGTCATGTAAGTGAGGATACTGGCGCAATTACCTATCTCTCTTTTCCAAATCTATCAAATCCCAGAATCCCCAACAATCCTTAAAGGGGTATTTTCAGGGGTCCATGGGGGACACCAATTTTTTACCATCAGGTGATCTCTTTGTTCGTTTACCGGTTTATCCCATAAAGACCTCACTCATAATATCAACTTATCACTCCTAAATAGACCATAACTATATGTATAAATATCATTCGAAAGTTACAAAAATATATGTTACGGCAACACGAGAAAAATAAAATCGAAAAACATGAGACGATAGCAACAATTCTATTTCTGTATCAATAAGTTCAATACGTATAAACTCATGAGAGAAAATATATAAGTATGTTATCAGCTCGAGTGCGGAGAGATCCCAATTCATCTTGTACGGGGTCCCCAAGTAAAAGGATACAGTAGAAAGATGTGATCGATCAAAATCTAGAACCTTCTATCAAGTTTGCAAACTACATGTTTGTTGCAAGTTATTGGGTTTTCTGTCGAATGTGATATAGGTATGCATAATGGGGTAATTTCCTCAATCAAAAATTAATTGTTTCGAATGTTCAATACAAAAAATATTAATAAATTATCACACTTTCATTAATTGATTTTATGACCAACTTAATTTTAGTTTGTTTTCATCAAATTTTTAAGAAAAAAATATGCTATATGACGCTAAAAAACGTTACGTCACAATACACAATCTCGTACAAAAATCAAAAGTCTGTCTTTTTAAGAATTCGAAAAAAGTCTTGAAATTGACTAGTTGGCAAGTACATATGTACGGTGTACTAAATGTACGGTGCAAATCACAAGTGCAGTTAATAATTGTGTAGTCCGAGCTGTCCGAGAGGGTTAAATTTTATCAATTTTGTCAAAAGAGAATCAGCATAATATTTTTTTTATAATTACGAATACAATGGCGAAATATTACAGGCTTTAGAGTGGTCTCTAAAAACTCTTACTGGTGTAAGCGTATAGTAACGGCTACCTGCGTTATATATTATATCAATAGAAAAGACACAATAGAAAATACATTATGTCTCTCGTGGATCCACGTTTAAAGCCACACGGTGGGTTAGTATCAGAAACATTCACAACTTCAAACACTAAATTGCTCAGCTCATAGAGACGTTTAAAATATATATAAAAATACATACAGCCAGCCCTAAATGAGCGAAACAACGTACCACACAGATATTAGTAGGTACAGCATGGTGAATGCAGACAGAACGTTTCTATTCACAAAATGTACCGTTCAAACTGCAATCCTATTAGTCCGCGCTCTCTTTGAATGCACTCGTCACTGAATGCCCATCGCATTGCCCAATGAATAGATACGTCAGTAGCATTAACTATTAATTAGCTACGTAACCAATTTATTAATGACCTCGGTTTTAGTTGTATTTTGTAGAGTTCAAAGCTCATGGTATTGTGGTTCATTAGATAATAAGTGTTCTTTGATAATAGCGGCTTTGTGATTTGGTATCTAGCTTCCAGTCATACATTACAAGAAAATAAGGCGAACTATCGATATTTTGTCATAGTTTTTAGCATATGCCATGTAAAATATACAGATACTAGCTAACCTGGCAAACTCCGAATCGCCTAAAAAGAGGTTTCTAAACCTTTTAAACCTTCCCTGGACTTCTACGAATATTTCAAAATGAAAATTAACCAAATCGGTTCAGCCGCTCTCGAGTTTGATGATAGATATAGATGATAGTTGACTGATGAAATATGAAGCACGAACGCATTTACTAATATCATTTATCTATTGTTTTGTCTGTGGATGTCAAATTGTCTGTAGCTGATTTTTTTTTTATCTGTGGTCTGGTAATATACGCTTCGTCATTGTTAAATTACGCTCCGTCTTTTATTTAATGTTTCCCGAGGATTAATTCAATAAATCTTATCCATCTTACAAGTTTTCATCAGAGACTAACGAACAAAATTAATTTTTATTTATATAGATACAAAATATGAATCCAATCTGATTCACTCTGAACTCAGAGTGTTAAACGTGGTTTAAAACACTAAGAAATACCTTTACCCAACATTAATAATAGTTTATTACTCCCGGAACATAAATCACGATGATTTTAATTTCTTTGATCATCACCATGATAAACATCTCATTCATACGAATATGTTCCAGACGCGAGAAGTCAATCAAAGTATAAAAATAGTTTCAGTCAAAAACACATTGTATTGACTTGCATATCAAGTAACGTATACCAGTAACCACTGTATTATTTTGAATTGTTCATAATTTAGAAGATTATGTTCGGACGAACGCGACTTCGTCCGCGGGCAACAGCTAGTTTTCCATAATTTGGGATTGTATGCATATTGGCAAACTGATGGCCATATAGCAGATCAAGTTTAAACCTCCTTCTTATTACTAAGAATTATCAAATTCTATCCTATCTAGAGATCCTCTCCGACGGCGACCTCTCACGTCCGGCCCTAGTTCGGGCCATGCCGCAGAGCGAAGAGGCCCGGGATGCCGTCTCCTCCTTTCGCGAAGCAGTCATCAGCTCCTCAGTCCTCACAGCCCAGCCGCCGCGAAGGACACTCCGGGCGTCGGGGATTGCGGGACGATCTCCGGCCACTGAAAGTGTAGGTCTGCGGACGGCTGATGCCGAATTCGGCAAGAGCCGTGGCCTAACGGGTTACCGGGGCTCCGGCTCGAAAAGTAGGAGCAAGAACAGGATGGTTTCTAGTCAATAAGAGTCTGTCAATCCTTCTCGCCTTACCCAAGGCAGAAGAAATCATTGGATGATTTTTCCCCTCAAAATAAAAAAAAACTAAAAACCTATCTAGAGATGAACCAAACATCTCAAGTTCGGTAATCTCACCGACAACTATTCCTCGAACCAGGAATACGTGATAATATTACATAACAGTATACCCACTCAGTATTTCACAGGACAGTTCATTAACTCAGGATATGGGGTTCGTGGGGTTTGGACTTAATTGGGATGTATGACAATGTTGTGGGCGGAGACGTGGTCTGATTTATAAGTACTGCGGTTTTAGTGTGAGAACTTCTGATTAGATTTAGAAACCACCATTACTACTTATGTAAGTAGTAAGATAAAATTATTTATTGGTAAATATGTAGTTTGGATGATCATAGTACAAATGTATTGAAACTAATTAACTAGCTGGTTTCTTGTCATTTGTCCTGTCGTCTCGTAAATTGCCAATGTTATCAGTATTAGAGTAGTGATAGGTAGTCTATCTATGTGTCTGTCTAATTTTAATCATCAAGTCTGTCAAATAAAGTGTTATTCATTTTTATGGTTTTGACATTTTTTTTAAGGGGGCAAAATCATCGAATGACTGCACCCGCTTGGGTGAGGCGGGAGGGAGTGTCAGACTCTGAGTTCCTTCTCCTGCACGTCGAGCCGGAGCCCCGGTAACCTGTTAGGTTCTCCGCAACATGGTTTTGATATTTGGAGTGGTAATAATACGTCTAATAAAGAAAATATCAATACGTCAGAATACTTGTTGGTTGGAGTACAGTAATATTTATATTATGTGAAACGTTAATCTTTAATGGTTTACACTCATTTAATTTATCCATAAAGTCAACCTAAAGAAAATAGATAGTAAAGTTCTCTACAAAAATCCTAATACGTTTATCCGGCTACTACAAAAGACGGGAACAGTAAAAACCAATAACGCCTGTCGGCCCTTACGACCACTAAAAGTTAATGAAGTACTTAATCAATTATGAAGATTCACGACTGCCTTATATTCTACTTGATTAATCCCGAACCAAGATTCAGAAGAAATATAAATTATATATGAAATAATCTTCTGTATAATAAAAGTGTTTTATAAATTATAGTACAAAAATATGGATAACTTCTTACTAGCTGATAATATCTAGGAAAAGATATTTTATACATAACTCGTAGGAAAGTGAAAACTGTACATTACATATTTTTTTAAAAGAACGCTTGGGGCGTGATTTACAATCGATTTCAAACCAAAAATTATAGTTTTTAGAATTGTTGTCTGTTTGTCTGTATGTATATCCAGGCTAAACACAAAAAATACTGTATGGATTTACTTCAAATTTTGCATGTATAGGTCAGGTCGACATATAGGCTACATATTATCACGCTATCACCTACGGGGGAGGAGCTATGAATCACTATTCAACGCGGACAAAGTCGCAGGCACAGCTAGTGATAATATAATTACGTAAGTTTATTGTTGTGTCATATACAATATACATGAATCCTTGAATATGCTTGTTTCTTGCATCGACCATTGTTTTTGTCTCTGCATCACCCAAAGGTCTGGCGGGAGGAGAATGCCCATGGAATTAATTTTATTTATTTATTTAGAAAACCAACAGCGATACATTATGATATAATACAAATAAAGATATTACAGTTTAGTAAGGCTAATAATAGGTTTCCCTGCTTTACTTAATTTGTATTTACCATGCGAACGGACTTTAAACAATATTTAGAAATAAAGTTTAGCCCACCTTGTACATTAGTGTGCGCATGAAGCCTTTTAAAATAAAAAAAAAATAAAAATATGATTTAGGTGATACTGTTGTATAATGAGTTTATTATTATTACTCAGAAATTAAATCCAACTAATGCATATCTATTAAAACTGTCTCTAGCCACCAAGTGATAAGCAGCAGAATTATATTATCTTTCAGGTTTAAAAGCAAACTTCATTGAACGTTTCTGAAACGAGAAAGCAGTTCCTAGCATGCTCGGAAAAACATCTACCTACAGTTGTGACAAATTTTAATATCAAATATACCGTTATGACACAATATTATTATGATTTCAATAATAAATAACCAAGTACATTGCTGTATATAGGTCAATCAATAACATTGATACCATAATCATACGTAGATTCCCGCTACAGTCATCCGATCTCCAATTAGTTATCACAGACCAACAATAGTTTAGTATTTCCTAGAAACCTAGCCCCATAGCTATAACATTACGTTACTCACTAATGTGTGGGAGAGGTCGTGGTGGCCTGGAGGTTACCAACGGCAAGTACCAATGTGACTTTTCCGAGTTATATGTACTTTCTAAGACTTATAAGTTTTTAATCGCCGAACTGCATTGAGCGAGCGTGCTGATTAATGCTCAAACCTTCTCCGTGTGAGAAGAGGCTTTGCTCAGCAGTGGGCATTTATATGTTGATGATGATATATGTTGATGGGATGTGTGTGTGTGGGAGAGGCATGCTTTGGCATTGGGCCGCTTGTACCAACGTTATACCACTGCCTCATTTGATATAGATGTGAAACAACGCTTGCGTTATGTTTCGCATCAGTGAGTGAGGTTATCAGAGGCCCAACTACTCTTCTACCCAATTTCCCAAATCCCCAATCCTGAAATATTTAACCTCCAAAACACTGGCAACGCGTTTGCCTCTGGCGTTGTTGGAGTCCAGGACATCGCCGATTGGTTATCATCAATTGACCCGTCTACTCGTTAGCCACTCATATTCTAAAAAAATATCATTACTCAAAATTAGCAAAATTCTAGGAACCATTTTTTAACGCTAGAATAAATCAGATTTTTCCTCGCATTACTTGTAAACAGGTACGTTGGGTATCCGTCTCAATTGAGACGTTTATGAGGCAATTTCCGACCGACAGACATATAGATGAAAATTCTAAGAAATAATGTTTATACTTTGTTGAAAAATAAATAAACAAGCGTCATAGATTTATTTTAAAAACGCTGGAAATTGGGCTCATCATCATCATCAACAGGTCGTTACGGCTAACTGCTGACTATGGGTGTCCAGTGGTTATTCATTCTGTGTAGGAACCATCGCCTGAGTTGCGGGGAGCCAGTGGATGCGGGTGGCGAGTTGTCGTTCGACGTGGAGGGCTAATGGGGAAGCCTTTGTCCAGCAGTGGACGTCTTCCGGCTGTTGATGATGATGATGATGATGATGATGATGTAAGAACCATGATGAAAACTACGCCGTTTAAAGATAGTCATGGATGATGGGTACAGATCTTAACTGGTTTGATATTTATGAAATGCGTAATGTCATGAGTTGTGAAGAGCTGATCTTAAGCACTTAGATGTATAAACAATAATCAGAGCATGGTTAAAACAGTACAGACAATATAGTTGATGAAAGCACATGTGAATAAATTCATAGTAAGCCATATTAAAACAACGTACCATCGTACATTTACCGAGATTTACCAAATATTCGTCGTAATGCAGAAATCCCGACAATGGCGAATGTTTGGAATATTCAACATTTTTGACGAATATTTGGCTCGAATACGAGTATCGTGTACATTTTTAACTAGTGTTTACATCCGAATACGCGCTATCGGTGGCGTAGGTACGTTAATTTACATTTATATTGCCAAAGTTTCTCCGCTGACGTTTTGACTGACGGCCAAACAAACGATGTACGGAGATATTGCAGCGTCGGTTTGTACGTTTCAATAAAACCGACCAATGTAAACAGCAATGGAGCCGCAAGCGTTTTAATTTCCATTTTGATTTCGTTGTAGCTGAGCTTTAATAAGACTGAGGTGAATGGATTTATGTTGTTTTGTTTGTAAATTAAAGAAAAAATTCGAGCCAATGCATACCTTCGCTGTTATTGAAATATGTCCGAGTTTATATTCGGTTTTCGACTAGACAATTGCGCATCTGCTTTTTATCTGAGGCGAGACAGGCATGTGTAATGTAAACATCAATTTTATAAGTGTAGTCATTATATCCGGGTCTTAGAATTTTATACTAAATCCGAATAACAAATCAATAAGTCCTAATGTATGATTGTGAACCACAATCACTCAATAACAAAAACAACAAAACGATTATTTATAAAATGACTGTCGCCTACACAATCCGAATTTTAAATACTAGTTTATGTACATACAACACAGATAAAACACAGGATAAAAATATATATTACAAAACCAAGGTACATAGGCACTGCATATCCCTTATGGGATATTATATTCATACTTATTTTGTTTTAACTCGTCGAGTACCGTATTTATAGACACAATCAAAGAACAATAGGTTGCGGTCACCGGTGACCGCTTGGTGTTTGACAGTTTAAATAACATAGTTTCTGTACTTCGTAATAAAAAACAATATGAATCATAGTATCCAGCCAATACCTACTTATTACGTTTATACCCCACGAAGGGGTGTAGGTGGTATACGTCACACTTTACTGAAAATACCGGAACGAACAGGAATGTGAAGGTTGTTCAGAAATGCATTGTGGTATTCCAATCAACTCCAATTTTGAGGTATTTTGAAAGCGTGATTAGATTTTAAATGATGTAACCAGTAATAAATATTATAAGGCATCATTTGATTAACATGATTGTAGTTTAAAATGATGATGATAATAAACTAGTAAATTGAATAGTCGACTTTCGCGAATGTTTTTGAATTAATTTCGACGAGCCCATTGTAAATGCAAAAATGTACTTCTTTCTCCTTGTTTCACATAGTAATGAAGTAATTCTACATAACATAACATAACATCACGCGTTTTATCCCCGAAGGGGTAGGCAGAGGTGCACATTATGCCACTATACAATGTAACACCCACTTTTCACTATTTACTAACGAACGGCTAACGAGGCAGTCAATTCTACGATTTGATTTTTTTGCCTGGAAGCTGGAAAGGCACAATAAACTTTTTTTTTAAAGCCTGTACATCGTGGATAAAGCCAAGTCTCACAAGATAGTACATCATAAATTGTATCAAAACGATTTTACATTACACATTATGTGAAAGACTTTGAACTAATTCCACGTTTCAAGTAAATGACTTGAATATATATTGCGAACATTAAGATTATTTACTAGTGCTAGATAAGACACGATATTAAGTGTAGGTGCGTAATAAATAGCTGTGTTACTAAACACATTTTATTGCCAGCAAGATTAATTGTCAAGTTGCCACTTCTAGTATGGAATGGAATTAGGTTATTGTTAGGGCGTATTAAGTAAGTTATTTATAAAACTATATGTATAACATAATTCACATCTAGTCGTATTTTATTCACTACTAGCTTTTACCCGCGGCTTCGCTCGTGTCACAAAAGAATACAAAGTAGGCTATGTGACATATACCAATACACACAGCGCCATCTATACCAATATTTTTGTTTTTCCTCGGAAATATCAATTTTTCCGGGTTAAAAAGTACCTATTATTTAATCCGGACTTCTAACTTTACGTCTGCAAAAATTCAAAGCAATCGGTTGAGTAGTTACGGCGTGAAGGTGGAACAAACAAACTCACTTTCAAATTTATAATATTAGTAAGGATGTAGTCTATTCTGTAACATTTTATACGGAAGATCGAAGTAAACTCGATCGTGGTTCACCATGTCATGTCATGGTTGTAAGAATATTCTCGACCAAAGACGGGCGAGAATGCGATCGAGCTGACTTCGAATATTCGAATTGATAGTTACGGAATAGCCTGGTTGTTTCGTTGGTTTAGTGGTCGCAAGTACAACTGCTAAGCAAGAGGTCTCGATACGATTCCTGGGTTAGGCAAATTTGAGATTTTCAGTTTTAACGTTCCTGGCGGGACTTATACAGGTCATAAGTCCTCGTTCACAAAAAATTATACCCTTTTATTTTAAAATATGTCTGTATCAAAACTAAACACATTTTTAATCAACTCAATAATAACACACTAAAGTAAATTTCAAACTAACTAGTCCAACATAACTTGAGCTCCCAATGAACGGATGATTAACTAAATACGAGTTCAACACATAATTTGATGGGCGGTTCTATTTACATGGCCGAACTCACTTCAAATCTAGTTTTAATCATTTAACTACTGTAATACCCATGGGAGTCCATGGGACTGATTCTAAACTTTAGTGCGGATTCAGGCGTAATCCCTTCGTTCCCATGGGGTTTTTGTAAATTCCTCAGTGTTCATCTATAATTCTATATTATTCAAGGGTTTCCTAAATCAACATCCTTGTTGTCTCTAGGGTTCAAAGTTGTCTGTCAATTAATACTATCTGTAAACCTGGACACATCTTAAGACTTCGTTATGTATGTTTAGAAGATACAGTATGCAAACAAATAGGTCTTGTGTTGGATTCCTGGGTTTTTCGATTTTTGGAAATTCTCTGTCACGGTTTTTTGTGAATCTGTATTGTATCCGTGTGGTGGGAACCGGTTTTGTGCCTGCGATAGGATAACAGGCTCTTATAATTTAAAGGTAAGAATAGGAACAAGCTAAAAATAAGTATTGCAAAAAAGTTTGCTCTTCTCCCTACTCTATAAAGTAGTTAAAGGCGTGATGCTATGTTATGTTATGTGAATAACAAAGATCCTTATCGATCAAATGCTGTAGCACAAGACTCAAACTTTTAAAATCCAAGTTTGAAGGAATATCAAGCAACACATTCTACGTAGCATGTCCTAACATGTCGTAGCATGTTCGTAGCAAGTTCGTAGCTCGTAGTTTGTGGCCCGTAGCACATAGTTATTTTAGATTGTTACGCGTGTTCAAGATAAGTTAATTAGTGTTTACTCGTGTACGTTTTAGTATTTTATGTTCTACGCTATAGTGAATTAGGTTTATGTTTGTTTTTGTTTTTAGTTATCAATTTGGTTTTGTTCATATTTACCTTATTTAAAAAGTCGTAATATTAATTTCACCTAAATATCTGGTCGTTCATAATATATAGGAATGGTAAAAAGGTATTATTATTAATAATGTATCGTGAAATGACTTTGAAAAAAAAATTGAAGCGCTGTATTTAAAATAAAACATATTTAGTCAAGTGAAACAGCCACGAAAACTACGCATTTATATACAATATACTATATATACAGTATAACTTAGATACAATAAACTTCATATACACTAGTTTCAGGTACTTTATGAAAGCAACTACACACGATATAACTCATACTTTGCTATCTCGCGACTAAATAATGAAAACTAGAAACTAAGTCGACATAATGTGCAAGTTTTAGAATTATGAACAAAGAAATATTACCTACTATCTGCCGCAGTTTGAAATGAAATAACTTGTTGAAAATTGAGCTCTATTTGTTAAGGGGTTTGTAATGGAATAGTGCTTTATCGTCACTACTTTATAATTTAAAAGGTAGCCCCGTAGAGGCATAATGTAGACTACATATTTATTTAATTGGGACATGCCCGCCACACCCTCCTAAAACCGCTGCAACTTCTGTAAGTCAGGATCTACAGTAGATATAACCATGAAAACACCGGAACACTGAAGTCCAGCGCGTCCTAAGGACATGAATAACTGTCTTGGTTCCGAACGAAGTGTGAACGTGTGTGTGTGTCTGTGTGCAACGAAGTGAATCAGAAGATATTTTAAGAAGAGAAAAAAATATAAAAACCTAAACCTGAACCAAAGGTATACCTATATGTGTATGTTATTTCAAAGCTTCTTATTTCTTATATGGCAATAGGCTCACCCCCTATTACATGGGACTCATAACGAAAAATAGTGAACAGTAGGTGTTACATTGTATAGTGGCATTAAGTGCCGTAATGTGCATCTATGCCTATCCTTTCGGGGATAAAAGGTATGATGTAATGTTGTTATGTTATCTTAAGTGATATTGATCAATTACCATTGGGTAATTTCGTGCCCCCTATAATAATATCAATTGTAATGTTACAAACTGGTTAAAATTTTATTCGAAAAATTTTACGAATCTTCCATTATCTACCCTGTAGCTAGCTCATTATCACCATTGCTTCAACCGTGCAGTCAAATTAAACTTCCATCGAAGTGTCAAATTACTTAGAGGAACGATTGCCGTGAAATGTCTCGAAATTAAACGGGCAATTAATTAAGTATCAAAGTTTAAACGGATAAAAGTTTTGGGGGGAAGGGGGGAACTTTGACGAGGTTAAAATGAGCTGGAGATTAATGATTTTAATTGTCCTACTTCTAGTAAATATGTATCACTGAATTGGGGATTATATTTTTCAAATACTTATGTGGCAATTTGGTTGTCATCAACTTTATTTGTATAGGAAGAATAGTAGGATCATTTATTGATTTATTGTACTAATAAATAATGGTATTTAATATTATTAATAACATAACGTAACATCACACCTTTTATCCCCGAAGACAGAGGTGCACATTACGGCACTTAAAGCCACTGTATAATATAACACCCACTTTTCACAATTTTATGTTATGAGTCCCAAGTAATTGGGAGTGAGCCTATTGCCATATACTGGGCACATTTCCAGACTTCGTGGTACTACTTCGACCCGGGAATCGAACACGAGACCCCTTGCCCGGCAGTTGCACTTGCGACCACTCGGCCAACGAGGCAATGATTATAATATTATTATTTATCCTCTGCCTCCTCCGGTGGGCACCCCCCATGGGCGGGCGGCGCTTATCGCTTACCGTCAGGTGATCCGTCTGATCGTTTGCCTTTTAATCCACAAAAAAATAAACTCAGCTAAATTCAAAACGTTAAGCAAAATCTACCAATTTCGATTAGCAATATTTTGCAATAACCATTTGATAGTTCTGTTGGGCGAACTCAACTATACAAAACAAGCTAACCCTTAAGGACAACACCAACACGAATCTCATCTCAGATACCTGTTGAATGAACTGGCTCGTAGACAATGGACATGTAATCACATCAAGTATGTACAATGCAGTACATAGACAGATTACAGTCACCCTGTACATAGGGTATAGTAATCAGGAGTCTACGTAGGTAGCAAACATGTTGATCAATCACTGTAGATCCGTCACTTTGGTCAACCAAGAGTAGGGTGACCAAAATGATGGATGGCTTAAGCTAAGCCTGTTTTCATACACTGCGGACGTTGGCTATCCAAATATTATATGGCTTTGGGTAGTGCATGGAGTACGTTACCATTAATTCACACGCATGCTTTTACTCATAAAATATAGTTAAAGTCTTTTTAGTAATAATAAGGTCATTCTGATTAGTAACAGAAGCAAAAAGAATGTAATCTAAATACATTTCTAGTAAAGTAAAACTTATGAAATTTATGTGAAATACAAAAAACAATACAACAATGTTGGCGCGGTGACTGGGCAACTGGAAGCCGCGCAACGTGTCGCAGGTTCGATTACCGCACGGAACAACTCTGTGATCCACAGATAGTTGTTCGGAGTCTGGGTGTGATGTGTATATACAGGATACCACCCACCCACGATACAGGAAAAAATCCTAGTGTGGGGCAATTTAAAAAAAAACAAAACCTACACAACTTCAGTCTAAATAGTTGTTTTTGTTTTTTCTTATAATTAATTTAATCTATTATGTTTAATTAAGTTGTATATATTTAATTTAGTAATATTTAGCTTTAATTTTTTTTAAGTAATAGTTAGTTTTTAATTTAAGTTTTTTTTATTTCGTGTATTACGCTATCAAATACAACTTCAGTCTTTAAAATACAATCACTTACTACTACCATGAATACTACGAACTATTATTACCTCGTAACAGTATTCTTAACAAATAAATAGAATGTGAACATCACTATTATCCTTAGACAACCCTCTACGGAGGGTTGGTCGTTTTATTTTCCATGTAGGAGCTAATAACGACAACTGTTGCACTTCCAAGAACCGCCGGGGACTGAGAATAAAATAATGGAACTCGTTTACTTACTAACAATGTTGGGGAACAGTATTAATGGCCCGTTTATTGAGCTTCTGTTTTCAGATTGTGGGGGATCTCTTTCTTGTGGTATCCTTGGGTGATTGTAACTTTCGTGAGACATACTGAATAAATTATTATGTTTTCGGCTTACTCACGTAATAATTTGACGAGGAACTCGACTAGTTTCAAGCCATGCTAGAGGCTCATATTTATGAGCAGCATTTCGCAACCCCCGACGCTGCGACTAGCGAGTAGCATCGCGACAGTCGCCGCGTCGCGGGTGATTTTTGGGTGATTCGATGTAAATAATGTTTCAAGATTGATATGATTTTTAACGTATGACTTCAAAAAAAAAGGTTCCCAGTTTTGTCTGTATGGATGTACTATGTATGTATGTATTGTGAACCGATCTTGATACAGTTTTCAGAAAGTGTTTATTACACAAAAGAGATAATTGAAGTCGGTTTTATTAAACGTAGTTTATAAAATAATCGTTATATGATGATGTTGTACCTTTCCTTTTATTTACATTTCATCTAGAGGTATATGTCGTTAAGTTACAAGTCATTTCAAAAATACAACGCCAAAATACGCTTTCACTCATACAGTAAAATAAATAACAATAATACTTGTGTTTTAAATCTTATACTCTTATCTTTATATAGAGGTATATAATTCTTCTGTGAGTGTGTATGTCACTGAACTTCTCTCAAACGACTTTTTTTTTTTTTAAAGGGGGGAAAATCATCGAATGTCTGCTCCCGCCTGGGTGAGGCGGAAGGGAGTGTCAGACTCTTACTGACTAAAAACCACCCCGTTCCTTCTCCTGCACGTCGAGCCGGAGCCCCGGTTACCCGTTAGGTTCTCCGCGACTCCGAATCGGCATCGGCCCTATTGGGCCCCATCTGTGGTGGTCTGGTGGCTCTTTGAGGCGCGCGCGGAACGCGACGCGCCGTACGCTCGGGCTCTCAAACGACTGGACCGATTTTAATGAATTTTTTTGTGTGTGTTCAAGGGGATCTGGGAATGGTTTAGGTTTTTAGGTTATTTATCTATACCTATTATTACAGGACAACGTCTGTCGGGTCCGCTAGTACCTACTATATAAAGCGGAAGATTTTGTTTTTTTGTTTGTTTGTTGAACTCGCTAATCTCCGTAGGTACAAGTCTGATTTGAATAATTATTTTTGTGTTGGAAAGTGATAGTGTAGTCTATAATATATAAAAATGAAACCCGTTTCCCATTGTCACGCCATAACTTGAGAACGGCTGGACCGATTCGGCTGATTTTTTGTTGTGTTTTTTATGGTCAGGAGAGGTTTCTTATGACAGAAAAAAGTCCTGAAAATATTACAGAAATGGGAAAACGGGATTGCGCGTACGAAGTCGCGGGCAGAAGCTAGTATTAGTAATCTATTATAATGAACATAGACAACTTCACCTGCGGCGCATGTTTTGCAGCTATTCAAATCGTTGCGATCTTTTGAACCAAAATATAACATTAGTCTCAATACATTATAACGTTTATGCTACATGTGTCATATATTTATCGTGTATTACATAATCTCAATAGCAATCCATTCACGCTTGGTCTGTAACAAACAATCGGTGACTCTAAACAAAGGCTGAGCCTAGTATCTTGTAAACTGCATACAATCTGTCAGTGGCACCATTGACATACGGATACTGATGCTCGTACCTGATGTGTGTGTGGTCTAAACTATGCGTGGTTGCGTAAGAAAAGAAATGGATTGAAGGAGCTAAAAATATTTGTTTTATTGTAATGTGATTGTGTGATGGTAATGCACAAACATTTGTACATACAAGATACATATCTTGAATGAAATTATGTTTGATTTATGAGTGTTTTATGACTAGGTAGGTGACAAAAACAGCAGCAGTAGCCAAATGCCATTTAGCTCTTGTCTACATGTAGAATAGAAAACCAAATTATATGGAATTGACGTAAATTTTTACACTTGTCAGTGTCATCCCCATACATTTAGTTTTCTACTCTTTCTGTAGACAAGCGCTAAAGTGGCGTTTGGCTAAAGGCCCAGTTTTGCTCCTACTCGATACAGTCATAAGTTCCTATTAATACTGGCCATTATCATGCCCAACAAAATGTCATTAAGACGCTTCTGCGTTGAAGTGAATAAAGCCATATAGTCTGTATAAAGTCATATAGTCAATTAACATGTTATTTTACATTTACTACCGTCGAAACGTCAAACAAAGTATTACTAATTTTCATACATTGTTCCTCTTTTTGAACCGACTTCAAAAAAGGAGGAGGTTCTTAATTCAACCGTATTTATGATTTTTTTATGTTTGTTCGCCGATATCTCCGTTATTTATGAACCGATTTTAATAATTATTTTTGTAGTACCTCTTTATCTTTCTTAAGTTTATTTTAGTTCTTATAAACACTTCTTCCTATAAAACGGACCACAACTCTACTAGACAAGAGATTCGAGAGGATTGTCACACGCAAGAACCTACATCTTCTTTGTTTGCTGTGAAACTCGACTTTAACACACAGAGTGCATATTGAGCGTTGGCGTATGTACCATAAAGCGGGGGTAAAGGATATGCGTTGCCATGGAGACGTAGTAGGTTCAAAACTTAAAAATAATTTCAATAAAGTAAACATTTCCATATTTAAAAAATGCGATTGGTTGTTTGTTTTTTTCGTGCCCTTGGCTCGTAGCGAAGCGTTATTATAGCACCTATGATTTTCGTATCTGATGAGATGTGAAATGGTTTTCAGGTTTAAAACTGATACAGGATGAATCGGTTTTCTGAATTAAAATAAATAATGAATAAAGCAAAACTAAGTGTATTACGGACTCAATTGCAAACGTTCAGAAAAGATAAATGTACAGTAACTACATACATACACAAAAGAAAATGGTGTATTTTACTTCCACGGACATCTTCATTCATTTTTGTCCAACGGTCTGTGGACCTATACATTCGTCCTTTATATGAATTCAATATGTAGACAAAAACACATCTGTCACAGATACACATGATAAAATATTACAGAGTCTATTGTATTGGGCCCTTATCACTCATGTGTAGTTGAAATATTCCATTTTAACTGATATATGACAATATAAAAGACTTTCACGTTGATAGGGGTTGGAGATTGACACAATTTCAGTTTGTTACCAGTATATTGTTATACATATGATTGTATTTCGTATATCGTGTATGTAGGTATATCTATGACTGCCTCTTTGGCCGAGTGGTCGTAAGTGCGACTGCCGGGCAAAGGGGTCTCGGGTTCGATTTCCGGGTCGGGCAAAGTATTACTGGGTATTTAAGTATTCTCAGTAGTAGCACGGAGTCTGGAACTGTGCCCGGTATTTGGCAATAGGCTCACCCCCAATTACATGGGACTTATAACATAAATAGTGAAAAGTGGGTGTTACATTGTACAGTGGTATAATGTGCACATCTGCCTACCCTTTCGGGGATAAAAGGCGTGATGTTATGTTATGTTTATCTCAATCATGAAGGTAAACGGTGTGACGCTGTTTAACGAGACTTGACGAAGAGTTCCTTTAAGGGATTGTTATGAATTTACATTATTTCCATGTACCTTTTTCCCTTTGTTTTTTTTTTTCAGTTATTTGCAGACTTTTTTTAAGGAATATCATCGAATGACTGCTCCCGCCTGGGTGAGACGGGAAGGAGTGTCAGACTCTTACTGACTAAAAACCACTCCGTTCCTTCTCCTGTGCTTCGAGCCTGAGCCCTAGGTTCTCCGCGACAGTTATTTACAGACTGAAATGTTATAATTGTTAATGTCATTATATCATATCCAGGATATATACGCTCAAATAATGAAACGCTTCTCAATTTTCATTTGTATGTAGGTACTTAAATATCGTGCTATCTCTGTCATTTTACAAAGAATTGTAGGGACAGAACTATTGTTGAGAGCGAGTTAAAATTTAGTGACGTTTAAGTATTTGAACATTTGAGGTACTAATATTATAGAGAGAGACATGTGATTCTCTATAACTTAAGTTTCACATTTCAACATTAGAATTTCTAATCACTTTGTCTGGAACCCTAAGTTAGGCAACTTAGTATTAACTCTAACTTTAGGTCACAATAAAGAAATAGGTAAATATGACTTAAGTAACTTTAAAAATTAGAATCTCGGATTTCCTTGCAGTTTCCTAAATAGTAGCTGGTACTAAAACCACTATAGCAGCAATAATAATAATAATAATAAGCCCGCAGGGCACCTTGAGGCGAGGTGACGGGCATTAGCGATCCCGCGGGCTACCATCATCCCGAGTGCTCCAGGGAGAAGTCACCGTTCCTTCTTCTCCGGCTTGCCTTAATTGGCTGGCTGGAGTGAAAGATGACAAGGAACAGGTCTCCCACCTCTGGCTTGCCTTCATTGGCCGTCCAGAGTGGAGTCGCGAGAGCAGTGATCCTGCTCGGAGGGTAAGAAACTATTCGTAAGTCGCGAGTGGGCCAGGGATGCAGGAGGCTTCGGCTGGAGCAGATGATCTGAGTAGAAAGCGGTGGTAGTTTCTTAACCCTTCAGCCACTCACATTCTCGTTGCCCCTCTGTTGCTATATCTAGCAACCATTCCCGGGGCCCGGTCAGTGAGTTGGCGAGTCTCCGCCTGCCATTTTTACGTGTAAAAATTACATTGTTTCGGCAGGTGCCATAGTCATCCATAGTTCCTAATTTACCAGTCCACAGCAACCCATCCATAGCCCTACCTTTATTTTTTTTTTCCATTATCCACAATAGTCCTACACTAACCGGGGACTGTCCTTGGGTGCATTTCCATAGTGCATACAGGGATAGTCGCCGGTTTGTGTGTCCATTACATTTATATTAAAGTTGTCTAAAGGGCCTCTACGCAGTTGGCTTCGGCTCCTCGTACGCCTCCCAAATGACCGGGACCCTGTGGTCCCGTGAATGGTAAAGACATAATAATAATAATATAAGCCTTTATTCAGACAAAGTATTTACATTAAAATAGTTTATAATTGTGACTCTGGTGAGTCGTTGACAACGACAACTTCGTCTAGCAGCAGCAATAACTCAACCTTTAAGATTTACTCAGCAATAAATCTCAGCCATTTGATTTAGGGGCCAATAACCGCACTGGTCAGGTATCTGACCTTATAACTGAGGCCTATATACCGGACATGTTCAGTCAGCGATCAATCATGGCGCGACAAGTTACACTCTATACCAATTAAGAAGACATGTCCAATATAATTGAAGGTAGGTCTTTGTTTAGTGGGATATTAAATTACCTATAACATTAATAACTCTTTTATAAATCACCCCCGCCCCCTCTTCTTTTTTTGAAGTGGGTTAATTAATATACGAAAACTTTCTTAAGTGTAACAAATACTTTTCTAAAAACGAATCAAAATCGGTTCAGACAATCGCGAGATAATCGCGCACAAACATACATACAGGTCAGACTGAGAACCTTCTTTTTTTTAAGTCGATTATAAAAGGGTAATCATAAAAAAATCATAATCAATGATTTTTTATATTGCATATTTATTATTTTATGATTGCAATATAGCAATATTTCAATGGTTAGATGCGAAGAGATGAAGGTCTACAGCGTGCTATTAAAGTTGACCAGTGTCCATCAATGAACAGAATATCAAAAATTCATCTTCACCTCATTTATACGAGGAACTCGACTAGTTTCAAGCCATGCTAGAATGCGACCGTGCGCGACAGTCTCCGCGTCGCGGATCACGGAATGCTGCTCATAAATATGAGCCTCTAGCACGGCTTGAAACTAGTCGAGTAGCTCATAAAATAATTACGTCAGTAAGCAGAAAAACATAATAATTAATTTAGTATGTCTGACGAAAGTTATAACATCATAATAGTATATAAAATGTACGCTTTTCTTCCTCCATGTGGGAAATTAGCAATAAGGAGCAATTACTACGAGTTATCTTTTATTAATATGAACGTAGACTGTTATACAAACTCGTCACATGGGTTTCAAAACTGACTAAGTTGATTAATCATTGCATCAGCTATTTTGGAAATTAGAAGGTCAATACTCGTACCACTAATATTGAAGATAGAGCTTAATTACTATAGGTAGACTAAACATATGAGTAACAAATATTGGGTCCTTTTAATTACATTCGTGTGCATGTACTTCAAATACCTACAACATCATACAGATATCAGCATACAAATACCTACTTACTCACTTAACATGTTAATATAGATAATGATATGGACTGATAACATCGGAATAGTGTAGGAGAGCCATGCTTCGGCACGAATGGGCCGGCTCGACCGGCATGATACCACGGCCTCAAAGAAAACCAACGTGAAACAACGCATACGTTGTGTGTCGTCGTGTGAGTGGCGTTCCCGGAGGCCCAATTACTCCTACCATCTTCCCCCTTCCCCAATCTCCCCAATCCCTGAATCCTCAACAATTCTCAAAATCCCGATTGCTTACCGAATCCCGATTTGCGCCCGAAACGTCGATTGCTTACCATCAAATGATCCGTCTGCTCGTTTACCGGTTTACCAGCATAAACCCAGTTCCGTATTACTTAATACTTAAGTAACATTTTCGACATAGAGATATACCAAAAAAGTCTTTTTGTAAAAAAGGCTCCAAAAAATACATGGAATAAAAATCTTCAAAAGCCAGTAAATAATAAATTGAATCAACAAAACACTGCCACAAAACATGGAATCAATAAAAACTAACCTGTAAAAGAAATCATAGAGCATAAGACCCACGGGGCCAAGGGCTGTACGGTTTCAATAGCACGAAGGCGCGAAAGGCCTTGAGGGGCAAATGATCGGAAAATAGGCACGAAATTCCAAAGCCTTCCTTTCGCGAGACTTCATAAATGTTACGAAAGGTCAATCTGACGTCGACGTCAACCGATATGTTTGTGTGACGTCACACATACGAACACCTTTCGATGACCTTGAGTCTTTGACAGCCTTGATTGATGTCATATTATTCGAAAAAGCTATGATTTCCTGGTTTTTATGTTTTTTTTGTATAAAAACTAAAATAGTGAAGAACACTGATCTTATTGCCATTAGCAAGTAATTTATTTGAGGTACTATCATAGTACGATTTACGATAGTTTATATATCGATTTTTGCGATCTAGTTTTAAGTTTTAAAATAGGTGCGAAAGTCTAGAGACCAGTTCTAGAGTAATTAAGATATCCTAATAGTCTTTTCGTAAATAACAGTAAATCCTGATTGTCTTATCGTGCTATTAAAACACAATACAGAATTTTCTACAAGCTGTTAGTGAAAAACCTGTACAAAATATTTTCATAGTTTTCTATTGAAAATCAATCAACAAGCGTTTACAAGTAGAACGTATGCAATTTACCTAACAGAAAAAAACAATAGCTTTAACAATATAGGCGTCCGCGTGGACATACAAAATAGCGCTGCAGCTAAAAAATTGCTATATTTTTACTAAAGGCTATATACAATAGACCATAGTTACAAGAGATTTAGCATTGATTGTTTAAAACGATTGTATGAAAAACCATTAAACCTTTCGAAATTGTACCTCTGTATCTATCTATATATGACAAATGACAAAACTATTAGCCTTATCGATATGTACAGTACGGCCTGTTATTATCCCGACTTGTTGCATACCTTTTAGTTTAAAAAAAATGCTGATAAAAATGCTTCAAATTACTGAATTTGTTTTAAACCGACTGAACTTAAATCGTTAATATATTTGTTCACATCAAAACTAAATCATATTACTAGGACATCAGAAAATAGTAAGAGCACAGTAATTCTGTGAACACTGCAACCGTTAACCTCAGCACTAGCACTCCTTTTCCCATTTCCTCTAACACGGCCCTTTCTAAAACCCATTTTACTACATCCTTTACAACAAATCTGCTTCAGAGTACAGCCTCATTCATCTCACCTCGTTCAGCTCATCTTTCTAGCACACGACAGTTGGGAAGCCGTGAGAAATATTCTGGGACATATTCTATTCAAAAGATGAGGTATATTTTGCGCAAACAGTTTGCGGGACTGAGCGAACAATGCATATATTCATGAGGACAAATGCCTGTCTGTGAGTGTTTTAGCGTTTTTCGCTACAGTATGGAAGCTTGCCTGTTGAGTCTAACTTTATTTTGTAGGGCGAATACCTTGTTGACGTCCCTGGAGGGTTGATAAAGGAAAATATTTTACCTGGTAGATATATAGGTTTTGTAGGTTCCGAAACTAGACTAGTTAGTAAATATTATTAACTTTCAATGTTATAAAGACATTTATTTTATACGGGTGTTAATAATAATAATATAGTACTTAAACATAACATCACGCTTTTTATCCCCGATATAGGCACATTACGACACTTAATGTAATCAGTAATGTAATACCGACTTTTCACTATTTACTATTTATGTTATGAGCCCATGTAATAGGGGGTGTCTATAAATTAAATAAATAACAGAAACCTAATTTCTGTTTAAGTATTTCTTTGGTCAAAAGTCACTCACAATACAAGACGTCTTGTGACATAAAAATAAATACTAATTATTCTTTACGTCTCCAAGGTTATATTACCATTAAATGAGAATCAAGAAATCAAACGATACCATGTTCATATGAGAGGCAAATACATTACGTTTAAATAAAAGACAATTGTAATATGCTACACATACGAAGCATTTTAATAAATATTCATTTTGAACACAAATTGTATTCATATACACGGAGACAATTCTACTCATACGCCACAAAAAAAAAAAACAATTAATCAAACAAAAACAACTCATAAGGACGTTGTATTAAAGCATGATTCAGATCTTCGCGATGATATTTCACAAGTGAAAATTACACTACATTCTAGCTACACGTGGTATCCCAAGCTATAGCTATCCAGTTTATTATGGACTCGCTATATATGATCTTTTCATACATTCAACGGTCAGTTAATACTGGTTACATACAGCTTGTACAGTCGGGGACATGATTGCGGAACGTTTGTTCGTGTCTGAGTTCTGACAGCGACGAGTGTGTTACGTATTTTTAGTGATGATTCTACTTTTTGTTTTTTTTTTAAACTATTAAATATAAATGGTAATACCTACATTTAATGCTTGTTAGGAATTGTTTCTTTTTTTCGTACCTACGTAATGATGGTTTGTATTGTATTTCCAGCTGTTGCCCGCGACTTCGTCCGCGTTGAGTATGAGTTTTAGGACATAGGTAACTATTTTTTTGTTTATATTTCCCAAAATAAAAATAGCCTATGTTACTCCTTAGTACATCTTATGTAGCTGCCAGTAAAATTCCCGTCTAAATCAGTCCAGCCATTTCAGAGATTAGACTGACAATTTTTATTTATAAAAGTGTTATTTTAGTATAAGTATCGTATTACATTAATATGCATGTACCTCTAGTAAAAACCGGTTATTTCAATATTAAAAACAGACGCTCCAATTTCATTTATTTGTATATAGGTACATATTCTAATCGTTTAAGCAAAAAAATATTGTTAGGTCATTTCAGGTATTTTGGCATAAAATAAAACGGTTTTATATAAATTGAGTGTCGGATATTCAGTTAGATGCATGTTAGATGTAAATATCCAGGGTTTTTTCTAAGGGGAGAAAATCATCGAATAACTGTTCCCGCCTGGGTGAGGGTGAAATATCCAGGTTATTACTTGATTGTAACATTAGACGTCGTAAAAATAGTGTTAATTCGTAAAAGTATTATTATTAAGTACGCCGCACGATGATTATCGATGTCACCATTCCCCATGACGGGAACCTCGTGAAAGCTGAGAAAGATAAACAAATAAAATATCTAGACTTAGCTGACGAGGTTGTCGATATGTGGATGTGGATTCAGCTATCATTGTGCCGATAGTCGCGTCGGCCAATGGGTTAATCCCTAAAAGGCTCGACATCCATCTTAGGAGGCTGGATCAAGGGTCTGATGCAGAAGGCAGTTCTTATAGAAAATGTACGTATCGTGAGGAGGTTTCTGTCTCTGGAGCCCTAACCACCGGTAGCTTGGACCATGCTCCCGCCTCTCGCTACTGGTCGGCTCCTATTTTTTATATTTTTAAATATTATTTTTTATTTTGTAAGTAGTGTTTAAAAACGTAATTTGTATTTTAAATAAATATGTGTTAATTCCATGTTGTGTGTTGTACAACAGAACATTAAATTAGAATTTAAATTAAATAATTAGCTATTTGAAATAAAGTGGCCACGTTCTAAATGGAATTATGAGATTTTGTCACGCACCCATGATTAAATAAGTAGGCGTATTTCGGGGAAGTTAAACTACTTCGTAGTCTTTTGTCTAAATTGAGCCCTAAACCTTGAGCTCCACAGTTGCATTTGCACTAAATATTTGTTTTATTACCACAAAGACATAAAGAAAAAACTACACGTACATAATTCTAAGCCTATTAAAGTTTCCACCATCAAAAGTTTGCGAGTACTTTTATGTCAACATTACGTACGCCCAGATGTTGTAGTAACTACTTTAACTAGAATTACAATTTTCTTAATTACAGTTACTAAATGTTTACTCACAGGTTTTTTTCTGAAAAGATACATATTTTTCATTTGAACCACTTTCTAGTTCTATATTTATTTTTATTTCTTTTCTTTTAAAACGTTGTCCCCACACTGGGATTTTCTCCTATGTCGTGGGTACGTTTACAAACATACAAGTTCATATACACATGATACCCAGACCCGGAACAACAATCTGTGGATCACACAAAGAGTTGTTCTTAGAGGGAATCGAACCCGCGACACGTTGTGCGGCTGTCAGTTACCCAACCACCGCGCCAACCGAAAAGTCAATTTTTAATAGTCAATATCTAGAAGCCTACTTCTTCTCACCGTTGTCGTCTGAGCTACCTAAAGGACTACACATTTGACAGAGGCTGGGAAGAAGCGATCTCTGATAAACCTTAGCCTTGCCATGAATTTTATGACAAACCTTCGAAATTAGAAGAAGCCTATAGTCTAGCAGTGATCTGTTATGGAATCTAGATTTAGTACTTAATACAGAGTGCCAAATGTGAATGACTATCGCATTCGTTCGCCGTTCGGCGCTCTGATTGGCCGGCTCCAGTGAACCAACCAATCAGAGGGTTGAACGCGCTCGATACTATTACGTTACGAATGCGATAGTTATTCGTGCTTGGCACTCAGTACATTCTATCTAACTGTAGTAACATAGTCAGTTAGCAACTACCTTCAACAAGACTACTGAGCGCTAACTATTTCTATTTATCATTTAAACAAAATATACCAACAATTTCTACCCAAAAACTAAAATTACGTAAGGTAAAATTTACGTCTGAAAATGGCGCATTAAATTTTGCAGTCGAAACTTCGTCAAAGAGCCTCTCGTATTTGCTTTTCGTTTCCTAGAAATTATTATACCTATATAAGAGGATTTGCAAACAACTTCCAATGTATTCATGCAGTGCTAGCTACCAATATTTCAATGGAAATGTGTTAGTTATTTCGTTACTCAAGAGCTCTCTACTACTCTAGATATTAGAATTGGTATAGAATTTGGAACAGTATTTTTTTTCAAGGGGGAAATCATTGAAGGACTTCTCTCGCCTGGGTGAGGCTGGAAGGAGTGCAATACTCTTACTGGCTAAAACTCTCAACCGGTATAGACACTACTTTTATGGCGGTTGGGCAGTTTTTTTATACTTTTAGCTGATTTTTTCATTGTTTTATTTTTAAACTTATTTTTTATATTTTTAAAACTTTATGATGTTATTTAGTTGCTGTAAGTGAAATTGTACAGCAAGCGCTTCTTAGAGATTCCTAGGTTGAGCAATATTGAGTTTTAAAATTTGATGATAGCATCGAGTTTTCCCAAGAGGAATTTTTGGGCAAGGGGATTGATCCCTAGGTCGGGAAAATTACTATATACTAAGATTTTGTGGATATTTTTTATAAAATGAACCGGTAAATGAGCAAACGGTTCACCCCATGATAAGCAATCGGCCCCACCCATGGACACCTGGAACACCAGAGGCGTTACAAGTGCTTTACCGGCCTTTTGGAAATTGGGATATTGAGGATTGTGTGGGATTCAGGTATTGGAGAGATTGGGAAGGGGGGGAATATAAATATAGATATAATAGATAGATATTGTTTATCTATATAAATATAGATAAAAATAGTTTTATACTTTGGAGTTGAGGTGCATAGGATTCTTCACACAGAAAAATCATCATCATCAACCTGTATTCGTCCACTATTGGACATACGCCTCTCCATTGGCTCCACTGAGCTCAACCACAGAAAAATTTAAAATATACTAATAAAATACCTCTTGGCTTGACTTGACTACCTCGTTGGCCGAGTGGTCGCAATTGGGACTGCTAGGTAAGGGGTCTCGGGTTCAAATCCCGGGTCGGGCAAAGTATTACTGGGTTTTTAAAAAAAGTCTCAGTAGTAGCACGGAGTCTGGAACTGTGCCCGGTATATGGCAATAGGTTCACCCCCCATTACATGGGACTCATAACATAAATAGTAAAAAGTGGGTGTTACATTGTGCAGTGGCATCAAGTGCCGTAATATACACCTCTGCCTACCCCTTAAGGGATAAAAGGCGTGATGTTATGATGATGATACTAATAAAATAAAATCTTTCTCATTCTGTTTCGTAGAAGAGTGTAATGAATTCGTTAAGATTTTTCTAAATTAATTTATGTTTGTTACGGAGGAAGGGTGCCGGTAACTGGTAGCACTCAGCTCTGTCATCATCTTAATAAGATTTGAGTGTTTTAAAGAGCCACTCATTAAAGAGAATGCTTGGAATTTTGTGTTTTGGAATGCTGCAAATTCCAAAGGGGATTTTAATGTTAAGTTATAATTTTAAAATGTTCGAAATTTAATTATTATTAAAACAAGTTAATTTAAGGTAAAGTTATGTGAAGTAAAATTATGGATTTTATTATTTTATAATATCAATAAACTCAAAGTCAACAAAAAAAAATTAAAAGTGGAGCTATTTGCTCATTCCAAGGTGTACATTCTATAGGTTACTCTTTTTCAATCAGGTTCACAATACAATTCTCTAGTACAACGTAACACTTAAATACAGTCAAAGAGATCGAAAAAGAATAACCTTATAGGACAGTAAAAAATACAGTCATAAAACTCCAGTATGGGAGAAAATGACAATGGATGTAATTCATTTTTTTTATTTATAATCATTTTATTGAGATGAAATTAAAAGCTATTTAAGTAATCAGTGTTTCTATAAGTGTATATTATTAAAACTATTCTGAACGCTGAACTATTCTATTAGGTCAATGACTCCTGTCGTAGCTCTGTCGGGTTATTTCAAATTAAAACAGAAGACTGCACAATTAATAGGTTTAATTTCTACATATCAGAATCAAGACCGGCTCACACCGATACAAAGAAATGCCCGAATGCTATGGCTGGCGTGTGTCGATGAAGAAGAAGCGCGGCGCTCGCGCGGCCGTGGGTTTTTATACCCCGTCCCGCGCGTCGCCGCCTCTATGGTCGATGGCCATACTAATGCGCCAACAACTCCATTTGATTGTCCTAATCACCTTGACCTCACAAAATATATTTTTTTATTTCTCTATCTATACCATAGTTACTATGGTACCGGTAGCTTTTCTAATCATACCCAGGTCTCATTCAAAGTAACTTTTAACTGCGTAGTAGTTACTAGGTTCGTTACCGTCGCTTCTAACTTCGAGTTTACCGCTCCAATTACTGACAGATCGTTTCTATGAACTTTTATGAATATTTCTAAATATTATATTTCAACGTAGGAATATGTTGTACCTATACCGCTGAATAGGGTAAAGTTGTTAGGTTTTTTCGAGAAGTTTTTAATAGCAATACGTAAATAGATAAATATGTACTTATCTACATTAAGATATGTGTACGTTGATTGCAAGATTGACTACTCCACAACGTGTCATCGGTTCGGTTTCCACCTGGATAATATCTTTGTTGTTCCGTATTTTGGCGCAATGTAATTTTTAATGTATGTGAAATTTTGCTCGTACCTACGACACGGGAGAAAATCCTCAAATCGGGCAAAATAATAATAAAATAGGTTGTTTCAAGTTATGAAGAGATTGCCATCTTATTACTGTTACATGTATGTTTAGTCTGTATTAACATCACTAATTAGTGAGTAGTGCCCCCCTCACTATAATGTGTTATATAAGGTTATTAACTCGTTATTAACGTTGCTGTCTACCCGTCATAATCTGGTGTGTGTACACGTCGTGCGCCCTGCACATTATTGTAATAAATCCAAGTAAAATAAATCCGACAATAATTTTATAAACCACCAAAATAACAATTACGTCAAGCTTAAGCAAACAGCAAGACTTGTCATTGACACGTGGTCAAAAATATTTTTATTTTTATTAGTTTCTTTTTTCTATTTTTCCGCAAACGAGTACTAGTAGAAACAAGTTTTCTTTACGGCATATGCTCTTAAAATACCCATATAACCAGTATTTGCTTTGCTTAGGATGCGGCTTATCCTAAGGGAAATCAGGATGGTGCAGTACAAGATTATCAGTGTATTGGGCTGCTTACTAGCTTTTCACGAGAGCTATGGGAATAGTTGAGGTGGAGCGGTCTTATGACGTAACATGTTCGAAGTAGAGTATATTTTGAGATGACCATCGTAGGCACGGGTATTGGTTGGATGTATAGATATCATTTCTTGGCGATTGAAAATAAAGAAGAATTTGATATCATTTTTTTGTTATTTGTGAAGAATGTTATATCGACATTTTGAATAAACTCCAAATCAAGCTCAAAAGCATTCATTTCAATTAAACCATAAATAAATAATAGTCTGTCAGTCTGTCCGTCAGTGAAGCAAAGCGCTTGTTGTGCGTGTCCTTGTGTACTATTTGGTGAATAAGGAAAATGTATTTTGATGAAATAAATGTCTTTAATTTCGGTTCCACAATACTTCGTTATTACTAACTACGTACTATGTAGATGTCGAAGGGCGGTGTGACGTACGCGACTGGCGAGCCGAGCGCCCGCGCTCCCAGGTTTCGACAATAATGCAACTCAGCAATTTGCGGTTACTAAGCCGCCACACGCTCAATCCAAAATGTTATTAAAAATATTCTGTGGTTTTGTTTGTATTAAGTGAGAACCGCTAAGCCTAAAATCTATACGTCTTTGATAAGTTATATTTGCAACATGTATATTATGTTTATTTTCTAATTTGTACCTATAGCTTTCTACAAATAATAATTCATAATACAAGACCTCACGCTTGTCTCCCATGGGGGTAGGCAGAGATAGACACTACCTTAGCACAGACACTATAATAATATATAATAATAAACTATAAACACTATAATAATAAAGGAACAAAATGAAACTGAAACTTAAGTAAAACATTCCTTCTGTTAGTAGGTCACCGAAAACACCATTTCGTTACCAACTTAGCTAGTAACAGAATCAATTCGTCACTTCCATGATGAATGGCCAAAATAGGTCCCTCGGCCATTGACCCCGGGCTGACCATTAGACATGTATATCAAATCCGAGCCGATCTTTGTTGCCACTAAAAGCTTTTTTATGCAATAATCGCATGCATGATGATTAACGATTGTTTTTGAGTTTGTGCTAGTTTGAGTCCAAGAAACATTGATTTGAATAGATAAAGAACATTTTTTTTAAGGGGCAAAATCATCGAATGCCTTCTCCCGCCTGAGTGAGGCGGGAGGTAGCTCCTTCCCTCCGAGTCTGACACTCCTGTCAGACTCTTACTGACTAAAAACCACCCCGTTCCTTCTCCTGCACGTCGAGCCGGAGCCCCGGTAACCCGTTAAGTTCTCCGCGACTCTGAATCGGCATCGGCCCTGTTGGGCCCCATCCGTGGTGGTCTGATGGCTTTTTGAGGTGCACGCGTAACGCGACGCGCCTTACGCTCGGGTCTGTTTCTGGTCGGACGGGGAGCCACCCAATATAGTAAATTTACTAATTACTTTTATTCAACCTACCGATCTTTTAGGCATTGAGACCTTGTTCTATAGTGGATGCCGAAGGACGATTTAAGATGATGGTGATGAATTTAACATTCTTCTATATACAGAATTCTATATAGTAGTTAGTCGATTTATGTTACATTATTAGATATATATATACATATATATATAATACACGCCTTTTATCCCCGAAGGGGCAGGCAGAGGTGCACATTATGCCACTGTACAATGTAACACCCATTTTTCACTATTTATGATATGAGTCCCATGTAATAGGGGGTGAGCCTATTGCCATATACCGGGCACAATTTCAGGCTCCGTGCTACTACTTTTTTAGAAACCCAGTAATACTTTGCCCGACCCGGGAATCGAAACCGAGACCTCTTGCCCGACAGTCGCACTTGCGACTACTCGGCCAACGAGGCAGTCTATTTCTCGATTATTAGATATTAAGTCTCAAAAATGCAGTCATCTCCCATCTAATTTAGACACCTAGGTAATTTTGTTTACATTGCTTAACTTGTTAACTGGTCATAGATCCTATAACATCACGCTATAATATTAAGGAAAGAAACACGGAAAGAAACCAGTTGTACGTAAAGGGTTACGAATTTTCCTCAAAAATATTGGGAAATTAATTTTAGGAAATAATTGGAAATCATTAATAACCTTCGTTTTAAACCTCCGGAAATTTGTTTTACGCGAATTGCTTAACCGGCTTATCTCGGGTTTATTTGATTAAACTGCCAATTAAATATTGAAATTGATTTTAGCTTGTTAAAATACGAAATTATGATTTTATTAGCTTTTTCATTGAAATATTGTTTTTGCTTTACATTTAATTATACATATTATGTTTTTGTTCTTCTAAAACGTTGCCCCATATTAGGATTTTCTTCTGTATCGTAAGTGCGTTTACAAACATACCCGAAACAATAATATTTCTATATACACTACACGTTGCGCGGCAGCCGGTTGGCCAGCCCCCGTTCCAACTATGCAGTCAAATTACCTGAATTTATTATTTTTGAATGATAAGACTAAGACATGCTATGATGATCATGATCACGACATGAGATTACTTTTCGGATTAAAAACAATGTACAACTAATATGATTTCTTTACACGCAAATCTGATTCTTAAATAACAGACTATTAAAATTCATATTTCCTAAGATGAAAAGGTACAGATCGTGTAGACAAAATATCATATTAATTAAATACATTAAATACACAACACTACAATTCCTACATCGCAAAAACGACACAAATAATAAAAAACAAAATACCTACATAACAACATAATATTAAACCTACGTTAATAAACAACGCTCATCTTCAAAAACATTTCGTTTCGCTAAAATTTCGTCATTATAATACAATTGAGAATGTAATAACACACAAATTGTATCTAGTTGATACCGCGCCCTTTGATTAAAACACCTGCGACGTTCATTGTGTTAATATGATATGAATAGACGTGAATATATTGCGAACAAAACCGAAATATGTGGCGTTCTATTTATTATTAATAAGGTATAGATATAGGACATACTAACAGCTGTGATGAAGACTTGCTTCATGTATTAGTGTGGGAGAGCCATGCTTCTACGGCCTCCAGATACGACGTGAAACAACGCTTGCGTTTTGTTTCGTCGTGTTAGTGGGGTTACTGAAGTTCCAACCCACCCCCCCCTTTCCCAATCTCCCCAATCCATGCCTAATCCCAAAAAGGCCGGTAAGTAACGCCTCTGGTGTTCCAGCTGTTCATACTACGACGACGACGCCGACGGGCGATGCCGATAGCTTACCAACAAGTGATTTATATGCTCGTTTACCGGCTTATTCCATGAAAAAAATTTACCTAATACTGTTAGTTAAATTGTAATATGATACTATCGCTACTATGGTTCATAACTGAATAGTTAAAGGGTTTGTTTGATTTTTGTTTATAGTAAAAAAACAACAAACTCTCATTTTTTAGTTTTTCTCATCTCAGTAATGGCAATAAAAGAAATGAAAACAATAATTGTCTAAGTACTATTCTGAACTAGCACAGCAAAATGTATTTTTATAACATATAATATACATTACGGCACTTAAGAACACTGTACAATGTAACACCCACTTTTCACTATTTATGTTTTGAGTCACATGTAATAGAGGGTGAGCCTATTGCCATTGCCGGGCACAATTCCAGACTCCGTGCTATTACTTAGATTTTTTTAAAAATCCAGTAATACTTTGCCTGACCCCGGAATCGAACCCTAGACCCCTTGCCCGGCAGTCGCACTTGCGACCATTCGGCCAACGAGGCAGTCTATGACGTGTATGCATGTATTTTTATTGTGATACAAAATACTCCTTCAGATTCAAAAATACTCTTGCAGACTCGTTATGACTCAAAGATACTCCTTCAGACTCGTCATGTGAAACATATTACACACTATACTTCGGTAATTCACTACTAATTAGTTTCAGTAATAATGCCCTGTGAAGTAACACTTGTCTTCTCTTGTTTCAGGTAGAGAACCCGATGATATTTCAGCAAGAAGGCTTTGATGTTATTTAAAAGATATCAAGTAACATCTATGATAGTTTGGCAAGTAGGTATTGTAGTAACGATGTTCATCCACGAGGTATGGAGGTGGGTTTTTAATTATTAGGAGGTATAAACAGAGCTATAATAACATTAACCCACTTAAAAATGCGACTTATTTAAAAAATAACGTTGCCCCACACTAGGATGTTCTCCTGTGTCGTGGGTGTATTTACAAACATACAAGTTTACATACACATGACTCCCAAACCCGAAACAACAATTTATGGATCACACAAAAAGTTATTATGTGCGGGAATCGAACCCGCAACACGCTACGCGGCATCCAGACACCGCACTAACTTTGCAGTTATCCTACTTAATACACATCCAATGTTACGAACATTTCAGTAACAGTAGTAACTGCTTTTAGGAATAAAATTTTAGTACCTATTAGAACCATTTAAATATTAAGGTATAAGTTTTTCCTTTATATGATACAATACAATAGGCTCACCCCCTATTCCGTGGAACTCATAACATACATAAATAGCGAAAAGTGTGTGTTACATTCTACAGTGGCATTAAGTGCCATAATGTACACCTCTGCCTAACCCTCTAGAGATAAAAGGCGTGATGCTATGTTATGTGATACAATAGACCATCAGCTAGTGTACTTTGCAATAAAGTAAAAAACATTCTACTATTCCGTATTTGGTTCAGTTGAAACTCATCAAAGTCGCAACTAGGTACGTCAGTGTTGACGCACACATACGACAGAATAAGTATTAATTGAAACAAATATACCTTAATCAAGTTGAATGTATAAAATTTAGACCGACGTCATTTACTAATTCCGTGACAACTGAATAACTAACCAATCAATCACGAGTTTTAGCAGCTTAACTCACTTGGACACAGGCAATATTTCAAAATACTAAAATCATCTTAAACTACTGATTAGGCTTAAACATCGTACGTGCTGCAAATATATCTGTCAAAAATACAACGAGACTGAATATCAACATGGTTTAGACTTTTTTCATAGTTTCGTCGAGCGAGTGAGGTTACCAGAGAACCAATTAACCTGCTCCCCAATCTCCTTAATCTCTGAATCCCCAACAATCTTCAAATTCTTATCCCACAAAAGGCCGGCCACGCACTTTTAACGCCTCTAGGGTTTAGATGTCCATGGGCGACGCCGATTGCTTCTCATCAGGTGATCCGTCTGCTCGTATACCGGCTTATCCCATAAAAAAAAGATTTTTTTCATAGTTTCGTCGAGCAAGAGAGATTACCAATTAACTTGCTCCTCTGCTTTATCTCTGAATCCCTAACAATCTTCAAATTCTTATCCCACAAAAGATCGGCCACGCACTTGTAACGCCTCTAAGGTTTAGATGTTCATGGGCGGCGATTGCTTACCATCAGGTGATCCATCTGCTCGTTGGCTGGCTTATTCCATGAGAAAATTCTCTATATAAATATATATGTAAGCGCTGTCGCTTGTCGTGTGTCGCTAATGTGTAATACACCTTACTCTTTGGAAGCCCTGTGAATAGAGTGGCCTATTTTTGAGTCGCTCCAGCTTGTACTAGTAAAGCGATTTTAAGACGTCTTAAGTCAAAATAGAAGGTATTTCCCTGTGCTATATTTCATTCAATAAACACTGAAAATACTTCAAAGAATGTTTTGCTCTTTATTCCATATTTTCCTTTTCATATTGTGCACAAAATTTTGTTGAATTTATGTGTATTTTGAATTTAAGTTCTCTATTCATAACATAATTCATATAGGGAATTTGTTGTGTATGTTTTACAAACCGTGTTTGAACTAAGACTTCAATTATAACTAACGTTACTTTGGACTAAAGATTTCACTGTTTGGACACCAGACTTAGGAAACGTAAACAGATACACTATCAATAAATTATAGAATGCAAAAATACCCTAATATCATAAATACCCTGAGGCATTTTTTTTTTATTGGGACTAGCCCGCTACAACTTCCCAAAGCCGCTGCAACTTCTGTAAGCCAGGATCTATAGTAGATACAACCATGAAACACCGGAACTCTGAAGTCCGGTGCGTCCCACGAACATGAATAACTGTCTTGGTTCTCGCAACGAAGTAAATCAGAAGATATACTCTGAGGCATACTGATTTAACTAAAAATTATGCGTGACTCACGTCAATATAATGAGATAAGCTCTAATACCTTAGAGTGACTCTTCCCCATGACTGTAAGCTGCGCATTTCTCAGTATATTTACGTTACCTATCATTTTTAGATAATACTCTAATATCAGTTTACTCGAAACTTTTTAAGCATGGGAGAGCCATGCTTCAGCACGAATGGACCGGCTCGACCGGAGTTATACACACAGAAAACTGACGTGAAACAACGCTTGCGTTGTGTTTCGTCATGTGTGTGACCCAAATCTCCTCAACCTCTGAATCCCCAATAATCCTCAAATTCCTAATCCCCAAAAGGCCGGTAACACATTTGTAACGCCTCTAGTGTTCCAGGAGTCCATGTCCATGGGCGACGCTGATTGCTTACCGATTGGTGATACGTCTGCTCGTTTACCGGCTAATCCAAAAAAAAAACTTAAATGAGTTTCTACTTCTAAAAGCATCGTAGTTCTAAGCATCTTTTAATAAAACAGTTTAAATATTTAATTATAAGCTTAGTCAAGTGCAGGAGTGCAGTTCCTAAGTTGAACTAGAGTTTAACCACATTTTGGCACTAAGTTGGGAACTAGGAACTTAGTGCTAACTTAGAACCACTTAAGCTAGGCACTTAGTAGGTGATTGCATAACTTAACAAGTGTTTTAATGTCACAAACTAATAACTAACTTTCTGACCGCGGTAGTTAAGTTATCACAATATTTTGTGTTAATCCATGACAAGACATATAGTTTAATATAGGAATAGTAATATACAATTTTAATTATTTATTTAGTTATTATCAAGTCAGTGTTAAATCGTGTTATATCAGTGTTAAATTGTGTATTTAGATATCCGTAACATGACATAACATCACGCTTTTTATCCCCGAAGGGGTAGGCAGAGGTGCACATTATGGCACTTAATGCCACTGTACAATGTAACATCCAATTTTCAGTATTTATGTTATGAATCCCATCTAATAGGGGGTAAGCCTATTGCGTGTTACTACTGAGATTTAAAAAAAAACAGTAATACTTTGCCTAGTCTGGGAATTGAACCCAAAACTCCTTGCCCGGCAGTCGCACATGCAACCACTCGGCCAACGAGGTAGTAATTAGATATCTCTATCTGCGATAACAGGCATATTCTTAGTAGAAAGTAATGTAGTATTATAATATAGATGCCTAATTTTTATTTTAATGTCCGTCTGGTAGATTGTATTATTTTAAATCATCAGACACGTATTTTTTATTTTCTTATGGAAACGAATACTTTCGACGATATATTCACGATATAGAAATGATGTTTTAGCCTCCACTCCTAAACTTTGATTCGTTTTATCTAAGTATTGTTTTATTACGACAAAATAAAAAAAATACGTGTCTAATATTTTTTCATTACCTAACTTACGGACTAATTAGATTTTTAATTTTCATACCCTGTCATCATCCCAATTCTGCCTAACGTTAAACCTGATACTTTGCAACTAGTCGTATCTAAACAAAACATGGTAACAAAATCCTGACATTTTTATCCCTAATAAATCCTAATAAAACAGTCTTTATCACAACTTCACGAATCACAAACAAATTCAAATGCGAACAACTTTTTAAGAAGACAGCCATTCAAAAAGTTGTGAACACTTACAAATAATAAAAACATTCAACATTATTGTATTACCTAATTTTATTCAAATGGTCTAATAAATTGTAAGTACGTATAGTCAGATTTCGGATCCGATTCTCAGTTGAAGTGCTGATAGATACGATTTCAACGATACCATAGTATGTATGAATGAACTAGGTCAATTAGGTTTACTAAATCAGAAGAAACTATGTATTAGATATAGAGGTATATAAGACAATCATTAACCTTAAGTCACTTATTTTGTGCCTTTAAGTAGCAACGCCATGTACACTTAGTAGTAACGCCAAGGATACACTAGGGGACAAATTCTGCGACACGTGTCGCTAGTGACGTTGGGTGAAGTAGCGCGACGTTGCCGGACTTTGGTCGACATGTCTGGCAAGATCAACGTTGCTGTGGACATAGGGCGTGCGTTGTCGCCTTATAAAATGTCGGGCGAAATCGGCAGGCTTCGCTTGTCATGTCATTATCCTTGGTTTAAAGAAACTCGACCCATTAAATGTAAATGTTACGGAACTAGGTATGAGAATCATACATGAATTGGAGTAAGTAAGCCATTGCAACTCATCAAAATGATTGAATACCGTTGTTGTGTACTAGTCTGTACATCGCCGCTGGGGATATGAAAGAAAGAAGAAAGAAAGAAAAAGCGTTTATTTGCACACCGTCACAAGGTGCAATGACACAAAAAAATAAAATAAAAAACAATACCACCACTTTCATACCTAGCGCTGTAGATTCCATAGAAACAATTCTCCAAAAAGGAAACTACACATAACATCACGCCGTTTATCGCCGAATGGGTAGGTAGAGGTGCACATTACGGCACTTAATACCACTACAATGTAACACTCACTTTTCACTATTTATGTTTTGAGTCCCATGTAATAGGGAGTGAGCCTATTGCCATTACACAATTCCAGATTCCGTGCTACTAATAAGTTTTTTTTTTAAATCCCAGTAATATTTTGGCCGACCCGGGAATCGAACCCGAGACCCCATGCCCGGCAGTCGCACTTGCGACCACCAACTACCAACTTATAAATACATTAATAAATCCCCACTCTTTCACTCGTAAACTAAATTTCTAACAAGCTCAAACACCTCATCACCGAATCCCTGGTTCCACTAAAAACACATAAAACGTGGCAACAGTAATCATCTTGTTGATACAGGATACAAATTAAATAAGTTTCCCTCTGATGGACTTTGATCCTCTTTGAGAGGTAAGCACTCTCTCTTTGTCGTCAGTAGTTCCAACCATGCTGATGTTGTGTCAAAAAATAATGGAGGTTCAGTGTAGCTGTGAGTTTGCAGTCTAAATGAGGAAAGGAATTGTGTTTGTAGCTCAAATGTAATACGTAATGTAAAAAGCGATTGATGATTGCAATAGAACAAAGATAGATTATTTACCAAGATTATTTCGGAAGTGCTAAATTCTTCGTTATAAAATTTTAATATATGCTACTTTATGCAAATTTCTTTAATGTACATAGTTAACCTCAAATGTAAAATCTCATTTGAAGTCCAATAAATACAGTATTTCCATAATCTAATTAAATATTGTTACTTTAAAATACAAAATACATCGATATTTTAAAATGTTGTTAAATAAAAGATTAAAATTATAATACAGACCGATAAACAAACCCAGTGGAAATCTAGATTAAGGCATAAAACGACGATAAACTGTATAATTAAATCCAGTGCCCAATTTGCGACAATTGAAAATAATTTTCAGGATAAAATTCCTTCACCTGTAAAGCGTTTCACGAAATAATTTTAATAAATAATTTGTTAGGCGAATGGCCAAAACATTGTCAGTATAAAGGTAGAAAATCTGATTATTTACAGTTAAAATTCATTCCTTGTGAACCTTTAGATATCAAAGGCCAGTCTATTAGTTTTATAATTTGTAATTAAGTATTAATAAGGATATTTTGCCTTAGCGACCAATTTCTGTTCAGGCAATTTCCTCGCTAGAATGAATCCAGACAGCCACTGATTGTACGCCTAATAAACCTGATTTACATTTTAAATTATACTTTCTTTGGCTTAATGAGGCAAATACAAGTAATAATACACGAGTAAATTCATGAGAAGGACACAAAAAATCTCTATTTGATGTCTGCAATTAGACTTATTTAACAGAAATTACAATTAAAAAATGTATTCCCATAGCCGTTATGATTTTCAAAAATATTATATGTCACATTCAGAACTAAAATTTATAGATGTATATTGTACAAATAAAAACAATTAATGACATTCGCTTTCAGCAACCGATAGACTACACAATTCAACTGACACAGGTTAAAAATTACTCGCAATAAAAAATAAATTATCATCTATACTTATAATAAATTGCACATGAAACTTAACCAGCGAATAGTGAACGTATTGCATTTAAAATACACTTTAAATTACAACAACCTAATAAAAGTCAAAACAAAATGAATAAACTGCCTCGTTGGCCGAGTGGCCGTAAGTGCGACTGCCGGACAAGGGGTCTCGGGTTCGATTCCCGGGTCGGGCAAAGTATTACTGGGTTTTTTAAATATTCTCAGTAGTAGCACGGAGTCTGGAATTGTGCCCGGTATATGGCAATAGGCTCACCCCCTGTTACATGGGACTCATAACATAAATAATGAAAAGTGGGTGTTACATTGTACAGTGGTATAATGTGCACCTCTGCCTACCCCTTCGGGGATAAAAAGGCGTGATGTTATGATGTTATGCAAAATGAATAAACTCATAACATTTCATTAACAAACTCCGCTAACAAAATTGCTATAAAATTAAATTAAAGAAGAAAATAAAAAAACAATATTATGAAATCATACAATTACCGCTGACCGCGTCCGTGGCGAAAGAAACTTTTGAGCAGTTCTGCCAACTTTACGAAATGTTAGTACCTACCAAAGTGCCAAGCTACAAAACTCCTTTCTAGGTATAATAAAGAGCCAGTATTATTATTCGGAATGTTGGCCAACTTCGCGGGCAATTAACAGGGAAACTCATGAATATTTTAGATTTGTTCTTTTGATAAAATAAAATGTTTCAATTAATGTTTTATTTTTCGGTAACTCTTAAGTTTTTGAGTATTTATTTCCCAAAGGTTTATGGGAAGTCTTGCTTATGGTAGATGTAGATATAAATACTTTAAACCGATTTAGAAAAGTCTAAACCTGTTCAAAATCATCACACACTTTTTTGTACTTTCAAACTTTCAAAGTACAAAAAAGTTAGGCAATAAAGAAAACCAAATTATTACTAACTTCCTTGTCAAATACTTACTTGAGTAACCTGTTAACATAGTAATTAGTATAGCCAATGTTACTCGTAGATAATCTATCTTTTGAATGGTGAAAGAAAAAAGGTGGAAGTTTTAAATTTTCCTCTTTAGTGTAGATAATCTACCTAGCCTATTTCCGCACGAAATCGTTGAAATTCTTCTCTATGTAATAATGTTAATGTTCAATAACTAATAACCCATTATATATATTGCACTGCATCATCATTTTTTTTAAAAGCAAATATACGACGAAATCTGTAATTGTATTAATTTGTAGCAACATTTCAATTTTAACTCGTAAAACGATAATATTTTTGTTTTCATACTCACAACGTTACCCACGAGTAAATACAAGTCTGTATTAATTAACACATCTTCCTTGAAAAGCGAGAAAAACAGTGGAAATAACAGTAACAGATGCTTATCTTCCATCGTTTGATATAAATCAGGAGTAGGCTTCATCGCCTGCGGGGGCTATTAGTCCGTAAACTCTAAGACGATAGGAACCTTGGATTTATTGACGACAAAAACTTAGATAAAAGAGGATAATGTCTTTCTGTAGTATGGTATAGTTCTGTAGTTTAAGAAATTGTTCCAATATTTTGTAGCTAGAAGTATTTTTTATGAGATAAAGGAATTGATGGCTAATGGAGTACCTACTAAGTAGCAAGAAATTGGAAACCAATCACGGATTAGGAGAATTAGCAGTACGTTTGACCCGTTAATAACCTCACTCACACGGTGAAACACAACGCAAGCTTTGTTTCACGCCGGGACCTTCGAGACCTTGGTATCACTCCTGTCACAGTCGTGTCAATAAGTAAAACTCATTTTTTACTCATGAATATAGAAAAGCAATTATGTTTATTATGTTGACAACTTTTACTCAATAAATACTTAACATGATTAACACAAAAAAAATACTTAAGCCTTGTTGGCCGAGTGGTCGCAAGTGTGACTACCGAGCAAGGGGTCTTGGTTTCGATTTCCGGGTTAGTCAAACTATTACTGGTTTTTTTTTAAAATCTCAGTAGTAGCGAATCTGGGAATGTGTCTGGTATATAGCAATACGCTCACCCTCTATTACATGGGACTCATAACTTAAATAGCGAAAAGTAAGTGTCACATTGTACAGTGGCATTTAGTGCTGTAATGTGCACCTCTGTGTCTGAGATAAAAGACGTGATGTAATAAAAAAAACTGTACTAAATCAAACAATCATTTCAACATATAGTACAATCTATACTCCCATACACTCACCAGCCATATGAACTTCGCATTTGAATCGACAACCTCTTATTCCTATTCAATTCATTTACTGAATGACTACTCTCAAAATGAGTTTGATACAAACGCGTCGTTTTCTATTTTCGCTGAACATTTTCAACAAGTAATGAGATTCTGAGGCACCTCAATTTATTCCCTCTGAATATCTGATTACGAATGGGTTGAGAGTTTAAATGTCTTATTTTGGGTACCTACTTGGGTTGAATTCCCTTCAATATTATTCGCTATTAGAGTAGGAGGTAATGGGTGCGTGTAATAGTCAACTGTCTCGTTGGTTGAGTGATCGTCAGTGTGACTGCTGCACCAGAAGTCGCGGATTCAAATCCCGGGTCGATCAAAGTTTACAAGAGCTTTTCAAGTTTTCGGATAATTTACAATTGGATCACTCTTTATAACATTTTTTTTTTTTGAGGGGGTAAAATCATCTAATTATTTCTCCATTCTATTATTCAATTATGAGGCGGGAGGGAGTGTCAGACTCTTACTGACTAAAAACCACCCCGTTCCTACTCCTGCACTTCGAGCCGGAGCCCCGGCAACCCGTTAAGTCTTCCGCGGCTCCGTATCGGCATCAGTCCTATTCAGCCCCATCCGTGGTGGTATGATGGCTCTTTGAGGCGCGCGCGGAACGCGACGCGCCGTACACTAGGTTCTAGTTCTGATCGGGCGGCAAGCTACCCACTCTTTATAACATGGGATTCACAACATAACAGGAAAAGTAGCTATATTACATTGTTGATCTGCTGCTCTGTCTAACCCCTTACGGATTAAAAAGATTAACATTGTAATACTTACATTCCAAACTGGTCAGTTTACAACTGAGAGAATGTTACAGTTTATCAAAACATTGTACGATGATATAATGTTTTAGAAAACAACCCTCTAAACGTCGGGACACAAAATTATGTCGTAAAAGCAAATCACTGGTTGGCTTGACCAATTATAGCCAAATTACTGACAGGAAAAAAATATTTCCATGTTTTTTGAACTGTGGAAAGTAATCCGTAATATGTTTTAGTCATATTAGTATTTTATTCTACAGTATTGAGTTTGTTTCATTAAGCGCTATTATCGTAATCGATTCTTCCAACATCTGAAAATCCAATCATTTGTCTGATCTGATCAAAGTTAAGGCTGGACTCAAAGTTATTAAAACATAAAGGCATTGTTACATAATTTACACATGCTCCAAAATAGCGTTTTATTGAGCTTGCTTAAAAATGTTCATAAATCGAACGCCTATTGATTCGTAAGTGAGCCTGAAATGAGTATGCTAATTTTGAGCAACCTTCTTACACACATGCTACTAAATGACAAGTGCTTAATTGAACCATGCTTTCATGCTTGAAATCAGCATTACGTGTAAATGTACCTTAACTCTTACAAAGAACTCCCAATGTCTATGTCATCATTACCACTGTCATCATCATTTCCACCATTGTTATCGTCATCTTTGTACCATAAGAAGTCCATTACTGAACGTACAAATATCTAGTACGTATAACAACCCAGCCATAAGGCGTATAAATTAATTTTCATTTTAAAAGTAGCTACTAATTTAAAAGCCCATCTACTAGTCTTAAACAAAACCATATCCATCCACTTATCACAAACTAACAGCAATTACCACACAAACACAACTAAAACAACAAACACAAGAACCTCTCACAAAGACATTCGCCATTCCCTTTTCAATTGAAATAAAACTAAAATCCTTGAGAACAACACAAGAGCTTGAAACAAACAAAATGTTGGTACAAACAGTCGCTAAATCCAATTTTATTCGGGCACGTAACTACGCTATCATTGGACGACAGTCGCCAGAGCATTATCCTTATACAACTGGGGACCAGCTCACCACCTCGTGATGACTTAGATGTGGGAATTTTTGGAGGTGGCGGTTAGTGATTGGCTGTAAGTGTTCTTGGAAAAGAGATTAGACACATGAATTAATATTGAGTTCTAGAGAGATTGTATTGAGTTTAGTTATAATAATATTCATCAGTGACCAATAGTGACCGTACATTCTTATATGAGTATTCAACTACCTAGTTTTTGGTTAGCTAAAAACCTAGAGTAAACCTTAGATTCAAATATAAAACTCAGTTAAAAAGAACTTCACCATGAATTAAAATATTGTGATTTGACGTTTTGTATATAACTATGTGTCAAATAACTAGGAAACCATTAAGTTCAAAACGGTTCAGCACTCATCTATAACCTAACAAGCATACGCATTGTTATTCGTAACCCTGGGTACCATATAATTTTGCCACATCCACCCAAATCTCTATATTTAAACCTCGATGTAAGATAAAGTTAGAAACCGCGGCTGACACTAAGCTCCGATCCGGAGAACTCGTCTAAATTGATCTACCTGTTGATTCGGATCGCTCGCCGCCTTATGTGAGATTTGTGCGATACACTATTGTGTGGGATTCATTACTCAGATGCCTGTTGCTTTGATATAAATTAATTGTTTTATAGCTATCATGTTCATTGGTTGATAAAGATGTCTGTGGTAATCTTAGTGTCGTATAGTAAAATTAATACGCGATTAGCTGGCACATGCTCTGGTCAATTAAATTCCCGTACGAAAGAAAGGACCAAGTATTAAGCATTTTTTTCCGAAATCAACTTTAATAATTATAACCTTGGATTACTATTATCACTTTCTGTCAACTGAACGAAAGAAATACCAACTACCAGAACCCCAGCAACCAGAAATAATGTGTATATGTATACTAGCTTCTGAACGCGACTTTGCCCGCGTTCCCGTGGGTTAAAAAGTATCCTTTGTGTTTATCCAGACCATAAACTATCCCTTTAGCCGTTATCACGTGATTGAGTAACAAACATACACGCAAACTTTCATATTGTAATATTAGTAATATTTATAGAAAATAAAATCTGGCAAAATTTAAAGCTTACCATAAGAAAAACAACCCCAAAAATATGTTACTTCTATACAAAAATCCTTTTCGTACAAAAGGACCAAAATTTGATCCTTTTGAATCTTCAAAGCTGAATCTGTGAGTATATCTGCTATCATCTCAGATATAATCTGTTTCTCATTATATTTAGTCACAGATGTTTACCTTTCCGTACGGACAGGAGAAGCTTAATTAAAATTGTAAATGTATACTAGAAAATGAGATAGGTGCTCTGGTCCTTGTAGGCGTAAGGTTACCTTATGTTCCTACGCATAACACTTATGAAATTATGTCTTGAACTTTTGGAATAGGTATAGAAAATATGTGTTTTTAAAGTTCAGTTTTTAGTTATATTTTTGTGTTAATTAAGTTTATATATTTAGTAAGCGTATTTGTTGTAGAATAATAATAGTTAGTCGAATATTAACATAACTTTGTATATTCAATTTTGACCCAAACCTATGGTATAAGATACTACTTTATAGATTTTACTTAAACTGTCGGTTTTTCTTCTCCTCTTATAATATCTTCTGATTTATTTCATTGCGGAAACTTGACTAAGTTATGTATGTCCCTATGACGCACCGGACTTCAGTGTTCCGCTGTTTTTCATGGTTTTTTTCTATTGTAGATTCTGGCTTACAGGAGTTGTAGCAGTTTTGACAAATAAAAGATTTTACTTCTTCATTCATCTTCATAACTTTAAGCCTGTCTCCCATGGGGATTGGCAGAGACTATGAAACACCAATTGCTACGATTCTTACATATCTCTTTCGCTTCATCAACAGTCATCAATCTCTTTATACACGCTTTCTCCCCCGGATCAGGTAGCCATCCATCCTATACATGGACAGAGTTGACCACAATTAATTCCTCACCACTCTGTTGTAAGCCAGGTCAATGAAGGCACAGAAAAGATCTTAATTAATTCGAAAATAAACTAAAAGCCAGTGGATCAGGGAGAGTGAAACTTATGGCGCCATTATTGTTTAAGCCAATTTCCAATCAGATAAAGCAAAAAATACAGTGCCAATTTTGTCTAACTCAAATTTTAAGATAGAAATTGAAAATCTTAACTAAAACTCTATTTTTACACCCACGAAGCCACAGTATAAATATTTCCTGCCTATAATTTATTTATATAAGGAAATCATATAATTCGCTCCCTCGACTGTAAGGACCAAAGTCTGGTCACTTTAATTAGAATATTTGATGGCTTCACTCAATGAGTGTTGCAGACGACTATACTGGAAAAGGTTAGAAGTAAGGTAAAGGCACCTAATTCCGCGCTGTTTTTAACATAACACGAAAGAGCATTATAAATTAAGTATTTATCGGACCTTTGTGTACAATTTTATATTTTTATCAGAAGTGTTAGCTATCAAATTTTTGAAAAATATTTGCACTTTGTCAGTAGAAGGTTATTGAAGCTGATAAAATAAATAAAAATATAAAAAAGTCCGAGGTACCTTATTCCGATTTAAAAATCGTAATTCCGATGCATTTGGTTCCTAATTCCGAGTATAAAAATAGAAAGGGAACTATGTAGGGAGAATTATACATGATGTTTAAAAGTCAAATCTGTTTATTTTTTATATTACTTAAATCAATTCTGTTTTTGTTTATTCTAGTTTTATTCTAAACCCTGTTTTTTATTAATATTATTCCTTAATCTTATTAATAATTATTTTTACCTGTGCTACGACCCGTAGTAGCACCGGTAAAAAGGGAAAATACCTAATATGAATATTCTTAAGAGTCTTCTAAAGTCATTTTCTTTAATATAATAAAATAAATAAAATACATGCAATTAAAACAAAACTAAACGTAAAAAAAAAATAATTTTATTATATTTTTTTACAAACACACACTCCAATTTTATGTATTTGTATAGATGATTAGTATTCTTTCAGTTACTAAACGCGTATCTACTAAGCACATAAAATAATGAACACTCTGTATTTAAACAGGGTCTTAACTAACTTCGGAATTAGGTTCTCATGTAATCTTATTCCGACGTAAATACATCGGAATTAGGTACTCATGTAACCTTATTCCGACGTAAATACATCGGAATAGCGTTTTATGATGCTAAATCAAAGTTTCTAATTCCGAGTACTAAAAAGTAAAAGATTTTTTAATATTATGCAAATAAAATAATGTATAGTTACAATATGAAAGGAAAACAAATATAAAGTACATACATATAATAACAGAACACTTATAAAACCTAATGTCTTCACTAAAATCTTCTATACAACGTATTAATAAAGTACCTGTACAAACAATTTTTGACCTGCTATAATTAGTAAATGCGACGCCACGGTGTACCTCGGAAATAGATTATTAAATATATGAGTTATTCATTAAGTCAGAACTAACACATTAAAGTTTATAATCATAAAACAGACACCGAAATTTAAAAAAAACTAAATGTCTTTAAATTTGTTTTTCCGTGGTATACATCGGCTTTTAGGAACACACTAAAATATTTTGCACCTAATGCCGCGGTATTTTAAACACTTATTTTCTTGCTAATTTGCAAATAAAATACTCAAATCTTAAGTGTATTCGATAAAAAATATTATCCTTTCAATATTTCAACCTAAACGAAAACTCGCGTTGTATAAAATTATTACGTAAAACACTATTTGGCAAATCGTAATACTCACGTGCATAAGGTCCCAAATGTATGAAGTGTGCTTTCGACGCCGCTCCCCGCGGCAAAATGACCGATTATTTTACAGTGTGATCATACTAAACTCTCCTTTGTATAAATAAATATGAACAGATAATTATTAATTCATTATTTTATCATGCAGACCATAAATAACTAGTAAATTGCTTTAAAAAACTGTTTTTCTAAATACATCGGAATATGATGCCATTTTTAGAACCCCTCGGAATAAGGTGCATTTACCTTAATTTAATTTTCAATGTAAATGAGGTTTCTTGGTAATTCTAAAAACGGAATTGAATAGGTTAATATTTTTTTGAAAATCTGTTTGCCTTATTAGAAGATCCTTCGATGAAACCGTCGCTATGTTTTGATATTAATAAGAAATGTTTAATTTTATTCTATTTTATTAAATTTACGTACGCTGGTTCCTTTTTTTTGGCATAGCCCATCTATAAATGTAAGGATCAATTCAATTACAATGAATAGATAAATAGCAATATGTCATTGTGTTAATTATTTTTGTGTGTAGGTACAGTGAGTATAAGTTCAATGATGTGCTCAGAAGGGCCTATGTTCCTGTAGGGAATGGAAATTATGTGACAACAACAACGATCAATGTCAATGCAAGGTTAACTAATAGGTTACTTTCTCATTGTTTTAGGATGCTGGGCGGCGTGGGTGGGCGGCACGCGTCCGTGCGCCGGCGCGGCAGCTCCCCGGGCGTGCGCCGATATGCGGCTGGCGCGGCCGCCGCCGACGATTCGCCGCCGGCGTCGCCACGGCCTATGCGTCGCCGGCGAGCCGCACTGGCTGCGCAGGACCACAAAACATGCGCGCTTATACATACGAGACTCAAATTGGGCGACATTATGTAAGTTGGCTTATTTTCAATTGGTTTTGTAGGGAATCTTACTTTTCCTCACAAGGAATTCAATAGGTAATTTCTTTTAAAATAATGAAAAGTTACTTTTACTTTTCTTTTCAACCACTTTCACCAGTATTTTCAAAATGAATCAAAGTTTCGTTTCAGGACAAAAAGTAATATGTACAATAAGTTAACAATTGCTTACATCTTATTTTTTGCTTGGTTTAGTTGAACCAAGTAAAAATCAAGTCATTTTATCGCACTATACTCTAATCTAAACGACCACTAGTATTTTTAAAACAATGTAGCACATGTCCTCATATAGGGCAGTACATAAAATACCCTTGATAAATACCTTACTTATACTTAATAAGCAGACAGTGCAATTTGATCAACAAAAAAATCGAGAGATTATAGATACACACATGCGTGCATAAAAGTCTTGTTTTCATAAAAAAAATGTAGTACGTTGACCCCTTGCACTTCAGACAAGTACCTACTTATAAAATCAATCAAAAAATCTTACCCATTACTTTTATAGTTTTGGTAATATAAACATTTGAATCTCTCCTCTCTTCTCACTGCATTATCGAGATAACATTTGTTTAGGCCTGAACGAGCAAATAATATTTTTAGACAAGGGCCCTGACTAAAAATACTATTTGTATGTTGTGAAAATATAATATTTACCGCTCAATATTTTCGTGAAGACATTTTTGGTGTATCTTATTATAAAACTTAAAAATATATTGTAAAATATTTTATACATGTATAGATATTTTATCTCTTTGTTGTAAATGTTTTATAACAATACTATCAAGTAGTAAGTTAATACCCATTTGCTATGTCTGGCTAAATTTTCTGATGAAACTAACTGACGGATAATTCGTCGTATTTTTTTCCGAAATTCCTAAGACGATACATTTCTATGAAATATAATATTAGAATACTCAACTGTAACGTTATAGGTTTTTGACGTCGACTGGTATATTATGTACGTTTTTCTTATTTTGTTAGTTTCGAAGTTAACTAAGCGTCAAACGACCTCTTGCGGTTCATAGTTGAAGCTTTTGAGGTACAAGACACACAGCGCCTCTGTAGCCAACTCCTAAGCGAGAAATATTGGAACTAAATGTCAACCATGATTCCAGCGCACTCTATTGGGAATAACTTGAATCATATCGTGAAACAATATTGTAACGCCATCTAGCACCAGGGGTAGTTACGGGAAAATGAGGAACTAAAACTGTATTGCAACACCAACGCCACTGTGCGGGAAAAGTCTGAACTTTCTATATCACGAGACCAGCGCCATCATTTCAGTTGGAAATGTTAGGAAACTTTTGTAAGACCCTACAATTTTCAGTACGTTTTCAGAGGGCGCTTAACAAGTTTTGTCTGCTTTTCAAACCATCTAGATGGCGCTAGGGGTAGCAAAAATTTATAGGGGTTGAAGTTCTTTGACTCGCACTTGGCGTACTTGGCCTAATTTCGTATTATGGAGATACGTGTAAGACTCTTTCTTAATAAAGATAATTTTGATTTAACTACACAGAAAAACTGTTAGGTGGTTGCGGCAGTATGATTTTTATTTAAGTAAATTAATGAGTAAATTTAAAGAAATTAAGATATAGATTTCTAAAACCTAGCCTATAAGAATCAGAATCAGCATTGCCCAAATACCGCAACTCTAACAAAGGCCTACTCGTCGAAGTATTTCATTCGATGTTATCGATTGGAAATTCAATTTCCATTCGGAGTCCAAAACAGAAGACAGTCGGATTCAATTCTGTAATAATGGAGTCTCATGAAGTCGTCCGTTCACCACGTTCGGCCAGTGTAAATGGAGCAGACTCGCTTCCTGCCTCCACGTGGCGAGATGCCATTATTGATTTCCGGCGCGAGAACGAGACAGCGCCATACCACAATTTGTTGCACTATTTTCCGTCCTACTCTTTCGCCAATATATGACCTATTTTTATGCCGCTTTCCCTATATTAATACAGCCTAAGTAATTAGGTGAAAAGTTCGGTTGGCGCGATGTAATCTAAACAGTGGTTCGGTTATAATGATGTGTTTGTTTTTTTCTGTATTTAGTTTATGTGTTACGGTTGAACTGCTGAACTATTTCGCGACATTATGAGCGGAATACAGCCTTTCCACCTTTCCGAATTCACTCGAAATCGTAGATTGAATAATGATGAGGTTAACAATTTTCTTTCGCGTCTTAGAATAATCTTCATTTTCGAATGTAGAATTGTTTAATTGATTGTCTATATTATTAAATGTAAATGAAAACTTAACCTATATTAAGAAAAGACTCAATTCGTCTTTCAACACAACAAAAAATAAAATAACTTTTCATGAAAACTCATTAAATAACCCCGAACAATCACCAGTTCTCAGTAATCACCAAAGCGAGCAACAATTGTTGGGTGTACAGTAAATCAAGGGATTACCGGTGGCCAGCGGTTCGACACACCTGCACCTTACCGCTCACACGAATAAATACCGTGGATTAGCACCGCGTTAATTGGACTTATTTTATACGTTATACATAATGTTAAAATGTTTTCATTTTGTATATATTTTATTATTATTAGAGCACATGATTATAATCTCTGTGTATTCTGCATGCTACTATTACCTACTATAAAAGCGATTTTGTGCAAAGGTGCATAGATTTTGTTTTTTTAAACTTTAGATTAGGGACCCCACAATAGGATTTCGCCTGTGTCGTAGGTGCGTTTATAAACAACAACAAGTTCACATACACAATGACATCCACACCCAAAACAACAATTTGTGGATCACACAAAGTGTGATCCGTGCGGGAATCAAACCCACGACACGTTGCACGGCAGCCGGTTGCCCAGCCACCGCACACACCGTGCAGTCAAGTTTCGTCACGCTTACAAAAAGTACTTACATAATTTGCTTATAGTGCGTAAAGCTTGTACACATTCAGAATTAAGTAGAATGAGCCTTGAAACATAGATAGCCAATGTGTTTATGAGATTGGGTAGCGACTCTAAAGACCAAATTTGATTTGAAAGTATAAAATAAACGTTATTTTTTACCACAAATTTATGTACTGCATTAGATAAGTTCATACTGTAGTAAACAGAAAGCAATCACTAACATCTACATTATTTTTACAATCAACAAATATTTTTAGGTCAAACATAAAATAAATGGTTCCAAACAATGCAACTACATCACTTCGGACATTATCCGAGTTTTTATTACTCCGCGTACAGTTCGCACACTTTATTTATGAATGCACAAAAGTAAATATTCACATAAAACGTAATCACTTTTATGGGTCACTTATTCATTCATTATTGGGTACTGCAGTATGTTACAATTGTCGGATTATGATAGTATAAAAGCCTGGATTTTATGCAACGGATAGTTTTACCCATTATGCGTTTACTATGCTAAATAAATTAGTATACATTAAAGATATATTAAACATAAACATAGCAACACGCCTTTTATCCCTGAAGAGGTAAGCAGAGGTGCACATTACGGCACTTAATACCACTATACAATGTACAAATACCCACTTTTCACTATTTATGTTACGAGTCCCATGTAATAGGAGGTTAGCCTATTGCCATAATTATACCGGACATATTTCCTAACTCCGTGCTACTACTGAGATTTTAAAAAAACCCAGTAATACTTTGCCCGACCCGGGAATCGAGACCTCTTGCCCGGCAGTCGCACTTGTGACCACTAATGAGGCAGTAAAAATATGTTAATAATGCTGAAATGTACTTTGGATCATCAAATAGTTGTTAAAGGTTTAACAAATATGTGGGTTGTAGTCATTAGGTTCGCCTAGTGTATTCGTAATATTAAATTCTATATTAGTGATACACAAAGTCGCCAATGTAGTTAGTCAAATGAATTATGATTGCCCATGAGATTAATCCTATAATTAAAGTCGTGTGCAATGAAAAGTCAATGTAATACCTCTACATTGCATATTCAATGAAACGTTATGCACTTTTTCATGTCAATATGCATGTATCACTTTTAAGACCTAAGTTGTATATGATCGACTATACGTAATTCCAACGAATTAAAAAGCATTTGATATACACACTCAAAGATCTAAACTCAATTCCATTGCCACTCCTACTAAAATTTAATTAACAAAAAAAAAAACACTAAAAGAAGAACAACTTAAGAAAAACAAAAGATAGTACATATCACGAATGTTGTCACAAATCAGGGGCGCCGTAAATGAGTGCAATACTTTACCGGGAGGCGATAACGAAAGAGGTTCACAAGAGAACGGAACTCCAAATAATTGAATCTTGAGAAACAATGCGACAAACCTGGATTGTAATAGGGTTACAGCATGAGTAATTAGGTGAAGGAATTTTGTGTTTGATATAATTGTATGTTTGATATTAGTAGAGAAGCGATTATAAAAGTTAATTTTTTTTCTCAATTTATGATTTAACTTTTACATGTGGTGCATTTGCATTTATATTTGATAATGATACGTAAATATAGTAAAATAGCAATTTAATTAATTATCAACTTGTCACATATCAGAATTCTTAAAAATCTGTTACATCTTTTATTTTTAGAGAAAACTATTAATTTGTTGTATAAATAAGCAAAACTTACTAAATACTTCATAACATCACGCTTTTATCCCCGTAGAGATACAATGTAACACTTACTTTTCACTATTTATGACTATGTTATGAGCCCCGTGTAATAGGGGGTGAGCTTATTGTCATACACCGGGCACATTCCCAGGATCCGTGCGACTATTGATATTTTTTTAAAAACCTAGTAATACTATGACGGATCGGGAAGTCGAACCCGAGACCCTTGCCTAGCATTGGCACTTGCGACCAGTCAGCCAACGAGGCAGACTTACTAAATACTTCTCCATAGCTTGCTTTTCTACATTTACGCACGCTTTACGAGTACTACACACGTTAACGTCAATAAATATTGTAACATATTGTAATAAACAACTTTAAGAATTAATAACTTCCTACAAGTGCAAATAATATCTTATAGTTCCAATTTCATAAATCCGACTCGAAGTACCAGGAAAGGACCAAAAATATGACAGTAATTTGAAACAAAGAACCATCATGAAGTCTGTCTATTGTTTATTACATCTCATGAAAAAATCTTATATATAAACAATAGACCACTTCTGTAGATGATAAACAAGTAGATACAGATACTGCAAGCCTACCTGCATAACATAATTTATCAACAAATTTCCAGTAACTGTAATTGGAAACCGTAATCGTTGTGACTGTTCATTTAAATAAATAAATTTAAATACTTGAGGGTTATATTTTAATTTGTCCACTGGAACACCAGAAACACAAACACTCGTCACAAAAATTCGATTTACAAGAAACTAAAACGTCTACGTATTTCAAAATACTGGCTGACTTTCACATCCTAAAGAGTACAATAAACTGCTTCGTAGTTTAAACAAAAATTGGACAAAAATTTCGCTGTTTTTTAGAAAGTACTCAGTATTAATTTATTAAGTACCAACATTGCATGTTTTAGAAAACGCTCGTAAAGCACCCATAGGAATTTTAATTACCACAAACTGTTAGTTCCTTGTATTTATTTTGGTTTTCATTGACATGCAAATGTACTTGGAAATATGGTAAACCTAAGTTTAACATTTTTATCTAATTTCATTTACTTCTCTATACCTGAGTATAAAGAATTTTTATAAAAAATCCGACTAAGTCTTAGAAAATTTATATTTACATACGTATTACATTGCATTTATATAAAAAATTTAAAATCAAATTAATATTAGAATAAAAGTTTTCGTTTTTGTGTGGTATACTTCAGTTAGTACACCTTTATAAGAAATACTTAACACCAATTAAATATTGAAGACACTATAAAAACAAATTGAACAGAATAAAATACGATTTTCTTTCCTACTTCCCTCGACAACACGAAATAAAGTAACAAAAATAATTTCCACAATAAAATTGATGCACCTACAATCTACATTTAAAACACACAATCCAAAAACTGACCTACCATCCCACTTGTCCCGTATTTATTGGGTCATGCAAAAACAAGCACAAACTCCCCCAAAAAGTACTGCACTATAAAGGCCCACGTCAACATGGCCAAAAAACCTACCCCTTTAATTTATGGTAGCGGTAGCTTTGTGTACACGACGTGTGGGAAATTATTTCCCTTTTCACCGTGTACGGTGATGTTCGTGGTCCTATAGTGCAACCGCAGCCTAATGTGAACTGGTCCTTTTTTATTCTAGTGTTATTTGTGCTTGTTCTGACTTGTAGTATGATGTGACAAACTTTTTGCTGCTTTCATCGAGTGGAAGTAGGAGGAAGTCTTCATATCCTTTGTATTAATGGAGTTTTTTTTTAATTAAAAAGCGTAGTTTGACACTTATTTTCATCTATAAAAATGAAAAGTTAATAAGGTGTTATATCTTCCCTGAACAGTTAGACACTACTACACTAGTAGGCAATTAATAGATAAATCATAGGTTGGACCATATCAGCCCTAATTGAGCCAACTTATAATAATTCTCAAAAATAATAACACATAAACTTGGTCCTTTGAATCTTTGAACAACCATTAACCAATCACACTCTCACAAGAACCAAAAATCACATTGAACCAATTACAAGCATGGAACATTTAATTAGTACAAAATTCAATTTCTCAGTACATTGACTGCGCTATGTAAAGCGTCTCTAGCCAGAGCCGTATTATACTTAAGGTAAACTAGACAAAAAGCTAGGGCGCCAGATCACAGAGGGCGCTGCGAGACGCGCATACCCAACTGCGCATAGAGTAACGGCGGCGCCAAAAAGAATGAGGTGCTTGCCCAGGGCGCTCCATAGATTTAATCCAACTCTGTCTCTAGCAGAGCTCAAAGGAGCGTTCAATGCAAATGGGTTGCACTCACGGCGGAGTGAATGAGTAATGTAAACGCTTAGAAAGTGTTGGCGAAGGGGAGTGAAGGGGTTTCTTGCGAGTCAAATTAAACTACATATATGCAGCTCCAGACTCAAAGCGTAAATATGTGCATATTGTTGGAACATTTACTTTTTATGTAGAGTAAAAAGGGTGGAGACTTTTTGTCGGTTTTGGTTTAAATTTTTGTTTGTTAGAGGATGTATTACTTTTGTTTTATAATCTTAGCATATTATTAACCAACTTCTATACATAATTATGTAGGTTTTTCTAAACTAATTTTAGTAAATTCTTAAATAAAATGCTCTTTTGTAACATACTAGGAATACCGAGACATTAATCTAATTAGTTTCGAAAGAAAAAACAGTTTCATTGTCGATGTTTGCAAAACTGTTGAGGTCTACATACTTAACAAAGTATTGGGGAATTTCAAAATTATATGATAAGTCTCCCATCCATACAATCCACTTCATCAATGTACCTAGATTTATTTTAAACATTTTAAAGCAATTTTCCCATACAAGTACAAAACAAATACAATTTCCATCACACAACATTCCAAACTTATCAAAAATAAAATATTGAATTGAACATAGTACACACGGCCACACATCAATCTATACAAAACCAGTTTATCCTGGTGTCGCTTCGCATCGTCTTTCCGCACATTTAACGTTCAGTTTGTACTGGTTATATAAAACTCGATGTGTAGCCATGTGCACCTATATATGTACTAGCAACCAATTACTTAGAAGCCATACTTGCAAGCCTTCCCGGTCCCCTGCAATAGTGTGGGACGAAGAATATGTGATGCACTTAACTTCAAAATAGATTTGCACACTATTCACATCGTCTTTACATGGAACAGATGTAAAATAGCTATCGTGTAGGCGTAAGTTTCTTTATGTTGTTAGTGATTAGGAAACAAGGAACATCATTAACACACCTTTTATCCCCGAAGGGGTAGGCAGAGGTGCACATTACGGCACTTAATGCCACTGTACCATGTAATACCCACTTTTCACTATTTTATGTTATGAATCCCATATAGTAGCGATCGCAATCATAATATACATATTAACAATATAGGTACTATATAAAATTGTATTTTGCACACAAATTCTAGATTTTTTCAATTGCATAGCAATAAACGTGTCACTAATGACAATAAAATGTCGTGGTGGCCCGCTTCTCATGCATTAGGGTGCGGGTTCGAAACCTACCAACGGCAAGCACCAAGGTGATTTTTTTTTCGAATTACATGTACTTTCTAAGATTATTTAAATACCACTGACAAACGGTGAAAGAAAAATATCGTGAGGAAACCTGTGCTTATAATTCCTAATTATAAGTTTGAAATCGCCAACCCACATTGAGTAAGCGTGGTGATTAATGCCTAAACCTTCTACGTGTGAGAAGAGGCTTTGCTCAGCAGTGGGCATTTTTAAGCTGTTGATGTTATACAATAAATATATACATGACTAGCGGACTTAAATGTCGTAGTAGTTGCTATAGTAATCTCTCAAACGTAGTTATGGTAAATATCCTATTATGTACATACCTATTACAATGAACATAAATGCCGACTAAACTTCCTCATATATCCATACCAAACTCCCAATATCTCACAGATACGATTGTACAATGATCCCATGACACATTGACAGGTTCCGACCTCGATTTGATTAGCAAATTTCAACCCTATTTACACTACATCGGGATGCGGTCAGTACCACAATCCTTTGAATAGGAGTAGCCACAGAAAGCTCGGCGCAGTGCACCATCCATTAAAGTTAAGGTGTTGTCACCGTACTTACACAATGCGTAGGGTTAATACTAGAATATTAATACTAAGGACTAAAATCTTGCAATAGAAAGTATAATAAACTTAAGGTTCTTGTGTTGGTATCAGCATCCGAAATAACTTCACTAGAAGACTAACCGACATACTGAAATTACTTATTTAAATTCATACGTGCCTTATCTAATTGAAATAAATGATTTCAAGTTTGACTTTGACTTCGCTGACTAACTTTAAAACGCTTTTTTTTGAGGGCGGAAAATCGTCCAATGACTTCTCCCGCCTGAGTGAGGCGAGGGGGAGTGTCAAACTCTTACTGACTAAAAACCAACCTGTTCGTATTCCTGCACTTCGAGCCGGAGCCCCGACAACCCGTTAAGTCCTCCGCGGCTCTAGCTTTAAAAGTATAAGTTTAATTATATATGTAATTCGTATTTTTATACGAAAATATTCAATGATTTATATTCTAACAACTGCAAGTAATAAATAAACTACAACTAAGCACGAGATAGGTATAATTTTAATCACCAGACTAAGCAAAATACAACATTTGTAAAGATTAAAAAATCTTAAGTAACCTTATACCACAAATCGACAGCGACGTATTGTTTAAGTTCCTCTACCAACTCTACTTTAAACAATTAACTGGATTGTATGCTTATTTTTTATCCAATAGGACTTTATTAAAAAGGTACTCCATAAAACTACTCCATTCTTCAAAATAATTCCCATCTTATATCATTTGCAGTAGGCGCCTAAAGCCCGGGCCGTCTATTGTTCGAAGTTGACACTTTTCTAGGTCCAGAGGTCAATTGCAGCGTGGCCAGGTCACGGCACCTTCTTCTATGTCTCGCTGAAGAAACTGTGCTATCAAAGCAGAAGACATTATTGAAAAAATGTGTTTTTAATAACACAGTATTATGTACTCATACTTTATAGAGAAGTTAATTTTGCCAGCAAAAAAATATAATTAATAATGGAATTATAATTGTGAAGTGACTTCCAAATGTAACACACTCCAGACTCAAACTTAGACAATGTTAAGACAGAGTTTTAGCATAAAACAACTAATCATACTTAGCACAAGTAATTGTAGAATAGAGTATTATTGAGACGTATGGTTTTTGTGACGTTGTGTGATAGTAAGTTAACGATAAACAATAATCTTGTCTTTTTGTCAGTTGTTGTCCTTGATGATCACTCAGTTTTTAACTCTTCTGTTAATACTAAGTTAAAAGTTTAATTTAAAAGCAATTCCCTCGTATCATTCCCAAAAAACCTAGACCATATCCTCTCCAACCCCAAGGTACACTTTCACACAACTTCACAAACACACATTTATTACCTATTCGAATATTGCAGTCAATGACTTAAACCATTTCTCTGAAATGCTATAAAATAAAAATTAAAAAATGTTTCCACCTCAAGCTCCGAGGTAAAAATCTATTAAGTAAAGAAACAGTTTTAAGTTAAATAGTACCTAAGTTGAACATTCAAAGATTGCACGGTTCAAACGTAGCCAGTCGACTGCTGACCCATTTCAGCAGTTAACTTTTTAAATACGTCTGACCTGATACCGGTTCAGCTCCCTTTGAAAGGTAATTAATTTTAGACGATGTATTTTTACAAAATATCATTGCATTTTACAAATGAACTAAATATCGTTAGTGGAAATTAAACCGTAAAGATGAACAGATGAAGTTGTAAAATATTACTCATCCAAGCGGAAGACTAAATCTGGCTGCATCAACAAAATTGCAATACAGTTCTGCCAAGAAACAGTAATAATGAATCACAAAAACATACAGCTTCATCAGCACAAAATCACAAAAACTATCTCCATTAAAACACAAAAACAGCACAATCTCAAAAAACACACAAAACTCAAAAGTCGAACACAAAAAAGTCTCTTATACACGGAACAGAAAAAAAACATCATGAAAATGGCCGCTTACACGGGCGGAGCAACAACGCGTTGCACGGTTGCAATGCATCGGTCATCGACCTCGGTCAGTAGGTCGCCGCCGCCGCCGCAGGACACTGCAACCCCCTTCCGTACTTGAACTTTCCGATTGACGGGGCTGTATAACTAGGTGAACGTTTGTAGGGAATCAAAAGGGATGTTCGTGGAATTGAGCGCTGGAACAACGTTATAGTAAATAGTAGTTTACGTTGCGTTGAGTGAAGCTTGCAACAACGTTTCGAATTATTTTTAATGAGATCGTTTTGTTTATGTTGTGTGTTTTTGTTATTTATGTAGGTGTTTATTTTTGTTTTGTTTGATTGTTCATTAATTCGATTTCATTTAAAGCCTATTTTAATAAATTATTAATATAATGTTGTAATGATAATTAACACAGCTTTTCTTTTTTTATTATATTTTAATATCACTGTAATTTATTTTGTTTACTAAGAGAATACTGCAATTTAACAATTCAAGGTTTGCGCTATTACTCAAAATGTCTTAATATTCTAAACTTAAAATGGTAACTTAATTACAACTTCACAATTTATACCTAATACTACCTTAACGAAAAATTACGAGGTACTCACGTAAATATACTGAGAAAAGCTCTACTAGTTTCGAGCCACAGAGGGACTCTTCTTCATGAATAGCGTGTTCGATCGCGGCGATGTCGCAGACTACTGCTCACTTTTTATCGTTTACGCTCAATTCGTATTCGTATCGTTCTCAGTATAGGTGAGAAATTCGTAATTTTTAGTTAATCAGTATTTTTTAGATAATTCAAAATGTGTCATATCTAATAACTTAAACTTACTTACTTACTTACTTCAAACAGTCAGGTAAATAACTCCATGCACAACATAACTGAGTTACTGAGCACTCATCTGTTATAATTATTAATTATTGGATGCTATCCCTTACTCCTCAACTATACGATTGACAGGAAATCGGGTTAGTGTTGCATCCTCGCGTCTCGTGTGCTCATTCAATTGGCTGTGTATAATATTATTAACATAGGTAATAGTTCCTCTAATTTATTCTACAGGTGAAGTTGAAGCTAATGTGAAGTATTTTGTTTTACTTTTTTTATTACCAACTTCTATGTATGCCTCCACAAACAAACGTGATTGGTTTAATTTTTTTTTTCATTTGTTTCCACAGTAATGTAAGTAAATGCAGTTATAAAAAATAAACTAAGTAACAAAATATGTGTTTTCAAAATGATTTTTTGTCATTTATTATTAGCTGTTGCCCGCGACTTCGTTCGCGTTGAATGTGAATTTTAGAACATAACTTCTTTTAATATTAATTTTAATAAAATAAAAGTAACCTATGTCACTCCTTAGTACATCAGCTGTGTGTCAATATAAGCTTGCAAAATCAGTCAAGTGATTCCAATGATTAGCCAGTACAAACAGTGCAGCCAGTACACAGACAAAAATTGTGTATAATGTTATTTTGGTATGTGTTGTAGGTATATTCATATGCATGTAGTAAAAAGCGGTTGTTTTAATATTACAAACAGACACTCCAAATTTATTTATCTGTATAGATAATATTATAATTTCTGGAATTGTAGTCTGTCGGATAGAAGGAGGCCTACAATATCAAGAAGCTACAAGTACACTATATACTAGAATTTCTCTCTGAAAGAACAGATTATTGCAAGCGTTGCAGGCAATTCAAACTCCGTTTGACGACCACGACATAATAATGCAGATAAAAATATTTAGTACCTTTTTCACTTTATTGCAAAGTAAACATAATCAAACTTCATTTATTACACGCATACATATAACTAACAATGTTTAACCACTAATTATTATGAACAATTTGCGTAATGGACTGTAGTTGTACGCAACAGTATTGCGTGACAACCCTACGTTTATGCTCCCGTAGGAGCCCTGAAGAATTGTGAACTCATGCCGGTGTAATGGATTGCCATCGATGCGATGGAGCGAAAGTTTTTACTTGAATTACTGGTAAACTGACTACCTTGTTGGTTTAGCAGTTGCAAAACTCACTGTTTTGGTATTTGGATAGACTCTGTATTACTATTGCTTATAGTACGCGCAATCAAGTATCATATCACGATTATTTTACAGGTATTGTATTATTATGTTGTTGTTAATTAATCACGATACTTATTCTACAAATACAATGTAAGCATACAATCCATTTCAAAATATTAAAAATATGTTCATTATCCTCATCTGCATCAGCCGGTAAATGAGCAGACGGATCACCTAAAGACCAATCGGCGTCACCCATGGATACCTGGAACACCAAAGGTGTTACAAGTACGTTACCGGCCTTTTGGAGATTAGAAATTTGAGGATTGTTGGGGTTTTAGGGATTGTGGAGATTGGGGAAGTGGGGAGGGGCATTCGTGCCGAAGCACGGATCTCCCACACTTAACCCGTCGAGCGTCCGCGTTACTTATGATCCAACGGGTGCACACGTGACATTCGGAGCATTTTTTCTTATGATCCACCGGGTGCTCATAAGGACGCTCGAGGGGTTAAGCATAGAGGTAAATTATATCCCTCTTTAAACACGTCAACACTCTCATAACACACACAACACTAACAAAACCTTTTCTCTAAGATTGCACATAGTGTAAGAACAAAGCAGAAACATACAGTACCCTAAAACAGCAGTCCAATACAGCCTACGTGAACAAAGAGTCGCTTGCAAAGTGCAATATTCGTTGTACACAGATCTCCGAAATGCAGCATGGATGGTAAAAATATTTTATATCACTGTAACTTCTTGTTCTCTAAAATGTTATGTACATTGATGGTTATGATTGTGTTTGTGTAGAAGATGTGTGAATTGGACGTGGAATGTATTGTAAAATGCGAATATTGGTGTTATTATTGCTCTAATTTTGCGTCTAAAATGTAACGTAACTATGAAATGGAATTAAACTTGTATTGAAATTAGTGACCAGCGAATTTCCTTGATTGTCTTCGTATTCTCCTCTATACATATGTATGCTTAAGCAGATTGTTTGAGTAGATAAAAGTAAACAAGTAACAAACGAACTTACTTTAACATTTAGAGATAATAAACTTGTATTTGTCAACTTCAACATTGACAGTTTCATATGTTTTAATAATACACTTAAATAACAATATTATTATACAACTTCAAATTAACCTAAGGAGCTAATAAAAAAAAATATAAAAGAAAAACGAAATTCCGTCTGATAGACGTCAAAGAATTTATCCTGTCAACCATGTCCACTCACTGTCGCAATGTAGTTGAAATAAAAATTATCATAATTTAACTCAAAAGTTCAAATATCATACCAAATATTTAATAGAAAGCATTTATGAAACTTTTTTTTAATTGAAAAATACTTTGAGGCTCTATGTAATGTAAACTGGGACCCCTTTTAATCGTGCTGCAAGGCTCGCGTCTAACAGGGTACGTTTGTGACCCACTCTACTTTAGCTCAGCGCTGGTCAAGTACCTCTGGGAAGTTCGGGATTTGGAATACTGGTATAATTTACGATTAAATAGAGACTGCGTCGTTGGCCGAGTGGTCGCATGTGCGACTGCCGGGCAAGGGGTCTCGGGTTCGATTCGATCGAAAAAAATCTTAGTAGTGGCACGGAGTCTGGATTGTGCGCGGTATATGGCAATAGGCTCAGCCCCTATTACATAGGACTCATAACATAAAAAGTGAAAAGTGGGTGTTACATTGCACAGTGGTATAATGTGCACCTCTGCCTCTTCGGGTCGATGATAAAAAATGTGATGTTATGTTTAATAAATAGAGAATTGTATATTGAACCTCAACGATTGAGATAGTTGAGAATTATGTAGCAATGAACTCTTGCTTCTTATTTAAAAAAATCTGCATTTAAGTCCATTGTAGGTACTACTGGTTCGGCTTAGAGAGAATTCCCGGATGAGAAAAGTATTATTGCACTTTTTAATTTTCTCTGTACTAACATATAGTCTGGTGTTGTATGGCAGGTTTATGTTTTATACAACTGATAGAAAACACGCTGAAAGAAAATAAACCTCTACTTGCCTTTTTACTAAAACAAAGTCTGATATTTGTTTGTCTGATTTTTATCATCTAAATTAAACACAGGATTTTTTATAAAACCGCACTAAAGTGATGAATCATCGTTATTTTTATAAACTCCCCCATGTTTTCAGCTAGATACTTCATATTCAGTTATTATCTAAATTCATATTGTCCGATAACGATGTCCTATTAATTCAAAATAATGATAGCGAGCACTGATTAATCTGAACATCATTTTTAGTATGAAACATAAAGTAATTATGGCCAAAGGTCAAACAATACTGTGTGGCTGATTACTTTTTTCTAGAAACCAGTATAATTAGGTATGAATCAAAAAAGTCTTCCTCGTATATTGGATAATATTTCCAAGTATTTACATTTTGCAGAAATAATGAATTGACTCACTTTTCCACTAGATTGGTACTGAAAAAAGCCGTCCTTTAGATATGTGTGTGTAATAGTGACGTACTCGTCACTATTCAAGTAATTGTTAAATCGTAAATGCAACTAGTTCGGAGTCAGTCGCTTAATCAGGCAACTACTCCTATAGTAATGTTATTTACATTGAAGAATATTCTATAGGAGTACTCACATCCCACAGGCTGAAAATGTGTAAAATAACAATAGATGGAATACCAATAATACTAAAGCAATTACTGACGTATTACTGTCCTTAAGGTTATTTTCTTTTTCGATCACTTTGACTGGATTTTAGTGTTACATTGTTCTCGCACAATCCAAACAGCAAAACTATGTAACTAGTAAATTGTATTGTGAACCTGATTGAAAAAGAGTAACCTAATAAAAAAAAAGAAATAAAAAAAATCCTAATGTGGGGCAACGTTTTAAAAAAAAAAAGAAAAAAAAAACCTATGGAGTTTCTTGCTCGTTCTTCTCCATAGGAATCTACGCCTTGGAATGAGCAAATAGCTTCACTTTAAATTTTTGTTTTTGTTGACGTTCAAAAGTGCCATTCTGGCCTAATTGAAATAAATGATTTTGACTTTGACTTTGACTTTAACGGTGACTGTGACTTTTTTAATTAGTTTAATATATTTACGAAAACTATTGCGAAATACTGATCTTCAAGTTTCAAACGATAGATAATACTTGCATACCAGGTCAGATGCTGGCAATTTATACCTATTAGCTGAAGCCTTAAAAGTAGCGATTGTTGCAATGCTTCGTTCGCGCATTATATCGCATGCACAGTAAACTAGGTGACGGCTAGCAGTGTTCTAATACTTTGTTAAAGATAATTGTGGCTTTTATAATAACTATCATGAGACATGCTGAATTGACTAAAAATTAGTTTAGTGACGAAGTCTTAGTAAACGATTTACTCACGCTAGTAGGAAACTCATAAGGAAGAGTCTTTCTGTGACTCGAAACTAGTAGAGCTTTTCTCTGTATATTAACGTGAGTGACTCGTACTTTTTAGTTAATTATTAAGATTGTTTAAAATTAAATGCTTGTGGACATCGTTTTGTTTGCTTAAAGATGCTAAAATAAAAGTAACGTCCATTTTTCATAGGTTCTGTATTCACCTGAAAAAACAGGCGGTGAGCTGTTTAAAAAATAATATTCTCTTATATTATCATGATACCAACTTTAATAGAAAACTGCTTCCACCATCATTTTTTTCAAATAAGTAAGTATTAAAATTCAGTTATTAATGTTACTTGAACTTTTTTAAGTAAACTCTATGATAACCAACGTTATTTAGTCAAACATCTCTACCATTCTTTTTTTGAAATTTAGCTTAAAATTTTGATTCACAACATCGCTTCGAGATACTTAATTTAAAACCGTGTTTCAAATGAAAACTGAGAACAAATGAGAAGCATAATTTATAATGTTCCTCGTGCGTATCCTTTTCAGCAAAAATAGGTTACTATGTGACTCGGAAAATGTTTTCTCGACACATTAGAAGAGAAGTTTATATGAAATGCAGCGATAGAATTATTTATTTATAAGTTTCAACAACGAATGTTTTATTTTGCATAATAAGACAAGAACACACAAGATAATAATAACTTATATTTCGTAGCACAGGAGTTTGTTATTAGTTTAGTAATATAAAATATATATTGCATGTATAGTTCGTAGCACAGGAGCCCGTAGCACGTAGCAATTAATTCGTAGCACAGAAAGACAAAGTGCATAGTTCGTTGCCCTACACAAGAATTTTATTATTTTACTTTTATATTTCTGTCTCGTGAGTACCTTTAGACCCCTACAATTTCAAGTACACGTAATTATTAGCTCTTATCGTATAGGCAATAATGCATAGTTCTTTCTTCGTAACACTATGGTTGTAGCGCACACCGTAGTTCGTAACACAAGAAGACGTACCGAATAGCTATGTAGCACAGAAAGTCGTAGCCCGTGATTGTTGGCTCGTAACACAGCAAGGATTATGTAGTGTAGCATACAGTTCGGAATTCATGACACTGGGGTCGTAGAGCATAGTCTCGTAGTTCGTAGCACTAGGAGATGTACCGCGTAGTAATTATGTCGTAGCACAGAAAATCGTAGCGCATAGTTATTAGCTCGTAGTACAGCAGGGGCAGTCGCCCATACTTGCTACTTCGTAAAGGTGTTTGTCTAGACTTATTAGTTTAATGGAACTGAGATGGCAATGCGTAGCGTAGCACAAGGCTGTACATAGTCTGTATACAAGAACATGTAGTGCGAAGTAATTTGTTCGTAGCACAGGACGAAGTATTTCCTTCGTAGCAAAGCGATTCTCGTAGCCCGTAGTTCGTAGCATAGAAGCTTATATTGCGTAGTCGTTATTTCTAGTCCATAGTCCTTTACTATCAAACAAAGCCGTTATGCGTTCGTATCAGGTATTAGTACACAGATTATGATGAGTTCCCGGGCTCGTAGCATAGTTACCTCTGTAAACTGTACTCTCTCTGTACTACGGAATAATTATTTTCTAGCAACCACCACTTTTTTAATATTTATGTATATTAGAAGACACTTAATCCCGTACATAAAATTTATAAAACTTACGAGCATTGGAAAATATTAATATAAACTGTATGGATAAGGCTTGTAAACAATTTTTTGTAGAATTTACTTTACATTGTAGCAACAGACACTGTGTAGTTTGACGCGAGATGAGATATCGGGCCACCACGTGCACCGTGTTTGAAACACGGTGCAAACAATGTCAACTAACTTTGATAACTTGGGCTCAAAACGTACATAATAAACGGTAGCTTTTTGGTGCATTATCTATTAGTGACGTTTGTTACTAAATTGTATCTTTGAGCTAATAATGTATCGTAGGTATAGGTGACAAAGTGAGGTAATTTTTTTTAAATAAAAACAGTATTATTACTTATACATACTTCTACTATCGTGACACCATATAATGATATGGTTAGGCAAAGACAAATCAACACTAAATAATAATTTTGCTTCATCTGCATTTATCAATTTCTTGCTTTATTGACCAATACTGCTTTCTACTGCTAACCCAGTACACTCATCATACATAACAGAACCTAGTTACCTACATAACAAAGTTCTAAATTAATGACGCATAGTAATGTTTACAGTAGGTGGTCAGACGAGTGATAAGACCTTGACAAATGTCAAACATAATGGCTTTTCTTTCTTAGAACAAGTAAACACCTTCAAATTTCTTAGAAGACTTACTTGCAATCTTCCATCAAAGTGAATCAGATTTACTCGAACTCCGATGTAATTTCGATATCTTAGGTTAACATGATGTAGTGACGTCGAGTGTATATATTAAGGACGCACTTGGCTTTAAATATGGAGTATCATTTGGTGGTAAGGTGCACTTAATATATGTATATGTATGTATAATATATATATTCATACAAACTTTCTCAGAAACAGTAGTGTTTCTGGGGTTACAAAATCTAAGAACCTAACATTTTTTTTCGACTGAAGGACTTTTTTGAATTTTTTATATGTATAACTGTCGTTTCAAATAAACATAATATTTCTAATAACAGTAGATTCGATAGATTTATTATACAGCAATAAACAGAGGAGTTAATTGGAATTACAAAATGTAAGAATAAAAAATATTTTGGGCTACGAAAAATAAACAAACTCGTAATACCACCATGTTTTTAGGAACTGAACCCACTTGTAAGCAGCTTGACAAAGATTGTTAGATATCAAACCTGATAGCTTTTCTATCTGTGAACAAGTAACCTTTAGATTTTCGCAGAAGACTTACTTGCAGTCTTTAGGTAAAATGAATCAGCTTTACCTAGAGATTCGCTTTAGTTGTAATGTCTTGAATAAAATTGACATTCGATCTGATTCCCGGTAGGATAGAAAGTGGGGTACTTACGGTATAATAGGTAGAGAAAATATTCTTCTGCATATTATACTGTTGGTAGTACTTTGAGGTATTTTAACCGATAATCATACAAATACGTTGTCTGCAAATGTCATACTCAGATCCTTCAATAAATACTTAACGCTGAAACTGTTTTGTATTAAATTCATAGCAGCACAAGTTCCCTAATGGGTTAAAGTTAAGCAAAGCTCCAAGTTTGATAAGATAACCGAGCCGAGATCCTCCGTAGGTGTTGTATACATATAAGATGATGAGGTGTTAGGTAGCAGGAGGAAGGATATCCTGCATCGTATTGTGCCAGATAGAATCTGTTTGGGTTGGCACACTCGAGCGAAGTCGTAAAAATTTGACGACGCGGCGACGAGGTGTCTCGCTGCAAGCGAACCACCTCACATACCAACATCTACCTATGTATATGTAAATAGTAATATTAAATCAAGTTATATTCTTTAACCACTGAATCACTCAATGGGATCAAAACTGAACAGTGATATAGTGACACATACTCCAATACTAACAGAACTATGACAAGCCAACGGCGCGTATAATGGAGAGCGGCTTCGTTACGTCAATCAGACTGCGTGTCGAGTTTATTTACACTTGTCAATCTGGCTCCGGGTGAGAGTGCACAGTGACGACCTTTCGTAAGGTGCAGAATCCAAGTGTACAATCGATAGGTAGCGTGTGTTGTGTTGCGTGGGCGGTGTGCGGTGTGGTGCCGGTGCACGCGGCTGCAGGCCGGAGGCCGAAGGCTCGGTCGGCGCGGTGCGGCCGCCGGCGGTGCGGGTGTGCGCGCGCAGCGGCGGCGGCGGCGGCGGGCGCGGGCGGTGCGCGGGTCAGTGGCGTGCAGCGCGCGCCGCGGACGCCCGCACCGCAGTGTCGAGCAGGAGCCCGCCATGCCCGGCCCGCGCCTATCCCGCGCCGCCTGACAGCATGGCCCACCCGACCGCCACCATCACACGCAGCCACGCTCTGACGACGGTACGCATCAGTGAACGTATTTTGACAAACGTGACCCCCAAACCCGCAGCGGGATCTCTTCCCCCATCCTCGCTCTACGCTACCCTCGATCAGTGACAGTGTTACCCGAGTCCAGTTAGCCAGTGAGGGTCGGTCAGCGCAAAGGTTTCGTCTCAATTCGATCGTCCGCAGACCGAAAGGAGTAGGCGCGAGTGGTCGCCTCGCGCCTCGCTAGATGGCGCCGGGAGTCGCTCCTGCGGCGAGCGCTCTCCGCCCGCGCCCCGCCGTCGCCGTCGCCGCCTTTTGTTTCGCGCCGTTCGTGTACATAAAATAATAATTGGCAGGCCGGTGGTGAGCACCGCCGCTCGGCGCCGAGCCGTCGCTGACGTCAGCGGAGCCCGGGCTCGCGCCCCAGCCGACGGCCCGGCTTCCCCGACCTTCCGCCACCGCCGTCTACCACTCGCTCGACACACGACACTGACACGTCAGGCTCTACACTAACCCTCCGCCCCTCTTACGTGCCAAATCCAAAACTAGACGTTCACGTTAAATTGACTGAATTTTGAAGACGTTTACAAAATATTCTGTAACTTTAGTACAATCGCCGCGTATCTGAAGGTCCGCGTCGGGTACGAGCGATATGATAGCTATGACGCACCGAAAATGTGTAGGTTTCATTCATGTAACCTACAACGGTTGGCAATTGATCTGCACCTAGCAACAACGACGGCGGCGGGGGCGACCATCTTCTTGAGTCTTTAGCTAATGTTCGGTGGATATATTGAGAAAATGGCGAGAATTGAAGCAGTACATAAATAGTCGTGGATTCATTTAGTTAAAGGAGTGCGGTGGGTGCTGAGTCGCGCCGCGCCCATGCCCCTAACTCTGGTGAGTGATAGATTGTAAGGCTTCGTGCCGTGCCATTTTCACGAGAAATACCGCGTAGGTGTTTTTATCACCCTAAGCCAATAACTTAGATGTTTCGAAACAAGCCTGGACGAGGTCTATTTGTATTTACAATATTGTCCCCGTTGATACGTAATGTTGTGTTCGCAAGGACTGCGTGTATGTTGTGCTATCGCTGTAGTAATTATTCAGCCATTCTACGGCCAATTAATTTAATTATAAACACCATCCCTCCTTTATGTAATTCACTAAAGTAGTTATCATGGGTGGCATAGTTTTATACATACAAGGACATGGATGTTTTATTCATCATTTTAATAAAATTGTTGGCTGAATAAAACGAAGTAAACGTTTGAGCATTATTACCTAATGAGGTGATGGAGCTTCATAACTTAATGTGTTCGGACAGAATGGATCAATGAACATATTTTGACAGATGAAGAAACAATAACCTGTTACAAAATGCATTGAAAGATTCCAATCTAGAATATTCTATCAACAAAACATATATTTCATATAACAGTAACGCGCTATATATATCTATATACCTGTAATAGTCCTAATCATTATTATAAAGGAGCTAACTTCACGGCTCTCCAAAAATGTTTCTAAGATTCGTCCAAAGATGGCGGTAGGATAGCGAACGAAAAGAACACGGGCGACGACCGAAAAATATGTGATTTTATACACAGAAATACGTGGAAAATGTTACTTTAAATTCGGTGTATTTAAATGCATTTTTCAGTGACTTAACCTCAATTTTCTGTGTACAAAGTTCTGTGATGATGTGACCTTTATTATTTTCAGCAAACTGAACATTCTATTTCTATAGTAATGATTTTTGTAATTGTTTAGCTTTGTCGTCAAACAAGTATAGGTCGTTTTTGTATTTATTAGGTATAACCAAACTAATAAGTGCATTGGACGATGCGATATTGTTATTCTTTCAGTTTTGATTTTCTTTTCCGCTTATCAGTTTATGATGCTTATGAGTATTAGTTTTAGTAAAATGTGATTCACATAAACATTTTTTTTTTGCAATATTTATTTCTATATCTTTCAAGTGGTAAAGGACCGATATTTCAATCATCAGTTAAATAAATTTTAACTGTAGAATGAAATTGACATTTGACCGTTTTTAATATGGAAGAATTGTAAAATGATCAAAGTTATTTCTCAGTTAAAATTTATCTGGCGGTAGATAAATCGGTCCTAGAACTAAGAAGAAAGAAAGAAGTAATCAATGGTATTAATATTTCTTTGGATATGTATTATACAGAAAATAATTTCCTTACAATACATTTCATCTCAAAACCCATTACATGACAGGCATATAATTTTAATCCATATTGGTATGAGTAGAAGAGTACGTAGTAAAAGTGGGTTGTGTTTACTCAATAGGTGTTTATACTATCTTAAGAGCAATTTCCTGGTGATTTTCTTATTACATTACATAATGTGACCCTTCTATTATAGGATATTGCCCTTATCCCAGGTTGTTTGGATGCAACAAAATATGTCTTTTTTGTGTAGTTTCTTAGCCTAACACAAACTCTTTTTAACTCTTGTCTCTGATTACTCACAAATTCTAAACTTTACACTAAAGAAGAAGTTTCTTTTCAAATGAACAATGTCATAATTTTAGCAAATAGGTCAATCACATTCTATACATAACTATATGACAAAAATTATACCTACATTGTATTACCTATAATCCAGTAATAAAACCACAACTCCACCTAACATTCAGTTATTTACAGTTCCCAACTAAAATCTAAAATCAAACAGCTATTTTGATATTCAGCTTTGAAATGCCTCCGAAACCAGCGTTTTAGTCGACGCTGGAATTAGGACAAGATATAACCTTTAGGAATTGGGTCAGTTAAGTGCTACAAGTATATTGTCTGTAGAGAAAGTCGAGATCGCTCGTTTAGCGGCTCATCGATTATGCTTCCGATTTTGAAGTTCAATAAATCGGTTTCGAAATTATGTACGGGGCGTCGGTCATTGGGTTTGGGGTTAATGTGCTTGAGTACATCTTGCTTTGATAACACTTAGATGTAGGTGTTGTAGTAGTGTTAGTTACTGAGAAGTTAATTTGGTAGATATGGATTTAATTGAAATAAAGGCTTCTTTGAAAATCTAGACAGAAATCTCAAATAAACGTTTTCGTATACATAAAACCATACGCTAAACTTTTCTTACCAAAACAGGTTTTATTAGTCCATGGAGATATATATATATATAGATAGTTGGTAGGCCTCAAATATGCGTTTCTCTCGTAGCTTTCTGCCTCGCACAGCAAAACTGTGGAATGATCTGTCGTCGTTTTTCGAACCTATCAAACATTCAAGAAGAGAGAGTATTCCTTTTTAGAAGGCTGGCAACACACCTGTGACTCCTCTGGTGTTGTAGGTGTTCATTAGCGGTGCCGATCGCTTACCATCATCATCATCATATATTAGAGCTATTTTCCACAAACCATTTTAAAAATAACTTTCTAAAACAATTCAGTTAATATTATAATGGAGTCATTTCGTAAAACTTTAAATGTTATGCGCCATAACTGATCTATCAAAGTCAAAGTCAAAATCAAAATCAAAATTTTACAAACTCTAATACTCTAATATCTCTATAAGTCACTAACCAGAATTCTCAATAACAATATCTACTTTTAATAAAGATACGTACAATAACTTGTTTCCTTACCGCCGTACTCAGAGTCGTTCTACGTAACTCAGTCCTTAGCAATTGTTTTCGGAACAAAATGACTACTATGGAATATAAGGAATAAACTACATACAGTTAACATAAATATAAATAAACATTGTAATGAATTTAAGGAAAAAAATTAATTATTTAAAATGAATATCATAACTTATTTATGTGATAATATTATGAGTAATTTAATTAGATTATATTTTGCTCTATATGTTGTCGTGCCCTAAGCGGGTTTCACGCTGAAACTGTACCCCATTATGCAACACCTATTGTACACATGATATAAGTCAATAAAATTTGAATTTGAATAGTTTAAGTACTAAATATCTCTGAGTATCGCAGTTAGTGGCCTAAATAAATAATGAATATCATTCCCCATTCACTGATGAAACAATAAATAAACCTATAACTGCATATACAAACGAAAATTGCAATTAAGTGCACAAACAACCACGTTACAATGTTAATTAAAATATTTAAATAACTTTGTTTTATTTTACAATGTAATATTTATTGTGTTTGTTGTAGTCCTTTTGTTACGTTTATGTAATAATTTGGAAGGAAATGTGTTTTAATAATTGTATTTCATAATTGATAGTAATTTTAAATGTAACCGAATGAAATTTCTGTTGCTTTAAATTGCTGTTAATTAAATTTTAACATAATAAAATCAGAATCACAATCAGAAGCATAATCAAAATCAGAATCAGAATCAAAATAAGAATCAGAATCAGAATCAAAATCAGAATCAGAATTAGAATCAAAATTCTGATCAGATCATAATCAGAATATTTATTTGTCTATAGGCATATATTTAATATTTTGCACAATATAGCAGCACAAGGCGTACTTGATGCCTAGCGCAATCTCTGCCAGTCTACCTTAGGGTGGTACAAAGATATGACATGGTAGGTGTTAAAGCTATAATGCAAAATGAGTATTAATTAAGCTAACATAGGTACATATTTTATAAAACTATAGTGTATAAACAACATAAATAAAAATATACACTTCAACATAATATATATACACAACTCTTACTCAAAATCTCACTAATATTATGAAAGTGAAAGTTTGTGTGTATGTATGTTAAATTGTTACTCAATCATGTCAAAATAGCTGAAAGGATCGGGGTGACATTTGTAACTGGTATAGAATATGATCTAATAACACATAAGCCACTTTTTATCCCACTTGAACGCTAGCGAAGCCGCAAGCAGACGCCAGTTTTTTAAGTATCTTTTCAAAAACATTTGAATAATAATTTCTATAACAATTTTCCTATTTTACCAATCACTGGATTTTTTTTTTGTATTTTCTGTACGTTAATTGTTTTGTATAATAAAAAAGAAACATATACATTCACTGTGACTACCTTTATAATCAGACTTGTCACTTATCACCTACCTAAACCTAACTTAGTTTACTAAACAACTTCATTATATCTTATTTCTTCATTGTAGAACATACTTGTTAATGGAGTTTCTTGCTCGATTCTTCTCCATTCGAATCTACATTTTGAAATGAGCACCTAGTTTCACCTAGCTCCACTGACGGTCTAACTGATAGACTATTATTTATTTTATATTTGTTGACGTTTTGAAAAGTACCATATTATGGTTTAACTCGTCGAGTACCGGTTTTATAGACACAATTAAAGAACAATAGGTCGCGGTCACCGGTGACCGCTTGGTGCTTGACAGTTTAATTGAAATAAATGCTTTAACTTTGACATTTACAAAAAGCACTTTTACAATCCATGACCATCCTCACCAAAATTCACACTTCTACGTGGTCAACAAGGACAATCAATGTAGGATAAAACAAAAAGATTGGAGTACAGTGATATACTGACACTGAGGGAGATAAAATTGCAGGATGTGAACTATCATTGCATGTTCTACGAGTGTGGATCGTTCATTGTCGGTCACTTTGTTGTATTAAGAGATATACAGGATGTGCGTTACTGGTGTCAATTTGTAAATTGACTGGGGTCAGTTAATGTCGTTTAAAGGACGAAGGGATATTGTGGAAAGGGGTGAATGGGATTATATTACGAATTAATAAACCTTTAAAATTTGATACAACTGATTTAATAAAACTTTTTTTTTATGTTACCTAAATATTCTGTTATAAAATAGTGCCTAAAGTAAAGACATCTGAATAAAACACAACATTGTATAAAACAACAAATTAATTCAATTATAAATCTCCACACTGAAGCATAGTTCTATCCCTGTCTTTATCACACAATCACTTAATACACAAGCAAGAAAGAGATACCAACATCTGAACCCAAGCATAAACTCTGTTTTTGGTATCTCGTGTCTCGAAAATCTGTCGTAAAATGGTCAGCTCCGGTGCCAAGTTTGTCTTCTATAGAAACATTCATAATATTGGGTTTTGACTTGCTAAGAGTACGCAAACATACCTACTTACTTACTTATTCAAGATATCTGGAGACTGGCCAGGTTTCGTTAACTCGGTCAATTTCTTGCTATGTTGTTTCTTGAACAATGACTGGAGGATAATATGTATGCTTTGTACTGCTTTGTTATATTTTAGTAGGTAGGTAATATTTTTGCCAATATACTGACCTTATACAATGTAAACTTTAGATTTTATAATTGATAACGTCTTATTTTGGTATATTGGTCATAAAGTTTATAAGTTTATTAACTGATAATATTTCACTTGAGCACTCATCGTTTTCCTTCATCTTTTGATTTATAGATCTTTTCAGTGGTAAATAGGTTTTTCAGTAATATAAGACCTTAATACCACTCGCGTTGTGAACAACGTGAATTTGAAAAATTCTATTCTAATAATTGTAGCCACAGAAATCTTAGCTGGACTCTCTGAAATTTTAATATCATGTTGTATCGAGTTTAAGAACATCCTGTATTGTGTGGCCGTAAGTCACATCTATTTCGTATCGGATCGGAACCTACTCGTGTTTTGACAGTTGCTACTCGCAGTCTGCCCGACTACTGAGGTATTTTTTAATACATTTTTATTCTATTTTATTTTTTCCTGTTGCATAACCGTTTACCGTAAGAACAACTTATTGCGCTTTGATATGTTAACGTTTCCATTTTAACATGTTTTTTTCTAAGATTTTGGGATCACAATAGAAAGGGTTTTAAAAATCTTGTTTCTTCACTTCTATGTATTCCGTTGCTTTGTATAATCGCTGTTCCTAACTCACAAATATCTATCCTAAACTCGTTTTTTTGGTGTGATCAAGATCTAGGTAATTGACCTTGAGCATCAAATCATTGAGTCTTGTCAATTGACACTACAAGTAATGTTTAAGATATCGTGAATCCACACAATAATATCTCAAACCATTGCACTACCGTTGAACTTTCTCATAGTGAGGCAAGTGATCATTTTATTGTGTAATCGATTGAAACATTTCAAAACCATTTATTGTAACATTGACTTTTCAATATCGATTGTTTTATTCAAAAGCTGTTGTGTGAGATGTCGTGTTGGCGGCTTCTCATGCATGACAGAGCGGGTTTGAAACCTACCAACGACAAGTACCAATGTGATTTTTTCCGAGTTATATGTACTTTCTAAGATTATTTAGACACCACTGATAAATAGTGAAGGAAACATCGTGAGGAAACCTGGGCTTATAATTTCTAATTATACGTTTGAAATCACTAACCCGCATTGAGCAACCGTGATGATTAATGCTCAAACCTTTTCTGTGCAAAAAAAGGCCTTTGGTCAGCAGTTGCCACTTACAGACTGTTGATGATGATGATGATTAAAATATGTATTTTGACGTCGTAGTCTTTGGACTACGTACGCACTCATAACATTTCTCACGAGTTACAAATAACTAAGTCAAGACCAGGACATGTGGTGAAGTAAATATAGCTTTATGTGTATTAAGCGTAAGTATAATTTTAATTAGGATGCGTGCTTCCGCAAAATCTTATGAGTGCTAATGTGAAAATCTTATGTGTGCTAGTGCTAATGTGAAATGTTATGAGTGCAAATCTTTAGTTTTGATCCAATTACAATGCAATACTTAGCTACTGTAAGGAAAAAACTAAAAACCAAAAACCAGATACAAAATCAGATTTCATACTATTCAAAATCTAAAAATCCTTAAGATGCTTGCCTGCTCGAACTAAACCGGTGAACATTCGACAGTAATTGTACATCCTTCTACCTTATATGTTGTATATACCACGATCCCATTACAAAATAAAAGTAAAATAACATAAAGAAAAATAAAAGACAACAAGTTATAACAAGACAAGAGTACGTAGGACAATACGAGCACTTCCTATGCAACGCTGATTCGCAAGCTGTTCGCTTTTTTGCAATAAATGCTGGTTATACGCTGACCCAGTTCTGTGGTTGTTTGTTTTTCCGTGTAAACATGTATAGAGTCGCAGTGCGAGGATCATGGGGCAAATTTGTTACTGCGTTTCATAACAATAGCTTTGTAATGAATTGAATTGTGGTTTCGTGGACGTTGCGGTGTTTTAAATTATTTTGTTGTGTTATATTTTATGGTGATGGTGGTGAAATTGTAGTGGTGGTTTTGTTGAGAAGATTTTATTATTTATTTTTTTATGTTGGTAATACGTTGTCTAAAACTGGGTAGTTTCCTTAATCATCAATAATTTATTTCGACTGTTCAATAAAATAAAATATTAAAAAGGAATCGCACTTTCATTAATTGTATTTATGACCAACTTAATTTTAGTATTATTCCAGCAAATTTTTAAGTAATAATTATGCTGTTTGACGCTAAAAAAACGTGAAGTCACAATTCACAATCTCATACAATATTCATAGAAAACTGTCGTTTTTTACAGTTCGAAAAAAGTATTGAATTTGACTAGTTGTCAAATACCGTCTTGTGTTTTAATATTAATTAATTTTATTGCATTGTGATTAATTTTATAAATAGAACAATTAGTCCCATATGTGCTTAAAACGTGGGTGAGTGAATTTTAGCACCAAACGACTAAATCAATAAATAAACATCATAAAACAATTTAAAACCCCGATTCTCCGACAACACTCAAATTCTTAAAAGGCCGGTTACGCACTTGTAACGCCTCTGGTGTTCCGGGTATCCATGGGCGACACCAATTGCTTACCATCATCCATCTGCTCGTTTATATACCTTATAAAAACTCCTAATTTCTAACAATACAGCACAAACTATCAAACCAAACCTTCATAACTAATTAACTACTAACAAATAAGTACTTTACACAGCAGCACTTACAGCGCTGCAGCAGCTTTAAGCACTATTAAATCAAAATGCACCAAAATCAATCTATTCCCGACTAGTTTAGTAGTAAAGCTGGAACAATATGCCCACAGGCTGTACACCAATTAGCCGACAATGACTCTATGAGCTCGCCGTAATGCCTCGTTGAAGCTCACTGGACGTTCAATGTATTGGCCAGAACTAATTTACCAAGATATTGATTTGTTGCTTGATTTGGTTACAATGTGATGTGTATTATGACGGATAATTGTATTGTACTACTTCTGTAGGTGTCGTGATGCATGAGGGTGTGAGTTCGAAACCTACCAACGGCAAGTACCAATGTGACTTTTTCCGAGTTATATGTACTTTCTAAAATTTTTCAGACACCACTGACAAGCGGTGAAGGAAAACATCGTGAGGAAACCTGGGCTTATGATTTCTGATTAAGTTTGAAATTTGAAATCACTAACCCGCATTGAGCAAGCGTGGTGATTAATGCTCAAACCTTCTCCGTGTGAGAAGAGGCTTTGCTCAGTAGTGGGCATTTATAGGCTGTTGATGATGATGAACTTCTGTAATGTATACCACAACAGTAAGAAATGTATTCACTCTTTTCAATACAAACAATCTTGTCTATATATTTTGTACTTATACGAAATTTATGTCCGAGACAAGGCTACAGATTTGTGTGTTACTAGCTGTTGCCCGCGACTTCTTCCGCGTAGAATATGAATTTAGGCCATAACTTTTTTGTTTCAGTATTCCAAAATAAAATTATCTCGTGTTACTCCTTAGTAGATCAGCTACCTGCCAATAAAAGCCCCGTCTAAATCGGTCTTGCCACTCCAGAGATTAGCCAGTACAAACAGACAGATAAATATATATATATATATTGGTACGTGTAAATATATATATTCATTTGCATGAAGTAAAAAGTTATTTTAATATTACAAACAGACACGCCAATTTTATTTATCTGTATAGATAACGTACCGCAGTAAACGTTATTATAAATGACAACCTTTTTAAAAACAGAAGTAATACTAGGTGTTCGGCTTACCTGACATTGTGTTAAACTATTCATTAAAAGGACTACAAACTTGATTTCAAAAAAAACGATACAACTTATTCACACATTACTAACCTTAATTACCAAGCGTCATAAGTATTATAATCCCATAAAACCGCAACTCTAATCGAGGACAATATTAAGTGTTCAATCGATTTATAACAGCGTGGGACCTGGTGCACTGATTAAGGCTTACCAGATAACTGGGAGTCAATTGATAAGATCCTTATTGAAGTAGCAGCTGATTTAATATTACTACGTATGTTTTTTTTTTTTTTTTAATTATTTTATTTCTTATTCTCCACGGACTCTTGTCCGTGCCCTTGTCATTCCATTACATTATCTTTTAATTTACAGTCAAAATTAATTGTTACAAAAATCTTACGTGCTACATTAACCACATTTTTTTTTTTCCACAAAGAAGGTTGTGTCTAATATCTATATATACACAATACATGTTTTATTACATTTACATTAACCTTACTGGATCGGCCCACACGCGCGATGAGCGAGCCGACCTGCTCCAGCAGAAGGCGCCCGTTCACGAGCATGACGTGAGGGCCAGCAATCGGTCCGATCAACCATTTCGTAGGGAACGGAGCGACCCAGTCCACAGCGCCACCGACTGTAGAACATTTAAGAATGCATGACGTCTGCTCACGCAGCAGTAAGCCGATTCCAGTAGTGCCAATGTTTATGTCAGTCTTATTGATAAAATTTACATTACGTTACATTATATTTACTACATTTTAACATTATTAAACACACACAAATATATATTAATGTCACGCTTGCATCACAATTCAAGCTTACAGCGAGCCCTCCCCACCCAAAAGAGCGCCCACTACCGCCATGTCCCTGTTGCTGATAGCCATTTTCAAGTTATAGTCCAGGATCCCCCGCTCACTCTCACCCACCGCTCGTCTGATTAATTTGCTGATCGCGTCGTCACTGATATTCGTGTAGTAAACACAGCTGTTAGTGTGACGGGATATAGCTACCACGGCGTGCGATACACTGTCGTGTATCCGCTGTTTCTTCTCCTCTGTATTCACAACAACCACTGCCGCGTACGAAAGCCCCTGAGCCTCGTGTATTGTGAGTACGCGTGATCCCACACCCGATCCGTATCCCTGGTTTTTAAGGGATTCCTTTTCTACCTGAGTGTGTACCAGGTATAACGTGTTCGGAGGAGATTTGGGTATTCGCGACCCTGAGAAGCTTTTTAACTCAAGGGATCTCACACCCGACGCGGACGAATATATGCCACTGTACACAGTACTAAGAGCATATGCCACATCCATAGGGTTTCTGTGAGTGCAGAGAAGTTCTTGGCTAATAGCCACGACGTGTGTAGGGCGGTTGTAAATGAGGGGGAAGAGGTTGTCTCGGTCAATGAAGGGAAGTTGATTTATGTCACCAATCAGCAGAACTTCTTTGGCCCGAGTTATTCGGGCCGCCATCACAATGGCCCCAAAGTGATTCATGAGAGCCTCATCAACCATGATTCGGTGGCAGCTCTCTTGCTCTTTTAATCCGTTCACTAAAATGGATGCCATTGTTCGGACTTTGGATTTGACTAATCCTCCGATTCGGCAGGATAGTTTGCCTCTGAGGTCATTTGCTGCTTCAGTTGTTGTGGTGACGATTAAATCTCTTTCCGCTTCGAATTTGTTTATTATCCATGTAGTTTTGCCGCATCCCGGCACTCCATTTGTCCAGTGAAATGTCGGGGCATCCCAGCCCCCAAAGTCCACGCCGCCCGGCCCAGGCTCCGAAATGGATCCCACCATTTCCAAGATCCGATCCTCCAACATGATCCTGGTGCACCCGGCAACTACCACTAAGGAGTCTTCAGGAGGAGTTTTAAATTTCACAACTCCCCGTTTATCCGATTCCTTCTCATCCAGAGATACAAATCCTGCGGTGGCGTTGTAAGCTGCCATACTACGACTTATAGAAGCTCCTCTCAATACTCTCGATTTACTGTTGTCGTATATGACCGCCTCCGCAGCCTCGAGTCTATCATTCAGTAACAGCTCGTTACCCTGCAGATATGTCTGCAGGATCGTTTTGCAAGTTCGCAAGTTAACTTGTTTTGTTGCCTCTATTACTGCGACAAACTCGAGGAAGGCGTTTATGAGGTGGTCTCTGGGAGTGGTGGCATGGCGAAACTTCGGCGGAGAGACGTGACCCATGGCGCTCTGGTTGGCGGCGACCTGGACTGGGCAGGATGCACCCGAGCACTCTCGCCTCCCCCGCGAGTGGAGCCGGATTCACTCCTTCTGAAAGTCGACGAAATGAGACCCGCAGCTGTACATATGGCTGATGTTATTGCCCACATGTTGGTCCGTGAAGTTTGTTTTTTTATTTGTCTTTCGGTGTTTCGTTGTTGTTGCTGTAGAGCACTTTGTTCCGAATACCTGTGCTGCAGACGCTCCGAACCACTTGAAGAGCCAGCGATTGGTGAACTCTGGACCTTTTTTCTGAGGAAACTAAGGTCTTCACCCCTGTCCTCATAAACAATGACTTCATGCTGTTCTGAAGCTTGAATACAGCCCATGAGATCCGCTGTCTCTCCCCGCCGGAAAGCCACCACAGCAGCATCCACGCTGATAACTCTAGGATCTATGCCCTCTACTTTACCCCACTTACCTATACTGGTCAGCACTTGCATGCTTGTTCAAAACAGGTTGTCGTATTGTTGCCAGAAAACATTGCGATTGTTTTATTGCGCGTCCGCAACAATCGACAGCTTTGACCGACCAGCTTTGTTTCTGGCAGTGCTTCATAGAGTTTGCGCCTCATGCTTGTTTTGAAAGTGCTGCCATTTAACAGGAGGCAAGGCCTGGCGAGATTGTGAGCCATTTCTGGTGAGCGGTATTGCAGAAAGCGATCCCCAGTCTTTCGCTGCTGGTGCTCATGAACAAAGCAACTCCCCGAATACGTATTCCTTTGGTACCGTGCTCACCGTAAAGGAGAATTTCCCGCTCCTTAATTGTAATCCGCGGATCAGCCGTCGTTTCAAGGGGAACCCCGCTCACTGCTACAGCGGAATTAGACGGGTTGTCCAAGCTGACCACTGCTTGGCTCCTGTTATTGAGGGTGCTGTTTTTTTTCAGCCGCCCTGCGAAAAATTTTATCTATGTAGTCTAGGAAGTGCGGTCTTTTCGCTTTGTCAGCCAAAATAGAACTCAGTTTAGCAGGATCCAAGCTTGCATCGATCCGATGTTCTAGGTTGGTTCTGGCGGCCAGGAAACGAGGACAGTCGAGAATGATATGCCATACAGACTCACTGATAGTTGGATCGCATTCGCAACCTGCACTTTCTGTTAGTTTAAATCGGTGCAGGTACTCAGCGATTCCTCCATGTCCAGTCAACGCTTGCACTTGGGCAGGTGTCAACTTTGTCGATCTCACTAATCGATATGCCTCTATTATATCCGGGAGAAACGATTTAGTTACCTGCCCAGTAGTGGAGGTTGTATATCTATCCTGCCACTTTCGGATGGTTTCATCTCTGATTTTCTTTTTGACATAAGACATGGGCACTCTCCAGTAGCCTGTCGTGGTGTTGTCTTTTGTTTTGGCAGCGGCTTTAGCCAATTCATCTGCTCTCTCGTTTCCAACCGTTCCAACATGGGCTCTCAACCAGTAAAATCGAACCTCTCTTCCCTGCTCTCTGATGTTTTCAATACACTGTTTTATTTCTTTGGCTAACTGGTGGCTCACCTTGGGATTTTTTAAGACATCGAGGGAGGATCTAGAGTCACTCATGATATTTACTCTACTCTCTTTACTGTCTACGTATGTTAGTAGTCTATGGATTATATTTATGATACAATATTGATGATAGGTACGGATATGATAGTCACTGAAATATTCTTAAACAGTGTTTTACTTGTACAGTGGCTATTCCTTTTAAGAACTGAAAGGTATGCAAGTGTCATCACTCAAAACAATGTAAAAATAAATACTAAAGTCAGTAAATGAACTATAGCAGTAGCACAGAGTTTAGAATTGTGACAGTACATGGGACTCATAACAAAAATAGTGATAAGTGGGTGTTACATTGTACAGTGGCATTAAATGCCATTATGTACACTTTTACCTACCCTTTCGGAGATAAAAGGCGTCATGTTATGTAAGTAGCTATAATTCTTAAGAACTGAAAGGGATGAGAAAGTGCAATCACTAAAAACCCTAATTGAAACAGTGAACACATAAATCAGCGAATGAACTTGACATACATTTGTTAAAATGTATGTTGTATATGAAATGTATGTATGAAAGAGTTATCTTTTAGTCACACTTTTAACTGGTTACGAATATATTTTATTCAATTATACTGAAATGCTTAATGCAAAGTAATTTGAAGCATAGTTCAAAAATTGAATTTCTAAGAAAAGGTGGTTAGCTACAGTGACCACAGTCAGTAGTCAAATACCACCAAGACTGAAAGAGTTAATAGTTTGTTGAATACCTATGCTAGGACCATATACTGCCTTTTCAAGTCAATCTACTGTGTTATGCAATACAAATAACTTAAAAAATTAAAATTGTAATTGCTATCTACAAACCAGTTTCAATGTCCTATTTAACAAAATCAATCATGTTGTGTGTTGTGTCTTGAAATTCTAAATATTTATTTAATTATTTAACAAAAATGTTCTAAATCATACTTGATCATATTATATCTGCGGAAAAATATATTATTCAAACTGATCGTAAATAATAATCAGTATCAATTCACAAAACTGTAGAACCAATAAATCTGCGTTATTTGAATGTACACATAGCAGATGTCCGGATACGTGGCAATTATCGTCCGATATCTAGGATTACATGCCCGAGAATATGAACCGGCGAGTTCTATTTGCATAAATTGCAATTTCAATTAAATTTAGATCCGCGACTGATGCATGGATGTCGTATCGTGATATAATGGAAATAGGTTCAGTGAAAATTAAAGTTTTATTTGGTTATGTTCGATTGGGAATGAGTGTGTAGAACTGTGCATTTATGGGTCATTGAACTTACTGTGAGAGATCGTGGCTTTATATAGAGGAGAACTATAGAACGAACAGGCTGTTAATAATAGGGATCATGATAATGAACTCACTAATCAGAATTTAAATTCATGAGATTAGGATATAACCTTAATATTATAACCTTTTTAAATATTTTCTTTTTATTTTTAACCTCAACGACTATTACTAGATCAATCAGTTTTATAAAATTTCGTTTTTTTTAAATACGAATGGAAACATTATTTAATAGTGGTCACATTTTTGCAATCATTAGTTCAACGACACAGTTCACACTACTATGCACCTTCAAACAACACAGAAAGGCTTATATTTCCTTGCAATGTTCCGATACAAGGTTTTCAGTGTGTCATGAAGGTTTTAATCCGTTAATTACAGTGGCAACACTGACGTTTAGATTGCTCTAAGTAATTAAAGTGTAGTTGACAACAGCCTGACTACACGTTCCATCTGATTCCATGTGTCATGACGTCAACTACTTTAGTTCCTATATTAAAGGATATAGGTATGAGTTTCCAATGGCATCTTCGTAATTTTTTGTAATAATTACTCAAAATAAACAGTTCTTTTTTACCTTGGTATTAAAAACTTGGAAATTGTACTTTTTTCTTTTTGTTTCACCTCTCAATGAATTTTCACTGATTTTTAGGCAAATTACGTAAAATTTTGAAAAAACTTACTATTTAGTGATCTTTGACGAAACCTATCATCAGTATTATCACTTTGAATTTCAATTTTAAGTCACATATAAACATCATCATCATCAACAGCCCGTCAGTAAATGTCCAATGTTGAACTCTAGGCGTAATCTACCAAAGAGGCAAGCGGGTCGGATATCGTAGTTTAAAAGGGTCAGGTTTATCAGAGAACGCTAGGTGCTGCCTGCTTCCAGGCTTACTCTTGAATCCAATTCCGATATATCGATATTAATATTGTGAAATTTCGTTGCAACACTAGCGAGCGTGCCTCCTGCATCCATATTGGCTTGACAATGATTACTCTTAATGCTATTTTAACAGCGATTGAGGTTGCATAGTTTATTGGATCGAGTTAAAGTTGACATTAAGTTTAGTTTCAAGAGTAAAAATGCTGGTATTCGTTATATATGTAGTCGGTTGGTATCAAATTTAGTATACTGTATCGTCACCACACGGTGGAACAAATATTTGCTCGTTGCCAATTCACTTGAGTTTCAACCGATAGCTGCACTTCGGCTTAGATAGAGATGTATAACGCTGGACATGTATTGTGAAGTCAGTAGTCAAATATTGTTTGACTAGTCAAATGGAAAGCTACGTTGCTTGGTATGACTATGTCTATTGTCTGTGCATATGTTGCTAAACTGGTAGTCATGGCTCTATAGTTTCGTTGTGTTATGATGTTATGCACGAGCTAGTAGGATTTAGTAAATAGTGTTCGTCTATAGTTTTGCAAATAAGTAACAAAAATTCGTTAATGATACAGATATCATTAACAATTATACTTAACCAATAAGATTAACTATGTGGTTAGGTTAGCAAAAGGCTTTCTATTAATTTATCTGTATAAATAAAAATGAATTTCCGTTCATTAGTCTTACTAAAACTCGAGAACAACTGAACCCACTTGGCTAATTTTGGTCTTGAAAGTTCAGGGAAGGTTCAAAAGGTGAGAAAAAAATTTTAGGTGATAGGAAGTTTGCCGGGTCATCAAGACAAATAATATTTTTCTTATTAAAAGTTCTATGGTTTTTTATACTTTTCCATATGTTTGTACATATATTTTTTAAAAATCTCGTTAGTATAGGTCTACGAACAGAAATACGAAGAACATACATTACTTAAGTTTGTTAAAAAGCTCTATCTTGGCATACCAATTAATATATATCAAATGAATGCCAAATCACAAATACCACCCCACTTGTTGTTGTCAAACAAACACTAAGATATCTGCCCACCCCACAAATGTTCTGTCTATAGTAACTAGGGACATCAACACGATGCAACCGTTTAATTGTTCGTATGTTGTCTTTGTTCTGCAACCTTCGCCTATATATGTATTGGCAAAGTATTGATCGCTTACTGTAACCTTCTCTGGCTTACCTATGACGGTGAACAGACGGAAAACTATCTTCAGAACAACGACCTTTTTGCTACTGAGTTGTTGGTGTTGTGTATGTTGAAGTTTTAAGTCTATAGAGTTCAAAATCGTTTGCATGTTAAGTATTTTGGGGTTGGTTGCACGCAGGTGAAACTGTAGGAATAAGTTTATTGGAATAATTATTGTTCTACTATACAGTAATACTATAAAGCGATAGAATTGTTATCAACTGATATGTTTGTTATTGAATCTTTCCATTAATTGTATTATGATAACCATTATCTGGTAAACACTAATACTCTTATATATGCATGGCATGCAATTTTTTTTTACTGTATGGTTATAAAACTTATTATGATTTATTAAAACTCATCTTAAAAGGGCTTTTCTAATAAAATAGCATCTTCCTGATAGTCATATATCCAAAACTATTTGCTAACCGTTATCAATCGCTTGAAAAGCGGTTGTTCATTCGTTATTAGCAATGTAGTTATTCGTAGAACGATCGATGTTGCACAGAACAATTTACATAACACTCTTATGACGTACATTACTGAAAAAACATAAGTCTTAGCCACCTGTGGAAATCTAGACCCTAATCTGGTAGTGATATAGTCGTTTTTGATTTGTTTGATAATTAGATTTACTTGTCAAAATGTAGGTTTGAAAAATGTATTTGTGTAAAGATTGTTCGTTTGACATAATAATATAACATTGCTTCATATTGTTTACAGTGTAAGGTAAAGGTTTATTGACAGGTTTATTTACCTTATTACAATTTCAGATTTATTTTATCAATCTTGTTATTTTTACAACTGAAAATAGAGTAAATTCAAAATCTCACTAAGTTCCATACTTCCAACCAATATTGTCTCCCATAAGACTGATATTTTACTTAATAATATAGTACATTTAAACGTTCTTAAAATAGTGTTTCTTCAATTGGATTCTCGTCAACTATTATTATCAAAATTTATCAAAATATGAAACACATTTCTCACTACTGCCATCTGACTTTAGATACAAAAATCATATTATGTCATACATTGAAAACTTTCCTAAACAATTAATAAATAACACTCCTAACACATAAATGTGGTCAATTGACTTTATAACGGCATAAAACGCCCATGTTTTATTGGTGGACCGATGACGTCGCCAACATACGTCACATTCGCGTCAATGTATCAATTAGTGCAATAGAGTGCTTCATTATCTCACACGTTCCTAGTTATTGGTTATTGTGTATATTGTTATTGTTTGTTATTAATATATTTGTGTACCTAATGCCGGAATACTGAAACGTTACTCAATTTTAAGTCGTGCTCAAATATCGTGCCATCTCTGTCATTTTACAAAGAATTTGTAGAGATAGAACTATACATAAGCATGACTTAAAATTGAGTAGCGTTTCAGTATTCCGACTTAAGTATCATAAGAGTAACGAAAATATGTTATTTTGTTTTAAGTAATATAGAAGCATGACTAACCTAAACTTAGTCAATGTCAAAGCATTTATTTCAATTAAACCATAATTTGGAACGTTTGGAACGCTAAAAAATATAAAATAAATAATAGTCTGTCAGCCTTTCCGTCAGCGAAGCTATGTGCTCATTCCAAAATGTAGATAAGGCAGAATCGAATTAAATTATACTTAAAGCGAATCACACTTCACACTATCACACTAATATTATAAATGTTAAAGTTTCTTTTTTTGGATGTTTGTCCGTGAATCACGCTGAAACTACATAACGGATTTTGATGAAATTTGATACATCAAATTTCATCAAAATCCGTACACAGACAGGGTATGGGCTGACTTAGGTGATAGTATACTTTTTACCCCGATTAAATACTTCTATGGGATAAAACAGGAATCATATTCTACGCGGACGAAGTCGCGGGCAATAACTAGTTACAACTATCTTAATGTTATAAGTATTTTAATTAGCTGGGACCGTATGGTGTTATTTAAAAATTCATGTCGCAATAGAAAACTGAATACCAGTAATTTACATAGTATGGTCAACTTAAATTGCTATTGTCCAAGAAATCTGAGTAACATATAAAAAGCCTCATATTGATATACATATCATTCCACATATTTTTCTTGTATCATAACAGACGATCCTGTATACATCACATAAACAATAATATTGACCTCTGCCCACCACAGTTCAACACACTAAAATGTTTACATAAAAGGTTTGCTTGTTGTGTCTGTTCTCTAACACCTACAGCCTGTGACTCCTCCAGTAACTCCAGTCTGATATATTTGGGAAACAAATTTCCTAGTAAATGAATCTCAACGTAAAATGTCATTGTATTATTTTCGATGAAGTAGTTTCAGCCCATTAATATTTACTTTGATTTATTTATCTACAAATTTCTTGGTGGCCCAGAGGTTTAAGACGCCCGCTTCTCATGCTTGCGAGTTCAAAACCTACTAACGGAAAGAACCAATGTGACGTTTTCCCAGTTATAAGTACTTTCTAAGATTATCTAAACAGTTAAACACTTCTCACAAACGATGAAGGAAAACATTTTGAGGAAACCTGGGCTTAAAATTTTTAATTATAAGTTGGAAATCGCTAACCCGCATTAAAAAAGCATTAATGCTTAAATCTTCTGCATGTAAGAAGAGGCCTTTGGTCAGCAGTAGCCACTTACAAGCTGTTGATGATATTTACTTTATTTAATTGCTTTATATGTATATTGGCTGAAACTTAGTTTGAATCATCACTGAAATATTAAATATATGTCTCTCTATACCTGGAATTGGTATGTATTGTTTAAGTCAAAATATAGACCACTATAATATTATAAATATAAACTGAAACTACCAGATCTGAAAAATGATTTGACTTAATTATTGGTCTTCCGAACTGAAGTTAGGTTATACCACGCTTATCTAAGCCAAGTTTCGGATGGAATGCCTTGCTTGATCGTTAGTTAGTTTATGTCGTGAAAAATATGTTTGTGTTAACAACTCGGTAGATAACAAGATGTTGAAAATACTAAAAGACTTAATTTTGGGTTTTGTTGCAAATGACTGTTTTATTCTAAAATATAGACCAAAGGTCAGTTCTTGTAGTTAGGTCAGTTACAACAAGGAATCTAAAATTGAGCCTAAAGCATAGTAACAGACTCACTTCCTATAACTATACTATTAAAATAATTGACTTATAAACTTAGTCAAATAATTAAGAACTCTAATCCTTTGGAAATTAAGTTCCTTTTACAAGCTTTTATTTCAATAAACTACACCTCACATTTGGAGTTAAACAACACGAGCATTTTAAGTAAGCGTCAAACGAAAATTCTGGCGTTAGGCCTACATTACTCGATATATTAATTTAATTAAATAACCATTTTGTGTAACAAAAGCGAAAATTTGCTTTAACACAATTATAATAAAGTTAAAAATCAACTAACACTTTGCACGTGACAAAACATTGAACAGCGGCCGTTATTCGATATTTTTAATGCCCAAATATTGAAGTAGCCTTCCGTCATGCGATTGCGTGTACTTCATATTTTTATTCACGTGAACGAAGAAACCTTTGTATAAACAGAATTCATTTAAACCTCCCCTGTCTTAAGGAAACTGGTTTCTTAAACCTGGTTGACACGCACAAGCGACTCATTTGAGCAAAATGTTAAACAAAACCTTCTATAGTTGAGGGGTTTTGAAGTCATACTATATGTCTAGGTCTTGGGTTCAGAATATTATAAATAAGACACACTATTTATACATACACATTACTTTATACTTATTTAACCCGTCGAGCGTCCGCGTTCCTTATGATCCAACGGGTGCACACGTGACATTTGGAGCATTTTTTCTTATGATCCACCGGGTGCTCATAAGGACGCTCGAGGGGTTAACATGGATACTGCCTCGGTCGCCAAGTGGTCACAAGTGCGACAGGGTTATACTATACACACGAAACTACTTCCTCTTATTTTTAAAGCCAAAAACATAACAAACGAACCTGCACGACATACCTATCCAAACACACTTGACAAAATTCAGCTTCAACAACATCAGAATGTTACAGTATTACATCATATATAATATACATACATATGTATATATACACAGGCCAATTAGAATGCGTGAGGGCGCGCTCTAGCGTATTTTAAGAGGTTTACAATCGACCGAGACCGGACGCGTTAAAAATTTAACTTATGGTATAATCTCCATTATGAAAGTGTAACATGAATTGTATGTCGATTTTTATGTTCATACTAAAGGTGTATTTTACCTTGTTTTTAATTTTATTGGTGACTGTCTAGTTGACCCAGCCAACTTCTTTCCGTCTAAAATTATTTTTTCACCTTTTGTAACTTCCCTGGACTTCAACAAACGTTTCAAAACCAAAATTAGTCAAATCGGTGCAGCTATTCTTGAGTTTTAGCGAGACTAATGAACAGAAATTCATTTTTATTTCTTTAGAGTAGTAAAGCTAAAAACCACCGTGGTAGGCAAGTGGAATAGCTTTGTTCATTCGAATAACGACGGTGCCATAGGAGCTGACTAAGGGACCACGCATTTGATAGAAACTGCAGCAGTGCTCATATAAACCTATCAAACTGCAAAATTTCTACATCTTATCGTTGTCTAGCAATAAATTATTACGGACTTTTAAATGACATTACATTATCAATATAATTAAATTCAGTAATGAACTAAAAAAAGGCAAGTTCAAATTAATTAATGATTTTATGTACGGTCATGGCCATCTATTCATTTCCCCATCTTTGGGGAAATAAAATTTTAATAAACACAATTCTTCATTACATTATATTCATATTTGGTAACCCAATATTCTAAAAAAAAATAAAAATTTAAGGATAATACCATTTTCACTCAAAAGTTATGACTTCAGGAGCTACTGCATGGTGTTTCTGACTTTTTACGAATTAGCACATGCTGAGTCTGTCTGCAATAGTGTAGTATTAATGTACAGACGCATTAATAAATTATTTATGTAGTTAATAAAACTTTGATATAATAACTGAAAAATAACAATGTTATAATTGATTTACAAGAAACTGTAAGGCGTCCTTGTTTTAATTTCCGTAACATTTAATATTAAAGAAAACTTGTGACCTTGTCACACCATAAAATACTTGTCGATCTATGTATCACTCCAATGGCGTAATACTAGAATAACCATACAATTTTAGCATTGCAAAACATACACTATTCCAACACCTTATAGTTTATTTTCCTCTAACTACTCATACATGCATTGAAACTAAAAAGTAATACTATTTATTCGCTGTGTTCTGCATGAAAGTGAAATGCTACGCCGTAGCTCGTAGCCCGTAGCTCGTAGACTGTCTACGAGTTCGTAGCGTACAAATTAATCATCAAGCTGTTAATTCATTTATGCTGGGTTATTTTCATCGATTCAATTTCAGTTGGTAACTAATATTTCATGATAAAATTGTTAGTTCTATTACAATAAAACTAACTTAATCCGTTTGTTCTTCGAAGTCATGACTTAGAAAAAAGTGCCTAGACATATTTACAGGAATAGGTATAGGTTATTTGAGCTTTGTGAATGTAATAATTAAATCACACGAATCTTTTAAGTTAAATATGTGATCGCCAATTAACTTTGTTTTCGTTCGTATGAGATAAGAATCACTGAATAACATGTTTACATCACCCATGAGGTAAATATCACATAATTTTTCCATACAACAAGGACTCAAAGCAATATTCCCCTGAACATACAATAGTTGGTTTTCATATCGAACTGTTAATGGCGTTCATTCTATACAAAAATATAGTGACAATTCTTTGAACAGAGTCAAAGATGACGAGACGGGCTTCTGACGTCACTCGCGGCACTCTGCGGCTGCGGCTATCGATCGGATAAGCTCGTGTCATCTCGCTCGCTCCCGTGATCTCATCTCCTGCTATCTCGCTCGCACTCGCGTGCCTTCGCCTCAGTGAATAGCTGCGTTCCGAAATACGCTACTAATATTTATTTTAACGCAACCACCCGGGCCGATACACGTGGTGGCTGAACGTTTCTACCTGAATTTCTGTAACTGAAATAAAAAAATATTACAGCTGAACACAATGCCTTTAATAGTTAATTGACATTGAAGATTCAATTAATTTAGTATTTAGTATCCAAACATTTCCTTATCAATTAATTATGTACATAGAGAGTAAATTAATTAATACTTTCGTTAATTATGTAGGTATCTTCTTCGTGAAGTTTGAATGGCTATCGTGATGACATAATCGGTTCAATTTGAACGGAGCAGATATTGGGCGATGACCTGCGTACTGACGACCTTGAATCTAGTACCTATGTATTTAAAGTTGAATGTTGTATGTACTAATACGATTGTTTACATAGAAACATGATATTTTATTACGAACTAATGTCAATGTCTGTGTTGATTTAGATCGGGTACAACTTCAACCACCTATTAAGTTTTTCAAATGAGTTTGAATAATTTTCTTTTCAACAATACTCTAAATGAGCTTTACTTTTTCAGTAACACTACTCTTCCGCAATTTTCCATATTTAGAGGTATTAACACAATTATTTCTCAAAATGATTCAATGCTTATCTTTCTTTTACCAGATCTTTTCTCAAGTAGAATCCTAAGAAGCCACTATAGCCTTAACCAAAGGCTTAATGTTGCATTGAACAACTGCCATCTGCCCTCTACCCTACCAAGGGGTAAAACTATATTTTTGGTTTGACCCACTGCCTTTCTCTAACTCTTACGGTCGTTGCAGATGTTCATATAATAAACTATTTATTAATTCAACATTTACACACACATCAACACATCAACAGCCTATAAGTGGCCACTACTGACCAAAGCTCAATTTGCTCAATCAAAAAAACTTATAAAAAATTGCTACCGTAACTACATAGCCAGTATTGAATCATCTCTAGCGACCACTACAAAATTATTTTTCTCTTACATTAAGCATAAAAGAAACAGCCGCGCAATATCGAAAACCATGAAGCTAGGGAATGAAACTGTTAGTGACGGAGGTGAAATAAGTAACATGTTTTCAAAATACTTTGCATCAGTTTTCGTGGAGGAGAGCGCTAGCCCGGTGAGTATTTCTTGTGACCTACCTCTTTTTAACCAAACTCTGTCCACTGTCTCGATAACTGAGAGTAAAATTTACAGGAAGTTGATAAATTTGGATCGGAATAAGGGCGCAGGCCCTGACGCTATCCCCCCTTGTTTCATTCGAGACTGTGCCAAGGCCCTGGTGGTACCCCTTCACATTATATTTAATACCTCCCTATCATCAGGTGTGTTTCCTGCAAGGTGGAAACTAGCTCACATAGTCCCAATTCATAAGGCTGGAGACATTTCTGACTGCAGTAATTATAGACCAATTAGCATATTATCTACTTTCGCAAAAGTGTTTGAGTCTCTAGTGTATGACCAGTTGTATTATCATATTCAATACAGGTAGACTGTGTCTATACTGACTTTAGGAAGGCCTTTGATCGAGTCAATCACAGAATATTGCTTTGTAAATTGGATACTTGTTGGGGGATTCATGGTAGCCTCTTGCGGTGGTTGGAATCATACATAGTGAACCGGAGTCAAATTGTGACCCTCGGAAGCTACAACTCCGACAGGGTATCTATACCCTCAGGAGTCCCACAGGGATCTCACCTCGGTCCACTGTTCTTTATATTATATATTAACGACTTGATTCCTAAACTCTTGAACCACTCATTGTTATATGCGGATGATTTGAAAATTTTCTCTCGTGTTCGCAATGTCACAGAATGTAACCAGTTACAGTCTGATATCAACACTTTGCTGGAATGGTGTGCACTGAATGGCATGGATCTCAGCGTGAATAAATGTTCAGTTATTACATTCACACGTGCAAAAAATCCAATCACTTTTGAATACACCGCAAATGACCACATCTTGCAGCGTCTAGCGGAAGTACGAGACCTGGGTGTCATTTACGACTCCAAACTTTCTTTTAACGTACACTGTGCGGATATCTCCAGCAAATGTAGGAAAACTATGGGTTTCATATGTCGCATGTCTAGAGATTTTAAACATCAAAACAGTGCTATCACCCTATACAGGTCCCTTGTGCTCAGCAGACTTGAGTATGCGTCAATAGTCTGGAATCCTAAATATAAGGTACATACTGACCTTATTGAGTCGACTCAACGCCGTTTTGTGCGCTTCATGTCACATAGGTATGGCTTAAAAAGAGAACTTCAGACGTATGCACAGCGTTCTGCTCATTTTGGGTTGCCGAACTTGGGAATTAGGCGTTCCTACCAGGATTTGGTATATTTGTTTTAAAATTTGAATGGGATTCTTGCCACGAGCTTATTATCGCAGATTCACCTCAGGATCCCTACCAGATCTGTTAAGACGCGAGATGTTTTTCTCTTTGCCAATGTGCAACAACAATTTATCGTCTCACAATCCTGATACGGATGTGTCGCAAGTACAACGAGCTACTCTCGAGTGACATGGGCTGCCTGATATCCACAATACTTCGCTTCACAAATTTAAGAATATTATTAAGAAATTGTTATTTGGTCGGTCCGATGATGAGGACAATATTGAACATTGAATAATGTATCTATTGTTTAATTTCGTTCTTAATTCTCCTTATTATTACAAATTATCTCTAATTTTGTTCTGGATTATAGTTCATTGTAAATAATTATTAATAAATAAATACTAGTCGTTGCATGTCATGTTGTGTGCACATACTTGTGGAAGCATGGTCTGCCATTTACAGTTTGGTATTGTTATTCTGTTGTGTATTTCGCTGTGTTTCTGTTTTGTGTACCTATTAAATAAATAAATAAAAAATAAATAAAGGCCTCTTCTCACACAGAGAAGGTTTGAGCATTAATTACTACGCTTGCTCAATGCAGGGTGGCTTTCAACACTTACTTCAAATAAAATTAATAGAAATCAAAGAACTGTGCCATTTTCTTACTTTATTCTTAGTATGCCTATACAAAGCGATGGTATCAATTCCAAAATTTACTGTTATGAATCGAATTGGTTAGCAAATCGTGTCAGTGGAAGCGTAATCTTTGGCAGCTCGCCCAAAATAATAGAATAGAATAGAATAAATCTTAAAACATGCAAGTTAGCAGTTTTTCTGGACTAGTTTCTGGTAAATGGATTACACACCTTTTTCGGATAATAGAATTATCCTTTTTTATGTTTCTTTTTTGTCGAAGTAAAAGTCAAAAGTCAAAATCATTTACTACAATGAGAATAGAAAGGCACTTTTGAACTTCAACAAAAAGAAATTCGAAAGTGAAGCTATTTGCTTATTCCATGGTTTACATTTCTATGAAGAAGAACGAGCAAGAAACTCCATAGGTTACTCTTAATACAATTAATCTGACATACAAAGTACTTTTAAACCTAAAAATAAAATTATCCGCAATTCTGATCGTCAATAAAACAAGATAGATTTGAATGTAGAAGCAATACCATCGAACAAGAAAAATACTTCCTTATAGACCTAGAGTCGTAAATGTGACTACTTTATTAAACTGTCAAACACCAAGCGGTCACCGGTGACCGCGACCTATTGTTCTTTAATTGTGTCTATAAAACCGGTACTCGACGAGTTAAGATGATGGTACTAATGACAGATTATGACCTTGAGTCTTATTACCAAATTAGAATAAGTATTTTAGTTCGGAATTGCCGTATGTGTACAAGTTTAACTAGTACTAGGATTTTCTCCTGTGTTGTGGGTTCGTTGTCTAACATACAAGTTAAAACTGTTTCTAGATACTATTGTAGATCACAGAAAGAGTTATTCCGTGCGAGAACCGAACCATTAAAACGTTGGGCAGCAGTCAGTCGAAATGTGCATAACACCACGCCTTTTATCCCCGAAGGAGTAGGCCGTGTAACACTCACTTTTCACTATTTATGTTATGAATCCCATGTAATAGGGGGTGAGCCTATTGCCATATACCGGGCACAATTCCAGACTCCGTGCTACTACTGAGATTTTTTTTTAAAACCCTGTAGTACTTTGCCCAACCCGGGAATCGAACCCGAAACCCCTTGCCCGGCAATCGCACGAGGCGGGAAATCTCCGTCTAGTAATAATTTCACCCTTGTTTACATAAATACATAAAGTACTATTATAATATGACAATATGTATTTGTATTCAGTAGTGATATACTGTTTGAACACGTATCATTATTTCCTGATAATGATGACAAATGATGATTAATCACATGTTTCGGTCAACTGAACCTCAGTGTATCTGGAATGCGATTTATGAATTGAAGGTACTTAAATAAAGGTTTAATTACGTATTGGAAATCAAAGATGAGGTGCTTTAAATATTTTTAAACGTTTTTATTTAGCTTGACCCGTTTATTCTTTGGGTTAAATTTAGTTAGTGGAATTTCACCCCTATCTTGACGATAGATGGATTTGACTTTTAACCGACTCCAAAAAAAGAATGTTTCAGTTTCACTTGTGTGTATCGTTGGGCGCTATTATCTCGCGATTAGCTGAACCAATTTTGATGATTTAAGAAAGAGTTGCTCCGTGCGGGTATCGAATCCGCTCCACATTGCGTGGCAGTCGGTTGCCTAGTCAACACGCCAACCATGCAGTCAAATTTTTGAATTTGTAGTCACCTTACGAGCGACTTCGAATTGAGTGACGTTTGAGTATTTCGACATAAATTACATATTCAAAACGAAACAGCATGTATTTATGACGCATATTATATTGTAGCCTCGTCAGTTTCCTGTCACAGTACACTGAAACATTTTTATTCCTCAATAAAAATCCCCTCAATGCACGTCGTAATAATATTTACCATCGAAATAAATATATCACAAACTAACTATTCCCACGCGCTTTCACCCGCTGTTCGACTACGTCATTATTTATATCCAACGCTGTATTGCTCGATAAATGCACCTTGCAACAAAAATAATTATTCAATTCAAAACAGTAATAGGAATGATGACAGGGTATGAAAATTAAAAATCTAATTAGTCCGTCAGTAAGGTAATGAAAAAATATTAGCCACGTGTTTTTTTATTTTGTCGTATAATAAAATGATACTTAGATATAACAAATCTAAGTTTAGGAGTGGGGGCTAAAACGTCATTTCTACGTATAAAATGTACATAGAAGTGACGTCACGCGACATTTCAAATCAATATATCGTAAAAAGTATTTGTAGTATTCGTAGTATAAGTATTTCTGTAAAAAAATAAAAAATACCAGACGGACATTAAAATAAAAATTAATCATCTACCCTACTACGGAGACAAACGCGTACAAACAAACAAACATAGGATTTTCTCCTGTATCGTGGGTGCGTTACAAACACATACATACTATTTTACATGCACATGACACTCGGACTCGAAACAATAATTTGTGGAGCACACAAAGAGTTGTTCTATGCAGAAATACCCTTTACACGTTGCACGGTAGCTGATCACCCATCTACCGCGCCAATCGTGCAGTCCGATGATGTCATAATATCGAAATATATCAAAAATAACCAATATGTTCCTGTGACATTTTTGTGATAAATTCAAAATGGTTACAGTGTTATAGATAACTACGTCAGCGTCAAAATATCGCATGCCATGTGAACTTTCACATTTATTCAGCCTTTTCCCTTTAGTCTAAGATCCGGCTGCAGAATCAGTGTACCCATCGAGTGTTTGCTGAAAACCAAATTTTTACACATATTCATGATTAGGAGAATTTATATCCACCAGGTTGCCTATCAAAATGTGGCCGCTAGTGTTTTTAATTAAATTATTAATAATTCATAATCCGTAAGAAATTTCATTGACTTTTTTTTTCAATGAAATGTCGTCTACTTTACGGCAACATCTATAAAGACTCTGAAAAATTATGGTTGCCGTTGCGCACCTGGCCGCACCTCTTCGCAGCCAGGTATACACAGGTATGAATTTGTTACATTTATACACCCACAACGTACATTTATAATTTATATATCAAATTAAAGCAATTTTTTTTCTGTATATTATTATATACGGTTGCTTAATTAAATCTGGCCGCCAATAAGGGTTGCTGGCTAATAAATATAGTAAATATTAAAAGTAGAGTGAAAGAGAGCTAGCGCGTAACACCACTAGTCAGACGAGGATAGCGATTGCCAGCTATACGACGATAGCGGAATCTGTAAATTATAAGAAATGAGATATTACAGTAAAATATTCCGTTGTCATTCAACAGCAGAGTTTTCATTGTATTTTAAAAAGGTAAATTGCAATATTACGTCGATCTAAAAGAATATAAAATGTAATCTTTGTTTTTTTTAATTTTTTAAATATAGACAGAAATATCTTTTTTTCGTAATGATGTAAAGCATGATTAACAGAGAAAATCGGTGATAGCATTTACTTCTTTCTTTACTTTTAAAAGTAGAGTGAAAGAGAGCTAGCGCGTAACACCACTAGTCAGACGAGGATAGCGATTGCCAGCTGTCGGACGGTTTAAAGCCATTGCACATGCGTCAGATGTTAGTGTTCTCAACGGATCAGTTGTGATTTTTATTTTAAGTTCGAAACAATGCTGTTTGGAGTACGTAATACACAACATAATATATTGCTGTTTTATTTGTGCATCGAAAAATTATCAATCTCATTTAAGTGAAATAAAATTTATAAGGATGAAGGCGTGTTTCCTGTGCGACAAATATTGCAATGTACTAGACTTTGATAATGCTTCAGTCAAAAAGTGTTCTCTAATGTTATTGTTTCGTCGCAAAAAAAAAAATAAATATCATGACATTTTATTAACACTTGAATCTACCGATGATTTTGGATATCATACAAAATGTTTGAAAAAAATTACAGTTTTAAAGCAAAAAGATAAAGAAGAATTCGAAAGTTTTTGCAAGACACAAACCGTAAGTAAAATTTTAATCGAACTTAAAAAATATAGGTAATAATTACGATATAAATAATACAGAGCTAACTTTGAGGTTATTTAGTAGAAATTATATATTTTTTTTATTTTTCATTTTTATAGAAAAACGTGGTCACATAGTTCCACCTAGTAATACCTAGGATATTCAATTTCTTAAATACGTAGAATTCTTCATGTAGTCGAACCTTTTAAATAATCAATAAAATCATTCAGCAATATAGTGTAAAGAAGTAAATGCTATCACCGATTTTCTCTGTTAATCATGCTTTACATCATTACGAAAAAAAGATATTTCTGTCTATATTTAAAAAATTAAAAAAAACAAAGATTACATATTTATATTCTTTTAGATCGACGTAATATTGCAATTTACCTTTTTAAAATACAATGAAAACTCTGCTGTTGAATGACAACGGAATATTTTACTGTAATATCTCATTTCTTATAATTTACAGATTCCGCTATCGTCGTATAGCTGGCAATCGCTATCCTCGTCTGACTAGTGGTGTTACGCGCTAGCTCTCTTTCACTCTACTTTTAATATTTACTATATTTATTAGCCAGCAACCCTTATTGGCGGCCAGATTTAATTAGGCAACCGTATATAATAATATACAGAAAAAAAATTGCTTTAATTTGATATATAAATTATAAATGTACGTTGTGGGTGTATAAATGTAACAAATTCATACCTGTGTATACCTGGCTGCGAAGAGGTGCGGCCAGGTGCGCAACGGCAACCATAATTTTTCAGAGTCTTTATAGATGTTGCCGTAAAGTAGACGACATTTCATTGAAAAAAAAAGTCAATGAAATTTCTTACGGATTATGAATTATTAATAATTTAATTAAAAACACTAGCGGCCACATTTTGATAGGCAACCTGGTGGATATAAATTCTCCTAATCATGAATATGTGTAAAAATTTGGTTTTCAGCAAACACTCGATGGGTACACTGATTCTGCAGCCGGATCTCGTACTACTTCTTTAAAGTGTTTACTTTAGAAAAAAATAGCAACAAGAATGAGTATGTGGTTTATTTAATAGTTATCCTTTTTAGTGTTTTTTTTTGGGGGGGGAAATTATTTAATAATTTCTCCCGCCCGGGTGAAGCAGGAGGGAGTGTCAGACTCTTACTGACCAAAAACAACCACGTTCCTACTCCTGCACTTCGAACCGGAGTCCCGACAACCCGCTAAGCCCCCCGCGACCCCATCTGTGGTGATCTGATGGCTCCTTGAGCGACTGGGGAAACTTTTGTTTGTGTAAGTGACAAAATGCGTCCAAAATAAAAAATTACATAACATCGTCACGCCTTTTATCCCCGAAGGGAGGAGGAAGCAGAGGTGGACATTACGGCACTTAATGCCACTGTATAATGCAATACCCACTTTTCACTATTTATGTTATAAGTCACATGTAATAGAGGGTGAGCTTATTGCCATATATACTGGCCACAGATCCAGACTCCGAGATACTACTGAGAATGAAAAAAAAACAGTAATACTTTGCCCGACCTGGTAATCGAACCCGAGACCCCTTGTCCAGCAAACGCACTTGCTACTCGGCCAACGAGAAATTAAATAAAGAATCAATAAATATCAAATAGCTTCTAATACATTATTTTATTCTAACAAACGACCACTAAAGAGGCCGTGATCAACAAAAGACCACACAAACGTATTTACCTACAGCAGCTATACTAGTAACCGAGGCTCCCTACCCTACACACATACATACACACATAGAGACATACACACATGTAGCAGTACAACTAATAGTCTTAACTCGTCACATTCGCCCTACTTTCCTAGTTAATTAGTGACCCGCTGTAATCCTAACGCATTTGACATTATACTAGTATTGAATTATTTACTTTTTTCTGTTCAATTATTGGACTGTATCAATGGTTTTCTAATTTGAAAGAACTTATCTATCAGAGTAATTTATTTTTTGGTGTTATATTGTTCTTTTTGAGAAAAACAGAATACTATGTTTCACATTCCATGAGTTGAGTTAAATAAGTACGCTTACACTATTCAATTGCTCGAGCAAAATGATTTATATTCTGTCTTCTAAAATCAAAACAAAATGGCGTAATGACGGATTCAGTTTGACAGTAAAAAGTATCTATATAAATAAAAATTAAATTCCATTCGTTAGTCTCGCTAAAACTCGTGAACGGCTGAATCGATTTAGCTGATTTTGGTTTTCAGGTGTATGTAGCAGACCAGGGAAGGTTTAAAAGGCGAGAAGTCAGTCTGGTAAAAAAATTTTTGAGGTGGTGCCAAATTTGCCGGGGCAGCTAGTCGTACAATAATTATTTTGTGTTCATTATTTTTTAAAACACATAACATAACATAACGTAGGGGTAGGCAGAAGTGTACATTATGCCACTGTTCAATGTAACACCCACTTTTCACTATTTATGTTATGAGTCCCATGCAATAGGGGGTGAGCCAATTGCCATATACCGGGCATGTTTCCAGACTCCGTGCTACTACTGAGAGTTTATAAAATGCACAGTAGTAGTTTTCCCGACCTTGCGACCACTCGGCCAACGAGGCAGTCATTTTTTAAATTAACTCTAAAATACTATGTCATCATCATCATCATCGACGATTTTTCAAGACTATCAATTAGAGATCAGACAAAACAAGTATTCTACCAATGACGTCCAGACCCACTATAAATAAATATTTAAATTCTGTAAATATTGCACGTGACGTACACTGACACTTGAGTCGCCACAGAGTATTGTAATCCACTTTGCCTCGTGTGACACTTGTGACGTGACGATAGAACAGCTGATGTGTTCTATTTGTTAGCTGCATTGGAACGTGTTTATAGGGCGGTGTGTATGTGTGGGTGTCTGTGTGTATTATGAGACGTGGTAGCCGATGGTTTTTATTGTTTGTTAATTGGTAAACTGGAATTAGGTGGGCGGTTGTCTGATGATAACGTTATGTAAGTTTTATAATAGGACTTCTAAGTTGTACTTGGATATTAAGAGAAAATATGCAATATTCTGCTGCAATAGTTGAGAATAGTTCGTTTAATTTGAGCGAGAAGGGCTTCAATTTCTGGGTCAACGAAGAGTTGAAAATTGTTCAGTTAAACACTGATATGTATCCAATCCCGTGTTTTACTGAACAAATTTCTACATAGGCTCATAACTAGTAAAAATTATATTTACTTTTATTGACTTTAAAAGCAGCAAGATACAAATACAAAAAATGCATCGAACCAAAACTAAAGTCAAAACGACAAGTACTTTTCCCCATAATATAGGCTATAATTTTCCTTTTTCGCCAAAACTTTCTGCCTCGCACAGCAAACTGTGTCATGATCTGTCGTCGACGGTAATTTCGAACAGATACGACCTTGAAACCTTCAAGAAAAGAAGGTATTCCTTTTTAAAAGGCCGGCAACGCACCTGTGACTCCTCTGGTATTACGGTTGTCCATGAGTGTGCGCTGGTCACTTACCATCAGGCAGCTTATACTGTTGAATCCAATTCCGATCGATCGACATTGGTATTGTGAAATTTCGTACTCTCGAGTTGCAACATTGCATCCGTATATTCCGTAGTTTGGCTTTATATTTCGTACCCTGAATGCTATTTTAACAACTACGATGGTTGAAGTATAGTTTTGACATTGAATAATTATTAAGATTTTGTTGGATTGAAATTGAATTGACATTGAGATTGATATTAACAGTAAGCACCCAGGTGATCCGTCTGCTTGTTTGCCTCCTATTCCATTAAAAAATTGAATGGAATGCTTACCAACAACAAATTATTAAAATTGATTGTGTTTATATCATTACCTATTATTACATCATTGTAAACAGATGTTTGTTTGTGAACTTTCATGTGCGAATCAACCATATTCTTAGTTGTTGACAATTTTATCACTTCAATTTTATACGTTGTTGTTGTTGTTCGATTTTATTTCTTGATAGTACTGTTTAATTTGTTTTAACTTTGGCGCTAAGTAATATGTAATATGTAAGGATTATGAATTGAATATTTTTGTATGTCAACAAATTCATGTCTTAAATTATTATGTTTTCGGCTTACTCAAGTAATAATTTGACGTGGAACTCGACTAGTTTCAAGCCATTCTAGAGGCTCATATTCATGAGCAGCATTTCGCGACCCGCGACGCGGCGACTGTCGCGCTGCTACTAAGTAAGCCGAAAACATAATAATTTATTTAGTATGTCTCACGAAAGTTACAATACAAATAAATTCATATCTTTTTTATTATTTAGATTTATAAACTTTATAAACTATTTCAAATATTTTTCCTACAAAACTTGGGTACAGACTTTTTAATTTTATCATTCAAACTCAATTCGTAAGCATAATGAAATAACCAAACTCATACAATATTCTTTAACTATAGTTTTTATAACCAAAAATTTATATTTAGCTTATGCTAAACACAACTAGCATTCACCCTTTTATTCGTTACCATTAAGGTCAAATACCAAACAGAAAAAAAGAAACTAAAAATTTAAATTTAGATTCTATAATCCGCCAGCTGAGTTTCCCTGTCAGTGGTGGTAGTTCCCTCACCTGCCACCCCTAACGGTATCGTTGGCAGCTCTGTAGCGGTCATTTTTGGCGGGAAATTGCCCCATATCCGACGATCGTCGATACCTCGCCACTTGGTTTGTCTGTCAAACAGTCGGACAGTGCCTATGAATTTTTTGAACCGTGATTGACATATTTGCTAGTGATGTTTTGCATCGGGATTTGAATTTCGAATAGCGTTTGTTTATGTGTAGCATTTTGGTACTTTTAGGCTGTCGATTGCAGTTGTAACTTCTTGGTGTTTTTTACGTTGAGGGCTGTTGAACATGTGTGGAGTTTTATATAAATCATAATTAGACTTAAATTAAATGACATGTAGGCAAATTGTATGATCTATGTTGTCATATGTGTCATCAATATCAATAAAGGACATTCCCGTTCTCAACATCTTTTAAATTGCAATTATGCTAACCATGGAGACAATGGCAACACCTTCTAATATAGATATTATGGGCCCTTGATCTCGATAATCTACTTAGTAAAAATAAACTTTACACGTATCAACAAATATTGTCAATCTTTCTCTTATTTTAACAGGAACATTACTCTTCACACACGGCAGTAGACCGTTAGTTAGCATTGCAGATGCTGTTACCTACATGGTGACGTGTTTACAAGGCTGGTTGGCGTGCCAAACGGCAATAAGTCGCCCGCCATGCCAGCGGCCATTCACTAATGGCAACTTAACGTAAAACTAACGATGTTTTACGTCACATAGACAGTATTACTTAGTTACTTGAATGATAGTACTTGTTTTTTATTGAATACTTATTGAACATGCTTTTTGTGTTAAGGTGGTGAAATAGTTTCTTTGGTTAGGTTAGCAGATGTCTATGCCTAAGAAAATCAATTAAACTCTGAGATTGCAACATGAGTGTAGATCATCTGGTTTTTTTTAAGGGATGAAAATCATCGAATGACATCTCCCGCCTAGGTGAGGCGGGACTGAGTGTCAGACTCTTACTGACTAAAAACCACCCCGTTCCTTCTCCTGCGCTTCGAGCCGGAGCCCCGGTAACCCATTAGGTTCTCCGCGACAGATCATCTGGTTTGGATTCTCGATTTTGAAATCCACAATATCTTAATCGCATTTAATTTGAATCAGCATAAAACATATCTGTATGCCATTTTGTACAACGGTGTTACGGCATTTAATTTCATCAAACCAAACCTCTGTTACCACTATCTTTCAAATTTAAACATTTAAAAAACGAACTCTATGGTAGCAATCGCTTTTCAATGTTGCCAACCTCAAAAAAAGCGTCAAACAAACAAGATGTAACATGTCGTATTATCGAACTGTTTCACGGAGTTCGGCGCCGCCTAGTCTTTTGGTACACGTTCAGTATTCGGTCATTACTCCCTATTCCGGCCACGGCTCATGTAATCTGGCCTTCGTTTGTAAGATTTCTTTCCTCGAAATCATTTTTAGTATCGTTTTAGTAACGTGTTTTAGTACTTGTTAATTTGTCGTAAAATGTTTAGGTACCTAAGTGGGTTTTTGGAGGTGGTGTTAAAATTATTTTTGGTTTGAGAATGGTGGTCGTATGGTGGTGTGGAAGCCGATTCGGTTAGGTGGAGAACCTAACGGGTAACCGGGGCTCCGGCTCGACGTGCAAAAGAAGGAACGGGGTGGTTTTTAGTCAGTAAGAGTCTGACACTCCCTTCCGCCTCACCCAGGCGGGAACAGTAATTCGATGATTTTCCCCCCTTAAAAAAAATGGTGGTGTGGAAAATGTGTAAAATGGGACGGCTTCTCGCAGAATGCGATTTCCTACGGACAACCTTTAGATAGAGCCGGTAATCAGGAGTTGTCTAAGTCTCTCTAAAATTGGGTACCATATGTAATATAACGTTCAACGCAGAAAAGTCGTTCGTTTAAAAATAAAAATAGGATTATCAACCCTATCGTTAATAGGTTTACGATTCACGAGATAACAAGTTCCCCCGTCTATTACAATACACGTGGGTGATGCCCCGATACTATTTATGTACTGATATTACCTAAGCTATGCTATGCATGCTATGTCCTACCGTACTATGAAATATAAAGTACAATATGATTGTAGTTCAAGCTTTGGAACGAAGAAAACGTTTCACTAGAGAACTAATCGATATACTTTTTTTATGAGATAAGCTGATAAACGAGTAGACGGATCACCTTATGGTAAGCAATCGGCGTCGCCCATAGACACCCGACACAATTTCAAAAGATACTCATTATTCTAATTGAAATAACATTATTTCCAATGCGAAACACTTGGAATAAACAAACACGTATCAGAGAGATTGTAAACCGTATTTTTTATAAGAGTAACTAATGGAGTTTCTTGCTCGTTCTTCTCCATTCGAATCTACATTTTGGAATGAACACCTAGATTCACTGCCGGACAGACTGTAAGACTATTATTGATTCGATGACTGTTTACGTTTCAAAAGTACCAAATTATAGTTTAATTGAAATTTACAGCATTTAGCTTTGACTTTGACATTGTAATAATCATCGTCGGCCAGTTAACATTGCTGCTGGCTAGACAAATGCCTCTCCAGTAGCACTTAACTAAGCTCGATTAGACGAACTCATTTTACTTATAATACAAAACTATAATAGAATAACTGAAGCTAGAAAGATAAAGATTAATTTATTTGCCAAAACATGTGTAGGTCATAATAATACATGATAAAATTGATGTTTATTATAAATGGTACAGTACTTCATGTTCAAATATTAATTATGCAATGATTCTAAATAGTAAATATCATACTAAAATAATTTTACAAATTAAGTCGGTTAATCATCATCAAAGAGACGAAGAGAATAGAATAAATAAGAGAGTTCTAACTAAACCTTAAAAAGATAAAATACCATTAAAAATCATGTTACATTATGCAACAAAATTCCCCATGGACACCTCAGTTTATAACTTGCAATAACTTGACAATGCCTTATATTTAGAGCGTCGGATCGGGTATCTATAAATACAAGTTCAAACCCGGTTAACCATATAACTGAGTTAGTTACGCTTAACTGAGTAACGCTTCATAGTTACCTCCGTGAATCAATGCGGTTGTAAAGGCTGGTGCACACTGTGTTTGCTTGTAATTTTGTTTTAAGTCTTGTATGAAGGTTTAGGACAGGTTTCAGTAGAAAGGTTTCGGTGTTAGATATGAGCTGCTATTCAGCTCGTGGTGGCCCGGAGGTTTAAGACGCCCTTCTCGCTTCTCATGCATGCAACCTCTTGCTTCATGCTTCATAACATGAAGCACGCCTTTCATCCCCGAAGGGGTAGACACATTATACCACTGTACAACATAACACCCACTTTTCACTATTTATGTTATCAGTCCCATGTAATAGAGGGTGGGCCTATTGCCATATACTGGGCACAATTCCAGACTCCGTGCTACTACTGAGGAGAATATTTAAAAAAAACCCAGTTATACTTTGCCCGACCCGGGAATCGAACCCGAGACCCCTTGCTTGGCAGTTGTACTTGTGACCACTCGGCCAACGAGGCAGTAATGTTTACTTTTATAAAACCATGCGCTAAATCAATAGCATCAAAACATATTCTACTAATTAAAATTGACCACGAGGATACGTGCTCATTAATTGGTCTACATTAAATGATCTCTTATACATAAATTCATCTGTAACACATTCCGCTTTGTAATTATGTGTGAACCCCAACCGCAAATAACTAATTACGTTGCTATGTTACACGTCCATAATTTGCGGTCAATTCGCTAATTATATTTAAGTAATTAATTATATTATCATCACTCATCAATTATTGACTGATATTGTGAAATGTTTGACAAATGAAACGGTGTGAAATTCATTTTAAATATATCGAAATTTGCTTTAATTTAAACCGTAAAGAATGCGTGTTATGGTTTATTATTCAACCACCATTAGTAATACATAACTTGAGACTTGTTTCTTTTGTATACCAAACACTGGGTTGCTTTTACAAGAGTACTATAAAATATTTTTAAATTAAAATGAAAAGTCAGCCTACACAAATTAATGTTGATTCCAAATATAGCATTGTGGCAATTTGTCTGCCAAGATAATACTTTATTTCAAAATATATTCATCCTCCGAAATAGCGCATGACGTCAAAATTCAACAAATACATATGCATATAAAAATAATACAAATCCTAACTTTATTTCACAAAACTATCTTAGGTCACATTGAAGACGCAGATAAATAAATCATAGACTATCCGCATCGCATCACAGTCACACCACTCAATCCCACGCGTTCCCGCATTAGTCAGAATTCGGTACAACTCTGTTCCCGGGAATAGAGGTGACCTCGAAAGCGCCATAGCTATGGCGCCGCGCCGTCGCCTTATCCCAAGGGCTGAAGGACACACAGACTGGCTGTTTTCCAGACATTGTTGAGCTGTTACGTCATCACACACTCTATAGTCCTGAATTGAACAAAGATTGAACAGTTGAATTTCGTTGTTCAAATATAATTCGTGTATTGGTATTGTATTGTTAATTTGATTGTTGAAGAGTGGTGAGTTATTTATAATTGTTGGTTTTAAATATGTGATACTTATTGTGATCAAAGGGGTAGTGTTATGTTTTGTTAATTAGCTTTATTTCTGAAGAAATCAATTAGAAGATATATTAGTTCTATTTTTCCATAATAAAACTGTAAATGCAAATATGTAAATCCATTTTTTAGCAAAAACTGTCTTATAATTTCATATACATTCAATCTGGGGTCTATCAGAACATCTAAAAATACGTTCGACATTTTTGCGTCGCAGCTTAATAAACAAACAACGTCATGAACTTTCTCGCTTCTACGCACTAGGCAGCGCCTTTAGCAAACATGTAACATTTCTAAACTAATATTTACTTGTGTATGCAAGCTTAAATTAGTATCAAAATAACTATTTTACACTAATTTAAGTATTCACGCAAAACAAAATCACTAAAAAAACCCTCCAATAACAAAACTTAAGACGTCACACTCGGCAATCCCTCTATAAATAAACACTAACTTTAGTACGTCATATTAAGGGAAAATTCGCACATTCGACAGTTTCACATCGAAGGGTGACGCGCTCCCGTTCTCACGAACACCCACGCTCATAATGAGTCACGACTCACGGCTTACTTCAGGGAACTAAGCGATGCTCGAATTCTTAGAATAGCTGATGCATGTCACCATTTTCGCAAAATAAACTTCAAAAGGTTTTGAAATTTATTTCTGTGGCGATATTGTTTTTTTTTTATATTTATGGGCTGATTGATATTTGGCCACTATGTCACCTGGTAGTAAGCAATTATGCGGTCAACGATGGAGCACGTCTACCCATAAGCAAACTATGCACTCAGGCCTTTAATAGAACCAAGTCACCCTTTAGGAAACGCAGACTCTGTCAAATAATTCCACTCCTTAGCAGTACACACAAGGAAGCTTGAAGCAAAGCACTGTTAATAAAAGTGAGTGAGTTTGGTTTCCAGAGGGCTACCCCCAGTGAAAGGTTAAAAACGCACTTGTAACTGCTCTTCTGGTGTTACAGGCGTTCATCTTTGTCCTCCTAGTCGTTACACTTATAGTAGTAGTGGTCGTGGTCATCATGAAGGTGTACATCACTTACTATTAATTTATCCTTGTACTCGTTTGCCCCCATCCCATAACAGATTTCATTATAATTGGTGTTTTAAGGTTGTATGCACGGCACGCATTGCACGCTACTATGATAACAGAGATAAAGTCGCAGTCAGAATGCTAGTTTAATTATAAAACAAAAAGTACCTATTAGCTTGTCATTCACTATACCTACTGCGAAGTATATAGGTCGTTCATTTACACTGTAATTTTACAGGGACGGAAAATGGTCACATAAAATTGATTAACTGAAAAGTACGAAATATTTATTGCTTTTAAAGTAATATTATTTACAAATTAAGAATTTTCACTGAAAATTATTTTACTCATATGTAAAACGAATTCTTGACAGATTCATTTCAGTGTATTAACTCGTCGAGTACCGGTTTTATAGACACAATTAAAGAACAATAGGTCGCGGTCACCGGTGACCGCTTGGTATTTGACAGTTTAAAACGAAAGCAGGTCAATTACCGGTGTCATAACAATGCTGGATTTACAATAAAATTATTAATTGGTCTACAAATAATATAATTAATACTACAATTGGACACATAATAATTAATATCAAATAGTAACTCATATCAATAAATTAAAATGAGCATTTTAATAATAAATATTTTGCCTATTACATTGCATGACCAATAATTCAATCTATCAATTATCACAATTATCAATGTTTACATTGCGTTTTGCTATTTACTCTACGCTAATTAATTTGTAGTACACCTCTTTAAAATATACATATGTAATTATTTGCTTGAATATAATACTCTCTAACATAATTATGTACTATGATCGAAACTGGCTGATATTAGCGGGATCGTCCCCATAGGAAAAAAGTAGCCTTTGTCCCCTTTAAGCTCCTTGAAGCATAAAAATATCACCACAATTAGTACCATATTAATCGATGAATAACGTAATTAGGTACAACGAGTCACCGATCATGTTTACTTTTAAAAATACTTTACAATAATACAGATTGCAATACATACACAAATCTTCATCAACACATCTGCAATGCAAAACTACATTTTCAAATCCGACCCCTCAACTATAACAACTGAATCCAGTTCACAACCATTTACAAAGTTCACTAGAAACTACAAACGGGTTCAAGCTATCTCCTGCAGCCAAAATGAAATAGGGTTCAGAGATTTTGTGGGAGGTGCCCCACTTCGGTACGGAGCGGCGCCCAATCGGCGGGCCGTCGTGCCGGCGCCGTCTCGTCTCCAAAAACCAGATAAACCGGCGCCTTGGAAGACTCCCAGGTTTTTTTTGCTTCAGATATAGGCCTCGAGGTCACCCCTCCGTTATGTTAATGGGGCCGGGAAAACCCTATGGTGTACAAAATATTATAATTTGTCAGTGTCGCTCGTGATAGGTCATTTTTCTAATGTTAAGGACGTTTTTGTTTGTTTTTTTCATCATTGTCAAGTTTGTTACGTCGTCTGTGGGTTGATGGTGCGTGAAATATTGTTCTAATGATACTTTGGCAGCTATGAATGGTGCGTTCATTTTGAGATATAGTTACTGATCTGTAGTTGTTAGGCTTATACCTCTATATACTAATGTTTTTAGTCGATTGAGTGTATCTTTGTTAAAGTTTACTATTAAACTGTCAAACACCGCGAGGACACCGGTGACCGCAACCTACTGTTCTTTAATTGTGTCTGTAATGACGGTAAGAGTTAATTAATTCTGATAACATTTTAGAGGAAAATTGCGTACAGTATGTAAACAAGTTTATAATTTGAGTGTACTATAACGTAGGCTTTCCTTGAGAGACAAAAGATGCGAAGATGTTGTACCCAATTTATGCAAAGTAAAAAATCTATCTAATCAATGATAATGTATCCACAGATCTTTTACCATATTAAATTGTTTAGCCCAAAGTTCATCAGCTTAGCTCAGTTCATTGACCTCACAGTAAAATTTCCTTATAAGATTGATTACTTCTGTATCTACAGCCCTTATTACGTGCGATATTTGTGTGAAACAGAATTTTGTACTTACTGTTCTGCGCGATAAGATTGAAAGTGGCTTGCGTTTTTATTCTAAAGCCTTCAAGCTCATCTCTTTGTCTGTTTTGTTAAACTTAACATATCATTACGCTTGTCATGACTTGAAAGGGTAGGTACAATGTACTGGATGTGTATCAATTTGATTTTCTACATTATGTTTGTTACTTGTAATACGTACCTATGGTTTATGTTGTTGCTTGCGTCAATAAAGATTAAAAAGTCCTCTATAGGTCTCACTGTCCCAAAATTCTAATCTTTACATAACATAACATCACGCCTTTTTATCCCCGAAGGGGTAGGCAGAGGTGCACATTTCGGCACTTAATGCAACTGTACAATGTAACACCCACTTTTCACTATTTATGTTATGAGTCCCATGTAATAGGGGGTGAGCCTATTGCCATATACCGGACACATTTTTCCTTACTCCGTGCTACTACTGAGATTTTTAAAAACCCAGTATGTAATACTTTGCCCGTCCCGGGAATCGAACCCGAGACCCCTTGCCCGGCAGTCGCACTTGCGACCACTCGGCCAGTGAGGCAATTCTGATCATTTTCATAACAAAATACTTGGTTTTAATCTGTCAAACACCGAGCGGTCACCGGTAACCGCGACCTATTGTTCTTTAATTGTGTCTATAAAACCGGTACTCGACGAGTTAAATTACTTTTTGACATTACTCGTGTTTTACTTCTGTGATAAACTAAAATCGATCTAGAGGTCTTAGATTAAGATTGGTTTTGTCTTGTCGTAATTTGGTTCATTTTTTAGACGTGAATGCTTAACAAACGTAATTATTATTAGCTAGAAATCCACCAAGTAGTTCAAGTTTACATACATTAAGAGTCTGTATACATAACACCCATGTGTTGCGCATAAAGTCTCTTAATCTATATGTTGTCTGTTATATTTTTGAATCTGAAGGGCAGAGCCAAGGGCTTTTTTGAATGTCAATTGTACGGGTGAATGTACTGCGTCTAAACAAATATGGCCGCTGAAGTACTGGCTATATGAATATTTTTCAGAAACTCCTACATTTTTAAGCTATGGTAATTGGTTATTGAGTGTTACAAATGGCATATAAACTACAGTTAAAAAAGTAAATAGGTCAACATAAAATAAATAAATCCTTTGTAATATATGCACGGCTTGCAAATAAATTAATTTGATTTGATTTGATAATGTATGGGTTTGACATAAGTTACTCACGACTCCTTACATTAACTTCTCGTTTATTATTGGAATAAGATTCAAATGCCATTTCTCTAGGAGGCTGGTAACTAGTAATATTTTAAAAAGATTCGATAATTTTATGAAATCCTGGTTTTACTGCTAGTACTAGTTTTATTGCAATAATTATGTTTATGGAATTACGCAGTCAAAAATGCACTTTCACCTATGATAGTTGGGCATAAACACACACAAAATACAACATACTCAAAATACTCAAATTACACACAATAACTTCATTTGCAATAAAATTAATTAACTTCAAACACAAACAATACCGTATACAATAAGTCCGTTTACTTACAATTTACATAACTAACAGATAAAAATAAATACACAAAATATCCCCGAAGTCCAAATAAAGCTTCGTTTACCGAACCGAACCCCACACCGCCCGATGCGGCAACTCGATCAATTATTCAATTACACAAAGTGACCAAGTTGTCAAAATGTAACCGTTGCCTCGACGACGGAATCGGATAAAATGGAAACCGGCCAAATACGTTCTCGTTTTGTATTAAATAACTAAATATAGCAATACTAGATTTTAGCAACTGCTCTATTGGCCAAGTGGTCGCAAGGGGTCTCGGGTTCGATTCCCGGGTCGGGCAAAGTATTACTGGGTTTGTAAAAACCTCAGTAGTAGCACGGAGTCTGGAAATGTGCCCGGTATATGGCAATAGGCTCACCCCTATTACATGGGACTCATAACATAAAGAGTAAAAAGTGGGTGTTACATTGTACAGTGGCATTAAGTGCCGTAATGTGTACCTCTGCCTACCACTTCGGGGACAAAAGGCGTAATGTTATGTTATGTTTATGTGATGTAGATTTTACCGCCGGTTTTGCGTGTGAATTTCGTAGTAGGTACTGACCACAAAATGTATGCAAAATTTCATAAAGATTGTTTAAGGAGATAAAGCGTGATAAGGTAACAAACAAATACATAAATAAACAAACTTTGTTTCGATTTTATAATAATATTAGTTGGAATTGTCTGCTAACCTTTAAAGGAATAGGTAGAAGTCTATTTTTGATACTCACATTTTTCGCCAGATATAATAATAAGTATCACGTAGGTAATAAGAACATCGTCTTATTTCCAACTTATGTATGGTTTCAGAAAATTTCAACTCATTGAAACCTTTTGCTCAACTATAAACATTTGTTAATAGTTGTAAAGTAAGAATAAGAATAGGAACGTTTATTTGCACGTTATTTGCATTTATTTGCACTATGTCGCTGTTACACTCATTGTATTCTTACTTAGAGGACACGGTACTGTAATAACTGGCACTGACATTGTACTTAAATGCATATCTTTAATTGATATAAATACTGGGCCGTATCCCTATCATTTACTTACTTTGAATGTTCGTGTTTAGAGGTATATTATCGATATGCATCAATAAAATAAAACAAATAGGCCACAACGCTAACTCCATTCACGAGTCAGTTAATTTACAAAAGATACCGTTTTTTTTCAACCAGAGAACACAAAACCTCTTGTTTGGCATAACATAACATCACGCCTTTTATTCCCGAAGGGTTAGGCAGAGGTGCACACAGAAGTAACACCCACTTTTCACTATTAATGTTATAAGTCACATGTAATAGGGAGTGAGCCTATTGCCATATACCGGGCACATTTCTAGACTCCGTGCTACTACCGAGTTTTTTTTTTAAACCCAGTAATACTTTATCGGACCCGGGAATCGAACCCGAGACCCCTTGCCCGGTAGTCGCACTTGCGACCACTCGGCCAGCGAGGCAGTCGTGTTTGATAGTCTCACTTTTTATTCAAATAAGCTATCATTAAACATTCCCAAATAAACGAAACTTGGCTGCACAATGGCTGCCGTATTCCATAACTACGTATCATCTTTAATTCCATGAATAACTTGGCACAATCGCATATATATAATACACGTATATAGTATATGTATATAGGTATCTGGGATATGACCTCGATATATATAAAGGAAATTATTGTTACTATTTTTATTACGAAGACATATTATACGCAATGCTGTAGTCTGCTATGGTGTATTGTAGATGAATTATTGGTTTATTTACTTGACTTTTTGGTTGGTTAAAGAGTTGCTGCTGAACATCTAAAGAGAGAGGACTTAATGGGTTGCTGGGGCTCCGGCTCGAACTGTAGAAGTAGGAACGAGATGAATTTGAGTCAGTAAGAATCTTAGACTTTCTATTCTTCCTCACAACCTTACCCGGGCGGGATGATTAAAAAAGGAGATAGTGTATAAAGTATTTGTTTACTATGTATGTTTGGTGTATAGCAATTGGCTCACTTTACCCTCTTTTATATAAGACTACCAACACACTGGTAAAAAGTTCATGTTACATTATTGCATGCGTAACAAATGGCCGTACAAAAAAGAACTCAATATGATTCGTACACAATGTTTCTTTTTAATTTTAACCTTGTGTTCATCTTACGGTTTTAAAAAACACACTATTTACAACATAAAATACACAAAAAAAATAAAATAAAAGAAAACTAAAAACAACTAATTACACAGAGGAACAAAAACTTCGTCCGCATCGACGTCAATAGTTTTAAAAACGATTTTAATCTGTATTACTTTATTAATACCCTCTATTTTTCAATTTATCAAATAAAAGGTTTCAATGGTGGGCAGATTGCAGTTAGATTTTTTCTTCTTGAATGGCAACGCCTCCTTTAGTTATAAGTAACACATTGAACAGTGAATAGTGTATCTAAGTTTGGTGGTAGAATAATAAAATACATAGTGAACACAAAACAGTTATTTGTGTTCACTAGTTACCAAATGAAGGTGCTGTCAATATGTCGTAAGTAATTAATGATTTTTTAAATGTAATTATAGATCAGTACATTTAGGGTCTGTATTACATATTTAAAATTATTATTATTATTTCTGAATAGTGATTTTCCAATGCCAGATAATTTTTTAACTGAGAAATAACTTTGAATATATGACAATTCTTCCATACTAAAAACTGTCATATATCAATTTTATTCTACAGTTAAGAATTCACTGGCGATTAAAAAATCGGCACTAACTTACTTATTAGCTTAACTGACACAGTCATATTTCACACATAACCAACTTATAGTTGACCTGCAATTGAAACTAAGTTACCCACCAATGCAATGTTATCTATTAATGTTGATAATACATGTCAATGTTTATGCTAGTAACTTAATCAGTTTTTGTTCCTTGTGAGATCAAACTATATATACTTCTTTTCTTATTAAACGAATTGTGGACGTAATTATATTTTTGACATACCAATGATAATAACAAACTTTTGTGTGTATTTCAATTTTATCAATCCCGTTGCCATACATTCCACTACATATAAATAGTATGTTTAAACTACTCATCCGAACCAACTTACATTAGCTTCCTATATATAAAACACAACTATCGCCAGCATAAAGGCAAGCACACACTTTATACTATGCTAACACGATCGGCCCAGTAACTTGACACCAACAGGCCCCCAATCTCATATCCAGACTACAATAACTCGAGTGCCTTGGCTAATGAGGCGGCCGAAGGGCAAGATGCGCCGATGTCCTTAGTCGCGGCCGATCACTCGACCTCCCCACCCCCTAGTACCCTAGAAGGGAGACCTTCCCCTTCCCCCCTCCCCTGAACCCCTGCCCGCTCTCTATTGTCTTCAGAATTACGGGTGCCCGTTCTTTCAACGTTTTTTGTTAACTTTGCATTACATTAGAAACAAATGAGTGTGTTTCTGGGCGAGTTTTATTTTGAATTTCGAATTATATAGTTATAAAGTTTATTTTTAAGAAGGTTATGTCTTTTTTGCATTGAAAGAGGTTGCATATTAGCTCTCATTCATAACCTGTTTTAACTACAAGTCATAAATGTTTTAACACTGAACTTTTGTTAAGATGTTTTTAATTTTAATCGTTTATTTAAACGAACATCAACTTTTGATACTACTGCAGTAACCTACTTCTAAGACAGTAGATAACACGAACTTTTAAAATATAAACTTGTAGTAATTAATGTTTTCAGCATTACCGAAAATATACATAATTTATAGACGAAGGAAACTACCAACGTTTTATTGACTATCTGCAGTAAAGTTGATATATTCACAATGTCACTTCACTACCCAGTCTAATGCTTCAAACATTAATTTCTACTTCAATTAATAACGTTTATGTTGGTAACAACACGGCATTAAGTAAAATATGTAGTAGGTAGTACTTAGAATCCATTAATTACTGACTCCCATACATACATATGTATTTCCAAACGAAATCGTCTAGTTAATGTTTATTGCACACATTAGTTATTAACTTTGTATACAGTTAAATGCTGCGTGGTAACAGAATACTTATGTCACCCTCTTCACTCATTCAACGGGTATCGTATGAGTGAATTTTACTTAGGTACTAGACTGCCTCATTTCAAAGTCAAAGTCAAAGTCAAAGTCAAAGCATTTATTTCAATAAAACCATAGTTTGGTGCTTTTGAAACGTCAACAAATACAAAATAAATAATAGTCTGTCAGTCAGTCCGTCAGTGAAACTAGATGAAGCTAGCTAGGTATTTGGACGAGTGGTCGCAAATGCGACGCCGGGTAAGGGTTCCCGAGTCTGGCAAATTATTAGTGGGTTCTTAAAAAAATCTCAGTAGTAGCATGGAGTCTGTAATTGCCATTAAATATTTTTTTAAAAATCTTCGCGCTTGGCACGTTGGCTGGAGATAACTGTTTAACAAGTTAATGTTTTATTTTTATTTTATTTAATTTATTTGGACTCCCAACAAAAGATACACTTACATACAAAAAAAATAATCCACCACACGTTACAATAACCTTGTGATCCTTCAATTAAAGGAAATCACATCATGCCCATACAAACATTTATAGCAATTGAATGAAATTAGATTAAATTAAATTACAGAAATGTCAAGAAAATACAAAAGAAATACAATATCAAAAATCCAAATCATAACATAACAATATAAAACAAGTCAAATAAAAAATTATTAAACATTAAAAATTTTGGTTGAACAATTCTTAAAATAAGATCTATTTAAAATTAGAAATTAAATGAAATGTGAATGTTCATCAGAGAGCATCGCTGCTCGATCTCTCTCTTAGTTAAGTTTATATAAATCACACATATCATAACATACATAACATCACGCTACTTATCCCCGAAGGGGTAGGCAGAGGTGCACATTACGGAACTTAATGCCACTGTACAATGTAACACCCACTTTTCACTATTTATGTTATGAGTCCCATATAATAAGGGGGGCACCTATTGCCATATACCGGGCACAATTCCAGAATCCGTGCTACTACTGAGATTTTTTTTTAAATCCCAATAGTCCTATGCCCGACCCATTAATTGAATCCCAGACCCCTTGCGACCACTCAGCTAACGAGACAGTCCAACACCAAATAACTTACAACATAATTAGCGATATGTACATTTTATTATAACATTCGATGTGTGAACGATCTGCATAACCCTTTCTCAAATAGAAGGCGTGACGTTATGGAGTTATATAGTTATACCTACATCTACGGCCATTACTCGTTTCGTTTCTTTATTTTATTGTCCTGTTGACCTAGATATTTTGAAGATAGGGTCAGTCACATTAGCAGGACATAAGGGACATTCTCCAACGAATGCGATGGGGACGCATCAGATATTGTGCTAATAGAATTAGGCGCGCGCTTTATTGAATCCGTGTGACGACAGTTTTTTACCAAATGGTGTTTATATTTTTTTATGGCATATGTAAACGAGCAGATGGATCACCTGATGGTAAGCAATCGGCGTCGCCCATGAACACCTGGAACACCCAAGGCATTACGCGTGCGTTACCGGCCTTTTTGGGATTAGGAGTTTGAGGATCTTTGGGGATTCAGGAATTGGGGAGATTGGGGAAGGGGAGGCTAATTGGGCCTTCGGTAACCTCACTCACACGACGAAACACAACGCAAGCGTTGCTTCACGTCGGTTTTCTGTGAGGCTGTGGTATCACTCCGGTCGAGCCGGTCAATTCGTGCCGAAGCATGGCTCTCCCACATTTTTGAAGTGTGAAAATTATTATTTTGTTTTATCTTTAATTCATGTTGTAATGAGTTATATGTATAGTGATGATTTTTTTTTGTATTTTATTATTACAAGACAATTGGGTAGTTTCCTAAGTTTAAAATGAATTGTTTCGACTTTTCAATGCAATAAATAATTTAAAAATAATAATCATACTCTAATCTATTGATTTGACGATTTACCTGCTCTTGGATTGTTGGCTTTGCTCAGCAGTGGGCATTTATAGATTGTTCATGATAATCTGTTATACCTACCAAGTGTAAAAGGCGTTTTTACATAAAAATTAAAGCTAAAGCTGACACTAACTTGAACCTCAATACCATACCAAACACACTAAAACACAAGCTACAAACGTTTATAATGAAAAATGTTATTTTAATCCTCATAGTGTTGCCATTAATTAATTGTGTGCAATACACCGTTGTTTATTTACCTCCCAGAGCTTCCGTTTAGATGGCAACCCTGATAACAATTGAAAACTGGCGTATTAATTAATCTAATGTACTAAAACTGCGGCTTTCCCTTAACCGTCACGCGTACATACAAAGATACACACACATACATGCATATACATAGGTAGTCGTACAATCGACAATGGAAGGTTATCAACACATTACAAACTTGCATATTGTATCGTAGGGAAGTTCTTTTGTCTTAAATTATGATATAGTGTATCAGTGTTTTAGTTATGACCATCATTTTCATCTCATTAATATTATCCACATCATCTTACGTATTAAGAAATCAATACATTGTCTCATACTTAGCTTATCTTGATCATCGAGTTAAACTCTTTTTTTATACCACGACGGTGGCAAAAAATGCTCCCGGCCCACCTGATGGTAAGTGGTTACAGTGGCCTATGAACGATTGCAATATATGGGACATAACATGCGCCTTGCCGACTATTAATAAATCTATACTCTCGGTAAGTCAGGGTCATCCATAACTACAATCCTACCAATACGGTAGTTGAGGCATATAATGTTGATGTTTTTTTTACCGACAATACTTAAACCAATTGCCACGGTTAGCATAGTGGCTGGACAAGCGACGCAACGGTCACGGTTTTGGTTCCCACACGGAACAACTATTTGTGTGATCCACAAATTGTTGTTCCGGGTCTGGGTGTCATGTGTATGTGAAATTGTATGATTGTACACGCAACCATGACACAGGAGCAAACAGTGTGGGGGAACGTTCTTTAAAACAAACTATAACTGAATATGTAGTGTAAATTATAAGATTGTTTATCAAAATCAACACCATAATACAGTAAATCAAATCAAAATTCTAAACCCACCTCCACCTATCATTGCAAACTGTACCAACAGACTGACCTAGATTTTCCCTGTCTATTCAATTTTGCGTCACGCATAATATATTATGCTGACGCAATGCTAGTACAAGTCGCAGTACAATTACTATTGTCAAGAAAATATTCCGGTTACCGGGGTTTTTGAAAGTCTATGTTCCTTATTATCGGTGTGGTCGAAGGACATATGTTTCATATTTTATTTATCACATCATAATATGTGAATTAAATACAATATTTGAAGACGACTTTATGTACGACAGCGTCCTGAGTTCTGCATCTGACTTTATTCGGTGATAGATAGGAAACAAATCTATTTTTGGCACTATAGGACTAATATCTTACAAGATTTATAACTTACCTATGTGTAAATCCTGTAATCGTTAACATGGCTGACGAAACATGACTACTTGATACGTACCTACCTATTTGATTTGATTCGAAAATTAAAGTCAGAAAATTATTCTTTATTTAAAAGTTGTAACCAAAACACACGGAAGACTTCCAAAACTGCCACGACCTACAAAAATAATTATAACTAATTAAATAACTTAACAAAATTGTAGCCACGTAATTATATTTCGCAGAAACATTAAACTAAAAATTGTAATTATCACTGTAACGTCTAAACATTCGCTATGGGAGACTATTTAATATTTATAATTTAACACAGTTTCATATTTAGCGGGACATTGGAGTTTAATTGATAATGATATCATTAACCGCTCGAGCCTTCCTAGTCATGCACAGAACTGTTTAATGATATTGTATCACGCTACGGCACAACGAATTAATAATACTACTTACTACCTTATGCTGCCCTGGTACATCTAACTTCTTGATTAAATAATTCAGTTTGATACAACTTCTACGGTCGCGGTGTGTGCTCGCTATGGCCGTGTTTTATGTTATGCTCCTAGATGGGGTGGTTGGGGTTTAACATACATTTTAAATGCATTGTGTGTATTTTCTTCATAAAAGTTTGATGCTAATTAGATACATACTTGTTTATTAATCTATTTCAGAGCACTATTCATCAACTCTATTAAACTTTAAATAAGTATGCTTACCAAAGAAAATCTTACAAATACAGCAAATCCTTTTTGGGAATCCTGCAAAATTATTTATTTTTGTTAAAGACAAATTAATTGGAAGTTGAATCTTACTTACCTACTCGTCTCGAGTTGCGAAAGACACGGTTGCTGTGTCAATTTCCTTGTGTATGATGTGGATATTTTGTATACACTAATGACATTACAGAAACTAAGTATAGTTTATCAAATTTTGTATGACTGACCTCAATTTAAATCCGTAAATTTTACAAAACTCTGTGTATTAAGAGCCCGAGCTACCAGGCTCACATAAGTATGAAAGAAAATCTCGTTTACTAAGTGTGCGGTGTTATGTTCCAGGTTGGCGGCAGCGCAGGAGGCGGCGGGGGCGCAGGCTCGCGCGGCGCCAGCTGATACCATGGGCGGCGCGCACCAGCCCGCTACTCCAGGGCCCAGCTCACTCTTTATATTTGCCGACGAAAATCCTATTCGGAGGTAAGGAAATACATTTTTTTTTTATCTTTTTACCCGTAATGTACGTAGGAGATCACTTAATTCATCTTTTCTGAAATACGAGCCTATTTATACAGAATGTAACTAATTAAATAGGCAGCTGTGTTTAAGGTACAAAAAAGCTAAGTAGCTAAGTATAAGCACTTTAAACTTACGATATTCAATATTTTCACAAATATATATACCTAAACAGGCTTTCATTGCTTAAAAACACAATCAACGAAAAAAACAAAATTAGTCAAACTTTAAAAATAACATGACACTGTGATTCTATAAAAAAAAAATATTAGCGAGGGAAAAAAGGTCACGCTTAATCGCAGTGACAGGGAAAAGCGCGCCAAAAATAAGTTAACATTTTTAAAGGTAGGCGTAGATAATTGGGTGTCATTCCGCGGGACATAGTTCGGCGTTCGATATGCGTGGTGCCAACAAACCATGCGGAACGTAAATAAATACAAATTGGAACCCACTGTGACATGAACAGTTAATTTACTTGTTTATTTTCATTGTTATTTACTGTCGAGTTACAATATCAAGTAGATTCGTATGAATTGTTTATTATGAGTACTTAGTAAGCGATGTATGATTGTAGATTTGATAAGTCGTGAGCATAGTAAGCATTGTAATAACATTAATATAATATGTTGTACTGATAATTAAGTATTCATATACAATAAATCTAAATAATAATTTTGAAATCAATTTCACACTATAAAAATGATATCAAAGAGATTTAATGCATGCTGTCATCATTATCAACGCCCCATGAGTAGCGACTGCTCGCCTCTTCTCACACAGAGGTTTCAACATAAATCACCACTTTTGCACAATGCAGCTTGGCGATTTCAAACTTATAATTATTCGAAATTATAAGCCATAAGGCCAGGTTTCCTTACGACGTTTTCCTTCACCATTTGTCAATGGCGTCTAAATAAACTTAGAAAGTATATAGAGGTATGTACAACTCGGAAAGAATCAATATATGAAGTGACACGATAGTCACATTGTATTAATTTTCCAAACACCATCTCAATTAAAACTCAAAATAAATGTCCCGGAAACCAGATACCAACTAAATCAACCCCCAAAAGCATGGACTATCGTGTTCATATTGCGACTTAACCCTGCGCAACATCTGGCCAAGAGTTAGCATGGCGCGCTGCGGGTGGGACGCTATTGCCCCCACTTATACATATTAAGCGCACACCTTATTCGCCCCCTAATGCATTTTGTAAACAAGTACGTTCTTACACTAGGTGTACTCAATTTGGTAACAAAAAGAGATTGTTTTGCGTAGAGAACTGTGTGCATTGTTTAGAAAAGGAACTTTCATTTTTTCTATTAGAGACAATTTCATTTGGTGAGATTTGGTGTTTTAGGAATGCTACAAAATTTACTTATATCAGTCATGGACAAAAATACCAGTCGTGTCTAACAAAAAACATTTACAATGAGATACGTTTAAGTGTGGGAGACCCATACTACGGCACGAATTGGCCGGCTCGACCGGAGTGATACCACCGCTTCACAGAAAACCGACGTGAAACAACGTTTGTGTTGTGTTTCGTCATGTGAGTGAGGTTACCGGAGGCCCAATTAATAGCGCATTTCCAGTAAATAGTGCACCATACTATAAGGGGACATAGCTGGGTGATCCCAGCTATCTAATTGTACTTACCTGTACTATATACTTACTTGACAGTATTGATATACCTAGACAACCCAATATATTCAGCAAAATTGTAGTTCCAAAATTATACGACATTTTGACAAATAACGATAAACAAATATTATGCTACATACATACATACATAACTTCACGCCCGTCTCCCATGGGGGTAGGCAGAGACTAAGGAACGCCAATTACTACGATTCTTACATACCTCTTTCGCTTCATTAACACTTCATTAATACTCTTATTATTATATTATAATTATATATTTAGCAGCAATCAATTTCGCTGAACATATTATATTCGGTTTATTTATGTAGGTATAGGTCTCAGTTATGTCTAATAAATAGTGCACTATACTGTAAGAGACAGTATGGTGCACTATTTATTGGATAGTCAGTATAAGACACCTATTCTATTCACATGAACCTAGTTTTCTTTTAACATTACACAAAGCTAAATGAAATACAAAAACAAATAGAAACGATTTAATTCTATTGAAGGCAACCCCAAAACATCAGTCATTTCATTTTGAAACAATACTCGTTTCAAATATTTCCGTGTCGTCACGAAATTCATGAAATTTAAATTATGTATATAGGACGGGGCGAAAAGGAATATTACACATAGACTTGCTTATTTGAATAGTTAAAGAAGTATTTCTTTTTAATATTTAATTTCAGGAAGAAATAATGAATAGAATATTTGGTACATTTGATATAAAAAACTATTTCATCCATTTTTCTAAATTGCAATTATTATTTATTATTTATCGATAAAAAAATTATAAGTAGAAGAAATTAGCGACCTCAGGCATAGACTAACATTGAGGTTCACATAAATATTTGCTTCGAGAAGCTTAAACGTTAATTCTTTTGCGTATTCTGGTATATTTTTGTTGCATAACATAACATAACATCGGTGCACATTTACGGCACTTAATGCCTCTGTACAATGTAACACCCACTTTTCACTATTTATGTTATGAGTCTCATGTAAAAGGGGGTGAGTCTATTGCCATATACCCAGTACAATTCCAGACTCCATGCTACTACTGAGATTTTTATTTAAAACCCACTATTGCTTAGCTTGACCCGGGAATTGAACCCGACACCCCTGGCCCGTCAGTCGCGATCACTCGTCCAACAAGGGAATTTTAGTTGCACTTGCATATTAACACATAACATGACTAATTATAAGTTACTAGAGGTATTTAAGAGAAAATTACTGTAATTTTAAAAAAACTATCTATGTCTACAGAGGAAATTATAAAATCCATTTAAACGTTAACCTTAACAACTCCAACCATTGAAAAGTAAATAGTAGTTACTTACCCCTCTCTTATTGGAGGAAATACGCAGTTCCTAAAATACGAAGTGCATTACCTGCCTGTCCATTGGACAGCGTGTTTGAAGAAACCTTTTAAACTTATGGAACTTTTCACACCTGGCCGAGTTGCATTGAACGATAGGAACATTGCTTGTCGGATTTTTATAACATGTTACTACAAAATATGTTCGCAAGTTCTAAAATGAATGTTACATTATTATTTTTCAAAGCTTTTTATAACTGAAAAATACAGCTTGAGTGTCTTCGAAACACTGCTGTGAGTAAACAGCTTTGCTTATAAGTAAGTGTATCATCGGTTGTCGCGGAGAACCTAACGGGTAACCGGGGCTCCGGCTCGACGTGCAGGAGCAGGAACGGGGTGGTTTTTAGTCAGTAACTGTCTGACACTCCCTCCCGCCTCACCCAGGCGGGAGCAGTAATTCGATGATTTTCCCCCCTTAAAAAAAATGTATCATCGGTTACCACCAAGCGAGATCCCCATCTCGCCATCCGATTGAATAAAAAAAAAATGGTTATAGTAAATGTTTAGGTGCATTTACCATTGTAAAAACAGGGCACAATTCCAGAGTCTAAGTTACTAAAATTACAGTTGTATTGCATAGCTTTTTATCGAATAATTAGGAGCAAATAACTTATCTGTAAATAAGAAACCTAAGTTTACTTTATCACGTACGGCGCGTAGCGCTCCGCGCGCGCCTCAAAGAGCCATCAGACCACCACAGATGGGGCCCAATAGGGCCGATGCCGATTCGGAGTCGCGGAGAACCTAACGGGTAACCGGGGCTCCGGCTCGACGTGCAGGAGAAGGAACGGGGTGGTTTTTAGTCAGTAAGAGTCTGACACTCCCTTCCGCCTCACCCAGGCGGGAGCAGTCATTCGATGATTTTCCCCCCTTAAAAAAAAAAAGTTTACTTTATCAACATGTATTCTCATTAAGCCCTACACTAGTAAATAGGTTCTCAAACAAGTAAATAATCTTCTTTGTTACACACAAGAACCTCATTTTCATCATAATGGAAAATATCGTATTAACATCTCATTATAAAGGAAAATGAGGAGACTGAAGTTTCTAGAAAGCGATCATTGCAGAGACAATGCAATCAATTATGAACGTACTTTGAACGTGTGCATGAAATATAATATGAAGCCCTGCTTAGGCCTGAGTAGGCAGGACAATGGATGACTTAACCTGGTAACTGCCGCTATATGAAACACAATATAAGATACATTGTGTGTCACTTAGATTTGTATTTCAACAAACCATAGGCATCAATAATAATTTTAGTCCATTTTCATTGTAAATACAAAACCTTATAAAAGATAATGTTTTTTCTGCGAACTTACGTTTTAAATAAATATGTGATTTATTTTCAGGTACACAAAGTTCATCATCGAGTGGCCGCCCTTCGAGTACGCGGTGCTGCTTACCATCATCGCCAACTGCGTGGTGCTGGCGCTGGAGGAGCATTTGCCCAACGGCGATAAGACCATCTTAGCACAGAATCTGGTAAGTTCAACCTTATTATTTTACTGTTGAAGTATATTTTAGCACACACATGTATAGTCTACATCAGCTTTGCGATTGTTTAAAAATGGAACACATTTTATAAAAAAACAACTGACATATTAGCAATGACAAATGACACGTAGTAAACTAAATGTAACTTTCATTCAAAGGCAAAGAATGCATTTTTGTTCGCTACGCTTCGTATTTAAGAATCAGCTTATATTGTTTAATATTACGTAAACACATGTTTTCTTGTAGGTATGCCATAACTATTTCTTTCTATTACAATGTAAAGAAAACAGAACGTTATACAGAAGGAGTTAAAGTGACATTTAACAAACATAATAATATGAAAGTGTATAAAAAGTAATGATTTCTGTACAAATACTGACAAGGGCAATCTCTTTTTATGAATTGTCAACAACACGTGTATGGCGTAAAGTAAATATTGCTATACTGGCGATTAAACCCCTGTTTTATAGGGGCGCAGTTATGTACTAAAACCAATTTTAACTTATTGTCTCACTCAACTATTTGATAAAGGTGTAATACTACAACAAAAACTATATTTCCTTCTTTATTTATTTACTTAAGGTTTCTCAGTTTCTCTTAAAGTCCAAATCAAAAACAGAATGTTCAAAATATTTAAGACTTAGGTACAGAATAATATCTACATAATAACATTTCTGCTAAAATAATCTTATTAAAGTTCAATAAGCGCAAAGCCCTGTCTTGTACATGAACTAGTCTCACTTCACCGCAGACTTGAGACATGAACATGTATCCGTCAGTACCTACTAATAGAATAACACATCGGTATAATGTCACTTGTTTTTTAGCGTGAAATAAAGTTTTTTCTTTTTTTTTTTTCTTTCTTCGGTTCACGCGGTCATAGGTCATCAGCATTAAACAGATAATTGTTTTTCTATGTTCCGTGTTACATTTTTCCCTGTTTGAGACTGTAATTTCATAAATTCTTTTTTATAATAATTATCGTGAGACATACTAAATTAACTAAAAATCACGGGTTACGCACGCGAATATACTGATAAAAGCTCTACTAGTTTCGAACCACAGAGGTGTTCTTCCTCATGAGCAGCGTGTGCGGTCGCGGCGATGTCGCGCAGCTTATAACTGGCTAGCGTTGTCGCCCGCATAGGTGTTACTAATAGAGTTTTTTTTAGTATATTTACGTGTATCTCAGTATATCCACGATTTTTAGTTAATTTAGTTAAATTCTTTTTTATTATAACCTACTTACGTGCAGTGTATTAATGTTAGCAATAATACTGAATACTGTTTCCATTGTTCCAGGAAAAGACCGAGGCGTACTTTTTAGGAATATTTTGTGTAGAAGCCTCGTTAAAAATTTTAGCATTAGGTTTTGTTTTACACAGGGGATCTTATCTTAGGAACGTTTGGAACATCATGGATTTTTTCGTTGTAGTAACTGGGTGAGTGAATTTTTTATAATTTTTATTCATTTTTTATTGTAATTATTAAGTATTTTGTTTTTGTAAGAGGTAACTGTGAAGTTGTGTGAAGAAATGTTCCATTATAGCATAAGGATTAAGAATGATTTGTATCATATAATTCATTCTTAAATGTGTGCTGTATTTACTTATGTATATCTATTTTTAACAAACAGTGTTAGCCTGTGATCAAATCTTTTGTACCTAACTGATACATATATGTACGTGCTAATATCAAATTGTTTTTGTTCTCATTCGATATTCGTTTGTTTATTTACGACTTACGATTACCAACATTTAAATTGAGAACACATACAAATAATCTTTAGTAGGTAACTAATCAAAAAAGGGACATTTCTTCCATAACTTACTTTTTCAAAAAAGTATTACCTACATATAATTACGTAAAAGCCTCCTCCATTGCTCTAAACTATATTCTTCGTTCAGCACCGAGGACGCTTTTAGTAAACCGTCATCATTGTAATCTAAATTATATACAAATTATCATTTACACTAAACTATTAGGCCACACAATTGGTTGATACTAATCGTAGGACACTAGGTTTTGTCAAAGAAACAAAGAAAGGGTTGACATTATTGAATATTCGATAACAAAAACTAGGTCGATGACGATATTCGCCGAATACAACGTGGACGTTGACCTGCGGATGCTGCGCTCGTTCAGAGTGCTCCGACCGCTCAAGCTCGTCTCGCGGATACCAAGTAATTCACAGTAATTGGCGAAAAGTTCACATAATACCTCTACCTTATTTGTTATAGACGTTACTCGCTAGATGTTTTCGAATTTTGAAACTTTTTTGAATGTAGAACTACATCTAGTTATGGAAAATAGAATTTTTAATCTATTATTATATTAGTATAAAAATACGTAGCATCGTATTCTCGACATGTTTATTGACATACTTAATATAGATTAGAAAATGTGTGAATTTTAATTAATATGTGATTTATTGGAAGTGTTTAATGTTTTAAAGCTACGTGTTGCATAATAGTAACTATTTGCTATACATTTTGTGTATTGTGTAGGTTTACATCAAATATAAAAGCTAATACGTAAGAATTTAGATAAAGAAATGGTTTTAGGTGTGAATAAATATGGTGTATTTAGATTAAAATGCGTATAATTAACATAATTTATTTAGCATATAACAATCTAACTAATTAGATACACGATATTTAGATTGTAGTTATTTTTACATCAAATCAAGGCTGTGCTTTGTTTTTCACGATTTTCATTTCAAATCAGACTAAAGTCATTTTATTTTTGTTTAAAACAAGTGTACTTCGTAGTTATAACCGATGGAATACCATGGACACACGGGCCTTTTCTGGAATTTGTCCATTATAAAATTGTCTTGGTAAACCTTTACGAGTTACATTAAGTATATTTTATTTCTTCTTTCAATTTTTATTCTATTATTATTTGTTTTTGACAAAAGCACAGTCTTCAGTAGTAATTTATTACTCAGCTAGTTGCTAGTTCAAGCTATAGTATCGAGTGATATGTGTTTGGCAGTATCATCACGCAGCTGCCGATCGCGCCAGCCGACGTCGACTTCAGGACCTTGCGTGCCATTAGGGTGCTGAGGCCCCTTAAATTAGTATCGGGCGTTCCTAGTGAGTTCTAGAACATTCATAGACTAGTTAATCGTATTGTAGAACCTTTAGTTACATCGTTGCATAATTTTATTCACTAACAACACTGGCCTGTTAGAAAATAAATAGACAAAAAGTTTGTGTTAATAAATATAAATACTGGCCACTTGGCAAAACGCGCGCGAAAAAAAATAGAATGCCGCCATTTTTTAAAATTATGTAACGTGTAATTAATATCATTGTGCACGATAACTTTTTGATTTTATATTGTGTTACCATTGTTCTGATGTCTTTTTCAATAAATAGTTATTGATTTTCATCTCTAGATATATGGCATTTAGTCAGAAAATCTATTTCTTGTTGTCTGTATCTTTGGAAATCTTCTTTTTTTTCATCGATAAAATAAGCAAGTAACGTCGAGAAACCCACCTACTTGGTAATTATGTTTAATTTTACCTTTACATTATTAACGATGTCAAAGTTGAATAATTGACAAATTATTATCGATTGATTTTTTTTCCTCTTTTTTTTCAAAATTATATTTTTCGAATAATTTGTTTCTTGCCCTGTAATTTATGAATATATAATATTTAATTTTGAAAGTTTTTATTTTGTAAACTTACTTTATTTTTTATCTGCTTTATTTCTAAATACATGTATGGGCTTATCTCCCCCTGAAACAAAAAATAAAAATAGTACCTATTAACGTCCTAATAGAAAGTACGTATGTATATATTAAGTACTTTCCTTAGAAATGTTTAAGCTGTTCTAACTACATCAAATGTCTTCCATTTCAATTTTTACCGAGTAATTAAAGGAAAAACAATAATTTTACTCCTACCGAAAAGTCATGCATGACCTGGCTTAACACCTGCCAATTCTACCAAAAGATCATAAATCACAGGGCAAGCCACGCTATAATGACCCTTACGATGTAATGTACATAAATGTCATTTCTGTATAGGTCTGCAAGTGGTACTGAAGTCTATTATAAAGGCGATGGCGCCGTTGCTGCAGATCGGCCTCTTGGTGCTTTTCGCGATAGTCATCTTCGCTATCATCGGCCTCGAGTTCTACTCAGGGGCGCTGCATAAGACTTGTTATAATTTAGAAGATATTAGTAAGTATACTTAATTATCAACGCTTATAGAAATAATTGTTAAAGGGGCATTTGTGGTTTGACCAGTCAGTGGGGTAGCTTTCCTCTCTAAATTAAGTACACTAAAGAAGTGCTATCGTTAGATATCACGTAGATAGGTACAATACAATATAATTTTTCATCAAACAAAACCTGAACATAACATTATATGTAACACCATATAGCCATATACATGTCGTGGTAGCCCTGATGTTTAAGTCACCCGCTTCCTGCATGAGGGTGCGGGTTCGAAACCTACCAACAGCAAGTCCCAATGTGACTTTTTCCGAGTTATATGTACTTTCTAAGATTATCTAGACACCACTGACAAACGGTGAAGGAAAACATCGTGAGGAAACCTGGGCTTATAATTTCTAATTATAAGTTTGTAATCGCAAACCCCCATTAAGCAAGCGTGGTGATTAATGTTCAAACCTTCTCCGTGTGAGTAGAGGCTTTGCTCAGCAGTGGGCATTTATAGACTTTTGATGGTGATGATGATGATGATATAGCTAATTTAAACATACTAGATATAAAATACATTATTTAAATAGCTGATCAAATATCATGTAAATAGCCCCAGGTACTAAACTTAATATGGAACAATTGTATTGGCAAAGCTAACATAATGAGCACAAAATAAACGAACAAAACCATGCAACTAAAACAATAACAAACTACCTATATCGATTCTCGGTAAACTTTCCAACGACTGCGTAAATATGAACTTTACTGTCCGTAAATTACAATAACCCAGTTTAAGTTTGTATAACACTTCCTACCATGAAGTAACAAACTCGAACAAGCGACACCATTGCATGTGGAAATTTAAATTAACGGCTAAACTTCAAAATGTAATAAGCAGAAAGTTGGAAAGTTCCACGTTTTAATTATTGGCTATAAAAGTTAATTAGAGGACTAGTCTTTATGTTGCATTTTAAGTCTCGGTGTAACAATTTTACTACTAGCGATATGATCAGTGATTTTATCATTGTAATGAGAAAAATATTGTTTTTACTAAGACATAGTTATTTATGTGATCCTATAATAAGTTAAAAGACTGTATTGAATAGTTTCGTAAACTCATATCATTTCATAATCAATCCCCAAGCGGTCACCGGTGACGACTGTCAACTAACTCCATTATAGACTTTCCGGTGTTTAGAGACTACTTTTGTATGAAGAAAGACGGAAAAATTAAGTAGCAGCAAAGATTCGCTTTGATTTCAGACATCAACCAGTTTGGTTCTAAACTTAATCATGCGGCATGTCTGCGTGACACACAATAGAAAACACATTGTGTCTCGCGTATATGTACGTCCCCGGCATACCAGGGGCTAATCATACTCGCCTGAATCTAAAATTGATTTCTCTAATACAGTTACTAAACTAATCAAAATAATTACAGGTGAAATAGTTAACGAAGGCGATAGTGCGACACCGTGCAACGCGGACAACGCGAGTCTGGCGCCGTTTGGCGCGAACGTGTGTGAGTACGAGAAGAGCACGTGCTTAGAGAAGTGGGAGGGGCCGAACAGGGGCATCACGTCCTTCGACAACATCGGCTTCGCTATGCTCACTGTCTTCCAGTGCATCACCATGGAGGGCTGGACCGCCATCCTCTATTGGGTAAGCTACTTTACTCTATACATTTTTAAACATGTTATTATTCCTGTATAATCCACAGTGAGAATTACAATTTTTTTGTTATTTGGCCTTATTTAGTACGCGGTTTATGGACATAAAATACTATAAGCACTTAATCTTATGGATTTCAAAATATTTCTATGTATGTTTAACTAGACTTGACTGCTTCTGCAGTTTCTTTGTCAATACAGTTTCTAGATGTACATTAGTTCCCCTATACCAAATATAAAATATAAAGTTCCTTGATGACTAAACGATGTCTTTTGTTACAGACGAATGACGCGCTAGGTAGTGCGTTCAACTGGATTTACTTTGTGCCTCTCATAGTATTGGGCTCATTCTTTATGCTCAACTTAGTTCTCGGTGTTCTTAGCGGGTAAGTTGACAACAACTTTGTCATTTCAGCATTAATTACTTTCGTATTTTTCATATTTTCTTTATTTTCACATAAATATCCAGAGAGTTTTCTAATGAAAGAGGTCGCGTAGAAAGAAGGGCTCAATTCGTTAAAGAACGAGCTCGGCAAATGTTCAACGCAGACTTCAACGCATACCTCAACTGGATCACTGAAGCAGGTCTTTTGAATAACGGTTTTGGTTTTGAGTGTTCGAGTAAAGCTAGAGAACGAAATGACACTAAAGTGGTTGCTAAATATTCTGTATGATGCCAATGATGACACTTGAATATTATTTTCAAGTGTTAGAATTTCTTCGTAATCTGTATTGCTAGATTATTGTACCACATTTTTTCTTACAGTTGTTTGGTTTTTTTTATTACTTGATCATCGCCCATTGTGATCTGACAAAAATTATCAATTTTCACAAATCTCATTTTGAAATTAGTAACTTCCGATATTAATTGAAATTCATGTCATTAGTGCTAGAGTAGTTCAATATGCATAATTATATTTGCAGTGAGTTCGCTAAAGAAAGAGAGAAAGTAGAAAATAGACAAGAATTTCTTAAATTAAGAAGACAGCAGCAACTCGAGAGAGAACTCAATGGTTACGTTGAGTGGATATGTAAAGCAGGTAAGTGAGGAATACCAATAACCCACGAATAAGTACTGGACTAATTAGTTAAAAAATATAATCAACAAGTCACGAAGACCTGAATTACCACATTCTAATAATATATTTTTACTTACAGAGGAAGTAATATTAGCAGAAGAAAGAACAACAGAAGAAGAAAAGATGCACATAATAGAAGGTAAGCGATTAGAAAGGAATCTCAAGAACTTTTAGTAAATTACATAATTCTAAACTTACTTATATATTGTGAGACGACAAATTAATAATGAATCTATTTTACCAATAGCACGAAGAAGAGCAGCGGCCAAAAAGAAGTTAAAAAACCTTGGTAAAAGTAAAAGCACAGACACAGAAGAGGAAGAACAAGATGAAGACTGCGGTGATGACGGTCAGTATCAACTAACTTAACATGAATGTTACACATTCTGTAATCTGAGTGTCGTGTTGTGTGTATATCCACTACAGTTCAAATAACCAGATTTTTTACTTAAACTACAGATTCATTTTCGTTTTACAATCAGGAACCAATTTTTAGAAGCATGTCCTTATTTTCTTTATCTTTATTTACATTTTCGTCTCTGTAACTATAATCAACAGTGTGGTTAGGAATATTTTAACTTTCCAGTACATTAGTCACATTTGTAATCATTAAATTATTATCCTATTCTTTCACGTAAATCTATTGTAAATTCATGAATGTTGCATGTTATTTGTGGATAACTAACTCTTTTATTTCATTTTCATCATCATTGCGTATTCGTACTCTATTTGTGTGTTGGTTGTTTACAGTTCCAAAGAAAAAGCAAGGTATGGGATCAAACGTGATGCTGGTAGAATATTCCTTTTCATCTTCTACAGTAGTCAAATAGACTAGTCGTAGATTTAGGAATAGTTACCCTACCTGTGTCTTACCCAAACTATAAACGTTTGTACGTCTGCTTCAAAATTAGTGAAATGGAGAAATTATATTTCTTCACTACATTCGATGTATGTGTTCAACGTACAGGCGTCGGAAAACCTATTGTATTATCCCTTGCTACTCTTTTACCTCTAGACCCGCTATTTCCAAAACCCACCCCCAAAGCTTGTACGTCGTGAGCTTCACCAAAAAGTTACCATAAAACGTAACATACATATTTTCTGGAGATAACATGACGGTATCTCAGAAGACGGTTGTTAGTGATTTATACGAGCGAAGTTTCGGATTGCGACCCCGATTGAATTTCGATGCCGTTTCCATACCGGCCAATTACTGGGTGTTATAAAACTTAACGATCAATAACCAGCTTTAAAACCACGAGAGCATTTGTGTCGCAAATCTGTGAAACAGTATCACTAGGACTGCTATCGTTACGTGCGTAAACGCTAGAGTTAATAAACAATTAGTTGAATGTTGAACCCGAATCCCTTAGTTAAATGCAAATGCCGTTGATCATGCAATAAACATTAGACCCTTTAAATTGCCGACATTTGGTAACACGACTATATTTACACGCGATGTAATCATAACAACTAATTAAATATGGTAAACTAATATTTTGAAGGCTAACTTTACAATCAATTTAAATTATACGGAAATCAGCAATTTATAGTGTTTTATATCCATTGCAAGTTCAACGGCAACTTTGGAACCAAGGAATGTGCTAATAAGTGTTTGTTTGCAACAGGTTTTCTGAAAAGTAAAGCCCGATCAGCTGGGAGATTTGCAAACTTCTGGCGAGCCGAAAAGAGGTTTCGGTTCTGGATCAGGCACACTGTAAAGACCCAGTGGTTCTACTGGTTCGTCATTGTCTTGGTGCTCTTCAACACGATATGCGTCGCTGTAGAGCATTACAGACAACCCAAGTGGTTGACTTCATTTTTATGTAAGTTTTAAAATTTTATGTTCGATGCAAAATGTTCTGAAATGAACCTATCTAATAACATTTTTTTTCTTTTCTCAGACTATGCCGAATTTGTGTTCCTGGGGTTGTTCATGATGGAGATGTGGGTGAAGATGTACGCGTTAGGACCGCGGATTTACTTCGAGTCATCATTCAACCGGTTCGACTGCGTGGTCATCTCTGGCTCCATCTTTGAGGTCGTCTGGTCAGAAGTCAAGGGTGGCTCCTTCGGTCTATCTGTCTTGAGAGCTCTAAGACTGCTGAGGATATTCAAGGTAAACTTTCATTTTCCAATAATAATTACAAAGTTACCAATGACTTTCCTGGAGAAACTGTTTGAGATGAGTTTTTTAATTTCTATTCTCACAATGTTATTTGTGTTTTCCAGGTCACCAAGTACTGGTCATCACTTCGGAACCTGGTGATATCTCTCCTCAACTCAATGAGATCCATCATCTCGCTGCTGTTCCTTCTCTTCTTGTTCATTCTCATCTTCGCACTACTCGGCATGCAACTGTTCGGAGGACAGTTCAACTTCGAGGATGGCACACCACCGACCAACTTCAACACCTTTCCTATTGCGTTGCTTACTGTCTTCCAGGTAATAAAAAATTATCAATAATATTTTTTTTATATTCTACGAAGAAACATTATAATTAAGTTAAAATCGTTTTCTAACTTGTCATTGCTTTGGTTTGCTAGTAAAACTAACACATTTCTTTATTTTTATTTCAGATCCTAACAGGTGAAGATTGGAACGAAGTGATGTATGATGGCATCCAGTCTCAGGGCGGCATCCAGAGAGGCATGATCTACTCGCTGTACTTTGTCATCCTCGTCTTGTTTGGCAACTACACGCTGCTAAACGTGTTCCTTGCCATCGCTGTCGACAACTTGGCTAATGCCCAGGTGCGTACATACATCCATTTCCTTTTGCGTTACTTGATCTTGCATGATCCTAAGGAAAGTGAACTTTCCTTAATTTTACAATAAGATCAAGTAACGTAAAACATGTTAAATGTGCGTGAACAAACGAGACGTTTGCCAAATTGATGTATGTTGACGTCATCGCGCTCTTGTAAATCTAACGCCGCTTTTCGTGTAAATGTTGCAAATCTGTATTTACAGGAATTGACAGCGGCTGAAGAGGAACAAGTCGAGGAGGACAAGGAGAAACAGCTCCAAGTAAGTCATGAGCTTCTACTTGTTAATCCTCTAGTGTTCATCCTCTGGTGCTTTGGAGTTTAGTTGATAGTATCACAATTTCAAAGCCATAGCATGTTCAACCACTCTCCCACAAACATTACGACATATTATCAAGCGGTTGTACTAATTGGTTTAAGCTGTTGGTTTGTACGAAATTTGTACATATTTCATACATTATTCCGGATAATTAGGAATTGGAGAAAGAGATGGGTGCATTACACGCGGTGGACGGTTCTCCACCAGGAATACCAATAAGTCCGGCAACGCCGACGCATAGGAAGGTAAAACGAGTTCGGCATTGGCAAAGCTTCAAAATGTATTGGTGTCGACGACTTAAAATATTGTTGATATTATAAATTCCCACAGTTCCCACTTAACTCTTCTGTGACCTCATTCTGCAGCTTTTCTTAACACTGCATGACACTGCACGCTGTCTAATATGATGCTCCTTCTGTGTGTGTTCGTTCATAGCATCGATATCAACAATATTTTAAGTACGCTAGACGGGTCGATGTCGCTTATGTGAGCAGTATGTCATGATAGGTGTTTTTTATAAAATCTTTATGGTTTTTATCTCTAGATGGCTAATGGATGTCAAAAGTCTATTTGATTTTTACGTTAACTTCTACTAGGTGGCTATAAACTTCATGAGAAACACTTACGTATTCATTAATTTCAATACATGATTTTGGCTTGAAAATCATTTCTTCGTTTCATTTACTAAATTCTTGATTTCTATTTGCGACATTAATTTGTAACGCATGTTGTATACAACATTCATAAAGTAATGGCTTGTGTTATGGTATTTATTTTGATCTAAATGTAATTTTTATAACATCAACTTTAACTTATTCCTGAATGTGTACTTATTCGCCCGAATAAGTAATCATAGCTACAAAATCATCTTGTATATGAAACCGTTGACAAACTTAGTGTAGCAGTCTTCGGTTGTTTTAAAGAAATCTAATAGAGCCAGAGTACGATAATTAGAAAGTAGTGGAAACATTGTAGATGAAATTATTATAGTGAACGTATAGTATCATGGACCTGTAATATTCCAGAACAAAAAGAAAGAAGAGGCCAAAAAAGAAGATGAAGATGAGGTACCAGATGGACCAAAACCAATGCTGCCATATTCGTCCATGTTTATTTTGTCACCTACTAATCCGTAAGTTGATATGACTCCATAGGAAATAAGCATAGCATTACAAGATTGAACTTGAATTTGTGATATGAATCTAATGCTAATATATAATAATATTTTTGTGTTACAGAATTAGGCGAGGCGCACACTGGGTTGTAAATTTAAGATATTTTGATTTTTTTATCATGGTAGTTATATGTATGAGTTCTGCGGCTTTAGCGGCTGAAGACCCCGTAGTGGAAGAGAGTGACAGGTACGTTGACTTTCCAACTTTCTTTCTCATCATGATCTTTAACTAATGTTATCTCTTTGTTACACTAATAGCCAATGCACTCCCTTGTTTAAGATCATCATACTTCTGGACATTTACCATCTGTTTATCTTTTTCATTTGAATTAGCATCCATATCAAGGTTCAGTTATACCTCAAGGTCATTGTTACACCTTCCATTACCAAGTTCAATATAATGCTATTTACAATAATTCTTCATTTGGTCAATTAATCCTTAATCAAAATCCACTCCACCCAACAACATTGCCACTATATTTCCCTCTGACCCAACAGGAACAAGATCCTGAACTACTTCGACTACGCGTTCACGGGCGTGTTCACCGTGGAGATGTTGCTGAAGATAGTGGATCTTGGCATCCTGTTCCACCCGGGCGCGTACTTACGCGACCTGTGGAACATCATGGATGCCGCTGTCGTCATATGCGCCCTTGTCAGCTTCGGATTTGAGATCGGGTATGTTTTAATGTCATTGTATTTATGATTTTTATTTTAGTTCGCTTTTATAAGCATCTAGCAATCTAGGTTGCACAGCAATAATATGGAATTAAAAGTTTTACAATGTATCAAATTTTTGACAATAGCACTCTACAACATTTCTGTGATTTAATTTGAGACAGTTAACTGGATTTCTTGGAAATATATTCATCATCATCATCATCAACAGCCTATAAATGCCCACTGCTGAGCCAAGCCTCTTCTCACCCGGAGAAGGTTTGAGCATTAATCACCACGCTTGCTCAATGCGGGTTGGTGATTTCAAACTTATAATTAGAAATTATAAGCCTAGGTTTCCTTACGATGTTTTCCTTCACCGTTAAACCGTGGAAATATATTCGGTGTTTTTAATTCAAAGCCTGATTCATATCTTTCTTAACTGTAGTTTTTAGAAGACCTATAAAAATTGTCATGTTTAATAATCAAATTTATTTGTTTTGTTACAGAGGCGTGAAAAAGGGCGCAGGGCAGAACCTGTCCACGATAAAATCGTTAAGAGTGTTACGAGTGCTCAGACCTTTGAAAACTATAAAACGAGTTCCAAAGTTAAAAGCAGTGTTTGACTGTGTTGTGAACTCTTTGAAAAACGTCATTAACATTCTCATTGTGTACATATTGTTTCAATTCATATTCGCTGTAATTGCAGTTCAACTTTTTAATGGTAAATTTTTTCACTGCAACGATATCAGTAAGAATACTTTTGAAGACTGCCAGTGAGTATTGAGTTTTATTATTATTAATAGTTAATGATTATCTATTTATGTGTCTCTAAACTTTTATGTGGAAAAAACAATTTTGAGGAAGGATTAAGTTAGCGTGTTAGCTGACATATTATTTGTATTTCCCTAAATACCTACGCTAAAGTCATTGTGTCGATGTTATCCTGAAACTGTTTCTCTTTTAAAATCAAACTCAAATATGGAAGTGTACAACTATTGACAAAAGTAAGATAGCTGAAATGACCTTTTAAATATTACAAGACTTGACTATCAAAACCAGCAATTCTATTTGACTTTGAATGTTGTTTTCTGCAACTTTAACATGAACTTTATCGTGTGTAACAGAGGGTCGTATTTCGTGTACGAGTCAAACAGCCTACTGCCGCGCGTCAGCCAGCGGACGTGGACGACGCAATCCTTCCATTACGACAATGTCGCCGTGGCCATGCTTACGCTGTTCGCGGTGCAGACCGGGGAGGGGTGGCCTCAGTGAGTAACATTTAATTCTTTAGAGAAAACTATTCTATTTTGTAGGTATTAAAGTTCAAGCTCAAATGCCTCCAATTTGTGATGTTTTTATTACTTTTAACTTTATTGTATTGTGGTAAAGTACAATATATATTAAAGTTAGACAGTTTGTATAGCTTGATGTGCTGGCATCTACATAACCAATTTACGCCATTATCATTATGACCAATTTACTATTGAGTAATTTGTTCAGTTTATCCAGTACATTAATAAGTGTTAGATTTCACTTCCTCGATTTTTTTTTATAATGTTTTGACACTTTCTTAATACTTACATTGTCTTTGTTTACAGAGTACTACAAAACTCAATGGCCGCCACGTACGAAGACAGGGGACCCATACAAAATTTTCGAATAGAAATGTCCATATTTTATATAGTTTACTTCGTGGTGTTTCCTTTCTTCTTCGTTAACATATTCGTAGCTCTGATTATTATTACATTTCAAGAGCAGGGTGAAGCTGAATTGCAGGATGGTGAAATAGATAAGAATCAGGTAAGAGTTCTAAAAATTATAAGTTTTCAAAGAAGAATGCCAAATATTCTTCTTCTTCAACGGCTCCATTGTCTTTGTCCACAGAAATCGTGTATAGACTTCACGATAGAAGCGAGACCTCTCGAGAGGTATATGCCAAGCAAAAGGGCGAGTTTTAAGTACAAAGTGTGGAGATTAGTCGTCTCTACACCTTTCGAATACTTAATCATGACCCTTATCGTCCTCAACACATTATTGCTCATGATGAAGGTATGTATCACCGACGCTTCTAAATGTTCTAGAATAATTAATTTAAGATTGAGTAATATTAATCTTATCATAATATTAATAAAGATCTTTATTCAATAAGTACAAACACTTTCTAAAAGTGATCATACAAATTACATACGAAACAAAAGAAGCACTAAATGTGGAAAGTAGCAAATGATCACTTATTTAAGGTAGTTGCTGAAGAACCTAGCCTGTCTCACAAGGCACTGAAAGTGACGATCTAGATTAGCAACCAATCCTTGAGTTCACTGAAGCCTGCACAGTACCAATCTAGAGAGCTCATTAATGTAAGTCATAAGCTCTCTGGTTTGGCGAAATATTAAACTAAGACATAACCTTTGTCGTACATGCGTCTAATATTTGTTGGCACCTGATAGATCCTTTAGAAATATGATTTCTTAGTTGTGTAACGTCTGTTTTAAGTGTTAAACAATCATACTATGGACGACGTCACGATACTAGAACATTGGCACGACATTAGTACTGCCTACCGTATAGGTATCTCAATACTCACACCACACACACGTACACACAACATACAGAGTGTTTACGATATCACTGTTATATTCGGCGTCAGTATACACTGCATCGGAATGCGCCGTATTCAAGTTTACCGAGCCTATCCCGTCAAATGTACCAACCGCCAAATTATCATTTTAATTTTGATCCCGTGTTTCGTTGTGATCCTTTCGTTAATCCTCGCTTGCTATTAATTAAATATGTATGTATCGGTGTTTACTGCACGATATACCTGTCCTTCCAGCACATTTTTGGCACAAGATACACCAAACATTTTTATTCGGTTATTCGTGCTTGTGAATGCACTACAATCTCTGGGTATAGATAGGACGTGGCATGGGCCATATATGTTGTTCGTGTTGCATGATCTTATTTAAAACCTATTCCTAATTGTCTTTATGTGGATATTGTGCATGCTTGGTGGAATGGCCTACTGCCAGGCGTGATTTGTTGGTGGCTATGGGCTGCTTTGTATATTTATTGGAAAATTGATAAAAAATAGATCATTTTTCTAATTGAGACAAAATTTTTTAAAGAAATTAAAGTTATATTACGTGGTCAAAATTTATAACACTATTTTTAGTTTTACCCGATTTTGTTTATTTGTTTTTATGTTTCTTTTATGTTTTATATTATTACTATATGTATTTGTTTTTATATAACAATATATATATGATTAAAGCTTTTAATTTCTCTGTGACCCTGTCTATTTTTATGTTGGACTAATAAAATAATTTCTTCGCACATAATCCTCACCAACTCTTATCACTTCTCCCCTTGGTATACATATTTATTCCTTCTAATATTATGTATTACTGTTGTACGTTACATGAGACGTAACATAACTAATCTACCAACTTACATTGATTCCATACAATTCAATGTTGTACATCACATTAAAATACTAATACTTGATATGGATGAGGTAAATTATAAAGTAACAATTATGTATTTTCATTGCCTCGGGGTTATCCATACCGTCCGGCACTTCATCACAAAATGGCAGTACTATAATCAAAATGACATCTATGCGGATGTCCTCAAGTATTCGAATATGGGGTTTACTGGAATGTTTTCTGTGGAAACGGTGTTGAAAATCATCGCTTATGGTGTCAAAGTAAGTACACAAACACAATGTATCGACTGTCGACCGACACATACTACGACATGATGGAAGTCAATGAATACGGTATAGGTACAAATGTACTCTTTCTGCTATTAACGTGATTGTTTTATCTATTTACATGACTGTATGGGATTATTTCCAGCCGTGTAATTACTCTCCCTTCCCAATTATCCAGTATTAGTTTCTCTCTGACGACGATGATTGTAAAGATTTATTTGCAATAATTGTTAAGCATGGCTTCTTCTCCTGCTGCATGTAGCACTATTGTATGTGTATACACGCGTTATAATGTTGTATTTCTCCCGATTTTACTAATCCATACTTGCCGAGCGTTTCAAGAGGTAAGTACTGTGATCTTTTAAAATCTGGCGGAGATCTGCGGTTGAAAAGGTCAGTATGAAGTTTGTTTGATATATTTTCCTGTAATCAGTGTTGTCTGTCATATAACACCTGTTCGCATGTTTGTACATTCGGGACAGCATGCCGCACGAGCACCCCGCCACAAGTCTCGCAATACATCTCAGTGACACATGATACTCATCGACAACGAAGGAACATAACACAAATAATAATACTAACACACCCACGTCTACATAAAATATGTCAACATAACAATACATTGTTTTATTAGATTATAATATCGGATAGATAAAATTATTTTTAATCATACAAACTCAAATGCAAGAACATACAGTATTGTGTTAAATTCATATTAAGTTTGTATTTAAAATAAAAATGTTTTGTAAAATAAAAGAAAGTAGGTACTATTGCCAAATGGTGGTCTTGCATTTAAGTTGAATTAATTTGATAATGATTTGAGTTAAGGTTTAAAAAAATGGTATTGATTTTGTGGTAGTTTCACGAGGCTCCACCACTACTCATGGACATATTAACATTCATGAACCTCGTCTTTACGACCTTCTTCCTTCTCGAGACCGTTTTGAAGCTGATCGCCTTCGGGTGTACGGTAAGAATTTAACACACTTTGAATTTTTATACTAATTAATCAATAATTTATTTTATCATTTAATAAGAACATGATAGCTTGATTATTTATTTAAAATGAAGAAGCCATGGGTATGTAAAACAAGAATCAATTTGTAGGCAAGAAAGTTTGTTGAAATGTATTTGATTTGAGAGTAATTAAAGTTTGTGCTGCAAATGTACTTATTTGAAAGTAACGAATGCATTGGAATGTGCAATTACAATCGTGTGCGCCTAACACAATACACTATCATTATTTTATAAATATTTTAGCCTAGCTATTAATATTCAATATTGACTTGAATATATTTAAATTTAGAATTCATTTTATAGAGAATTTCAGAGATTACGCTTTTTAATATGACATAGGTTTTTAAATGCATTAACTTTTATTAGATTTATCAATAACATTTTATGTATTTGCATAGATAAAAGAGTTAAAGAGAGATTTCCTCATTCCTTTCCTTGTTTAAAAAGTCCTTTGATCTTGAAACAGTCTATTAATGGAAAGTGTACATTTGTATACTGATTTCCTAATTTATTATTTTTTATATAAAATATTTTATGACTTTACAGAATGTATGCTAACATATCGGTCTGTTTCCAGAATTTTTTCAAAGACCCTTGGAATACATTCGATTTCATAACGGTCATTGGAAGTATTATTGACGCCCTCATTATGGAGTTTGGCGTAAGTATTGTATATCTCCTTATATTTATCGTTCTCAGCTTCTCTACTTATATTTTTGTTCTACTAATTTTATTTTTCGCCTTACCCGATCCTTTTTTGCTGCTGGCAATTTTATAAGTATATTTTATAAGTATATTTAACTATGATGAAAATGAAGATTAAGGATCTATCCTGATTACAGACCGACCTCGCTGAAAACTGTGCTGACATATCCTGTCAGCAGGTAACAAATCAACTATTTGATTTTGCTAGGAATCTTAGATTTTTGTAACGGATTGGTCAGTGGTTTAGACAGACTGTGTACATACTATTGGACTGTGCTCCAATACCAGTAGTGCTAGACAATATTTTTAGAATATTAGGATATATAGCAGTTTTGTAGTTATACCGTAGGTACCGTTGTTCGCTAGGGACCAATTGTGTTTAGCTATAACAATTATAAATTGGTGTGTTATTTCCATGAAACCTTAGAACATTTAAATTTATCGTTACTATTGCTAGATTTTTATAAGTATATAATTTTTTTTTATTTTATAAAAGCGTATTGGATTTTGTTCTATACTCTACCAAACAGTAGCTGGTTAAATAAAAATTATCATTACTATTATATTTACATATTTTTCATTATCTTATTCAAAATTTATTTTTTTATTTATTTGGGAATTTTATTCTAGTAATTACCTCATTGACTAGTTTTATTTGAACGTTGTGGTTAGTTTTAAATTTTGGAATTCTAGATTGGAGTATGCTGGCTGAAATTTCAGCTTGTTTTGAGACGTTTGTTCCAATAAAGTGGATGAAATTTTGGAGTGATATTTTTTATTATTTTGAAAGTAGGTAATTTTAGTTAGGTTCTGTAATTTGTTGTGTCATTCGCAGGAGAACACATTCAACGTCGGTTTCCTTCGCCTGTTCCGAGCCGCGCGACTGATCAAGCTGCTCCGACAGGGTTATACCATTCGGATACTCCTCTGGACATTCGTGCAGAGTTTCAAAGCCTTACCCTACGTGTGCCTTCTCATCGCGATGCTATTCTTCATCTACGCCATCATCGGGATGCAGGTCTGTTGGAATTCCTCCTGTTACTTCTCAAATTCTCAATTCCTAATCAATTTCCTAATTAATTCTCTTTCTAATACAACTTAATTTAAAATATTTAAATGATAAAGGAATTTTAACGAAATATGTGATAGGTACTTTTGGGGGTATTTTTTATATATTATTCTACTTGAAATAGTTTTTATAGATTTTTGAATACGTAATTAATTGTTTACTAATGAAACTAGTTGTGGTCAGAATAAAGTTTCCTAGTTTGTACATTTTTTATAGTTAGTAGCGTTAGGGTCTCATAGAAATACCTAGGTCTTGGTAATACTAGCGTAATGCTAGGATGTGGATTCTCCGTAGAAATATGAATCCTAATCCTTTTGTGATAATGTTGTAAATCCTCCCCTGGTAACATAGAATAGTTTTTGAGGGGCTCGTACAAATATCAGAAAACATAATTAGTTTTCCTCTTGTTAGAAAAACATAGTCGAGCATAGCGTATTCTAGTCCATTTAACAATCATAGTACTAAATAATAGATAAAATTAAAATATTCCTAGATAACCCAAGTATTGTCAACCTTATGCCTAATTCCATTACTTATTCCAAAACCTAATCGTATTTAGTGAAGTAGAATTTTATTTTAAAATTCAAAAACTTTATAAGCCAGCCTAAGATGAATGAGATTATAATAATGACAATTCATCTTAGACGGACTCGTACCAGTAATGAGTAGTGTGAGTACATTCTAAGATTGGACATAATTAAATATAAAACGGTATTGATAAGTTTCTAATGACAGGTTTTCGGAAACATACAATATGATCCAGATGATGCTATCAACAGGCATAACAACTTCCAATCTTTCGTGGCGGCACTCTTGCTACTATTTCGGTGAGAGTACAAAAGACGTAGCTGTTACTAAGTCTTGCGGCCACTGCCGAAAATCTGTCTCTACTATAAGTGTTACATATGTACTTACTATCATTATCATTGGCAATACTACTCTCATCAATATATATATTCATATAATCAAATTGTAGATTTAGACAATCCTTAGTGGTGACAATATCCTAATTGGTGTCCTTAACTTTGAGATTGCTTCTTGTTTGTATCTCTAGATAGTTTGGTACCCTTGTTTGATATCGTTTGTCGTAACCCTAGTGCTAGTTCTAGATAGATACGTCATTAGGTAGCGTTTGTTTGTGGGGTTAAGCATAGGAGTCGGGCTACGTGTTATTATTTGCATATAAAGCTGACCTACTGTGTTGTATCTGCTTGGACACAGGTGTTTGGCAATATAGAATTAACACCAGAGTCTGACATGAACAGACACAACAATTTTCGAAGCTTCATTCAAGCACTCATGCTACTGTTCAGGTAAGGAACATTGAATACAAGTAACTCCAGACAAAGGACATACCTTAAACATATACATAGGAATATACAGACATCTAGATATCAAAAACACCATTTAGACTGCTCCAATCAATTCAAATCAAAGCAATAGAGCAATACCTACGTGTAGTATAAATGTTACGAACTTGTAGAGAAATACTCGTAACGAATTCGCTTCTCGATGGAATATGGGAGTATTATAGTATAACCATTTGTGTATCAAGCACGTCTCATGCATGCACTTCAGCTATAAAGAACTACTTCATCACTTACATTCTCACTGTTACTTAGTTGTGGAAACGTGTAGAACAGTCTGTTGCAAATCGATTTTTATCATGAATTGATCAATACAATATCAATATACTATCTATACTACTTCTGGAAATGCTCATCTTTTTTATACTATTCTTCATTGCATTTGTGATTTCTTGAACGGTTTTTTGAACATGAGATCGGTTTCTGTGAGCCACTGTATGTGTAGATGCGCGACGGGTGAGTCGTGGCCAAACATAATGTTGGCTTGCCGCAAACCCGCCAAGTGCGACATAGCAGCAGGAAAGGCCTCTAACGAAGAATGTGGAAGTACGCTCGCCTACGCCTACTTCGTATCTTTTATATTCTTCTGTTCGTTTCTTGTGAGTATAACAATGACTTCTATAAAATTGATACATTTTTAACATGGGTTCATAACATCTTTCAATACGTGATATGCTTTCAGATGTTGAATTTGTTCGTTGCCGTAATTATGGATAACTTTGACTACTTAACGAGGGACTCGTCCATCCTCGGAGCACATCATCTTGATGAATTTGTTAGAATATGGGCAGAATACGATCCAAACGCCACGTTAGTATTATTCAGAACATTACTGACTCACGATCTATAAACTTGACCACTATGACACGATTCTTAATATCGTATTTCGTTTCAGGGGTAAGATCCATTATACAGAAATGTATGATATGTTGAAGAATATGGATCCACCTCTGGGGTTTGGTAACAAATGTCCAAATAGACTAGCATATAAGAAGCTTATTAGAATGAATATGCCGCTAGACGATGAGGGGAAAGTTAATTTTACAACAACACTATTTGCCTTAATACGAGAAAATTTAAACATCAAGATGAGATCTCGTAAGTATCACCGATTCACCAGTATTTAATAATGCTAATTTGCTAAAAAAAATATTGGATATCAATTTTTACTGTCTAAAAATCTACAACAGAACCTATATGTGAGCTTTATATTCTAGCGGACGAGATGGACCAAGCAGATGAGGAATTAAGGGAAACGATAACCCACATATGGCCATTACAAGCGAAGAAGATGCTCGACTTGCTGGTGCCTCGAAACGATGTACTCAACGCTGGGAAACTGACAGTTGGGAAGATATACGCTGGACTACTGATCCTCGAGAGCTGGAGATCGACAAGGTTCAAGCAGAATGGTGTTCCGGTAAGTACAACTGCCATTTTATTCGCACCTCTGAGTAAATTTGTATTCACACTTGTATTTATGTGTAATAATGGAATATTTGATGAAATTATCAATATAGTAAGTTTAGTAGATCCAAATGAAGCCAGAGTAAATTCGTGTGGCTTACGCCAGTATGTATATATGTACACTTTGAGCCAAATGTAACCGTTACGTGGGTAGGTAATACTACACGTTTACAAGTAGTGGTTGTTGATGGCCCCCTATAATTCCCCACATTAGATTACAATTTGGAAACATTATAGTTAGTTCAATAGAGTTGGTTGTGTTGTCTACCCGTGGTTGTATTGTTGTGTACATTTACAGAACCATGTTAAAACTTTTCAATTGTATCGATAACCTTGTTCCTGTGTTGAGTATTCATAACTTGTGATTGGCTCCCTATGAACAAATGTCTGTATAACAAAGAGTACAACAATACAGAATCACTTTAGTTGAAATCGACTCATAACGAGTCGACTACATTGGTGGTTTACTTTTCAGGCATTCAACGAGAATAGCCCTACGGCCATTCAGCCGGTAGTATTAAAATATTTTACGGAACGAAACTTTGAATAATTTTTTTCTTGCACTATTCTAGATATTTTTCTTTATCATAAATTTCTTCTCGCATTGTGTTTAAATAAATTTATTTTTAAAACATACATTAAATAATACACGATGGCCTATATAGACTAAATGAATGGTCGAAATATAAATCCAAGAAATAAAACTGTAGTTTAGCGATTGAATTGATTAAAGACATTAGATTTAGTACTAGTGACGCACTTGATAACACATTAGTTAGGCAAACTTGTGCAGGTGTGGCACGTTTGTCGATCAAGTGTCCGTCAGGGCTTTGTAAACCACGACATAAATACCTGTCCTATAGTTGCAAAATAATGTAGTAGTAACAAGAATGTGTGTGTTACAATGTTTGATACCGTGTCGCGTAGATAGAATATCCTACTGTTTGTAGATTTGTTTGTCTTACCAATGTGTGTCATATCGTCCCCTTTGCCTCTTGCTACTTCCTACATAAACTATTCAGTCTCTTCACTTTGCATTTTAGATTATTGTGATCCATTTATTTTAAACAAGTCTTAGGTAGCCTGCATGATAAATGCGTTTCAAACTTTTCAACCGATATTTATTTAATTCTGTCGCTTTTGTTATCGTAAAGTTTATTTTTGATTACATTTTGGCTCAATCGATATTTACCATTTTAGAAGCCTGGTGATGAAGAAACGTTAAAATATTGCGCTTTCTTGCTACCTACCGCTCTTATTTGCCTTCTATGATTTTATACCATAGCATAAGAATTTATAAAAATAACGTTCATTATTTACTCTCAAGTCTGCGCATGCTGGAGAATATGAAATATAAAAGTTTTGTCACTTGACTACCGTAATATATTTTTCTGAGATGTAAAATGCAAACGTGAACTCGCAACCTCTGCCTCTGGCTTCAAATTTTGCGCACATGGTTTTTATAATGATATAGCACTCGTTTCGGTACAAGATGCTTTGTAATTTCAGCTCTTTCACGGTTTTACCGACATGGACTGAACAAAATTTACTCTAACATTATACAACTAACGTGTGATAGCTGTTTTCTCAGATACCTGTAGCTGAATTCCTCACATACACTACAATATATACATTCTCAATTCGGTTGTATGTCCATTGTCCATCCGTTGGATCTCTAACACAGACGATACACACATGACACTACTTAAAGAGAACTCCAGCATGGACATGATGTATGGGATGTTTGCGCAAACTCATGTAGGCTTTAGCCGTTAGTGACTATTGAGTCCTATTGAGCTTGGACGCTGTGTGACATGAGCATGCGCAAGTGTGCGTGTGTGGGGGGGATGCGTGATGTGGGGTGCGTGTGTAGAAGGCGTCACTGTTTAACTGCTTGATGGACGTGGCGGCGGGGCTGGGCCCTGGCTCGCGGGCCGGCTCGCTCAGCCATGAAGGGCCCGTCAACGCTGATGGACATCCGGAAGACCCGCATCTGCTAGCCAACCTCGCCAGGCGCGGCAACAGAAAGTCGCTCAAGTGAGTAATCTTACTTTATTAACTTTACTAAACAACAAAATAAAGCCCTTCTATGACATTAGTTCCATGGATTATGAAAAAATCTTAAAAAAAATATTGCAACGTATTAAGCAGCGATTAACTTATTGCACAACTACGAGTTGTCCATTTATGTTATTAGTATCAATATGGCTACAAAATTGCGATTAAAAATGTAACAATACTATTTTCCGTTGCTTCTTTTTTAAGTAGGTACCGTCAATGATTACATAAAAACTATGAAAATCGTGTTTGACCTAACACCGTGTACTTCATTGCGGTTCTCTTTTGTTTCAGGAACAATAAAAAGGTGACTACCTTAAGTGAAACGGTGATTATGTTGACTCGATCATTACTGTTGTAAACCTGATCAGCCAGAGCCATGATAGCCATTGTCTAGTGCAATCGATGTCCCCACCAATATCATTCACGAACAAAATTTTTTTACAAATATTTGATATGAGTAAAGTGACAATTGGACAATCTTATACCCCATACGTGATGTTGGTCGAAAATGTGATGTTATATGTGTATCCGCTAAATGGGTGTCCCCCTTTAGTAAAACAATACATCGATGCATTTTCTTATGTCATAGATAGTCGATGTTGTAATTTTATGTTCAAAGCTTTGTTTTGGGTGTTTACTAACATTGATATCATAGGATTATAATGTTTGTTGTTAGACTTAATATTAACCGTTTTCTAGGCATTATTGTCGTAAACAGAGTAACTTAGGGCCTTAGGCTCATAGTTAATCAATTTATGTGACTCGAAGTATTAATCGTACAATTTAAAGTTTACAGATGGTTGTTGATGTTTAGGTAAACAATTTCAGTAATAGATGATTGTTTTTCTATGCCAATCTTGTAGTACTTTTTGTCTTTCTTTTTCTATTTCTTCGATGTTTATAGGGAATGGTTTTTAAACGACTCTTCTGTCATTAGGGATGACTATTTGAAACTTTTCTTAGACATAGCACTTTCACAATCAATACATGAACATACTTACATAACAGTCATAATACATGACACCAGGACATGTCGTTTCTTTACCGGAATACGTTTTGCATGTGAACTAAACTTAGCATGTTTGTAGATTTTAAAACATAGATTATCTTTAACGAACTGGGTAAGTAGCGTATAGTATAATATTGCACAAGCACGGACTGTTGCATGGAATGCAAGGTTTAGCACTTTCGTGTGCATGATTTGGTATTTTTGTTTTTATAACAATTCAGAAATTTTGTAAATATGGGACAGTAAGTCTAATGAGTCTTAATTAGCTTGCAAACTAACGCTTTGACAACTTTCTGGCTGTCTGTTCGGCCCTAATACAAGCACTGTTGTAGGTATTGGAGCTGCAAGGATCGCACCACGCCTCAATGGAGTCATTGGACGAGGGGCGGTTACAAGCACCTCACACATACCAGAACGGTCACCATGGAAGATCATCGAGTTTAAGGTAAATATTTTACTACAGAAAAATATCACGTTCTGTTTATTTTATTGTTCAGTTTGTTATTTCCTTTTTATGTTTATAGTGTCATCGAAGAAGAGTCCATTGATCTCAAAGTTATCGTAGTGAACAATGGTATGTGCCATGATACACATCTTCTACTAACCGAATGTACTTTCTTCAGGACTAACCAATTTCTCTCCCCGATTTTCTCGGTGTTGCATGATTGGTAACATGCATGGTAAATGAATGTTGCCATTTAGTATTTCTTTAATTTAATTCGATTTATTCTGCAGACGGACACCAAGTCCAAGAAGACGAGGCCACTACGGAGGTTATCATCACGATATTGGATTCTCCGACACCGTCAGCAACGTCGTCGAGATAGTAAAGCACGAACATCAAAGACACGGGCGAACGCATAGAGCGCCCCACTACTACCACCCGCATGGTAAGTGATTGTTTCGTTACCTCGCTAGACAAGCAACAACTACCATCATCAAGTACCCGTTCTAACAACAGATATGTAAACATGTAACAAGGCAAATCTGGTGATAACCCCTGACGTGTTCTAACTAGACATATTAGTTACTAGATATTCATTTTAGATCATACCGTGTATTTATTTATTCAATAGTCTATCAACAGATTTGTCGATCGCCAAGTAAATGGCTTGATGCTATTGCAATTTTGATAAGACATCGTCGTTTCAACAATATTTATCATACCTACTTATAAAATAAGCCTTACAAACGAGCTACATGCTAATAATTTATTTATTCTTATGTTATTCCTGTAGTATTATTTATTCATTCTAAAACATTTACCGTTACATACAAATATGTTTTATTTAGCTTCAACTAACCAACTGAAACAGTTTTGCAAACATTTTTCTTCTCATGAAGGTACTCTGAAAGTTTTGTGAGAAGATGGGAAGTCTAGCTTAACTGTAGTTGTAGATAATCATACGTTAGTAGTTGTAGTTATAAGACGTCAGCGAGCGAAGCAGTTACGCTGCAAATCGATAAGATCATCAACATAGATACTTAGATTGTAAAATCTAGCTTTAATAAAACATTCTCACAAGGCTAGTCTTGTAAAATTATATTTGTAGCGTTAGCTATTTAACGACTGCTCCTATATTATGCTCGTGACCTAATTGTTAGCGGTATCATTAATATTTTATTCACCGGCCGCTCATATTTCTTAGTTGTAAGTCATTCCAGATTGGCAATAGTTGAGCCGCAACGTACACTAAATGAAGCATTATATAATGTAAAAGTTTATATAAACTGCCCTGTATTATATTATAACAAATGAAATTAATTTGCCTGCTGCATGCTAAAATACTGGTGCCCAACCAAAACATATCTGCTCCTATTTGCACATAATACAATTGCTTTGATCATGGGCACCTCGCGACAGAGGTGCCTGAACGCATGCACTTCAAAGATATCACATAAATCATGCAGCATGCAAAAGCTTAAAAGATTTTGTATTTATTTTTGTATTCTCTGCAGTAGCCTGCTACTAATAGATACATCAAAGAAAACCTCATATTGTAATAAACAGTTTATACCTATTGTATATTATGTATAAGTATTGTGCTCTCGGCTCTCCAACAATTGTAGTAACAACTTTGGACACACAGCTAATCAACCAAGAAACCTATCCCTGTCGATCCAAATCCGTGTCCATCAAATCCTTACATTTTGTACCACGTATGACAGACACCCAAAACTTTTAGAGTCACCTTTGTGAGCAAGGAAATAAGGTCGGTAGTCCGACGGGCTTAGGGTAAACCGTGGTGGAAGGTACATGAAGGTATTCCTGACAGCAGGGAAGGAGTGGAGGGCGCCGCACCCCACGACCAGCCTGAGCCAGCCCTCGCGGTCGCCCAGCCCGCCACACCACACCTACGGTGAGATCCACTCGCCACACACAACGGACCTCACATACCACACTGACTATCATCACGATATTTGCTTTGCGAGTACAACATTCCGTACTTAGGTGTAAGAACAGGCACGTTACGGTAACTTGTTAACTATGACTAGGCTGAAACTCGCAAATATTGTCAACAGTACATCACAAACCTTCACCTTTATTACATCAACCAACTAGGGACATACATCCTCTACCCGTGATACAAAAATTAAAAGGCATGAACAACATGAACCTTATCAGCTGTTATCAAAATTTTAAGTGGGGCGTTACTATTTATGTTGAGTGTCATTGATTGTAAAGCAAAGGGTCTGAAACAAAATTCCAATTGGCACACTATCTGTTAAAATTTCTAGACCCATAAGACCCTTTGCTGGAATAGCAATGTGTCTAAATTATTAGTTAATTGATGTTGATGCGATCCGGCTTTGCACGTCTGTAGATGTATGAAAGCGGCGCGAGTGTAGACGGAAAGCATGGTGGACATCCACAAGAAAATTGTTTGCACATCTGTTTATTATTCATCTAAATAGGTATACTTTGATTCTACCCCTGTTATTTTCCTTGATTTGATTCTAACGTCCTGTTATTTATGAATTATTATATCATATTTATCATTACCGCATAGCTCGAACTCGTTGTTGACTCGAGTATAGAACATCAAATGATTCAGAGAGCAGTTTGGGCCCCGATAGGTGAACGGGATCGGGAGCGGGACCGCGAGTGGCGGGAGTGGCGCGACCGGTCGTGGGAGCGCGAGGGCGCGCGGCGCGGCCGCGGCCGGCAGCTCCCTCCCACGCCCACCAAGCCGTCCACGCTACAGGTCAAGCAGCAGCCACCCTTCACCAGAATCAGCCACAGCCCCTCGCACGTAAGTATTTTGCGTTTTATGACACTACTAACTCACTAAGGACGCGAAAACGATAGAACGAGACTGTGAGCCACGGATAACGCTCATCAACACAACAAAAATGTGTACTCATTTCACAAAATTCAAGCCATATAACATAATTTGAAATATTGTTCCAGTTATCGCTAAGGCACACGGTCAGAGAACCGTTAGAGCCTCAACACGATGAGTACGAGTACGGCCGAGAAGTTGAAAGACTGATACACCGAGATTATAGATCTAGAGAAAGGTACGTACTCTAAAACAATATCTCTTTGCTAATTTAAATGAACCTGAATTGGCAAAATAAGTTAGTCTTAAATATTTTGATAATTATCATAATGAAATGATAGAATTGTGACTTGTGAGATACTACTGGCAGTGTTTCAAAGCATGCCAATATAACAAGACTTGTTTCTGTTGTTTTGCAAAGATTACAGTAATGTATTAGTAACTTGTGCTATGCTAGACAGTTATTAAAAAGTACGTTAACTCAGTAATATCAGCTAATTCTATCTTGAGCTTGACCTGTGGCAGAGATTGTTCTGCTGCTAAGTACGAATGGATATCCGTGCATATTTTGACGAGAGCTTTTTCGATTTGTGCTAAAGTGCAGGTAAATTTCAAGTAGAAGATAACTGGGTAATTATAGAGCTTCCGCTTAATCTATCTTTTTTCGGCGTATTGTAGTTGTTTTGTTTTTACTGTACTGTGGCGTCCCCGCATGCAATATAGCATCGAAACAAGTGCTGTGTGAGGATGGCTTAATGACGTGGCGTGTGCAGACGCGGCCGGGGCTACGACGCGGAGTGGGGCTCCGGGCGCGCGTACGAGGCGCCGCTGAGCTACGAGGCGGCGCTGGCGCTGGGGCGGGGCGGCGGCGCGCGCGCGCTGCCCTCGCCCGCGCCCGCGCCGCGCCTGCCCAACGGGTACAAGCCGCGCGCACGCCACTCCGACTCGGACGAGGACGACTGGTGCTAGCGGCGCGCGCCCGCGCCCGCCGCGCCGCACTCCTTCTGACGCGCCCGCGAGCGCCCCGAACGATCTCGTTTTATACTCGGCGACCGTGTGTACATAGACGACTCCCGTTGCTCAGCGGTTCGGACGTCGCTCCCGGCCCGCCGCGGCCCGCCTCCGAATTCTAGTATTTACGAAGTTTTGGAAAATTTAATTTTTAATTCGCTAAAATTTTACTCCTTGATTTGTATTACGGTTAGGGCGATCGAGGTATGAGACGGTGCCGGACGACTCGTTTGCGCTAGGATTTTTACATAAAATGAAATTACTAGTCTGTATTGTAAAAGTAAACTTTCTATATTAAATTTGCACTACGTAAAGTCTACGTTATATCGCGTGGTGAGAGGGCGCGGGCCCCGGCCCGACCCCGCCCGACGCCGTTTCGTATTCAACTTACACGTTGGGAGAACACTAGCGATTCATCGTCAGACAAATTAATACTAGTATTGTATAAAATATTTACATAGCGAATAATTTTTACTTAGTTAATATATACTAAATAATAATTAAACATTTTTTATTGAATTTGCTGTCCTTCCCCCAAGTGCTTTATACCTACGTTATTTAAATTTAAATACGATTAAACTAAATAAAGATGAATTGTGTGTAAACTTTGAAAATATATTTCTGCATTAAATGATTACCCAAATTGTTAAATCGTGTACTGAGTATTGTTTAAAGGTTTTGTCGCCTGGCCACTCGAGCCATGTAATGTATTCCGAGGCCCAGTTTTGTACCGAGTGGGAGTATCTTAGTGCTTTGTGAGTTAACTCTAAAATATACCTCAAAGTAACATTTAGGATGTAAATTAAAGACGAGCCAAAGTTTTGTTGACTATAATTATTATTATACTAAGGAATAACAAGATACTCCCACTTAGAAATAATGCAGTCATCGACATATTGATTATGCCTAGCGACAGCATTTTAAAGAATATTACAAGTTATATAACTATAATGCATTTGTAAGTTTCAACAGTTCAAATATATGACGTAGAGTTAATAGATTAAAACATTGTGCGACACCTTCATTTACACGTTTAGGAATCTATTGTCGATGGCAGATTATCTCATACACATACAAAACTAAAACTTGTCACCAGGCACAAAACCGAAATATCTTCTGTACACTCTACATCAGAATTGGTTGACAACTTTAGTAATAAAAACAGTTAAATATTTAGTCATAAAACGATAAAAACTTGATAAGGATCACCTTCATTTGAATCAACACCTATGCAAAAGCGGTTAAAACCAATTCTGCCGATGACTGTACCGTATTATAATAAATCCGATATTCGTCCTGATCCCACTTGATACACGATACACTACTTCATGCCACATTGTCATACTAGTCACTTGTTAGCTGTCATCTTTGCTGCGACTAATGTACTCAACATCAAATCGTGCAAATACTTAAACGAAGTGCATTAACAAAACGTTAGTCATGTAATTCTGTAAGTATTATACGGTTCACTAATTTATAAACTTCACTATGAATATGTCAGTGGTGTCCAGTACAGTAGTCGCGTCAAAGAAGAAATCGTTCAACACCATCAAATACATTTGTTGCAAAGCATGATGTAGGTTACTTTAGTACGACAAAATTGTAAATACATGATTTTCTGTGATAACATGATGAAAAAATGAGAATATTATTAGAACTGTGTGATTGCATAGGGTGTTGTTCATTTCTCTAAGGGACGACGCGTGTTTGGCAGAAACCAATAAATATTAAGGATAGTCGACTTTAGAAGGATTAAGTGTGTCATCGTCAAAGTGTTAAGCCGATAAATGAAGTATAAAAAACGTTGAAATATGATGTTTCTAATATTTACCAGTTTTGTTAGTGATAGTACGAGCACTGAATATCGAAATAGTTTTCAGTTTTCTATATAGACGTATGATGCCAACACTGGAAAGGTTCGGATGAGCGTTGTTTTAAAAGAGATGGAACAAAGGAGTTTCCAAACACGCGGCTCGTCGGTACCTTTAGTCGAATCGGATATTACTCCCTCAATATTTTGATCATTGTTGTTTGTTGCGAAGGGCAGGAACGGGTTATAAGATAGCTTTTATATTTTACCTCTGTTATAGTTAACTAGTACAAAGTGTCTACGCTGAAACGCGACTCGTGTCATTTTTGTGCAGTATGTCCATTATTATAGTACCTATACTTTGTTAATAAATACGCCTGTATTAATAATTCCGTTTAAACTCCACATATATATGTGAATCTATCGTTTTGAACAATTGATATTATTAATGTTATAATTACAAATGCTAATCTAGTCGTAATAAATGAAATAAATAAAAATTGTTTTTTAAAAAGTGTTCGCAAAGGGATGCGTGTCTCACAGATTATAAAAATTGTTGCCCTTTATTTCAGAGTGTTAGATTTCTTCTATGTAGATTTATTATTTGACAAGATTGACTCATGAGAAATATTTATATTGTTATTGTATAGACGTATGAGTATTTTCGTTTTGTCATTTGTAATCGGGGTGTTAGGATGATATCTACAATAAGCCGATGGACTTTCGATGACTGAGTGGTATATAGAGTACCGACCGCGTCCTGCTTTAATGTTTGTGACTCCCTCGTATTGATACGACAATGTTTCACTAACATACGTGTTTAAGATGTGTAAATATTGTAAAATATAAAGCGACCATTGTGTAGAGGTCGCCTGTGAAAATGTCTAGTGATATGTTACTTAGTTAATCTTAGCTAGGTAATCTCGTCCCCAACTGTCCTTCAATTTAAGTTGGGTGTTTCACTGCCTTAAAATAATAATGAAAATATTTGATGTAATACTAACTAAACTACTACAAATAAGTCGCATTTCAATTGTTCTAATGCGTTCTAAAGTTCCGTGTTCAAGACACTAGTATTGAATAACAAATAACAAGCGGTTTACGTTCAAAATAATAAATTAGTTTGGTAATATAATAGATATGAATAAATAAAGTACGAACACAAACAGCAGCAGTTTATAAACGACGTATAATAAAATTGTTAATAAATAAATTGTATCTAATGAAAACACTCTCTTAGCTCACTTCCTTCATGAGAGACGTTGCAGACGAGCCGTTCATTTGCGCTAGACAACGTTGAGCTGACAACTTCATTAAAATAGTACTACGGTATAAGCTCGTGTGCTCGTTACCTAATAAATTATCGAATAAATTGAACTAATGAAGTGAGATGAGAAAGTCTGAGCCAATATGTCATGCCTGCCTTGTATCTGTGTAATCGCTTCACAAGAAATTGTTTTATATTAAAAGTTATAATTATAATTGTAAATTTAGCATAGAAAGTTCATCGGCATCGAGAGAAGCACCATAGAATGTTTTTTGGTACGTTCCAATAACTTTACAGGATAGTGCAATCCTATTGATATTGTATTAATAAAGAACCAAACTTAAATTAGTATTTAAGTAATTTATTATCCTAAAACTAAAAAAAACTATACGCATGTTTTCACTATACTGGTAAAATGGTTATGTACAATACGAAAGAGCTACTGTTTTATATATGAATTCTTGCTCGCCTGTAAAATTTTGCAGAATGAATCATATTATAAGATTGTACAATATGAATAAATGCAAAAAAGACATTTCCTCGATAAATGTGTGTTATTATTATATTGAGTTTAGAAAGTTCATAATTCTAAATCTAAAATCATGCTAACATTTCTAAAGTCAATATTGAATACTCCCCGAAATGTTACCTAAAAATTGTTCAGCATTGGTCTTGTTCTTGATCAGTAGAATATTTCGAAATATTTCAAAAACTAGAGGCAAACAACAAAATTTTTAGCACCCCCTAGTTATTCTGCTCCATGAAATATTTTTTTTCTGGAAGAAGGACAGGGTGGGAGTGACCTTGGACGCAATGGGTTCACTTCCTACGGTAATCATAGAAACTTGCTACGGCAGCTAGATACTACGGTATACGAGACTTGCTACTGCGGGCGTAGGTACTACGGTAAACGTAGACTTGCCACGGCGGGCGCAGGTACTTGCTATGGTGAGCATAGATACTTACGACAGCAGGCAAAGAAACTTGCTACGGCAGGATTAGATACTGCGGTGGACGTAGATATGCGCGATGGGCGTAGATACTTGCTACAGGGAGAGTAGACACTTGTTACGGTTGGTTAAAAAACTGGTGTAGATATGTCGCAGTAAGATAGATAAAGATTTTATTACCTCTATTATTGTCATGCTTAGATTTTTACTACCATTAAACAAATAAAACCATTGAATACCAAGATAACAAATAATTTATTTGAACGCCAATATCTACAACGCGCCGAGGCGCCGACTACAACATCGTTTTCCTAAAAAATCTGAAATTTCGCCCGGTATCACAAAATCACCCTTAGCAAACTTGAAAAAATCATATATCATGCACACTGGATGACAAGTCGGGCAAAGCTGTACAAACAGATACAAGGGTTTACTTAAACAATGAACCCATTTGAAGGTTACTTAAATGACCCAAAACATACGACTTCTAATTTAGAAATTGTCCTAAAATTGTATTTATCCTCCTTCACTAACACAATACAATAAATAGTTGTGAAGGTATTTTTATTCGTTTGTACAGAATGCCATGACTTCAAACAATGTTAGATAATGTTCAGTTATCAGACAGATCAGGTACATCCGTATCAATGGAGCTCACATCGGCGTCAACATCACTCGCTCCGTTTAGAATTCTCGTTCTGTCATCGCGAAGGTCACCTGCAATCGAAGTTTTTTGTATGAATACTGAACTAAATATAATTTGTATTCCTTATAAAAATATTTCTACTAATAAACTACGTGTATAATGCTGTGGCCACACTATTTCTACTCGTCTACTGGTCCAGGTCAAAATTGCCCACTATGACAAAGAATTTGTCAAATGTTGTTAAGAATCATACATTTCATAGAAGAGATAAGAAACACGTATTCAACATTTGGAAAATACATTTTATTTAAAAATATTTTTAGTAATTTACATTTCTGAATAACCATTTTTTTTTCTTTATTTACTTTGACTGTATTCAACAATTTAATAAAATTTTGTCGATAACTTACTGTCTATTCTGTAAGTCCGATCAGATGAGTGAGGCTCAGTCGACAACACGGCAGAACTGGACATAGGATCCCGTAGGAGGTCGAACGGAGTTGTAAATGCTGGGTCAATTAAAATGGTCTGCCAACAAAAAGCAATCTATTCAAAACGTTTTCTTGATGCATATAGTATTAGATTAAAAACTGACGATGATACGATTATGCGATTATGAGACGACATTACAACCAATTCGAAACATCCTAACGGTAATCAAATTCCCATTTCCATTAAGATAAAATTCTTAAATTAATTTTAACGTCAAGACTCCACTCACGCTGACTTCACTCTGCGGTCCTGATGAGGTATCACTGGAACTAAGTGACGTGCCTCTCCCCGAGCTATCTTGCGAGTGGTCACTGTGCATGCCTCGTCCGTCACCTGCGCCAGCACCGACGCCAATCATGGAGGGCTCAATGACGTTTCCATTCGCGTCATACATCGGTTCGTTGGGTGGTGCGCCCGCAGGACCAAGAAGGTTTGGCTGCCGATCATCTTCCACCTAATCAAAGCTTAATAAATGTAGTATGCAGCCCTCGTAATCAGAGAGTGCATGCCCTACGGTGTATCAGGTATATGGGTGTGTTTGTAAGGGTCGCCCAGGCACTTTATATTTCGTTATGCTTAATGGAGTACCTGAAAACAAAAACGTAAATATTCTAGGCGCTCCATTCAGCATAAAACTAAGAAGTTTAAATTTACGTTAACAATATCAATAAAAAGAGGGATTATAAAATACCAAGGGAAACATCAAACTTACAGACTGCTGCTGACTGATAAGTTGAAACAACCAGTTCGGAACTACCGTATCATCATCTATTAGACGTGACTCGAAACTGTCTGATGATCTACCCGATATAAATAATTCTTCTGACGTCTGAAAAACAGATATAAAGACAAGTTGATTATGATTGATTTTTCAAATTGTAAAATATACGACAATTTAATAATGACTATACGTACAGCTTGTCTAGCAAACTCTAACGCTCCACTGCCTGTTTCCGAGTCTATGACTGCGACTGGATCAGGTTGGTCGCCAGATACGGGCTCGACGTCAAGGGAAAATCCACTGAATACTTGCACTGCAAGTGCACCCGGCGTATTCTATAATATCAAATAATCAATCTAGTGGGGTTCCTCGTCAAACAGTTACGTGAGTAAACCGAAAATATTAAAATTAATCAAATAAAGTTACAAGCAGTATAATCAAAGTATAATGAGTTGTAGGATATTACATTTTAGCGTCTATTTCGTACCTGAATCATGTGCGGTTCTTTCCGTTCAAATATGTCCTGCACAGAAGTCGTATTTTGCGATAATATGGTCGGTGCCAGTTCTGTCTCTAAAGACATGTTGGTTTCGTTGTCAGCCGAAAAATATTCAGAGTATTTTGAAACTGATGTGATCGAATCAAATGATAGCATATCCAAATCAGCAACTGTTAACCTTGTATCATTTAAGCTTAAGTTGACCGTCTCAGAGTCAACATCAGGAACAGCGTCGAAGGTTCTCTTCAAAGCAGTCTCTACATCATTCTCTAAAAATTGTGTAGTTTCGACAGGTTCAGCGGCTAATTTGACATCTGACGGGTCATCTCTGTCTTCACAAGCTTCACGATTTTGTTCTCTACTCTCAATGACCGTTTTAGAATCTAAATGATGGACATTATAGTCATCTGGGCTAATAATTAAATCTAGTGTCTCTTCCAATATCCGTCTTACAGAGTCACGAATGTTGCTTGCGTGACTATGTAAACTCGAATTTTGTACCCATTCTGGTACTAAATGACTGGTGGGATCTAACTCACATTCCGCAGTTGGTTCGTTTCGAACGTGTGAAATATTTTGCTTATCCATAATATTATCATAATTTACTTGTGGTTCCAACACAAGAACCATATTCGCGGAATCTGAACTCTCGAAAGAATCTGATTGGCTTGTAATAAAATCTTCATATGCCGAAGACGTATCAGATTTTACTGACTTTTTCTTTGACACTGTAGGGTCATTTGGGCGTCGTTTTTCGTCGCTGTCTATCCGTGCAGCTATTATGATATTTGATTTATTCGCTATTTGTGTCTTATGTCGCGACAAAGTGTTGGGCGGTGGAGACCCTTCAGTTTTAATTTGTGCTATATACACACTTTTGTGCCTACTGTTAAAAGCTAATTTGTTTGTGTTTTGTGTTGATTCTGGAACGTTTTCTTTAGCCTCAGTCTTTTTGGCACTTCTGCACCTTTTGATAACCTTTTTCATTGTTGGTGCACTATCTGAATCACTATTTGTAGTTAAATTAGTTTTGTAAGATGATGCAGAATGTCTCCTGTGGGACATATTCTTACTCCGTGTGGTGGCTGCCCTAACAGTAGCTATACTGTTTGGAGACGAACAAGTGGAACTATTCATAGACTGAGGACTATTGGAACGTTTCGCAGTTTCCAAAGGCCTAGGAGTACTTTTACTGGGATCTACAGTACTCTCACTTGATAGATCTTCTGGTGATTCTACATTATTTTCTAATTCGTTGCGAAAAACAAAGTAACTAACATTCTCTCGTACTTCGTCGCTAAATTTGAGCAAATCCTTTTTGATGTCATTTGTAATCGATTTCTTAGTAGGCACTTTGTTCACCACTTTTTCACTATTTTCCTTGTCCGAGGAGGCTTCACATGCAGAATCTATATTTTGATTAAGGTTCTCTTTGTCGCTGTCTGATAACAGTGAAGCTCTTCGTAAGCGTAAGTATAAGGGTATGTAACTCTTCTTTAATTTCTGAGGTTTATCATTGTCTTTTTTAATAGCTGCATTGGACAATATAGTTGGTTTCTTGACAGTAAACGTCGATTTTGTGTTCTTTGAGATAACACTAGAAAAATAATAATATTGTACAATATGTGTAATTTTTAATATTGCATACAATCAAAAAGACATAATACCTCATTCCTAATTTAGATGCAACCTGCAATATAAAAATAAAATTAATGAACAATGCCATAGTTTCTTCTTATAATATTGGAAACGTTATTTACCTTGGTAGTAGTCTTTACTGGCTTAGGAATCTTCTTAACTGTGCTTGATAATGTACTAGTAACCAAAGGCTTTTTGGTTTGGCTATGTTCATCTTTTTTTAATACCTCTATATTTGGTTCTTTATTCTCACTTGAATGGGTTTCTTTATTTCTGCATCGATCTGTTTTTTGTCTTGTCTTCTCCTAACAACCTTTTCCTTGGAACTAAATTTTTTCTCCTTTGAAATCTCTCTGTTTTTCTTTGCGGCTGCTTCACTGGCTTTTCTTAGAGGTGTAAAATTGCATGACTTTTTTCGTGTACCCGCCTTAGGCTTATGGCGCTGCCACTGTCCTTGATAAACAACATCTTCAGAAGATTCTTTATCTCTAAAGCTGTGGACATGGACACCTCCACAACATAGTCTAGGACGCAGATTTTTGCTAGAACTCGCCTCTATTATTACATCTTTGCTCACAGGAGACTTAATCATAACTCGACTTGCATTTATAGACGCATTTACAAAAAATGTATGAGTTTTCGATGAACTCGCGATACTTGGTTCGAAAAATTCTGATCCAGAATCCTCAGTTTTCAGGTTACTCGATATGGCTTTCAACATTCTTGTTTCAGGAGACGATATGATGCTGTTTCTGTCCAAACTACGTCTTGGAGAGTGACTAAACGTTTCAGACGTTTGAAGAATAAAATCTTGTACGGTCATGGTACAAGATTCGATTTTAGCATGCAAATTAACATCAGAATCCTTTATTTTAATTCCAACCGATCTCAATCTTGGTGTTATAGTTGTGGTGTTGGTATCCTTTGTAGATATACCAAAATCTGTTCCTTTCGTTATAGTCTCAGCACTTACTTCTTTAATTTTGACGCCCGCAGTAAATACGGGCGGTATCTTGACTAAGGATGTAGATGCGGATAGCATTGGGTAAGTTGCGAAAGTATCTGGTCCACACTGTACGTCAGTGCTAATATTGTGACGAATACCCTTTGACGTACTGGGTTCATTTATATCTAAAAAGAGAGTTATTTAAATTGAAACAATATCAAAATAAATTGAAAACATAAAAACTATACTTCATTACATAAGAAGCATGGATTCAACGGCTGTGACGGTAGACACGATATATTTTAAAGATAAAAAATTATTTACCGTTAAGAAAAATAGTTTGTGACTGCACATTCTCCGTGCTCACTTCATGTTTGAGGCACAATGTTTCATCGAAATCATTGTTTAGACTTCCATTGTCATCCTTAGCTTCAATAGGTTTTTCTTCTGCATCCGTCCCTACAGTTCTGCGTAACGCCACAGTTTCCTCAAAGTCTTGCATGACAATATCAACAAGGTAACTTTCTTCTGTGGCAGAGATGTCACAACCAGGCATGTTAGCAAGAACTATGTTATGGCTAACGTCATTAGTATTATTCGTTGTTATACGTGGCTGGCCTGACTGGCCTTTGTCAGCCTTCAATTCTGGGTGACAAAGTTCTATTAAACTTTCTGGGATCTGAAATCATCACGACTTATGAAACGTTAATTGGACTATTACTATAGAAAATAACCTTAGTTGTTTACTTGCCGGTTTTGATGCCGACACGTTAAAAGACTGATTCTCTTTATTTTTTCTCTTCGTATTCATCGGATAACTATCGTATTCAGATGATGAATACTGATTCTTGATCAAAGTGTTGTAACTTGGCTTCTTTTTGGGTGTCTTCTTCATGGTCTTTGTGTTGCCATTCTTCTTTTTATGTTTATCATCACGTTTAATTTTAAATTTGGAAGAATCTTTGCTTGGAGATGACAACTTTGAATCAGTTTTAAATTCTTTGGAATCTTTTTTATTTATCTTCTGTCTTTTGCTTGCTTTCTTGAGCTTATGCCTTGTATTAGTAAGACTATGGTCTGTGTCACCAGAACTTATGGTTTCGTAATTTAATTCATGTTTGGAGAATGTAATATCTTCAATGTCATCGTCCAACCAAGCTTTAGTTCTTTCTAATGGATTCTCGTCTACAGTTGGCGACACTGTGCATTCGAAATTCTCCGTACTGAATACTGGCTGAGGTATAACCAAACTTGGAGAAATATCTTTAGCATATTCATAGTCTGGAAATAGTTTTGCTATCGTGAAAACAATAAACTAAGAATGGGGATGCTTCCAAATAAACAAATGAAATACTTTTTCAAAATAATCAATTAATGAAGGTAACTTATTTATACATTAAAAAACTATTTTTAGGGGAACATCTTAATTAAAGAAATAAATCTAATAGTATTAAATGAACATGCCTTTCAAGAACTCGTTACTAGTTGTACTTAAAAATTCATCTTCCATAATATCTACGTCAGAATTCTGACCATTTGTATCATCCGTGTTCGTCGTTTTTTCTAATAAAAAGCAACAATTATAATTTAAAAGGTGAATTAACTCAAAAGTACATAACTCGATATTCCTATCAATATTACCTATTGGTTGTATGAGATGACGATATTTTTCAACAATTTCTTTTCTGTAAGCAAAAATAAATTGTATGCAGAAGGTTTTAAGGGTGTTTTACGAAACTTTGCTATGAAATAAATTAAATATTGAAACTTACATTCTAGTATCTTGGTCTAGTTCAACATCTGGCTGTTTAACTTCCTCTGAAAGTTCAATCATTTAGTGCATAAAAAAATATAGTAAGAAAAAGGAATGACATTTATAAACAAATTCATTCATGTTATACGAGATTATTCGCATTTTATCTACACGAGATTTTACCCCAAACTTCCAAATTAAATACAAATCCAATAAAATCGAATCAAATGGTATACATCTACAATCATAATACTTTTCAATGATAACATTAACGAAAATCGTATAAAAACCATCTTCGCGGTCGAGTTTATTACAAAATCTTCGTAAGATTTTTACGAAGACAAAGTGTACCACTATTAGAAAAGTAATGATGTACCCACATACCTATAGCCAAGATAGGATAGTTTTCAATAAACTGCTTCTTACGCCTTTCTATAGCCTTTTCCGTGAGGGTGAGGAGATCAAGCAGTTTGCATTGCATCCATCTAGACGGGGGAGGTGTCTGGCGCCCCCTACTAGACTGTAGGGCTAACCTCATAAGTCTACAGACCACCCTATCCAGTTCCGTAGTGATATCTTCATCAGCAATTAACATTGTTCGCAAACTACGCACTTTCTGGTCTAAGGCGCGACGTAGACAACGTCCTTTTGGGAGAAATGGTGAAATATATTCCATTAATTTGTTTTTGTCAAATTAACAATTCACTTATCTATTTTTCTGATGAAATGAAATGATGATGTTGAAGATGAAATGTGGTTCTTCTTTTCAGGGTGGCAAAGTAAAAAGTGCCGCGTAGGTCCCTGGTCAGCGGTGACCACAGAAATATTAATATTATATCTATGGCAGTGAACTACGTTAGCGCCTCTGCTAACGTAGTTCAAGCAGGTAGGCAAGTCCTCAATTGCCTTCAAGAGTTTTTCATCGGCAGTCATCGGCTCGCGTAAATCTGCGTTCTCGCCAAGGAAATATTTGAGATACATTACTTCGATACAATCTAATTCTAAATAATTTGTGAAACATGTCAGATGGTGCAAAAATAACTACAAACACTTGTACTACAACAGCCTAAACCAAACTACAAAAATACCCCTAGCAACCATTATAAAATTACAGAAAATAAATAGAAACGTTTCAAACCCGGGAGGTCCGGTATTATCGTACTTCCAACTGACATTGATGTGGAATGAATGTCAGTATCCCACTGCAAACAAAAAGCTATGATTAAAAAAAACAAATGAGAATAACGTTTTATGCACACCACTAGCATTAATGTGTGTGTGAGGTCCTATTGGCCCAATTGACGTTCAGTTTATGTTCGTAGTGCCACATCATTGGACCATCAATTTTGAGAGTGATTTAACAATAGGATTTCGCGCTACATTATCACTTTCTAGTAGGTACAAAAATGCTAGCCAACGTTTTAACGAAATTAAATACCTATCGGTGTCCTATTATTGGCTATTACATAAATACTGACCTGCATACAAAACACATATTACTAAGGGCCGATTTTTTAATCATCAATTAATTCTTTACTGTAGAATGAAACTGACATTTGACCGTTTTTAGTATGGAAGATTGCCAAATATTCAAATTTATTCCTCAGTTATTATCTAGCGTTGGAAAAATTGACCCTAAATATTATGAAATTCAAGTTATTCAAGTTATTCTATCGAAATTAACATAACCTATCTTTCCACACGTAACTTTGCTGACATGGTGACTTCTTTTTGATATTATAATACCAAGGAATTCAATAAAACGATAGAATTAGAATTTTGAATAAAATTTAATGAAAAAAGCACATCACTTGTGACGCTTAAGCTACTACGTAATAATAAGTTTTACTTAAAATACAACACGAAAGCTTAACCAATAACATTAAAGAATAATATTAAGTTTTAAACAATTGTTAAAATCAACAAAGTAGGTGATGCACCTTTTAGGTAATAATAAACTATTTTATGGCAAAAAAAAACTAAATTAATAATTCTGTTAGATATGCCAATAAACAATAAAAAGGCGCGTGTCAATGATCGCGTTAGAGGTATAACATTTCCATCGGTACCTGCCAAGGTATAACTAAAAACAAATAAAAATAAATTAAGGTATACCTACAGCTATCGAATGCTATAATATCAGTCATTTGACTTACCACGACATAGAGAAATTACATGCTAATAAAATATAAACTTATTTCTTACAATAAAGTAATGAAAATACTCGACAACTTTTACCAGTCTAACTCAAATCTAACACAAAGATTACACATACAAAGTAAAGGTTAATAACAGAATGAAACCTCAAAAATTGAGGCCTACAATACTTAGAGAAGCTTAAAACCTTAAATGTATGTATGAGATATGGATTCCTTTATCATAATTATAATTAAGCAATTTGTAAAGTAATTCTACGCCGAAAACGGAACCGAACGTTAAATACATGGCATTAATACTAATTCCTATCTCTGTATCAGTACTATAACATTCGGATTTTAACTATATGGCGGCTCAGAACATCTCAAATTGGTAGGAAATACAGAATATTAAGTAACCACAGAGGCCTTAATACGAAGTTCTTTTACGTTTAAAGTAATCGTAACGAGTACGCGTTCGGTGCTGTGATTGGCCGGCGCCAATGAACCAACCAATCAAAGCGCCGAACGCGTACTCGTTATTAAGCCTTCAGAATTACCCATTAGGCACATTACCTCAGCTACTTTGACTAGTAATGAACTAAGACCAGTCTCCCTAACCCAATTACTGGTAGATTGGTCTACTTAAGATAGAATTTAGACACATTTTTATAAGGAGGTTACATGCACATAGGTTACTGAAACTGGCCGTTAATAGATACTTCCGAGTCGCCATAAGTTTACCAGACAATACATAATTATTTCAGAATAGAATTACATCAGATAACGTGTCATTGTCCTGCCATTCCTCATCATGCGTGCCGATCGAAGTGTTGTCCACCACGAGGCGTGAATGAATCACCACGTCGTTCACGACCTCATAGCCATTCCATTCCAAGAGGTCTCTGCCAAAGACAAGACACATGTTGTAAATGAAACTTGATTCTAGAAATTTTAATAAGGTACAAAATAGCGCTTTTAGACGTCGGTATTAATTTATTACTGTGAGAAGAAATATCGAAATAAACTCAAATTCTTCTGGTCTAATAAAACATGTTACTCAAACCTTCTGATGATATCAAAATTGAAAAATCGAAGAATTTGATAAAGTCAAAGCATATATTTCAATGAATCCTTAATTAGACACTTTTGAAACGTCAAAATTGAATTGCCCGTCAGTCAGTCTGTCTGTCTGTCAGTGAAGCTATGAGCTCGTTCCAAAGTGTAGTTTCGAATGGAAAAGAACAAGCAAGAAAGTCTACCATAACTTTCAAATGTTTTTTACTATCAAAAAACCAGAAAAACCTGGCATATGCTGGCATATATGAATATGCTGGCATTGTCATGAATTTTTACGAGTTATTGGAGCTCGAGTAAAAAAGTTACCGGTCATATCGTAGCTTAGTACAAAATCACCTCATTAATGTTGAGGGTGGGTACTAACCGTACTCTATCGACATCAGTAGTGATATGATGTACGACCGCCATGAGATTAGTCAACGGAATCTCCAGCCTGTTGACATCGACCGAGAACTCCTCATCATACTGCATATCAATCAGACGATTGATCTCTTCAGATATCAGATCCAACATTCTAGCTTCGTCGGATTTCGCCTAGAAAACCGTAAAATGGTTAAGATGGCGACATATTATAATACTACAGTTTGGTGCGTTAATTTGGCAGCATCTTTTAACATAATTTTTATAAGTAGGTAATTGAATTGAATATATTTTTGACCATTCTTATCGGTTGCTTTGATCGAGGAAACAGGGTGCTTACTCTTGAAACCAATCTCAACTTCAATAATTATACAATGTCAAAACTATCCAACCCCTATCGTAGGTGTTAAAATAGCATTCAGAGTACGGAATATAAAGCCAAACTCAATAACATTTATTTCATTAAACATCCACGCAATATACAATATCATAGGCGCTGGTGTTGCAACACACAATATCAATGTCGATCGATCGGAATTGGATTCAAGAGTAAGCCTCCTGATACTACCCGTGACTAAGAAAAAAAATAATTTTTAAAAGAGAGATCTGCGTGATTCAAACCTTACCTACATAAACAAGAAGTAAAATAGGTATACTGTGAAATTAATTCAGGTGCAGTATTCATTTTCGCGCCCACCAGATGGCGCCACAGACGTTAATGATACACATCAAAACAAAATACGTTAAACAAAATCTCACCTCAAACGGATAGATGTATTCCCTAACGATTTTATAATACTGGTTCCAATATGGCGCGTTGTCACCCCAGTTGATGTTATTCCAAATATGGCTTCCATCTTCAGGCCGGCTGAACTTGTTGAAGTTCAAGGTCTTAGTGAGATGTCGGATCTCATTGACAACCTCTCTGGTATGGACTAAAGAGTCTATCTTGTTTTTAGCCATTAAATTCTGTGTGGTCTTCGAGAACTTCTTTACCTGTAGTGTTGTGCAATTCAGCCTGGAGATAAAAAAATGTGATATAAAATTGTTTAACGCTTTATCGAGGGGTGTTTTCGTTTGGTTTACTCAGGGTGGAATTAAGAACAATTACTATGAAAATGGAATGGACATAGGGATGTCACGCCATACGCCATATAGCCATTTCTATATAATTTACAACATAACATCACGCCTTTTATCCCTGAAGGTTGGCAGAGGTGCACATTACGATACTTAATACTACTGTACAATGCAACACCCATGTAATAGGGGGTGAGCCTATTGCCATATACTGGGCATAAATCCAGGCTCCGTGCTACTATTGAGATTTTTTAAAAACCCAGTAATACTTGCCCGACCCGGGAATCGATCCCAGTGGTTGCAAGTGAGACTGTCGGGCAAGAGGTCTCCCCTCGGCCATCGAGGCAGTGTATTATTAGTCTATGTAATTTATATTTTAAAAAAATAATGCGAATACTAAATCTATATCTAGCATTTTACTGTGAGAATGAAACTAAAACTATTTATTGGACTCTCATGATACATCTAACATGAAAATCAATAATACAAATTTTCAAACGATCAATACCAAACCTAAGATAGATGACTTGTACAGATAAAAATCACAGAACCTGCTAGAGACATCTTCAATATCGTACACTTTATGTTGAACCCGCCTCCTTGGTACCAGTACATGATAATAATCTTCAAAGTCAAACATTAAAAAACTTTTTCCTATTTCAGTATCGAGGTTACATTGAAGAGTTTGGTCTTTGTAAGTGTAAGGCTCCATGGCGAAGGTAGGATCAGAATAAGGCATTGAGTTGCATAGAGTTGAAGATATAACAAGCGTCAAGTGTGACTGTTTCTCCGGGTAAATTATCTCTGTTAGAGATTCCGCACTGGAAAGTTAGCAATTTATAAGAACAACTGATGAAAAAAAAGTTAAATTGAAAAAAATAGTACCTATACGATTTATTTTTTTGCTTTATCAAATCTTATATACTGTTATCACTACATAGTATAAAACAATATCTCTATCCACCGTCTGTCTGTCCCTATGTATGCTTAAATCTTTAAAACTACACAATGGATTTTGATGCGGTTTTTTCAAGAGATAGAGTGATTCTTAAGGAAGGTTTATATGTATAATACATGCATATTGCACCCGTGCGAAGCCGGAGCGTGTCACTAGTATTATATAAAGCTGAAGAGATTCTTTGTTTTAACGCGCTAATCTCAGGTAATACTGGATCGACTAAAAAAAATATTTTTGTGTTATATAGTCCATTTATTGAGGTAGGCTAGAGGCTATAAAACATCAATAAAAGCGCCGAGAGGAGCGGGTGACGCCACGCGGAAGTAATTAGCATTTTATTTCCCGGAGGCTTGAAAGAGTAGACAAAAGTGCATACTAAATAAAACCCCCACTTTACTTTAGATTCCTAGACGTAGAAGTTTTTTTACCTTTATTTATTTAGAGGCTTTGGAAGTAGAAGAAGATGAAATAGAAACTGCTATAAACTTTTTTTATGGGATAAGCCAGTAACGGGTAAACGAGCAAACGGATCACCTAATGGTAAGCAATGGGCGTCGCCAATGGACACCTGGAACATCAGAGGCGTTACAAGTGCGTTACCGGCCTTTTGTGGATTTTGAGGATTAGGGATTAGGAGTTTGAGGATTGTTGGGGATTCATGGATTGGAGATATTGGGGACGGAAGGGGGGGATTGTGTAGTTTACACACACAATTTGACAGTAAAATTACACAATCAAACCTTCAGATACCAATAATATAATTATGTAAGTAATTTTAGAAATCTCCTTACCTTTCTGGTTTTGTTCCAGTCGGCGCCTGTTCCACTTCTTGCCTGGTACCCACCGAACTTTCCCAACATCCAAATACATCGCTAAAGTTATTAGGAGTCGGTGCATCTGCAGAAAAAGTACAAGAATAAGTTTGCAAATGGACGTATCTATTTATCCATATCATTCAAGGCTCTTTCACTAAGATTTTCGAAAAACTGGAAATAAAACCTTTGTAGCCGATTAGGGCTCGATGTTGTTCACACTGAATTCAAGAAACTGAAAAAATTGGCGAAAGCTGAGAAAGCGATGCGTTTTAAATACACGGTCACTCGCTAAACGTTTCGTAAGCGATTATTGGCGCGAGCGCGGAGCCTGCTCGAGCGAGACGTAGGTGCGCCTTCCATTTTTAAATTTTAGCGCAAACAGACCACATTACCACTTTTATTATCACGCTTCACGCGTAATTTGAAATTACAAAAGAAGTTTTTAATAAAGAGTTGCGTACAACCCGATACTCTTCCGACCCAAGGCCCAAGAATCGAACCCGAGACATATTACTTGTAGTGGCACAACAACTCAACCAATGGCAGTCTACTTCTACTGCAATATAGCTAGTTATGGTGTTTACATTATGTTTATCATTTGTTATTTTTAAAATACTATATATTTATAATTCTTCTGTGAGTGTGTACTGTCACTGAACTTCTCTCAAACGACTGGACCGATTTTGAGGAAATTTTTGTGTGTGTTCAAGGGATCTGGGAATGGTTTAGATTCACAAATCAGCCCGGTAGATGGCGCTGCAGTCGAAGTCTAGGTTATTTACCTTAACGGCCGAACTGATTTGAATGAATTTTTGTTTATTTATTCAAGTGGATATGCAGGACAACGTCTGTCGGGTCCGCTAGTACTATATAAAAATACAGATGAAGTACAAAAAACTTACTTTCAACCAGAGCCAAACTGTTGATATTTAGATCTGCCTGCTTGTGGTAGTTTTTGGAAGTGAACAAACAGAGTTGGCTGCAGCAGCCGAGGTGCAAAGTTCCCGGTGGACCAGGACCTATACCTTGGCAGGTCACCGTGTAGTTAGGATACCTAACTACTATGTTGCTGCACCTGTAAACATCAAAACAAAATGTTGTTAATAATAATTGTATTTCTTCCTTTTTAAAAATCATTGCCCAACACTAGTATTTTCTCCTGTGTCGTGGATGCGTTTACAAACACAAGTTCACATACACATAACATCCGGACCCGAAACAACAATTTGTAGATCACACAAAAAATTGCTCCGTGAGGGAATCGAAAAAGTACATTGGAAAAGATAAACATACTACATAAATTTATTTGACTGATTTTCTTTCTGCATCGTAAAAAATATGGGAATGGAAAATTCTTTGATAACAACACATCATAGTAACATATAAGGAAAATTTAGTTATAACAAGAAACAAGTACGGTTTTAATCTCACTCAAAATCAGGTCTTACCATAAGATACCCAACAGATATTCAAATTCAAATTCTTTACTATCTTAAAAATTACAATATCTGTCTAACAATGAGGCAGTCCCAGTAAGAAATTATACAATACTTGTGTTGGGATATAAAATCTAAGTAATAACTTACGTACCAATCATTAAACTGTTCTCTAGTCCATTCAAACAAATGATCCATACGACGGAGTCCATTCTTCTCTAAGGCTTTGAACAATACATTAAAATCTGCATTGGGCGTAGTAAAGATGACTATCCATGGTTTGATGAAGCCAAACACAGTGTGGACCAATCTTTCCAGGTCATGGGGCAGCATGTGTTCTATCATCTCTATTGCAACAACAGCATCACAGCCGATTAGACGGTAATCTGGATCTGCTGCATTACCTTGGAAGAGCTGGAAATTAAAGACAAGATGATGAAGAAGAGATTATCACTACATTGTATAAAACAAAGTTGCTATCCGCCGTCTATCTGTCCCTATGTATGCTTAGATCTTTGAAACTACGCAACGGATTTTGATGCAGTTTTCTTTAATAGATACAGTGATCCTTAAGGAAGGTTTATATGAATAAAACATGCACATTGCATCCGTACGAAGCCAGGGCGGGTCACTAGTAAAAATAAGCGGTAGCAAAGGCCTGTCTGAGGAAAAGCAGTTATTGTAACCAGTAAAATGTATGTAACACTACAGGATGACAAATCAATAAAATTAGATTAGGTACCGACTTATTAAAAATGACTTATACTAAATGACTGTAATACTGAAAGGCTACTAAATTATAAGTCGAACTTAAATATTGTGCCATCTCTGTCATTTTTTAATTTGTGGTGACAGAACTACACTTAGGCATGTCTTAAAATTGAGTAATAAAGTGTAATCTAATAAGAATTATATCTAATAATGAAACTTTTCTTCAGATTTGAATAGCACAAAAATGCAATTTCAAATGAATAAAATAAACTTACAGTAACTTGCAAAGGGCTCTCCCTCTTCGGAGAATACTCATCACCACCAAGTAGATCAGAGGAACATCTCAGAGGAATGGTCTCAATATCCACACCAAGTATGTATCGGATGCCAGGAACTTCCTTCAAATACTTGACAAAACTCATATCATGGTGGCCAAAATCCACTACCTGTGTAAAATGAAAGCAAAGCGTTTTTGGTGATAAATAGTCTATAGACAATTCTAATTCGAAAATTATAATACTGTATGTGTTTTGTAAACCCATTATAGAATTTTTCACTACTAAGCTTGTTGAGAGAACCTAGAGATTATCTAGCAAATTTCATTTAGTGGCAAAAATTTTATATACCTTCATACCTAACTACAAAATAATAAATAACAAAATAACTGTAAATAATTATCAATTTATGGCCTGTGACTTTTTTTAACTTTTTAAAATGATAAGTTTTTACCATTTTTTATTAATTTATGTAGGTACACCATAAGATACATAAGTACTGGTACTAATAAAGATACCTTCTCGAGCTTCCCGCACCAACGGTCATCCATTAGCCAGTCGCTGACTGCAGCATACCGCTGAGCGTACATCGGCGGGAAAAATATAACACCTTTCTCATCGTCAAACTCCGCGAACACTTGGTCGTCAGATTCCTCATCCTCTAAAACATTCCCACTCCGAGTAAAAGCTAAAGTCAAGTGCCTATAGTAAGGCCGTAATAAACCGTCCAATGCCGACAGCAACGATTCACGGAAAAAAACCAAAGTCTGAAGAGCAACGATCATGATTCACGGTTAAGACTAGAGATTTCAAAATGTTGTGACTTGAAAATGTTGTCTTCAAAATGTTGTATTTATCTCCCAACTAAAGTGGCCGACAATGCCATGATGTTCACATGTTTATTTTTCTTTTGTTGTTTTCATGTTTTGACTTCTTGTGTCATTTGATATGTCAAAATTGTAATTTTTGTTGAAACAGAAAAAATATTTCATTCATTTTAGGCTTAAAATTAGGCTTAAAATTTATTACGTTCAAGAATTAAAATATTACGTTCAAGTGATGATTGGAATCATGATAGGAATCAGGACAACAACTGTATGGATTTCCTTACTTTATTTTCTTTAATACTTTAACTGCCAAGTTTAAAATGGTGAAAGTCAAACCTCCACTAGCGTCAGGCACCGGTGACTGACGTGGCACTCTAAGGGTTGACTTTATTAGCGTTATAATCCCTGGCTTATTACAAGGTGAAACATAGCTGGGGACCTATAACAAAGATAACGATAAAAAGCGAGCGATTTCCGTCGTTATTAATGTCGAGACTTCCAATCGAGTACAAAATGGTCTCAACGCAAATGTCTCGTGTTATCTGAATAATTATGTAAACAATTAGACGAAAATCTCAAGATTTTGTTAAGAAAATATTTATGATAAGAATCCGCTTAACCACTACAAAGATCTAGCAAAACCAAAAACGTTACCCCAGCAAAATCTCGAATAACTTCGCAACCGATGAAAGATTATTTATAAAATAAGACACAACATTTACTTCATCAAACTAGTAATTATTTAAAAATTCCCATTGGAAAGAATATGATTTGGCTGGGGTAACGTTACCCCAGCAGGAAATGTTTTTGTGAAATATTTTTTTTTTTTCAACAATCAACAATGTAATGTCAAACCAAAAAGTGAATAATTTATATAACTACATAAATATTTATAACTTAAAATTAACTACAACTAGACTATTAAATAAAAAGAAAGTAAAAGAAAACAACAAAAATTATACCCTTAATTTAGGCGTCAAAGTATTCGTCCGCATCACTATCACAGGGGAAAGTTCCCAGAAGACAGGCAGCATTGCCACGTTGAATGACAATGCTTATTTTCTGTCCGAAGAAAAAGCCAGCCCTCTGGTCACGTGTAGAGTCGATTAGCCTACGGGCGATGTCTTTAAACACAGAGTGTGCACTGGGACCCCATGGCCCAAGTGTTTCGACCCCAAACGGCTCAAAACAGTAGTTACCCACTAGATTTGAATATTTACGCCGTTTGAGGGCCTCTGCCGCGGAAGCAGCTGCACCAATGCACGCAGCGGTGCTTAAAAGATGTGATGGCGCAAGGGTGTCTACACACGTCGCGTCCCACACCAAAGGCCTACCCATCTTCCAAGGCAGCAACGACATACCATCTGGTCTTTTGCCGTCATCACGTACCAAACCATTAGGTGAAATAATTAAAAGCCCTTAGGCTTTTAATTATTTCACCAAATTTAAAAATGTGCGCAACAAATAGGTACAATAGGAATAATTTTATGTAGAATGTTATTTGTTTTGAGTAGATACGTTCGGATATGTTATTCGAAAATCACACTATCATATTTTCATGAAGAGTCATTTTTGAAGACTCGAACTTACTATTTTCAACTTTGGAAAATCTCCAAATATTTTTTCTTATTTAACCAAAAATCTAAAAGTTACCTATAAACCTTTATTGATATCTGAACTAAAACTCCATACTTATTCCCCGACCCGACACAAACGTCCATCAAAGTGGCAGTGGCATCAGTCATCTCATGTCAAAAATTCTGATTATCAATGAGAAGGGAAATCTGTGAAAGAAAACATTGTGTTTAAAACTCACCCTAAACTCGAAGTTTGTTTACAATTTTATTTTTACTTTAGTCACATGAGTTGACTGCGTTTAGGTAAGCGATTTATTTAGACGCTCTGATAACGTTTTATGAACAACGCGTTGGGGCCGTTGCTTGAGTGCAAACATAACCCATTTAGGAAAAATAATGCTTTAAAGACTAATAAAATGAATTTATTGGTGTTAATTTTTTATTTTATTTATACCTACGTGATTTGGCTGGTTAAAATAACTACTGCTCTACAGTAATTTAAAGTCGTCTTATTTGCACAATAAAGGCTGAGCAAAGCTATTGTTCGAGTTTCTAATACGAATCAAGTTAGACAAAGTTTGTTTCCCTATTCATAACTTTATTTTATTTACATTTTTATCATCATATTGTTACATCTCAACTTAATATATTATTTACATTATGTTGAAAGATTTCTGGGTTGTCCTTGAGGTTCTTGGATTGAACAGAGAGATTAAGATTAGGATAAAAAAAGTTAAAATAATAATAGTTTGAAAAATAACATATCTTTAGTTCATTGGTTCTCTGCTTTTTTATGCAATGATAAATAATTTAAAATTGGAATGATAACAAGATTAACAAGAAATTGACCCCAATAAATTTGATAATTTTGAGTAATGTTTATTGGTGAAGGTTTCTATAAAGTGGTCTATATGGAAATTTTGTATTATTTTAATACCTATTCTAAAAAAAATCAGAAAAAATTTAATTAAAAGTTGATCAGTAGATAATTCCTGTGCCACTAACTCCGTATGAGCATTATATGAGTGCAAGACACATCAAATAAATAAATTACCCAAAAGATTGTCTATTAGTTATTAAATATTTAGGTTTGGTGTTGTAATTTTTGACTATATGGTTGGTGTGGTAGCTGGGTAACCGGCTACTGCGCAACATGTAGTGGGTTCGATTCCCGCATGGAGCAACTCTTTGTGTGATCCATAAATAATTTTTCGAGTCTGTATATCATGTATATGTGAACTTGTATGTTTGTAAACATACCCATGACACGGGAGAAAATCCTAGTGTGGGGCAAGTTTTCTTTTATAAATATAAAAAAGAATTTGAATACATAGTTATGGTCACATAACTAATTATGTAACTGTATGAATAAAAGTTAATAGAATAGTTAACTCGTCGAGTACCGGTTTTATAGACACAATTAAAGAACAATAGGTCGCGGTCACCGGTGACCGCTTGGTGTTTGACAGATTAAGATACAGATTTGTAAATAGGTATTTTATCAAAAACAAGTTTTAATGTTCTACTTTTCTTTTACATTAACTGGCCTATTTTATTTATTTTCAGTTTATAAATTGAAATATTGAAAGTTCTTGATATAAGAACTATAAAAATGAGTCTTGAAGAAGCTCAAGATTCCAAAAAAGGTGAATATACTTTATTTTGTATTTATTGTATTACTTTCAAGGTTTTCCAATTACATTACAAATTCCCATATCATTTTACAATTATTATAGTATTGTACGATAATAACACACACATTATACAAATTAAATAATGTAATCTATGTTTATTAATTTTTTAGCGCTTATCTACCTGCCGTACAGCGAATACTGTACCGAGCACCAAGGATTACTCCTACATGAAGATGAGAAACTTGTGAAACCCGGGGACAAGTTCAAATCTCACGATGACTTCGTACAGTACCTGAATGAGAATGCCAAGCGTTGGTGCTTCTACTACAGCTGTTCCGATTCAAGGAACCCAAATACAGGCAACGAAACTTATACGTACAACTGTGTTTACTTGAGAACTAAGGAAAAGTATAAGAAGAAGGGATTGAGAAAGAGGTTTGTATAAAATTATAAATTATTTAAATTCCTAAATATTTCTAAAGGCATTAAAAATTTGCTTTGCAACCTGAAGGTCCCAATCAAATGACATGTAAATGTAAGTGTGAATTAGCTTTATCCGTTATACTTAGGCACTAGTGTCCGAGTTCCCCTCTCACTACCTGCTCATTATAGGTATCATTATAATATTGAGTAATTGGTCTACTTTCACTAACTGTGTCAACTTGTATCTCTTAGGATGCATATATGTTACAGTACACATTAAAATTCCGGATTAAGTATGATGACCTATGACCTGTAGCTGGTATCTATAATCATTTCTCATATATATTTTTCAGAAACAATACGATGAAGACTGATTGTCCTTGCAAAATAAAGTTAAGGCATCTACCCAACGAGAGGGAACTCACCGTAGTCTACGTATGTAATCATCATGATCATGAATTATCTTTACAAGAGTTTTACAAACTACAACATGGACGTCGATTACCTCCATATGTCAAGGAAGAGGTAATATACTTTTTTTGTAATATTCATAGCCCTATATGTATGACTCCTATGTGTATGGAACAAGACATTGAAATTACCTGTATGAGTTCGGACTCCAGGTTGTAACATAACGGAGCCGCGGTAGCCCTAACGGGTTGCCGGGGCTGCGGCTCGAAGTGTAGGAGTAGGAACGGGGTGGTTTTTAGTCAGTAAGAGTCTGACACTCCCTCTCGCCTAATCCAAGGCGACAGAAGTAATTGTATGATTTTTGATGAAAAAAAGTTTGTAACGTAACATAGATGTCTAGTCTATCATTTATCTCACATTAGCTTATTATTATTGTTAGTTTCATGTAGTTAAAAGTAGGAAATTTCAATCTATTTATTTATTTTTAAACAGTTACAACGCTAGAAAACCAATTACAGTAATTGACATATTTACAACAATAAAAGATGAAAAATGAAAAATGTTAATTACTACTATGTATAGAGATTTTAGGTTTTGTGTTCTGTCTGTACTGAACTAAATACTTGTCAAAATTGTATTAACTCATTATTTCCTATTAGTTGACATAAAACATTATTTATACATTTATAATAAAATTGTAGGAAAGTCAAAACAGTACATCAAAAATTAAAAAAAAAATCTACAGTCGATACTGAAACCAAAAATATAGTTTTTAGAATATTTGTCTGTGTTTCTGTATGTATGTCCGGGATGAACTCAAATTTTGCATGAATATTACTAACAGGCCGGGTCAACATATAGGCTACATATTATCATACAATCAACTACGGGGGAGGAGCTGTGAATCACTATTACACGCGGACGAAGTCGAGGGCTCAGCTAGTGCCTAATAAAATCATTTTTGTTTACAGATCAAAGATTTTCTCCAACTAAAAGTGGACTTGATGAAAATCAAAGCGTATGTGGAAATGGAAACTGGTTTCAACATGAGTCGTCCATTCTTCTATACGCTAGAGAAGAATATGAAACGCAGAGATGGAGAAAGACACATCAGTGAACAGAGACTCAAGTTGTTGCAGCAGAAAATTGCAGGTAAGCAATTTTCACTCTTATGGTTATACATATTAGACATATTATGAAATTTCTATTTTGATATGAGTATTTTTTTCAAAATATCTTCCTGTAAATTTACTCATGCAACACTAATAGTTTGTCTTGCTAGCGTCTATATTTAATCTACGTTCAGTTCACATAATTTAACAGTACGCGTTTTATCCCCGAAGAGGTAGGCACAAGGCAATGCTACTGTACAATGTAGCACCCACTTTTCACGATTTATGTTATGGGTCCGATGCAATAGGCGATGAGCTTATTGTCATATACCGGGCATAATTCCAGACTCCGTGCTACTACTGACATTAAAAAAATATTTGTAATGTTTTGCCCAACCCAGGAATCGAACCCGAGACCATTTGCACTGTAGTGGCACCCATTCAGTTCACTACATTCTAATTTAGCAGTTATAATAATAAAGTCAATTATTATTTATCAATATTTTATGTTTTTTCTTACAGCTGTGGATGAAATGTTTGGTGATAATTTAGATGAGAGTGGAGATGCCCAGGCGCAACATGATAGTAAGTATCATATTTTTAGATTCACGCCCGAATAGTGAAAGGGGTAATGAAAAAAAGGGGGTGAGCTATTGCCGTATACCGGACACTTTTCCAGACTCCGTGCTACTACTGAGATTTTTTTGAAAAAACTCGGTAATACTTCAGCAGTCGCACTTGCGACCACTCGGCCAACGAAGCCGTCGTAGTCAAGTCTATATTTATAAAAATGAAACCCGTTTTTGTTGTGTTTGTTAATGACAGGAAAAGGTTCCTATGATAGAAAAAAAATCCTAAAATTCTTTTGGGAAAGGGAGAAAACGGGATTGCGCGAACGAAGTCGCGGGCAGAAGCTAGTATACAATACATATTGTATTGTTAATTTCAGGTGCCGATGACGAAGTGATAAGAACTAAGAAAATTATCAACAGATCAGCTCTTAAAAATATAGCAAGGGCACTTCAGCCAACTAAAAGACGTAAGCTTGGTGAGTACATATTATATTTTGTTACTTTGTTGAAATACAAATTACAAGAAAAAACCTAAAGGTTTAGATATTATACTTGCATATTATTTGCTCTTTCACACTAGAGGCCTTAGAATGAAATTGTTTTACTTTTAACGTAAAAAAACTCGTACCAAGTCCTTTGATCGTCGGAAAATAGGTATTCGATATCCTAATCCCAAAAAATGAAAAAGCTGTAAGTGTGGGAAAGCCATGCTTTGCACGAATGAGCCGGTTCGACGGTAGTGATACCAAGGCCGAGCAGAAAACCGAAACAAACGCCTGCGTTGTTTTCTCGTGTTAGTGAGGTTACCAGAGGTCCAATTACCCCCCAACCTCCCCAATCCCTAAATCTCCGTTAATCCTCCGTAAGGCCGGTATAACGCACTTGTAATGTCTCTGGTTTTCTAGGTGTCCGTGGGGACGCCGATTGCTTACTATCAGATGATCCGACTGCTCCTTTACCTTATTCCATAAAAATAAACCTGTGATTAACTTACAAAAACATTTAATAATGCTTTCATATATTCTAGGTTCGAAAGCATTTGAAGGAGAGATTTCGGAAACACCGAAAAGGATGAAAATTAATACGAATCAAGTGAACAGTCAAAACGAAACATTGCAGAGTGTCAAGCAGTTACAGGATTCCGTCAAAGTCAAATGTGAGATTGAGACCAACCCTTGGATTGCTGATCAGTGTGTTCCTGTGTTGACTAACAGGTACTGGTTAGTCAAATTGTGACATCTAAGCTGATTGGACTAATAGAATCTTACGTGTCATTATCGCCATCTTCGAAAGTTCAGCGTAGCATAGAACGCTCGATCGGCGATTATTTCTTATTAGACCCAATCGAAGGTGTGGCACATATTTATCGATTGTCATGTTAGAATTTTTGGTCCACTCTACCTAGTGCCGCCGCAAAGGAAATATGCATATTAGTCTCACTTAAGGTTTCACTTAAGTCCCTAAAACCATAGATAATAATAATAAAAAAAAGGTTTCACTTGTACTAATTGGTGAGCAGTTGAATTCCTAAAGCCATTATTAAAGTGTTATTATACATTTCAGTTACTCATTAAAAACTGAACCTGAAGAACAACCTGAAGGCGAAGAATCAGTACATATTCAAACTGTAGAACATTTAGACGAAGACTTACACATATTGGTGCAAAATGGAATTGAAAACTTGGGTTACACAATACAATACTGCGATGATTCAACCCAAGAGATTATTAGTAATGAATACGTCAATGAAGAACAAGTAAATCATGATGAAGACAATCAAATTGATAATATAGCTTACGAAACAGTTGTAACTGATGGCAACGAAACACAAGAAGTTGTTGAAGAATACATTGCAATTGGCGAAAGTATAGAAGACGCTGTTGCAATAAAAAAAGGAATGGTGCAAGAGCAACAAGGAGATGTAATTGAACAAGGTGAAGTATTGGAACAAGATTATGATAATACTCAAGACGTTGTTGAAGAAGAGAGTCAAGTACAATATATAACTGAAGATGGGGAAGTAGCTGATAGTATTGTGCAATATGTAGGCGAAGTTGCTGATGGAAGTTACGCGCAAGATGTAGCAGTACAAACGGCTGACAAGTCTGGCAATGCGCACACACTTCTTCCAGTCTTCGATGTTTATATGAAAGATGGAAATGTAACCGGTTTTGTTGTCAGTGATAACTTGATAACTGGTTTAAAAGATGGTGTGGACAAAGAAATACAAACTAATGAGGATTTGTTGAATAGGTAACGATTTTAACTTACTTTGTTTAATTTAATGTCTCATTTAATTCTCTATTATGTTAGGTATGGCGAGCTTATTGCTATACCACAGATTTTTATTGACATGAGATTTATGAAATCGAAAAACTCAGATATACTTTGCTCAATGTAATCGCAAATATCAGTTATTGACACAATTTATCTCAAAGTATTTAATTTATCAACCAATAACTAATTATTACATTTATCATTTTTTGTTCCAGTAATAACGTGCGAGAAGTAAAAACAGATGATTACAACGTCGAAATAATTCAAGAGCTGACTAAATCCAAACATGGCGACACTTATACGAAGCACGAATACGTGCACAGATACAATATAGACAAATACATGATACAACCACATTTCCCGAAATACGTAGATACATTAGCTAAAGAAACGGGAATGGATGTACTACACATGTTTGCAAATATATACAAAGAAAAAGCCATGTTCAAAATTACCACTACTCAAAGAGGCAAGGAAGGAGATACAAGAATATGGTACGTTAAAAATGGATCACGAGCAAGAAGAAATAGCTTAGAAGAATCCAATAGAGAAAAACTGGGGCGAAACCTTCAAAGCATTTTTATCCTAAAGGAAAAACTCAGATACATGAAGCAAAAGAATAGTGAATTGATAATTAAAAATAAACAGCTAGAAGAAGTTGCGCTAAAGCTTGTCGAGATGACGTCGTAGTAATAATTATGTTAAATGTTATTAAAGATTAATAAAAACTAAATACCTGTTACTACTCTTATTACATTTATTAACATTAAAGTAAATTTTTATTAATTATAGATACCTCAAGTACCATTATTTTTTTCTTTACCAAAATCCTTTTATTAGGGGAGACCGAGGGCATTTGAAACAATTTTGACATTTTGTTTCATACACCAAACACTGTAGACAGAAATCATATGATACTAGTACCAATCGATAGGTTATTCTATACACTTGCGAATGATTAACATAAATAAATGTTAAGTGATAAATATTGCGGTGAAAAATCTTAACCGTAACAAGTCAATTTGTTTCAACTCCCCTCATATTGAGGTAAGATGAAACAGGGGTCGAGGAGAGTTGAAACATTATTTTAAAGAAGTGTTGAGGGATATAATAATAAAAGTGAAGCTATAATATAAAGGTATTTATTGTAATAAAACTTTTCAATTAAGAAACAATTTTTTTTATCAATATTTTATACTGATATAATTTTCAGTTAAGGAGGTAACTACAAGTCTACGAATAATCAACTCCTAAAGTATTTAAAATACCTATCACAATGACCATCAATCAACATAATGACCAGATAAACAAAAATGTTGTACATTCTTATATAACATTACCTATATATTAATATAAGTTATAAGCCTTGAACATAAAATACTTATTAACTTTCAGTCGTTCCTTAACTATTACAATCAGTCTTGATTAATCAGTATTTCTTGGAATATTTAAATAACAATACAACGATCACACAAATGAGAAAAATAAAAATATTATGAAACTAAATAATATCAATCTGACAAGCAGTTGTGGCAAACATAAGAAAGTTCCCCACCAGTGCAAGCTTCATGAGCCCAGTTTTTGCACTCCAGACATTGCACCCATTTTTCTTTGGCTTTGCTATTAGAATAAGGCTCAAAACAACAAAGGCAAATACATTCCTCTTCTTCTTCACTGTCTTCATTTCTTCTTTGTTTCTTGCCAACCTTGGTCTTCTTAGTTTTAGTATTTGGTTTTGAACTCCTTTTTTTGGTTTCTTCAAAGTTAGGTTTTTTTCACTTTTTTCTTAGCCATTCTAACTGCTTCGATAGCAGCTAGTTCATCCTTTACGGAGTGTCGGTTAAGATAGCAGATTTCACTTTGCGTCTATTTGTTTGATTTCCTTTCCTGGGTGGAGCCTTTGGCAAGGGTCGAAGAGTGTCAGGTGAGAATGGAATTTCTGTCATAGTAACTGAAGTGTCTCGTGATGTTGATGCTACAGGTATTACATCAGATGTAAAAACTGTGGAGGGAACAACGGTTCAGATATCGCCAGATCAGGTGAATTCTTACGAGGGTTTTCTGCAGGCTTAGGTACGTCTCTGTATCGTAGCTGGATAGAGGAGGAGTAGTCGGTAAATTTAAGATTGATGGACTTGGTGTACGAGAATCGTGTAAAATACTGTCTGCAAGGGTAGAACATGGCACGGGTTCTTCACTTCTGAAATGCCGACCAAGTTAGAGCTGGATGGACCAGGACTAATGGAAGTTGCCAAAGGTCGATCAGTAACCTGACTGGGAAGATAATCAGCGTCCTGGAATATATTAGTGTTAACTGGCCAAAGTCCGGTATGGATGAATCCGGAAGATATATTGCGCGGTGTGACGGCTGTATCAAACGAAGTTTTTACTATCCCAGGAATATCATAGATGGTCATTACTTTTCCTGGATTAGACCGCATCCAATCATCACAAGCTGTGTTAACTGCTTTTTTCACCGGTCCAAAAACGGCTCTGTCCATTGGCTGCAACTTATGGGTGCAGTGAGGTGGAAAAGTTAATAGAATAATGCCATTTTCCTTGCAGAACTCAATATTTTTAACAGCAGTGTGTGATGCGTGGTTATCTAATAACAATAGGACCTTATTTTCTTTAGATGGCCTAACTTGGTCTTGAAAAATGTAAAAATATAAGAAGTCTTCTTCTTGCATCCACCCTGACCCATTCGCAGTACCAATTGATCCAATAGGTCCATCACGTATAAAGTGATCATTAAATCTTTTTCGCGGAAAGATAAACATTGGAGGTATGTGGTTCCCAAGGGCATTTCCTGCTAGTGCTATAGTAACTAATGTTCCTCTCTCTGCGGAAGTCATGGCACTCACTTGTTTCTGTCCTCGTCGAGCAATGACGCGGTCCGGTTTCTGAACAGTCGTGATGCCCGATTCGTCAACGTTCCATATATCCTTTGCTTGCAACTTGTATTTGTCAACTACTGAGGTATAATTTTGGAAAAAAAGTTGCACGTTGGTTCTATTAAAACTTGTAGCTCGAGCGATACTTGTAGGTTGAGGTAGTCTTAGAGAAAGAACCGGGTGACGCTTCATAAAAGATCGAAGCCAAACCTCTCCAGCCATTTCATGCTCAGTCCAAGAAGAAGGAATTTTTTTATTATATTTAACAGCCAAGCTATAGGCAAAAGTTCTGGCTTCCTTAGTTCTTAGGCCAAAGTTAGCAGCAGCACAGTTTAAAAGATAGTCACACAGTACTTTTTCTTCGAAGCTGTAAAAACAGTCTTTTCTGGGTATCCAACCGTTGGCGCATTCGCAGTTTCGTTAGCTTCATAAGCAGTTTTTTTCTTAATATATCTGAAGAGGGAGGTATGGTTCAGATTATAACTCGAAGCCGCGTCACGGAGACTTTTATGTCGCAAGGTTACTTCTTCTGCTGCGAGATCATATATTTCGCGACTCGCCATACCCCTATCAGTCTTTCGTTTATAATCAGTAGGCATGCTGAAACAAAATTACCTAATTAAAACAACAAAAATAAAATTCATATAAAATTGAAAACGAGGAGAGTTGAAACAGCCTGTTTCAAATCTCCTCAGTAAGAAAAACCTCCCAAGTTTTATTAAATCTATGATTAAGAAGAAAATACACAGAAATCAATTGTACTAAATATATATAACAAATCATTACTTAATGAGCTTTCGAAACATATATAACTTAAACCAAAATACAAAACCCTTAACAAAATATAGGCATCGTAAAAATACGTTAAAAACTTACTTTTCACGATTTTTGTCACTTAGCACACAAAACTCCACAACCGCGCGACTGACGCGACGGACGCGCACTGACATGTTCGCGGGAGAAGGGAAGTTGGTGTAAAGCGACGTTGCCAGCTCGCTAACGGTTTTGAGTTCCAAGAAATCTGTACTGTTTCAAATCACCTTTGTTTCAAATGCCCTCGGTCTCCCCTACTGTAATGTGGTCCAATTACTGAACCCTGAGAAACTCCAACCAATATTAGATAATACAATTACATAGTTTAAAGGCCTGCCCCTAGAGACGCGTAAATTGTACCTACTTTCCGTTGGTTAGTTTAGTAAAAAAACTTGCCTAACAGTGTAGGAATATTCCTACACATACTACATAGCAATTAAATGAAAATTACGTATTTTGATACATCAAAAGCACAAGAGAATTCATGAAGTGCTATAGTTCCCCTATACTCTTTGGCTATAGTTATGAAATATGTGATTTCATAAATCTTTTAATGTCTCCTTTTATTTTTTTATTATTTGAAGATAGTTACTAGGTAGGTCGAACGCATGGAGCTTAAAAACTTTTAAATCTTTTAAAATGAATGCCTAACAATACCAACCTACTTTTCTACTTAGTACTCGCAACGAACTTTTAACAAAAAAACAAGCCACAAAAAAACAATGCCAGCTTAACACAATATTTGTTTAATTTTTATCGTCGCATCGTTTCGTTAACTCCTGCGCTTATGTAGTTGTGACCTTTAGGTAATTGACTCCGTCGCTATGTTATGCGTGATTATGCAACGTGGCCTGTGCATCTCCTTGCTTGTCAATTATACTACGCAGAGCTAGTGACTGGCATTCTCTTTTTGTTCGCTTTGAATTTAGGATTTCAGTAAAATTTTCTTTCTACCTACCTATGTATGTATTTACATCAGAAAAACAATATTAAAGTTTATTAAAGTGGTACCTTACTAGATAAAGATACTTTGTTCTACTCGTAGTAACAGTGTATCATCATGCGCAATAAGGTCGCTTCTATGCATACATCCTAGGTTCCTTGGAAAGTGCTATCAACTTAATCAATACATACTTAATAATATTAACTTACTTTAAATCCTTATCTTATTTTATTATCATTTATTATGTGTTAAACGTGCAGACGGATCACCTAATTGTAAGCAATCGGCGCCGCCCATGGATACCCTGGAACAATAGAGGTGTTACAAGTGCGTTACTGGCCTTTGGGGGTTAATTAAGCCTCCGGTAACCTCACTAACACAAGTATTGTTCGAAATACAACGCAAGTATTGTTCCACGCTTACATTTATGGTTTTACGTCTGTTTTCTGTGAGGCCGTGGTATCACTCTGGTCGAGCCGGCCCATTCGTGCTGAAGCATGGAAAATGTTATGCATATTATTAATTAATATGATAGAGAGGACGGAGTGGGTTAGAAATTAGTGGGTACTTCAGCACATACCTACTTTACCTATACCGAATAATATTGCGAATCCACACAACCTACATCATTCCATACCTACGCGAATCCAAACATATAATTAATTTCTCGATTGCAGTCTATCTATGAATGATACAGTCATACAACAGGCCTCAAAATGTGAAAGTTTATTACTATTGTCTGTCAGTCTTATTGTCTGATCGCGATCTTGTCTGCCAACTGGTTTCATTTATGTAAATGAGCTTGTTCTGATGAAATTATCGATGTAGCGACTTGTTCCGTATTGTTACTAACAGCTGTAGGTAATGCTTAGAATGTGTCATTGATATGGGCTTAATGATTGGACTGTGTCAGTCAAGTTATTACCAAGTCATGACCTAGGTATCGATCGACGTATATGAGTATGTGTTTGTTGGATTCTTTACAACATACCTATGTACCCAGTCTTAAGATATTTTTTTTATAACACGTTTTCCCACACTAGGGTTTTCTCCTGTCGCGGAGAACCTAACGGGTAACCGGGGCTCCGGCTCGACGTGCAGTAGAAGGAACGGGGTGGTTTTTAGTCAGTAAGAGTCTGACACGTTCGATGATTTTCCCCCCTTAAAAAAAAGGGTTTTCTCCTGTGGTGCGTTAACAAACATACAAGTTCACATACTAATGACACCCAGACTCTTAACAACAATCTATGGAGCACACAAAGAGTTGCTTCGTGCGGGAATCCAACTCGCGACACGTTGCACGACAGCCAGCTGCCCAGCCACTACCGTAAAATGGGATGGAAATTCTTCATAGTATCGATCCACCCCTCTTTTGTCCCCATTCACATCTCGATCCCTATTCACTCCATTTTACCATACCGCGCCAACCATTCCGCCAGTCATTATGGTTCTCATTAAAAGACACTTAGCCATCTAAGTGTCTTAGGACTCTTAGGGTAGGTATCATACCAAGAAGCTGAATCTTAATTAGGTACCTAATATATATAAACATATAAACATAATCTTTCATGATAGTTTAGGTATTAGATAAGCTTAAATAGCTAGTTTGAACGTTCAATTTAAACAAAATGGCTACTCAAATAACAAAGAAAGCGATCATAATTACTGTTAACGCCGAACCGCGCGCCCGCGCATCGCCAGGCGGTGCAGGCCGGCGCGCCTGCGCTGATTCATTCCGCCACTGGCCGACCCAACGGTCACACGCACTTGTGCGGCATCGCTCGCCTCGATAGTTACACGTGTATGGTGTATCATAGATTTAGCTTGCCTAATTAAAGTGATTTATCTCTCCATACACCGTGTCATCATTTTCAACAACCCTCGTCAACAAGATTCGAGCCGGATACGTCTTTGGAAACCGTTTCGAAGACAAAGCGGAACAAAGAAGTATTGACATTGACGAGGTCATTCGAGAAGAAACGAGACACGAGTTGCCACGCAGTGCATGAAACACGGCGTGAATCATCCAATCTAAAAACGACAAATTCAAGAAATACGGTCGTCGCTGTGCTGTATTTTGTAACCACTACAGTTCGAGAAACCAAGATACGGGGTTTGCAGTGTGGTACTTGTGAGTTCGTTCCAATTATTCCGTTAATTCGTATTGAATTCCATTCTATTTTTTCCCATAAATTATTACCTAACAATATCCATGTACGATAATATTTCATGATCGAGCACGTGGATTAATTCAAACAGTGCACATCGCCATGTTGGGATTACTTTTCCTTATAAAATACCTCCGTTAAATCGTAACGGTATTAATTTCCCGATAATATTCCACCTTTCTCAAATTTAACGTAATCTTTGTTATCCACTTTTATACAGAGGTCTCATTTACTGTGTTGTACCAATTATACCAGTGCAGTGTAATCCATTGTACATTTCTAACGATCTTCTTTTTTTAACATTTCAGCGGAACCGAGGGTCCAAAGTCCACGGCGCTTGGCCTACGTGACCGCGCGGCGGTCGCGCTGTAGGAAACCTAACCTACCCTCTCTGCTTCGCACTATTTCTGCCGCTACTTGCCTGCTTACCTGCAAATAGTATTTCTTGCCTGCAATTTCGAATTTAAGTATTTCTTCATATAATTCCTTTCACTTCGCTTTCATTTTCTTGCGTGTTATAATTGTTGTGGCTTTCAGCTGGGCAGTTTGAGAGTGATTTTAATACATACCTAATTGCATTTACTTATTCGCACAATGGATCTTAAATCATTAAAGAAAACTAGAGCTAGCCATAAAGCAAAGCTTACCATATTTAAATCATATATAGACACATTTTTGCCAAATAAAATTCTGAATAAGGTCCAAGTTTTTGAGATAACAGCTCGCTTAAATAAAATACAAGATTTGTACAACGAGTTTGACTCTGTTCAGACTGATATAGAAGGTATTGTGGAAATTCCAGGTGACGAGCACAAAGAACGGGAAATATTCGAAACCAGCTACTTCGGTTGCGTGGCTGTTGCGCAGGAGCTGCTCAACGCTGCCTCTGCGGGGCAGGAGACCGCATCGGTGGCGAGTTCTTGTGACAAAACTGGACATCCGGGTTTGCCAAACATTAAATTACCTACTATAAAACTGCCGATCTTTTCTGGACGCTATCAGGAATGGTTAGAATATCACGACACTTACAAGTCCCTAATACACGACAACACAACAATACCTAAAATTCATAAATTTCATTATTTGCGTAATTCATTAAAGGATAATGCATCATTAATTATTAAATCATTGGAATTCTCTGCAGATAATTATGACGTCGCATGGGATTTGCTTTGCGATCGATATCACAACGATCGAATTCTAGTCAACAACCATATACAAGAATTATTCAAAATACAACCAGTAGTTAAAGAATCTTCACAGGCCTTAAGAAACACAATAGATTCAATCAATAGAAACTTAAGGGCTCTAAAAACATTACATTTACCTACCGAACACTGGGACATGATCATTATACACATGGTGACTAGCAAGTTGGACCCATCTACAATACGTGACTGGGAAAGAGAACGCAACAATATCACACGATTACCCACTTTACATGAATTTAATACATTTTTGAAAAATCGTGCTGATATTTTGGAAACTATTGAAGAATCATCAGTACATACAACTCAGCAGCAATCACAACGTAGACACAGCGACATCACCCACAATCGTTCTAAGACATTCCTAGTTAACCAACCAACCAAAAACCAAGCACAATTTAAATGTCCTGTGTGCAAGAATAATCACACTATTTACCAGTGTGTTAAGTTCAAATCAATGCCAATCGAGACGCGTATTGAACGAGTCAAACAATTAAATTTATGCACAAATTGCTTGCGGTCAGGACATGACGAACAGCGTTGCAGGCTTAGTTCCTGCAGGCTGTGCACACAGCGTCATAACACTCTGCTACACAATAGTAATACTGTTCCCAAAGCTTCAATTTCATCAGAAGAGTGTGTCGTTTTACCCACTGTGCAGGAACAAAACAAACAGAATCAAAGACAAATAGTGTCACACTCTCATCTGTACATCACAATCAGGTACTCTTATCCACTGCTATAATCAATATACAAGATTCGTACGGTCTTACACACAAGGTTCGAGCACTCCTCGACAATGGAAGCACTTCTAGCTTCATCACAGAGACATTGCGAATTAAATTAGGAATACCCAGTTATTCCACGTCGCTATTAGTACAAGGACTAAACAATCAGTCCTCAAAAATTACACATAGATGTGATGTCACAATATCATCACTCACAAACAGTGGTTATACAACTGACGTCAATTGTTTCATTGTACCACATATCACCCAGTTGATACCTACTTCACAGATTAATTGCAATTCGTTTTCTATTCCCGCACGCATTCACCTCGCAGATCCAAGTTTCTCAACACCGTCTGAGGTACAGATGTTGCTAGGGGCGGACATATTTTGGGATGTCCTCCTGAACAATCATATTGCCCTGGGAAAAAACAAACCAACCTTGATTGAAACAACATTAGGGTGGCTTGTTACAGGTTCTATACAATCATTTAACTCTAAACTTAACACAAATCAAAAACATACAGTCCATTGCCATTTCCTAAACAACAACGAGATCGAAGAGAAATTAAACAAATTTTTCGAACTAGAATCAGTTCCCTCTACTCAACAAATCCATACTAAAGGTGAGAGTGAGTGTGAACAAATATTTACACAAACTACAAAGCGCCACCCAGATGGCAAATTTATTGTTACCATACCATTAAAGGAATCATCAGAATCCTTAGGAGATTCCAAACAGCAAGCTCTAATACGGTTTCAATCATTGGAACGTAAATTTAAACGTAACCCAGAGTTCAAGGAAAAATATATCAATTTTCTTGACGAATATTTAAGTTTAGGTCACATGTCAGAAAACAATACTACACACAAAGATAGCATTTCATACTTTATGCCGCATCACGGTGTCTTACGTGAAGATAGCTCCACTACAAAGTTACGCACCGTCTTTGATTGTTCAGCTACGACAAGCACGGGCAAGTCATTAAACGACATCCAGCATATTGGGCCAACTGTACAGGACGATTTACTTAGTATATTAATCCGATTCCGACAGTATAAGTTTGTAGTAACGTCAGATATTGAAAAGATGTACAGACAAATCTATGTACACAATAGTCAACGATGCTTACAACAAATATTTTGGCGTTCAGATCCCAGTCAGCCAATTAAACAATATAAATTAAACACTGTCACATACGGGATGTCGTCAGCACCGTATCTAGCGACCAGATGTCTAGTCCAGTTGGGCCAAGAATGTACCGATAAAGACGTACGTGAGTCAATTTTGCATGATTTTTATGTAGACGACTATATATCAGGGCATGAGGATGAAAAAACATTAATACAAAGATGTCAGGGCGTCATTAAAATTTTAGAGGGCGCTCATTTCCATTTACGTAAATGGCGGTCCAATAAACCGTCTATTCTGGACGATATTATCGTTAATGAAAACAATAACACAGATAATTCATTAAACCTAAACAAGGTTGATCATGCAAAAACATTAGGGTTGCTCTGGACCTGCAAGAAAGATACATTATTATTTTCAGTCAATAACATTTCAAATAATAAAATTACAAACAAACGCACAATTCTGTCCACTATTGCTCAAGTGTTCGATCCACTTGGTTTGATTAATCCTTGCATGTTACAGGCAAAACTTATCCTGCAAACTCTGTGGTCTAAGAATATCACATGGGATGATCAGTTGCCTGCCGAAGTTGAGTCGCAATGGCATAAATTTATTCAGGACTTGCCAGAAATTTCTAAAATTGAAATTCCTCGTAGAGTGTTGTGTGATTTGTACGTTAAGGTTGAATTACACGCTTTTTCCGATGCCTCCATTAAGGCCTTCTCAGCTTGTATATATGTACGCACAGTGTCCGACACTGGAAATGTACAAGTACGGTTGCTACTTGCAAAGAGCAGAGTGGCGCCACTCAAGCAAAGGCTAACTATGCCCAAGCTGGAGCTTTGCGGCGCCCTTTTAGCAACAAGGTTAATGAAAAAGGTGATAAATTCATTACGTCTAGGAATTGATTCCTCATGTTTTTGGTGCGACTCAACTATTGTACTGGGCTGGATTAAAACATGCAAATCAAAATTAAAACAATTTGTTTACAATAGAATTAATTACATTACCAACAATTCAGACCCAAATTCATGGAGTTATGTTCCCACAGAAATGAACCCGGCTGATATAGGTTCACGCGGGCTCAACGCGTCACAACTACAATCTTCACTTTTGTGGTGGGGAGGTCCCCATTTCCTACATCAAACAGACATGCAGATGCCTACACAACCACAAAATATAAATATTACTAGCTTGCCGGAAATTAAACATCAATGTTATTTGTCAGCAGATGAGTCACATTGTCATACTGATGACTATTTCACAAGATTTTCTAATTTCAATAAATTACAATGTACCCTAGCTTACGTACAAAGATTTATTTTTAACTGTCAACATACTGGCAATAAAATGACAGGTCCATTGACTGTCACAGAGCTGAACACTGCGCTAAAGGTGTTATGCAAACAAGTACAGCGTGATTCATATTGTAAACAATATTTACAGTTAATGCACAAACGTCGATTGTCTCCTAAGGACAAACTTCTCAAATTAAATCCATTTATCGATCATGGAGGTATTATAAGAGTGGGAGGTAGATTGTTAAACTCGCACTACGACTACAACACAAAGCATCCTATCTTACTCGACGCATCACATCACATAACCAAAATATTAGTCGCACATTATCATAAAATTCTTTTACACGCTGGACCACAGCTATTGTTAGCTACCTTACGTCACAAATACTGGATAGTCAATGGTCGTAATCTCTGTAGGAAAACAACTCGAGAATGCATATGTTGTCTTAGATTTGCAGGTAAAACTTACCAGCCTATCATGGGCAACCTACCTCTGCAAAGATTGCAAGCAGATTATCCCTTCAGTAATACAGCTGTGGACTACGCGGGTCCTATCCTGATATCAAACAGAAAAGGTCGTGGCACTCAGCTAAAAAAAATCATACATAGCTGTTTTTGTTTGCCTAGCGGTGAGGGCAGTGCACATAGAACTCGTAACCGATTTGAGTTCTGAAGGCTTTATTGCAGCCTTAAATCGGTTTGTTGCCCGCAGAGGTAAGCCGGCTACAATCTATTCCGATAATGGAACTAATTTCGTGGGTGCTTGCAACGAAATAGCTAAGTTTTTAAAAACTCAGTCTTTCGATATTATTTCAAACGCTGCTGAAAACGAAATCATTTTCAAATTTAGTCCAGCCTATAGCCCACATTTTAATGGCGTAGCAGAAGGGTCAGTTAAATCAATTAAAAAACATTTAAATCATGTATTGTCAATGGCACATTTAGATTACGAAGAAATGAACACTGTACTGATTCAAATAGAGGCAATACTAAATTCTAGACCTCTCACTCCAATTTCATCTGATCCATCAGATTTAATTCCACTCACGCCAGCGCACTTCTTAATTGGACGTACACTCACTATGCTGCCTGCTCCCCAGGTCGACCAGGCTCCACTTCACACGCTATCCAGATATAAAAGGGTACAAGCATTAAAAACACATTTTTGGAATCGTTACTACAAGGAGTACGTTTCAGAATTGCAGATCCGAAACAAATGGCGGACTGACAGAGGACAACCGCAGCCAGGAGATATGGTTATAATCAAAGACGACCGACTGCCTCCCAATCGATGGCTGCTAGGCCGTATCACCAACGTCTACCCAGGCATGGACGGCGTCAACAGGGTGGCAGATGTAGCAACTACTTCAGGAACCATACGCAGAGCTTGGAACAGGCTCTGTCCACTACCAATGAAATTGGACCAGCATGATGCTCCTGCTCCAAGGGGGCCAGTTTGTTAACGCCGAACCGCGCGCCCGCGCATCGCCAGGCGGTGCAGGCCGGCGCGCCTGCGCTGATTCATTCCGCCACTGGCCGACCCAACGGTCACACGCACTTGTGCGGCATCGCTCGCCTCGATAGTTACACGTGTATGGTGTATCATAGATTTAGCTTGCCTAATTAAAGTGATTTATCTCTCCATACACCGTGTCATCATTTTCAACAACCCTCGTCAACAATTACTCTGCTACTTTTATTATTTTTATTGTAAAACGAAAGTATTATGAATGATCTAATTGTTTTACAGAAATAGACAAGACTTTCCAATTAATTAACTTTACAAAAACAACGAACTTGTCACCAATTTTTTATCTCGTAGGTACCTACTTGTGGTACTACATACATACATACATAACTTGTCTTGCCTGTCTCCCAGTGGGGTTGACAGAGACTATGGAACGCCAATTACTACGATTCCTACGTACCTGTTTCGCTTCATCAACAGTCATGAATCTCGTGGTACTACATACTTAGATATCAACCGCGTCCTTTCTGCTTTTTTTGTACGTACCTACCTATGTAGAGATGTGTAACATCACCTACTTAATGTAGGCAGAGGATACGCAGCAGATTCATCATGAAAGAAGCATATTCGATCTCTTTCTCTCTCTTTTACAAAAGATTAAAAAACTATTTTTTACTGGATATAGATAACTTAATTACACTCATATACCTCTAGGTAATATGACATCATCATAAACAGCCGAGAGTCGTCCACTGCTGGGCCTCTCCTTTAGTCCTCCACGTCGAATCATAACAAATCGTCGAATCATGAATACATGACATATTGATCCTAATCTAGTTTGATGCCCCTAGGCCTTCTAATACCTATAGATACTCTCTAATCACCTTTCTCAAGTAGATTGAACCACTGATACGCCTTGATACCAGCAATCTGGCAGCGAGGTCACGCAATCTTCTAGGACCGTATCGCCGGAGATTGTACGAAAGTGCGCACGCGCACGACTACTGTTTTTGCCTGCGCTTGCGCGTAACACGGGCTCGGGGCTATTTTTATTATGTAGCTGTTTGTATATCCGCTGTTAGTTTTTGTGAGTTAATTAAAGGTACCGGAATTAATTGTTTATTGTTGTGTTCCTCTGTAATCTCACAACTAAGGATTAGGTGAATAATTAACATAACAATTACCCAATACTTGAAAGTTAATGAAAGGTACGATACGGTGTGCCTCAAGGAAGCGTACTAGGGCCGCTTCTGTTTCTAATTTACATTAACGACATACCCAGTATAATAAAACATCCCACAACACTTTTTGCAGATGATATAACAGTAACTTTTACGAACCAAAATATATCGTCGTTAGAAATAGAAATCAACCAAAGCTTAGAAAAGATAATAGACTGGCTAAACAAAAATAACCTCCAAATAAATTTAGAAAAAACACAAACAATTTTCTTTAAACAACGAATTGATTCCATTGACCTCAAAATCCAATACTGCAATAAAATTATCACTGAAACCGATCACACTAAATTCTTAGGACTCTGGTTGGATCGAAATTTGCGATGGAGTTATCACGTTGATCAATTAGTAAAGAAATTAAATCAATATCAGTACGCTCTACATAATTTAAGTAAAATAGCCTCTCATGAAGCAGTTCTTAGTGCCTACCATGCGTATGTATCTTCGACGCTACGATATGGCATCATATTTTGGGGAAATTGTACAGATAGAGAATTAATATTTAAAACCCAAAAAAAATGCTTACGTGCTGTATGTCAAATAAAGGTGACTGATAGCTGCCGACCATATTTTGTTAAGCTTGAAATTATGACAGTGCCATGCTTGTATATTTATGAAGTTGCACTATTTGTAAAAAAGCACATCCATTTGTTCACAACTCTAAGTTCAAAACGCCATCAGAACACTATCCTAGTCAAAACCCATAAATCCGCATTATTCACTAGGAGTGTTTTGGGAATGGCACCTAAAGTCTTCAATAAAATTCCAAGTAGCGTACGAAATATACCTGATTTAAATAAATTCAAACGTGTCGTATCCGATTACCTTATAAAAAAAGCCTACTACTCAATAAATGAGTTCCTGAACGAAAAATAATTATTTGAATGTGAACGATTTGTTTGATGAACAGTTGTCATTAATCGTTAAGGCTTGACTGCATTATATTGTAATATGAGTATATTTGTTAAGTTATATTAGTGGAATTTAATAGTTTTATAAGATGTTGATCTCATTAGATATAAGATTTTACAGTTATAACTGTTACTATTAAAAATAATACACTATTCACTTGGTATCACTTACTAAAAACTGGGGAAAACTCTAATATTAATTCGAATTGTTTCAGATACATATATATAAGTATTCAAGTGAATCTTTTTTATTTTTTAAATTTTAATCTCATATGACATTGATGTTTACATTGACATTCTTGACTTTAATTAACCTTTGTTTCTTTGTAAGTATTAATTCAATTAAAATATGATATATTAATATTTGTACGCCAAGTAAGGCGAAACATAGTGTAACTAAACCTGTTTTTAACATAAGAACATCCATGTAATACTACCTATGTTACAAATAAATAAATGATTATGATTATGATTATGAAACATTTTTTTTATAAGAGTAGGTACAGGTGTGTTTCTTGATCGTTCTTCTTGTAAACTAAACTTCGAAACACTGACAGACCGACTGATGGACAATTCAATTTTTTTTAACGTTTCAAAAATGGCTAACTTTGTTTTCTTAAGTACTTTAATAGTAATCTAATTAGTAAGTAAACGTTGGCAATATCCCACACAAAGTAAATGTAGAGTAACTCGGTTATAACGATTCAATTTCAGTAGTTTAAAAACAAAGTAATCAAGTACCTTCCTTCGTGATTTTTGATAGACTACTGTTATATATGTTTATATTTATTATCTGTGGCAAGCAATAAATTAAATTGAAAAATTCAAATAGCTTGAATAATTCTTTTAACGGCCTTTTTCTGTAACCTATCTATCTGTAGATTTTTGTATTTTGTAGATAGAATTTTGACACATTTTGTATGAATCAATCTCAGTAAGCAAATCTACAGATAGAAAATGGTCGTAAGTTTAGTTTATATATGTATATACATCGTGGTTTACTTCTTTAAACACAAAATTGAACCTGACATTTTAATAAAAAGTAAGTAGGTAGGTATTACTATTAAAATAAAATGGACATTTGCTCACAAGCCTGTATCACGACACTGTTAAATATTATATAAGATCTTTTAGTTAGGTATTACATTAGCCAAATATTTTACACTTCCGTCTTGTCTTGGTACGTTCAAATTTTGCAATGAGTTGATTGACTCGACGTTTGGCCTGCAATGTTGTTATGACAATCATTTATCTGCCTATGAGTGTTGAACATGAACATAGGTAACGCATTCAATAAGCGATTGAAGTCTTCTAGCTGTTCAGGACATTTATAACCGTGTTTCTGTTAATATTTGTCGTTGTCTAATAGTTTAGAAGAGCTGTTTTCAAGGCTAATAAGGCATTCATTACAAACATGTACCTTACCTACTTGATTATCTACTATCTTTATCATCACAGTCTGAATCGGACAGAAAGTCAGTATCGAATAATGACTTGCTTGCGCTGTGAAATACATATTTCACTCATAAAATTTTTGATTTATCAAAGTGCTTAAACCTACTTTAATTAGTAATTTGATAGTCTTGAATATCTTTAGAAGCACTATTTATTAAATATTCAAATTACGTACTGATGTACGAGTAGGATGAAATCGAACAATCTTCTCGATTATGGTTCCAATCTCCCTTTATCCCCATAGCAACGAAACGAAGTTTTCTCCACAAATCTTTTAAGATTCAACACAGCTCCATATCTATCTAAAGATTTTCTCTTTTACTTGGCAGAGTACATTCGTTTTTAAACATTATTCCTTCTGCATACGGCATGAGTTTAATAAATTAGGCTGCGTATATTGATATGCGTGTCGTATCACCAATGTGAGTGAATTTTGGAATGAACTGTTAACTGACCGAAAGGCGGTCTAGTTTCTTTGATTTACTTTATATTTTCAATTATGATTCAGTATGGCGTAAGTGTTACAAAGTATTGCAGTGAATATTGTAACGTTGATTTACTGTTTTGTATACGTTTCGAGGTGTTTCGGGTCCGTTAGAATTGCCATAAAGGCAGTAAGCGTGTACTCGATGAAAATTTTGAAATGGTGTCTTTACTATTTAGTTAGGTACCTCTTCAATATAATTATCATAAAGTCGCCACATTTTAGAGTCTGCAGGCTTTAACAACGTATCTATGATCTTGTAAACGAATATAGACCTTGTTTATCATTTATAAATTGCTGGTAAATAAAAGTGAAACAAGTTTTTATTAAAAGAGGTCTTCTTCATAAATTAATTACATTTTACCAATAGACAATTTGTTTAGTTTAGTTAGACTAATGGTAGATTATAAATGTGTGTTTCAAACGTTGATGCATTGATTTAGAAAGTAAAAGAAGTATGTAAGAATCGTAGTAGGTGGTGTTTTGTGGTTTAAGTGTCCATGTATTCAGTATATTGCAGTAAGTATACTGTAGAGGATGACTTATTATTAGGACAATATCCATATATATACATATAACCCCATGGTTATAGAACAGCTCAACTTCAATAATTTTGGTTGCATACAGTAAGCTCAGATCGGTTGCATACACTTTCGTTTTTTTTCCCCAATTATATTCTTTATTTTACTTAATCGTGCTTTACATTGTGTTAATTTTAAAGTTTTATTACACAGTAAACTTCACAATAGCATAATAAAAAACCTGTTACTGTGAAGGGTCAATAAATTATTAAATCTTGGATCTTAATATACAAAAAACAAGGCATAACTTTTTAATTTGGTCATGTTAGTAGTCACACTGTACAGATGGCGGTGGCATTACGTGGAAATTTTAATAATTACAATCGACTTGTACAATGTCAGATAGCTAACACATTGGTTATGAACTGAATGGTAATGGAGAGTTGTATGTACATATGTCTATTGGTATAGTGTTGTTATTTTTTATGTAGCTTTTACCTGCGGCTTCGCTCGCGTCACAAAAGGATAAAAAGTAGCCTATGTGACATATACCAATACATACAGCGCCATCTATACCAATACTTTTGTTTTCCCTCTGGAATATCAAATTTTTTCGGGATAAAAAGTACCCTATTTTATAATCCAGACTACTAACTTTACGTCTCCAAAAATTCAATGCAATCGGTTTAGTAGTTACGGCTTGAAGTCGGAACAAACAAACAAACTCACTTTCCGATTTATAATATTAGTAAGGATGGGCCAACGATTGGCCACTATCTCGCCAGGTGGTAAGGGATGATGCGGCCTACGATGGAGTACGTCTGACCATTACCAAAATATTCACTATGGTAATTGTATGTTGATTACTTGTGATTTGACTTTATCAACAACAGTATGTATATGGCAATCCACTGCTGGACTACGAGTTCCTCTACAACTACTCTGAAAGATTGTCAGAGAGCACTACCTACAAATGTGCTTATGATCTTTATCAATTATAAATAGCATAAAACGCTATGGCTGTATGTCAAACACTAAAAAAAAATTTAGATGGTCTGATTAGAAGTAATCGATGCGGTGGCACCTATTACATATTAACTTTCCTATCAGTAACTTGTTTTAAAGAATAGCCTTTGTTTGAAGAAGGCTTTTTAAGTGTGGAACAGCCATGCTTCGGCACGAATGGACCGGCACGACCGGAGTGATACCAAGTCCTCACAGAAAACCGACGTGAAAATACGCTTGCTTTGTGTTTTGTCGTATGAGTGAGGTTACCGGAGTCTCAATCCCCTTCCCCAATATCCTCAATCCCTGAAGCCCCAACAATCCTTAAATTCAAAATCCTCAAAAACGCACTTGTAACGCCTCTGGTGTTCCAGGTGTCCATGGGCGACGCCGATTGCTTATCATCAAGTGATCTGTCCGCTCATTTACCAACTTATCGCAAAGAAAAAAGATAATAAAGATTATAATTATTAATTCTACTATTTTAGTACATTTTACGTTCTCAGATTCAAATGCACACATTGTCTATACTATATTGACCCACAATCCCCTTTAGCTCAGACTAAGGTTATCTATTTATAGGTTTGCACCTAAATATACGTTTTGTAATTTACGATTATTCAGAAAGACAATAAGGCTTCGAACAAAGGCTGAGTCATAACGAATTTAGATAAAGTTCTATCTTATACTGTTGCATAATGTAGACTTAACTTTTGCACTTTGTGTAACATGATATTATGTATAGACGTATGTAATGTATGATTAGCAGAATCATACATTAGATGCATACGTCAATATACTAATAAAATAAAATAGGTGTAGTTTTTTTGAAGATGAAGTTTGAAAGATAAAGAAGTACGGTATGATAACAGACTGACTGCACGGTTGGTGCCCTGGCGGGACAACTAGCTGTAGTGCAACGTGTCGCGGGTTCGATTGTCGCACAGAACAACTCTTTGTGTGATCTCCAAGTTGTGGTTCGTAACTAGTAGAGCTTTGCTCAGTATATTCACGTGAGTGACCCGCGATTTTAGTTAATGATCTACAAATTGTTGTTCCGGGTCTGAGTGTCATGTGTATGTGAAATTGTATGTTTGTAAACGCACCCACGACATAAGAGATAATCCTAGTGTGGAGCAACGTTTTATAAAAACAAAAAACAAAACAAATACAGAGTCCCTGTCAGTCTCATAACTTATCTCATTATTTTCCTGTGCATTTTTCTCTTTTTATGGGATAGTGAGACAAACAGGCGGATGGATCTCCTAGTGGTAATCGGTGCCAAAAGCACCACAGATACAGATTTGAGGAAGAAGCATAGCTTTACCACTCCAACGATAAAACCGTTTCCAAATAAAATCCATTGGGGACCATTAACTTAAAACAAGCCTTGAATCGAAAACTATGGAGTCTACAGTCACTCATACGGCCACTCAGTCACCGGTGTCTAACTTGCAAGCAATACTTATGTACGACCCTACAAATACTTCACTTTCAAAGGTCAATAACCTGCAAGTGCATACTACAAAAGATCAAAGTTACGGTCTTACTAACTTGAAACATTAAGGAAAACGACCAGTTTATGTTAGTGTTGCCATATTATTATTATTATTATTCAGAGAACTTGCAACACTCTTTGACATATGGTATCAAAGAGGTTGCTACATGGCAACATGTTATAGAATCGAACATGCGAATTTATAATTAACCTTTATCTGCAACTAACAGCTGCGGTTTTGTGGTAGTAAACGATTGTTATGAATCGTGAATTCGATTCTTTAACTAAGTAATTATGTTTTGAACCTTTTCTCAGTGGTCAACACCTTACGGAGTGACTTACACCTTTCGTAAATCAAGGAAATAGGTTCAGCTATTTTTTAAACGTAGAGTTTCACCTACACTTGCATATCTATGGTTAAGCTTAGGCTATTTACGTTTTTAGAATGAAATAAAAGCCAATGACGCTTGTTTTAAACTGTTAAACGAAGTTAGACTACTAAACCGCACAGCGGTCCATAATTTATTGCGCTAAACACTAAAAACCGTCTCTTGTCTGCGAACCTACTAAATAATTCAGTATATTTTAATGAATATTATCAGGCGAGACCTTGAATTTAGACATGCACAGTCCTTTTTACGATATGTGCTATTTCGGAGACTTCTTTGGAATTTTGAATGGCACGAAAAAGTGAGAATTAAGTTATCCAAGGACAGTACGGAGCGCGAGTCAACAACGCCCCTACTTTTCAAGTCACGTCACCTGAAATCTGCGCCTGCGCCGGTTGCACCATCGGGATTCCTAGGATCTGATTAGAATATAACATAATCAGCTGATGATAGTGCCTCGCAACCGCATAATGCTATAACAAATTATTATTGTTTCACTAATAGAAGAATTTGTTAAATCACGCCTAAGTCTTACCGGTTCCATGCGCGTGCGCAGGCGAAGAAAAGGCGCGCGCGACGCCCGAGTCCGTCAGTCTCGCCAGGGTCGCCACAAGGGTCGGACCACAATCTAGTCATTAAAACTTTTTTTATAATTGTAATTTTTATAATTTTGTAATCAAAAGGCCATCATGAAAGTGTTCATCGTACTAACAGCTGTCACCGCGCTAGCGAGTAAGTATATTTTATATATTATTTTTAGATATCTGTGACAATATGTTTTATAGTATTCTTTGTGGAAGAAATTGAACTTAAATGAAATTTGAAATAACTAAAAATAAGTTAATATACTAAACTAACTAAAAATAAGTTAATTAATTTTGTTTTATGTCAATGAAAAGTTTGCTGTAAATTGCATATCATACGTATTTATTTAATGTATTTATAACAATACGTTTAAATAAACGATTTATTCACTATAATAACATTTATACCTAAAACATCAATGAATCTTTAGAAAACAATTGCCGTTGCAATACTCCTCTACATCCCATACAAAAGACATCAACGCGCGTGATACATAATTGACGAACTTTATAACTGTATCTGAAGATTACCCAACGAATTATTTTATAAGTGTAATCAATAATTGTATGCTAATGATTTTAATGGCTTAGTATTAGTATTTCGTTATTGGAAAATATTGAGGACGCTTGCTATCACGTAACAATACGTAGTAAGGCAATGTAACTGAATAACTCTTGCGACAGTCAATATTCACATAACAAACTGTCGGTGGGTGTGGTTTATTGCACAAATGCACTTATATTGCTCATAACTTATAATATATAATTATATATATTACAATAAGTGTCGTAAAAAGTTCTCGACAGTTAATCCACTTATGTATAAAGTGTAACGACAACGCATAAATGTTTAATTTCACCGAAATGTTCTTTCGTAATAATTTCGTAATTGATTGTGACTACTGATATTTTATGTATGTTAAATAGTATAATATGAAACCAGTACACATAAGAACATTATGAAATAGGGAATTGTAACCAAGTCATCAAGAAACACCTAAGAGATAGATTCAATACATCTAAAAAATAGTTTTTTATCAATAGACAGTAAAAGACAGACAAAAAGTGTCATAAGATGAGATTTAAGATGAGATTATTGTAGAATATGAATTTACTGTTCAAAAACGAAGAAAATGGTCAGAAGAAACTCAACAACAGTGACTACGATCGAATTCTTTAGTATCTTCCCCTCATCTCCCATTGTCAAGATTAAAATCTAAAACACATACAGAATAACATAGACCATTTTATATACCAATGAGCACATAAAGAGTCTCGTCACGTATATCCAATTGTCTGTTTGTTTGTCCGTTAGTCCACCTAGTTCGCATTCATAGGCTATGTGCAATAAATTAGTAAAGCAGTCGTGTGCAATGCGTTAGTCTATAATGGCGATATTAATTGTTCTTTCTCCTAATTAAAATCAGGTCGTGTTTTGACCTTCAGACTTGAAACTAGGGCATTAGAGACATATTGGCTACTACGCAGTGATAGTATATAATGTCGTGGCCTTTTATTCCCGAAGTGGTAGACAGAGGAGCCACATACACAATTTAACACTAAAAGCAAAAAGCATAAACTCTGACTTTGCTTTAGTCATGGTATGGTGTGTTCCTATTGTCATATACCTTGCCGCGGAGAACCTAACGGGTTACCGGGGCTCTGGCTCGAAGTGCAGGTTTAGGAACGGGTGGATTTTAGTCAGTAAGAGTCTGACACTCCTTCCCGCCTCAACCAGGCCGAAGCAGTCATCAAAAAAAATATATATTTTTCATATACCTTGATGCACAATTTCTGATTCTGCGATAGAACTGAAAATTTTCCAATAATACTCTGGCTAACGGCAGAAATCAACCTCAAAATCTCTCAGCGGTGGCACTTATGAGTAAACCATTAACGAGACTATCTTTTAATTAATATGAATTTATAATAAAGGGTAAAGTTCGCATGGTAACAAAAACTCGTGTGACATTGTAGTGATCGGCCAGATAAGTCATGGAACGGTAGACTTTAATTAAGTATACGCTAAAAGAGTCTGTGCTCATGTTTCTAATGAAATAATTAGTTTTTCTAATTGGATATTAACTATACACTAAACGTTTTATAAAACCAATTTTCACTTACAACGACTAATTAACACACAAAAACTATTTTAAATAACTTCTTTAACAAACAACTTAAATCCACCAACTTTCAAGGAATTTCACTCAAACTTACAAACAAAATAGAAAATCCAACCACAACAACAAAAGCGAACAGACTAACAAACAAAAATTGCGTTCAGTTTTCCCGTCCACTGATTTCATTGTAACTCGACATTGACATTCACTTCGAATGTTTTTTTATTTATAAAATGTCATAAAAAGTAAGTTCATGCAAAAATTTTCTACGAAACGTTGCGTGGTGGTGTTGACACTAGTGATATTAAAATTTACGCAAATATTGTGGACTTTTGTAATAAAATATTGCAAAGTTTTATGTTTCAATAATGATATTATTATTATTCATGTATTATGGCTGAAAGTTCTATGCTATGTGTTTTGAAAGAGTAATTTATAGTTGAGTGACTCTGTCGTGTTTTAAGTTTTATAACTCAAAAATATTGTTTGTCCTTAATGGTTTATATTTCGTGGACAAGCTTGGGTAGAGACAAACTTAGTCAATTTAATAAATCACTTATTATACGAACCTCTTTATAAATTATGTCTACCTAAAAGAGTATAAACCAATAAAAGTTATTAGTGCATGTAATCATTCAGTAATAAAGTGAAATTACTTCGAATTATTACTCGTATTAAGTTAACCGTAAGTAGATCTATGTAGAATATGACAGGTTAATATGTTGTTAAGATATTAACACAGATATAGCGTTTCTGTTAAACAAAATTTTAAGTTGTTCTTAAATATCGTGCCATCGTTTTCGGTAATTGTTGTTGGTTGGTTTTACAAATAATTTGTAGTGACAAATCTATAGTTAAGCGCCACTTAAAATTGAGTCATGTTGTAGAGTATTTCGACATTAATTATTCAAAACTATGCCTAAAGAATCTAATCAGGGATAAAGAAAGCTATTTACTTAAAATCAACATAAGACATATAAAAATGTTCTATACCTATATATTACGTTACATAAAACCTTAACATGACATATACATCACGTCTCTTTATATAAATGAAACCAACCTTAAGGTCATAAAGTATATTTCACACATCGCCACATTTACTAAGAAAAGCAAAGAATAATAAATCAATGGATATGCCATTAAAACCAGTGTTCAAATAAAAGTAAAACTTGTTCTTCGGAATGTATTTATACATCCACGTTATATACTGAGTACGAAGTTATTTTCGTATGCCTGTCACTACCTGAGAAAAACGTGATTTACGTCCGTGTTATGTTCTTTTGTTTTTACGATAAGTAATCTTATATATTCAGGGTTAGGTCTCAAATTAAATTGGAAGATAGGTAAACCAATGGGTATGGGTTTGGATCTTTAACATAACTTTACTAAAGTAAAGGTATTCTCTTTGAATGAAGCTTTGGTAGGTATACTTTAAAGTAGGTATAGTTTCAATGATTTTTCTTTTTAAACTAAAATATTTATTCTTAACTATTGATTGAGAAAATATACCTATGTATTGCTTACAAATTTGAAGATAGCAATTTTAAAAGTAATTTATTTAAATATAAAAGCTGATTTAGTACCACTTAATTGAGTGACGATAGAAAATAACCATTACAGTGTAAATAAATATTCAATAAACTAGACATTATTATCATTTGATAAATGACGTTTATTATAAGTTAGTTTCTATATTTATTTACTTGTACTAACAAGTAGTAACTTAGAATTTTATGGAATATTTTCCACATTGGATAACTGTCGACTATAATATATTAATAACATACAATCATGCTCATAATCTATGCCCATGTATCACCAAAACCAATTCCATTTTATTACCATCTTATATTTATTTTCTTCTACTAACAAGTAGTAACTTAGAATATCATTGAGTATTGAGGATCCATATTGGATCACTGTCAACAATAATATATTAATAACATAAAATCGTGTTCATAATACCATTTTACCGTACCATTTTATTACCATCTTACCACGAACTCAGGTATTCTATTAGCACCTATCCTAGAATATTAATAATCTCCATCATATACACACTACATTACCAAACAGTTGTTATAAACAACATCAACGTAACTCAACATAACATCACATAACACAGAATGGTATCACATCAGGTCAGTATCATCTCGACCCTTACTGCATCAGTACGATGCATTGATGTTGTAACACGAGTCACTTTCACTCGTTGCGTCACGCGCCGGTTCCAATACCCCTTCGATAATCATGTGTTACATTACACGACTGAGCTTTTGTTCGTGTATTGATAGGTGCTTAGATTGTTTTTATAGCTTAACCGGTATATGAGCAGACGGATCACCTGATAGTAAGCAATCGGCGCCGCCCATGGATACTAGAAACATTAAGGCTTTAAAGTGTGTTACCGGCCTTTTGGGAATTGGTAATTTGAGGATTGGTAATTGGGCCTCCGGTAACCTCGTTCACATGACGAAACACAACGCAAGCGTTGTTTCACGTCGGTTTTCTATGAGGCCGTGGTATCACTCCGGTCGAGCCGGCAAAATCCATGTTCCAATGTTTGCTCTCATAGTAAATTTAATTATCATATTTTCGGCTTACTCACATAACTTTTTGACGAAAAACTTGATTAGCTTCAAGCCATGCTAGAGGCTCATATTTATGAGCAAAATGCTGCGGAGTTTGGTGATAGTGGCTCAGAAAGAAGAGCTCTGTAACACTACTTATGCTTTTTATTAATCGGAATTTAATAGGTTGATTATGGAACATGTAAATGAAGTAAGTATTCATAGTATGCTTCAATTCGTACTTAACCTTTGCCATAATACAGACCTATAATACAGAGATACAATGTACTTTCTATCGGGTTTCATATAGCAGCAGTCATAAGAATAAAATTGTTACAATACTGGGAACATGTTGCCTATGTAGACACCCACTCTAAATATACTTACAAAAATGTACGGCTACCAAGTTCAAAACCATCGAAATATCTCTTTTATATTGAACCATACTAAACACTATCACTGTGATCACTACCATAAAACTAAGATAAACACGGTACACAAATAATTTGTATGCAATTACATTGCTTCGAACATGTTACATGATCTCCGGGTCGTGTTAGTTTCTTACAGCCTGGGTCGCGTTGTGACATACATTTCTTGGAACTTTTTAAAAAGATAGTGTCTACAATGTAGTTGTGTTTACAAAGTTACGTTTTTGTTATTTGTAATGCGTGTTATATAAATGTTTGCGAGGTATTCTTTGTAGGAAGCAAAGGTGCAAATGTTATATGTTTTAAAAATAACTCCTTTAAAAAGAAGATAACATACCATCATGTCTTTTATCCCCGAAGGGGTAGGCAGAGGCGTACTGTATGCCACTGTACAATGTAACACCCATTTTTCACTATTTATGTTATGAGTCCCATATAATAGGGAGTGAGCCTATTGCTATACACCGGGCACAATTCTAGAATCCATGCTACTACTGAGAATTTTTAAAACCCAGTAATACTTTGTCGGACCCGGGAATCGAACCCGAGAACCCTTGCCCGGCAGTCGCACATGCGATCACTCGTCAACGAGGCAGTCTAATCTAAATAGTCAATTTAAAAGAAGATAAGTTATGTTAAAAGTGCCATGTAATCAACAAGAGAATTTAGTATACGCCATCGGTTTAAATCAGGGTTATAAAAAGTATTAGAGTATTAAACATTACAGCCTGGAATTAAGTAAGAGTGAAAAACTGCGAAGAAAGTTCAAACAAAATAAATAAAATAAAATGATACATCAAATTACGGAATCATGTTATAAAATTGTTGACTACGAGATGACTATTATTAATGCCCAAGGTTACAAACACTTTTGATTTTGTCCTTTTATCAAATACATTTTTCCACATAATAATCTCGTTAATAAACAGATATAATTATGTAGATTTTTTGTATATTAAGTAACTGTTTAAATTATTTTTGGAATGAAACATAATTCACATTTAAATAGTACAAAATTAAATCAATAATAGCGTGTTAAAGTATTAATTTATACAATTTCATACGGCCTTGACAGTTAAGTCGATTTACATTGCAAAAAAGGCACTATTCCTAAAATGTCAATCTGAATATTCAGTTAGTGATGTGATGTAAATATTAATCTCTATACTTGTTTGAGCACTAAATATCAAGATGTCTATACCTAACTGTAAAATAATAATATAACATAATGATTTCCTGCATAAAACATGAAGGTTAAAGTGCATGTTTCCCGTATTTTCTATTTTTATCATTGACTTATTTTATGTTATTCTTAAAATAAATATCACAAAGATTTTTATTCACATTATTATGCTATAAATATTTTGCTATTTCTATCGATAAGAATAACACTTTCGAAGGAGACTGTCTACGTCTATTTACCAAGTTTTTGCTATTTTAGAAAACGATTTCATCATCTTTTTAAACAGAGACATTGGCATCACAATGAAAGTGAACAAAAAGGTATTGAAACGAGCAAAAGATTTGAGCAATTCGAGCAAAAAGCAATCACAACACTAGTCGACATATCGAGCAAATGTCGAGAACAGCTGTATGTGTGTCACCCCTTATGTAACAGTACATTCTTACATAAGACAAACTTGATCTGTTTCTGAGAAGAAACAACTTGATTATTTACCTAAATCGGCTTTCACTATCGGTCCGATTTTCGGGCAAACCGGTCGGACTGGAACGGTTTCGGTCGACCGATTCTGTAACTAATCTAATTTGGTAGTTAATGAGTGAGATTTATTGTTTTTTGGCAATATTTTTAATTATGGACCTAATTGGGTTGCATCAACGTTTTTATATTGCTGTAATATTTGTAAGCGTGTGAACTCTAGTTGTTGAACATACTATTATTAGGCACTATTTAATAAGTTAAATAGCCAACAGCCTTAGCTGTTCGGAATATTTTTGACAAGACGTTACGTTACGTTCTGATATGAAGATTGATTTCGCATACTCGTAAATATTAGATTAGCTTATTGTGTATACAACTATACTGTAAATAAAAACCTGAACACCAACGACTATTACCACTACCATAAAACACAATATTCTTCCACAAATTATACTATTACATATTCCATAACCATTCTACCAGCCAGTCACTAACCTAACCATCTTCTTCAGGTGCACAATTCAAATGTCCCAACAAGGATGGACAGTACGAGGACGCCGTCCAGTGTGACAAGTTCTACGAGTGTGTGGATGGTGTTGCCACCACCAAGCTGTGCCCAGACGGTCTAGTGTTCGACCCTACCATCAGGAAGATCAACAAATGTGACCAGCCCTTCAACGTAGACTGTGGAGACAGGACTGAACTCCGTAAGTTTCTTTTAAGACTATTTGTGATGATGAGCCAAAAATGTTCATTTAAAAATGATCTCAATGAAATTAATGAGTTAGTTTATGTAAAATTTACAGCAGAAGTAATTAATAAGGGAGCAGGGTTCAATTCCATTGACTAAATAAGTGTCCTCACTGGCATTAAGATGCTGTAATCTTTGTCGTAATCGTAATTTCTGTAAAACTTGTCGCGGAGAACCTAACGGGTAACCGGGGCTCCGGCTCGACGTGCAGGAGAAGGAACGGGGTGGTTTTTAGTCAGTAAAAGTCTGACACTCCCTCCCGCCTCAAACAGGCGGGAGCAGCCATTCGATGATTTTCCCCCCTTAAAAAAATCTGTAAAACTTAAGTATGACACGTTTTGATACATCAACCTATTCTTCTTTTTCTACACCAGTACAGCGACAAATACATTTACGGAATTCATGTAATAAGTATCGCAATAAAACGTCAGACACCAATAACGCAGAATTCTCGGAAATAAAGCAACAGGAGGAAAAAAATTGAACGAAAAGCGTTGACCAACTGCATAGTTAGATCAAATGTCAGTGTGAGGTCACTTGCGACAATTCATGTAGTGAAGGTATCCTGTCTACCTTTGACCGACTAGGTCGTGGCGACACGCCGCTGACTTTCTAGGCCGACTGGTAGACTATTCTAGACTTTTACATATGAGTATTTGATGTGAACGTTTTATGTTTGACGTGGACTTTTTTAATACATGGTATTGTGTCGTAATATTATAGTTTTCGAAAGCGTAATTGCTTTATTGAAGAGGTTGTAGTTTTTTTTTATCTTGATGCATTCTAATGATTTTTGGATTTTAAACTGTCAAACACCAAGCGGTCACCGGTGACCGCGACCTATTGTTCTTTAATTGTGTCTATAAAACCGGTACTCGACGAGTTAATAGTTGGCAGTTGTAGTTCTGTAGCGTTAATCGTTGGTCGAGTGGTCGCAAGTGCGATTGCAAGGCAAGGGGTCTCGGGTTCGATTCCCGATACGGGTAAAGTATTAAGTACTGGGTTTTTAAAAAAATTGTCAGTAGTAGCACGGGGTCTGGAATTGCGCCCGGTATATGGCAATTAGTGAAAAGTGGGTGTTACATTGTACAGTGGCTTTAAGTGCCATAATGTGAACCTCTGTCTCCCCCTTCGGGGACAAAAGTGATAATAACATGTTACTTTTTGAATAACATATTTTGAACTTCTCTAACGTATTCCAAGTAAATTACATTACCATAGGAATGTATATAAAGTTATGGAGTATAGGAACACTGCGTGAATGTGTGGAATGCAACAAGTTTAAGTTCGTGACTTGGAAACTAAACTTGGGGAATAACTTTGACAATGTCATAGCTTTTAATGCAGCACTATCCACTATTCCGTCAATTCCGATAAAGTTGTGAGCAAAATTGGTGGATAGCTATTGGTTAAAAAATATTTGTAAGAAATAGAAAAAAGCCAATAAGTTTACTAAAACTGAATAGAGAACATAAAGTTCTGAGTTTGATTCATGAGACAAAAAAAAACAAACATGATTTCACGTAGAAAAATAATATATTTTTATATTGCTTTACAGAAAGTGTTTATTGAAATAAATCTGTAATACTGTTGCCAATAGAAAACCTGTATCCATTACAACTATACAGGAACTTTGTCGCATAATAAGCGTAGATAATTATAAATAACTGAGATCTTGACATAACTCGGTGAAAGATACCAGAACCAATCGACTTCCTTAACCGCGTAATGCATTTGTCATTTCCTAGCTTAACCGACCATTTATACTCAAGGTCGATGACTTTTCAACCTTAGTATGTAGAAAATAAGAATAAAAATGGAAAAAATCACTATCAGAATGACAGATAAATATGGCAGCCAGTTTTTGTAATTGGAAGACGCAAAACAATTCGTGTTCATAAATTATTCGGATTTCAAAAAGTTGTTTGCATTGATGCAACCAGCCTGCATTAATAAATATACATATTTTTTAATTTGCAAATATGATTTGTAGATTCTTAAAGTGCAATAGGTCACATGTGATAGGTCACGCGATAATTTTATACAAATAACGGTTCTTATATAATTAGTTTGAACTTTTTGGCTTTTGTAATATCTATATTATTAAAGCGTAACAAATATTTATATGACGGAGATTTTATGGGGTTTAAAAATATAATCTTGCTAATCATATGTATATCGAAGTAAATAAAACTTTTTGTTAATGATTGGCACGCAAGCAATAAAAATGTACGTTTAATTTAAAGTACCCAAAGATAGGAATATTTTCGCCAATGCTTGTTGAAATAAGTTCCTTTTTATTCGGATTTTATTCTATATCTTTAAAATACTTACCCCCACCTCTTCTTACAGAACCTGCCAAGCCCAACAGCCAGTGCCCCCGTCGCAACGGTTTCTTCGCCCACCCTGACCCATCCATCTGCAACGTCTTCTTCAACTGTATCGAAGGAGAAGCCACCGAAGTCAAGTGCACTGCTGGACTCCACTTCGACGAGTACTCCGGAACCTGTGTGTGGCCCGACGCGGCTGGCAGACAAGGATGCCAGGTGCAAGAAAGTGAGTAAAGTACCATATTTGAATTACCTATATTTGTCTCCACAACTCTTTGTTGTTTAAGTTCATTAATTAGATAGGAATTAGAAGTTTACTCCCACCTTCGTTTGGTAAGGTTAAACCTGAGAATGATTTGCTGATAGGTGCTATTGTTTTTTATTATGTTTCAATAGAGTTCTAGGGTTTACACCCTGATATAACTATAAAAAAATTAAAAGAAGTCCTCTGAACGTGAAACTTTTTTTAAATGACTTTACATCGTAACAAAAATATTAACTCTCATTTTTCCATTACAGAGAAAACCGAGGATGGTTTCGAGTGCCCCGTCCAGCAGCAGGTTGATGCCCAAGGTCAGGCTATCGCCCACCCCAAGTTCCCCCACCCCACTGACTGCCAGAGGTTCTACGTGTGCCTGAACGGTGTGGAGCCCCGTAACCTTGGCTGCCAAGTCGGAGAGGTCTACAATGAGGAGTCACAGAAATGTGACGCCCCTGAGAACGTGCGCGGATGGTGAGTTCAAATGTCATTAGTAAAATAGTTATTAGATAATAATTTTACTGATAATATAAACAAAACTATGGACTTTATCACACATTTAAACAATTACATTAATAAAATTAGCAAAAAACGTATCATCTTTTGATACTAAAACTAGCCTAGGAATACACTAATTCTTATTTATGTGATTTAAGTCCTAGGATCTTACATGGTTAATGTTCTTTCTATATAGTCTTCTAAAGTTTAAACCATTTAGTTTTTTCTATATTCTAATAATATCTTTTTATTTCCAGTGAGGACTGGTACAAAGACGCCGAGGATGCCGCGCCCGCCCCCAAAGCGAGATCTTAAGCCTAGTGATATCATAATATAGTTGTATGCTAAGACTTAATAAGTTAAATACATTTTAAGTTAAAATACTTGCATTTTATTTATATTACCTTTCTTCATTTTGATACTATAAAGCAAGCGGAATAGGCTGAAGTCAATTGACAAATGCCTATAAATAAATAAAAAAAGTGTTTATTGCAACAAAAACATTAGACACACAGTTTATGAATACTGACATCTAAACTAGACCGAGCCTGTAGGTACCTTAGATATTACCTCCTGCTTGCTTAACCCCTTATCTGCTGATATATGAGATACAATAGAAAACAGATTGTGTCTCGCGTATATGTACGTCCCCGGCATACCGGGGCTAATCTACTTAGAAGACTGACTTATTAACAGAGTGGTTTTAGACATGACTACTGGGTAAGGGTCTCGAAATAGATTTCCGAGTCGGGCAATCACTTAGTAAAGTCAAAGAATTTATTAATATGCTTTTTACTGATACAATAGGTCTTAAATTTATTATTACAACAACGCAAGAAGCTGCCCTTTAGACATACACTATTTAAAAGTATAAAATACGTACATACTGGTCAAAATCATAACCCTCCTTTTGGCTTTGTCGTAGTCGGGTAAAAATAGTCATCAAATAATTAAAAATATAAAATAAATAAAAATGTAAAAATTTTCAATCAGGTAATCACATAACATAACATCACGCCTTTTTATCTCCGAAGGGGTAGGCAGAGTTGCACATAGCGATACTTAATGCCATTCTGCAATGTGACACCAATTTTCACTATTTATGTTATGAGTCCCATGTAATAGGTGGGTGAGCCTATTACCATATACCGGGCACAATTTCATACTCCGTGCTACCACTGAGTTTTTTTTTTAAATCTAGTAATACTTTGTCCGACCAGTCGAACCCGAGACAGTCGATCGAGAGAGCAGTTGATTACCTGAAACTTGAATCAAGTAATCTACTTTAGAGGTACATAAACACATACTTGTTTTCAGTTTATAACATTTTGTTAAGAAGGAAATCATTAATAGTATAATATTATTTGAATGGTGTAATACCACAGAATCTGAAGGGTTCAGAGTAGGTCAATAGATTCAACCCCTATTACACAATGATGACTTTAATATCAACCGTATCATCACAGTCAAACGCTCGTAATCGTTACTGCCGATTCCCAGTATTTAGTACTAACTGCAACCGCGCGGTTTCACCCGCTCTGCTCAGCTCCTATTGTTCGAAGCGTGATATTTCATAGCCTATAACCTTCCTCAATAAATGGACTACCAAACACAGATTTTTTTTAATCCATCCAGGAATTAATATTTCCTGATATTAGGGTGTTCAAACAAATAAACAAACTCTTAAGCTAACTCAGCTTTAGTAGCGATTCAATCTAGATATACGTAAAACCAGATTGTACCAGGGTCTCTAGTAAATAGTAAGTGCTATATTGAAAGTGTGCATATTTGTCTACCATTCAGGATTAAACTATGTAACGTTATAGTTAATAATAAAGATAATATCTTAAAAAAGACTGCCTCGTTGCCCGAGTGGTCACAAGTGCGACTGCTGCGCAAGGGGTCTCGGGTTCGATTCTCAGGTCGGGCAAAGTATTACTGGGTTTTAAAAAGAAACCTCAGTAGTAACACGGGGTCTGGAATCGATATGGCAATAGGCTCACCCCCCTATTACATGAGACTCATAACATAAATAGTGAAAAGTGGGTGTTATTTCTGTGTGCACCTCTGTCTACCCCTTCGGGGATAAAAGGCATGATATTATGTTATGGCTCCGTTTATTTGCTCCTAAGGGTAAATAATGCGCGCGCCTCAAAGAGCCATCAGACCACCACGGATGGAGCCCAACAGGCCTGATGCCGGTTCGGAGTCGCGGAGAACCTAACGGGTTACCGGGGCCCCGGCTCGACGTGCAGGAGAAGGAACGGGGTGGTTTTTAGTCAGTAAGAGTCTGATACTCCCTCCGTCTCACCCAGGCGGGAGCGTCATTCGATAATTTTCGCGCCTTAAAAATGGGTATATAATACAACTAAGTAAAAACTAAACTATCTGCATACATAACTGCTTTTACATAAACATTCTCTCATTGACGATAGTTAAAGGTCGATTAAATGTCAAATACATAGTCAAATGGTATGTTCGGGTACACGCATGTCAAATGCCAACCACAGCTATCTTCTTCGGTGAAGAAATACGAATAGAATGCCCATATTCAATCCCGGTTATGGAAATTTTAAATGGCTTGAGAGATGTCTGTCGTGTGTTGATTTGTGTAAGTAATGTGGGAGTCAAAGCTATTTGGATTTGTTTGTAAGATAGTTTCAAAAGTTTTGACAGAAACATTTAAAAAAACAGACCTGTGTGTTTTAGTAAAGCTGTAATTGGATAATTTCCAGACTATCAAATTTAAAAATCTAATTAGACAATATTATACAATATTAGACAATATTTATTCATTTTCTAACTGACGGACTATTTTTTTTATTTATTTTTTTTATTTTCTCGAATAAAGTTGCAATACTTAGATAACATGGCGCTAAGTTTAGGAGTGGGAGGTCGTTACGTCATAACGTGCTGCAAAATGTGGCACGCTGTGACGTCACACGATATTTCAAATTAATATATTTTCGACATTAAAATAAAATTATGTAAACTACCCTATTATCGTGGTTACGAGTCCAATTACTTCATATGCCTATATCGATTCTTAATGCATTTATATCTGTCTATCATCTGTCTGTATATCGGTTCATCTATGAATATTTATGACATTTGTCAAAATACCAATCTTTCAGCAGTTACAGCATAATACCATAATAAACTCAATATGACACCATTTATATATAAAAATAAAATAATTTCTTTTTTAACAGACCGGGTTACGTTAACAGCTCACATAATACTAGTCAACAGTTCGTACATTCATCAAGACTCATTAAATGACAAGTAGGGTGGGCAGTTCTCAGTAACACAGTCACAATTCACATTGTCTCCTAGACTATTACATTATGTTACCTACGTGCAATGAGAACTAATTTTTGAAAGCTCATTGTCTATACATCGTTGCAGACATATGACTGGCGTCCAGTGTAACTTGAACTATATGTATGTTCAAAGTGTAAGAGTTAAAAGGTCAGAGTGTTTGGCTATGTCGTTAGTACATTGTATGCAGTGAGAGGATGTGACGAATTTTATAATTGTTTGACAATATGTCTTATGATGCATTACAATGAGGCATTTTGTTATAGTTACTTGTCTAAAGAATGCCATTTTCTCTTTTTTTTCGTTTTGTGTTTGGTAATGACATAATAATGCAGTAAAAATGTTTTTAGACTTAGTTAAGTAATTAAGATTTCTGTATAATACGTATGTTTTATACTATGGTTTAGACAGATATTGATCTTAACTGGTGGGTATTAAACAGGAATATAAATACGACAATTATACTCATACGCACTCAGCTACATACCTATACATATATAACAAAGTAAATAATTCTTCTATAAACTACGTTTGAAAAAGTCGACTTCCATCACCTCTTATTTTGAAGTCGATTAATTAAGAACATAACATAACATCACGCCTTTTATCCCCGAAGGGGTAGGCAGAAGTGCACACAGAAGTAACACCCACTTTTCACTATGTATGTCCCATGTAATAGGGGGTGAGCCTATTGCCATATACCGGACACATTTCCAGACTCCGTGCTACGACTGAGATTTTTATTTTAAACCCAGTTATAGTTTGCCCGACCCGAGAATCGAACCCGCGACCCCTTGCCCGGCAGTCGCACTTGCGACCACTCGGCCATCGAGGCAGTCGATTAATTCGATTAATTAACATAACATAACATAACATCACGCCTTTTTATCCCCGAAGGGGTAGGCAGAGGTGCACATTATGCCACTGTACAATGTAACACCCACTTTTCACTATTATGTTATGAGTCCCATGTAATAGGGCGTGAGCCTATTGCCATATACCGGGCACAATTCCAGACTCCGTGCTAACACTGAGATTTTTTTTAAAAACCCCAGTAATACTTTGCCCGACCCGGGAATCGAACCCGAGACCCCTTGCCCGGCAGTCGCACTTGCGACCACTCGGCCAACGAGGCAGTCGATTAATTAATATACTAAAATCTTCTCCTAAGTGTAACAAACACTTATATGAACACCCATCAAAATCGGTTCTGTCAATCGCGAGAAAATCGCGCAGATACATACATACAGATCAAATTGATAATCATCTTTCTTTTTTGAAGTCGGTTAATCCTTTGACTGTCAATAAAAAACTGTTGACGGTAAATCGTCAGCTAACGCCGGTCACTGGTGACCCCCATGGCGTTTAACGTGTTAAACATAATAACCAGTGATCGGAAAAAGGTGAGCTAATTTACCTAAACTTCAAGGAACAAAAACAAAAAGTGGAGACTTCCTTACTACAACATTTTTTTCGGGAAAGTTCCGGTTCCAGTTTCGGGATATTTATATATTACATTTAATATAATTGTTATTAATACAGAAAACAACTGATTTCGTTTCGTGATTTTATTTCTTAAATTTAACACAAAACCAAAAAAAAATTAAAACTTTTATTGTTTTCAACAATAAATATTTTAAGATGTAAGAAAGAGCATCACTGATAATAACCTTAAGCATACGTTTACCTTATTTAAGGTCCTGATGAACATAATAAATCATATAAAATCACTTTAAACCTTTTTAAGTCTTTACATATAACGAGGCAGTCATAAAGGTTGATGACCTCAGCAAAATGTTCCAGTCCAATCTAAACTAAGGTATTTTTTTCAATGGCCTCCAAAACCGTTCACCTTGCAAACTGGAAGACCTCAGGTTACTGCAGATCGGAGTTAGGGATCCGTGAGAAACACTGCTTCACTTTTTGCAGTTCTAAAATGTTAGAGTACCTATTCAAATTACATTATCAACTTAAAATCTCCGAAGGGTTTTTTTTAAGGGGGCAAAATCATCGTACGACTGCTCCCGCCTGGGTGAGGCGGGAGGGAATGTCAGACTCTTACTGACTAAAAACCACCCCGTTCCTTCTCCTGCACGTCGAGCTGGAGCCCCGGTTACCCGTTAGGTTCTACGGCAGTTAATACCACTGTACAATGTAACACAAACTTTTCACTATTTACTATATGTTGTGAGTCCCATGTAATAGGGGGTGAGCGTTTTGCCATATACCGGGCTCAATTCCAGACCCCATGCTACTAATGAGAAATTTTAATTTTAAATTATTAAAATTAATTTTTGAATAAATTTTGCTATTGAGTGTCTTTGTATGACTGAGTGTGATAAATACAAATTATAGGTCTAATACATAGGCCTGATTTTCATAAAAGGGAATAAAACCTCGGAAGCATTCATATTGTTACAAAACTCCTCAAGGTTACTTCAATAAAAACGATCCAGCCATTTTGGAATTTAGCATAAAGTATTTAAGGACGTGAATCATATGGAACCCATCCAACCATCTGTAAAAATAACAGTAGCCAAACAAGAACTACAAGCTTTTGTACGGAATTGAGAAAGGAATACAGATCTGATGATATTTTAATGATATTATCACGATACGGATTTATATTTAAACAGTTCCAGTCGTATCTAAACACTAATTAAACTGTAATGTAATTTAGATCGAAATCTAGATTTCTCAAGAACACTCAAATGTATTCTGTTTGTTCTGTTTGAAACAGTTTAGATTTTTATTACGTTTTCAATGTCAGTACAGAGGCCTTAGTACGAGTACGCGTCCGGCGCTGTGATTGGCCGGCTCTAATGAACCAACCAATCAGAGCACAGAACGCCGTCTCGTTTCGATTACTTTAAATGAAAAAGAAACTCGTACTAAGCCCTCAGTTATGTTGCACTCATTGTTATTGTTAAAAGTTTTAAATGAAGCAGTCGGTCATCCAATTTTTCGTATTTATTTTGCTTTGATTTTACTTGTGTGTGTGTTTGATTTCATTGGAAGTCTATGTTCATCGGTGGACTTCTTGTGGCTGACTTGACAATGAAGATTATTTCTCATTAGCCATTGGCTAGGTTCAGCTAGTCATGAGAAGTTCTTGAAACTAAGATTAGTTTATTTTTTAAGCCTAATTATCTTAATGGTTTACTGGTTTGATCGGGAACCGAAGATTATTACAACAATCACTTCATTAATCTAAATATAAATATTTAAGAATGTAGTGCAGGAATTGTTCTATCTTACCCTTACCTTATATGGGAGTTCCAGTTTCAACTAAAACCGACAGTTTGGCTTTATTTATTGACGCTTGTTAATGAGACTGTAAAGTACAATTTCGATTTTAAGTCTCGAGTAGAAATTGTTTTTCATAGTTCTTGGTAACCATGACACCAGGGTTTCCCAAACTATGGGTCGCTACCCATTGGTGGGTCGCAAGTGAAATTTTAGTGGGCCTTGTCTGTATAATGAAACGCTAACCAACCATTCTTTATTTTACTTTTCCTATTGGTAACAGTTTCATTTCCTAAAAGTGGATCCATAGAGTCTGCTACCCCCCATGGGAGGCAGCCGTGATGTTATGTATATATGGGTCCTGATGTTTGTAACTTGATTTAGATAGGTCGTAGTCTCTACAACTTTGGGAACCACTGCATCAGACTAAGCCGAAATGTCTCTTTTGTATGGTACTGTGAGGACACACAGACAATCACCGTATGCACCGTTAGCATATAAGGAACTTAGCGTCAGTATGTAACCTAGCGTATGAGGTATGAAATAAAACACAGTTGGCATTAGACTCTCGAGCGTATCATTTGTTTACATACATATCATCATCAACGGCCTATATGCCCACTGCTGAGCAAAGCCTTTTCTCACACGGAGAAGGTTTGATCAATAATCACCACGCTTGCTCGATGCGGATTGGCGATTTCAAACTTATAATTAGAAATTATAAGCCCAGGATAACCTGGGCTACTGAGGAGGATAATCTCACGATGTTTTCCTTCACCGTTTGTCAGTTGTGTCTAGTAATCATAGAAAGTACATTTATGTATAACTCGGAAAAAGTCATATTGGTACTTGCTGTTGGTAGGTTTCGAACCCTCATGCATGAGAGCTGAGTCTTAAACCTCCAATTCACCGCGAGTATATACACATATATACCCCAACACAAATAATTACAGTACTGAATAAGTTACAAATATATTGCTGTGAAATCAGAAGTCCGGAATAAAACGTGATATATACTCATTTTTTTTGTCTTTTTTAAATATTCCATATTTGTTAAGAAAGAATATGTTCGTCATGAAAAAAGTCTGACAATGATTACGATTTATTATTATGTTACATTGTTATAAAGTTACACAAGTGCATGAGCTTGATTGTCATATTAAGAGCTTTTGAAATAAATTTAAAGTCTTTTGAATTATGTGCAAATACGTATTGGATGGTAGGAAATAAAAAATATCAAATTACGCAAACAAAACTTTACGAATTGTATTTGAATTATTCTCTCGGAGTCATATCCTACAAAAGTGTCTCTAAGAGACGCTTTCAAAAACATAACGTAACATCACGCCTTTTTATCCCCGAAGGAGTAGGCAGACGTGTACATTATACGGCACTTAATGCCGTACAAAGTAACACTCACCTTTCACTATTTATGTTATGAGTCCATACACCGGGCACAATACTATCACAAATATCGGGCTTTTAAAAAATACACATTATATCATGTATGTTATTACCTTTCATGAAACAAATCAATTACATACATAGACACAACACTTCAAAATTTCTGATATAAAAATTAATTACACAAAAAAGAAAAAAAGCGTATCCAAATTCAAATTCAATACTTTTGAAATTTACAATAGCTATATTTTTTAGTTCTTTTTGTTTTTTTTTATTACAGCTATTAGATTTTTTATTTATCTATCGTGCCAGTGTAGCTAATAGCCTGTGCAAGTTGCAATTTGTGTTGCAAGTATGTACTGTTTATTTGTACGTTGCGCTTATGACCTGGTCTTACACAATGTATACCAATTAATTCTTTAATAATTCTTTTTGAGTTATAGCTAGGTGACTGTTGTGTGGGGTAATTTTTTGTTAGGTGTTTGGAGTTTGATTTCGGTTGTGTCTATGGCTAGGACATACATACATACATAATATCACGCCTTTTATCCCAAAAGGGGTAGCAGAGGTGTACATTACGGCACTTAATGCCACTGTACAATGTAACACCCACTTTTCATTATTTATGTTGTTATGAGTCCCATGTAATAGGGGTGAGCCTATTGCCATATACCGGGCACATTTCCAAACTCTGTGCTACTACTAAGGTTTTTTACTAAATACTTTGCCCGACCCGGGAATCGAACCCGAAACCTGCCCGGCAGTCGCACTTGCGACCACTCGGCCAATGAGGCAGTCAGTCTTTAGCTAGTATCAATTTACATTTAGGTTTATGAAATGAATAGTGGTTAAGGAAAGTGTAGTATTTATGACATATTTTTAAAGGATAAGCATCCTACAAAACTGCAACAATTCATTTGGGGAGGTATAGAACAGCTGAGAAAGAAAGTTACGGTGACACTGTTCACCACAGTGCGCCCCATTTATCTATACAAAGAAGCAGTGTTGTAAATTTCACGACTACATTGTTCATTTTATAAGTGTTACAATTAAACGCATGTGACGAAATTATTTTCAAAATCATTTAGACCATGCTCAACTACATGGTCCGCGGCTTTTCTTAAAAGCCATTAATTCAAATTAGGCCTAAAACAATCCATTGTATCAACGACAAAGGTCAAGCTTTTCAATGATGAAACATTATTTAGAAATCAGTTCAGCAACTGTCGACTGTGTAAGTGAACATTAAGTTACTAATTGGGGCTAAGTTTAATTAGTCTGCAAAATTCTTTCATACACTTAACAGGTTTTGACTAGAATATTATGTATATATATATGTTAACTAGTACTTGCGTAAAATATGGTGAATAGATTCTTTGATTTTTTTTTTTGCAGACAAGCCATTTTTTTATAGCATAAACTGGTTAACGAGCAGACGGATCACCTGATGGTAAGCCATCGGCGTCGCCCATGGACACCTGGATACCTAACACCAGAGGCGTTACAAGTGCGTTACCGGCCTTTTGGGGATTAGGAGTTTGAGGATCGTTGGGGAGATTGGGGAAGGGGAGGATATTTGGACCTTCGGTAACCTCACTCACACGACGAAATACAACGCAAGCGTTGTTTCACGTCGGTTTTCTGTGAGGCCGTGGTATCACTTCGGTCGAGCCGGCCCATTCGTGCCGAAGCATGGCTCTCCCACATTTAAGCATTATCAGTATCCAAACTAACATAGTCACTCGGTTCTAAATTTTCTAGGCTTGATACAATATTCACGTATCCGTTTCTCGTTTGTTTTTCCTATATATTGACAATGTTGCAAGCAATTTTAAGTAATAGTGTTAATTTGTTGTTAAATGACACATAGTCAGCTAAGGATGCTCCGTAGATGGGTTATATAACTTAAGATGGGAATGTCTAAAATTGATAACACTGATATAAATCATCCCATTGATAGTAATCTCTGTTTAATATTATTACGTTAATAAATATTAAATAAGAAACCAGTAAGTATGGAGAATGAATCAGAATGAATGATTCATTCTCGTGTCAATAAGTGTGTGAGAGCCATGCTTCGGCACGAATGGGCTGGCTCGACCGAAGTGATACCACGGCCGCACAGAAAATCGACGTGAAACAACGCTTGCGTTGTGTTTCGTCGTGTAAGTGAGGTTTAATTATCCCTCCCTAGTCTCCTGAATCCCTAAATCCTCGACAATCCTCAAATTTCCAATTCCCAAAAGGCTGGTAACGCACTTGTAACGCCTTGGTATTTTGGGTGTCCATAGGCGGCGCCGATTGCTTGCCATCAGGTGATCCGTCTGCTCGTTTATCGGCTTATGCTATAAAAATGGACACAATGACGTGAGCATAAATAAAAAGGTTAAAACAAGAACTAACCTTTTTCTCAATAAATAAATTCACTAACCATAAATGTAACATTTAACAAAGATTACAGTAATTTGAAATAAATATACTAAGTATATAATGTATGTGAAGTAATCGTGTGTTAAAGTAAATGTTAAATTAAATTATTATTTGTTGAACAAGCTCTTTAGATTACGCCATTGTTAAATTATTTCATCTATGCGTGTGATGCAAGTTTATATGACAACGGGTGAACATGTCTTGGCGCCTGTAAGGTCAGTTTCATTAGCAAAGATTAATTTTGATATGTAGGAAGTAACATAATATACCAATACGCCTTTTATCCTCGGAGGGGTAGGCAGAGGTGCACATTAGGTACGGTAATGAATTCTCCTTTATATGTTCTGTGGTAATGAATGTCTCCGACAGTCATGACGATACGTATGAATGTATGTATGTACGTATAAGGTTATTTAAACACTCGGTGTTCCCGAAATTTAAAACCGTCTTATAATAAATAAAGGAGTAGAACCTTGATGAAATATAAGATGAGACTTCAAGGCTACAGGAAATTTTGCTCCCGGCCCAGCAACATAAAAATTCCATTAATAATTAATTGGTTATTTTTTTACTAAGTAATGGTTTAATAATATCAGATTTCTTTTTCAAATTGTTAACTTATAAAAAGACATACACACATACATAACTTCACGCCTGTCTCCCATGGGGGTGACAGAGACTATCAAACGCCAATTACTAAGATTCCTACATACCTCTTTCGCTTCATAAACAGTATGTATGTATAATTTGTGGCGATAATCTCGCAATTGACTGAACCGATTTTGATTCTGTTTTCAGAAAAATGTTTGTTATACTTTAGAGAAGGTTTTAGTATATTAATCAACCTACTTCAAAAAAGAGTGATTGGAGCTGATTTTTTTTAAATGTAGTCTATAAAAGAATTGTTCATTTTTATTAATAATACGTGAAATAGGTAGTTGGAACTTTCAACTTATTTGAAACATATACATTATTTATAGATATCTCTCTTACCATACAGTGCAATGAATTTAACCTTAACTTGAATAATCCTTCTACGACAACATAACATCGAACGTTTTTTTATCACCGAAGGGGATTTTTTTTAAGGGTGGAAAATTATCGAATGACTGCGAGCCTGGGTGAGGCGGGAGGGTGTGTCAGACTCTTACTGACTAAAAACTACCCCGTTCCTTCTCCTGCACGTCGAGCCGGAGCCCCGGTTACCCGTTAGGTATCACCGAAGGGATAGACAGAGGTCCACATTAGGGCACTTAATGCCGCTGTATAATGTAACACCCACCTTTCACTATTTATGTTATGAGTCCCATGTAATAGGGGGTGAACCTATTGCCACATACCGGGCACAATTCCAGACTCCATGCTACTACTGAGAATTTTTAAAAACCCAGTAATACTTTGCCCGACCTGTGAATTGAACCTGAGACCCCTTGCCTGGTAGTTTTTTTATTTTTAAGGTGTACCTACATATTTTAGTTTTAAGTTATTTATATTTTAAGTTGTATATATTTATTTAATTTAAGATTTATCTTGAATTTAATCTTTGACATAATGTCATTGACTACATCCTTTCCTTACCGGAGACAGTTAGTTGTCACTAATACAATCGTGATCACGACAACTCACTCACATATCGACAACTTAAGGCAATATCACACGATGTACACAACGCAGCTGCGATGTCACTGCCCATTTGACTTTAAGAAAAAACCATTGACGAGTTACTGTAACTAGGTGTAAACGTGCAACGTTCTTTCGACAGTGTGTCGTTACCTTAATTTGCGATCGTGAATATGTACATACACGCAACGTTGGGTCGCCATGTTTAGTTACAATACCTAGACCAGTTTGCCAGGCATGTTGGTTACTCAACTGTAATTGTGCTAATATTGCCTAATATCAGTTTATCTGTCAGTGAATCTATTGGCACGAGACACTTTTGCAATTTCTTTTTTTAGTTGATTGAGTTTTTGAAGTGGACTGTACTTAATGGAGTATTAATATTTGGCACGTATTGTAGTTTTATCTTATAGATTGCTTTCTTCAATTTTTAGTGACTCGTAAAATTTGTTTCTACTGCACTGCAAAAAGACATTACATAGATTAAATTGACATTAACAAATATTGAGAGAAAATAAGAACGTTTTGAAAATTGTGAATATCAAACAAGAGGACCGCGGCAAAATGAATGTATTACATTCATGAGCTAATGTAGTATTAATGTTTGCCATACTGTCTAAATCATTGAATATGGTACAAATACCAAACACAGAGAAAAAAGCATATATAGGTACGGTCGAATTGAGAACCTCCTAATTTTTTTAAGTCGGTTAAAAAAGAAATTATTACACCATTGCAAATTACCAAATGAATTGTATGTACATACGTTATTTTAGAATGAATAAAGAACGACTGCCGACTGGCCGAGTAGTTGCAAGTGGGACTGCCGGGCAAGGGGTCTTGGGTTCTATTCCCGGGTCGGCCAAAGTATTACAGGGTTTTAAAAAAATATCAGTAGTAGCACGGAGCCTGGAAAACTGCCCGGTATATGGCAATAGGCTCACCCCCTATTACATGAGACTCATAGCAATAAATATTGAAAAGTAGACGTAATATGCACATGTGCCACCCCTTCGGGGATAAAAGGTGTAAAGTTACATGTATAGAATGAATTAATAATAGCAATATTAATTTAAATATACGCACTCGGTATTAACTTTCACCGATTACATTAAGCTATACCTCTACTATACTATACTAACTATTAAAACAATTCATTGACTTTAACGCTTCCAGTAAAGTTTATCATAGATATGTTTGACCCCGTATATTGCTAAACAGTAGGTTTAGAAGCTATTGAAATAGGAAACAAAATTATGAGCTAATAAATTTAAACTTACAAGCACTTACTAAGGATGAGTTGCAGGGTAACTATGCAACTTACTTAGTTGTTTAGTTGCTATGTGACCCTTTCAAAATCAGTTCTTCTTTGAAAGTTACATAATTAGGTAATTCAGTTATAGTTATGTCCTCTGAATTAATGTGAGGTTTTTTATAATGTCGATAATTAATTAGATGAAGATCATTTCTTCGGGGCCAATAAAATTATACTTTTGCATACATTCATTGATAACAAAATGAAGAGAATTAAGATATAAGTGATAGGCCTATGTTTAGCAGTAGTGAGTGCATATAAATATTAAAGTATTTATTTAATCGTTATTGTACACAATACAAAAATAAATACATAAGGCAAACTTACCTACATATGTACGATCTTCAAACTTTAAAGGAAAGAGCGTATTCCTTTTTAAAAGGCCGGCAACGCACATGTGACTCCTCTGGTGTTGCGGTTGTCCATGGGCGGCGGTGATCGCTTACCATCAGGTGATCCGTCTGCTCGTTTGCCTCCTATTCCATAAAAAAACTGAAGTGAGATGATCATAACTCAAACTTTCCAGATATCTATGAGGTTAATACGATTGTAAATCGATTCATTACTGAAAACTTATATGATATTCATGTTTTGCCAAATCCGGCTGGAAGAACTTTGAGATAGTCATAACTCAAACTGTTTAGATTTCCATGAGGGTAATATGATTTGTAAATAGATTCATCACTGAAACTTTTTGCGTCTAAAAATATGATATTCATGTTTTGCCAAATTAGGCTTTAAGAACTTGTTCAAGTCGTTTACCGAACCACTAAACCAAAAATGTAGTTAATGCAGGAAGACAGTAAATCAGTGAATGGAGTTAAGAATTATCATTCTGTATATAAAAACCTTGGTAATTGACGCACTTTTTTCGTTTCATTTGACAAGGTCGCATAAACTAAGTTGTGACTCCAATGAGAACAAAACGAAAGTGGTTGAAAGTAGATTATAATGCTAATGTTTCTAGATATATACATAGTATTGTATTGTAATAAATTAGATGAAAGTATTGTTTTGCCTTGTAAAAATGTCGAGGTGGCCTAGAGGTTTAAGACTCTTCTCATGCCTGAGGCTGCGGGTTCGAAACCTACCAACAGCAAGTACCAATGTGACTTTTTCCGAGTTATATCTACTTTCTAAGTTTATTCAGACACCACTGACAAACGGTGAAGGAAAACATCGTGAAGAAACCTGGGCTTATAAGTTTGTAATCGCCAACTTGCATTGAGCGAGCATGGTGATAAATGCTCAAACCTTCTCCGTGTGAGAAGAGGCATTGTTCAGCAGTGGAAATTTATAGGCTGTTGATGATGATTGTTTTGCCCTTCCTGAGTAGATAAAGGTACTTGAGGTGAAATTTCGTGGGCAAAAAGGAATTGCTTGAGCCCGAGACTGTAAGCTGTGGCTTTCAACTAATGAGACGCTAAGTTCATGAGCTTAATGAGTTAAACATTTACCGTCAAAAAAGTTAAGTAACTATAAATATACAAATTTGTTGATTACTGAACTTTTCAAAAGAGTAAAATAGTGACTAATTGAGAAAAAAATCCTAATCACGATAAAGTGGATTAAAAATATAATATTATAACGATGTCTCTTTGTCCTATTACCTTTTATGATAGCCTTAACTGTATAAAAAATAATCGTTTATAATTAAAAAATATATAAAACGATACTCATATCAATATTTAAGTGTCCCTTAACTACTTTTAAGTGCATCGGAAGACATAAATAGTTGTTATTAAGAACCTCGAATTATCGATAAAACCCAAGTATTTATACGACCACAACAGCCTTCATGTAGAACAAGAGATAATAAAAATTTACATTCCTTTTTGCTCCTGTCACTTCATGCAGAACTATTTTAAAACTTGTACAGGAATTCCGGCTTAAATTCAGTATTATTAGAGGTTTTATTCGTTTAAATATCTATTAATTTATCACTCGTGAGACATAACAATTGAACATCGATATAGACAGAGTAAATATAAGGTTTTTAGAAATCTAAGATTGTCTTTAATATGGTTCTATATGCCATAATACGAGATTTAATCCAAATAAGGTTCACATTTTACCTTAACAAAATACATTAAATATTTTAGTTATAATAGTATCCAAGTAGGTAATATATTTCGATACTCTATGGCTTCTTTGAAAAAAGCCGTTCACAATACCAAAATAATTATTTTTAACAACTCCATTATTATAAGATCGATAACCATGCACGTCTCATCAATACAACCAATAAAAATTAAGCACCAATTCCAAAACCTCTGTATAAAAGTATAAATAAATGCATATAATAATATACCCAATTGATAAGTCACACGGCATATAATTCCATGAAATTGGCCATGATGTGGCCATTTCCGAGGCTATCGTCTTTGGGCCTCGACTGTCTATACATATATACTTACTTACATATATAGGTATATGTCGTGACTTTTCTTAGCGACTTGATACACTCACTGTGACAAGAACTCGTTCACTAAATTAGGATGCGAGTCCAATTGTATCATAATAAAGAAGTTCGGTACGTATAAATAGTTTAATTTAGTTATTGTGAGTGCCTGGTTTAATACCATTAACTTAATTTCTATATGTATTTGTATTATGGTTCTTTAAAGTTGAGGTAAATTTTTTAATAATTGAAAATTTTTCTTTAATTTATGGTCAGTGTATGAGAAAACAGACATGTTTAAGTCAATGTCAAAGTAAAAATCATGTATTTCAATTAGACCAGGAAGGCACTTTTGAACGTCAACATAAAATTCAAAAGTGGAAATGTTTTCTTATTTTAAGGTGTACATTCCTATGGAGAAGAAAGAGCAAGAATCTCCATGGGCTACTTTTTTTCAATCAGGTTCACAATATAATTATCTAGTTACATAATTTTGTCGGTTCAATTGTGTGAGAACAACTCTTAACTCATCGAGTACCGGTTTTATAGACACAATTAAAGAACAATAGGTCGCGGTCACCGGTGACCGCTTGGTGTTTGACAGTTTAATATGTCTGGCGTAAACTTAGGTTTTATTATAATTATGTTCAAAGAAGAGATTTCTTCATAGCAAAATCTATTCCATGTAAGCAAGTAATTTTCACCCATAAGATCAGGTTAATCAATAACGCGTGCATAACAAGACGTCGACATTTAAATACAACAATCTGTATCAATTTCCTAACTAAAATAATTGAGCTGAAGATAAATTACGTGGTTCTTCTAATAACCTGTCAAAACAGACCATAATTGATATCTTCTCAATTACAGACAATAATAATAATTATGATAAATTACAATTCGAAATAATAGTTAAAATACATACAAAAATTACATTTGAACGTTAAATTCATCAGTCAATGTCTTTTTTTTAACTTTCATTCACTTTCATCGCAGTCATTACGGTCGTGCGTGGTTTAGTAAGCTGCGCTTGCGCCGGTCACAATAGCCCCGCTCGCAATACAGAGCAACCTTCGAACGGAAACGCACGTACGAACAGTTAAATAAAATTCTATTTATAAATTTTTCTACCTCAAATTAAATTTTAAATAAAAAAAAGAAAATGAAACGTTTATTCTTTATCGCCGGCTTTGTGTGCGCGTTAGGTAAGTGATTTAAGTTATTTTTTGTTATAAGTTTAGATTAAGTTAGAGTGTTAAAACTTGATATTGTAGGGTGTGTTACTGACTAGAATTTGATTGAGAAATTGAGTGATAATGTTTTAGTTTCGTGTTACAATTAAGCTGATACTTACAATGCTAAAAATAATGCAATTTCATTGAAAGTTATTTCCGATGTTTATTCAATAGTTAGAAGTTCTTTTTACTAATTCTATTTAGATAAATTGTTTTCACCAGTGTCAAATCTTTGTACTTGAAATGAATTGAGTTGCAATATAAACGCTCTTACTAACAGTGACCATGGAAATCCTATTCATCTCAAATAACCGTTCAGAGTTCAATAAACTATAGGTACTTACTTATCGTAGCTTACAATATTGTAAAGTTGATCTAACTTACATCAAGAGCCTGTGCTAGTTTTCTGTTGGATATGTACATAACATAATGACATCACGCCTTTTATCCCCAAAGGGGTAGGCAGAGGTGTACATCATGCCACTGTACAATGTAACACCCACTTTTCACTTTTTATGTTGAGTCCCATGTAATAGGGGGTGAGCCTATTGCCATATACTGGGCACAATTTCAGAGTCCGTGCTACTACTATATTTTCGCGACCAGGGAATTGAACCCGAGATCCCTTGCCCCGGCCAATGAGGCAGTCTATGAACAGGACTATGAACCTGCTCCATATAAGAGGCATTGCCATAATCTTCTTTCTTAGCAAGTTAGAGGTCGTTAGGGTTAAGGACCTTTGTCAAATGTGTAATCCCTTAGTCGGCTTTTACGACACACGGGGAAAGAGCAGCGGCGGTTACAAGCATATCTACTATGTCGTCACCACCTATGCTACATACTATAATAATCTTTGAATAATACAGTTTTTACTATTGTTAGTTCATTAAAGAAGAGCATTATCACTTTCTTGACCACTTTACTCTCATAGGAACATAAATTAACGGAGCCACTAGCGACTTTTCACACATCGAACCCTCTGTAACTTAAATAAAAATATTCTATTTGCTTAATATGCTCTCAAAATGAGAGCCTTTTGAGAGCCAAGAGAGAGATTCTCAAAGGTAACTAAATTGCCTTTTATACGACATAAGTTACCAATTAATAAAATTGTTGTATACTAAAATATTTTAAAAAATTAAAAAGAAGAAACGACAGTGGCTCAATTTCTTTACTTGCAAGTGTATATATTTTTCATTATATACTTGCAAAACATGCAATCTTCGCTTTAAGAGCGACTTCTAAACCAAATAAAACTAACTAATTTATAAATTATCCCAGCATAATTCCACGATATAAGGGCTAAACTTGTATTATATACTCTATTAGAGACTCGCTCCGGCTTCGCACGGGTGCAATATGCATGTATTATACATATAAAACTTCGTTAACAATCACTCTCTGTTAAAAAAACCGCATCAAAATCCGCTGCGTAGTTTTAAAGATTTAAGCATACATAGGGACAGACAGACGGCGGACAGCGACTTTGTTTTATACTATGTAGTGATGATGTATAATGCAGTTGTACATAGGTTATATTCAAATTGTACCACTCGATAGCAGACACACAATTCGCGATAAGTTTCGCAAGATCTGTCTTAGTATGACTCAATCGGAACTGTACTGCACCGACAAAGGTAAATTATTCAATGAATTAGTACCTGGGTACCATAATTGTATTGTGTTGATTGTGTATGTGCATTTAGGTATCGATTTGTTGGGTTTAAGGTTAAAAATATCTAAATAATGAGTTTAATTGTTATGTTTTTTTTTTGTTAAAACGTTGCCCCACATTAGAATTTTCTCCTGTGTCGTGGGTGCGTTTACAAAAATACAAGTTCACATACACAATGACACCCAGACCCGAAACAACAATTTGTGGATCACACAAAGTGTTGTTCCGTGCGGGAATCGAACCCGCGACACGTTGCACGGCAGCCGATTGCCCAACCACCGCACCAACCGTGCAGTCAGCGGTTTTGTTTTTAAGGTCTAAATTTCTAGTATTACTAATAGACGTGTATAGTAATTTCACCTCCTCTTCTCATCAAAGGACAGATAAAAATGATATATATTATAGCTAATCGTAATACAACTTTATGAAAGGGGTTTTATGAACAAAAAAATGTTTTGTGTTGCTAGAAAAAAAGTAACATAACATAACATTACGCACAGTTTGCACACAGAAATAACACCCACTTTTCACTATTTATGTTTTGAGTCCCATGTAATAGGGGGTGAGCCTATTGCCATATACCGGGCACATGTCCAGACTCCGTGCTACTACTGAGATTTTTTTTAAAACCCAGTAACACTTTGAGTAATAAGTAGTAAAAAAGTAACGTGGTTCTATAAAATAATTTTGAATAAAATATCGATTTATATTGGTAATTGAATGTCGAATTAACAATTCTTCAGTGTCACTCTCCATGATAAATTAGTATGCGATGGACAAATACGGGTCACATTAGTTATCAGATATTGAATCAAATATTTTGGTCATATAATATAAACAGTTAAATAGTGCATTGTTTGTTTATTTAGTCGGAATTGTACAGTGGAATCTATATAATTATATATTGAACACAAAAAGTGATTATTCAAGAACGGCTGCATTGATTTTTATGGGACTTGATTGATTTATGGGATATCAAATGATATTACAACCATTTCAGAAAAATTACAGATACTACCTATCTGCCTTTGGAAATATTCAGGTAATAATTGAAACAAAATAACATTTCATTTCATCAAATAAGACATGCTTAAGTGACACCTCTGTCGTGATATAAAACAAACCCCTCTGTGGTTCGAAACTAGTAGAGCTTTTCTCAGTATATTCACGTGAGTAACCTGCGATTTTTATAATATAGCATACTATATATGAGACATATCTCACGATAGTTATTATAAAAACGTTACTATTCATTTAAAGAACGTTATATAAAAAAGGGATATTGTGACAATATTAATATAGAGAGTGACGTCATAAAGTTGTAGACTCTTGCAGCAAACAGCATTTTGTTCGAAACTAGAACTGTAGTCTGTAAACTAGTTCCGTATTTAGCTATTTAGGTTTCCTATGCAGTCGCTAGTTACACACAATTGCTTGCTAAATTGAAAAGCATTAGCGCTGGTATAGTTACCAAATGTACAATGATTTTGAAAGGTTCTTTCTATGAAATGCATATGCTAATTTAAGACTGTTATTTTTCCCTACTCTTTTTTAGATATTTGTTGTACTGAGTATCGTACTCAGCGGTATCAGGGTAGGGTACGTTTGTCAGCACCCATGTTTGTACGGCTGGTGTAGTAAACGCTGACCAACGCTGAACGCTGAACCAATAGAAATTACACAGTAACATTATCTTATACATGCACATAAGTACATTGACCCCACAATGAAGATTGCGGATGTTATTTATAAGTACTTCTGCGGTTTTTTACAATGTTTCTATTACAGTCGGATATCCTTCAAATGCCCTTCTACACACATATGTACAATTGTAAATAAATTACATAACTATTACGCCGACATTTTGCCGCAGTTTTTGCGGTTTTATTGATTACATGTGTGATTGGCAAGCTTGGCTTAGAAACTTTTAGGCTTCATATGTATAAGATACTAGCTACTTCCGCACTCTTTCACACGCTCTGCTCTGCTCCTATTGGTCGTAGCGTGAAGTTTTATAGCCTATAGCTATCCTCGATAAATGCGCTATCCAACACAAAAAGAATTATTCAAATCAGACTTGTAGTTATGGAGATTAGCGCGTTCAAACAAACAAACAAAAAAACAAACTCTTCCGCTTTATATAATAGTATAAGAGTATAAGATGATGACTGGTAGAGAATGCCATATGGCATTAAGTTCGCCTTATGTGCCATTGTGTAGGTAATCAAATTGTATACACATTAAAGACTAAATAAATAAATAAATACATAGTATAGCCTTGTGAAATTCTTCATAATATCACGCTGTTTGTCGACGGCCTGTATATCGCTAAATATCTTGAACAAAATCTAATTTGAAATAGGACTACGATAATACCATAAGTAGCTACGTAGGTAAATAGTAGATAACAAGAACAAAATTTTTAGTTGTAAGGTAACTTACATTACAATAAAGGTTTATTAATTAGCATTAGACATAACAGACTGCTAACATCATCACAAATGATAAATATTTCCTTAAATAATGTTACTAAACGGAAATTAATTTTCCGCTGAAATTATGTAGGTACTGTAATTTCCTAAAGGCTTTTGTATTTACTTCGGTTTCTCGTTATATATTATTATTAATCAGTGCTCTTGATTTATAACATTGTGAGGAAACCTGGCCTTATAATTTCTAATCTGATAACTAATAAGTTTGAAATCGCCAACCCGCATTGAGCAAGCGTGGTGATTAAGAGCTCCGTGCGAGAAGAGGCCTTTGGTCACCAGTGGCTACTTATAGGCATGCCTTCATGCATGAGAAACGGTCTTAACCTCCGAGTCACTACGACACTCAAGATAGGATATTGATAGTAGATAGATAGGTTAATAATAGAAAAAGATAATAATTATTGTTATATAGTTACTCAAAATAAAGTTAAGTTACCACAATAGGGTTAGCTTGCCAACTAGTCAAATTCAATACTTTTTTTGAACTGTCAAAACGATAGTTTTCTATGTTGGAACGAATTTTGTTGGAAATTGTGAATTATGACGTCATGTTTTTTGGCGTCAAACAGCGCACTTATTCCTTAAAAAATGCTAGAAAAATAATAAAATTAAGTTATTCGTAAAATCAATTAATTGAAGTGTGATTTTTTTTTTACATTTTGTTGTATTGAACAGTCGAAAAAAAATTTATTTTTGATTAAGATTAAGTAGGTACTAAGTAGGCCTTAAGTTTTGATTAAGATTAAGTAAGAACCCAATTCTTGTAACAATCTATCGATGAACTGCAACTCCTTTCACCTCACAATCGCTCTAGATAGCCAATTCCCCCAACATACATTACACATGTTGCAAGGGCACTAAAACAAGGGTTTTCGAAACATGAGTCACGATTCGTTGTCAGTTTTAGTCAATTTGTTGGTAGTAAGTGAAAAGTTAAGTTGTTAGTTAATGTTGTACATATTTATATGTATTTGTAACTAGGTGACCTGTCAAACTTTGTACAACATTAATTTATCTTTTCATCCTTTAATCCTTCCCTGGACTTCCATGAACATTTTCAAGGCCAAAATGAGTTAAATCGGTTCAGCCGTTATTGGCATGTTGCTGATGTACTAAGAAGTAATATAGGCTACTTTTATTTTGGAAAATTAAAACATAAACAAGTTATGTTCTAATATTAATATTCTACGCGGATAAAGTCGCGGCCAACAGCTAGTTTATTAATAAGTTACTCGAAGAATACAAAATTTCACTGTACCGTTGAACCCAATTGACAAAGATGATTTTCGAACATTTTATTGTATTTAACACTAAAATTATTTATTTTTGACTGAGTAAAATACTAAATGCAGTCAAAATTAGATTAAAAACCTCGAATGAAATACATAAATATCATCAACTAGAAGACGTCTACTGCTGAACTTAAAAGGCATCTCGAAGGATCTTTTCCCAAGTGGGCGAAGTTGTAGGCGAAGATTTATTCATTCAATGCTTTGAATTTCTTCATTAAGACTTAAATTAATATAAAATAATTCAATATCATCAGCCCGTGTTCGTCCACTGCTGTACATAAGCCTCTGCAATGGCACGCCATTGAGCTCGGTCTTCAGCTCTTCTTATCCTACTACTGCCAGCCACCTTGCGGATGTCATTACTCTACCTAGCTGGAGGGCGCCCTACACTACGTTTGCCTAGACGCGGTCTCCACTCTAGAACGCATTTCCCCAATCGTTATCGGTATAAAAAATATTCATGTGCTGTTATATTTTAGGTTTTGTAACTGAATAATGAACAATATTTTAACACGACATGACAGTGTACAACTTAAAGCGTATGAACTCATTTCGCAAATACTTTTTGGGTTTGGTAATAGCGATAACATTGCTTGAAAAACCTACCACTACATACATAGTATAAAACAATATCTCTTTCTCTGTCCCTATGCATGCTTGAGTCTTTAAAACTACGCAACACTGTTTGATGTGGTTTTCTAAATAGATAGTGTATTCAGGAGGAAGGGTCCGAATTTACGCGTCTGAAGGTGATGCCAAAAACCTTACTTATAACGTATGACTATTTATATATTTTGTAGAATTTCGGTTTTACACAAACAAGCACCATCACGGTTTTATTCGCGAAGGGGAAGACAGAGGTGCGTATTGCGGCACTTAATGCCACTGTCCAAAGTAACCCGCACTTTTCACTCTTTATGTTGTGAGCCTATTGCCATCCTGGGCACATTTACAAACTCCGTGCTCCTATTGAGAATTTTTAGGAAAACCCGAACCTCCGAATTGAACCGAATTGAACCCGAGACTCCTTTACCGGCAATCGCACGTGCGACCACTCGGCCAACGGCAGCCAAACACACGTATATCAGGAAAAATATTCAACATTAAAATTAAATGAAAGCTTATTTCTGCACAACACTACAATGTTATATTTATATCAAAGTACATAATCTCAACTGTCAGTTACCTAATCTCAAAGCCGTTTACACTTTGGTTATTTTTGCCACTTTCTACTCTCTCAACGATACTTATCATACTATTACGAAAATAATTGCTCAACAAGGTGAACTTGAGTGGTTGTCAATCTTAAGGTTTTGCTTGACAAAAGCCGGGGTCAACTACATACATAGTCTAGAATGCGAGTGAAGTATTTTTAGACGTGCTAGTACGCATTCATTACTTATAAACTAAGTATGTATTGACCGTGAATTGTCGAAAGTAGTTTTTGTAATATGTGTTTAATGTATTTATGATATAAAGGGTAATATTTGCATAAATTGTAATCAGCCAGTTGAGACCTTAAAATAAAACTGTGATATTTATGTGAATATGACATTGGAGTGAGTATAACAGCTCACACATAAGGACCATTTAGTTTTCCGTGGTGCTCAGCGACTGGGCATCTCCTAATTGTATGTCTCTTTCTGTGCCTCTAGGCTTAATTCATTCTGTCTCCTCCATAAATTCACCGAGGGATGTGAAAACTATAGTTTTTTTCTTCTACTCTTATAATATCTGCTGATTTATTTCGTTCCGAGCCGGACTTCAGTGTTCCGGTGTTTTCATGGTTTTATCTACTGTAGATCCTGGCTTATAGGAGTAGAGATTTTGTCCTCAACCTCATGATATTTATTATTTTCTCTTAACTTTTTAACGACAGTAGAATTTAACATATAAATTAGTAATTACCGGGTTGCTACGAGTTGATTTTCTTATTACTTACCTAAATAATTCCATTCAGGGTCACTAGACATTAATATACAAAATAATTATAGGTTTTAAAATAAGACCCGTGTTTTGGTACAGGTAAGACTAATTTAATTAATTGTATGTCAATAAATTTATTATACATGCACATTGAATTGGGTTTTATAATAACCAATTTTGATTTTAAATGACATAATTATACAGTACGAGTAGTGGTTATTTCCTATAGTCTTTTTGATCTCCTGTTATTAGTCCCGGTTGATTTTCGTGTACCTATAGTTCCACATTCGATGCCGTGTCGGACAATGATGTCCGACGCTATCGGAAGGTTGGCCTTTAACAGTTTTTATCGGCAATAAAACTCTAAAAAAAATTTGCCTGTTTAGAAAGTAGAACCCACAACTTGATTTAGAAGGATTTACTGATTTATTTACAATTTGTTTTTATAATAACTATCGTGAGACATACTAAATTAACTAAAAATCGCGGGTTACTCACGTGAATACACTGAGAAAAACTCTACTACTTTCGAACCACAGGTGATTTACAATTTAATTAAAAAAACGCATTGTTGTGTTGATAATGTCAGTGTGTGACTTATCTTATTTATTTGTTTATTTATTTTATACTTTATTGCACACACAGAAAAAAAATTATATATATACATTGTAATAGTAATTTGTAGTACAATGGGCTTAAGGAACATGGCGTAGTGGCCCGGACGTTTAAGACAACCGCTTCTCATCCATGAGAGTGCGGGTTCAGACCTACCAATGTGACTTTTTCCGAGTTATATGTACTTTCTAAGATTATTTAGACACCACTGACAAACAGTGAAGGAAAACATCGTGAGGAAACCTGGGCTTATAATTTCTAATTATAAGTTTGAGCCAACTCGCATTGAGCAAGCGTGGTGATTAATGCTCAAACCTTCTCCGTGTGAGAAGAGGCTTTGCTCAGCAGTGGGCATTTATAGGCTATTGATGAAGTAATTCTCATCTAATTAATTTATACAAATCAATTAAGCACCATGTGGTAAACTAACATTATTTACGATAATTATATTAAAAAAACTCAAAAGCATTCATTTCAATTAAACCATAATTTGGTACTTTTGAAACGTTATTACTTACTACGTTTTTTTCCCTTTGGCAACCTACCTACTACGTTGTTTGAGACTGTCACTTTGTCCGTCAGTGAAGCTGGATGGTCATTCTAAAATGTAGATTCAAATGGAGAAGAACGAGCAAGAAATTCTATTCGTTACTCCTATAAAAATGGTATGTTTTACATTCTTTCTGATACATATTCCAATATTGTACATTATAGAGGTATTGTAATGGTTATAGTATTAAGTTATTCGCTTACTAACTGGAATTAGTTCAAAGACTTTGTGGCCTTGGTTTAGGCGTTGGGTTACTTTCTTGTTTGTTAACTCTGTTAGTTCAAATATAGTGAATTTTCGTTCGTAAAGCATGTTATATGATTACAATCATTTTAAGCTCATTATTTAAATGGTTTTATTTAAAGAAATGTGTAATAGATAACTAATTTTTATTTTAATGTCCGTCTGGTAGATTATTTAAAACATTACACACGTATTTTTTTTACAGAAACGAATACTTTCGACGATATATTGATTTGAAATGTCGCGTGATGTCACTTTTATGTACATTTTATACGTAGAAATGACGTTTTAGCCCCAAGTCTTAAACTTTGATTCGTTATACATATCTAAGTATCATTTTATTATACAATAAAATAAAAAAATACGTGTCTAATATTTTTTCATTATCTAACTGACGGGCTAATTAGATTTTTAAATCTTTATACCCATCATCATCTCAATTATTTATGATGTATTATTAACCTCGAATAATAAATTGATAAACTATTGGACATAAAATCGCCATGGAATACCATAAATCGATACTAAGATAAATATTAAACTGACTGTCTCGTTGGCCGAATGGTCGCAGGTGCGACTGCCGAGTAAGGGGTCTCGGGTTCGATTACTGAGTCGGGCAAAATATTACTGTGTTTTAAAAACACTCACTAGTAACACGGAGGCTGGAATTAAGCCCGATATATATGGTAAAAGACTCACCCCCTATATAAATAGTGAAAAGTGCATGTTACATTGTACAGTGGCATTAGGTGTCGTAATGTGCACCTCTGTCTACCCCTTCGGTGACAAAAGGCATGATGTTAAGTATGTGATTCGAATAAACCGATTTTGTGTAAAATCGTTTGACGAAAACCGAGATCTCTAGCAGTTGTATTTGCGAGCACTTGAGCAAAGAGTTTTAATGTTATAAATATTAAAATCACTCAATAACTCAACAGCTTCCTATTCTATTATATTTTATATAAACGAGTGTAAATCTACAAACCAAGACTAATTATAATAATAACTCTTCAGAAAAGATTACTAGTAATTTTCTATAGTTAACATATTACATAAATATAATCTAACAACCAATTACTTTCAGTTTCAGCGCAAGAGTTCGATTGTCCAGAGAAGAGTGGTTTCTACCCGGATCCCTACCAATGTGACCTTTATTACAAGTGCAGTAAAGGTCAGTATTAAAGGTCAAACATGCAAAGTGCATAGGCCGTAACTACTGATGATGTAAGTCGAAGGATGATTGCAGTATGTTTGTACAATTCCGGGTTTACTTAATATAGGTAGGAATATGTGTAATAATCATTATGGAGTGAATGTGATTATTAATAATGACCCGTGTTCATTATGTGGCTAGTGGTAATGAGGGGTCAATTTAAATTGGTTTAGTGTATTCGATAGTTTGGTACTTTTTTGTACAAGTCTAGACTTGAAATGTTGATAATTGTGTTTGAAATATTTACAAGTTTAAATCCTTTTTTTGATAACGAATATATAAAATTACTTCTCCCGCCCTGGGTGAGGCGAGAGAGAGTGTCTTACTGACTAATAACCGCCCTGTTCTTAGTCTTGTCTTTTCTCTTTAATAGGAAAAATATACTTGACTTTAACCCTTTGAGTACCTTCATTATAGACACAATTAAATAACAATAGGTTGCGGTCACCGGTGTCCTCGCGGTGTTTGACAGTTTAAAATAGATGTTATGCCTTTAAGTTCTATACTTATACCATCTAGGAAAACAACCCGTAATAGTGTTATGTGATATACGACAATAAAAAGAACAAAAACAATGAATTTCTTACTGTAATGTGAGAGAGAAAATGTTACTAGACAATTAACTTCATCTCTCTATTAAACTACGCAATAATTTCACTCATAAAAATTAATTAGAGACAGTTACAATATGTTTTATGACTGTTCACATAATTATATTTTATTATACATTCAATTATCCAATTAAAAAATCGGTTTCAATTGAACTGTACGTTTTATGATATACTTAATAAGTTATTGAAGATTATAAATAGCTTTTAAAATAATTGGACGTACGTTAGAACGTAATGAAACTGGAAGAGTATGTCAGATTATTAAATAATTAAGAGGACGTGAACTTTCTAGAAACAAGTGAATTACATTGTAATTGTTAAGCGTGGGTGAGCCATGCTTCGGCAGGAATGGGCCGGATTGACCCCATAGAAAATCGACGTGAAACAACGTTTGCGATGTTACTGGAGGTCCAATTACCCCTCCACCGCCTTTTCCCCAATCTCCCAAATCCCTGAATTCCCAACAATCCTAATATTCCTAATACCCAAAAGGCCGGTAACGCTGTTGTATCGCCTCTGGTTTTGTATGGGCGCGCCGGTGTTTGTACCATCAAGTGACACGTATGCTTCTTTGCCGGCTTATCCCATAAAAATACAGGACAATATTATTTACCTACATTGTCAGTTTAAATAATCTGTCCATTAATTAAGACTTTTTTGAGACTTAAATCTTCCCTTGGTTGGATTAAATAGGACATTTCTTTTATGTTATATTCGATAATACCAACGTTTTTTTATATAAAAGATAAACGGGAAGAGTACTGGATTGTTAGGAAATAGTACACTGAAGAATCCAGTAGGTCATTCGAATAATTATTATGAGTTATAAATAAAATAAATACCACTGCATTAGGCATAAGCATGAACTTACTAAATTCATACCAAACCATGACCACTACTCTAAATTGCAACCGTAACCACTATACTACGATTTGTAAACCAAAACCGAGTAGGCCCATTGTAAAATTTGATATTACTAAACAAAATGTCGTGACAGAATCGTATTTTTTGCTTACGTTTAACCACTCTTATTACTAAAGCAAGTAGAGTGTAAAAATTCCTAACATTTCCTCAGCATATTGTTACAAAGGCGACCATAATTGTGAAGTAAGCTTGTCCGATATTGCCCAAAATATGTGGATCGGCAATCATGTATGCATGTGTAAACGGTGTTTTATTAGCTCGTTGCAACATTCGATTGAGAGGTTTATTACTTTGAGAGAATTATGCTATTAAAAGGGAGTGTAGTGGTCAGTCAAGGAGTTGATATTGATAATTGCAATCAAGGAGTTGAGTTGTGATTGTTAATTATACGTATTATAATAAATAAACTCTAGTATGGTAAATTGAGAATAACAGAAGATAGAATAACAGAAGAACCAGTTTTATGAACATAAATTCACACAACGAGACCCTTTACCCCATGGTGCAAAAGCATTTTGAAGATTTTTCTCTTACTAAAAATCTCACACCTTTGTCACTAAACAACTTCAAAAATATGCATTATTTTTTGAGATTTTATACTTGCGTTAGCATCTAGGTGAGACGCGATTTATGTATTTAAAATTTTATCCAAATAGTAGACGAAAATCCTTTAGTAGGTACATTTGTCTACTATCATTGATTAAGTATTATGTATGTAAGCAGCCCACGATTGATAGGTACTGGAACTATAAACTACCTGCTTGTAGCGTGTATACTATCTATCACATATTAGGTAATTGAATTTTCTAATTTATACAAAGCACCATTTCTCTCAGTTTCTACCCACAGACGAGAATGTAAGACACATGCGGAGGGAATGTTAAAAAGATTTCTATTATTTGAACATTTTCAAGGCAATTTAAGATTCTTATTAAATACGCTTGCGGTTAATACTTTGGAAAGTGAAAGCTAAAATAATTGCAGTGTTTAAATAAGAGGTAAAAAAATTATTTTAAAGGGTAATTTATTATCTTATGAGAGGCCTATTCATATTCATATTCAAGTGTGGGACAGCCATGCACGGCACGAACGGGCGAGCTCGACTGGAGTGATACCATGGCCTCACAATAAACCGACTTGAAACAACGCTTGCGTTTTGTTTCTTCGTGTGAGTGAGATTACCGAAGGCCCAACAACCCCCTTCTTTTCCCAATCTCCCCAATCCCTAAATCCCCAACAATCCTCGAATTCTTAATCCCTAAAAGGCCGTTAACGCACTCATGCATTTAAAGTTATTTGAGCAATTATTTTATATTTTGGCAGATTCAAACTCATACATTTACAAGTACTAGAATTCAAAACTTCAACTTGCGGAAACCATAACAATATAACCATAGCGTGAACATAACCATTTCGTTAACTAGAACTATGTATTTAGTTTAACTACATTAACAGAACTTTACTGGTAGTGAAATCGAAATTTTATATACATATATTTTATATTTATATACATATAGGTACGTATGTTCTAAATGTTTTGAAATATAAATTAATGTATATAGATACAAAATATTTATTAAATAACTGGGGCTGAGATAAATAAAAACTAAAGTATTTACAACTAAAATTAATATGAGAAATATAGAAAAATAGGATGGGGAAAAAGACAAGAAAAAAGTTAATTTAGTTTTGTGTATTTAGTAATTCAGTTTAATATTTCAATGCATCGGCGTTTGATCGACTGGTCAAGTGTCTGCTGAGAAAAGGGTTTCAAGTTTAAATCTTGGGTCATGTCAACTATCATCATAAATATATATTTTTATGGCCACTTATACCATTGACGTGAAGTGAGATGTAAAAGACATGACATATATTCATTATGTATTTTGAAATCTAATAGTATAATGTAAGCTTACATTTCCGTCTATGAGAGTATGTAAGTGAGTGGGATTTTGCGGTTTTGCAATGGCTACTTGTGCCCATATTGTCCATAATGAACTTTATATTGACCATGTCAGTAATGTGTGGGTTTATGAATTGATTTACGTTAAACATAAATCTATACAAATTGTGAAAGTTTGAATGAATGTAAGTTTCTCAATCATGTCAGAACGGCTGGACGGATCTGGATGAAAATTGATACAGAGATAGGTAGATCCAATAAAATATTCTGTTATGTAAAAATAACATTTCGAATTAATCGTTTCCAAAAGTAAGCTCTGACAAATTATTAACGTATATTATTTTATCATATATACAGGTGTATCAGAAGCTAGACTGTGTCCTGACGGTCTGGTCTTCTCGGATGAAAACCCCAACAAGGAGCGATGTGACATCCCATCCAACGTAGACTGCGGAGACAGGAAAGAGCTGCGTAAGTAATAAATATTATAGACATCATCGTCATTTAATTCTGGATACATGCTGTCAAGTACTGAAGGATAAATGCCTTCTTAAGAGTAGGTTTGCCATAATTCCTACGCATGGCGAGCTTAGCGCTTGCGAGTTGGCGAGCTGCGAAGCTATGAAACTGACTTGGGGTTCATATGGGTTGATACGTAGTAGTATTGTACCTAAACTTTAGTAAAACTTTGCTATAACTGTCTTTTTTTCATAAACTTCAATAAAGTAAAATAATGTAAAGATTGCTCGTTAAATTTCAAGGAAAAACCGACATGGCGACCTTTACGTAAGCACTACTTCTTTGTAGCATTTTATTCACATAATAATTGTTACATTTGTTTCCTTTTTTTAACAGAGGAACCGAAACCAACTAAAGGCTGCCCCAGACAGAACGGATATTTCAAACATCCCGACCCTCAGGTGAGTTGTGCAACTAACACTGCAACTAGCATTTGTGTACGCAGTAATGCAGGTAATGTTAGGCAAAGGGCAGTGAACGGAAACAGTTTAGAGTTGAACATTATGATATGTAATAAAACTGAGAATATTACTACTATTGGATTTAAAATGAGATATTTATTATCATTTTATATGATCAGTTTATTGTGCTACTTGCAGCTATATGTTATTATATCGTTCGTGAGAACATCAAATCTTTAATGCCCCGTCCATAGCAAACACAACAATTAAAGTCTCAACTATCTATGTGTAGCAAGCGCTTGGAAACATCGCAAGCTGTTTGCCGCCTGTGATCTGTGTTTGTGTTTGCCACTGTTCAACAACGATGCCGAAAAATGGTGAACACAAGCAACATAGATATATAAAAGATAAAATTCGTTTTATTTGTTCAACATGGGTATTACATACAGAATTCACGCTAGATATTATAGAAGACATAAGTATAGTTACGTTAGTTAGCCATTAGGGCATACAAGAACAGGCAAACATCCACATTTTTGTGGTTGCTATCTGTTATTGTTTACCAAGCGTCTGGGTCAGTCTGGATCCAGCTTTAGACTTAGACTGCCACGTTAATTGCCACAGAAACGTAGAAAACTGATTCTCTTTTCTGCGTTGGTTGCAAGTACGGCTACCAAGTGAATTGGAAATGTATTTTCTTCAGGATTTTGACTAGTTCTCATTTTTATTCTACACGCCACTAACATTTATAGTTTTATTATGACTGTGACACTGTTTGCTAGTATTCGGGCTAGTACCTTAGCACTATTAATGTTTATCATATGTTCTTCTCTTTTCCAGGCCTGTGACAAGTTTTACTACTGCTCAGATGGTACCCCCAATGAGATGCCCTGCCCTCCCGGTCTCTACTTCGACGAGGAGACCTCCAACTGCGACTGGAAAGATGCTGTCAACAGGCAATGTGATCACATCACCAAGGGTAAGTTGAAAGTTAACTTTCTATAAAAATAAATAATTGAATAAAAATCTATTTAATTATGTCAGGGGATAAGAATAAAAAGAAATCGTAAATAGTGTAGTGCCTACATTTTTAAATAGTGTGTAGGTAGTATGTATCTGAAAACGCTCCATAGCATGGCACTCTTATTGAACGCTATAACAATGACAATGTTGCTCTAACTCTTCAGATCTGCTGGACGACGGTTTCTCCTGCCCTGATGGTGAAGTAATGGGCCCCAACGGCCGTGCCCTCCCCCACCCAACCTTCCCCCACCCAGAAGACTGCCAAAAGTTCTACATCTGCCGCAATGGAGTCCAGCCCCAGAAGGGACTCTGTCCCCTTGGCAAGGTCTACAATGAGGACACTTTCATGTGTGACGAACCTGAGAAGGTTCAGGGATGGTAAGGACTAGAAATAATAGTAAACTTATTATGATTTATATCTCTGACTGCGCCGACGGAAAACGGTCGAAGGAAAATCCTTCACCTATACTGTGCCAAGTTGCTCGTGGTCCTATGGCGTTTAACGTTTAACCTTTTGTGTGTCTAAGTTCAATGAGATTAAAAATAATTAAAGAAGACGAAGAGGACTGCCTCGTTAGCCGAGTGGTCGCAAGTGCGACTGCCGGGCAAGGGGTCTTGATTCCTGGGTCGGGCTTAGTATTACTGGGTTTTAAAAAAAATCTCAGTAGTAGCACGGAGTCTGCAATTGGGCCCGGTATATGGCAATAGGCTCACTCCCTATTACAAGGGGCTCATAACATAAATAGTGAAAAGTGGGTGTTACAGTGTACATTGATATTAAGTGCCGTAATGTGCACCTCAAGCGTGGGCAAGGCAAGCGTGGTGATTAATGCTCAAACCTTCTCCGTGTGAGAAGAGGCTTTGCTCAGCAGTCGGCGTTTATAGGCTGTTGATGATGATGATGATGACGAATGTGCACCTCTGCCTACCCCTTCGGGGATAAAAAGGCGCGAAGTTATGTTATGTAAAGAGGACGAAATAAATTTTAGATTATAGATAGTTATTATTTTTATTAAGAAATGAAACATATTTTAAGAAATATGAAGTGCTTTTTGGAGTTTTCTTCCAAAGTATGTAGCAATGTGAACTAACAACGTATTGTACTTGTTTCAGTGAAAACTACTACGAGGGTCAGACTTTTGACAAGAGCAAACCGAAGAAGGCGTAAAGTGTGTCATACTTATTAAGATATTAGTTATGTAATTAATAAATATTAATAAGACATTTTGAGTTTTATTCTGCCCCTTTATAATATCATTATAATAGTTGAGGGTAATTGATTTGTCTAAACATTGATCAGGCTTGCCTAATGAGAAAGATGATAGTACCAAAACTTATTACTTGACTAAGATTAGAAAATACAATGAAACCTGGTTTAAGTGAGACATCAAGGGACCTACAATATTTCCAGTTATGGAGGTTTCCCACTTATCCAGGTCCCACTTAATCAAGTTTCACTGTACATATATTTTAAAACACTTAGAAATTCAACTAAGAACTAATTTAAATTAAGTAATTAAATTATTTAAGGACGATTTTTCCAACGCCAAATAATTTTTAACTGAGCAATAACTTTAAACATGTGATAATGCTACGGAATTGACATTGAAATTTTACAGTTTAGAAACTGTAAAATGTCAACTTCATTTTGCAGTTAAGAATTAAAGAATGATTTAAAAATCAGCTCTTAGTCAAATTCTGACGTCGCGAAGACCCTGCCACAGAAATGTCACGGAAAACCTAACAGGTTACCAGGGCTCCGGCTCGACGTGCAGGAGAAGGAACGGGGTGGTTTTTAGTCAGGTAAGCGACACCCAAGATTTTCCACCCTTAAAAAAGTCAAATTCTGACATCAATATAGCAATCTAATATAGCCTATGAAAAGAACGGGCAAAATATGCCATTTGTTGTCATCAAAGGTAACATAACACTTAGAATGGGTGGTGTAATTATTCGGTATACAGTAAAATATTTCCAGCACGGAGCCTGGAATTGTGCCCTGTATATATGGCAATAGGCTTACCCCCTATTACATGAGACTCATAACATGAATAGTGAAAAGTAGTGGGTGTTACATTATATAGTGACATTAAGTGCCGTAACGTAAGTTAAAGGCGTCATTTTATGTTAATGTTATGTTAACAGTAAAATAAAAAATCTAATTTGATCATCATAACAAATAAATGCAAGTTGCTATAAGTGGACTATTTGAAAGTCATTGGAGAGGCTTATGTTTAGCAGTAGGCGTATTATCGTGACCGGTATGATGATAGTGAAAAATAAATCAAAATTAAATTTTTAATTGTTCCCAACATACTATTAGTACAAACATAACTCGATGGGCACTTTAATTTGTAAATACACAAGAAGTGCTCATTAGAGAGAAAGCTTAATCTTGGGTTTATCACAAGTATTAAATTAAGATATTACTAACATGAAACTTATTACCTAATAAGTTAAGTAAAATTAAATTATTTAATAAACTGATTTAATTTCGTTGCAATTTAATTGACTGTCGACTACGCTGGATTCGTATAAAAAATATTTATAGAGAGCGCCATCTATTTACAAAACATGGAACTAGTAAGAAGACTAAGCTATGCACGAGATGCGAAGATCACATTCAGATAAATATCAAGCCTGTTTTGAACAAGTTCTTATAATTTTCTAAGCGCGATTTGCAGAGTAAAAAACTTTGTATAAGACATTAAAATTCAGAAGTTATCACTTTATCATGCTTAGGTACTACATGAAACTAAAGATACCTAGTTTGCATAGATAATGAATTTTTTTCGTTACTGTGTGTTGTAAAGATTTATTGGATTTCATGAATTGAATTTCTTTTTTTTAGTAGTTAATACCGAATAACTAATTTTACTTAAGCAAGTCTAGTTTTAGGTTCACTAAAAGTGGTTGCAGGCGATTGCAACCAATTACAGATAATAATTGAACTCTTGCGCAAGCGCAGTTGCAGTCACTTGTACTTGAAGCAAGGATGTAAGAAAGATAAAATTTAATATTAATTTGGATATGATAACTACTATTGAAGGGTAGGAGATGGAATTAGCTGATGATTGATGTGAGAAAATAATATAAAATAAATATAAACTATTTTAGTAAAATAATATATTTGTATCCCCTAATCAGAATACAAATACAAAGTATGTAAATATGTAAAAGTGAATGTCTAACTTACACTACTTGCCAGCGCAGTGGTAAATAAGCGTGGTTCATAAAATTTGATATCGTTTATGGAGGATAGATGGCACTACTTGAAGTGTTCAAGATGTTCCTATTTTTATTTTTTTTATTTAGCTTCTATGAATTCATTGTTAACTGAATAGAAGTACACTTGGAGATGAAGTCAAATCTTTTATTTACAAATAATATAAACTTAAATGAAATAAATACTAACTATTACTAAATATATACAACTTAAGATACAAATTAAATAAAAGAAAACTAAAAATAACTATTTAATTAAAATTACGTATAAAGAACTATCCTATTGCGTAATATGCGAAATTTAAATCAATATTTGTATTTAATAGTAGCTCTAAATACACAAGTAACATTTCGAAACTCGATTTGTCAAAATTAACTTATACGTACTGTTGCAACATGTTCCAGTTATTATGTTATAATTACAATTTTGTTTTATAAGAGCCTCAGGATATGACTTTATGTATGTAATATTTAATTGTATGTGCTTTTCAATATAGTAATTGCTTTTAACTATTAAATTGATAGATATACTAGTGATACTATAGTGAACTCATCTAATTCTGTGACTCGCCTAATAATTCGGTTAATAAATTTGATAGAACTCTTAGGTTTCTAGAAAAAAATCTGATTATTTGTGCTAATATTCCTCATAAAAGACTGATTAAAACTCATGCGGAGACTGAATTAAATTAATTAATAATTTATTGGTATTTTATTGCTCAAATGCCTTTGTCACGAAGTTAGATGAGTTCACCCTACTTTCATTCGATGTTAATATAGGTAGTACAATATGAAGAGACAATATTTTATTGATATTAATTCATAAAATAAAGATCCTTTACTGAATGGAATCGATAATTAAAAAATGATAAAGAGAACAGTGTAATTATTTGTCAGCGTCCCTGTATCCAGAAGGGCAGATAGAACCTGAGTATATTTATGTCCCTAGTAAATAGGTTGCTTAAGGACAGACGTGTTCCATTCCTGGCCGTATCATTGCTTATCACCATGTGAGATAGTCGTAGGCTGTGTTCTGTTTTCGACGATGTGACATCGAATTTACTCACCCTGGCCGCGCTGAATGGTCTCTCGGATTCCAATCCAACTAGTGATCTGTTAGCGGATGGATGGAAGGAGATTTTATCGGAATATCTGAAGTCCTGCAAGAGGAACCTATGAATGCTACCTGTTTTAAATAAGTTTTACTTTTCTTTTGTTGTATGTAATAAGTATGTTTGTTTTTGGTTTCATAATTTCATCGTTTATTATTTTGTAAGTGTGTTTAGTTACTGTAATTGGTTTGTTTAACCGTTGTAAGTGTACATTTAAATAAATAAATAAGTCAGTCGAGATTCTAGCTAAACGCCAGACCTACTAACAATGAAAAAGAAATATTTCATTAATTACTTCAAATCGAAATGCTCATTATCTACTATACACACATTATTTAATTTGTATGTAAGAAATAACTAACATGCTCTTGTCAGAATCGTAATAAATGTCTTGTTAACAGACAGGCGGAGCACGACTTGCGATTATTTAACGTCTATACAAATATTATATAAGTTTGTTCTTTATCTTTTGCGAATAATGCGTTTGTGGAGAAAGTGGTGGTAAGAGAAGCAGGGTATACATAGATAAACTATTGGATACGCCTATCATATGCTAACTGTGGTCTAAAATCTTTAGTCCAAGTGGTCAACAGAAAAATAGGAGTTTATATAATTCTCAAGTCCTAATTATCTCTAAAGACAAAACTCATAATGTTGTGACGTTAATGAAAAAAAAATTGTGTTGAAGGTATTAATAAGAGTACTTCAATAATGATTAATTCAACGTTTATAATCGTAGAATTATTTCGTCTTTTCATTTATCGTACATTGTCATTGACTTAAGTACTTGTGCTGAGATTTATTAAGTCAGGTACAAAATCAAACTAAAAAAATAATTTTATAAAAACATTCTGGCTTGGTCATGCATAGTCACTACGTAGTCAATGCGTTACAATTGCGTAGTCATTGCTTCGCCACTGCCTAATAACTGCGTAGCTATTGCGTAGTAACTGCGTACGATTTTCGATTCGGGGCTAACGTTTTTTTGCTCACAAAACAGCGCAATTGTAGGAAGAGGTTTCTTTGTCCAATCACCCAAGGTGTGCCAAGCTAATTTTTTATTGAAGGAAAACGAAAGGGTTACTGGCGCCATCTGCTGAGCAAAAATACGGTAGGCCCCATTACGTAGTTCCGACACAAAACCTCCGTAACCGCTACAAAGACAAATACTAGTGATATCACAGAGTGACTTTCCTTATTTACTTATATTACAAAATAATATACGTATTTATATTTTAAATTAGATATCGAAAATATTTTAATTGCATAATCGAAACTATGTAATAAAGGTGAACGCATTGCTATAATAAATTTATAGCAATGCGTTCACCGACTCTGTATTTATTACTGAAACATTTTCAAAAACTGAAAAAATGCTAGCAATACTTTACCTAACATGACAATCGAAGCTGAGGCCCTTCCTTGGCAGTTGCAGTTACGACATATTAATTAATGAAGCAAAATATTTTAAATTACCTTCTCCATTCATTTCCTAACTCGTAGCCGCAAGTTACAACATAACTAGTGGAGCGGCTGATAAAAGATAACGTCAAGTTTTTGTTTGGGGGACTCGGATCGTGACCAATTTGTGCGCATACGCAACTCACTAACAATACGCGATCGATTAATTGATCTTGTTTTTTGCACGTATAGTTATAGTCGTTCTTTCATGATAGGCTTATTTTTGTACGTTGTACATAATAATGGGTTGTTACTTCTTAATGAGCTATTGTTAGTTTAATTAAACACACATAACATCACGCCTTTTATCCCCGAAGGGGTAGGCAGAGGTGCACATTATGCCACTGTACAATGTTACACCCACTTTTCACTATTTATGTTATGAGTCCCATGTAATAGGGGATGAGCCTATGATATTACCCTATATTGGGCACATTTCCAGACTCCGTGCTACTACTGAGATTTAAAAACCCAGTAATACTTTGCCCGACCCGGGAATCGAACCCGAGACCCCTTGCCCGGCAGTCACACTTGCGACCACTCGGCCAACGAGGCAGTCTCAGTTTTCAGGCAAGTCATTCAAGGTATAGGCTAATGTGATTGAGCTTGTGTGATTGAGGGAGTGAACGTTTAAGGATTTTTTTGAGGTTTTCGGGAACCACTATCTTTACTTGTGACCTTCATGAATGAAATTCTGAATTAAAATTCAATAATGGGGTTCTTCAAGAAGGGAGTAAAAAGGTTTTTCAACGGTCGGCAAGGCGCATGTAAGGCCTCAAGTGTTACAAGCGTACGTACATAGGCCACGGTAACCGCTTACTAATAGTGGTGGTATAAAAAAATAGGGGGTGAGTCTACCATAGCATGCTCGCTGCAATAACAATTTTTAAAAGCCGAATCACATCATTGTTTTTTTTTCTGATTCGGTAATTAACTCGTCGAGTACCGGTTTTATAGACACAATTAAAGAACAATAGGTCGCGGTCACCGGTGACCGCTTGGTGTTTGACAGTTTAAACTCAAAGCCCCACAGTTGGGTCTGCGGACAGCGAGCATGGGTAGCTCGCCGCCCGACCAGAACCAGACCCGAGCGTGCGGCGCGTCGCGTTCCGCGCTCTCAAAGAGCTATCAGACCACAACAGATGGGGCCCAATAGGGCTCATGCCGATACGTAGCCGCGGTGAACTTAACGGGTTACTGGGGCTCCGGCTCAAAGTGCAGGAGTAGGAACGGGGTAGTTTTTAGTCCGGAGGCTGATACTCCCTCCCGCCTTACCTGGGCGGGTAAAGTCATTTGATGATTTTCCCCCCTTAAAAAAGGCCCACTCTCGGCAGTCGCGGCGGTTCGACAAATGAATAGCTAGGCTGTGTTTAGGAAATACTGTTTAACTTGTCAAAGTTTTTGATCCTGTCTCTTAAACCTAACCAGTTATCTTTACCTGCCTGTATTCCGAAACAGTGAACGTATTAATTTAGAAGTTTTCGAAACGAGAGCAGTACTGTATAAATTGTGTGTATTGCCAATTTTAGTTCCGGCATTTTGTTAGGCCTAGTAAATAAATGGGTGTCGTAATATGGCTTTATTGCACAAATCTATAGTTCTTTATGTATTATTGCAGGTAGGGAAATATGTAGGTACCTATTTACTTTTACTTTTTTATGACTGTCTTACTTAGTTTAGTGGTCGAATCGTTGTTACTTTAATTGTTAAGCGAGAAATCTCCAATACAACTTGACTTGACTCGGGTTTGACGTATAAGTGTAATCAATAACTCTAAAAATTTTTGATATCATTATGTCATGTTCATAAATAAAATAACTCCACAAAAATTGATTTCTATACCATACTTACTCAAAGGTCCTTCTGTCCGTCTCTAAACAAAGTTGAATATAAAACAAAAGTACTATATAAAAAAGAAATACAAATAGATCGAGATCGTAAAATTAGCATAAAGAAAAGTGATTTCGAAACTAAACAGCTCGCAGCGTTCAGACTTGCAAAACGTTCCTATGTCCACCAAACACGTTCAACTGCGAAAAGCTAATAGGAGCAAAGATGTATTGTTGTGCTACATTATTTTATGACTATTATTATAATACTTAAAATATTATTTAACTCTAGCTGCCTTCGATCAACAATAGCAACTAGATAAAGGGTTACGTACAAAATCAAGCTCCAGTTCTGTCCGTGTGAATAATAATAGTAAAAAAATAACAAACTGAGAAAAATGTTTTAAAATGGTTTTAAGTTCAACCTAATAACAACCATGGCACCTAATAATAAAGTCATAAATCGTCAAAATATTATCTAATACTTACGACCATTCGTCACATAAGATGAGAAAAGCATTTTCTTACTCCTGTCATGTAGAAATTAAAAGACATAAGTTATAAAATATCTAGTTTGAATTCAACCTTAAGCTAGAACAAATAAAGATAATTTTTCCGTTATTGCCTTGTGATCTATATCGTTTTGTTTTGTTTCGTTTTGCTTCTTCGAATTTTGAATTTCGCTACAGGAGGTATGTATGGAGTCGTGTTGAACACTAAAATAATTTTATTTTCGGGATCTTAGTAGACATCACTTATTTTTATTAGCGGTACGTTTTTGTGTATCATATGTTTATTAACTTTGTCATTAAAAGTCTAAGTCAAAATCATTTATTTCAGTTAGACCAGGAAGGCACTTTTGAACGTCAACAATATAAATTTAAAAGTGAAGCTATTTGCTCATTCCAAGGTGTAGATTCCTATGGAGAAGAACGAGCAAGAAACTCCATAGGTTAAGTACTCTTTTCCAATCAGGTTACAATACAAATTTGTTTTAAAATACAAATCGACTCCATGCATCCACTGTTCTGTTTAAACAAATGTTTGTGCGCGTGTTGGCGAGGCTTGGCCAAGGGATCGCCAACACACGCACAAACATTGGTGGCGTTGATTTATAATTGGTAATTTTGTCTAATTTGATATTATTTACTAATTTAAAAGCTTAAAATATAACTTAGACTTTATTTACTTATCGAAAGTAAGACACTCCGGCCGTTATACTGCCTTTTCGGTTATTATTTTTGCAACTTGCAATTACACACTGCAGCATCGTGAGACGTGATTACGTTGGCCATGTTTGGAACATACTAAACAAAATAAGAGCTCACTTTTCAAGTGAGCTCTTATTTGTCGAGACGATTTTCTTGCGCCGACCCGATATCTAGTTGTTATTGTTGATCGAAGCTAGCTGCCCGGCAAACTTCGTAACGCCTATAAATGTCTTTCTGACCTTTTAAACCTTCCCTGGACTTAAACGAATATTTCAATACTAAAATGAGCCAAATCGGTTCAGCCGTTCTCGAGTTTTAGCGAAACTAACGAACAAGAACTCATTTTTATTTATATACCTCTAGATTCACTTGTGGTGTGATATTCACTTGTGTAGAACAGTGGAACAAAAACAGCTGGGCAAATGCCAATAAAAGAAAAAATAACAAATACTCTATTTACGGTCTAAAATAATGACCCATCTACATCCAAAATTTGTGGTGATTAATTGATAAGTGATAGTCTGCTGAAGTAATCTATATATTACTTCAGCATATATACAAGGTGTAGTTTTGAGGCCGTGTCATTTCTCCGGGGCATGTCACAGAAGTCATAAAGGTTCAATGTAAGAGAAAATTTCGGGCCAATAGTTAAAAATACGGCTATAATAAATCGTTTAAGTTCGACAGTATTTTAGAATAAGCGACAGCAATGTTTCTTATTGGAGTTTTATGGAATAAGAAATAATATCAATTACGTGTTTGAGTTTGTGTGTGTTAAGCCGCATTATAACGCTAGTTACAAGACGGCGGCGTGTACATCGCACTTACGGATTTCCGTAATTTCAGAAAAATGAAAAATTTTTACCTAAAATTGTTTTTATTGATTCGGACTCAGAATCGATAGCCGAGTTACCTTCTAGAAAATGACGCGGCTTTAACCGTGCACATTACGGCACTTAATGCCACTGTACAATGTAACACCCACTTTTTACTATTTATGTTATGAGTACACCGGGCAGAAATCCAGACTCCGTGCAGCTACTGAGAATTCTTAAAAACCCAGTATATTTATTTTTTTTCATTCATAAACAAATACTTTCGACGATAAATTATTTGAAATATCGCGTAACGTCACTTTTGTGTACGTTTTATACCTCAAAACGACGTCCCTCTCATAAACATTGATTCTAACTTTGACCACTAAACTTTTTAAATTACGTACCCTGTCACCATCCTTATTTTTATATCAAATAAAAAAAGTTAGTGTAACTACATTCCAAACAAGACTCATTTTAAATCTTATTGAACTATAAATCATTCTATTAAATTAAAGGTCACGTCTATTTGTAGTTGGATAGAGTATCATTAAAAGAGGCTTAGCATTTGGCAATACGTGTGCTAGTGATATGTTTCAAATACGATCTTTGAACAGATGGTCAACATTATAGTTGCACTTTAAGGCAGTGAAAATAAACTTTTGTGTAAATAAAACATGTGTATACAGTTCATACAGAATTATATTTGTAGCTTTTAAGCGTGTTTACCCTTTTTGATATAAGCATTTAGTAATTTAGACTAACAGTGAATAAATTATGTCACTAATAATCTAATCTATATATATAAAAGAAAGTCGTGTTAGTTACACTATTTATAACTCAAGAACGCTTCAATCGATTTAGATGAAAATTGGCCGGGAGGTAGCTTAGAACCAGGAGACGGACATAGGATACTTTTATAGAATACTTTTTTTTTACTTTTTACCGAAAATCACGAACGGGAACGGGGGGAAAATGGGATTGCGCGTACGAAGTCGCGGGCAGAAGCTAGTAGTTAATAAAGAATATTGTTTAACTTATTAAACACTAGCGACCCGCCCCAGCTTCGCATGGCTGCAATATGCATGTATCATACATATCAACGTTCCCTAAGAATCACTCTATCTATTACAAAAACCGCATCAAAATTCGTGGCGTAGTTTTAAAGATCTAAGCATACATAGGGACAGACAGATGGCGGATAGCGACTTTGTTTTATATTATGTAGTAATATTGACGATATGAAGTTGCATGTGGAATGGGCACTGGTTTATTTTTAATATGTTTTAAATGAAAGAAATAAACCCAAAATGATAGAATGATACAACTGCAAGTGAGAGAGAAGCCTCGGGTTGGATCATCAGAAATGTAAGTAGACATCTACATATTTTGACAAGAATAATCTTCGCGATACACTACTATACAATACCATTAAACGGTACACAATTAATCTAATCATTACCATCTTAATGAACATGTACATATTATATGCTAGATATTCCTGTCACAGCCAGCCAGTGAGTTTCTCTCACGACTTTGCGCAACAGATTAAAGTTTAATTTTCGATTAATTGCTATCACATCCAGTGGTGTGGTGTCCGTGTATTGTCACTCAAAGCACGCCGCGTGAGGTATATGGCCGTTTTCGTAAGAGGTGACTTGAGACCGATAGTGACAGGTGCTGTATTCATAGTCTTGGAAATGGAAGTATCTAAGAAAATATATTAAAGAAACTTTTTTGTATTTTTTATTGATGCTAAACATACAGTTCACTGTAAAACTGGAAAAATATTCTTAGGTATAAAATATGATAATTATAGATACTGAACAACGTTATATTAACTCTTTTTTTTGAGGGAGGAAAATTATTCAATGATTTCTCCCGCCTTGGGTTAGGCGGGAGGGAGTGTAAGACTCTTACTGACTAAAACCACCCCGTTTCTACTCCTGCTCTTTGAGCCGAACCCGTTAGGCCTTCCGCGGCTCCGTATCGGGCATCAGCTCTACTGGGCCCCATCTGTGGTGGTCTGATGGGTCTTTGAGGCGCGCGCGGAACGCGACGTGCCATACGCATGGGTCTGGTACTGGTCGGGCGTCAGGAGTGTAGGCTATTGGTAATATTATGTACTACTTAAACAAATGCTTGTCATACTCATAAGCCATTTTAAATTGAAAGGAATAAGCCTTTCCTATTATAGAACATTTCAAATCTAGAGCTATGTATCTTTTGTAATTTTACTATTCGATCGTACTCTGTGCATAGCTATAGAAAAAATATCAAAAATGCAAAATATATAGCACTATTCCAATACCCTCAAGATGTCTTCCCAACTCAAATGTCTTCGTAAAGAAAATCATGACCACACTATAGATACCGCCACCAACCCGAGTTCGGCGGGCGGTTGGCCGTCTGCGCGCGCGTCGCCAGTGCTACCGGGCCGAGTACGACGCGCACACGTCGCGACACACACACAAGCAAACATGAGGAGTAGTGCACAGTTCGCGGTTTTATTCGCCTGCGTGGCTTACGGTAAGTTTTTTTGATAAATAATTACTTGATATAGATCCCAAAAATTTACACATGACTTGTAGTATTTCAGGTTCCAACCCTTGACAATAATTAGATGTTTCTTAATTTTAGTCGTTGCGAAAATTCTTATGAAAGGTTAAGTAAAATTAAATACAAAGTTCGTATTTCACTAAAGTTTATTCTTGTTCAATCTCATAATCTTTATGAGTTCTTAAGGTCACAAAAGCAACTTGTCAGTCATTCTATTATCAACTAGCAAGAGCAGGTTCAGTATCATTGATAAACATTATTCTATACTACAAATTAATGTACCAACTTAATTACATAAACATGAAGACACATACTCATGTACAAAATCGTTAATCTCTCAGACGACTTATAGAAATACACTTAAAGAAATACTTTGACAAAAGTAAGCAACGATTGTAAAACACATTTCTCGAAATCGTCACTTTGCTTTACACTATGAATAACATAAAAATTTAATGTTCCTAGAACCAAACCAAATAATCAATTGTATTTCAAACAAAACGTAACAAAACGCTTATTTACTAAACCTGTCTACATGGTATATAATATATTATTAGCTCCAAATGATTAACTTTTCACGTATGAACAGTCTCATTTCACCGAACTAGACGAACTTGTTTGACTTCGTAACAAATGTTCTATTCACACATTTGTAACAAACTAGACAAACTAGCCAGGTGTTACAACTTAAATGTCAATAAGATTCCATGTTTGATTTTGTAAAATTATTGACGAAAAAAGAAATATAATATTTTCTTTATAAATTGGTGTCATTATGAAATTTTGGTTTGACAAATTAAATTATGTAAGTTTTATTTGTTTAAGAGACATCGTATTAAGTAATAACATCATATATTCTTTGAATATAATTAAAACGAATCTTAAAGCTATATAAGAATGTAGGGATCGTTCATTCAATTTATACAAATTCTTCAATGAATAATTTTTAAAGATAACATTATTTGAACAGACAAGCACCTATTTATTTATTACTGGGACGAATACTACTACTTTCATATATGTTATTGAAACCTCATTAATCCTTATTTTTGGATTTTTACCTACAATCTTTTGAAACTAAAGATTGCGCGAGCTTATAGGTGTATCATGAATGAATCGATAAATAAAAACAATAGTAGGCAACAACTTATGCTGTCGCAAAATCACTTGTATTTCAATAATATAAGACGTCTTTTTAAATGACGACACTTCTCAACACCATCCTTACCTAACATTTGAATTGTTATGTAAGTTACTATGACAAGTTATGTTAACATTCTTTAGTTTTTTGTCCAAATTCTTGACACGAATAGCAGTTATAAATTACTGCACGCACGATACATTAACCCGAATTTTAATTACATAAATATCAAGTTTATGTTTACTATCGTTGTGTGAAATATACTAAATATAGTAGTATTTTCTATGTCTTTTCTTTATAGGGGATCATAATTTAAAAAAGGACAATTTTAAATTGGACAGCCTAAAATGTTCGGTCTGGCTTAAGATTGTTTTAAAAAAGTGAGTTCATTTCACTTTAAGAATTTTGACATAGGGCCACATCTTTTCTATTAGTTTTTAACAGTGAATAACAAAGTTGCAAAACATTATCGTTACCGTAATATAACCAATCATTTACAATTCGACGGTGCATTAATCTGCCGTCACCACTCGACACTGGCAGTAGCAGATAGTCGACAACATCGTATTGGAGACTCGGTTGCCAAAGGAAGAAAAAAAAACCAATCATTTATAATTGCTAATGCACTACTAACTATGAAATTTAAAAAAAATAACTTTAGCTCCATTTCCTAGTCAAACAACATGATACCATATTCCACTAAAGCAAACAATTTCAATTAACAGTAGGCATATGAAATATTAATTAAATACATGGTTGGAACATAATTGTATAAAATAGAGCTGTTTCCTGCAGCCAGTTACCCAACCGATTGGAAAGGGAGCCGGAATTGAGAGCGTTTGTACGAAACTCAAGGCCCACCTGCTGAACGACATTTAAAAAATATATAATGAATTTGGGCCGGCTTGGTGATTTATGTAGTTATGAAATGTTAATGGGGATTGTGATTAATAAGGCTTAAGGTGATTATGTCTTTGGAGACTGAAGTTTTGATTTCAAGGTCATTTGAAGTGATTTTTGTTGGATTAGATCATGTGTGCAGCATGTGTCTTTTTTAAAAGTGCTAGAGATAGAACTCTCATATCAAATGTAGATAAAAATATGACTTCAGTTTTAAGCATCATCACATAAAATCATTTCATTATTCATTAATCATTCAATATCATCAAAATTAAAGGTAAAAAACATAAAATCGTTCATCTGAAATGATTTTATGTTTTTTACCTTTAATTTGTGAATTGATTTCTATCGTTTTTAATACTTTCAATACTCCAAATGTAATTTTCGTTCGTAAATATATCGTGTATGGGAGCAACACTCCTGGTTGTAGGTATCAGTATCTATAAGTATCTATAAGTTCCAGTGTAAAATGACATCGTGCTATGTAAGCCTACTTTACAAAGATATGTCAATTTACACTGGTTTTTGTAGCCTATATGACCAGCTGAGATCGTGTACACAAGATTACAATGTTAATCGTGAGATTAAGATTAAGTAATATCATGGTTATAATCCGTAATTATTCGTTATGAGCGTTGAAATTGTATAACCATTGCTAACTAAAACTGTCCATACAAAAGAGTTCAACGCGCCGCTTGCACAATTGTATATTGTACCTTGATTTTATCTCTCGTAATTCTAGTAAATAAGTGCTTTTGTTCGCTGTTAGTGCTTTAAATTGAACTGTTTTATATTCTTTACAACATATCTAATTGTTTATGTTATTTTGTTTGAATGTGCTTGTCGGCTTGTTATGGGCTTCGGAACCGAAAATCTTCACTCAAAGAACCATTTTGTACTTTGTCATTATCTCTATGGGACAAAGGAGTAAGTTAATGTATTTTGTATAAAAATATAATGCACATTTGTTTATCCGGCATTCCACTGTATAAACAGCTTTATTTAGCAGTGAGGTAAGTGACATTTTTAAAATTCAGTATACGACATTTGGAATGCTTATTTATTTGAAATATTTGTCGATATTAGTCATTCAACGCGACGAGACTTGAATATTTAACGACAAAGTACCAAAATAAAATACACTTATAAACAATGTGTTTAAAATATTTATGTATTTTTAAAATTTATTTATTTCTTAAAAAGGATATTATGTAGAAAACAAAAGATTGCAAAATACGTACAAACAAAATGGTTGTCTTTAGTCAGGTAAAAAACTGACTTCACTCCGACATAAAGTCAACATACAAATATTAAAACCTTATTATTTATGTGTATAAGTGTATTTGCTCAAAAGCCTTCTGAAGTGAGACTTGTGTATTTTTTGTCACAGTTCGAAGAAGTGACCTCCTTGACTATAAGTATACAGCCTCTTAGAGTATGTACTAAGTATGTCATGTGTCAAACTTTAGTACAATCAAGGTCATCGATTGAAATCAATGAAGCGGCAACAATTAGACTCAATTGTAATAATGATGAATGGAATTATCAAATCTTTTTTATACTATGGCTATTGTCCATATTCTGTGAGGGTGTTACAGGGAAATTATATTTTTATTAAAGAATATACTGAAGTTAATAAAAAACATCGATGCGAACGTCTAGACAGTAGGCTGCGCGACATCGCTGCGACCGAGCACGCTGGTTATGAGGAAGAGCCCCTCTGTGGTTTGAAATTAGTAGAGCTTTTCTCATCATATTCGAGTGAGTAACCGGCAATTTTTAGTTAATTTAGTATGTCTCACGATAGTCATTATAAAAATAAAACATACTGAAGTTGTGTGATGTTTAAGGAATTTACTTTTTTGCCAGACTTCTGGCTATATGACGCTCTTTGTTAATAGTTCTTTTAGTTTTCTTTTATTTTCTTTGTTAAGCAGTATTTAAGTTTTATAGTTTTAAGTGTATATATAACATAGTAATATTTTAATAAAATAAAAATAAGAACTAGGTAATGAAATTCATAAATAATAGTTTTGAAAACCTAAACACACGCCCATAGTTAATGGGTGGAAAAAATATGCTGTTGTTTAAGTAAACATAATAAATTACATGCAGATTAAAAGTAAAATGGAATCTGTAACAGCTTCTTGTCACATCTTAAACATTCCAAGTAACAATTTGCAACAAATAATATGCTATTAATGAATTAATGGGACAAGCCCGCCACAGCCTCCCAAAACCACTGCAACTCCTGTCAGCCAGGATCTACAGTAGATACAACCATGAAAACACCGGAACACTGAAGTCCGGCGCGTCCCAGGGACATGAGTAACTGTCTGGGTTCCCGCAACGAAATTAATCAGAAGATAGTATAAGAGGAGAAGAAAAAAAATAATGTACTATTAACTGAACAGTCCTAAAATTAGGACTTATCCATTCCAAATTTCGAAATATATTAATCAATAATGTTTACTTGCCCGACTTGAACCACCCAAATGCGGTTCTTACATAAAAAATTCGTGATCTTAAATAAATATCGGTTAAAGTTATTTGGTCTGTATACATTTGTCTGACCATATATGAACACATATATAGGCGACTACTTACGAAGGCATAATCTCTCAAGGGGTTGTAATACCAGTTATTTTCTAAATTTTTTGCCGATGATATTGAGGAGTGGACATTATTTGTCAGTGAAATATCTACACTTTTGGTATGCTAAAAAAAAAATTAAACCCATGAGAAGACTTACTTTTCTTTATTACCTAAAATCTTCAGAATTTATATAAATATTTATTTTATGAAAATATATGATTTCAGTAGAAAAAAAGTGCACATCTAGTGTATTTCTTTTGAGTCACCCTGTACATATTTATACATACATACATATACACTAATGTGTATGTGTTGCGAATGAGGTTAGCCTTGTGACAGCCAGCCAGTGCCTAATTAACAATTACGCGGTCATAGTGCCCGTTTGTTCATTGCATTATGTTTTTTATATATCTAGTTGTAATGTAACGTTTCTTCATAGATACGTATCGGTAGCTTTTGTTTTATATGGTAGCATTGTAGTTTATCGATGTTGAAGACCATTGTTTTGAAATAGATAAAAGTTCATAATTCCAGTAATCATTAGTTATATCGTAATTTGATTTTTTTTTATATTTGATAGGCGACGTTTGACCACTGTCCACTGACCACTGATACATTTAGTAGATAGACATACCTTGTCTTTTTGATTGCAAATAATTTGGAGTTAACGGTCTTAGTCCGCCATATTGGCACGACTAGAAGCCCCCGTTCAATCTACATGATCATTTTTCCCACTCATCGCAGACGTAAAATGCGTCGCGTCTGTGTGGCCTATGACTTTCTTTGAACATCACCATTTTATTAGACATCGCTCTTACCACAATATAATCTTCATAAAATGTAGCATAAAGTAAAATAATTCGTATAGAAAAAAATACGGTACATTATTTCTAATCGACAAATAAACCCAATTACATTTCACCTTGAAACGAAATTCACAATGCAATAATAATCAAGCACTAAGCACTATTGAATAACAAACATGATTAATGATGTAATTAGACACCACGAACATAATATTGAACATATTTGGCTGAGCATATGTTCCTTATTACTAGCACTCCATATACAGTGTCAACTTCTTTTAGGCAAAGGTGTGTGGCGACGCATGCCACATGTCAACGGATGACGTCACAAGAATCCTACATCGCACATGCAAAGTTTACAAGCGAATAAACACGGATAGAAAATCCCAACGAACAACTGTTGGGCAGAAAGCCCGCCAGGCACGATCACCTCGCCTGGTCGGAGGATCCTCCTTTTCCGATCTTAGGGAACTATACTCTCTGTTCCCTAAAGTGGTGACCCCGACGTGATTGGAAACAACCTTCACTTCACGGAGCAGATTAGCACCGTCATCCGTATCGCCATCCCTCTCATTCATCACTTCTCCGCTGAGCGGTAACCAAGTCGCAGCCAACCAGCATCCTCGGCCTCATCAGGGACCACCATTACCTGCAACGAAGTTGTGCAGCCTGGTTCTTCCCTACGGCCTCACCAGCGTCTAGGCACAGCACTTCTGCACACGGTCTGAAGGACACCTCCTCCCGTCAACGCAGATGCCGGCCACTACGCACCTACCCTCGCAGCATCTCTTCCCCGACTCACCGTGGGACACTGCGAACGCATCTCTCCGACTCACTGGAGTTTCACCCTGCACCGCTCACCCGACTCACTGGGCACTCAGCGGCACGGTTCCGACCCACTGGAACTAGGGACGTTCTACACTGGCTCTGGCGCCACTCATCTCAAGCATCGACAGCCGTCTTAGCGGGATCGACCTCCGGTCTTGGGAGGGAGTGATGTGGCGACGCATGCCACATGTCAACGGATGACGTCACAAGAATCCTACATCGCACATGCAAAGTTTACAAGCGAATAAACACGGATAGAAAATCCCAACGAACAACTGTTGGGCAGAAAGCCCGCCAGGCACGATCACCTCGCCTGGTCGGAGGATCCTCCTTTTCCGATCTTAGGGAACTATACTCTCTGTTCCCTACAGGTGTGTACTGAAATATATTGCCTTGAATTGTGAAGTGGACTACTTTTTGAATGTAATCAAAGATCAATACTAATCAAAGATAATGGACTTGATTTTACTGTTTTTTTTTTTTTGTAGAATAAAACCTTTTTGATGGCGATGGTATATAGATTTAAAATATTTGGATGAAAAATGTAGGCCTAAGTAGGTAGCACATTTTTATTTGAAAAATTAAATAAAAATGTCAAAATACTTTTTACCATCTAACTGACAGAAGCCTTAGTACGAGTAAAGTAATCGTAACGAGTACGCGTTCGGCGCTCTGATTGGTTGGTTTATTGGCTTCGGCCAATCAGAGTGCCGGACGCGTACTCGTTTCGAATACTTTAAACGTAAATCACACTCGTACTAAGACCTCAGAATTGTTTGGATGGAGATAGATTTTCGAGATTCTGTCAAATTTATATATCAATTTTTGGAAGAAATTCCATTATTAATTTCGGCCAAAATTCAAATATTTCTATTTCATATCACATCTACAACCCTATTACTGATTTATATCACTTAGCTACGACTACTTGCATTATATCATGTTGTAATCCATAAAGGTCGTAAAAGCAATGTTTACGACCGCAAAACCACTGGAATGTATAAAAAAATATTACCGTACTATCTGTGTCGAATGCGTTTTGCAATGAGAAAACAAATGTTTAGTATGACCACGAGACTTAAGAATTTTATGGTCATATTGATTGATTGAGAGGTGACCATAGAGTGATTGAGTCATTATTAGCTTGTTTATGGAATATACGAGCAGATAGGTCACCTGATGGTAAGCAATCAGCGTTACCCATGGATACTAGAAACACTAGAAGCGTTACAAGTGCGTTACCGGCCTTTTGATTGGGATTGGGGTCGGGGGTAATTTAGCCTCCTGTAACCTCACTGACACGACGAAACATAACGCAAATTTCATGTTGGTTTCTTGTGAGGCCGTGGTATCACTTCGGTCGAGCCAGCCTTGTCGCGCCGAAGCATGGCTCTTCTACACTTAAATAGCTTTTGCGATGAAAAATACGTGGAGAAAGGATTGAAAACCTGTCTTCTTTCATTCGATAGTTTTCTAGAGAATTTTTATATTCGGTGTACCCTTGTTCCAACAATAGAGGTCAAACTATAGACTGGTTAGACAATAATCTGACTGAATGAAAAACAATTAAAAAAAAATATATATATATATAACGTATTTCTGTTAGTATTTATTATATTTTTTATAATACAATAATCTAATAAAAACATTTAATATAGTAGCGTACAAAAATACGCAGTAACTGTAATTAACACGTTAAACGCCATGGGGGTCACCGGTGACCGGCGTTAGCGGAGGATTTACCTTCAACAGTTTTTTATTGGCAGTCAAAGTCTTAAAATTTATAAAATTTAGGCTTCCGCCATATTTAAGGCACAACAGAATTAAAAAAGAAAATGCTTTATCACATTTACGTTTTACTAACGTTATTACAAATTAGTGTCAGTAACACATTAAAAATCATCATTATATCTAACCACAGGGCAATAACACGGTTATAACAAACACAACTAGGTTGAAAATTGCGAATCAATAGTTGGCTATACATAGACGCATCTCTTACGCAACAGTCCACTCATCTTATTGGCTATAAATAATCATCTGTTACGTTATACTGCGCGTACGCACTTTCTTTTATGTCACTCGTCATACAAACCATTCATGTTTGCTGTGTTCTACGCGAATTTGCGCTTGCGCATGACTTTGAGGAAATATTCGCTGCACATGTGTGTATTTTATGTGTTAGCAAAGATAGTTACGTATGTTTTTGTCGGGATGTCAAATTATCATAAAAGGTATGTTATATTTTCTCATCAAACTTCTGGTTCGATACCTGCGTGTAAAAATCTCAGTAATATGTAATTGGTTTCACCGAAATTAACAGTGTTTGTTTTCAAAAGATTTTTAAAGATATTTGATATCTGATGTATAATTAAGTTAAACACTAATAGAAGCTACTAGAAACAATAGAGGTGTGGCTATTTAAAATCTAATTATAGAAATATTTATTAAGTGTGTGAGTTATCGCAACACTTTTTGAAGCATCATTTAACACTAATGGAATAATCGACTACCGATACACATTATAGCAACCTAGATACTTTGAATGTTTCCTCAATATTCCGTTACGTTTTTTTAACATTTAATAAATTAAATGTAATAAATTAAATAGTAATTTATAAATCATAGTTATGAATTTTTTTTTCTTCTATTAAATCTAACATAACATAACTCCACGCCTTTTATCCTCGAAGGGGTAGGCAGAGGTGCACATTATGCCACTGTACAATGTAACACCCACTTATGTTATGAGTCCCATGTAATAGAGGTGAGCCTATTGCCATATACCGGGCACAATTCCAGACTCAGTGCTACTACTGAGAATCATTTTTAAAAACCCAGTAATACTTTGCCCGACCCGGGAATCGAACCCGAGACCCCTTGCCATCAGTCGCACTTGCGACCAATCGGCCAACGAGGCAGTAGATTCAATCTAAATCATAAATAATGCATTTTCAGCAATTATGCGGATCATAAATGAATCTCTTTAGTTGAATTAAAGGCTAATTTGGTACATGTATCAACAGCTGTCACAGAGTGCACTGTCTACCTGTCATAATTCGGTGTGTGAACTCGTCGTGTACTCTGTCCGTTTAATCTAAATGTAATTTAAAAAAGTAAAATCAATCTAAATCATGATCATTAATCCACCAAAAAAACTTCATTGATCGTAAGTGGTATATTATGACAAATATCAGTTACCTACTATAACTTTCTCAATGACACTGTAAGTTCAAATATCTCAATTCTAATGACTCTAAATCATGTTTAATGACGCTTTAAGTGACATCAGCAATATGCATGCAAGTATAATTGGACAAATGTATCACTATTATCACACGGAATCGCAATGGTTAAGTCATTAGCGTTCTTATGTCACATTGTCTATACATATATCGATACATATACATATGTTATCTGTCTACTATGACGGGTAAATGCGAGCATGGAACCCTCCTAATGATAAGTCGGCTCGAAGCAAGAGTAGGAATTGGGTGATTTTTAATCAGTTTAGAGTCTGACACTCCCTCTCACTTCTCTCACTTCTCCCAAGGCGGGAGTACTCAAGAAGTCATTGCATGACTTTCTGCCATCAAAAAATGGTAAACAGCATTTAAGTACCTATACTTGTAAAATCAGAGGTATCATAAAGCCATTGTTGTAAAATGATATAATTATCAAATGACATATGCCATAACCCATAACATCACGCCTTTTATCACCGAAGGGGAAAGAGGTGCACATAGAAGTAAAACCCACTTTTCACTATTTATATTACGCGTCCCATGTAATAGGGGATGAGCCTATTGCCCAACCGGGCACATTTCCAGACTCCGTGATACTACTGAGATTTTATTTAAAACCCAGTAATGCTTTGCACGGCAGTCGCACTTGCGACCCCTTGGCCAACGAGGCAATTAAAGGATATATTTATATGTTAAACAGTTTTTGTATCGTTATCTAAGTGACATGATACATTCACAGGTGTTAATTTCCAAAGTAGCTCTTAAAACTTCTAGAATATTTGCCAAAACTGGTTTCCAAAACTTGTTCAATTTGCTGTTGAAATGAATGAACTTTTACCAAATCAATGGCCATGAATGACCGGGAAATTTCTTTGTCCGTTGTGATAATTTTGTTCTTTCTCGATTAATACGATATATGCTAGAATATCAAGTTTTATACTGGAAGATTAATATAAAAATCCGGTTATTTTACACATAAAATGCTTAGGAAATAGGTTTTAAAATCAATAAATAATAATATCAACTTTCTAAAAATCATAGACACATATTTTATAGTCTGGTCTTACCGCTAGAAAAACAAATAAAACTATTCTAAATTCAAATATAAAATCTAGGTTTTATTTTTATTTATGTCAATACGGCATTCCGTGCATTAGTGGCCAGTATTAATGAAAGAATGAGCTAGAAAAACTTGAATCGAAAAAAGTATAAATAAAACCACCGAGATTTATGTAATGAGAACCAACCAATCTGCTATGTTTAAGCTTTTTTCTGTTTACAAAAAAGAATTCCTGGCTGCCTGACTTATATCTAACACTCTATTAGTACTTATTATTAAGGTAGTTCTAAACATAAGATATTTTTCTGGATATATCATAGTGCCTAATAACATTCCCTTCTTCTTAGTCGTTCTCTTCATTACTGAAGGTCGTGTCTAGTCTGGTGCATCGCCCATCAAATTATAGGCCCTTTAATTAGCTTATTTAAACATTATTCAGAAATCCGAAATCGATAAGGAAATAAAAAAATCTAGATTTCTCGATGTACCGAATTCAAATCTAACAGTCAAACAGAAAGTCACTTTCTAGATGGACAGATAATATCAACTTCAACGAAAGAGTTCTAATATCTGAGAGATACGAATCTTCTAATTTTATTAATATCGAGATTTTATGAGTTAGTTGGTTTTATGAGTATGTTTGTTACGACGTGATTGACACGTCAAAACGACTGAAGGGATAGGGATGAAATTTGGAATAGTGGTAGATTATAGGCTGAAATTACGTACTACTTGCTATCCTTAAGGGATCGGTATGAAATTTGGATCCTGGGTGGATTATGATCTGGGTAACATAAAGGTTTCGTTTTGCACAGTAACGCGGGTGAGGCCGCAGGCAGAAGCTAGTTTGTTTATACAGAGTGAAGATACAACTGGCTGATAAGATGCTGATTTCCTATTTATTCGATAATAGGATTGCAAAACCGCGGAAGGCTCAAGTGAAACCGGCTTTGAGACATCGCATTGCGTCACCTAAGGAAACGTTTGACATATACTATGTGGTTTGGATTAAAATGCCTTTTTTTCATTGGAAAGTCTACTAAGATATGTTGGTTTTCTCTTAAATAGCTTCTGTTTAGTCTTAAATTAGTTACATAACGCAATGTCACTTATTTTGTGATGTATATGTCTTATACTGGAGAATTTTGATGTATGATATGCATCGTGTAATATACGATGAACCTATCGTAATATGTAGTTCTGAAACTAATAAATAGTATAAAGAAATATACACCCTAAATCGTAGTAAACAATAATAAATAGACTAATAACTCGCCCTCTAATCCATAAGATCCATAAAATAACTCGCATAAGGTATCGGGTGTCTCATTTAACATCTTCGCTTTTGCTTATCTCTTAAGGGAATGAATGGTGTGATGGTATGTTTTCTACAATCATTAATTTCTTCATATCTTTTACCAAATCAATAACTGTGATTCAATAAATTTTCTATTTCAACAACTAAACTGTATAGTAGAAACCAATTACTAGATCTCGGATTATTTCCTACAGGCCAAGATAGTTAAACATTGCCAACATTTAACTGGCTAACAATGAACCATAGTTAACTGTTAGTTAATAACAAATAAGTAGTTCCCACAGCATCAGTTAGCTGTTGTAATCTTTTGGTTAAACGTGATACTTTCGCTAAAACAGGAACTGAGATCTTTTGAGGAATTTGTCAAAGCATTTTATTCTTTCTCTTGTTGTTTAATAAGATGATTTTTGTATGTACATACGTATGTCATTCTATGTGCTTGTTTTTTTTTAATTTCAATGCAGTAACTGTCACAAAATTTTGTGTAATAATTGTTGAATAACATACAATTACTTTTATAAAAGAGTTGGCATATTTTGAGATTGAAAACAAAGCATTGATATAATTCTGAATAAAAGGTATATACTTACATTTCTTTGAGCTAATGGCAACCCGAGGGTTAGTCTTATTAAGGAAAGATTTCCGCACGCCATCTTTTTCCCTTAAGAAGATATTTTACAATACTTTGGTTCCATTAAACTGACTGCCTCGTTGGCCCAGTGGTCGCAAGTGCGACTGCCGGGCAAGAGATCTCGGGTTCGATTCCCGGGTCGGGCAAAGTGTGACTAGGTTTTTAAAAAATCTCAGTAGTAGCACGGAGTCTGGAATCGTGGCTGGTATATAGCAATAGGTTTACCACCTACTACACTGGACTCATAACATAAATAGTGGAAAGTGGGTCTTACATTGTACAGTGGCATTAAGTGCCGTAATGTGCATCTCTGCCTACCCCTTCGGAGATAAAAGGCGTGATGTTAAATGTGTGGTATGATTTTATGCAAAAGCGTTATACGGCAACCGAATCCCTAGCAGTTATTTACGTCGCGGAGAACCTAACGGGTAACCGGGGCTCCAGCTCGACGTGCAGGAGAAGGAACGGGGTGGTTTTTAGTCAGTAAGAGTCTGACACTCCCTTCCGCCTCACCCAGGCGGGAGCAGTCATTCGATGATTTTCCTCCCTTAAAAAAAAAGCAGTTATTTACGAGCACTTGAGCAACGAATTGTAAGTTATAGAGTAGCCAAAAAAAGAAGATCGAACATACTAATTACTTAACTTTGCAAAAGACAAATTTCATTAACCTACCTATTTATAGTTTACATAATAGATTCAGAACTACATCGAATTAAAACTCATAATTTTCGTTTTGTAAAGTATCTACAAGCACCAATTTTACCAATTATGTAAGCAAGGTTAATGATTACGTTCAATTTAACTTCTATTACAGTAACTATTAAACTAATGGTAAGTTCCTAGCATTCTTTTTTCAGTTTAAAATAATTAGATTTCATGCTTCGATGTAAGTCATTAATATTTCAAGAACATTTAAATAAAATAGGAAATTGGTTTTTATTTACAATCGTGTAAAGGTTATATTTAATAATTTCTGTCTATTTAGGATTTCCTTTCTTAGTAGGATGTACAAGTAACCGACAGCTGTGTAAAACCTCTTTCAGCATGTAATCCCCTAAGGTTTTACTTTTTAATTTAAAAATGTTAAGTTTGGTTATATGCTTCCAGTGTTAAGAGTTTGAATATGTTTGTAAATGCATTCAGTATAGTATTCTAGAATTGTTTAAAATATGTTTTAATGTGCAACTGAATATAATTAATTTATTAAAATACCGCTAAATCTATTTTGGCCACCCGGGCGCATTCCCAAGTATACAAATTTGAATTATTTTAATTAAAAACAAATATCTCGGATAGGATTCATAAAATGTTATAATGATATGATATTTTAACATAAAATTATATAGTTAAGTGCAAATATTTCGGTATAAAAACTGTGCAAAAATTTCAAATAGGAAGATTTGATTAACTTTATACTTAGGTATCGTTGTATCTATTACATACTTAATTTTAATACAAATTGTAGACGTTCAATAAATACAAATTGTGTTGATGATAATATCAAGTACAAAAGTACCAGTAAAACAAAATTTACAGTCTGCCAATTAAGGTTTATATTAGCTTAACATAAGATTATTATTTGTTACATTAATTTATTATGCGGCCACCGTAGTAGTCTAAATGTTTAGGCAAATTTTTGCTAATAAGATGTAAACGATGCACTAGGATTTTTCCTGTTTTGTGGGTGCAGCTATTAATGCATTTTTTATACATTATACAGATTCATAATAAGCAGCGGATTATTTTAAGAATTGTTTCTTAGGCATCCCATGACCCATTTTTGACGTTGGAAAATCATCTAATGACTTCTCCCACCTTGGTTAGGCGAGGGGAGTGTCAGACTCTTACTGACTAAAAACCACACCGTTCCTACTCCTGCTCTTCGAGCCGGAGCCCCGGTAACCTGCTGTAACCAGTTATTCAATAAATTGCACAATTCTATTGAATCGGGTTCTTTCAATTTCATAACTTCGCAAGTTTGGCTCACTCGCTCTTTTCATAAAACAGCTAAAAGCACAACTGCCGAAAAGAAGAAAATAAGCAAATAAACAAAATTAAAATAACGATTAATCTGTCAAACACCAAGCGGTCACCGGTGACCGCGACCTATTGTTCTTTAATTGTGTCTATAAAACCGGTATTCGACGAGTTAAATCATCAACCTTTAAAGCAGGCTTAAAAAATCTAATTAAAATAATTACACACCCATTATAATTCTTTAAAGTTTAAACTATTGTTGAACACATGAGCCGATCTAATCTGTATCAGTTAGCGTTGTAAACTGCGCATGACCATCAAGGCTAACCACTCACAAGTCACAACTACTTTCGCCTTTTAGCCACGCGGGCGGCTAAAATGTTGCACACACTTCGCGATACAGATTTCTGAAAGGATAATATTAATGTATGGACTGGAACAAGTAATGCATTTTAGTTTGAGAATGCTCTTGCAAAATGTATGGAATTGTCGCAATATTTGCAGGCAAAGTACAGGTTTGTGAACTAATTATTAATGTAGTTTATTACTTAAGTACTAGTTCATTTCCAGATTTATATCGGTTCGTAATAGTTTAGGAGTACCTAAACGTTTCCGGCTTGCGTGTTCATTTATTTGCTTGTATTAACTATATGTGTCTATAAAATTACGTAGGAACTTATCAATACGTTTTAAAGTTAATTACAACACAAAATAATGTGTTAAGTGTCTTATATTTCACGTGGTTTCATAAATGTGTAATTTAAGTGTAAATTATATAATAATTATAGTTCAGTCTGTATGTTAATCAATCATGATATTGTGAATGCAAGAAGCGCGTTGCATTTCTGTCACGACATGTATGACACCGCCTCAGATTACATCGAACTAAAGCATGAATTATTCATATTAATGTAAGTACGAGTCGAGTGAATTAGAATATTGGTGCATATTACTGCAATATCGTTGCATTATTGCATAGATGAGCGGAAAACGAATTTATTTAGCTAGATACACATCATGATGCTAATGTTACATGTACTATTTTAGTAAGATGATTGCTACAACACTAATGTTATGTTGTTAATTTGGAGTGAAACAACTTGTATTATTTTTACTGATATTCACATATATTTATTTAAAATTCTCTACAAATTACATTTTTAAATACTACTTATAAAATAAAAAATAATATTTAAAAATATCAAAACTAGGAGCCGTCCAATGGCGGGAGCATGGCCCAAGCTACCGGTGGTTAGGGCTCCAGAGACAGAAACCTCTTCACGGTACGTGCCGTTTCTAGGAGAACTGCCTTCTGTATCAGGCCCTTGATCCATCCACCTAACGCCAGCCTCCTAAGATGGATGTCGAGGCTTTTAGGGATTAACCCATTAGCCGACACGACTATCAGCACAATGATAGCCGAATCCACAATTATTGTTTATTACTTAATTAGCCGAATTACTGATATTTATTATTATTTATGATGCATTACAAAGATGGTGACCGTTTCGACGCCACACACTAAAGTATGCCAGTTCCAGTGTCTATAAAATATAGTATTGCGCACATTAACTACCTGACTTAAATAGTGATGTACCTCTACATAAATGTAACAGCTAATTTATAAGTTTTTCTTATTATGCTGAAATCGTATTTCGTTAATATTATAAATTGGGTAGTTACTCATTTTCTTTAAACAGGCTGAAGGAATCAATATTAATTTTGGAACAGGAGCCTTTTTTTGAGGGGGGAGATCATCTAATGACTTCTCCCGCCCGGGAGAGGCGAGAGGGAGTGTCAGACTCTTACTGTCTAAAAACCACCCCCTTCGTACTCCTGCACTTAGAGCCGGAGCCCCGGCAACCCGTAAAGTCTTCCGTGGCTCCGTATGATCAGCACTGTTGAGTCCCATCTGTAGTGGTCTGATGGCTCCTTGAGGCGCGCGCGGAATGCGACGTGCCGCACGTGCCTGGTTCTGGTCCGGCGGCGAGTCACCCGTGCTCGCCGTCCGCAGGCCCGTGGTATATTATGGTCTGAAATAAGACGAACACATAGGCTACTTTTATCCCACTAGAATGTGGATGAAGCCATTGGCAGAAGCCAGTATGTAAACATGAAAACATATTGTTAACGTTGTACTTTGTAAGTGTTCTTACACATAATTTTATGGTTGAGTAATAACAATTATATCTGAGTAGGACCCATCTAACCATTAATAATGAGATTTTATACTAATAGCCCCATAAACATGAAACGCTTTATCGTTCTATATCTTTATACTCATCATCTTACGAAGATTTAATAACAAGATTATTCAACACTATTAGTGTAATAATTAATGTCCGTGGGAAACTAATTTACTTATTTAATTACTGTGTAAGGGAAAACCAAATCAGATAAGTTAATATGTAGAACTTATCTAATGTACCTTTAGACAGGTTACATCCTGTTAACTCAATTAAATTAGATTAAATCAAGATCATTGATAATGGTAATAAAACTTTGATCTTATAATTATGTAAGTTTTTTTGTACTATGAAGATTATATCTGAGATTTTTAATCTGTATAGGATAATGTTAATGAGTACCAAACATAGTAATTACATAGGTATACAAAATAACGATAAAATGTAATAAATACTAACATAAAAAATAGTTTTTGTCTAATTTTTTCTGATTAAAACATCATGGTTCCAAGCATTTAGAACAACATTTAACATTGATTAACATCTTAATGAGATTTAAAAGTCATTACAAGTACAGCTATAAAAAGTATTTCCAGCGAATTTTTTTTTTCTAGGTTCAAAAAAATTGTAACATTTTAGAGCCCCAGCACATATTATCAGTGTACTACCATTTGCTATGTATTTCAAGGTCACGGAAAGTATAACAGCGGTTAAGTTCTTTTATATAACGCTTTGTATAATTATAAGTCTAGGTAACTGGTTGCATATGTTACATGTCATAATTATTATGTTGACGTTACAATGCTAGCGACATTGACTGTTATTGGCATTAGTGTCAGATTTTAATTAAAACGTGATTGTTTCAGGAAATATGTTTTTATAATAACTATCGTAAGACATACTAAATTAAATAAAAATCTCGATGTCAGTAGGCTGCGTGACATCGCTGCGACGCACGCTGCTCATGAGGAAGAACCCCTCTGTGGTTCGAAACTAGTAGAACTTTTCTCAGTATATTCACGTGAGTAATTTTTAGTTAATTTAGGAAAAAAATTGTTAAGACGGAAAACGTAACTTATCCCTTTGTTTATTGGTGGTAGTCGATTTCAACAACTAATATTTTGTAGCGCCCGTCCTTAGTAACATACTCAAAATTTTCAATGAGCTAAATGAGCTATCCCCAAGACAGGTAGAACAGAAAGCAAATAAAAGGCTGTATTCAGCAATGGATGTCTTTCGACTAACTGGCTGACTGACTATGATGATAAAAATTAAAAAAAAGTATACGACACACCTATCGCCATCTATTGAAGAGTTATACAATATTACTTACTAAGCATTGACCCACACATTACACAGGCCCATTAGGGCCGATATCAGACTGGGTTTGAGAGAACCGCAATGGATTCGTGGCTTCAGCTAGAAGCACGAGTTCCTCTTATCTTACACAGGATAGGAAGAGTATTTCGATCATTTTCCCTTAAAAAAATATTACACAGACATTGTACAGCAATTATTGTACGAAGATGCTCCACTAGTACATTCGTATCGTAAAAGTAAAAGTGCTCGAGGTTGTTGCCTTGCTGGCCGACATCTGCGATGACGTTGCTTCACTCACGATTCTATTAATCTGATGCGAGCTAAACACGATCTTAAGTACTATTGTTTTGTTCTCGTTTGAATTTGGTTTTTGTGTGAATACATATATATTTTTTTATGTTAGGCAGCATTATTGGATCTAATGGTATTACCTGATGCGAAAATAAGTTCAATCTCTTTTCTTTCTAAAACTTGCTTGAGGTCATAAGATCAAAAATTGTTGAATAAGACAGCATGGTAGCTATTAATTTCAGTAAATCTGAGACATAGAACTGATTGATACGAGATAATAAAAAAATTCAATGTTTTTTTGTATTTTTAGTAATGCTGTAGAACATTACATCTAGCTAGTAGGATTCAGAAAGAGGCAGTTGTGTCAACCTGTACCCTGTACCTAAATAATGCAACGTCCGAAACGCTACTTAAAATTAAAATACAAAAATCCTTCTCCAACAAAGGTATTACTCAAGGCTTTTCTCAACTTCTTCGGTTTTTAAATTACGTATTTCTAAGTCACCGTTCATACACTAATTGTCATACAAATCACTATGTATACTATTCATCTGCCAACTTGTATGCAATAGTTGCAATTGTTTCGTCCGTGCACTTCCTCTGTTCTTGTGAAATTACTTCCTTCACTTACGTGGTCGGTTAAAGACGTATTGTCTGTTTAAGTTTTAAATGTGGTATGCTAATGAGCTTGTTTTGTAATGATACTTCGCGTAACGCTTCATATTCTTACTCGAATATATGAAGGAATTGAAGTTTGGAAATGCACGTCCGAAGAGTCTAGTGACTCTACTGACACAAAATTATTTAGTAAAAATATTATATTTTGTGTTTGAAGAACGTAATATAGTAAACTGAATGTAGATACCAGGTACTGTTATTGGTCTTATTTTAATAAGGAATGTAAACCTCCAACTCCAGGTCTTAGTACTATTTTTGCATAATATCGAAATCGAAAACCAATGTAACAAGTGCAAAATGAGTCTAAATCACCATCTGCACTTCTTTTCAGAACATTTTGACATTAGATAATGTATCAATGAGGCTGTTAAAAAACATTTTTAAAAAGAGTAAAAATGGAGTTTCTTTCTTGTTTTTCTCCATTTGAAACTACACTTTGGAATGAGCGCCTAGCTCACCGACAGACAGACGGACGGACTATTGAATTTCTGACGTTTCAAAAGTACATAATTAAGGATTAATTAAAATAAATGCTTTGACTTTTTGAATGTTTATACCTTAAACTTTTCAATGACACAGATGATACCTTGATGATACACAAATGATACCTTTTCAATGACACAGATGCCACATTCTGATAATAAAAATGGTACCGATATTACTTAATATATTAAGTGAGTTCTACTGGTTAGTTAGCCCTTAAGGGCTCATAGAAAGTGAGGCAAGCATCGTTAGACAATTTCGACCTCTCACGCTTAACCTTTGTTGTCGGAAGAGGTAGAAAAGTTACATAAATTATTATACCTATAACACTGTAGTAATGTCATTTGTTCTATGTAAGGTTACTGTTATTTAATTAATTGGTAAATCTTTTTAAGGATTTATTAAAAATAAAAAATGAAGTATGAAATGACAGAGTGTCACCGGTTTTTTTAAGGGGGGAAAATCATCGAATGACTGCTCCCGCCTGGGTGAAGCGGAACGGAGTGTCAGACACTTACTGACTAAAAACCACCCCGTTCCTTCTCCTGCACGTCGAACCGGAGCCCCGGTTACCCGTTAGGTTCTCCGCGAAAAAATATATAAAATGAAGTATGAAGTGATAGAGTGTCACAGGTACATGTGAAAGCGCATTGATGAGAAAAAAATATTTGAAACGATACATATATACATATATCAACAGCCTATATGTGGCTACTGCTGAACAAAGCCTCTTTTCAAACGGAGAAGGTTTGAACATTAACCACAACGCTTGCTCAATGCGGTTGGGAAAAGATACAACCATGTTTTAAATCCTTATTTGTAAATAAAGAAAAATTTTAAGAAACCTAATAATAGAAATAATTCATAAAAGATTAGCTTTACGAAGTTTGCATAGGCTTAAGTTAAGAAATCTGTTGCAAGCTAAAACAATAATTACTTAGCCAACGAGTAAATGGATGCATGAATAAGTATTTATTAATTTAACATGGTATTTAGGTAATTGAAAATTTTTTTTTTTTTTACAAAAGGCTCCTTTACCATAATGCACCATGAATGATAAATGAAATCAAAATAATGTACGCATACACATCACATTATCTGTTTAATCATAATGTTAAGTTTTTGTGACTTTGGTCCCTATCTAGTATACTTAGCGTTTGTTTTTAATTTACTAATTTGAAATTGTTCTTTTTCTTTAGTAATTACTTAATGACACTGTTTGCTTAAAACATAAAGTTCAAATTCACTCGACCTTAGTTTATTAAACCAGATTTCATACAAGCAATTAATCATACTGACGGGCTGTGAAACAATTAGGCTAAGTACTACAGTGACCTGTCATTGTCAACCTTATTACTTTGATATAAAGTCGAATATTCAATGATTAATTTGAAATTGGAGTACTTCTTAACTGTCGGTGACCTCACTGTACAATAGGGTTGCAACACGTCACGCTTCAATGCACGTAACACACGCATGTTGTTACATCGAAAGTGCAACCTCGAATTACCGCTTGCCAACCCTTGATCGTTGGCTCGAGTTGATTGGCGATTGGTTAATGTAGTGGAAATATTTTGTTGCGACGGTTTTCACATGGTCTGTAATAGTATGAAACAGACATTAGTTAAATCCCTATTTTTCAAAAATTCAGTTATTAGAAGAGAAGTAGTAAGGTAACCTAAACATTTTTGTAATTGACGAAATTATCGCCTGTTTGCGTCCACCCACCAGTTCACGTCCATCTAATGTCCCTTTTAAAAAAATCCGAAAATAAGAAAACTATCACCATATAAGTAGTATTTAGTACACATCTGTTTGATCTTGACTGCCTCTTTGGCCGGGTGGTTGCAACTGCAATTGCTGGGCAAGGGGTTTCAGGTTCGATTCCTAAGTCAGGCAAAGTGCTAATGGGTTTTTCAAAAAAATTCCCTGTAGTAACACGGAATCTGGAATTGTGCCCGGTATATGGCAATAGGCTCACCCTCGATTACATGGGACTCATAACATAAATAGTGAAAAGTGTGTGTTACATTGTATAGTTGCACTAAATGCCGTAATGTGCACCTCTACCTACTCCTTCGGAGATAGTGATGTTATGTTCTGTTTGACCTTTTCACATTTTAAGTGACACATTCGTGGCAATCCGAAAATGAATGGTTGGAAATGGTGTGTGGACCCGAACAGGCGAACTTACCCTACATCCCGCCTTGTAACTACGTAGAAGATTATTCTACAGTTTATTACCATAATAAGTGAATAATATCCATGTATTTAATTGAAAGATGTGTAGAACTCATACTACCTTCAACCACATAATTGCAGCAACGATAAAGTGTTTAGAAATCTGCTCAAAGGCCTACAGTAATTAAACACTTCAGCCTATCAGTCGTAATCAGCACTAATGAATGGAGGCGGACATTGTCAGTAGATACCTAAGTAGATACCGAGTTGTTATAGACCAAGTTGATTAGTAGCTGAACAATGTACTTACTAGAAATATTTTTTGTATAAACTAAGTTTATAACAACCGATTACAACCCTCTCCTTTTTTGAAGTCGGTTAACCCCTCGAGCGTCCTTATGAGCACCCGGTGGAACATAAGAAAAAATGCTCCATGCTGCTTTCTCTTTTATAAAATCTATAATTAATGTTTTGTTTTTGTCTGTACTTTTTATTTCTATTGTAATGATCCTGGTTTTCGTGTGCCAATGGCCAAATAAATGCATTTTCTTTCTTTCTTTCTCCAAATGTCACGTGTGCACCCGTTGGATCATAAGGAACGCGGACGCTCGACGAGTTAATTAATATACTAAAACCTTCTAAGTGTAGCAAACACTTTTTTGGAAACCGCATCAAAATCGATTCAGCCAATCACGCACAAACATATAATATACATACACACATACATATAAACATACATACAGGTCAAACTGAACCTCCTTTTTTGAAGTCGGTTAAATAGTAGTCAAAACCGGGAAAAAACTGCTAAGTTAGATATAACGTTAAAATATTATTAATCTTCCAAATAAAATGGTAATGTAATTATGAAGTATTACTGAATTAGATAATTAAATTGTTGTTATTTCTTGTTTCAGCCAGCGCCGGCATCTTGCTAGAGCATGCACCTGCGTGTCCAGAGCAGTATGGAGTTCAGGTAATAATTATTTTTTTATAAACAATACCTATAAATTATTTTATTCATAATTGTCTTCGCCTAAAACTGGAAATTTTTCAAAGAATTACCAAATATTTTCGTATTATGTGCAAATTTTATGTGAAAGTATACTGTGTAAAGTATAGTTGTCGTAATTGGATCATCATCAATCAGACACCAGTCTTTCACTGCCAAATATAGGCCTCCACCAATGACAATGTGTTCATATGATACAACAACTATTCTCCAACTTCCAGGCGTACGCGCACCCCGAGCTCTGCGACCAGTTCTTCCTGTGCACCAATGGCTCTCTGACGGTGGAGACCTGTGAGAATGGCCTGCTGTTCGATGGTAAGGGCGCCGTGCACAATCACTGCAACTACCACTGGGCTGTCGACTGTGGCAACAGGAAAGCTGATTGTAAGTACCTCCTCCTTGCTTAAATTTCAAAATTTTTTATTATTATTATTTCTGTGATCATTTATCAAGTATCACCGTAATTGGCTTGAGGGCTGTCATCAAGTTCTATGGTCCAGGCCAAGAATGTTAAAGACAATAATGATTTCATTTTTAAGTCAAGTCTAAAATCATTTTCTTTTGTACATTTCCAGTGACTCCTCTCTCGACTCCCGGCTGTGAGTACCAGTTCGGCATCTACCCTGACAGCAGCGAGTGTTCCACCAGCTACATCAAGTGCGCCTACGGAATCCCTCAGCAGGAGCCCTGCACCCCTGGTCTGGTCTACGACGAGCGCATCCACGGCTGCAACTGGCCTGATCTCCTCCAGCCTTTCTGCAACCCTGAAGGTATTTATACTTATTTTTAGTACATGTACTTCATTTTTATTTATTTAGAAGGGATCTCTAACAGAGAATACAGGCAACATAGAGCAAAATGATAATGCAAACAGAAGTCTTGTGCTTTTCCAGTTATAGGAGTTATGTATTCATTTTAACCAGTTTTGATGTTATTAGTTCCTTACAACAGAAGCTTGGACGTCAATCATTCCTTATCCTTAGCAAATGGTATATTGTTTTCCATAAAAATACTTGACAATCTTTTATCTTACTACCTCGAACGTTCGTTCGAAGTTCGAACAATAAATTCGCAAGTACACTAAACGCCATCTATAGAAGGTGAAGACAAAGCATTATTTTCTAGTACAAGGCTTACAACATAGATGGTGTTGTAAATTTAATTCACACTACTTAATACAATGTTAGATCTAAATATCAAATTTCTTCTCTAGCTGTCGTCGGCTTCAAATGCCCAACGAAAGTACCAGCCAACTCACAAGCCGCCAAGTTCTGGCCATTCCCCCGTTTCCCCGTTCCTGGAGACTGCCACAGGCTCATCACATGCGTAGAAGGCCACCCTCGTCTCATCAGCTGCGGAGAAGACAAGGTCTTTGATGACCAGAGCCTGACCTGTGAAGACCCAGAACTTGTCCCTCACTGTGGTCACGCGTGAGAGGATTCAAGCACCTTTGTATCATAAGACGAAAACGATAGGGATGAAAATAGGATAAAAGAGGGTTAGAGTATTGGTTGTGTAAGAACTTGAATTAATGTTACTCAATTATCAAAAATATTTTTCGAATGAGTAATATTACTTACTTCTTTATCCGTTGAGTAACGTCAAATTAATTTCTGTAAATAATTGTTGCCATGTCTTAAGAAATTGTACCATTTCAGTTTTGCTTTTTATCTAAATAATTTGGTTTCGTAAAGGTACAATCAACAAAACTGTTTTATGCAGAAGAACAATACAAACACATATCTTTGAGTACTATCTATAGCTACATAACTTTTCGAAATGGATACAAAACGAACACAAAGCACTGTTGTCGATTGTACATTACTCTTTTTAGCATTAGACGCACGAACAGACAAACAAACGTTTTCGTTTTGTGATACACTATTTTTTATATTAATTTAATGTCACAGAATGATTGGAAATATGTTTCCACCGAGTGCTATTTATTCTTTAATTCCTAAACTCAGTGTGATCCAGTATAAACACGCTAAAACGAACGATTTGCCAAAAACAGTCGATTCATGAGTGATATTAGTTACCATAGTTATTGTTAAACAATAGAATCGTCAATTGTATGTATTTTTCCTGTAGAGTTTTTTTTTTCTGTAAATATTAATACTGATGAAATAGTGGAAATGTAAATAGAAAGTTGTGAGAGAAGAGAAATATATTTAATTAATTAAATTCGTATTTGTTTTTCTTTAACTCAGGTACCTTTATATCCAAATAATTAGACTTATACTTAGACAAAAGTCGCTGTGAAATGTTTGTAGCTGTACAATGAAACCACGAGGATTTTTTTAACGGGGAAAATCATCGGATTGCTGCTCCCGCCTTTAGTGTCAGACTCTTACTGACTAAAAACCACCCCGTTCCTTCTCCTGCGCGTCGAGCCGGAGCCCCGGTTACCCGTTAGGTTCTCCGCGACTCCGAATATTATGACTGTTTAGAGACTTGTGCAGGGTACCCAAATAAACATCAGCTCGATAACGCTACATTAGGTACACTTCCCAAGGATGTAATTGGAGAATTCTAAACCAACATGTTTTGAATGACGAACCGATTTGATCTTATCTAAATCCAAAGTATACTCTTTCAACTAAACAGACAATATTGACAAAACTATTGAATAGTTTAAAAAAATACTACTTACCATTCGGGCACCTTCCTGGCCCACTCGCATCTCTTATTGACGTCATCGAAGGCCTGGCCGAGCTTGCAGCCTGAACGACGAATGCCAAATAATTAAACTTTATCTGATCACGTTCAGTACCAGGTCCTCACAATATCAGAGACTTCTTGAATAAACGATACAACAAGGAAGATACGTAAAATGTTTATTTACAGGTTTAATTCATAGAAGTGCAATAAAAGTTAATTGACTGGCTCGTTGGCCGAATGGTGGCAAGTTCGACTGCCGGATAAGGGCTCTGGGCTCGGGTTTGATTTTCGGGCCGCACAAAGTATTACTGGATTTTTTTTAAAAATCTTAGTTAGTACTAAGATTTTCTAGACCCGTAGAATAGTGCCCAGTATATGGCAAAAGGCACACCCTTTATTACATGGGACTCATAACATAAATAGTGAAAAGTGGGTGTTACATTGCACAGTGGCATTAATGTGCACATTACAGCACTTAATGCCACTTTAGCAGAGGTGAACCTCTCCGTATTCCTTCGGGGATAAAAGGCGTGATGTTGTGTATGTATGTGCAATAAAGACAAGATTTATCCTTACAAAACTATTTTTATTAAGCTAAATTATATTAAATGCTCTATTCCTCGTCGGCTTCAACTGCTACCGCTTTGGCCTTGTGAGGCCTCATTGGCTTGCGGCGAGAGGGTGAGCTGCCAGCGGGTTTGGGTTTAGGGGTAGGGGGGTTCTCTAGAGCTTCCAGTTCAGCATCAGTCAGCTGTCCTTTGTACCAGTCAGCGCTAGAAACAGACAGACAATATGTGAGTACAAGGTAGGCAAGTCAAATTTGTTGAAGGTTTTTCAAGTTATGTGTAATGGACAAGAAAATGTATGTCTATCAAACAAATTCTAAGCATGAATATGAATTAAATGGCATTAAAACTTGTTTAGAGACTTATGCAGGGTACCCAAATAAACATCAGCTCAATAATTCTACATTAGGTACACTTCCCAAGGATATAATTGGAGAATTCTAAACCAACATGTTTTGAATAACGAACAGATTTAATCTTATCTAAATCAAAACTAAACTCTTCCATCTAAACAGTAAATATTTCAATAGTTTAAAAAAATACTGCTTACCATTCGGGCACCTTCCTGGCCCACTCACATCTCTTGTTGACGTCATCGAAGGCCTGGCCGAGCTTGCAGCCTGAACGACGAGGAGTGTTACCGTTGATGCACACGTAGAAGAACTGGCAGTCTTCAGGGTCAGCGTACCGAGGGTGGGTCAGACCGAAGGTCTCGTTGACGGGAGGACAGTCAAAGGCGAACACCTCTGTCAATGAAAGGCATATTGTAAGAACGTATAAAAAGAAAAATGTTTGTGAAATAGTTTAATGAGGGTGGACTGATTTCAAGTCATAGTTAGCCAGAGAATATAGTGTCTACCCGCTTTTGAACTACCACTATCCACATACTTTCACCTGGTAGGTACGAATGCAACTTTTTCCTTGGAAATTTATTTAAAGCCTCCTCCTTTTAATATATTCTTCTGGTGAAGGAAAAGAATTGTCTCAGTTCTTCTCTACAGAATAATCTTCTCTAGCAAAGTAGACTTATAGAGCCTGATATCGTAATGTGGTGTGTATTAAAAGTCATAAAACTATTAACAAAAATCGAAGGCTAAATAGTGACTTACCAGCGGCACCGCAACCCTTCTTCTTGGCCTCATCAGGCCAGGTGCAGATGCCAGTCTTGTCATTGTATACCAGGCCATCAGGACAGGTGATCATGTTGAACTTGCCATCCACGCAGTAGTAGAACTTGCCACATTCCTTGGGGTCTTCGTGGGAGAAGTAGCCGTTCTGACGAGGACAGTGCAGCGCGGGGATTGGAGTTTCTGGTGATTAAAGTGATTTTGTTAACACCATACAATATGTTAATTAGGATAAGGACGTTGTTGGAACAAAGAGTCGCAGTTATCCGTCCCAATTTAATTTGATAAATATTTGGACCCTATATTTGCGTTGTTTAATAATCATGACACTGGAATAAAATATAATCAGTCAATCTGGGCATAACTCTTAGATTAGCTATTTGGGAAATCTTAACGTAATAATTATAGATAAATTAGCTTCTGCCATCGACTTCGCCCGCTTTCCCGTAGGATAAAAAGTAGCCCATGCGTTATTTCAGATCATAACCTACCCCTGTTTCAAATTTCATCTCAATCTTTTCAGCCGTTTTGACATCAAAGAGTAACAAATAAACACACACACATACATCATCACAAAATTTCTCTTTTATAATACTAGCTTCTGCCAGCGGCTTCGCCCGCGTTTTTGTGGGATAAAAATTAGCCTATGTGTCATTCCAGACCATAGTCTACCCATTTTCCAAATTTCATCTCGGTCCCTTCAGCCCTTTTGACGTGAAAGAGTAACAAACACACACAAACACATATACATACACAATACACATACATCCTCACAAACTTTCTCATTTATAATATTAAACTGTCAAACACCGAGCGGTCACGGGTGACCGCAACCTGTTGTTCTTTAATTGTGTCTATAACTATGGTACTCGACGAGTTAATTAACTAGTAGGATGTTGAAGTAACAACCTTTCGTAAGAATCATTCATGTACAAAAGATTGTAATTTATTTTCTGCGAATACTTTTTATTAAAACATACAGTTGAACTTGCGTCATTTGACGAGGTCGCACTTCCCTTGAAAATGGAAAGTTGTCGCCAATATGAAGAAAAAGGAAATATAATTTAAATGTTTATTTTAAATTGCAGAGGAAATGTAATGACTGTGTTCCTAGAAGTACCTACTTATAACTTCGCCTGAGATACAGGGCTTTCCTAGTATAGGCATCTGACTGTATGGTTGCTTTTTAAGATAATATTTTGTATTTTGCTCATTTTTTCAATAATAAAGATTATTTATATTTATTTATAACTTAAGCAAAGATACACTACAATATCTGTCACCAATAAGTCATCTTACTTCAATAAAAAAGATTTCCTTTTGGAGACATCTCTAAAGATGATACTGTCAAACCAAATTGGCAAGCTATTAATGTAAATTTTTCGTCCAATCATCATTATTTTTTGCTTCTTGCTTTCAATGTATGTTTTTGTGTTTTCTATATTTAACTTTATTATTACTGATTTTTTATAAATATCAAAGTTTATATAAAAATAATTTATAAATAGTTATCGTCTTCGCAAAAATCAACATATAAAGATCCGTATGTATATTGTCACAAAGTAAATAAATTCCGCGTCGCTCCAAGGTCGCGCTTCCCTTGAGTTGTGAAAGTTGTTCCAGCTCCGTTGACCTACGGCATTTGTGTGTAATCTGTATTCTAATGATGTCACTAACCAGTCACTCTGAGACTTTGTCTAGGGTTGACCAAAATGATCATGAATGTTTATTGGAATACGGCTCGTCATAATTGTCTTTCTGGGGGTAATTGGTATACCATGTCATGGCTAGGGAAATTGTACTTTCCTTTCTTTAGAGAAACAGCCAGTGTTCTTACTATAAATATGCGCTATGTAAGTTAATGTTTAAACAGTACATATGTCTTCTTAGTTTGACACAACATGATAATTTCACTGTTAATAGTTGATTGGTTGAATTTTGAAGTATGCAGATGCAGTTTCATGTCAAAATGTTTTTTCCTATAGGTGCTACATATCTTATTAATATTTGTTTTAATTCTCGTAGTATGATAAGACGATACCGTTAAAAATTAATGATAGTTTAGGTACCATTGAATAATGAACAATATTATTGTAAATTTACAACAACGCGACAACCCTACCTGATTACATAATAACAAACACGTGCTAAGGCGCTGCACGTGTCTGTGGTCGAAAATAGCAACTACTTAGGTATTGTACAACACGATTCTAGTAATAAATTTTACTTCTAAGTTCGTCGAATTTGTTTTCCTTGTAGCAAAAAAAAAATATAACTGATTTAATTTCCTTATTTTTTTATTTAAAGGTAGTCCCTATCCTTTTTGTATAATCTCTGACTTGGATACTGATAAATTAATTCACGTCTATATATAATACAGCTGATTCGACGAACTTCGTGCCGCCTAAAACTTTTAAAAGGAATCTTTTAAAACTTTGCTGGAATTCCACGAGCATTTCAAGATCAAAATTAGCTAAATCGGTTCAGCTGCTTTCGAGTTTTAGCGAGACTAATGAACGGAAGTTCATTTTTATTTATATGTATAGATGTATACTATTTTTTAAGGGGGAAAATCATCGAATTACTGCTCCCGCCTGGGTGAGGCAGGAGGGAGTGTCAGACTCTTACTGACTAAAAACCACCCCGTTCCTTCTCCTGCAACGGAGCCGGAGCCCCGGTAACCCGTTAGGTTCTCCGCGACTCCAAATCGGCAAGATGTATACTATACCAACAATTTTTGACCATTATGCTATTCCTATCATGGGTAATTTAACTGACTCCTAGTTGTACAGATCTTGCATAGTCACACTTGAACTGAAGTAGGATCGAAATTCGTAACTGACTGATTCAAAATCTTTGGACATTCTATGAAACTACTTACGTAGTTTAGGCCTGGCAGAGCAGTCGAGGTTGAAGGGCAGGTCACATTTCTCCTCCTGTGCGCTGTAGTCGTTGAACACCATGCCGTCAGGACATAGCTTCTCGATTATGGAACCTCCTCTGAAAAATGAAGGTTCTGAGGTTTAAAAGCTGTTTACATGAATGTTAAGCCAAACGTTATCATTATGGGGCATAATGATAATAAAAAATATTATTTTTATAATATCGTGAGACATACTAAATTAGCTAAAAATCGCGGATTACTCACGTGAATATACTGAGAAAAGCTCTATTAGTTTCGCCAGTTGTCGCGCAGCTGTCGACATCGCCACGATTCGTGAGGAAGAACCCCTCTGTGGTTCAAAATTAGTAGAGCTTTTCTCAGTATGTTCACGTGAGTAACACGTGATTTTTAGTTAATAAAAATTCATTGTATTGTGCTCTTTAAAAATTAACCACCCACTCTCTACCTACTTATCTTGTCTTTGTTATCTTTGAGTATTTAAAAATCAACCCACGTTTCACCTTTTCAACCGTACTTCAGCAAAGTACACATAATATTTACCTACATACATATGTATGTACACAGGTATAATCAAATAAAATCCTGTTCAAACCACTTAACAGGGCATTCTGCAAGCTTTAAAGTAAATCCTAACTAAAACCTAATGTCAATAGCCTTTCCCTGCACGAAAAGCAAATATTTGTTCAGTGATGTATTTATTTTTTTAAACCTATAATTTTTTTAAACCTCAAGGTCATTGCACTTAAAAGGAAAAGTTTTAAGTTTAGAGGTATATTAAATGCATTCTCATTTTGTATGATTTATTTTGAGGTTTGGGTTCTATCAAAAAGTATTTATTTTGAGAATCAGATTTAAATGTTAGTTTTATTTTGTTTGAAATTGGAACCCTTGGAGTGAGTTGGCAGTTATTTTGTAAATTTTTGTGTAGGTATCGAGAATTGCGATTCTCAATTTGAAAACAAATGTTTTGGTGATTCTGATTCCTTTGCGGTCATTTTATACATTATATTTTTGAACGGCCTTCTTTTTTACATTTTTCTCTAAGTTTTATTTCCTCTTTGGTCGAGCGGTCGTAAGCGTAACCGCTGAGCAAGTTTAGTTTCAATTCCTGCATTTGAAAAAGTACTAAAGGGTTTCTTTTTTAGAAAACTGTGGTAAATGCACGGCGTCTGGCATTGTGTCTAATATATTCCAATAATTTCATCTCCTGTATAGGAACCATAACCGGAAAATCTGAAGCCTTCGTGGAATAAGGCGTGGTGTTATTTGTAACTTTAGTAAAAACAAAAATTACTCATTTACCTGCATTCATAGTATTTGTCACACTGTTCGGCATCAGCAAAGAAACCGTCTTCAGGACAGTCATTTGTGATTTCAGCTTCCTGTTCAGCCTTCCTTTCATTTTCAGCAATAGTCCTCACTGGAGGGTTGACTGGTTTCCTACCCCTGGGCTTTGGTCCTGCGGCTGACGCAAGAACTGGAAAGAGATGAAAGAGGTTTATTAGAAAAGATTGTTTAATAATTTTGTTTTGTTATCTAATCTAGGAAATGGTAGTGACATCATGATGGTCATATTTTTTTTTTTTTGAGAGATATAATCGTCCTTTGGCATCTCCCGCCCGGGTGAGGCGAGAGAGAGTGTCAGACTCTTACTGACTAAAAACCACCCCGTTCCTACTCCTGCACTTAGAGACGGAGTCCCGGCAATCCGTTAAGTCTTCTGCGGCTCCGTAACATCATGGTGGTCTAGAGACGATATCAGAGAAGTAACGATATGAACTTTTCCATGATAAGTATTTTTAATTTTATTTTAACACCACTTATACCTGCACCATCGTAAGGAAACCCGGCTCACCAGTGGCTAGTTGATCAAAATAGTCGGGAAAGGGATTTAAGGCCTTAGCCTTACTACCTACGTGTTATTTTACATTGTGATTTTTTTAACTCACGAGATCACAGTTTTCTGCGTTCCCGCTGCCGCTGCGGTTGCGATTATCGCCCCGAAAACTTGGCGGTTTATTACCGCAAGACGGGATGGGTGCGGTTACACAATCAGTTGAGTTCCAGACCAGCCGTCTCATTGCGATCGAGTCGTGAGTACTTGGCCTTATGATTATGAAGTACAATTTTTATTACTAGAATTCCTTACTAAGCCAAGAAGTTAAGATGTATAGTTATCTGTTTTATATATCACAGACATATTTGTTTATTATATCGAAATCTGCGCTTACCCTCTCCTCTCCTCTACTCATTATCTAAAAGAAATTAAAAACAATGTTATGCTTAATTATTGTATAATGATTTTATACGGTGGTAGGCCTAACCGCTTTTTAATCGGTCTGTTACCTAACTTGGCCTCCATTGATAACAAAACTTGTTCAGTTATGCAATATTGATATACAAATTAATTTATTTAGTGACATTTAGGACGAAGAATAATAATAAGTATAATGTTTCTTTTTAGTATGTTATTAACACGATAGTTAATTTTTAGTAATACTTTACTATATGAATTTGTAATATTTATTAAACTATCACTTATTGGATTGATAAATATCTAACAGGTAGGTATATATAAAAAAATCAATGGTAGCACGGAATATAGAATTGTGCCCCGTATATGGCAATAGGCTCACCACCTATTACGTGGGACTCATAAAATAAATAGTGAAAAGAGGATGTTATATTGTACCACTGTACAATATTGATATTTTTTATTTAGACATGTATCTTAATAAAAATTGGACATTCAAAAAATGAATTTGGCAAACCTTTTTGTCATTTTTGTTTTCATTTAGATATGATATTACAATAAATTCAATAAAAATTAATGATACACACATCGAAGACTACCCGTACTTGTATATATGTTATTTTTCCTGCGCAGACGCACGTTGACAAAAGTAGTTCACATTGAGTGCGGTCACTTCCTATAGTTCAATGTTGCCCGCAGTAAAAATAAAATGAACTCAGTTTAATGTACTTTCTAAAGTATTAAATGAGACTTAGAGGAAATTATAAGTCAAGATTTCTTGTTGACGAGATTGATTTTAATATTATACAATTGATATTTTTACTTAAGGTAAAGAGATATGTAAGAATCGTAGCAATTGGCATTCCATTCTCTGCCTACCCCCATGGGAGATATGCATGAAATTATGTATGTATGTATTTTCACTTAATATTGATTTAATATATATACTTCAAAACAGCTTAATACGATATCTATAACTTATCTATAAATCAAAACATTTGACCTTGGTTCTATAATATCGCGTTACTTAAAGTGAATTAAAAGAATTCGATTAAAATATGTTTAAAAAGTCAAATAAAGTTGTAAACCTTGAATTTCAAACTGTTGGAAAGTGTTTTGTATTACATTATTTATTCATATTTTTGATTAATAGTTTGTTCATCACCATTATTTTTTATTTTCGGTTTATGCGGTCCTATTTCAGAAACCTATAATAACCATGACCTTTTCTTTGTGTTTTGACAACTGTTTTTTCCATAATTCCTTGAGAAATAACTTCTATCACTTTAATTGCTATATTCGCTGACTGCCTCATTGGCCGAGTGGGCGAAAGTGCAACTGCCGGGCAAGGGGTCTCGGGTTTGATTCCCGGGTCGGGCAAAGTATTACTGGGTTTGTAAAAACCTCAATAGTAGCACGGAGTCTGGAAATGTGCTCGGTGTATGGCAATAGGCTCACCTCCTATTACATGGGACTCATAACATAAATAATGAAATGTGGGTGTTACATTGTACAGTGGCATTAATTGCTGTAATATGCACCTCTGCTTACCCCTTCGGGGATAAAAGGCGTGATGTTATGCTATATTCACCGTTTGACACGTCCCATTCTATCATCTGTACACACAGAACGGATCATATTTTAAGACAAAACCCTGTGAAGCATTTTTGCAACTGCAAATATTAAAAATAGAATGAAACTTGTAAGATAACAGTATGGTGCAACAACTGATTTCACTGTTACCTAACACACACAGTTTTGTTCGAACGGCACGTCCAAAATATTTAGACTGTTCATATTTCAATCGATATCGACAGACAGACAGCTCTTTCAATGTTTACGGTTTGTATCTAGCTGCCAAGTTGAGTAAAATATTAATGCGTTTTGGATAACGAAATAATCTGCTACGATGTCTGGCATTTCGTTTACTGTTTCATAATAGGCTTGTTCCCAATTATAATCTACTAGCTTTTACCCGCGGCTTCGCTCGCGTCACAAAAGGATAAAAAGTAGCCTATGTGACATATACCAATACACACAGCGCCATCTATACCAACACTTTTGTTTTCAATCGGGAATATCAAATTTTTCCGCGATAAAAAGTACCCTTTATTTAACACTAGAAAGACCAAGGCAGTCATATTGACCGCAAGGCAATTTCATTGTTAAATATTTCACGAACTGTGTTTTTATTTCTTTTCATATTTTATGACTTTTCCTAATTAGCTATTCTTAGGCTATTTCTATATATTTTGAAAAAATAACTTTATTTTGTATATGAGTTTCAATTACAAATACCTATTAAGACCGCGCACCGTCAATGTGACGGCATACATATAAAGACGGCGATAAGAATAGTGAACAACGATCTCTTCAAACTAAAGTGGGTACTTTTGTTTTTATTTATGTTGGATTGAATTCTGAGTAATTTGTTACTACCTAACTTGTTTATATTTTATAGTAGGCATTTGTTTCGTTCGGTGAGCAGTCGTCCGATTAGCCGAATACGTGGTTTTGAAACTAGTTCAACCCTATTTCAAAAAGGGCCGAAACGTAACCACTGACAACTTTTTCACGTCTCTAAATTTAGCCAAATAACTATTGGTCAAAAAGACTAGTATTGTTGGAAAAATACGGCGTGCAAGACGAGAAGTACCACTGATTTGTAGAAGTATTCGTACTTCAAGATATGGATCTTTTATAATGAAAACCGGTACCGATACAACCCTTACTGTCTATCAAGGAAAACCAGAAAAAAATGTTATTATTTTGAGTACTCTGCACCCCAATGTAGGCATAGGTACTGATCAAAAAAAGTTGCCTGAAACAGTTGAATTTTACAATGCAACAAAATTTGGCGTAGACATCATCGATCAAATGGCACGCAAGTACACCGTAAGAGCTGGTAGTCGGAGATGGCCTGTTCACGTATTTTATAATATATTTGGTTTAGCAGCTACAAACTCGTGGATTCTATACCAATAAGTCTCAAACATAAAAATTTCTCGTCATGATTTTATCCTTCAACTAGTGAGCGAACTACGTGAAGAGTATGTGAAAAAAAAATCCACTTCAACTATGACCCACGAACAAGAAACTAATTCTGACACAAATGAACCACTTACAACAAACAATAAGAGGCGGCAATGCCAAATTAATAGTAATTGCAAAAAGTATAAAACATGCGAAAATTGCACTATCTGTAAAAAACTTGTTTGTGGAAAATGTACAAAAGAGTCTAAAAAAGCTATTACTTGCTACAAATGTTACTCAGCTTAATGCATTTTTTTATTATTAAGAAAACAATAAATTTATATAGATTTTATTTTATTTTAATGCAAAATATGCAATAATTTCAAAAGTTTTCTGACTTAATCTCTAGTACCGTCATTATGACCGCTGCGGTCTTTGAAGGTATAACACGAAGCCCGGCCCTTCTAGTGTTAATCTTTATTTAAAGTGGAACAAACAAACAAACAAACAAACTCACTTTCCGATTTATAATATAAGTAAGGAAAGTAAGGATACAGTTGGCGAAATCTAGGTCTATTGTACGTCTTTGTATCATCACAATATGCACCTATACGCCTGAGTAGGGACTCAAGGTGGCGCTCCACAAGTCCGAAGCCATGTGTTTTCATGGCCGCGGGAACGCGCCACCTCCGGGTGGGTCCCAAATAATGGCGGGAGGGGTTACCATCGGCGTCGAGACGACGATGAAGTACCTGGGACTCGTCCTCGACAGTCGGTGGAACTTCGTGGAGCACTTCCGACGTTTGGCTCCAAAGTTGGCGAGGGCGGGGGCTGCGTTTAAGCGCATCCTCCCCAACCTCGGGGGGCCAAACGCCTCCTGCCGGAGGTTATACGCCGGGGTCGTGCGGTCCATGGCCCTCTACGGCGCCCCTGTTTGGGCGCCGAACTTGTTGCGGCGTCCTGCTCGGACGCTGCTCATGTCACAGAGGGTCATGGCGATCCGAATGATCCGCGGATACCGCACGATCTCTGGGGAGTCGGCGAACCTCCTTGCCGGATTACCGCCGTGGGATCTGGAGGCGAAGGTGCTCGCGCGCGTGTATAACATGCGCGCGGAGGCACGTCGCCGGGGGGCGAAACTCGCTGCCGCGCCAGATAAGTGCGTGGCGGGATGAGCTCCGGCGCGATCTCATGGCGGAATGGCAGCAACGACTGTCGCAACCGGGGGCTGGGCTCGCTGCCATTGCAGCGGTAAGTCCCCTCTTTGAGGAGTGGCTTGAGAGACGCTACGGCGTCCTCACCTACCGCCTGACGCAGGTCCTCACCGGACATGGAAGTTTCGGGAGGTACCTGTGTCTGATGGGGCGGGAGGAAACGCCCGGGTGTCATCACTGCGAGGACCGCCCTGAGGACACGGTGGAACACACAGTGGGAGAATGCCCTGCGTGGGCTGAGCACCGCCGTGCCCTCAGGGAAGTGATCGGCGATGGCGACCTCTCGCGTCCGGGCCTAGTGCAGGCCATGATGCGGAGCGAGGGGGATTGGGATGCCGTCTCCTCCTTTTGCGAAGCAGTCATGCTAGCTAAGGAGGAGGCGGGACGCGTGAGGCAGCGAAGCGCTGCCTCCTCGCAACCCAGCCATCGCGAAGGACACACCGGGCGTCGGGGATCGCGAGACGATCTCCGGCCACCGTAAGCGCGGGCCTGCGGACGGCGAGCATGGGTGGCTCCCCGTCTGACCAGAAACAGACCCGAGCGTACGGCGCGTCGCGTTCCGCGCGCGCCTCAAAGAGCCATCAGACCACCACAGATGGGGCCCAATAGGGCCGATGCCGATTCGGAGTCGCGGAGAACCTAACGGGTAACCGGGGCTCCGGCTCGACGTGCAGGAGAAGGAACGGGGTGGTTTTTAGTCAGTAAGAGTCTGACACTCCCTTCCGCCTCACCCAGGCGGGAGCAGTCATTCGATGATTTTCCCCCCTTAAAAAAAAAAAAATACGCCTGAGTAATTAAGAACAAAGGAGGATGGGTATCTTCTAATACCAAACAGATCACTACTTCTCATTAAAAATTATAATAAGTTCTCTTGTTATGCAAAATAGAATTAAATTTGAATTCTTGAGCCTCTACATGACCTGACCTTTATTATGAATACAAAACTATAATTAAAATAATTTAATTTCCAGTTCAACAAGAAGTATTTGAAATTAATTCGTTTGGTATTTGGATGAATTTTCAAATATCATACGTTGCTTGGTAAAAATACCTAATGCTAAGTAGGTGCACAGTTATCATGGATACGTCCAGAGCACATCATCATCAGTCTGTGTGACTGTGCTTAGCAAAAATATCGCGGCTTGAATTAAAGGTATACCAAGACTATTTTGTTATTTCAGCTGGAGTGAAGAAGTGGAAAGGGGAAGGAATGAAGGAAATGAAGCCACTAACGTATTTTGTTTCCTTTTTATCGAACCTCCTATAACTTAAAAAATTACTTTAACATCAAAATTTTTCCTCTACTTTTAAAGCTAACTAAGCGTTTTATACGACATACATTACCAATTAATAATTAAAAGAAAATATATCAAAAAATGAAGAAGGCTCCGTTTTTTACTCCCAGGTGTATGTTTTGCCATGTGAAATATGATCTATTCAAAAGGTTAAAATCAAGAATATGGTATCAGTGTCAATATATCGTAGGGAGAAGTGGCAGACGCTCCAAGTCAAACATTGGCGTTAAGCCAAATCTAGTCAAGACTCGAAGCCGAACTCGAATATTGGTAGTTGAGTAAAGGAAGGAATGCGAAGAAACACTTTACGTGTTTGATTGACATTTTACTAAAATCAATAAACTACTTGTAATATAATCAAGAAAAGGTCGAAATTAGAATTATAAATTCCATCTATAATACATACATACATACACATGTACCCACTTGAACTTTAATGGAATTCAGCGTCTGTACGTGCATAGAATAAGCACGTTGTTACTCCGTTAGTTTACTTAGAATAGTTGTTACTAACTGTTACTTGAACTTAAGTAATCGGTTTATAGCTTATCCCGCAGTTAAGTTCAGTTAAGGTCAAACGTTGGTAATATGAACTAAAATATTGGAGAATATATAGTTATTTTAGTAAAGAGCGATCGGATTGAACTGTGTACAAGTTATATTCTCGAGTTGTTCTAGTTGCTATCGAACAAAATTTATTAAAAACAACAATAACATGAAAAAAATTGTAACATTGAAGTATCCACTATAATAATGACTTTAGGCTAACCAGATAGGATTGTATATTTTTTCATGAATTGTTTTTATACAACAGTATTATTTACAGTTCTATGTACTATTTTAAAGTTAATAATTTTCACCAAAATAATAAAAATCTAATCTATTATCAATCTAAGCTATAAAGAATTGATAATAATTATCTAAACATAGACATCAAAAGTTCAGATCAAAAACTTTCTCTTTTAAAAGGTAGAGCGCGTTGATGTCTTTTGTTCTCTTCCTGGCAGACGTAACCAATGACGGCCGTTACGAGGCAAAAATTCTTAGTCAATCACAGATTAAGCGATCGTATGGCAACTTTTAGAGTGCTTCTTATATCGGAACATATTATCAAGCATCTATTCTTCATCTTGTATGAAGAAATTATGGTTATTCAACCAATTTTGGTCGTACGTACTTCAATTTTGAGAGTAAAACTGTAATTATTATCATTCTGCTACAGAATATCTTTACATAATTTTTAACCCCAATTCTCGATGAACCAAATTTGGTAAAAAGGCTTGATGTTATCATTGAAATGAATCGTAAATAAATCAAGCACACAAAATCGTTGTTACGCTTCATGACCTGAAAATGAAACCTAGTCAACTCATATAATATTCAGTCCACAGACTCAATAATTAATTAAATTGTTAATCAAATATAGTAATTGGTTGTCTAGCATTCAAATTAGACAGGAATTGTAATTCAAGGCGCCAAGGCTAACGTGTTCCCCGACATATTGTAATAGTTACTGCTCCACTGAATAATAATTTGTTAAAGGTTACCGAAATAGGTTGTAACTGAAATAATGAAAGTGCGTGACTTGAATGTACAAATAAATTATTTTTTTTATATGGCTTTGTTGGTAAATGTGAGGGTATTAGTAAAAAGACTCGGTGTAAACCACGGCTTTGCTTATAACCTAGAACACTTGTAGACCTCCTATCTATGTATCTCCAGACACAAAACTATATAGCATAATAAAAGTCCACTGCAACGTAAATTAAAGACAAACAAACACACTTTTAATATTATTTAAAATATTAGCAACGATGTATAGGTGATTAAATTCTGACTCGAAAATTGTTCGAAAAGGGTTCAAGGTAAGGTTTGATGTTATAGAAATCACAGCTTTCTACTTCCTTCTCTGATATAAATAAGAGACATTGGTTTTGTGATTGATATTCATATTTTCTGGCTACTAACTATCTTTTTTTTTGGTTTATTGCTTTAAAAATTAGTAAAAGAAGTATGAAAAATTAACCAATAACTCTATTTTCATTTTAAAAACTAATAAAAGAAAGAAAATTCAAGAAAAACTTACCTAAACAGCCCAACAAAACGACTCCCACGCACGATCGGAACGCCATCTCGTGTCCACTTACCTAACACTTATTTTACTCAAATGTCACTTAAATGTGACTTTTTAATCGATCAGAGTGACGTCCGTACCGCACTATGCCGCACTGACTTATTCACTTTTGTCATCCATTCTTAACTGTGCTACAGCTCAGCGAAAGGTTACGATAATCCTCTCGCTCTTTCCCCCACTACGAAAATCATATCTTGCATCTCTTTCCCCCAAAGTCTGGATCCTGTTATTGTTCTACGTGGTCTGCAAGAGTATAACAAATGCAGTTATTTTGTGTTAAATAGTTATTTAATGTTAGAAAATTATGTTTTAATTATTTGTTGGGTACATTGATTGCTTGTTGTGGAATGTGTTGCGATAGGAAAGTAGAATACATGTTGAATGGCAATCAGGCTATTGCACTTAATTAGCGGTTAAAGAGCCGTTAATTAGTTGATAATGTTTCGTGTTTATATTATTTTTATGTTTGTACTTAATGTTATGTAAATTTTCGAAACTGTTTTTACAAGGAACTCGACTTATTTCAAGCCGTTCTAGAGATTCACATTCATGAGCAGCATACCATGATACACGACGCAATGACTGTCGCGCTGCTACCCTTCGAGTAAAATATTTATCATTTACCTTAACATGTACTAATCACAAATAGTTCAACAGTAAAGAAATAACTAATTATTACATGGGTCAATCACGATTTTAAAATGTGTTATATACGTTTCTTCATATAAAACAACATTATTTTGTCTCTCAATGTAACTCATAACATCAAGTGATAAGTGTCAAAGACATATACTTACAATATTAATAGATTGCCATATATGCAGAGATGCATATGGGAACAATTTCCCTTAGTACGTGATTAAGATAGGATAGAATACCCCTAATATTGTCACCAGTCCACTAAGAGACTATACTTAATATTGATACAAGATAGTTGCACTCTCTGATGAACCTGGACCTTTTTAACTGCCTGCCATTACGTGGACCTACCAAGTGTCTGTAGCTCTGGTCCAAGCCAGGAGTAGGAAAGGGGTGGTTTTTAGTAAGTAAGACTCTGACACTCTCTCGCCTCAACAAAGGCGAAGGAGAAGTCAATGGATGAATTTTTGTCCATAAAAAAAAGAATATAACGTTTTTAAATTATTATAGACTTTGAACGACAGGCTCAAAGCTTTCAGTCACCATCCTCTCTTTACAATAAGACCCTGAATCAACTTATTGTCTTGAGAATCAATACAAGTACTGCCTACTTAGCGGCAAGGCTGTATAGCGATACAATGGTGAACTGAGTCCTTAGTACGTATGAGTCACGGTTTATATCAATTTATAGGTTTACGAGGACATTGCGTGTGGGGAGAACATATGCCTACATTCATTTGTTCGTTCGTGTATTAATGATAAATTACATTCAGTAAATAGCCAGATAGTTGGTATTCCCTGCAAGTACTTTTAGAGGAACAAAATGTTTTTTAGAGGTTTAGAGAATGTTAAATTGTCAACTCTAGATATAAATACTACTTAGTCTGTCGAAAAAAAAATTATCAAAAAGGCATAAAAAGTAAACATCAACAACACAACATCACGCCTTTTATCCCCGAAGGGGTACATAATGACATCGTACAATGTAACACCCACTTTTCACTTTTTATGATCCGAATCTCATAGCATAGGGGGTGAGCATATTATTGCCTTGAACCGAGCACAATTCCAAACTCCGTGCTACTACTAAGGTTTTTTTAAACACCCAGTAATACTTTGTCTGACCCGAGAATCGCAGTCAAAAAAGTAGTCAACACAATAATGTTATGTTTTATTTTCTATCAACGGAGTGTTAAAACGATCGACTATTTAATGACTTTAATATCATTAAAACAAAATTTATTATCTTTCACATATACGGGATCGCCCCGCAATAATTTAATTCATTTCATCTTGAAACAAAATATTTATAAAATGACTCATTTAAAAATGGAAAATCCCTTAATTACAGTTACTATAAAATAAAGATCACAAGAAAATAATTGACGATCGGTATTTAAGATCGCATCTATAGTATTCTTTAACCCAATGGTTCCCAACCTGTGGTCCGCTATACATATAAGTAAGATTCGCTATTTGAAAAAAGTAAAGTTAGAATTCAATTTATTTCAAGGGAGACATCTGAAAAACAACTGGCGCCTATGAATGAAGTCACTTTTATAAAATCTTAGTGTACACAGTTACATAAGAAAAAGCATATTTATTTGTGTTATAACTTTCGTGGGGCATACTAAATTAATTATAATATTTTTGGACTTATTCACGTATTGTTTGACAAGGAACTCGACTAGTTTTCAAGCCGTTTTAGGCGCTCATATTCATGAGCAGCATTCCACGATACACGACGCAATGACTGTCACGCTGCTCGCGTTACTCGTCAAACAATACTTGAAAGAAATAGAAACCTGAGAAAAATGACAGAAACTGGGCCTTGACCAAGAAAAGGTTGGGAACCCCTACAGTTTAACTGGATAGTAATCCTTCACCTTTCCCGAGATAGCGTCGAACAAGCGGATGAAATATCTCAGGCTATTTTTACTTTACATAGTGATTAAGTGTCCCGGATATGTTCGAAGATATTTGCACATTGTTATTATCGTGTTCATTGTGTTGAACACTCAATAAACGTGTTTAAGGCATATAAATTGGTGCGGTTTAAAGATAGGTCATGTATGAGCTGATTTATCTACGGTTTATGCTTAAAGGTTCACCTTATTTTAGAAAGAAACGTATTGTTTAAACGACTCCTTTTTAAGGTTTGTTTTTTGTGCAGTTGTATATAACTTTTGAGTACAATGTTTTCATTTTGATAATTTATTCGAAAACACATAACATAATATCACGCCTTTTATCCTCGAAGGGGTAGGCAAAGGTGCACATTACGGCACTTAATGCAACTGAACAATGTAACACACACTTTTCACTATTTATGTTATGAGTCCCATGTAATAGGGGGTGAGCCTATTGCCATACACCGGGCACAATTCCAGACTCCGTGCTAGTACTGAGATTTAAAAAAAACTTAGTAATACTTTGCCCAGCCCGGGAATCGAACCCGAGACCCCTTGCCTGGCAGTCGCACTTGTGACCAATCGGCCAATGAGGTAAGAACTAAGATTATGTTCGATAATTACTGCATAATAATAATTGGATCCTTAGGGTAATATGGTATACAATTTGATTATAAATTGTGGTAATGAACTGATGCAAAATCAGATAATAAAAATATCAGCCACAATCATAACAATACATTGTAGAATTAAAAAATGACACCACTATCAGTAAAATCCTTCGTGTGATCTATGGTTAATGGAAATATATTAAAAACTTATTTATATCCTTTAAACACGAGATGTATCTTTAAATTACACTAATATAGACGCGGAAATAAATATAAGAAAATGAAATAAAAAACAAGACGAAGTGTTTCTGTCAATGACAATTTGTATTGGAATGAAGGACGTAAGTATTTATAACAAGCTTTTGACAGCGGTTTTTTTTCAGAAAATTTAAAATAGTATTTTGAAACTACTCTACCTATTACATGGGACTCATAACATAAACAGTGAAAAGTGGGTGTTACATTGTACAGTGGCATAATGTGCACCTCTACCTACCCCTTCGGGGATAAAAGGCGTGATGTTATGTTATGTTGAAACTACTCTCAACATTTTGTATGATATAGTTTCTAACGATACAACTAGCACCATCTATCGCTACGGAGCCTATCTAACTATCCATCAAACCTTTCACTGAATCTAATCACGCCATCTATTAGTTATACAAGAAACTATGTACTATAAAAAAATGAATGTGGAGATCGTTCTTCAACGTTTCTATGATATTTATCAAAAAATTTAATGTATTTATACAACCGTACTATAATTTTAAAAGATTACCGATAAAAATAAAATTATGTCGACTGTGTGCGATAAAAATAATTTCATAATAGGTTAAGAAAGACTTTTTCTTAAATTTAATCAAAGTCGTGTTTTACAAAACTTAATAGTTAAAATAATTCGATCACCTTATGTTTAGTACAATGACCGTGCCTACCCTTTTGAGAATTTAATCTTATTAACTTTTTTGGCGTTTTCAGTGTTATCAAAGCATTGACATGAAAAGGTAGTGAAAACAGTCATACCTATTGTATACTTGGCAAAGACTAATAAAAACACCATTGAGCCGTAAAATGCTATTTGTATTCTTTATTTCAGATGATACATGATGACTGTCAAAACAAATCAAGGCTCAGGATTAATTGTAAGGATATTCACTGCACTTTTACTAAAAGACAAAAAAAGATGATAGATACGCCATGGGGTACCAAGAGTGACCGACGCTAAGAAGATTTGTTTTCAGCAATTTTATATAAACAGTCAAAGCCTTAAGTGAATAACTTAATATGAGTATTCGTTCAATGGAATTAACTTCTATCGGTACACAAAAGTCACGAAGGACTTAACGGGTTGCTAGGGCTCCGGCTTGAAGAGCAGAAGTAGGAACAGAGTGGTTTTTATTTAGTAAGAGTATAGCACTCCCTCTTGTCTCACCTAAGATGGGAGAAGTCAAAGTTAAAGAAAAGAAAATTACCTCACTTCTGAAAATGACTTAAAATAATATGTTTAGTATACCTACATGTGTTGAAAGTAATTTTTGCATTCCTAAAATAGCTTAACTATAATAACAGAGGTTAATAAATCCACTCTCTACCTATTTACGCATATAATGAGCGCTAGTGTAACATAATTGTTGATTTCGTGCGCATCATGCTAATATTGCTTTCATGCGCGTGCGGACTAGAAAGTGATCTCAGAAGCAAATGGTTTCACTTTATCACAGATTTTATGACAGATATTTTTAGTAATTAGGCAAAAATGTGCTTTAGTTTAATTACATTTGAGTACAATTTTAAGTGTAGTCATTTGAGATGATATTTATTTTATGATTCGTTGTTTGATTTTTATATCATTTTTGGTGCGTGTTGCTGTATTTGTTTTATAGAAATGTTTTAATTACCGACTCAAACAATGTACTAATTAATATTTGTACGTGTTGCATAGATCTTTATAATAAAACAGTGATACGTTAATCAAAAGATAAGACAAAAATATACCACTATCTTATTCTGTCTTTTTGATTTACACCATTCAAGCTCTTTCGCATTTTTCGAGACAAATCTAAATGGAACTTCCATTCAGGACTAGTAGAAGAATTTCATGTAGGTACCAATTTGTATTATTTGTACTTTAGTTTTACTTTAATTAAATTTTACATTAAAAAGCACTTTTGCCATTACTCCTCGGCATACCAGGATCGCGTGAAGATATTTTATTCGCCTCAACATTTAGTTCTGATAAAAAGTATTTACTCTTAGTCGATTGTAAAAAAAGATAGATCGTGTCGTCTATTCAAAACGTTTTTTTAAGTGTTTACTTCGATCTCTCTGAATTTACTAGGTCGTGTTGTGCGTGAATCTTTTTGTCATTTTGCTGAAATAACAAAAAGGCCTCAATGATGAAGTAGCTGGCTTGGAATTGTTATTAACTTGGTGATTTTCAGGTGAAGATTGATACAGTAGGATTTTCTCCTGTGTCGTGGATGCGTTTCCTAACATACAAGTTCACATACACATGACATCACACCCAGACACAAAGAGATATTCCGTGCGGGGATCGATCCCATGACATGTTGCGTGGCAGCCAATTGACCAGCTACCGCGCCAACCGTGCCGTCAAGATTGGGAAAGGTGTACAAGTTAAATTCTGCATTTGGTCACCAACTGTAAGCGATGATGGAGCCAATGATAAGGCACTCCAGCGTTGAAACAACCTATCTATTCATTCAGGACTTAAAGACATCCAAGTAACACACTTCGGGATTGCAGATGTTTTCAAAAAAGAAATAAAAGTGTATCAAAGATACGTCTTGAAATAAAATACATCTATCAATAAACTATTTTCAAGAAAAGTAACTAGCAAAGATCTGTTATCAAATTATCGCAATGAATTGTTACAAAGACAATTTCCTTTATTAGGATATTCATTAAGACGTTGGCGGAAGGCGTCGGCGCGTGTTCTCCCGTAATTAACTAAACTAAATACAATAAAAGCATGCATTCATGGATATCCTACGCAAGGATCGCCACAATGGTCGTAAAGTGGAAGTGAAGTATGTAACATTTTATTGGTATTAAATATCTTTATAGTAGCCTTATTTTTTTTAAGGGCGGAAATTCATCTAATTTTTTCTCCCACCTGGGTGAGGCGGGAGGGAGTGTCAGACTCTTACTGACTAAAAACCACCCCGTTCCTACTCCTGCACTTCGAGCCGGAGCCTCGGTAACCCATTAGGTTCTCCGCGACAAGTAACCATATTACTTATTGCTTCCATGTCACCTAGAATACTTCAGATAATGACGTAATTGCCTCTACGTTATCTAAAATTCTTAATGTAATGTGTGAAAATGTTGCAGGCGCAACGTCTTTTAATCACCAAAGTGTTTCATAAGTTATTTTATGAGTTCCATATAACTGGTGATGAATCTAATGTTATACACCGGGTCTAATCCAAATTACGAGACATTACTAACTATAAGTTTACAACTGAAATTCAAAATATCCTTCAAAATTCTTCACCCAACCGAGTTATACCATCTCATGACAAATTTAAGCACAAATCCTTCACTTCAAAATCACATCAAAATTAACTGTCACCGACGCTAACGAGTTTCATCGCAACTAACAAGAAATACAATTTATTACGCAGGACATAATGTAATAAACCTTCAAAATGGAGATGTGCAGGACAGGGTTTGATTAATGTGGCTTCGGGAATGTTCTATCAGATTGCCTATGATTTAATGGAGCAACCAGGACGCGGAGCTTGTACAGGAATCAAGTATGACTTGAATTATGTTGGGGGTAGCGTTATGGTGTTCAATGTTCATATTCATCATATGTATTAGAAATGCGGATGTGAATTTGTATATTCAGTTTTTTATTTGTTGCTCATGAAGGGTTAAACGTCTGAGTGTAAGATTTTTGTGTTACTTAATTATGACTGTTCCAAATGCTATCTGGAATGCTAGAAGGTGTGGACGGGCTCCATACAAAATTAACCTTTATTTAAATGTACATTCCTGCAGATATGGTTAGGTCTTTTTCAGTTATCAATAGAGACTGATTTGAACATGGTATATATTTTTTATTATATTTGATGGGTCGAGGTTTGACTGTTTGCTAAAATTGGTATTAGCAAACTTTACTGACATTGTCCTTTTTAAAAAAAATATTCCTATCGCATAACTATCGCATCCTATTTCTTAAACCCAAATAGAACAAATAAAAACAAAATCCAAGATGACTCAAATCCTATACATGTAATAAAAAGCCTCATTTATTATAGAATGAACGCACCCTTTTAGGCTTTCGTTTATGTCCTGGGCTAAATCTAGATCCCACGTACGTATAGGTCCAGTACTTGTTTTCGTTCTCCGACACTATATAAGCTAGGTTTTGCTCTTAGCCCTGACATTGCCCAGTGCATTCACTATCAGTAAGGATGAAAATAATAAGTCTTGCTATATTTATTTGTGTGGTCTGTGGGAAGGGCGACGCGGGCGCGAAGGATGGGCGGCAACAACGATTGCTATGTAAGTCTATCTGAACGTAGTATCTAATGAAGATAGAAGATGGAATACCAAAATTAATTAATTATCTCCTTATTTTTCTAATCTGCATGAATTATTCTTTTTCCTAATTGTTCTTTCTCCACGGATAAGTGAGCCTTATGCTCATTAGCATTACAGTCTATTTTGTTTAATGGTTTTTTTATAGTATTTAATATCTCATCTAATGTCAGTTTTACATTACAATTGTCGTACTGTGTACGTTGGTAAAGTAGTACAGCAATCGACACTGTTAGGCATGTGTCACGGGTACTATGTACCTATGATCTATTGTCATTATCAATTCACATTTCAGTACTATTCAGTCTGGATTTACCGTTTAACACCCATGAGAGCAAAATTATTATGATAGGGTACCTAGTGTTAATTTTTATCGTGAAGTTAATACCTAATAGTAGTGTATCACAATACAATGAAACACAAAACTTTAGATTTTAAAGTAACTTTTATGATCAGATAACTTCGTTTATTGCGTTTGCACAGCACTATTTTAAAACCAAATAATATGTCATTCAGATGAGATAGAGCATAAAATCCTATATTTCTGTGAGCTTTTTCAGGGTTTAATAAAGGTTGTGGTATGTTTTGTAACTGTAAAATAATTGGGTGACAATATAATTGATTTTATTACCAACTTAATTTTAGTATTACTCTAGCAATTTTTTAGGAAATATGGATGTTGTTTGACGCTAAAAAAACGTGACGTCACAATACACAATCTCGTAGGTACAAAATTCGTAGAAAACTGTCATTTTTGACAGTTCAAAATAAGGATTGAATTTGATTAGTTGGCAAGTACCCAATTGAAAGTAGGTAGTACCCGGATCCTTGACTTTACAAAACTGATGCCGCCCTACGATAATATTTAACTGACATTTAAAACATAAATATGCATATATTTATATGTCTATAAATGTTATTGTCACCTGCTTTATTTCAATTACCATGCAGCTCGGTCCACATAATAATTTTTTGTAATAAAACGACTTTAAACGGATTATGTAGAAAACTACTGAGTGAATAACCTGTTGATATTTTTATAATATTGTTGAAGTAATAAGGGATTATATCAGGAAATTATTTCTTTTATAAACTGTTCATACATGTTTGTTTATTATTTTATCTGGATCTCCTTGGATCTTTCTGTTTATACGTTGTTAGTGATTGACAATTTTGAAAAAGTTTTTGACAGACTTTAAAACAATTTATTTCATGCGAGATAAATAAATGTGAGGTTCTAGCAATTTGCAAGTTCGAAACTTAGATAAAAAAATATTCATCATCACATAAAGGTCTCTTTAACATTAAACTAAAGTTAAGTTAATTTTCAGTCTCTGTCTGCTGCTAACCTAACTTTCATGCCTTTAATCTGCAAAATTATTATCACTTGCATTACATTTGCACATTGCATTAGCAGATTTCACACTTAATGCATTCAAATTATATATGTAAAAAGTATCAAATGAATAACAAGATAATCACTAATAATTTTAACTACGTCTAAAAAACCGACTTCGACCCCCTTCTTCCTGAGGTCGGTTAATTAATGAACTAAAACCTTCTCTTAAGTGTAACAAACACTTTTCTGAATTCCGCATCAAAAATTGCGCACAAACATACATACAGGTCAAACCGAACCTCTTTCTGTTTTGAGGTCGGTTAAAAAACATTGATTGTCAGTGCTCGACAAAGGTCTCTTTTACATTAAGCCAAAGTTAAACTGTCAAACACCAAGCGGTCACCGGTGACCACAACCTATTGTTCTTTAATTGTGTCTATAACTACGGTACTCGACGAGTTAATCTTCAGCTCTTCGCATCCAGTTCGTACCCGCTACTATCTAACACACATGCTTCTATAATTTTCGAAATTATTAACACCACTTTCCTTATATTTTGAACATTGAATTAGTAGATTTCACACCTAACACATTAAAACAATACCGCAAATTATAAAAGGTTTTAATCGAGTGAATAATCAATACACTAATTACCTATTACATCCGATGATAACTTGAACATGAGTCATTACCTACGGTCTAATTACAAATGTTCAAGTTATAAATAAAACAGTAATCATCAGGATGTTAGCTTTCATGAGTTTCACTTTCAATCAAACACAAATCATTGTTGAAGTTTAGGAAAAACAGATTTTAACAAAAACGTACTTTACTCTTGGCGACTCGGCAGTATTATGAAAAACCACATTTGAGTTACCACAAGAGTTTATTTTATTATTAAAGTTAGTTATGTTTAAACACTTTTAACTTAAGTTTATTGGCAAGTAATACAGAATTAAGTGTCCTGGCCTACACTCACATGCGCAGTTGCCCTAATGAAAGACTATGTCGCTGTAGATCAGGAATTTGGGCTGAAAACCAACAACTTGGGCTGGATCCGAAGATCACAATTATATCAGCACCTGAGTCGACACTAAAACTGCAACGAATTCAGGAAAATAATAAGTATTTATAGCAAATAATTATTGATGTAGAATTTTGTTTGACGTAAATGAATGCAGTTTTAATATATAAGTACCTAGGCAGTTTTACAATACGGCAAGACTGCAAGTCAGCGATATAGTAAGCATTATTATTATTAAGGTTTTAACAGTACACAGAGATACGTCCTTTTTTAGTTCACAAGAAATGAGAAAATAAATAGTTATAACATAATACTTTACATAATGTTATGTTATATTTAATGTCACATCCCATCACAACAACAGCCTATAAGTAGCCACTGACTAAGGGCTTCTTCTAACATGGAGAAGGTTTGAGCATTAATCACCATGCTTGCTCAATGTGGGTTGGCGATTTTAAACTTATAATTAGAAATTATAAGCCCAGGCGTACTCGTGGTGTTTTCCTTCAGCGTTTGTCTGTGGCGTCTAAATAATCTTAGTAAGTACATATAACTCGAAAAAATTCACATTGTTCTTGCCGTTGGTAGGTTACGAACTCGCACCCTCGTGCATGAGAAGCAGACGTCTTAAGCCTTCGGGCCAATACGACATTTTAATGTAATTATTCGTAATTGAGGACGAGCCAATTGCCATATCAAACTCGAAAACTACAAAAACGATTTGCCCTTCCTAATTACCACACCCAGGTTCCCTTGTTTGGCATTAGTATGTACAACTCCTATCCAAACTAAAATTAAAAACTAAACTAAAATAAAAATAAAAAATTATTATTAGTATAATAAAAGTAATTTCAGGAAACTGAAACCATTTTAAGCTACCTTTATATTATCAAAAGATTACCGGCTAAATCCCCAGTATCCTTTTACTCAATAGACAATCTAGGCGGCCGCGGCTATCCTTTCATCTTTCTATTACAGCAGACGTGACAGGCAGTAAGGATATCACATAATGGCTGCCCGGTCATTGAACTCGGACGATAACCTTTGCTTCAGAATAATGCAACACTTTATAGTTATAAAGTGAATGTACGTTAATTATCATGTGTGAGTTTTAAAACACATGTACACTGTAATTCGATATTTAAAATTGTGTATCTGATTGGTCTATAGCCTAACTTTTTTGTTTTATTTTATAACAATTTGCATGGCATGCATGCATTGGCAATTTGTGGCGAGTTCGGATTAAAAAGAAGTTTTTATTCAGAGACCATTTAGTTTATTAGGAATTGGGTATTTTCCTGGGTAAAAAATAAATTATTTTGATTTTTCAAACCAATGAAATATTCAAAAATAATTACAATTTCATTCATATATTTGACGATATACTTAATTTTCGATTTATTCTAGCAATTTTTTCAGAAATAAGTGTGCTATTTGACTTGAAAATATGATGTCGTCATAAGTTAGTTTTTAGTACAAAATTCATAGAATAATATCGTTTTTGACGTTTCGATAAAAGTATTGAATTTGATTAGTTGTAAAATACCGTATTGGTCCGACATTCACAGTGATAGCATGGAATAAAATTAGGAATTGCATCCGATCATCGATATCTTAAGTTTTCCACGCATCCGATGTAGGTAAAGTACTTTGCTAAAAAAGCATGTACTACCCAGCACAGTATTCATTTTTGTAAACTGTAACTAATAAATCTTATAACACATACAATTTTGTATTACTGTCTTGTCGCAAAAATGATCCCTACACCTAAGTATTTTATAGTCTTATTTCAAAAAACAAACCTTTAAAGTAAGTACTAACAGGCTGTCGGAACTTCGCGGTTATTTATTAGTGCGTGCACTCTCGTGGAATTTATAGCCGTGCTCAGTTTGAGAAGAGCCATACATCTTGTGGTCCTTTATTTTGTAGTCGCGTTAAGGAGGATTCATACGTCGTCGGTCTCGTCGCGGAGTCGTGTCGTGTTGCCGCCGTCCCTTTATATGTAAATGTCTTTAATACTGTCGATATTTGTCCAATTGTATGGGTGGTTTAAATAGTTGTATTTAGGTAGCTAGTGGATTTATTATTGTGTTTCAATAAGGCGTTTCTTACATGTAATCGTTTATTCAATCAATCATAAGGACATACCAAATTCTTATTTCTTTAATCTTACTAGACTGCCTCGTTGATCGAGTGGTCGCAAGTGCGACTGCCGGGCAAGGGGTCTCGGGTTCGATTCCCGGGTCGGGCAAAGTACTACTGGGTTTTAAAAAAAATCTCAGTGGTGAAGTCTGGAACTGTGCCCAGTATATGGCAATAGGCTCACTATTACATGGGACTCATAACATAAATAGTGAAGAGTGGGTGTTACATTGTACAGTGGCATTAAGTGACGTAACGTGCACCTCTGCCTAACCATTCAGGGAGAAAAGGCGTGATGCTATGTTGTGTTATTTCGTTGGTATATAGTTCATCATTAACAGTGCTTGTCTTTTATCTACATAGAAACTGGAGTTCTCCTAAAACCATAATAAGTTATCGTATTGTAGCACTCTATTCAGCTTTAGGAGCTTAACTATGATGGCTTGCCAAATATAGGGACTATAGCAAAATTTCCTTATTAAGAAACCCTTTGTTCAGTAGACATACCTATTTCAACGAATGACAATAATGATGATTATGGCAAATGCGCCGCACGATGATAATCGATGTCACCATTCCCCATGACGAGAACCTCGTGAAAGCTGAGAAATATAAAGAAATAAAATATCTAGACTTAGCTCACGAGGTTGTCGACATGTGGAGTGTGGACTCGGCTATCATTGTGCCGATAGTCGTGTCGGCTAATGGGTTAATCCCTAAAAGCCTCGACATCTATCTTAGGAGGCTGGCGTTAGGAGGATGCGTCAAGGGCCTAATACAGAAGGCAGTTCTCCTAGAAACGTCACGCATCGTGAGGAGATTTCTGTCTCTTGAGAATCCTATATTACCACCAGTATCTTAGACCATGTTCCCACTAATAATCGGCTCCTATTTTCATATTTTTAAAATATTTTTTTTAGTATTTTTAAAGTGTAACTTATGAAAATAATTATAACTACTTTTAAAGTCTTGTCTTGTCGTTATGTTTTCAGTTTACGACGAAGATGGCAACTTAGTGAAAACATATCCCAACCCCTACCCAAACAACCCATTTCTACAGAACTTGAGGCTCAACGCTGGCCACTGGCCGTACTACGGAAGCTTCTTGAACCCATTCTTTGGTTTTATTAAAGTGAGTAACATGTTCATTAGTTAATCTATTGTTTGGAAAGAGAAAATGGCTTTATATTTTTTATATTCAGACTGAGTGCCTTGGCCTTGGCCTTGGCCGAATAGTTGCAAGTGCGACTGCCGGGCAAGACATCTCGAGTTCGGGTCCCGCGTAGGGGTCGGTCTGAGTTTAAAAAAAAATCCTGGTCGTAGCACGAAGTTTGAAATCGTGCCCAGTATATGGCAATAGGCTCACCCCCTATTACATGGAACTCATAATATAAATAGTGAAAAGTGAGTGTTACATTGGATAGTGGCATTAACTGCCGTTATATTGTGCACCTCTGCCAACCCTTTGAGGGTAATAGACGTGATGTTATGTTATTCATTATATTCTTGACCAATAGGCTAGCTGGAACTTGGGTCTGCACAACAATCATACGATATTGTGTGATTAAAATAATATTATCTCCTTTCTCCATTCCTGTTCCTCCTATTTAAAGATTTTAACTTTCTTATTCAATTTATTGGAAATACTTACTTATTAATTAACCATTTCCATAGGACTTCGGCAACATATTCTCCCTAACAATTCCAGTATCAAATGAGGTGATAAAACAAATGCAGAGAGACCCTGCGTACCACAACAAGCTGATGCTCACTCACACTCCAGACCCGGTGATTGAGCCAAACCCTCTCTGTGAGGGCAAGAGAGCACAGGTTCCCTCACCGAAACTCTGTAACAACTACCTTAATTGCTGGGATGGATGGGCAGTGGAGCAGGAATGCCCTCTTGGACTGCTGTTCTCTAATCAAGGATACTGTGACTATTCTGATAATGTGAACTGCGAGAGCAGGAAATTACGTAAGTATATTCATATTTCATGATTTTCACATAGCCTTACACAGGCAATGCACTCGAGATCGTGTGTAATGTTGCAGGTGTACGTAGGATAAGGTTATCCTAAGTAAGATTAACGTTTACCCGTACGGTTGCCTGTACGGTTTGATGCTAATGTTAGCAATATAAAGTGTCCTTACTGTAACGATTATCTTCTTCACTTACCTATGTATACACATTACTTGTTTTATAGGATAAGCCCTTATCTGAGGAGGCGGATCACCTAATGGTAAACAATCAGTTTTGTCCATGGACACCTGGAACACCACAAGCGTTACAATTACGTTACCGGCCATTTGTGGATTAGAAATTTGATTATTGTTGGGGATTCAGGGATTAGGGAGATTGGGAAACGAAAAAGGATAATTGGACCTCTGGTAACTTCACTCACATGACGAAACACAACGCAAGGGTTGTTTCGCGTCGGTTTTCTGTACCACTCCAGTCAAGCCGGCCTATTCGTGCCGAAGCATGGGTCTCCCACACTTAGAAATTACTTTCTTTCACTTATGCATGTTTAAAAAGAAATGTGTATGGTATGTATGGTCGTATGGACTATAGATAGAATATACAACTGTTTAAAATTCCGCTATCAAAACGTACTTTAGACATTTTACCTTCAGAAATACAGAAGTTTTTTCCCGGTAGTGGTTCACTGACCTATTGAGTAGTAGACAGTAACAGGTCAATTCTTACATCTTCAACTGCTGATGTAAGAGATGTCTAAGAATCTTGTTACATCAGTATCATAAATTCTTTGTTTAGCTGTCGCAAAATCCTGAAGACAACCATTGAATTCGGTATCTTAAATACTCACCTTTACAATCGCGCATCTTCAGAATTGTGAGATTATCTCTATTGAGGTATGCGGCTTTTATTAACTTCGTCAGTGCATCTATTAAGGATCTGTTAATTTTCCCCTCATTGGAGAATAAGTATCTAATATTACGACGAGCTTTAATGTTATTTTATCTTGGGCAAGACTGCTTTGCTGGCTGAGTGGTCGCAAGTGCGACTGCTAGGCAAGGGGTCTAGGGTTCGATTCCCGGATCAGGCAATGTATTACTAGGTTTTTACGAAATCTCAGTAGTAGCACGGAATCTGGAATTGTGCCTGGTAATATGGCAATACGCTCATCCTTTATAACATGGGACTCGTAACATAAATAATGAAAAGTGGGTTTACATTGCACAGTGGTATTAAGTGCTGTAATGTGCACCTTAGCCTACCCCTTCCTCCCATCTATGATATGTATCTTGGGTAGATTTACACAAGGTGAGTCCCAAATATTCGTATGAGAATATATGTAGAGGTATTATGACTTCAAATCCATTTACATTGGCTTTTTGGGTCTGCGCTGACTTGCATCGATTTTAGAATCAGTTACTGACCCTGTGTAACTAAAGACGGCTTTAGTTTTACACTTTAATCGAAATAACCATGATTAAGAAAAAGCTGGTCTCCTACACCAATCACATTTCAGACATGTTTACCTACACATAGGTACCTATTTATCACACACAAAAACTATTAACACATTTAGTTATGTGAACATTAGATACTTTGCCAACGGATATGTAAATATTATTATCGGTAGATGTCGTCAGACGTGGAAATGTCAGCCAAGTTATATAAAATGCTCAGTCGGGTCGTCTTCGTTACGACATCTTATACTTCTGACCCGGTAAACTGGTCACGCCTTTATAACCCCTTAATGCTCACATAGTACTTTGAACCCTATGCGCCTAAGTATAAGTGGTTTTATTGATCCAGGACTGTTTTATTTGAACCATTTTATCCTACCTTCTAATAAAAGTCGACTGCCGAATGGATGCGAATAGGAGATTCATTCGAACTCCTTTCTAGGTAATACTTAATAGATGTATTTTTTTCATAACTTATAGAAGTTATGAAAAAAAAATAAAAGATTTCAGTGATAGAAGAAACAAATACAGTTTCAATATGAACGATGAAATAATGATGAATAATAGGAAGTAATTATTTTTTGTGTAAAACTAAACAAAGATTTGTAAAAGATATAAGATTTATAAAACAATGTAGCTCTCATTACAATTAAGCGTAATTTGTATGAAATTTCCAGGCGAACAGCCCCCAACTCAACCACAATGCAAAAAGGACTTCGAAGCGTTTCGAAATGCTCTCGACTGTAACGAGTTCTTCGTTTGTGTTGGACGACAACCGGTGAAGTTTAAGTGTCCTGCTGACCTTTCATACAACCAGGTATATCCCATCCTTCATATTATAAGTACAAAAGAAAAGCGACCTTAAATCAATAAGGATAGTAGTTATAATAATTGAACTATTAACTGGTGTGGAAAAATATGATGATAAATCTTAATTTTAATTGCTTCCTTTTAGTAAAATTGTTTATGTACAGACCTACCCAATTAATTTAGTACTTTAAATTCGATTTCCAAATCGAGTTGCTCGGAATTCTCATTTATTTTCCTATCAGCAAAAATATTAATAACTTGATCGATATAAAAACAGAATATGAATATTCTAAAAGAAGTTGTATACTTACGTAAAAACGATATATATTTTTTTGTAATAAAAAGTGACGATTAATTAATTAGAATCGTGGAATTCTCCTAAACACTTGTTATTTTTACCTTCTTTTTTCAATAACAAAGTGACTCATCTCGAACTAAAAATACTACAAGCTTTTCAATATGGAAATTCTCAATGCAATATGCTCAGCTTAATATGGTTTTATTGCACTCTGCTGTATGCCTACGCAATTACTGCACAAACATTTATAATGTTTACTTTTCAACACTGTTTACTTATATGGTTAATTTTTCTATTGGAAAGCTCACTGAGTCATTAAGCATTTCATCCTCTAAATAAAATTTATCTTCATCTCCTTATTCAGTGATTTTAAGAGTAATTATAAAGTTTTTTTTTTATTTGGCTCTTACATTTTCTAGCATATGATATTTTTCTTATCGTAGCAACTTGGCGTCTGTGACTATCCAACACGAGTGGATTGTGCATCAACTGCTATCAACACTGAAGTCTTTGCTCCTCAATCAACTTCAATCGCACCAGCTGCACCAACTGCTGCACCATTTGCACCTCCTGCATCTGCTGCATCAACTGCCGCTCCACCTGCATCCTTTGCCTCACCTATTGTACCTACAGCAACATTTGCTCCACCATCAACACCCATCGTAGCTGCCGCACCTCCATCTTTAATTAAACCTGATGGAATAAAAACTGTGTTCTCTGAGAACTCCATAGTCAACACCCAAAGTGAGTCGGCTATTTTATAACTTCATTAGCACTGCCTTATTAATTTCAAACTTAAACATTTTATCGCCTATTTTCAACATCAATACAATTTACTAAGTTTTACTCAATCAAAAATTTATTACGATGTGAATGGAAAAAAGCTAATTAACGAATGTTCGAGTCTTGCCCAAATGATTCATTAAAATGTTAATAATTTTCGTTTTGTAACCTAAACATTGCGTTCAGTGCCTAATTACATTTAGAATGAACTAGTGTTGCATTTGTGTCGTTATAACAGTAATCGACTGTTATTCATCTTTTAATTAGTTACTCAATTAATTTAATTGAGTTATATAAATAATATTCTTCATATTTTACGCCAATTGTAATAAATATTTATTGGTTTTCCAGGTTGGACGTCCACCCACATAGCCATGTCTCGTCAAGACGCCATCCGCCAACTGCAGCTCGGCAACATCGCCAAAGCCGATATTTAATTACTCATTAATTGTAATTATTATAACTATAGGCTTTGCTACCTCTACTGCCATAACACCTACTTTTACATTAGTCTTGACAGGAGACAAAACAAGTCATGTACTTGTACCACTTTGACTAAAATATTGCAACACTAACAGGCCATGTTCAAATACATATCAATAAGTAGAATTGAGAAATTAATTGGTTATAAATCTAGTTCGGCCACAAGGTGTCTGCCTAGATTAATATTAATATCTTATTTAAGACTTGCTCTAACAGCAAATTGCATTTTAATTTATTGAAATTAATGATTACTTAATAAACTGTCTAATCATTTGCTCGGTTCATTATTCATTATTTTTCCTTGTCCATGACTTACAGTCTGCTTGATTTATAGTTCATAAAAGGTTAGCTACTTTGAAAATAAAAATAATATTTGTATAAAAATATGATTTATTTACAAAATATTAAAATATAAGTTCGCTTAACTTAACTTACATAAGTGTTTATGACTAAGAACATAGATTTCGACACAGCACCGACACATTGTGTTGGTACCATGTCAAGGTTTTTTGAAGATTTCCAAAAATTTGGCAACAATAATTGTTTTAGACACAAAACAGACCAAAATATTAAGTGGGCTCGATTCACTTTCGGAGTCCATGGATAAGAGATACTCGAGCGCCTCTTCAGACAGACAAAACCTTTCATGGAGCACTAGAACCACTTAGGGGAAGTGATCCCCACACAGTTGGAGTTAAAGTGAGATAATTTGATAATGAATTGATTGTCAATCATCCTGTTCGATGTTTTGCAATCAACGTGTCACTACAGCGCATACAAACCCTTACAATAATTTATGACTCTGAAGAGGCCGTTTGTTTATTTGTTTAGATCAAATGGAAGGGGTTTAGCTTCAGTCTGTCCTTCGAGCCGCTCCTTGACATTCAGAATCCCAATTTCTTCAACGCTTTGAGGTCGACGTCACCGTAGTAATCCTCGCTGTAATATTATCATTTTATGAATCAACTACTTTTGTTTTATTGTTAACTGTATGTTTGGAGATATGGTCTCTATCTCCCTTCATTGTTTTAATAGCATTATTATTGGTTTGATTTTAATGTTTAGATACTTCGTGTATTATATTATCAAATACACTTTCAGTTCCTTTAATAGAATCATCATTAATTTAATTCAATATAGAATGTCTATGTTCATGATAAATATTAAGGCAAATAAAGATAATTGTTGTATTATCTTTAGAAAACTGTGATTGAACTTTTAGAACTGACAAATGCATGTGAGGCATGTCTGATATGATTTCTTTTATGTGTTGAGAAAGTCAGAAAGACTCATGTCCTTTAAACCAAGAATAGAATTTAGAATATGATATATAATGAGTTTACTTACACAAGGGCACACCTTATAATGTATTGGTATCAACGTTAAGTAACAATTAACGTACCTGGATACCCAAGGAAGACGGTTCGCTGTTACAGTCAGTAAAATAAAATTAGACAGAAGAAAATTACAAATAGAACCAAGAAAATATTAATATTATTAGAATAGTGAATGCAATTAATGAAATAGAAAACAGTGAAGTGGAAATGTTAGGAAACGGTGCTAAAGTGCATCACTACACAGGTAATTAATACAACAGAGAGTAATTTTTATAAATTTTTGTTTATTTTATCACTAAAAATAAAACTTAAGTATTACAGTTTCTATCAAACAACAACACTCAGTCGCAGCGAAGTAATTCAGTACAATAATATATTTACAAGGTCATGGTATACAAACGGATACAATGCTTTATCGATGTCCTCGAGGATTTTAAACAGAACTACGTTGTCATAAATGCCAAACAACTCTTTTAAACGCTCGAGTTGTTTATTGTGCAAACTTTATACAGGCTCTAATAACTGGTATCGATATAATTATGTTGAAAGGACACTATAAATACTAAGGTATAATGTAAAATAATAAATATATCTATCGCTGTATGGTTTTACTAATTTCCTAACGTGCCTCAATGAAACTGTTCGAAGAAGCTACAACGAGAAGTATTTGGCAACTAGAAGTGATACATATCAACTGTAGCTCACTCACTATTAATCGAATATTTTTGAACCTGGAACACGATCTCCACACACCATGAGCAACGGGTTTTTTTTACAAAGCTAATGCATCTGTATTCAGCCAAACATGTCATATTTCAGAGGTTGCTCGTAGTGCGCGAAGAGTATTGGTTTATAGTTAACTATGTGAGTATTAAAAGGTTATAGGGTGGGGAATTTTATTTAGTTCTCCTTTTGGGGGCGGGGTTTGAGCTGCTTGGGCGTGTTGCGGGTCTGGCCGTCTTGCTGGAGGCCGGCGAGCAGCTCGCTCTTGCGGATCGTCTTCAGATCCAGATCCCCGTAGTAGTCCTCGCTGAAAATGTACGCGAACCTTACTGCCTGCCTCGTCTACTAGCTAACCTTAACTCTATGTCTTATTGCCTACCGACGGCGAGTGACTTAACATTAAACATACTCGTAAATGGCTATCTCAATTTCTAGCAACTTTTACTACACGAGTGGTAACTGGCTGCGAGAATTGTGTAATGTAATCTTGTACACAGTCGGCGTTAAAGAGTGAACCGCCTTGAAACGGCGACACGAATGATATCCGCTCGCTTTTCCAACTAGCATTATCTAACGTTTGTTTTTCTTGACCATTATGTGGTCCGGAGCTCTCGCAAAAACTTTTGAAATCGACACGTTTCTCGACCTTCGTTTAATGTGGTTACATCGTGACCGGCGCAAGCGCATCGCAGTATCGATCTGTTTACGATTGTTCGACGTTCACAGACCATGAACCGGATACAAAGATTTTGAAAGTTTTCTTGTTGCTTCAATTAGAGAACACTTTAGTTCCAAGATAAATAATGAATGATATCTTGTACAAGCGCACGTAGAACTGATAAGTTGTTGAAATAATTAAACGTACGCTATACTTTCATAAATGACAACTGGTTACGTTCGAGCGCTAAGAGTTAAAAAAAACCTCATAACTATTTCATGATTGCATGTCTGCGCCAGTCACCGGCATTCCTTTGAACATTTCCTCTTTATGAAAGGCATTGATAATTCAACCTTTGTGTTATACTCGAACAGTTACGGTTGATACGTTGTCTGTGTAAAACAACGGTCATTACCATACACACTCCGTTATGTACCGGTCGGCATTGACCACGGTCGTCTGCGCATGACACGACGGTGAGCGCACTATTTTGCTCTAAGTCATGCTAATTTCGAAGTGTCCTAAATGTCGCAAGCGTGCAAGGCTCCGAACCGCATAGTTGCGGCCAGCTATTCAGGTGGGCGAGCTTTACTACGTATCCACCTATGTCTACCTACACAACATCTGTACAATGCTGATCTATTCGTGTATAATAAAGCTTTGGCAACACATAGTGCAACCGATCTGTGTTGGCATTTGTTTCATTATTTATGTGCAAGAAGAGTTGTTAGTCACAAGGACGACATTGGTTGTGTGGAAGTGGTTACAGGGTCTTAGGGTTTGGGACACCAAGAATATCGTCATACCAGATTAATGTGTTGTGGGGATACCCATTCAATATTAGTCATTCGGTCAAGAATTTCATGATCATTAGGATATTTTCTTGGTGTCACATGATTAGAGTAGGTACCAGATGTTAATGTACCACACAAGACGCTGAACACCACAGAACCAGTATTCAACCAGTGAGTAGAAGAGTCCTATGGTGCGTTCAAGCTGCCTGTCATATGTGCTTTACTTGAACGGTGTGGATAAGACATCCGCATTCAGTCGTGCAGTTATTATTAACAAGAGTTCCTTGAAACATGAGTCATGAAAAGTTCAGCTGCATACGATGTTGAAATGCGCATGTCCTATGAATGTGGTGTGTATGCAATATGTACACGAGATTTTAGAAAGGCAACTCACCATCCGGGAACATCTTCAGGGTCTTCGCAGTTGCCGGTGCCGTCAGCATCACCGATCTTGAACACGGTACCGATGGGGCATCCGTACTCACGGGCGACTCCCTCCAAGCAGATGTAGTATTTACGGCAGTCTTCGGGGTGGGCGTGACGGCTGAAGGAGCCAGCGTTGGACACCTCACCGGGAGCGGGGCAAGAGAAACCGTTCGCTACTTCTGGGAAACACCAAACGAGGTTACGTGAGCGAGAGTGCGGAAGGCGAAACCGAAATGCAGCAGCGACAGCGGTGGTGAAGTTGAAATATAGTCACTGGAATAGTTTGTGTGCAAAGATTCCATGTGATTCAGATATAGGTACCCTGTTTACCATTTCACCAGAAATGAAATTTCATTTTATTCGTATAATATTTGCTTTAAATAATCAAACAAAAATGTTTGAGCTTGAATTGCATTTTCAAGGTTTGAAGATATGCGGCCACTAACTGTCATTTATACAAATCATCGACCACAAAACGATAGCAGCTCAACCGCAAATTAATAAGGGTGCTTTAAAGATTTTATTACTGTTTACACGTTCGAAGGTTACGTACCCTCGTTCTTGCACTCGGGGACCTGGTCAGCCCACATGCACACACGGGATTCTCTGTCGTAAGCGAGTCCAGGGCTGCACTGGTAGCGGGAAGCCTCTCCATTCCAGCAGTTCCAGAAGACGTCACATTTGGCCTCATCAGGGAAGATACCGTACAGCCTCTGGCAGTGAGGGGTTGAGATCGGAGGCTCTGTAGAACAAAACGAAATATGACGAAAACTGACTCAATAACACTTCTAATCTATCTGGCATATATGACAAAAACTCTTTGTTCGGTCAAATTAATGTTTTGTTCAATCATCCATAAATAACAGTGTAACAAAAAACTCCTGCATCAAAACATTCTTGGTTCTCCGAAATGTCACTCCGTTTTAAGGATAATTGGCTATCAATCATCGTTCAACAAAAAGCTTTCAAACTTCATTTCCATAAAAAGTCCATCAGAGTTTGGCAAAAAATCTACCTACTCGAATAAAATTTTACATAGTGGCTCTAGTTCAAGGTAAGCAAACTTGATATGTTATTTATATAAACATTTGCATAAAATTGATATTTGGATATCGGATGATGTGTAGATTATTTCGTACATTTATTATATCGATAGGTATGCCTCCATGGTGTGAATTGGCCTAGTGACATTTACGATATCCTGGTTGAGATTGGAATTCTGAATAATAATCCTTATGTCACACGTATGTGTGATTATGTTAATCCAACGACCTTGACCGTTTCCTCTAGCGAAAAAAAGATTGTTGCTAACTAGAATTCCTTTCGATTTTTATAAGACGGGTTTTCAAACTGATGACGAACAAAATCGTGTTTGGTAAAATCGAATGATGTTTTTTGTTCAAGTTGGTAGGTATTGTAGTTTCGGTCTTCATTTTTTGCTTTGAAATCGAAAACATTCTAATGGAACACTTTCGATAATGTCAAAATATTATTAGATTTTTTCTTAAAGATTCAGGTAATATGTTGTACAAAACCAAGCTTACCAAGCTGTGTCCTCTCGCCGCACTCAACGTTGTGGAGGTAGTCGCAGTTCTCAGTCAAGTATTTGGAGTCAGTAGCATCGAAGGCAAGACCGTTGCCGCAAGTCTTAAGTTCAGCCACGCCGTTGTCACACTTCCAGTACTTGTCACAAGAGATGTGGTGAGGGTAGAATCCGAAGTCATCGGGACACTTGAAGGTCTCCTGTCCGACCGCTGCAAAGAAAACATAGTAGTTGATGATAACAGAGACTATCTTTTGTTGAAAGCCAGGACAGAATAACAAGCCTGTTCATAAAGTTATGAATAATCTATAGGCCACCTTGGACTCTATTTTCAAAACTATGTATGCATAACAATTTGACAAAATGCCAATATTGGCAACAGCGGTGGAGTAACGACACATCACAATGTTTGAATTTTAATGAAATTACAAAATGTTCGCCAGGGGGTTTGCTAAATAACGATTATGGTATGCGAACGGTGTCGACACACACCGGTCTCGGGCAGGGCCGCTCTTTCTCCGAGGAACGCAAGGGGCCCTAATGAGGCAACTACTGCGCAAACTACGGCAACTGTTTAACACGTGTTGTCTTTGTTTGTTGATACCTCAGTAACCCCGTTTCCAGCAATCATAATTAGCTAAACAGCTATTACAAATCTTACACAAACATTACCGTTTGCGGTTCATTTTTGGCGCGCGGAAATATTTATTAATGGTAATTGAATGTGAGAAATGTAAGTCATTGATGTTTCACTGTTTGAATGCGGTTTAAATTACCTCAGGAGTTGTATACGTAATTTATGTTTACCGCGTTAACACCTTGTTTGCGGACGCTTCCACGTACCGAAGTTATGTCACGTTATGTCACAACATGTGTGCCACCTGTACCGGTCGACATTTGCTAGAAGAAAGCCTTCATCCGCACAATTTTGTAAGACATTACCGACATCGCCAACATCTTCCATTATTTACAAGTGCATTAACTCAACGAATCGCAAAGGGTCCGGTGTGCACCGAGTCGATTTCAAATCTTAGAAATTGGTCTAACAACTTTCGCGACCGGTTACTAACTTCCCATTTACTAGAAAACTGATACAGGATACAATGCCTACGCTAAACGCAAAGCTAAGTTTCTTTACGATACTTTCCCATATTTGTTTTACTATTATTGCCCATTAAATAGTAAATTACAAAATGTTAAAACACGCGTTGTGATGAAAACAATACTAATTGCTTTACGTAATCAATAGGAACGTATAGATATTTAGGCTGCCCTGCTCTACTGCATGCAAGAGGTGACCACACTTCAGTTCCTTATTTACCAGAAGCAATCAAGTTGTTATCGATAAGCATCGATTATCAAACTCAACAATCTGTATCGATTGGCAACATTATAAAAATAGTGATTGTCCATCGCTTTATAACTAGTTTCGATCTGTTTTTAATCGATAACCTTGAGTGGGATTGTTACTAAAAAGCGATTATACTCATCTGCATAATGGTTCGCAAACAACTTTTCTTATTAAAATCAAACGTTAAATCGAGGTGAACCAGAGTCGCATGCCTGGCATACTTGGTCGCAAGATTTGTAAGCACAGTGGTTCAAATGTGGAACGGTTTCGATATAATTGAAAATTCGGATCACCGCGTCTTTGGGTCGCGTTATGCTTGTTATACGCCAATTACATCTGCTAATTGGCAGATGACTGGGGTTTTAATCGCTCATTAGGTTTTTGGAGCGAGCGAGCATTGTAACAATGAGGTGATGATTGCACATGTCAAACATTAGTTCATTTATTGTGTTGGAACTAAGTGGATTTCACACGATGTTCGAGATTTTATTTAATTATTCTGAGGGGGTACAATCGTGCTCCTGTATAGTGTTGCAGTTTTTGCTAGTAAATGATTTCATAGTTTATAGAACTAGGATAAATTTTTTTCCTTAGAATCCGGCATTTTTCTGGCTACATCTAGTTATTCAATCGTAGTAGTACTATTAGGAGTGAGTTCCACTAGACGGGCTTTGCAATTGAAGTACTTATATTTTTACTTTTCTTTTAATTTATTCTTAAAATAACAGCTGTTATTCAAACAATTTTAACAAATAGTGACGTATTAGTGTCACCGGTAACCGGGCCACGTGTGCACTGAGCCGGGTGCGTTGCGCAATGCCCGGGCGACACCGCAGCCTGCGCACGCGCATGACATAATTATTGATCTGCCCAGTGGCGATGCTGCCTTGTCATAACGTATTATATAACAGTACTACGGACTGTGTTTTATTATGACATCATTTTTTGTTGTATTATGCACATTACACCTGTTGTATGATTTTGATATCAAAAGTAATATTGATAACATTTTCAATGAAACTTAAATAAATAAATCCCTATATTATCAACTGAGACTTAAAGTGATATAAGAATTTATCGACTATAATTGCCTACAACTACAAAAAACGAATCTCAGCGGTCGTAAAATTACGGTAGAATGTAATAAAAAAACAATTACATTGCTGTCCAACCATGTTTTCTAACCTACAATGAACCAACCAAACTTTCTGGTATTATCATAATTTTTACGTTACACATTGTGTTAAAACAATGTACAATTGTAGACATAACCATAATAAATCATGACAGTGAGAAATATGTCTACAAAAAAGGCCTATTGTGACTACTGTGCACATATTACATAAATATGACACAATTATTACAAAGGTCATGTAATACATTAAGTAATACAGTGAAAGCCACAAAAATTGACCCAGAGGCAAGAAGTGGGTGGAACTTTCGATTTCGATGCGCCTGCGCTGCGTCTGTAGTTGAGTAATCTCACTCACGCCTGACCTTTATCATGTGGGCCGTTGAATGTATCAAATAAATTAGCTCACGTTTATTTGCATACATTTAAATGTCTCATTTTCATATGAAATGATTTAGTACTAAGGTTTAATAGAAAGAAACTGAACTCTTCTGCTGGTGCCTTCAAAGTAAAATAGTCATAAATCTTATATTAAAAAAAAACAATACAAGAACCATAACCCTAAAAAAGGTCCAACATAAATAAAATACAGGCCATCAAACCAGACGTTCTAATTTGAAAAGCGAACGCGGCTCATTGGTGTTTTAAAAAGAAATGATTACTGACACATGACAGGTCTAATCTGACGTAATACGTTATTAGATAACGGCTATTGTCAGACGGTGAAAGTTCGTAAGCTCAATAGTCGTGTAATTACTATAATGGAAGTATTTTTACAGACAAGAAGCAATTATGTACAAGATATTAAACATAATCGTTTTTAATTCATATCTGACGTGGAATATAATCAGTTATATTCAATCATAATGCTTTATCTTGGATAGTTTATGCTGTAATAGCGTTTTATGGACGTTTTACTTTTTGGTTATTGTTTATTGTGTACAATTTCCACACTTACATGTCATAAAACAATTAATGGTTCTGTTTAATTGATATAATGCAATGCAATGTATTGCTTAGTTACCCTATCCTATTCTAAACTAATGAGCTATACAAATTCACGCCGTACCCAAGAGGCTGGGCGTGCGCCTGCGCAGGTGTCGTCGCGTAACCGTTACGTAACCACTAATTCTATTTCGAGCCACTCTTGCGCATCTAAAGGGTAGAGTTATAAAAGCTAGTGGCACTTGCAAAATTATATTAGCCTAATCAATGAAGACATGTTCCATCTGTAGATGTATTAAAACGAAAGATGAAGACATTTAAGTCTTTGCATACTAATGTTCCTTTAAATTAAACATAATTTCACGTGAAACCACTGACTTGCTAATTAAACAAAAACAAATAAACCATAAACACCAAAAAGGTTTCATTCAACTATAATTTTTGAAATACGAAGCCTGTACCTGGCCGAAAATGTACACGCGGACTGAGTATGGACATTATGGTGATGTCAATGGATTTAAAAAAAGAACCAACAGTACAATACATAGGGCTAACAAGACACTATTTATATCTTCGGTCGAAGGACAGACAATCACCGGCCTGTAGCTAAGTATCGAGTCGGTAAGGCTAAGTGACTCGTAGGCGATTGAAATTACAAGTAAGTACACTAAACATTTTGTTGATTTAACGCGGTGGAGAATCGAATATAATGGGTAATCGATTGTAAATATAGATAAGTTGTTAATCGATTTATTTTTATTTGTTAAATCGATTTGGAAGTTGAATTGAGATGGTTTTAAAACTATATTTGGCAGGGACGCTTAAATGAAAAACGGATAGGAATGCGGGAATGTCGATATGGGGATTATAAAATTTCTTGTTAGTATGATTTAAATTAAAGTGTAATGAAATTCATCGTTGCTTCGTCTATCGTTGGATAAAAGGTGAAGGATGATTGACAAGTTTTTTTTTAAGAACCGCGATTCATTGTATTTTAGGATGGGAACAGACAGGACACAAGGTATTGTTCAGTTAAACGTACAGCTATGAGATATCATTGTCGGCGGTGTATTTTAGCCTAAGAACATAGTTTCCGGTGCATTGTTTCGGTGCAAGATTGTTAATTATTCTACTAATTTCCGGTCAAATGACCTCTTTGGTTATTATTATTTTGATTTTTCGTAACCTTTGAGTTATCTTGACAAGTTGGGGTCGTTGGTTTTGACAATGGTTTTACCGTGTCATATGAGTTTAAAAGTTTAACTATACGGTGAGTCTATAATCTTTCATTCTTTGTAACTTGTAACAAAGAGGTGAAGGTTGAGGTTTGTTTTGTTGTTTAAACAACTTGGATTAGAATAAGATACTAATCTAGACGTCGTATTATAACATAACATCAAGCCTTTTATCCCAGAGGTGTACATTACGGCACTTATTGCCAGTGTACAATGTAACACCTATTTTCACTATTTATGTTATGAGACCCATGTAAGGGGTCTTGCAATGCATTCTGTGTAACTACTGGGTTTTTTTAATATCCAGTAATACTTTGCCCGACCCGGGAATTGAACCCGAGACCCTGCGAGTCGCACTTGCGACCACTCGGCCAACGAGACAGTCAATTATCTACATTCGTATTATCAAGAGTATAATTTACGATACTTGTTCGACATCAGAAGTACGAATACTGAAATTAACTGTTGTCTGAAGAGGATTTAAGTTCACCCTTATATGCAATACAATATATTAATATTTTTGAAAATTGCAAATTACATTGAAATATCATATCAGTTTAATAATTTAACAAATTATTCAATACGATTTAACAAACGATTTCATATTACTATGCGAAACATGCTATTATTACTCAATTGCAATTATCGCATTGTATCAGAGAGAGTAACCTAATTAAACAATTATCAGTTAATATCCATATTTAGCGAACATGCGATACACGATAGATACTTAATAGTAAAACTATTAATAACATAGCATGTTTTAATTGCAGGAGGAGGTAGGCAGAGATGGGTATGGGGCATACAATGTAACGCTCACTTTTTACTAGCTATGCTATGAGTCCCATGTAATAGGGGGTAAGCCTATTGTCATATACTGGGTATGGCTTCAGACTTTGTACTGCTACTTATAGGAATACTTAATGCTTTGCTCAACCCAGGGATCCGTAAGAATCTTAGCGGTATTCACAGTTTCAAAAACTAAAAACAACTGTAACGTAAAGCAACATTTGGTAAAAAGAATCTAATTTATTCATTCTTGTTTGTTTTTCATACCTCATTCTAATTTTACTCTGAAACACGTTACGAAAACTCCAATTAGGCAAAGCTTCTCAGACAGTATTGAGCGTCTAAAATTACCGCCTTTTGTGTATATTTATTTAAATTGTTTTTTGAAATATTACTCCCAAGGTAGTACTGACAATAGATTATGAAGGAAAGCCGTTGTTTTTGCTTGCGGCAATATTGTGTTTTCTCATCAAAGCTTAGACAGTATTTTTAAATGGCTGAAGACTTTGGAGAATGGTTTTGACGCCATTGTGATTTTTATTATCTTGGATTTACTTTTATAAACATCAATGAGTCTGTGTTACTAATTGAATTGAATTCTGAAATTTAAACTTCGTATTTTGCTGTGCCGAACAGGGTCCATAATTATGTCCTAGCTTTAAGCCAAAGTAACATCTTAAGAAACATTATGGAATGCAAATAAAGACATGAATATGGTTATTCAAATGAAAGATAATCATCAGATTATCTCATTTTCAGTCAACTGAACTATTATTATAAACCTCTTGTATTATTATATTATATTTTATCAAAATACAAACCTATTAATGTATGTTACAGATAAACGTTATAGGTTTTCTAATCATTAGATTGTGTCTATCACAGTTTATGCGCACTCAAGCAGTTGCTTGAGTAGTAGAAAATACAGTTGTATTTTCTCCGTGTTTTCATTGCTCTCGTGAAATCTGCGCACGCATAGCATGGCTCGATAATCAAATACCTTCACGCTTGCAATAATAACATTATGAATATTTGATAGCGTGGCTGACAATCATTAAAGTTAGTTTTAAGTAGTGCTAAGGTAACTCGGCCATTGCACATTTTTATTGGTATTCACTTAGATACAATATCAACTTTAATCTTTTAAGCAATTAGAAAACAAGCACGCATCGTTCAAAACTGTTCTATTTTTAATCAAAGAAAAAGTTAAAGAAAAATATCGGCGCTTGAGCAACTGATCGCGTGGTCCGTGAGAACTGGGTACGTGTTAGAAATTCTAACAATGGTGAATTCCACAAACGAGTCATAAGTAACTTCAGAGTGAAAACTTGAACATCCTTTGTAAGAACATGAGTTTTATATTAATGATACTATTTAAAACCTCTATTTAAAAAGTATTACATAAAATATATGTTTTTGTGAAAAAATCTAAATTACACTGTATGGTTATCAAGATTAATATTGTGTACCAAATATTTGATCAATATGTCGTAAGTATGAGAATAAAACCAAATATCTGATCAATATTCTGTTAGGAAGGGGATAAAGCAACTACTAAATTTGATGAAATAAATGATGATGAAAACCTTTTAAAAATGGAAATGGCTTCTATCTCAAGACATAATATTTTCTAATAAATAAAGCGCGTAATATCAAAGATGAAGTCTCTTCTTGCAATAATTTGAAAGGGTATATCTGTTACGTTATGATCTTAAGGCAGAGGTTAAATGGCAATGAAAAGTCAAGGAGGTCCTATCAAATAGTTTGTATCGAAGGAATTTGAGAGGTAACGATGACATGCAGGCTGAAAATAGGTTGATGTAATAGTATTATTTAAAAAAGATATTTTCAAATACAGAACATAAAAAGAAGAACTCAAAAAAGCTACTTTCTAAATAGGTACTATCGTCTCATTTTGAAAAAGTAACCCAAAATATCATGCCGAAAATAAAAAGATACCTACTACTAATCTTATATGTTCTAAGTCCTAAGTCTGTAATTTAAACAGCGGGTCTATTCATTCACTTATTAAACTTCAATGACAATTGATTATTATTTTTCAATTCAATTCGATTATATTATGTGCGTAGCTACTGTCACAACTCGGTGTCCTCTATTTGGTTCGAGGAAGTGAGTGCTATTCAAGTTTACGGAAGTCCATAATGTAAAGGAAGTCAGGATATTATAGGGACACTCAATTAGATGAATAATAAATTCAATTTCATTAATCGATCATTGCAGAATGCTAAATAAATAGCACCAAAAAGATTGTATACGCATTTACAATTTTACTGGCCACTTCTTTATTTTTTAAATATCGAATTCTATTTTTGAATGAAAAAAGGAAGATCATGTTTCTTGGTATACGCAAAGAAAAGTTAAGAATGACTCGATTGAATTAATTCTGGAATTCAGTAATTATGTAAACTCAGTTAACTTTAAGAACCAACTTTCGATAAATAATAATACAGTACTTTAACACGTGATACCCATTAATCCAATTCCAATGGCTTTAAGTAGTACAGATACATTATCTATGTCATAACTTGACATCAGTGGGTGTGAGAGTTGCGAAAAATGCTAATCAGTCAATTTTGATTGGGCAACACCACTATGTATAGAATAATATACCGGTAAAAGGATTGCAACATTTCTCTAAGGTCACTGAATTTCTTCGCTTAGAAACAATGATGTAACCTCTTTATGTGCAAAACATTTTATGCATCAATTGAAGTAATGCAATTTATTCATCATTGTCCATAAACGATCATCGTTTGACCGAGTGAAAGCCTCTTCAATCGAAGCTCACGATTGAAGCTTTCAAATAAATCGATACTCCAAACGACCGAGCAATAGTTTTAATAAACAATTATTATGAAAACTCGAGAAACCGCTTTCTCGTTGGATGCAGTCGATAACTGTGCACACTGTACATGTTCGCTTGAAACCCACCAGTTCTATATAACATTATATTACTCAAACTTTCTGTACTATTACGGTATGAGGTCATTGACATGTGCATAAAAACGAATAGTGCCACTAGAAATGGGGCTGATAGACGACGCAATAAGACCTAGTTCACACTATTGTGTGGCGTTATGTGATTAATTACATCAATGTATTACAAGCCCCATTGTTCCATAAAGATGTCAGAATGTCATATTACTAGATTAATTGCTGATGACATTTCGTAGTTTTGGGAAATACCAGACCTACGGTGTTTCAGAGGAGTGCACACTGGTAAGTTGCAAGTTGAACACAATTGCAATAATAAACAAGCAATAGTGATATGATCAGTCCGTGTGTCACTGGGCTAAGTCATTGTCGTTACACCACATCGCTGGCCGCAATCTATCTGTTCTCAACACTTGTTGCGCTCGCGCAGTTGCAACGCTTAAGTGTGGAAACTGTATCGATAACACTTCAACTGCTTTCGCGTTGTTACGCCAATTACATTTTTATCGATACATGAGAGTAAGCACATCTAGATAGTTCGGTCGGCACTGGACACGGGTATCGGGCGGTGAGGTCGCGGCGCACCCTAAATATTTCAAATGTTACGTACCCACGCCGAGGGCGGCTGCTAGCACTATTAAACACCGTGAATTCATGATTAAACTGTAAGTCTTTGCACAAGTGAAGTGGACACTGTAACGTTCAAGCACACACTGCGAGCGGGTGAATGGGCGGTTGAGGCTTTTATATCGGGTAGGCGTACGAGTCGCAGCGACGGTGAAAAGCGTCGCCGGCGCCCGCGCAGGCCCCGCGCGCGCCCGCCTCACTCCCGCGGGGTGCGCACCCCCGCGACACTGTCAACATTCGCACATCATCATCACTCCGCAACAACATGCTGCTCGAAATATTTACCATAGTTCTTACATTACTCGTCTCGGCACTTCTTTGACAAAAATGTGACATAGGGAAAATTGTGATCATTTTGTTGACAATTTTGTCCTACATAGGTATATTTATGAACTAAGTTAGTACTATATAGGGTTAATACAACTGAAACAGTTACTCATCATCGCACATGTTAAGCAATCGTTCGCTTGTTTTATTATTTTTATGTTCGAAGAGTATTAGGACACGATTATGTATTTCTGTAACCATATTGCCAAACCTATGTCTAAATACTTGTCTTGATCAATATGTAGAACATCTTTTATTAATGTTGAATTAATTTTGCTTGTTAAGGAATATGTGATAAATAATTCACTACAACCTTTTTGATTCTTAGATATATTAAAACTTTTAAATTGCATACGTCTGTATAGTTCCTATAGTTCTATATCAAGATTTACACTAGGTTCTACAGATGTTTTTTTTATAATATTAAATATCCTTTATCTTTAGTATGTTTTTATGGGATCAGCCGGTAAGCGAACAGCCGGATCACCTGATGGTAAGCAATCGGCGTCACCCATGGACACCTGGAACACCAGAGGCGTTACAAGTATTAGAAATTTGAACATTGTTGGGGATTAGGGACATTGGGGAAGGGGGGTAATTGGACCTCCATAATCGATACTTGTATTCTTTATCCTATTTATTTATTTAACTTTTAAAGATGAAAAGATAATAACTTTTTTTAGTGATAATTAGTTTTTATTGAGACAACCATCTTAACCCTTCCTTATAATAGTTTTGGCGTACTATTATTATTTGACACCTCCAAGAAGGTCAAAGGAAATGTACCACTTTACATTATTTACCTAAGTACATACATAATACGTGTATTTATTATTCATTAGGTAAGTAAATATTAGAATACGTTTAAAACCTATTATGTCAAAATGACTCAAGATCATGCAAGGAAACTTAAAACATCTTAGGTTTGTTTCAAATGAAATCAAATTTTATTTACTAGAAAAATGGTATATTACAGAAAGTACTATATTTTTGAGAGACATTAAACCAGGTAGGCATGCAACTCACTCCTCTGTGCATCTTGAGGTGGAGCCTGGCAAGGCAGGCCGCCACGAGTTCGGGGGCTGCGGATGAAAGTGACTCCCGCACCCTCGTACCCACGTGTGAGACGGGACACCGGAGTGGGTTTTAGTCAGTAAGAGTCTGACAGTCCCTTTCGTCCTCCCCAGGCGAGGGGGCTCCATGAGGATTTCCCACCTTGGGGTTAAAAAAAACAAATATTTAATGTCATTTTTGCTTAGGTTATAAATTAAAATGATAAATGTCATAAATTAATTATTTAATGTAATAATATCATAATATTTAATGGACCATGCTCCCTCTACTGGTCAGTTTCTATTTTTACATACATCACGCCTTTTATCCCCGAAGGGGTAGGTGTACAGTGGAACGCCCACTTTTCACTATTTATGTTATGAGTCCCATGTAATAGGGGGTGAGCCTATTGCCATTTACCGGGCACAATTCCAGACTCCGTGTTAATACTGAGATTGTTTTAATAACCAAGTAATAGTTTGCTCGACCCGGGAATCGAACCCGAGACCACTCGCCCGGCAGTTGCACTTGCGACCACTCGGCCAATGAGGCAGGCAGTTTATTTATTTGTATATAATACATATTATGGTAATATATGGAATTATACATATATAGGTATATGGTAATCAATAATAAATAATAATGAAATTGTAATTTTAAATTAGAATGCCTATACCAATAGCCAATTATTTTTTTTGTACCTTCTTATCCATAACCAGCCTATGTTTTATGTCAGAGGTCATCCAATCATAGTCGTACATCCTTTTATATACAATTTTTACGACTGATTATATTATGATATTGTTAACAATAGGGGCTCGTGCTATATTTGAAACATAATATTATAGATTATACTTAGGTATAGGATAACATCTTTGTTTCTAGATGTGTTATTAAAACAGATATTCTCCGAGTGTCCTATTAGTTACAAGGAAAATACTAAGTTAATTCATGTTATACGAATGACATAATTATGTGCCTAATTAATTGCTCTGTGTCTAAAAGAGATGAAAAAATTAGACATTTTTCCATAGTAATGATTTTGATATGTATTTAAAAAAACATGTTTTTAATAATTTGATAATGAAACTATGTTTTTAAGTGGACCTTTAATGTCTTAAATAAATGATTATTATTTTTATACTGTAACTTTCGTGAGACATACTAAAAATAATTATTATGTTTTCGGCTTACTCACGTAACTGTTTGAGACTCATGTTCATGGCTCATGTTCATGAGCAGCATTCAGTGACCCGCGAATAAATATGACCCTCCAGCATGGCTTGAAACTAGTCGAGCTCCTTGTCAAACAGAGAATTGAAAAAGCCGAAAACATAATAATGATTATTATTATTAATGGACTCCCTAGTATTTTCTATTTGATGCATTTTTACAAAATCAAACTTACGGAACACAAAAATATATTCCGTGTGGGTATCAAACCCGTTACACATTGCCCAGTTATAAGGCCACCGTAGGAGTAACATCTATACACAACTTTTCTTTTTTTTTCATTGTTTACTATTTTAGTGACTTCTCAATTATCATCATCAATTCCGTCAGACCACCCAACCGTATCATGTAAATACAACAATTAAAACGATACAAAATCTAGACAAAGTCATAAACAAAAGCTAGTACTCATAGCTCACATAGTAGATATAGTAAAACAATAGTTTGTAATTTTACAGACGACTGATAACGAAGGTCAGGTCGCAAGGTTCGGAGACAAGCATCTCTCATTGAACTCCATACGTATATAAATTACCGAGATTTTGTATTTTCATTCAGTTGTACCGTAAAATGGAGTGGATAGGGATTGAGAGGTGAAATAAGATAGAAGAGGCGTGAATAAATATTGGACATATCTTCACAGTATCGATTCGCTCCTTTCCTGTCCCTAGTATAAAGAGACGTAGTAATGATTTTGATATGTATGTTTTGGAAAAAACTATGTTTTAATGGACACCCTAGTATTTTCTCTTGGATGCATTTTTACAAATTCAAGCCTATTCACCTCTCGATCTCTATTCGCCTCATTTTACCGTGACGTAGAGGTTTCAATAATGCAACCCCAGATGTAATACCTATATGCCATTCATAATTTTCAATAAACTACATTTTAAAAATCGACTTCAACCTCTTTCTTTGTAGTCAGTTAATAAACTAAAATCGTTTCCAAGTGTAACAAATAATTCTCTGAAAACACGGACAAATTAACATACATATAGGTCAAACTGCGAACCTCCTTCTTCTTTTGAAGTCGGTTAAATTATGGGGTCTTCATATTTTCATTCAATTGTACGTAGTAGTATTGTATTGAAAATATATGCCAAAACAATAATATTATGTTAGTATTAAATCGTGAATGAAACATAGATTAATAAGATAGTCGACCAATCAGCTGTTACCTTTCACAGTTTAAATTGCCAAATAATGGAAACATAACAAAACATAACCCCTTTAAATGCACTAAGAAAAGGCAGACTTTCACTGTAGAATCCAATTTTCGAAAAACCGAAAGCACCCTTCTAGTATCCCAGTAAATATTATAGTACCCAATCCGTGAATGGAGACCGAAACCTCAAGCTCTAGTTGCATCTATGCACTAATACCGACGAGGCAGTCTCAAACTTATTCTGTTGATCTTTCAAATTATTTACGCTTTTAACCTTGTCTTTTTTATGGAAAAAGCCGATAAACGACCAGAAGGATTACCTGATGGTGACACGGACACCTGAAACACCAAAGGCTTTACAAGTGCGTTACCGGCCTTATGGGGATTAGGAACTTGAGGGTTGTTGGGGATTCGGGAATTTGAGAGATTATGAATTATTTAGACTACCTATACATAATTGTTTTCTAATATTCGATTATTTTAAAAGTATGGCACTAGTCCGTTTTGCCCGCAACTTCGTCTGCATGGATTAGCGACTTAGGCAGTTTTTTATACCATAAAAAGCCTGTGCTATTCGGAAAAGATGCAGTTTTCTAATGATGAAAGAATCGGTACTGTTCTTGTGCGAAAAATCACAAACATACTTACATACAAAACACATGTTTCCTTTTTATAATATTACTTATAGTATTAATAAATGTACTCATTGAATCGTCATATCAAACTCACACTAAAATAATAGACTGTCTCGTTGGCCGAGTGGTCGCAAGTGCGACTGCCGGGCAAGGGGCCTCGAGTTCAATTCCCGGGTCGGGTAGTACAATTCCGTGCACAAATCTAGATTTGTGCAATGTATATGGCAATAGGCTCAACCCCTATTACATGGGACTCATAACATAAATAGTGAAAAGTGGGTGTTACATTGTACAGTGGCATAATGTACACCTCTGCCTACCCTTTCGGGGATAAAAGGTGTGATGTTATGTTATGTTATGTTACTACTAAATAATAATCTAATTATTTAGCGGATATTCTATGTGTCACTACCGACAACTTCGAGGAAAACCTGTAATGACATTATATATAATACATAAAAACTATTACCATAAGGTCTTACGGTCCAATGTGAACATATCCAGTGCGGTCTCAATTTCCTACATACCTTGATAGAAATAGTATTATTATGGTAACTGTTCGATAAGATCACGCATACGATAAGTGCTTATATTTAGGACAAGGATGTAAGTAGCCAGCGAGTCGACGACCGTCCGCGCCCGGCCCGAAGGCCTGCTGGTTTCACGGCGCGAGCACAAAGATTATGATTGTACAGATGTGACTGTTTGTTGATGGAACTGATTTTGTATATTTTTTTATTAATAACATCACGCCTTTTATCCTCAAAGGGGTAGGCAGAGGTGCACATTATACCACTGTACAATGTAACACCCACTTTTCACCATTTATGTTATGAGTCCCATGTAATAGGGGGTGAGCCTATTGCCATATACCGGGCATAGTTCCAGACTCCTTGCTACTACTGAGATTTTTTTTAAAAACCCAGTAATACTTTGCCCGACCCGGGAATCGAACCCGAGACCCCTTGCTCGGCAGTCGCAACCACTCGGCCAACGAGGCAGTCGATTTTTTTATTAACTATTTTGATTATCGTTCATAAAATATTTGTGTGGTGTACATAGTGCTCTATAAAACAAATAATAAATTATTTAATTTGATTTCCATTTTCCCTACGTATTTAATGTAGTTTTTTTAATATAGATCAAAATAAACACGGTTTCCACGGCAGATATTTTTTTAAGTGTCTCAAAATAGTATTTTTATAACCGTTGAAAATAAAAGGAAAATAAAGTCTTCAGGACAATTTTGGCGTACTTAGTTCTTACATTAAGGTGGATGTTTATGTTTTTAAATATGGTGCAAATGTCGTGTCAGGCACAAGAAAAATGCCTAATATGAAATGTACTAAAAATAAAAAACAGGAATATTTGAATTTATTTTTATTAAAGAATGTTATCACACTAGGATTTTCTCCTGTGTCGTGGATTAATCATCTTACAGGTATATTATATTTTTAATCCGAATCACTTATCACTTAATGCCATTTACACTTTCTACCTATTCACCATTACAAAACATGACTAATTCTCTAATCTTTGGCCGTTGTCACCGCGATGTTTGCCTCATTGCGCCGGCGCAGCTATGTGCAGTATGCGGAAGGTAGCGCCGGGTGACGACGAAATGCCTAAACTTACAATCACCTCTAAAATTATAGTATTCAAGTCTGTACAAATAAATGAATTTTGTGAAATATTTTAAGAATAGGGTACCGTGCCATCTCGAAGAGGAAAGAGATTGAATAACCTCAGACGTTGTGTAAATTGTTTCATAGCAAAATTGCATTAAGAAACAGATGACAGACGGAATTCTGATTCGAATAGGTTTTTTATGTTTGTTTGCTATTTTTTCTCTTTATCGATTACGAAGAATATTGTATTTTATATATGTGTTATAGTTTTTCTAGTATAAATATTTTATATGTCTATTTAACCTATAAATTCAGTCAATCTTTAAAGTGTCTTTCCTTGAACTTTAAAGGATTAAGATTAATAACTCAACCAAAATAAAAAATATATGAAATTAAATTACAACTCATCAAAAGGCCGCATGCGACGTCGTATAGCAAAAATATTCATATCAATTTTTACATTAGCTTAACCATGCCTTCCCGAGAAACCGTAGGCAATGGCAATAATTCACAACGGGCCCTATAAGTTGGCATAAAACGGTACAACGTATTTAATATTCATAAAGGTTGCGCGCACGAAATTGTGCAGAGACGCGACGTGCGCACTTCCTTCTGACTGAACATCATACAACGCCATAATGTTAGACTATATTAAAATACTGGCCGTCTATAAATTAAAAACTTTTTGGTGCATACTTTTTTATAATTTAATACTGGCCACTTTTGATTTGGCAGGTTCTGAATTTGAATAGGTATGCTTTTAAATTTGAATTCTAGATTTATTAGATTTGATTTGTCGATTGACAACAATAAATAACCAATAAGTTTAAAATTAAATTTGTTAAAGTATATTGTATTTTCAAGTAGCACTTGATTAAATGATATGTAATTCAACTACCGTTGTTGGTTGCATTATATTTATCATTTGACAGAGAACCTGACAGATAAACTTGAATCAAACTGTCATCACCAAGATCAAACTCACCTGCCTAGTATGGGGAATATGGAAACACTTATCATATAGGTACACTGCAGCAGTGAACCGTTATTACGCGAAATTAATGATGATCCTTTTTATCAAAGCTCAAGCAAACACAAACAAAATCTTAACATAATACCAAAGTATTTAACCTTTCATGAAATTGACATTTAACGACAATTTACGGTAATAAAAATCGAAGCCATGTTTTTTTAAACTTAACAATTTCCGTTAATTAACATCTAATAAAAAATAAGTGATACAGATTATATAGACATTTTATTGACTGATGACATCACATCCTGTCAGTTTATTAGATTTTGTCATCGTGAAGTATTTAACGATCGAATTATGCTAGAAATGTATCATTAATACAATTACCTCATTTTCTTAGCCTTGGTCAAGTTAGATAATTTTATTATTGACCAGAGCACACAATGATGTAAGATATCGTCCACCTAAATGTTTTTATTTTAATTGCTTTGCGGAATTCTTTTTTCAAGCAAAGCATCTCTTTGTGTGATCCACAAATTGTTGTTTCGGCTCTGGGTGTCATGTGTATGTGAACTTGTATGTTTGTAAACGCAAACACGACACAGGAATACTACTGTGGGGCAAAGTTTAAAAAACTGATTATTGTTTAAGGATATCGTAGTGGGATCCAAGATAGTTTCTTTTTTTATTTGTCATACTCCGCCTCCTCACCTATCCACTACAACTCCTATAAATCAGGATCGACACTCGTACAACTATAGTTATGCATACTAACATCATACTACACACATAATAACTGTCTCAGATCTAGCAAAGATAACCTTCAGAAGATCTTATTGGAGGAGAATAAAAAGGAAAAATTCAGTTGGATTAAAAACTATTGAGTAGACGTAGAACTCGATTGCAACGCCATCTAACATTGCACGAACGCAACTCACAAATAATCTGGTAATGAATATTGTTTCAATAATTCATAGATATCGTATCGAACAGAAAAATTTCATACAATTTAAACATTGTCAATAATAATTTTCAATGCAAACAAAACAGTACATAACAATCCTACTTCCCCAACTCTCAAACCAATCTCAATTCAACATACATTGCTTGTTATGTTCCCTAACAACATATCTATATACCTTTTAAACAGGCAATGCACACAAAAATCTAATGCGAGATTGTATAAAAGTAATACGTAAACTATTACATCAATGTGCCTCTGACACGACATCTGTAATTACTCAATCGTTTGGCATTTGAAGATGCGCACGCGCATCGAAAGGTCGGCCTTAGTACTTGCCCGGTTACTGACCTATAACTTTTTTTTATTTATATCCGGATGCACGGATAAGTATGAAGGTATGAACTGTCAAGTGTTTTAGGTTCTTTCATTTTATTGAAATGAGTAGGTTGGTATACTTATTTAGGGACGTATTTAAGCCATTGATGCATATCATATTCATAACGGAGAGATATTCTAAGTAGTAACATTTTTGTATGAAAATAACATCACGCCTTTTTATCCCCGAAGGGGTAGGCAGAGGTGCACATTATACCACTGTACAATGTAACACCCACTTTTCACTATTTATGTTATGAGTCCCATGTAATAGGGGGTGAGCCTATTGTATTTTTGTATGACTTGTGAAATATTGAAAATCTCTAAAAATAGTTTCATTAACCCTATGAGTACCATCATTATAGACATAATTAAAGAACGAAAGGTTGCGGTCACCGGTGTCCTCGCGGTGTTTGATAGTTTATGGCTGGTTATAGTGGCGCGCTGACTGGAAACTGCCGAAATGTACCTATGAACTTCTAGGTAGTCTTTGTGAATGACGTGTAGCTATCAGCGCGCACGGTTCCCAGGAGTTCATATGTCCCGGCTGTCAGCGCCGACGGTCATCGTCACTAAAGCCAGCCTTAGAAATTTGATTACCGAAGACATTTTGTTCAGCACTCGCACTTTCATACAACCAGCTCCATCAATGACTCCATTTTAAATGAGTACCGTATCATTATTTGCTACCAACTTAAATCATCTAACCGCAAATAATATTCGGCGCCAACCATTATGTAATTATTACCACAATTACGATACTAACCAGGTGGACAAGGGTCAAGAATTATGTTATAACCTACTCCAATCTGTCAATATTTTCTATTCAATTTTTGACTTTATATCAAAACAATAAAGTTGAAAATCTAATAAAGATATTTCATAGAAAGGATAGGTTGATCTGCTGGTATCTGTATACGGCTACACACAGTATCCAGTATGAACTGGCCCCTGAATGTGTGGAAAAATTGTACAAAGCGAGACCAAGGTAAATTGGATTTGTATAGCTTGATGTGTTACCGTGTGTGTAGGTAAGTATATTGAATAGCACTTGTGTTATATCACTTACTACTTGTACATATATCGGATGAGGAAAGAAACCAGTTTAATATCCAAATCCCTCAGCTGGTCGTAGGTGGTTTTGATCATTTACATCGTTTCATATAAGTCCACAATAGGAAATGATACCTAAATAAACCTATTAACAAACATTTCCCTGACACTTGGAAAGTTAGTAGGTCATTTTTTTCAAAGTTTTCCTATATTTTTTTTTCTTTAGAAAATGTTGCCCCTCACTGGGATTTTTTTCTGTATCGTGGGTGCGTTTACAAACATACAAATCCACATACATATGACACTCAGCCCCGAAACAATAAATCGTTGATCACACAAGGTTGCGTGCGTGAATCTAACCCTCGACACGTTGTACGGCAGCCGGTTGCACAGCCACCGCACCAACCGTGCAATCGTACCCAATATGAAGAACTAATACCAAAAACATTTACATATCCCAAAAATTCTGAAATAAGTTGAATAGGTATGCTATATATTAAAACACTTATCATAACATTGCATTAAGTATAGATACAACATATTTTTAAAAATACACGATATGTAACAGCTGTAGGTACAAAAATAAATATGTATATATTATGAGTACTAAGAAAGATCCTTTAAATGCAAAGATTATACTTAGAAATTAATGTCTCTTTATAAAACCGTCGATGTCGTCTTTAGAGATCATTTTTGAGAAACCTTTACCGTCAAAATATTAAAACAGTGATATGGGGTCCTGTGATAATTTAGCAGTATTGTGCTGTGCTTTAAGCATTTTAAACCTTAAAGTTATGAATATATTGATACAAACATATAACCAAACGTTTAACAATATCATGATTGACCTCAAAATCAGTGACCTGAGTGACCACTTATTACCGATTTTGTGTTTGTTCCCGTGCCTTTAGCCAAACGCCACTTAGCGCTTGTCTACAGAGAGAGTAGAAATCAAAATGTATGGGGATGACTCTGACAAGTGTCAAAACTTACGTCAATTCCATTTAAATTGGTTTTCTTATTCTACATGTAGACAAGCGCTAAATGGCATTTGGTTACAGCTGCTGGAACCCCATGAGCCGTACCGTCACCTCATATCAGACATATTTTTGGGCTTTGCGCTATTGCTGAAAAGTAACTTGAAGACCAAAATAACACTTTCTACAAACAAATATTTCTTTGGTAATATTAAAACGTGACTAGCAGCACGACAGTCGCCTCGTCGAGTGTCGCGGAATACAGCTCATGAATGTGAGCCTCTAGCATGGCTTGAAAGTAGTCGAGTTCCTCGTCAAACAGTTACGTGAGTAAGCTGAAAATATAATAATTAAATATTTCTTTATAACTGGAATAAGAATTTCAAATATACATGGTAATTTCAAGTACGAAAGGCATGCTTCAATTGGGTACCTGTTATTCAGTGGCATGTGTATCGGAATACTGCTCAAAATTAGCATGTGCATTTGAGGTATATTTGCGAATCGACATGCGTTTGATTTTTGTACATTTTCGAGTACATTTGTTCAAATGTACCTTTTAGCATGTTATTTTAGAACATATGTAACAGTCCCTTAAGACTAATTAGGTCAGACAAAAGTTAGGTCATTATTTAATAACTAGATCAACAGAATAAAAACAGGTTCATTGTGTCATTACGGAAGTACTGTTAGATATTAATTTATTATATGAATGTCTTCATAACACATAACAAGGTTAGGCGGCAGAGTTCATATCACGGTCATTGGAAAAATTATCTCAATTAAGGCGATGCTGTTTGGATTTTTTTAAACAGAATTGTGAGTTATTGGTTACAAAATAAAGTTTAAATTCTAATTGTTTACTCAGTACTTTTATATAATAATAAGGTTTACAATGAATAAGAAAAGACTTTCGCACTGACTGAAATTGTTTTTTTTGATAACTATAGTGAGACATACTAAATTAAATACTCGCGTTAATATACTGAGAAAAGCTCTACTAGTTTCGAACCACAGAGGGGTTCTTCCTCATGAGGCTGCGTTACATCGCACGACCGCACACGCTGCTCATTAGGAAGAAACCCGCTGTGTTTGAAACTATAGTAGAGCTTTTCTCAGTATATTCACGTGAGTAACTCGCGATTTTTTTTTTAAAAGATTTTTAATTAATTGACTGAAATTCTTTGAGGAATTTATTTTTGGTTTCGTATCCAAGAGGTATGTATAGCATAGTGTTCCTGACGAAATACTTGGACCTGGAAATTTGCAACACCAACACTGAGAGAACCTGTGTGTTCTACAATTTGCAAAGTATAAAGATTTTATCCTTCTTTTTATTACAGTTAGGTATAAAATGTATGTACGAACATAGTAATAATATCATCGAAAAGATTTTATTTCATGAAAAGATAATATACGGAAATTGGTAAAGTGTCTGACAGACACCACTATCAAACTAGACATAGGGATAGACTAAGTCAGCCACTATTTAGATTGACAAAAGTACAAAAGTCCTTTATGGGATTCTGTGTTAAATGCTATAATAAAATTCCGGAGGAAATACTACATTTAAATGAGTCAAAATTTAAATTATATGTTAAAAAAACGTTATGTGGGAAAGCATACTACAAACTTAATGATTACATAGAGGATAAAAATGCTTGGAGGCATGCTGGTCCGGCTCCACAGGATAGCGAAAAACATTGATGTTCCAATGAGTTCCAATCATGTCAAATTGTTCAAATGTACACTGTAAAACTTTATATAAGTATTGTAAATGTGAGAGCCCTGTAACTAACTAAATTAAATTAGACTAGTAGAATGCATGTGTGTCAGCTTGGAGTTGTCATGCTCACTCAAAAGTCTCATTGGCAGTGGCACGGGCAGTGGATCGCTCGATTCCCTATAACATGGTCGAGTTGGGCGGTGCTGGTGTACGTGTCATGTTCGTGAACGGGCGCTGTCAAATGGGACTGGTCAGCTCCAGACTGTATTAAATTTGTTGTCCTCAAGGTTATTTTCTTTTTCCGTCTCTTTGACCAAATATTGGTATTACATTGTTCTCACATTATTGAACTCAACGGAAGAATGTAACCAAAAATTGTATTGTGAACATGATTGAAAAAGAGTAACCTATGGAGTTTCTTGCTCGTTCTTCTCCATAGGAATCTACACTTTGGAACGAGCAAATAGCTTCACTAGAGGACTGACCTACAGACTGACATTTTTTCTTATTTTTTCTTATTATTTAATATTTAAATATTTTGTTTTGACGTTCAAAAGTGCCTTACTGGTCTAATTGAAATAAATGATTTTGACTTTGACTTTGACAATTAACACTGACAAAATAAGCTGTTAGTACAGTCTGCAAATCCCTGATTCAGTATCCAAGCAAGAAATTAAAGATTGACTCAATACAGTAGCTACTATTACACAAAATAAATGTTTTTTAATAAAGCCCCATCTTTTGTAACCATTGGACGGTTCTGTAGCCAGCTGCTCTGACCTGAATCAATCTTAATTTTCGTACATACTGTAGGTACATACATAATTATGTAATTTCCATAATAACTATCTCCAACTTCATGCAATTAAAATCAGTAGAATGTCCCCTTAAATCAATGAAACCACGGTCAAGGCAAGAAAAATAATTAGTCTTATACAGTAATATAACTACTTACACGCATTATAATTAATATAATAAGATTCTATTAAATAGTGCCTATGTATATTGTCTCCTTATTTATATATATGTCCTCTGCTGACACTGTTATATAAAGCGACAAGGTTGCTATTATATAATTCAAGGTCTATTTCGATTTTTGATTGAGTTCGAATAAAATGTCTCGATATTTGATAGGTTTGTGTACTCATGTAAATAAACACACTGTCTAATAAGGTTCGATAACTCTTGTTTATTATTGAAAGTAATTGCTTTATTCTCTTGCCTGTGAAATATGGGTATGTTGAGACAATACGGTCGAATGAAATGGCCCCCACCCCTCTTATTTAGAGTCAGTAATATGTGCATCCTTCGTGGCATATGGACTGTATGTCTCTTCGACTGCTTGCTTCGATATGTCGTTACAATAAACGGAATCATTTAAAAATTGTACAAACGAAATTGGACAACTACCGGTAAAGAACTTATACTGAATAACTGAATTGGGTAATTTTCTAGGTCAAAAATCGCTTCGCTTTTTCAATGCAATAAAATATGAACTTATAATAATAGAATAATATTTTGATTCATTGATTTGACTTTAAACCAAATTTTCGATTTTTTTCGCCAATTTTAAAAAAAGTAATAGTTGACCATAAAATATGATGATATTATATGTTCGTAATTCCTTCAAAATTCATAGAAAACAATCAAACAATAAAATTTTGACTAAACAATAAAAGTATCGAAGTTGACTAGGTGTCAACTATTGTATTGCGATTAACAAATGATTACAACTACAAATCACACTGCACTAATCTCTCAATCGTTTGACTGACGCCGAACCACAAAATTCCTAACATTCTCGTTGCATAGCCAATCAGAGGCCTTAATATGAATTTGTTCTATGTTTAAAGTAATCGAAACGAGACCGCGTTCGACGCTCTAATTGGTTGGTTCATTGGAGCCGGCCAATCAGAGCGCCGCACGCGTAGTTACTCGTTTTCATTAATTTAAACGTGGAACAAACTCGTATTAAGTTCTCAGGACGGACCTACAATAATCTCAAGGCTGGCCAGGTTGACTTCTAACGTCATTTGCAAACCACATGGATATACAATTTATAGCCCATAAGTTGTTATAGTAGTAAGAATTTATGTCTATTGTTAATGATTTTTATTTACATTCTTATGTGATTTTGAAGGCTGCAGGGAGTAGAAGTGACTTTTGTTAATCGGCCGTTCTGATGATTGGAGTTCACCTATGATCAGTAGTGGATAACTAGTTAATACGAAGATGATGAGTGTCGACTACTGATTGGTCTAAATCATTATCCAGTTTAATTCAGTTAGGTTTGTGCAACATAATCTTTAACAAAAACATATATTAATGATAACAGATGCAGGAGTGGGAACGGGGTGGTTTTTAATCAATAAGAGTCTGACACTCCCTCTCGCCTCACCCGGGCGGGAGAACGTATTGGATGATTTTCGCCCCTCAAAAAGAAGTGTAAGCACCTAATACTATAATCCTATATTCTCTTTCAGTATCCGATTCAGATCTCAACCACAATTTAGTTCCAAACAAATGTTTAACAGTTTGAGTAATAACAAAAAGGCCGGTAATGAATTTGTATGTAACTCTTCTAGTTTTGCATGTGTCCATGGGCATCACTAATCACTCACCCTTGTAATACGTCTGCTCGCTTACCCTATATCCCAAAAAAATAAAATACAATAAGAAGACCAGAAACTGTACCCACTGTATATACACGTGTGTGTATGAAAATTTAACTCTAACTACAGTACAAACGTACTTGCACGAAACTTTATACATGAGATACAATAACGTACCATCAGTTCCTCATCATTATATAATATTGGTAAAGTCTTTACAATGAAGGCCAGCAAAAAATGTATTAGAAAAATTAAATGCCATAGTGCTTGACCGTGAAAATTTTAAATGCAGATAGACAGACAAAATACTGCGATTGTTCCTGTAAAACGATTGGGTTTACATTGTTTTTTCTAGTGGATATAGTTATTTATAATATGTACAAAAATATTTAAAATAAAATACATCATACATACATTCATGGTTAATGGTCGTCAAAACAGTCGACAGAGATTGTCAATCGACAACGGATTTGCAAAAACAAAAATTAATGACTCAAGTCCATTTCCTGAAAAGATCTTGTTACTTAAGGTCATTGTTAAATTAATGTTGCTGTTTTATTAAGACAAGTTGTTGTTGTATCATGCACAAGTTAGTTATCGCAAAAATGACATAAATTGGCAATTATGCGAGGAAGTTCACAAGAGCAATTTAAACGTTCACATCACTAGATTGTCACATTGTATGCTGATCTATCGTTATAAAAACATCAGTATCATCTCTATAAATATTCTTTAATTTTTTTATACGCCTGCGTAGTTATCTTCAAGACCTTCCTGTAAGGTCAATCGAATGTTATAAAACTGGATACTGGTTTACAATGAAAACATACGTTGTTAAACTTTCCGCGCTACAAGAATCAAGATGGAACAGCATTCAGTCACATGTACGATCCTTTTTTTGTTCCTGACACAATATATCCTCCACATCGACACATCAAGGCCTACGTTTCGGCCGACTAGGCTCGTATCGTATTCCTTGCCACAGAAACGAGCGTTCAAGAAGGCCCTGGGGTTCAACGAGGATGTATACTTAAACTTCACGGAACTTACCGACAAGTACGGGTATCCCACTGAAGTACATACAGTGACTACGGAAGATGGATACCTTTTGGATGTGTTTCGAATATTACCAAAGTGCAGTGACTCGGCTAAATCATATCCAGTGTTTTTGTTGCATGGAATCTTTGATACGGCAGACTTGTGGGTGCTTACAGGAACAAAGACGGGTTTGGGCTACGTTCTAGCTAGCAACTGTTATGACGTGTGGGCAGGGAACCACAGAGGCAACTTTTATGGCAGAAGACATGTTAAACTTGACCCCAACACAGATCCAGATTACTGGAACTACACGTTTGACGAACATGGACGTTTCGATGTACCAGCAATTATCGATTACATTCTTCGCTCTACTGGACAATCCAAGTTATTCTACGTTGGACATTCTCAAGGTAGCACCAATTACTTTGTTATGGGTTCTTTGCGGCCAGAGTACAATGATAAGGTTAGGGTTGCCATCATGTTAGGTCCTGTCGCCTGGATGAAGAATTTTGATAACCCTATAGCTCGTTTAATTGCACAGAATTACGTCGCGATAAAAGCCTTTGTGGACAATGCAGGATTAAATGAGGTGTTCGGTAGAGAGCACCTCGTACATTTTGTGGTTGAGTACTTATGTGTGTTAGCTCCTAATTTTTGCGATTTAGGGCTTTCATTAACAACTGGTTACAAGCAAGGAACCATTCCCTTGAAAGATATATCGGTGGCTATGGCACATTTGTTTAGTGGGACGTCAATAAAGAATTTGGCACATTTTTCTCAGCTGATTTTAAGTGGGAATTTTCAACGGTATGATGAGGGTGTTGCTGGGAATTTGGAGCGGTATGGGTCTCGCAGACCCCCGCAATATAATGTTTCTAGAATATCGTCACCGATTGTACTAGTTAGTGCTGAAAGTGATATTTTATCTAAGTTAAAAGATGTCGATATTTTAGCGTCAAAGTTGCCGAATTTAGTAGAAAATTATGTAGTGCCAGAATCTTATTGGAGTCATCATAATCATGTTTGGGGTTATAACGCCCCTGAACTAGTTTATGCGAAAATATTAGATTATTTTACTAAGTATAAAGATTAATATTTCTGGTACTTGAATAAGGATATGAAGTATATTCATATGACGTCATTTTTAAAAACATACCTTTAAATTGTAACAAGATAGACCCTATAGTGTACCTATAGTGTATCCTATAGTGTACTACTTTTCATATAGTGTTTTCAGAAGAATTTCGAGCCCAATTAATAGCCAACGTTTTGTAGGAACTAAGTATTTGACGAACAATTTACCATTTACGATTCATATATTTATTTATTATTTATTATTTCTCACCTACGTGTGATCGTTGCATTTTGATTTAGGCCATCCATGTACTTAAATAAAAATATTTATAACTTAAATAGTTATCTAGTTGTCTATGACATAATTAAGAACTAGTGAAATGGATTTGGCTGTGTTTTCTAATTAAGTACATATAGGCACAAATTAGTTTAATTAAATGCACTAATATTAACAAATCATATCACGACTTGTAGTTGATATCAATAATGTTGTATAATTAACTCAGTTCATGTTCAAATTAATCTCAGGTGCTTATTTATCACTGACTGCCTCGTTGGCCGAGTGCTCCCAAGTGCGACTGCTGAGCAAGGAGTCTTGGATTCGATTCCGGGTCGGACAAAGTGGCAAAGCAAATAACTAATATTTTAACAAAGTCTGGAATTGTGTCCGGTATATCGCAATAGCCTCACCCCCTATTACATGGGACTCATAACATAGTGAGGTGTTACAATGTACAGTGGCATTAAATGCCGTAATACTGTTATATTATTATTATGCTATTTATCATTACTATACTTATTACCAGGGGTAAGTGTTATTGATTTGTTGAACTTCAAAATTGTTTTTTATGACAACTACGAGTTGCTAACGTAAATATATTGAGAAAAGCTCTACTAGTTTCGAGTCACTCTTCGACTCTTCTTCATGAGCAGCATGCGCGGTCGCGGCGACGTCGCGCAGCCTGCTCGTCATTTTTAGTTAACTTTGAAACTTAGAATTTGGCCACTATTATGCATGCTCAACAGTCGCACTCGTGACCACTCGACCATCAAGGCAGTCAATAACGAATTGTTAATAATTTATGTAAATACTACTTATCTACCTATTTATTAACATCAATCAATTGTCCAAATAACTTCCTTATAATCAGGAAATGGAATTTGTTAATTCAACCATTGAATCATCATCAATTTTATTTCTACGAGATGTAAATTGATGATGTGTTATTGCGTATATAAATAATACATTATATTTATAATCAATAGGCTCACCCCCTATTACATGGGACTCATATCATAGTTAAATGGTGAAAAGTAGGTGTTATATTGTGCAGTGGCATTAAGTGCCTGTAATATACACCTCTTTTTTTAAGGGGGGAAATTCATCCAATGACTTCTCCCGCCTTGTCAGAAAAGTGTCAGACTCTTACTCTCTAAAAACCACCTCGTTCCTACTCCTGCTCTTCGAGCCGGAGCCCCAGCAATCCATTAGGCCTTCCGCGGCTCCGAATGAACCAAATGTACACCTCTGTCCATACATTATTATAATAAAAATAATTCTAAAATATCATAATTACCTAATAAGAACATGGAGTAAATTGTTCCATAAAAAGTATTTACAAACTGGTCGTTTTAGATACTTCTAAAATTACTATTTTAAACAGCCTTATTGGTTAAATAGTCGCAAATGTGAACTCTACTAATCAAATCGTTTTATTTGATATCCATAATAGAGAAAGTTGTGGAAAAAATTGATTATTTTGCATAGTCATCATGATTAAGAATGTGTATCAAATATCAGATAGATCTGTCATCAGGATCTGTCATCAGGAAGGGGGGAAAATTCGAATTACTAAAGACCCAAACAAACAAACGGGGAAGTTAAATAAAACCGTTTAACAAAACCTATGGCCGGAGAATTAATTCATTCTTGTAACGTGTTACTTAATATTCAGGTTTAACAACCAAAGCCTCCGGCCAAGTTAGAGTAACCCAAAAACCTTACGACCGGATTTCTCTAATGGTTGTAGGTAGACTTGGTATAGCTTCAGAGAAATTGTTGAACAAACAAATATTTATTACATGGTCTTACATCATTTAAATCGAGGTCAGAGTATGAGGACAAGAAACCTTTGTCGTCTGCAAATGTAATGGAAATGGAAACTTCAAAGAATCTGGTGTATTACTGAAAAACACATGAAATTATATCACCTATTTTTCGCCACCTTTGGATCGAGTCCCTTATCTGTCTAGGGGACTGGATTAGGTAAGCTTATTGTCAATTTTCCATGCATGGGATACCATTACTGACTGTAGTGACTATGTATAATTGCTACACTGGAAATCGATATTTCACATTAAATAATTTCCTCAGTTATTTCTGCGTCCGTATTTTGATCCGCAGGATCTCGTCAGTGACTTTATTTACAACATTTTTTCTCAGCTTCATTAAAAATTAAGATACAATGATAATCGAACTAACCAGAAAAGAAACAAAACTAGAAAACTTGAATGTACCAAAACTGGGTCCTATTTAATACATCAAAGATTTCAGCACAATTTATGTAGACAGTCTAAGTTCAACAATGATTTACTTAGGATGTACCTACTCTATCTGGAGTATGCTATATCTAATACCTATAAACGAGCAATTCTTGTAACTGTATAATATGTATCAACGATCTCGGACGGCACCAACGATTTTCTTGAAATTTTGTATTCATAAACCGATCAAGTTAGGTTTCATTTTCAGAAAATGTCTAAATAAAAACAAGCGGATCTGGGTCATTCAAGTACTAGTACTAAACTAGTGTACGCTACACACCTTACGATTTGACTGTGGTGTTTTAACTGTACAGTCCGACTGCACAGGTTAATCGTAAGGTGTCTAGCCGCTATATATCGCATTTATATGTATTTTAAACGGACTTTAAGAAAAATAAGGTTCTTAATTTAACCTGACTGCCTCGTTGGCCGAGTGGTCGCAAGTGCGACTACTGGGCAAGGGGTCTCGGGTTCGATTCCCGGGTCGGGAAAAGTATTATAGGGTTTTTAAAAAAAATCTCAGAAGTAGCACGGAGTCTGGAAATGTGCCCGGTATATGGCAATAGGCTCACCCCCTATTACATGGGACTCATAACATAAATAGTGAAAAGTGGGTGTTACTCCTGTGTGCACCTCTGCCTACCCCTCCGGGGATAAAAGGCGTGATGGTATGTTAATTTAACCTGTATGTATGTATGTATGTATGATTGTTTGTGAGCGATGAACTCGCGATTGGTTGTACCGATTTTGATGCGATTTTCAGAAATGTGTTTGTAACACATAGGAAAAGGTTTTAGTATATTAACTAACGACTTCAAAAGAAGAGGGAGTGAAGTCGGTTTTTTTAAACGTAGCTTATAAAACAATTATGAATTATATGACCGAGTTAGCTGATAGCTGGATACTTCCTATGTTTATTACAGTGACCTTATCACGCTACAAATTCAGTCTACCGTCTATGCTAGTGTTCCTACAAATTAACATACGTCATTGCGAACATAATAGCTATAAAGAATATAATTTTATTCTGAAGGTCTAGTACATAAACGAGCTTAGGTATATGCATAATTTAAAACAACCAAAATTGAATCTAGTCATTTTAGAATAGTCTTTAAGTTTCCAGAAATAAAATATGTTTTTGTTTGTTTGTTGTGGTTTTATTTGTGTCCTTTTGTTTTTATTATAGCTGCTTAACTGACTGCCTCGTTGGCCTAGTGGCCGCATGTGCCGGGCAAGGGGTTTTGGGTTCGAATCCCGGGTCGGACGAAGTACTACTGGGTTTTTAAAACATTCTCAGCTGTAGCGAGCAGTCTGAAATTGTTCCCGGTATATGGTAATAAACTCACCTCCTATTACACAAATACTCATAACATAAATAGTGAAATGTGGGTGTTACATTGTACAGGGGCATTACATGCCGTAATGTGCACCTATGCCTACCCCCTACCCTATAAAATGCGTGATGTTATGTTATGTTATGTTATAGTTGCTTAAACATCTTTGTAATTAGGAAAGGTCTTATGCTTAATAATGGGTTAGAGTGGAATTCTTGTACCGATTCTTGTATTATGGATATCTAGAAAGCAAATGTAACTAGACTCATAACATAACACATAACATAACATCACGCCTTTTATCCCTAAGGGGTAGGCAGAGGTGCACATTATGCCGCTGTACAATATATATATTATATCCACCCAAAGGTTGTCTGGTAGAAATCACTATAAGTGATAAGACCGCCTTTGTGCCCATGATTATTTTTATTTATATTTGTCATTTCCTTTTCTGTATGTACTGTATTATTAATGGTGTACAATAAAGTTATATTCTATTCTATTCTATTCTATTCTATTCTATTCTATTCTATTCTATTCTATTCTTCAAAGTAACACCCACTTTTCACTATTTATTTTATGAGTCCCATGTAATAGGGGGTGAGCCTATTGCCATATACCGGGCATGTAACTAGACTCCTTCTGACTTACCAACATTGGTTTCAAAACAACAGATTGCTTTTTATAATCATCTGTTAAGGAAGATTTAAATGCTGCAATAAAATATAACTTATATGCCCTTAATGTTAAGGTCTTCAGTTCAAAAACTCATCTTGGTCAAGGTTGGGTTTAAAATGCATATCTTGAGAGACGTAATTAATCCTGAAGTAGGTTCGATGCGTTTTTGTTGGCAATCATCAAGGACATCGGGTCATCTGAAGATTACCTATAGTTAATACGAGACACAAACCTGTATTTAAACCTCCTTCGTATACTACTATAGGTCATTACTTTATAGGTACTTATTTAATTTATTTTTTACTAGCTTTTACCCGTGGCTTCGCTCGCGTCACAAAAGGATAAAAAGTAGCCTATGTGACATATACCAATACACACAGCGCCATCTATACCAATAATTTCATTTTCCCTCAAGAATATCAATTTTTTATTTAATCCAGACTTCTAACTTTACGTCTGCAAAAATTCAAAGCAATCGGTTTAGTAGTTACGGCGCGAAAGCAGAACAAACAAACAAACTCACTTCCCGATTTATAATATTAGTAAGGATTACGTCAACAATAAATTGCTTTTTTTTGTAACTTTTTTGTACCAATTTTCCAAAAGAATAGCTTGAGTGTCTGAGCATTATATCTTTGTAGAATGGGATTAAAGATCGATTTGTAATAAATATTAAATTTATGTGTTTACTTGGTATTGTAAGTATGGGAAATACCTCGTTGGCTGCCTCGTTAGCCGAGTGGTCGCAAGTGCGTCTATGGGGCAAGGCTTGATGTTATGTTATGAAAAATTACCTTATCTAAATGCCTAACTAAAGTCGAATTCAAAAAGACATTCGGAATCAGCCCTGCAATTATAATTCTTGCGATAATTACCACATATCGACGCAGACTTCGATAATTTAATGTAACAACATGATGTAATTTTACAGTCAATGTAGTATCTCACTAGTGATGTTTCGAGTCTCATGAGAACCTTCAATAAATCACCTAAACCCCTTTTATTTATAAAACACGTGTACCACTTATTTCAAACTTCGCACTTCCGTAAATCGAGGTCGTCATTTAAATAGAAGTTCACTGTTCATCGTGTTATGTCATAAAATTGAGTGACACGCAAATATTTGAATATTATGCAACTCCCGAGCCTACCGCGCGTGGGTTGACCGTTGCGTGAAATTCGGTAATCGTGCGCTATCATAATTCTTCTAAATGACTGACGCCTGCGCATAATTATGAAGAATAATTACGGTGTTTTTAGTTTATCAGTAATTCTGGGACTTAGTTAGTATGAACTGTATGTTACTTGAATCTTGTTAGGCAAATAGTTTCAATCATGTTATCAATTTATTATTATTGTAAATGGTAATATCTTTTTTCCCAAAATGGGATACAACCCGAGCGTACGGCATGTCGCGTGCCGATACGGAGCCGCAGAGGACTTAACGGGTTGTCGGGGCTCCGGCTTGAAGGGCGGAAGTAGGAACGGGGTAGTTTTTAGTCAGTAAAAGTCTAACACTCGCTATCGCTAGGCGGGAGTCATTCGATGATTTTCCCCCCTTAAGAAAATGCCCTACTATGTCATTAGAAAGAATTCCGAAGATTCTCAATAACAACCTAACATTGAAACCTCGAACTCGGCAGTCAGATACTCACCCACTCAACTTACAAAGCTATTGAAAAGTCTATACAAATAAACCTGTTTGCAATTTAGCATAGCGAAAATAAAAAGCAGCTCAGTTGAACCTTGCGTTAATATATCAGGTGACAGCGGCACCTTCGATTGGCCGTCCACCTTGAACGCTGCATCTCGATTACCATAGCAGCGTACATGGGGATATCATGATCAAGTGTACTGGGTTGGTACAGTTATTTTATTTATTTTATTTTTAGCCATGGTCGTCCCACTGCAGGGCAAAAGCCTCCCTACCCTCCTTCCACTCGTATTTTCTTGAAACTTTCTATGGCTAATCCTTTTCATAGGCGTCATGTTCATCCCGCCATGTTCATGACGCTATTTATTTCATACTAACTGCTGCTCGCGGCTTCACCCGCGTTCACGTAGAGTAAAATGTGTTATTCCACACCATTCTATCCTTGTTCCAAATTTCATTACGATCCCTCCAGCCATTTTGACGTGATTGAGTACATACACACAAACTCACAATCTTTGGCATATATAATACTAGCTTTTACCCGTGGCTTCGCTCGCGTCACAAAAGGATAAAAAGCCAATGTGACATATACGAATACACACAGCGCCATCTATACCAATGCTTTTGTTTTCCCTCGGGAATATAAAATTTTTCCGGGATAAAAAGTAGTAAGTAACCCTATTATTTAATCCGGACTTCGAACTATACATCTGCAAAAATTCAAAGCAATCGGTTTAGTAGTTATGGCGTGAAAGTGGAACAAACAAACAAACAAACAAACTCACTTTCCGATTTATAATATTAGTAAATTAGTAAGGATTACTAGCTTCTGCCCGCGACTTAGTACGCGTAATCTCGTTTTATGCCGTTCCAGTAGGATTTTCAGGACTTTTTCTGTCTTAAGTACCTTCTCCTAATAATAACAAATACAACAAAAAAGAATTACATAGTGAAATTGGTCCAGCCGTGACCAAGGGAAAAAGGGATTAATTTTTGTATAAATAATATATATAGATTAGTAGGATAAGATAAGATCAGTCATTGGGGATTAAATGTGTCTTTACATGTGGAGACGTATAAAATCATAGATGTGTGACTTCATTTCTGGTTGCATACTCCCTTTTTTGTATTTAGAAGGAAACCTTAAACTATCGCCTAACTTCCACATCACACATACACGCATCCATACACATAACTCGCATAACAATTTATTTCTTTTATCTTCTTTCTTCTTCTTTAGCCTTTTCCTACCCTTAGGGTGTAGGCCTCCTTTAGTGTCTGCCATCTTTTTCGGTCTTGAGCAATTTCTATCCATTTCGTGCCAGCTGTCCGTTTGATGTCAGCGTACCAACGCATCTGGGGTCTTCCTTGTGGGCGTTTTTCGCCCCACGGTCTCCACTCTATCACGGCTTTGCACCACGAACCCTGTTTACGTGCAATGTGGCCAGCCCACTCCCACTTAAGTTTCGCGATATGCTGCGTGACGTCCTTGACTTTACTCTTCTGTCTTAGCCACTGGTTTCTTTTGCGGTCTTTCAGCGTAACGCCTACCAGCTTCCTTTCTACTGCTCTTTGGTTTTTAGTCAGTAAGAGTCTGACACTTGATACAAACACTTTTCTGGAAACCGCATCAAAACCAGTTGAGCCTATTGCGAGATAATTGCACACAAACATACATACAGGTGTCCTTGAAGACGTGGATCAAATCAAATTCCAACAGTTATTCGAAAAATATCTATGAGCTATGTGTAATCTACGAAAATGTAGGTACACCCTGTGCCAGTGTTTTGATTCTAACTGCTACAGTTTTGTTGACGTTATGCTGAATAGCGCTGTAGTATTATGGAATTATAAATTTTTATACATTTTGGCTTAAGCTAAGTCATGACAGCATGGCATGACTTAGCATGGCATAGCGTAGCATAGCGTAATTTAGCGTAGCACAGCGTCGCAAAGCGTAGCAAAGCATGGCAAAGCGTAACAAAGCGTAGCATAGCGTATCATAGCGTAACAAAGCGTAGCATAGCGTATCATAGCGCAGCATAGCGTAGCCTAGCGTAGCATAGTTTAGCATAATTTGGCATGACATAGCATAGTATAGCATAGCTTAGCATGCCATAACATAACTTAACATGGTATAGCTTAGCATGGCATAACATAACATAGCATAGCCTAACTTAGCATGGCATAGCATAACATAGCATAACTTAGCATAACTTAGCATAGCATAACGTAGCATAGCATAGCGTAGCATAACTTAGCATAATTTGGCATGGCATAGCATAATTTAGCATGGCATAGCATAACTTAGCATAGCATAGCGTAGCATAACTTAGCATGGCATAGCGTAGCATGGCATAGCGAAACTTAGCATGGCTTAGCATAACATAGCATAACTTAACTTAGCATAACATAGCGTAGCATAGAATAGCTTAGCATAATTTGGCATGGCATAGCATAATTTAGCATGGCATAGCATAACTAAGCATAGCATAGCGTAGCATAGCGTAGCATAGCGTAGCATAGCGTAGCATAGCGTAGCATAGCGTAGCATAGCGTAGCATAGCGTAGCATAGCGTAGCATAGCGTAGCATAGCATAGCGTAGCATAGCGTAGCGTAGCATAGCTTAGCATAGCTTAACATAATTTGGCATGGCATAGCATAATTTAGCATGGCATAGCATAACTAAGCATGGCTCAGCACAATGTACCATGACATAGCATAGCATAACTTAACATGGCTTAGCATAATGTACCATGGCATGACATAGCATAACTTAGCATGGCATAGCATAACTTAGCGTAGCTTAGCGTAGCATAACTTAGCATGGCATAGCGTAGCATGGCATAGCAAAACTTAGCATGGCTTAGCATAATATAGCATAACTTAGCATGTCATAGCAAAACTTAGCATAGCATAGCGTAGCTTAGCGTAGCATAACTTAGCATGGCATAGCAAAACTTAGCATGGCTTAGCATAATGTAGCATAACTTAGCATGTCATAGCAAAACTTAGCATGGCATAGCATAACTTAGCATGGCATAACATAACTTAGCATGGCATAGCATAACATAACATAGCATAACTTAGCATAACATAACTTAGCATAGCATAGCGTAGCATAGATTTGCATAGCATAACTTAGCATAGCATAGCGTAGCATAGATTTGCATATCTTGCTATGGCTATTTCGTGTCATGTATAATCGTGTCAAATAATGTCAGATATATTATACTACTAGAGCCCTGTTCAGGATAACGTAAGCTAAAATACAGACGAAAAAATAAAGAACTGTAGCAGCAAGAGTCAAAAGGCTGGCACATGGTGTACGTTTTCGTAGATTACACAAGTTTGTAATTTGAAAACTATATGACTTAGATTTTTTTTTATTTTTCTGATAACTGTTAACTGAAACCTAGTGGATCACCTGGTGCTATTTGATCATCGACTTTAGGGACAGCCTGTATACACAGGTCAAACTGTAAACCATCATATTTTTTTGAACTCTGTTAAAACCTTCCCCTGTAGTCAGAATAAACGGTGCACCTTCCCTTATTAAAATGGGTAAAGTTTGTATGTTACATTACTATATTAACCGACTCGCTGTTACAATATGTATGTAGAGAGACGAAGCGTGGGTGGTCAAAACGATTAACTTAAAATCATTAATATATGTATAGTAGGTTTTGAAAGGCTTGTTTGATGACAAATTCAACGTCAGTTTGGGGAAATTCACTCTTCAATTCATTCATTAAAGCACCTTTTACCTTATGTCAGCTTTAAATATAGTTTAATATAGCCTTGTTATACGGACCTGTGTCAATTTGTGTTATGAAACGTCTTCAGCCGTCTCTCGTTCATTGCAAAACGAAGTCCTTAATATATCAATTGTAGAAGAACCGAGTCAGTACTCATAGGAGCAAAGAAACGGAACCAACATATTTTTTTGATTTTATCGAATTCTCTATAACCTAAAATAAAATCTTTTTATAAAAAAGGCGTACTTATAACTTAGATGTACTGTCGTTACAAACAGTAAATTGTATGCTGCAGTTCGTGATGAGCTTTCACTCCTAGGCTTACGTAAACTAAGGTCGAATGTAATCGTACGTAAGCATTTCTCTCGGTTGATTGTTTCATGCGTGGAACAATTAAAAGAATTAAAAGTACTTTCAATTAATAGTGGTTACGTAACTTATTTAACGAATAGGAGAGATTGATTTTTCCTACATTTATTAAGCTACTAGCTTTGTGCGACTTCGTTCGCGTTGAATTGTGATTCACAGCTCCTCCTCCGTAGATGATAGCGTGATAATATGTAGCCTATATAAATGCAGTACTTTTGGAGATCATCCCGGGTATACATACAAACAAACAGACATAAATTCCAAAAACCATATTTTTGGCGTCGGTATCGATTGTAGATCACGCCTCAAGTATTCGTTTAAAAAAATATTCAATATACAGTTTTGACTTTTCTACGATTTTATTATATGTAATGAATATTACATGTATAAAAGATACCGTTCCAGTTTATGTTGTATGATCTTTCCGTACATTCGACGCTCAGTTTATATCAGTTTTGCATAGCTTACACTCCACAATTCCACATTGACTTGTTGCTTGTTCAAAATCAATACACTTATTATTAAAAGGCCGGCAACGCACTTGTGACTCCTATAGAGTTCCGAGTGTCCTAGGGCGGCGCTGATCGCTTACCATCAGGTGATTTGTCTGCTCGTTTGCCTCCTATTCCATAAAAATATACCCTATTAGGTATCTAATATTATCAATATTATCAATTTTGGAAATTTTCTAAATTTTTAAATATAAATGTTAATGTGAATTTATTGTGTAATCAACCTTTTAATCAATAAATAACAATACAGTTTATATAACCAGAAAAAGTTGAGACAATTTTTGTAAGTTTTTTAACCCTTTGAGTACCGTCATTATAGACACAATTAAAGAACAGTAGGTTGCGGTCACCGGTGCTTGACAGTTTAAATAAATGACATGTATTTAATTTAACTCACGTATGGTATTTGTTTCTCAGTCTTTCGAGGAGCCAGTCTCTCAACACCACTCTTTGATAGCTTAAATGAAAATATATTTTTAAATCCTGGCATTTAATTATAATGATTTATGTTGTTGATTTAGGATGAACAATCGATACTTTCTCCTCGCGACATTAATTAATTAATGTTTATAATTATATATATAATATTGTAAAGATGTTTATCATATAAAATAAAAGACTAAGGTGAAAAGATCAACTACTTTTTCTTATAATAATATATTGTATAGAATAATACCTTTATTACCCTGTAAATACAAAATATATGCGAAATTGTAGGCTGCGTCACATCGCCGCGACCGCGCACGCTGCTCATGAAGAAGAACCCCTCTTTCGAAACTAGTAGAGCTTTTCTCAGTATATTCCTAACAGAGTAACCCTCAATTTCAGTTAATTTAGTATGTCTCACGATAGTTATTATAAAAACAGAGTTTGTGTTTTTTAGGTACTTAATCACGTCAGTACGGCTGCAGGGATCGAAATGAAATTTAGCACAGGGTTACGTTATGGTCTGGAATAGGCTACTTTTAATCCGACGCGAACGCGGGTGATGCAGTGAGCAGAAGCTAATAAAATAAATTAATGGCCACAGGTGGCAAGATACCGTTTGACGTGGATGAAAGAAAGAAAGAAAGAACATTTATTTAGCACCAGCCACGATGCAGCATAAATAAAATATAAAAAAGACAATCAAGGTGTGACAGTGGAAGTAATAAAAATATAAGAGTTGAAAAATTTAAACAGAAGAATTAGAAAAGAGACGCTGACAACATGCCTATGATAAAAGGATGACTAAGAGGGAGGTCTTTGTCCAGCAGTAGACGTCTTCCGGCTGTTGGTGATGATGATGATGATTCCTTGAAAAGATTGTGTATGTATGTAGGTAGTAATAAACAGATAAATAAAGAATGACAGCCTCGCAGGTACAACTGCCAGACAAGGGGTCTCGATTCCCGGGTCGGGCAAAGTATTACTGGGTTTTAAAAAATTCTGAGTAGTACCACGGAGTCTAGAATTGTACCCGGTATATAGCAGTAGGCTCATGGGACTCATAACATAAATAGTGAAAAGTGAGTGTTTCATTGTACTGTGGGATAATGTGCACCTCTACCTACCCCTTCGGGGATAAAAGGTGTGATGTTATGTTATAAAGAACGAATAGCTTTATGGCACATAAGGTGCCGTTTACACTAACTCAAATAAGGGGTTATTTTAGGTGCTCCGGTTATGTGTCACTTATGTATATGTTGGTGAAATCCGAAATTTTGTTAAGTATCATCTATTTTAGCTTAGTTCCTTAACATTTAAAAGGAAATGAGCATCAATGTCATTAATATTTAAATTCCTTTCTTTAGAATTGAAAACAACATTAAACTATGACTAATTGAACATCATATAACAAAACTACAAATAAACTCATAATGATAAAAAAACAAATAAAAATGCAAGAAAATTATGATTAGTAAATTTAATCATACATCAAATTACGAACCGTTACAGTAAACTCAACTCTATTGACCGTAAAATTAGTTATATTGATAAAAAATCACAATGTCATTGAATATAATGATGTCTATTCACATACAATGTGCAATACTATCGTTATATGCATTTTATTAACACATCCTACTTAACAATCGGTTCACAGAGTATTGCAGTTTGGCGCTGAAACTATGTACATATAATAATAATAATATATTTCTATATGTCGCTCTGTACTGAAGAACATCAATGTATGAAATCTGTTTTTGTATGTCAAAAGGATTCTTTGTTTTATTTCTTTTTGTATGTAACAATGTCTGGCGATTCATAGATATGATGACGATACGATAGGATTTACCAAGGCCAAAACTAAATATTTAAACTTATGCAGCACAATTTATACAATTTGAAATCATTTATAAAACAGACGATGTCCCGACAACTAACCTCAATTCCATAAATGACAGTTGATACTTGCAAAAAAAAGATTAAGTATAGTCAAACAATAAAATTGCTACACAGCTAGACTAAACAAATCTTTGTCTGCACAAATTCTACGACAGCGCAACATGTTTAATACTAACTTGATATAAATAATAATATCTTGAAAAATTCACGATTAACAAACCAAAAAGCTCGACTGCGCAACTCATTAAATGCCATACGAATATTTTCGATTAGCTAACGGTATATGGCAACACGCGTGGAATCAATTCACGGTTGGACCTCTGTGAAATTCGGAGCGTCACTGAATATGTATGCACCGTCCAAGGTCCCATAAATTGCTTTACATATGAAAAATATGGCGAACAATAATGTCACCCGATTTTACGTAGACGCTGACCGTTAGAAATGTAATAATGAATGGTACGTACGTGTGTCGGTCGGTTTTGTTCTGTTTGTAGTTTCAAAAGGATTTGTTCTGTGTATAGTTTTTTAAATAGACCATGTTTGAAGACAATGTTCACCTAGTTTTGTCAGTTTTTGAGTAGTTGACAAGAGATATAATGGTGCTGTTACAGAAATGACGTATCCTGATGCTGTTAGGAGTTTGGCAGGTTGATTGATAGGTTTATTATTTGTGATAAACCCGGTTTATGAAACTGAATCGCTGAAACGCATTGACAGATTTCAGTTACCGTAAGTTTTTGTCATAGTCTACAGACTATGACTATTGAGTAAGTATTTTAAACGTGGGTTTTCACTGCCAGAGCTGCACAACTTACTAAATGCAAATACTTTTTGATAGTTATGTCAACAATCAAAGTGTAAAGACACATTTTATCATCATCATGAACCAAGCACTACACCACATTTCGTGCCCCTATAAAAAAAAAATCAGAAACCAGAGGACTTTTATTAACCTTTGGTCCGCCTACGACACAGGATCTCGCGTCCATGATTGCATATTTTCGACCAGCTACAACTAATAGCAGTCGCAACTAGACAAAAACAAAATGCTACCAAATACCGTTAGTGTCGGGTCAAGTGCACCTCAATTGTAAGGCACCACGCGCACCACTTCCGTTATACTATTCTGATATAACTATGACATTTTGCCCAATGGGAGGGCGATGTAGCACACACATTGTCTAACTAACTCGGCCACGCTATGTAAGGATACCGCGGAGCAATTGACACATATTACCGCTACTGACTTTGTGACACTTATTTATTGGTTCACCTACTGGGGTGATCTGAATTCAAATTGGGAGCAGCATAGTCTCGGATTAGATTTATTACAGTTTTTTTTTATGAGATAAGCCGGTAAACGCGCATACGGATCAGCTAGATGAAGTTCAAGGGAAGTGAGAGAAAAAAGAAATAAATACCAAGTGAGCTCTATCGAGGCAATTAGTTAGTAGTATATTAAACATGTAGTAAGCAATCGGCGTCGCCCATGAACATCTGAAAAACCAGAAGCGTTACAAGTACGTTACTGGCCTTTTGGGGATTTGAGGATTGTTAGGACTTTGGGGATTGGCGGGATTGGGAAGGAGGGTAATTGCGGGTAACCTCACTCACACGACGAAACGTTAGTTTTCTGTGAGGCCGTGGTATCACTCCGGTCGGGCCGTCCCATTCGTACCGAACACTTAGAGACAAGACAAACTCTATAATGTAGAGAAGATCCATAATGTAACTGTCACGGACAGTTGATGTTAGCATACATACATACATACATACATAACATCACGCTTTTTATCCCCGAAGGGATATGCAGAGGTGCACATTATACCACTGTACAATGTAACACCCACTTTTCACTATTTATGTTATGAGTCCCATGTAATAGGGGGTGAGCCTATTGCCATATATCGGGCACATTTTCAGACCCCGTGCTACTACTGAGGGAATCGAACCCGAGACCCCTTGCCCGGCAGTCGCACTTGCGACCACTCGGCCAACGAGGCAGTCATGATGTTAGCACTTATTACATAATTATTTTTAGTGTTTTATAGTATTATTTCACGCTATGCGAAGCGTACAACATTTTGGTAGTAAACAGCTGGTCGATGGTTCTAAAATTTCATTAGAAAGTTTCACAGCTTGTTAATTAAGATAATCACGATATTTTTGTATGATACTACAAGAGTTTACATTTTTATTATATTTTATGTACAGTTTTAGTTGTTGCTTACCTAATATACTTATTATAAAGTTTGAATGTGTCTATCTTCTATTGTTAAAGTAATCAGATAGGCCCAATCTTCCCAATCCTTGAATCCCCAACAATCCTCAAATTCCTAAACCCAAAAGGTTAGTAACACACTTTTAACACCTTTGGTGATTCTCGTGTCCATAAGAGACGCCGATTGCTTACCATCAGGTGATCCGTCTGCTCGTGTACCGGCTTATTCCATAATAAAGTCTTCTATCTCGGCATCGGGCTTGAGATCGTAGTTTAAAAGTTTCAAGTTTGTTTATGTAACAGGAGGCAAATGAGCAGATGGACCACCTAATGGTTAGCGATAAGCACTGCATATGGACCCCCGCAAAACCAGAGGAGTCACAAGTGCGTTGCCTTTAAAGTTCATTTATGAATTACAATCATAAATATAATGACGACTATTTTAATCTGTATATCGTTTCACCTATCTCCTATTGGGGTAACACAGAGACAATCGTTTTTTTTTATATTTTTTAAATAAAAATAATTATATAAAAAGTGTATATTGTAACAAAACATTTTGATAAATAGTTGTATGTACCTATACTAACATTGATACTAGGCCGAGCCTGTACCTTAGATGTTAATTCCTTCCAATGAAAGAAAATAATATTTTGGTAGGTCTTCCCGTTTCGCATCATTCATCAATCACTTGATGCAAGCTTGTCAAATAAGGATACTTCTAATTTGACCTTTTTTAATTCTTTTTAGACTGCCTCGTTGGCCGAATGGTCGCAAGTGCGACTACCGGGCAAGGGATCTCGGGTTCAATTCCCGGGTCGAAAAAAAGTAATACCGGGTTTTAAAAAAAAAGTCAATTGTTACTTGGAATTGTGCCCGGTATATGGCAATAGGTTCACCCCCTATTATATGGGACTCTAACATAAATAGTGACAAATGGTTGTTACATTGTATAGTGGCATTAAGTGCCGTAATGTACACCTCTGCCTACCCTTTCGAGGATAAAAGGCGTTATGCTATGCATTAATCCTTTTTAGCGTCCCCGGGAAACCCACAGTCATTATTGAAATGTTCTATTGTAGGAAATAGAAATTCAGATATTGAATCTAGCAATGCAAGGCTATAAAGTATAATTCAATATTATTTTTACACGCGTTTACGTAACATTCTAGATTTCTTACCGGACACTTTCGACACCTAACATCAGTGTAAATATTTGAATTTGTAGAATAACAGCTTTACCTTGTAAGTGACTCATACAAGTACAGCTATCACCAGAATAAATGCATAAGTCACTCTCAAACTTACTGTTGAGAATTACCAAATCAAAAAACCAAAAAACGAACTGTAATTGTATAGTCATGATTCTTACTATATATCTCACGCAATAATATACTTTACCTTTATAGGATATGTCACCATATTTAGGTCATTTTCACAATACATTTGTTCACACATTTCGTATGGAAAATGCATCAAATTATTCATTAATTTGACTAATAGAAACTTAATCAAAGTCATAGTCAAAATTATTTATTTCAGTTAGACCAGGAAGGTACTTCTGAACGTCAACAAAAAAATTCAAAGTTAAGCTATTTGCTCCAAAGTGTAGATTCCTGTGGAGAAGAACGACTAAGAAACTCCATAGGTTAATCTTTTCCAAAACAGATAACAGACCCCAGTATTACAATTTCGTTAATTTATCTAGAACTGAAGGAATATAAAATTCAAACCATTATTTATTAAGTTATAAACAACAAAGTCATTATAGCTTTGTCACAATGTAGATAACCAATCAATAGAATAATCTATTTAAATGCTAAGCTACCACTTACATAACCTTGTCTTGAACTTTTTCTCTCCATCCTTTCCAGCATCATTAAAATTCCAAGTCCATCCTTTGAATTTGAATCAAATAGCCACAATAAGTCGGATAATCGTGCGCTCGTGGTATTGAATCAGTTTGCGTTAGAACGGCTATCAATCTCATGTCAGCTTGGAATCCATCCAGGAGGCAGTTGGCAAATATCATGGCAACACATTCCAAAGGACGATGAAGTATGCGTGTAGGCGCTTTTCCTAAATTGGCGATGACTCATTGATCATTCAGCTTCTATTAAGTTGATAAATTAAATGCAGGCATAATAGACGGAATGATTTGCTAGGTACACTCGGTGACAATGACCGAAGATAAATACTAAGTAACATTCCCGAGTCTTGTAGTCATGTCATATCGTGTCTTGTCTAATAATTATTCTCGTAAAATACACATAGGCAATTTATATGACCAGTTTAACAGCAAAACCGGAAACCTACAGCCTGCATGCCTTAATAAAAAGAAATTTGCAAGCACATAACATTCGCGTAAGTGCGAACGTTATGTCACCGCTGACGAAACAAAAGCCTATTCAAAGATAAATAAAAAACAGGATATGTGGCATTATTTCACGTAAAATGCATCGATGTTCTGTTGATAAATCACTTTCTCGAATGGCGAATTTGAATTAACTAGTCGTGAATATTCTAGTGGTGTTTCAGATCGGTTCGACGATTCTCGAGTTGATTCGCGAAGTCTCTTGAGTCGGGAGAAAGGTGCTAGTTTCGTGGCGGCTCCGAGATAGTGCAAAGTTGCGCATCAAATGATTTATTATAATTATATGTTGTAGTGTGCAATATAAGACGGGTTGTTTAGTTCAAGCTCTAATCTCACGTTCGTTTTGAAGATGATCATTAAAATAATCATGTATGTTACTTGTATTGAATAACTGTTTGAAGTTTGCAGACGGCTTAATGATAAGTTTGTATGAATTACGTGTTACTGGGCTATGTAGGTATGTTTGTTCGTTGAATTTATTTTTTGGCAATCGCTGAATAAAAATAAGTTTCAGTTTCTGCGTTCAATAAACTGATTATCTTCCGCTGACTACTGTAACTGACAATATTTAACATGGAGCTGGGTATTTTTTTAAGGGGGGACATCATCATCATCGAATGACATCTTCCACCTGGGTGAGGTGGGAGGGAGTGTCAGACTGTTACTGACTAAAAACCACCCCGTTCCTTCTTCTGCACGTCGAGCCGGAGCCCCGGTTACCCGTTAGGTTCTCCGCGACAGTATAGTAATAATACCACTTAAATTATTGGACAATCTTGATGGATGTAAAAAAAAATCTAATCGTCTAAGATATCATTTTAAAAATTATTAAATTATTTATCCCCGAAGGGGTAGGCGGAGGTGCACATTACTGCACTTAATGACACTGTATGAATTTTATTTTAAAAACCCAGTAATTCTATGCCTGACCCGAGAATCGAACCTGAGACCACTTGCCCGGCCAGTCGCACTTGCGCCCACTCGGCCAAGGAGGCAGCTATTATTATATTATTATTACATACTACGAAAAGATAAACCTACTTAACTATATAAAATAGGCAAGATGCATCTTTAAAGTTCATTTCATAATTAATATTTAAATGTAAAATATTAGTAAACATACTATCAAATATGCCATTTATCAATATGTAACTTAAAATATACGTTTCGGTTCATATGTATGACGAAAGTGATTCTGTAATATTTAGCAATTCGTGGTACATTGCATAAATATCATGATATTAGTGTTGCACACGTACAGATGTGATAGCAATACTCTCATCTGTGCCTGGCAGCTTGAACTATGTACTGTTTTAAAGATATTAATTTTAATATTTCGAAATCAAATCCATAATTACAGATTCATGTCTACTTATTCTAAGGAGTTAAAATGTAATGAAGATTATTGTGTATACTGAAAACAATTCTTCGTTGGTTGAATGGGATTAAGTCAAGTAGTCACGATTTTGATACCTGGGTAAGAAAAGTAAAAGTAGGGTTGTTTTTTTAAGGGGGCAAAATCATCGAAAGACTGCTCCCGCCTGGGTGAGGCGGGAGGGAGTGTCAGACTCTTACTGACTAAAAACCATCCCGTTCCTTCTCCTGCACTTCGAACCGGAGCCCCGGTAACCTGTTAGGTTCTCCGCGACAAAAGTAGGGTTAGAATTTCTTCGGTCAATTAATATAATCTACCTACATTAATTGACCGTTTTTATTATTAACAGTTTTCTGAAAACGCATCAAAATCAGTTCAGCTAATCGTGATACATACATAGAGGTTAAAATGAGAACCTCCTTTTTTTTAAATCGGTTAAAATAAGAGATCAATGAACTCATCAGATGTCACACATTCAGTGTTTTTCCTTTAAATTGAATAATCAGTGGCTCGTTTCAAATTCCAACAAGTTCGTTACAAGATAGGCTTGTTATGCAACATGTTGGCCCATTGTTTTGAATCCATACGTACAGATGAACATTAGTATTCAGTATAGCGACATCGATAGTATCTCACCCACGGAAACTCGATGAAAGTTTACAAAAGTGTGTGTTTTTTACTCCATACGCTACGCGGACGACACGATTGATAGTTGTGATCTTAGAAGTCGGTTAGGAAATGTCGAATCATCAAGATTTCAAGAATGTCTTTACTTTATTTGACGGCTTTACTGGCTTGCAGAGCATCTACAAATTATGAAGTATCTACAAATTAGAAATGCATTTCCAGAGATAACAATAAATAAATAAACTAATAATTTAATCAATGAATTACTTAACGATACCTAATAATTAAAATACTAACACAAACTGCAAACCACCAAAACATACATAAGGCAATGTGCAATACCGAAATATTAATCAATTGAAATTAAATCGTAGTTGCTAAACAATTCGTTTGTCGCGAAATTGTTAAAGGTCGGTGACCATTGGACTAAAGTCGATACTGATTTGTGTGTTCACAGCACACTACTTTTACATAATACATGCAGTGTTAGAACACACACACAGACGTGTTTACATTATCGTACCCCTTTTGAAAAAGTACCGTATTTAATTTATCATTCATGTCGCGATATCGATGAAGAAGTTTCGGATGCGTTTCCCAAGTTGGACAAAAATATTTCTGAGTAAAATTGTCGAGCCCGAGCTGGGTATGAGCCCGATATTTCTAAGATTAACCTATTGCACCGCATTGAATTTAGGTAAATGCCAAAATTTCAGCTCCAGCCGACCAATAGTTTCGGCTGTGCGTTGTCTGGCAGTCAATCAGTCAACCACTGAGTCACTCAGTAACGGAAGCGTTAGCCCATTATTGTGTTAATCAGAACATATTTTTTATGGAATAGGAGGCAAACGAGTAGACGGATCACTTGGTGGTAAGCGATCACCTCCGCCCATGGACACCCACAACACCAGAGGAGTAACAGGTGCGTTGCCGGCCTGTAATACATATTACAAGATCACGACCTTTAAAACATTATAATATCACAAGACACACATTAACTAAAAAAACAACAGTTTAGTCAGGTATACGTCCAGGTCTCCCTCCCAATGTTTTTCTTTTATCGACAACATTATCATCATTATCATCAACAGCCCGTCAGCTCGTGACAGCTCTTCAAAAGAAGCCTTTACACCTCGTTGCTGGACCTCAGACAGTACTGCTACCCGATCTCTATCAAAGATGCCTTAATCGGCTCACATGATACTCGTAGATAGAATATGGTGACAAATGTACTCTGCCGACTCTCCGCGACTGAAACTGTCACAATAATATTATCCACCACGGGAGTTATCCCAAAAACCCTCCATAATAGCCGTAAAGAGTTAAATATTAGCCCATTAACCTACCTCCTACCAGAAGGCAGTAATTTTAAACACTTGTCGCCTAACGCGAATTTTTTTAAATACACAGTAGAACATTAAATTTAATTAATCGTCCTTGGCTTCGGCCCTTGCTTTTTAAGAACCTCACTGAGATGGGAGAATCATAAACGGTTTCAGAAATAATAATAATCTTTATTGTACACCAATTTGAGACAGTATACATGGTGTAAATGAAACGCTCCCGGAAAACGCTGACAATAAATTATTTTTACAGTTTTATTTTTTTGTTTACGTGTCAGCATCAGCCTTGAGCGGTTGATCACAACAATTATTACATAAAAGAAACACTTATTCTTGTAAAAATAAGATTTATTTTTGACAATAACCTCTCGGCGTTTTTCGGGAGTGTTTCATTTACACTCTGTATACAACTTGTAACAAATTGGACTGTTCTATACACATACATAAGTACTTAATTTAAACTAGCCAGAGGCAGTCATAAAACAGAGCCAAAATCAATTTTCCATCGAGGCTCTAGTTTCGAGAACAGGTCTTGTAATTCCAATACACACCTACCGAGGTGACCTGATTACATAAATGAACCTTGACTTATATTAAATAGAGTTTATAATCAAACTAATTAGGCTTAACATTCCTAACTCATGACTAATCGTGAATTCTGTGCTGTTTTCGCGATTTATTGAAGTGTTAATCAATTGCCTGCCTCTTAAAGTGGTGACAAAACAAAACTGGATTAGGAAAAGTATTACTTACAAATAATTTTATTATTTTTGATAAATTCCCCGTATTATCATCTGCAATTGGGCCCTGCTATAAACAAGGTTCTCAACATAACTGGTGTTTCATTTGATAATATACTCTTTCGTCACTAATTTTTCCAGAAATAAATCTCCTTGGTAAAAAATTATTCCATAATTTGGCATAATGGAAAAAAAAACAAGTTCGATTTTCAAATAGCAAACGCAACGGTATCTCCGACTGGGTTACGTCGTTCACTCGCATTCGTTACCCTATAACAGAGAAAACAAAGGATTTTGTGTCGATTTCACGCCCTCTATGAGGACATTTTGTTTTCTGCCTACGTAGAATGTAACAAAGCATTCGGGTGCTTCTTCGTATCTGATGTTTAGCGAGAAAGCTTCGCAGACGGCATGCTAAAAAGGTTTTACGCAACGTGTGCCCATGCCGACATTTGTGACGCAATCGCCACTTCGGGGGGGCGCATCGCAGATTAATGTCACCAAACTCAGACTCGACACGGTGGTCCGAACGCTCCTTACATGATGTCTTGCTATTCGTCAAGTGTATTTTTGTGTTTGGAGATGTTTATCTTGTGTACATATTTAATTGTGGTATTGTAAGATGTGGAGGAAAGTTCTCGCTAGAATGATTATGATATAATGAATCAGTCACTTGATATTGTACCTTGATATGTATTTGTATACCCGTGTAAACGTGTTGATGACAGGATAATAAAGAAAACAGATGAATTATAAACATGAAAAATGTTTGGTAGGTACATTATACATTTTTATTGTCTTTCATAGTTACGTTAAAATATTCGTTATTGCCTGATTTCTATTGTCTCCAAAAAGGTTTATTAATCTTTGACATTAATTTTAAAGCTGGCAACAGTAAGATGATTCTCATTCGTGGTATTTAGGTACGGCATGACATTTGTAATGAAGTTTCTGATGCTGTAGTTAGCTCTTCCGTTGACTATTGACAAACAGTTTCCTCATCAGCTATAAAATCTGCAATCTTTTCAAACTAAGAATAGGTAATTCTTAATTTGAAAAGATCGTCTTCTACATTATATTATTATGACTATCTACAATTAAAATGGAAAGTGCCTGGTTGTTCGAGTTCTATTTTCGCGTCAACTACATATTTCTACTGTTCAATTAATAGAATTTCGAATTTTCCTCATCAAATCTCTTTCAAAATAGTCGTATCCCTTAGGATAACAAAAGAAATACAGGGGGCAAAGCTTGTTAATGCAAAAGCAACTCCAAGATTCCTGAACCAGTTCGTGATAGGCGCTGGTTAGGCTTCCTGATGACGTCACGGCTCCAAGGCCGCCAACATAGCGCAGATTAATTTTACAATGCTGCCATTCTGCGCATACCGATGGATGCTAGACGAAACATGCAACGAGTGACTGCACTAACGTTATGAGGTAACTGACATTCCTGCCTGAATATAGTGTTAAAGTTCACGAGAACATTTTGTTTTTAATATCAAGCTCTTTTTCTCTGAATTTATAAATAGACGAATATTATATGTTTATAAATTCTGTCAGAAAATTAATTAATTAATTGCACTTTACGACAGTTAGTCGTAAAGTGCAAATGACACTAAGTCGAAAGTACAAGAAGTATAAGTAATCAAATACTTGTTCTAGAATTTTTTAGAAACTACGTTTTAAAAAACCGACTTCGATTCGACCCCCTCGTTTTTGAAGTCGTTTAGTTAATATAATAAAACCTTCTCCTAAGTGTAACAAACACTTTTCCGCCAACCGCATCAAAATCGCTCCCGCCAATCGCGAGATAATCGCGCACAGACAGGTTCAACTGAGAACCTCCTTTTTTGAAGTCGGTTAAAAATTATATTTATCAAGAAATTAAATAGAAACGCGAGGGTCTCCGTTTCTTTATACTCCCAAGTTGTCCAAAATGGTTCCAACCATTTTAGTGTAGACTGTTCTATTTACTCTTAAGACTAATAAATTTCTAAATATCTGAATCAGTGCAATGCGTAATGATATTTGAGTTTAGGAGAATATTTACATGACTCACACACTACTTAGTCAAGTTCCTGTTATTTTCAAAACAAATTAATTTCAAGGTTAAGTACTGAAAAATCCTTTATAACTATTGTATTTTTGTAACGAAGGATTGCGGATATCCTTCTTGCATCATCTTGTTCACAATATTTGTAAGTATGTGAGTAACGTCATATCTATTTTGCACTAAAGTAGAGAGTTGTTCAGGAATATTTAAAGCGAGAACAACGAGATCTCATCTCTCTCTCATCTCGAGTTCAGACTGCACGGTTGGCGCGGTGGTTGCACAACTGGCTGCCGCGCGACGTGTCGCGGGTTCGATTCCCGAACGGAACAACTTTTTTTGTGATCCACAGATTGTTTTTCCGAGTCTGGGTGTCATGTGTATGTGAACTTGTATGTAAACGCACCCACGACACAGGAGAAACTCATAGAGTGGGGCAACGTATGAAAAAAAATCAGTAACAACAGAACGCGCAAACAACTAGACGATACTATAAATATGTTGTAATTTAAGAAAATTTCCTAAAAGGCCGGCAACCCACTTGTAACACCATTGGTATTACGGTTATCCATAGGCGGCGCCAGTTGCTTACCATCTGATCATTTGCTAGCCTATCTCATAAAAAAATGGCTATCACCGACCGACTCAAAAGATAAATACGCGTGAAAAAAAAAAGTGAGAATTACACAGTTTTCTTGGATGAAAGTGGAGTTACGAAAGAAACAGTACACTGTATACAGACACCCGCCCTAGACAGACATACATCAACCAGATTGGCGATATATCAAAGAAGGACCAAATTAGAAGTACCCTTAACCGACGAATACCCCGAGCGTACGGCGCGTCGCGTTCCGCACGCGCCTCAAAGAGCCATCAGACCACCACGGATAGAGCCCAATGGGGCTGATGCCGATACGGAGCTGCGGAGAACCTAACGGGTTACCGGGGCTCCGGCTCGAAGTGCAGGAGTAGGAACGGGTTTTTAGTCAGTCTGAGTCTGACGCTCCCTCCCGCCTCACCCAGGTGGGAAAAGTAATTGGATGATTTTCCCCCCTTAAAAAAAATCGAGAAATGCGCATGAAAAGATCGATGACTGTTGTAATTGGCGTTCTATAGTCTATAGTAGTGAAGTTATGTACGTATATACACAGCCTTCTGTCTACTATCTACAAAATAAAACGTGTGATGCCACGTTAAGTCACAAATGCCCTTGTGCACGTGTGCAGAAAGTGTCAGTGGGTGTTCAGGGCATTGTTCAACAACAATGGCGACGTCGGCGCCTGCGCAACACCGCGGATAATGCGAGTGTAACGTGTAATGTATGCAGTAGTTGCATCCGATACCCAAGGATTCTGATAGTCATCGAACCTGGAACTTTAGTAGGTGTTCAATAGGTGTTAAGTAATCATTGTTACGTAAACTATCAGTCATAATCTATGGGTATTATTATTGTTATTAATTATACCTGTAAGTACTTTAAGTGTGGGAGAGCCATGCTTCGGCACGAATGGGCCGGCTCGACAGGAGTGTTACCACGGCCTCAATGAAAACCGACGTGAAACAACGCTTGGGTTGTGCTTCGTTGTGTGAGTCAGGTTACCGGAGGTCCAATTACTCCCGATTACAATGATCAAATTCTCAAAAGGCCGGTAGGTAACGCACTTGTCAAGCATCTAGTGTCCATGGATTGCTTACCATCAGGTGATCCGACTGCTCGTTTACTGGCTTATCCCATAAAAAAGATATTATTGAAGTACTTGCAGTCATACTGTTGAAATATCATTGATACTTTAGATTTTTAACATTTTTCCCTATTAGGTACTTAACCAGATTTATAAATAAGATTCTATGTAAGTAAGATCAGCGCATATGAGGTAGACAATTTTTTTAGTGTTAGCTAAATGAAAGCACACCAACTTTTGATAATTGTATTCTACAACTGAACATTACAATTTTGAAGATTGTAACGATTTAATTTCTTCTTCTAGAGAAAAAAATTAAATATTTTGTTTTCTACAAAACACGAGCACTTCTTAAAATACTAAACTCCTGTCAATAAATCAATAAATACAAATAAATTAAAAAACAGTTATTTTAATAAAGAACGGTCACTAAATACTTCAAAGTAATGTCTAGACATCGCAAAGAAATCTGTGTCACGCCGATGTCAACGCTCCTGCGCATGTGGTGAATATTGAGTAGGGGAACGCGCATGCGTGCATTCACTGTGACCACCATACTTTTGGGCTAGAATAAGGATATTAGGAAAGAATCACTTTTTGTTTAGTTAACCACAATTTTTCACAACGATACACTTCACATCTTACTTAGCTCAGAACCACAATTACTCAGGACTTAGTACAGATCTGTTTTATGTTTAATGACAGCAAAACGTTAGAAAATTCGGCGCTCTGATTGGCCTGGTCCAATGAACCAACCAATCAGAGCGCAGATCGAGATAACTTTAAGCCCTCCAGATTCATTTTTTTCTAAACGAACCGGCGACACGTGTTGTACTGCCGTCATTTGTCCATCCACTGCAGCTGCACCAACCATGCGATGGTCAATCTGTGAACAAATGAATGTTCAACCGTCAACGTCAGTATTATTTTACATGAAATTCTGCAACTCATTACAACATTTTCAGAAGATCCCATTAATTATACTTGGCAGTAAAGAAACGGAGCCACTAGTGTTTTTATCATTTTATCGAAACTTCTATAACGTAAAAAAATATTCGTTGTTTTACAATATAATGCTCTCATTCTAAAGTTAAACCAAATTGCCTTTTATACGACATACGTTACCAATTAATAAATCGTATCAGAAAATATTAATCAAGAAATAAAATAGAAAAAACGCTAGTGGGTTCACTTTTTTTGCTATGTATATGTGTTATGTGTATATACTTAGAAATAGAATTTCAAATACTCAAAAATCCAATACCTAATACTTTCCCCGTCTAACATCACAATTAGACAGGCTAACGACAAGGTGAAAATACTAGAATGTCATAGCGTAACACCAAACCATGGTCAACCTAGCTACCACATTATCATTCCAGTAAATAGTGAAGGTACAAGATTTACGATAATAGACGATATGTACCGATAAACTATTATTTATTTTTCATAATGATTACCACGTTTTCTATACGTGATGGGCAATCTAAAAGACCTTGAATGTGCGAGTATTTTTAATGAATTAAACTAGATTTTTATTTGTAGGATAGGTTTAATAATCACGTAAGCCTCATGATGTGAAGTCCAGCACCACACAAATATTAAAAGTCTGATGTATTTTCCTTTTTTTGAGACAAGTCCGCCACATCCCAAAACCGCTGCAACTTTTGTAAGCCAGGATCTACAGTAGATACTACCATGAAAACACCGGAACACTGAAGTCCGGCGCGTCCCAAGAACTGAATAACTGTCTTGGATCCCGCAATGAAATTAATCTATAGAGGTATATACCTCTATAAAAGAAAGTCGTGTTAGTTACACTATTTATAACTCAAGAATGGCTAAATCGATTTGGATGAAAATTGGTGGGGAGGTAGCTTAGAACCAGGAGACGGACATAGGATACTTTTTACCCAATTCTTTTTTTTTACTTATTACCGAAAATCAAGAACGGGAACGGGAAATATCGGGATTGCGCGTACGAAGTCGCGGGCAGAAGCTAGTCAGTAGATATAAAGAGAGGAGAAGAACAAGTCTTGGAAAACATGTGGCAATGTATCATTGAAAATAGGTTGTTACAGTGTCTCTTCTCAGAGTAGCCAAAAAAAAACTACTGCAGCAACTATATTATCATCAAATATTAACAACACCGACATCGATTAACATTTTTGTAAAAGTTTCATAAGTAATTAAAATCGCTAGATTTACGACTCAAATGTAGATCAATGAAAACCTGCCATTTATTCGTTTAAAAATGATGATATATTAATACAATCATTGTGCAAGTTATGAGTGAAGACATATTAATTATTAAAATTTAGCGACATTCATTAGCAATTTGAAGTGGAGCGTCTCTGTCTGTCGTCTGATGGCAGTAGGTACGTTGTAAATTAGATACTACTAAAACTATTCAGTTTTGTGTCCTATATCAAGGACGTTAAGTAAAAGAGGACCCAGTCTCTTGACACAACGACTGTGGCACCTGGCACTATAGATTTACACGCTGAACATACACACATTTAAAAAAAAAGTTGCCCCACACTAGGACTTTTTCCTGTATCGTGGGTGCATTTACAAACATTCAATTTTACATACACATTGACACGAAGGACCCATTACACACGCACATATAAATAATACACGAACATTTTGGTGCTTCAATAATTTCTAAGTGACATTATAACAGCGTTTTTTTCAACGTCCTTGTTCTATTGTTAATTTTATTAATTTCCGTAAAAAGGTACAAGATTTAAAAAACTGAGGAACGATACTTTTATACTGGGCAGTTGGACTAGCAACTGTTTCACTAATGAAGCAGTCATAATAAGCAGATTGCACGTTTGGTGCGGTGGCTGGGCAACCGGCTGCCGTGCAACGTGTCGCGGGTTCGATTCCCGCACGGAACAACACTTTGTATGATCCACAAATTGTTGTTTCGGGTCTGGGTGTCATTGTGTATGTGAACTTGTATGTTTGTAAACGCACCCACGCCACAGGAAACAATCCTAGTGTGGGGCAACGTTTTTTAATCTGTCAAACACCAAGCGGTCACCGGTGACCGCGACCTATTGTTCTTTAATTGTGTCTATAAAACCGGTACTCGACGAGTTAAAAAAAAAAAAAAAAAAAATAAATAATCTCTGGAAAACGTACGTATCATATCAACATCACGCTACGATCAATAGACACTGAGCAATGCGGGTGAAACCGCGCGAACATAGCTAGTCTTTCTATATAATAACATCACGCCTTTTATCCCCGAAGGGGTAGGCAGAAGCATAGTATAAAGAACACAGTAGGTTATCTAAGGCCGCCCGCCGAGTTATTAGCCTACTCTTGCGTTGATCCCCAGGGTTGTCACTTTTACTTTTAGTTAATATTTTCGAACAAGCAGCACTTGATCTAAATTTATGAAATGAAAAGCATATTATGATTGAATATTTTATCAATTTATAAATTTAGTAAAAATTAAAAGCTTATAAAAAGATTATTAACTTCTTAAAATAAACTTTAGCTCTATACATAGTATTCAGAAAGTAAATTTGGGAATACATTTATATGGAAAAATGCAACTCGGCTACGCTCTTAACAAATCAGATAAACTGTGAAATAAACAATACAATACCACATTTTCTTATAATATTTAAGTATAGTAGGTAATTACATTTCTGGTTGAGTAGGAACTATGAAGAATGATAAGAGTAAGAATAAGTAAGTAGGTATCTCATCATCAAGTACCTACAAATTATATTATGCTAGAAAACGTGACTAGCTTACCTTTCCTGTTCAATAAATAGGTACCTAATCTGAACAGAGACAGTTCTGGAATCGATTAATTATTAAGACACCCAAACACACAGCAATACGTTCTTCTACGATTATCAGACATTTTTTATTTCATTGAACAGTGCCGAAAAGCCGTGAAGCGCGCGCGAACCTCGTACAGTGTCAGCCCTGCCTGGCGCACTGAGAAACGGGTCGAGATTTTGTTAAAGTGTGCGTGCGTCGACGCATAGATACTATGGCGCACACATATAAGCCGCGCGCGGAGCATTTGTATGAAGATAACCTACTTTGTTCTTTATACTATGGCAGAAGTGCACGTTATGGCACTTAATGCTACTATACAATGTAAAACCCACTTTTCACAATTTATGTTATAAGTCCCATGTAATAGGGGGTGAGCCTATTGCCATATACCGGGAACATTTCCAAACTCCGTGCTACTACTGAGGTGTTTATCTGTCGGGTAAAATATTACTGGGTTTGTGTGTGTACAAACCCAGTAATATATTACCCGACCCGGGAATCGAACCCCCTTGCCAATGAGGCAGTCTTTCTATATACATTTCTATCTAATCCCAAGGATTTATATAATTTATCTAATTAATATGCACAGAACTGATGGCACAGATTGATCACAGATATTTAAATTCAGTGACATTTACAAAAGTCAGCCAGCTAACATTATCATGTAAATTATTTTTGTTCGTTATGAAATGTTTGTCGTCAAGCGATAGAAGAACTTGTAAATTATGAAAGTTTGTTGTCGTGTTTATTTTAGATCCGTCTTTGAAATAGTGAAAATACTTCATAATAACATAACATCACGTTTTTTATCCCCGAAGGGGTAGGCGGAGGTGCACATTATGCCATTATACAATGTAACACCCACTTTTCACTATTTATGTTATGACTCCCATGTAATAGGGGGTGAGCCTATTGCCATATACCGAGCACAATCCCAGATTCCGTGCTACTACTGAGAATTTAAAAAAACAGTAATACTTTGCCCGACCCGGGAATCGAACCCGAGACCCCTTGCGAGGCCCGGCAGTCGCACTTGCGACCACTCGGTCAATGACTACCTCGTTAGCCGAGTGGTTACACGTGCGACGTACTCATAATAGTCTTATTTCATAATAGATAGGTACCTATAACCTGGGTACAACTAATAGTTTGATTTTGCCTTCACAAAACCCAAATATAAATTCAGTCATCAGTCTTTTTATGCCAAAGTTGGCCCTTCTTCAATATATCGCCAATCTCAAACATATAGAGCGCCCTCTACCTCTATACTTTAAATCTGCTTTCAACCATCCTTTCTACACGTCTAAACCTTCGTAACATTCCCTTTTTAATCCTTGTCATTACATCGTCTTACAATTCACACTTTTCTCTAATCACACTATTTTGTACAGACGCATCACCTGATGATAAGCAATCGGCGTCGCCTATGAACACCCGGAACACCAGAGGCGTTACAAGTGCGTTACCGGCCTTTTGGGGATTAGGAATTTGACGATTGTTGGGGATTCGGGGATTGGGGGATTGTGGAAGGGGGGGGGGATAACTGGATCTCACTCATACGACGAAACACAACGCGAGCGTTGTTTCACGACAGTTTTCTATAATTTTTTTCTTTAATCTTTATGAGTAGACAGTGAGACAAAGTCAAATGGAAACCCTTGTCAATCGATTAGACATATTGTTTAATTATTTTAATTAATTATCTAACTAATTGCCACATGATTAATCAAAGACATTTTAACAGCTCATTATATAGAAATAGTCACGACACTGCCTCATGTTAAACTCAATGATCGGAAATGATCAATTTTAATGAACATCCTATGATAATTTCCTATTAATTACATGTAAATTCTAGTAATCAGTAAAACCAATTAATGACAGATAAGTGCGTAGGGAAATCAATTAACCATATTTGCGACTTCGTTAATTAGGTTTGTAAATTCAACTTTCCATATATACTTTTCTGTTGTTTACTAATCAGGTGTTCCTAATTTATTTAAATAACTAGCTCTTGCCCGTGACTTCGTCCGCGTAGAAAATGATTCCAGTTTTATCCCATGGAAGCATTTAATGGGGATAAAAGTATCGTATCACCTACATCACCCCATACCCTGCCTAGTGCCTGTATACTAATTTCATCAAAATCCGTTCAGTAGTGTCAGCGTGATTGACGGACAAACATCCAAAGAAGCACACAGCACATACATTCATGTGATCTCCACCAATGAAGGGCAAGAATGTGATCGAGCTCACTTCGAAATTTCAAATTGGCAACTACAGAATAGCTGGAATGTTACAAGCTGCTGAATCTTTAGTTTAAACTAGTTTAAAGTGTGTCAATAAACATTTAATAAAAGAACATAACATAGTGTTCGGACGGTATGTTTTTATTCTTACCTATTTATACTCTAAGAATAAACCAATCTGAACATTCATTCATTCTTTTCTTCGTAATGATTATTTATAGTGGTATCACTGAGAAGAACTTGAAAAGGTGGTCACCCGCGGCGATACGTACTCAAAGCTTATCCCAACAATAATTCACAGAGACCGTAATATATTTCAATATAGGTAGGTACCTATCTACCAAGAAGTTTCATTATATTTCCAACAAAGGTTCTTTTTTAAATCTCTGAGAAAATTACTCGGAAGAAGCTATTTTCAAATTAATCTTGTTGTTTATTTACTCAAACAATTATGTATATTTAAAAATTGTCTATGTTTGTATTTGTTTACGATGCAATTGAGCTTTTTACATTTTATGGTGCGATTTTTGTGTTTGTAGCAGGGTTGTTGCAAATATCAGCATCAGCGGAATATCAGCATTATTGTCCACATCAGCATCAGCATCAGCATTCGCATTGATTGCAACAACCCTGGTTTGTAGATATTATGTTCATAGTACAGTGGGCAGATCATCAACATACTTTACTGTGTTAATTTTTATCATTAGATTTTCGACTTCATTTCTAAACGATAGAGTCCAAAATGTAAAGGCAGAAAATATTAGGGTAACCTGCCGCCGACTGTAGTATATGGGCCTATAACCAAACGCCACTTTAGCGCTTGTCTACAGAGAGAGTAGAAATCAAAATGTTTGGAGATGACACTGTCAAAATGACAAATTTTACGTCAATTCCATATAATTTGGTTTTCTATTCTACATGTAGACAAGCACTAAAGGCATTTGATTACAGCTGCATGTTACAATGCTGGAAAATTAAAGATAATGTAGGTCACATTTTTCGAGAGATATTGCGATTTTTTGACAAAACAGACTTAGGATTTGAGAAAATTGTGAATGTATATATAGCGTGTATACCTACGTAAAACCAATAATGTTAGGTATATCAGTTTTGTATACCTGTCACAAAAAGCTTTGCAATCATTTGCACAAACGCTTCTTTCCAGTTTAATGTTTTAACAGGTGCCTACTAGATTTTACTATAATAATTAATAATAACACAGCAACTAAGTATTTTATATGTACTCATTGTGATAGGTAGGTATTATAAATGCGCGTAAAAATTCTAGAAATCTTTATTTATTTCGGAGGAAACCTTCAAAAGGCACCTAACTTTTTGGGGAGATAGTTCCCCCTACATATTTCAGTTGTAGTCAGTATCGTCTTTCCCATAAGAGCTCTCGGATCCCTTGCCTATTGCCCCATTCTCAGTGGACCGCGAAGGACCCACAATTTCTACGACTGACACACATCCGCTACTTTGTCCCCGCAACGTATAGCGGGTTCGATTCCCGCCCGGACCAAATCTTTGTGTGATCCACAAATTGTTGTTTCGGGTCTGAATGTCATGTGTATGTGAACGTATATGTTTGTAAACGCACCCACGATAGAGGACAAAATTCTAATGTGGTGCAACGTTAAAAATAAGAAACATTCCACAAGGGCTACGGAATATTATGTACTCAAGAGCCTCAGCGTAGTCTTAAGACGGCCCTGGTATTGTATGAAAGTTTCCTAGGGTCCGAATTAATTAATACATAGGACACCCGTTTGTTCCATTCTTTAGATAGCATTCCTACCTATGTAAAATTATAGAAATGGCTATTACCTACTTTACGCCTTTTCTCGATTGCCATGTAATACCATCATCATTTTAATAATCTTCCCGAAGAGGTAGGCTCTGCCTATTACGGCACTTAAAGTAAAAAAACACTCTGATGTATGACCAACATTACTGTGAAGTTTCATCTAAATCCGATCCGTAGTTTTTGCGTGAACCAGTAACAAACACACACGCACACATACATCCTCACAAACTTTCGCATTTATTATATTAGTAGTATATCAAGACTATAATGTCTTGATATCCTACTATACACTATACTTGGTACTTATAACATAACATAACATCACACCTTTTATCCCCGAAGGGGTAGGCAGAGGCGCACGTTATGCCACTGTACAATGTAACACCCACTTTTCACTATTTTATGTTATGAGTCCCATGTAATAGGGGGTGAGCCTATTGCCATATACTGGGAACATTTCCAGACTCCGTGCTACTACTGAGATTTAAAAACCCAGTAATACTTTGCCCGACCCGCGAATCGAACCCGAGACCCCTTGCCCGGCAGTCACACTTGCGACCACTCGGCCAACGAGGCAGTCAGTTGGTACTTATACTTTACATACATACATCAACAGCCTACAAATGCCTACTGCTGAGCAAAGCCTCATTTCACACAAAGAAGGTTTGAGCATTAATCACCACGCTCGCTCATTGCAGCGATTCCAAACTTATAATTAGAAATTATAAGTCCAGGTTTCCTCACGATGTTACCTTTACCGCTTGTCAGTGGTGTTCAAATATTCATAGAAAGTACATATAACTCGGAAAAAGTCACATTGATACTTGCCGTTGGTAGGTTTTAAGCCGGCACCCTGTCGCGGAGAACCTAACGGGTAACCGGGGCTCCGGCTCGACGTGCAGGAGAAGGAACGGGGTGGTTTTTAGTCAGTAAGAGTCTGACACTCCCTCCCGCCTCACCCAGGCGGGAGCAGTCATTCGATGATTTTCCCCCCTTAAAAAAAAAGCCGGCACCCTCATGCATGAGAAGCAGGCGTTTTAACCTCTGAAAAACTACGACGACTTAAAGTAGTAAAAATGACCTAACTACCAACAAAGTTTAAAAGAAATTGCAAATTGATGCGAGAAATTTGTTTCAATTGGATTTCAATTCGAGGAAAATGAGTATCATCTGTCTCTGTTTCCATCCCTTATCGCTATATAAAAACCAAGAGTAGATGAGTAAATACGAACAGTACCCATTCGTATACCGACGTCGCCGTTTTATGTAGTTCGCGGGAAAATTTTTCTTTCATATACGAGTTACGTATGTATAGTTTTCACAATGAATTATACAAGATACAAATTCCGACCATGTACACTGATCTCCTTTTCCATCATCTTAATATTGAATATAATTTCTTTAAATGGTGATATTATTGTAAAAAGTCAGCAGGACATTTTGGATGATTTACCAAGGGCATCAGATTTGGACCACTATCTTAGTGTATTGGAGAAAGCAGTAGATTTTTGTGTTGAAAATAAATATGGCGTGGATATGAGTTTAGACTTTGGCTTATTTTTAGCTGGAGGTAAGATATAAGTATATTTATAGTTCTGTGTTATGTGTTACAATCGGTTCCAATTGATTATTTGCTTTTGTCACTGACGCACATAGCAAGAATTAATTGGTACCTACTTGCCAACTAGTCAAATTCAATACATTTTTCGAACTGTCAAAAACGAAAGTTTTCTACGATTTTTGTACGAGATTGTGTATTGGAACGTCGCGTTCGTTTATCGTCAAACAGCATACTTATTTTTTTTTAATTTGCTGGAAAAATACTAAAATTAAGTTGGTCATAAAATTAATTAATGAAAGTTTGATTATTTTTAATAATTTCGAAATAATTTATTTTTGATTAAGGAACGTACCCAATTGTGCACGTGTTATTACAAAAAGATGAACTTTTATTCAAACGTAAACTATGTAATGTGAAAGTAATGGCGACTAAATCATCTGAAGTGAAATGGATATTAAAAATAAAGAAAAAACTAAGTTTGAAAACTTCTAAAATTGCACATAACTACAGATGAGTAAATTGATAACCATAACTAACTGTTAAATTTCTAATAATATTCTCGTGATCGTGATCGATGTAGAATCTATTAGAATTTGGAAAAAAGGAATTATATACTTATAATTCTTCAGGGTCAACTTTCGCTAACTACATAGTTTAATTTGAGTAAAATTGTCGCGTATAGATATGATAGGTATTAACCAATCTTGGCGATTTAGTGGCTTTCTGATCCATACATGCGTATATCTATAAGTACCAACCCATTACCATAAATAGGTAGGTATATCCAACAATAGCAATTTATCAATTTTTCAGAAACTTGTCAAATATATACGCTACTCTTATCTTTCATTTCATTTTGTTATTGTTTTTCTAAGCCATTGTAAATAAATAATCGCATTTTGCGAGCTCTATTCTGCACCTAAGAAGATAATACTAATCGCGAACTAATCAATTAGTTTCCAATAAATAGATATAGTCGCATTATAGATTGTCATTCTCTGTTGTTATTTAATAGCTGTCGTTCGTAACTGTGCAAAAAAACGAGAGCCAATACAGCATCAGCATCCTCATTTTTTATTATGATAATATTTATTTTCTTACCCATAATATCTACATATACCTATATACTGGGTGTTTGTGTTCTACCCATAAACCCTTCGCCCAAATATCACGGTGGGTTTAAAAAAGTTCGTTCCTTGATTATTTTTTATATATTTTTTTTAAACAGCAAGAATTTTATTGTTTGTAATTTAAATATAGAACTTAAAATAAAAATAACATTAATATAACTAAATATACTTTATTATATTAAAGAATTTGATTGCTAGAATAGAGCTCTTTACAACCGTTTTACATAAATATGTACTTGTATTAAGACCATAGATAAAATAAATAAGTTTTTAATATTTGCTATTTTTAATATATCTGTGATTAAACAGTATTTTCTATAAAAAATATTTTGTTTTGCAGTAACAATAAACCAAGTTTTGAGGGAAAAAATACATAAACTACCACCTAATTTAGTAGTCCGTTTAGAACAAGTGCTCCTTAAGTATGGCGAAATAAAGGACTACTTCAACGTAAATGTAAGAAAGGGGCTGCTACGTAAATACGGTCCCTCAGCACAAAGTAAGCAGTTTATTCAAATTGGATCTATTTCTCGGGTATGCTTTGAGTACCTACATATATATATATAAGATTAATTTTTAATATCATTTAATAACCCTGTTCATTTGTTTAGATTCGCTGAACAATATTTTATGCGAATAACATAACATATCATCACGCCTTTTATCCACGAAGGGGTAGGCAGAGGTGCAATTTATGCCACTGTACAATGTAACACCCACTTTTCACTATTTATGTTATGAGTCCCATGTAATTGGGGGTGAGCCTATTGCCATATACCGGGCACAATTCTAGACTTCGTGCTACTACTGACAATAAAAAAAAAAACTCGGTAATACTTTGCGTGACCCGGGAAATTTACTTAATTTTCTGCGAATGTTAGAAATCATGTAGAAAGTGGTATATCATTTAAGAATCCTTATTGCCACTACTAGCGTAGTCTCTGAATTTTTTTTACAGTCACTTAAAGTCCGGTGAAAATGCTATTCAGAATACTTGGTTCGTCATAAAATTACATTATTTTCCAAGCTTAAGCTGTTGGCTTAGGATTCACCATTGTATATTACTGAATCACTATTCAAGATAACTTAAGCAAAAACTAAACTAAAAATAAACGTATGTAGCAAAAAGACTGGCACAGGGTGTACTTTTTCGTGAATAACACATATGTAAGTCATAGTCATTACAATTCTCCGAAGTAGCATGGAGTCTGGAATTGTGCCCAATATATGGCAATAAGCTCATCCTCTATTACATGGGACTCATAACATAAATAGTGAAAAGTAGGTATTACATTACATTAAGTGCCATATTGAGCACCTCTGCCTATAATACCACCTATGCCTATAAGAGGCGTGATGTCATGTTATGTTAAAGATTTTTTTGTATTTTTCTAATAACTTTAACATTGCCGATCACGTTTTTATGTGGATGTCGGCTTCAGGGAAACCAGGATACTCTATATATAGTTATGTATGTATAGTCTCCAGAATCAACAAAACAATTTTTTACAGTAACACACCTGATATATAATATAAGTTCATGGCAGTTACCTTTGGAGAAATTCAATTTGAATCTTATGAAACGTACGACGATATACGATGGAAATCGGTTGAGAGAGATATATGGAAATTGGGATTCCTATATAAAAACTGTCACAAACTATATGAGTTTTCATCCTTCACTCGAGGATTCTGGTAATGTTTTTATAATAACTATCGTGAGACATACTAAATTAACTAAAATCGCGGGTTACTCACGTGAATTTACTGAGAAAAGCTCTACTAGTTTCGCGCGCGGTCGTGACGGCGTCGCGCACGCTGCTCATGAGGAAGGACCCCTCTGTGGCTCGAAACTAGTAGAGCTTTTTTCAGTATATTCACGTGAGTAACCGGCGATTTTAGTTGATTCTGTTAATGTATTTTGTCTGTTCATTTACCCTTAGTATCACACCTTTGATTTGAATATATGTAGGTAATGACTAATAATCGTATTACTATAATATAGCGCTAAAGTTAGTTTCAACGCGCTTATCTCAGGAACTACAGGTCCGATTAGAGTAACCAGTAACTAATAAACTTTGATAACTTACGCCCTTACATAATATACAACGTGTAACTTAAATAACGCACATCCTGAAAATAGTTTGTTCAGAATCGTTAACTGAATCGATTTATATAATTTTTAGTATAGGTAATTTTTTATCCCAAAAATAATTAGAAGTACGGAAATTATTGTCATATTAACCATGTATTGTTAAAACACATCGAAATGGACCGTCAGTCAAAGCAATAAGACTTTTAAAATCGCAGTTTTATTTGTATTCATACAAATTCTATCATTCAATACAAAATAAAGAACAATAAACCTTATGACAAGACCAATAAGGATGCATATACATGTTAAATTAAAAATTTAGTGTAGTGAACTCATCTAACTTCGTGACAAAGGCATTTGAGTAATAAAATACCAATAAATTATTAATTAATTTAATTCAGTCTCCGCATGAGTTTTAATCAGTCTTTTATGAGGAATATTAGCACAAATAATCAATTTTTTTTCTAGAAACCTAAGAGTTCTACCAAATTTACTAAACCGAATTATTAGGCGAGTCACAGAATTAGATGAGTTCACTATATGTATTGTGATTATAACATAATATTCTAATTGGGGTGTTTGAGGGTGTGCGTTAATTATGTTACATGTTGTATATAATATACTATTTCAGACACATGCATTGCACGTTTGGCGCGACAACCTATATTCCCACCGACTCGGATGCCTCAAGCTAAATGCAAACTCCCGACATTGTGCATAAGTTACCTGTTTGTAGGAGATGTTTTCGGCTATGGATTGGCACACAGGTTGGTGTATTTAATAAAAACATAATTTTAGCATTAATTAGGTCACATTTAGTTGTAGTACACAAAGATGCTGTGTTTTGTAATAAAACTTATTATATAATACTAATTAAATTACAAAAAATAATACTTATTATTACAATAGATTAGAGACGCAATCTAGCCTGCTTGCTACCGCAGACAGAGCGCTGTCGGTGCTGCTACGCAGCTTACTACTGATTTCGTCTGTGTGTGTGTGTGTGTGTGTGTGTGTGTGTGTGTGTGTGTGTGTGTGTGTGTGTGTGTATGATTGTTACTTTTTCACATCAAAACAACTGCAGTAATCGAGATGAGAGAACATGGGTAGATTATGGTCTAAAATTACATATACATAAGCCACTTACAATAGAAGCAAAATCTGTCTTGCTTCAGTTTTCAGTATTGTTATATTGTACACAAAATATTTTTATTTTTCAGACTTTTACTGTTTGTTATGGCAAAGCATTCTCGAAATTGTGCCGTGTTTGGGAAAGAAGTAGATAAAGACAAAATGGACAAGTTTTGCTCCTTTTTATATCTTGAATGCCAGTATAATGCGTTTAACGACTTTGCTATGCCCGATTTGGTTTTCGAAATTGGTAAGTTATTTAAAAATTGAATTGTTTTTACCTAATCGATTTCCCAAAAAGGATGAGTTTCTCAATTCGGCCGGTATCTTTTTTTTATGTATGAACATAGATTACACCGAGGTTTATGCGATTTGCGTGATTCTTTTTTTGTTCGACACAAAATAGTTTCGTATTGAAAATTCACTGTTTTAAAATTTTGAAATCAAATAGTTTATACATAACATATCATCCATTAGCACAAGTATGTATGGAAACCTAGATCTTGTGTTTATTAGTTACTTTAGACTTAACAAGCTATATAAAAAGGACCTAGGTAATCGACGATATAACAAAGCGAAGCATACCTTCCTAAATAACACTATTATACTCATATTGACTAATTTTGATACTCCTTTATTTGTTTTCAGTTGCACTCTGCGGGTTGCTAGGCAACGCTCAGTTTTTAACCAATTCGTGGATGAAATTCCTTACGACGTATCAAACAAGAGACGGGTACTTCAATGGAGATATAATTGGAATGGAACATATAGACACAAATATGAACGTTACTGATCAAAATGAGCTGAACAAGCACACAACGGGAACCGCCGTGGCAGCCTATGCAAACGTTATCAGATATATAATAGAAACCCACTACTAATTGATCGTTTATTCAGTATGTATACAATTAAATGATTATAAAATATTCGTTAATTCCAAAATCTCAATATAGTATTTATTACTTTTATTTTAGATAAGATATTCGATCCTAGTTTTCCTAAGTTCCTTCTCCCGAAGAAGAAGTTAATGCTGCAAACCTTTGTTTTAACACACGAAGTTATTGTCATTTGTCTTCCAAAACCTATTATGTAAAATACATAACATAACACTCATACTTTTTTCCATATAGGTACCTACGAGTATCACTACATAGTATAAGACAAAGTCTGTTCCTATGTATGCTTAGATCTTTAAAACTACACAACCCGGATTTTGATGGGTTTTTTTAATAGATAACTCTATCTATTATATTATATATCTATATATATTATACATATAAACCTTTAGAATTACTAAATTCTAAAGGTTTATATGTATAATACATGTAAGTACATTGCATCTGTACGAAGCCGGGGCGGGTTGCTAGTAAAGTGTAAAGTACCTAATTGAAATGTACGCGTTCAGTGCTCTGATTGGCTAGCTCCAATGAACCAACCAATCAGAGCGCGCAACGCAGTCTCATTTCAATTACTTTAATAGTAAAACTAATTCGTACTAATTATGGCATCAGTAACCGTTGGGTGGGTCACCACACAGTGATACCTACTAACCATTTTACAGATCTCGAGACGTATAAAAATAATTTACTCGATGCAACGTGACGCAACTCTGTGTGATCCACAAATTTTTGTTCGGGTCTGGGTTTCGTGTATATGTAAACTAGTATGTTTGTAAACGCACCCACGACACAGGAGAAAATTCTAGTGTAGAGCAACGTTTTATTTAAAAAAAAACGTGGGAATGGAAATAGATAAAAAATACTCTATTTATAATTACCACTTAATATGTTCCTTGTATGTAGGTTTATTTGATCAAGCTTCGATAACGTATGTCAAATAGTAATTTATAACATGATCACGAACTTATTTGTATGTGTGAACTGGCCACACCCGGCCACGCTGTATAATTCACTTAGGTGTTTTTATGAAGATCAAATTATTTGTGTGCCTGAATTTTCAAGTTTAAAAAGAAGATTATTCTATTGAAGTACGCAGTTTTCTATAGGTAGTAAAACAGTAAAGAGGGCCTAGTGCAAGTATTTTTTTTTTGTATTGTTACACGATAAAAATGTTACTGCCACTGTATGATTGATTAACTTGGAACAGCCAACCACCAAACGTCATAAACATGTTTTAATTATCATATTTTCAGCTTACTCACGTAACTGTTTGACGAGAAACTCGACTAGTTTCAAGTTGCCGCGTAAAGCTGCTCGTGAATATGAGCCTCTAACATGGCTTGAAACTAGTTGAGTTCCTTGTCAAAAATTTATATAAGTAAGCCGAAAATATCATATCATAATTAAATTAGTTTGTCTCACGAAAGTTATAATAGTTATTAACACAGAACATATGAAGTTGGAAAGTACACACGGACATACATCAATCTATACAAAACCAGTTTATCCTGGTGTCGCGTCGCATTATCTTTTCGCACATTTAACGTTCAGTTTATACTGGTTATGTAAAGCTCGATGTGTAGCCGTGTGTACTAGTGTCGCATGCAGGGGCAGACATCAGTGTGTCATCATTGCGATGGTGGTTTGGAGTTGGCGGATACGGCGCGGCATACGGTCGAAGAGTGTAACCTTCTTTATATATTCTATGGTTATAAACATGTTGATTATTATAACGTAAAACAAATTGGCACTAGTCAATCTAGCCGTGGACTCATTAATCGATGTAATATGTGTTTCTCTTATCTTATTTATTTTATATTCTGAAACACACAAATAACAAATGTTTCTTCAATAGATACTTGTTGTAACAAATTATTGACCCTAACCTCAAAAGCCATACAACAACATACAACTCCTCAATTTTTTGAACTGAAAACTGAATTTCAATCAATAGGCTCACCCCCTATTGCATGGGACTCATAACAGAAATAGTGAAAAGTGCGGGTGTTCCAATGTACAGTGGCATAATGTGCACCTCTGCCTACCGCTTCGGGGATAAAAAGCGTGATGTTATGTATGTTATGAAAACTGAATCTGACTATATACCTCTACAGCCAGGCAGCTAAAATTACAAAAAAATACAAGAATAGTACCTCACTTGTCCTAATTAGGATATAAATTAAAATTTGTTTCAAATTCCCTTGTGGTAGCACGAAGTAACCAGTAACGGTTATAGACACCTACCGACTTGCATTCTAATCATTCACATTACGCTAAATACCTTTTTTAAGCGTGGGAGACATTTTTAAGGTTATTTAAAGGTTCAGTCGAAAGGGCCGGCTTGACCAGAGGCCTAAGAATGAATTTATTTTACGTTTAAATTAATAGTAATTGAAACGAGTATGCGTTCGGTGCTCTCTCTCTCTCTCTCCCTCTCTCTCAATGATATTAATTAATTAATAACAAAAGTATGTACACAGATAGATTTTGAGTAAAATTACTTTACTTTACACATTGAATTACTAATTTAAGATTTCATTGTTTTCCTTTCTTTAAATTTATGAAGTGTGTTAGAGAGATTTCATCCTTATTGACCCTAACAATCGATGCAATTAATGTACAGGGTGCAACTTTTACACATTTTAGTCTGTTCGATAACCGTGTACGGCAAGCGAATTTAAAAAAAACTTTAATGCAGTTTTCTTTCTTTTCAAAAATGATGGAATATTTTCATTGAGTAAATTTTTCTATGTAAAGTACCTATTAAGAGTACCTACTTACCCTTCTGGTGGCATTACAAAATTCCACCGTGTATATAGATCAGGCTACTTTAGGACTGATATTATGCGGTATAAAAGTCCCTAAAATTAAAAAGGTGTTAAGTATGTAGTTGTGTATGTATAAGAAAACGAAATATAAGTAAAAAGAGAGAAGGCTTTCGACACACACCTTTATTACGTCTTCAATTGTTTTACAAATTCGCGGGCTTCGCCACGCACATAGATAATCTATCACCATAGACTATACTATGACCATAGAGTACACAACAGATACACAACAAAAGGAAATAAAAAATAATAAAAATATTAATTACAAAAATCTTTAAAAAATCAAAACGAATACAATACTTATTTAAGACAACGATCTATTAATAATAGGTTTCTGTGATAAATCTAACGACATTTGTAACTACTACCAAGGCTATCGACGTCATGTGCTTATTACATAATCCGTTCAACATATCACTGTCCCGTGAAAACGACCATTGTTTCGTTTCGTTCTCAATTTTTTCATTGAAGTCTTCATTACTTTTACTTACGTCTCCCATAAAGCACCCATCTACTTTTTGATGCATCATGATACTTTTTACCCAGAAATTGGTTAAAAAATGGGCGTGACCGAGCAAGCCGCAAAGTGCAACTGTAAATAAATAAACGAGCATCAAAATTAACCAAACATACCGTTTAAAGTATCTTGCTTGTTGTATATTTCCAAATTAACTATCAGGGGGTGATTACGATACTGATGATGTTGAAATATGTCTCAGTAGTAGCACGGAGTCTGGAATTGTGCCCGGTATATGGCAACAGGCTGACCCCGTATTACATGGGACTTATAACATAAGTAGTGAAAAGTGGGTGTTACATTAAGTGCCTATCCCATCGGGGATAAAAGGCTCTCCGTGCAGGGATCGAACCCGTTACACGTTGCGCGGCATCTAATTGGCCAGCCACCGCGCCAACCATGTAGTAAAAGACCGTGTTTGTTTAAACGCGCTAATCTCAGAAAGTACTGGTCAGATTTGAAAAAATATTTTTGCGTTGGATAGTCCATTTATCGAGGAAGGCTAAAGGCTATAAAATATAACACTACGATTAGTAGGTGCGGAGCAGAGCGGGTGAAGCCACACGGATGTAACTCATCGGTCATTCATAAAACATTTCAACGACAACCCTAACTTACATACACGGCTACTCTCACAGGTGTAACTAGTTGCCCCCCTCCCCCCCCCCCCTAAAAGCCTTATCGCAGGAACATTATCATCAGCGGGAATTCACTCTAACCTTTAAACAAAATACTTAATTATAGAACCGTTACACAGTATGTAACTCATTATCGGTGCTATACTTAGATTTGTGTAACATCAATACTTTTGCATATCTACTGAACGTATTATTTCGTTTGTATGACACCCGCTGTATAATTGTCAGTCATTAAATTATAGGTATATTTGAATTGCCTACATTACATTTCCCATCACTACACCTCGGTAATAGTCGGACATTTCATTTCAAAGTTTAGCAATCTTGTAGAGGTATAGTATCGCTGAGATCAGTACCTACGAATTAATTTAGAGGTACAATAACTATTGATTACGTACTGCTTTCCCCGAATAAATCAGGCACTGCAAAGTCACTGAGAGCAATATACTGGTTCTCATTATATGCCATGAAACACAACTTGTCTGTAAGGTACTTGTCCTCTTTTTCGGAAAATATTGCACAATTTCGACCATACCTTGAATTAACTAAAAGTAAAATTCTGAAAAACAAAGGTATTTAGTGTAGAATGCTAATTTTATTTTATTGTCCGTCTGGTAGATTATTTAAAAATATTAGACACGTATTTTTATTTTCTTACGGAAACGAACAGTTTCAAAGATTTATTGATTTGAAATATAGGATAACGTCACTATTGAGTACGATTTATACTCTAAAATGACGTAGCTACCTCCCACTCCTAAACTTTAATTCATCTAAATATTGTTTTCATAAACGACAAAATAAAAAAAACGTGTCTAATATTTTTTCATTACCTAACTGACGGAACAATTAGATTTTTAATATCCATACCCTGTCATCATTCCTACTAGTACCTAAACCTACTGTTCTGAATCTTCTATAGTGAATAATTTTATAGATAAATGAAGAAGAACAAGACAGAAACTCCATGATTATTCTTTTTCAATAAGTTTTACAATTCGATTCTGGGTTGCATTCGATAGGAAAGGTATGAAAGTGAATAAGACAAAAGTGATGGTGATAGAATAATAATAATAATAATAAATTGTTTATTTTATAAAAAGGGACATATTTACATCAATAGTATCTTAACGATTTGATTAGAGCTCAGTAGCTTATTTGCCTGAACTAGGTTGAACCTGTGTTTCAGGCTATTCAGTACAATATTTTTCATTTTAAAGTTATAAATAAATTAACACTATAAAGTACTACAATAAATCTTACATAACATAAAAGTAAAAGGTAAAAACAGCGAGTTAGCAGATTATCTGTCGACCAACAGTAAGTCTTCAGTCTGCGCATATGCAGTATTACGCAAGAACGCAATAACAGTTTTTTTACAATTAAAATAGTTTAATGTAAAAACGCTTAATTTTCTATTTAACCTATTATACAAAAGTGGACCTAAAAATGAAAAGAATCTTTCGGAAAAAACATTTCTAGTTGCATTGGAACTGCATACTATATCATTCCGTCTCTTTTTAGTATTGTTAGCATTATATGAGTGCATAGTATGCTGCTTTAATACTACTTGTAAAATGAAGAGCTGGCGGACTGTTAGTACGTTACAAAATTTATATAGTTGATCTGTGGGATAGAAATAGGGATGGAAGTTTGCAACCTTTAAAATAGCTCTCTGAGCTCTTTCAAGAGGAAGCAGGATAGTTTTTGAAGCACCGCCCCATGATATTATACAGTATTGAATTACAGATTGACATAAAGCCAGATAAACCTGAGTGATTAGTTTTGAATCAGCAAACGTTCGAATTTTTTTAAAGACATATATAAGCTTGCGCACTCTTTTTACAAGACTTTGAATATGATGTCTAAAAGTGAGTGTGTCATCAATTATTACCCCAAGATATTTGATGTTACGGGAATTAAGGATAAGAGGACAATTACACGTGTGGACTGAGATGTTATTACATTGATGAGCGTATAAGTGAAAGTTATCAGTGATGGGTTGAGGTTTTCGCATAGAAAAGTGTACATATTTAGTTTTGTCAGCATTTAATGTTAGTAAATTGCCTTGAAGCCAGTTAGTCACAGTATTAAAACCTATTTGAGCATGTTCTTGCAATTCGCCAATGGTTTTAGCCGAAAAAATTAACGCTGTGTCGTCAGCATAAGATATCACTTTGCAGTGTCCAATATTAAGGTTACACAAGTCGTTAATGTAGACTAGAAAAAGTGTGGGACCCAAAACACTGCCCTGGGGAACTCCAAAACCAGAAAGGACTGAGTAAGTCATGAAAACTTGGAGTAAGTGAATGGGTTTGTATATCTGTGATCTCTGTTTACTAGTGATGGAGAGTGATAGCCGGAAATAGTGTCAATTGTGCATTATTCTCTGTAATGTCGTGTAAATTATATCCAACAAACGACTGGCTATAATACAGTGTGTACTGACATTGATACCAACGCTTATATATGGTAGTGAATCATAGGTGTGACAAAAGAAGCATGAAAGCAAAATTAATGCAGTTGATATACCTTATCCCTTAGAAGCATGTGTGGAGTAAAATGAATTAATCGAGTGACAAGGACGGAAAAGGGAATGTTACGATGGCTTTGACAAGTAGAAAGGATGGATGAAAGCAGATTTATGAAAGAAATATACATTACGGATATGAAGAACCGTCGGTAGAGGACGCTCTAGACGAACTTAGATCGGCCAGATTAAAGAATGGCCTTTACCGTTAAAAGTACCCTTTATCGACGAGCATGACTGATGACGTTGACGAGCACGACTGTTGACGAAGCCAAAGTGGCGCCTTCCTTTCATACGGTATACGTTATGAATTAATTAAATACTTGTAACAAAAAATATTAATCAAGAAACGAAAAAAACACTATGGCTCCATTTCTTTGCTCTGAAGTGTATATTGTGAATGTGAATAGGGTAGGCGACAAATTTTTATTTTAATGTCCGTCTGGTAGATTATTTACAAACATTAGACACGTATTTTTAATTTTTTACAGCAACGAATAGTTTCGAAGATATATTGATTTGAAATGTCGCGTGACGTCACTTCTATGTTCATTTTATACGTAGAAATGACGTTTTAGCCCCCACTCTTAAACTTTGATTCGTTTTATCTAAGTATCATTTTATTATACAACAAAATAAAAAAATACGTATCTAATATTTTTTCATTACCTAACTGACGGACTAATTACATTTTTAATTTTCATACCCTGTCGTCATCCCCATTGAACCCACCTGTGCAATAATGCATATCCAAAACCAGACCCGGCCTCTAAGTACAATTTGCAGTTTTTTGGGACATTACATTTGGCTTGATTTGTCAGAGTGGATTGGAATATAGGTTGATGCTCCAAATGGCCAACGCAAGAGTCTGCAATAATTTTTAAAGTCACTTTCAGTGTTTTGGGATTGCCTTTAGAGGCAGAATTATTTATACGGCATAATTTCGTTTCGCATAATAACGCATGACATGATTATGTCAGCTAAAATCGCGGGTTGCTAAAATGGCAACAGTTAGTTGCCTGTACTAGGAAAGCCCTGTATCACAGGGGAAATTAGCTTTAACATTGTATACTAATTTAGGACATCTTATTTCATGCATACCTACTTAACGGGACCATTTATTTTTTACTCAAACCGTGACATTTAGATTTTATTCAGGCATATGGTAGCTACCACGTAGCGACATCCTATTAAAGACCTTTTAAACCCAACGACCTACGAACATCTCAGTTCGTATTTACAATAACCCTAACGCTAAGACTTAAGTCGTTCATAATTTTCTGTCATCATCACCATCATAAACCGAAAGACGTTCACCGCTGAACAAAGTAAATAACTAAACTAACTTTTTTTCAACATAACACTAACTACCCCTTTTTTAAGGGGGGAAAATCATTGAATGACTGCTCCCGCCTGTGTGAGGCGGGAGGGAGTGTCAGACTCTTACTGACTAAAAACAACCCCGTTCCTTCTGCTGCACGTCGAGCCGGAGCCCCGGTTACCCGTTAGGTTCTCCGCGACTCCGAATCGGCATCGGCCCTGTTGGGCCCCATCTGTGATGGTCTGATGGCTCTTTGAGGCGCGCGCGGAACGCGACGCGCCGTACGCTCGGGTCTGTTTCTGGTCGGACGGGGACCATGGGACCCATGCTCGCCGTCCGCAGGCCCGACTAACTACCGTCCACCGCTGAACAAAGTAAACTAAACAATTTTTTCCAACATAACACTAACTACCCCTTTTTTTAAGGGGGGAAAATCATTGAATGACTGCTCCCGCCTGTGTGAGGCGGGAGGGAGTGTCAGACTCTTACTGACTAAAAACAACCCCGTTCCTTCTGCTGCACGTCGAGCCGGAGCCCCGGTTACCCGTTAGGTTCTCCGCGACTCCGAATCGGCATCGGCCCTGTTGGGCCCCATCTGTGATGGTCTGATGGCTCTTTGAGGCGCGCGCGGAACGCGACGCGCCGTACGCTCGGGTCTGTTTCTGGTCGGACGGGGACCATGGGACCCATGCTCGCCGTCCGCAGGCCCGACTAACTACCGTCCACCGCTGAACAAAGTAAACTAAACAATTTTTTCCAACATAACACTAACTACCCCTATTAATTAAATTATGAAACAATATAGCTATCAAAGAATGAGTACCTAATGTATTAATTATGTGTACCTTTACCTACCTCTTCTTCATCATCACCGTCATCAAACGGTGTCCGTCTACTGCTACAAAGGTACATAGCACGCTAGCACGTCTCTGAGCTCGAACTTCAGCTCTTCTCTTCTAAACACTGCCAGCCAGTTTACGGACCTGACTTCACCTATGCAGGTGGAGGGCGCCGTTCACCCGTTCGTTGACACTCAAGTATAATGAAAAAGTAAACAAAATACACTACCAGATTCATCGGGACTGGGCACCATCATCAGTACGTTTGCGATACTATTGGCATATGTTATCCACTGTCCATACATGTTCTCTAACTGTTGTCTGTCGTATATAGTTGTACGTTTCAGCAGTTCCAGATTGAACTTTTCAAAAGGTACCCATAAGGACATATTGTAATGTAAATATGATACTGTAAACAAATTAGTGCGCTAGTCTACATTTCTTAAATACCTTCCGATGTAATTAAGCACGAATTGCCTATGTAAGTGTAACATTGTTCTCACATATCATGCACAATATTGGATAATGTATCAGAGAGATTGTAGAACATATTTTTTTAAAGGGTAGGTAACGAATGGAATTTCTCTTGGTCGTTCTTCTCCGTTCGAATCTACACTTTGGAACGAACACCTGGCTTCACCAACGGACAGACTGTTATTTATTTTAGGGTTAAATTGAAATAAATGTCCAAATTTTCGCGATCCTGGAATCCCCAATCACCGAATACCTAATAACCCCCAAAGGGCTGGCAACGCCTTTCAACTCCTCTGGTGTTTCGGGAGTCTATGGGTGGCACCAATTGCTTATCATCAGGTGATCCGTCCGCTCATTTGCTATAAACAAAATTACGGATACCTACCTACTTTATAGTACACAAAGTCCTACAACAACTGAATTGGGTACTTGCCAATTACTCAAATTGAATACTTTTCTCGAACTGTCAAAATCGACAGTTTTCCATGAATTTTGTATGAGTTTGTGTATTATGACGTCACGTTTTTATAGCGTCAAACAGCATACTTATTTCTTAAAAAAAATGCTGGAAAAATACTAAAATTAAGTTGGTCATAAAATCTATTAATAAAACTGTGATTATTTTTTAATATTTTACCTATTGTATTTGTTGCGCACAGTCGAAATAATTTATTTTTGATTACGGAAAGTACCCAATTGACCCGTGTGTCAACTTTGTGTACAATTACTCAAAAGTATCTAATAAATATCTACACAAATTCAAACCTTTTAATACCCGCCTATAGGCAAGTACATATAAGGTTAAACTACCCATTCCACCCAATTTGTAATATCCTTTCCAGGACTAGATGCAATTTCAATAAAATTCTTACTTCTGATCTCACGTGAAACCTCACTGGCCTTGAAAATGTTAGCTTCAAATTTATGAGTCTTTTTCAGTTTTGCTACATTCGCGTGAAAGTAGTCTGATGCAATTTTATAATTACGTAGCCATTTATCAAAACGATCAACCAAATTAGACGGTAATGTCTCATTTTTGGCCTTTAAAATTTGGTGTACACTCACTGCAAAGAAAAGAAGACGTTTTATTTTAATGAGAAAGACGGTCTCAGTAGGTAATATGTTATAATTTTCGAAATTGGTCTAAAATCTTGAAGTGCTTGATTAGTGTATTTTTTTAATTATTTACATTGTACATACGCGCCGTCACTGCACCATCAGCACCGCCACCACGCGTGTGCCATTCCACTACCGGCCGCGGATGAGCGTGCGCACAATCCGGTAATGGAATGAATCAAACAGAGGGAACGGACGCGGTGGTGGTGCAGCGGCGCCGTCTGCATGAACGCTTACTGATTTAAAACCACCTTGTTTAGGAACAAGGAGTAGGCTCCTGCCTTAAACCGAAGCCCCGGTAACCCGTTAGGTTGTCTGCGGCTCCGGTTACCACAAGGGTAACCGCGGAGCCGCCCATCAAGTGGACACGCCACTTGATGGGAAAGTGCATTGCAGTGAAAGTTAGATTGTACGGTTGGCGCGGTGGTTGGGCAACTGGCTGCCGCACAACGTTTCGCGGGTTCGATTCCCGCACGGAACAACTCTATGTGATCCACAGATTGTTGTTCCAGGTCTGGGTGTCATATGTATTTGAATGTTTGTAAACGCTCCCACGACACAGGAGAAAATCCTAGTGAAATCGTGAATAGTGAATAGTGAAATCCTAAAACTTTTTTCTAAGAAAAAAGTCTGCAAATTTTTGTTACGCTTTTCGTGAACTGACACTCCATCTAGATGTTATACAATCAAAGACTAAATTTTACGTCATGAAATTCTGCGGTATTGGCCATTTTACATCAAAATAATTTTTGTTTGGCTAAGAATTCTAATTTCAAATTAATTTTGTTTTAAAAACATGGTCCTTTTTCCAAAAGTATTCATTTGTTTAATGATTCGTGTTACATTTTCATCGCATTTCAATTATTATTCTCATAATGAATACATTAAAATTCGAGTAATTATGGAATATGAGTATCGTCGTGGCAGCAACTCAGCACAAGCGGCATGCAACATCAACGACGTTTACAGAGCTAACACTACAAACCTGAAAAAACCTCGCGCTCGGGACGAGCGCGAGACTTTGGTCAACAATGACGAATTAAAGGCGATTAAGGAAGCTGATGATACACAATCTACGGCTGAATTAGCAGCAGTTTCGACGCTAGTGTCAAAACAATATGTTCCATTTGTTTCAAATTGGCAAGGTAAAAAAGCTTAGCAAATGTATGCTCCACGAACTCATGATCGCCAGCGCGAAGTAGGCGTCGAGGCGTACCTTGCATTGTTCAACAGATACACAAATGAAGTAATTTTACCTATTAGCATTGTTACCTGTGATGATAAATCTATTCTATTTGATAACCGCAAGCGCTCAGCAAGTTAGTTGGATTCTAGTTCAGCACCTAAAAGTGCCCTAAACGAAAACTCACCCCTAGAAAAGTGATGGTCACTGTTTGACGGTCTAGCGCCAGTGTGATTCATCACAGCTTCTTACCAAACAGGGTGAGCATTTCTACTGCTGATGTGTACTGTGAGGAACTGAACACAATAGTGAAAATACACGAAAAAATTGTTTAAAGTCCATACAAAACGGCAATTTCATAGGCCTATTAAATATCTATTAAATAAGTAGGTACATGTAGGTATAGGTAACTATCTTACCTCCAAACACCAAATGCGCCCAGTTCATGTTGACATCCATATAATATTTATGTTCCACAACAAAATTGACTGTTTTGTCCAAAAACAATATATAATCGTCTAAATCCGACAATTTTGGTAAGTCTTCTATAATTTTTTTATGTTTTTCTATGTCAATATCGCCATTTAAACAAATTATATTTAATTTTAATATGATAAAAAATAAACACGGGCGAAACTTGAGAAAAATCATTGTTAGAACTTAATAGTGAATAGAAATACGCAAAACGTTTGTAATGTAGGTAGAAAGTAGGTAATGCCTACCTACTTGGCAAAATTTTATTGAGAACACGTGATTTCTATTGAAGAACGAATGCTGTTTGTTTTCTCTCCTGTTTTATCTAACGATAAGACAGTGAAATAAAGACGATGATTCAATTAAAATTCAATTGAAACAAATTTAACGATTGCGAATCAATTTAAACTAGACAGATATGGGAAGTTATTCAGTATTGTAGTCTAGTTTAGTACGGGGCCAATTCTCGGCTTTAGAGATGATGTCGAACTCGACAAAAATGTCTAATGACGTCATTTTTTCGTCAAATTTTAAAAGTTGCTATTCTGGAGATGTCGAATGCGACATTTGTCGAAGGCTAACGTTAGAGTTCATGTCGAGTGCTTCTGAGCAGTAGAGATGGCATGTCGATTGTAGAGATACTGAGATACGCCATTTCTGTGAATTCGTTGAGTTTCGAATTGTACAGTGTTTTCTTTTCTTTCGTTTTAAAGTAAAATACGGCTTGGCATCTTATAAGTATGAACATTGGAAATTCAGTATAGACTCTTCAATTTGTGTATTGTTTTCTTGAAACGACGACCTTCGCGTAAATAACAGTCTTTAATTTGTGTACCCACGATTGGACTTGAAACTTGAAACATGGACGAGTTTATTAATATTTTTATCTTGGAGATGTTGGAAAGTGGCGAGCGACTGGCCAATACACGGCGGCAACAGCGCACTTATCCCGTCGTCGATATTTTGGACTTGAGCGATAGCGAAGTTGTTAAAAACTTTAGATTAAATAAAAATTTAATCAGAGTTTTAATAGACCTATTGGCTCCTGTAATTCAGGATACCACAAAAATAGACCTAAAAACGAAGGTAAATAATTCTGCTTCATAATTTTATTGTAATATGAAACAACCGCTTACAGATCCAAATTGTGACACTGACAGACAGTCAACTGGAACTGTCCTGTCAAACTGAATATTTTTGCACTAAACGTTCCGTTTTAACTTAAATAATTAGGTTTAGTGAACGTTTTATGACAAAATCATTCATTCACTCACAACTACCTAAAATGGAACGTGCGATTCTGCATAATGGTAACATTATCTTCACTCGACTCGACATTTTCGTGACATTTGTTTCTATTTTGACTGAGAATACGGAATTCTGTGCAATTCGACATTTTTTGGTAGAGATAGAGATATTTTTGATAGACATAGAGATAGACTTACAATGTCGAACTCGAGATAAATGGCGAAAATCGAGAATTGGCCCCCTGGTCTATGTCTATTATAGACAGTAATTTATTTATTTTAAATATGTTTTCATTTACCTACTTAAATTAATACTTACCATTATCACGATTGGAGCTTTATGGATGAATGACGAAGGAATATATTGTCAAAAAGGGGTCAGCTTTAGACAAGGACAAGGGGGAGAGAATGGAAAGGCGCTACAATGCTTTTCCTGTTGGTTGGTGCAGGCAGATGCTGTACAATCTACAACGTCAACGTCAAGAGTCAACGCCTGAATGCCACAACTGCTGAGACTGCTCCGAGGACACTAAGTTCGACACGCTGGAGGAGTGGCCAGCGTGGATGGAACATTGACGTGACTGCATACCAGCCAAAGATGTCGGAAGTATCACTTTACAGACCTTGATACGGTTTATGGTCGGCATATACCTAGAGTGCGTGAAACATTGCTGCCTTGTTTTGCGAGGAGGTGACATCACTATAAGAGGCGGCGGGGAAGAAACGCGAAAGACTTCCCACCTTCCCATCAAATAATCAAATCAATTTATTTCTATTAGACCAAGAAAGCACTATATTTTTTCATTATGCTTAGAGACTACTTTCGTATGAATGAATTTTGGGGATTTATATCTAATGATTAAAATAATTTCAACAAATGTTATTTTTACACATTAACATTTTAAAAATCTTTTTTAGTATTTATTATGAGTACCGACTTTTAACCTATGAGTGGGTATTAACAATAGTTATTTTTTGCTTTTTAGTTTTTACTTGTGTTTGTTAGTTTTTGCTTTTTGAAGTCGGTTTTTTAAATGCTGTTTTTATATTTTATTATATCATTATTAGTGTAAAGCTACATAGGGCCGTTTTGCCACTTACAATCTACATAGGTACAAAGTTCTAATTAATACAAAATATACAAGCCCAAACACAAGGTAGTTACTATAAACCGTTGAAGACTTCCTTTAACAATGACACTTCTTCATCATCAGACCCTTAGAGACAGTCCCACTCTATCTAGGTGTAAAGTTCTCATCAATACAAAATAATCAAGCCCAAACACAAGGTACTCACTGTATACCGTTGAGGAGTTCCCTTAACAATTACACTTCTTCATCATCAGAAGCTTAATGCCAGTCCCGCTCCATTTAGGCGTAAAGTTCTTATCAATACAAATTAAACAAGCCCAAACACAACGTAGTTGATATAAACTGTTGAGGAGTTCCCTCGACTGTCTGTCGGCTCCATCATCAAGTCGACTTTAGACTCTTATCAAATTGTAGTATTTAAAAATCTTAATTGAAATATAAATAGACGCATTACTTGCCTCTACAATTTTCGAAAGTTCCCCTCGGTTTCCCTAGGCTTCCACCATCAGATCCTGACCTCGTGAAAATGGGACCATCTCGGGTCGGGAGTATACCCTTTCAAACAAAATAAGAATTTTGGAAATCGGTTTACAAATGGCAGATTAAGTAGTCGGTAAGTAATAAATCTGTAGAGGTCAATTCTTTACATGAAATATCAGGGAGTGATTAGTGATCGATGAAAAGTGTGGGAGAGCCATGCTTCGGCATGAATGGGCCGGCTCGACCGGAGTGATACCACGGCCTCACAGAAGACCGACGTGAAACAACGTTGTGTTGTGTTTGTACGCACTTGTAATGCCTCTGGTGTTCCAGGTGTCCATGGGCGACGCCGATTACTTACCATCAGGTGATCCGTCTGCTCGTTTACCGGCTTATCCCAAAAAAAAAAGATATCTACTACTGCCAAAAATGCAATCAGTTAAATTTTACTAAGGATCCCTAATTTTTTTCAAAATGAAATGTAGCCTATGTCAAATTGGAAGAATGTAGCATTCTATTGGTGAAAGATTTTTTTAAATCGGCCCAGTACTTTTTGAGCCTATAGAATAGAATAGAATAGATAGAATAGAATAGATCATTTATTTGCTATGAATGTAGGTACAAATTATTAGGTGTTACAAAATTTTAAGGTTCCTTGTACCAAAGCACCGCTAATTAGTTAGCGGCGCTACACATCGACACAACTATCATTTACACAATATACATGTGTGGGTAATTTCATATCAATAGATATGTATAGAAACATTCGTCTATCACACACATCTTGGTATTTAAAAATCATTTTTGTGTCGGTATACGCAATAATTTAGTAAATAAGTTTAAATAAAAACGAGGGTAAAGATAAAATTACTCATAACAAACTTTGAATAAATCGAAATCAAAAATAATGAACGATCGAGCTATACAATACCCATATAAATATAGTGCTTTCTCATTGTAATTTTATGTTACTGAATGATATAAAATATTTCGATGATCTCTTCTACAGCGCGCTTGGCGCAATGGTTATCGCCTCCAATTGTCAAGTAAAGTGCCGCCGGATCGATTCCAACATTCACATGTTGTTTTAGAATTAATTTATCAAATATTTGAAATTAGAAACAATTAAATCTTTTCTTTTTTTCCTTTCCTATTGTTCTAAATCTTATGTTAATGTTAATAGTAAATACTTTAGATTTATTTATACCTATAATATCTTTTATTTATATTTTAGTTCTAGTTATTTATTATTTAGAGAATAATCTCATTTGCTTCATGCATTTCAACCAACTTAAATAAGATAAAAACAGTAAAAAAGTAATTAACTGTGATTTCTTAATGGTTCGATACCTGAGTATATTTGCAATGTTTGTGGCGACCATAGAAATCTCGAGTCATTTTATTTTACACGCTTATGAAGTAACTACCGACTATTTAAAACATGTTTTTCAAATCACCCGACTTACAAAATAATTGCGTTCTTAGTTGTCAATTTATGAGGATTTCATAGTTTATTGCTACACTACTTATATTCGTGTGCAAAGTTATTTTTATTTTTACAAGATGTTCCAACACCTATCAACATTTAAAAAGGCTGAAACCATTGTTTTGCATGAGCAAAACATAACTAACAATAACTGAAATAGCAAGGCGTTTAATGATATCGGTGAGTAAATAAGATACTACGTTGATATTCTAAATAATATTTATTTCATTTTGTAACTCGACACACCTATCAATTTTTGCACTAGAATAAAATAATTATTGCAACTTATTATGAAGTTCAATATTATAAAGATATATTAATAATTTATTATTATTGTATTGTAACTTGACTTGTTTTTTTAGGAGTGTTTCTTTAAAACATATCTGGTTAGGGATTTTTATTCCTTACGCCACTACTTAATTATAAATTATTATTCTAACATTGTGTTTACTTATATTTATTATTATTTTTAAGTAACTTTAATTCCTGTAAAGTATTTCCTGGTATTTTAAATACTTATTTGTTTGGTATCAACAGAGGAGATCCATGCAGTTATGGGTGCACAGATATGCGGAGACCGGTGACGTTAAACATCGTCGACGTGGGCCTAAACCAAAGGCAAATTCATCGGCTCGGCACTACGACATCGTAGCCAGGCACATGGCTGATCCGTTCCTGCCAACCCGCACTACAGCGACAGCACTGAATGTTTTATACAAACTGTACGGAGACACCTGCATTCTGGTTTAAGGTGCAGGAAGCCAGAGAAGAAAATATTGTTATCTGTGGTTCACCAGCAAAAGCGCTAAGAATTTGCTAGGACTTTATTAATTTTGATTGGGCGAACAGTGTAATCATATTGAGCGACGAAAAGACTTTCAAGTCGGATAAGGATGGGCGTAAAATATTGTGAAGAAAAGATGGAGAAAGGTATACGAATTGCAACCTTCTGCCTTGTAGGATCAGTGATTGTATTGATTTCGGAATCAATTATTGAGCCTGTCAAACTCTGCCTTTATTAAAATTAACATAAAATAATGTTTAATTTTTTTAAGAATATTAAAATGCTGTCTAGAACATACGGTGAAGTGATGTTATTGTTTTGTGGTTAGAAATTGTCATAATTTCTTTCTATTCAACATGTTTATTCACTTCACTTTAATTTTTCATTAACAAATTTATTTAACTGCTTTCGAACTTGATTGACATATTATATTTACGCCCATCTTCAATTAATTTAAAGTTTCCCTGATTCTAAAGGTCATGAAAGTTAAAATCGTTCCATAGCATTCGTCACATTCTTTTTACTATCATACAGCCCACTGAATATTGAACCTTATAACAACCGTCGTAAAATATAATTAATGGAAGTTCAAACGACAAAAAGTCGCCCATTTCAAGAAATATTATGTTGACAGTGTAATTTTTTACATGTTTTACTTGTTTATTACTGTAAAACTGTAATTTAATAATACATTATATTTTTAAATTACAAAACAAGAATGTTGTATATTTGTTTATTACCTACTTAATAAAAAATGTTGCTGCCATCGTATTACCGCTGTACCGCATGATATTTCCCGATTCGACTATGAGGTTTATTGTCATATCTATTAATTATGATTTAAAGAACTTTAAACTTAACATGTGGTATATAATTAATTATTAGATATAAATATTGAATATAAAACAACATATTTGTATACTTAATAAATAAATTAATTGTAATAAAAAATAGTATTGTTTTATTTACCAACTCATTTGCTTCTTTTATAGCCTGATATTTATATTTTATGACAAAAAACAAAAAGAAAAATAAGAAAAATAACAAGGTAAAATAAAATTAACTTTTAGCTGGAATAGAACCCACATCATTGATCCTTGAAAGACGATAAAAGCGTGCTCATTAACCAATCGACCACGAGCACTACGATAATGACAGTGAAAATGTCGGGTCATATCAATGATTGTAAATAGTTTTAACCTTACCTATGCATTAAATTATAAAAATACGTATACCGACACAAGAATGAAAATACCAATGTGAACGTGGTGGACGAATATTTTTATATACAGTTATATGAAATTACGCACACATGTACACTGTGTAAATGACAGTTGTGTCGATGTGTAGCGCTGCAACTAATTAGCGGTGCTTTGTGTACATTCTACCTTAATTGGCATGCAAATATACATTTGAAAAGAATTTATCAAATATTCATTACAAACATACAAAAATAGGTACAAATCTTTCCTCTTTATAATATTAGTACCTATAGATATAATAATAATAATAATACCTTAACATCAGAATCAGTGTGTTATTTGGAAAAATGTGTTTAGAACGCAAAACGCAACTAAAACTTCTATTAATATGGCATTTTATATTTATGGCAATACTTAAGCTAGAACTGTCAAACAACCATTTTGAAGTATCATTCCCGACTGTTGTCATTGTGTACTCTTGTTTTAAATTAAAATAACTTATAAACCATGGGTTTAGCCACTGTTATTGAGAACGAAGCTCATTTCCAGACGGAAATGGCCAATGCTGGCACCAAACTGGTTGTAGTCGACTTCACAGCCACTTGGTAAGTATAACCTGATTCTGTTCAAATATTCAAGTCATCGCTGTAGTACCTAAATAATTGATTATGTTGTGTATAGGTGTCCGCCTTGCCAACGAATTGCACCATTCTTCGAGCAACTGCCAGCAAAGTTTCCTAGAGCTGTGTTCCTGAAGGTGGACGTGAGCAGATGCGCCGACACTGCTACCGCTCAGGGCATCAGCGCTATGCCAACTTTTATTTTCTACAGAAACCGAGTACGTGTCCCTATTGTTAACACGCTTATTTTATTAGTTTCTTAATTTCAGTTTCAACACATATTTTTTTTAATAATTTCTTGTTGGATGACTCAGTCTTTTTAATTATCGAAAGTACCAGAACGTCATTATAATCTTATTTACAGACAAAGATTGACCAGCTACAGGGTGCTGACCCCACCAGCCTAGAAAATAAAGTTAGACAATACTATGGCACTGATGAATCTGGAGATGATGATAACGCTGTTGCTGGACATGTAAGTTTACACATTTACAACTCTTAAAACTTTCATAATTTACATATATAGTGTGAAATTAATGTGTTTACATTATTTGCAACTTCAATAAACCAAGGATTTCAAATAAAACCCTTAAGTGATACAGATATTGCACTTAAGAGACAAAATCTAATAAGAAAGTTAGTCTTTATAATGTCTTATCCACCTTGAGGTCCAGACAGCTTAGTATAAGTTTGTTTTATGTTTAACGAGATTAAAACATTACCATGTTTATCTTTCTGATTGGGTGCTTTATTGGAGCAGGCCAATCAGTGACTGGAATTTTCTCCTGTGTCATAGGTGTGTTCCCACCCAACCAAAATAACAGTTTGTGGATTACACAAAGAACTTTTCTGTGGCAACCAAAAATGCTGTACATTGTGCAGCAGCTGGTTGCACAGCCGTGGTACTAAACAAGTGCACTCAAGTTCACATTAAACTTCTCAATTTCAGATGGATCTGGCAACATTTATCACTAAGAGTGAGTGTGAGTGCCTGAATGAAGCTGATAACCATCCAATGGCACACTGTCTGACTAGTGCAGGAGGGTACCTTGCCAGTGATTGTGATGAGCAGCTCATCATCAATATAAGCTTCAACCAGGTAAATGACCATTTATAATATAGGCATATATTCATATACTTGCAAACAATGCATAGTATTTTTTCACGAGAACACTACACTAGTTAGAGCAAAGATCTTTTCCAAACATTCTTAATATTAGAAGAATACAATGAATGAGTTCATATAATTGTATGTAAATAATAATTTATTATTTCAGTTGGTAAAGCTACATTCCTTAAAAATTAAAGGTCCCAGTGACAAGGGACCTAAGAATGTTAAGATCTTCATCAACCAGCCACGTACACTCGATTTTGATCAAGCCTCAGGAAATATGTCGGTTCAGGATCTTGAGTAAGTTCAATACGTATTGCAAACATACATAACATAACATCACGCCTTTTATCCCCGAAGGGGTAGGCAGAGGTGCACATAGAAGTAACACCCACTTTTCACTATTTATGTTATGAGTCCCATGTAATAGGGGGTGAGCCTATTGCCATATACCGGGCACATTTCCAGACTCCGTGCTACTACTGAGATTTTTTTTTTTTTTTAAAAACCCAGTAATACTTTGCCCGACCCGGGAATCGAACCCGAGACCCCTTGCCCGGCAGTCGCACTTGCGACAACTCGGCCAACGAGGCAGGCCAATAATGCAAACATATTATAGATAAATTATTTATTATGTGACAGTATGAAGAATACAGTATTTTTAAAGTATTTACGTGAATCGTGACGTTATGGAGTATAAAACTTGAATCTATTTAAAAAATCCTACTGAAACCTTATCAAATAGCATATTCTTATTTGAATGTGCCTAGTATGGTAATAAGATCACTTCTGAAATCTTGTAACTTATTGTTATTTCCATCCTCCAGGTTTACTCCTAGTGATTTAGAAGGCAACCCAGTGCCTCTGAAGTTTGTGAAGTTCCAGAGTGTTCAAAATATTCAGCTGTTTATAAAGGACAACCAGTCTGGTGGAGATGTTACACAAATTGACCACTTGGCATTCTATGGATCTCCCATCTCCACCACAAACATGGGAGAGTTCAAACGGGTGGCAGGCAAAAAGGGAGAAAGCCACTAGCATAATTTAATTCTATAGAAGATAGTTCAGTATTGTTGTGTTCAATAAATTGTAACTGACATGGTGCAGGCATCTATACCCTGGTTGGGCAACTAATATGTATAATAAAAAGTAGGTCATCACTTCATTCATCAACATCATTACCAATGTGCACAAACTGAACTATTTTCTATGAAATCAAATGGTTTCATTTCTCAAACTGTGTCAAATAGTAGATTTGAATTTTCTAATATATAATATTGTATTATCATAATATTCTGCAATGTATTCATGAAATATGGTGTAACACACATAATTAATATTATTGTTTTTAAGTGTAAAGGTCATTCCAGGCCACAGTTTGTTAAATGGAGATTTCGAATTATCAGGAATTTGTATATGCAATAAATAAATATACAGAAATAAAGTTCGTTTATATTTATTGCCTAAAATATTAAACTCAGTCCTGCTTTAGTTCATAAATCTGAATGTATGCCTCTGTGAGTGTAATCATTTGAGGTAGTATACTGGTCACGTGAAGGTCTTGCATTTCATACCTGTAAAAAAAAAATATTAGAGAGAAAAAGTATGGTGGTTAAATTTCTAAATTTACAATTACGATACACAAAAACTGATAACTGAGGCCTTAGTACGAGGTTCTTTTACGTTTAAAGTAATCGTAACAAGTACCCGTTCAGCGCTGTGATTGGCTGGTGCCAATGAACCAACCAATCAAACGAACGCGTTCTAGTTTGGATTACTTTTTACGTAAAACTAACTCGTACTAAGCCCTCGGGTAGTAACTGCGTATGTGCTTGCATATCTACAGCTCCTGTTTGTACGGCTCTAAACAGACGAACGGATTTCAACTGCAATTTGCAGTTCGGATGCAGTTTGAACGCAGTTGACACGATTGCAATAGCTCGTTAAGATTGCAACCGTTTGGTGATGACTGCAGCAATAGAACTGCAATCGGACTGCACGTTAAGTTTGCTATTGCAGTTGTGACTCGACTACATTCAAACTGCATCCGATTGCAGTTGAAATGCGTCCGTCTGTCTAGGGCATAGGGCGTAAAGTTATCAATTGGTTATCCTTACTTGCTTACTAATATTATAAATCGGAAAGTGAGTTTGTTTGTTTGTTCCGCTTTCACGCCGTAACTACTAAACCGATTGCTTTGAATTTTTGCAGACGTAAAGTTATCCGGATTAAATAATAGGGTACTTTTTATCCCGGAAAAATGTGATATTCCCGAGGTAAAATAAAGGTATTGGTATAGATGGCGCTGTGTGTGTCACATAGGCTACGTTTTATCCTTTTGTGGCACGAGCGAAGCCGCGGGTAAAAAGCTAGTAAGTTAAAATTACCATTGCTGTGTAGGTTTATGAAGAACATGTGCTCTGTAGGTTCCCTTTTCTGGTGTGCCATCGTGTACGATGTTGCCAACTAACTCGTAGATGGTCTTCCCATTATGTTTCGCTTTTATTTCTGGTGTTAATATATCACCGAAGTCTACGTTTCTGTGGAATAATTATTAAAATATTAAAGTGTTGTAAGAATCCATACATGTAGTGACCAGACAGGTTAACCTACTCGTTGTTCTTGAAATGAAAAAAAAACATATGTGACCCACCATGACCTTTGAGACGAAGGGTTTATGGGTAACACAAATCTCTGAAAAAATTGTGTCGGTCCACATTCGTTAGTCTCGCTAAAACTCGAGACTGGCTGGACCGATTTGGCTAATTTTGGTGTTGAATTATTTATGGACGCTAGAGAAGGTTAAAAGATAAAAGTATAAAAAACATATTTGAGGTGGTTCGCAGTTTGCCGGGTCATCTAGTGCTTAATAAAATTCTGACATTTTAAATTCAGACATTCGGAGGTCTCAGGAATCCTCGAATTCCTAACCCCCCAAAAGGGCGGCAACGCACTTCTAACGCCTCTGGTGTTTCGGATGTCCATGAGCGGCGCGGATTGGTTGCCATTAAGTGATCCGTCTGCTCGAAAAGAAAATCTAAAAAAAACATTTAAAGGTTGACCCCTAGTTACAAATTAATACAATACTTACTTAACAGGGAAATTGACGACGGTTGGATTCTTCTCGACAAAGAAAGTATTTTTCGTAAACCTCTTGATGTATAAAATCAAATAAGGTGGCAACTGTGTGATCTCAAACCTTTTTAGGAAATTTTCTTTATAAGTTTTGTACTCTTTTGATGTCTGCCCATTGAACTTGGAAAGTAGTTGGTAAAGGTTCACCTGCAAGTAAAAGTAAATAACTGCATTGAAGAAAATTTGAAGTTTACTTAAAAATTTATGTGAACAGAAAACAGCTAATGAAATATAAAAAATAAACACATTAGATTTTACGATTCGTATTTTTCCAAATATTTTTAAAGAAATAACAATAAGTATGACTGCTTCATTGGGCGAGTGGTCGTAAGTGCGACTGCCGGGCAAGGAGAGGTTTCTTTCTAATGGGAATATTTAAATAATTACTAAAATTAGTTGTCTAGATGAAGTAAATGTTGGGCCTTATTTTGTATTTGTCCTTTCATCGGTTGCGAAGTTATTCGATTCGTTATTGTATAATAATACCTGTGGGATAATATTTTCTCTAAATTCATCAGTGAAGAGTGGCGTGGGGGGCAGGTCACACGTCAGATATAGGAAAGGAGACTCCGTAATCATTTCGCTGTACTCCTCACTGCTCAAGTCCACTTTTGCAGCATCATCTGCGTCCGTTGGTGGTAGCTTCCTAATAAATAATAGATAAAACTCGAGTCAGTACAAAAAAAGGTGTGTCACATAGAAAGTACAGTAGACGCATCATCGCTTTCCACCAGGCGAGATATTGGTGAAACGTCGGCCCATTTTATTTTATATTTATAAAAAAAAGACAATTTCCATACAATATTCGTCCGAAAAAAAATTAAAGTGTGTGGCCAAACCCAAATTATCTCCATTGGTTCGGCCATATTAAGAACTTAAAATATTATGGACTAGCAAACCCGACGAACTCCGTTTCGCCACCAGTTAAAAGTGACTTTCTTTGCTATAAACCTCACGGAGCCCGAGACCTTTCCAACGAATGTAAAACCGCGGAAATCAGTTCGTGCGTTCTGGAGTTATAGCGTCAGGAAGGAAAACCCGACTTATTTTTACTATATAGTAGAGTTTTTGTCTTTACTAAAATTTTCATATTTCAATAGGCAGGTAGATAAGCAAACTAATCAAATGACAAGCGATATAAAACCAACTATTTTTAGTTTTTAGTGAAATTGTAGAAAAAAGCCTTAACTAAAAATAACGTTTTACTCCCGTAAATATACTGAGAAAAGCTCTACTAGTTTCGAGTGAGTAGGCGACGTCGCCGCTACCGCGCACTGCTCATGAGGAAGAGTCCCTCTGTAACACGAAACTAGTAGAGCTTTTCTCAGTATATTTACGTGAGCAAACCATTATTTTTATTTCATTCAGTTTGTCTCATCTCACGATAGTTATTACAAAAGTACTAAAAAATCTCCTTTGTTGGTGGAAACAAAGTGAATTAAGCCTATTTACCTGGTATATATCCTCATGTGTCCCAGAAACGATTTGTATATAATAGAACTATTTGGTTTCTTAGTCCCATTAAGAGCCATGTGCAGGGAATTCAAAAACCATGATAAAAAGTCGATGGGATCACCTATAAATTAAATAAACTTGGATTAACACAGTTTAAGAGAATAGACTGTCATGTTAGCCGAGTGGTCGCAAGTGCGGCTGCCGGCCCAGGGGCTCGGGTTCGAATCCCGGGTCGGGCAAACAATTAGTAGCTTTTAAAAAAATCTCAGTACTAGCATGTAGTCCGAAATTGTGCCCGGTATATGGCAATAGGCTCATCCCCTATTACATGAGACTCATAACATAAATAGTGAAAGTGGGTGTTAGATTCTATAGTGGCATTAAGTGCCGTAACGTGCACCTCTGCCTCCTCCTTCGGGGATAAAAGGGGTGGTGTTATGTCGTTATGCAACACAGTTATCAATCAAAATAGCCCATATAATAAAAGTAATAACTCACTTTGTTTGATGAACTGGAATCTCTTTTTTGACCACAATACCACTGCTTGGAGCATTTCATGAGGTGATACGTGAGCTTTGAATGCTCGCGGATTCCACAACTTTCGCAGAAGTTCGCCAAATCTTTGCACCAAGAGGAATGAGGAGTCGCCTGGTGGTCGCTTTACATTAGCGTAGTTCTCTTCACGCAAGAAGTAGTTACGTAGTGGACGTACTTGTGATAGACACTGGGACCATAAATATTATTATTATTAATCAATAAAAACTGGCAACAAAATTATAAAAAGCATACTTGTATTTATTTGTTCTTTTAGGCAACAATATGAGTCGACGGTGAATATTGAATTTCTAATAAATAAATAAATAAATAAAATTAAATAAAATTTATTAAAAAAACAACATAGAACACATTTAGAATTACAGTTCGCTCAGATTTTATAGTAATAAAAAGTCTTAATAATAACACTCGTAATAGTTTACTTAATCTAGTCTTATACAATATACATGCGAGGAAATAACGTTCTAAGTACCTATATATAGGGATTACCCGAACTAGGTTTATTTAAACCTGTGTTTCAGGCTATCAATGCCAAAAAAATGAATTGACACATAAACATAACATCACGCCTTTTATCCTCGAAGGGGTAGGCAGAGGTGCACATTATACCACTGTACAATGTAACACCCACATTTCACTATTTATGTTATGAGTCCCATGTAATAGGGGGTGAGCCTATTGCCATATACCGGGCACAGTTCCAGACTCCGTGCTACTACTGAGAATTTTTAAAAACCCAGTAATACTTTGCCCGACCCGGGAATCGAACCCGAGACCCCTTGCCCGGCAGTCGCACTTGCGACCACTCGGCCAACGAGGCAGTCAGAGAGGCAGAAAAATGAATTGATGGATATAATTATAAATAAAAATCGTATTACACAATTATTTAAAGACCAAGCAAAGACAACCTGTCCTAAATTATGAAACAAACAACACTATACTAGTTAATATGTAGATTTATCACTAAAAATAAGCAGTTTATTTTAACACTTCTAGTAATTTTTCCGTTTCTGAGTAATTGAGGGACTGTAAATATTCTGTAAGTATTAGATTACACTTATATAAACTTACACTATAAACTTTTAACAACCTGTTGAGTTTGTTATATAAATATGGTCCTAAAAACAAATAAAATCTGTTAGTAAAAGCATGTTTCGTCTGAGGGTTAGTGCAAACTAAATCCTTTCTTCTCTTGTCGGAAGATATCGGGCTAAAACCAATTTCAGTATGCTGCAGCAGTACTACGTTAAGGATGAATAACTGGCGTACTGTCAGTACTTTGCATTCCCTGTATAGCTGTTGAGTAGGAAACTTGAAAGGACGAAAGGTGGCGACCTTCAGAATTGCTCTTTGGGCACGTTCTAGGGGCAGGAGAATAGTTTTTAGAGCACCACCCCATGAGTTAATACAGTAGGCAAGAATGGATTGACATAATGCCATATATACCTGGCGGATTAAGGCAAAGTCCGCAATGTTGCGCAAGTATTTGAAGACATATATTAATTTTCGTACTCTAGTGCATAGTGTATCAATATGTTTCCGGAAATTGAGATTAGCATCAATAGTGACACCTAGATATTTTATATAGTCAGTTTTTACCAATGTAGGGCAAGCGCATGCTGTGTCAGCAGTCGTGCTCGTATGACAACTATGTGCATAAATGTTAAGGTTAGTAGTCGATATGTGAGTATTTCTCATTGAAAATAACATGTAGTTTGTTTTATCTGAATTCAATGTTAGGAGATTATTATGAAGCCAATTAGACACTATATTAAAACCATTTTGGGCAAATTCATAGACCTCATCATTTGATTTACCTGTGAACACCAGAGCTGTGTCATCAGCATATGACATAATAACACCATTTTGGAGGGTCAAGCTGCATAGGTCATTGATATATATTAGGAATAAGGTAGGACCTAATATACTACCCTGAGGAATTCCGTAACTACTGTTTTTTAGTTCAGAACTTCTATATTGTCCAATTTTTACGCACTGCTGACGATTTTTAAGATAGTCCGTGAATAATTTCAGCTGTACTCCTCTTATACCAATTTTTTCAAGTTTATGGAATAACAAGGAGGAAGAAATGGTGTCAAATGCCTTCGCAAGGTCTAAGAAGATCCCAATTGTGTACATACCTTTATCCAAACTTGTGCATATATAATTAGTGAGTTGATGAACCGCTTGGTTAGTTGATCTTTTAGATCTGAATCCAAATTGACGATTGGAGAGTAAATTGTTGTTCTCAAGATATTTAATTAGTCTAACGTTAATAATTCTCTCCAAAATCTTAGAAAGGCCTGATAGTACTGCAATAGGTCTATAATTGGTAATATTAGTTTTGTCTCCGGCTTTAAAAACGGGAGTTACTAAGGCCTTTTTAAGAAGATTGGGAAATATACCGTTCGTTAAGCATAAGTTAAATATATATGTTAGTGGAGGTGCAATTACGTGCTTAAATCTTTTAAGTACATTATTAGGGATGTCATCCCACCCAACAGCACAAGAGTCCTTTAATCCATCTATAATACTAACTATTTCTTTAACGTCAGTGTCGAGTAACACAAACGAACCTAAGGTAGTAAGTGACATAGTTGTACTTTGCGAAAAGGAATTTCTGTATAGAGCTTTTTCAGCTAGGTTTTTACCAATATCAACAAAATATTTGTTCACTTTATTTGCCGCTAGAATTGGGGTTGTATCAGTTTCTAAAAGTTCTAGAGCAGAGTCTGATTTCTTTGATCTAAAAGTGTTATTTTTAACAACTTCCCAAATGAGTTTACTATTCTTACCGGCTTTTTGTATTTGAACTTTGTCGTATTGGGTTTTTAAATTTTTCAACAGATTATTGCAGAAATTCCTGTACCGTTTATAAGTAACAGAAAGTATCTCGTTATCCGGTGCGAGTCGTAGTTTTTGGTGTAGTTTATCCCTATGTCGAATGCAACGGACCAGGCCGGGTGTAATCCACGGCTTAATATTGCAGTATTTTCTAGGTAGAATTTTATTAGAAGTATTCTTATTAATAATTTTTTGTAATGAATCAATAAAATACTGCAGACTAAGATTTGGATCATTGGAACAGTAAACAGGGTCAAGGTTTAAGCCGCGTATGTCATTTTCAAGTGCTAACATATTTAGTTTTGTTATGCTACGCATGCAGTTTTTTCTAGGTAATGACATTTGTAGAGTTAGCAATATTGCGTGGTGATCTGTAAGCGATGAATTAGTAATGTAAGTTTTAGAGGGCGATTTAGATTTTATAATTATGTGATCTAAGCATGAACCACTCTGGTGTGTAGGGTGATCATGGGCTGGCAATAGTCCGTGGAATGTACAGATATTCAGGTAGTTATGCGCATGAGTGTTAGTTTTCCCAGAAGCAATATTTATGTTTATGTCACCTAACAGTATAATATTACTATAACATGAAAGTTGTTCTAAAATAGTACTAAGCGATTCTATAAATATATCTACATTTTGAGATGGTGGCCTATATACAGCTAAAACTATTGTATCTTGGTTAATTTTAATTAAAAGACTATTACAGCCTTGAAACAAGGGTTCGTGCACTGATACTGTAAGGGTATTTTTAATGTATACAACCAGACCATCATTTTGGTTGATATTCATTGCAGTTTTATACAAAGTATAACCCTTCAGCATTGGCAAATTATCTGTTTGTTTACATAACCAACATTCTGTAAGTACAATGACGTCACAGCTAATATCAAGGTTCTGTAATAGTACTTCAAACCCATTAAAATTCCGACTTATACTACGAATATTTTGAGTTAGGAAAGTTAGGAACTTATCACTAGTAGGAATAAAATTTTTGCAGTTTTCAACATTACAAACAATCGATTCAGATACGGAAAAATTATCAATATCGCTTAGGAGATTGTTAGTCATATCGTTTGGATGTAATTAAGTTAAGATAAAAATAGAAATTAAGACTACTGTTTATGTGCTAGAAGTGCTATAAGAACACACATGACTTTATTTTCACACAATTATTAAATGAGTATCAACAGCTAGGCAATTCTGCAACTTTCAATTTTAATTTCGAATGATTGCGGTCCGCCAAGTCATAGGTTGTGAGAACAGTATCTTTTTCTTTTTTTTTTAAAAAAAACTTTGCCCTACACTCAGATTTTCTCCTGGCTCGTGGGTGTGTTTACAAACATACAAGTTCGCATGACATGACACCCAGACCCAAAACTACAACTACAATACACAATGCAATAGTTGCTTTGTGTAAGAATTTAATGTTGAGTAGTAGTTGGTTGCCTATACCCATGCCACCATGCAAACCGTGTATTCAAATATCGACTAATAACAGGCGAGAATACGATCGAGCTCAATTCTCTGCCTACCGTCGGGGACAAAAGGCGTGATGTTAGTTAACTTGTTTCATCAAATCCTTTGAAACAGTTTCTTATTTAATACCTAGGTGTTGAATGAGAGAAGTTTGTGATCTTAGCACATTGGATGCCGAACCGGACAATGATGAACGACGCTAGCGAAGGATTAGCCTTTTAGTTAACTGTTTTTGTTGGCAGTTCTTAATAATATAATGTTCATACCTGGAGAATAACATTGCAATAGTCATTTGCCTTGATATTATTAAGGCCAACTATTCCTGGCATGTACATAGTACTGTCGATAGCTCTGGACATCTTGGTGTTGTAATCCAATTGCTTTATCTGCTCCAGTGTGAAGATTGGGTTCAAAACATACTTTATGTCATTTAGAGATGAATCTGGAAGAATAAAAATTTATATCATCTTTTTGCTATACAACCTGTATTTAATTGAAAACATGTAATTTATCAAAGGAGATGGCAGGATGATCTTGATACCTATCAAAAGGATTGGCCACAGAAGGCTCTATGGAGAGATGAGTGGAAGGAGGTTAGGGAGGCCTTTACCCTGCAGTATGAAAACCATGGCTAATATAAATTTTAGTTTACATATGCCACAGTTAACAATTAAATTTAACCCATTGAAATTCGTCCCTTAAATTTGTTCATACAAAAGTAGTCTCTAAATATTGGAAATAAGGTCTATAATCTAGTTAGTGGAGAGCGGTCACCGGTGACCGCTTGGGGATGTATGGGGTAAAAGATATTTTTATTAGATGCAATACAAATACATGTTAAATGTTTAAACACTTAATAAATATCTTACCTATAACTTCATAGTTATCAGGGAGACAGTAGAACTTCAGTGTGTGAAGATTGAGGAAGACATGATGACCATCCGCGACTGAATGAGTGTAAGCATGTGTATTTGTACCTCTTCCCTGTCAAATGAGAACATATATAATTCATTAATTTGGTACCTACTATAGTATGTACCAAATTTCATATTTCAACTATTATAAAGCGGAAGAGTTTTTTTGTTTGTTTGTTTGAACATGCTAATCTCCCTAACTACAAGTCTGATTTGAATAATTCTTTTTGTGTTGGATAGCGCATTTATCGAGGATGGCTATAGGCTATAAAACATTACTCTACGACCAATAGGAGCTGAGCAGAGCGTGTGAAACCGTGTTTACGATCACCTGATCGTAAGCAATCGGCGCCGCCCATGGACACTCGAAACACCAAGGCGTTACAAGTGTGTTACTGGCCTTGATTTAATAACAAACATACATACAAACTTATGTACCTTTTTATTTATAATTTATTTATTTATTAGTATATATAATTAATAACATATAATTTATCATTTACTTGTTTATTAGTAAGATAAAGAATGAACAATTGGTAAAATGTTTACCTGGAAGTATTTGCCACAAACAAGACAAGCATAAACATTGATCCTTGTTAATGAAACTGAACAGAGCTTCTCAAAATCAAAATCCAGGACATGTCTATTGATAGTATCTAAGTATGGACACTGGATGTGCATAGTTTTCGATGTGGGTTCTGTAAATAAAAGTAACACAGTAACATATAAATCTGAACAGAAGCGGTATGTATCAGATATGAAATATGCGGCACGGCGTAATGCACACTACACAACTAATAATTTAATTTTGCAGTTTTAACTGTATGTAAATACGTATAAATCGTAAGGTGAGTAGAACAGTTTGACTGTTCTGTTTTATCTGAATATGTATGAAGGCTGTATAGACCTACGATTGCACAGTTAAATAGGTAGTTAGGTGTGTAGCATGCATAAGCCATTGACTCAGAAATTCTATGTTTATTAAATATTGAAAGTAAATAGGTTATGATTATGAATGATGCTTACCGGGTAAATCTGTGCCATTATCTTCAGATATCTTTCGTTTTTTACTATTAGTTTCTTCAGACATGACTTTAAAAGGCACTTTTCAAAAAAACAACGGGAATGGTTTCTAATTCGTATAATTTAATATTTGGTAACTTCACAAACTAAGGCGAACACAAAACTTGATTGATCAACGCAAGTCAAAAGTGACAGTTGCGGTTGAGCTGTCCGACGAACAACCATAGACTATAGTGTTCAACCAATTTTATTTAAATTCCAGGTGAGAAATCCTTAGGCCCCTTCGCCTGGGGAGGACGAAAGGGGCTATCAGACTCTTACTGACTAGAACCCACCACGGTGTCCCGTCTCAAACGTGAAAACGTGAAAACGAAATTCTTCCGCAGACCCCAAACTCGTGGCGGCCTGCCTCAACTCATATCTCAAGATGCACAGTGGAGTGGTACAACGCGCGCTACCATCCCGGGCGACCCGGGAATCCCGGGTCTCTAACGGGGTGACGGGGACTTCCCCAAGTGTAGTGTAACGTATTCGGGCCCAATAGAGAATGCGAAACAGCGAAATTGCGAACCATACACTTCATCTGACAATCAACTGACATTGACACTAACTATTTAGTTGTCATCCTAGAAATCGAATCTTCAATCGTCATTTTCTTCCCGAAAATGGCCGCATCAGGAGGAAATATTGAATGGTCTACAACTGTTAAACCAATATTAACAGCTCTTTACGGCCCCTTTTTCGATAAAAATGATGCCGTCGAAATCATCCAAGCCATCATCAAAAGGTTGGTTTCAATTTTGCATTCTAGCTGTTCTAACAAAGTTATTTTGATAGCTCACCTGATTAATCATCGATTTGTTACCTATTTATTTATAAACTTTAATCTTATTTTTATAGTCAAATTAGGTCTAAATATCGATATTTTTAGAAAGTAAATCTTAGGTTATTGTTTCGTGAGAATAATTAACTTATTTTTTGTGGACTACGTTTATTAGGGCAGCCAATTTTTACAATAATATTATACCTTCGCATATTTTTTTGTTATTTTTTTATAAACACCGCCTATGACGCCTTCTTATCGTCCTAATTTGTAAATACATAAGTTTAAACTGAAATAATAATTTAATTATGTAAATCCTTAGAACTATCTCTCCATTGTTTGACTGAAAATCTTTGTATCATTGTCCACAGCGAAAGTGAATTCCAGAACCATGAAGACATTTATGACTTGTTCTACACATGCTTTGCATGCCTCTCTGCACATTTTATTAGCATGAATGCTAATAACTGTAAGTACCTCAAATGAGTTTTGTCGAATCAGACCTTTAACAATATATTACCTATATGAACTCTAAACTTATGAACTGTATAATGATAATTTTCCTCGTCATAATATTTAAAGACAACCCCTTGGTTGTGGTTATTGTTTAGTAAACCAATCTCAGTAACCGTCTGTGGGTAGATTTTCTGAATAACCTGATTATCCAGAAAAGTATTTTTTTACCAATAGAAAAATTTCACAATATTTTGCAACACAGAATATTCTCATTACACATTGCTGATCAGCTTCAGTAAGCACTACATGACGACACTTACAGCTTATAATATAATTGTGTATATTTTTAACATAACATAATATAACATCAGACCTTTTATCCCCGAAGGGGTAGGCAGAGGTGCACATTATGCCACTGTACAATGTAACACCCACTTATCACTATTTATGTTATGAGTCCCATATAATAGGGGGTTAGCCTATTGCCATATACCGGGCACAATTCCGGACTCCGTGCCACTACTGAGATTTTTTTGTGTATATTTTTATAAATATTTATTTATTGAGTCCTGTTTTTTAAAATGTGTTACCCAATTAATTATTGATTCAATTAAATAAAATGTCTACTATCTAGATTGTTTTAAGTTGTCTGGGGTATTAAGATCACTGATTGGTACAGTAACAAGATGTCTGGCTGTCTGGCTTCAATTTCTTAGTGGCTCATAAAGTGCTAATGGTCTTTCTAATTAAAAACCATAGAAGCCTGGAGATTGGAAATTCAGCAGACCTTTGGTCCTAAATATGACCTCTCATGATCCAATAAGATAACACCTGTAAGCAATTACTATAATTAGTCTATTTCAACTACTATTTCCAATAAGAAGCTACCACAACTAAAAATACTAATAAAAATACCAGCAAGGCGCTTCTGACTCCTTTAGTGTTGAGGGTGTCCATTGTCCATGCCTTCAGATGATCTGTCTTCTTTGTTAGCCACCACATCCCATAAAAGAAGCATCTTATTAGATCATGATAATTAAAGAACAGACATTTCAGCAGGATGTACACACTTGTGCTTTATAATATCTCCTGCATACATCACTTTAGGCATTTAGAATTTACTGTAGTAGTTGAGACTTGCGAGTATTATGTAGTATGATACTTCAACAACTACTTCTACTATAACACTTCAAGTAACTACATATATTTGCATGCCACATGTGGCAGAATATGATGAAATATTGACTTATATTATAAGACCTTGTCATATACCGTATTCTGTGAAACAAATGATTTGATTTGATAGATATTTTATCCAGCATCATAAAGTAATAAAATTTCATCATAAAGTATTATATTATATTATAGCATCATAAAGTAAAAAGAAAAAATCAAAAGGTAAACCCCACATTATTTTGAAACAAATCTATTTACTGAGTTGAATGTCTGTATACTTTGTCCAACCATGTTACCAAAAGCTCATTTGTTTATGGTTAGACATAGACAAGCTAATTTGAAAGAAGGATTCCAACAAGTAGTTTGGTCATGACCCGTACTAAACATTGTAAACAAGAAGAATTGTTTTATATTAATGGGGTCCGAAATTACGGGACCAATTGGAATTTTTTCTTCATTGGAATGCCTACTCTTCAAAGGGTTTTTGTCTTGATATTCTTATGGGACCCTACTTGCGAGAAAGCCTCTAAATTCCTAGTGCAGGTGTGCATCTAAGATGACGTCATCACACAATGGATAGCCTTAAATGAGTCACATATTTTGTAAAACAAAGGAGATAAAATATAAATTTTTACAGTTTTTAATTATGTCCTAGTTTGCAGCAAAATTTCCTTTACTTCTACAAAGAGAGTACAAAGTAATCTTATACATGTCAATAAATTAAAACTAACTAGATGATACTATTTACTTTTATGAAAAGGAATGCCAAACCTAACTCAGGTGTTATAAATCCTGACAAATGATGAATAATAATATAGTATAGAAGAACTGTGCAAATTGATTCTGTAGTGCTCCTTTGAGGAAAGATCCACAATAGTTCGAGCGACCTGTTGTGATGGCAACATGTATGTGTCAGTTTACAATCAGCTCAACTAACAGCAGTTGTTGAATGATCTGACAAACAATAAATACATACTAATATTTAATTCTTCATTAAAGTAATAAAGTTGAAATGTTTTAGTACCAAATGACCAACTGACTACTGCAAGAGATGCATTCAGAGTGATACTCCGACAAATATTGAAGAAGCTCTCCGAGGCTGGATTGAGCTGTGATGATACGAACACGACAGCTGCTCCCAATGTGTCTGTCAAACAGGTTTGTATGATAACATTACTATCTAACGATCATTTTATTATTATAAGGATGTTTCTTTTAATTTCCGAGTGGGTAGACAGAAGTGCACATTAAGGTATGTAATGCCACATCATAATGTTCACCAACTCTTCAACATTTATGTTATGGAGCCCCATGTAATGGTGTTACCCTATTGCCATATACCGGGTACAATTCCAGACTCCGTGTAAAGATTTTTTAAAAGCAAGCCAATCGTGACTACACGACAAAGTTATTCTGTACATAAAGTTGACCAATATTCCTGTACCGTGCCTTATACATCCGCCAAGACGTAGACAGATTCGACTGTTGAACTGTATCAATGCGGTTCAAGCCTACAGTTAATAATTTATACAGTTCCTTCTCGGTTATCGCCGCACCACGCCTTACTAAGCCTGACTATTAATAATCTATACAGTTCCTCGGTTATAACCGCACCACGTATTACTAAGTGGTTCCGATCGGGTCAAAGTGAAAGCATTTATTTCAATTAAACCATAGTTTGGTACTTTTGAAACGTCAACAAATACAAAATAAATAATAGTCCGTCAGTGAAACTAGGTGAAGCTAGGTGCTCATTCCAAAATGTAGATTCGAATGGAGAAGAACGAGCAAGAAACTCCATTCGTTACTCTTTTTAAAAAAGTATGTTCTACAATCAAAACAAAATAAGTTAACATAATGATTTTCGTTAAATATTTATGTTCCGGTTTTTCCCCTAGCTTCTACTGCCCATTGTGGGGCTATGCGGCATCGACGGAGGGGGATACCCTCAATCTGACTTAGTGATCTTGACGTCGCTGCTGAAAAATGCCAAACTACCCGCACATGTGTCCGTGCCTGGTATGTATCCACTATCATTACTTTAAGAATTATTAAGCAATAAAGAAGTTTTCCAGTTGTTACTAATGCATGAGGAAAAGAGCGAATGTTTCTTTCGTCTTTCTCATGAAATATTATAATGACATATTACCACTACCTCTTAAAAAAATTGCAGCTTTATCTACCACGTACATTTCTGTACTAGGTACTAAAAGAATTATTGGCAGAGAATGCTGTTAGTTAAAAGTCCTCTTTATGCAATTGTATAGTATAGAACAATACATAAATAGACATGGGTACTTTATCCGCACGTTAAAAAATAAGAATGTATTCAATTCATATGACATGTTATAGATAGGTAGTTAAATATTGTTGATTTTTACTTCCTAATTTACTCCACTAACTCCGCTACCAAAGTAACAAGTGGTATTGGTATTTTCATTTTGTATTCAGAGGCATAAGTGCGAGTTGGTATGAATTGACACAAGACCGCGTCCGGACCTCTGATTGGTTGGTTCAATGAGGCCGGCCAATCAGAGCGGCGAACGCGGTCTCGTTTCGATTACTTTAAAAGTAAAACAAACTCGTACTACACCCTCTTATAACAGTAAACCTAAATATTGTACTTGTATTTAAAATTATCGATAACCATATTTTGAAATGCGACCGTTAGACTGGTGGTTTTTTTTTAAAATAAACGTTGCCCCACATTAGTATTTTCTCCTGTGTCGTGGGTGTGTTTACAAACATACAAGTTCACATACACATCACACCCAGACCCGAAACAACAATTTGTGGATCACACAAAGTGTTGTTCCGTGCGGGAATCGAACCCGCGACACGTTGCACGGCAGCCGGTTGCCCAGCCACCGCACCAACCGTGCTTTAGATTAGACATTTCACAACTCTATATTATGTATACTTTGTCCCAGACTCACAAACAACAAAGTCGTCGGTTATACCAAGCTCGATTACGTCACTGGCTTCTCAAACGACTCCTACCGAGAAGCAACCGCCGTCGAACGCCCAAAGGCGTTCTGATGCTTTACTGGAACAATTGACTGCACCATTGCGCAACCCTGTGACTTCAATGACGTCATCTCAAGTGACACCCGCTACAGCCGTCCTGTCACCCGGCAGTAAGGACAGCTTGGAGAGTGCAAAGGATGGAAATGCTGCTCAACAGTCTTCCATTGATATGAAGGTTTGTAATTGTTATTAAGACAAATATTTTCTTTTCTTTATAATGTTATTTCCCATAAAACCCCAAGCGGTCACCGGTGACCGCTCTCCCCTAATATTATATTACATTATAGACCTTATTTCCAATGTTTAGAGACTACTTTTGTATGACCAAATTTAGGGGATGGATTTCAACGGGTTAAGTGCAGTTGGTTTAGTATAGATAGCAGGTAGTATAAATTCGCATACAACATGCTCCTACTTGGTGACAAACAAAACTACGTGTGTGAAGCAGAGCAGAAGGCTTAGTACGAGTTTGTTTTACGTTTAAATTCTAAGTAATCGGAACGAGACCGCGTTCGGCGCTCTGATTGGCCAGTTCCAATGAACCAACCAATCAGAGTCCGAGCGTCGAACGCGGTCTCAGAAAACATTTTTGTTACCACCTCTACTCTTCTTGGATTAAAGTCTACTAAACCCTCAGAATACATTTTTTTTAACATCCTCTCTTCTTGGACTAAATACTACAGACTGGACAGCAATGCTCCGTGATAAATCTGAACGATTTTCCTACCAAGCATGGAAGATAATAGCAAACATTCTTATGTAGAGGACACCACAGTCGAGTACAGCTGCCGATGATAGAACAAAACACTACAGCCGTGTTTCGCAATGTCCGGATAACCGCTATAAATACCAGATTAATTTAAATTAAGAATGGAATTTGTATGAGTTATCTGTCACATATAAGTCTATCGGGTAGTTGTATGAAGGTACCTATGTACGATGTACCTTTGTTTTGTTATATTTTTGTCCCTGTGTATTGTCTATGTTATTTGTGTAGATAAACTAGTAAATAAATAAGGTGATCAAAAAGGTGCTAAGTTAAATTCTCTTTTGTAGAAGTGGGTGGCCTCAACATGCTCGTCACTACTGATGGAGCTGCGCGCTGGGTCGGTGGTGCTGAAGGTGTGCGCGTCCCTGCCGTGTCTGCAGCGCTACCTCAACCGGTGGCAGACTGCCAAGGAATCTACTATAGCGCCTCAATTCAACTCTGACGCCTCACTGTATGTTGTTGTATATTTATTGTTTCTGTTGTTTATTTATTATAGTTTATTGTTAATTTATATGTTACACAAAAGTTTTCTCTTTTGCGAAATAGAGGAGAATGTAATTTCTTTGTACAATTCTCTTTTTATCCTTACTTCCTTACTTCCTTACTAATATTATAAATCTGAAAGTGAGTTTGTTTGTTTGTTCCACTTTCAAGCCGTAACTACTCAACCGATTGCTTTGAATTTGCAGACGTAAAGTTAGAAGTCCGGATTAAATAATAGGGTACTTTTTAACCCGGAATAAATTGATATTCCCGAGGAAAAACAAAAGTATTGGTATAGCTGTGTGTATTGGTATATATCACATAGGCTACTTTTTATTCTTTTGTCACGCGAGCGAAGCCGCGGCTAAAAGCTAGTAAATAAAATAAGTAGTCTTGCTCAGGTCAATTTTATAACTCAGAAAATAGTTTTTAGTGATCATATTTTTAATTGATTTGTTACAAATTTAGTGATATATGTTGCATCACGTTAATAAGAATTCTTGAACAATAGTACTAATAGCTGACCACTAGTGATGTGTGTTTTAATGTAAATATGTATTTGATTTCACATTCATTACATTTCTTATGTAGTTTCCCAAGATTGAGATTAGATACGTTTTAACAAATCAACTTTACCTACTAACTACTGACTTACATCCCCATTACTTTCGTATTATTATAACGATAATAAGATACATTATTCTTTATCACAGTCTCCACTTCCTCGTGAACGAAGTACATGTCTGCCGCCTGGCGTTGTCCCTGCCGTGCCTGGAGCCCTTCACTCCAGAGCGTATCATGACTCTCAGTGACGTCAGCATCGCTGGCTTACTCTGCGCTACTGCTCAGGTTTGTAATATTAACAACCATGTTTTTTACAAGCTTTTATCAAACACGACAAATGACCTGACGAAGTGAAAATCATACAGTTAGATTTACAAATGACAATTATAGTAATACTAACTTCGCTACCGTGGCTTTCTTTGATAGCACGGTCAAATGAGGCTATATTACTTATCAGACACAAAGACCGTACCAAACAACGCCAAGTTACGATGAGAAAAAGAAATATAAACTCGCATTTTTATTACATTTTGTTTGAACAACAAATAGAAGATTTTTATTTTCTCAAAAAGGTGTAACGATTTAAAATTCCAATCAAGTACAAGCTAAAATGAATTCTATATCCAAAGTATTGGAAACATTTTTCTTTTAATGACAACTTCTTAAAAAATAATAGCATCCCGCCCCGACTTCGCACGGGTGCAATATGCATGTATTATAAATATAAACATTCCTTAAGAATCACTCTATTTAAAAAAACCGCTTCAAAATTCGTTGCTTAGTTTTAAAGATATTTGGATAAACAGACGGCAGAGAGCGACTTTGTTTTATACTAAGTAATGATTGTTACCAGGCGTCCCTACACCCAAAAGACGAGGAGTATGAACAACAAACGGCTACACTGGTGGAGAGTGCACTCAGCCTGTACAACACTGTGGGAGAGACCTTCAAACAGTCTACCCGCGCTGGCGGATACGTAAGTAATGCCATTGTTCAAATTGACGTACAGACGACTGTGTTTAAGTGTCGTGGATGCAATTTCCTCACGAAATGTATTTCACTTTTACAAATAATTGTTTCACAAGGTTTAATTTGGTTCTAAAATTTTTGTTCTGTATCTGGGTTACCCAATTTCTTTCAGAACAGTTGCACTAAATCTGTAAAGCCACTGCAGTATGAATACCAGTATACTTCGGGATTTAACTATGATCCCAAGTCGCTTGTCCGGTTTTCTGTGTTCTGTAGAGGAGGTTATTCCTGGTGATGTTAACGATGAATGGTTTTGTTTGTCCAGGTGTACCAGAACCATTTGATGATTGGTAGCTGGGTGTTGCTATGCGGGCTTCATCACGCGCTGGCGGGCGCGCCCTGTCCCACTACCACTGCTGGCAAAAGCCCCGCCAAGACTCCCTCCAGACCATACAATCTTACCAAAATGTAAGTTTTTTTTTCAAATATTTTACTTATGTAAACTCACACATTTTAGTACATACTGTACGTTTTCGTCGGTCATCCAAGAAGAATAATGTAATCATTTAATTATATATATTAAAATGCAAAATAATTTAAAATTCAATATGCTAATGTTATACCAGCTCTCAATATTGATTCAGTATCAAAGAGTAAACCATACTAAAAAGAAGTATAAGTTAAACTTTATACTAGCGCAGAGTCGAAGCGCATCGACTGTCGCCACGTCTAAATCGATGTTACATAGCAAATTCGTCCGTATAATGGCAAAGTAATGCCTTTTGCAGTTTATTCGATGAAGTAAACATAGTTTATTTGTATAGGCAACAAGGTTTGGGAGTAGTATGGGTGGCTCTGGGCGGGCGGTGCCTGGCGTGGGTGGGCGCGCTCCTGTCGGACGCGAGGCTGGAGGCGCTCAGCTGTGGCGAGGCCGCGCCCGCCGGGCCCGCGCCGCTACACATACTGGCTCAGCATACGGCGCATCAACGGGAACTTAGACTGGCGTCCGCTGCGCCTTTGCATCAGGTATACTAATGTATAATACTATCAGTTGTAGCTGCTACTAGCTACTGGCTGGGAGCTTCAATAGATTATGAATCTTACAGCCGGTCTGATTGTAAACAATCAAAGTAATTTTAGTACATCTACAACAGCCTTTACGAATGTATTGTGAACCTTGTATGAAAATTTAATTAAACAGTTAAGTATTGGGTATCAGCAGCTCTTTATTCAGCAGGTGAACCGTTGCAATATTAGAAACACTATTGCCAAACTATCATGTTTCAAACTCTTACGCCCGAATACTGAAAGGTTACTCAATTTTAAGTTGTACTTAAATATCGTGCCATCTCTGTCATTTTACAAAAAAATTGTAGTGACGGAACTATACTTAAAATACTTAACTAGCGCGACTTAATATTCAGTGACGTCTAAATATTTCAGCATTAATTGTAGAGACAATCTTGAATCCTGAGGATGATAAAATTTCTGCAAATTACTAAAATGACACTATTAACACTAACCTAAAATTATTTTTAACAGCTTCTGGTGGCATTGGGTGTGGTATGTTACCGCAAGGCGACCAACTTGAAGCGCGCCGTGGTACAGAAGCAACACCAGGATGCGGACCCTGACCGCTCCGACTCCACCGTCTACTTCCAGGACATGATACTCTGCTCCGAGGACTCGGAGACTGATGATGGTATGTTCCTCTTAATTATTTGTTATTTCATTTATAGGCAGTCTCATTATAGAGATTATCTGCCAGTAAATCTGGTTACTAAATATTAAAGAGATTATTTTGACGTAAGCTCTGTACAAAAGGTATCTCTAGTTGCTAAATTAACTTGTAAATGCACGATAATGAAAAATCCACAACATTTGTCCAATTCATACAAAAGTAGTCTCTAAATATCGGTAATAAGGACTATAATGGAGTTAGTGTAGAGTGGTGACTGCTTGCGGATTGATCAGTTAAATAGATTATGGTATTCACGTGTAATAAATCCTTTCATTTCACTAGAGGCTAAAAACGAAGAAGTTTTTTAGAATATTCATGACATTGAAAATAATTCTATAGCTTTGTAATTTTTGCCAAATAGACAGTGAACCACTTTTCGGTTTGTGGTTCGAATCGACGCTGGTGGCGCCGGACGCGACTGACAACAGTGGACTGGTGCGTGCGTCGGGGAACGCGGACAATAACGACAACACTGACACGCCGCAGCGACCGCACCAGGCCATCGTGCCGGACAAGGCCGAGCCTTATTCTGTAAGTACAAACATACATCTATTAAATACTAGCTTCTGCCCGCGACTTCATACGCGTAATCCCATTTTTTCCCGCCCCCGTTCGTGATTTTCGGTAAAAAGTAAAAAAAAAATGGTTAAAAAGTATCCTATGTCGGTCTCCTGGCTACCTCCCTACCAATTTTCAACCAAATCTGTTCTGCCGTTCATGAGTTATAAGTGGTGTAACTAACACGACTTTCTTTTATATATATAGATTATCGGCTTACTCACGTCACTGTTTGACGACGCTGCTCATGCATAGGGGTTCATATGCATAAGCAGCGTTGTCCGACACACCCCGGCACTACGCAGTGAATGTCGCGCAGTTATTGTCTCCTATAGATTGGCCCTGCCGTGACTCGCACACTTTCTTCTGCCTGCGGCAGCGGCGATGCTTATGCATACCATACATAATAAAGATAACCCGATCCAACACAAAAATAATTATTCAATTCGAATCAATAGTTCTGGAGATTAACGCATTTAACAAACTCTTCAGCCTTGTAATATTAGTATAGGAGATAAAAAGGGGTGACCCTATTGGGAGACTTTGTAGAGTAAATTAATTTACCCAGGTTACTACTGTGTTTTTATAATATCGTGATACATACTAAATCAACTAAAAATCGTAACAGTAGGATACGCGACATCGCTGCGACCACCCACGCTGCTCATAAGGAAGAGCCCCTCTGTGGCTCGAAACGAGTAGAGCTTTTCTCAGTATACAATGTGTATTTTTACTTCCAGTACATAACTCTAGCGACGGAAGTGTTCACGCTACTGACGGAGGAAATCATCAGCGAGGGTTCAGATCGCTTGGGCCAGCATTCTCTGCAGTTGCACGATGCGCACCAAGCGTTGCTCGCTGCGTTAGCCAAAGATTTGGACAGAGAGACCGCTCGTACTGACACTGGTAAGATTTAGATCGAATACTTATATTACACTGCCTTTTTGGCCGAGTGGAGCAAGTGCGACTGCCGGGCAAGGGGTCTGGGGTTCGATTCCCGGGTCGGGCAAAGGATTACTGGGTTTTTAAAAATCCCAGTAGTAGCACGGAGTCTGGAATAGAGCCCGGTATATGGCAATAGGCTCACCCCCTATTACATGGGACTCATAACATAAATCGTGAAAAGTGGGTGTTACATTGTACAGTGGCATTAAGTGCCGTAATGTGCACCTCTGCCTACCCCTTCTGGGAAGACAGGCGTAATGTTATGTTATGTTACTTATATTACAAAATGAACAAGACATGATATGCCAACATTAGAATTCAGTATTCCCTTGCGAATTGTTCGAATGTTCGACGATTTTATTAAAATATATTTAGTGTGTTCATATGTTGTACATGCTGAGTTTTTGGAATTTTGATTTTATAATGTGCCTATGATACAGGCGAAAATCTTAGTATTGGGTAACGTTTTCAAACTTACTGTACTTAACAGGTACGATTTCGTCATGCTTCGGTGCCCGTCTGGGTGCGTTGTACGGTGGGTTCAGTTCAGCGCTGGTGCGTTACTTGCACAACCTGAGCGGGGCGCCGGCCTTCGCCTCGCTACAGCCCGCTCTGCATCAACAACTTATATCTGCCGGCTCAGAGCGGACCAACATGACTCCATTGCAGGTTTGTAACCTTTTAATTCATAGGACAACGTTTGGTTATTGTCTCGCCTGATGGTAACTTGATACGTTGAGCTATCAAGTATAAAAAAACTGATGGTACAATTAATGATGTGGTTTTACTTTGGACCATCGAGTGTATCGATAATAATATATACCATAGAGTGAAATTTGATTTACTCCTCACTAAATACATTCTTTCAGTGAAAACAGTACCCAATCATTTAACCATAAGATTGATATTTGAATACATTCCTATACAGGTTGGTCCACGCGTAGTGAAGTTACTAGGCGGCATGGTACTGAGCAAACAGGCCGCTGAGCGAGAGAACAGTATCCTTGCCATGTGGCACAAGATTGTCAACACGTTGCAAGAGTGCGCCTTGCAAGCTCAGCCCTCGCAGGACCATGATTATGAAGGTAACTTATAAGCTGTGTATATTTATCATCAAATCATTTTAGAGGCTGTTTCTTAAGGTCATAAGTCATTAGAGCTACCCTACAATCGACCAGCAATGCCTCGCTTTGAGCGGTTAGTATTATTTATATGAACTTGTATGGATACGCGCTCCTTACATCTACTGATGATCGCGTCGCTCGCAGCGCCTGCCTACGGGTGGACGACGGATGGCTCACTTGTTGACAACTCGTTGCTCGCACACTTGCCTTGTGCGAACCGAATGATTCATGCGACAGGTATAAATGCCAAACGAACAATTATTGTTCGTGTGCCGTGGTCAACAAGTGAACGTAGCGTGGTCAATGAAACAAAAAACAAACGAACCATTATTATTGAGAACGTGTCGTCCATCCGTGGACCGCCTGTCGACAACGAGTTGAGGCCGTGCTGGGCCCCAAGTCTGCTAATTTACGTATGGCTCAATTGAATATCAATTGAATCTCAGTAGCAGTTTTAACTACATTTGGTATTCTGCTACTAATTTAAGACCAATGGTTTTCCAGTGACATACCATTGAACGGCTATCGGAATATTTGCTAGTCTGCTCTTCAATCGTGTTACAATTGTAAATCGATTGTGGTCTAAATCGGCGATTTATTACCGACAATGTAATTCGTTATTTAATAACAGAAAATGATAAAAACGTATATTTAAATTTAAAAAATAGTTCATTCACTCATTCAGCTTCTTGATAGATTTTGAATGGCAACACCGTTATCTGTTCAACTGAGAGTCAATTACAATTACACTACGATTCCATTACGACTCAATTAAGTTTCCATTCATGTTTTTGCAGAATACCAAATTTGTTCTAATCGTAATGGAGTCGTGGTTGAATCTCAATTGAATTTCAATAGCATGTGAGTTAAATAAAATTAGCAGACTTGACCCCCTGGTCGGGTGCCGGGTACTTGTAACGAGTCATGACCTTACACACAATGTCGGAGGCGTGGTCGCCACTGGCAGAGCACACAAAAAGTATTCCATTCGGGAATCGGAACCGTAACGCGTTGCATAACAGTTGATTGTTCAACCACTGTGAAGTCAACATTGCATTAACTTCTTAATCTCCGATTATGAAAAATCCACAACATTTGTTCATACAAAAGTAGTCTCTAAACATCGGTAATAAAGTCTATAATAAAGTGGGGAGCAGTCACCGGTGACTTCTCGGGGACTGGGTAGTTATTTGAAACTATGCATAGATCATCCTATTACAAAAAAAAATGTATAGTATTGTGCATGTAATGCTAGATGCTAATTTTTATTTTTGGTATACCATCCTTATATGTTAGTTTGCACACTATTTGAATATTTATACATATTGGGCATTATTTGTATCATCATCATCATATCAGCCATAGGACGTATTATTTCTATATAGTATTTTTATGTATTATTGTGTACATTAACATGAATGCTTTGTTTTTAATTATGGCTAACCGGTTTTCTACAGGCTTTGCTAATATAGGTATGCTAACCATTTTCATTATTATTGTATTATATTATATAATATTTATTTATGTAAATTTATATATTGACTGTAGTTTCATCACAGAACTTACAACTTTATTTTAATACAAATAAGGTTTATATATGATTAAACTTATTTGTTTCAGACTTAAATGTCGAGCACGCTCAGCTGTTGGTGTATCTCTTCCATTCGTTGACGCTCATGCAGAAGAAGTCTGTACTGCTTATGACTTCAAACGCCATCATAAAGGTAATTGTTAATTGATAAAGCATCAAGAGTAAATAGTGTCAAAAGTCAAAAATCATTTATTTCAATTAGACCAGGAAGGCACTTTTGAACGTCAGCAATAGAAATTTAAAAGTGAAGCTATTTGCTCATTCCAAGGTGTCGATTCCTATGGAGAAGAACGAGCAAGAAACTCCATAGGTTACTCTTTTCCAATCAGTTTCACACAATACAATTCTTCAGTTACACAGTTTTATTGGTTTGATTGTGCGAGAACAATGTAACACCAAATCTAGCCAAAGAGATCGAAAAAGAAAATAACCCTTAAAGACAATAAATAATACAGTCTGGAGCTGACCAGTCACAGTTGACGGCGCCCAGTCACGGTTGTCTTTTGATGTGATTAAAAAGTTTGGTGAGGTCTATTAAATTAAAATATTGTCATCATCTATCACATGTTTTTAAGATTAGTAAGAATAACACCATAAAAGTTAATGTCCAACTATAGTGGCTTACCTGGTTAATCTTAACATTAATATTTATCTTCGTAGGTGGTAGAAACACTAGCGATCAGTGACAGGAAGCGAGCAATGAACTTGGCCCCGCACCAGCTCATGTTGACGACCAGACTGATGCTGCTCCTCGAGTACCTGATGAGGCATCTATACGACGCACCGCAGACACTTCTGCAGCAGGTTAGTACTATGAATAGATATTTGAAGGTCATATGGTGTAAGCTGATAGCGTTTTTTGTACTTTGTACTTCATTATTATAGTCTAACTCTGTCTTGAATAAACAGTGACAATGAGCCTTCAATTCCGGCTTTGTAAATTATACAGTGAAACATGACCAAGAACAAACAATAGCTAAAATAAATAAATTCTAAAGAAACAGCTTATCATACCTTAAACTGTATTGTTTTGAAAAATCTGTCAAAATTTAGTACGAGTACCAGATAGGTATTAGTTTTCAAAAACTTGGTTTTGTTTTAGTAAAGCCTAACCATTTCTAATTCTTAAATCCTCTTTCTTAATCTTCTAGATTGAATGGAACCTAGTAATAGCACCTGGTTTAGCCCAGCCGACGACGGAAGCGAATGCTAACGGCAACAAGACGTCCACTAATGGCCAGCCAAAATCTCGCATCTACTGCGAGGTGCCCTGCATCGAGCAGGCCTACAGGCGACTGTCTCAGGACGAAACATCCATGAGACCAAAGTTCTACGCTTTGACTAACGCTGAGATCAATAACCAGGTGAGATTTTTTTCAAGCTTTTGTATCTTACGAGTATTTGAAGTATAAAATAAAGTTTTAATTTTATAATATTTTACAATATCTGTCAATTAATATATAACAATATCTGATTAGACAGACAGATAAAGCGTCAAAGTTATTAAAATGATTTAAGCGACATAAATATCTACTCCTAATGTCTATGCATTGTAGAGTTCAATACGATTAATATGTTTATTATTATGACGTCGGCTTACTGACCTCAGCCATCCTAGAGGCTCATATTTGTGACCAGCATTCCGCGACCCGCGACGCGGCTCGTCGAATGAATATGACCCTCCAGCATGGCTTGAAACTAGTCGAGTTTCTCGTGAGTAAGCCGAAAACATAATAATCAATTTAGTTCAGAGTCACGAAAGTTATAATATAAACGGAATTAGCATGAATGACCTGCCAGTGTTTAAAGATCCTTTGGGTCATCTGCGTGACTGTCTAAATACTTGTACACAGGAAAATCCAAAATTCGACGGTCTAGCATGCAACTTCGTGTTGGGCACGCCCCACAAGTTGAAGTACCCGCTGCTGCTGGACGCGCTGCTGTCGTTGCTGAACTCGGCGTGTGTCTGCGACAACACGCACTACCACAGCTCGCCCGCCGCGCTGGCCGCCGCGCATTACTGCTTCCAGACTGCTTGGAGGTAACTTGTACAATTTCAACTCTATAAACTTTATTGTTATATTTTGACACTTAGACTAAATTATATTTACTACTTCGATATGACTTTTTCTTTTTATTACACGTCGATTTTGGTTTTATTTTGCAACTTATTCGATTTTAAAACAAACTTATTGTTTCGTTATGTTCCCGAACGTCGACGTCATCGTCGTGCAATAAGTAACTCTAAAGATTCGATCCCAGAGGAATAAGTTCTGGTACTTTTCGTTATTTTTATTTTACACCAAATAAACACTATTATTATTATTACTAGCTACTTCACGTGGTTTCTCCCACTTTGCTCCACTTTTATTGATCGTACCGAGCACGAACTCTTCAGCTTTATATAATTTGATAGAATTATATTAGTTATCTATTTAATTATCGTACAGGTTGGTAATAAGCATGCCACCGGCGACTCCTCACATGGACAAGCTCCAGGCAGGCACGGCGGCCGAGCTGCCGTCTCCGTTACCCCTGCATGCCGTCGTATGGGCGCCGCGAGCTGATAACAAGAAAGTATTCAACCCGTGGCTCAAGGACGCCCTTGTTAAGCAAGGAATGTACACACAGGTAAAATTCGAACCTTCATCTCCAGATAGAACAAACCACTTCCACTATTAGTTTATTAGGATTACAACCAGTTACAATGAAGCTTTTAACAAGGCGTTTTTGATAGATAGAGTACTTTATTGTACACAAAATAAAAGTTTTACATTTACACAATTCATAACGAATACTGTTGGAATGGGATCTCAAGTCAAGTCTTGAAGAGCCATGCTTCGCCACGAACGACCCGGCCCGAACTGAGTGATACCACGGCATTGCAGAAACCAGACGTGAAACAACGCTTGCGTTATGTTTCGTCGTGTGGGTCAGGTTACCGGAAGCCCAGTTAATGTTTGTTTGTAAAAGAAGTAAATGATAAGGTAAAAATCTAATAAAATTTATTCTGTTTGCGTAGTATGCGGAGAACCTTCTCGCTGGCGTAAGCGCGTCATGCGACAACATCAAATACACAGCGTGGTTAGCTTCTGAAACGATCAAGCATCTGAAACAAAATGTCACTGGTAAGAAACTCTTTTTATAATATTCCAGTTACCAATATAATTTTCTGTAATATTGTTTAGTCCTTTATCCACTAATGTCGTTTCGTTGTTCCATATTAAATGAACCGATTTTTTTTTTTACAGCAAATGGCTTACCGTCCCTCCTGGACGTGATATCTTGTGACTCGGCTCTGGTGAGGTTCAAAGTGTGCCTCGCTGATTCCGCCACGCCATCAGAAGCTCACCAGTTCATGCCTGATTTACTAGATTTGCTGGAGACAGTACTGGATTGTTGTCGGTAAGTTCTATCAGCAGAAGTTTATTTATGCCCTTCTTGCTCTTGTTTCCTAGTGGTTCTAAGTGGTTATTCGGGTAGTTTCTTGTATTCTTGAAAGTTTAAACATGCATGACATATAATATAACATAATTTTCAGGCTCAGCGCTGGCCTCGAACTCGAAGGTCTAATGGAGAGTTCGAGCAATGCTTCCGAAATGGCTGTAAGCAAGGCTCGGCTACAAGTGTGTGGTACTTCTGGCCCGGTCGGCAATGCGGCCGGCAGCACTCCGCCGCCGGCACTCGGCGCCTGGCTCAGAGCTCATCTACCACCTAATGCTGCAACTGCCTTGGATAGGTTGACTACTCCGCCGCCTTTGGCTTGCATCAACTTGGTAAGATTTATTTCGAGTATGACGTTCTATTGCCGCTAAATATCATCATACGTACTTTGCGCAAGTGCGTTTAAATGTTACTCTAATTTTAATTACATGCGCAATGCTTGCGCAAAAACTTTGACTGCACGATAGACGTAACGTGAAGCGGGTTCGAGCCCGCACAAAGCAACTCTTTGTGTAATCTACAAATTGTTGTGTATGTAAATTTGTATGATTGTAAATGCACCCACGATACAGGAGAAAATCCTAATATAGGATATAGTCCCGTCGGGCGACGTTATTTTTTTTAATCATAACTTTTTTACAGGCTTTCTACGCATCTCACATAATACCATCAGAGAGTGCAGTGTTGACCTTAGTGTCGTCACATTGTGAACTGATTACTGCCAATACGAAATACTCCATCGGGTCATCCCTGATGATGCTCGCTTATTCGGCTGCGAAACTTCTTGAAGTTGGTGCTAGCAAGCTCGCTGACAACCCTGAGCTTATGAAGAAGACGCTTGACTTGGTTATACCGGCTTTGGTAAGTGGAATAATTTGATAAAAACTAAAATGTAAGAATAACTAAGAGCCGCAATCATTATCCGCTCCTTATCCAAAATATCTAGATGGATCTTAATCTTTGACATTAGTTCAACAAATTTAATGTGAAGTAATTTCGACCGTAAACTGACTGTCGCCCGAATACGAATTCTGATAGTCTTAAAATCGATTTCTTTCGATTTCTTCTCCTCTTATAATATCTTCTGATTCACTTTGTTGCGGGAACCCAGACAGTTACTCATGTCCCTGGGACGCGCCGGACTTCAGTGTTCCGGTGTTTTCATGGTTGTATCTACTGTAGATCCTGGCTTACAGGAGTTGCAGCGGTTTTGGGAGGTTGTGGCGGGCTTGTCCCATTATAAAAAAAAAGTCTTAAAATCCACTGACATTTGAGTATTTGACTATATTTTTGTTATTCCTTCAATTTTCTTTATTCTAACTCCTTATTCTCTTTTCGCTACAGACTGACGGTCGTCTAGAGTTCATGTCGGAGCCACTAGCAGCCACGCTAAATACCCTAGTACCACAAGTACAGAAGGCGGAACAGCTGATTCATGAGCACATCATCAAAACTACGTACAACGTTCTCGTCGAACATTTACAACCATCTACTGAGAAGACTTTGAGACATATGGTAAGTACATAGTATAAAATGAGGTAATATAAAGTGTGCGGAATCCTCACCTATCTATCTACATAATGTTTATGATGCTCATTGTCGTATACCGGGCGGTAATAGTGTAAACGTTCATCGAATAAAAATTAATAGAACAAATTATGACAACCACGTATTTTGTTTAGTACGATTTTGTCTTACCTTAAAAGTAATCGAAACGAGACCGCGTTGGACTCTGATTGGTCGGCTCCAATCAACCAACCAATCAGAGCGTCGAACGCGGTCTCGATTCGATTACTTAAGGTAAGACAAACTTGTACTAAGGCCTCTGTTCTATCATATTCGACTAGCGTTTAGTCTACAAGCCCAATTAAACCTCCTTTGATATACATGTACAGGCTCAGGCTCTCTGATTGACCGGCTCCAATGAACCAACCAATCAGAGTGGCGAACGCGGTCTCGATTCGATTACTTTAAATGTAAAACAAACTCGTACTTAAGGCCTTTGTTCTATCATATTCGACTAGCGTTTAGTCTACAAGCCAAATTAAACCTCCTTTGATCTGTAATACATGTACAGAATAGATATATAGTTCTATTTTATTTCATCTTGAAATTGTATTGTGCAGGTAAAATACTGGGAAAAGATTCTGGACCGCCCTGCAGGTAGACTGGCATACGAGAAAGTATTCGCCGATAACTCGGGCTATTCTCTCGGCAAGATACTCTTGTCAGCGCCGAATGCAAGGAATCCTTATGCTGAGAGGGTTATCAAGTAAGTTCTATCCTTTACTTTTTTGTTAGCATTTTAAGTTACTTAGGATCCGAACAACATGTTTACTTTTACATCAAAACTTATCTATTTTTCTAACAATTTGATAAATGCTTTGCTTCCTTCCAGGCTCTTCATAAAAATATTCTCCGGTTGCGAGAATGATTTGAACGGTAATCTCTGCGTGTCAGTATGCAAGTTCATTGGTGTCGCTGATCAACAAAAACTATCAATATTATTGGCTCATATATGTTTGGGCGGTTCTGGTGAGATACTTTTAACAATTTACTATTTATTTTTACAGTAGATTGGTTTTTATTTTAATGTTCCATGATATTTCTAGCTTCTTCAACGGGTGGCACTGCAGGCACTGCTAATGGTACGCCAACAGAGACAGAGCTGCCAACCCCTACGTCATCAGCTCCGGACGCGGGTGGCAACCCTGCATCGCTTGCGTTGCGCAACGCTTTGCGCAGCGTGTTCCGCAGTGAGAGTAGTGACGCTACTACACGTAACGATTCCAATGCTCAAAGAAATGATTCCGATTTACCCGTGTTTGATACTCCGTAAGTATATGAATTAAAACTGTCGTTAGCTAGACTCTTACCTTGACTCTAAACATTTGCTATTTTTTTAGTGAACTTTCGTTGCTTTTTTCTGTAGGTACTTTATTTTGACAATAACGAACATAATGTGACAGTATAGGTTTTATATGTAATATTTCTTTACAGTTCACCAGCTCCCAGAGCCCAGTCTGATACCGCACAGCAATCCGCTAATTCAGGTAATTGTTTCGTTAGTAATTCTTGTACTCATATGATTGCGCAAAGATTTACCTTTTGCGCAATAAAGTGTGTTAAATACTAATTTAGAATATTATTTGTTGGTGTAGAGAGTTGCAGTTGGTCTGACGGCAGTAAGGAGAGTGGCGGCGCGACGACTACGGCGGCGGTGGTACCGGAGCCCGCGCCCGCACCGCTCACGGACGCCGCCAACGACAACGCGGCGCTACTGTCCGCGCTATGCAAGCACGTTGTACTGCACTGGTGAGTTCTTCAAATAATATACTTTTTTATATTTCATTTATCTTGTACTCGTATTGTAGGTTTTCTTCAATTTAATTTTTTCATCCTAAGTATTATTAGGAATTTTTGAAATATTGTAGATACTGAAGATTCAGTGTTGAAGAAATCATTTAAAAATTGATTTAATATTATCGTCATCAACTAGTTTCTGTTTTTAAGGAACATATTTTTTATGCGTTGTTGTATACTAGATAATGATTTAAATGACATTAATATTGTTGTGTAAATAAATTCTTTAAAGTAAACTCTAGTACATAATGAAAAAAAAAATATATGGAATGATATTTTTTAAAAATATTAAAAAATATATGGAATGATATTTTTAAAAAATATTAAAAAATATATGGAATGATATTTTTAAAAAATATTAAAAAATATATGGAATGATATTTTTTTATTCGTAATGGGCTCGGTGTTCGATCACTATCTCGCCTACTGGTAAGCGATGACGCTGCTACGGCTGCCAATAATCAACCTATTTACTCGAATCTTAAAGATATCCAGGTTATAATATGGTATTGTAAGTGAATCCTGTTTGTGTACTAGTGGCGAGGACGTGAGCGAGCGCATGCTGAGTACGTTGGTGTCAGTGTGCGGCGAGTCTGCGTGCTCCCCGCTGCTCCTGCGGGAGATGTGTCGCCTGGCCGACGCCCACGCCGGACAGGACCATCGACAGCTCTTCCCCGCCGCCGTCGGGTGGCTGGCTAACTGGTATGTGCTCTTACATTATTATACTATAATCGTCTTTATTGTTATCCTTATCGTTAGTTATTCTGACTCGAAAGACTATGTCTTTTTACCTTTTTTTTTCTTATTAACCCATCGAGCGTCCGCGTTCATTATGCATTTCCTTATCCTTATGCATGCAAGAAAATGCATTTATTTGGCCATTGGCACACGAAATCAAGGATCGTTACGACAGAAATAAAACAAATACAGTCAAAATAAAAACAAAACATTAATAATAAATTTTATAAAAGAGAAAGCAGCATGGAGCATTTTTTCTTATGATCCACCGGGTGCTTCTAACGACGCTCGAGGGGTTAAATGTTATCAAATCACAAATGCAAGTAAAAAAATCTACCAACTCCCACTAAGTTCGAAGAAACTTTCGAAGATGTTTCTAGTAAGGTCTTAAATATTTACAAAATTTGTATAACAATATTTCTTTATCACACAAACATATTTAAATGATTTTATTTACCTTGCCCCATTTGTGTCTGTTTGAATCTTTAGTAATTGGAAACAGACCGATCTGATATTTGGTATACACTCTTAATCTTGATAACTATACGATATTTTATCTCATTTTTTCACGATTACCTCCATTATGGATATCATACGGCTTGATTGGTAGAATAGAGTTCGTTAAAACCATTAATAAATGTATTGTTTATTTATGTGTTTACTTTCCTATAGCGTGGACAATTTAGGCAGTCAAGAAGTGCTAGATAAACTGGAGGAGGGCCAAGTAGACGGTACCCTGGCGCCTCAGATAGAGTCCGCCTGTGTACTCCTGTCGTACCTCGCGGACGCTCTGCATGCCATCAACACTACACAGCCTCACAGTGAGTGCTACTACTTCTATGTATAACCTAAATATTTTCGGGAGAAGGATCTTATAACAATAAGGTTTTATTTATTTTGATTTATTTGCAATGAGTAATATCTGTTCATGAATAAACCTAACAGTATAAACGTCGAGTTATAACGAGTTATAAATCGACATTATATATTACTAGCTGAAACCACCCGTCTGGGATTTTCTAAAATAAAAATACCCTATGTTACTCCTTAGCACTTTAGCTACCTGTCAATAAAAGTCCCGTCAAAATGGGTCCAGCCATTCCAGAGATTAACCAGTACAAACAGACAGACGGACAAAAATTGTAAAATGTGTTAGTTTGGTATTATTTATATTCATATGCATGTAGTAAAAAGCGGTTATTTCAATGTTACAAACAGACACTCCAATTTTATTTATCTGGTATAGATGGAATTTATTCACTTTATGGCTTAGCTGATAAATAGTGTTTTACAATTTTAAAGAATATCTTTGATAATTGTATTCGTTGTTGCAGCATGGCGTTCAGTGAGCCCGACGTGGGAATCACCGTCGGACCTCGGTTTCGACTTGGACTACACCGATGAGCAACAAGATGATGATGACACTAGTGCTGATGATTCAGTTAGTATTTAATCCCCAAAGCTACCTTAGAACGCCTGGATTATTTATTAGCTTGTTTGTTTGATTCCAAGGACCTCAATCAAGAGTAATAAGTCAATAACTGTGTACTGACGGACTGAGCATCCTCAGGTAATTGCCGTGAGACGATTGCCTCGTGAGGCAGTCTCGATCTATACAATTTTTGGATCGAGGTAGCCTTTGAAGAAACAAAACACCCATTCGGCTCGGTATAGCGCGGAGAACCGACGGCCACTGGGGCAGAAAGGTTCTCAAGTGCAGGCCACGTACCGGCAAGCCCACCGTAGGACGTCCATCCGCAAGGTGAACAGACGACATGATTGAGGTCGCAGGGAGCCGCTGGATGCAATGGTCGCACCCAACCGGCCTATCTGGAAGTCATTGGGGAGGCCTATGTTCAGCAGACGTCCTATGGCTGATATGATGTTGATGATGACTCGGCTCGGTCCGCGGCATGCTCGGGCGAGGTGGCGCCTGCATTTGGCTCAAGCGAGACACATCCTGACTGACCGAACATTTACCAGCCAGTACCCAATTAATCTTTTGTCATTGAAATTGGTCAACTATTGTCAGTACCATAACGTGTATAAACGATGTGGTGTGATCTCGGTTGATGTCGCTGTATTGTATAATTTGATATATAGACGTTTATGACGATAGATAGATTATAAATATTCCCTAAGGTTCTATTCTCAGCACGGTTAGTGGCCACCCGTCACATGCCAATGCACTATAAAACTCGTCGTGGTACACGTGAAAGATAATGTACATATCTTATACACTTTGTCGACGGATGACGGACCCGGCCTTGGTTATGCGGAAACCGGAGCCTGTGACGAAAGCTTCATTGATACATTTTTAGTTGCCAATGTAATCAACTGAACCTCCTAATTTATTGCAGGACGAAGACGCGATGCTGCAATACAAGCTGTGTACGTTCACGGTGACACAGCGCGAGTTCATGAACCAGCACTGGTACCACTGCCACACCTGCAAGATGGTGGACGGCGTCGGCGTCTGCACCGTCTGCGCCAGGGTCTGCCATCGGGGACACGATGTGTCTTACGCCAAGTTTGGCAATTTCTTCTGCGATTGTGGAGCTAAACCTGACTCTAGGTAAGGCCTGGGGTAGCTTAGTTTTGTTTGAAAGGAGCGTAGGTAGCTTAGTTTATTTTCAGTAGAGTGCGCTAGTGTGAACCTATCGGCATACGTCCAATAAAGAATTAGTAAGTGTCACGCCATTGGACAGCTACAGTGATTGGCCAAAAACACCTCTTCCTATATTTGCGCCATCTGATGACCAAACAAACGGTAGCCGCCATTGTGATATTGCTGATGATTGAGGAAGACTTTATGGTATTTTTTTATATTATTACACTATCTTGTTAAGTTGTTACAAAAATAATTAATCGAAAACGGACCAGTATTCAGGATATTAGCAAGTACAAACGAACAGACTCTATAATATTATAAGATTTACTTTTTAATTAGGATGATCTCAAGGCTACATTGTCACTTTACAAAACAGCTTATTTGGTATCAGCGAAATCGTTATTTAAATCTCTTGCCATTTACACACCTATTAAATATAGTTTTAAAAGTTGTTAATCATTCATAATATTGCGCCCTGGTACATTCGAAATGACGACCTTCATCGGGACCTCAAAGTAGACCTCGTCGTAGATATAATTAAAAAGTGTGCAGAAGCCCATGAACGAAGGCTTCACCACCATGTGAACATCGAGGCTATCCAGCTCCTCGACAACACGGACATAGTGAGAAGGCTAAAAAGGACAAAACCTTTTGAGTTAACATAGTGAAGTGTTAGTGTAAAGTAGTGAGTGCTACCGGAACAGAACACAATAACAAAGTGTCTTCCCCTTAATAGAGACAATAAGAAAAGTGTTAATGGACACATTCTTAGTTATACTTTCCTAGCAAATTAAGACAAAATTGAATTACTTATTAGCATTAAAGCTAGATTGTATTTTTTTTATGATGTTGCCGTATGAGGTCACGTCATATAAACAAAAAAAAAAAAAAAAAAAAATTCATAATATTGATTAATGTTCTGTGTCCAGTTGTCAAGCTCTGGTGAAACGGTCGGTGACATTGGGCGGAGCTCGCGGCGCTGGCGCGGAGGAGAGCGCGCCGGCGCCTTCACTGCGGCGCCGTCCGTCCAGCCCGGCGCCACCCGCCATACTGGCGCCGCCAAGACGCCCCGTACTGGCTTCTAATATCCAAGGTATGACACGAAATACATCAATAGTAATACATAGTTTGTGAAATTCAAACCCTTTTTTTGAAACGCATTATTTCCTTTGATCGTAGTATGAGTTTCGTTCTAATGCCATCTCTATCATTTTACAAAGAATTTGTAGAGACAGACTACTTAACCGCGTCTTATAATTGAGTGGCGTTTGAGTATTTGGACATTAATTGAGTAAAATGGTCTGGTTCGAATGGCTTCCTTGTTGATGTTCGTGCGTGTCCAGGTTGTCGCCAGTTCCTGTCGTCGTACGGCGGGTGGGCGTCGTGCATGGAGCGCGTGCGCCGCCTGCTGGAGTCGCTGGCGGGCGCCGTGCGGGCCGCGTGCGAGCGCGCCGCGCCCACCGGCGCGCATGCGCGGGCGCAGCGCGCGCTCGCGCAGCTACACCTCGGGGAGAAGAAGTTCACGCACACTGATAACTTGATGCTGCCTACTCTTGGTGCGTACGATTTCAAATTATTTAATAATTTCTAATTATTTCTTTCATCGTCATTATCGAACGGCGAACGAAATAATTTATTTGATAAATACTGTCATTCAATACTGATTTCATTGTCATCATCTACTGAAAATAAGTCTACTCTCCGTAGACCGTAAATAGTAATTCATAAATAAAATGCTAATTTTATCACGAGCTATTACCGAATAAGAGAAAAAATAGATATATTTGAATTTGACTTTTATTTTGATCACGATGACAGACGTTCGCGGCAGTATTTGTCTCTAACAATTTTTGTCGGATTTAAATGTACAAGTTTAACATTGTCATCACAATTTATCCTCGGCCAGGTTCCCAAGAAGGCGCATTCGAGAACGTACGCATGTCGTACACGGGCGAGACTGGACAGACGATCCGTCAACTGATGTCCGCGCACAAATTGCGGCGCGTCGCTATGTGCTGCCTCGCCTCGCCGCAGGGCCGGCGGCAGCACCTCGCCGTGTCGCATGAGAAAGGTAAAAGAACATCTTGTCAATTACTACCCTTTCAGGGATAACAGTCCTCTAAATAGAACCAAATAAGAGGTTACAACTGAAATCTAGAATCAATCTAGAACTGCTGCTTGGGGTACGGGGTATCTCTTAATAAATTGTCAAGCCAAGTCAAAGGTTCTGCAAGGGCACAAATGATCATATAGAACTGCACCAAAACACTGAAAGCTGCCGCCGCAAGGGTTTTGCTAGTCTTAGTAGTTCCGTGTCAGTGATTTTGTAATACAATTTTTTATGTTATATTTGGTATAGATACTCTATGCTCAACATTCACACCGTAATTTTTGTCCCAGGAAAAATCACCGTCTTGCAACTATCAGCGCTCCTAAAGCAGACGGACTCGTCCAAACACAAATTGACATTGACACATCTGTCGTCTGCTCCCATTCCCTTCATGGTGCTCAGTCTCAGCGGAAACCCATGGAACGAAGACCTACTCGCTGTCTGCGGGCTGAAGGAGTGTCATGTGCTTACTTTCAATAGTGGAGGTAAGCTATATAAATTGTTTTATAATGTACATTATAAAACAATAAAAAAATAAAAAGTATATATATAAAAAGTTTAAAGTACTTTAAACTTTCGTTGTAATTAAGGTTCAAAATATCGTATAAGGAAAGAACAAGATGGTAGTTAGTGATTTTAACTTTGTTCATTAAAATAATTCACATGTATGAACGACGCAACGGCAAAAAACGCTATACAAGTTTGTAAATCTTTTGACTAGGTGCGGTAGCCGACCACTTAGTCCTGAACACCGGTTTGGAAGGTAACAACTACGTCATCAAAGCAATATGGCTGCCGGGCTCGCAGACTCAGCTCGCTCTCGTGACATCTGATTTCGTGAAGATCTACGACCTGAGCAAGGACCTCAACAACCCTATGCACCACTTCCTCGTACCCAGTGGAAAGGTAAAGTTGGAATATATACAAATATTATGCTGTTATAGTTATCGAAACACAATCCTTACGTGTGCTTACTTAAAGTTGAATGTGAGTTAGCCTTCGTTTTTTGTATTCGATATGTAACTCATTGTCATTAAGTTAATGGATTGTGAAGATTCTTTTACACCATTAAAATTAGAAAGCTTAGAAATAGTATAGTAATAACGTACGTGTCCGGCGCCAGGTCCGCGACGTGACGTTCGTGAACCAGGACGGCGTGATGCACATGCTGTGCATGAGCTCGGCCGGCCACATCTACTGGCAGCCCATGAGCGAGGAGTCGCGCGCCACGCTCGGCACCTTCTACGTCACCAACACGCTTGAGGTGCTCCATCCGGAGATACAGGTAAGTCTCTCTGTGCGGTTGAACTTGTGATGTGACCTTATGACCCAGGTTGGTATTATGCACACGCTCTGCATGAGCCCTAGCGGGCACATCTACTGGAAGCCGATCAGCAAGAAGCTGGAGGACTCGCAGACGCCGTACTACGTCACCAACATCATGCAGGTTGAGCATCCGGAGATACAGGCAAGTCCGGTAACAGGTTGTTCACTCGTCACCCTCAAGGATGAGCAACATCGTCGAAATTTTGATAGTTTCGACCGATGAGTGCTTGTTCCTTGATGCGAGTACGGCGATTTTGTTGTTCCTTTTTTTTCGTTTTTTTGTTTAGGCACATAAAACACTAGGCAGCCAGCTAAGCAGCTTTTGAAACGAGATCTTCATACATTTTTACATGCTATGTTTGGCAGAGCATCAAGTCAGCGGTTCCATCAATTTTCATTAACATCTTTGCCCAGGATACGGTGAGAAGTCTGAATATCCCGGATCTGGGCGTAGGAGACAGTCGCTCCGCGTGGAATATAAACAATTTAGCTTAAACTAACATAAAAACCAATTTCGTCTCGAGCAAAGGCCGAGATGTACACGAGACTAACCTACTTGTCAGTATTGACTTAGCTCCCTAGTGGGTTATCTGCACTGAGCCGCGTATTTGCGACTGCGCCCCTCACACGTATGTACTATGTACGGCAGTCGCAATTCCACGGCTTGGACGAGATTTCTTCCTGTGCCACAACTCCTTGTGCATGCGATATGATTTGCTGGTGTATATCTTACTTCATCCGCTTATACCTACGAATGTTGGTCATTGACCTTCGCGCAGGAAGAACATAACCAGGCTCGCTGGAGAACAAAAGCAATGCATATTAATTTCTGATGTCATTGAGTAATATAACATTTTTTATACTTATTGCGAATTCATTCAATTAATAGTTATTCGACGACTGTTAACTATTTAAGGGTAATCCAAATCATATTGGCGCCATATCTATTGTAATAAAAATGAAAATGTATGATTTGTTTAACCTTTTTGTAAGTAACTTTCGTTGCATATCTATTTGTAGGAATATATATATATGTATGACAGGGTTACGGAAAATCTAACATTTTCACTTATTATAAATTATGCTAGCGCTGGACGCCATGCGATTAGTGGCGTTCAAGTTTTATTACTCAGTGACATCAGAAATTCTGTGCTGTATTGTTTTCGTCTTTAGTTAGGCCTGAGATGACATTGGACCATTAACTTTAAATCACATTATATACCGTACTAAAAGGCTATTGGATGATTTAAAAATATTATACATTAATATTAAAGTTTCATCGGTTCTGTCCAATGTCCTCACATTGTAACCCGTAGTGAATCAAAATTCTGTAGTTACAGACCAATTGGCTAAATGTTGTCATATTTTTTGTCCTATTTTCGACTCTTGGGTGTCGTACTTAAGAGTGATTTTTCCTTCTTCCTTAGGACGTTGCTGGGTTGGTGGGAGGCGGTGGAGTCTCAATATACTACTCACATACGCTCAAGATGCTATTCTTCTCGTACGCGCAAGGCAAAAGCTTCTTGGCACCACTTAATACTGTAGAAGAGAGTCTCAAAGGTAAGGTTCTACGATATTTATTATTATATTCATTTATTTCTTGCAAACGGAATCCATTGTCTTTGAATTTGGTTGGTTGCATAAATGAAAATGGAATGTATTAAGTGTTGGTATTTAAATGATTACACAATTCATTATTATTTTAGAATTCTGTAGAAAATTCCTTCTCATTTCATATATCTTTACATTATTTTTCGTCTTTTATACATTTATAAAGACGTAGTTAATGAAATAGCACATGTTTGTTTGCACAGGCACAGCCATGATCACGTTGTCGACAACACTAACGCAGAAGGAAGGCGGGCGCGGCGGCGGCAAGCAGGGCGTGCAGTCGCTGTGTCAGTGGGCGGAGGTGCCGGGCCACCCCGGACTGGTCACCGCCGTCATGCAGGCCTCCAACAACCCCGTCGTACTCATGCTCACGCCCACCAACATCTTCGTACAGGAGATTAAGGTTCATAGAATGATTTGATATAATAATGCCTATTTTCACCAAGTTCTGTTATCTCAACTCTTATGGCGACACTGCTTTATTAACCGGCTTCAAATTCACGATTGTCTCGCGATTGTCTAAACAGATTTTGATCTCAGAAAAGTGTTTGTTACAGTTTAAGTATATTATTAAACCAGTTAAAAAAAGGAGGTCGGTTTTTTATAGCAGTTTATATAAAAGAATTAATTGAGTACTGTATTAAGGAACTAAACAACACTCTAAGAGAACGTAGTCAAATGACACCTGCGCAATAAAATTTATGGTATTTGAAGACATACTTAACACTCCTATCCTTCCAGGTGGTGCCCGCCAAAGCAAAGATAACAGACATGGTAGCCGTCCGGCACTGGTACGGCGGCGGCGGCGAACAGAAGAGCACTCTCATCCTACTGTGTGAAGACGGCAGCCTGCGGATATACGCCGCCAGCAACGACCACACCGGCTACTGGCTGTCGCCCGCCATACAGCCCACGCACGCGCCCAGGAGGCGGCCCAGGCTACTGACGCACCACGCCAAGGGGAAACAACAACAGGTCAGTTGCATACATTCAGAATTGAGTACTTGCAAACTAGTCAAATTCAATACTTTTTTCGAACTGTCAAAAACGTCAGTTTTCTGTGAATTTTATACACGACTTTGTTTTCAACGCGAACTTGTCGCTGTTTACATACATACATACATAACTTCACGCCTGTCTCCCATGGGGGTAGGCAGAGACTAAGGAACGCCAATTACCACCATTCTTACATACCTCTTTCGCTTCATTAACAGTCATCAATCTTTTCATGCATGCTCGTCGGTTAAGGGTACTGTTTGATACCATAAAAAAATCATTCGGTTTGGTTTTATAGTTTTTTATATCATATACGCATTATCATGGTGTAGGAACACCATAGCGTCCCAATGAAATAGTGTCTTTTGTGGAACTATTAGTTAATTCTCATTTAAAAAATCGGTCTGTTTATTTTTTCTAGGCTGTAACAAAATCCAACGCTAACGGAGCTCCACAGTTCCCCATTGATTTCTTCGAGCATTGCGTGGCGATGAACGACATTGAATTTGGTGGCAACGATCTGCTGCAAGTTTATAACACTGCACAGATTAAACACCGACTTAATACTACTGGTAAGTTTAAGTAATCTACACAATGACTTTCTGCTTCGTTAGTCGCGTAATTGCATGTCCAAATACTGACAAAACCATAGTTTCGATCCACGGATTAGAAGACAATTGAATAATAATATTAAATTATCTATGCAGAGTCGGAATTTTCATGGACTATATGGAAACAGACAATGACGTGGAATTACATTATTTTATGATATAATATTCATCTACTTAAATTTATTATATGTAATCAATTTCACCTCTTTGTTCATAGGTTTGTATGTGGTATCTACGAAAATGAGTGGATTCTCCCTGGAAGTGATGAACTCGGATCCTAATATGGTCATCTGTGGTATACGAGTACTACTTGGCACTCAAGACGTCGCCCGAACACCGTCCTTTGTTGAAGTAAGTACAGGCCATACATATAGAACTACCCTGGTGACAGAAAGCGTAAGTTAAAATACATTTTAGGAAATGTATGTCTAATTGTATGAGATGTCTCTATTCTAGGTATATGGACGATCCATCCAAACAATCGTAGTACGCAACCGTTGGTTCGACATACCTCTTACACGAGAGGAGTCACTACAATCTGACAAGAAGCTAACCATCAACTTTGGTCCTTCGCAAGATCCTGATGGTGTAACTATGGTCGACTCAGTCAAAGTAAGTTTGGGAAAATAATATTCAGTCGACTCTCGATAATTATAACCTCTCTATAATTAGAAGTTGCGAAAATCTCTTTGTATTTCGAACTAAATCAATATATTTTTGTACTCTTAGTAATTCGAGCGAAAAAATCAATTCTATGTAACCATATGACTCGTTAATTTGGAGTAATGGTCAAACTCTTAACAATTCAAAGTTACAGAGAGAAAGGGACGGAAAGATCTAACAACTTGCAGGGGTTAGTACATTTTGGGGCAAATTCAGACTATTAGATATTTCGAACATTTGGTAATTAAAAATACTTTAAATGTTTCGAATTAACGAGAGTCGGCTGTATACGTAAAGGATAATTTCGTTACGTTTATTTATTGTGAAATTAATAAAATGTGTATTTTAGGTGTATGGTAAAAATAAGGAGCAGTTTGGTTGGCCTGAAGACAATGAAGATCCATCGGCTTGTCCTTCATCCAGTAAAGTTGCTCAAGTAAGTCAATATAGAATAATATACCTGTCAATTAACAACAAAAAAATATCTCTAATAGGTACTGATCACTTAGACTTTTCATACGGTGATGTAGTACAACTAACTGATTCAACTATGAATTTAAATATTAAAACTCATACAAAACATACAATTTTAATCAATATGATAATTGTAATGAAACTGATGCATGTGAATTGTGAATCGGTCACTCTCAAACAAATAGCAGTATTCATTTTGATTATGTTTGCTATTTCATTTCCGATACATTCAAAGAAATCTCGTATCTATCTATAGGAAGGTGAAGGTTCAGGTGGTGCTTGGAAACCGAGTCCATTGGAACGTCTGGCCTGCGCAGCTCTGGAAGCACTGGAGCTTGGCGCCGGAGCCTCCGCTGCAGGAGCTCATGCAGCCGCGGAGCCTGCACGAAGGTTACTGTGTGCACCGGCCCCGCCACATTTGCATGCACGAGCTCAGTGCTTGCTGAGGGCGTTGCATCATACTCACTATCATCAGTATAAGGTACGTTTTATACGATTTTTTGTATAATATCCCACTAAAAAGTACTCTTTAAACTGTTAACACTCTTATAATCGCTTTCTAACTCTTTCATAAAAGTTTACAAACTATTACTACTTAACTGAATTTTAAAAAAATACTTAAATAAAAGTAGACGTTTTCGAGACATTGTGTTTACCAAGATTCTTTAAAATATATTGAATAAACGACCCCGTCATTGATTGCTTTTCATTTTTCTATAGGACCAAGCTATCCTGAAATATGTATGCACTTCACTGCGCGAACTCCGTGACACGGCTGATCCTCACAACATCGACCCTGAAGCGTATTTCAGACTGGTGCTTTTGGCGCGAGGAGTTGCTGTGGCTAGACCACACCATCTCGTCAAATACAGTGCCCCTACACCACAAAGACCTCCGAATGGTAAGAAAACATAATGTAAACAAAATATTAGCTATACATAGTGTTAGGTTAGGCAAGGTAAATTTTTTTTGAGGAGGAAAGTCGTCGAATCAACACACATCTCAAGCCCTGGGTGACATGTTTTAAGTTGAGATTTATCATCAAACAATTGTACGCACTGTATACCCTGAAACAAAATAGATGAATTGACTGCGCAAACGTAGGCATCTATTTGTTAGCGCACATTAGCGCAAGCTAATAGCGCAACGTGTTTGCGCAATAGAAAAAAATATCGACATCTTTTGTCACAGTGATGTTAAAATCATTAAATCCTTATAGCATTTTCATAACCTTTAATTACTTTTTTTATAGGCGACTGGTCAGTCCTCTGGAAGGGAGAAAATCAAGAAGATAAGGACAAGGAGCCCCACCTTTGTGCTTTATTGACAAGCGTACTATGGCGTTTGGCCGCATGCCGTGCTTCTACCGCTCAGCCACCGGGCATCTTGTCATACGGTCTGAGACACCCGGAACATACGATGCATGCACTCGCTGACACTGTGCATGCATTCCAATTACATGCTGAGCCGGAGTGTGTAAGTGCCTTAGCTTCTAAATCCACAGTTACGAAAAATCCCCAATATATTTTAACTTAATTGCTTTTTGTATGACATACATTATCAATTAATGAAAACGAAAAAACGCTAGTGGCTCCGTTTCTTCGCTCGCAATGTAATTTTTTACGTCAATCGCTTAATGATGATTCTACTAGAATTTGTCTAATAATAACTGCTTATTTTATCAAACAGGTTGAATTCGGCAATCAAATATACCTATCTTTGCTATTGGCGGAGGACCAAAGTATAAGCTTCGGAGCCAAGGCTGCTCTGATGAGAGTACTCCGGCCCAGAGTGAAGAGGCGCCGTGTCTACATACCGTCACCACCTAATACTCCTGGAACGGGTAAGTTACTTAGTTAGTTCATTCATATTTCATATCATCACACCTTTAGTTTAGTTTTTAGTGCTTAATGATCAAACATTCGGGGATAGAAGGTAAGCTTACTCAATTCCGGTTGGCGACTTCAAACTTATAATTAGAAATTTTAAATTCAGGTTTCCTCACGATGTTTTCCTCCACCGTTTGTCAATGGTATCTAAATAATTTTAGTAAAAGCTAATCCATGTCCCTCTTAAATAGGAGCCGGATCATCAGTGACCACAGCTCAGCCAACGAGCTCGATCACAGAGGCAGTAGTTTCGGAGTCAGACCTCAGCGCCAACCGAGATGAGCACCAGGAGAACCAGTTCATGGATGTAGACGATTCCCTGGAACCTATGGTGCTACTGGCTCCTGATGGAGGTAAGATTATGATGAAAAGTAAACCGACATTTTATATTAATTTCGTATGTCTCACTATAGTTATTATACAAATATACAACATGTAACGTAATTTACGCACACCCTCAAACACCCCAATTAGAATATTATGTTATAATCATAATACATATACTAAATTTTTAATTTAACATGTATATGCATCCTTACTGGTCTTGTCATAAGATTTATTTTTCTTTATTTTGTATTGAATGATAGAATTTGTATGAATACAAATAAAACTGCGATTTTAAGTCTTATTGCTTTGACTTACGGTCCATTTCGATTTGTTTTTACAATACAGGGTAAATATGACAATAATTTCCGTAGTTTTAATTATTTTTGGGATAAAAAATTATCTATACTAAAAATTAAATAAATCGATTCAGTTATGTGTTCAGGATGTGCGTTATTTAAGTTGCATGTTGTATATTTTTTATTTTGTTAATAAATTACTGTGTTAAACACAGGTCTGGAAGCGTTACTAGACATTCCCCCGGACGCGGATGATGAGACGATGGTAGAGCTGGCGATAGCTCTGTCTCTCCAGGAACAGCCGCGCCGAGCCCCGCCCGCCCCGTCGGCTCCGCCACCGCCCGCGCCAGGGTTCAGCGATGCTACTGCGTCTCCACCTGCGTATGTCATTTACAAAAAATATATGAATCTTATTGTCTCACGATACCTCTGTCTTGGAGGTTATATTAGTGGAAATAGAGTAATACTTAGCATACTTCTATCAAAAACGTTTTGTCCACAGGTGACATAGATTCGTTAGTGTTCCCCGATTTAATATACCTATATTCGAATAACAGTAATAAAATCATATTCTGTGTGTCTAGTTCCGATGACGAGGGCAGCACGGCGGCGACGGACGGCAGTACCCTCCGTACGTCGCCGGCCGAGCCGCCCGGCTCCGCTGGCTCCGAGTCCGGCGGATCCGGCGCTGACTCCATCGGAGGGGTGTCCGGACGCAGCAGCGCTTATGGTAACTACATATAGTAAAATACTGTTTTTGTTTGTGAACATGTTACAGTGAAATACACTGCTGTATTAATTAAAATTTTCAGTATGCAATATTTTTGTTTGAGTACGAGAATCATTATAACAACCTTGAAATATCACGTTAGTGAAAGTTTTGTTGATTACTTAACTAGCCTATACCTAATATTATAGGCTTTGTATATGTCTTGTTGGTTTATAATACGATTTATGTTACAACGGTATGGAATGTTCTAGGAGAAATGGTGTCGGCTCCATCCGCTGGAACGATGCCAGCCTCCAATATCATCGCGGCCCCTGTCGCTATTACAGGTTAGTAAACTAAACTTTATTTTGATTCTGCTAACAACTATAAAATTTCAAATTGATCATTCAATGTTAATATTCATACTTCGATCAACAATAGCAACTAGATAAAGGGTTACGTACAAAATTAAGCTCCAGTTCTGTCCATGTGAATAATAATAGTAAAAAAATAACAAACAGAGAAAAACGTTTTAAAATGGTTTTAAGTTCAACCTAATAACAACCGTGGCACCTAATAATAAAGTCATAAATCGTCAAAATATTATCGAATTCTTACGACCATTCGTCACATAAGACGAGAAAAGCATTTTCTTACTCCTGTCATATAGAAATTAAAAGACATAAGTGATACAATATCTAGTTTGAATTCAACCTTAAGCTAGACCAAATAAAGATAATTTTTCCGTTATTGCCTTGTGATCTATGTCGTTTTGTTTTGTTTCGTTTTGCTTTTTCGAATTTCGCTACAGGAGGTATGTATAGAGTCGCGTTGAACACTAAAATAATTTTATAATATGAAAATTAAGATTTCGGGATCTTAGTATACTTCACTTATTTTTATTAGCTTTACGTTTTTGTGTATGTTTATTTATTTTAAGTCCAAGTCAAAATCATTTATTTCAGTTAGACCAGGAAGGCATTTTGAACGTCAACAATATAAATTTAAAAGTAAAGCTATTTGCTCATTCCAAGGTGTAGATACCTACGGAAAAGAACGAGCAAGATACTCCATAGATTCTCTAGATTTATATTTCATAGATACTCTTTTCCAATCAGGTTACAATACAAATTTATTTTACAATACAAATCGACTCCATGCATCCTCTGTTCTGTTTAAACAAATGTTTGTGCGCGTGTTGGTGAGGCTTGGCCAAGGGATCGCCAACACACGCACAAACATTGGTAGCGTTGGTTTATAATTGGTAATTTTGTCTAATTTTATATTATTTTCTAGTTTAAAAGCTTAAAATAAAACTTATACTTTATGTACTTATCGAAAGTAAGACACTCCGGCCGTTATACTGCTTTTTCGGTTATTATTTTTGCAACTTGCAATTGCCCACTGCAGCATCGTGAGACGTGATTACGTTGGCCGTGTTTGGAGCGTACTAAACAAAATAAGAGCTCACTTCTCAAGTGAGCTCTTATTTGTCGAGACGATTTTCTTGCGCCGACCCGATATCTAGTTGTTATTGTTGATCGAAGTATTCATACCTTGATTTATGCTGACTTAATGAAGAATAAATATTATCATTGAATTAAAAAATGCTATAAACAAAATCAAAGCATTTGTTTCAATTAACCATAAACAGGTACTTTTGAAACATGAACAAATAAAGATAGAAATACTGAGCCGCGGTAGGCCTTGCCGGGCCTCCAGCTCCATGACCAGGCTACTCCTGCTCATAAATCATCCCGTTCCTACGAACGGGATGATATTTAGTCAGTAAGAGTCTCCATCTCGCCTGACCCAAAGCGGGAGAAGTCATTAGATGAAAAATAAAGATAGACTTAATCATCTGTCAGTCAGTCATCTGTCAGTCTGTCCGGCAGTGAAGCTAAGTGCTCGTTCCAAAGTGTAGATTCGAATGGAGAAGAACGAGCAAGAAGGTCCTGTTACTCTTTTTACGAGTTAAACCCTAACAATGTCACAATAATTGTCTAGCTGGTCCATCAACGTCATCGAGTCAACCAGTAGCGTCGACGTCCCGTACAATGGAGGCTGAGAGCGAGACACGCAAACTACACGCTCTCCGTCTCTCTCTACTGTCGGCTGCATTAGATGCTCTGCCGTCTTTGAGGTTCCTGCCCGGAGTTAGAGCTATACCGTTCGTACAGGTACGTTGAACTTAACGATAAATAATCGAGTATATTACTGTGAAATAAGATAATAACTACTCATTTATATCTTTAAATAGCTTAACTAATAATGACTACCACATATTTACTACTATTCTCTATATTTAAAAAATACGTACGTTGTGCTAAGACGTCATCGTTGTCACAGTACAACGTTAATTTTGTAGTAAAAGTATATATATAAAAGTATAAGCATATAGACGCATATAATTCGGTTAGTTTTGATTGTACGATAAAACTAAGAATACAGATCTATTCATAACATCGAGGGCTTCATACTTACACATATCTCTAAAATCGTGAACATTGTCTATTATTAATTGACTTCAACTATACATACTTAATCAAAATATCACATATCTTTGACATAATTGTATATTGTAGTTTTGAAGTTAAGGTTCTTCTCATAAGGAAGTAAAGATATCGGTGTAACTTTATATGCATCACATTCTGTCTTTACTCCATCAATGGATAGAATACTTCATAGCCGACAAAAGTTTCTGTAGATTTTTTAACTGACTCCAAAAATAATAAATAAGAAGGTTCTTAGTTTCACCTGTATGTATGTGCGCAATTATCTCGTCATTGCCTGAACCGATTTTAATGCGGTTTTCAGAAAAGTGTTTGTTACACGTAAAAAGATTTTTTTTGTAAGTAAGTAAGTAGATTGACTTTAGGGTTAATTAACGACTGCATTAACCAACCTAAAAACGAGGGGGATGACGTTGGTTTTTTTCATCGCAGCTTATGAAAGTATATATTTACGATACAAAACAGTTTTAATAATCAAAATGTACTTTAAATGCTGATCTTTAACATATTATCCAACGTAGGTTGTTCTGATGCTGGCTGGTGACCTGGACTCCAGTGTGGAAGGAGACCGAACAGTTCTAGACCGATTACTAGAGTTACTTGTTTCGGAACTCGATATACAAAGCGAGGAAAATCCAGAGGAGCGCACGGACAGGCGCGAGTTACAACTGGCCATCATGCGCCTAGAGTTGTTAGTCTCTGAACTTGACATGCATGGGGATGAAACCCCGCCCCCGATACATGAGAGGACCAATAGGAGGGAGTTACAATTGGTCATCATGAGGTTGTTGAGTGAGTATTTTGTTAATTATATTGTGATGTAATAGAGAAATGGTTGTGATATGTTTCAAAGATTAGCGTCTCATCGAAGTAGAAATAGCTACTTTATTTTTTTTGATGTTTTTAAATATCTACCATGGAAATACATTTCAGTGTGTTATGTTTCTTGAATTTGGACTTTTTTTTATTCACTCATCATTATTCAACTACTTATTTCCTTCTACCAGGTGTGCTGATGGCTCGTTGGAAGACCTCAGCGAGCGGCGGGCCAGTCCCCCGCGCGGAGGTGACGGGCGGCGCGTGCGCAGCGCACGTGTCCCGGCTGGCCGCGGCCGCGCTAGTACGTGCCGGCGCGCCTGCGCACTGCTTCCGAGTGCTCTCTGCACTACTGCCTTATTGGAAAGAGAAGACTTCTAGTTAGTATACTGTTCATAATTAACTGCTTTTTATTGTATTAAATCTTGAGGAATTTAAAAACTTGCAATAAAAACTTTTTGTTGTAGGTTCTGGGGCAGCGACTACTGGCCAGACTCTCCTGAAACCACAGCCACCTCAGCCGTTGCCAGATATGCAACCTTTCTTCGTGAAAGAGTATGTCAAGAGTGAGTACCTGCATTTTAATCATCATAGACTTCAAAATTAGTTATCTCATAAATATGTCTGTTTTCACCTACAAGTTACATTTTAAGGAACCCCTAAGCAAAGATAGGTCATTCTTAACGACATTTTGGTTTTCTAACACCTAAAGGTAAAAGTAAGGGTTAGTTTAGCTGGCCCCTCACGCTAAGTGAATCTCAGTTAAAATATATTAGGATGATGCCCGTTTTAATCTTCTAGCATATTTTTCTATATCTTCATAAAATATTGATGTTGTTTGCACTAGGCCACGCTCTAGACGTATTCGACAACTACCCTCAACTACTGATGGAGATGGCACTCCGCCTCCCATGCCAGATACACAAGCACTGTGACCCGGCGCACTTCGACCAGCGCTGGCGCACCCTACTCTGCGAGTACATGATGAACCAACAGACTCCACTTAGGTATAACAAAAGATATTATAGTACTGTTTTTGTATTTTAAAAGAGGTATTTTTCAGCCGTCTCTTGGCTTTAATGTCCAAATACTCAAACGTCACTCAAATTTAAATCGCGCTTAAGCATAGTTTTGTCATTAAAAATTCTTTGTAAAATGACAGAGATGGCACGATATTTAAATACAACTTAAAATTGAGTAGCCTTTCAGTGTTTGGACGTAAGTTTAGTTTTGTTGAGTAATTTTACACTAAACAATTAACTACACTAAAACACCTGCCAGAATTCTACAATTTCACTCAAAACCAAAAATAGTTGGGTTTATATTTGCTTGCTTGTCATTTGATTAGTTTGCTTATCTACCTACATATTGAAATATGAAAATTTTAGTAAAGACAAAAATAAAGTCTACTATATAAAAATAATTCGGGTTTTCCTTCCTGACGCTATAACTCCAGAACGCACGAACCGATTTCTACGGTTTTGCATTCGTTAGAAAGGTCTCGGGCTTCGTGAGGTTTATAGCAAAGAAAATTCAGGATTTTTTTTATAATTTTTCTTCATCTTTTAATCACCAAACGAAATATTACATAAAATGAAGCCATCAGAGTGTCAAGCACGAATTACTGTCGCATTCGTAACGTTATAGTATCGAGCGCATTCGCCGTTCTGATTGGTTGATTCATTGGTGCCGGCCAATCAAAGCGCCGAACGCGCTCGATACTATTACGTTACGAATGCGATAGTAGTTCGTGCTTGGTACTCTGGTGGCGAAACAGAGTTCGCCGGGTTTGCTAGTTTATTATAAATATTATATTATTATTTATCCCTGCAGGAAACAAGTGCGCAAACTCCTACTCCTACTCTGCGGTACCCGGGAACGTTACCGACAATTGCGTGACGTGCACGCACTAGATACGCATCTTAATGCTGCGCGAGCATTGCTCGCTACTGACCCTGCTTACGACAAGCTTGTACAACTCATGGACCATCTGAAGGTAGGAATTGAATTAATATTTAAAGATGTTGTTGCTTTTATATGATTATTTCATATGAAGTATTGCAATGTAAGGTGGTCGTGGTGCAAGTTTGCGTAATGCCAAAACTTGAAAGTATATAATAAATAGTATCAGGAAGAAAAGTAAAATAGGTGAAAGATAGAAGAAAAATATCTTTATACAACAGGTCTACACAACACCGTCATCAATATAATTTGTTTGAGTACAAATGTTGCTGCTGAACATTTGTCAATAACCGCACCGTTACGAATTAACAAAATAAGAAAATTGTAAAAAAATAGCGAATACGGCGCAAAAAAGCCAGTGCTCAGTTAAAATGCCGAGCGCGATAACTCAAGTTGCGGCGCTGATTTTTAACACCAACCCTAGATATCAAAATGGCATGCAGGAGAAGTTCATATAACATTTGGTTCCGGCAGGCTTGCGCGGAGATAGTGAGCGCCCGCACGGGTAACTGGCAGCACACGTGCGGCAGCGAGCGGCGCGAGGCGCTGGCGTGGCTCGTGACGGTGGCGCGCCGCGTGCACCCCCACGTCGCGCCCACCGTGCTGCAGCTGCTGCAGGCCGCGCTCTGCGCGCCGCCGCATCTCGCGCGCGCCGACGCCGCCAAGGTCCGTACGCTTCATTCTCATACTGTTTGTCTACGCTTGGGAGCGAACAAATGACGTTGTTGGCATTGTTTCTTTTTCGTTTCTCGATAAATATCTTCTGGTACAAACATTTTATTAATTGGTAACATGTCATATAAAATGCCCTTTCAATAAGAGCATTTTGTTGTAAAAATAAGTTTTTTTATCGTTATTGAGGCTTCGATAAAATAAAAAAATGCTAGTGTCTCCGTTTCTTTGCTCCCAAATGTAGTTAGACTATTTAACTAGGCCATTTTGTGCCAACAAAAAGCTATCTTGTTTTATTTCATGTCAATTTCGTTTGTACCATCTACATAAATTTAACGTAGTTTTATGCATTGAAAATTTTAGTCAATTATATTCCTGAAAAAAAAAATACAATTCTGTTAAGCTTAACGCAAAAACTAACTAAATGAATGCTACTGTATGAATATTATTTCTATTATCTACGAATACGTATCATTTTCAATAAACAATTTTATTTTAATTTGAAACAAAATAAATAACACCCGTCACACATTAGAAACCGTTGCAGCAGAACTCTGCGGACTGGCCGGACCGTGAGCGCAGCGCGGAGAATGATGCCTTCACCACGGACGGGTCCAAGTTCCAAGAACAAAGAGTTGGACCACTCGTCCAACAGATACTGAAACAGGTACGTTGTTTTAAACCTTAAGGATGTATTATTAAGGTTAAAATTCGCACCCAATGCTTTGAAATAAGGTTGAAATCGGCTTCGCATAAGAATTATGCATGAACTTTAGGGAATTACAAATAAGGTCGTGTTTCGTTCAGATCTAGTATTGATGAGCCTGAACTTTACCATAAGCATTTGAATAATTTTCTTGAACCTTAATTTAGTATGCATAAAGTCGTAAATTACTTACACATTAGCGTTGAAACAGATAATTTTTTTTAGACTTAAACTTAGAGTTCATAAGGTTGTAAATCGCATAGATTAAATCAATTAATGTGTATGGTGTTTTCTAGGTTTCCCAAGAGGAACTGAGAATGTTTGTCAAGGCATTCTTACTGGAAACTAACTCTACCGCTGTGCGCTGGCAAGCTCATGCTTTGCTGCTCGCTATTTACAAGTAAGTTCATACGAAATTATACCTATTCATAACTACGTAAAGTACATTTTTTAAATTACATTAGAAAATCTTTTGAATGAATAAATAGCTTTACTGGTGGTTGTATTAAATAAAGATATTTTTATATTATTTTGGACCCACAAGTTACTTTATTTTGATTTGATTATCACTTCACTATTTAATTCATATGACACTAAAATACTTAAGCATGTTGGTATTGGCTCTATATCTGTTTATTTCTCCGTCTAGCAATTCTGCCCAAACCGATCAAGCTTCTCTAGTATCCCTACTATGGGGTATCTGGCCAACACTGCCTCAGTACGGACGCAAAGCCGCGCAGTTCGTTGACCTGCTCGGTTACTTCACGCTGAAGACACCTAACATTGATACTGAGGTGAGAATATTAAAGATATTGTAGAAAGCATTTAAAACTACATATTCACAAAAAATATTCTAGTTACTTCTAGATGCCCTTATTGCTTACCATTTTGGAAATATGATGACTGAAAAATTTTGGGATTCAATTTTTGTTCCGGATCTAGGTATCTTGTGTATGTGAATTTTATGAAATTATGTGCTTGTAAACGCACCCGTAACACAGAAGAGAACAATAGCATTAAGCGATATTTAAAAAAATTGCCGGACACCATATTGTTTCATGCGGGATTTGAGCCCTTGCAACACCGGTTGCCTAGCCAATGCGTCCATCAAGCTGTTGACTGCCGAATTAGTCTACACTTAGAAGCAAAGAAAAGGAGCCACTAGCTTTTTTTCATTTAATCGAATCCTCTATAACTTTTAAAACAAAATGCTCTTATTTTGAAGGTAAATTTATTTCCTTTTATACGCCACACGTTTCCAATTATTAAAATACTTGTATCAGAAAATAGTTGTCAAGAAATTCTTTTTTTCTTTTTTTATAAACGTTGCCTCACACTAGGATTATCTCCTGTGTCGTAGGTGCGTTTACAAACATACAAGTTCACATACACAATGACACCCAGACCCGGAACAACAATTTGTGGATCACACAAAATGTTGTTCCGTGCGGGAATCGAACCCGCGACACGTTGCACGGCAGCCGGTTGCCCAGCCATCGCACCAACCGCGCAGTCAATGATAAAGAAAAACGCTAGTGGCTCCGTTTCTTTGCCCCCAAGTGTAGTTTCAATACCCATAGTTCCATTGATATAATTTTTTTAAAAACCCTAATGTGCTTTTTATTTTCCCATACAGAAATACGTAGGAAGCGCAGTAGAATTACTGCGCAATCAGAACCAACTCCTTTCATCTCACGGTAACGCAGCTCTATACGCAGCCCTCGGTTCCTACGTGGAATTAGATGGGTACTACCTCGAGTCCGAGCCCTGCCTCGTCTGCAACAACCCTGAGGTTCCCATGGCAACCATCAAGTTACCTACTATCAAGGTTGGTTTAGATTGCGATTGGTTAGTTTGTTTTTAGGTACTTTCTTAGTGAATTTTTGACCGTGTGCAAGTTGTGTGTATGTGAATATGTGGATGAGGAAAAGATTTTCAAATTAAATAATAGGCAGACAGACAGTTTTTGTATTTTCCCATGCTAGAATTATTTTATCTGTTACTAGCTTCCGCCCGCGACTTCGTACGCGTACCATCCCATTTTGTCCCATCCCCGTTCGTGATTTTCGGAAAAAAGTAAAAGAAAAAAAATTGGTTAAAAAGTATCCTATGTCGGTCTCCTGGCTCTAAGCTACCTCCCTACCAATTTTCAGCCAAATCTATTCTGCCGTTCTTGAGTTATAAGTGGTGTAACTAACACGACTTTCTTTTATATATATAGATTTATGCCTCTACTACAAAAACAGATACATGTTTTTCTGTTTTCTTTATTTTATTTACACTCATTCATCCAAAACCATACAAATATAAACCATAACTCAACTAAATAAGAGCTAAACACACTACTGTACGCAGATCGACTCGAAGTTCACGACGACCACTCAGATTGTGAAGCTGGTGAACAGCCACATGATCAGTCGAATCAACCTCCGCATCAGTGATATAAAGCGGAGCAAGATGGTGCGCACTATCAACTTCTACTACAATAATAGGACTGTACAAGCCGTGCAGGAACTTAAGAATAGACCCGGTGAGTGCGTTGGAATTTGTATCTTATGTCTAAAGGGTTTTATTACATTTTTAAGGGTTTCATAGATGTAGTGACAGCTTAGCTAATAGGGGTTGGTTAACCGTTGTTTATATTGTTTTAAAAACTAATGTAGTAATCTTTTTTGTCCAATTACTGCAGATGTCAAATATAGAACATCGAATGGTGTCACACTAGCTAATTCCCTATTTACACCTCTTAAACGCAACTTCGTGAGTGATATACACAAGTTCTATACCTAAATGTAACCTTATGTTATTGTCATACGATTATACATTCCTAAAACGCCCGAGGCGCACTCTTTAGTTTGCTAATAGTTCGTTAAATTATTAACTAACTTTTGTAAAGTTTTAAAATGCATTAATATTTCCCTACAAATCGTACAAAAACGTAAAATCGTACAACAGTCGTTAAATAAATTAAGAAATACATTACTGTTGCTATGTTCAGGTATGTGGCACAAGGCGAAGCGTGTGCAACTTCAGTCGGGACAGTCCGAGGTGCGCGTCGACTTCCCACTGCCCATCGTCGCTTGCAACCTTATGATGGAGTACGCAGACTTTTACGAAAATCAACAGGCCACTGGTATGTATACAAAAAAGTATTTAACAGTCAAATAGTCAGTACTTGCTTCAGTTAACAAAGAATTAGTTTTTTGTCAGCAGTTAACTTATTTACGTTGAGTCCCAGGAAAAGGGAGCGAACTTATCGGTGACCATTCCAGACTCAAAGCTTCAAGGAGCAATTTTTGGAAACAACAAATAATACGTTCTTTGCTTCATACATACATACATACATACATAACTTCACGCCTGTCTCCCATGGGGGTAGGCAGAGACTAAGGAACGCCAATTACTACGATTCTTACATATCTCTTTCGCTTCATTAACAGTCATCAATCTTTTCATGCATGGTCGTCGGTTAAGGGTACTTTTAGACTAGAATTGTTTTATATTTACTACTGTTGTTGTTTTGTCGCAGGTGAATCTTTGCAATGTCCGCGGTGCTCACAGTCGGTGCCAGCTAACCCGGGCGTGTGCGCAAACTGCGGAGAGAACGTCTTCCAATGTCACAAGTGTCGGTGAGTAAATATATCGGCGCTAGACTTTTTATAAAAAAATATATACCACTTTACTTTTAATTACATGGGACCTATAACATAAATAGTGAAAAGTGGGTGTTATATTGTACAGAGGTATAATGTGCACCTCTGCCTACCCCTTCGGGGATAAAAGGCGTGATGTTATGTTATGTTTTCTTTTAAAAAACCTATTATATCGGGCTTTTAGTTTTCTTAACTTCCGTCTTAAATGATGGAAATGTGCAATGTGTAACATTTCTGCTAAATTAATGGCTTAAATATACTAAGAAAAGCTCTACTAGTTTCGAGTCACAGGGGCTCTTCTTTATGAGCAGTATCAGCGGGCGGGGCGATTTCGCGTCAGTACCCGCGCACGCTGCATTTTATTTGATTCCAGTACTTTTTTTATTATTTTTATTTATATAAACCGTTATTTTTAGTTAATTCAGTATATCTTCCGATAGTTATTATAAAAATTAACGGCTACACGAAGTCTTTTTTACTTATATTTTGTTACTTGTATTTGTGTTCGTTTTGTTTTTAAATATCAAGATTCAACAAACCATTTTGATGTTTATTGTAAATAGCCAATTGATTTGAAGTTCCGGCGTATATTTACATGAACCATTTTGTCTCCCAGTGCAATCAACTACGACGAGAAAGATCCGTTCCTATGTCACGCGTGCGGTTTCTGCAAGTACGCGAAGTTTGACTACACGCTGACGGCGCGGCCTTGTTGCGCTGTCGATACCATCGAGAATGATGAGGAGCGCAAGAAGATGGTGCAGACTATCGGTGCCTTGCTGGACAAGGCGGACCGGGTGTATCGCCAGTTGACTTCGAATAAGCCTGTGTTGGAGGTGAGTACATTTACAAAATAGAAATATATTTAATTCAACCTAATACAACAAGTGTGTCGCGGAGAACCTAACGGGTAACCGGGGCTCCGGCTCGACGTGCAGGAGAAGGAACGGGGTGGTTTTTAGTCAGTAAGAGTCTGACACTCCCTCCCGCCTCACCCAGGCGGGAGAAGTCATTCGATGATTTTCCTCCCTTAAAAAAGAAATACAAGTGTGTACAGGTGTACTAAATGCCTTGGGCATTGTCTCCCAGTTAACCTTTAAAGTAGTGCAGAGAGAAAGTAGTAGGTGCTTAAGTAACCTTTATAAACAGGTAATGTACTAGCATAATAATCTTACAATTTAAACATAAAACAAATACTATATAGGTATATTTTAAAACTTATACTTCTTTGAAATAAATAATATGAATACACTATTAAAATAATATTTGATTATTAAATATATATAGAACTTTGATCTTATAAAATAAGCGACGTCAGAAGTCCGTGGACATCTAGCGTTGTACATCTAGGGAACGCCTTAGTTCAGTTATGGACGTCTTCTGGCTGATGATGGTGGTATATCTGTGCCTTTAGCCCAACGCCTTTAGCGCTTTTGTACCGAGAGAGTAGAAAACTAAATGTATGGGGATGACACTGAGAAGTGTCAAAATTTACGTCAATCCCATATACATAATTTGGTTTTCTATACTACATGCAGACAAGCGCTAAATGGCATTTGGCTACAGCTGCTGATCTGGATGATGTTTTGCTATGGTGTTAGTCTCAATTAAAGTGGTTAACTAGCAAAGAATGAATGAAATTCGAATCGTATATGCTTGGGATTCCTGTAACGTTAAACCGGGTCGGTTGTTAAATAGCGATTTGTAACGAAAGTGAAATTCAAATCAAAATCAAATCAAATCATGTTTATTTGCTCAAACACATGTGTACATACAATAAACAATAGCATGCAAGATAGCGGGTAACAGTGAAAAAAGTTCGAGACATGTTTGCCGTATACAATGGCGTGCAAATATAGTAGTCACTCATAGTCATTGCGAACTAACCGACATTTTTCGAATGTGGAAACCTTATTCAATATTAGACATCGATGGAATATTGATAATAATATGTCAGAGTAACCATCATTTTACATTTAAAAACAATATAATAATAATAATTAAGAAATGATGTCTACTTATTACTGTTACAACTACAGTAAAGGTATAATATACATATAATAATGTCAATCAGTAAAAACTAATAAAAATAAATATGTCAAATCTGTTATGTCAAAATTATATAAATCAATTGCATTTTATTAATTTTTTATTAGTCAAGTATATCTTTTAGAAATTCGTCGACATTATAATAGGCCTTTCCAACGAGAAATGATTTTACTTTCTTTTTGAATAATTCACCATTAAATTCTTTCCAACTGTGTGGAATCTTGTTAAAAATTATAGGAGCCATGCATATAACACTTTTGCGCATAAATGCCGTACTTGACGAATGTAAACAAAGTTTATTATTATCGCGTCGATTTCGAGGAAACATTTCAGCCATACGTGGGAAAAGATTAGGATTTTTTTGACAAATAAAGCCACCTCTAATATGTAGATTGATGGTAATGTCAGTATTTTATAACGTATGAAATATGGCTTACACGAATCTCTGACGCTCAATCCGAACATAGACCTTATACATCGTTTCTGAGCTTTAAAAACTATATCTTTATCAGTCGCGTTGCCCCAGAAAATGACCCCGTATCTTAAAACGGATTCAGTTAGTCCATAATAAGCGGTCAATAGAGCATCCTCATTGACAGTCCAAGATAACCTGTACAGAGCAAATGCACTACTACTAATTCGTTTACAAGTAATTTCAATATGATTCTTCCAATTTAAGTTACGGTCAATCGTTAAACCTAGAAATTTTGTAGTATTCACAACGTTAATAGTATTATTATTATATTCAATGTCAAATTTAGGAAATGTCAATGCCCGTTGGTTAAAATGTATAATTACTGTTTTATTAATATTAATTTTCAAATTATTGCTATCTAGCCATTCTATTGACCTATTTAAGGTATCATTCACATCTTTTTCATACATTTCTATTGCTGCAAGGTATTGTGATAGTACTATCATCTGCGAATAGTGTCATGGGATAACTAATAGATCTGGGAAAGTCGTTTATATACAACGTAAAGAGAGAAGGTCCTAGTACACTTCCCTGCGGTACGCCATACTTGACAATGCGTTCGTCAGATACAAATATTTCTTCCCTTTTGGTTTTACTATTTATTCGATTGATTTCCGTAACCTGAATTCTATCACATAAATAAGATTGGAACAGATGTAAAATGTTTCCTCGAATACCGTAAGTTTCCAGCTTTTTTAACAGTGTATCATGATGCACGTAATCAAACGCCTGCGTCATGTCACAAAAAATAGCACAAACTGGATTATTTCTATCTATATTTGTCATAACTATGTATAAGAAGTCATAGATAGCCATATTAATGGTTTTATGTTTTCGAAATCCCTTTTGTTCATTGCAGAGTATGTCATACTTTTCTAGATATTTATTTAGTTCTGTATAGATATACGATTCAAAAATTTTAGCAAATATTGATATCAAGGAAATGGGTCTGTAATTTTCTTTCAACTCTTTATCAGATTTTTTGTGTAAAGGTTTAACTACTGACTTTTTTAATGCTTCAGGAAATGTGCCATTAAAAATGCTGAGGTTAATTATATGAGCCAACGGCACACAGATTTCTTTGGCTACTGCTTTGATTATTTTTGTTTGTATACCATCATGGCCAGTGCTATGCGTATTGTTAAGTTTTGAAATAATTTTTAAAACATCCTGCGATAAACACGGAGCCATGAACATCGAATCTTTTTTATTGAAAATTTTGTTTGTATCTTTGGTCTTACAATAAGTGTCTGGAAGAATCTTATCAATAAAGAAGTTATTAAACAAATTTGCGATGTGTTGAGGGTCTGTAATTTCTGTCCCATTTTCGTGTATTGTGTTAATGTAGTTCTTTGGAATGTTCTGTTTATTTTGATTTATTATTTGCCAAGTTGCTTTCGACTTGTTTTTTGATGTCTTTAAAATTTGAAACAAATTCTTACTTTATTTGTTACTAGATCCCTTTTAAAAAAAATTCGGTCGTATGAACCCTGGGAATCAAACTATTTCACTGAAAATGTTCTAATAATATTCCCTCTCCACAGTCCCTTCTCCACAAAATCAGCGAGCATCGTCTAGAAGGTCGTTCAGCGGACGAGAACAGTAATGCAAGTAACACATCGTTCAGTGGCGCGCAGATCAACCGCGTCATACAAACTCTTGCGCATAAGTACTGTGTCGATAGCAAGGGACATTTTGAGGATCTATCCAAGATCATACAGAAGGTGCTGGCTTGCAGGTCAGTAAAATTACGTACAACCATCTTTGATAGTCTGTTAAAAATTGTAATGATTCAAGTATCTTATGCTCGAATACACGAATACTCAATTTTAAGTTGTACTTAAATATCGTTTACTTAATTATGACTGCCTCGTTGGCCGAGTGGTCGCATTTGCGACTGCAGGGCAAAGGGTCTCGGGTTCGATTCCCGGGTCGGGCACAGTGGGCTTTTTTAAGAAAATCTCAGTAGTACCCCGGAGCCTGGAAATGTGCCCGGTATATGGCAATAGGCTGAACGCCTATTTCATGGGACTCGTAACATAAATCATGAAAAGTGGGTGTTACATTGTATAGTGGCACCTCTGCCTACCCTTTCGGGGATAAAAGGCGTGATTTTATGTTATGTTAGGTAATAATTTGTTATTTAATTTACCTAATATAAACGTTATTTGCAGGAAAGAATTGGTAGCATTCGATAGATCGCAAAGCGAACTGACGAAAGGTGATACTTTGCCTGTCTACGCTGGATTGCTGCAGAATTACGACGGCGATGTTACTAAAGGTACAGCTGCGTTAATTCTTATGTTTTCGGATTACCTATGTAACTGTTTTACGTGGAATTCGACTCTTGAATATGAGCCTCTAACATGGCTTGAAACTAGTCGAGGTCCTTGTCAAACAGTTACGTGAGTAAGCTAGAAACGTAATAATTAATTTAGTATATCTTACTAAAGTTATAAAAATACTGCGTATTTAATTGTATCGTACTCACGTCTAAATAACTATGAATTAGTTTCTTTTTGTATTGCTGCCGGACAGTATCAGTCATTTCCAATACTTAAAATATTTATTTGAATAAAATTATATCTTTAAGATTAAGATTGAAGATTTTACAAACATACAACAAACATAATTTGTATGTGTATCGAAGTCAAAGTCATTTATTTCAATTAGACCAAGAAGACACTTTTGAATGTCAATAAAAAAAAAAATTAACTCAAACTCAAAACTCAAAAGTCATAACTCAAAAGCATTTATTTCAATCAAACCATAATTTGGTACTTTTGAAACGTCAACAAATATGAAATAAATAATAGTCTGTCAGTCTGTCCGTCAGTGAAGCTAGGCGCTCGTTCCAAAATGTCGATTCGAGTGGAGAAGAACGAGCAAGAAACTCCATTCGTTACTCTTTAAAAAAAAGTCTGTTTTACATTGCTCCGATAAATATTCCAATATTGTACACACATGTGAGAACAATGTAAAAATTGAAGTTACCTATTTGGAGTCATTTAAATTGAAGTCATTCCTATGGAGAAAAACGAGCAAGAAACTCCGTAGGTGACTTATTGTATGTGATTACTTGAACACTGAGTCCGTCCCGCAGGCGGCGGCTGCTACGGCTGCGCGCTGTCGTGCGCGGAGCACTGCCTGACACTGCTGCGCGCGCTGGCCTCGCAGGCCGAGCACCGCGCGCGCCTGTGTCGCTTCGGGCTCGTGCAGGAACTCGTGCAGCACAACCTACACCGCGGCACGCCTCAGGTATTTATTTTATTTCACACTTTGTCTATTTGCAATATTGAAATAACCGATTTTTACTACATGCATATGAGTGTACATGCGATACATATACCTACAAAACACTTTTTTATAATTTGGAATAACTGGACCAATTTTGACAGGACTTTTATTGTCAGGTAGCTGAGTAACTTAGGGTAGTTTTATTTTAGAAATACACGGACGACCTTGCGGCTACAGCTAGTACACCTCCTAATAATACAAATGTCATTATTTGATTTAGTGCCAGGAAGAAGTACGTGCATTGATCTGCCTAGTCACCCGCGACAACCTGCCGGCGACGGAGCAACTATGCAACTTACTATCGCAGCGCATCACCCTCTCACTCATGGGACACGCAGCTTCACAAGATCATAACAACTCTGTAAGTATTACTCAATATTATACTTTAATTATAAATACTAATAAGGTTTAAATTTAAGCGTTTCCAGTTATATCTATTAATTTTTGTACAATAGAGTTTTATGAATTTTAATTTATTGTATTTTCGGCTTTCATGTAATCACGAACTCGATTCATAGGTGTAGTTCGAAACTAGTCCAGCATTCTTGAACAGTTAAAAGTGGGTGAGCTTAATGCCATATACTGGGTACAATTCAAGACTCCATGCTAATTCTGAGATTTTTTAAAAAAACCAGTAATACTTTGCCTGACACGGAAATCGAATCTGAGACCCCTTGCCCGGCAGTTGAACTTGCGACCACTCGGCCAACGACGCATTTTTTATTTAGTGTTCATAAATATTTCAACATGGATATTAATGCTATAGTTAACATAACATAACATCACGCCTTTTTATCCCCGAAGGGGTTGGCAGAGGTGCACATTTCGGCACTTAATGCCACTGTACAATGTAACACCCACTTTTCACTATTTATGTTATGAGTCTCATGTAATTGGGGGTGAGCCTATTGCCATATACCATGCACAATTCCAGACTCCGTGCTACTACTGTGAATTTTTTGAAAAACCTATTAATACTTTGCCCAACCCGGGAATCGAACCCGAGACCCCTTACCCGGCAGTCGCACTTGCGACCACTCGGCCAATGAGGTATAGATATTAATACTATAGTTTTGAGGTTGAAAATGAATTATTTGTTGATTAATATTATATTTGTTACAGGTACGCCCGTTAGTACTGCTTTTAGGCTCCCTTGTGAAAGTACAAGATTCAGTGGAATGCTGGGAAGCAAGGCTTAGATGTATCGTGAAGCTGTGGGTTTGGTATGTATTTTAATGGCTAATGACTGTTATTAGTTAACACGTTTTTCTAGTAGATTAAAGGCCGAGATTATTGTTACTTATTTAAACATCGATGTTCATTGTAAAGAAAGTAACTGTAGGATGCTTCCTTACAAGCGAGCTTAGTAAGATTTGGTTTTATTTATTTATTATTTCATGTACCCACACCATACAATATTACAAGAGACAACACATTTTAAGCATGAGGTACATATGTTTGATGTTATCGAAATGAGACCGCATTCGGCGCTTTGATTCAACATCAACAGCCTATAAGTGTCCATTACACCAAAAGCCTCTTACACAGAGAAGGTTCGAGCATTAATCACCACGCATGCTCTATGTGGGTTGGCGATTTCAAACTTATAATTAGAAATTGTAAGCCCAGATTTCTTCACGATTTTTTCCTCAATTGTCAATGGTTTCTAGATAATCTTAGAAAGTTCATACAACTCAGAATAGGTCATAACGGCAAGTGCTGTTGGCAGGTTTCAAATCTGCACTCTCATGCATGAGGAGCGGACGTCTTAAGCCTCCGGGCCACCACGACATTAAGGCGCTTTGATAGACCGCCCAACGCGATCTCGTTTCGATTACTTTAAATATGTACTAAGCCCTCTGACTGCCAAGCACGAATATTTATCGCGTCCGTAACGTAATAGTATTGAGCGCGTTGGACGCTCTGATTGGCCTGCTCCAGTAAACCAACCAATCAGAGCGTTATATGTAATAACGTTACGAATGCGATAGTTATTCGTGCTTGGTACTCAGAAACCTTATTTACTTCTCTAACTCCATCACATTCATACTTTTTCTCTTTCTCTATTCTTCGTCTGGCTCCATAGGACTGTTATAAGTTTATGTGTGCTTGTTATATTATTTATTAATGTGTTTATTAGGTGCTGTCCCCAACTGACGGAGGTGGCCGGTATAACGCCAGCTGCCAACACCATTCTGAAGGCGGAGGCCCTCGCTGGCATACCCGGCATCAACTCATCTTCGCCTAACTGTAAGTAAAGTTCTTTAGACCATTCATTAAACTTAAACCCAAACACTGAACGGCTACTCAATTTTAAGTTATAGGGACTTAACTATCGCCATCTCTGTCATTTTACAAAGAATTTGTAGTGGCATAACTATACTTAAGCGCTTCCCTGATCAATCCCCAAGCGGTCACCGGTGACCGCTCTCCACTACCTACATTATAGACCTGATTTCCGATGTTTAGAGACTACTTTTGTATGAACAAATTTTGGGGATTTATATCAAGTGTACGAGTTAAAATTGAGTGGCGTTTGAGTATTTGGACATTACTCCTGTAAATGTTAACTATTCGAGAAAAGCTCTATTGGATCAAATGTTTTCATCATGAGCAGCATTAAATTCATTTTAATTTATAAAAAATTTATAAATTTTTTATATTATATTTTTTTATTTTATTTTATTTATATTATTTTTTTATTTATTTTATTTTATTTATATATAATATTATATTTTATTTTATATTATATAAATAAAAAATTTATAAAAAATTAAAATGAATTTAAACTGCCAAACACCAAGCGGTCACCGGTGACCGCAACCTATTGTTCTTTAATTGTGTCTATAAAACCGGTACTCGACGAGTTAATATTCTTCAACCTTACCAGTTCAACTTTTAAATGTAATTCGGTATTGTAATCTAGAAAAACAAAACAATATACAAGTCTATAATTGTTCATCATTGAAAATTCTTCTTTGAGCTTATTGAACTGAAATAACACCTGAGATCAAAGAAATGAAGCCGTAGGCGTTTTTTATTTTCATTTAATCGAACCCTCTATATTTCTATATCTTTAAAAAAAAGTATGTTACCAATTAATAATTTAATTTCGTATTAAAAAAAATCAAGAAAAATGCTAGTGGTCCGTTTCTTTGCTCCCAAGTGTAGTAGGGACATGTTTATTTTGAAACGACTGAACTTTCAACGTAATATTGTATTTGTATTATTGGTAAAATATGTGTAGACTTACGGAGGTTTAGTCTTGTCGTGTCACACAGCGCACCAGTTCGCGCTGCAGCAGGTGGCGCTGCCGTGCCTGCGGTACATGCAGCAGCTCATGGCGCCCGCCGCGCCGCCCGCGCAGCCGCCCGCGCCCGCGCCCGCCGACGGGGAGGCCCCTAAGGAGGCTGCTAAGGTACGGCATCATTTTATACGAATTAGGATTTTTAAAAATGGAAGATTCGTTTTAAGGGTACAGCCAGTACCCTATCCTCTTATAATATCTTCTGATTCACTTCGTTGTGGGAACGAAGACAGTTACTCCGAACTTCAGTGTTCCGGTGTTTTCATGGTTGTATCTACTGTAGATCTTGGCTTACAGGAGTTGCAGCGGTTTTGGGATGTTGTGGTGGGCTTGTCCCATTAAAAAAAGCGGCACAGATTGTACCATACTGTATATTGTAGCACCAAACATATCTCCCAGCAGGAACCGAGCCCAGTCCCGACTCCAGCGAGCGGCACGGCGGCCGCGTCCCCGGCCGGCAACGTGGTGGTGGACCTGGCGGCCTGGCTGGCCGGCTCCGTGCCGCACGCGCACTGGCGGCGCCTGGCCGGCCCGCGCGCGCCGCGACCAGACACGCCCGCCACGCAGCTACGGGACCTACATCTTGCTACCAAATACTTAGCCAAGTGGAGGGAGAGGGTAACTATTATTTTTAATCATTAGGCATAATGTTTTTGTGGATCTTAATAAAATATAGGAACAATGTAAATAACATAATTTTACTTAAATATAATTTAATCTGTACTATCTTTAAATGACAAAAGTATTATTAGTAGTTGCAAAATGCTAAGTATAAAAGATTTGCTGAAATATTTCACGTATAAAATGTACTAAAGTTAGTAACCAATTTTATTTTGAAGTCACTGAATTACAGACTATTGAATTAAAAATGTACTTTAGTATAATACCTATGTCTTTACGTTTTAACATTCACTTTTAGTAACTTCTTATCGTGGTATATTTCACATTATTATATGAATGTAACTTTTTCTTGTTCACAGACGATGTTATCCCACGGCATGCGTCCCCTGGCGCTAGAAGATGGCGGCTGGCTCCGTCCAGTGATGTTTGATCCCAGCTCACGTATTGCCCGCGACACCGCCTGCCAGATGGTTAAGTCACTCTGTGACTCGTATGAAAGGACTAAAGCTGTGAGTATAGGTTTTATATCGAACAACTGGCGATTTATTAGATAAGGGCCAAATTTAAAGTACCCTTGGAACCGACGAGCTTGCATATGAGATTGATGACTGTTGATGAAGCGAAAGAGGTACATATGTAAGAATCGTAACAATTGGTGTTCCATAGTCTCTGGCGTGAGGTTATGTGTGTATGTATAGGTTTTATTTTATATCGATTGTTTTACACTTAATATGAACATTTTAAGCCAGTATTTAAATATGAATCTCCTTTATAGGTACTGATCTTGTTAACGAGCTTCCTTCCTGAAGTCGGCTCTGCTGGAGAGGCCAGCGAACAATTCTTACAACTTTATCAAAGTAAGTTAAAACCTGAGGCCTTAGTACGAGTTTGTTTTACGTTTAAAGTAATCGTAACGAGTACGCGTTCGGCGCTGTGATTGGTTGCTTCATTGGCGCCGGCCAATCAGAGCGCCGAACGCATACTCGTTTCGAATACTTTAAACGTAAATGAAGGAACCAGTAAGGTTAATGTAAATGTAATAAAACATGTTTCGTGTATATATAGATATAAGACACAACCTTCTTTGTGAAAAAAAAAATGTGGTTAATGTAGCACGTAAGATTTTTGTAACAATTAATTTTGACTGTAAATTAAAAGAAAATGTAATGGAATGACAAGGGCACGGACAAGAGTCCGTGGAGAATAAGAAATGTAATATTAAAAAAAAAACGTAAATGAAACTCGTACTAAGGCTTCTGACTAATAAATTTCCACAATACTAAGAATAAAGGATAAAATAAATCTTACATTTAAGCATAAAACTAAAAATAATGAACGTTGCGCATACTAAAGAAAATTGCATCGCTTCGTAAACTTACACAAACAGTTTGCGTAAGTACATATCTTTATACTGATGTTTTTTTCTCTAGCTCTGGCATCTGAGGCGCCATGGAAGCAGTTCCTGGCGTTGCGCGGAGTTCTGCAGCAGATAGCTGACTTGATGACAAAGGAGATCGAACAGCTGCATCGCCTTGAAGAAACTACGCTCACTTCTGACCTGGCGCAAGGTAAAGTTATGTAGCTAGAAATAAAGTTCAAATTGAATTAATGATCTATTAAATCGTTATACTTTTGTATGAACAAATAAGTTGGTAGCTCATAACGTCATCTATGATAGTCGTTACAACTGATTGAGAGAAGCTAGGCAGATCTAAACCTATTAGGAAAAATGGAAAATACTGCTCTTCTACTTTTTATGAGATAAGTCTCCTTAAACTTCTGTTCCTGTGCAGGCCATACTAATTTTTACAATAAAAAACATTTTACAATGTCGTTTCTCGTAACCTCGTTGGCAAGCGCGACTGCCGGGTAAGAGGTGTCGGGTTCGATTTCCGGGTCGGGCAAAGTACTACGGGGTTTATTTTAAACATTCTCAGTAGCAACACGGAGTCTGGAATTGTGTCCGGTATATGGCAATGGGCTCACCCCCTATTACATGGGACTTATAACACAAATATTGAAAAGTGGGTGTTACATTGTACAGTGGCATTAACCTCTCGAGCGTCCTTATGAGCACCCGGTTGATCATAAGAAAAAATGCTCCATGCTGCTTTCTCTTTTATAAAATCTATTATTAATGTTTTGTTTTTATTTTGTCTGTATTTGTTTTATTTCTATTGTAATGATCCTTGTTTTCGTGTGCCAATGCCCAAATAAATGCATTTTCTTGCATGCATAAGTCAAATCAAATCAAATCAAATCAAATCGTCTTTATTGTGGACTATAGGTATGCATCAGAAATACAGGTCTTAAATAATAAAAAAGTACAGCTATGTCCCGCCGTTGAGGCATACAATAATAATATACAAAACAGAATTTAAAACACAATTAGTCATAATGTTTAGTCTCAATACAATTTTAAAATACTTCAAATACATACAAATTCAATATAAAGTCATGAAAGGTAAAATATATTATAATTCATTATTACAAAATTTCAAATCACATTCTTACATAAATGTTAAAAAGTGGAAAGACAAGCAAATTAAATGTCAATTACAGTTCAATATATTATTATACACATACATATTCACTTTTCTTGTCATTGGAAGACAATATTTTTGTCACACAAGTAATCTTTAACATCATAATAACATCTCACTATTAGGAATGAATGTAATTTCTTTTTAAACTGGTGGATTGGTAATTGTTTAATGTCATCAGGCAATTTGTTATATATTAATGATGTCATGCATAAAGAGCTTTTATTTAATAGTGCTGTTTTACTATAAGGTACCTGTACCTCTAACCTTTTTTTATCCCTTAATTTTCGATAATAGCTTTTGTCAGCAGTTTTATAGTAATTTAGATTTGATTTCACAAAAATACTTGATTCGTAAATGTATAGGGAAGGCAATGTGAGAATTTTTAGATTTTCAAAGTAAGGTTGACAGCTAATTGTGTTATTTATTTGGCACATTGCTCTAATGCACTTCTTTTGAGCTTTAAATACAAGTTCCTTGTCTACCGAATTTCCCCAAAATATAATACCGTATCTGAGTAATGGTGCCACCAGTCCGTGATAAGCCGTTAAAATTGCTTCCTTGTTAACTATTTTGGAGAGCTTATAAAGAGCGAATGAGGATTTGTTAATTTTTTTGCAGAGATTATCTATATGAGTTGTCCATGAAAGTCTATAGTCAATATTTATACCCAGAAATTTTGTATTTGTTACAGATTCTACTGCCTGTCCATTATAATTTACATTAATACTATTTGGTTGAGTTCTTTGGTGAAAGTGCATTATGTGTGTTTTATCTAAATTTATTTTCAAATTGTTGTCAATTAACCATTTAATTATAGTTCTTAATGTTTCATTAATTTCATTTTCATAGTCCTTTTGACTGTCACATTTTATCACTACATTGCTGTCATCTGCAAAAAGTACCATTGGATGTTTTATGTGTCTAGGGAGATCATTAATATAAATTAGGAAAAGCAAGGGACCTAAGACACTACCCTGTGGAACTCCTAGTTTTATGGTTCTAATTTGTGATCTATATGTCTTCTCATCCCGCGTTTGAAGGCATATCCTAGTTATTTCTGTTATCTGCTTTCTATCATGTAGATAAGAGTGGATGAGGTCTAGTGCCTTCCCCCTTATGCCGTATGAATCTAATTTCTGAAGGAGTCTGTTATGGTCAACACTGTCAAAAGCTTTACTCATATCCATGAAAATAGTACATATTGGATTTCTTTTGTCCACATTAGTCAAAACCATGTTAGTGAGTTCATATATTGCAGCGTTAATGGACTTACCTTTGCGAAATCCTTTTTGTTCGCTAATCAAAATATTATATTTTTCAAAAAATTGTAGAGACGACTATAAATTACTTTTTCAAATATCTTAGAGAAGATGGGTATCAGAGCTATAGGTCTATAATTACTCATATTGCCTTTGTCGTCTTTTTTGTGGAGAGGAATAATGACCGATGTTTTAAGTTTTTCTGGATAAGTTCCAGTAGAAATGCATAGATTTATGATGTGACTTAAATGAACTGCGATTGATTGCGATACTTGTTTTGTTACTTTAGTACAGATGCCATCGTAACCCTCACTTGATGTATTTTTAAGTTGCTTGATTTCTCTGTCCACCTCTATTGGGGTTGTGGGGGTAAGGAAAATCGAACTTAAGTTAGTGTGCATGTTTTGATTTGAAGTTTCTTTATTTTTGTAATTATTGGTACGCATCAATTTTGCAGCTTGGTCAATGAAATAGTCATTAAAATTATTCGCAATCGATGTTGGATCTGTAATGCTTACGTTATCTGTTAATATTTCTCTAATTGGTTCCCTGGGAAATTTAAATTTTGAATTGTTTATTAGTGACCAAGTGGCTTTTGATTTATTTTGAGCTGTGTTGATGCGATGATTGTTTTGTGCCTTCTGCGTAAGACAAATAATTTTTTTAAATTTCGTAGCATAGTGCTTGAATTTATGTTTGTTTGTTTCCGTCCGGTGTGTTCTATAATGCCATAATAATTTTCGTTTCACTTTGCTGCAAATTTTGATACCTTTTGAAACCCATTTTGTTTTTTTGTATAATGATTTTGTAATTAATTTGTAAGGAAAACACAAGTTATAGAAACATAGGAAAAGATCCAAGAAACGATTGTAGGCTTCGTTTAAATCATTCGTCAGGTAAATGTCAGTGAATGTCAAGGTATTTATACAATTTTTAAATTTCGTCAAATTTTCCTCACTGTAATCGCGTACTTTAATGCGCCAAGACTTTAGTACACAGGATTTTTTTACTGGAAAGTGCAATAATTGGGCAGTATGATCTGATAATCCTAATTCAATTATTTGGCTTTTGCATTTATGAGTGTTGTGGGCAAAGTTGTCAATGCACGTGCTACTAATGAGTCGAGTGGGAACCGTAATTTCTAGTTTTAAGTTATGACTTTCTAGAATTTGTTCAAAATCTAAAGTTTGTCGGTTTCTTTTCAATGTATTGATATTAAAATCCCCGCATACAATAACTTTCTTACTAGTGTTATCACACATTTGGTGCAGTAACTTTTCTAAATTTTTAAAAAAAGTAGACATACATGAGTTGGGTACTCTGTACACACAAACTATTATCAACCTATGTTCAGTTAGTTCTATTGCACTATATTCTATGATACCTTTACTTGAAAATGTATTATTAAGTACAGCATATGGGTGTCCTAATCTAGTTAATATACAGGCACCTCCCCTATTTACATCTCGTGAAAAACTTGCTGCCAAGCGAAATTTGGGCAAATTAATTGTAGCCTCTTGTTCTGGTGTCATAAAATGCTCAGTTATACATATTATGTCGATGGGTATATCCTTCTGTTCTAATTCTTCTAAATGTACTGTGAGAATGTCAGCTTTAGTTAACAGGCCAGCAATATTCTGGTGTAAAATGTTTATATTATTATAGATGAAAAAACCGTGAGTTTTGCTTGTTTTCCCCAGTATCTACATAAGGAAATAACCTTAAGTCAATTTTTATCCTCTCCATAATATTTTTAAATATGAAGCTAGTTCCAGTTTTATTTAGTTTCCCTGATCTGTCTGAAAACATGTTAAATTCAAATTCTAAGTCCTTATTCGAGTCAAAAAAGTATGCGTATTTATGATATTCTAGGTCCATGTAAAGTAGGTTATTAAATATATCAACTTTATAGTTATATATAGGGGATCCGCGTACATACGTAGGTGTACATATTATGATATTTGTGTGGGTTATATGTCTCAAGCTTTCATTAATTACTTTCACAAGGTCAAAATTATTGTCAGTTTTAATATCTGAATCGCCTAATAAAATTATACAATAGTCATTTATAGTGAAATCGTCTAGTTTTGTTTTAATATTAGTTAAGAGATGTCTTATTTTTGAGTTAGGCATTAAATAGCTACAATACTTAAAGTCATAAGAAAAATATTCTTCAATCGCTTGTAATATGCCTCTATGTGTGCTATTACTTAATACGCACAGTTTCCTTTGTTTGATATCCTCGTGAACTCTTGATCTCGTACTGTTCTTCTTTTTTGATGCCAAGTTATTTGTTTTATTTAGGTTTTTATTTATATTCAGCTTGGGTTGACTAACTTGGGTGGTGCTGGAGTTGTTGACAGAGGAATCTTTACCCCGTACTTTCTCGTCGTCAGGCTCGAAGGGTTGAGAGGAGGCATCGAGGGTGGGTTGCAATACTTGATTTTCAGAGCCCTGCTCTGAAGGAGGTCTGCTGTTGGTAATTTCCTGGTCATTATGACTTGTGCTCGGTTTAGAAAGTGTTTGAGCTGGTGTAGAGCAGCGTCCCTTTCTTTTATTAGCACGCGATGATAATGGGGTCATGCAGAGACCATCTGATAGTGCAAGATTCTTGTAAGCTTGAGTTGTTTGCAAGCTTTTGTTCAAATCACATTTTAAGCGATAGTTTTCCAAGTTTAGATTTTCAATTTCTTTGTGAGCAATATCTAGTTCTTTACTTAGACTGTCTATCTTTTCTCTTAAGTCATAAATAGTTTGGCTATCATTTAAAGACGTGTTCGGTAAACTTGTCATAGTAGCGTCGAATAGATTTGTGTCTGTTTTCGAAACATCATTTAAGGAGAGTGTGAGGTGGGGTTTTCTTTTGCGTAAAGTAATATTTTTGTCGAGCTCCATGTTTTCGTATTTTATATTTAGTGACTATTTTTATTTTCTACCAAAATACTTTTTTTTTTTATTCTGGTATCTCTAGTTTTTTGTGGCAACACTTTCCCCCTTTTTTTTTAATGGTAACACTGGTCAATATGTCAATTTTATTTCTGCTACTTGACACTAGATGGCGATGTTCGGTATGAAGTATTTATTATTTGTAGTAGCAACCCTAATGTTAATGTCAATTTTTAAACGTCAATGTCAATATTTGTTTCGCTACTCTCTACTAGGGGCGCCACTTATGGTACAAAGTTCACTTTTAAAACAAAAACATTACACTTAACCGTTTTTTATACAGTTATAAGTAATTAATTCACCATTTATTATGTTTTTAAATGTTCCACTGACGAGAATACATTTGTACAGTTCGCATACACTTGCTTTGTCAGTGATTAGCACTTTTTTGAAACACAATAACGTTTAACAGTTCAAATATTAGATACAATGTTTTTATTGCATATCTTGGTGTATAGAAGTCACCAACAATTGCACTTATGTGGTTTGATATGCCTATTATGATTCACTACAACACACATCACTTGTACTATGATTAATATTTGTTTCGAGTTTTAAATACGCGGGCGATGTTTACTCAATGCTGTGTTGCCAGCCAATCAAACCAAATAAGGATAAGGAAATGCATAAGGAACGCGGACGCTCGACGAGTTAAATGCCGTAATGTGCGCTTCTACCCTTTCGGGGATAAAAGGCGGGATGGTATTAATTAATTACTATTATACGTTTAACAGGTTACGCGCTGAAACGGCTGACAGAGCTACTAGCAATGTTCCTCGAAGAGAGCGGCGCTCGGCGGACATACAAAGGTCGCTTAGTGGGCGCCGTACTAGGCGGGTACTTGTCTCTACGTCGCCTCGTCGTACAACGCACGAGGCTCACTGACGACACGCAGGAGAAGCTTCTAGAACTGCTCGAGGAAATGACTACTGGTTAGTGGGGATTGGTTATTGTAAAAATTAATTCAAAGTTAAAAAAAAAATGTTCGACTTTAAGCTGTGGAGTTGTCATAAAAATTTTATACGATAAACATTACAATACACACGACAGAAGGTTGTCACAAAAAGTCCAATTAATGATGTCGTTTACCTTTAGAAGGTTTGTGAGATTGAAGTCACTTCATGTTTAATGACGATGACAACAAAACTAACCGAATAAAGAGCAGACAAAAAAGAATAAAGATAAATGTAATTAAAACAAAAATTGTGTTTTCTGAATTATATAATCTCTCATCTTTAGGTACTGAGGCTGAAACAGCGGAATTCATGGCAGTCTGCATAGAGACCGTGCAGAAATACCCACTGCACGACTACCGCACACCGGTGTTTATATTCGAGAGACTTTGTTCCATCATCTACCCGGAGGAGAACGATGTCGGGGAGTTCTTCCTTACGCTCGAGAAGGACCCGCAACAAGAAGACTTCTTACAGGTAAGAATTTTTAAATAAAAGCTACGTGCTATATTCACTCCGATTTTTAATCTCTTAGTTTCTCTCCATTTGTATACCCCATTTCTCCACTAATTTATCTCTCCACCACTATTTCCAATATTCCTATTTTTCCACTGACGCCCCATCTCCCCTCTATATCTTCATTTCCCTTTCTATTTTCCTCTCTTCCCCCTCTACCCCTCTTACCGCCCCTTTCAAGCAGGAAGAGCCCGCTCTCTTTCCCCCTTTCCCTATCTATCAAAGAGAAAAAATGAACTAACTGTTCAAGTTTGACTTTGTCTCTTAAAGAACTCAAATTACAACTTTAATAGGAATACTCAGTTATTACCAAAAAGAGTGATTAAAAACGATCGCAATATTATATAATTTTATTTTTTTCTCCAGGGTCGTATGTTAGGCAACCCATACTCCTCTCTAGAGCCGGGTATGGGTCCTCTCATGCGTGATGTGAAGAACAAGATATGTACCGACTGCGAACTGGTCGCTTTGCTTGAAGACGACAACGGCATGGAACTACTCGTCTGCAATAAGATCATGTCGCTTGACCTGCCTGTCAAGGAAGTTTATAAAAAGGTTGGGTATTTTTTTGATAGGTTTATGTACCGAAAGTAGTGTTTAAAACTATTTAGATGCTCGAGGATGGTGAAGAAATAAGGTCCTCATATTGACCATATTGATAATCATATCCTTCACCCCATATCGATTTCTTCATGCTTTGAACACGTCCAACACTTGTTCCTAATATCGATTATATTGATTGAAGTACTTCGATTCGATACCTAGATTGAGTTTCGTATTTGAAAATATAGGGACATACTATATACTTTTTTGCAAAATGTTAACTTGATATTATTTGTATCTAAGGTATGGTGCACATCTGGTGAAGGTGTAGACGCGATGCGAGTAGTGTACCGTATGAGAGGATTGCTCGGGGACGCCACGGAGGAGTTTGTGGAGCGACTCACTCAGGCCAATGCTGAAGCAGTCGACGATGAGCAACTGTATAGGATGGCTAATGTGCTTGCTGACTGTGGTAAGATATTGTTTCTATGAAAAATATTATAGTAAAAGTATAAGACCATTTTATTATATAGAGTCTATAGTTTGAACGCAACGAGAGTTATCGTAGGACGTTTAGGGCTCCATCAGTACAACTATTTTTGTTAGTATGTTCAGTGCTTTTAGCCGGTCACTTTGGCGCTTGTCTACCGAGAGAGTAGAAAACTAAATGTATGGGGATGGCACTGACAAGTGTCAAAATTTACGTCAAATCCATATAATTTAGTTTTCTACTCTACATGTAGACAAGCCCTAAATTGTATTTGGATACAGCTGCAGGAGTCAAGTGTCCACATGAAGGAGTCAGCAAATCAATATACCAGTCCACAATAGAGACGACGACGATGATGATGATAATGATGTGTACAACTCCAATTATGAATTCCTTCGTAGGTGGTATCGAAGTGATGCTGCAGCGCCTGGCGGCCATCCAGCGCGTGGGCGCGGCGCGCGGGCTGGTGTCGACGCTGCTGCGGCTGGTGTCGCTGTGCACGCGCGTGCGGCGCTGCGTGCGCGTGCTGACGCGCGCAGACACGCGCGCGCTGCCCGTGCTGCTGCACGCGCTGCACCTCGCCGCCATCGAGGAGAAGGACATGGCGCGCGCGCAGCTTGTGTACCAACTGCTAGAGGTCAGCCATACTTATCGAACTGTAATGTCTGTGTTATATGTGATATTGTTGATCCTGGGTCATAAGATACAAAGGAGACTTTGAATTTAAAATGTTTGTAATGAAAGAGTTTACTGTGATTCTAATTTTAATGATATTTTTCTTCCTTCTTTTGCTAATGTAAACCTATAGGTAAGTTAACATTTAATAGCCAAAACGCAATAATAGAAGTAGCCGTAGTTTTCACAAGGTCTAGTCATTTCGTTGTACGTTATTTTAAACTCAAAGACAATTATCCCTTTAAACTCATATTTTGCATAAAGATGAACTACTATGTAAATGATGTAATTAAAGAAGTTTTATAATATTATGTGACCCAAAGAATGCTTGGCTTTATTATGAAACAGGCTACAATTTCAGTAACTAACAGTACTTGTTTATATATAGATAATGGAGCGCATCCTATCAGTCGCTGCAAGCGAGAGCCTCGAGTCCTTCCTACAGTTCTCACTCACTTTCGGAGGACCGGAGTACGTGCAGGCACTACTCAACTGCACCGAGTGTCCAGGTATGTTGGAATAATCACAAATGTTATCGCTTTTTAGGTTTCCCAAATAAACGAATTTAGTACAAAAATAGCTTTTCAAAATATTTTATGTAAATTTTGAACTTAAGTTAAAGAATATTGCGCATTAAGCGCAACAATGCGCAACTTATTGCGCAAAATTGATCAATGCGCAACTTATTGCGCAAAATTAATCAATGCGCAAGAATAAAATTATAGTATCCAAGCCTTGATAAAATATGTTACCATTGACAACGCTTTCGATCCAAAATTCACCTTATGGCACACACATAAAATACTTGACAACGCTTTCGATCCAAAACTCACCTTATGGCACACACATAAAATACATTTCTCTTCACACAGGAATCCGTAGCAACTCAGTGGCACTAGGCCATTTGACCCGCGTGCTAGCCGCGCTAGTGTACGGCAATGATCTCAAGATGGCGATGTTAGTGGACCATTTCAAGCCAGTATTAGACTTCGATCGCCTGGACTCCGAACAATGGACTGAGGAGGAGTTCCGTATGGAACTGTTCTGTGTGTTCTGCGCTAATATCGAGAGGAACTCCATTGGTGGAACGTTGAAGGATTATCTGATCTCGCTTGGAGTGGTTCGGGATGCGCTTGAGTATATTGTGGTGAGTAGTTGTAATTTAAGTTATAACCTGTTTTACAGCCAAATGTAAAAATGTAAACAATAATAGTATGTAATATTTACGTCACTTTTGATTATAAAACGTTCACAAAAGTGACGTCACACGATTTTTCACATTATGAAACAAAGTATTTGTTTCCGTTAGAAAATAAAAAATATGTTACTAATGTTTTAAAATAATGTACATTAAAATGAAAATGAGTCATCTACCCCATGCTATGTACGATGTGCATGTACCATTCCCGTGTCCAGAAACACGCGCCGTGTGTGAAGCCGACGTTGGTGTGCACGGACTCTGACGAGCTTAAGGAGTTCATCAGTCGTCCCGCACTCAAGTACATACTGCGCTTCCTCACGGGACTCGCCGCCGACCACGAACCTACGCAGGTAACTCATATTTATACTGTTTAATTTTTTTATGATTTATTTCGCTTTTTCTTAGTTATATTAATGATTTTGTAGAGGTTAGTGATGGTACTTCTAGTTGATATTAATCAAAACTATAGTTTGGGCTGGAATCAAAAAATACTTTCATTGATTCCATTTACATTTTTGTACTATTGTTAGTTTGAGCACAGTTGTGACGTTTTTTTAAATCAAAATACTTATTTGTATTTGACGTAAGATTTAAGTTTGTAATGAAATTAAAATAATTATTAAATTATAATTATTAGGTAGTAAAATTACATATGTTAAATAAAATATCCGAAACTATTTGAGTATTCTCGAATAATAAGACCTTGCACGCACGATAATCCAGTGATTATCGTCGTGCGTGCAAGATGTCGTTGTACAGTTACGAAAACGTAATACTTAAAAGTTTAAGTATTTCGTAATATAAACTCGCGTAGATTTTTAATATATACTAATAAATAAAAATAAACATCCAAATCAACACACAATCCTCTTTGTAGATGCTGGTATGCGAGAAAGTGATCCCGATAGTGCACCGACTGGAGCAGGTGTCGTCGGGCGAGCACGTGGGGTCGCTGGCTGAGAACTTGCTGGAGGCGCTGCGCTCGCAGCCGCAGTGCGCCGCCAAGGTGCAGCAAGTCAGGGACTTTACTAGACAGGTTCGTTACATGTTCAGTTCAATTACACATGTTTTGGGATTCAATTCTTTTTGTCTGCATGATATTGATTTCGGCCGCACTACGATAGTTACACCCCGCTGCAGTTTTTAAACTGTATAGTATTAAACTCTATGAAACTGTAAATGCGGGCGCGTATCTTCGGTTTCTTGTTTTACAAAACTATGTGATAAAAAGCTGACACAGTTCTGCTTTAGTGCCGCCGGGACCTTACTGGGTTTAAATGCTGGTACCTAAAATATTTGTACTTTTTTTGTTGTTTAAAGCGTAAAACAAAAACCTTATAATATTATGAGTTACTAATAAACAAGGATTTATACCAGTATGCGTGAATCTCATACTTATTCGTCGTTTGAGGATTCAAATGTTCCTTTTTCATCCCAAATTGCAATCAACCAATATTACTTAAATACAATCAACCAAACTAAAATAACATTTAACCTGAATAGGAAAAGAAACGCCTAGCGATGGCAGTCCGCGAGCGTCAACTAGGCGCGCTGGGCATGCGCAGCAACGAGCGCGGCCAGGTGACGGCGCAGTGCTCGCTCACGCAGCAGGTCGCTGACCTCGCCGAGGAGAACGGGGCCGTCTGCTGTATCTGCAGGGAGGGGTACAAGTACCAACCCACCAAGGTACACTATATCATTTTATATTATAACTTTCGTGAAACATTCTAAATTAATTATTATGTTTTCGGCTTACTCATGTAATTGTTTGGCGAGGAACTCGACTAGTTTCAAGCCATTTTCGAGGCTCATATTCATGAGCAGCATTCTGCGTTACACGATTATATTATTTCATTGGATTATTTGTAATATACTTTAAACTCTCTTTTTTTACTGATACTTCATTATAGTTAGTTATTCATTGCCTCAGACGGACGTATCTTCAAGATTTTGTATTTTGATTTCACTCATACATACTCATGTGTTCGAAATACATTGAAGCGAGCAATAAAATTATTGACATTATAAATTCAACCTTAACTGCACACAGCGTAAGGCTTGCATTGTTGTATTATGCTGTGGAGATAAGGTTCGATTTGTTAAGTTCGTAATTGAATTTACGCCTCGACGCTTTATATAGTTTGTGTACATCACCATCATCTTAACATCACGCCTTTTATCCCCGAAGGGGTAGGCAGAGGTGGACATTATGCCACTGTACAATGTAACACCCACTTTTCACTATTTATGTTATGAGTCCCATGTAATAGGGGGTGAGCCTATTGCCATATACCGGGCACAATTCCAGACTCCATGCTACTACTGAGATTTTTTAAAAACCCCAGTAGTACTTTGCCCGACCCGGGAATCGAACCCGAGACCCCTTGCCCGGCAGTCGCGCTTGCGACCACTCGGCCAACGAGGCAGTCGTTAACTAAAATAAACCTATCCGTTAAATTTGTTCGTGCAAATTTCTTTCAGTTAACACTGACTGATATGCAAGAGGAAGAAACACCAGGTTTCTTGTAGTAAAAAAGACTTTGGTTTTCTCGTAGATAATTATTATTTCAGTAGAAAACTTAAATAATTTTAATCTTAATATTCAACCACATAATATGTATGTCGTACCCGCTACAGGTGCTCGGTATCTACACGTTCACGAAGCGTTGTCCGGTGGAGGAGTACGAGGTGCGCGCGCGCAAGACGCTGGGCTACACCACGGTGTCGCACTACAACATCGTACACGTCGAGTGCCACATGGCCGCCGTGAGACTCGCGCGGGCCAGGTGCGGACTCTCATATTTATTAACAAATACACCTAACTATATTCATTTTTTTATTAGAATCATGGAAGCGTTGGATAGGGAAGGAGTTAACATCAATTTATATAATTTTTTTCTCAAGCATTTGCTTTATATTAGGTAAAGTCTAGTTAAGACTTACCAAGCACAGTCACATCGTTCAGAAATAATAATATAATACCTACTTATTAAGAATGCTCAGTTCTTAACCCTTTGAGTACCGTCATTATAGACACAATTAAAGAACAATAGGTTGCGGTCACCGGTGTCCTCGCAGTGTTTGACAATTTAAATGACAATATTTTCCCTCGTACAGAGACGAGTGGGAGAGCGCCGCCCTGCAGAATGCATCGACCCGCTGCAACGGCCTGCTCCCCCTGTGGGGGCCGCATGTACCCGAGCCGGCCTTCGCTAGCTGTCTCGCACGACACACCACTTACTTACAGGTATATATCATTCAAACATGATTATTGGCTATGTTCAATGTTATTAAACTAGATTTTATGAACGCTGTTGTAATTTGTGTAAATGAAAATGCAGTCAGTATACAAATGCGCATCGCCGCTGTCGGACTGGATACGGAGGTATAGTAGCAGTGCCTATTTGTATTGCGCAAAATTGCGCTATCTTTTCATATAAATGTTGTAATTTATACCTTATTACAACGTAAAAACTTTTATTTGTTAGTTGTTTTATCATGGAATTGATATTAAAACTCACTGTCCACCCAGGAATGCACGGGTCACCGCGACATAGGCCACACGTGCACGCTGCACGACCTGAAGCTATTGCTGCTCCGCTTCGCGCGCGGCCGGACCTTCCACGACGACACCGGCGGCGGCGGCCCACTGTCCAACATGCAACTAGTGCCCGCGCTTATACACATGGCGCTATATGTCATCAATACGTAAGTTGATATATTTCATTTTACCCAGGTACTAACTAGACAGCACACGAGCATGACTTGCTGCAACAAGAAATATGAGGGCATAACTACGATCATAGTTACCAAATCATTATCATCGGGGTTTAATGAATTAAAACAACGCTGACACGAGAGGTATATTTATATTAATCTACAACGAATAATGTATTGCACCAGTCATTTGCGTTATTTTGCATCCATTTTGCGCAACACTGCGCAAAATAGAATAGCGTATAAATGAGCTAAGTAGCGCATCCACTTTGCGCAAATTAGCGCATTGTCTGTGACATATGTATAGTAACGTGCCGTACGTCCCCAGGAGCCGCGTGTCTGCCCGCGAGGTGTCCGCGCTGGAGGCGGCGCTGGGCTGGGCGCCGGCGCGCCTGCTGGAGTCCGCGCACGACGCGGAGGGCCCGCTCTACTTCCTCACACTCATGCTCATGCTCTACCCACATGCTAAGTAAGATAGATACAATTTACTAATTAAAATCTATTTAATAATGTTTAACGGCTTACTCACGTCTTGTTTGGCGATATAACTAAGCAGTAATGTACGATACGACGCGTATTGCTCATGAATATGAACCAATAGCGTGGGTCGAAATTAGGTGAGTTGTCTCTCCCAATGGTTCGTGAGACACATTTAATTAATTGATTTGACACTTTTATGTCTGCCGAAAGTTATAATAAATACAGTCAATTTGAGATTGTTAAACAAGTTGTAAGTTTAAAATTTAAAGCAAGCGATTCTCAATCAGAGTACTTTTTTGTGACTGACCTAGTCATCTCAGCTTGTCAATCTGCAAAACCAACCGAACAAAATATTGTAAGTAAGATGTTATAAGTGAGAACCTGCGTGTCCGTGTAGATGGCGGTCGGTGAAGGTGGAGATGTTGAAGCGCCTGCTAGTGATCGGCCACGTGCGCGCGCTGTCCCCGGCCGGGCCCGCCCTGCGCGCGCTGCCGCCCGACCAGCGCGCGCTCCGCCAGTGGCAGGACTACAAACCTTACGCGCTCTTTGTCGCCATCATCGATCAACTGTATACTGTCATGTTCAAGGTATGCACTACTTTTAATGCCTTGTACTGTTTTGGTAAAACTGTCCAGCAACAGTCAAGAAAAACAGAATGTCTGACAAAAAAATAAGGGTTTGCAATTGCGCATGTCAAATGCAACCACATTTTGCAATGCATTTTTGCCAATTAAGTTATGAGTCTGTGTTTTCAGTCGACTTTAGACTTACGATAAGTCGATAACAATAAATAAACTGTTTTAAAAATCATCATAAGAAGTAAAATTTGTAACACACCTTTTCTTTAACAGAACGTAACCGCGACTACGGTAGACCAGTGGCCAGTGAAACTCGCCGAGTACATCCGACACAATGACGAGGCGAATGGCAAGGCGGCCGAGCGTATAGTGACGACACTGACGGATGAACTGCTGCCGTGCGCTTCGTTCGCGGAGTTCTGTGACGCGGCCGGCTTCTTGGAGGACATCCCAGAGCCCGACGCCTTCCTACAGACACTCATAGACGAGCAACCTTGAGAGTGGCCCGCGCCACCGCACTGCCTTGGTTACAACGGGTGCATGGCCATCTAACGAAAAATTTAACATTCTATAGTCCCCTAGAAAATAGCTTGTGTACTGCACATATTACTCAATGTATGCCGTAGTTTTAACGCTGTTCGTATCTCTCAAGATTGTATTCTTTGATAAATAGTGTCGTGAGATGGCACATGAAATAGTTCAGTCAACAAGGCCGTCGCATCCCTTCACTGTCGGCTCGAGGCTTCTCTTATTATCACATAATTAATCTAAAACTATGACACATGACTATGCTTCTAGTGTTCTAGTATCCTTTCTTCTTCCTGTCCTCTGCTATTACTCTGGTATTTAAATAATGTTAAATTATTCTGTATTGTATTTAAAATGTTCGTGCTTCTATTGTAATTAAAGTTTTTGGTTAACTATAATAAATTAGAATCTGCTTCAATTTTGAGTTTTATTTGATACTATCTTCTGCCAGCGGTTACGCCCGCGTTTCCATGGATTAAAAAGTCTATCCCTGTTTCACAACTGGATCCCTTCAGCCGTTTAACGTGAAGGAGTAACAAACATACAAACTTTCGCATTTATAATTTTAGAAGGATGGCGCTAAAAATTAGTTCAACACAAAAATCCCATATAGGTAATCAAAGTACTACTGCGAAGTAAAAATATATAGCGAAAAATAAAATATTTAGTTTGTTGATCAAAGTTGACCACAAACCACAATTAGTGACAAGAGCCTTAAAATGTTGGAAATCTGATAACCTCATCAAGAAACAACATAAAGCTAGTTTTACTGAAAAATTCGCGGCCGGCGAAGTAAGACGGTAAAAGGCACAGAAAAGAGGAATACTAAAACCCGATCCATGCTAGTCCCAAAGAGTATAGTAAGTATAGAGGAAGCTAGTGTACTTTCTGTCCAAAATTCGGAAAATTAAAATCCAATAGTGTTGTATCGCCGAATAACCTGCCCCACGAACTCGACGAACCAAAACCTAGACCCGAGTCGTGTCTAGTGCCACCGTACCGTACCCAGTAACGCCTATTACATAGAACGAATAAGCGGCGAACTAAGCATACATCAGGCTTGATGGAATATTTTTTCTATAATAATTGGCTTACTGACTGAACTGTAGGTACTAGGTTCAAGCCATGCTATGATGTAAGAGGCTCATATTTACTCTACTAATACTACTTATAGCAGCGCGATATAAGAATGATGTGTCTCACGCAAGTCATAACATTTTTTCATGTTTTTGTAAAATAATCTGAACATGGGATCTAAAGATGGCCGCCAGCTAGGCTACAACAACATCTTATGTCACGAGCACGAATTCTGAAGTATGTAGGTTAGTGCAGTGTACCTGTGTACCTGCCCGCCTGTCTCACGCCATGCGCTATGACAAAGCTCATCGCCCCGCCCTTGACCCCGCGCCACATTTTTAAGTTTAACTGCGACGGCACATAGCGATCACAGTCACGACACTTGCGAAACTAATTGAAGATTAGTTCATATTGTGAGATAATTGTGTTATAACGAAAATTCTATCATGAATCATGATCCACATTAAAACGGTCAAGTACGCAATGTGTCAACTTCAGGTCAAAGTCACATGTTACGGAGCTTCTACGCTCATTTGCGCTCACTAAGTACCGATGTAAATGATGTTTACAAATACGTGAACTTTACGAAATAAAGCTTAGATACCTAATAGACCTTTTCAGACTAAAAGTAACGTCAGTCTTTTATTCGCTCTAGGACCTGGGATTACTAGAGCAGAACCGAATTGCGTACTGTCAAATATCGGAAACATATAATACCTATTTATCTATACCCTATAATGAGAAAGGAGCCATTTGGAGCAATAGTTAATATAGAGTAAAAGTTGTAGGACCCAAGATGAAGAAGAAGTTATACCAGTTCGAAGATTCATCATTTTTATACATTTATTGCTTTCTAAGTGCTAGGAAATGCAAAATAAAGATCGATATTGGTAAAAAATAACCTGAGGCAAATGTGATGATAATGCGAAAAATTTTCGCAATCGTCTTTTTTTTTGTTTTATTATCTTCAACTGTGGAAGAAGATTGAGAGACGGCACTTTCAGAAATGACCCAAAATATGATCTCTTTTTCCGGCTCTAACTAGCTGTGGCTGTGACCCGTGCTATCCCACCAAAACCGCGGTTTTAGCCACGGGACCTAGTGTATCAACATCTACATTATACACACTTAGTGTACAATGAGAAATGTAAATGCACCATAATCTTAATTAGGTACATTTGTAGCAGTTCGGCAATAATGCACAACACAATGTACCTAAGTTCATTAAACTTGCATTATGCTGTTGACAGCCTAATAACATTTAGGTAATTAGTTCGCACTTTATGTGATAATGGCTTGCACTCGCCGAGAGTGCAGTCATTACGATTGCAAATGAAGTCTTAAAAGCGTTAGTTAGAAGGGGCTAAGTAAGCTTAGTGTTAATTTTAATTTATTTGTGGTATTTAGTATGTAAAGGTTAATTTAATTCTGATGTTTTAGGTATGTTGAGAACTGATATTTTATGAACAATGTAGGCTATAAATTGCTTTGTAGGTACCGTTCGTTTTCGTTAAGTCTACCTAAGAATTTCTATGAACTCATTTTTTAATCATATACTTAGTACTTACTCAGGGGCGGATCTACCTAAGGGCTTTTTGGGCCTAAGCCCAGGACCCCGGGGATACAGAGGACCCCCAGAAAATGTCAGATGTCATGTCATTATTTATAACATTACTTGTATAAAAAATAATGAAAACTCTATTTTACTAACCAAGCTATTTCGTGAGAAAAAAAAAATGCTCTTTCGTTTGATTTCCATAGTAGAGATAGTTGTAAAAAAGTAGTTTATATTATACAGTCATCAAGATTAAGAGTAAGTAATATAAGATCGATCTATCGTCAGGAAGAGTGTTTTCAATTAATAAAGACCCAAACAAACGGTAGAAGCTAAATAAACCCGTTCCATGTATTAGTTTATTACCAAATCGATACACATTAAAAAATAACGTTGCCTATCACCAGCTGCGAAGCGAAGGGCTCTTTCTCCAGGCTTTTTTTTTATAGTCGACGTCTGTGGCCACTCATGTCAGTAAGCGATGATGTGACCTACGATGGAGCACTCCTGCTCGTAAGCAACCTATGCACTCGAATCTTGAAGACACCTAGGTTCCCTTTGAGGAACACAGGTTTAGGCAACGAATTTCACTCTTTAGCGTTACCCACCATGTAGTGGCCATGGGCGTAGCCAGCTTTGGACTCAGGGTGGGGCAGCAGTCAACCTATCCCCCGGGGGAGGGCGGTGGCCATCCGATTTTTTGTACCTTGAGCCGTTAATCTCAAACTTGTTAATCTCTTAATTTGAGAGGTTTATATTTTCAGGTACAGAAAATAAACAATCACACACAGGACAGATTTTATAGTTTTATTTATGAATACTCGGTGTTTATAAATTAAAGTTATAACTAAGTATATATATGAGTAATATTACTTCAAGAGAAGACGGCGTGTGTTCTGGCAGAACCTGTTGAGCACTTCTTCTAAAAATTTATTTTTCGATTCTGAGACCCTTGTTCTGTGCACACTTAGCATACACAGGCCGCTTAAACAATTTTCGCTCATGGTTGAAGCCACGTTGAAGTGTCGTGGTGGCTCGGAGGTTTAAGACGCCTGCTTCTCATGCATGAGGGTGCGGGTTCGAAACCTACCAACGGCAAGTACCAATGTGACTTTTTCCGAGTTATATGTACTTTCTAAGAATATTTAGACACCACTGACAAACGGTGAAGGAAAACATCGTGAGGAAACCTGGGCTTATAATTTCTAATTATAAGTTTGAAATCGCCAACCCGCATTGAGCAAGCGTGGTGATTAATGCTCTAACCTTCTCCGTGTGAGAAGAGGCTTTGCTCAGCAGTGGGCATTTATAGGCTGTTGATGATGATGAAGCCACGTTTTGACCCACCGTAATGTGCTAAACGATCGTTCTATTGTACAGGTCGTACAGGGCTGGGCAAGTAATATAGCGAGCGCGGTTTTTACACTTGGATAAATTTGTTTTTTCCAAATTTTGATCACATCTACCAGTTCCATCTCCTTCAATGCATTAATGTCTTTTTATATTCCCACAAATTATATCGCTTTGGAAAGTATCACTTAATTTACAAAAATTAAAACAAAACACAAGATAGCTACTGGTAACCGCTGAGGAGTTCCCTCGACTGCCTATCGGCTCCATCATCAGATCAGCTCCAGACCTTTATCAGATTGTAGTGGTTTTAAATACTTAAAGAAAAAAATTAACAAATGCACTAGTCGCCCCTATAATTTTTAAAAGTTCCCCTCGGTTTCCCTGGGATTCAATCATCAGATCCTGACTTCATGACAATGGGACCAAATGACAAACCTACCCTTTCAATAAAAAAAAGAATTTTTGAAATCGGTCCAGGCGTCTTCGAGAAATCGAGTAACAAACATAAAAAAAAATTACAGTCGAATTGAGGACATAACAAGCAAACAATACAAATCGCGCCACGAGCCATAGAAGATTTTAGTCTGCGTTTCGCAGGGTGCGGGCGGGAATGAGTGACCGCACGGTGATGGACGGCTCGGCTCACTACGCCACAAGGCGGGACGCGTGAGGCAGCGAAGCGCTGCCTCCTCGCAAACCAGCCATCGCGAAGAACACACCGGACGTCGGGGATCGCGGGACGATATCCGGCCACCGTAAGCGCGGGCCTGCAGGCGGTGAGCACGGGTGGCTCCCCGTCCGACCAGAATCAGACCCGAGCGTACGGCGCCGAGCGTTCCGCGCGCGCCTCAAAGAGCCATCAGACCACCACAGATGGGGCCCAACAAGGTCGATGCCGATTCGGAGTCGCGGAGCCTAACGAGTAACCGGGGCTCCGGCTCGACGTGCAGGAGAAGGAACGGGGTGGTTTTTAGTCAGTAAGAGTCTGAAGAGTCTGACACTCCCTCCCGCCTCCCCCATGCGGGAGCAGTCATTCGATGATTTTCCACCCTTAAAAAAAAACGCCACATAGTACCTATTTTTTTAGGGAATACGGCTCGCTTTCAAATGACGCGCGCACCGCGCACGTTCGGGAACTCGAGCGTGCATTTTGTTTTGATCGCGCTCTTTTCAAAGTCGACAATTTTTTTTGTGCAATAACTTACGGATAGTATGATTGTTGATGTTGATAGTTAGAGTTAGTAAAAAAAACATTGTTTATTCAGACACCTTATGGGCCAGAGCCAGGGCCCAGGGTGGGGCAAGTGCCCCAACTTGCCCCAGTGTGGCTACGCCACTACTAGTGGCGCTTTACCCATTGTCTTGTGGAACGATGATGGAAGGATTAGGGGGAAGCTAAGCTGTCTAATTCCCCTGCACACTCACCAAAATTAATTAGGCGAAATATCGAAAGGCTTAAGCAGGTCGTCTAAATGCAGCAAAAAGAGTGTTGCAAAGTACTGACCTCTGAGGAACTCCGACGTTAATAGCAAATTGGTCGGACGAGTGATCATCGATGACTACTCGAATTGACCGATCTCTCAGGAAGGAAGGTGAAGCAGACAGGTTTGCCTTTTGATGAGATCATCAAAAGAGCCAGCCTTACACCGCCTGGTATCCGTCCATGCCAAGTAAATCGCGTGCTTTTTCGCCTCGAGGCATCTGCAATCGGCATCGAACCATGGACGATTACCACTGAAAGTTGCTACGCCTGAGAATAGAATGCTGCATTTCATGCCTTGATGCAACACCCCCGTTACAGCATCTATACAAGCTGACGGGTCATCAGAAGTGAAAAAATAGGCCGCAAAAAGATTGCATCCCATCCCGATCTGTTGATATGTATCGCAACATCCGCTGAGGTGCTCTGGGACTTTAACCCTAGCAAGAAATGTGTGGAGAGAGATTTTAACAGACTGTGATCAAAGATACCTAGACGTGACAAGACAGACACCGAGTAGCGGTCTGGATCAGTTGTCAGCAGAAGGTTTAAGCACTTAGCTATGAGTGTATCAACATGTGGCCTCATGGATCAGCTCAGCACAAATTTACGCATCTCCCTTGCAGCATAGTCAGTGCACTGGTATGGGAACAACCACTCCTGGTGATGAGCATTAAAGTTCCCTACTGAAACCAACTGGGCCGAATTTGGCGATGTGGTTCGGTTGCCGCCTCACCACGGTGCGCTTTACCAATTGCGCTAACCCGGTCGATTCCAAATCTTCTGATTCTTGGGTAACAGAGTAAAAATCGCTGGTAGTGGACTACCTATAAAATGGGCCCCTGAGTAGAATTAGCCCAGGGCCCCACAAAGTCACGATCCGCCCCTGTACGTAAGTACTTAATGTTACTGTTGTTTATTATTTTCTAATAGCTATTATTTTTCGATAATTTTCAGGGATGATTCGGATCAGATAATGATAATTCGGATAAGACAGTTTTATGGTTTGAATTATTTTATAATATGGGGTAGTGAGTTAGGTACTTTTAAGCCTTTTACTGCCGACAGAAAACTGCTGAATGCAAATCCTCCGCTCACCTGTGACCTACGCGGCGGTTAACGTGTTAAAGTAGGATTTTTCTCAACAGTGTGAGGATTGATGTTTAATACAATGAGTCAAATAACAACACAAGAATATAATGATGACATTTATTAAAAAAAAAATTATTTCGTGTGAGAAATTTCGATGTGAATACCCACTAGTGTTACATTAAACTCACAATATTTATATTTATAATTAATCACATAACTAGCACAGGCACACGAGTATGGACGCGCTATAACGTCCACTTAAACATACCTACTTTATTCACATAATATAAATAATCTTAATTCATATAAACTTTATTTGTATATCTATAACTTAAATTATATATCTTACTCCGACATAACGGTTTCGAATCGTAGTAGTTTTTTTTTCATATTTTTCGTAAAACAATAAACTAATATTTTGTAATTAAAACCTTTGGATTTCTCGTCGAGCATAGTGACAGACTAATAATATAGTAAACAAGTATAAGCCCATTGACAAAGTCCTTAAACAATTTGGTCCAACATTTGAACGGGTTATATCAATAAGCTAATACTAGCCTTGCGCGTACTACCACCGGAATATTATCACCAATATTAAATTCCAATACCCAATTCCATTTTTAAGGTTATTTATAGGTACCTACATAGCTTTACATACATTTCTGACAACATATTGTACTATAATTTTCAATTTTTATAATAAATTGATGACAATTTAGACTCTTATTTGGCAAATTAGTTAAGAATTGTTGTGTAGTGTACGCGCAAGGTGGAGTTAGATTAAGGCACGATGTATCGCCGGCGTGGTTCGCAGACGGTGTGTAACGCAGTCATCTAGAAGTCGTAGGAGCCGCTGTCGCCTGCCTTGCCGATGCGGAAGATGAATTTGTACACGACACCAGCGACAATACCGCCAACGATGGGGCCCACCCAGTATACCTGTAGACAAAATGATACAATTATCATTGACATCTTCTTTAATATATCTGTGGACATAATACATAAGACTACGTGGGGTAAATTCTTTAGTTACTAAAAGAGGGAGTATGGTGTGTCTGCTATCTGTAGGTCCTATATGTAGCTATAGACTACAAAAATACTTTAGTTTTTTAAGGGCGGAAAATCATCGAATGACTGCTCCCGCCTGGGTGAGGCGGGAGGGAGTGTCAGACTCTTACTGACTTAAAACCACCCCGTTCCTTTTCCTGCACGTCGAGCCGGAACCCCGTTAGCCCGTTAGGTTCTCAGCGACAAAAATACTTTTAGTTAGAATCTGTAAAACGGTTATAATATAACGCGGATAGCCTGCCTAATAAGTAAACTTTTTGAGCTTTTGTGTAGGTAGATAGAGGATCTATGACAGCAACCCGTAAGAAATTCTAATTACAGAAACTTCAACCTCTGCGTCAATATGCCTTAATTAATAAGCATTTAAACCATTAGACATTTAAAACATTCGGTAGTTTTACGGACTGTTTAGTCGAGTTTAAAAAACAACAAAGAACATCGAAGTTTCTCTCCTCGCATGACTGATGAGGTCAGACTTTCTTCTATTCGGTGCTCGTTTATTTTTATTGGGTGCTAGTAATTTTTATTAATGTATCGACAATGTACAGGTTTTTATTTAACAGTCCATCTCTATTGATTTATTACACACATTGTGGGTTGCCATAGATGTCAGTTTTTCAAATCGGTATTACCGTATAAGTTCATTAATGACGCCTAAAAGTGGTGGTCCAGGAATAATGAGAATATTCCTGGACCACCACTCATAAAAAAAGACTTATAAAATAAATAGACTTCTTTTTTAAGTGGGGAAAATCATCGAATGACTGCTCCCGCCTGGGTGAGGCGGGAGGGAGTGTCAGACTCTTACTGACTAAAAACCACCTCGGTCCTTCTCCTGCACGTCGAGCCGGAGCCCCGGTTACCCGTTAGGTTCTCCGCGACAAAATAAATTGACTTGACTACAGCTTGTTGAATCTATTAACGTCTAAATCTGATAGAAATGTGAAGAATTTCATTAACCTAGAATCTCTTGACATTCGTTTCCTAGTAAGATGGCCTACAGCGGCTAACTTTAATTCACAAGTTATTTACGTACATAGTAACAAGTTTCAAAGTCATTGTCACGCAAGTTAGCGTCACTTATACTACAACCGTGAACGAGTTAATTTGTATTACATAAATGTAGGAAGGGCAACGTAAAATATTACATAGCGAGTGTCAAGTCCGCTATTCTTTCAAATTGTTAATTTAATAAGGGGTAAGTTCGCGTCTACCGTACTGAAGCTCATCACCAATTCGGAGCCCATTATACGAATCGCCATGAATGTGAGATACTTAAAACGTGAAAAGCTCAAACAGATGTGTCCTAAATATTACTTATATGGTGATAGTTTTCTTATTTTCGGATTTTTTTAAAAGGCGTTGTGTTGTGTAGCGTGGACGCCAACCCCTGGGTGGACGCGTACAGGCGAATTCAACTTATGTAAAAGATTTCTTTTGTATCGTGACAACACTAATTGAGATATATCTAAACGCGTAAACATTAACTAGTTCCAAGTAAAGGAAATAGGCACTTATTTTAAATGAAACGAATGTGGTTATACAGTAGCCAGTGACAATCAAAACAATTTCGATTTCCCGGTACTAAACACTTATGAAATCATCTTATAACATATATTATAGCAGTACCCATTCTATAATGTCCACGTTATGTTTCTGATTCAAGTGTTCATATTATTATATGTCAGCCATCACTCACAGCTGATGGGCCCTCACTTCCTCACGTTAGGTAACCATAGCAACGTATATTTTGTTTATACCATTATATTGCTGCTATAGATAGAATCGTACGCATGTAAGGAAATTATATCTAAGTACAATGTTCACGCTTACTTTCGCTTGTGAGAAGTGTAGCGTAAAATATCATGGTGTTAAATAAGTACAGGGTATTATATAACATCGCGCTTAATGTTTTTCAAAGGGATAGATAGAGGTGTTTTAAGTAGATATAATAAACCACCCTAAGTTCAACAATTAACTAAGCTATTCTCACTATGTTGATGTATTAAAACGGCCATACCTATTTTATCGTCGTGATCTCATGATAAGTTCGTTTTCACATCTATAGATACCTACCTACGTCTTATATCTAAGAATATATCTGTGAGCTACGCATAGGACAATATAACATTCATTGAGAAATACTTAGTAGGTAATTGTCAAAGAAAATATGACATTTTGAATCAGCCAAAATATAGATAGGTACCTACTAAGAATTACATAAGAAGAGTTTGTTTGACTTGAAACTAGTCGGGTTATCCCGTAGTTAAGAGAGTTAGCCGTAAAAAGTATTTGATTTTACTTATATGTAGTTTGTATTTTATTAATTCTAACCACAATTAATTGAAATATCGATATAATGACACTAAATGTTAATTAGAAAACGGTTCAATTGTAATCTTGTAATCTTATGATGCATTAAATGCATACGTTTACAACCGTGATAATAGTGCTAAACGTTATGGTATTTTAATTTGTACGCAATAAATATTATACATAAAACTAATTTTAGGTCAATGCTAAGAGATGCATGCGTTATTGATTTGTATAGAGCTATTAAATAAGATTAGATGTTTTCTTAGAAAAAGAAGTTCGTGAGTATGGTTTCTAAGAGTTGTAACTTAACAAGCTTTAAGTTTAGTAGATATTTAGAACTGTTGAGACGACAGTTAACTACATAGTGTAAAATAAGAAATGCCGTTAAAAAATTATCGTTATCAGTTAAAGACATCTTTGAGTCTTAAGATGATCTGTGCATCTACGATTGTCTATTTGCTGTCTATTATTCTAAATTTAAATTGACATGGTTCTAAATTTTAAAAATCATAACCTTCCCGGATATACCTACGATTTAAAAAAGACAAATTCTTTAAGAAAAGTTTAAATATTTACCGACCAGTAAATAAGATCACTTTACTAATAAGATGTTATTTGCTGAATTTACTTTATGTACAATAGTATGTAATTTTCCGGCTAAGCCTTATTTGCAATCGTTGGAAAACAATTTAACTGAACGCCGTGTTAACAATACTGGCCTTGTTGTACTATTTACATATAAAACGGCCTGAACTAATAAGTACTAGCGATAGACATTATATTAGAAGAATTTATATGAATTTAAGGTGTTATCGTTAATTTTAAAATTCCATATAATTTTTTAAAAACGTAGTCATCTAAGTAACGAAAAAAAATACATGACAAAAGATCTGTATTCCAGGAAATACTCCAATCATAGAAGGATGTGGCATGTGGTATAAATATAAAAAAAAACTGGCAAAAAATAATCATATCAAAATCTGACAAAAAAGAAAAAATCATCGAATGACTGTTCCCGCTTGGGTGAGGCAGGAGGGACTGTCAGACTCTTACTGACTAAAAACCACTGCGTTCCTTCTCCTGCACGTCGAGCCGGAGCCCCGGTAACCCGTTAGGTTCTCCGCAACAATAAATGGAGACTATGACTATGATCTACAGTCATATTTATAAGGATTCACATCAAGTTATACATAACAAGAAAAAAATGGAATCATACTGTAACAATCTAACCTAACTTGGAACACAGGCTTGTTCCTAATTCAGGCTTTATTTTATTTATATAGATTTATTTTAGACTTACTTTTAATAAGATTTATTTTGTAATCTAGCTTTTAACACCAAAGAAACGTTTTATTTATTTTATATTTTAGCCTAACACTTAGAAAGAAGAAAGAAAGAAAGAAAAATCATTTATTTGGCAACTTAGGTATTATTTTTTTCAGACGAAATCGATATTTTATTACCTAGGTATTTTTAAATGGAAAATTTCGATTGTTACCCCACCACGAGGTCCGAACTGTGTATTATTTTGTAATTGCATGAATGTTAATGCAACTACATATGTATATTCAAGAGCAAGAAGGTAAAATGGCTAACTATTCAACCATCGAACCAGTCATTAATTACAATTACCTACTAATAAGCAAAGCTAGTTTCTAATTACAACTTTAAACAAACAAATCATCTTGGCCTTAAAATGTACTGACATTTAACTATACAAAACTCTATCAATCATTTATAAACAATAGTTAATTTTAAACCACTAACTAACTAACTAACTAACTGCACTTTCATTTTATCGAAAGCTTCGGAGTTAAAGCTTAACTTATTACCAACTTAGAAAGGTAGACATGTTTAATAAAACTTAATCAAGTTATAAAACGTCTTATAGTCCATGAATCATGTTATAACTTCTATATTGATCGGAAACTGGGGACTCTATAAGCAATTTTGACATTTATTGCATTGATATAAGTATGCTATTAACAAGAAAAGCGATTTTGCAATACCGTTCGTCTGTTTATTGCAGTAATTTATGTCTTATGTAGAATGCAATAAAAGTTAAAATTGGCTGTAATGTAAATAGGATGTGTATGTGTGTGAATAGCACTTTATCGGATGTGAACTTGTTTCGTAGGATGTAGCCGGCGCCTGCGCAGACGAAAGTGTACTCAATAGATACTTATATCATCATTATCTGTAATTCAGTTAGTTGTAAATGTCAAAGAAAGTTTTGGGACTTCCCCAATAGGTAGGTTCTTTCGTTTTCGTCACGTAGTTTCGATTTAAGGATAAAAGACATGGGACCTATTTTTCATGGGAATATAAGAATTAAACGAAGTGTAAACTTACCCAGTGTGAGGTCCAGGCTCCCATGATGAGGGCAGGGCCGAAGGAACGAGCGGGGTTCATGCTGGAGCCGGTGAATGGAATCTGTAGAAAAATGCGTAGCATTAATAAATATAGTAAGTATATAATTATCAATAATAAATGTATAAATACTGATAAATAGGTATCTTTTAAGTGACTTCAAAAAAGGAGGCTCTCAGTTCAACCTGTATATGTTCGTGCGCGATTGGATGATCAGATTTTGATGCGATTTTAGAAAATTGTTTGTTACACTTAGGAGAAGGTTTTCGTATTAATTAACCAAGAAGAACTGAAGTCGTTTTTTTAATGTAAATTATAAAGAATTATTTTCTTCGCAGATAGCCGGATAGGAAAGACTTTTTTGAGCCATATTAAGACATCTCTATATTTGGTACTAGAGAAAACATCCCCCATCTAGGCATCTAGGTACTAGTTATGTCCAAAGGGTGCACTTAATAGTCTTCTACTGAAAATGGCATGTAAAAAGTAAAGCTTAGAATACTAACGCAAGCTGCATGGCAGGCGGTGATGCTGAGACCGATGGCGAGGGGCGCGGATCCCTTGATGTCGTTGCGGCGCGCGTCACACACACCGTGCACAACCATTACTAGCAGGAATGTGATCAACGCTTCGATGAGGACACCCTGCGGACGAAATACAATATTATTTGTTATGCTAATGTCTTCCTTTGTATGGGACAATCAACACGACAAATCATCAAAATCAACAAAATTTTGTACGTACCTATTTGATAGGTTACATTTTGTTAAAAGGTATAATGGGTAAATTATTATGTTTTCGGCTTAATCACGTAGTAATTTGACGAGGAACTCGACTAGTTTCAAGCCATGCTAGAGGCTCATATTCATGAGCAGCATTTCGCGACCCGCGACGCGGCGACTGTCGCGCTGCTACTGCTACATGTACATATATGAGCCTCTAGCATGGCTTGAAACTAGTCGAGTTGCTCGTCAAATTACTACGTGAGTAAGCCGAAAACATAATAATTTATTGAGCATGTCTCATGAAAGTTACAATATAAGGTATAATGGGGTTGGCATATCACAGATAAAAATCCCTTGATAAAAAACAGATTAAAAAAATCTTTTACCTGATAATTTTGTAATATAATGAAATCCCTTAATATCAGTGCTAAGCATAACTTACATTTACTGGTCTCCAAAGTCAACGTAAAAAGAAATCAGACACGAAAATAATTGTCAGTAAAGAAGAAACAATCCCAAACCTAGGAACTTAATTAGTTTTAAAATAAATAGATATCTCATCACTTGAATTAATGAAACAAGATCTCACCTGTCCTTCAGTAACGTTGGGTCCAAGTGTCGTCATACCGAACCCACCGACCTGTGCCTCGGGTATCGCCAACTGCAACACAATTAATTAATTAATTCTTCCAATTTAATTGCCGATTAAACACTCATTTACATAAAAAGCGGCGCCTCTCGATGTCACGATATAATTTAAAACCGTCATAAGAACGAACTACTCGGAAATTTCATTAGATTAAAATAGATAAATAAAACTTAAGTACCTATCTAATGTTGTCGTTGTCAACGGGAACATATGCATTTTTATTGACCATTAAAAGTAACTGTAGTATGCTACGATTGCTTAAAAGTTAGTTTGTCATCTAGTAGACAGGTTAACTGCAACATTCTTGATACGCACTTGACCAGGTTTTCAAAGGTCTTCCATCTGGTTCACCCTTTAACTCCATATCGCGTATTCAGTATGAATCTAGTGCATTTTTATTTACGTTGTTTAAAAATAGCAATATTCTTTATGCATACAATTAAATTGAATGTTTCGATTCTATATCTGTATTCACGAGAAAATACTAGCATAAGAAAATGTAATGAAAATATACATAATTACTTCAACTGCTAATTAAAAGTCGTGTAAGTCGTGATCATCCTTGCTTGCTCATTAGAGTGAGTGTCAGTGAAATGTCACAGGAAGGCCGTTATAGTGTGAACGGATTTAACCACTTACATAAGTAATAAACTATATTGAGGTTTTTTAAAACTCAGTAGTACTTTGCCCGACCCGGGAATCGAGCCCGACACCTCTTGCCCGGCAGTCGCACTTGCGACCACTCGGCCAACGAGGCAGTCTAAGTTAAGCAGTCAGTTTAAGTAAGTAAACTTAAAGCATGATAAGAAAATTCATTGGTAGTAGCGCTGGTGTCGTTTTAGAGGTAAATTTTTTATATTTTTTTAGTTCCCTTCAAATCCACATTATGGCTATTTGGTATTTGTCATTATGAAGAACCATAAGTACTTTAGTGTTACTAGACACCTCACAGACAGGCGGTTATCGAACATCTTTTGTACGTACCATTTAAATAAAGTAATTATGTACTTGTAATTGCAAAATCTTCCTGTCAAGTGATGCAAACTAACCTTCGTTTTGATCCCTCAATTTTGATATTGTTTTTATTGCAATCTCTAGCGAATGTGATATATGACCTATTCAATTTAAGTACTTTTTGTGTACATTCATTATGATGGTATTGTATGATGGGTATTATAAAAATCCAGCGTCAATGTCGTAAAGTAAATCGCTGAATTAAGAACTAACTTGAAGTATATCGCCATATATCAAACTCATGACCTTTTCGAGTACTCATATCCGAAAAGCTTTATAGCAACGTTCAATTAGTTCCACGATTACACTGAAGGTCGCTCCACTTGTTTCTTTATTCTAAGATCATCAGTGTCACGGTGAACGAGACAGTTTTTTACTAAGCGTTCATATAAGGCGATTAGAATGTCGGTACGATGACTAGTATATGTGTAATTACGAGAAATTGTTTGTTTATCTGTTTGTTTGCTGTTTGGATAAGTTCTAGACGGACTGATTGATAACTTCTCATTACATTTCGGGAATAGAAAACGATGGCATCAAAGCTCTAAAGCTTTTTTATTATTATGAAATGCGAAGTAACAAATGATTAACACAACCTCCTCAGTAACTTTAATCGCTACACAAAAAGCCGTAAGTTTGAAAGAAATAGACAGCATAACACCTTGATTCGAACCTCTTTACAAGGATAAGTTACACAGGTTTGCTCACAAAGTTCACCCAGATGATCAACCAAGATAAACCAAACCATAGAAATCAATCAAAAATCTCATTTTATGGACAGACATATGTTGACCTGTGTACGTCGTACCTTCGTACTTGAAAACTAGCATCATCATATCAAAAAAATCAGCGTAACGTTCGATCAAAGTTTAAATAGACATATAACCTTGTATTAACTGTAACTCATTATAGGAATATTCAATTAAAATGTAACTCGACTTCATTAACGGATTACTTGTCAAATATTCATACAGTTCATTGCTAATACACGATGTATGTTACCTAATTGTAGATGTATTTATTATTAAGATCTAAATCGAATCATGCACATCATGATCGCTACCTAATTAACTCATTACAGTCAAGAACTTTTGGTTCTGAGTTTAATAGAATTATTAATTTAGTTACTTCATTATTATGTTTGCATGTGGAATTAATAAGTAGGTATCTATTTAGGTTGTTCGTGTTCGGGTTTTAGGTGATCTAAAGTATGTACATCACATGAATCTTGGATCAGATTTTATTAAAGATATTTTCGTTCAAGATGCTTTGTATTACCTATAAACACAGGTCTTCTGTATTCTTATTTTGTGTGTAGGCGCATCTACACTCTAATTTGTTAGTATACTATACAAATGTAAAGTTATAGTAGACTTTATATATCCAATAAAAGCTACTTTTAATACTACACTAATCAGGCTAGTTTTCTAAAATCACATAAATTCCCATTAACTGTGATAATTACTAAAGTACTCGGACTAATATAACCTGCATTTGAAATATATAATTTTCCATGTTCATAAACCACTTACCCTGATGAACGCAGCTCCGGCAATAGCACCGAGGGTTTGGACGATGATGTAGCAGATTGCCTTCAGGACCTTGATCTCACCAGACGCGAACAGACCTAGCGTCACCGCGGGGTTAATGTGACCTCCCGACACATGGCCGATAGCCTGAGGACAAAAATAAGTCATATTTAATAAAAAAAAACATATCAACATAATATTTTATTACTTTATAATGATGTATAAAGTAATGTTAGCATTTCCTTAATTAAATTCAATTAAGACAAACAAAATTTATTCTATCACCACTTTTTACTTTTACCGCCTAAAAAGTAATTATATAGAATGCGCACAGATGATAAATATTTCTTTTTGATATAAAGGGCTATTCGAAATTCAAACAAATAGTTGGAATAATAGTTTTTTTTTTACCAGCAGCCAGATTTTTTTTTGTTGTTGTGTGAAGCAAAAGAAACACTAGTTCTGCCTACTTTTTTGTTTAATTTATAAATGACATACAAATTTAATTTGATATATTTGCACCTTTTATGTAGCTTCTTTATTGAAAAAGGACGCCAACCTTTATTAAATGATATGATATTTGTTAAATCGCATATCAAAATGATCTAGTATCGACACTAACCCTTTAATGAATATGTATTACCGGCGTACGACAGGTATATTAGCTAATATAATTTACAGCTCACGCGCTGATCTTTGATATAATTTAAACTTCAAAGGGCAAATCCACGTACATATATGGGTAAAATGTTACCAAGTAAAAAAATAATAGAGGATACATCTTTAATATTAAAAATAAATCTTTATAAAATTAATGAACTTATTGATTAGCCGTTATTTTTGTCTAAGAAAGAGTAAAAGAGAAGCTAAGCTCATGAACTAACAAAGGTCTTTAAAAATTGTACCCCAAATATAAGGAGCGTTTATCAGCATTTTCAGTACAAAAATATGACATACTTATATTAATTTTCCATGTGACGTTAAACAGACGTATCACCCAACTAAACATACTATCGTATTATAAATCTCAATTTATCTGCAGTAACGAACTTAAATTGTAATTGGATGTATTGCCTGGTAATCGGCGAACATCTGAGCACTGTGAAGTGGCTTTATTGTTTTATAATTGTGCCTTTATACTGTCATTAGATCGTTGCCATGTTGCGATGTAGATTGCGTCTGCTTTATCACGCTTTTCGGATATTCAGCCTTTGGTATTTTGGTTCGGTATTCCTTGATCTTATAAAGTTTTCGAAGCGATTGGAAGATACGCATAACATAACATCACGCCTTTTATCTTCGAAGGGGTAGCCAGAGGCGCACATTGTGGTATAATGTGTACAATGTAACACCCACTTTTCACTATTTATGTTATGAGTCCCATGTAATAGGGGGTGAGCCTATTGCCATATACCGGGCACAGTTCCAGACTCCGTGCTACTACTGAGATTTTTTTTAAAACCCAATAATACTTTGCCCGGCCCGGGAATCGAGCCCGAGACCCCTTGTCCGGCAGTCGCACTTGCAACCACTCGGCCAACGAGAAGATACGCACTTTTCAATCGACGTCAATAGGTACTTTTTTTAAGTCTATTTAGTAAAGACACGGTGAAAGAAATCCAATACTTTAGTACTACAGGATGGTTTACTTTTAGTTAGCAATAAGTAGGTACTTCATTTTTTTTAAATTTTTTAATCAACAAACAAACACACGTCTACTTCTATCTCTGATACTACGTAGGTCTTGACAACATAATTTATAGGTATGACAAAAACATCACTCGACACACTAGGTAGTAGGTACAGTTCTCATCATTCATAATAAATTGCTAGTTTATCTCATTCGTGAGCTAATCGTTGAGCATCAAACGGTTTAATACCAAAGTCGTTAATACCCTCGCGTGAGGGAGCCCACACTGAATCATCCGTTGCACTATGACGTCACAGGTCAACTCTATATATTTATTGGCAATTAACATTTTTACACACACATTATGTCATAAGTGCGCATTCTATGTAGGTCAGGGTAATACGAGAATTCAATTAGTGCAATTAACTTAATTTTTTGCAAATATAGGTATCGCTTCTTCTATACGAAGTTTGTGCGAAGGTCTATAGTTGTTTATCTATTTATTCCACATTTTAAATATTTTTTGTAATAGGACTTGATGTTTTTGGTTTAGTTTTGACTAAGACTATTATTATATTATGTAGGTTCTATCGATAGCAATAAAGCTTGATTGAGACCGAGTGCGTTGGCGACCATTTCGGAAACGGTTGACATAATATGTACCTACTTATTTCAGAAAAAATAAAGTATTTTTTTAAGGAGGAAAAATCATCGAATTACTGCTCCCGCCTTACCTTAACTGGGTGAGGCGGGAGGGAGTGTCAGACTCTTACTGACTAAAAACCGAGCTCGAGGTTCTCCGCGACATATATAAAGTATGGCTCATTATTTAAGTCTAATCTAAAACAATGTAAACTATAAATACCAGAATCCAAAACAATGGATTTTACCAGTGTAATAAGAAGATTTATGTGACTAAAACATATGTCACTATTTCCAAAACATACAGTTATAAGGAATTGTTCTGTAATTATGAGTAAAGTAAGGAGGTATTTGCAGTATATAAACTGCAATGGTTTATAGTTCCCACGCAAGTTATGGGTTAACTGAGGACAATGGGTTGTTATAGTCTTATAGTGCAGATGGGCAATTAGGTAATCCATGGCATGAGCTGGCGAGGTGACGCGGGGAGGAACTATTCATCTTTATAGGTACTTCTATGTGTAGGCGAGTTGAATTTCAAAGTAGCCGATCATTGAAGTACCGACATTTAAACGAATTGAAGGGCAGAAATTAAGGTGACTGCATGGTGGCTGGCCAACTGGCTGCCGCGCAACGTGTCGGGGGTTCGATGCCCGCACGGAACAATTCTTTGCGTGATCCACAGATTGTTGTTTCCGGTCTGGGGGTCATATGTATGTGTACTTGTATGTTTGTAAACGCAACGACGACACAGGAGAAAATCCTAATGTGGGGCAAGGTTTTATTTAAAAAAAAATTAAGTCAGTCTCTTCTCATACTTTGCATTAGTAGCTCAAAAAGTTGTGTATGTACAGCTTAGTATGCTTGAAAAGTTAATAATACTTATTAGAAAAGAGATTCTCAAGTAAAAGTGAATTAAAAGAGATAAGATTCTCCACGAACAAACTCGAAAACGACAACCATACCAGACGACGAACCGATACATTTAATAAAAATGTAAAATATGATGTAATCAACATTGAACTGTCGTGTACAGGTTATGAATTTATTGCTTAAAATAATTCGACAATAATCGAACCACACGTTCAATTTAATTTTACCAAGTTCACTGTAGTATGCTAATGTAGCAGCATGGCGGCCTTGACTTTGACAAAATATATTCTAAATTTTATAAATAAAATATTAAATGGCCGATATGATTCATAAAAAACCTTGAACGAGAATTAATTAGTGTAAACCGGTCAATTAAATCGAACACCCATCGTTTAGTTTTGGTATAGTCGAATGTATGAAAAAAGTAGTTTATAGACATTTTAAGTGGCTGCTTAAGTAGTAATTTATCTGTGTATGTTTTTTCAAAATCGTGTTTGATCGGTAGTAAAAATAACACGTATTTAGTAAAACTGGCGTCTTGACGCTCCGTTTATGCATTATTTTAATTGTATTCCATTTTTTATAACATTTTGTTTCTACGCATCGTCTTCATCAATTTTTACAAAATCTAACGATATGAATACATATGAAATCTTAGTTATTAACGCAGTACGTACCTATTTTCTAGTCTAGATCTTTAAGTAACTATTTTGAAATTATATGTTTGCCGTGGTGCCGCCAAAAGGTGTTTCTAATCATAATTTTATCTTATACAATTTTACTTTAAAAAACGTATATTTTTTAATTTGGGTTTTAATTGCAAATCGTCTATCCTTATCTGTATCTGATTTAATATTTTCGTATCACAAATTAATTCTATGTAACCAGCTGTCACACTTTTCCTGATAATCAAGTCTCTAACGATTTGTTAATTGCTTTTATATCGTTATAGGCCAGATGCGAACAAAATACACGTATTTAATATTATGTAAATATATGTTAAACTAATATATTTCCCGACTGCTTTGACGAATGTGTGTAATAAAGAAAATTATAAATTCTGCCGCTTGATTAAACATTGTAAATGCGAATAAAATGGTGTTTACGACTGCGGTTGGGACGTCTTCATTTCATGTTTTTTATGTAGACTTTGAGCTTTATTGGTTTTGTAATAATGTCAAATAATAATAATGAAGAAAGTAAAGAAGAGTAATTACTTAGATAATATACTATTCTAGAACCAAATCATTACAATAACGACTATCGGAAACCAAAAAGACGTTTTCTTTTCAAATGTATTTTCAGTTTTAGTGACTGTAAACTGTAAGTGCTGCTTATATTAGAAACAGACACCTAGTGACAGTAAAGATATTTTTATTTCATTATCATCATCAACAACAGCCGCAGTAAGTCTACTGCCATAGCCCATAAACCCACGCTTGTCAGGCTGCTTGGAGTTCGTAGCTATTCATCGAAATCTTGGAATATGGTATGAGCTCTTCAAATGTATAGAACATATTTAATGAGACACAAGAAAGGCAATCCTTACTAATATTATAAATCGGAAAGTGCGTTTTTGTTTGTTTGTTCCGCTTTCACGCCAGAACTACTAAACCGATTGCTTTGAATTTTTACAGACATAAAGTTAGAAGTCCGGATTAAATAATAGGGTACTTTTTATCCTGGAAAACAAAAGTATTGGTATAGATGGCGCTGTGTGTATTGGTATATGTCACATAGGCTACTCTTTATCCTTTTGTGACGCGAGCGAAGCCGCGGGTAAAAGCTAATAGGTAAATAAATCAATGCATAAGTTATTATTATGTTTGATAATTGTAATTGTTTGATGAGGAACTCAGTAGCAGCACGACAGTCGCCGTGTCGCGGGTCGCGGAATGCTGCTCACGAATATGAGCCTCTAGCATGACTTTCGACTAGTAGAATTCCTCATCAAGTAAATACGTAAGTCGAAAGCATAATAATTAATTTAGTATGTCTCACGAAAGTTTTAATATAAACCAATGCATAAAACCTTTTCTGCATAAACGACTAGTTTCATAATCAAAGTGAACGCCGGTGGACAGGTGTGCATACAGTATGTACGAACAGATTACTCAATGTGTAAATATAAAGTTCAATGGTAGTTGGTTCGAGTCACGGTCCCGGCTCGTCACGGCTCGGGACCGGTTTAGGTACGGTTAGGACACGGATGACATAGGCGATGAGGATGAGGAAAAATTTTGGTGATCGTATTTTCGTCAACAGTGGAAGATGAGCTGAAAAGGACAAGAAAATATAGGATCTTAATTGTAACCTAATTCAGATATTGCCACATCTACTGAATTAGGTTACAATTTATGGAAAACGAATGAATGGCTAGGCTAGCCATGGGATTGAAAATAAGATCCTGAACGCATGTATATTCTCATGCATACGTTTGAATCAAATTACAGTTATAAATGTATATCACGAAACAGCTAGAGAACACACTAATTAGTTCTTAATATCGATTCTTTATTTAATCACATATTTCAGAGTTCGATCTCTTGTTTTTATTTTTATTTACACTTTATTGTACACCATAAAAACATACATAAAAACCGGTTTTTAATCTTGCCAAGAAGATTTCGGCAATTTGTTAAAAGTGTAATTAATTGTCAAAGTCAATGTCGGATGTATAAATAGCAATGAAATTAATTACTTAATTACCAGTATTAACTACATACAATCAGATCTTTGGCTATGATTTAAACAATTATTTATAGATATATGCTATGGTAAAAACTGTTTAAAATTTTAATTATATGTTAACATAATATTAATTGTCAATATACCTAGTTTTAATAATCATTTAAGTAGGTAATTGAACAAAACCGACTAGGCACTTGAAATATTGGGAAACACAGCTTACTTTGATTCATATATGCCTGAATGAAAGTATACTGAACTAGTTGTACGTAAGAAACCTAGATTGAATATGTACCCCATTAATTATAACATACTATTCTAGAACCAAACAAAAGGAAATATTAACAGAAAACAGAAGGTTAAGCTAGAGAACTACGTCAGTGGGGAGGTTGACGTTATTTGCGGTGTACCCCAGGGGAGCGTTTTGGGACCAACCTTATTCCTCATTTACATTAACGACTTATGTAACATGTCAATTAATAATGCCAACATTTTTTCGTATGCCGACGACACCGCAATTGTCTTTACTGGCTCAAACTGGGCTGAAGCCAAAATCAGTGCTGAAAATGGTTTGTTACAAGTAGCTTCATGGCTAAAAACCAACCTTCTAACATTAAACACAAGCAAAACTAATTACATATGCTTCTCAATATATAAAAATGTCCAACCAGATCATGATTTCAAAATTAAAATACATGAATGTAAGAGTGTAGCAAATCACAACTGTAATTGTCCAATCTTAAGTAAAGTCAGCCACGTCAAGTATCTAGGTGTAGTGTTGGACCAAGGCTTGTCCTGGTATCCTCAAATCGAAAAAAATTACTGCGAGATACGTAAGTTTATTTGGATTTTCAAAACTCTGCGTCATGTAGTCCCTAAGAGTGGCGAATCAAAAAACCTTCTAAATGAAGTGTATATCTCGCTAGTCCAATCAGTGATAATATATTGTATTTCTATTTGGGGAGGGGCACGTAAGACACGTTTTCTTGAAGTTGAAAGAGCACAACGGACATTAGTAAAGGTGATGTACTTCAGAAGAGAATTTTCCCACTTTCGAGCTATATCAAATTAGTAACCTATATCAGTCCGAAAATTATATATTTTACACATAGTACTAAAAAAACATAAAACCATACCATTCGATTTTAGAATTTTGGCTAGAGAAGAAACACAATGTTGCTTGCACCACTCGGGTAAAAACAGAATTTGCTAAATTTCATACGATACACGCTCGACTTACTTATATAATAAAATAAATAAAGAAATACATATCTACCTAAACCGTTAAAGAATGTAAATCGTTACTGTTTAACTGGATAAACAAGTTATTTGAACAGAGAATCTACTGTTAAATAAAATTAAATCTAAATTAGGCTGTTCCTATTTACAAAAACCTAGTTGCGTGTAATACAACCTTGCACACACCCTTTTCACTCAAAAACACATACACCCGCACACAACACACACCACGCACCACTCTCACACACACACACCACACACACACCACACACACACACACACACACACACACACACACACACACACCACCACACACACACCAACAGACTTATATATAAACTAACTTTCAATTAAATTTTAACTATTAACGTATTACACTTGTATGATATAAAAGAGCGCGCCTCCTGGTACAGGCATTTATATGCTTAAAAGGGGACGCCACCAACTGTGTAACTTTGTATAACGTGTAATAATGAAATAAACATTTTTGATTTTTTTTTTTTTTTTGATTTTTTGAATTAAACAAACTGACATGAGTTGACACTGTTTTGGACATTGCAATCTCAGATTAATGACTACCATATAAGGTTCATTTCAAATAAAAATCAAATTGATTTTGACTATCGCTCTGCTATAATTTATGTCCGGATACCGCACCTAGGACACAGACATGTTATAGTGTATTATTACAATATTTTCCTTGATCTTAATAGATTATTTACATCCATATTTCTTCTTAATGTGATCGAAATGACGTTAATTAATTTAAAAAGGTGTTTTAATTATCTGTGGTCGAAGATTTTGACGTTGTCTTTTATCTGTCAGTTGTCAAATTTACAGTTAATTTAAAATCGTATTCAGTTTCCTCATTATGTGTGAAAATGATTTTTTATTACGAATAATAAATTACCTCTGTGTCCGATTTATCAATAACACTTTAAAATAAATTTTTAAAATTATTAGAAACGAAATTGACCCTTGCGGCATTTTTGTTCTGTAGCTATGTATCTTTAAAGAGGTTTTAATGAGTCCCGAATGTCAGGCTGGTGGTGGTTGTAAATTAAATATCAATGTTCTGATTTTAAGGAATAAAAAAATATTGCCTTTTTTTTCTCTGGTTGTACCTACTTAACTTCTACTAGGTACTGAGATTAAAGTAACACGAACTTTTGAATCCTGACGAAATATTATTGGATTACTTATAAACACTATTAATGCTTAGTAGTTTAACCTAAGCCCTTTAAATCACTAACATAGAGCATGATCATAAAACATATTTATTAAGCGACCTAGTTAGCAAATAGCAACAGTATCACACCCTTCGAGAACATTCGGTAACATACTGTATGTCTTAAAGTTCTACTGTCTAACACTAGGGCGGCGCACACGCACGGTGCATTGACCACGCGCAAGCGCACCATGCGTGCGCACGGTCACCACGATATCAAGGGCGCCTACAATCCCTAAAGGTTGCGGAACAAGACGTAGACTTTAAGGTTTTTCATTCTCATGGTTACTATAAAAAAATCATCTCTTCTAAAATGGTCGCTTTTCTTAATGCTCAATATGAAATCAATGAGAGAAGTCTGACTGTTAAGAGTTCATAGATATTTTGATTCGAACTTTTAACTTAAAGAATCGTGATAGCGAAATGTTTATGACTTGCACCAAACTCTAACGGTAACACGCGCATAATAATGGCCACATATTCGTTCTCCACATGCGCCGACACACGATACACACCGGATATTTTTTGTCCACGAATTGACTCAAGTACTTTATCAATTTAATTGCTTCAGACAAATCGACTCCCATCAAAGCGAATTGGGCCGGTAAATTTCCTTTTACGATAAATTAATTCATTCTTAATGTTTTTACCGTTTATTGGACCAATTTATTTGTTAAAACCGATGATCCTTCACTGTTTCCGTTTAAGGAGTAGACATTGAACTAATTACGAGTAGGTAAGATACCTCAATATCAATTTTAATTGTGACCTTTTCAAAACCTGTATGGAATCAATTAAATAATTGTGTTAAAAATGGCAAAGTATGGTGTTTAATTAATTTAAATTTAGCTAAAATTGTCTAAATCGATTTTAAGACGTTATGTCCATATAGGTGCCCTAGTAGGTCACGGTTCAATGAATATCTTGAATAAAGTCCTAAATTAAATTATTACTATAATTTATCGTGACGTCAACAAAGACTAAAATATAACCTGAGTGATCCGCAGGATAATGGATATTAAGTTAAGGTTTCTGAAGATTGAATTGTACGCAGTGGACAAGCACCGCATGCAGCCCATAAAGTAAACCAAACCCTACGCATTACCTCCAGCACACGTGTCGATTGTTATTGGCTACTGATTTATAATAACCAGGTCACATGATATCATTGTGCACACATCTGAATAAGTACATTACGCAATTTTATAGTCAGATCTTTGATAATGTCAGAAAATAACTGATTCGAAAAGCTAGCTGCAATAATTTTGATTCTGCTTCGGATATTTAAATCAATAAATTGAATGTATTCTTTATTTTATTTATGTACTAAACCTCTTCCTAATGAACGCAATCATTTCACCAAAAATTTGATAATTTACTTACTCATAAACATTGTCAAAACTACTTGAAATCTAAACCATAATAGGTATTTCACACGTTTCATATATTCGAATTAGTTTCGTATCGTGAATAGATTTAAGTAACATTTTCTAGAAAATCTACATCTAACATTTTGAAGTAAGGAAAACAACATAAGTATTCTACAAGCTCGCTACAAAGCCTACATACCGTGGGAAATATCTAAAAGTAGACCGCAAAATGTCTGCAAATATCAACTCGAAGTTTTAAAAATAAAATGCACCTTGTGATCTGCATCACGACCCAATTTACAAGGAATTTCTTAACCGTTATTCCGTACATTGTACCTCTTATGTGTTTAACTGTACATGAAGTTCAATGAGGTTTACAATCGAAGACATAGCAAATATTTGGATATTTGCTCTCGTCTAAAGATGTTGGCAAACAGCAGAAGATGATACTGCATTGACAAATTGTTTCGTTAGATATTTTTCAATGAAATGAGTATTTGTTTGCAATATTAGCATTGAATGACAAAGAAAATAATGATGTTGGCTTAACAAGAAACGTTTGTTTTGAGAAAAAATATATAGTAGATTTAACTACTATTTATAATGAAATAAAAGCTATTTATTTATCCAACATGCGTAACCATCAATAAGATCGATCCAATCAGTTTTCATAAAGACATCGATTTTCCTGTATCGCATACATCTTCACAGCATGCATAATGAGAATTTATGCTCAGATACCTTGAATTATGAACGGGCACTGCTCCTAAATGGGAGCTTGATGGATTGATGTCCGAGAGTTAGACTATAGGTCGTATAGGTCACCAGTGCTCACTGACAGGTATAATGATCAGTACAATTTGTTCAGCGTGCGACTACATGTATGGGCATGATGATTACTGGAAACATTCACTTTGACCTATATTTTATAATTCTATGTAATGATAGCGCTTGTCTATAGCAAACCAGTGGCCACTGATTTGAAATTATTATTACGGTCCCACGTGTTTTGGCACGTACATTCGCTTTTTTTAGCAGATTATTGTGGTCATTAAAGTTTATTACGAGTTGAACTACAGGTTTTCTATCGTGAATGTGGTTCATGTCTCAAAACTGTGTTTATATGTCTTGTTTGTATAGGACAAGTTTGAAAAGCAGTATGAATTTTCTTTGCTACATTATAAAAACGTAGCTATCTACTCCCGAGTCCAGTCTTATCGTCATTATGCAGACGTACCTATATCTACCATTAATTGGAACCCGGTACAACCCGATCCTTTACTACATACATATTCATGGGATTGCATAAGGGCCATTTATGTATAATTTTACGACCGTAGCCCGTTATGATAATGCATTTCTTCGTGTCATTGCACGCATACCTTCATATATTTACGACTTACGAATGTAAATTAGATATAATCGGTATAAAAGTAACTTATGAACCTATAAATGTATTTCTACTTATGTGATCTCCGGTAGCGATACCAGTTTTTCTTGTAATACTGGGTTTAAGGAACTATTGATTATGCAATTGAAATACTACGTTGTGTGAGAGGAGTAGATGGGATGTTACGATTGGAATTCCTATTTACAATTTTCTTTTAATCTTATTATGAAGCCGCTGCCGCTCTGTGGAGAATTTAAGTGGATATTTAATGTGTATTAATCAATCTAACGATTACAAGTAGTAACTATTAACGTGGCGGAGCTGCGAACGACATACCGGGTTACCGGAGCTTCGGGTTCAAGCAAGACTGCAGGAGTGCGAAAGAGAAGGTTTTAAATCAGTAAGAGTCTGACATTACCTCTCGCTTCATCAAGACTGGAGAGGTCATTGGATAATTTTCCCTCCACAAAAAATATTCCTAAACCAGTATTAATACTTAAGTATTATTCCCCCGATCCCCTTTAATATTTATCAATTAACATCGTTAGTTACCCTCATAACAGCTACACAATTAAACACGATTGATTATCTGCCATCAAACGGCACTACACAGCAATGTTGCAATATAGTGGAGCTCCCAGCCGGCCTGTCGCCAGTTCAATTACCAGTATTAGGTAACTAGCATTCAAACAAGTCAGTCGGTAATTAAGGCGCGTTTCGTTTGCATATTCGAGCGGTTCAAGAACAATGAACCTTGTTAAACTAATAATTGAACTTCTTTCTTGTCAGTTATTTACGGGAATTTTACTTTGAAGTCTTCAATGTGTAACTCCCGAATGTACTTAAGACTCTATGTTAGTAACAATTAAATTGAAAATCGTATGATCATAATCAGCTCATCCCGAAGGATTGCTTAGTAGTTGCCCTTGCACTTGCACCTATACCAATAACGCAAATGAACTAAGAAAGTGAAATAAACATAAAATTAAAATAAGCAATTACTTAATAAGTCATTGAAGTGTCGATAGTCCTAAAATTAATGAACCATGATAAATGATTTTATATTCTATCACCGTCGTTTAGAGATGTTTTTCAAGTGCATTTAAATGTTGAAAAGCTAATTAATTTTCAGAGAGTATCTTTGAATCTGTTTATACAGTGAATACGGTTAGCAAAAGTACTTGAAATAACAGTACTGATCGCAAATAAATCTATCAGTGTCGTCGCGCGACGTGTACAGCCCACAATAAGTGCGCACACGCACGGCGCCGATAAATTAGCGGAATTAAGTCGCGCGAGCTTTTAGTGTGTGGCGCAAGTAATGAGGTGAAAGCGGTTCTTATAAATCGGAGCTGTTTTATTCTTTAGTCGTTTGTTTTTTTATGATATGAAATATAAATATAAGGGTTCTTTAGGTTTCCTTGCGTATTTTCTTTAGATTTTATGAAAATAAAAACTTAAAACTTGCTTTGGCACACAATCAGCTTTAGTATTTGATTCTCTTTTCAATAAAAGTTTATTATATTGCATAAGGAAATACCTTGTAAATACTTTATTGCGTATTAATTATAATTAAAATGAACAATGGATATATCACTCATAACTTAAAACTTTATCAATTAAATTAAATTAAGTTTAATTTAACAAACGATCTGCTGACTAAAGGAGGTTTTAGTAACTGTATATTTGCGCGTTGCATACAAACTAACCTAAAAACATTTAATGCATACTAAATATTTGATCGGACTAGTTCACATGAGCTTAATATAGTACAACATCTTAAGATGCAAAGCTAACGGTGTTAGATTAGATAATTCGAGAATCTCATGTATACCAATTCTGTGTTATTTTCTAAGCTTATATAAACATAGTATGGTATTCTATACGCATTACTGTGCTTGAATTGCCGTATATATTATTATATAGTGTTACGGATGGACAGACAATCACATGGGAATGAGAATGTTCTATGTGAAATGTGTGAGTTATCTATATAATAGCAGTAGGAAGTGCTGTAGTATGGTCTTTTGTGAGAGTAAGGAAGTTATGATTTGAATTGAGCCCCACGTGGTAACGGCAAAGAGGAATACAAATTCTCCTACAAACTATTCCTATTTCCCGTAGGTAAGTACTGACTAAAGGGTACCGACCACGCATTTGCCGAAAATCGAAGAAGAGGCCCACACTTTAATTGAAGAACTGGTAAGGGTAGTTGATGTGATTGAAGTCAAAGTCAAAATCATTTATTTCAATTAGACCAGAAAGGCACTTTTGAACGTCAACAAAAAATTATGATCAATGATACGTGGTTAGAATTGTTAGTTTCAAGCTTTTATAGTACATCATCATTCATATTATTCAGTATATAGACTTTTAGATTTTGGGAGGTTGTGGCAGGCTTGTCCCATTAAAAATACTATTAAATGTTTCCGTATATTTACTGAAAAGACTTATATATATTTCCTTAATGACTGTTACAAAAGAATGTTAGCAAGACATCACACAGGTGCTAAGGTGAAAACAGATACTATCTAAATTCTATTTTAATTACTATAAACGCTTGTACAAGGAAACCATTTAAAGAAAACGCTTGAGAAAACATTCCCACTTAGAAGATTTTCTCTTATATTACTGAGCTAATACAGGATGTTAAACTGCTGACGATGTTTTAATTTAGTTTGTACTTAAACGTAGTATAATCGTAAATAATATAATAGACAGCTTATAATTTTACTAGTTATGATTACTGAGCAAGAGGTCTCGAGTTTATTTCTTGGATTGAGCAAATATGTATATATATATACATACATATGGACAAACAAATAATAATATAGAGTACGTATATCGGTAGTTTAGTAAAAACAATATATTATTTACTAATTTAAAATTAAACTGAAGTACACTAAAACTAAAATATAATTCTACATTTAACATGATACACATTACGTAACAAATCGTGATCATACATACATTCAATGTCATGTTTTCGTTCGTAAGCGAATCTTTTGAACTACGACTTGGATAAATAGACCACAAACCAATATAACTTGAACTTTTTCAAAACACATAGTCTATGTATAAAGAGGACAGTATATAACAGTAGACTATATATATAGCAAATATAAGTTGAGCTCTTTCAACAAACACACCCTATAAATAGAGGGATCAGTATATAAAATGTATTTATTTGTCGTCTGTACTTCACTCCACGACTTGATTTAATATATGTCTAATTAAATGCTTATGATCATGCATAGCTTGTAAATTATACATTTAGAAGTACATAGATATAGATATTAATTTTGTGAAGAGTATGTCTTTAATTGTAACTACATGGAGGTAAATATATATAAATATGTAAATTAAAGGAGACCCCTGCTCTGTCTACGGACATTTTAAAAACCGACTACACATTAGTTAGAAACCGGACTGATAGGCTTATTTTGTAACTTTGAATTCGGAAAATCGGAGTGAACTCGATCGAGGTTCGGTATGTCATTGGATGAGCGAATAATCTCGACCAATGAAGGGTGAGACTGCGATCGAAAGTTCGAAAAGACAGTTACGGAATAGCCTAGTAGGTCTATGATAAACTTGAACCTTAAGATTACAGAAAGCTCTTATGTAGAAGCAGTCTATAGTCTTGGACTATCAGAGACTGTCCATAATGATGAATTTCAGTCCAACCATATTGTTTTTAATTTAAATTACTAAAACAATAATTTTAATTACGTACAACGAGAGACAAATTGTAACTCTGTTGACTAGCAATAAATCTCAAAATCGTAAATCATCATGATTGCTTGTAATGATTTTACGAGCCAGACCCTCATAAAGTTTATTAAAGGGCCAATAATTTAATAAAATTTAAATCAATAAATCGATTATTTATTTCGACTGCCTTTGAGTGATGTTTCCTGTCTATTATTAAAAAAATTATTAATATCGATGTGAGAATTATCTCATTATTATTTATACTTATTATGTAATATTGTACATTTACTTTATGTTTGGTTTTGGTATATATTATTAAATTTTAATGTATAATTAATATTTAATTTTGCAAGCTAACAATTTGTAAAGTCCAGGTGACTGTGTTTTTATAATAACTATTGTGAGACATGCTGGAATTTTTTTTTTTTTTTTTAAGGGGGGAAAATCATCGAATGACTGCTCCCGCCTGGGTGAGGCGGAAGGGAGTGTCAGACTCTTACTGACTAAAAACCACCCCGTTCCTTCTCCTGCACGTCGAGCCGGAGCCCCGGTTACCCGTTAGGTTCTCCGCGACGAGACATGCTGGAATAGAGGCACTCTTTCTCATGAATAGCGTGCGCAGTCGAGGCAATGTCGCTCAAAACTAGTAGAGCTTTTCTCAGTATATTCACGCCAGTAACTTGTCATTTTGAGTTAGTCCAAGTGACTGTTCAAAATATTTGGCCTTTAATATTAGTAGGTAGGTACTGACTGTATTTATTTGTGTAATAATGTATTTGTGTAATAATAATGTAATAAAGTTTCTATTTATATTTAAGCACAGTAAAGTTCAATTTTACCTGATCTACCTAGTATTAAGAAATAAGTACCTAAATATAATAACTGTAGTTTAAAAATTTAATGTATTGTATTATCTGTTATCCTAAAGATCTATTACACGTCTCAGTACACACGAATGTCCTTTTATCAAACGACCTTCACATATATAAAGCAAAATAAATGGACACCAAATATACAATTGATGATTACCATCATTCATTGTGAAAAATACAATACATACCAACACCAAAAACAATACAATCGATATATATTAATTTACATGTTAATCGATACTCTAACATCCCTGAGGCCACCTCTACGAGATGCATATGTGGTACATTTCAAAAAGCAACTCTACAGTAACGTTTTAAAGTATCTAATCATTTGAAGTGTGTGTCTCTAGTTAGAATTCACTATTGTATATTCTCCAGCCGTTTGTCAATAGACAATCCGTTTCGAGTGATAGGCGATTCATGATCGATTGTATCGATTCACATACACGTCAGGACAAACATATCATGCGATAGAACGATCGTGACTAAACTGACACTGAGTCGATTCTATAACTAGGCGATTAAGGATCGAGTTATTAATTTTTAGTCGATTAAGAAATTTAATTCATGTGGACTGCAGATTTAATCTGATGGGAGATAAGGCGTCGTGACTAGTTTCAGAATACATTGCATATGTTCTTTAGTGTGGTCTATCATCATGTGCTTACATGTGCCAATTTTAATTTTGTTATTTACTAGAGACTGAGACTGATATTTTGTGTTTTGATTTCGATAATTATTATTGATGCGTTATTTTAATGTAACATTGGTGAGTATGCATTTTTCAGATCGTTTTTCCAGCTCCTCTTATTTTCGGTCTATTATGCAAATATTATTAAAAGAAGTTCATCGTATCATTAATTCAAACTCAACTAGCGATATTGAAAGTTTTGACAAATAGTTTACTTTGAACTGTGAATGTTAGAACCTCAAAAACTTCGACGCACGATTCTAACATTTCCCATTATCAATCGAATCGAATACAAACTATTAACAGAAAATGAAATAAGAAAACAAAAATTTGGCAAATTGATCGATTATGTTCTACATGGAGAAAGTGTCGCAGTAGCTACTTTCACTGGCTTGGAATTAGGAGCGTTCTTTTATACGAGTAAACTTTCCTCCAGTACTAGCTTGCTGTCCGATTGTAATTACACTCGCATCACTCGCCTCAACGCCCATTGACTGGACTGGCTTGAGAAAGTCGGTTGACGTCTGTCTTCCTATCTATCCACTTCAACTGTCATAAGCTTTTTGTTTAATGCGTGAAGAAGATTGATGATGAATGTAAACTGTGTTTCTAGTAATCTAATTTTCTTCGGCGTTAGAAATTAATGGCCCAAGACTGGGCATACAGCCATACGGTCATTTTAAAACGCCAAACGTGGCTAATGTTTTCTATGCTTGTCAAAGAAATTGTTGAGTTCAATTTTTATGATGTTGTTCTTGATTGTAGGTAGAGAACACAAGTACCTAATACTGGATTTTTTACACGTGTTAAAAATGATTCTAAAATTAGTTCTAATTTTGGCTATGAACTACGAAACAAACTGGAAGCCTATACTTCTTAGTTCAACCAAACGTTACTCAATTTTAAGTCGTGCTTAAATATCGTGCCATCTCTGTCATTTTACAAAGAATTTGTGGAGACAGAACCATATACGAGTTAAAATTGAGTAGCGTTTGAGTATTCCGTCATAAGAAGACTATAGTCTTATATGGTTATAACGACGATTATAAGAAAAAACAACACATTAAAATCGAAACAGTAAATACTAAAGTCGAGAGCACTTAATCCGGATTCACATGACTAGTGAAGGTAGGAAGAGTTCCGAGCACTCGCTGCTAGTCGGCAAGTTTGTGTGTCAAGTGCGCGTGTACTTGCTTGTAGCGAGTCGAGTAGGGAGTTACGTCAACTGCTCTCACCGCAACCGATGGTAAATAGAGAAGCGTTTAATTCATGAATAGAATTATTATTGCATACACATCTTGTATTTATTTCTATATATAACTAGTTATGGGTGCTTTTTATTTATAGCTGTTTTAGTAAAGGGTTTAGGTCTTGTTAGGTTCTTTACTTATAGTGATTTTACTATTAAAATACACTGACTTATTTTATAAACTTTACAATAAATGTCTAAATAATTTGTAAACGTCTGTTAATATCAAATCTCACACGACAAGATCAAAATAAATCAAGTTTCAATAAAGCTCAAACATTTTGGTCTTTGAAACTTTTACGTATGAAGGCTGTATTTCCAGTTACCAGTCTCGTGCGCAGCTTGAATAACCAGCCTGTATCCATTCATCTCATTCAATACCAACAAATTACCATATTCAATCATATGTGTTGCACTGCTACGTCTGGCCAATAAAGATGCCTGAAGCGATTTAAAAGTAAATTAATTTCGAACATTCGTTAGGCTGCAACCTCTTTGATTATACCTATTTCTAAAGCTAATAATTTATAATTAAAACTTATGTCTATCTAGATAACCGCAAAGGTTATTGAAAAAATATTGTTTATTTCTCAATGAAAGTGCATTCACCTTCACCTGTTCGGTGTATCACGTGCTTTTGATGGATTTGTCGAACTCGATCGATCACAGCGTTACGATATTCCTATAATGCCAATGCCGTACTCGTCAATTAGTTGCATTTCTTTGAATTACAAAACGAAATTGATTTCTTGATTGCGTGACTTTTTTATTAACCGACAGCTCTAATTCTGTGTTGAGCGTAAAGACCTTTCCCAGAGGTGCAGATTAAAAGTAACACCCACTTTACTCCAGCTATTTTATTGGTTCATATGTAGATACATCGGGTCGAGCTTATTCCATGCAGATTAGCTCTTAGTCAAAAATATAAGCATTTAGGTGTTTGAAAGTCAAGACCACACGTTTCAATGACATCGTTAATAACATTCATTTACAATGGGCCCCCACATCACAAAAGGTAAGAAAATGACATCGAATAGAATTTAGCTGAAAGTCAGGGTTGTTCCTGTCAAAGTTGATAAGTGTATGATAAACGTTTATAATTCGCTTTTGAAAGCCGTTGAAGCGTAAAATATTGATTGATTGTATGATGGGTCGCATGAGGTATTAAGGTTCAATGTTCGAGTGTTGTACTTTTTCTTGTTTTGGCGATACACGATGTCAGATACGACTGCAGAAGGTTTTATTTAAAAATTGATTTGTTTTATGAGATGTTTGGGATAAACCTGTCCCTCAGATGAATTAGGCTAACAGGAAAAATATGTATTATGTATAATTTTTACCAGTATATAGGTACCTAGGTCGTGGTGGCCCGGAGGTTTAAGACGCCCACTTCTCATGCATAAGGGTGCGGGTTCGAAACTTACCAACGGCAAGTACCAATGTGACTTTTTCCGAGTTATATGTACTTTCTAAGATTATTTAGACACCACTGACAAACGGTGAAGGAAAAACATCGTGAGGAAACCTGGACTTATAATTTCTAATTATAAGTTTGAAATCGCCAACCCGCATTGAGCAAGCGTGGTGATTAATGCTCTAACCTTCTCTGTGTGAGAAGAGGCTTTGCTCAGCAGTGGGCATTTATAGGCTGTTGATGTATGTTGAGGTACCTATGGTTGTCATATTTGCCTTGCTGAAAAACAGCATTTACAGCTTTTAAACACAAATAGAAAAGCAACATTTTGGAATACACAAGCCCTTCATTACATATAATAAAGTTGCAAAATTAGATCAACTACCATGTACCGAGATCAAGATGTACGTACCTATGTTTGTTCAGAGAAAAACAAATTATACATATAACAAAACATTATTTTAGATTACTTCCATAATATGCAATAGGTAAGCGTTATCGTTCAATCCATCAAACATATCCATATTTCGGCAAACAAAGCTAAAAACTATGTCAGGTGGCACGGAAATGCGCGATTCTTACGCCATATTGGTAATTTTTATTGAGCATATATACGGAATTGTAATAGACAAAATCTCGGCCAGCTTGCGACTACGGAAGCCATACACTTCGAAATATATTATTATACACTATGCTGCATGCAACTTTAAAACATATGTTTACGTATGTTTCAAAATGTTACTATGTTGAAGAAGATCATGCATTTGAGAGTTTCTTACATTATAATAATTATAATTGTGACTATTGAATCAATGAGGTGGTCTATACTACGACTGTAAATAAAAATATGAATGAACAACAATATAAAGTAATGAATGAACAAGTGAATTAAATAAATTACCAATTTAAGGACCGGACAGAATGATTTAGGGCGACCAAAAACTTGTAAAGACGCAATCATTAAAAAACTGTCGAAATCGGAGCTCTAGATAATAATAATTCGTGTTTTTGATATTTATACAAGTTTTCAAGTAAGTCTTGCGTAAATTTTTAAGGAAAATGTCACGGTCGACTATCCGTGATTCGATTTAAAGGGTCTTTTCTCTGTATCATGACATTAAACTTTTTATTCAAAGAGAAGCTGGCTATGATACTCTTACTTGTTGCTGGTCAAATATCAGGCACACAATCTATATATTAAGCACCTGCTGAAAGTTATGAAGGTTTTTTCCAACCAAGAGATCGCAATTATAATCTTTTTATCATCATTACATAGGATGAACCTTAGAAAATTAACCTTTCAAAAATATTAATTACAATTTAAATCACCATTGCAGGAGATACTTGCAGTTACAATAATTAATGTATCCGTTGATTTAATCTTTCCAATAGTTTAATTTATTAGTTAAATCATTTTTATTGACAATAACGTATGATTGATAGACGGGTTAAAGTATTTGTATGAACAGAATGCAAATTAACAGTTCAATGATAATATATGTTTAATTAATATAATGTAATACAATATGGGCGTAGGGCAGGTTGCTCAACCACAGAAAAATGGCTCCAAGCAGTCTGTCATAAGACTTATAAGGAAAATTTTATTTCTTCCATTAAGACGTGTATTATTCGATATATTTTACACATTTTTATATTAATTTGATCAGTCATCGTAACTTATTTAAACAACTGAGGAAATTAATATTTTGAAGGTGACAGTACTTTACGTTCAAACAGTTTTTGAAGGAAACTCAAACATATATCATTATTATCGACAAAATAATAAACCACTTATTTCCGCTCGTATTTTTAATGTTTTAATAACAAATCTAATTTGTTTATTTACAATTTAAACATTAAATATAGCCATTAAAGTCATTAATTTAGTTTAAGTATATACTTTTTGTCGTAATATTTTGATCGGCAACGGTCTCATGACCTACGAACAGTCACGAAGTGTTCCGATCAACTTCGAACTGGTTAACGCCAATCAGAGTCAAGGTCGCCGTGATCTACGGGTGCGTATCGATCAATGATCTATGATAGCCGCAGCGCTCGATTAATGTGCGACGACGAAAACATTACCAATCGCAAAATTTACGCGTAACTAATCGATTTTTCCACTTTGATTGCGTTTCTACGTTGTTCTGATTGAAAACGTTTTTGAGAAGGAAATTAATGCTCAAGGATTGATGGTACTTTGTACTATGTCAGACGCTTCAAATTCAAACCTTCCATTTTCATGTAGTTTTATAGACACGTCATAGAAATGTCTCGCAATAGTAAGCACTTTCAGTTTCGAAACAATAGCAGTGAGCTTCCATTATTGCGAAGTCAGAACTGAACTGAGCATATTTCACATAAATTAGGCAAGAAATAAGTGGCCTGTAGTCGTAAGCTTTACGTGTAACTAGGCGATATTTACATTGGACAGTGGACTACATGTTATCAACAGCACCAAGAAATTAGAAGCAAGAAACTAAAATTATGCATTATTTTTAATATTCAACAAATTCACATGCTAATGTTCGTACGCCATTAACTAAGAATGTAAAAGAAAAAATAAAATGACAACACATTACATTGTCATTGACGTAATGTCTGTCACTTATTTTACGAATTCTACGTTCAAATATTTTATTCCGATGTCGTTGTAAAACAATCTGAGACGCGCATGCGCGAAGTTTTACGACGCACCGTGTTGCGGTGAGCGTGTTGTAGCATTGAACTCTCTTTTAATTTAAATCCGACCGGATATTTTGTAATATTGTACCCACTAGAACTGTCGTGTCACATCACTAAACATCTATGGTAATTAAGTTTACCGACTAGTAATTTGTTGTAAAGTGAACGGTTAATCATTGGGTCGTTAATGCATTTTTCGTGGACTTTAAAGATTAATTTATTGACATATACATTTATATAGAAACACGTTGGCAGTTCTCGGCTTTCTTCATTCAGTTGTGCAATGTGATGCATGTATGTAGGTAATTTGACATTGAAAAGGTATATAATTTTAACATTAATTTATTGCATATCTTTCAATTTTATGGGCGTAAAAGATCTTCTATGGTGTAATTTTTATGATGTTCGTTTAAAAATAATATTAAAAGTATTAAAATGATTATTATTACTCATGGCTTTGTAAGGGACTTATGGGATAAATGGTAAATGAAGTTGTTTATGCAAAATAAATACTTAAAATTATTTATTATGAAATAAACTCGTGTTTATTATGTCAATTAGTCACGTATTAGATAATAAATAGGTCATTAAAACATTGTATTTATAAATAATTTGCTTATGACAGATTTTAAGGAAAACCACAAGGAACTGTTATTGAAAATGAAGTCGTATCGTAATAATAATAATTGCGGTATAATAAATGTGTTTTTATACAAATTACTTTGTTGATTAATTACAATTGCATTATGTATTTTAATATGATTAGTCTTTATGTAGACTTCTACACACCTAATTAATTAATATAAAATTTGTTCTATACATTTTAAAAGTGACTTTTGGAAACGTAACTTACACAGAGCGCATATATAATAAATATCTAGAGAATAAATCATAATAACGTATTTCAAGACAAATGTAGCGAATCGACTAAGTAGAATATGTGAGGGAAAAGTATTAATGTTTTACTATGCCATATTGTAGCATATAATTCAAGATTTTTTCCATATATATATATAAATGACTGATGACTGATGATCATGTCCATAAATCGGCGTCCAGATGAACCAGCAAATAGATTCGAATATTTTTTGTTCATAGTAAAATTATAGTTTTTTACTCGCTTCAGTAAACAATTACATATCATGAGATAATGTGGATATCAGTTTGTTTAGTTGACGATGATGATGTTACGGTCTCAAGGTTCTAGTCATCAATCATGATAATAATACACTTGAAATCATTAAAATGTTCCATGAAATAATCGTAACTCGGAAACTTTTTTTACGGGTTTTTCATATAAGGAGTCAAAAGCAAAATTATTGTTAACTCGTCGAGTACCGGTTTTATAGACACAATTAAAGAACAATTAGGTCGCGGTCACCGGTGACCGCTTGGTGTTTGACAGTTTAATAAAATCAAGTTATTTATAACATCAACGATTGACTGCCTTGTTGGCCGAGTGGTCGCAAGCGCTGCTGGGCAAGGCTCTCGGGTTCGATATCCCGGTCAGGCAAAGTATTACTGGGTTTTAAAAAAAAATCTCAGTAGTAACACACAGTCTAAGCACCCACACACAATAAGCTCACCCCCTATTCCATGGGACATATTCTTATAACATAAATAGTGAAAAGTGGGTACTAAGGAGGCACGCTAGATATTAACAAGAATTCTAATATTGTTTTATTTTTGTAACTCAATTACAATTGAATATGCAACGGTTGTGATCATCAAACCAGGATGCTAATTAAAGTTTTTAAATAAGCATTTATTAAACTTTTTCATCCGAAAATATTGTTAGGTATTTCTGTATTTTCACACACAAACACACACACTCACATAATAGTTCACTCTCTGCAATTATTTTTACATTTAGTCTGCGATTAATTTATGGAAATTCCACCACTTTTCAACCTAGTCTAATTACAAAAAATCTAGATTCATCATCAACAGAAAAAAACTTTAGAGCCAACGTTTGGTCAGTTCATTATTTCAATTGAGATGTCTCTATATCATTTTTTGTTCTATTTTAGAACAAAAACCGTGGAGTGGGATGTGTTATTTATATTTTGAGTCATTATTCTTCTGTCAAAGGTCAGAACTAATAGTAGATTCCGTTATTGTTGTAAAAACTAACATAGGTTAGTATTATATTGTTTAAATATTGGTTTCCTGTTCTCTCGTAACGTTTATGGCCCTATTTACTGTGTATGTTTCAAACATAACATTATAACATCACGACTTTTATCCCCGAAGGGGTAGGCAGAGGTGCACATAACGGCACTTAATGCCACTGTATAATGTGACACCCACTTTTCACTATTTATGTTATGAGTCCCATGTAATAGGGGGTGAGCCTATTACCATATACCGGGCATAATTCCAGACGCCGTGCTACTATTGAAATTTTTTTTAAACTCTGTTTCGATACATTATATTATGAGTGTACATTATATCGATACATTATAATTATAATTAGTGATAATTATTTTTGATTTATTTTTTTATTGTTTTTATAATAACTATCGTGAGACATACTAAACTAACTAAAAATCGCGGGTTACGTACATGCGCGACATCGCTTACGCTGCTTATGAGGAAGAACCGCTCTGTGGTTCGAAACTAGTAGAGCTTTTCTCGGTATATTCACGTGAGTATAGTACAATTTCTTTAATTGTTTAATTAGTCATACCTATATTAATATTTTCGATATATGTTTTGTGTTTACTTAATTTATATGTAGGTACGTTTAAGTCATCTAACATTTGTTCTTCTGTTATTGATGACTATTAAACAGTAATTTTGTATTATGTACTTTATGAAGATTGAAAATATAAATACTATGAATAGGGTACCTATAAAACCAACGAGTAAATGAATAAATATCAATAAATATGTAATCAAATGTATTCAAATAAGTTCTAGAATTAGAATTATATTGTGTAATTAAATAGTTAGTGCAAAATTAATTAAATGCAAGAGATCAATGCCCGGAATGAGTACACACATACATACATATTAATAGTATTATTACGTAGGTCTAGTTATACTGGTTTTTAGACAAAAAAATAATTGGTGTACATTCTATATGACTAGTTAGTTTTACCGTTAGCAGCTATCAGTAATAACCCCAGGCACCGACTGTTTTGTAGTTGGACCAGAGTTCATTTATTTTTTGCTACATTCCTTGTTCGGTATAGATATTTAAGAATACCGTTTGGTCTAGAAATTGTATTGCAGAGCTGAACGTAAATAAGTGTCGGTTGGAGAAAGTTCTAGATTACCTACATGTATATAAATTAAAGATGACTAATTTCATGTTACCGAAAATGTTTTAAAATAAAAAAATGTGTTTCTGAAAATCCAGTTCAGCTACTTTTCGTTTGTGCTCTTGGAAATGAAAAATTAAAGAAAAACAACACATCTACATTAGCAAAATAAACGCTGAACTACGGTTTTTGATTCTTTATGACAGTACCTACTAAAAATGGAATTTAGGTAGTAGGTATCAAAATGTTTAATTTACAAGAATGTTCTAAAATCAACAACAAATCCGTTTTCGAACTTATTCCTAACATAAACTGTTTACAAACTCGATCTTCAATCGATCCGCTACTCGATTGTTATTCAATTGTCTATGCGTGCAATATAATACACAAATAGATGCAAAACTATTTGGTAAACATCCTAATTTGTGCTACATCGTAAAAATTGTGTTCGTCAACTCAAATTGTAAGGGCACAACACTACGTTGCGTCGACGCACCGCAAACATCTGCGGCCCACCACCATTTTCACCCATTTGCAACGGATCGACATTTAGCCCTCATATTGAGCCACTTTGCGAATATCACCACTTAGTTTAAGGGCACGTATCGTAGATATAATAAGGTTTTTAATATTCATGTGGTCTACAGACCACATAAATTAAAAGTATATAAAAGTTCTAGAGTACACTCTAGAACAAAATATTGAATTTACTGTGACCAGCCCTCATGTCTATGTTATGACTTGTTAATGCAAATTGACACGAGCGGGAGCAAAGGATTACCTTTGAGCTATGTCGACAACTTTGGTTACCTACTACAGCGACGCCATAAAGCTTTTTTATTGTAGTGTGCCGCAGGTCTTGGCGTCGCGTCGCTACGTAGGAAGTTTGACCTCGCCCTAAAAGGCCGACTATTGACTTTGTCAATAGAACATCTGAGTAAACAAAATCCATTGTTAGACACAAATGCCAATAGTTAATTGGAGGAGGCGTTAATTGACTATTAACTAAATAAACGAATTTGTCTGTTTGTTGTGTGTTCAAATATTTATTAACAACGTTTAGTAAACTTTGGAACTTTTGTTTCAGATCTAAATACCTAATTAGAGTTTATTCATGTTAGTAAATAGGATTATGACTACTTTTTTATGGAATAAGAGGCAAACGAGCAGACTGATCACCTGATGGTAAGCGATCAGAGCCGCCCATGGACACCCGCAGCACTAGACGAGTCAAAGATGCGTTGCTGGCCTTAAAAAAGGAATATGCTCTTTTCTTAAAGGTTTGAAGGTTTTTTTATGGGGAAAGAAACGAAATTAAATTATAAGGGAATAATTGTGTTACCTTTGAAGTGAAATTATGGGTCAAGTGAAGTAGGTGAACCAGATGTTGTGGTTTACTCATAAGATACAAGTTCCGTTCTCTTAAAACCCACTTAGTACCTATGAATAACCTTGTTCCCTATACTTAGGTAGAATAAACGTATTAACCAACAGCTTTTGCAATGTATATTTATCCGAAATAAAGGTACCCATTAGTACCAGCCCTTAATAGCATAGACAACGTCATAAAACAAAACCTCTTTACTTCAAACCATAAACAATAATGTAAGTGTCAAATATGCAGACACCCACGTGTCAATAGACCATTCGCAAATGAATTTAAGTCCTTTGATTTAAGCAATAGGGTCCAAATTAAGTTTTACGAAGGAACAGGATGGTGTTATCATAATTGCACACTGTATGTCAAAGTGTTGAGGACGGCATTATGCAACAGTAATGGCTGAGTTTAGTAAATAAATTGATTATGTTAAGGGGTTTATAGTTATTGGGTGATTAAAATGATGTTTTGAATAGTTAATATCTGTATAACTGTCGTTAGTTTAAACTTTAGCGCAGTTTTGCATAAAGGTCAGGTGCTATGAATTAAAATACTGATCACATTCAATAGGTACTGGTAAATCAATTTAGTTTCGATAGGTATTAGGGAGTAACATTTACATGTACATATACAATCTACTTGATTGCAAGCTCGTCGGTTAACGGTACTTTTAATTTGGCCCTTCTGAACACTTTGACTGCCAATAAAAAGCTGTTGAAGGTAAATCCTCCGCTAACGCCGGTCACCGGTGACCCCCATGGCTTTTAACGTGTTAATGTAAGTGTGGCGACACATGGCACACGTCAAAATGATCGCTCGCGCACATGGACTATAGATAGAAGCAAATCAACTGATGACGTCATAAAAAATCCTACATCACACAAGTAAAGTTTACATGTGAATTAACACTGATAGAAAATCCCAACGAATAGCTGTTGGGCAGAAAGCCCGCCAGGCACGATCACCTCGAATGGTCGGAGGATCCTCCATTTCCGATCTTAGGGAACTATACTCTCTGTTCCCTAAATAAGCATGAATGAATATGAGCATGCTTGAAAAGACTGATGACTATTGATGAAGCGAAAGAGGTATGTAAGAAGCGTAGCAATTGGCGTTCCATAGTCTCTGTTTCCCATGGGACACAAGCATGAAGGTATGTATGTATGCCTACATGATTCTATACGATCGACAAGTATATGTATAGGTACTAGATCAATAGAAATAAAAACTAACATTTCTTCTAGTACCTAGTGATAATCTATAGTCCATCTGTTTAGGTAATTAACTAAAGGTAAACAAAGAAAACCACGTGACACAGTGATACTTAACCTACTATTACTTCAAATATTTCTCGTGTTTTAATTTTAACTACATTCACTTTAAAATCGTTCATTTGTCATACACACACATACAAGTACAAATGCCTAAATCGTACAAGAGCCTAGCCTATGGGTCTATTTCATTATCATGTTTAAATAGAAACTATTCTGAATCTGATGTACGGATTTCTTTCTTGTACGGATATCTGTCTTTGGGCCAAGTTTCTTCAATATATTTGAACACATTAATTACAAACGATGAATAACCTAAACTTAAATAACTTAATAACAAAAACAAAACAAAGAAACAAGTTAAATTCAACAAAATAGGAACGCGAGCGCAAACGACGAGAGAGCTGTCAATGGCGCCTGATTAACCGACTAAACGTAATACACGCTACTTTCATTGTCGCGCTACATCTTCGTTGTACTCTTTAATTTGACAATATTATTTTGATTCGTTCTTAAAGAAACGTTTTGGATACCTGGGATTTTAGGCTCTTTATGTTGTCTATTGTAATGAAATATTATATTATTTAATAAATGTTATTAAATTAATCTGTCAAACACCAAGCGGTCACCGGTGACCGCGACCTATTGTTCTTTAATTGTGTCTATAAAACCGGTACTCGACGAGTTAATATCCTCAAGCAGATATATTTAATATTTATTAAGAAATAAGTGAAAAGGAACAGAAACATAACATTTAATAGAGAAAACTGTCGTAAAAAGGGAAACAATTTTATTTTCTTATGAAGTATTTTGAATCATGGAAATGTCAACTATAAAGAACTCTTTTTATGGTTTGTTTACAAATAGTTAACTACCTAAACAGACGGAGTATATATACTTTTCTAAGAAAGAAACTTGACATCAAACTAAAGAATACTTAAGCCCATATTTATATCTGAGGTCTACGAACATAAGTAACGGTCTTCAATATTAATCATTGCCTTGTATAAACGTATCATAACATATGATTGTATGTAAGTGTGTATGTATTGAATTTTTGACAATAAACTTGTCAAGGCTTGACATGGATATAGCAGCCAACGGGATTCTTATGGGAACAGATGTTTGTATCAAATGTGGTCATCAAAAGAATATGATGCTATGAAGTAGATACTGAGAGATCATGTCTTTATTAATTAAGGGACTTCAAAATCAAAAAAAGTTCACACTTTGACCTGTTTGTATGTTTGTGCACATTTATAGTATAGTGATTGGTTGAACCGATTTTAATGCGATTCTCAGAAAAGTAGAAAAGTGTTTGTTACATAGGAGAAGGTTTAAGTATATTAATTAACCGAGTTTAAAGAAGAGGGTGCTGAAGTCGGTTTTTTATACGTAATTTATGAAAGAATGATTAGTTTATTTTAATATGACAGATAACTTTATTAGAGTATAAAGTAAGTTTAAACTTTCGATATGGTAATAATTTATTGAAATAGCCAAAATGTTCCTTTAGTATCTTGGAATTTTGGAAGGAAAGTTTCAGAAGGTTCGATATTTTTCATAGTTTAATGAAAGCTTCAGTACTTTCAGTATCACTTTTCGCATACTACATTGGTATGCGAAAAGTGATACTGAAGACAAAATGTCAAACTCAATTCTTCAGTGAACAAAATTCGGAAACTAGAAAAAATTCGCAACATCCAATAGCCAGTTATTGCATTATTAAATAAACAATCTCAGTTATAAGATCACACACCACATGACTACAAACATACATAGGTGTTATTGTCCCATTGTCATGCTAATGTCGGGACTGACAGACGACGGTGACGGCCCAGTCGTGGCGTAGGGATGGCGTAATATTCAGCCATCAGTACTGAACCAGTTAGGTGAGTAGTGCACCTCCACGACAACTACAATGAAAGGTCATGTGTGAACTTGTCAACGGGTTTATATTGGCCATAATGTACAACATAGTAATATAACATTGTCTTGCTCCCTTCAAGAGTTAAGAGTTTGGGTGAAAACTTTGATTCAACCAACTTTATGTTGCTTTTATGATTGAGGTTTTTTTAAGGGGTAAAATCATCGAATGACCGCCTGGGTGAGGCGGGAGGGAGTGTCAGACTCTTACTGACTAAAAACCACTACGTTCCTTCTCCTGCACGTCGAGCCATAGGTTCTCGGCATTGGCCCTATTGAGCCCCATCTGTGGTGGTCTGATGGCTCTTTGAGGCGCGCGAGTTAATGATTCAGTTAAGTACTTTCCAATATTTTACCTCTAATGTATAGAGAGATCACATTATGTCTGTTTAATAGTAGTAAAGTATAAAGTATAAAAAATATTTCAAGTATACTGAATTATTTCCAAGTATTTCAAAACCTAGTAGTAGTAGTGGTAGTAAATTTTAAAGCCTAGTAAGTGGTATAGCTTGTACGATTTGAGGATTGAACACGCATCCTTGTGTTTGACAGTAGAACTTGCAGGCACTCAAACCCACAAGCAAAATTTAAAAAATAATTATCACAACATGATAATATCTATTACAGTGCATCATTATAATTATCCCATCACATATAAAATAATTATGTATTTGTGTTCTCTTCACCAAACATGTTGCAGGCAAAGATTGGAATCGGGATTTCCAAGTAATGTCACGATTCGCTGCGTTTCTCGTTAGTATTAGTCAAAAAGATTTATAAGGCAATTTCCTAAATGATATCACTGTACAAGTTTTTTTAAAATGAGATGACATAGGTGTTAATGTGACATGGTGTTTATTTATACTAAAAAGCGTCAAAAGTTATAAAATTAATGAAGCGCAATGACTAAGGAATATACTAATGGTGTACAATTTGACACAGAAGTTTTTTTTTATTGTATTGAGTAGCAATTCTTTGCTTTTTGTCACTAGGTCCAAAGTACTGGCTATTCCCAATCGCTACAGTCATTTTTGCCTTGAACCCAACCCGACCATATACAAGCAATTACCAGCATCGTTAATATTTGTCACAATTATATCGACATATCAACAAGTACGGTGTAGTAGACCATGCTACATTAATCATTAACAAATTGAATGTTATCAGCATCTCTAAGAGTCACATGACATATCTTAATTTGTCATTTTTGTTCGATTGATCGGAATAATTTAATGCACCTTTATAAATCTATCACTTGACCTCGTATGATTAGCAATCACAGAATATTTTTTATTAATATTTCGAAAGTCCCACTTATGTCATATCAAATTTAATTTGCTACGTCAAAACACTTTATAATTGTTTTTTAATTCAATATTTCCTTTCACTATGAAGATTCGTATAAATATTTTTCTAACTATCAAATTATCATTTAACCATACACGATACATTCGCCTTGACCTAAGAGAAGAGACATTAAACAGAACAAATGACACGCCTATCATTTCGACACTATTGTTAGTGAAAACAAAATATCGATAAAGTACTGATCAAGTTTCGATTTGCATATCACTCATGTAACTTAAAGTTCCACCTCTATGTACTCGCAGTTTCATGGTCAACGATACATCAAGTTTGGTATCATAATCACAATCATAATATCGAGGTGATACGTGATACATAACATTTTATCATAGAACACTTATGTAAAGTTACATACGTATATAACTGTCAAAAGTTCGAGGTTAAAACTATTAAAATTAAAAGAAAATCATACATTTCATGTTACCGTTATGTTGATAATTTGGCTAGTTCATAAAACAGCCGCAGGGTACGTAAATGCGTGACGAATAATACGCTATGATCGTGACCACTTGGCTGTCTCAATTACACTCTCCTACAAATTGTTTGAACTATCTATATATGGTGACAGTAGAAAAATATTAACAAATGGGTCATGGAGATGAATAAGATACGAGTGTGTTTAATTTTCACACAATAATATTGTTGACACGAGATACGCAGGGTGATTGCAATTGTTGTTCTCATTCAAAACTGTTATCTTTCACAACTTTTCGTTTGTAGAATAAATACAAAAAATATGCTGAGCTACGGTGACTAGTAGATTAAACTATACATATGACTGTAACTTAATATTTAAAAGAATATTTTATACATTAATTGAACGATTTTATATCGGAACACACCAAAGGCACTGCTTTGAAAATCAAAAAGCCGCTACTCGATCAGTAACTAGTTCGTATGTCAAGGTTAATGTATTGATCTGTTTTGCATATTGGCCTTTTAACGATATTGAATGTAATGTGTGATACATTTTACGCGCGGCCGCTTGCGGGTCTGCGACCGCGTGGGAAAGGCCGGACGTAGCAAGAATTGTCGGATTTCACGTTATTGTAAGCTGCATTATGTTATTGCAATGTTCTATGTTCTATTGTTATCGTGAAGTGAGATCGTTTGAGATCGCTTATTATCTCCGCGGCTATGTTTGTACTAGGAGATTAGATAGATGGCTGGAGGCAAATTAGTCTTAGATAGCTACTGGTTACGATACAATTTAGTATGTCAACTTTATTTAAGTTGACATTGTACGACAAGGAGATCGAGGAAATTGTTATCTTGTAAACCTTACTTAAATATTCATTAGGACATTGTAATTAATATGATTTAAATTGGTCATAAATTCGGTCATATTTATAATTAATTGTCGGAGTGAATCTGGGGTAAATATGAACCAGTTTTTTGAATGCGCTAATCTTTTGGATTAGCATTTGTATTTTAAAACTTTGTGTATTTGATCGACTCGAAAGAGTACAAAGTACTATATCAAAGTGAGGATTGTATGTATGTATGTATGTCACGGGCTACGGGTGTATCGCAATGCCACAGACAGACATGACAAAAGCTCTCGGTTGCATTACAATAGTGTTGTGACAAGTACCCTGATATAAAGATACAATACCTCGCTGGCTGGACCTGCTCTAGTACCGATCATTGTTGAGAGAAGAGTAATGGGCTATTGTACCTATACTTTACGTAGTACTTTCGCACTCGTACTCGTAAAAAATTATACAAATTAAATTTTGATAAAAGATTTTTTTGGCAAATATCTCAAAACTGACCAGTTGCCATCTAGCACCTAAATATTTGACCGAAAATACAATACCTAAAAGTGTTAGGTACAAGTTTTTGAATCGTAAGAAATTCAATTTTTAGCAAAGACATATTATTCATAGGCATGTAATTTAAAACCTGAATGATATAGAAAACAAGATTTATATTTATGTTGTATAAACTTGACCGGGTCATGTTTTTATACAAATTATGTAATACTAATACATGTCGTATATTTAAAATATTTAAACGTATTTTAACATTTTGAGTATAAAAAGCGGCGGAAGAAATGGCTCGTTTTACTTTCAAAATAGATTAAGAAAAAAATATGGAAGTATGTAAATCATTTTTGCAGAACTCAAACTTGAATATTAATATATATTAAACATCTACACCATAGTTATTTTACTATTGTCCCTGATGACGAATTAAAATCCCTACCACATTATTTTAATAGTATTCAGTTACTGACCTGCACTATAGAACCGACAAGAAGACCGAAGGCAAGTGCGATACTGGTGACCTGTGGTGCAGTCGAGTCTGTGATGGTGATACATGCCGCTACACCGATGGACACCAGGGTGAAGGTACCGACCAGCTCCGCGACCAACTGCCTCCATATCAGCTTGTTGTCTGTTACATCTGACAGACCGATGATTGAGGAGGTTCCTGGGGAAAAGGAGAAATTGATTTGTTATTTTTAATTAAATAATGCGTACCTATAGTCATATTTACTTTATAGTCTGCGTAAATAAATGCCTTTTCTACCTATAGCTATTACGCGATGTAGAGAAACAAAGTACATAGTAGTAAACAGTGATGATGATTATGTCGACATTATTTAAAAAAAGTAAGCTTTGGTACTGTAGACTTGACATAAATAATCGCAGAATCAACAACTGTACTACTGTCGACAACAGTAAGAGTTTAAAGTCTAGGGTGCAAACCTAAACTATACCTTAAAACTGTCTATGCTTATACGAACCGTATCGATTGAAGATTCGATACAAATCTAAAGCTACATTAAAATGTGCTGGAACTGATGCCAAGTAAATTAGGAAATTCCCGCATCTGTCTCTAATTCGAAGGAACAAATACGATTCGTTCGCAATTTAAGGAAAAACACTAAAAAGTGAATCGTGGATAAAATGAAAATAAGGAAGCCATTTGTATTGAAATAAAAAGTGCATTTGAATATCCATTTCAAAAATACATCATTATCTACATTGCTTTTTTTCGTATTAAAGTAAAATGACTGTTTTACACGACAACAGAAATGAGTAAAGCCTAATTTATAGAACAAAGTCAGTGCTGAAAATAAGACAAAACGACCTAATAAAGGTTAGTCAAAGTACTCAAAAGTTTTGACTAAATAATAATAAATTAAAGGTTAGGCACGACAATAGATAAACAACTGCGTAAACGTAATGCATTTGATGTTTTATTATAACCAATTATAGGTAGGTAGTTCTTACATTTCTAAGTCTTAAAACAAGGAAAGGTTAACCCACCATGACAATGTAATTCATAAATATTTATTTCTTCAGATACATACAGAAAAGTACGTGACTTAACATTAATAACAATGCTACCTACATTTCGATAATTATATGTTTCTTAGAGCCGATTTTTCCAATGCAAGATAAATTTTAACTGAGGAATACTTTGAATATTTGACAATTCTTCCATACTAAAAATTGACAAACGTCAATTTTATTCAATTCTACAGTTAGGAATTAACTGATGATTTAACACGTTCGAGGACAGAACGAGATTATACGTTATCGTTCGAAATTTTAATATGGCACAACGTACGATGACGTTCAAATAACATTTAAATTATACGGCAGAACGTTCATTTCCGATGAAAGTTCAAGTAAAAATCCTTTTGAATGTATCTTGTGTCACAACATATAAAATACCCAACACTGTACTGTCACGTAGGGTAAGTTTAGAACTATTTCAAATAAGTGTCGTTGATAGTGTGCGGTTACGGTATTCACATATGCACAACGTGTTTATACGTCCCGCACTCCTATATTCAGCGCGGCTGTGTCACTGTGTATATTACTTTAATGCAAATTAATGATTTTACAGAGTGACATTGATATTTAATGAGTTATTGTGTGTTTTTAGATGGATATAAGCGCAAAATAGGACACAAGATAAACATGTTTGATGATTTCGACACCTCCAACGAGGTGGATTCTAACCAAGATGCGTATACACGTTGACGTGATAAAACGGTTGTGTCATGATATGTTTAAAACATTATTTTTTTATAGGACACTACGTACTGATACGTCGTATAATTTTGTATAGACATTTACTGTGTCATTCTGAAAACCCGACTCAAGTGGTAGCGTCCTCGAACGTGTTAAAAATCGATCCTTAGTCATTTAAGAACATTTCACTGAAGACGCCAGTCACTTCTTAGTATGTTTTTATCAAGTAAGACATTATACATTGAAACGGTAACAATTGAATAAACATTCAACGATAAAATATTTATTTTATACGTAAAAGACTTCTTAAGAGTGCCAAGTAGTGGTTTATAGAAATTGTCATTGGAAAATTATTATTTTTAAGTAGGAACATTAATTTACTAGCTTTGTTAGTGATTTCGTCCGCGTGGAATAGTGACTTTGGATTAAATAGGACTTCACATCTCATCCCACGTAGGTGGTATCGTAATAATTTGTAGCTACATATATCTTGACCCGACTAGTTAGTAATATTCATCTAAAATTTGAAGTACCTAAATGCGTCCAGTACTTTTTGAGTTTAGCCCGGATACATATACGTACAGACAAACAGACAAAAACTCAAAACTATATTTTTGGCTTCGATATCGATAGTACCTAGGTCATTACCAAAATATTCTTTTAAAAAATATCGTATACATTTTTGACTTTCTTACGATTTTGTTATATGTAGGCATAGCTTTATAGATTATTCTGGTTTTCAACGATACACAAAGAGTTTTTTCAAATTATCAATCAATGTGAGAACTCGATCAACAAAAAGTTTCTTGAATAAGGTATTCAAGACTATTGAATTACATGCAGTTGACAGTTTGATATTAATTTTTATTCAGGATTATACAATTTTTATTTATAAAATACCGATAACAATATAATTTAACCGATTTTATGCTATCGAGCGATAAATCGTTTTCTACTAGTCCATGGAACTAATTTTTCATAACTAAGCATACCTAATAAATCTTTTTCCTTTAAAAAAGTGCGATTTTATATGATTGTAGTTATAATATTATTTTAATTTTGTTATTGTTATTGTTGTGCTATTTTTGTGGTAGCGAAGTGCCTACTATATATAGTTTGATATATATATCATCCCCAAAACAATGACAGAGGTAAATCAAAAAACCTGGCAACGTGCGAAAACCTGAGTATTTTAAGATACTACGCATTTTAAATAATTATCGTCATTATTAAAATCGAGTTTTTCTTCTGCACACGTGTAATTAAAATGTATTTTAATAATAATTACATTCATATGAGGAAATGATTAATTCTCTATTAGTTATTAATCATTTTGTAGAAAAATAAGCAAACCCGTCTGGAAATCAGGTGTTGAATCTAATTTTTCGTATAATTTGACGTATTTACATTATTTTCAATGACTTTGTATAAAACATTATAATAAAATTTACAGTATTTATATTAAAATAAAATTGTAGTGTAATATAGTATAATAAATTTTTCAGTGTAAAAGTTGTAACAAAAGTTACAAATTCGAGAAATTCAAACACCCCTTAAAATTCGGTTCTTAAAACATGCTGTATCATCATCACGTATGTATATTAATAAATGAAAAATATCTTGATTTAACATTATCACACCTATTTAAATACGGGCCTAATTACATATTCAGGATGATAAGTATGGAAATAAATACTCGTATGTATAAAAATTTTCATATAGATTTACCTACGTATAATTATGTATACGAAGTTTGGAATTATGTGGGTTATTAACTCTGAATGTTTATCTTAAAATTATGTCAATGCGGCTCTCAGCAGTTTTACTCTCCAAAGATAAATAAGAAAATAATTCTTACAATATAGCTATACCATTTGAGTAATAGGAATACTAACAATTTTATACCAAAAGTTCTAGAAGTAATTTGTTAAAATAACACGTGAAACTCCTGCGCATGCCATCATTAGTATTCATTGAAAACACTCAATGATATACTACAACAACTCACTTAATTTATTACGATAAGATACATTGAATTTAAATTTTTATTTTGTGGTTAATTCGTTAAAATAAACTTAGGTACAAGCAATAAAAATACATTAAACATACGACTGCGCATGCGCCGATGACGCTTGACTATCTCACGCAGTGTTTATTTACATGTAAATATTTATATTATATTGGAGCTATAACTTTTTAATTGAACGCATTATTATTTATTGAATAAAAATAAAATAAGAGTATATCAATTGATTAGTAATTTCAGCCGTTATTCTAATGATACATAATGCGCATACGCATTATACAGTTTGCACACAATCGCACGTTTTCTCAAAAAAATTTATATCTATTCACGGTTTAATAAATGTAATGGACAAATATAAAAGACTTACTCTTCTGCATCTCATCCATAGCGTAATCCGTTTTCATTTTGTCGGTTTCAAAATAACTTTTCTATGAAATAAACACTTTCGAGTTCAGTCCCCGCTGTTATAACTTCACCGACCGCACTATTTCGAAATTCGAATTAAATAAAACACCGTGAAAGTGTAATTTGATTTGTAATTGAAAAATTCCGAAGACGCTCGCTGAGAGCTGTTGTGTTTCGTAAGGCGTGCGTGTGAGACTACCTTTCCTCGTGGCTACATACACTTGAGTGCGCGAGATCTCGCTTGGGGATGACAGGTACAGCACTACAGACGCCGGGCGGCGAGTGCACCTTACTTTTTATTCTATGTATCGTGAACCTAGATGTTAGCGAATTAATTCAGAACTGGCCGTCTGACGTCATAATTGCGGAAACAAAAAAGTTACGGAATAATACGTTCGACTTAATTATGTTCTCTGGGCTTATTCATAGATTGATATGGGATTTTCGCAAATCGTTAGTTTGTCTCGAAGTTTCTTAACGATGGAAAATTTTTCATAATTGATTATGACTACCCGTGCAGTGTAAGTTTGATAAAATAAAATAATTCGATTAGAACGAAGTAACCTATTCCGATAATTTTCTAAAGTACCTTTATAGATCGTGTTAATCAATAACATAGCGACAGCTCTATTATATTATAAAAAAGAAACTAAAAAGTCAGAAACACAAATAAGTAAGAGTTGGTCCGAGGATGCGTCCCTGAGTTATCCCACAATATTTTTAATAGGTACAAAATAAGACATCAAGTTTACACAAAACCATCTTCCTCTTATTTACATTATATCAGGTTAAAGAATCTGTGGCTAACCAAACTATTACTTACCGGCACAATTTAAAGTAATTTTGTCTAATAAAGTACCGGTTTCGAAAACGATGGAATGAAGGAGATAATGCTTCATTTATTGCTACAATGTAGACAATCACATTGACGAACATGTACATATGTTATAGATGTATGTTCTATTGTATTTCTGTACTCTATGACAACAATATATCAATCACTGCTCCACTGCTCATCAAAGATCTATTCCTAATATCTAATGTTTCTATTGTTTACTCGCTTGCCTAGGTGGCTGACCCTTGGATAGCTTTCTCCTACGCGGTGTTGACTGTCACTGCCCTGACTGTGAAGAGCCTCATAAGTTCATCTACTTCATCATTAACGACTCCAATGGATTTATCGTCAAGGCATTCATGTCAGTGACCCTTGAACAGCTTTCTCATAAGTAGTAAATACTACATGTACACACTGCTTCGTTGGTCTAGTGGCTAAATGTTTTGTATCCCATTATTCCCGATTATAATTTCTTTAAAAAAAAGAAGGATGTTCTCAGATTGTGACCTGTATGTATGTATGTGTTTGTGCGCGATTATCTCGCGACCAACTGAACCGATTTTGATGCGGTTTTCAGAATATTGTTTGTTTCACTTAGGAAATGGTATATTAATTACCCGACTTCAAAAAAGAGGGGGTTGAAGTCGTTTTTTTAAAGGTAGTATATAAAAGAATTGTTACGTTAAGACATTTTATTTAGTAGAAATATTACTATGTGCACAACTTGCAATAGCTGTGATTCGATTGCCATAAAGTCAATGATATGTATGATATGTTGCATAATATTATAATCTACACATTTATTTGCTGTTATCAAATTCATTTTTGCTTTACTTTGTAGTATTGTAGAACAACCTTGACCAAGGATAGGAAAATTAGATGCAGAATTTATTTAAGTGACCATATGTATAATCTGTTGGACATTCCCCCTATTGTAGTATCAAATGATTCACGTTTTTATTTAAAAATATTATGTAAATATGAAACAGAACATGAGATAAAAGATTAATCGACGCAAAAATCCATTTTGTGACTATGATTAGTATTATTATGAGTTCTGTTGAGTTACTTTTTTATTTTTTAACAACTTTGTCCCACACTAGGATTAGTTAAGTTAATATTAAAAGGAATGTCATTTGGATATATGGGATTAAAGTTAATAACATTCCCATATAAACCTCATAAAACGGGCTTAATGAAGATGCTATCAATTTGGTTACTTGTTAAAATGTTGCCTATTAACATACTATCACCTTGCACAACTCACACAGTCATAAAATATAATAAAGTTGTTTCGTAGATACTAAATAGTAACTTTTTATGTTAAAATAATGGTGCCTTGTGTATACCTACTTAAGTACCTAAGTTGTTACTTAAGTAGGTATAGCTAAACGATGAAATGTGAAATTAAATAGATGGATATGAAATAACCTAACGGTTGTTTATCTTTCAATTGAGTAATCAATCAGTGTATGTACATACATAGTGTTGCGTTCATAGACTTTTGCGGTAAATAATAGGTTTTATTATAAATTAAAATAAATTTTAATAATAATATGGGATCAAACTGACAAACACTTCATTAATATCGATATATCTTTGTTATTTTACTACGATTGCTTCTTCGTTTTGGTTTCTTCGATGTCATAGCATTCCTTCAAGCTTTATTGCCTTGCTAATAAAATGAGAAGTGTAGAGGCAAGCCAGTTAACAAGGTCTTCATTGCAAGGTACTTTAAAGTTCGCAGTCTGGCAGGTGGCCTACGCACTAGGAGAATGATATTTTTGAATTTAATTACACTTTTAGTATCTATGCAATTGGACATGTCACTGTATGTGCTATGCGTGTAGTTGATGTAATAAGCCGCGCAACTACGTTTGAAATATAGAGGATTTCTCAAGATGAAAGCGCAAGAAAGTCAAAGTCAAAGCATTTATTTCAATAAACCATAATTTGGTACTTTTGAAACGTCAACAAATACAAAATAAATAATAGTCAGTCAGTCAGTCAGCCCGTTAGGGAAGCAATACTGATTGATAAGATTGTAGGTACCGATTTTCACCATTTTATAATGACATGATTTTCTCCAGTTTCAATCGTAATGTACCTACTGTATTTAATCCAATGCTTTTCATTGTTACTTTGCAAAACAGTAGGTACTATTTAAGAACGTACTTCTAAAAGTGACTAACTGTTGACTAGATTGAGTTACGTATAAAATGAAATTTAAAAAAATGTTTCATTACTTTTAGCTGAAATATACTTGTGTAATAAAGGTGATGATCAAATACTGAACGTTACTCAACTTTAGGTTGTACTCAAATGAGCCGCGGAGGGCTTAACAGGTTAACGGGGCTCCGGCTCGAAGTGTAGAAGTAGAAACGGGGTGGTATTTGACTTGGATGATTACTCACTCAAAAAAAAGTTGTAATGTAATATTGTGTCACCTCATTCATTTTATAAAAAAATTGCAATGACGGAACTAAGCTTAAGTACGATTTATAAGAAGAAATTTAGTAGCCTTTAAGTATTCGGGCGTAAGTCATACATATTTAATGCACTCTAACCGTTTAATTCCTTGGCTGTAAAGTACACACCTGCGAACGAGTTCGCCACATTACCCAGTTTCATATCATAAAACGTTGTTTATAGAAACGTTATCAGCTACAATAAAAATTCAGGAGTAGCAATGTGTGCTGTAGATAAGTCGGTATACAGCTGTAAGAAAACATTTGATGTTTGAACAATGAACGAGATACTGCCGTAATATACGCGGCTTATAAATTTAAAAAGTTATTTTAAAGCTGTTATAAAAATATGACACGGTTTTTTATAAAATGTAGTTAGACGGTTTTAGATGGACTTGTTAATTAGCAGTTGCGGAATAAAATGGTAACTAATACTTTGCATTAGATTCTCTTGATGTTGGACATTAAGATAATAATTAATACATTACTGTATCATCGCGATATTGATAATTCCTGATGTGATTTTTGAGTTGCATTTGGATTACCTAACAATATTAAGTATACCATATCTTATATTCTCTAAAGAGCAGACGGACTTAGAAGAAGATATGAAAAAAATATCGTTTTTACATCTATAAAAGTAGTTAATATGATATTAAAAAATATAAATAAAATAGCAGATAAAGTTAATAACCGCAAAAGCTGGTTAAACATGTTAGTACTGATACTTAGGTTCATTCCCGTCCGTTTACGGCTGAATACTTTAGAAACCTGATGGGCAGGGTGGATCTACACAAATGTATGCATAAGCCTACACTATATGGTACAACTTACTAATAATATAAATGCGAAAGTGTGTGAGTGAGTTTGTATGTTGACGGCACGGTTGGCGCGGTGGCTGGGCAACCGGCTGCCGTGCAACGTATGGTGGTTTCGATTTCCGCACGGAGCAATTCTTTGTGTATTCCACAGGTTGTTGTTCCGGGTCTTGGTGTGATATGTATATGAACTTGTATGTTTGTAAACGCATCCACGACACAGGAGGAAAACCTAGTGTTGGGCAACATTTTCTTTCATAACATACTAGCTTTTACCCGCGGCTTCGCTCGCGTCACAAAAGGATAAAAGTAGCCTATATCAATACACAGCGCCATCTATACCAATTCTTTTGATTTCCCTCGGGAATAAAAAAAATCCGGGATAAAAAGTACCCTATTATTTAAGCCGGACTTCTAATTTTACGTCTGCAAAAATTTTTCCATAGTGATTAATGCTATAAGGAAAGAGTTTGTTAGATACTACACGGTGCTTAATTACAGTCATTGTGATATAATTTTTGTAATCGAAAATCTATTAATACTTTATCAAGCCCCGGTATTTATACATAGTCGATTAGTTAGTGTAGTGTGATTCAGTTTGTAGGATAAACGATATTTTAATAATATTTGATTACTTATTAGGTATACATGTGTAATTCATTTGTTTTTTATTCTACTACTAGCTACTTCCGCGCGGTTTCACTCGCTCTGCTCGGCGCCTATCATTTGTAGCGTGATATTTTATAGCCTATATATAGCCTTCCTCGATAAATGGACTATCTAACATAGAAAGATTTTTTCAAATCGGATCAGTAGTTCCGGAGATTAGCGCGTTCAAACAAACAAACAAAAAAACAAACCTTTCAGCTTTATAATATTAAGTATAGATAATGTGGAATTACTTAATATACGAGTAGTTCTTAAATTGTAGTTACCTAATGGAGAATTATTTATTTTTTAACTCTGCTCCACACTAAGATTCTGTCATGTGTCGTGAGTGCGTTTACAAACATACAAGTTCACATACATATCACACCCAGACTCGAAACAACAATCTGTGGATCATACAAAAAGCTGATATACGTTGCGCGGGATTCAGATGACCAGCCACCGCGCCAACCGTGCAGTCTTAATTATTTTATATCTATATATATAAAAGAAAGTCGTGTTAGTTACACTATTTATAACTCAAGAACGACTAAATCGATTTGGATGAAAATTGGCGGGGAGGTAGCTTAGAACTAGGAGACGGACATAGGATACTTTTTATTTGATTTTTTTTTACTTTTACCGAAAATCACGAACGGGAACGGGGGGGAAATGGGATTGCGCGTACGAAGTCGCGGGCAGAAGCTAGTTGATTATAAATATTGTAGTACCTAAATAACAAAAATTACGTCGTTTTTTCCGACAAATAGATCAACGTAGTTGAATGAGTATAAGTCGAACTTTTTGCTACCTAATCCAGTCACATGTCATAGAAGGTGGACCTGCCTATTGCTCTATAATTCTATATCAGGTTTATATCTTGATACCGCAGCACTACTGGGAATTTTGAATTCGAAAAACCCAGTAAAGTTAGCTAACCACAAGACTAAAGAAGCAGTCTGTAGAACTAATGTTTACCTACCAGGTATAATGTATGCATACCAGTGTATAATTAAAGTCCAATCTACAGAGTTGCTACGTTTTTATACTACGTCATCTATGAAGCAAGTCAGAATAAAAATAAGCATAAAATGATATTCATGTTTAAAGTCTAAGTGGCAAAGCACATGGGCACAGAGCATGGAGTAAATACGGAATATTTTAAGTATTAAATGTCAACGTGACAAATGAGGCACTAAATAAACACAGGAACAGTTAACGGCAACATTATCATATCAGCTACGAGACATCCACATCCACGCTGAACTTATAAGGCTTCCCCAATGACTTCCAGCATACCCGATTAGAAGTCGATCGACCTACAATCAGACATATCTACTAATATACCTACTAATGACGTCAAATAATGAGTAAAGTTAAACTATTAATAGCAATCAATTACGAAACGTTATTTCTTATAGTGAAAGGTTGATTCCACTGCAGAAATATTGGAAAACCTGATCAAGATATTCCATAATGAATAAGATATTAGTTTCAATTCAGTGGAACGCATGACTAATACTAATGTGCATATTACTCACGATAGGAATTCTAATATAAATATTATTATAGTGTCATATTAATATCACATCTGATTTTCCACTGTACCTTGGTACTTAGATATTGTTTGTAGGCCAAAAATCTATACCGCCATGTGTCCTAAATTGTTCTGTGAAGTTGAATCCGCAAATAGGTCTATATTTCTATATGTCTATATCTAATTATACTTACAATGTTACACCTATTTTCACAAGTTAAGTTATGAGTCCCATAATATATCCCATGTAACTCGGCATATTCAAACGGCAATGCTATTATTAGTAATCATTGGCAATTCAAATATCTTTAGTCCATTAAAAGCTCAAGTAGAGATCTAAGACGTACAAGGAAGACATAGCCTGCACGACATACATAAACGAATGGCCTAATAAATGTCTATGCGCCGTTCAACTTAAATATTTATGAGATGAATCAAAGAACAAAAAATGCAAGAAGGAATATCAAAAACAGTCGAATATTTTTAGAATTAAATATTCGCAATTATAATTCGGGTTTTACAATGTTTACTGTATGGTTTTTTCGACGTTTTTTCAATGTTATTGTAGGCTCAAATTATAGGTTGCAGACATTGTTAACAATGAGTTATTGGTAATTTCTGGAAGCTGCGTTTGTTAGAAATAATATAATTGCGTGAAGAATAAATAACCATTTCTGAACAAATAACTATCTACTTAATATATTAGGTGAGTGAGCAGCTACGTTTATTGGCTTCATAAACGTTTTCTATAATTAAACAATTAATTATTACAGGCTTTGGCTTACGGAGAATTATATCACCATAAAATATTATATTAGAGGTATATTTTGTATTTAGATAAAACTATTAATATATTGTTTATATCATTAAGATATTAAGATAACAATCTATATTTCAATTCTAATGGCATCCGATTAGTGTTTGCCGTGATTATTTTTTGTGTCACGTATTCATATAACTATTAAGAATTAAGATACAATAGGAGATTATCGAAGTACTTCACATGAAGTTCTACCAATTTCGACGCATTTTCGACCTCATCCACAAAACATTAAAGTTGTAAATGTATTAAAGAATTGTAAAGATATTGGGTAGCTTCATGTGATTTCCTAAGGCACTAGGCTTATAAAATTGACAGCTTGTGGGAATAAAATCTTAATGAATTAAGTTTTAATATTGTTGGTACAGCTTATTGGAAGCAAAAAAGCCACTTAAGTGCCATTGTTATTTTTTGTGTTATTAATATTTATTGATGGTAAAAACTTTGTTGATTCGTATCGTAGATTATTGAGACGTAGATGCCAATTGTTAATAATGACAAACAATAAGACGAAGTTTGTGTTATTGTGATCAATGATTTTGTTGATAGAGAAGAAGAGGTAGGTACGGAAATGTTCATATTATTTGGGTGCCATGATTAGGTCACAAAATGAGAGAAATCTTCTTAAACTGGTTAGCCATAGCCGCTACGAGCACTTAAAAAAACTGGTTGCAAACGCAGTACCTACTATTCTTTCCACAATAGTGGAATTGATAGCATTGTTCAAAGAACTCAGCTTTCTATCCACATAAACATTCGACATAAAAATTATAATAGTAGTATGACCCAACCAAATGTTTTAGTTAGGTACACTCCATCCATTCATTACACCGACCGTCCACTCATTCACCAACTCATTGAACAATGGATGTTATTGTAAAATAAATTAACATTTCTCTACTGTCCGAACTTGACACCGCCGAAGAGTACTCAATCTCAATACAAACTCGGTTAGTGATGACGGTAACAAATTGGGGAGACCGTTATCAGTAGGTACAAAGTGATAACACCCACGCTACCGTAGACCATAGAACTACACTCAATTACTGCGTGGGAACCGAAAAACAATAGAGCAACAACAAAAAACTTCCTGAAACATGCTATACATTTATAGTCAGACGTTCCTTGTTCCTTGAGAAATAAAAATAATATATATACTGTGCAGAAACTGAATATGGAAATGAATAGGCTCTAGGAATCAGTTTACATAGTCTCACAGCATTTTAGATAACAAAACCAGTTTGTTTATGGGTGGTTGCCAGTGCCAACTTAATGTTTTGTTTATGTGCATATGAACATGTTTCTTGGTACGGCTTGCTAACTTTCTCAGACATACTCCGCAAACTAAATCTTATCGCGAGCACAATAATCGGCGGCTAGATGTATCTAGAAACCGACGTCTATTAATAAACCTAGCACGAATATAAGAGCTAAAATTATTTCCTGTTTTTGTATTATTTATATTTTAAAAGGAAAATTGCTATCTAAGGCTATATTTTAAAATGATTGATGGCAAGCCTTGAGAGTACTTAGAGCATCAGAACACGTATCGTCGTATGAAAATAATAGCGACGCAGTGACTTTGCGCACGCAGCCATGACAATGACTACCTAGGGATAAAATAAATTAGTACCTATATACCGCGGGCTGACGTTAATTTTATTAACGTATGATTTAGTGGAATTCATGCGACGGATGCTTATATTAGTTATAATACTAGCTAAAGGAATGAGTTGTAGTTTTATAGTTTGTCTACCAAAGAAATCAGTAAATCCTTCGATTTATGAGTCTCTAAACGTTATCGGGCATCATTAAAGATGAACCTCTTATAAGCTTACGTCAAGTTACACGTTATTTATTTCCCTTTACAGAATTTACTATAAATGTGTAGCCGGTCTAACCTACAAGTCATAACAAAAAAGACCAAACTAATCTGATTAACATTGTCTGCCATTCTCTAAATGTATCTGTAAATTGCTCCGACACGGTAAGTAAGGTAACTAATAATATAAACAAACCCAGGAAAAATATGGCCGACCGTGACAATGACAATGACAGCAAAAATGGCGCTAACTTGTCAAATTACGTGACACGATTCGCGCGTAAAAATAAAATCATTGTTTATTAGCTGCCTGCTACAATTTGTTCATGGTAATTGAAAGTTAAATAGAAGAAGTAAAGCAATTTGTAAATATAGTGCTAATTTTAAAGTAAATGCGGAATGTATTTATTTACATGTTATGTAAAACTAAAAAATACAGTCGTATTTATTTCAAATATTATAAAATCTTCACTTTTGAAACAGTTGATAAATTACTGATTTATTACGATTATTATTTCCGTGTATTTTAAGAAGAACATTCCAATTTTTTAAGCGGCGTTTGTAGCTCTTGTCCTTAAGATGACAACAAGGAAATTCGATGGTAAGGTACCTTTCATTTATGTAAAGTTGTCAGTTACCATGACATCGGAAGGCATCGTGCCAAGTACCGCAGTCGTAGTTACGTCCGAAAAAAAACTACGATACCGATTTCCCTTACACATTTTTTATCTGTACCGATCTCTGACACGGAATACTTACGTCACCAACTTTAGTTGTGTTCGACTTTCGTAATATAGAAAAAAAAACAATAATGTTATACTTATTTATTACGTAAAAGTTATTTTAACATCCAAAAGCACGCAAAATGTAACAGTTTACGTTAATATTATTTAAAATAAAACCAACAATTTAAAATTGTATATTCATATAATATTCAGAGTTAGTTTAATTATAATGATTCGTAATAAATGCGCAGAACCATCTCGACCGTGACAATGAACTGCGCGTGCGCTGCGCGTTGAGCGCAAACATTTCGAATTAACTTCATACTTGTCAATTTGATACTATTTTACACTTATATAATGCGTAGTTTTTATTAGTTGCGGTAATAATTTAGATTATTTAGACAGTTTCGGATTTCGGGTTTTAAATGTATGTTTACCTATAAACTCCTCCCCTAACACAAATATATACTTACAGATAGATATTCGCTCACGTATGGAGTTTAAAAGACGCCAAAAGACGCCATAATTATGAAATTAATACTTTTACTATCTACTAATAATAAGAGCATTTTTAATTGATTTCAATGTTGAAGTACACTAAAAACATTTCAGGATTACTTAATTATCCATTATTAGAATACAGATACATAAATCAATCAATATATCTTAAAGCTACAGGAAGCTTGTTATCGATATCCCGGGGCTCATACAATTTGTTACTAACTAGCGGTGGTAACCTAAACCTTCACGGTTGGCAGTGGCGAGTGCGTCCAACGAGGTAACGAATAGCCTTGAGGATGACAGCTGGTACAAGTTACAAACTGTTGTCTGCAGATTATTTGACGAAAAAAATATTTTACAATACTCCGTAGCTTCTGCTACGCAGACTACGCAGCGTAGTATATGTGCTACGGAGCGTAGTATCCGAGCTACGCCGCGTAGTCAGCGTAGCTGAGTTTCTACTTTGAGTGCAGCTGTGTAGAATAATACAAATGATTTGGTATAGGGATAAATGAACTTTAAAATTTAATTCATTTAGAAATAGGATTTCTACTATGTCTTTTCTTATACACAATCTTAGTTTAATTAAAATTAAATTACTACAGCTTACTGCTTGGTGTTAAATTGTTCTCGCACAATCGAACCAACAAAACTGTGTAACTAGGGTTTCTTGCTCGTTTTTCTCCATAGGAATCTACACCTTGGAATGAGCAAATACTTTCCACTTTTAATTTTTTATTGACGTTCAAAAGTGCCTTACTAGTTTAATTGAAGATTTTGACTTTGACTTTGACTTAACATTGCTGGATTGCGTTTCTTTCTCCGCCTGTTTCTTGGACCAAATATCGCAATAACGAAACATTCGGTGTTCGTCGCATGCATAGCATCTGTACAACAGTACACGCTAACAGAATAACAACGGGTTATTTCCTACCAGTTTGTTCTACGACAGAGAAAATTGAGCTATTATCTTGTCAATCGCTATATGAGACTATAATAGGAGTAATGAATTGTTTATATGGCAGAATGCTTTAGTTTGTCATCACAACTTGGTATGTAAGTATAAAGAATTTGACGGACACAAGCGTGGACAATTAGGTATGAGGATGGCGCCACGTCGGCGCGAACTCGCCCAATTCGTACGGGCAAATTTATGACTAAAACTACATGAGAATTTCATCTGAATACAAAATGTGACCACAACAGTTATCCAATCATTAGAAAGCATTTAATAAATAAAAAAGAAAAATACTCTATTGAGCTTGCTTCGTATTCGAAAGCATCGGAGGTCGTACAAAGACAATTACGAACACTTAACCATAGTTATTAGAAAGAGCAATTCAGTAATTATAAGTTGCAATAGAAAAGCAAAGTTTACATAATACTACAATTACAGATGTGGGTGTTAAATAAGAAACCTACCATTAACAAAGCACGAAGTAAATTGGAAAGAAATACACAATGGAGGTACGGAGTTACTGTCAATGAGGGATTTGATTGTGGTACAGTACAGACGAAATAAAAGTGTAATCGTAAAGCAACATCACGCAACTAGTTTTTAAAGGGTAGATAGAGAAACGACGTCAAATTTAATAAACATTTTACACCAATTAAGTATGTTACAATGATACTTTTCCAGATCTAGGAATCAAACTCGCAAGTCTTTTTGGGTTCTCAGTAAATGTTTCAAAAACTGAAACAAAGTGAAACAACGATAGTGGCTTGTAAGCCTGCACCAAATGCCGCGTCTACCCAAACATAATCTACGTTGTTAAAATTTTATATAACAATGAAACATCTAGAAGACGCAAATAACAGGCGTCGACCCCTTCATTAGCATGCCATTACGATTCAATCTCCGATACACGCCGAACAAAGAACCGCTAAAAACTAAAACAATGACAAATTACAAGTACTGTAGCATCCTGTATACGAGCCGTGTTTTATGTGTCTAACATAAGATCAGCCTGTATATGGTCAGTGATAATGTTTTTAATTACTGTCGTGATCAGAATCTGATTATATTTCGTAGTTTTGAATAAAGATTGTCCATATAGTAAGAAGGCCAATATCAATTTTTTTAAAAGAAATAGTGGATGCTGTGGTATCCTTCTATGAATAAGAAATAATAAATTTGTCCTAAAAGAGTATCATTCCTTTCCTTTTAAATATGTGGTCGCAATATCTAACGAAACAGCTAAAATGATTTGATTGTGGTTGCCAATATATCCATAAAGGTACTGTGTGATAAAACAAAGAATCGACCTAAAATTCGAAAATTTCCCTCAAACTAATAACTAAAGTTCCAAGAACTAAATATACCTGCTGCGTGTTAGTTTCTCAAAAAAATAAACTCCGTATCTTATACCCTCATTTACAAATATATTCTAAGAATGCAAAAAGCTTAAAGATTTCGCTGCACGCAAGATACACTTCGATAAAACCATAACAAACTTTATGTCTAACTTACTAGAGTTCAAAATTGCATAAACTAATGTTATAAGACAGAAAAATTGAAAGGTTTGTTTATATTTCTTTCTACTGATCGTCGTCTGATTAACGTTGGCACAGTCCTCAGTGGACTTTACAGTACCACGTGCTTGAGTCAGACAAGGTCAGTATAAAACACATGGCGTGCCTTTACAACGATGACAGAAGACACGATTATAATTGTTACTCAGAAAATTCTAGGGCAAGCTAAAGATAGTATCATTTTCCAAGATTTTCTTGTATTTGTCATCATCATGGTTTGTTATTTTAGAGGTTTTCTTGGGATAAATGTTACGGTGTTTAGTATTCAATATTGTAACAGGAGTAGGACAAAACAGATATAGAATTAGAACCTCTAGGTATAGATAGAAATCTAACGCTTAATGTTTCGTCAGCTTATATTCAAAAACCGACGAGGAAAGTTATTTTATAAATTCACCACGCCATTAAGTATAAATATCTTGTGCTACATCAAATGCAAATATTTACAATTCTAAGTATCATTAATGCATTCTATCGACGTGTCTCCGCTTAGCCTACATTTCCATTTCATTCATCCAATATTCATTCAACGGATTGCACATCATTAAATGCCTGTTCATTAACTGTTCCTTTATTTGCTTTATATAATTATACTGTATTAATATATTATCTATTTGTAGATAATTCCAGTCATTTTTAGATTAGTAATCAAAACAAACGTTTTTTTTTCTATTATCCTGTTTGTGGATACGAGTTTGTTTTTGTTTTAAAAAAGAAGATTCAAAATTCAAATATAGAACTGTTCAAATGTTCGACGACACCAGATCGAACGTCGATGTATAAGTAAATTCACTAAACCCGAAACCGGAATCCATTTTGGCTTATTGTTGCATCAACAAAAATATCCCCTTTGCAGCCCCATCGGGTTTATTTTAATTGTTTAGCAAAACGCAAATATAAGTGACTTCAACTACCTAACATAAAATAAAATCACGCCTTTTATCCCCAAAGGGGTTGGCAGACGTTCATGTTACGGCACTTAATGTTACTATATAATGTAACACCCACTTTTCACTATTTATATTATGAGTCCCATGTAATAGGGGTGAACCTATTGCCATATACCGGGCACATTTCTAGACTCCGTGCTACCACTGATATTTTTTTTTAAACCCAGTATGATTTCAATTATCCGAATGAGATATGCATTGATCCATATATTGTTACCGCCTCTATTTATATAACAATCGTGAGAAAATCTTCAATTGTTTTTCAATAATTTCCAATTAATTCAAGTACTTGATTGTCATCATTGTGATTATATGAGATTAATCAGACATACAGATAATTGTTTTATAATAAGTGAGAAATTTTCGACTCACAATGGTTGGAAAACTCGTAACGGCATCAATATTTTGACATAATATCCCGATTTTGTACCTCACTACCGGTGATTGTCAAAAATTTGTGGGTATTTTTTTTACAATGTGCCAAATATAAGTATTTATGTCAGTGGTACTCAAAGTTGTCTGAAACTATTTAACTCTTTGAGTACCATCATTATTGACACAATTAAAGAACAATAGGTTGCGGTCACCGGTGTCCTCGCGGTGTTTGACAGTTTAAACCAAGTTACCAACTTCAGGACCCACTTTTAGCAAATAGCGTTACCAATATGAAAAGTAAATTACAGAACCGTTGATTACAGTGTGATTCAAAATACAAGGCCCACTAAAAATTCGCTCGAGACACACTAGCGGGTCGCGGCCCATAGCTTGGGAAACCCTGATTTATATTATATTAAGTATTTATAGTATTTAGTTATTTTATAGTAAGCGCATTGAGAATACGAGTCATAACATGTGGGTATGATTATATATTATTTACATAACTCTTATTGGGGCTTGAATTATGAAATTAAAACACTTTTTAAACATTTAAAGTTTGATTTTTATTTTTAATCTCACATAATATGTATGTATAGAGCTTGGGGAAAGAAACAACGTTCAACCAAATAAAAAAAAATCGACTAACATTATGCATCTAGAACTGACATTGGTAAATAATATAACGAGTACACACTCGTATAATGTAATCTGCAATAATTTTGATAACATTTTACATATAATATTCCACACAAATATTTACATATCAGTAAGTAACAGATTACCTGTGGATTACATTAGTTAATCTACATGATAACATACCTTCATAATAAATCATATCATTTTTAACCTAAAAATCATACATTTTTGAAGGTAATCAGTATATGTCACACTTTCTTTATGGATGAAAGGTTACTTCGAATCCTTGATTGAAATTACTAAAATAATCGCCTAGATAAGTATTATCTTTATTACTTAAGATAATTATGTTTTTGATACGATTTTACTTGATTTTAATACCCAAAAGAGCCGCGGTTTGATTATTATTTACAGAGGCACGCACTCAAACAATTTACAGTACACTAGATGAACAGGCAGCCATCATGTTTTTATTTAGACCAAAGGTTATTGATAAAATCGTGATGCTAACAAAAATACAATGAGTCATTCCTTCTTCCACGGGCCAATGGCCTGCTTTTTGTGGCCTGCAGTACATCACATCGAGTGCTCCTATTAACTACGATATTACACTGTAGTGAGTAATACATTTTTTGTTATCAAATTAAAAATACACATTAAAAACGGCGCTTGCGATTATTATTTTGAATTAAGAATGATCAACCGTTAGCATGTCAATCATTCGCGATAGATGTCATCTTAGATTGGTAAATTAAATTTGATATTGTTGACAGTTGAATGGTCTGTCACACGGAAATGTCACATGGTAATTATATGAACCTAAACTATCGAACTAGGTATCTGAGTAACTATTGACACGCGATAAAATACCTATTATTATACGATTTCCTACAACCACAAATAATAATAGTAGCTTGAACCATGTTCCCGCTACTGGTCGGCTTCTATTTTTAATTTTTTTTAATATTATTTTTTATTTTGTAAGTAGTATTTAAAAATGTAATTTGTAGGGAATTATATGTGTGAAAATTTACAACTACTATGGAATAAAAAAGCTATGATCGTCAAATATGTCAGGAATGTGGAAAATGACAATTTGGTTTTTTAAACAAAGTAAAGGAAACATTAAATTCAACCGGCCATCAAATATGTTTGCAGTGCGTCGAAAGTATACCGTCATATCACGTTAATTAATATTAACTACCCGTTACCTACAATATGCAAATAGCAGGTTCAAGTAGTATTTAAAAATGTTCGATATACATGCCACGTAAAGTCTGAGTAAAAAAAAAATGAAATGACATTAACGCGTAACCTGTCAATTGGCAAATTCAGCTTCCATTTTTTAATAATTAGCACGCCTTTTGTTTTTCTCTATTCTTTTCTAAATTAAATGCTGGAATCGAATTTCGAATTGGCAAATTGTAGTATTGTTTTTCATGAGCGTAAATAGAAGTAATTAGTCTACTATTTTATTTTTTACAGTCGAATTTTCATAGTCCAAAATATACTACGGAAACTGGGTTTATTTATAAATCGAGTTAACTATACCAATTGAAACAATAAACTCTAAATATGATAGTATCGTTAGCACCCAGGATATATCGCCCAGTTTAATTCTTTCAGTGGGTGGTCTAGAGAAGGATGTGTCTAACTAGATTCATTCTTTAAATGTGCCTAATACAACTAACGGACACAATTGGATAGATTGTTGCGTAGGAGATAGGCAGATTTCATATCCTTCAGTTATTTATATCAGTGACTGACTGGATTTTAATGATTAATGGGCAAAAACTGAGGGCTCAACCTTAACAATCAATTGGGTAGTTGCCTGGGTCAAAAATAAATTATTTTGATTTTTCAATCCAATTAAATATTGAAAAATAGTTACACTTTCATTCATTGATTTGCCGATATACTTAATTTTCGATTTATTCCTGCATTGTCTTCAGATATAAGTGTGCTATTTGACGCGAACATATGATGACGTCATAAGCTAGTATTTCGTACAAAATTCATAGTACAGTATCGTTTTTGACGTTTCGATAAAAGTATTGAATTTGACTAGTTGTCAACTACCGTATTTATTACGTATTTGGTAAAACACCTTCTTGGAGCATAGACCAACTACTACGCAATGCATAGGCGAGGTTTTCAGTTCGGCGGCATAAGTAGTTATCTAGCCAACTACTTATTGGTGTTTGGAGATATTCTTATTTGAATATCTTTTACCTGATGAATATTTCAGTTGAGTATTGTAGATCTACTCTTTATCGTAATAAATTAACCTATACACTCGGTAGATATATTTATTAGTCCTTTTTTAAACAAACTTTGGCCCGCACTAGGATTTTCTCCTGGCTCGTGGGTGCGTTTATAAACAAACAAATTTACATACACATGACACCCAGACCCGGTACAACAATCTGTGGATCACAGAAAGAAATGTTCCGTGTGGGAATCGAACCGTGCCAACCGTGCAGTCATGTCAATGTTGTGTTTACAAACAGACCAACACGACACCCAAATAGAATGTCCTATCAATTAGGAACATTTCTTTTACATCAACAAACGCTGCGCTTGTATAAATAATATTAAGATGCTATTGTCATCTCAGGTCATCTGCTCTCTGTGTACCAGACGTCCGACTTACATAGATACTTGTGACATAATGCCTTATATCATAAATTGAATAAAAAAACACAACATATCATTAAAAGTACTACACTATGCAGCGAAAGGGAGACGGGAAGCTTTCACATGTATGGGTAATCCTTTCACTGATCCATAAACCAAACAATGCTACAAACACTGTAAAATAAACCATAAATTCAACTGCTTGTAGTTTAGTTTCGATTGTGCAGTTGCATTGGGTTCGAGCTGTCAAACTCTATAGATTGTCAAAAAAAAAGATGGCCGCTTGTAGCTTCAGTCGTAATAGTGTAATTGGTGGTTAGAAAGTTAGGTATTTGTGTAATAATAACAACATAAGGAAGAGGAAGGAAAAATAATATTTCTATTAGATTCTACCAGTTATGGTTTTGGTCCCATAACTGGTAGAAGTCCTAAGTACTGTAATAAACCTATTGCTTTTTCTACTATTCTAACTTCGGACTCATAAATCCCACATAAAAACTCAAGTCTTTTGCACAATTGGGTACTTGTCAAATATTCTAATTCAATACTTCATCGAACTGTCAAAAACGACAGTTATCGGTGAATTTTGTACGAGATTGTGTATTGTGACGTCATGTTTTTTAGAGTCAAACAGCATACTTATTTCTTAAAAAATTGCTGGAATAAGATCAATTAATTGAAGTGTGATTATTGTAGTTATAGTCGATTTATAGAATTGTAGTAGATTTATTGTATTTATAGTCGAAATAAATTATTTTTGATTAAGTCAAGTACCCAATTGTGACGTATCTATCATTTCATGTTATATATAAAATGACATTGACTCAATATCATCTGCTAACACGTTACGTAGGTACATACATTTTGTATTTGCTGTAGAAACCACGAAGAAATTAGATTCATTTTGGCATTTCTCCAGGAGTGAAAGTAATCAATTACTGGTAAATATTCAAATATATATGTAGGTATAAAACTACTATGTAGTATGTATGAGAGAAACAACAAACATTTTAAATATAAATAAAATCAAATGATCGTTGCTATGTTCTTCAGTTTTCATGAATTAATCTGCAGAAGTGCAGGATTTGTTCCAAAGAGATTTTAATGGTGTAAGATTTTTTTTATTTTTCTCTACAAACTGCTTCCATATCTATCAGATAAACTACATACAAACGTACCTAAGCAATGCTATAATTAGACAAATAAGTAATTGCAATAGTCATTCATTTGTAAGCAGATCCCGTAAATCTTTGCATCGTTGTAGTTCCATCTTCCGTATAAGGCATAACAATTATTTAAACACGTCCATTATATCTCGTATAATATAATAAATTGTGGATATAAATCAATAATACGTAATAAGAATCAACTGTAATATTATATTCACACGCTAAGAAATGTCTGCGAAGTCTTTATGACAAACAGATAAATCGATTCAAAATAAAGAAGTAACTAAGATTAAATTTATCATTAATTAGGTAATTTCCACAAGTTCTCAATTGTAAATATTTTCTAGTTTTTTATAAACAAAAAACGCAGAAAAATAAAAAAAATCGTACGATATTTATGGTTCCATCTGTCAGTGCACAACTACTGCACATAAAACATTTGACAAATTACGCGGGAAAAATTAATGGCGGAAGATGACATATGACTTCTAGAAGATTCTCGGACAGTATAATCAGTTGTAAATGAAAAGAATAATTAATTAATTGTAATTTAAGTCAGTACAGGTAGTTTTATAACAACATCAGACGTATGTCATGTATCAGTTTTCCCCATGATATCATTGTTGGTTACTTATATTTATGTATGTGCTTATTTACGTAACTGTTGTAAACAGTCAACTTGGCTATTGTGGTTTTATACTCTTCACTTTATTTTTCTTTTCTTTTCTCTCATGATTAGGGTCGTTTTCATATTTGTTGCTAATAGCCAATGGCATTTTTCACTCGCTATGTCAAATAAGTTGTATTTGTAAGTTGATTTCGTGTTATAAACCTGACCCGACTATGTAACGAATGACAATTTTTGTTACCGTATAAGAAATATCCAACCTGTAAATAATTCACAACCTTATTCTAACAAACCACCAGTACCAATGGACAGTAACAAAAAAATCAAATACCACCACAATCTAAAAAAAAGACAACACAAAACCTATTCCAGAACAAAAATCAAACACCCTATACCAGTACTTATAAAAAGCTAAAAAAATCATACCTAAAAAATAAATAGACAAATAGTGACGTGCAAGCGACAAACATGACATGAAAAGCCTTTTCAACCATAAATAAGATAGTGAGGTGCACAAATGTAAATGAAGTGCTGACCCAATCTTTATAGTGGGGGTATAATGTGCCCATAGGGTAACCTATGGCACACTTACTACTTTAATAGCACATCCTTATATGGAGTAACAATGTGATGTGAAGAGGAATCGGTTGGGTGTAAAATGAACATTCGTTGTGCGTTCTTTCGGTGATTGCTTGGAATAAAGACAGGTATATGAAAATCAATAATGGTGGTTTTGTTAATACAAATTGATGTTAATGGACCAATTGTAGATAATAAATTAAAGCAATTAATTTTCTTTCTCGATAACAGTGATGCGAATGAATTCCTGATGATTTTTCTGTGTTTTTTATATGTAATGATTTTTTTAAAATATCTAAATGATTTTTTTTAAATATCTATAACATTTCCTTTTTGAGCCCACCGAAACCTCTCCACATCCCTTAAAAGGCAGATAATAAAGTAGCGGTTTTCGAATTCTCATTTTTAGCGAATTCCTGACGTCACAGTGCAGTAAGCCCCTCATGCCATGCGTGGCGCTTACCCTGCACTGGCTTGGGGCCTGGTCGAGCTGCTGCCGAAGTCTCACCCTTGGACTCGGGTGCGGCCTCACCGGATTCTACATCTGCAATCATACTATGGTGTGAATAAAACCACTTTAGGAAGACGTTCCTTATTAGAACTAAACTGGATAACCCAAAAGGAGAAAATTGATAATATATCAAGAAGATTTTATGGACAAACGTGCAAATAGTTATAATTTATAAACTACAAAAACGTTGTTCATTAAAATACATCATTATTTAATAATAACGATGCAAAAAGTCTATTGAAGTAATAAAAGATGGCTACTTTCTTTTACAAATGCAGCCACATTAATATAAATCAAGAGTTCATTAAGTCCTCGAATTAAAATGCAATCGAGTCCAATTCGCTGTTAAAGTAGAAAGTTAATACAATAATAACAGTGTTCTAATGTCCGGAATTAATATATAAATATGTATATCTTCTCTCGTTAATACAACTAATTCATACCAATCACCGACTGTTGGTTGTAACAGTTAATGGACTGATATACCTATAATCGCCAGTGGCGCCGCTTTGTAAGAACTAAATACGCAAATTTTACTCCATTACGCTACGATGTCCTTAATAATGTACCTAGAGGGAGTTACTTTATTAATGTATTCAATGATTGACTGTTCTACTTGAGATTAGACGTATCAGTCTTTCATTCAGTTCAATAATACGAATCAATATTGATTAATGTGAACTAATCCAGCCAGAACTTGTGATAACTCGATTCAACCATTACGATTATCTCCCAAAATGAACGAAACTTCAGATTTTGGTACTTCAATCTTCATTTGAGTTATTGCATTAGGCATACTCCATTAGATTGTGGTATGTGGTTTGTTTCCTCTTGGCCCTGAGATGAATTGGTCAATTACAATAATGTGGACTAGTCCAGCCCTGTGGTTGAGCGATCAAAATATTATATGTATTTAACAGGGCAAATGTGGAGAGAATTAGAGCTTTTTGTTGGCATTAAAATTATTTCAGACTAAGTAAGAAAAAGGCAAGTTTACCTACATTGTACCTACGTAAACATGACTGTCATTACAATCATTAGATCCTATTTTTCTCAAGAGCAATTAAACGCTAGAAAAATCTTAAAATCGTTAAGTATCACCGTCACCGGTCAGCGCGCACGCTGCCAGTCTGCGGGATTCCCAACCATTATTAATTAGCCAAAATTACAGACTTAAACAATTCCAAATAAAACACTGCATCATTACGAATGATTATTTTATTTTGTAATGACTTGCGCCGTACATTAGCGGTAACCCTAACTAATTTGAACGTACTTACATTTTAGGTTTTTTCCAAAGCAATTATTTACGGGTCAAAAATAAGTCTAAAAGTATTGTAGGTAATGGGCACAGCAGTTTTATTGTTTCCGTCTGTTACTTTATTCATTTTTAAACAACATGTATCTATAATTGCGGAACAATCGTATTTATTTTGTTTCAGCTGTTTGTGAGTCACTTACACTAGATAGATGCAGTAAAAGAACTCATATTCTTAAGGCAAAACTTTATACGTGAAACTGAATATCAGGATCTGCTATGTTTAGGGTTGATAATCGGGGGGACATATGCCAGAATACTGAAACGTTACTCAATTTTATGTCGTACTCAAATATCGTGCCATCTCTGTCATTTTACAAGGAATTTTTAGAGATAGAACTATACTTAAGTACGACTTAAAATTGAGTAGCGTTTCAGTATTCCGGCAATATCCACTTATCGCTTTGAACGCCATGGGGGACAAGGTATGGGCCACGATAGCGGAGGATTTACCCTCAAACCATCAACAGTTTTCTGTCGGCAGTCAAGGGCTTAATTATCCACTTCTACAAAAACAATGATGAAGTGAACGATGTACCTATCTCCAATCATCAAGTCTCTACATGCATAAATTTATTAATTTTCGTAAAAGAATGTTCACGCTTTTTGCCCCAAAATCCCTGCTCAATCATTTTGAATAAATTAATTTCGTACGTCATTATTGTCCTAAGGTTGACAAAAAACTTGTATCAATCATGAAAATAACATATCGGCACCTAATTTGTAATTATATTTTAGTAATTATATCTAATGAGTTTGTTTTGACGTAGGTATTCTATTATTTTTCTGTTGTTGTAGATAAACTAAGTGTTATTTGTATGAGTACCCGTCTTTTGTTTTTTTTTATGTCATTCCCGTTGGTAAGACAAATTAATAACATGCCAAAACCAATCCTAATGCATTGTAATTAGGTAAATAATCTCGTTATACAAATGTTATCAGTGAACATTTTGGAATTCATGTAAAACATGTATATGTGATATGATAGGGAATCAAAGTTTAGTAACTATTAAAAGGATTATTTATGTTTCTTTTTTATGATAACAGTTGAATGTTATTCACATATTCGTCAAGCACTTTACTGGCTACCTAGTAGACTAATAATAAGGACTAGTTTTTAATCCAGAGACATCAGGTAATTGATTCAATTTTAGGCTTTATTAAGCAACCTATAAGGTTGATTATAAGAGCAACCGTAGTCTACACGCTATGAAGTTTGATACATATTATGTAGGTTGCAAGTAATTCGAATTTAGAAACGACCTAGAGATGCTACCAGAGAAAAAATAGGAACTCTTCAATATCTATGTCGTCATAGAATAAAATCAATAGCTAATAGTACACAGATTAAAATGTTTTACTATTAAAATCACGACTAAACAGTCTAGTCATAAGAACAGAGTTTATTTCGCATAAGGAAGATTGTGTCAAATGGTATTCATTAACGAAACACATTCGATCAATTGGAATCCGAATATAATATGTACCTACTTCAAGATCACACGGAAGATTGTATACGAGTAATTGATTGGCATCTTTGATTATTTTGTCCTGTGTATGTTGACGATAAAATAATATATTTTAATATAAAACAAAGTCATATTGGTTGCACTGCACTGAACACATACGTACAGTATTGGAAAATGAATATGTATCAGAGACATTGTAGAAAGAACATACTTTTTTAAAAAAAGTAACGAATGGTGTTTCTTGCTCGTTTTTCTCCATTCGAATCTACATTTTTAATGAGCACCTGGCTTCTCCTAGCTTTACTGACGGACTGACTGACAGACTATTATTTATTTTGTATTTGTTGACGTTTCAAAAGTACCTAATTATGGTTTAATTGAATGCTTTGACTTTGACTGTTTGTAGCTTATTAACACCTGCATGAGTGGTTGATTTCAGATTGAATCATTTGGTCGTACCTATATAAGAGCCGTTTTTATGAATAAACTAGATACGTAACGTTTCACAAGGAAAACTATCCTATTCAAAAAACTACAAGTTTCTTCTAAACTAATGCCTTGTTCGCACTATGCTAGTATTTTAATCGAGCAACGCGTGTTTAGTATATCCCTCTCGATTCTGTCTAAAAATCGAAGCTAGAGAGAGTTACTAAATACTCGCTACTTGACTAAAATAGTAGCATAGTGTGAACATGGCATTAGTGACATCTTCACTATACCTACTAAAATTTTCCAAGACTACAGCATAAAATTTAAACAAAATCTATGACATACCAGTGTTAATTGAACTCGTAGAATTCACAAACAGGGTCGCTCCAGGCAGATCACAAGATATTGTATTTATTTTCATTTTATCTTTTAAACAACACACTCAACTAGACTAACCCTTACTAAACCTTTTGAAAACCTGATTATCATGACTTGTATTTCATATTTAATCAAGTAAATAAACCTCGTTCTCTGCCTACCCACTTATGTATTTAAATATTTGTTCAGCCACTGTCTTACGCAGTTACTGTAAGGATTACAATGTATGCTCACCTTAATATGTTATAATGTACCCACTAGAAATAAGTCGGGCATATTTTATGGGCACTTTCTGTTCAAATATATTATTAGAATTGATTTAGTTGTTTGTTACTTTGTTTTAAGAATATTTACTATGTTCAACCCTTGTAACTATTTCTACTAGTAATTCAATCTACTTTTTAAACGTAAGAACAGCTCATACATGATGTTTAATTTTCTATTAAAAATGAAAAGAAAACTGAAATTACGTTCTAAAATTAAATTTCGATTAAAGCAACTAATTTACCATCATGAGGCCGATTTTTCATGTCATAACAAATAATCAGTTAATTGTTTACTGCAGAATAAAATTTACATTTATTTGATTATGGAACAATTTTCAAATATTCAAAGTTAATCCTCAGCAGTGGCGTAGCGTATCTTGGCGGGGCCCCGTATAAAAATTTGTTTGGGGGCCCTTATGAAAGGTAAAAATTTCTCAAAAGAGATATTTTTTACATAAAATACCTCCTCTACCCAAATTATCGGACAATGATTAGGTACTTTAGTTTTTCCAAAGTTTCTGCCAACCTTTGATCGCATGCATTTTGTGATTACTGAAATAAAATGTAAATTGAGAAGTTTTTATATTTTTGCTTACACACGCCTCGTAGTCCGGGGCCCCATATAATTGATACGGCAGATACGGCGCTGGCTACGCCCCTGATCCTCAGTTAAAATTTATCTGGAGTTGGAAAAATCGGCCCTTAACTGATCAACCACGTAGATCATTAGATCAACCACGTAGCTAATGTTATTCTACACTATGTCACACACATTTACAGGAGAACCAATTACCTTGCTCTAATCAGTCGCGCCTGTTACAGTTACAAGTATAACTTTCACAGTTAATAACTGCCAATAAGTAACAATCAGTCCGATACAAAACTAGTTAATTATAAAACCATCGCGTTACTCGCATGATCTTCAAGCCATTACAATAGTTGAATACTTGATTGGCTACAGTCCATCACTTGTAAGTATTAACTAGCATTACTTGTCTTGAAATGAGCAGCCGTTGCCGTGACGTAGAATGTCTCAAGTAGATACCTATTATTCTAGTGTCACCAATGAAAGGACTTTTGACAGACATGTCTGCTTTACTTCCGAAGATCTGTTGTGCTGTGTAAGAATGCGTGGTGTACCTATGGTGATTGTTCTAAGCTACAACGAGATATGTGTATTATACGTTGTTAGAAGATGTTTATATAAAGCAGAAGTGTTGATTTTCTGCTTCGATTATAATTCTTTTTTGTTGAATATTGGATTTGTCGAGGAAGGTTATAAAATATCATGCTATGTGTTGGAGCAAAAACTCTTTTGCGTCACCTCATTTATGAAGTTTATTATTTTAGTTTTTTATGTTCCAAATTTAATATTTTTTTTTCTGTATATTTTGTTTTTTCTTCGAATTGAATACATGCGTTCTATCAGTCAACAAATCTTTATTTTATTCTTCTATTATAACATCTTATCTAAAAGTAATTGAAATTATTATTATTACCCTGGACTCTCAAACATTTGGTCCTTCGAGCCGGATATCTCAACATCTTACTATGTAACTGGCGAACATTATTGAAGAGTTCCCAAGGAAATAGTTTCAAGAACTGAAGAATAATTTGTTGATGCTGACTACTTCAGGTTACCGCAATGCCAGACGATCAGAGTACACTACTCATCAAGAGAAGGGCGAGTTATAAAGGAAGAATAACGGTATTTACCAAATTTTTTAATTCATTAAAACTTTCTTGTCTTAGTCCTTCTGACGTCAGCGAATTGCAGATTCGAGTAAATGCACTGGAATCATTATACGCTAAATATGACGAGGTTCAATTAGCACTGGAATGTAGTACAGATAATTTAGAACATCAGTTATTAGAACGTAGTGAGTTTGAGTCTCTTTATTATAAAACCCTAATCGAGGCTCAAAAAGTCCTCAATGATTATACAAAAGAAAATCATGCCGTCAGTGAGGTAAGTGATCATTTTCATAGTAATCATTCGCACAAATTCGTTAAATTACCGACAATTCAATTGCCCAAATTTAATGGTTCGTATGTGAATTGGTTGGAATTCCATGATACTTTTGTAAGTCTTATTCATTCTAATGAGGACATGAACAACATTAATAAATTTCATTATTTGAGATCGTCTCTTGAAGGTTCAGCTGCCGTGGTGATTAATTCCATTCAGTTTTCAGCTGCTAACTATATAGTAGCATGGAATTTACTTTGTGATCGGTTTGACAACAAACATTTATTAACACAACACCATATTTCAGCATTATTTAATATTGAATCTATTAACAAGGAATCTTCTATCAATTTAAAAGCGTTAATTGATCAAATTAATAAAAACTTACGTGCTTTAGAGTCTCTAGGTGAGCCTATTGATCAATGGGATACTTTACTCATTTACATGATGACTCATAAGTTAGATAATAAAACTTATCGTGAATGGGAAGAGTATAAGGGTCGCTTAGACAAGGACTGTAAAATTAAATTTAATATGTTCATCACATTTATTAAAAATCGCGCAGAATTAATTGAAACATTGGAAATGTCAAACTCATTATCTAATAAATATACACATCAAAATAGTGTAAAATCTAATAAAGTCAGAACAATGATGGTATATGATTTTAAATCAAAAAACAATACAAATAGTTCAAGTAATGATAGTGAGCATAAATCTAATAACTGTTGCGTCCATTGTGGTGGTGACCATAAGTTAAACAGTTGCTCTCAATTTCTTTCATTGAGTAATCAGTCACGATTGCAATTATTACCTAAGTTTAAAATTTGTTACAATTGTTTATGTGCAGGACATTATGCTAATACCTGCAAAAAGCCAGGTTGCAAAATATGTCGGCGAAAACATAACACTCTAGTGCATATTACTGATCACTTGGCAAAGTCTGATAATAATCCTGCAACATCAGGAAATAACACTAATTTTAACAGTCCGTCAACTCCGTTAGGTAGTACTAATGTATCATTGTCTGCGAGTGTAGAGTGCGATGTCGTGCTGTTATCTACGGTCCTAATAAAAGTATCAGGTAAGAATGGACAACAGCACATTATTCGAGCCGTGCTTGATAGTGGCAGCACATCGTGCCTCATGTCTGAGAGATTATACCGTAGACTTGAGTTACCTGCCAAGACTGTAAATAATTCAGTTTTAGGAGTTAATAATGCACTGTCTGAGATTAATAAAATGTGTCTAGTGTCAATTAAGTCTTTAGACGACAGTTTTGAATATAATATTAACTGTTTTATTTTGCCATCGATTACCAATGAGATACCGAGTAAACGTATAGATTTATCAAAGTTAAATATCCCGTCTAACATATCTCTCGCTGATCCTAAGTTCCATTTACCAGCACCAGTAGACATGTTATTAGGTGTTGATATCTTTTGGGATTTGTTAGGGTCCCAAAGAATTAAGTTAGGAGAGGGACAGCCTATTCTTTGCGAGACTAAGTTAGGATGGTTGGTCTCAGGTTCATTTAAAATTAGTAAAGCATCGCGCTTCGACACATCTAGACTGTTAAACTGTAATTTTGCCAAGATTGAGCAAGATAATAATAACGAATTAAATAATCGTATAGAGCATCAACTTACCAGGTTTTGGCAGTTAGAAGAAGTTAGTACGACATCAGTGTACTCTCAGGAAGAAAAGCTATGCGAAGAACACTTCATTAAAAATACTACACGTTTGGAGAACGGACAATTTTGTGTTCGAATTCCACTGAAGTGTTCTCCTGATTTGTTAGGTGAATCATTCTCAAGGGCCAAGCATTGCTTTGTTTCTTTAGAACGTCGACTAAAAAGCCAACCTTTACTGTCTAGTATGTATAAAGAATTTATGTCAGAGTATGAATCTTTGGAACATATGTCGAAATGTGAAAATATTAATATGTCTGCTCATTATATTCCTCATCATGGAGTTTTACGTGATAGTAGTCTTACTACTAAATTACGAGTGGTTTTTAATGCCAGTAGCACCACTACGTCAGGGATTTCTTTTAATGGTATACAAATGACTGGGCCAGTAGTGCAAGATGATATATTATCAATACTTTTGCGATTTAGGCAACATAAATATATTATTGCTGCCGACGTCGAGAAAATGTATCGGCAGTTGGTTGTTCATCCACATGATCGATACCTTCAACATATCGTCTGGCGTGATAACCCGTTAAATCCGTTGCAAACGTATCAATTAAACACCGTGACCTACGGCACGGCCAGCGCTCCCTTCCTTGCAACAAGGTGCCTAAAACAATTAGGATTAGAATGCGCTGATAAAAAAACTGCTGCGGTTATTATTCATGATTTTTACGTAGACGATTTACTAACAGGAGGAGATGATTTAGATGAAGTTAAAAATTTGCGTCGAAAGGTGACTTCTATTCTTGCTTCAGCTAGAATGAACCTTAGAAAATGGAAGTCAAATGACATACGTTTAATGAACGATTCAGACTTTCCTCAATCTTCACTAGACCTGAATATTGGCGGACTTGAGTCGGGAAAAACCTTAGGTATAGGATGGCAATCACAATCTGATAAGATTTATTTTTCCATTAATGAACCCATTACTAGTAAAAATACAAAGCGTGATATGCTTTCGATAATATCGCAAGTGTTTGATCCGTTAGGTCTTTTATCTCCATGTATTATAGTGGTGAAGATTTTACTTCAAAATTATGGTTATATAAACTGTCGTGGGATGAACAACTATCGCCTGACATCAGTAAGATTTGGAATGAATTAATAATTAATTTACCAACGTTAAATAACATATTAGTTCCGCGACGTGTTTTAATCGATTCATTTCAATCTCTAGAATTTCACATCTTTACTGATGCTTCTGAACGAGCATATGGAGCATGTTTATATGTACGTAGTATCAACCATGAAAATCAGGTTTTGATACGTTTATTAATAGCTAAAAGTCGTGTTGCCCCTTTGAAACCAACTACTATTCCCAAACTTGAGCTTTGTGGTGCTCTAGTTGGGGTTAGAATTTATGAAAAAGTAGTTGCTTGTTTACGACTACCTGTGACGCCACGTACATTTTTTTGGACAGACTCCACTATCGTTCTTGGATGGTTAAAAATGTTGCCAATTAAACTGCAACCTTTTGTTCGCAACCGTGTAGCCGAAATATTAGAAAAGACTCCTAGTTCTGAGTGGAGACACATTCCTACTCATTTAAACCCTGCTGATTATGTTTCTCGAGGAGTAGATATTAAATCATTGCCTTCTTTGGAGGAATGGTGGTCCGGTCCAGGTTTCTTAAAAAATGACATGTCATGCTGGCCTTCTGAATTTACATATTGTCCTGATGATAAATTGCCAGAAGTTAAGCCTGATGTTATCTTACATGGTATAATTAAGCAGAATGTGTGTGACGAATTTATAAATTTTACACGTTTTTCAAGTTATTCGAGGCTTCAACGAACAGTAGCTTATGTTTTACGGTTCATTGCTGCTTGTAAAAAGCAATCTGTATATGGTCCATTTACTAAAGATGAACTTAATAAGTCTTTAAATGTAATTATTAGAACCTCTCAAAATGAGTCCTTTAGTGAATATGATACCTTGCTTCATAATAAACAATTGCCAAAGAAAAGTGCATTGTTAAAATTTAATATATATTTAGATGAAGAAAAGGTAATGCGTATTAACGGTAGATTACAAAACTCTGACTTATCATATGCTAAGAGATGCCCAATTCTTTTAAAATCTAATCATCCTTTCACGAAATTGTTATTTGAATATGAACATAAAAGGTTATTCCACGCTGGACCTCAGTTACTGTTAGCATCCATAAGGGATACATATTGGCCAATAAGGGGTCGTAACTTAGCTAAGTCATGTTACAATAAATGTGTGCGTTGTAGACGTTTTAAAGGTCAAACCGTAACACCGATCATGGGCAATCTGCCACGGCAGCGACTTCAAGCTGGAGGCTATCCATTTGAAAATATTGGTTTAGATTACGCCGGTCCTATACAATGTGTTGTTCGACAGGGTCGCGGTAGTAAGTTAGTCAAAGTATACATAGCAGTTTTTGTTTGTTTTGCGACCAAAGCAATACATCTTGAACTTGTCGGTGATCTAACGAGCAATACTTTTATTATGGCATTAAAGAGATTCATCTCACGTAGAGGTAAGCCAATTAACATTTATTCTGATAATGGCACTTCGTTTGTTGGAGCTTATAATGATTTATCTAAATTTTTAAAATCTAATTGTGATTCGCTGAGTGAGGAAATGGCTAAGGAAGGAATTAATTTTCACTTCATACCGGCATACTCTCCTCATTTCGCTGGCCTTGCGGATCTGGGGTTAATCTACTAAGCATCACTTAGTCAGAGTATTGGGCCTCTGTATTTTAACTTACGAAGAACTTTACTACGTTGGTCCAAATAGAAGCAATTTTGAACTCAAGACCTCTGACACCGCTATCATCGGACCCTGAGGACTTGAATCCATTAACACCTGGACATTTTTTAATTGGACGTCCTCTAACATCCATGCCGACGCCTGATTTCCGTAATTACTCCACCAGTTCATTATCACGATTCCATAGAGTAGAACAACTCCGACAACATTTTTGGAGTAGATGGAGTAAGGAATACATTTCAGAACTACAACTCAGAACAAAATGGCGTACATGTAAAGGTCAGATAAAATTGAACTCAATTGTACTTCTTAAAGAAGACAACATGCCGCCTCTGAAGTGGAAATTGGGTCGGATCATAGCGACTTATCCAGGAACAGATGGGATAATACGAGTAGCGGACGTCAAGACTTCGAGTGGAATTGTTCGCAGATGTTTCAGCAAGATTTGCCCATTACCCATCTACTCTGCAGATGACCAAGATCTGTCTGGTTGAAAGACAGGCTTTCAACGCCCGGGGGTATGTTGGAGCAAAAACTCTTTTGCGTCACCTCATTTATGAAGTTTATTATTTTAGTTTTTTATGTTCCAAATTTAATAATTTTTTTTCTATATATTTTGTTTTTTCTTCGTATTGAATACATGCGTTCTATCAGTCAACAAATCTTTATTTTTATTCTTCTATTATAACATCTTATCTAAAAGTAATTGAAATTATTATTATTACCCTGGACTCTCAAACACTATGTCCAACAGGAGCCGAACAGCGGGTCAAACCGCACGGGGCTAGCTAAGTTAGAATAATAACTGGTCATGAAGGATATATTTAGGGACTAATAAATATACATACGTGTACGAAACTTGGCTATATAATCTGATAACAGCCATGATGTTATATCACTTTTTATATAGGAAATAGCTACCTAGATAAATGTTTTACTAGCTACTATACGTCACCATATGTTCTATGTTTTTATAGTTACTAAGCAATTACCTAATCATATTCAGCTTATGATAGACAATAATCCATTTAAAATGTCGATAAAATTCACTTCTGTTCTCAGATATCATATAAAGATAAAATGTTTTATAATTTGGGCAAAATTCTTTTAAGAAAAACTTCGATAAGACAATATATTTATCTTTAACAAAAATTGTTATTACGAACATGAAATGTGATATGAATAGTTTATGTTTTCAGAGTAGTGAAGGATGACTGTTAGAATTTCATTTCTATAATTAGGTGATTTAGAATGATAAGATATAGTTAATCCTAAAATTGTTTTTCCCCGAATTACACTTACTATATTATTTATTTAGTATTTTTCTATTTTTTTCTACTAATTTGACTACTATTTATTAGACTTAACCGCCGTACAGTCATTTAATGGCTACTTAATCCAGTCCTTAGCAAATGTTTTTGGAACAAAACCGTTACTAAGGAATAAGGGTTTAAGTGAGCAATAAATGTCTCCGAGTATCTCAGTTAGTACCGCATAACAAGGGATGTGTTGCAAGTGAGTTCAGAGTTGTCATCAGACTTCAAACAAAAATTAAACTTATTGAGGAAACCAGAAATTAAAATGTTAAATATAGTTTTTACACAATCCTCGGCATATACGCATGAGGTACCTACTCATATAGACCGATGACACAATTTTATAGGTTTTCTTATTCAAGTTTTCCTGTTTACAATGAAACATATTTGTCCTGTTTACAATGAAACATTTCATTTATTCCTAGAGTTATATGGAGACATTAAATATTAAAAATAACTCAAAGGAAGCCGTCCATGTTTCCGTTGTAAAACAGCAATGGGACGACGTTCTGTCATCTTTAAATAGTACTTATATTTTACGTCCATGAAGTATTATATGTTCCCACAAAACTAATCTCGATTCCTCTACGATTGAAGTCACGACTTTATACCGATTTCTCGGTAATCGAGTCGAAAATAAGCAAAATAATCGGTTTGAATGTCAAACGGTTAAACAAACAGTTGCAGATGGAACATTTAAAATGATTTAAGTAGGGTGAGGACGCGACCTATATTTAAATGTATAATTTTAGATTTTCTTGTTTATTTTGTGACAACTCTTATTATTTACTACATAACGACATTAATATAATTATTCAGATAAGTATTGGGTATATTACGGTCGTCAGATGACTATTGGAAAATGTTAATCTGAGAATGACAAATAAAGTAACAATGTCACTATGTAGAAAATAGACTGTGGGCATAGGAAAAGCACTTAAAATTATTTTTATTTTTCTTTTGTACTTATTGTGGACAAGTTTCTAAAAAAAGGAAAATTCTGCTACAATTTTCACATAGAACCCATCATTGCTTACTTAAATATTATGTTATATGATTAGAATGCACTTTCTAATTTTTACATATAAAGCATATAATAATTATAATAACATTGTTTTACAAGTCTTAGGGAACTGTCCAGAAGTTTGTCTAAGATAGCAACTGTCCATTTTATTAATATATGATATATAATAGTTTGTTATGCTAATATATTACGTCTATATTCGTGCCTGACGTGTGGACATAGCATTTAGTAGGATCTTAGTACATGACAGGCAAAGTATGTAGATTTTATATTGTAGAGATAAAAGGATATTTTCATTATATATATATTTATTATAGCGCCACTTGGTTTCGTCAGTAGTTCTAGATTAGAAATTGTTGATATTTGGTTTACAATGACTACAATATAGATACCTCAATTTTTAAACGAGTTAATCTACTAAAACTTGCGTTTTGACAATGAACCAATGGACAAGGTGTCCATATAATTGACATAAATGAATTTTATCGTTAAAATATATTTGTGAGTGTAAAATGTTATTTACTATATATTACGAAATACCACATAACAACAACTAAGAAAAGATGAAGGCTATCTTAATCCTTATTATATACTGATATAAATATATCTGAAATACCTTTTAAAATTATCTTACGATATTCATACTAACGATTTATGTTGTAAAACTTTTCAATTTCAAAAATAATTTTTGATTTTGATCTAAATTTTGTCTTTATTTTATCTACGGTAGCAAATAAGCGGCAATATGTTTAATCATTGTATTAGATTATTATATAATTTAAACGGTTATATAAATATATTACAATCTGATAATGAGAGGATAAAGTATAACGTACCGTACTATTAGCAATAACAATTGAGTATAGTTTTATTATCTTTATTAAAGGTCTATTGTATTATATTACGAAAATAGTTATTATAATAAGCATTTACTTATAATAATATCAAAATAACTATAGGAGTACTAAAGACTGAATATGATTTACTGATGCATACAGCTCTGTTATTATATATTTATACGTACCAATATATATATCGTAATATTATTTATACAATACCATGGCACGCATATTACAGTTTTTCTTATACTTTATCAAAATGAAACAAATAATGTCGAGTACCGCTCTATAACTTGTTACATCACCGACAAGGTGTTATTATATCAATTAATGTATTGTTTGTTTTAGATAATAAACAGAAGCACATCTAATCCCTCCTTTCAACACAATAGGGTAATAAATAGTTTTGTTAAAATCTGGTTTTCCTTCTCAAGAGAGAAACAAAATGACGATTAAACTATGAATTTCAAATTCTCATCTGTATCTTGTCATATTCCAGATAACGGTACTAGAAATCATATGCCTATTACTTAAGTCGTTTCGAATGTTATACACATTAAAATTATTTTCTTATACGAATACACCAACAGCATTTTATTCAAACAACATTTCATTGGTTACAAATAATTAAAAATATTCAAAAGTAGTTATTCACTGAATTGAAATTTTACAAAATGTCGTAGTGACACGTTTAGCTCGGTTCATTCACTCGATCACTCGTGATATAATCGACAAACTGCGTGCCGATTGTGTAATTTTTTGGCGCTGACAGACGTACGATGTTCCCTGTTGACATATTTAAAATAGATTCCTAATTACCTACTTACAAGACGTTGCTCCATAGCGTGGTATCGCTCTCTGTGTGGCATTAACTTTATATCAGTTTATATTATGTGAGTGACATAACTGCTTATATATAAGTACCAAAGAGGTAAAAACTCAATGATACTCTTTTGGAGTAGGTACTATTTAGTTGTTTTTAGTAATTAGTGTTTGTGTTTGATATTTACTTGCTGTCTACATAACATAACATCACGCCTTTTATCCTCGAAGGGGTAGGCAGAGGTGCACATTATACCACTGTACAATGTAACACCCACTTTTCACTATTTATGTTATGAGTCCCATGTAATAGGGGGTGAGCCTATTGCCATTTACCGGGCACAGTTCCAGACTCCGTGCTACTACTGAGATTTTTTTTAAAAACCCAGTAATACTTTGCCCGACCCGGGAATCGAACCCGAGACCCCTTACCCGGCAGTCGCAATTGCGACAACTCGGCCAACGAGGCAGTCTTTATCGAGGCAACTTGCTGTCTAATCAGTATAATATACTGAGGTACATGTATAACAATATTATATAGGCGTACTAGTACACATAAAGTATAATAATACGAAATGGTATCGTTTTTTTTTTACAAGTTGTTTTGTTTCACATTCAGTAACTGGATTCGATATCAATTAACAGTTATTCAAGTCAAACTAGTTGTAATGAAGGATTAACTCACTTTCTTTTTACGTAAAATTGATAACACGGTCTGCATTTGTTTTGTTATCACATAACATTGAATTTGAATGCTATCGAGAATATTTTAAAAATAAAAAAGTCAAAATATACACTACTGTTTATTTAGAACGAAATATCTCCATATCTTACAAGGTAAACAATCTCTATATTACCTACTATAAATTGATGTCTAGACTCTTAATTATTTTCAGGATTTTCAGGACAAGCATCCACAATTAATAAAGCACTTACATTTACTCTGTTTACAGAGGAAAATCGATATGAAGACTGTTTTAAAATTATGACATCGATCAAACAATAGATAATTGTCACTGAAAAACTGTTCAGGGTTACTACATTCATTCCTTAATAAACCATAAGCAGTCTCATGAAAGGCAAGAGAACGTTATTATATACATATTTATAATTATTCGTTCTACAATGTGACTGTGCATTGGAATTCGACACAGGTATTTAAAGAAAACGATTTTACAACGCGATAACACTTACGTATTACTAATCTTCACAGCTGTTGATAAATTATGATAAATTATACCTGTTATTATATTACATTATATTACCGATTTTAATTTCTCTTCACTGGAAATCGATCTTTTTTATTTTTATGTTTTCCTTATCCAAAAGAGACGGTGTTTTGATAAATCGTTACTAAAGAAACCTTTTAGATTTTTCTAGAAGTCTCATAATTATCTGTCTGAATTTTATTATCCGCGGGTTATCTTTTGATGATAAAAATAAGACGTTAAAAAACATTACTCGATTATCGTTACATAATTTAACTATAAACGTAACGCCTTATATATTGTTACCCCTTTATATAGTCTATAGAGGTATATTAATATAGACAACAATATCTCATACTTATTAGTATATAAAACTAAACAATTTATTTGTTTATAACTTTGAACGCGCAAATCTCAAGAAGTCCGATTTGAAATATTCTTTTTGCGTTGGATAGTCCATTTATCGAGGAAGGCTATGGGCTATAAAACATGACGCTACGATTAATAAGCACCGAGCAGAGAGGGCGAGACCGCACGGCAATAGTATCAGATAAAACTAATTAGACCTAACCTTACCTAACATCATAACATTTAATCCACGAGGGGTTCGGAAAAGTGCAATGTAAATGCACTTTGTTTTGAGTTCTTTGTTATAGACGGTGACCTTATTGTCATCAAAATAATAGATGGACACATTACTCCAATAACGACATTGTATACAAAAAAGGTATGCTACAATAGGGAATTGAAACCAGTACTCGAATTATAATAATTGAACATAAATGGAATTGGTAACCAACGCTATTTCCAGAAACACTAATTACTTTTGTGTACCTGGAATTAATGGTTTTATTTAAATTGGTAGTTAAGTTAGGTCATAGTGATGTATCTGATCTATGAAAGTGACATGTAGGTAACAACTTTTTATTTAGTTTTTAAATGAAAATGATCTAGATGAACTAAATTAAATTTTATATCGTTCTTTGTGTTAGCAAGAATTTAATTTTAATTTTAATTGTTTATTGAACTGTTGTCTTGTTATCAGATTATCAATGTAATCACTATTTTAACTTTGTGATAACATTGTAACTGTTAACTGTTATTATGAAGGTGATGTTCAGATTCAATCTTACTCACACTTCAGATTTTAATCGCATATAATGTTTAACACTTTTTTTATTTTCAATACAAGGAAGTTACAATTTAAGAACCAGTTGTTAATCATTTATCTATCTGTAGGTTTTGGTAGAAAACACATAATTTTGACTCATTCTGCATGGTGCTATGTCAAAATTCTATCTTAGGTAATTAAATCTACCAATAGACAAGTTGTCGAAACTGGCCGAATAGCTATAGATTTTTTCCAATTTCAAATTATAGAAATATTTGACATTTCATTTGAATTGATAATTCAAATAATTTGTTCTAATTTTAAATCATTTAGTTATTAGTTCTTAATTTGAAAATAATTGGATGGTGTAATATTTTTTCTATTAAAACTACAGCCTTTGAAACGAAGTCTTTATATGGTAATAAAAATATTGATAACTTAATTAAAAGTGTAATTAAGAAATTAACAGAAATCAATTTACATAATGCTGTTGATGAGTTTCTTATGCATAGTTTTTTTTTTTACTGCGTAACAAAAATAGGTGGCTAGGTAAACTTTTCTTGGTCATATGATACTAAAAACTTCGTATTCATCGAAAACTAGCTTCTATCTCCTATGAGCCTTAGTTTACACATAAGCTTTTCCTTCATGAAAAGAAAATTGCATCGCTTGCCAGCCACATGCATCTTATGACTCAAATAACGCGTACTCGTGCAAAAATAATAACTTTGTTAACGCCACTGAATTCAGTGAATATTTCGGTTCTACTCTGCCTATCTGCTAGATAAAATACAATGATAATATAAACAAACGCGACCTAGATAAATTACATAAACTACTAAGTTAGAATAACATAGTTTCGAAAACTTTTGTTTGCGACAACTTAACCGTCCTTAAAGTTTGTAGTTTTCCACCAACCATTATTAAAAAAATAATAATAATCCAAGAAAAGCCATTAACTACTTACTGTTCACGGTCTTGCTTGCCATTTTTCTTCAGTAGAAAGATCGAATCGGCACAATAGAAAAAAACGAGTGATCGTTTTTCGACACTGAACGAACGCACGCGACGGCTCGTAGACAACTGCTACGCTTGCTACGAAACTCACACGCAGCTAATAATAATACGATTATTATTATCGGATTATTACCCCGCACTGAAATTACTCTGGTTGTATTGGTTTAGGCGCGTGCGACCACCGCGATGTGCGAACTATGAGTGACAATGCTCCAGACGAAATTTACTAGCAGGGTGTTGATAAACTAGCGAATAAACAATGTCACTCTATTGAGATGGATCAGGCTTAGGTCACAGCCTGGAATATACGCGGCAGTAAAGCTGAGGGCACATTAACGCCGACCACGAATCCTCTTCACAATATAAACACGCTGAGAGTAGGTAGTACTTATGTACCTATTCCTTATGTTTGGCTTGCGTTCATTGTTTTCCTATAAAACTATTAAATATGCATTCACATAAAGATATAAAAGTCGTTATCAATGCGTACCTATAACACCCATTAATCGAAACTCCGATTACATTGTTGTATTTGTTTTAAAACATTTCACCTATTTACTGACGCGATTGGCTACATCTGCGTCATCTATGTAATACACATATAACTAGAAAAAAAAATTATATCTTATACTTTTATTATTATTTAAAGCTAAAGAGTTTGTTTGTTTGTTTGACCGTGTCAATCTCAGGAACTACTGGTCCTATTTGAAAAATCCTTTTCGTGTTGGATAGTCCGGCACGCTATGGTCAATGGACGCCCTGTAGAGCTGGTGAAACCGCGGGAAAATAGCTACGTAGTAATAGATACATATTTGTAATTTAGTATTTATTTTGTAGTATATATCTGTAGAAAAAAGGTTAACTTTAATTCTTGATATTTTAATTAATGTTAGAGGATTTCTTTCGTAGTGTGTCTAACAGGATAATAAACGTTTTCATTTAATTGAAAACAAGTAATTAATATGATACATACCTACGTTCCTGTTTTACGTCGATGTAATATGCTTGAATGGTTTTAAATAGTCGTACATACTTACTTTAATTTCTCCTCTTATCCTTTACTATAATATAAAGCTAAAGAGTTGATTTGTTTGTTTGTTTCAAACAATTGCGCTAATCTCAGAAACTACTCGTCCGTTGTGTTGCATAGTCCATTTATCGAGGAAAGCTATAGGTTATGAAACATCATGCTACAATCAATAGTTAGTTAGAAACATTTTTCTGAGCTGTTACTATAAAGCATCCTTTGCTTTTTTGTAAACTTTAAAAAAAAATTCAAAGTTGTGTATATTTCTTTTAGAAAATAGTCAAACTTAAATTTTTTTAATTAAATCTAAACGGTAAAAAATTTATTTACAACGGTGCAGGAGTCTGTAAATAGTTCAAATAAATTTTAATCATAAATACCGTAATTCAACCATTTCACCAAATATATCACAAAGTTATTTTCGTAAATAAAAATCCATTTCCAATAAAGAACCACATAGACACAGCACAGATTAAAAAATAATCACCAAAATTTTTACACCACAATACAATACCTTCGAATAAATCAGCTTCTAATTTTGAATAATGGATCATTAAATGGCGGCTATTTGATTGAGCAAAGAGGTCGTAATGTCACCTTTCTCAGAGAGAACAGTTTAATCAAATGACCGATACAATACGAATGTAGCTAAATAAAACTGCGTACTTATCATTTTAATTAGTATTGTACAATGGATTACAAATGTACTTAAAATTCTGTCATTGTTCTAAGTCATGCTTCAAATGAATTTTCTAATTACTAAATACCGTAGTTTTTTAAGAGGCTGTATGATTGGTGAAATGAAAAATAATATTTTCCTACATATAATAGAGGAAGTTTTGAACTATAGCGCCATTCTATCTAAATCATGGAATAAAATTCAGTGTCTAACAAAAACAAATGTTTTCGATAAAATTACTGAACTCGACGTGACGTTTATTTTAAAATAATAACATACACCGGAAGAGATCACAAAATATCTTAGTTCTTATTAAATTACTGTATCATGATTACGTTAATTATAGTTATCATAATTTTATCCAATCGTATCGTATTACATATCCTTCAATCAATACTTTTTTTAAATACATAATACACCTACATACATAGGTACTTAATCTGTTTCACACCTCAATTTGAAAAACCCAGCTATCTTTTGTTTGATATCGGATATCTCTAACAAGATATAATTACAAATACTTATGAATTAAAAATTTATGTTTATTCTTTTTGCTTCTATTTGTCATTTCAGTGCTAAGTGTGGGAGAGTCATGCTTCAGCCCGAATGGACCGGTTCTTCCGGAGTGATACCACGGCCTCACAGAAGACCGACGTGAAGCAACGCTTGCGTTGTGTTTCGTCGTGTGAGTGAGGTTAACGGAGGTCAAAGTCTTAAACCATAATTTGGTACTTTTGAAACGTCAACAAATATGAAATAAATAATAGTCTGTCAGTCTGTCCGTCAGTGAAGCTAGGCGCTCGTTCCAAAATGTCGATTCGAGTGGAGAAGAACGAGCAAGATAGTCCATTCGTTACTCTTTTTTTTAAAAAAGAAACCTCATTATTTGTTTGCCCCCGTCCCATAAAAATAAGGTTCGTGAGGGATCTAAATGCCATTCATACTTTATCTACCGCATATCTACTTACAATAATTAAAAAAAAAAATGATAGATCAAACCAAACGGGTGATAATTTAGATTATGTAGTATGATAAGATTTCTTACGTGATTGACATTCTGAGTTTTTATGTCCTTTTTGATGTACAAATGACATTATTGAGCATAATAAGGTTAAAAGACTGTGTATTATTGAGTTTTATTATTGTTGGATTAAAATATATTTGTTACCATATCACATATGAATTTCATCATCATCTGCCCATTTCTGTCTACTACTGGATATAGGTCTCTTCGAGAGCTTTTTGGCCACCTCATCGCCCTAGAAATGTGATCAACGTTATTTGTTTAAAAAAACTTTTAACTGAATATCATAATCGCACGCTGCTTATAAGGAAGGGTTCCTCCGTTACTCGAAACTAGTAGATTTTCTCAATATATTTACGTGAGTAACTCGTTATTTTAATATAGATAATTGAATATCATAATCCCTAGTTAAATAAAATAACAATGTCAATATGCAGGTATAAAATGGGTTTGACATACTATGTTTATAATAAATTGGTCATGATTAGTATCACATACATTAAACTTTTCTACTCTACTCTACTAGCATTCTCCTAGGTGTGTCATTTTTGGGATAAGCCCGCCACAAATTCCCTAAACCGATGCAACTCCTGTAAGCCAGGATCTACAGTAGATACAACCATGAGAACACCGGAACATTAAAGTCCGGCGCGTCCCAGGGACAAGAATCTGTGTTGGATCTCGCAACTAAATAAATCTGAAGATAGGTATTATTAGTGTAAAAGAAAAAAACGATAGTTTCCCATTTGCCTACAGAGCATTACACTTTATGATGGTCAGCGGTAAAGAGTTCAAAATTTAATGGTCACGAGTCTAACCTCAGTTTCGGTGTTCCTATTTTTGAATTTGATTTACCGGAGTGTTGCCAGCCAGTCTTTGTACAAGCTGGATCTGTGTTGTTAAATATCGTTTTATTTTTTTTTTACCTAACTGTCTCGCCTTTTGTGTAGGTACACCCAAATTCAATTATTTTTTTATTTTAATTCCTGCTGCAGGTCAAAGGCCTCCTTCCACTCCTGTCTGTGCCAAGCTTTCTGCAACCAATACTTGTCGTACTTAGGTGTCAAGTTCATCGCACCATGTACGTCTGTGCCTGCCGCAACTGTTGATTAAAATCCTAAGAATCTTAAAATTTAGTTATTAAATTGCAATACGTCTTTAAAATAAAACAACATAACAGTAAGTCAAGGACATTTTCAAATTAACATTTTAAAGTTTTTAGCAATTTCTGGAAAACTTCATCCATTTTTGCTTTTGACAAACAAAAAGTATGAGAATAAAGATACCTTTGTGTACAGGCAAAAACGTGCACATTTTTTATATATTTTGTTGATGCGGGCTTCCCATTCTATTTACGATTGTCAGGTCGATTACCCTTCGCCCCTACTACGCAATAACATTTCGAATCATTTCTATGGGGCCGCAAAAAATAATCGCCATGAAGCCCATTGATAGAATCATGGATTGATCATATTTCAATTAGTAATGTTTCAGAACCTAATGGAATAAAACGAACCAATATTATAACTGAAAAATTAACACATTTCCCCAAAAAAATTTCATTAAAGAGCGGTCTTCTGGTTCAATAAAATAATTAACTTCTGTCATTTAGATGTCATTTTCTTCTGTTCTTTTGTTATACTTAGGTGGAAATCGTGTGGAAATTTCAACTATAAAATAAATGAATAGTCAAAAAATAAGCGAACTGAGAATGGATCACTTGTGCAAAATAAAAAATAAATAATGTACAGTTAAAAATCTCTGAATAAATTATTTAACTAATCAGAATGAATACTAATGCCATTCAACTGTGAAATTAGGTCATTTGACTGTTTCTAAGAATGAAAAATAATCTGTTTGTTATTCATCAAGGTCATTCAGGCCCAAAAATAGCTTAAACAAAGCATAATAACAGGTTCGTAACAAAAAATAGATCGTTCATATCAATGAACATTTATTGTTATTCTTTTAATAAAATATCATCTTACAAATAGGTATTATAGAGGTGATCATCCGCATTTTTTCTAATATTTGGCTATTTCCAGATATTGAGCCAAACATTTTTTTATGGGATAAGCCGGTAAACAAACATATGGCGGCGCCGATTGCTTACCATCAGGTAAGCAATCGGCGCCGCCCATGAACACCTGAAACACCAAGGCGTTACAAGTGTGTTACCAGCTTTTTGGGAACTGGATTGTGGGGTATTCGGGGATTGGGGAGACTGGGGAGGGGGGATTATTGGGCCTCTGGTAAACTCACACACATGAGGAAGCACAACGCAAGCGTTGTTTCACGTCGGTTTTCTGTGACGCCGTGGTATCGCTCCAGTCGAGCCGGCCCATTCGTGCCGAAGCATGGCTCTCCCACACTTAAAATCTGACAATAGCTTCTCCTCTTAATCTTCTTCGCCACAAGTGATCGAATTTGCAAAAACATTAAGTACCTACATGACAGAAATTTAGTAGACTAATATGAAATAACAACCCATTTGATCCACGACAAGCTAAAGACACATGTCAATTCGAAGTCTAAAACACTGCAGATTCTCGTGACCTTGACAATACCAGCCCCAAATACTACCTACTTTTATTATACAGATACAAACAAAAACTTATTTCATTCTCACGTTTCATAATGTATTGTGACTCAGTGGATTTTGGTAGGGGTAATTCCAATCTAGAAAAGTCTTCCATGCATTTTTTTGTTATGTTTTTACGCTGCAAAAAATCTGTTCGGCGAAGGTGATATCGCAAAACAAAATAAAGGGCGGAAGCTGTAATTACAAGCATGTATCAACTATTAGTCATGTCATCAAGTGCCGTTTAGAATTTTAATCAAGAATTTATTTTACATTGTAGTTTTCCTGGCTTTATTGAGTTACTAGCTCTGTAGTCCATTCTATATTGCAATAGTTGATTGATAAAAAACATTTTTATTTCTGGGTTTGGATCATCGCAACAAGCTCAGATACATTATTTCTTGTAGTTCGGTAGAAATGGAAATTATAATGTCTCGTAGCTATAAAATACACTTAGAAGTTTTGATCTACTAATGTACCTAGATAAAAATTTCTAACTTCTACTACATGACGCAGTTAAGAAAAATGAGAAAAATCCCAACATTATCATAAGAATCTCCTACACCTAAACACATTGTTGAAAATTGTTTTATATTTTCTTTAGTGCGACTAACTAGAGGACCAAGGACGTTGAGTTGAGAGACCAGTAGGTTATTTATGTGTGAGTGTGTAATGGGTTACCACGATACCAGACTTAAAAAAATGTCAGATGTCCTTCGTGTCAATGTGTGTATGTTCTGCGTGTAAGCATAGTAATCGAGTGCCACAGTCGTTGTTTCCGCCTTCTTTTCAACGTCCTTGGCTAGTTCAAACAATCCTATCACTCCAACATATAATAAAAATACCAAACCAAGTTCACTGAACCATTAACTTTTAACGCCATGCAAAATACGACACGATGTTGCAAATATACTAAAACGAGCGTTTCACTATAAAGATATGTTTGACTTTGTAATCGGGTTGGACTGTGGCAGAACTGCAGCTTAATAATATTATAATGTTATCGGGCACAATGGTTGCATGGTCGCTGACTGAGATTATCGGCAATTATTATTACTTATTGTTTTTTTTAAGAACACAAGTATGTTTGGTTCAACCCGTGGTGTGTCTAAACGCGGGTCCACGCGAAACACTATATTTTCTGTTGCGTCTCATACACCCGACATTTACGCGGTTAAACCGAGAAAACGAATAAAATAAAGAACTGAGGAGTTGAAGAAGCTATCTTAAAATGAGAGATAGCGCTGTTTATAAATGATGGCGCAGTTCAACTGTCCAATATGATCATGATCCGCAACCTGATCCAATGTCTCATAATGCCTTTGGTGTTACAGATGTACTATGAAGACAAAGTACGGTAACCACTTGCCGTCCGCCTGGGCTGTAAGCTGTAAATAGTAGTCTAAAATATTTTTTTTATGATCATTTTATAAATGATAGTAAAAAATAATATAATAAATGGCCTTGTGCGTACTGTTAAGGAGTGAAATTCTTTGCCAGAGTCTGCAAACGTCGGCCCATCAAATAGGTATATAAAGGGCCTATCTCAATATATCAATCATAAACCTCATTCCAATCGGCATAGTGATTTGTGTTTAAAGTACCTAATATTTTAACATTATAAATTGAATAGTCATTTTCAGGTACGTGTTCAAACCTCCTTCATTACATCAAAATGAAACAACTTACACTACGCAGTACTATCTTCAGGTATAATTAATTTACCAAGTTCAATTAACATTCAGCACATCAAAACAGGTTAGTACTATCGGTAGAGTTCAATAACCTCTTCAGAATGCAAATGGTAAACAAATTCTCTCATCGTTTCTGAATAATCTAAGTCTGGTGACTACCAATATTGTCATCAAAGTGAGAAAATCCCTTTGCCCTTTGACTAATTGTTTTGTTATTAGGTTTAACCTTCCTTACTTGTAGGGCTGTCTATAAGCCCTTAAGTGTTCAAGATGACCTAAGTTTTTAGAGCCATGCATTGGCATGCATGGACCGGCTCGATCAGAGTGATACCACGGCCTTACTGAAAATCGACGTGAAACAACACTTGCGTTTTCTTTTGCCGTGTGAGTTAGGTTATCGGAGGCCCAATTACCCCCTTCCCCAATCCTTGAATTCCCAACAATTCTTAAATTCCTAATCTCCAAAAGTAACCGGTAACGCAATTGAGACGCCTCTGGTGTTTTGGGTGTCCACGGGCGGCGCCGATTATTTACCATCAGGTGATCTATAAGCACGTTTATCGGCATATCCCTTAAAAAAAATCTATTCTTTGCGACCGTTTGCCATCTACAATACAGAATACCTGATAGAAATTATTATGTATTGTACCCTATTATCATTTGAGCCTCAAGACGTCTCCTGTTGAACATAATCCTCCCCCCAATGACTATCAGATAGATAAGACTATTAGAAGCACCCTTCTATCTATATTAAGTTGTATCTTTATGTGCTTCAGGAAAAGATATGTCGCTTATACTATATTTCATAGGACGCATAATGTACAACTTACATGCTTTGTTATGTAGATCTGACGTAGTTTGACAGAATATTATGGAATTGGGTACTTGACAACTAGTCAAATTCAATACTTTTTTTGAACTGTCAAAAACGAATTTTGTACGCTGTTAAAAATTCCGGGAAAAATACTAAAATCAATTTGGTCATAAAATCGATGAATGAAAGTGTGATTATTTTTTAATGTTTTAATGTAGTCAAAATAATGTATTTTTGATTTAGGAAAGTACCCAATTATGTCTGTCCTTTTTTCAACGTTCCTCCCTCCTGTTCATGAAATAAATGACAGTAACACCAGCTGCTTTATTGACATCCTTACTCTGGGCCTAGTTTTGCGAACCCTGTGACGTAACTACGTAGGTATAATGAAATGAGGCTGAAGAAAAATTACCTTTTCACGTACAACAGTGATTTGATCATCAATTACATGTCATCATTTTTGATAAATTCAGGTTTACGTTTGTTTTCATTTTATTCTTTATGTTTGTTGTCTTGTAACCCTTATTAAGTATTTTACTCACACATTTTACGTAAGTACCTACCTATGTATGTAATTTTGTGTAATCAACGTTTTTATACGAGATTATATGGCTAAACCGCATTCGAATGAAAACCAAATGCTTCGAAAAGCCCACTAAATTTCTTAAATAATTACAGTCAATAGCATATTATATGATAAGCAGTTTTTTTAAACATGAGCACCTACTCGTCTATGGCTTTGATAATGGTATACCTCATAAAGGTGACAGTGGTTGGATGCGAAGAACTGAATATCGAACTCAGTGGCAACTTATGCAAGAAATCTAAGTTGTACTGGATGGAAACAACCTAAAACAGCTTAGAAAGCATTCCTCGATCTAACATTCTGCTATGTCAAAACTTAGTTTAGTAAAGTCTATTACCAATACAATAGAACAAGAATCACGTACAAACGTCAATAGCTGACGTATTTTTGATAAAAAAAATTCAATTTAAACTTGTGTACGCGGAAATAATTGTTTTCAGGTACTTAGAAGTAGTAAATAATGCAGGCATTGTAAATCTAGTCGCGTTTACTAGTAATGTACAACTATACATTTAATAGTTAAACGGTTAGCATAAATCTAAGGTTGTTTAAATATGCAAACACGGGAATCAAATTACAATACGCATTACATTACATTAGATTACATCAAGAAACAACAGGGACGATTAATGCAGTACAAGTAATTTTCTTTATAGGATTAACCGGTACGAGCGGGCGGATCACCCTTACCTGATAGTAAGCAATCGGCGTCGCCCATGGACACTTGGAACACCAGAGGAGTTACAAATGCGTTACCGGCCTTTAGAGGATTATGAATTTGACAATTGTTGGGGATTCAGGGATTGGGGAGATTGGGGAAGGGGAGGGGTATTTGGGTCTTCAGAACCTCACTCACACGACTAAACACAACGTCAGCGTTTTCTGTAAGGCCGAGGTATTACTCCGGTCGTGCCGGCCCATTCATACCGAAGCATGGCTCTACAATACTTTTTTAAACAAAAAGTATTTTTTATATTACGATAATGCTCCTCCTTCTTGTTTAAACGCATTTCTAAGTGCTTTGACTTTGATGAAATATTACCACCTGGACTACCAATGTTTGACCGTCTTGTCCTATCTTCAGTGGTGTGAATGGCGAAGCAGATTATGTAGTGTTTGTTTAGCATGGAATTTTATCTAGCCAGACCAATGCATAAGGTATTTTCTTTGGAAATTAGGTATATAATTTCGATATTTACTTAACTAATTCAACTAATTACATAATAGCATCTCGCTTTTTATCCCCGAGGCATAGGGAGAGGTGCACTTTACGGCAGTTAATGCCACTATATACACCTATTTACAATTAAGTAGTTGAATTACTATTACATAGGACTCATAACATAAATAGTGAATATTCAGTGTTACATTGTACCTACATATTTATAGACATGGGTGTAAATACAACCATTACTACAGATTCCAAACACAGCAAATTAATTATTATTATTCAAATCAATTCCTCGTCACATACCGATTGGAATCGTCAACATTTTCCATCATTCTAACCGTTGAATCACTTTTAAATTGATTTCTTGTAAAGCTATTAAAGTAATTTTATTTATTGTTAGTTAAGAATAAGATCTTATTGTACCGGCGCCAGTAGGTACCTACAAAGTTGACGTCATTTCTTCTAATCTCAAAAGATATATGTATATATGTCGGAGAAACATTGTCATCGCCGACATCGTCATTAGTGATTGCGGGTTTAGTGGGCGTCATGAGGGTAAAATGCGATCACAAAACACAATGATCACAATAAACACTATTTTAATTTAGATGGTAACCATTTGTTTTACAATAATGCAAAAGAAAGTTAATAATTAAGAGCAGCGGGTTCAGGGCACCGATCTTACAGTCAACCACATAAACGATCCAACTCGACCGATAGCTAATTCATGTTCTCCTGCCAAAACTGTCTCCCTTTTTATCAGTAAGATGGCGCCTCGACCCCGCTCGAGGCGCGTGCTCTGCTCTGATTGGTCGTTACGTAGGAAGTCAAATTCGTATTATTAATAATTCTAATAAATTAAATTAAGAATTTTAAGTGTGAAAAATCAATTTAAATTAATTTAAACTGTCAAACACCAAGCGGTCACCGGTGACCGCGACCCATTGTTCTTTAATTGTGTCTATAAAACCGGTACTCGACGAGTTAAGCATTTTAAAAAGTGAATATTAAACAAACAAAAATTATTATGCGTTATGAAATGCAAGTAACAATCAACTCCCAGCTTCCTCCGACATATTTAAAAAATAGGGGGTGAAAGTTATTATTTTTTTTTTCTTTATACCACGAGGGTGGCAAGAAAAGCGCACGGCTCACCTGATGGTAAGTGGTTACCGTGGCCGTGAACGCTTGCAACACATGGGGCAATACATGCGCCTCCTTGAGAATAACATTGTTGTATACCAGACAAAATTTCAGAATAGGCTGCTATTGGCAAATTTTTTTATTATCCTTACTTCCTTACTTATATTATAAGTCGGAAAGTGAGTTTTTTTGTTTGTTCCACTTTCGCGCCGTAACTACTAAACCGATTGCTTTGAATTTTTGCAGACGTAAAGTTATAAGTCCGGATTAAATAATAGGGTACTTTTTATCCCGGAAAAATTTGATATTACCGAGGGAAAACAAAAGTATAGGTATAGATTGCGCTGTGTATATAGGTATATGTCACAAAGGCTACTTTTTATCCTTTTGTGACGCGAGCGAAGCCGCGGGTAAAAGCTAGTATTCAATAAAGTGGTATATTTGACAGTGTAGCCAATATATTAAACAACACCTATTCGTCACGTACGGATATCTTTACCCCCCTTCAGTATATAAATAAACAGAATGATATGTATAAATGTGGTCTACTCACTTTTAAATTGATTTCAAGTGAAGCTATTAAAGTAATTTATATATTGTTAAGTAAGAATGAGATCTTGCGCCGACGCAGGCGCCATTACAAAGTTATACAATATATAATAGTTTAATATCATTATCATGCTAGTAGTTCCTCTTCATCACGACGACGTGCTAAGTTTATAGCATCTCCATTATCTTACGAGGTGACATAGTTATGCCACTGGGTTTTATGTCGGCAGTCTTTTGTTATTTTTTTATGTATAATTAATAGTAGGCTTAATTTGACAGTAACTGGAAGTTGTGTACGTGTACGGATTATGTTATTAATTTAGGGTATTATATGTTCTATGTTTAGTTTAAGTAACTACATGGTGTTTACATCAAAAATCAATATAAACAGAGTGAAACAGCATACTTATTTCTTTAAAAAACAGTCAAATTGAGAACTTCCTCCTTTTTTTTAAAGTCGGTTGAAAAAATTGCTTGAAAAATTAAGTCGGTCATAAAATCAATTAATGAAAGTGTGATTATTTTTTAATAATTTATTGTATTAAATAGTCGAAATATTTTATTTTTGATTAAGGAATGTACCCAGTTGGGTACCTATTGCTAATAAATAAAAAAAAATACACTTTCATTATTTGAATAGTACCCAAGAGTTAGAGATTACATAAACATTTTTTTGTTCAGATAATCAAACCGTCCAGCAATTTACAATAAAATAAAAAGCAATATAAAAAATATGTTAAGTATGAAGATGCAATGAACTAGATACACTTAACAAACAACTTATCGCATGATAAGAACACAGATACGGATGTGCAGTGATGTGCTTTGATCTCAACTCTCGAAGCTGATTGATGATTTCAGACTGATACGTGTGATACTTATAGTAAGTAAGTTGAGGTTTACTCTCTATAATGTTCCAAGGTGTTCCAAGCTGTCAATCACGGGGCAATTTACATTTTTTTTGGATAAGTAGGTAATCAAACAGACGGATTACCTGATGGTAAGCAATAAACCTCGCCCATGGACACCAGGAACGCCAGAGGCGTTACAAGTGCGGCTTTTGGGGATTTTGGGCATTAGGAATTTGAAGATTGTTAGGGATTCATGGATTGGAAAGATTAGGACAGGGAGGGGGATAAATAAGCCTCCGGTAACCTCACTTACATGACGAAACACAAGGCAAGTGTTGCTTCACGTCAGTTTTTCAGCCAGCCCATTCGTACCGAAGTATGGCTCTCCCACACTTAATCTCATCTGTCTCTTGGTATCAGTAATGTCTAAATAAACTGAGATAGTTCTTTGACTGCCAATAGAAAACTGTTGAAAACAAAACCTCCACTAATGTTAGTTACCGGTGAGCCTCATGGCTTACCTATTTGAAAAAAGTCATATTCGTCATAGTTTTATTCGATTACTGATTGTTTTTGAATACTCATTCGCAAGATCAAGGACATAGGATTAATGCCTGGGACACTCACCGTTGACATACGTGACGTTCACGGTAGATATGACATTTTATCATCGATGATATTTATATTTTGGATACAACTGACTGTCCCCCAATTACTTCCAGGTAGGGTATTCTGTAACTGGCTATTCGGACTTTCCAAGTGAGCTGGATCGACATGGTGGACAGCTATTGAGTTAAATTCGATATTTCGAATTTAAAGAATACAGAATAAGTTACAGCAGATCACCCGGCTAAAAGAACCTATTGAAAATGATCTCCTAAATTTGTTCATACAAAAGTAGTCACTAAACATCGGAAATAAGGTCTATAATGTAGTTAGTGGAGAGCAGTCACCGGTGACCGCTTGGGGATAAATGGGCGACCTGCATCCAACGTGTCCCTTCGTCCTTCATCAGGTCAACTTAGGTCGTCTGTCCACTTCATTAGTGCATGTCGTGCGATAAAAATATAATATACAAATACCTTATTACAATGGACACAATTTAATAACATAATACACAAAGTGTAATAGAATAAGTTGCCTCCCATTGTAGAAGTTTCCCGGCGGTGCGCATGCGCAGGCTGCAATTATAATGCAATCTGTGCAACGGAAGCGTTCTTGTGATGTTGTCTTCATTATGATGTAGAATGCAGTGACATAGGATGCAACTAATTTAATGTTTTTGTTGTTGCTTTATATTTTGATTGATTTGTCAACGTCACCTATGTACCTTCCTTCTTAAGATATAGTCGTCAGTTGTACATGTTATGTACTGTTGTACATTGTTCATCATTGTTGCAGTCACCGTTTTTAATTATCTGAAAATCATAAAGTTTTGTATTACCTAATTATGATTATTCAATTAGTAATTTTGTAATCAGTACGTTTCTGTAAATGAGTGTGTTTGCTTCGAGACTTTGGTGGTTATGATGAAATTGATTAATTATAAAACGGTCTTACCTATGGCTTAGGTCATGATATATCAATCTGTATTCTGTATTATGTAGGCCAATCTTCTGTTCAGAACGTGTGTGATAAGTGGAATGATCTGTAGTCGGCGGTATTTCCGAACTGATACAACCTTCCTAGAAATTCCTTTTTAAAAGGCCAGCAACGCACTTGTGACACTTCTGGTGTTGCGGGTGTTCATAGGTGGCGTTAATCGCTTACCATCAGGTGATTCGTCTGCTCGTTTGCCTCCTATTCCATAAAAAAAGAACAAACTTTATCAGCTCATCACCCTAATCACAACATAATCATTTAGTCTCACCTCCGTGGGGTGAAAGTGATACCAGATAACAGCTGCTGTGATGACGTAATATTTACCGAACAAGCATACACTAACCCTAGTGATAAGACAGCGGCACTATTGTATTATCTTTGCACTGTCTGTTTAACACTAATATTTTCTTAAACCAAGGTCGTCATTGGAATTCGCAAGGCGACGTAATCAGGCGGAACGTAAAACAAAAGTTAGTAAGTGTTTGACAAACAGTTCAATTTTATACACGGCGGAAGCATGTAGCGTGTAATGTGATTTTATGGGGAACTTGCTATTCTAGAAGTTTTTTTGCATAGAAATATTAAGTAGGTACTCACCTCGCCTACCATATTTAACCTTTATATTTTCTTTTAAGGGGAGGAAATCATCGAATGAATTCTCCCGCTCGGGTGAAGTGAGATGGAGTGTAATACTCTTACTAACTAAAAACCATTCCTACTCCTGCACTTCGAGACGGAGTCCCAGTAACCCGTTAAGTTCTCCGCGGCTCTGTGTCGGCATCAGCCCTATTGAGCCCCATCCGTGGTGGTCTGATGACTCTTAGAGGCGCGCGCGGAACGCGACGCGCCGTACGCTCGGGATACTTGTCGTGGTAGCCATGTCTTAAACCTCCGGCCACCACGACATTATGATTTCGTCTATATATTACGAATCTCATTACAATAAAGAATTTTAGTAATAATAATAATTAATTAAGTAATTTTATGTAATAATAATAAAATTATATTATATTAGGTATGTCTGATCACTATTTATTAGACTTGATACATAGTGCAAACAAACAAACCAGTATATACCATTAGTACCTACTTAGAAAATAATATATAGTACAGTATATTAGAATAATGTTTATTCCAGTCTAAACCTGTTTGAAGTGTTCGTCCAACAACTTAAGTTTGTGCAAATGAAGAAGGACAATGGTGGTACCCATAACACAAGTTTGATCTTACCTTGGGTACCATAGTTTCATCTTAAGTACTCACTTTTTATATGATGTTGTAACGATTAATTTTATATATAAGAGTTACTGTAAAAATTATGGTTAATAAACATTATTATTATTATTATTATTAGTATAGGTGATAACAATTTCCTTGTACCTAAACATATGACTGTGAAGTCATGTAACTAGACTTGAAAACATCCTCTAAGTATTCCTTACGTAAAGGTAATTAAAATTGATCACACATTACCATCAACTGCTTTATGAACGTAAGTTCACTGTGTAAGCAAGCTTGACAAATATTCAATTTTTTTTGAAAAAAAAACGCAGAATTCTAAACGGTAAACACAACTTTTACCCTAAATCATCTCTTAGATTTTACATCCACACTAAAATACATCATCTTCTTCACAACACTACACACGTTCACACGCTTGGCAAACAATATCAAACAATAGCAAACAACAAACAGCAAACACGAACATGTGGATGGCTGCTGTTCTTGTTTGTGTTTGCCACTGTTCGGCATCGGTATCGAAGGCTCTTCGGCAAACAGCTTACGATGTTTCCACACGCTTGCTATAATTCGATCTTTGGGACTTTATTTCTAGTTTTTGGTATTTGTAGCAAACACCAAGGATGTGTACGGGGCATGAAGTAATTTGAGTTTCTGTCTGTTGTGATATGAACACTTAAGACCCCGGAAAATATGTAAACACCTCAAAAATGTAGTACACAGATAGGTAATCATAAATAATCCATTCAATAAACCAATATTTATCATATAGGTACCTAAGTGCAGATAATAGAAAGGATTATATGATATCGGGCGTGAAATATATGTCACATTTACATATACAAAGCACTATTATTAAATTAGGTATTGAGAACAATATTCAGTACCTAGGTTTTTTTTTATTTTATTTATTAGGTTAACCAACAGTTATTTACACTCATTACATCATTACAAATAATACTTTGGTAAGTGTAACAACTACTAACTGGCTTTTTTTAAGGGGGGAAAATCATCGAATGACTGCTCCCGCCTGGGTGAGGCGGGAGGGAGTGTCAGACTCTTACTGACTAAAAACCACCCCGTTCCTTCTCCTGCACGTCGAGCCGGAGCCCCGGTTACCCGTTAGGTTCTCCGCGACATGGCAATAGGCTTAGTTATAACTACTAACTGGCTAACACAGCATGTACATAAAATAAAACAGTTGTATATGTTACATAAAAAAAATTATACATTCGAACAAGATCAAGCAACATAACTTAAGAGTTGCGATCAATTAATTAAATTAAATTTGAAATTCAATAGAGTCCCATAGTTCCAGTATTCCCTGAAAGAGTAGACTTAGAAGTCGGAATCTAGCTTCAGAAGTCTGGTCGTATCTACTTATTCATGAGTACTAACGCCTTTTTAGTGGGGGGACGGACATATGACGTCCTCATTCTGGGTAAGTCGAAAGGGAGTGTCATACTCTTACTAATAACCACCCCGTTCCTACTACTTCTTGGCACCCGGAACCTCGGTATACACCCCTTGCGGTTCTCCGCAGCATTGTTTTCATACTGACGCTAGCCTCGTCGTGACCTCTATATCACAAGTTGTGTAAAAAAAATCCAAGAATATGTTATAAACTTTGCCATCTATGTCCTAATGTGTGAATTATGTGTATTATGTATTATGCAAACTGAGAATGTCATTCTAGACATTTTTCGTTATCATTTGGGAAACATGCCTGAACTAATCCAATAACGGAAAGTTACATGAAACTAACATTTTTCTGTGACGTCATTAATCTGATTCCGTCTGCGGATGATATGTGAGATAATTTTATTGTGTATATGTATCTTTTCAAATTATCAGTAGTTATAAGAAGAGTGTAATTGGGATGATGATAGGGTATGAAAATTACAAATATAATTCCGTATAATTTTTAATATATGTCCGTAAGGTAGGTAGTGAAAAAATATTAGACACGTATTGCTTTTTTTAATTCGTCGTATAATAAAACAATACTTAGATAAAACGAATCAAAGTTTAGGACTGGGAGCAAAAACGTCATTTCTACGTATAAAATGTACAAAGAAGTGACGTCACACGATATTTCAAATCAATATATCGTCGAAAGTATTCGTTTCTGTAAGAAAATAAAAAATACGCGTCTAATGATTTAAAATAATCTACCAGACGGACATTAAAATAAAAATTAACTAGGCAATCTACCCTATTGTGAAAAATGTGCTTATATGCATGCTTTTTCTAATTATATCGATGTTTGGAAATCCACATCAGAATAAGATAGGTGCATATACATACCTAGTTACATCGCAAGCTTTCATAAAGATAAACTAGTAAAATATCTTGATTTGGCTCACGAGGTTGTCGACATTTGGAATGTGAATTTGGCTATCATTGTGCCGATAGTCGTGTCGGGCAATGGGTTAATCCCTAATAGCCTCGACAACCACTTTAGGCGGTTAGTGTTAGGCAGTTAGGTCAAGAGCTTGATACAGAAGGCAGTTCTCCTTGAAACGGCGCGCATCGTGAGGAGGTTTCTGTCTCTGGAACCCTAACCACCGGTGGCTAGGACCATGCTCCCACTACTGGTCGGCTCCTATTTTTTATATCTTTAAATATTATTTTTTTGTAAGTTATAAAATTTTAAATAAATATATGGGGAAGTATGTAAAAAAGTCAACATAGGAACAGCTGGAAGTGTTAGAAAAGCAATAGGAAAATATTTGTTTTGAAGCAATTAGACATAGGTAGGTACTAAAGATATACATATGTATAAACACAGAATTTTGTTTCTAATTATTTATCTAGTTTATGATTAAAAATTAAGGGACAAGCCCGCCACAACCTCCCAAAACCACTGCAACTCCTGTAAGCCAGGATCTACAGTAGATACAACCATGAAAACATCGGAACACTGAAGTCCGGCGCATCCCAGGGCCATGAATAATTGTCTTGGTTCCCGCAACGAATTGAATCAGAAGATATTATAAGAGGAGAAGAAAAAAAACGATAATTTCCACTTCCCTCGGTGAATGACTGCAGGAGACAGAGTGAATTAAGCCTAAAGGCACAAAGAAAAGGGAAAGCAGAAAGCACAAAGAAGTTTATATTTAATTAAAGATATGTACACACATTATTTTTAGACCATCTCTACGTAGCTTTAACATCACTAACCACAACATCCCTAACAACAGAAAAACTAAGTACAACATAAAAAAACACTACACCTAAAGCACACAGGAAGGTAAAGCCACATACTTAAGTGTCAATTAAATACATATTCATCACATAGTACTGTAATAAGGTTTGTCCAGCGAATGATAATGAGGTATTTAATAAATCGGAAGGTGTTAGTAGTTATGCATGCCAATACTTAGGTCACGACCTAGACGCTTGTTTGGGAGAGGAACAAGGAAGTTCATGGGACCTAGGGTGCCTTTCTTGCGTATGAGGAAGACGGGTACTGATGGAAGATGAGGCTTGGTATGTTGTGCCAAGAACATTGTGTACGTATAAGGATGTATTAAAATGATAATCTTACTTCTAACTAATATTATAAATGCAGTCGTTTGTGTGTGTTTGTGTTTCGTTTTTTTTTTAACAAACGTTGCCCCACACTAGGATTTTCTCCTGTGTCGTGAGTGTGTTTACAAGCATACAAGTTCACATACACATGCCACCCAGAACCGAAACAATAATTTGTGGATAATACATAGACTCCTTTTTTCCACGGGAACGCGGGCAAAGCCTCTGGCGGAGGCTAGTTTACTATAAGTATTATACAGATAGGCAACTGAGGTTTTTTTCTTGACACAAACTTAAAAATTAGGTAATAATTCTGATTTATCAGTTAATGATACCTTAATATAAGCGACACATGAATATCACAAATGCGAAGGTTCGTTAAGTACATAAACTTTGGTGCTAATGAATGAACGTGTCCTTTCATAGGATTTTTTTTACTTATTTTTTTTTTCTTATTTTTTTTTAAGGGGGGAAAATCATCGAATGACTACTTCTCCCTGGGTGAGGCGGAAGGGAGTGTCAGACTCTTACTGACTAAAAACCACCCCGTTCCCTCTCCTGCACGTCGAGCCGGAGCCCCGGTTACCCGTTAGGTTCTCCGCGACGTCCTTACATAGGATAGGTTGTAGGCTGTAGGCTTTTTGAAGCGAAAGAAACTGCTTTATAAATTCAAGTATACATTTTCAGATAGTCAGTTTCTAAGAATCAGTTGTTTACTCTGTTATCTCCTATATGATCCACACAAAAGAAGGATATGACGAGTAATCATCGATTCTAAATCGGGTTTCAATTAAAAGCTGTAAATACCTCTTCACCTAAGAATATTAGACGGAAGGATCTAATCTACATTAGATTAGGTACTAGATTAGAATCAACCAACAAATTGTACACAGGAAATCGTTCTAAACAATCATAGGACTATCTAAATATTATAATTAGATAATGATAATATAAAGGAAAATCGTTAGTTACCTTATCGGCAAACGGAAGGAGAGATAAGTACCTAGATACACAATTACTTAGCAACAGATCGACCTATACAAAACCAGTGTATCATGGTCTCATTTTTTATGATCTTTCCCGACATTCAACGGTCAGTTTATACTGGTTAATCATAGCTTGATGTGTAATGTACCGTATGTGCCTATTTGTTGTGCATGTTGGATCTCTTTGGTTGTGACCTACAAGTTATTTGGAGGTCACATACGGAAGATGAGATCGCTTTGGAAAGTTAAACAGGTACGCATAAAGTGCATAATATCCTCTTGGCAAGCGGACGATGTGGACGGATGGCGGTTCGTAAACTGGTTTGTTTTAAATAAAATAAAAATAAGTATGGAAGAGCCATGCTTCGGCACGAATGGGCCGGCTCGACCGGAGCGATACCACGGCCTCACAGAAAACCGACGTGAAGCAACGGTTGCATTGTGTTTCGTCGTGTGAGTGAGGTTACTCGAGGCCCAATTACTCTCCCCTTCCCCAATCTCCCCAATCCCTAAATCCCCTACGATCCTCAAACTCCTAATCCCCAAAAGGCCGTTAATGCACTTGTAACGCCTCTTGTGTTCCAGGTGTCCATGGGCGCCGCCGATCGCTTACCATCAGGTGATCCGCCTGCTCGTTTACGTATGACATAAAAAAATAAGCAAAATAAATTGTATTTACAATTTAAATCCTTTTTGTTTTTGTTATTCATGCAACATCAGCTTTGAGCGGCTGATTACAACTACTATTACATAAAAGAAACATTTCATTCTTTACTTTTATGAAAAGAAAACTTGCGATTGAATTGAGCGTTCCGTTAACACCCTGTATAGTATCTTTGATGCACAATTTTTGAACTCTGCATCGCCAACGTCAATATATTTCTGGCGAAGAGGCAACAACGAATCCGAGGAGAAAACACAAATAGATCATAGTAAAAGTTATTTAGGTACATAAAATTTTCCTTTAATTCAACAATTACAGAATATCTATCACCCTACAAAGAAGTTCTGAGAACAGTATCGTAGATAAGTAATTAATATAATTAATTCCAAAAATACGTAACGGATGCTAAAAATCAATTTGATAAAAAAAGAATTTAATCAAGTACATACGTGTACATACCTGGACAAATTCTCGAAGGTATTATCGCATAAAGATTAGTGTGGATTGTTTTCTCAGACACCTCAAAACATCTAGGTATATAGGTAGGTATTTATCAACACTAGACATTAAGGTGAAAGGGTCGTTTAAAAGAACTTGACTGTCGGTAGATAAGTGCTGAAGGCAAATCTTTTGCTAACTACACTTGATAAATATTTTGTGAAAATTATATATGTTCAAAATATGGACAGATTTTGAACAGGAAATTATATTTTATTGGACAATAAAATACAATTTCCTGGTACTCCAATATTGCGGAAAGTGCAATACTGCCTAAAAACGTATATAATATATTATTTTATCCATCATATTTCTAGGTTAAGAGCACCCATCATTATATGCAGAGGAAGTACATAATGTCGCATGACCTGTGCCTTTGACCATGACCGCTGGTTGCTCTTACGCATCTTTGCCGTTCATTCAAGCTCATAGAGATATGTACCTAAGTAAATTATCAACTTATAAGTTTATTGTTGTTTTTTTCCATATTTAAATTAAATATATGTAAATGATATAATTTTAATAACCTACGTACTATATCAGTTTTTCTCTCCATGCGATTGAACAGAGTATCCGAAATCGGATAAAAACCCAGTCTAATTTTCAGTCCTATTCCTATACTAATAAAAACCCTTATTACAATTCACTGGAAAACGAGATTGCTCTACTTATTCTTTGAAAGGTTACTTAGCTACTTAGATAGCCATGCAGAATATTTCACCTCAAATGCTTTAACCCCTCGAGCGTCCTTATGAGCACCCGGTGGATCATAAGAAAAAATGCTCCATGCTGCTTTCTCTTTTATAAAATCTATTATTGATGTTTTCTTTTTATTTTGACTGTATTTGTTTTATTTCTATTATAATAATCCTTGTTTTCGTGTGCCAATGGCTAAATAAATGCATTTTCTTTCTTTCTTTTTTTCTTTAAATGTCACGTGTGCACCCGTTAGATCATAAGGAACGCGGATGCTCGACGGGTTAAGCTACTTATTTGAGTTTTCTTTTTAAGAATCTGTGACGCTAGCAAAGAATGCATGACGTTGTAACCAGCCTGTGTTTTAAACGCGGAACGCACGGTGACTCTCCTCCGTCGCAAATTATATTTTATTGCTTTATTTAAGATTATGACGTACTTTAGATTATCTCGGTTTAAACTACCATTGTTTTAAGACTCAACAAAAATAACTTAACGTCTAGATGACTGGATTTTTGATACTTATCTCGGGTACTTTTACAGTATTTATGAGCTAATAGTCTGATGATGTTTAGACGTTTCCGAATGTCAAACTTAATGTTACACTGACTTTTTAGCCTATTTCAAAAAGGAGGCGGTTCAAGTAATGTATCAATGCATTTTTATGGATAGTGTTGTGGCGACACGGCTCACGCACACATAGACTGTCAATGAAAACAAATCAACGGATGACGTCACAAAATCCTACATCACACATGTGAGGATAGAAAATCCTAACGGACAACTGACAGAAAGCCCGCCAGGCACGAGAACACCTCGCCTGGTCGAAGGATCCTCCTTTTCCGATCTTAGAGAACTTTCCTCTTTGTTTCTTACAGTGTCTTGACATAATGCTAAGTCGATAAATAACAAGAATGATCACTTTCCTTTAGTCCTACAAGCGAAACCTACGGATAATAGTTCATCATCATCATCGACAGCCTAAAAAAGTATCTACATATAACTCGGAAAAAGTCACATTGGTACTAGCCGTTGGTAGGTTTCGAACCGGCACCCTCATTCATGAGAAGCGGGCATCTTAAACCTTCGGGAATAATAATTAGTAAATAACAATTAAGAAGCACCACAATAAAATAATTTCCTCTACAAGAGAAATAACAACACAATACAATTAACTTGTCCACAAGCGCATAATATAAATGCAAGTCACGTAAACGCATTTAACTTGATTTTTATATAAAACTTATAAAATATAACATCCTGTTGTTTTAATAACATATTTTAATAACTACGCATCGTGCAAAATACTATTGTCTTCTACTTATGTATTAACGTAGTCATATTAACTTTGGTTTTTTAATTTGAATGAATGAAGTAATAATAATAAATTCTCAGTAGCAGCGTGGAGCCTGGAATTGTGCCCAGTATATAGCAATAGGTTCACCGCTGTTACATGGAACTAATAACATAAATAGTGGAAATTGGGTGTTACATTGTACAGTGGCATTAAGTGCCGAAATTTGCACTTTTGCCTACCACTATAATATATATATATATGATAAGAGGCGTGATGTTATGTTTATGTAATAATCACAGTACTAACCAGCTTACTTTTCCATAATAGGGTAGATTACTAATTTTTATTTTAATGTCCGTCTGGTAGATTATTTAAAAACATTAGACACGTATTTTTAATTTTTACGGAAACGAATAGTTAAGTGTACATTTTATACGTAGAAATGACATTTTAGCCCCCACTCCCAAACTTTGATTCGTTATATCTAAGTATCATTTTATTATACAACAAAATAAAAAATACGTGTCTTATATTTTTTCATTACCTAACTGACGATTACATTTTTAATTTTCATACTCTGTCATCATCCCTATCTATTGTATATAACCACATAGGAATTCAAACTCTTCCCTTTTAACTTACCGCATACATACATCATACATTGAAAATGATGTTCAAATAATTTTCCGATCGTTACTATTATTTAGCTACAATATCATACCACGTTCTAATATTTCAATTAACTCTGTCACGACACCGAGTACTTTTAATGACATAAAATAAATACTATCTGTCATTCACATATTCTCATTAGTCACATATCTACCAAGAAACTCCTTTGTCACGACTCGGAAAATTCTGCACCTTATGTATATGCAATTAAGTGCATTTTACTTAGATGCAAGATAATGACGAATCCATGATTTATATCGAGTCCCCACGTGGCATTTCAATTAGTGTCTTAGTTTATTTGTATGGCTGTTTGTTTCATTGATTTAGTATTAACTCGTCGAGTACCGGTTTTATAGACACAATTAAAGAACAATAGGTCGCGGTCACCGGTGACCGCTTGGTGTTTGACAGTTTAAAGGCTTCCAATCTCAGGGAAGTTTTAGCATTGCAGTGTATCTATAATATTCCAACGTAGAACAATTATAGCTCTATTATAAACTACGTTTAAAAAAACGACTTCAACCCCCTCTTTTTTAAGTTAGTTTATTAATATACTAAAGCCTTCTCCTGAGTAACAAACACTTTCCTGAAAACCGCATCAACATGGGTTTCGCCAATTGCGAGATAATCGCGCACAAACATGGATACATACAGGTAAAACAGAGAACCTCCTTTTTTGTGTTGGAAGGCGGTTAAAAATATTCACGATTTGATTCTACTCTTGGGAGCAAAGAACTACTAGCGTGGGAGAACCATGCTTCGGCAAGGGCGTGCTCAACCGGGGTGATACCACGGCCTCACAGAAAACCGTAAGTGAACACCTGAACTCAACTTATTGAAAAGTGTGAGTGAGGTTAATCCCCAATTTCCCCAATCCCTGAATCTCCAACAATCCTTTAATTCCTAATCCCCAAGAGGCCGGTAACAAACTTGTAACGCATCTTGTGTTCCGGGTGTCCATGGGTGACGCCGATTGCTTACGTTCAGGTGATCCATCTGATCGTTTACCGACTCATACCATTAAATTACAAAAGTTATAGAGGGTTCTAAATAATGATAAAAACGCTAGAGACACCCCATCTTTGGTCTCAAGTGCAGTACATATTAATTTACAAACAAAGGAACGTATACATATGTCTGAACTTATTCTATGTGAAAATGTCAGATTGCATACTGCACCTGTTGCATTTGATCGCAACTCTTTATAAAATCAAACAGATGAATATCTATTTAATAGTGAATGTTACATAAGTTTCGATGGTGTGGTAAACTTGCCTCAGAAATGCTACATTTGTAGATCTAGTCTATTTAGGTAAATAATTATCATCTATAGGCGAACAATGAGAATAGATTTTATTTTCAACTAGCTACTTCCGCGCGGTTGCACACGCTCTGCTCAGTTCCTATTGGTCGTAGCGTGATAATTTATAGCCTATAACCATCCTCGATAAATGCGCTATCCAACACAAAAATAATTATTCAAATCAGATTTGTAGTTACGGAGATTAGCACGTTCAAACAAACAAACAAAAAAACATTATTCCGCTTTATATAATAGTAGTATAATAATAGTATAAGATTAGACTTAGAGCGTAGAGTCGGACATGTTTGTATATATGATTTATATACTTATAGGGAGCTGGACGCAGGGAGCTTCCAACCAGCCTATCTGAAAGTCATTGGGGGAAGCCTATGTTCAGCAGTGGACGTCCTGTAGCTGATATGATGATGATGATATATGTTTTCTTATTATATTATTATCTTACTATATTTTCAGGACCCGAGCGTACGGCGCGTTGCGTTCAGTGTGCGCCTCAAAGTGCCATCAGACCACCACGGATGGGGCCCAATAGGGCTGATGCCGATACAGAGTCACGGAGAACTTAACAGGTTACCGGGGCTCCGGCTCGAAGTGCAGGATTAGGTACGGGGTGGTTTTTAGTCAGTAAAAGTCTGCCACTCCCTCCCGCCTCACCCAGGCGGGAGCAGTCATTCGATGATTTTCCCCTCTTAACAAAAAAACTATATTTTCAGACTGCCATCATTATTTTACAGGCTTAAAAATACGAAGCTGATTTCAGTGAAGCAGAAAGCATTACTGATTTATTATTTAGTAAATGTACTCATTTAACATTACAAATTACGCCATTAAATTAAACTGTTAATTTAATCTGATGTGATGTTTGTTTTTCCAAACTCAAATATACCTGAGAAAAAGCACGAACTTTTTGACATTTGGGCATCATTTGGCTGTCTAGGCGACACAAATGACCAGATACATACAGAAAGCAATATTTCCGTATCACTAGATGTGTAACTAGCGAATACATAGAGGTACAGGTGGGCGTTACGCAATGCGCATGCGCAACTCATTACACATAATGTGTGAACATGTCCCGATGCTATCACAGCTCCAGTTACATTTCCAGGTTCTAACTGATCAGCCTGTCTATCTAGGTTATGCTTCCAGGTAGCAAACGTAGGAACTGCTAGGTCTAGTTTTGTAGGTAACATAGATAGTTCTATTTAGGTAAATTATTATGTTAAATGGTTTCTGTATTAGATTTAAAATGGATTAGTAATGATTCCCATGGAATATAATTACGTAAAATACTTAGATTAAAAAAATAATTCACTGCCTCGTTCACCTCGTTGGCAGAGTGGTCACATGCCGGGCAAGGGGTCTCGGATTCGATTCCCGGGTCGGGCAAAGTATTACTGGGTTTTTAAAAAGCTCTCAGCAGTAGCACGGAGTCTGGACATGTGCCCGGTATATGGCAATAGGCTCACCCCCTATTTCATAACATAAATAGGTGGGTGTTACATTGTACAGTGGCATTAAGTGCCGTAGATAATTTACACCTCTGCCTAATCCTTCGAAGATAAAAGGCGTGATGTTTTTATGGTAGAAAAATAAATAAATTGGATAGGTTAACACTTATTGAGGCACCAGCCAATCTAAACAAACTTCTGTCTATCTTAAGAAATTTTGACGATGAACTTCGCGGCCTTTATTTTGTATCTAAAATATTTTTTTTAGGGGGGAAAATCATCGAATGACTGCTTCCGCCTGGGTGAGGCGGGAGGGAGTGTCAGTCTCTTACTGACTGAAAACCACCCCGTTCCTTCTCCTGCACGTCGAGCCGGAGCCCCGGTAACCCGTTAGGTTCTCCGCGACATCTAAAATAGTTTGAAATTTATTTGTACAATAAGAATAAGAAGTAATAAATATTATATGAATTAAGTTAAAGACAAAAATTAAAATTAAACATGCAAAGCCTGCATAAAATCCAGATTTATAGTTTACATCTACATAATCTCGTGAGATCTTCCAACAATCGAGGAAATATTTTACTAAAGGCTAATTATACGAAGGTATTAAAATTTTATGTTAAAACAATGCGTTTGTTTACTCACAGTGCACTTTGTTAATAAGGTCATCACCGTACAATATGATTTTCATAGACATCGCGTAGGTAAATCTTGAGGTAAATCTGTTCCTTATTTTATTGGTCACGGTCGTTTCCGTGGAGTCATAGACCTAGAACTTACATAACTCGTAAATGTTCGATTATGATTATGACTGCCTCGATGGCTGAGTGGTCGCAAGTGCGACTACCGGGCAAGGGGTCTCGGGTTCGATTCCCGGGTCGGGCAAAGTATTAATTGTTTTTTTTAAATCCTGAGATTTAAAAAAAACGACTTTAACGACTGATTGTAGCACGGTGTCTGGAAATGTGCCCGGTATATGGTAATAGGCTCACCCCCTAGTACATGGGACTCATAACATAAATAGTGAAAAGTGGGTGTTACTTCTGTGTGCATCTCTGCTTACTCCTTCGAGGATAAAAGGCGTAGATAATGTTATGTTATGTGTTCGATTATGAAAAAATCCACAACATTTTTTCATACAAAAGTAGTCTCTAAACATCGGAAATAAGGTCTATAATGGTGTAAGTGGAGAGCGGTTGTCGGTGACCGCTTGGATTTAGACCAGTAAATTGTTAGGTATCCTAATAACTATATTATAATTTTGAGACAGTGAAGTTGCTTACTTTAATATTTCATTGTCTAATGACGAATCTCAATAACTTATTTATCGATAGATGGGTTTACTTTTAAGGCGGGAAAGTGGCTGACTTCCCAAATGTCTTCTCCCGCCCGAGTGAGACGAGAGGGAGTATCAGACTCTTACTGACTAAAAATCACCCCGTTCCTACTCTTGCACTTCGAGCCAGAGCCCCGGTAACCTTTTACGTTATCCGCGGCTCTTTACGTTGTATGCGGCCCGTCTACAGATGCCTATTAAAAAGAACATTGTATCTAGAATAGGTAGCCAAAAAATATATAATTCTCACTCATATTGTATTGACCTTACGTCGGGATTCTAATTCTAATGGCCAATTTGACTGGTTACTGACAGTACCCAGGGTATTGAACCGTACAATTGAGGCATACCAAAATTAAACCTAATTTTATTCATCCGACAGTTCTCTATTAGCTGTCTAGGTTTTCTGGATCACTTGATATTCGTTATCAGAGCTGTTACTCTCGCTGACCCAAATCCTCATCTGGACTTCTATTTAATTTTTAAAAATATACTCTACACGATCAATGGTGCTATTTATCGATGTTTTATGATCGATAGGTTTTACCAGTACCAATTCAAACTGCTACTATTACCACGATTATTTAGCAGATTAAAGGCTTTAAGGATTACAATTACAGGAGTAAATAATTCCCACTCGAGGATAAAGTGCTGGAAAAAAATATTTAATTAATTAGAATTAATTCGATAAGTAGGTAATTATATTTATAATCGATATTAAGGTAAACCACAAAACGCTAATCCTTATTCAATGTATCAGTATCCTATCACGACTTTTATCCCCGAGGGGGTAGGCACACTTTTCACTATTTATGTTATAAGTCCCATGTAATATTGAGTATATATATCCCATGTATATGAGCCTATTGCCATATATCGGGCACAATTCCAGACTCCGTGCTACTATTGAGATTTAAAAAAAACCCAGTAATACTTTACCCGGCCCGGAAATAGAACCCGACACCCTTTACCTGGTAGTCGCACTTGCGACCACTCGGCCAACGAAGCAGTTTAGTCCTTATTCGTCATACATGTTTATCTTTATCCAGGGTCTGTAACAAGGAAAGCCCTTATTTACCAATTGACGGCAAAAATCAATTAAAGATTATGATAAGATCTCTATAAGATTATTCGTTACACCTAGTCCTTTACAATCTATCTATCTAGGTATATTGCCATAGTTCATAAGAACTATTGATAAACAAATAGGTACTTCACCTCTTTTAAATTTTTAATTCCTTAGTACCTATTTAGGTACACTATAGTCACCTAGATGACAATGCAAAAACAAATACGAGGAAAAATGAAACAAAACAAATGAAAAACAATAATATTAAAATAATAATTTCATTATTTATACGTACCTATATTGTATATAAAATATGTAACAATAATATATAAGTCTTTGTTATTTTATTTTAAAGACACGTAATGTTTACAGAGTAATGCCTAGTTCTCTGAAACACTAATAGGTAGGTATGTTGGCGCCTAGGTATATAGAAAATACCTGGAATTACATATAAAATCATTTTATTATGAAATGTAACAAACAAGATGATTGCTCCGTCAGCTTTGGTTTAATAGCCACAGATTTGCTAACCACAAGGTCTTGTGGAATCCAGAACAAATTTCCGTGCTTTTAGGCGGTTTTGCTATACCTATTATTGGAAGCAAGTATAACAGCTCACACATAGGACCCACTTAGTTTTTTGTCAATTTTCCGTGGTACTTGGCACCTGGGTTTCACCCAGTTGTACAGTCTCTTTTTGTAATTTTAAGCTTAATTTATTCTGTCTCCTGCAGTAAATCAACAAGGAAAGTGGAAACTATCGTTTTTCTTCTCCTCTTATAATATTTTCTGATTCACTTCGTTGCGGGAACGAAGACAGTTATTCATGTCCCTGGGACACGCCGGACTTCAGTGTTCCGGTGTTTTCATGGTTGTATCTACTGTAGATCCTGGCTTACAGGAGTTGCAGCGGTTTTGGAAGGCTGTGGCGGGTTTGTCTTATTAAAAAAACAAAAAGTTCTTTGGTTTACATCGCATATATAACTTCTATGAAATGCTAACTGAAAATATTTAACAACTTAGTACTAAGATCTAATATATACTTAACTGATGAAAACTAGGTGTATGTTTGTTACCTCTACCTACCCCCACACGGAATATACACTTAACAGTCCCGATATTTTTAAATCTAATACAATATTGATAGAATAGATATATCGACGTGACGACGATCAGGGGGCTTACTCTTGAATCCAATTCCGATCGATCGACAATGGCATTATGAAATTTTGTACTCTTGAGCTGCAACATTGACGCCCATTGTATCCGGATTGCGTGGACATGTATTGAACTAAATGGTGTTGAGTTAAGTTTTATCATACGTACTTATTTTGAATGCTATTTTAACAGCTAAGTTATGTATAGTTTTGACATTGAATAATTATTGAGATTTTATTGGATTGAAACTGCATTGTCATTGAGATTGGTTTCAAGAGTAAGTCCCCTGGTCGATATATGTCTATCTAGGGCGCCCTCTACTGACGGTTCTATTCATATTCGCTCTTATACTTCTTTCGTAAATCTACTTACATCCATTCTTTCTACATGTCCAACAAATATTAAATATTCCCTTTTTCAATCCTTGTACCAGGGACCTTCTACCAACACTCTCATTAATTAATCGTTAGATCATACAAATGAATTTTTTTGATGAGTATCAAATTCCTTAAAGACAGCAATAATACATTGAATAATAAGAAACAATTACAATTTATCTTCTCTATCTAATAAGCCCCTACTCTTATCACATGAATCAGCAATTTTGTTAAAAAATATCGAACAGTATTTCTGATTAAATAATTTGGATTATACCTAGGTATATATCTAAAGGTTCTAAGTACATCATGATATTCTGATTTGGTATCTTACTTCAAGTTCATTTGCACCTGCCTGATAAAATATGCTGTAGATATTACTGGATGCTCTCAATCATGCAGCATATGGAACTGCTGAAAGAGTTCGACGTGGCTAATTAGGGTTTTCGTTAGGATTTTTCTTACTCGTTCTTCTCCATAGGAATCTACACCTTGAAATAAGCAAATAGCTTCACTATTATTTTTTTTGTTGACGTTCAAAAGTGTCTTCCCAGATTGTCTATTGCTGAAGTCGTAAGTCGTCATGCTAAAGGAAGTCTCGACTCGGGCGCATATTCTTTTCTTGACGTCCAAGAAAAGAAAATCTACAAACATAGATAGAGCTACATACGCTATAGTTATCAAAAGCCATAGAATATATTTAACATCTCTCAGCCTTTTCTTCTCAGCATCAGCTTCAGCATCAGCCTTTTATCCTAGAAGGAATACCCCTTCGAGGATAAAAGGCGTATGGCAGAGGTACACACTACAGCACTTAATGCCACTGTACAATATAACACCCACTTTTCACTATTTATGTTATGAGACCCATATAATAGCAATAGGCTCACCAAATGGCAATAGCCTTCCCCCTAGACTCCGTGCTACTACTGAGATTTTTGTTAAAAACCCAGTAATACTTTGCCCGACCCGGGAATCGAACCCGACACCCGTTGCCCGGCAGTCGCACTTGCGACCACTTGGCAGTCATTAGCCATAGAGTATTTGAAGCTCAACAAGATACTTTTAACATGAAGGTACGAAGACTGAGCGTAACACGCTCTGCCAACGACTTCTAGGAACAGAGACATAATGTTAGGTATGTATGAACTAATTCATCATAAACTGGCATCCACAGGTCGCTTCTGTGTTCCTAGAATACCTAGGTAGGTACATAGGTACCCTGCAAGCACTCAACGAGGGTTCCTTGAATTACAATGCTTTTGTTTGTAATGGAAAATTGTGAGGCAAAGTTGCTTTGTCTCGAATAACTTTTTAATTATTTTATTTTCTAGGAGTTTGTTCAATGACGCATCTATTATATAAAATATGATTCATAGAAGATTTTTTTTTTTTTTTTAAGGGGGGAAAATCATCGAATGACTGCTCCCGCCTGGGTGAGGCGGAAGGGAGTGTCAGACTCTTACTGACTAAAAACCACCCCGTTCCTTCTCCTGCACGTCGAGCCGGAGCCCCGGTTACCCGTTAGGTTCTCAGAAGATAGATGTGTGACTTAGATACCTAGTCTATTTGCATAGCTTGTAGATTCAATGATGCCTATTTTGAGGATGAAAAAGTAAGCAAGAGTTTAACCCTTACTTAGGGAAATAATATCTACCAGCTTTTGGATAAAACGAACAACTAAAACTGACAAAACACTAGATAGAACTATTATCCGCACTCCATACATATGTAAATATATTTCCTAAAATGGTTCCATTCAATGGTAAAATGTGATATGATATCCCTTGGCCAATGTTGACCTATATTTCCCTACCAAATGGAACTTCCTATCAACACACTACGTCACAAACGCAAATGCATCGAAAACACTAAACGGTTCTAGAGCCGAATCCGTCTGAAGTGAAGAACAGATGAACGTTCCAAATTTAAAAATAGAAACACGGACGAAACAGTAGTCCGCGCGCTTTTACACCGGCTTTCTACATCTAACCTAAAATTATAAATTACAATAACCATTCATTACATGTGCATCATAGGGAATTAGCAGAAATGTCTCAAGACGAGGGCTTCTTTAAAAAGTTCCACGAAACTATAAACAGTTCGTTGGATGACGTGACGAGGAACAATTTCGTCAATTTAGAAACGAACACGAAGCGAGTCTCCTACTTGTGCAGTCTACCGACCGTCAGGAATTACAATTTAATCGACGATTTGCAGAAATGTCAGACAGGCGGCGAGTTTCCAGTGAAAAAAGACTTGGAAAAAGCTCGATTATTGAAGGATGAGGGTAATAAAGCGGTACAGAAAGGTGACTGGGCGAAAGCGATGCAGATGTACAGCCAAAGCATGGTTCACATGCCCGAGAAAGAAAGTAAGTGTTTGGTTCCTCCTGCGCTGAGTACGGAGTTCACACTTCGCATGTTTACGTAAAGGTTCACGTGGTGTAATGTAAACAAACAGTTTGTTACTGAAAATTAAGCTTTCGTGTCAAGTCAACTTTTTTAACCTTATTCGTGATCGTGGCATTAATGTTTAAAACTAATGTCTTATATCCTAGATAGAAATATGGTAGTTATAAAACCAAAGACAATCTAGGTAAGTAACTGCCTAAATACCCATCATTTTGTTACCTGCATACCAAATGAATTGATTCAGTAACATACAAACATACATAGGTATATAGATGGTTTTTTTTATGGGGAGAAAATCATCAAATGACTGCTCCCGCCTGGGTGAGGCGGGAGGGAGTGTCAGGCTAATAAGGAGTCAGTAAGGACTAAAAACCACCCCGTTCCTACTCCTGCACGTCGAGCCGGAGCCCCGGTAACCCGTTAGGTTCTCCGCGACAGAAACATAGATAGTGGGTGTTATTTTTCACAATGGACCTGAATAATAAATTTCATTACTACAGACGGACATTATTTTCATAAACTTTAATGTATTTTAACCGCAACAATGATTTCCTTATATAATTTATTTTATTTCGTTGCATGATTTTCCTGTTAATATCACTAAATGCTTTAAATTCCCGGTATTTATTCTAGAACACATATCCAGAGGACGCTTACAATACATTTTAATGTACGATTTTCCTCAACAGTTCTCGGTAACTGAAAATTTATTATTTGTTACTTTATTATTATTATTTTCATTCAGCTTGTTTGTGATTTATTAACGTTTTAAAGGCTCCTGAAATTGCCTGTAAGAGTTCTGAAAGTGAGTAACCTCAGGGACTTACCGGCAGTTTATCTTTATACATTCAATTTAATTAAAATAAAGGAGTAACAGGTTAAATAAATTTTGTGACATATGTATCAAGTACCTTCAGACGTGTCGTAGTTTACGAGTTTAATATCTAACAAAGGAGATTGAATTCAAAACCTGTTCATTACTTAAGGTTCAGAACTGATAAGCATAAGATTAACTACGACTAGGAAAATAGGTATACCTACAAATATTTATAACAGGCCATTTATCTGCATAAAAGACTCTCTCTCCATCAGAAACAACAGCCACACAAATTATATTCATTCAGCCAGTACAAACGATGTATTTATTTTCTACAGCTGAAGAACTATCAATAGTGTTAGCAAACCGCTCGGCAGCTCTGAATCACCTGGAACAATATGAGGACACACTGGCGGATATCAAGAGGTGCCTCAATCTTGGATACCCTCGTCATCTCCGCTATAAGGTATACGAGAGAAGGGCCCGGTGCCTCCTCGTGCTGAAGAGGAACAAGGAAGCTATTAGCGCTTTCCAGTAAGTTTCTTTCAGAGTTTGTTTTCGGTTTATTCGTATATTAAAGAGTAATTAGGAAATATTTGCCTAATTTCAAATGTTACTTTTTGTCGTTTTTTTCGTGGACTGATTGGATCGTGTTGAAGTATGACCAGCACTATTTTCAGCTACTGATATTCATTGAACATTTCATAATCACGAATTCGTTCAGAGGATCTTATAGATGATAATGTTACTTTCTTCTTTCAGAGACACAATCAGCTCTCTAGACGAAGCGACAAAATTGGACAAGGAAAAACGACAAAAGATGCGCACGGACTCCAAACTTATGCTGGAGATATTGAACAAAGGTCTAGTCTTAGCCGGGAATCCGAAAGACCCGGAACCTTTGAAAAAGACTCCACCAAAGCCCAAACTTCCAGGAAAACATAACTCTCAGTATCCTGCGGCTTCCGAAGCCATTCAGATTGACTCTGATGAAGTTAGAGGGAGATTCGCAACAGCTACGAAAGACATAGAACCTGGAGAGATCCTGCTTGTGGAAAAACCTCATAGTGGAGTACTTTTGGCGGAGTACTCCGGTACACACTGCCAGCACTGTTTCATGAAGTATGTATTTCATTACAAAATCCATATTTACCTCAAATTTCAATGGCATTCTATACCAAAATTACTTCTTTTACAGATGTCCAATTCCTCTGCCATGTCCAAAATGTCCTAACGTAGTATTCTGCAGCGACAAATGCTTGGAGGCAGCACAAAAGTCATACCACGGATATGAATGTCACATTCTTCCCCTCATCTGGAAGTCAGGGTGTTCCATCACATGCCACATAGCCTTGAGGATGATCACCCAACAGAATAAGGACTATTTTCCGAAGCTTAGCCAAGAATTGGATGCCAAACCACCTGGTCCATATAAAACTGAGGACTATAGAAATATCTACCATTTAGTATCGCACGAAGATAAAAGATCCAAGCTAGACTTTCTACATAGGACTCAGATGACAGCCTTCTTCGTGAAACTGCTTGAGGTCAGCGGCTACTTCGATGGAAAACCAAGGATTAAGCCAGTGGAACTAGATGAGCTTAAGACAATGGCTGTAGACGAAAAATATAAAGACGATGTAGCCCTGATTGGAGGTCTTATTCTAAAGAATCTGCAGATATTGAAGTTCAACGCTCATGAAGTGTTTGAGCTGCAGTGCCCGAAGCCTAAAGTGGATAAGAACGTGATCAAGCATGAAGGCAAGTCAGTGTTCCTGGCAGGAGCTGTGTTTCCAACTCTTGCGCTTTTCAATCATTCTTGCGATCCTGGTGTTGTGAGGTGAGACAGTCATCTTATTATTTTACGTCATTTAATTACCTACTTAGAATCTCAGATATAGTAAGTATCTAAATAAAGTCTATGTATCACCTTAAATGAATTCCGTCTTTCAGATATTTCTGCGGCAATAATGTTGTCGTTCGCGCAGTTAAAAACATTAAGAAAGGTGAAGAAGTTTCTGAAAACTACGGCCCCATATTTACGACTGTCCCTAAAGAGAAGAGGCAGGCAGAGTTGAAGGAGCAATATTGGTTCGACTGCCATTGCACACCGTGCGAACATAAATGGCCCATGTACGGAGAAATGAATGAAAATTACATGAGATTCAAGTGAGTACTTATTATTTTATTTTGTTTATATTATTGTTTTGAACATTACTACTTAGTTTGTAAAAATCAAAAGTTAAAATCATTTATTTCAATTAGACCAAGAAGGCACTTTTGTACACCAACAAAAAAAAGTGAAGCTATTTACTCTACATAAATACATATTAGGAGACAATTACATAAGTTAACTGAATACAAAAAATAAATCGATTGATAAATCGTTATATAAGTGGCTGGTAGCGGAATCTGTTATCGAGTAGGATAAATTTAAATATGTAGAGCGAAAATAAATACGAAATTCAATTGCAAAACGATTCCACAGAATTCGGCATTAATTTTTTTATAGACTATGTATATTTTTTGCAGTAATTGAACAATTAGAAGCTTTTTGTATGCAATAGTCTGTATTTTATAAGCGTTTAAATATCTAGTCACTTACTAACACTATCACCTACTTATTTTTTTAGGTGTGACTCGGATCATCCCTGCCCGAACGTGGTAGCAGTGCCCTACGACAGCCAAGAATTCATGGTGCAGTGTGGTCTTTGCCAGCAGTATACCAACATACTGAAGGGATTGAAATCATTGCAAGTAAGTTTAATTTAAACACAAAGATAATATTTTAAACTCACGTTTTTAACTTTACACATAACGTCATGCCTTTTCATTCCAGAAGGAAGTCTATGTATTACTTCACTTCAGAAGTCATGTATTAACGCATAGGACTCATAATCTTGGGGTGGTCCTATTTTATACAGATTGAAAACGTATCTTCACATTTATTCGAATGATTCAACGACAGATTAGGCAGAACATATTCTTCCTGCTCGAATATTTCGAGAAAAATCATAAATTTTTATTCAAACAAAGCATATAACCAAAGTCTACTGACTAATAAAATTACTTAGTACTAATATCAAATATTTCTGTAGAACGTAGGCATCCGCATTGAAAATACGAGGCGAATTAGTATGAGCATGAAAATTAAACAATAAATACATTCAGTCTGACCTGGTATAAAATTATTTGTCGCTATAACTTTATGGATATCCACTAAACTGAAAATTACTTGTGCAAACATGAAAATTGTATGAAAATTCCGTGACGATGTTATCTTTGTTGGAGTTTACTATGTAACCATTTATTATATAGATAGGTACTAAATATTTATTGTATGTTACTAGTTTTCCGACACACGCTTGCTGTAACAAAAATATTCTTATACCTTTTAAGTGTGATGATAACCTATACTAATATTATAAAGTTGAAGAGTTTGTTTTTTTGTTTGTTTGTTTGAACGCGCTAATCTCCGAAACTACTGATTCGAATTGAATAATTATTTTTGTGTTGGATAGCCCATTTATCGAAGAAGGCTATAGGCTATAAAACATCTCGGCCATCCTCGATAAATGCGCTATCCAACACAAAAAGAATTATTCAAATCAGACTTGTAGTTCCTGAGATTAGCGCGTTCAAACAAACAAACTCTTCGCTTTATATAATAGTATACCTAAGATAAGGGTTAGATTACAAATGAAGAAAAAATACATAATAATTTTATAAAAAAAAACAGTTTATTTATTATGTAAAGTGCAAACGTCTTACATAAATAAACATATTGAGCTACAATTCATTTCATTTACTTAAAGGCACTGGGTTGGTAATATATTAATAGTACATACATAATGAATAAATTAAAGCTAAATACGTAATAAGTAACAACAACCTAATATCAAATAAAATAACGTTATTGCCCAAGAGAGTGTAGGCAGTGAAGTGTACAATATTAAGTATTACAGCTAGTTATAAAACAAACAGGTCCGACATAAATACAAAGGCGAAACTAAATCACGAGGCAAACCCGAGATCCACACTTTTACTGAGAAATTTTACTAAAAATGCACCCTCACCGGGAGCACCCTCGCGTGTAATGTAACGTTACAGATCTGAGCATTACATCAGTGAAGGCGGAGAGCCGAGCATTACAATGCGCACCTTGTAATGATACAATGTGTAATATCTTGATACAACTTGTAATATCAAAGCGCTCTCCATGCTCAAAGTCGAATCAATATGTTACATTACATGCAAATGCTCACATAACATAACATTACGCCTTTTATCCCCGAAGGGGTAGGCAGAGGTGCACATTATGCCACTGTACAATGTAACACCCACTTTTCACTATTTATGTTATGAGTCCCATGTAATAGGGGGTGAGCCTATTGCCATATACCGGGCACAATTCCAGACTCCGTGCTACTACTGAGATTTTTTTAAAAACCGCAGTAATACTTTGCCCGACTCGGGATTCGAACCCGAGACCCCTTGCCCGGCAGTCGCACTTGCGACCACTCGGCCAACGATGCAAATGCTCGTTGTTACATTACACGCAAATGCTCGATAGTCAGGGAGGTATTATTGTAATGTAATGCTCAAAGTCGAATCTATAGTGTTACATTACACGTAAATGCTCCCATGACATAATATATGCTGGGAAGCAGACGCAAACCTAATTCTCCGATATGACTTTCATTCTAAAACCATATTAAAATGACGCAAATAAAATTACTGTAGAAAAATTATGCTCCCCATAAATGGTGCAATCACAGTGAGAACGCACTTCTTCCTTCTTAAAAATAATATACATAGTTCAATGTGCTATTCAAATTACACACACTATTAAACTGTCAAACACCAAGCGGTCACCGGTGACCGCGACCTATTGTTCTTTAATTGTGTCTATAAAACCGGTACTCGACGAGTTAAAACATCATTCAAAACCTATATAAATACATTTCAGTACATATAAATACCATAGACAGTCGTGTAACAGAATATAGTTTCGTTCCTATACGTCGCGTCCGTGTAGTCGTCAGTCTCCGGGTCCCAAATACATCTCTGTCCGCACTTCACGCCTGCGCCCTTCATTTCTATTATTGTCGATTGTACAACGATCTTGTATCTGGAATAAGGATAGAATATTAATAAAAAAGTGATACAGCGATACGCAGCATGTTTCAATGCAAACCCTATCTTTTGGATAGGTTATAAATATAGTGGTGCCACCTATGTTAAAGAAATATCTCATACTATTAAATAAAGCAGAAAAGTTTGTTTTTTTTTTGTTTGTTTGTACGCGCTAATCTCTGTAACTACAAGTCTGATTTGAATAATTCTTTTTGTGTCGGATAGCGCATTTCTCGAACATCACGCTCCGATCAATAGGAGCTGAGCAGAGCATGTGAAACCGCGCCAAAGTAGCTAGTATTAGATACTACAGCACAGTCGTTGTTGGAGTCACAAGTGTAATTAGCGGCCGAGGGGGTCTATACTTCAATTCTCAGCTACTGGGTCTTTTCTGTTTTTCTAAGGTGTATAGCTATAGACTTACTCTTATACAGCTATTGAAAATTAGGCATTAGTTTTAATAAAATTGCTTACCTTTTCATATCAAGTTCTTGTACCCTCTGTCGTATGCCATTTGCTATGACTTTGACCCATCTGGCGGCCTGGTCGGACCTGTACTGGCGACCCATCAGTTGTTCCTGCATTATCGTCAGTATTATTTCCTTTACGTTGGCCGCTTGGAATCTGAAACATAAATTATGTAATACAATAAAATTTAAATACAAAAACAGTCTTTACTCGACTATGGGCTAGGGGCCTTTTCAAGACAAGAGGGGATTCGCAATCTCTATACTTAAAATGCGATCTAGAGTTAAAAAAGGTCAGATTTATTAAAGAGATAGTAACTGTCAAATGTGTTGCCCCTTAGTCGGTCCTTACGACATCCGCCTGTGGAGGAAAGGTAATGTGAAAAATAGCCAGCTAAAAGGCTTTCTATTGAGCATACTCAAAAATGTTCAAATATCGAACGCCAGTTGATTTGCAAACATGCCTGAATTCGAGCAACATACCAATACACATGCTAATAAGTGACAAGTGCTCGATTAAAGCATGCTTGCATTGTGTATGCAATGCACCTACCTTAACCCTTTGGGTTTTTTTTTTAAGGGGGGAAAATCATCGAATGACTGCTCCCGCCTGGGTGAGGCGGAAGGGAGTGTCAGACTCTTACTGACTAAAAACCACCCCGTTCCTTCTCCTGCACGTCGAGCCGGAGCCCCGGTTACCCGTTAGGTTCTCCGCGACAACCCTTTGGGTACTGTCATTATAGACACAATAAAAAAAAAATAAATAGGTTGCGGTCACCGGTGTCCTCGCGGTGTTTGACAGTTTAAGGATGGTGATACATGTATTCTATATCATCAGGCATCAGCAGATCGATTACTTAGCACAAATCAATGTGTCTTTTTTTCTGCCACCAGGATACAATATGCAGTGGTTAATATAAACATAACTATATCAAACTTACTTTTCACCAAGACCTGGGCGTACTTCATACTTAGGCGGCGCTAAAGGTTTTTCTACAGCTGGACTTATTGTCTCTTGGACCTCATCATCACGCACTGCAGGAACTTCAGTTTCTTCCTCAATATCTGAAATGAAACGTTTTAGTGTTAACTAATGGCTTTTTAATAGTACAGAACTAGACTACCTACATATTATGTAGGTAGTCTAGTTCTGCCGAGCATGCTCTGAAATTGTGAATTATTAAAGGACACTTAGAGAACAACAAATGTCATGAAATGTATACTTTTAAAATCATCAAAACAAATGACTTTATTTTTAGCAGCAAGCTCTCAAAGTGTGTATTGATTATTTATTTATGAAAGGACACTTAGAGAACAACAAATGTTGGAAATGTCACAAATGTGGTTGAACTTTTAAGCCCGTTTAAGAACGGTATGTAAATTGATGATACAAATAAATAGTAAAAATATTAAGTTTCATACCATCATCATCATCTGCCATTGTGGGTTATGCAGTTTTAATACAGGGAATAAATTATCTGTAAGAAAACAATACAATTAAATCATAAATAAGTTTTGTTGACTGTACTACTGACAAAGATGTGTGATACACTTTTTAAACAAAGCCCTGTGGCCCTGTGGTCAATCCCACCAAGTGCAAGTGAATATTGCATTATGATATGATAGTCAACCACCATGCAACAATTATTTGTGTGTGCTCTAGATGTTGGGAATCTTTGTCAGGGTGTGATGTATATGTGAAGTTGTATTTTTAAATACAGTGAAAGAAATTTAAGAAAGGCTTTAAGTCTAGGGTGTATTTAGAAAGAATAACAACTTCTGGACTGTAATAGATAATTAAACCCTATATAATATTATTATTTCATTCTCAGGACACAGAAATGATGTACCGTCTCGGCCGTGCAGCAATGGAAAGCGGCCAGTACGGAGAAGCCATAAAGAAGTTTGTAGCAGTTCTGAAACTTTATGATGAAACTCTGTCCCCACCGTATCGTTCTTATTATGATTGTGTTCAGGACTTACGGCGCAGCATGTTAGCTTTGGGCAACTATAGTATTATTTAGACATTATAACTTCTTCGATTGAAATTTTCTGATTAGAAAATAAGTTTCATAATGTGTCTAGATAATTATGTGGTTTTGTTTTTGGTTTTTGTGTAACTATTTTGTAGATTTTTTCGTTGTTGTAACATAAAATTATGACTCTTTTGGAGGCAACGATTTGTGTAATTACGATTTAATTATGTTGCAGAGTTGTGTCTATTTTTATTACTTTCTGTTTCTATGCCACTGAGCTAAGATAAAATTATTTTACTAATGTAAGACATATTTATTTACATTAAATGGTAAAGTTTGTATTTTTTATTCTTTCATCTCAGTAAACAATGTAACAAAACGTGAATTAAACTTTAAAAAATGTTATTTGATTTTGTAATTGGAACGACTCCAACCTATAAAATTGCATATTGCTTTGTATTATTCAAAACAACTCTTTAAACAGTAAAACATTTTTGTTATAATAGCTTACCATAGGGTATTAATATACACAGTTTCACCACTATTTACTATAAAAATCGATTATTGTAAGTGTTACAATTATTTGGCCGTTGACCGTTGTTATGACAACCAAAACAGATTAGAACCATAGACTACAAAAATGTCATGTTATGTGAAAATGTCATTACCAAACGTCAAAAACAAAATATCCCTCTGTTTCGCGTGCGTTACCCCAACAAGAAAGTATCTCCTAGAGATATATGAGTAGAACGTATAGTTGGTGCCTTATCTGCTGTAAATGTGCCCCCACTTAAAAAATGTGTGCCCCCTGTCGTTTTGAAAAAAAAACGGAAAAACGATTCTTGCTGGGGTAACGTTTTTCTAGCAGGAAAATTCTAAACGAGTGATCGGAGAGAAAAAAAATGTGCATGGCCAGAGAGCTTATATGTGTGCCACTATGTGCCCCCAAAAATAAAATCTGTGCCCCTTCAGATTTTCGGGATATTGCGTTTCCTGCTGGAGTAACGTTTTGATGAATCGTATATCTCTAAAACCATTGCATGTGCCCCTGTAGAATAAACATTCACGAGTAGCTCTTAATGTGTGCCTCTGTGTGCTCCAATTAGATTTAAGGAAATATTTATAGTTTTCAAGTTATCGCGGTTTTATGAAAATCCGAAAAAACATCGCAGCGCCTAAATGAGATAAGGTATAAGTTCGCTGAAAACTGTATTCGGTCCTTCTTGATGCTAATAAAAACCATACAAAGTTTCAAAACGCTTCATGCATGCGTTTTTGAATAATCTTGCTACAAGTCAAGACGATGGTGTCATAACTTTGACGGCAAAATACAAGGAACTGGCTAAATCCCAGATGTGTAGGTGTAAACCAAAATCATGTGCCTTTAATCAAAAATATGTGGTGAAAATATTGAGCTTGGAATGTTTCGCATTAAGTAAATATGAACAAAAAACCGAATTAAGTAAACAACGGCTGGTTATCCGACCAAATTTGAATGACTACTAAAAAGCGACGGATTCATACATATCGATGACCTTCTTTATTTTACTTACTAACCGGTTCACACGTGTTGTGCCTGAGTACACTGAAGTAGAAAAGTAATAAATAATAAAATAAAGTTGTTATTGGATTATGTTCTACTAGTGAATAATAGGTACAAAGTGTTTATTGACTAGGAGGTGCGTTTAGATTATTTCTTTTTATTGGTAAACAGTTGCAGTTATGTAATGACGCCAAGGCCACTGTTATGTCGAGTCACGCAGTTGCACTGATACTGTTTGTTTACTTTTTGTTTTTTTACTTACTGCGGTGGTAAGTATTTAATATCTTTATTTTGACTTTTTTACAAATACTTGTACCTTATGAAATAGTTAGCTTATTTGTTTCTGCTATAAGACAAAGAGTTTGCTCTAATAGTATGTGCATAAGTCATGCAGATGAAAACAAATTGTACAATTTCAAGTATTTGCCGTTGAACTTAGATATAATAAATATTAAAGGTATCAACCACCTACAAGAACTTGCGAATCATGTTTAAGAACAGAATTTACTCCAGAGTGTCATATTTGTTGCGCCGGAAATATATCCTTCAGATACAATGTTAAAGATATTATCATTTATGAACTTCATGACGTTTGCGTCAAGTTGGATGATCTGCCTCGTAACATTGAAGTAAATAATAAGGAGTACACAATTCTGTCTGCAATAGAATATGAACCCGCTTCGAAACTCAATAGTGTTGGACATTACAGGGCTCACTGCTACAGAAAAAATAGTAATTTATTTGAATGTTATGATGACTTATATGGTAAAATCCAACGAAGTGGGAAATATAATATTATGCCACATGTAATAGTCTACACAGTAGAATAGACAAAATTGTACAGGGTTAAAATGAATGCTCCAGAGTAGCCCGCGAAATACAAATTTTCTTATGTCTTTTGGAAATTTAGTTTAGTTTAAGTTAAGTTTTTTTCTTAAATTAAGGGAAGAAAAATAATAATTTCCACATCAACAAGCTGTTTCATTAATATAGTCACAAGCTGCATTTAATATATTTTTTAATTAGCCCCCAAAACTTTTGAACGCAACTGCACGGACAACAGCTTAGGTATAATACGTCCAATAAAGAAGGTCATCGATATGTATGAATCCGTCGCTTTTTAGTAGTCATTCAAATTCGGTCGGATAACCAGCCGTTGTTTACTTAATTCGGTTTTTTGTTCATATTTACTTAATGCGAAACATTCCAAGCTCAATATTTTCACCACATATTTTTGATTAAAGGCACATGATTTTGGTTTACACCTACACATCTGGGATTTAGCCAGTTCCTTGTATTTTGCCGTCAAAGTTATGACACCATCGTCTTGACTTGTAGCAAGATTATTCAAAAACGCATGCATGAAGCGTTTTGAAACTTTGTATGATTATTAGCATCAAAGGACCGAATACATTTTCAGCGAACTTATACCTGTCTCATTTAGGCGCTGCGATGTTTTTTCGGATTTTCATAAAACCGCGATAACTTGAAAACTATAAATATTTCCTTAAATCTAATTGGAGCACACAGAGGCATACATTAAGAGCTACTCGTGAATGTTTATTCTACAGGGGCACATGCAATGGTTTTAGAGATATACGATTCATCAAAACGTTACTCCAGCAGGAAACGCAATATCCCGAAAATCTGAAGGGGCACAGATTTTATTTTTGGGGGCACATAGTGGCACACATATAAGCTCTCTGGCCATGCACATTTTTTTTCTCTCCGATCACTCGTTTAGAATTTTCCTGCTAGAAAAACGTTACCCCAGCAAGAATCGTTTTTCCGTTTTTTTTTCAAAACGGCAGGGGGCACACATTTTTTAAGTGGGGGCACATTTACAGCAGATAAGGCACCAACTATACGTTCTACTCATATATCTCTAGGAGATACTTTCTTGTTGGGGTAACGCACGCCTCTGTTTCACGTTTGAAATACTTCACAGTCCTCCTTTCACGACATATCTATTTATTTTGTTTTTCTTTTCAATTTTGTCTACAACAATTACAATAAAAATTGCAAAAAATAAAACACCAAAAAATCTTCTAGAAAAAGTAGAATCGGGAAGAGTAGAGTCGGGTATAGAGTATAGACTGCCAAAAGAGTGTACCCTCTTCTATGATTTTGTATGATATGCTTTGAACGCCATCTGCATATTGTTACGTCACATCAAGTGACAAGTTAAATCAATTTATTGAACTGGTCCTGGCTCTAAGAAAATATCTAATATTAAATGGCATGTTATGATTTGGCGGCCATATATATTAAATATTTTACTGATTTTATTAAAAAATTAGATAAATCTATCGCTATGTAGGCAAAACTGGATCGGTTCATATTTATGGTTTAGTAAAGAAGATGGCGCTGCCGTGCCCAGTTTGTGTTGTTTTTTTGTAGGCCTATGTATGTTCCCCTACCTACTTCCCTTCTTACGAGAACAACAAGCAAAATGTCAAAAAGCGTTTCATGTTACATTGTGGATTTTTAGCATTATTCCTGAGATTATTTGTAAGGGAAACGTTCATAAACGTTGTAATCTGCCTCTGTCTTGTGTGGTTCATATGTTAAAGAATCTACATTTCTAAAAATTCTTAACTTGTATCACGCGAAAAGCATTTTGTTTGGGAACTGCAAGTTTGACATGTGTTTCAGTTTTAGTGAGCGAATACAAGAAAAAAGATTAAAATTGAAGTAATTAATGTAATTAATAGGATGGCTACATACGATAACAAGATTTGGTTGTTAAAAAATATACGAGATGCTTTCATTGCGACTGACGACACCGGTTTATGTGAGATCGTTATGGCTGGAGACGACTTTTCGAAAGTGTTTCAAAATAAAGCTGTTGAAGAGAAAAAGAGGATAAAAGAGTTGAGGTTGACTCAGCCTGGACCTAGCAAAGGTAAAGATGGCATGGGGGACATATCTGAAGAGGAGGTTGGAAGGGAGATAGTGACACAATTTGATCCTTATCCTGATATGGATGATAGTGAGGATGACGACCCGTTGTGTGGCAGCTACGTGCGCTCCGAGGAGTTTGGAGGACACAGGTAAACTTAGATTACAAATTTTAGTCATTAATATATGTCTATTGCAACATAAACACATGACCTATGCTGAACATAAGCGAAGGCATTAGAATGTACTAAAACAAGTTTCTATCATTTGGAAAGTAAATGAGATAACAATAATAAAATCAATTACTGTGCAAACTTAGGAAAAAATGCTCTATTATTCATAATTTCAATGAAAAAAATGTTTACCTACTGACCTACTTTTCTAGATTAGGTAAAATACAATCTGTGCTACTTATGTCATCCTGCATAAACAACCAGTTATGACATCATGTGAATTTAGTTTCCATCTGGAATACATGAATAATCCACTTCAGAGTTCCTATTAAAAAGTCTCTAATTTGTTTTAGCTAACCTAATTTGTCATTTTTAGGCCAAGATCCAACACAGCTCAATGGCTAGACAAGAAGGAGCAAGCATTAAAAAAGGCAGCCAAAATAAAAGTTATAAAATGGGAAGATTCCACACCCCTCACAAAAGACCAGTTAGCCGAGGCATTTTCTAAATTTGAAGTTAAGAAACCAGAGAAGAAGAAATCTTTGTTGGCTGAACAGCTGCAGAACTGCCCCAACTTACCTCACCGTCAATATTTGGAGTATGCAAAGTTTGATGGGACTGCACAACTGGGGCTCCCTACAAAGTCATTCAAGATCTTCATGACTATGCTACCGGAAAAGTATCAGAATTACCCCTTAGTTGTGTGTGTCATTGCCAGCGCTAAGATCAAGGATTTAATTGGTTTCACATGCTATAAATACAGGTAACATTTGTGTTTATTTTAGATAAAACCATTTAGCACCAGTTTACCTTCCTCTAAATAAATGACTCACTCCATGAATGCATGCAATGACCTAAACTATTTTGTTTACTGTTTCCAGCATCGATCATCCAGACATAACACTTGGTTCTGTGCATGATTACGGACTTTGTATAGCAGAGGATGATGGAGAGGTTGACTGGGCGTTTCCCTGCCTTGATGCTAATGAGCCCTGTTCCAAGTTCGGTTTCACATGTCTCGGGCTAGTAGAATTAAAAAATAAAAACGCCATGACCTTACCTCCTTCATCGATACCAGAGGATGGTATGAGTGGGGCCTTCCATGTCTTCTCAAAAGTCACAGACTCTGGTCAAAGTCATCATAATCCATCCAGACACAATACAGGAGGCAGTTCTACATCGGAAGCTGTTCTGATAGCTTTGAAGGCTTTAAATGAAGGTAATAGATTCATTAATTTGTATTTTTTCCTTAAAAAAGGAATCTTCGATCGATGTATTGGGGATAGGTAATTATTGACTCTATCCTTACGATTCTTTATCTGCATTTAATTTAGGTGGTGCAGACACAGACTTAGGCAAGATGCAGTCCCATATAATGGCTACCGAGGCGCCGCAGTACAAAGCATACAAAGTGCAGTTACTTCGGAAAGTGAGGACAAATACATCGGTACAGCTCGGCATCTCGCTCGACAGGATAGAAGTGGAACCGCTAGTCACACATAAACACGCGTTCTGGGTAAGTTATCCTTACGTCATAGGTAATTATATAAAAAAATGTTTGGTAAAACCCTGAACCCAATAGGTAGTTAATGTTTATTATTAGACGTTGCAAAATCTATTTTGTAAGGAATGAAATAAGGATCAGATTTCTACATACTACTATGATGTTCTAAGTCATTTGCACGCTAGAAACTAGATGTGTACTTCTGAATTGGTTGTATTAAAATTATGTAATTTTATTTTTTTCCATGTACAGTCGAGATCGAAGTACTTCCTACACAGCATAGACTCGGTCGCTTGGTGCCAGATCCTTGAGACACGGGGCAATAGGACCACCTTCAGGATAGTCTACTCTCCTAGTCACAACGTTACCTACGCCGATAGGAGTAATGCAGGTAAAACTTACTTAGTTGAAAGAATAAGAAGTATGTTTGAATGTAATAATGCAGACGTTATTTAAAAGTGCCTCTTTGACCGAGTGGTCGTAAGTGCGACTGCCGGGCAATGGGTCTCGGGTTCGATTCCCGGGTCGGGCAAAGTATTACTGGGTTTTTAAATATTCTGAATAGTAGCACGGAGTCTGGAATTGTGCCCGGTATATGGCAATAGGCTCACCCTCTATTACATGGGACTCATAACATAAATAGTGAAAAGTGGGTGTTACATTGCACAGTGGTATAATTTGCACCTTTGCCTACCCTTCTGGGGATAAAGGGCGATGTTATGTTTTTTAAAACTCTAACGAAAATGATTTCTCTATTTCTAGGTAACTCCACAATATTCCAGCCAAACACATCATACAAGCTCCACGACTTCGAGTGCGAACACGACACTGCTAAAGAAATCGTAGAGAAGGTAAACACAATACTAGACCTTAGGAACAGTCCGTGCCGCCGCGAATACAAAACTGCCAAAGAAAAGAAATTACAGACCAGACGAAGTTTTCACACAAAACACATGAGTTGAGTCTAGTAGATACTCCTGTACAGTGTAATATACTCCAGTGAAAGTTCCTTTAGTACATTAAACACAAGTGAAATAGTATACATTAGTTTGTCTCGAAGGTCTAAAGTGCTAGTAAACCGTAGCATCCCTTACAGAGGCCATCGTCAATCACAACTAGTATTTAAAAAGCTGGAATTGAGTAAAGTTTGTTAGAAGCATTTATCTCAACCATTTGGAATTTTTTAGGTTTAATGAACCAGGAAAATTATGTTATAATCTAGTCCTTTCCTGCCCTGAATGATTTCAAATGACATATTTATCCTCAATATTATGATGAGTGTATTCTCAGTTGAAATCAGCATTTGTTTTAAGAGAATGTGTAATTACTGGTATAGTGTGTGCTTGAATGGCTTATTGAATGCAAGGCATCGATTGATAGAGGCTTCCAGCCATTGTTATTGAGGTGATTCTAAACAGGTTGTGTTTTTGTAGCAGTAAATGGATGCAGTGGCCACGGATACTAACAAAAAGTTAATAATGTTACTAAATACAATTTTGGTTATCATATCGTAGCTTGACTAAAGAAACTAATACAATTTTATCTGGCAGGCCAGTAATCTGTTGTTAACTTAAAAGTTCAGTTTATGTCAAACTTGATTTTGTTATTCCCAATTTCGTATTATACTACTTTTTCAGCATTAATTGAAATCAACTACCATAAATTCGTTGACTAATAAGCATGCCAACATGATGTCACACATGTAGCCTACATAGTACTTTAGCCCCATTGTAGATGAGATGTAGTGTCTATTCTTGATATTTTGCATCTAGACTATTAAATACATTAGCAGCCACACTGCAGTTAAGATACAACCTGTTTAGAAGCACCTTTAAAATTAAAATTTAATGAATATAAAATTGCAACCACATGAATTGATTCATATTGTAGCATTGGCAATTTTATATGTTGGAATTCCTAATTTGTAAGTTAATTTAACAAAATTATTATTTATGCAATTCAAAATTATACATACTTATTGCTGAATTTCTGTAATAAGTATGTATAATTTGATTGCAGAAAGCATGTTTTTTAGACAAAAACAAAAAATAAACATTTTAAATATAACAGAGAATGTAATGAAGCTACAGTATGAATTGACGCAAATTAACATTTTAATAATTTTGTATCTAGAACATAAGACATATGTAACATCTGAAATGTGATGTGTATTCAGTGTATATGAATATTGATTTTATTATTTTTATTGTTTAAGTTGTAATAACTTATTTTCGTCCATATTTAAGTTGCGTTAGAATTTATTGAAATGGTTTATGTCGCACAGAAATCCTGTGGGATTCATACAAATATTATTCAATGCAATATTATGTTGAATGTCTCACATAGTTTTAACTGTGATGTCTATTATTTTAAGTAATCTTTAACGAAACTTTTAGTTCGGTTTTTATTGATTAGAATATTATAATGTAATAGATTTTATAATTCAACTGGATTTCAATATAAAATGTCGAATTATATAATGAAATAGATGGTATTTTTGAATGAATTGCATACAATTCCAGTTTCCCGTACAGTCGCTCATATGAACAAAACTCCACTGCCAGATTCAGCTCAATTTTTATCAGAAGTGATCCATTGTGTGCCTTACTATTTAATGATAATAATAATTATGTATTTGTGTCTGTCCAGATTGAAAGATGTATGATTCAAAGTATGGAAAATGTATATGCCTATTTTAACCAATTATTGTATAAGAAATATATTCTACTTAATTTTTTCTCTTAAAATTTTGTATACAATGGATTGCTTCGTAAATTCAAATGTACAATATTGTAGTAATTTATGAATGAAATAATTTATGTTGTGATTCTCCATGTTGATTTCTTTATGAATCGAATTTATAATATGTATCATGTATGATGAATGAAATGTAAAGTTACAATGAAATAAAATTGTTATTCATTACATAATTTGTGGTTTTGTATGTCTGTGTATTTGCCTCTTACATTGATTTCTACAAAAATTGATTGCTTAGTCGTTATGACAAAAATAATCTTCGATATTGTATCAGTAGCAATTAATGTTAATTGAAACTTTATTGAAATGGAGATAAGGTTGAAAATCTACTTAAAATGTCATTAATATGAAGTACCATAGAAAAGAAAATAGTGAGTGAATAATAAAACTTAGTGGCAAATCTTATTCGTGTTTTCCCTATAGGACTTCTACAAATTGTTATGAAAGAAAACAAATCCAAAATCATGTTAGTCTTTTTATTATAAAAATATTTACACAATTAATGATTACACTATATTTACAACTAATATCTGCTGATATAGAACAGATTGTTGCTACACTAACCTACAGATTAAATATTGCCACCATAAAACTTGGCAACTATGCAACTAATATTTATAGAGTTAACAATAATATCTCTTACTTTTATGGCACAATATTTGTACAAGGATATTTTGTGATACCTATTACAGATTTTATTACATAAAGCTATTTACATAATCATGTACTTTTTCTGATAACCGCTAATGCATTTGTAATGCATCCTTTTTTCTGAGATTGCACTTATAGTCTTTTCAGCCAGTTGCAAGAGATATTTTTTATTTTAGTTATAAACACCAAGGAGGTTTATGTCATGGTCATTCTGTTGGTCCAACAGTACTGTTTTCTAGTATGTAATCTGTGACCATACTGACAATATTTTCACTCTGTGTCAATATTACATTATCAAGTTCGTTTGCCCTTTGATATAGTGCTCGGGTCTCTAGCACAGATTTGTGAAGTTTCTGTTGACTGTCAATGAGTTTGGATATGTTTGGTTTTCCTTTGATGAATTCTATATCTTCATTGGATAGTGCTGAATAAGACATTCTTGATCTGCTAGATGCTTTTACAGCCATCTGGTATTGTCTGTAATAAACAACAAAGTACAAAGTTATTATCAAAGACATGGTCATATAATTTTGATTGTAAGTACCTACCTATATTATGATTGATTCATACTCCTTAAGTTCATACTTTTACTTATGTTGAAGAATAACTTAAAAATTTAGTTGATTTTCAATTTGGTGTAGTAGGAACATCTGGTTGGTACATCTTGAAAAATTGCAAAATAAATAGATAAAATGTCAACATTAAAACAAATAAGATTAAAACTCACTGTCTCAGGTCATGGTACTTGTTTCTCCTCTCATTTACCTCCTTCTTCCACATTTCTTTCTCAGCCAGGAGTTTCTCACAATATCTATAAACAAATAACACAAAATATTCAATTTTCGTCAAGTCACACAGTTGATACCTGTATAATGTTTGGTATTGACACGACAAGCTCCTCTATACCTTGTGAGATCTTCAGAGTGCCTTTCATGTGCGTCAGCCTCTTTCTTATTTGAGTTTACATTGTCAGTCATTGCGTGTGGGACTGAAAGCAAGAATATCTATTAAATAATGTTTTTCCATAATAATATAGAACACGAAAAGTAGATTTTGCATAAAAACAGTATTTTATAAGTCCACAATTTCAAATATAATGCACAAGTTACCGCGCACCTATAGAGTCCCTTCGTTCGAAGAATGTTGACCGTCTTCGGCGAGGTGGAGATCGAAAAGATTGATGTGCCTCTGTTTCATTCATCGAATTATCCATTATTATCACTTTCACTAATTTTTAAACTGATTTCATCAACTTTCCAATTAAATGCAAGTAAATATTTTCAAAATTACAAACACGGCATGACGTTACAAACGGACGCCGTCTTTGACATAACACCATAGACATAGAGAAAATGTTTCTGGGTCATTCGGATATTCAAATATTTCGCTTTGCCATGCATCATGCGATTTTGAACTTGAAATCTATGGTGATTTTTTTTGGACAGTTTGCGCGGCAAACATCTTGCAAAATATTAGTATTTATTTGTCCGCTCAGCTAGAAGGGTGCCTCGGTCTTCCATTTTGGGATACTTTTTAACTATAACTTTTTTCGGAAATTTACGGTAAGGCATTCCACATTATACTAAGGAAAATGTGATAACATAAAATACAGTTTTTCAGATGGAATTACAAGAGTATTTTCAAAATTAAGTAAATATGGTCCAGATAGATGAAAATCATTTTTAATACAGGTAGAAGTGTTAAAGAAACATCTAATTCCATGCTTTCATTTACTTTTGCGTGAAACGGAGTTTTTTAGCTGACATTTTTAATTTGACGTTTTGTTTTCATCAATCAATTCATCTCATCTATCGGTAAATACCTACCGCAGTTTTTTTTATTAATTTTGCTAAGTTGAAAAAAGGGTCGTTTGTTATAATGTTTTGTTCTCGCAAGAGAACCTAAAATTCAATGGGTAAGGTGTTGTGTTGCGATGTAATATTTATGTTATGACAATGTTTTTGTGCTCGACATGTATCGCATAATGTAGCAGTGTTTGTGAAATATATAGTTTTTGTGAATGTTTCTCAACAGCATGCAGTAATGGAGTTCAGGCAATTTAGAACAAAAGAGGTATTGGACCCGGTAGATATAGATTATTACTGTGATCGATCACGCTCGCCGAGTCCGCCACCCGTGTTTAACACTACTGTATGTTGTGATTTGGAAGACATCTTGAGCGACGTAAGTGCACAATGTTAGTTTTTCACTCGGTTTTTCATCATTTCGCATGCAAGAATGCACTTTAAAACGTAAATGAGACTGGGGCTAATTCAACTCGAGGGCTGTTTGTTCAACCGTATTACAGTCGTCAGGTAAGTCAGCCTGGCATTGTGTATTATTTACATACATAATATAAATGCATATAAACGAGTTTTTTGTTTGCTCTCTTAACCTGTCGGGAATATTAAGTTACATGTGCTTGTGTAGCTATGAAGAGGAAAACCTGTGATTCTAAATTTAAAATCAGACACATTTATGGTCTACAAATAATTATAATTGATTGTAAATGACTAATACTTAAATGAATTCAAGTATCTTGTGTAACCACACACAATTAATTGTGAATAAATATAACAGTGTTATCTTTCACTGGGCTCTTCTATGATAGTAAATTAAAACAACGAAGGTTTAATTAAAACACTGAACTATGAACTTGATTCCTTCCCATAGATTAAACTTTTATTGAATCAACCTTGAATTGTGCTCTTGTCTTGTACTGAGAGAATAATAAGTATTTATTATGATTTAAATACTAAACATGAATAAAATGATACAACATGGTCAAATTAATGGGTTAGTAATTTGGTGGTTTAATTAATGAGTACCTAGTAAATTCTTGTTGTAAATGAAATATTATCTTTGAAGTATTTGATATCATACATTCACTATGTTAGGGAAATAAAGTCATTGTTATTTGTTCAATTGTTATAACTGATATTATTACACAAACCATAGACTTACAACAGCTGTAGAATGCTTTGTCCATTTTTTTTACACTGCATGAGAGTTTGAAATTTGAATGAAGAATAAAAAAAGGAAACATTTTTATTTTTTATGAAAACAGACCTCATTGGTTATGCATGTGCTTGCAGTATAATAATTATGTAAATGTTTTTATATGATGTATATTTGCAAATATTATTATCCACCAATTTAAATTGGAGTAAATGAAAAATATTTATTTCAAATTGATAAAAATATACTACAAAACATACAGCCGAATTGATTTTTGGGATGTCGGTTAAAAGTCCTTAAAATTGTCTTTTATTTTAGGCCATATCAGAGACATTGCATAGCTCTCTCCGTGTGAGCCGCAGTCAGCTGATTAACCAAGAATTGACTATAAGACCGGAGGCCAATATTGAAGCAAACGTACCAGAGGGCTTAGACTTGTACAAAGTTATCTTTGAGGTAGAGAGTGACACGGAGGGGAGGATGAGTGACGTAGAGGGTGCCGCAGTAGACAACAATTCATTGACTGATCAGGTATGTTTTAATCAGTAACTATTTACATACATACATTAAGTTATACTTTTGTCCAATGGGAAGTCGGCAGCGGCTGTGTTTTTCCTATCTAGTCAGCAAAATCTAAGTTTTGCTAATTTATTAATAATTTGGTACACATTCACAAATAGAACATATTATTATTTGATTATAAGTATATCATGTGGGCACTCAATCAATGCAAAGACCAAATTAACTGCTATCTAATTATGAGTGAAATTTGTAAACATTAAATTAACTTTATTATCTTTACATAGCAGTGGTAAGGTCTAATGACCTTTATAATTTATATTACATTACAGTCAGATAAAATAAAATAAGATAATTAACGAAAATTGGTTTACAAATCAGAAAATGCAATTATGCATTTTGTCAATTTATTCTGCTTATGTATTTTTTACACTTATTCATCCTAAAGTTGCCTAGAGGCTCCATTGTACAAAATAATGAATGTGTAAAATATTTATTTATGTAAATAATATGCAATAAAGTATTTATTATTATTAAATGTTGTCTCTGAAAAGGAAGTTAGCTATAAATCATTTGAATAGTGTTCTGACTGATTCTCAACCTCTATGGTTTTATTTTTTTAAACAGTATTGCTATTGCATTATTCTAGCAAGTAGGTTCATGTGCAATATACAATTACTTGACTATCTGCCCCTATTGTCTATTGTATGAATACCTATATATACTACATTCATAACAAAAACTGGAGCACTTTGACATGACATGTGAATGTAAACCTTGCCTTGCTATTTAGTAGGTACCTTAGTACCTACCTATGTAGGTAATCATTATTATGTTTTACCTAGTATTATTACGGCTTATGTGAAAGATAAATTAAAGAAATTAATATTTTAATATAAATAATTATGCAAATCAATTGAATTTCAAATTAGCAGAAACCATTTACATTTTTACTCAGTCTTTATAAGTATAATGGATGGTTTGAAGCCTAACCTGGGCCTTAATTCTAGGTTTGTGATCTATGGTAATAGGGTCACCATATACCTATATAAAAAGCTTTCTGTTATAGTGAAATGTTTTTAAAGACAAAATGTTTCATTCGAGCATTGCATTCAACTAATGGTTATTTTTTAGTAAAAAATAAACATATTTTTTCTGGTTTTGCGTAAAATATCGCACCGTAGTACAGTTTCTAACAATGCTAGAGAAAATGGCTCTGCAAGGTCGATCTATTGTATTATTATAGTTCCCCAACAGAGCACCTATTGCATCGTTTTGATAAATCGCATTACACTGCACTCGGGCGCACTCGTTACGTAATACCTACGTACTTACATATTATGTATTTATAATCCTTTCTTGAAGAATGAACTGTAGTGACTTGAAATATTTTATTTTATTTTTAACTAGCTTCTGCCCGCGACTTCGTACGCATAATCCCATTTTTTCCCGTCCCCGTTCGTGATTTTCGGTAAAAAGTAAAAAAAAAAAAATTGGTCAAAAAGTATCCTATGTCGGTCTCCGGGCTCTAAACTACCTCCCTACCAATTTTCAGCCAAATCTATTCTGCCGTTCTTGAGTTATAAGTGGTGTAACTAACACGACTTTCTTTTATATATATAGATCTAGCGTCTGCCAGCGGTTTCACCCAAGTTACCATGGGGTAAAAAGTAGCCTATGTGTTATTCTACACCATAATCTACCCCTGGTCCAAAATTCATTCCATTTCCTTCAGCCGTTTTGAATTGATTGAGTAACAAATATACTGATTCTCAAACTTTTCAATCTAATTCATTTCCCATCATCGCATTTGTCTAGTAATCTCAAATGTTACTAATGATTATTCTCGGTCTTATGCCCTAAGTTTAAATTACATAACTATGACCTTTGATGACCTTCGAATTTTCCACAAAAAAGATTTTACTTATAAACCTTTTGGTGTTGCGAGTATCCTGTACCCTCCATGGCCGACCATTTGCCTGGTCGTTTGTAAAAAAGTAAAAATGTGTTACATTTTATTGAGAGTGCAAAATCATCCAATGGCTACTCCCGCCTCTTGCTTCACAAGTGTCAGATTCTTACTCACTAAAAACCACCGCGTTCATAATCCGTCTTCGAGCCGGAGCTCCGGTAACCCGTAAGGGTTTTTCACAGCTGTGAAAAACCATTTGGTGCTCCAAATTGTCCGCAACTCCGGAAAAAGTGTGGTACTACTCTACCTACAACGTATACTACACATCCACGCAACGTAGGTTAAATACACCACTGTCAGTACCTCCAAGGCTAAACCTTGATTCAAGGATGCTTTACGACTGTGTCAAGGTTCTATGATTGTTATGAAACTCTTTAGTGTAGTTTTACATAACATAACATCACGCCTTTTATCCTCGAAGGGGTAGGCAGAGGTGCACATTACACCACTGTACAATGTAACACCCACTTTTCACTATTTATGTTATGAGTCCCATGTAATAGGGGGTGAGCCTATTGCCATATCCCGGGCACAGTTCCAGACTCCGTGCTACTACTGAGATTTTTTTTAAAACCGAAGAGTATTACTGACTTTGCCCGACCCGGGAATCGAACCCGAGCCCCCTTACCCGGCAGTCGCAATTTAGTGTAGTTTTATTGCTATTAAATCACTAACAGTACTTTCTTTTATGCAATTTCTTATGTATCCTTCGAGTTTATCAATTGAAAACTATGACATTGTTGTTTTAAATATTTATTTGTCATGCTATAAGTTTATTTACACAGTCTAGAAATCTAGACGCCAGTCTACTTGTAATATCGAAGCTGAAGAAACCTATTTCAAAACGAAAGATACTTAGGTAGTTGAACTTAGAAATCTTAACTTAGGACACCATGGCATGCCTAATACTACCTAGGTAGGTAATCTGTGATCATGGTTACACTCTAAAATCTAACTACCCAGACCCACTTTTTTTTTAAGGGGGGAAAATCATCGAATGACTGCTCCCGCCTGGGTGAGGCGGAAGGGAGTGTCAGACTCTTACTGACTAAAAACCACCCCGTTCCTTCTCCTGCACGTCGAGCCGGAGCCCCGGTTACCCGTTAGGTTCTCCGCGACGCCGAATCGGCATCAGCCCTATTGGGCTATTGGCCCATCTGTGGTGGTCTGATGGCTCTTTGAGGCGCGCGCTGAACGCGACGCGCCGTACGCTCGGGTCTGTTTCTGGTCGGACGGGGAGCCACCCATTCTTGTCGGACGGGTCTGGTCCTCCTTAGCTAGCATGACTGCTTCGCAAAAGGAGGAGACGGCATCCCAGTCCCCCTCGCTCAGCATCATGGCCTGCACTAGGCCCGGACGCGAGAGGTCGCCATCGCCGATCAACCCAGACCCACTAGTCAGTATTCGAATAGCTACTGTCTCTTATAACTAAAACCAGTCAAGAATATGTCGCACTAATACAACAAATACCAGTTTCTTAAACATTATTTGCCTTGGAATAACTTTTATAGTGTGGCTTGTAGACCTAAGCAGTTACCTCAGATTTATTATCTCAAGATAAGACAAGGATATCGAAGAAAGTGTGTTATCGTATTGAGTTTATAGCGTTACTTTACTAAGAAAAACTGAATACACTTAAATATTATTTTTTTCCTAAGTACCTAGTTACTCCCCTGCGGTTTTGCCCTCAGCTCGGCTCTTATTGGTCCCAGCGTGATGTTTTACAGCCTATAATAGCGTTTCTTAATAAATGGACTATCCAACACAAAAAGAATTACGTAATTCGAACTAGTAGTTTCCGAGAATAGCCAGTTTAAACAAACAAGTTTTATAATACAATATTTCTTTTCTCCTTGTCACCAACCGTTGACCCGTCGTTTATAAGGTTAAGTCCCGCTTACTATGACCTGGTCTGTGGATCTAGTTTGCCTCTTCAATTTTCAAAGCATCTCTAGTCCTCTCCATGTTTGAAACATTCAGCGTTAGCACGGTTATGCGACTGTCATGCAAAACTTCTCGCCAATTGATTTAATCAAGAGTTGTGAAGGATAGAATGTATCTTAACAAGTACAGTACCTAATAGCTACTGAAATAAAGCCAGAACAAAAAGAAAATTGATATGAAGGCCTTTTCAGCCTACGTTCACAGCATTAAGATCCCTCAACCTCAGTTTATTACTCCCAATTTTACGGTACTTGCGATTACTTAGGACTTGTGTGGGTGTCCATTCATTGTTACTTTATTAAAACATGCATAAATGCAATAGCAATCAGCCGTAGCGGACATATGCGCCTATGAACCTAATAACACACCCAATTAAGATGAAACTTCAATGACAAATCCTACGCAGACGATCGTAAAATGCCTCTTGAACCCGTCTACGTACGTGCATAGTTTCCATAGCGAAATAAAATGCATTGATATGCTTTTCTTACGTCCATAGTGTTACGTATGTACGTAGAATAAACGGATTGTTAAAATGCTATATAATTCTAACGAACGCACTAGCGATAGTGCGACTATGGTATATTACGTACTATTTGAGTTTATTTGACCGTAAAACTTGCAAGTGGGACACCGATTCCCGCGGTAAATTGGTTTAGCGCGGCGAGCTGATCAACTTTATTGTTCCCTGCACACTTCATATACGTGTACGTAACTACGTACATACATATGTGCACTGTGAATTAAAATACGTACTGGGATCGTGTTGGTAAGTCCAGTGATTTCATCTAGATTTTGTGTTTTTAAATAAAGTATTGTTTAGCTAGTTCACTTTGTACAAAGGGTTCATAACCTTTCGTGAACTCAGCACTGTGACCTATCCAGTACTACCGAATTAAACGTATTGATTAAAATGATTCTTGCAATCTGAAGTTTAGCAACACTATTCGGTCCTTTTCATCGATAGACTCTTTATCAGTGATCTCATACTTAGATAGCTTGCAATCTGAACTCTATATAACCCATTAGGAATGTTATTACATTATTTGTTTAAGATATTGTTAAAGAACTTATCTTTTAACACATTATTTACTTAGCTTGAAAAACATTCATAACTTTCATTACTTAGAAAATTACTTAGAAAAACGTAGAATAATGTTCTGGTATTTGCAGTTTGTTGTAAAATAAATGATAACGATTTACTATCTACATACATAAGTGTTTGCAAGGTAAATATGTAAACAAACACTATACTGACAACTTACAAGTATTACTGCCGGTGGTCATAATTAGTACTAATAAACTCAACGCGAAAACGCTATTATTAATGGAGGAATTCAATGTTATGTTATAACCACGTGGAACCAACCACACATAGGTAAAACAATGGTTGAAAAGTTTAATCTGCAGGTGGACCCTTCTGTTAAAATATTTGTGAAATTCCTTTCTGATGCAATAATAACTAAGTATGATGACGGGTCTGAAATACAATAATATTTTATTACAGACTAGTTATTACTATAAAATACATTCCCTAAAATCCAGTTGAGATAATCTACCTTATACCTAATCCAATCATGCCTTGAAAATTCCAGAAAAAGTAGGCCCTTAAAAACTACACTAGCGCCGCGCCATTCTGTCGCAAAAACTAAACAGTGAAGTTGGTATCACTGCACTTTGTAAACAACACACCTTTTAATACAAACCGCGTTTGTTCCCTACAATGTAAATATTGTTATGTTCAAGTATTGCAAAATTGTTATGACGGCTGAAAAAATATTTGCGTCATTCTAAGAATTATCAGCAGGGGGCTTAGGAATCGATACAGTTCTTTGGTATTTTATTTTATTTGAGGAAGAGAACAGTGATTGTTTTCAAATATAACTGCTTAGTTACCAGTAATAAAATGTTACAGCCTTATTGAAAATACCATTTTCATGAACTTGTGCAATTTATTCCCGTAATGTGAGGTGTAGGTTTACACACCACGTTACTTCCTGAATCTACGTAATCGGCTTCAGAGCCGTAAAACCTAATTGGTTTATCGGCCATACATAATACAGTTTCATTATCCATCAAATGTTATACGAGATCGTAAACTTACGTAATGTTCTAATCATGGGTCAGTTAAAATGTAGACTAAGTGCCATTTAGCGTTGTGTTATCTGTGAACTTAAAATTAGGCCGAGAATACATAGTCTGCAAACATAATATTCACAATGGAATTAAACCTTGATATTAAACCTCTTTCGAAGTAAATGCGGTAAACATTGATATTTTATCTAAGTACAAGGCTGTTCGGTCAGTTACCTTTGCATTGGCTCGGATTAAAAAAAGAATAAAGTAGAGATGTGTTCAATTTATAATTCAAATTAGATTATCATTATAGTTTTAAAACGTTAAAATGCATTAGTTCACTGTTTAATTATTTAGATAAAACTCACTTAATTCGTGTCTAAAATGTAATTAAAAGACGTCGAGAAGAACAGCTCTATCCAAATATACCTGTATATTGTCCAAAAAAATAAAAATAGGTTCGAATATTTAAGCGTGTCAAAAAAAACAGACTAAGTTTCGCATTCTCGACCTTTTTTTTTCGGAAAGTCTTGAGAAATTACCTCAATTGTGTTATTTCGAGTCACTGACCGCTGCGTGTCTCCCGGTGATTCAAAATTGCAAATAATAGGCCACACCCGTTCTTACAGTTGACACATTGTTGCACAACATATTTTAGCAAAGAAGATGGCTACTTGCTAGCATTCTTGTAACAACAATACATAGCAAACATCAATGTCAAAACTAAACTAAGCTAACCATCTCACTGGCATTCTCACGATACCTTCGTTATTGTATTAACTCGTCGAGTACCGGTTTTATAGACACAATTAAAGAACAATAGGTCGCGGTCACCGGTGACCGCTTGGTGTTTGACAGTTTAATAGTTATGTATGAAGCCTGTAGATGGTTACAGTTGATAAATGATGATTCAACTGTGCCGCTGACATACTATATACGCAACAAACGTTATTAGATAAGTGCTACGGAAGCTACGATTTGCGTCAAATTCGTCAGGTCGGATAAGTTTCGGAAATACATCTGGTCGCTGGTGATACATCCATATATCTTCTGTTTATCTCATTCAATTCGGTTTAGTCATATCGGAGATTGTGTTGTAGAGATAACAACAATTACATATTATAATGTAGATCATTGATACTCCAGTGTTATTTGAGGTCCTACATACCGTGATGGTATACTCATCAAATATGTCGATAGTAAATAAATCATGTTCCTAATTTATTGAACTCAATTTCCATTTAAATAATCCGATAGATATCTTCATTTTATGACAGTTCTATAATTAAGAATGAACATCTAATCCGTTTAGAGGTCACATAACTATAGACTTAAATACCGGCTTTGTATTGTAAATAAAAACGCATGCAGATTAAGTAGCTCCCACGTGTTGCGCTGACGTCTTATCTGAGACATTTATCGCGAAATATTTTTTTTATTCTGATACAGAAATATAACTTAAAATAATTGCTTTGTTGTATTGGAATTATTTGTATATTTTTGATGAAGAAATAGCACTTTATGTAGCATTTTTCAGTCAGTGTGTTCTATGTGTTACAATCGGCGCTCGCGTACGATAATTGTCGCCGGGTTGTTTTGGTTTCCAGTCATTGTGTGCCCATTAAGCTTGTTACCAGCGCCGGGACGGTCACCTCTATATACGCTTGGACAGTGCCTCTTATTACATCATAAAAATACCGGCCAGAATATACCTGGTATCTTGTGTTTAAAAAAAAGAACTTTGTGGAACTTAGTGTTGTGCTAACGACCTTTTGACGATGTAATTAAGTGAATAAGGCTGGGTTTTGTTTACTAATAAGGCGAAGGACATGGCAACAATCATTGTGAGTGGGAAGGTAACAATAGATTCCTTATATTCAAGTTCGGATACCAAAATAGTACGATTTTCATACATTTTCAATGAGCGTTTCCACTTTAATTGAAGCGACTTTGATACCTGTGGATTGCTATTTTCCTCCTTATTTAGCTAAGTGGTTGTTGCTTAATACAGATAATTGTTATTTAACATAAGAAACCAAGCCGTCAAGATAACTAGAAATCAGTGAACGCTTTTTATCGAGTTGCTATCACCGCCTATCAAAGATTATACAGTATATTTCAGTAGTATACGACTTCAATAGTAAATATACACTTTATTATGTATTTCATAACTGTATGTATAACCCGACTATATGTATGGGTGTATAATGTTGCGGTTGCCGATATGATTCATAGGAAGGAATATAAACAGTTTAATATTCAATTCATGGCAAGCACACGTATCAAATGTAATGAAAATTATTTACACTAACATTCGGACTTGGAGTTATAATATTGTGATTTATTAACATTAAAATATTTATATTAGTTTGTTAATTTGTGAGTGAAACAACGAAACATGACGCGGACTAACAGATTTTCGCAAATTATAGAAAAGGTAATTTTAAATTAATGTTTCTTTTAAACAAGGAAAGTGTAAAGTGGGTTCTATACGTAAGGTGCATATTTTAAAATGATTTTATCTTCACGTTGCTTATGGTCTTTGAATTAAGGATTATAATAAAGCAGTATTTTGTTTCATCATTTCTTTATTGCGAGAAAATGCATAACAGATTTTCCTTTAGTCTAAGGTCCTTTTGATAATAAAATCTTATGTTTTTTATGGTTTACCAACAAACATCTAGGGAAAATCATAAATCAATTAATGTTCTATCAACATTTGTATGAAGCAAAAAGCAGTGTTAACGTTTTTGGTCCAACTAAAAGATATTCAGAAAAATTAGTTCAAAGTACAATAAAGTACCTTAAATTGGAAGTACATAGCCCCTATTTATAGCAATGAGGTGAAAGGAAATAGACATTACCTTTTTCAGCTGACATTTGTCGAAATAAAATGTACCTACATACCTACACATTTCAGTCTGACATTCAAACAATGAACTTTAGCTGAAATGCTAACTCTTAGCACTTTTTACTCATCGTAGGTATACTATTGTGTAAATGTACTACTTCATATGAAACTGAAGTCATGTGTCGCGCTCATAAATATGAGCCCCCGGTGCGGCTTGAAACTAGTCGAGATATCTTTTAAAACAGTCAATGTGGGTCAACCGTTTAACATAATTCATTGAAACAGATTCAGATGATATTTAAAAAGATAGATCATGACCTGAATTAATATAGGATGTTTGATATCAGGATAACTGGTAGTGTATTAGCATACCTAATAATAAAATACGTTTCGTCAAATAATATTTCAGTTACATATTATTGCCGTCAACAAAACAGTGATAATTATTCATTCATTTATTAATAAATTGAATCATGAGTCAGTGAAGTAAACATTTGTAATTCCTGTATAAGTCCTTACAAAATGGGAATTATTATTTATGTTTCTGCCGACCAACATATAATTTCACATACAATACACATACACAATAAATACACTCAGTCCCGGATCTACAATTTGTGGCTCACACAAAGAGTTGTTCTGTGCAGGAATCGAACCCGGGACACATTGCACAGCAGCTGGTCGCCAACCGTTCAGTAACAATCAGTCTTACTTCTTATCCATTACATTATTTCAATACTCGTTTGTTTGTTTCAAACAATTGGGTATTTGCCAACTAGTCAAATTCAATACTTTTTCGAACTGACAAAAACGACAGTCATATATTTTGTACGAGATTGTGTATTGTGACGTCACGTTTTTTATATGAACAGCATAGTTAAAAATATCAAAACAGTACACTTATTTCTTAAAATATTGCTATAAAAATAATTAAATTAAGTTGGTCATAAAGTCAATTAATCAAAGTGTAATTATTTTTTATATTTCATTATATTGAACAGTCCACATAATAATTTTTGATAAAGGAATGTACCCAATTTTAAAGTTAAATAAATATAATGAATCCTTCATTCACGACACTAAAGAGGTTTTCATTGCCAAAATAATGGCTAAAAGGTAATGACCTTAATACATACTTAGTTGACCTTTAGCTCAACCCTTATCCCATTGTTTATATGTACCTACATTGTTCGGTATTTGTGTTGGGCAGTTCCAATGTTTGTACAGCAAAGGGCACGCTGTTACATTAATTTCCAGACACATTTCGAAACTAAGATTGATTTATTTTTAACTGACAGTCAAAATAATATATAGCATCAAATGATTCTCGGAACAGGCCTATAGTTCAGCAGTGGCCTGCCACGGGCAGTTTCATTGTTTGGATGTTTACCCTGAAACTACGGATTTTGATGAAATTTGGTATACAGGCATGGTATGGTATGACTTAGGTGATAGGATTATATATATATACTTTTATCCCGTTTAAATGCTCCTATGGGATAAAACAGGAACCATATTCTACGCAGACGAAGTCGGAGGCAACAGCTAAACGTGAAATATAAACGTTTAATATAGGTTTATCTTACTATGTATTGTAGCTACAACAACCTGCAACATACATCCAGTCGACTGACAGTCTGCCTTATACCTGAAGTATATATTAACTTATATAGTGTTTCAAATGAAATAAATTAAGTTATCAATGTAATATTTCGTTTATTTCCAGGAGTCCTGCCGGCTGGTCGGCGGCTCCAAGTTCTACGAGATGATGGACAGTGCCACGTCTGCGGACGTGTCCACTCCCTCGCCCACTGAGAAACACGACCACATGAAGCCCACTGAGAGTGATGATGAAGGTGATTATCTTGTGTTACAATGCTATATCAATTTACTGAACTTTCGCATTATATTTTTCGCTTTTAACATAGGATACCTAAACTAAATATTTTGTCGCGGAGAACCTAACGAGTAACCGGGGCTGCGGCTCGACGTGCAGGAGAAGGAACGGGGTAGTTTTTAGTCAGTAAGAGTCTGACACTCCCTTCCGCCTCACCCAGGCGGGAGCAGACATTCGATGATTTTCCCCCCTTAAAAAAAATCTAAATATTTTGGTTTGAAATCGTTTATTAATATCGGCTGCAAAGTATAGGAAGTAAGTTCTACACCAACTTTAAAATTTACAAATTGTTCGGTTAAAATCAATAGGTAACCTTGCTCATGTCTTCTACAAAAAATGGACGGACGAGAGAGAAATGTTGACAATAATTAACTTGTACCCATTTATATTATGTCGAATTTTCGCAAGTTTTAACTGTCAAACATGGGGTTCTTTCGGTTCAGGTAGAACAGTTTTTGTTCACCCCTTCCGAGAACAATAGAAAGCAGGCCAACTTGCATATACTTGATGGTATTTAAGTATTATTTTTAGACGAAGGCGACTTTGACAATTCGTAAACATCCCTTGGTACCACATTTACTATATTATCAGAATATCTAACAATTTTATAAAAAGCGACTGCATGATTAGCATGCTGGCTGGGTATACACTACTGCACAACGTAGCACGGGTTCGATTCCCTTACGGATCAATCCTTTTTGTGATATACAAATCTTTGTTCGGAACCAGACCCCGGAATAATGTTTTTACAATAGAATATAGAACAATGCTGTATGTATGTATGGTGTTTGCGAAATTTGTATTTGTAAACGAACCCGTGACGTAGGAGAAAATCCTAGTGGGGCAATGTTTTTTTTTAATAACAAAATGGCCAGGTGCCGGGTATTATGGCCGGCGCGTTCAAATTAAGAGTACCTTGCAGCTGGCTTTTTTATAACAGCTGGGCGTACAGATGCATGAATGTAATGGAAGCTATAGAAGTATGTAAGGGTCGTACTAGATGGCGCTCTTTTACTTATATTACCCCTAGTACACAAAGGCGGGAGTTTATGATGTTATCAGACTAATAGTCTGATAACATCATAAACTCCCGCCTTTGTGTGTATACTATGGTGATTCCTCAATATTTTCATAATTTGAATCCAACTTCAGTAAACATCAACTTGTATATTTTTAGTAAATACTCTTTTGTTATTTTAGGGTAGCCTAAGGTCAGACAGCTGTCAGCCTGTCGACCTATTTGACATTAGTGGAACTGTGATTTATGAGCTTTAGCAGCTTTGACGAGTTAACAATAATCGATTCATAACGACTCGTATGTATAAACTTACAGCGATTACAATCGAGATAGCATCGGTTCGGAAGTAAATGAATCGATGAAATTGTAACAGAAATATTGTTCAAGCAAGACAGTATCTTTTTAATACAAGATTTGATGTTCAAATGAAATTATTGTTTTGTCCAGATAAACACTATCTCAATCAGTTAGGTACTTTATTAGTTCTTAGTTCCTACAGCAGGGCTCTATGATAAACATGAACCTTTTAACTTTGATCTCCTATCCTAGCATAGAGATTATGACAAACCATCTTACGTTAGGCTTATAGCCCATCGACTCTCACTTTTGTATAAATGATGACGAATTTCATTGTTAGGTCTACATTTTTTCATTTTACTTTATATTGATATTATTATTTTTAAGTCAACTAGTAAAAAGGTTTCCTGATTTGTATCAATAGAACTGACATGTCTTCAAATAAAAGTCCTGTTCCTTTATCTGTATTTATATCTATATTATGACGAAGTGTTCTTATGAATTAAATATTCCCAGTATTTATTGAAATTTGACCAGTTTCAGACGTAGACCAAGAGTGCACGAGGTTCAGCGGTGTCAGTTACCTCGGCGCGCAGAATATATCGGACCCCAAATCAGAGAGTGACATCCAACGTATCATGAAGGAGCTCAGCTCTATGCCAGAAAGTAGAGATGGGATCGCCGTATCGATATCGATACCGGTATGCTCGCAAGGACTAGTAGTGTAAGTATGATTTTGTTTTTTAATTAACATCACTCATTATCGTCCTTATTAGGGAAGTACCGAGGTGTCCCTTAAGGAAATGTCTTTGTCTTCAAAACCTATGCACCTTTGAAGGTGTTCCCCGTTGCCAATAAACAAGTAGTTTTATGTCTGTATGAGATGAGAGTTGGTAACTCTTTCACTCACTCCCTATCGCCAATTACAAACTGAATACAATTTTCAGATGCTTATAAAATGAATAATGCTTTGTTCAAAAAAACAATAAAACGGAATAGTGAAGTCTAGTAGTGTTAGAAATGATCATTGGGTATCCATCCACAAAGAGAACTCTTAGAGTAGCTCAACTTCAATATATATAACGTCCAGTTTCTATAACCTATCTATCTGTAGATTTGCTTACTAGAGATAGAATTTTGACATGAGCTCCATACAAAATATGTCAAAATTCTACCTCTAGTAAGCAAATCTACAGATAGATAGGTTATAGAAACTGGACGTAAATTAGTCACATCTTAGTATCCCTGGTGTATGTTTAAATCAGCTTATCATGTTAAAAACTAAATAAAAAATGTGATAACGTAAAGAACCTAAGGGGATTGCCTGTTGTAGGTATTACGCCACGTAGGTTTTGTCAATAAACGCATATGTCCCTAAAAGTAAATATAAAAATGTACCCAATGCTTATCTTTATGGTATGTACTAAGGTTGGGTAGATATCCAAGTTATTTTGCGAAATATCGTTAGGTTTGAAAGTTGTTATATAGTTGTAGTTTGTTATATGTATAGGTTAGATACTGAATTGTTAACTTTTGCCTATTGTATAGTGATGATGACGACAAGATCGATTTCAGACTCGAATTAAGCAAAGTATTCTTAAATTGTGTGTATTCTTAAATTTTTATATTATATGTAACTATGCAATATAACAGGGCTCACCCAATACATTTTTTTTAAAACGTTGCCCCACACTAGGATTTTCTCCTGTGTCTGCGTTTACAAACATACAATATCACATACACATGACACCCAGACCCGGAACAACAATCTGTGGATCACACAAAGAGTTGTTCCGTGCGGGAATCGAACCCGCCCAGCTACCGCGCCAACCGTGCAGTCAATTTGCTTGTATTTTTTTTATTGATAAGTTGACGTTTGGCCACCATCTCGCCTGCGATGATGTGGCCGCCGATGGAGCACTCCTACCGATGAGCAACCTGTTCACTGGAAGACACACAAGTCATATTTGTCAGGAAACACAGATTCCGGCAAGGAATTCCATTTCTTAGCGGTTGGCACAAGGAAGCTTGCTTGATACGCAACGCTTCGTGCGAATGGATGGAATGTTCACCATATAAGGGTGGCGCCTCGCCGTTCGTCTGGTATTACGATGGTGAAACGGACTAGGGGAATAAAGTGGAATTCCCATGTTTTATGTTTGGGGGTGGCCTATGTTCAGCAGTGGATATCTTGTAGCAGATACATATATAGTGATGACAATGATTATCTAACTCCCAATCTCTTTCCCCAGGCTCTACCAAGCAGACTCAAATAATGTGATGACACGGTACGCGGTGAATCGTATCTCGTTCTACGCTCGCGGCGCTGCAGGTTCTCCAGTCGCCTCCTGCTTCGCCTTCACATGGTCTCACGGCGAGACCAAGGAGTCCGCAGTGTATAGGTGCCATGTCTTCAGGTGTCACATCGCTGAGGCCGTCAATCAGGTTTCAAGTAAGTGAAAAACTTCATTTTACCTGTGTTGCAAGTCTCGCCAGGTACTCATGCGAAAGCCATGCAGAGACTGGCTGATGCTACGTGATTATGAGCCCTTGGGGGCCTTGAAATTAGTCGAGGCACCTCGTCAAACAGTTACATTAGTAAATTGTGCAATAATTAATTTAATATATCTCGGGATGCTTAAAATATATTTCACCATCTATATATATAAAAGAAAGTCGTGTTAGTTACACCACTTATAACTCAAGAATAGCAGAATAGATTTGGCTGAAAATTGGTAGGGAGGTAGCTTAGAGCCAGGAGACCGACATAGGATACTTTTTAACCAATTTTTTTTTTTACTTTTTACCGAAAATTACGAACGGGAACGGGAAAAAATGGGATTACGCATACAAAGTCGCGGGTAGAAGGTAGTTATCTATATTAGCGCCTTTGCAATTGACGCTTCATCGTTACTCGTAATATTCGCATAGGAAGAGTACAGCGAGCATGTACTTGTTCAAACAAGTCCACAGACGAAGCGTACGGCTTTAGATGTTTATTATCATTCCGATAGTCGAACGATGAACTTAGTAAATAATAATTGTTATGTTATCTACTGATTTCTGCAGTTCCGTATTGTAATTACTGTACTACAGTTATGACTGAAAATTACTATTCAAACTTAAAAACTAAAACCTGCGATGCACTCAAAATATGTACTACGAATAACACTGAATACAATATTCAATTCACAGCACATTCCACATTTCCATAGTACCCACGTGACTTTTTAGAGTTATATAAACTTTTTAAGTTCATTTAGACACCACTGACAAACGGTGAAGGAAAACATCGTGAGGAAACCTGAGCTTATAATTTCTAATGTTAAGTTTGAAATCGCCAACTCGCAATGAGCGAGCGTTGTAATTAATGCTTAAACCTTCTCTGTGCCTTTGGTCAGCAAAGGATACTTAAAGCCTTTTTTAAGGGGGAAAATCGTTGACTGACTTCTCCCACTAAGGTGAGGCGGGAGAGTGTCAGACTCTTACTGACTAAAAGCCACTCCGTTAGTCCGTCTACTTCGTGAGCCAGTCTGTCCACTCCTACTCCTGCACTTCGAGGTGGAGCCCCGGTAAACTTTTACGTCTCTCCGCGGCTCCGTATCGGCATCAGCCCAGCTTAAAACCTGTTAATGTGATATTCCATACTACGGATAAAAATACTGAAACTGACTAACACTTAAATAGCACACGAATTTAAATTGCTAGTACAAACTCACGTGTCTTTTATTTGGTAGGATATGTTGTGACGGTTTATTATCATTACGAGTTCGCCTAATGTCGTGACGATGCGTTATTATTATGTGTGTAGAGGAAATAACTGGGGACAGTACTCTCATCGCATGTGTAGTGCGTTGTACACGAAATATCTGTTCAGTGTGAAATTTTGGTGATATGAAGTATTACGTGATTTTGTTTTAACACTTATCATTTTTACTCTTAGGGCCGATTTTTCTAATGCCAAATTTTATCATAGGAATAACTTTGAATGTTTGACAATTCTTCCATACTAAAAACTGTCGAAAGTCAATTTTATTCTACAGTTAAAAATTATTTGTTGATTGAAAAATCGGTCCTTGGTTCAATCAAATAGAGATAGAAGTATATAGGTGTGTGTGCGTTTTGCCAATACATAGATTAATTAAGACAAAATTGAATGTTTTTTTTTTAAGTTTAGTGGTGAGTTACTGTGACAAACATTGTGGTATTTGAAACCTGCTAGCTATAGAGAAGTTATAGCTATATTTGCTTCGATAACTAAATTGATAATGAAAAATAATATTGATATCGTTTGGTCGCCAAATTTTATTTTAACTATTATATTAAATATTTCTTAAATATTGTGGTGAGTAAAGTTTAAAAACTGAATACCTATTTACTGTTACCTTTTTTTAAGAAAACAAAAAAGCAAATGAAATTATTTATTTTCAGTTGCAATAGCATCTATAAATTTATTTTATGTATTACTCATTTACATGAAAATTCTATACTATCCTCTTAGAGATTGCATTTTCAATACAAAACTCATTGGCAAACAAAAGATATATTAACAAAAGTGGTTTACCTACTGACTGAGAAACAATCATTCTTGTATCTTGTATTTCCATATTTGTTAAGTAAAGCGTGGGTACACGGGTACACGATATCTAACTGTCAGATCACGTCTCCACCTACCAGTTTGTTTTTATAGTTCTTTAAGTAAACTCGAGATGTTAGTAGTGATAACTTTGTCGTATATTGTGATTATTTATTGAAACATTAGCTTTTGCTAGCGATTTTATCCTCTTAACAATTTTTAATTCGGGCATAACTTTAAATAATTCTAGTAGCATTTCTCTATCTATCTGTAGAAAGTTTAATCAATGTCTGTTCAGTAGTTTCATAGTCAAAGTTATATTAAAGGAAGTAAGGATCAATTTCAATCGTCCTTTAAAAGTATTTAATATACCTATTTAACGGATAAATTTGTTTATTCCACTTCAAACTTTCAGGTTGGTTGGTGGATATCTTATACTCTTAAACTATTATATAAAGCGGAAGAGGTTGTTTTTTTTTTGTTTGTTTGTTTGAACGCGCTAATATCCGTGACTACAAGTCTGGATAGAATAATTCTTTTTGTGTTAGATAGCGCATTTATCGAGGATGGCTATAGGCTATAAAACATCACGCTACGACCAATAGGAGCTGAGCAGAGCGTGTGTAACCGCGCGGAAGTAGCTAGTCTAACATTAAAATCAATTTCAGCAGGATATTGTAAAAAAATGTAAATGAAAAGTACTGAACCTTATATAATTTCGTCTGTTTATTTACACACATTACAAGAACACCTTCCCGTTGATTGATAAAGCAGATACGACGCGAAGTGTGCTCTACAAAATAAACAAATGATAATTTTAGAAGTAGAGTACCCAATTAATCGCTCGGTTATATGAGTTAGTTCGACGTTGGAAATTCAAAAGTGCGGTATTAAAGATTTGTAGCCGCACCGCACGACTACATACCTACCAGTTACCAGTACCACCGAATACCTTTCCATATACCAGATACCTTCCACAATACCTTTACCAAAGTTATAGACTCACTTCGTTTAAAGAAACAAGAAACCAATTGTCTTGAAAAAGACAGTTTTCGACTTTCTTGCATAGAAACGATAATCATCACTGCGGCAACAGCGTTATCACACCGTGCCGCGAGCGATCGCTTCGAAAGAAGCGGTTTGGTAAAGCAAGCAGCGCAAGCGGAGCCGGAGCCGGAGGCCGGAGTACTTGCATTCATCTTCATTTCATCTGTAGGTAGTCTTCAGTCTTCACTCAACGCCGGCTCTCGGAGAAATGCGCGCGCTCGCGCCGCGCGGTCTTACTTATACGGAAGGAACCGATAGTGCCGTGTGCAAAGCGGCGCCCCGCACCCCGCGCGCCCCGCGCACGCCGGCGCGCCGCTATTGGTCGAAACTATCACCTAACTATATCTGATCTTGTCTAGTTGTAAATATGTAAATAGAAATATAAGTAGCGTAGTTTGGCGAAATAAAATCATTCTTGTCAACACCTCTCATCGGAGTTTCACTACTACTAGAAGATAAGAAGAAACCTCCTCTAGGACACTAGGCTCTCCTACCTAGCTCCTAAATTGGTGACCCCGACGCTGCCAACGGATCTCTGCAAGAATCAATCAATCGCCGCCTAGTACTACAGAAAATCAAGCTCGTCGTAATGTCCAACTCCAACGAAAAAACGCCGGAACTCTCCAGCGTGTCGACGTCACTGCGCATCCCACCCATATGGCGCGACAGAATACGCCTATGGTTTGCGCAGTTCGAGGCGATTATGTCTCCGCAGAAAAAGGGCGACCAAGCCATGTTTGAGCTTGTCGTCGGTCATCTCGAAAGACAAGACCTCGATGAAATATCCGACATTATCCTTCATCCTCCGGAGAGAGACCGCTACGAAACCCTCAAAAACAGACTACTCCAGGTCTATGAGGAGTCTGAACAGCGTCAAGTTCAACGCCTTCTCTCCGAGATGGAGCTCGGCGACTTAAAACCATCACAGTTACTTCGCCGGATGAAGAATCTCGCCGCGGATAATATATCTGACGCTGCGCTTCGTATTATGTGGACAAACCACCTCCCCCAGTCCGTGCGCGCAGTCCTCGCTGTCAGCGACAACATCGCTAAACACTCGGACATCCACGATCTAGCGATGATGGCTGACAAAATACTCGAACAGACGCAACCTCATGGCACAGTCGCTGCTGTGACTGAAAACCCCGCTTTCCCCCGTGTACCTACAAGTATTGAAGACAAAATCGATATGCTTACGAGGGAAATCGCCGAACTCAAAGCAGCACAATCTAACCATCGTTGCAACCGTCAGTCGAGACGACCTCAGAACAGATCGCGATCATCGAACCGATATCGCTCCCAGTCCAGACAGCGCGATAACACTCCACGCCGCACGGAATCTTCTGGAATTTGTTATTACCACCGCAAGTTCGGGAAGGAGGCACAGCGATGCACACGTCCGTGTAATTTCCAGAACAACAACACCCGTCCGGAAAACTAAAAGGTGCGTTGGATGAGGCGGGAACCGGCGCAACAACTACGTCATACCGCCTGTTTATAACAGACAGAAACTCACGTCTGTCATTTCTAATTGATACTGGCGCAAACGTCTCCGTCATCCCTAAACGAAAAGGCGTGAAGATAACCCCAACTGACTTCTGTTTATACGCCGCAAACAACACGGTTATACCTACCTACGGTGAGAAGACGCTACAATTGGACCTAAACCTACGCCGACCTTATAGTTGGAAATTCATCGTCGCTGAAGTCAGCAAGCCAATCATCGGCGCCGACTTCCTACGCCACCACCAACTACTCGTCGACATAGCCGGTCGATGTCTTGTCGACAAAGTAACCAACCTCACCGTCAAAGCGCCAATCTCATATTCCGCCGAGCCAACTGTAAGAAGCATAGACGTCGAACAGCCGTATCATCAAATATTGAGTCAATTCCCCGATATCCTAAGACCATCATGCATGAAGACCACTCCCAAACACCGCGTGGAACATCACATTGAAACCACCGGTCCACCTGTACATAGCAAAACCCGGCCATTACCCCCACATCGATACTTGGCCGTGAAGAAAGAGTTTGAAGTCATGATGCAGCAGGGATTATGCCGTCCAAGCAAAAGTCCCTGGTCCAGCCCACTACACGTCGTCCCGAAAAAGAATGGCGACATACGGGTATGCGGCGATTACCGAAGACTCAACGACGTAACTAAACCCGACCGCTACCCTGTACCTCGCCTCAAAGACTTCACATACCTACTCCACGGCAAGAAGATTTTCACCACACTCGACCTGAATCGTGCATACCAACAATTACCCGTTTACGAACCCGACATCGAGAAAACAGCCATAACAACCCCGTTTGGCTTGTTCGAGTTTCCCCGAATGTGTCCAGGCTTAAAAAACGCGGGACAGACATTCCAACGGTTCATACATCAAGTACTCAACGGGTTAGACTTCGCATTTCCATTCATTGATGACGTAATCATCGCGTCAGAAAACAACGCACGCCACATCGAAGATCTACAAGAAGTACTACGAAGACTAAATGACTACGGTATCACTATAAACCCGTCAAAATGCGTCTTCGGTCAAGAAAACGTCAAGTTCCTAGGATATCAAGTGTCGAGCGAAGGAATCGAACCTCCACTTGATAAGGTCAACGCTATCACTGCTTACCCCAAACCCGAAACAATAGCGGACCTACGTCGATTTCTCGGCATGGTGAACTTTTACCGTGACAGCATACGTAACGCGGCCCACATACAAGCGCCGCTAAACGCATTTCTACATAACTCCAAGAAACGCGATAAAACAAAAATCGAGTGGAACAATGAAGCACTTCAAGCATTCGAGTTGTGTAAAAGCTAGCATACAAAACGCAGCTTTACTCGCTCACCCATCCTCGTCACCAACTCAACCAATATCACTCATGTGTGACGCATCGAACACCTGTGCTGGAGCTGTCCTACAACAACTTGTAAACAACAAGTGGGTTCCCCTCGGCTATTTCTCGAAGAAATTCTCAGAAACACAACAACGTTATAGTACGTTCGACCGAGAATTATTATCAATATATATGGCGATCAAACACTTTAGAAAAATGTTCGAAGGAAGAGAACTCATTGTTTACACCGATCACAAGCCGCTTACCTACGCAATACGCAAGCCGCCGTCGGACAACGACACACAACGACGCACTCGTCAGCTGTTGTTTATAAGCGAGTTCACGACCGACCTACGTCACGTGACCGGAGCGAACAACGTAGTCGCCGACGCACTGTCACGCGTTGAAACGATCGACTTACCATCGCCGATAGACTACGAACAACTATCTCAAGCACAAGAAAAGGACAGCAATATTCTCAACCTATGTAAACAAACAAATATTCAACTCAAGAAAATCCATACCTACTTCAAACAAGCTGATTTACTGCGAAGTATCGACGCCTCACATTCGTCCATACCTACCAGTTGACTTTCGTCGCATCGCATTCAACGCCGTGCACAATACAAGTCATCCTGGTATTCGAACTACACGCAAACTAATGCAGCAACGATACTTCTGGCCGTCTATGAACACCGACATTGGCGAGTGGGCAAAGTCATGCATTCAGTGTCAACAATCAAAGGTACATCGACATACGCACAGTGACGTCACATCATTCCCACCGAGCGAGCGTTTCGAACACGTACACATTGACATCGTCGGACCTCTGCCTACATCTTCGAGCGGACATCGATACCTACTCACTATGATCGACCGCTGCACCCGCTGGGCAGAAGCCGTCCCTCTGCGAGAGATATCAGCCGAAGTCGTCGCAAGAAAGCTGTATGAAGCATGGATATCACGCTTTGGTTGTCCTATCAAAATCACGACTGATCAAGGACGACAGTTCGAGAGCAGCTTATTCAAAAATCTCGCTCAGCTACTGGGAGTAGAAAGAACTCGTACTACTGCCTACCACCCGCAGAGTAACGGGATCGTAGAACGCTGGCATCGTACATTGAAAGCCGCGCTCATGACTCGACTCGCCGACAACAACAAATGGTTGATCGAGTTACCTACCGTGCTACTGGGACTACGAGCCGCTACGCGCACCGACACTAACACTAGTGCCGCTCAACTTACCTACGGACAAGAACTACGGCTACCCGGCGATTTCATATCGCCATCGCCTACCTACACGAAGATGGATAACGACTATGTGGCTGACTTGCATCGTGTTATCACAAGCTTAACGCCCGCTTATCAGTCGCACACTAACCGACTGAGTATCTTCGTGCACAAAGACCTGCAAACATGCAGCCACGTATTTGTACGTGACGACGCAGTTCGCAAACCGCTGCAACGTCCGTACAAGGGTCCGTACCTAGTCTCCAGCAGAAGCGACAAGTACTTCACATTACAAACACCTAGAGGTACTACCAACGTGTCTATCGAGCGTCTGAAGCCTGCCTACGTCATTAATTACGATAACTCGGACAACTGTGCAACGCTACCAGAGGCTATCCAGGATCAACCCAGTCAACCTCCGTCGAGCATCAGCGATGTACGAAAAACGCGAACAGGAAGAATCGTCAAGACCCCAGTACGCTTCGCTCGGGGGGGAGTACTGTAGCCGCACCGCACGACTACATACCTACCAGTTACCAGTACCACCGAATACCTTTCCATATACCAGATACCTTCCACAATACCTTTACCAAAGTTATAGACTCACTTCGTTTAAAGAAACAAGAAACCAATTGTCTTGAAAAAGACAGTTTTCGACTTTCTTGCATAGAAACGATAATCATCACTGCGGCAACAGCGTTATCACACCGTGCCGCGAGCGATCGCTTCGAAAGAAGCGGTTTGGTAAAGCAAGCAGCGCAAGCGGAGCCGGAGCCGGAGGCCGGAGTACTTGCATTCATCTTCATTCTTCATTCATCTGTAGGTAGTCTTCAGTCTTCACTCAACGCCGGCTCTCGGAGAAATGCGCGCGCTCGCGCCGCGCGGTCATACTTATACGGAAGGAACCGATAGTGCCGTGTGCAAAGCGGCGCCCCGCACCCCGCGCGCCCCGCGCACGCCGGCGCGCCGCTATTGGTCGAAACTATCACCTAACTATTTCTGATCTTGTCTAGTTGTAAATATGTAAATAGAAATATAAGTAGCGTAGTTGGGCGAAATAAAATCATTCTTGTCAACACCTCTCATCGGAGTTTCACTACTACTAGAAGATAAGAAGAAACCTCCTCTAGGACACTAGGCTCTCCTACCTAGCTCCTAAAGATTTTAAAAAAGTTGAAATTGTGTTGTAGAAAAGACTTTTTGACTGTATTTGTGGTATTGACCAAAAAAGTTGAAGAAGAAATCCGTTGTTTGTATTAGTGATATTGTGCATAAAGTTGGGTACTTGCCAACTAGTCAAATTCAATGCTTTATTCGAACTGTCAAAAACTACAGTTTTTTATGATTTTTTTACGAAATTGTGTATTGTGACGTCACGTTTTTTTAGCGTCCCAATTCATTTGTGTATATTTTATTCGTATTCCTTTAACATTTGTTTTTATTTTTTACTTGGTATATCTTCGTTATTAATGATTGATTATTTATTCTAATTAAACTATTTATGGTCTTTTGAGGAAAATGTTATGCGTTTATAACTCACAATTTAATAGAACGCATAAAATATGTTATTTATTGTTTACAAGCTACTGCTCGCGCAGTTTCACCCGCTCTGCTCGGCTCCTTTTAATCGTACGCCTATACCTTCCTCGATAAATTGACTATGCAACACAAATAGGATTTTTGAAATTCCTGACATTAGGGCATTAAAAAAATACAAACTAACATACTAGTATCAAATAAGATTAAATAAATAATTTACTTAACTGGTAATGCAGGCATTTCTGTCCTAAATACCTACTGACATTGTTTAAATGTTTACTATTGATAAGTATGTAATAACGTACAAAACATATGACTGCATGTTTTTAAATACATACCCTAATGCAATCTCTTGATTTTAACTTTTTTTTATGAGATAAGCCGGTAAACGGGCAGGCGGATCACCTGATGTTAAGCAATCGGCGTCGCCCATGGACACCCGAAACACCAGAGGCGTTACAAGTGCGTTACCGGGCTTTTGGGAATTAGGAATTTGAGGATTGTGGGGGATTCGGGGATTGGGGAGACTGGGGAAGGGGGTAATTGGGCGTCCGGTAACCTCACTCACACGACGAAACACAACGTAAGTGTTGTTTCACGTCTGTTTTCTGTGAGGCCGTGGTATCACTCCGGTCGAGCCGGCCCATTCATGCCGAAGCATGGCTCTCCCACACTTAGACTTAATTAAAAAATGAGTTCTTACCATCAGCAGTCTGTACAATACACAGCCTTGGACCATCGGCCTCCGCACCGAGGTTTCCGGACAAAAGAGGTTTTGGTAAAATTTTCTCGCGTTTGGAGACAGTTTGAATAGTTCAGGTTTACCCAAATGTACAAGAGAACGAAAGCCTTTACCTATCCACTTGATCTTGTAAAAACAATGCATCATAGAAGATATTTATAAAAAAGAATTTTATCTCGTACTGATAACGCAGAAAGTAATGTTATTCACTAGAATTTGTGAATGACAGGTCTCTCCTTGGAAAACATCGAATATTTTGTATTAATACTAAAATATATCTGTTGACTCAAATGTCCGTTCAGTCATCGGTACTATTGTATCCAGATAAGAGCTTACGTATAGGTTACTGGTGGCTTATTCTGATACAAAATTAGTGTTTTTTTCCTACGTAATATTCTGTGTCTAATTAACCTTCTCTCATAGAAAGAATTTCACTTACAATTTTACGATCCTGTTCCTTAAAAAAAACCCTTGTTTTGAGAAGGGCTTCTTTTTCACTTACAACATAATAAAAAACAAATAATAGAAAAGAAGAAAGAAAACATTACCAAGACTGATTTAGAATAACCTCAACTTGTAACCTACACTTTCAATGATTTAAATTTAATAGACATCACTACTCACTAAAACATAAATCATCCCCAGATTGGAGTTCTATCAAAATTTTACCTATATTTCCGTAATATCGATCGTGTGACGTCACTAAAGTCGGTGGACTTGAACGTCTGTCCCCTCAAGGCTGCCCGATGACCCGGTTGACGCGCCACCGAACGCGAGGCTAGGGCCTTCACTTATATTTTTGTTATTAGTTCACTCGGTGTCGACGATTCAGTCGAGACTTGACAGTCTAATGAATCGTCGTGTAGGAAGCCACCGTAACTGACGAAATACGAAATGAAAGGGTTGGTTTTAGCCGGAATCGTTGTTTACTTACATAAATACCTTTACTTTTCATAAATAAAACCATGAAAACCCAACTTATTCTTATTCCTTATTTTTCTATCCAGCTTGTAGATATTCAGAGAAACATGAAATAGCCCGAAATATTCATAATACAGGTTAAAAAATGTATAGTACAGAAATCGATGCACTAAATTGTTTGACAATGTCGTGCTTACATCGCAGGTTATGACTCAGAATATTGCCGTCTGATTTGTTCGTTATCAACTCGATTGGTTCGTTCGCGGGTTTCTGTTGTTCATTTACTCTCCTGTTTCAGTGGACAGCGCTTGTATTCAATTATTTTTTATTGTAAACTAAAATATACTTTATTGTGGGACCAATTTGGTTGAGATTTACTTGATAAGGATTGTTGTTATTGTGGTTTTTGTGAGTACATTTTATAGTGAATGTTTGTTTGTGTTGTGAATTGTGTATGCATCTCTTCGTGTTATTGTTTGAATAAATTCAGGTAGAAATTAATTTGTTAGCTACGATACATAATATTTAATACAGCTTAATATCTAATACCTTGGTTTCTATGGAGGTTTTATAGATTATGGTACAAAAATTGATTTTACTAATTACCTACCTAATTAATTAACCTTGATAAGTACATTGGTTTACTAAAACTTTAGTTAGCTCTAGTCTAGCCTCTATCTGGTTTCCGCCCACTGACTAGATACGCGTCGATAATATTTACTAAATACTAATGCATGGTAATAATCATCGCTTGTTGTATGGGTTGCCCTTCTGCACAAGGACAGATTAGTCAATGTTATTTTTATCAACTATTTTAGGTCAACAGATGATTATGTTATGAAGACTGTTTATTAAAACTCTGTTGTGTTATATATTTTCCATAGAAGGACAAAAGTGTGACGCATGATTCACTTTTTCTTTCTTTTTGTGTCATTGTACTCCCTACTATAAATATTAATGAAAATTTTTGTTACTCTATCACAAGATCTATTGAGCAGATCTACATGGTATTTGACACAGCTGTAGATTTTAGTGTGGAGTAATACATAGATTTTTTACTCTGGTAGCATAGGGGAAACCGCTGGCTAAAGTTATAGTAACATTACAAGTTTAATTATAATAGGGACAAAATTATAAGTTTGTATTTGGGGCTAACATTATGAGCTCATAGAGCGCGAGTAATACGGCGTCTGCATAGTAATAAAACTTGAGTAACAATATTAGCGATCTATTTAGCAAGTTATTACACCTATGAATTTCCTGCCAGGCGATGAGTGAGCTCAATCATTAGGTTATTTATTACAGTTATTACTGTGTGCTATGAAATTTTGTGTAACAGTTCGTTATATTATAAGTATTGATACGTCGTATATCGTGTTTTATATTAAATTCGGTAAAATAATATTCATATTTACACACCTGGTTGCATTTTGATACACTAAATGCAATATTTGTAAAGAAATACAATTTTCCGTATAAAAATTGAAATAATTATAAATAGGTTAAAAATTAAAATATTTATTCTTTATGCATCTATCAGTGTCCTGAGTCCTGACCTCTGACCAAAGCCAGATTATGGGTCGTACTGCAACCGTCGGGTTGTGTAATATATTTCCCTAACGGTCAAGCAGAGTTTGCGATAACATTGTTATTGTTTACGCAACCGAGGTCAAATGATGCGACCTGATACATTGAAGAGGTTTTAACGTTAACAAACGTCTATTAGAAACACTTATCAATTTATTTTAATGAGACAAAATTTTGTGACGTTCAATTCGTCTGTTTGTGTTGGTGAATGTCTTCATTCTTAGGAATTGAATGTCTTCATTAAATTAGTTCATACATACAATAAAATTCCACTGTTGTAACTGTTACCTGAAGAAGTTAGATGTCCACCTACTTATGTGACTACACTATGTTTTTAGGGGCGTATTTTCAACATCTTCTTATTAATTAATGGATTAATTTAAAATAATATCAATTCAATTTTGGAAAAAATTGTTGGAATTTAAAAAAAAATCAAAAATTGGAAACATTTGTACTTACATAACACAAAATGTGTCTTATTTATTAGGAGTATAAACAAGTTAACTTATTTAAGGTTAAAAATCCTGCCAGCAGCAAAAAATAATAACAATGACGGAAAAATCATTAGAGAATAATAAAATTATTCTTTCTCTTTCTCAGGCTGTTTCGCCAAAGCGTTTGAGCGTATCCCCCGGTCAATGGCGTCATCCCTGGTGGGTGATCTGAGCGCTGCGCCCTCTATGACTGGCTCCCTCACTGAAGGCACTGGACCCGCAGTACCACCGATGCAACTTATGCACGTACTTGAATGTACTGTTGATATCAAAGAGACTGATGCGAAGGTAACATTTGATATATTTTTTTATAATATTGTTTTTAAATCTCAGTGCATCTGACCGCATTTGTTGTATATTAGATACACGAATTTAATGGAGTTACAGAAGTTAATCAATAAATATGTCTTTATAATGTTCAATGGTCACCATTATAACATATATTCTCAAAATATGGTTCCTTTTTCCAGGGTACATTCAGCCATGTGCCGAAGGAGCGTCTCGGCTTCAAGCTGCGCGGTGGAATAGACAAGCAAGTGACTATAAATGTGAAACAGGTCACTAACAACATACAGCCAGAGTCTGATGACCCACAGGTTAGCATTGTTCGCCAACTTTTAAGAATGTGCAATGCTGCTTTTTGTTTAGTTTACGTATTAAGAGCGTATGGTACCTAACTGTTGAAATGACGTTCAAACCCCCAAGGGAAAATGAGTGCCAACGTGACATGGTCGGCGTGTTGAGACAGAAATGAAGGATGGAGTTGGTTTTTGTGGTGATGTGTACTTACTCATTTTTCAAATCTAGTAACTTCTTTAGTTGTGCGAGTGTGCATGGCCAGCGCTGGGATAAGGGATTTACTTATCTGATCTGGCCTAGTTGACCTTATCAGATGATCTGTCGCCCACTTCCACTATTGTATTAAAAATATCAAAATTTTGGATAATTATCATGTGTCACCTTTTTTTTTTTTGATGTCGGGGGGAAACCTTCAAGAGGCGCCTTTTTGGGGAGAAAGACTAGGGAGTATGGGATTCTTACCTCACTAAAACCACCCCGGTGGCCAAACTCAGCACCTGTAAGGGGCACCGGGTCCTCTGAAGAGACCTGCTCCGTATATCATGTGCCACCTAACAATAAAGCGAAACTTTATAAAATTACATGTTTTTTGCAGTCAACTTACACCGGTGGTTTATACATCGAACGCTGCTTCGGCATCCTCCTCGCTCCCGGTAGGAGCGTGAAGCATTCAGACATGAGGCTTCTTGAAATGGTAAGTGTCACATATCCACAAAATATTTACCTTATTATTAAGAAATAGAGGTTTAAGGTTTGTAATTAAAAAAGAAGAATTATTTAGGGTTTAAATTAATGAAAATGTTTATCGCTAAAAAGCTTCACATTACATTTTTGTATGGCCCTGGACACCACACTAGGATTCCCTGTGTCGTGAGGCCTCTAAGTCTGCAAACATAAAAATAAAAAAGAAAAACAAGTTTAGTATAGTATATAATATATAAAAACAAATCTTTAAAAAAAATTGGGCTATGAAATGCAGAAGATACTTTTCCAATCCGAAAATGCCAGTAATAATTTATTCCCTTGCTATCTGTCTCATTCTCAATTCAATTTCCAGGTGAGTGGTTCATCAGGCGGGTCTGGTTGTTCAGTGTGCGCACTGTGGAACGCTGGCGAATCAGCTCTGGCCGCCTTCAACGTAGCCAGCGGGGACGGCGCGCCCGCGTACATGTCACTCGCATTGGATCTGGTCATCAGAGGGATACCTGATCCTTTGAGGTAGGTTTCGTAGCATAATTGTTAGCTTTAGTTATTCGATTAATTTATTGTTAGTTTGATTTAGTAAATACAGTATTACATACATTATTTAAACTGTCGAATACCGCGAGGACACCGGTGACCGCAACCTATTGTTCTTTAATTGTGTCTATAATGACGGTACTCAAAGGGTTAAATGTAGAGTAAACATAGTATTGTCGTTTTAAAAAGATTAGTTACAATTTTTTGTCTCATGGTTTAACTAAGCTTGTTACAATTTATTTCTCATTTTATTTTCAGATTGGTAATTGAGACTCCAGTAAAGATATTCCCGCCTACTGAGCGATTCTGGTACTACTCGAAACGGCCACTTGTTCAACAGTTTTACATTAATCTGAAAGAGGTAAGCTTGCTTTTGGCATATTAACCATCAATACATATGCTAATCTCCAGAAAAAGACTGTGAAAAGACATTTTTGTATACAAACAATAAAACCTTTTGCCTTATATTAATATATTATTAATTATTATGTAGAATATTTTCATAAAATAATCAAATTGTATATCTTTCCAGTCAGTAGACGCGCTGGGTCAACTTCAATACGAGGTGGCCAGCATCGAGACTTCGGATGAGTTAGACAGATCTCGCTTGAACTTACCACTCTCACTATCAAGTCTGTTGCCATCACCGCTGTCCAGTGCACCCGCACCACCCTCGCCGTCTGAGCCTGATTCTGGTAAGAACTATGAAATTTTCTGATACCGTGATCTAAAACAACCTGTGATACAGAACTTATACGTGTATGTAAAAATGCTGTAGCGCCGTCTACCTATTTACAAAAATAAATATCGATTGATTTCGGTCGATATACTTATTATACTTGATATTAAAAATAGTTATGTTTTGTTCTTACAGAATAATGAACTATATTAAAAGTAATGTGTTTGATTTTTTCAGATGGCGATGAACCACTTCTCAGTGGGACTGGGGAAGTATCAAAAGACTGCGGCGAGGATGTACTCGTCAATTGGGCTCAAGTACTGAGGAGGTAACTACTATAAATACTTTTTCACTTATTGTTTAATTTGAACTAATATTAGTTGAACGGCTTATGTCGAAATACTAAAACGCCACTCAATTTTGAATCGCGCCTAAGTACAATTCTGTCTCTACAAATTCCTGGTAAAATGACAGAGATGGCACGATATGAGTACAATTTAAATTAAGTAGCTTTTCAGTATTCGGGTGTTAATCACATAATTGCTTGTTGAGGAAATTTTGTACTATGTTCTTGAACTAGTGTTTCAAACTACGCCGGGATGTATAAATATTTTAAAATGTCTTAAGATAGTTTTAATACAATATCTTAAATTGTTCCACAGCTGGACAGGCCCTCGTCCACGTGCATTGAACCACTTGGTACGCGTTGGAGTGCCGGAAGCTCTTCGCGGTGAAGCGTGGCTGCGACTGGCTGGAGTTGACCAGAACGACAAGCTCATGGAGACTTATAGGACGCTTATTAGCAAAGTGAGTAAACATCAATCATATTAATAATAACATTAGTAATATTTGAATGGTGATTTTAGATATCCCTAAGTAGCGTAAGGAAGTTAGCTCCATTATTAGAAATAAGGCATCAATACATACAGTGAAAGAAAATATTGTGAGACTAATATAACATAGTAGATTAATGATTTAGACTCAGATTGGTTTTACTTGACTTTATTTTAATTACATTACGTACAGAGTACTTGTCGTGTATGCACACCAAGCTATGACAGATAGACAGCGCGCTCCGTGACATATGTTGATCTTATATAGGACAATATAGTAAGGGGGCCATACCTTACTAAAGTAGTTATGTTAATACGTGTAACAAGGTGGTGCTCAATATTTATTATCTACCTATCTCGCCCATAGACTATAACCCTTCTGTGGTACAGAATACAATCCATATCGAGGGCAAAACCTAAACGCGTTATTTATTTATGAAAACGCACATATAAAACATTGGCTAAACATATCTCTCATCTTCCCAGGACTGTCCATTCGAAGCGGTGATCCAACGCGATATAGCGCGTACGTTCCCCGCACACGACTTCTTCCGCGAGGCAGGCGGACTGGGACAGGACTCTCTGCTACGGATGGCGCGCGCATACGCCGTGTACGACCACGAGGTCGGATACTGCCAGGGACTCAGCTTCTTGGCTGCTACCTTGCTTTTACATGTGAGTATTTATATTATTGCTGTAAAAATATTATTACTTATGCTGTTTGATAAATAAAACAAGATTGGATTACAAACATCGAAATACGTGAGACTTAATAAAAGATTGCTAGGCCGTATCATCGCTTACCACCAGACGACAGGCGAAAGATGTCTAATTGGTTGAAAATGTAACATTCAGGTCGGGTCTCAAAGCTTTGAAGAGAATAAATAAATTATTTAGATTACTAAATACTTATAGAAAGAAATATGAAAAGATATTGTGGTTGTTGTCACTAAAAAGACCAATTTTTCTACGAATTATTACTGTGTGCTGAAAATATTAATGAAATGTCTTGTTTTTTTAGATGCCAGAAGAGCAAGCGTTCTGTCTACTAGTTCGACTCATGTATGGTTATGGTCTGCGTGAACTATACAAGGACGGGTTCGAAGCTCTCTACATGAGGCTACATCAACTCGACAGGTTAATGGAGGTAAATTTCTTGCTAACTATTAATAACATAATGATATTCTTTAATTTTTATTTACAATAGCATTCTTATAACTTAAAAGTAAGTTACAAAGTCTGTATTTCCTTAAAAACTACCTATACCTAGTACCTTATACGGAGCCGCGGAGAACCTAACGGGTTACCGGGGCTCCGGCTCGAAGTGCTGTAGTAGGAACGGGGTGGTTTTTAGTCAGTAAGAGTCTAACACTCCCTCCCGCCTCACCTAGGCGGGAGCAGTCATTCGATAATTTTTCCGCCTTAAAAAAAATACCTATACCTTAATCTTAAGCAATTAATTATAATCTCGTTGCCCAAGTTGATTGCCTCGTTGACTGGGCGACTACCGGGCAAGGGGTCTCGGATTTGATTGCAGGGTTTCTATACTACTGGGTTTTTTATAATTCTCAGTAGTTACTAGCATTGAGTCTGGAATTGTGCCCGGTATATGGCAATAGGCTCACCCCTTATTACATGGGAGTCATAACATAACGTGAAAAGTGGGTGTTACATTGTACAGTGGCGTTAATTGCCGTCATGTACACCTCTGCCTACCAAAACCTTTCCACCACCACCTTCGGGGGCAGAAAGGCAAAATCCACACCTAATATTATGTTATATGTTACATAACATAAACGTATTCAGCCCTCATACCGCATCAATACTTTAACAGCAAACTCTGTGGTCAGCCCTGTGTTATGTGTTACATCTTATATATATAAAAGAAAGTCGTGTTAGTTACACCACTTATAACTCAAGAACGGCAGAATAGATTTGGCTGAAAATTGATAGGGAGCTAGCTTAGAGCCAGGAGACCGACATAGGATACTTTTTAAACAACTTTTTTTTTTTTTACTTTTTACCGAAAATCACGAACGGGGACGGGAAAAAAAGGGATTATGCGTACGAAGTCGCGGGCAGAAGCTAGTTAATAATTATTTCACAGGCTGTGTCTAGTGCGGTTGTCATTGTATATTAGATTAACATAATATGCTTTGGGCTGGTAATAAAGAATTTTATTTATAATTTATTTATTTATTTAAATTCTAGGAGCAACTAACAGACTTGCGCGCTCACTTCCAAGAGCTGGGTGTAGAGCCACACATGTTTGCGTCACAGTGGTTCCTCACCGTGTTCACAGCACGTTTCCCTCTACCCTTGGTAAGTTTATTATTGTTATGCTAGTATTGGTATACTTTATTTTTTTTGAGATGATACGCTGTCCAGGGTGTTAGTAGTGTAAATTCTATAATATACTATCTCCTACGTAGTTTAATGGTCTCTGTATATTTGCCGTATTGACAGAAATTAGTAAAGAAAATATGTAAAGAGTGTCTCGAAATAAAGCCACATTGTCAAAAGTCAAAGCATTTATTTAAATTAAACCATAATTTTGTACTTTTGTGAACGTCAACAAATACAATAAATAATAGTCTGCCATTCAGTCAGTCAGTGAAGCTAGGTGCTCATTCCAAAATGTAGATTCTAATAGAGAGATGTCATGTCGCATTGTCGTACAAAAGATACTTAACCTCATATCATATTACTTCACTACATAGTATAAAACAAAGTCGCTATCCGCCGTCTGTCTGTCCCTATGTATGCTTAGATCTTTAAAACTACGCAACGGATTTTGATGCGGTTTTTTAATAGATAGCGTGATTTTGCACCCGCATATTGCACCCGTGCGAAGCCGGGGCGGGTCGCTAGTTAAGTATTAAAGAAATAATAATATGTACTTTATATTCGCAGGTGTATCACATCCTCGACGTGTTTCTACTGCAAGGCATCGACACCCTGTTCCAAGTGGCGCTGGCGCTACTGTCCCGCTCGCGCAAGGACCTGCTGCAGCACGACTTCGAAGGGGTACTCAAGTACTTTAGGTACGTTGCTATTCTAATATCATAATGTTATAGCCTAAAGATAATGAAAAGCCAATGGTGTTTAGAAAGAAGTTTGCATGGTACGATAATATTTAAATTCCTATGGAGCTTTGTATTCTTCATTTGATTCCTTTGGGTTTATTTTCAATAATCAGTCGAGTAATTAGATAATCAAAATCAAATCAAATCAAATGTCTTTATTTGCTGAACAGAGGTGTGTAGTACATAATTAGTGACTAAGGTGTTATTTATTTTTGTTACATATTGTATCTCCAGAGGCGTGCACAGAAATTTGAAGTAGGGTAGGCAGAAGGTATCACGTGATTAAAAAAATTTGGTCTAGGTACATTAATCTCGGAAAATAAAACTCCCGAAACATCATAATTTTGAGTAGGTAATTAGGTTTAGTAAGTATTTTATTAATTTGTATAAACAAATTAGGTACATAATTATTTTCAAACTATCCGTGTATAAAGTTGATCAACATAGATACCTAGGTATCTATATTATAAATCTACTAACTAGGTACCTACTTTGGAGCGGCGAAGTACAAATGGTTACGCGACCATCAAGCCAGTATAAACTGACCGTTAAATGCATTGAAAAATCGTACAAAACGAGATCAAGATGACTGGATTTTAAAAACAATAATGAAATTGGTACACCACCAGTGCTAACAAACTATACCTATAATCGCAAATCGTAGTTTATTAAAAGAAATAATAAAATTATTACCTTTTTAGAGTTACGCCTAGCCCGGACATACGACACACGCAAAATCGCCTTTGGAAATATTTTCGTTTCTTCTTCGAACGACAATAAGGACAACGCACTCATATTGAATTTATTGAACAACACCAGCACAGAGCTCACAGCTATAATTTTACATAATTTTCTATAAATTAACAGTTCATTTAAATTATAATTAATTACATTACAATTTATTCACTTGCACATAAAAACATAACCAAAACAAAATGGCCAAAAAAACGTAAACAATAAGTTGACCAAAATTAATATATCTATTTTCAATCAACAAACGCTACGATTTGTTGACTTCCTAAATTAGTCGGATAACGAAGAAGCAGTGCTTTTGCAGTTGTATAGAAATTTACCAACCTAACAAAAAAAATCCAACATCAGCCGAGAAAAACAAGCAAAATGTACCGGCTACGCATTAGTACATGCTTCCGCCACCATCACACAATAGCGAGGTGGCGGCGCCACTGGCGCAATGCTCCAATATCGAAGAAAGTAGAAAGTGGTTGTAGTACTTCAATATTTTTTCAATAGATGCGTTAGTTACCGGTTTTCCAAATTAAGTATCAATAAAATTACGAAATCTCTGTATGATATCAGTAAATATTCATGTCGTGTTTATGAGTGACACTATGTATTTGACTATGTAGGTTTACCATGATTTTGTAGGGTATGCAGTGCTTATTTGCATGTATGGTGTGCACGCCACTGTGTATCTCTTTGTTCTACCCGGTGGGCATGCAAATATGAAATTGATATTGTCATTATTTTTATTCTATGTTTTACAGAGTAACATTGCCAAAGAAATGTCGGGCGGAAGAATCGTCTCGCCAAATTGTGAAACTTGCGTGCAGTATTAAAGTTAAACGGTTGCCCAAATACCAACAGGAGTACGAGAAATTCATTAAAGGTTAGTATCATGTGAATTCTTATTTGACATAGTTGACGCCCGATACTAAAAGATACCCGATTATAAGTTATACTTAAACATCCTGCCATCTCAGTCATTTTACAAAGAATTTGTAGTGTTTGGACATTAATGTTAGGAAAAAAATTGTAGTTATAAAACTAAAATTATTTATTTTTGTTTTTAGAATCTGCGGAAAAAGAGAAAATAAACGTTGAACTCGAGAGATTAAAGGTCATCAACACGCAGTTACTACAGGAAAAAGAGTTATTAGAAGCGCAGTTGACGGAGGTAAGCACGTAAGAAATGTCTCTTAATAATTGATTACTTGCCAACTAGTCAAATTCAATACTTTTTTCGAACTGTCAAAAACGACAGATTTCTATGAATTTTGTACGAGATTGTTTATTGTGACGTCACGTTTTTCTAGCGTCAAACAGCATACTTATTTCTTAAAAGTTTGCTGGAACAATACTAGAATTAAGTTGGTCATAAAATCAATTAATGAAAGTGTGATTATTTTGATATATTTTATTGTATTGAACAATCGAAATAATTTATTTTTGATATAACTATATAACAAATTCAGATATAAAATATGAATTTGTCAAGAGTTAGTAAGGTTTTAATTAATGGTTTACGAATTTATAGGCCCGCACAACTTCAGAAGAAAGTCAGAAGGAAGCAGCGCATTTCTCAGCGGTAGCGCGGGATTACCGCGAGATATGCGCCAGACTCGACAAACAGTTACATACTATGCAGGTCAGTAAACAACTGCAAAATATCTCAACGTGAATACGATTTTGTACTTAATCTATAAACGAATTGATCCTATTTTCCTTTGCAGGACTACATTAAGGACTGTGTCAGTTGCAGCGTGAAACTTGCGCAAAAGGATAATAAGGAAGGTAATAATAATTTAAAACTTAATTTATTTCAGTAATCTTACTTGTCTTCTTTTTAACCTTATTCCACGCTAATTGGCCAGCTCCGAAATGGGTACTATTCCCGTGAGAATTTAGGAAATTTTTCTCTAGTGCTCCCTCACAATTCCCAAGCAACATACATGCTAAATTTCAGCTTCCTAGGTTCAGTAATTTCAGGTGTCTCACATACAAACGGAAGAGTTTTGATATGTATGCTAAAAGTAACATTTCTTACAGAAGAACAAAAAGGCGATGACAATGAAGGTTCAAGCGAGACAGAGGCTCGACTGAGGCAACGTGTCCGCGACCTTGAACTGGAACTAGCGCAAGTGAAACTCGCACATGTGCAGGCACAGTGCAGTAATCAAGTAAGTATAACTTTTCTTACGTGCGCTTAACCCAATCACTTTTACATTTGTCACACATTTACCATTAAATCACCATCCATCATTATCATCACCATCATCATCCACGTCGAACGACAGCTCACCACCCGCATCGGTTGGTTCCCCGCGACTCCGACGATGTCGGCGGTCCACTTAGCGGGAGGGCTGACCACGCTTCGTCTTCCCGTCCGTGGTCTACACATGTGGCCTGCCCATTGCCACTTCAGCCTGGTGAGCTATGTCGGTAACTCTAGTTCTTTGGCGGCTACATTTCGGATTTTGTCGCGCAAAGAAACCCCGAGCATAGCTCATCGCGCGCTGAGCGACTCTGAGTCTCTCTAGGAGGCTAGAAGTCAGGGTTACTTTTAAATGGCTTTTGGGGAAAATTGTATGTTAGATAATATGCGGACCTCCGGATATCCATTTGGTGACGGTCTAACATTACATTCCTTTTAAGAAAGTGTTACGAAAATTAAGCTAGTCATCCATATATCTTTGTCACCATTCATCTAGTTCATACGATATAACTTTCATGAGTAATGGAAATCTTCTTTAAACTGCTCTTTTTGTATTTTAGGAACTAAGCCACCAACTGACGGTCGCTCTGAACGAAGTGCAGTCAGCCGTCAACCAGAAGCAAACAGTCGCGCCCTGGCTAGTGCGCACACTCAGTAAGTCATCATACATCATTTTAAACTAATACTTACACACATGTTTTATTACACATACAGATCTTTATTTATTAGCAAATTTTGTATCTGCGCCCTCACAAGAGATCTCTTTTTGCGCTGTTTGCGCAAACTACCTTTTGTTACTTAATAGTTGCGCTACACATTGTTACATTTTCTCTTCAAATGCGCTTTAGAACTAAGACAAAATAGAGCCATCTAATCTAATTCGAAGCTTCTTACTTTATCATTATACTTTTTTATTTTCTACGTTCGTTTGTCATGTTTCTGTTGCACATTATTTACACACTGTCACATGAGTTTGCTTTATTGGGCTATTTCGTTGAAGAGATGTTAAAGAGGAATCGCTATTTTTTATATATTATCATAAATATTTTTACATGAACGTCTCTGAAATGAAATGTCCAAGGATATGTTAAATTGTTGTCTGTTTTGCTCCATTGTAGGTCATTAACCAGGCATATCAAGTTAGCAGAGTGGAGGTGATTGCGTTCTCTATAATATTAAATGTGCTTGTCCTCAATGCTTTTTGTTATATCTTGTAGTCATTGAAGAGCTAGACATTATAGATGTGATTATTATAATCAAAGTCAATTACAGTTAAAAGTTTCTAAGGCAATGATATATTTTTTAGAACTTTTTCTGTTGTGTCTATGGTTTTATATGGGTGCATGGGTATCTTCATTAGGCTATTTAACTTTTTAATATACTGTAAGGAATGAGCTCAGTAGAAATGGTTACTTCTGGTGTTTAACATTCTTTTATGCTCTATGTTTGTAGTTAAATTAACCTCCTGTTGCCGGAATACTGAAACGTTACTCAATTTTAAGTCGTGCTCAAATATCGTGCCATCTCTGTCATTTTACAAAGAATTTGTAGAGATAGAACTATACTTAAGCACGACTTAAAATTGAGTAGCGTTTCAGTATTCCGACATGTGTTTCTTATCTCTTATTATTCTATGGTTTGCCAGGATTGTCATTGCGCTATTTTCTTGTAGACAAAGTAGGAAGGTAAGCTAAAACATCACAGATTAAAGTCTTTTATTAAATGTATTACATTTCTTTTATAGATTCCATCATGGAAGCGGCGCAAACTCGACCATCGTTCCAGACTTATCTCCCGAACACTACAGAACAGCCCGCGACACCACTGCACAGGCAAGGCTCCTTCTCAACCGGACAGTCTCACAGCCACGGGAACCTCGACCGCCGCGTCTCAGAACCTTACAGCCCAGACGTCGTCCGGAGGAAGAAAGACCTTAACGCATCCAAACGGCACTCCCTACTCGTCGAGTCTAACCTCTCGAAAGAGGCCAAAGAAATCAACCGACGAAGCCATGACGTCACCATCGTCAAAAACCTCTCGATGGGTTGACACTAACGCTCACAAACTCCGGTTAGTACGACATTATCATTATACTATGTTTCGTATTATTTCGGTGTGAGAGGTTGTATTAAAGGAAACGTTTGTTGTATGACACGCTGAGCTACAGGTGTACAGTTCGCAGCAGGTTTATATAAGTAGCCCACATGCAACGATTTATACATCGCGCGGCGTGTGAATATGCACATAACAGTAACTAGTCATAATGTAATATAATCGAGCACGTTATTGTTTACCGATCGGATAGTATTCTAGATGTATTACCTACCAGTGTGTACTCTACAATGACACTATTCGCACTACCATTCCACTATATTAAATGTATTGTGTATGAATCTCTTAAAGACATTATCACCCATTTGACATGACTTGACATTTTGATATTTATAGTATGCCCCAATTATAGTATGATATTAATTGTATTATTGTTAAATTCTAATGATTTTTTGCGCTTTAATGCTCACGCTATATTGAGTGCCTTCCGGTTTAGGTTAAGTGGTATTTAGGCATCGTATTTATTATTGACATCTTTCAGTATTTCACTTATTATGTTACTCTTCATATTTTAATGCGACATATCAGAAGGAAAGCAATACAAGAATCGTCAGTAAATTATTGAATAGTTATCAGTTGACAAGAAAAAAGATTTAAATGGCTGATTTTAAGTACTGATACAAATAGTGCAAGAAAGTAATGATTTACAGAATTAAGCAAATACATTTGCCCAAGTAAATAGTAGTTCACATCTAAATACATTGGAGGCTCTTTCTAGGCCTAACTTTAAATTGTAATATAACAAAATCTTTTTAATTTTGTTTCCACAACTGACATTATTTAAATTAAATTATTTATTATGTTTTCGGCCTACTCACGTAACTGTTTGACGAGGAATTCTACTAGTTTCAAACCATGCTAAAGGCTCATATTCATGAGCAGCATTCTACCATCCGCGACGCGGCGGCTAGCGGCTTCAGCAGCAGCGCGACAGTAAGCCAAAAACATAATAATTAATTTAGTATAGTCTCACGAAAGTTATAATACATATAAATTGCACCGTTGTTTTACATATTATTTTTTGTTAAAACATATTACAATATTTATCTAATTCTATTGAAATATCATCACTAATTTTGAAGCAACTTATGGCATGCGCCGGAATCTCAAATCCATTTTAACCGACTTGAAAAAGGAGAAGCTTTATATGCTTTTCTTGTTTACACATGTTGAATGCTGTGATAAACATGTACGGTGTGGTTTTAAGAAGCATTTGAGGGACCTAATGAAGTGATTAGAGTGAATATTATTCAATTTCGGTTGTCATTTTATTGAATTCTTATGAAGATTTAATTTAATTTAAATATTAATAATAATGGATAATTATTTGTTTTAAATTATTATTTGATATCATAGACTATTTGACGTGTTAGAAATTAAAATAAAAGTGTAATATTTAACGATTACCTATAAGTGAAAGAAGATGGTGTATTTTACTGAAACATATAAAAACTATTATAAAATTCTGTGTAAGGTTTTCGCTTATAGGAAATTAACATGTACGCCTAAATTTATTTTTGAACTATATAATAAATGCCGGAATATTCTCCTATAATAATATTCTTCGTTAATCTTGATTTGTCAATATATTAGATGAAACTGATTGACTAATTTTCAACCTTGTATTTGGGACATAAGTATACAAATTCTGTATCACGATGACACGTAACTGCCATAGAGTAATTGTATAAATGTTGAGAAAAATTAATGCTTTTCGCTGTATATTGTAATCCAGTTGATATTATTTTCTGACGGCTGTTAGTAGACTAGCTAAATTATGCCTAGCGTCTGACTATTTGCAATCAATGTTAAAAAGGGAATTTGTGACTTTGAAATGTTTTTATTGTATTTATTTTCATTAAATTGAAGGCAGGCCTTCAAAGTATTAAACACATTCTTATTACATCATAGTCATATTGTTGTTTAAAGTTGTCTGTAAATAAATGTTTATTTGAAATGCGATAGTGTAATAAAACGGGATAATTACACTGCTTTATGATATGAATAAAATTTCGGACGAAGTGGATGTTAGGATTGTCGGAATTTTCATTCATGTCAAAATTGTTTCAATACATGCTCCCTGGCTATGATATGTCTATGTACTAACAAAAGTGGGGGAATATACTGAATTATCTCCTATACATTCCCCCTTATAATATGTTATTTTCCTAATCCGTACCTGTATCTTATGAAAAATGTATTATTTACTCATAATTTTAATGCTAGCTCTTAAGGCTTTTCAAAGATATTACCAACATAAATATCATTTGATTGACAATAATGTTTTGATGTCACTTATATGTATTTTTGTTGATATTTTGCTGTATTTGTATGTAAAGTGTTGTTGCTTGTGATCTAAACTTATGATTGATATACAAGTTTTTGTGTTTCTTTGACGTTGCATTTTGTGAATAGGGTGTTTTGAAATGTAAATATGAATATTTGTTTGTTAATTTGTCTGATCTATGGACGATTTGAAGGATCAAAACTCTCTAACAAATTCTCTGTTTAGAATAGTTAAAGTGTGACCTATTTGTGCATACTATTTTTGGCAATTTCTGGCTGGTAAGTACATGGCCTGGTACATGAAGGTTAATTTCGAGGTTTTTAGTGAACATGTGTTAGTAGTCTGATGTCCAAATACTGAAACACCACTCAATCTGAAGTCGGGTTTAAGTATAGTCTCTACAAATTCCTTGTAAAATGACATGTTGAACCTCCATGCCATAATACCGTTCCAACATTAAATTATATATCATAAAGTTGCCTCATTCACGTCTTATTGTACAGAATTACTTTGATCTCTATTTTAATTATTATTATTATAAAATTAATCGTATAATATTCAATTAATATATATTTGATTGCTTATTATTGAAGAAGACTTGTTTATAGACTTGACACGGCTTTGTTACAACACCTATGAAGAATTTTATCTATTACTACATTTACTTAGTCAAACTTTTTTGTGATAATTTAACTCGAGTCGACGACAAGCTTATAAAAATAGGTAAAAATATTAAAAAATAACCGTTTGTTGTCGGCTTCTATCGCCATAACTAATCTGTACGTATAAACAGCTGCTTAGCATTATTGTAGGTGATTATGTTCTAATAGTGATGTAGTAACTAACAGCTTTATAAATATCGCCAATATCATTAGATAGATGCAAAGTTTAGAGTGAATTGTAATCGCTGAGAAATGTTGTTTTAGTCTGTCATTTATGGAAATAAACATTTTACAAAGATACGCTGTTTTATTTAGTTGTTACCTATTGATTTTTTTATTACTTCCTTTCTGTTTTCTAACACATGTTTAAGCTCTCAGCACAAGTTCAGCGCCATCTATCCACAACTTTGTCGGCTCTGATGTTTTGATGTTTAATGGATAGTTTTGCATTGTGGCTTGTACACTACCTTTATTTGGCTAAGAAACAAAATCAGCTGCTATATTTTCTATGAGAAGTCAATCTTCTTTAGAAAACTGTATTTATGAGTAGTTACGTTTTTAATAATAATGGAGAAATGTTGAATGTTACACCAGCGAATCATTACGGATTGATGAATATCCAGTAAAATCAATTGTTTCTGTTGAAGTTGCCATATCTGCATATGTTTTTCGACAGGTATTACATACTTTGTCCTTCATTTCTTTGTAATTTTTAATATAAATAGGTGAATTGTCTATTTGTGTTTTTATTTCAGCATCACATACTTGTTTATAAATATATCTATTACATGTCAATGTATTTCCTGCATTACTGAATTTTGAAATTGTATTACTGGGTTTTTTTTTAATCTGAGTAGTAGCAAGGAGTCTGGAAATGTACCCGGTATAAGGCAATAGGCTCACCCCCTCTTATGCCGTAATCTGCACCTCTGCCTATCCCTTCGGGGATAAAAACGCGTGATGTTATGTTATGAAATACAAGATTTAAACAAAGTTATGTTACTGTTATCCATTTCTCGCGTTGTTCTATTTTCCAAGTAGCTGTTGGGAATCGATAAAACGTACATTTACTGTTTCTGCCAGAATTCTTGCAATAATTTACAATACAACTGCTGTGACCCATTTTTGTCTGCGTACTTTGATATATTATTATGGCACATAACAGCGCCAAAATTGTTTTTACTTTAGGCCACATCAGCGTTGCGATCGTTGACATTACCCCATCTAACAGCCAATAGTATAACTGTTGAATAGAGGCTTTATTTACTGCTTCAGAGAAAAACAAGCGTAGTGTTTTTGGGTTTTGTTGAACTTGAAGCATAATAGTGACATCTTTTGACGGATAGCAAATTTAAGTTTACGTTACCATAATATAGATGGCAATTCATGTCCTGTGAAACGAGTTCCTTAAATGCCACCTAGTGTTGAGTAGATAAAATATATTTTTAGTATTCTGACAGTAGATGTCGCAATTTTTACTGTATTTGAAACAAGACTAGCTTTTATCTCTAATTTTCAGGAGATTTTGAGTTCCAGGCCAGGCCGACAGTTTCAATCAAACCAGTCGTACTTCGGAAAGTTTATTACACACTTCGAGAATTCTTTTCAAGCGGGATTGTCAAAGTTAAAATGTTTTTTTAAAGGGCTCACTTCTGTCAAAGTTAGTCTCACGCTATCTTACTATCAGCAAAATATGGTTGGTGTCATGAAAATTTCATATAATTATAGCAAGTAATCAATTTATTTTCAATACGAATATCCAGCAAAGAACAACCGGAATACTTTTAAAAATACACTATTAGTAAGTCAGAAGTGTGAGTATCGTAAACCGGGTTCGCACGTCGTCGTTCGTCGGGGCAGCCAGCTTGTCTGACGCAAAACGCATGATAATAAACACACTATTATTTTCAGCCAACTCTCCAATCGAGACACTTTTGATTAACCGCTAAAAGCTGGATATTTTTAGAAGAGTTCGGCTTTGAGTGTTTGTTTGGACGCTCAATGTAATAAAGTTTCATATTTTTTATTGACGATGAAAACGTTTTTATTATATCTAAGCTTAGATCTGAGATGTGAGAATTGTTATCAAATAAGTACTACCTAATATGAATAAATACTTACTGTGTCATACGTACAAAATTTTGATACCTATATTGATTTAAAGTGCTATAATATCTAATTCAAAGGTAGGTAAACTGTACCCATTATACCACGATTTAAACCAGAACCTCAGGTAGGTAGGTACTATAAAAAAGATGTATTTAAGTCCTTCACTAAAGCAATAGAGAACAACTTTAATTAGGACAAAACATAAAATAATTGCAAAACTAAACGACAACATACTAACCTCACCGATGTTCCACGAGATAACGAAATAGATACTTAGTTAGCTGATGGCCTATAAAAACCATTGTAATAATCGAGTAGACACAATAAAAACACCAAAAATACATACAGACGTGTATAATTAAAATAATAATACGCAAAGCCTTTAATTTTTCCAAGTGTTTGACCTTTATTTACGTGGGAATCGAGCATAGAAGTGTGTTTTTGTTTGTTTAAGTAAAACTAAGGGCAGGTGTGCCAGTGGCTGAGCAGATGCATTCCGTTTGCCTTGGTCGTGTGAACGGAAATCGTTCCGGGTGGCATACTGCACTCGTGTAAAGAATTTACTAGGGTGTTGCTATGTTACTCGACGAGAACGGAGAACTTATTTATAGACCTCCTACTGATTTTAAAACACTTGAAATAATAGAAAAAAAAACAATTATAGACCACAGACAATTTTTTTTTAAGGGTGGAAATCGTCGAATGGCTGCTCCCGCCTGGGTGAGGCGGGAGGGAGTGTCAGACTCTTATTGACTAAAAACCACCCCGTTCCTTCTCCTGCACGTCAAACTGGAGCCCCGGTAACCCGTTAGGTTCTCCGCGACTCCGAATCGGCATCGGCCCTGTAGGGCCCCATCTGTGGTGGTTTGATGGCTCTTTGAGGCGCGCGCTGACCACAGACTATATATAATATATAGACAATATACACGTACGAATACAATTTTGCTTTGTCAGCAGAAAAACATAATGTTTTCTTGATCCCAAGAAAAACATAGACAACCAAATCTTTAAACATAATGTTTTAGGAATTTTGCCATTCAGTTTTATTTATACAGAACAAGCTGAAAACGATAATTTGCATGCTACAAGAACATTAGCAGCAACAGTTTCGTCTGCTGCCTGTCTGTCCGAGCTTATTCTTCGGAATAGGCGATCTGATTGCATTGAACTATTAGCAGACGGTAGACGATCATGTAAGACGCATTCTAAATTGACTAAACTATAGGTACATGAACTGTTAATTTTGTCTTATTAGACACGAACCTACTTACATTTAGATAAGTACGTGGATATATTATAATCATAAAAAAGACAACCATAAAATAACTAGGTATGTCCTAAATCAAATTAAGTAGGTATGTCAACGTACCTACTTTCCTTCCGCAATCTGCAATCATCTATCTACCTATTATCATCTTACTGTGTCATAATCATAAGATGTTATATATTATTTGCTTCAATTCGACTTTTAAAGTGCACTTTCAGTAATGTGTACTAGTCTATGACGCAAACGCTAACAAAAGCAAAAGCGCGCGCTTTTTTATTCGTTGACAAAAAGAACGTTCGCATTTTTCATAACCGCGCTCATTGAATTTTCCGGCTAGTGATGCCATATCACTTATTTATTAAATTCTTAATATGTTTATCGCTTGCGATACAGGATTGTCCTAGTACTGCCATCTTTGTGAGATCAATTTCACTGAATTGTAAATTATGTTTTTATTTATCTATTATTTTATTATTTCTGTTAATATTTTTCGCATCTAAACATTATTTATTCCATATTAGGTTTCTTTTATATATTTTTGTTTAGTTTTTTTTTTTTATTATTTTGAAATAAGTAGAATTAAGTCGTCGTCGCATTGAGTTGTCTTTGTGGTAGATTGTGGTTGACAATGAGAGCACATGACCTTCACTTCTTAAAAATCACTAGGTAAGGTCATTACCTTACTACTACTAACTACCTTACCATAGTATAAAGAACACAGTAGGTTATCTAAGGCCGCCCGCCGAGTTATTAGCCTACTCTTGCGTTATCCCCAGGTTTCACTTTTACTTTTAGTTAATATTTTCGAACAAGCAGCACTTGATCTAAATTTATGAAATGAAAAGCATATTATGATTGAATATTTTATCAATATATAAATTTAGTAAAAATTAAAAGCTTATAAAAAGATTATTAACTTCTTAAAATAAACTTTAGCTCTAACATAGTATTCAGAAAGTAAATTTGGGAATACATTTATATGAAAAATGCGACTCGGCTACGCTCTTAACAAATCAGATAAACTGTGAAATAAACAATAAATACCACATTTTCTTATAATATTAAGTATAGTAGGTAATTACATTCTGGTTGAGTAGAAACTATGAAGAATGATAGAGTAAGAATAATAAGTAGTATCTCATCATCAAGTACCTACAAATTATATTATGCTAGAAAAAGTGACTAGCTTACCTTTCCTGTTCAATAGTACCTAATCTGAACAGACAGTTCGTCGATTAATTATAAGACACCCAAACACACAGCAATACGTTCTTCTACGATTATCAGACATTTTTTATTTCATTGAACAGTGCTGAAAAGCCGTGAAGCGCGCGCAAACCTCGTACAGTGTCAGCCCTGCCTGGCGCACTGAGAAACGGGTCGAGATTTTGTTAAAGTGTGCGTGCGTCGACGCATAGATACTATGGCGCACACATATAAGCCGCGCGCGGAGCATTTGTATGAAGATAACCTACTTTGTTCTTTATACTATGACCTTACTACTAACTACGAACATGTAATATGTATTATGTGTTAAAAAATAAGAAATACACTACACTACACAGCTACATAAGATTTTGCGAATCAAAAGAGAGAAATAATTATCTATTATTCAGTTGTAAGTTGAGCAAGCATTTCTAATAAAATTAATAATGTGGCACCTAATAATTACATTACGCAATCGCTACTGATTTATAGAATTTTTTTTTTATTTAATAAATGAATCAAAGTGCTGTTAGTTTTTATGATGCAATAGAGAACTAATTTATTGGAATAAGTAGGTATCTATTATGGATTCACGTGCAATATGAGTCTATGAGAGCGGCATGCAGCAAATCATCTTCGATCTTTGAAATTAAGTAGAAACTTATTGAAACAGATTACACAAGCATACAGGATTTAAAAAAAACATCTATGGTAGGACATTGCACAGATAAATAAATCTCAAGAATATTGACTTGTTGGGGACGAGCTAAAAATATTTTACTTGACTTATTTTTTATTATCTAGCAAAAACTATTATGTATTTGAAAATTTTAAACACCGTCTTTGTACGAGCCATAATGCTCATACAGCAATTTTATATTGAATGCAAACGTATATAATGCATCGAACTAATAACTTTAATTAATCGTACACAAGTCGTAACAAGGTCGCTATCACGTGCTAATGTGTAGCAATCGGGACTAACATAGAATACGTAATAATACGTAAAGTGCGATTCAGATAACTAAACGTAGCCTTTAATTGGTAGTCAGAAAATAAACAAGTAAACCTAAAGGAACTTCGGAGTCTGAATTATTGCCTACATCCTACAACTACAATCGGAGTTGTCGTCAACGACGAGAAAACCCCAACATCTTTTTGGTCCTTCGAGCCGTCGAGATCAACGACATCATCAATAGAAATCGTCGTGTCTCCTCAAGTTTGGTGCTTAGCTTAGCTTATCCCAGTTACGTAAGCAAATCGGTGCTTCTGGCCTCCCACCAGCGGGTCTCACCAGAAGCATTGAGACGTTGCACATTACGTAAAGGAGGGAGAGTTATACTGAGTACCAGCCTGAAACGTACCAGCAGGGATAACGTCTACTGCTACAGAAAATCAGTGAACAAGAAGTAATCCGCAGAATAACGTCTGCGGAAATTACAACAACACTAGCGGACATAACGTGTACTGCTACGCCATCCAAATCATTGAAACAACTAAGAAGTGCATGCTTATAATAAGTATAATAAGCACCTCTAACAATGTCGAAAGAAGACTACCAAGAGTTTGTTGCCCTCATATCCAGGCAGCAAACAAGCTACGAAAAAATCAAAACTCTGCAAACTAACTATAAAAAGGATTCTGTGAGTAGAAAGTCCATAGATTACCTCAACAAGCGAATAGAAGCTCTGCAAGCCCTTTGGGACGAGTTTCGTTCCAACCACGAAATACTAAAGAAGTACGAGTCCATCAACAGAGACCATGATTACTTCAAACAAAACATCTTTGGAATAACGAAAAGCATGTTCAACGAAACCATACAATCTATGAATCAGCTGCGAAAAACATTGAACACCGAACCAGAATTTTCGAGTACGTCAAACCCGAAAACTCCAGAAATAGAAGTGACAACACATTTTGACACTTCTGGATTACACGAACATATTAAAAACGATGTGCCTGACAAGCATCTAACAACACTGTTACGTAACCAAATGTGTAACTTCAATGCTTTAGAGCGAGCGGTTTCCAAAACCAACTTGGATAACTTAAAAGAGAAGTGGCAACTACAAGATCATCTTAACATACTCCAGTCGAAGTGGGAAGCGATAGATAAAATCCACTGGGAAATAAGTTATCTCCTGCAAGGGAACGACCAAGATTATGAAGATAAGTACGACCACTGGGAAGGAATCTACGATCTCCTAAAGGAAGACTTAAACAAAAAAATATTTGAAACATCTCACTATGAAAAAACAACACCACGTATGGAATTGCCGGAGTTTAATGGAAACTTCAATAACTGGATCTCTTTTAGAGACTTATTCATTGAGATGATTCACAATAATCCAACGCTAAACAAAACGCAGAAAATGAAGTTCCTTAAATCTAAATTAAGAGGTGAAGCAGAAAAGTTGATCAAACATCTCCCTGTGAGCGCCGAGAATTACGATTCGTGCTTGGATATCATCAAGCATCGATATGATAATAAACGGCTACTTTTTATATCATATATTGAACCTTTCTCAACCAATCATCAATTGATCAACCAAACTCAAATAACATAAAGAAGCTATATGACACCACTAAAGAATGTCTAAATGGTTTAGAAAACATTAAGGTCGATATTCCTGTATGGGGTCCACTTCTAGTATATTTATTGTCTTCAAAACTGGATGACGTCACACATAGTGACTACTTAAAAGCCATGAAGCATCCAAGGGAACTTCCAGATTTAGAAGAATTTATGGAATTTCTGGAATCGCAATTCATGACGCTAGAAACATCTCGGACAAAAAAGAGCAGCGGAAAAAATAATTATTCAACTAATAATAACCAGTATAAAAGTTATAACAATAATAAGTCAATGAACTTTAAAGACTCGGAAAAACGGTCAAAGACATACCACACGACGATGTGGAAATGTCCACTTTGCAAAAACAATCATGCACTGAGGCAATGCCCTACATTCCTGAACATGGATGTCGCAACGCGAAATAAAACAACAAAAAATTTGAACATATGCAAAAATTGCTTGTTCAGTCACGGCGGAAACAAATGCAACTCAACGAAAACATGCCGCACGTGTAATATGAAACATAACACACTTCTTCATGATGATAATCTGAGAGGTAGACAATCAAAGCCACCAGCATCTATAGCAGGTGAGCAAACAACTTATCACATTAACGGTGATCAAGAGATACTCCTAACGACTCTCCAATTGAAAGTCAAGAATAAAGAAGGAGATTACGTCATCCTTCGGGCATTACTCGATCAAGGTTCCCAAGTCTCCTTGATAACCGAAAATGCAGCACAACGTCTAAACTTACCCCGAAGCAAAATGAACGCATCTGTTTCTGGTATTGGCACAACACGAGGAACGAGTAAAGGAATGATTAAACTAGAATGTAAATCGATACACTCACAGTACACATTCCAAACCGACGCATTAGTTATGAGTAAACTAATCAACAATCTACCTAACTCAAATATCGACACAAAGAACTGGACACACCTTCATAATATTAAGTTGGCTGATCCAGACTTCAACGTTTCAGGACCCATTGATTTATTATTGGGAGCAGATATTTACTCCAATATAATCATCGATGGAGTACTCAAACAAAATAACTACTCGCCAGTAGCGCAACAAACCAAGTTAGGATGGATCCTATGCGGTGCTACTAAGCAATTTAACTGTCTAGTAACTACAACGGAGTTAGACGAAATGACGAGATTCTGGGAATCAGAAGATATTCCCTCGGAACTCGACTCGATATCTAACGACGAACACTGTGAGAAATATTTCACTGAAACAACGCAGCGGCTTAGCAACGGGCGATATGTCGTGAAAATGCCAATGAGCGATAACTATAGAGAAAAGCTTGGCAGCTCTAAACCTCAAGCCATAGCACAATTTCTCCAGTTAGAAAAGAAGATGGTCAGACAAGAACATTTTGCAAAACTATACAAACAATTCATAAGTGACTACATTGAATTAGATCACATGAAACCGGCACTAGAGTCCAATCATCAAATACAAGCCTACCTACCACACCATGGTGTCATAAGAGAGTGTTCAACAACAACGAAACTACGAGCTGTTTTTAACGCTTCAATGAAAACAGACTCGGGCTTCAGCTTAAATGATTTGATGGAGAAGGGGCCTAATCTACAAAAGGATATCCTATCTCTGATCATTAAATGGCGGAGCTATAAATATGTATTAACGGCAGACATCGAAAAGATGTACCGCCAAATCCTAGTGCACCCAGAACAACAAAGTCTGCAAAAAATTATCTGGAGAGACTCTATAAACGAACCTCTTAGAGAAATGCAGCTGTGCACATTAACCTATGGTACTAAAGCAGCACCATTCATTGCGATGCGGACTCTTCAACAACTAGCTATTGATGAAGGCGACAATTTTCCATTGGCTAAAATTGCATTGCAACACGATTTTTATATGGATGATGCAATCACAGGTCACCATACCATAGAAACAACAAAGCTCCTACAAAAAGAGCTTAGCGAACTATTAAAAAAAGGGGGTTTCGTTTTAAGGAAATGGGCCACAAATGAACCATCTATTCTCAAAAACCTAAACCGGGAAGAAAAAAGTAACAATAACGATTTTAATTTTAAACAACAAGAGTTTAGCAAAACATTAGGACTCGCATGGAATGACGCATCTGACACATTTCATTTTACGAGTGAAACACAGCAGGTCAACAGCAAAGACATTGCACCATACACGAAACGAAGGTTGTTGTCTGAGATCAGCAAAATTTACGATCCGCTCGGTTGGATAGCTCCAATGACAATCCAAGCAAACTACTTTTTCAAAAACTATGGAGCGATTCCTGTAAAAACATTGGTTGGGATGAAAAGGTACCGGACACCATAGAAAAAGAATGGAAAAGGATTAAAATCGAATTACCGAACTTAAATGATATCAGTATACCAAGATGGATACAAAATGAACACAATGGTAATATCGAATTGCATGCTTTCTGTGATGCAAGCGAAAAAGCCTACGCATGTGTAATATACAGCCGAACAACGTCATCCAACGGAATACGTAAAGCTACTCTACTCGCAGCTAAGACGAAAGTAGCTCCAATAAAAAAGAAAACTACGATTCCGAGGTTGGAATTATGCGCCGCAGTTTTACTAGCAAAACTATTAGATAGGATAACAAAAATCCTTGCCGAATACAACGTGAAAGTATTTTGCTGGACCGACTCTAAAGTGGTCTTAGCATGGCTACAAGGAAACCAAACGAAGTACGAAAAGTATATCACTAACAGAACAACAATAATAAGAAACATAGTGCCAGCGAATAATTGGGGTTACGTGAATACAAACGAAAACCCTGCTGATTGTGCAACTAGAGGTCTTTTGCCATCAAAGCTAATAACTTTTCGCTGTGGTGGGAAGGCCCTAAATGGCTCACGGAACAAGAAAAACAAACTATTGTCTCAGAAGAAACCTACACGACAAATGAAGGATCTTTAACAAATTGCTACACAATTAATAAGGCGGAACCCGCACCGAAAAAAAATGTATTAATTGATTCATTACTCGAACGACATAGCAACATAGATCGTATTTCAAGAATACTCGCTTGGTCGAAGCGTTTTGCTGAGGCGTCGAGAAAACAAAGGTCAAGTGAGTGCTCTGAACTCACATTGAAGGAAATAAACAGGGCACTGTGTACAATTATTAAATCAGTACAAATATATTATTTTGAAAATGAAATATTATCGCTCGACAAAGGTGGAAAACTTCCTACTAAGAGCAACATTTTAAAATTGAACCCATTCCTGGATTCGAATGGCGTTCTACGTGTTGGAGGACGTCTTAAGCACTCAAACTTGCCGGAAGAATCAAAACATCCCATCCTAATCCCTGGAGAAGGAAGACTGACACAGCTAATTATTGAAAAGGCACATCAACAAACATTACACGGGGGAGCAAGACTAACGCTAGCTTACACTAGAAATAATTACTGGATTATCAGCGGCAATCGAACTGTTAAGAAGGCTCTGCGACAATGCATTCGATGTCGTCGGTATGCAACTTCCAGAACAGAACAACTGATGGGGAACCTTCCTAAAGAGAGAATCACCCCGTCGAGACCATTTTCACACACCGGAATTGACTTTACTGGTCATGTCGATGTAAAGATAAACAAAGGTCGCGGAATAAAAACCTGCAAAGGTTATATTGCCATATTTATATGTATGTGCACAAAAGCTGTACATATTGAACTTGTTTCGGATCTTTCTACCCAAACTTTCATTGCTGCATTGAAAAGGATGTGTGCCAGAAGGGCACACCAAATCATATTTATTCCGATAATGGCACCAACTTCGTAGGAGCAGCAAAAATCCTAAAGGAGGAATTCCAGCTATTTAAAACAATGCTGTCCCCAGAATTCTTTAAGGAGATAAACAACCTCCAAATCGAGTGGCACTTTAACGCTCCATCCTGGCCATCGGCAGGAGGCTTATGGGAAGCCGCTGTACGTTCCATGAAGGCTCACCTGAAACGAGTAATTGGGCAACAGAAGCTAACCTACGAAGAATTTTCAACTCTACTTTCACAAATAGAAGCGTGCATGAATAGTAGACCGTTGAGTCCGTTATCTGAGGATGTGGAAGATCTGGACTATCTTACTCCAGGTCACTTTCTAACGGGAAGTCCAACCCTCACACTACCGCTCAACGATCCGGAAGATACGAAAGTTGACATTAGAAACCACTGGAAGCTTATTGAACTCATGCGCCGACATTACTGGGATCGCTGGTCAAAGGAATACCTTCATACTTTACAAAACCGAAACAAATGGCAACTAACTAGAGAAAACATAAACAAAGGGCAGTTAGTTCTCCTCAAGGAGAGTAACCTACCGCCAGGCAAATGGGCTATGGGCCGCGTAATTGAATTGCACCCTGGAAGCGACAACTTAGTTCGAGTTGTCTCGCTTAAAACACAGTCTGGAATATGGAAAAGACCCATTACTAAACTAGTCCCATTACCTGTAACCGAAGCATGCGAAAATACTGCATCAAACAAGGTGACTTCAGAACCAGAGAAATGCGGTAGCAACAAACGAAACCGCGTAAAAGGAAGCCGTCGCTCAAAAAGGGTGCAAACTATGTATTATTAGTTTTGCTAATGGCATTGACAACGATAACATGTGGGCTAGCAACACCAATGCAACATTTTAAAATAACGCAACTAGCGAAGACCAACCAGTTTACTTGACCCCGTCGGAAATATCCAGCTTATACATGATGAATGGAAACTTCTGGTGTACTTTAATTTGACAACATTTTGGCAAAGTACAATAAGGGTTGAAAAATATGTTAATCGTTTAGCTGAACTATGTGACTCGATGCCCAACGAGTCATGTCACTCTACTATACATCAGCTGAAATTCGAAATGAATCAAATTAACGAATACAACACACTGTTGCGGTCCCAACATCAACAAAGAAGGCGTCGCGGCTACGTCAACGGAGTAGGAAATGTCGCACGAGCCCTATTGGTGTCTTAGATAGCGATTTTGCCGAGAAATACGCTCAGGATATACAAAAAATTAAAACAAATGAACAATATTTACTGGAACTGATAAGAAATCAAACACTGATAATTGAATCAGAAAACAACATTATAAAGAAAAATGAAGACTTTGTCAAAACACAACTGGAAAGAATCCAGCATTTTATGAACGAAACTAAATATAACACTGCGTTACTTGAATAGATAAATGAAAACAATGAATGACGTGAATGCTGAAGCATTAACTGCAAGCTTACTACTTTCAGTATTAAGAAGAAACCAACAGATGCTATTAGACGCACTGACAGATATCTACAGAGGTCATCTCGATATGAACCTATTTACACCTGAACAGTTGTCAGAGCAATTAAACAACATTGCGGGCATCATATCTAAAAGATTGACGTTACCAATCAAAAACAGAGACGGAGCCAACATCAAAAACATTTATAAAATTATTTACGTTAAAGCCCGCCTCACTGAACAGTACTTACTTTTCGAATTACATATGCCGCTACTTAGCGATGATGAGTACGCGTTATATCGCAGTATACCTATTCCTAGACCACAGAAGTCTAACCAATGTAAACAGCTGACACTTAGAACAGAGTATATTGGAGTGAACTTCGCCAAGAATACGTATATACATATGGAAGACATTATCTTCAGCAATGTACAACTATGGAGGCGGACAACCACATATGCCACGCCCATACAACTATCAGTAATCTCCATGGAGCTACAGCATCTTGCGAAGCAAAAATCCTGAGTCAAAATGTAAACAACATAACTTGCGATTGGATGAAACAACAATGTTTCGACCAATGGATAAAATTACAAAGACCAAACATATGGTTGTATAATTGTGTCAACGAATGTCGAACTCGCATCGTATGCGAGAATCAAATTACAACAGCTACTATAACAATGACCGGGCTCCTTGCCCTAGGTCAGAATTGTGTATTACAACATAAAGACACTACTATATACTCACATAATGTTTTAAGCAGCAAAGCTAATATTAAAATGACCTTAGATGTACCAACTATCGAATCGCCAAATGATCTTTGGAATTCCATCAAAGACTCAAGGATCGTACTCCCAAAACTGGACTTATCTGAGGAAACACAGGCTGCTGGACGCCCAAATCACCTCACAAAGAAAGCGGGAGAGCCTTCCAAGTGAATTGAGCATTCACGACATCGGCAACTACACTATAAGCACGTTGCTGGTGGGAGGAATCATCGTTGCCGTCATAGCATGGCAAATAAGAAGATACATCCCAGCGTGTAGGAAAAGTAATCCTACCACAACGAAAGCAACTCGAGAGGAGCAAGAAAATATAGAACTGGAGGAGATTGCTGACTACGCGGAAATAGCAGGCGGAGCGCAACAACATCGTAGGCAGACGCCAGCCGCAGTGGGAATCTTTCATCTTTAATTTATTATTTGTTAAACATTAATTTTGCTTTTCTTTTGTATAATATTGATTACTTTATTCTTTTGTACTTTAACTCTTTTTAACTTTAATACCTTTTATGTAACTAGTTAAACACGTTTGGTAATCTGAGCACTTACGTCTAAACCTTTCCCTCGGGAGCATGTACGAGCCATAATGCTCATACAGCAATTTTATATTGAATGCAAACGTATATAATGCATCGAACTAATAACTTTAATTAATCGTACACAAGTCGTAACAAGGTCGCTATCACGTGCTAATGTGTAGCAATCGGAACTAACATAGAATACGTAATAATACGTAAAGTGCGATTCAGATAACTAAACGTAGCCTAATTGGTAGTCAGAAAATAAACAAGTAAACCTAAAGGAACTTCGGAGTCTGAATTATTGCCTACAACCTACAACTACAATCGGAGTTGTCGTCAACGACGAGAAAACCCCAACAGTCTTATTGTTTAATCTCGGTTTATTGAATGAATAAATCCAATATTAATGTTTATTGAGCATTAATTTGATGAATAAAATACTAGTTTGTTAACGCGGCCATCGTATGACCCTAAGGCAATTTATACACAGTTTTATAAGAAAAATAAATGAAGCAACTTAACAATAATAAAAAGAAAGGCACAAACAAGTTGAAAGTTCAACCAATGATAAACCTGCATTCTCCTTGGCATACAAATTGAAAACGAACAAAAGCAGATTACATTATTATTAAGTACATAATTATATTACGTACTATCAGTAGCTTAACAATTTATTGACAAATACAAAATTCAGAGTTTAAATAAGATTCCAGAGAACTAAGACGTCATATTCAATGAAAATTGATGAAAATGCCATAAACTAACAACTGTTGTTATTTTTTTTATTTGACATTCTCAAATAAATAATAATAGACACAAAAATATTACTACTAAAACGGTTGAACTGGAGCATTAAAAATACTGTCTGGTATTGTCTTAAAAAATAAATTTGAAACCATTTACCGTGAAAAAATAAACAATAAAAAAGAAAACAATAATGGCATCTTACGGTTTTCGACCGCAAGCGACCAGTTAGTTAAAGTTTTTTAAAGTTATAAAAAATAAGGTTTTATTGACAAATATAAATAATATGTTTTAATTCAAGTTAAAGTTGCTATAATATTTTTGTAGATAACGGCAATAACAGTAGCTACTAAGCGATGCGTTTCCAAACAGCTGAAGAGAATCGAACTGAGGGAGGAGGGCCGAACATTAACGAACATAGTAGATATCGGCCCGATGCTGTTCGTGAAAGAGAAGAGAATCGTTTCAGTTCACGCACACATGCACCGAGTCTGCTGCTTGCATGTGTGTCGGCCCTATCGGTACATATACAAGGGATATTGGAGTATTGATCGGTTCGGTACACTACCTGCCGTTTATGCTGCCCTGGTACTTTCCGATCGGGCGGCCATTATTGGCGATTGGTAATACTTCCAATAACTTCGATCTCACATGTGGGTATCACGTGGGTAGCGTTTGTAAACATACGTGATACCGGCGGCGGTGTTTTGAAAAAATAAAAGTTGTTTAATTCATGGGTAACAAAACGTGGGCTTCTTAAACACAGTGCTCAGTTGCATGGTTGACGTGACTGCGTTTCTTTATCAGGCTTGTCTTCGCCTCGCTTGCTATGTAAAGCAAATTAGCAACCTCACATAATAATACACTTAGATGGACCTTCTGGAACTGAGTGGCCAGTTTATATTGACACCTCGTAGCGGCGTAGCTTGTTGCTACGAAGGCCAGAACTCGGTGCGATTTCTTTAGTTCGGAGTTTGACCACGTGGCAGGTTATGTTGGTTGTTAGAATAATTTCTCCAGTCGTTCGCACGAGTGAAACCGTTGTCACTCGTTGTATAATTGTGGGGAACTCTCACGTTCGCGTATTAACACCTGTTAGTGAAATGAAGACTTCATTTATTTGTGAACCAGTGAGAACCTTTTGAGTGATGGGATCAGTTTAATTTGATCATTTGAGGATTGTCGTGGTATGTCAAGACAATGGGTGATTTTAGATTATTACAACTGGACATCGTTTTTATTTCTTTTTCGTATTACGGAAACTGAATCAACATGTTATTATTTTCCTTCTATTCCACAGCGACACAGCGAGCACTGGACACAATTTAGTAGTGAAAAGATTTCTCTTAACCTGTTGAAAATCATCCAATAAATTTGTTCATACAAAAGTACTCTCTAAACATTGGATATAAGGTCTATAATGTAGTTAGTGGAGAGCGGTCACGGGGATATATAGGGAAGACAATACATATGAAGTCAATCCCTACAAATCTATTGTAACTAACTCTTCTATTTACTAGTGGACATACCTACACACATAAGTATCTACAGTTTGAAGATTAACAAAGACTAAGAGTAAGGGCGTCAAAGCAAATCGTTTTGATCTCGCTTATTAAGTCTGTTTATAGCCAGACATACAGACAGACAGTCATTGCTTTATTTGCGATGTGTTTCCTAAATCCGTTCGTCTGGTCGATGTCGGCGGCGACGAGGTTAACGCTTGCTAAATGTCTTTTAAGATTAACAATGTTTAATAAACCCAATATAATGAAGAAGAGAGGTTGATTGTCTGTTTGTTGTTGTACAGTCTCTTTTCTTTGTGCCTTTAGGCTTAATTCACTCTGTCTCCTGCAGTAATTCACCGAGGGAAGTGGAAACTATAGTTTTTTTTTCTTCTCCTCTTATAATATCTTCTGATTCACTTCGTTGCGGGAACCAAGACAGTTATTCATGTCCCTGGGACGCGCCGGACTTCAGTGTTCCGGTGTTTTTATGGTTGTATCTACTGTAGATCCTGGCTTACAGGAGTTGCAGCGGTTTTGGGAGGTTGGCCGCGGGCTTGTCCTATTAAAAACCTACTGAACTGATTTGAAATATTAATCCATAATTGGAACGTTTACTGTTAAGAGAATAACATAGACTACTTTTATTCGGATATTGTGACAGGATATTGCTTTAATTAAAATAAATCGTCTTAATTCTTTCGGGGGAAGCTGCAGACGGAAATCTAGTTAGAAATAAAAGCGATTACAAATAAGTTGAAGACTATATTAATTGTGTTTTCATTTGTTTTGCTAAATATATGGTTGTTAATTTTGATTCCATCTTATAAGCTACAATAGGTAGGTAGGTAAATTCATTCTGAGATTTCATTTTCCTTTTATCCCTATGCACCGCAAATTCGAATTGATGTTAATTATGTTTTATGCGTGTTAGTCACAGCTGATATTAGATGAGAATGTGTAAAGAGAAACACATCTGTGTGTCCCTTTTTAATCTGTGCTAATATTTTAGGTATGTTCTTTAATGAAAATCTTGCATACATATTGAAATTGCTGCTTGGCTTAATAATAATTTTAAATGGCGTGCATTTAATTGTATACGAACCAGGGTGCTTACTCTTGAAACCAATCTCAATGTCAATGCAATTTCAATCCAATAAAATCTCAATAATTAACATAACATAACATCACGCCTTTTTATCCCCGAAGGGGTAGGCAGAGGTGCACATTATACCACTCTGTACAATGTAACACCCACTTTTCACTATTTATGTTATGAGTCCCATGTAATAGGGGGTGAGCCTATTGCCATATACCGGGCACAATTCCAGACTCCGTGCTACTACTGAGAATATTTAAAAAACCCAGTAATACTTTGCCCGACCCGGGAATCGAACCCGAGACCCCTTGTCCGGCAGTCGCACTTACGACCACTCGGCCAACGAGGCAATAATTATTAAATGTCAAAACTATACAACCCCTATCGTAGCTGTTAAAATAGCATTCAGAATACGGAATATATAGTCAAACTCAGTACCATTTAGTTCCTTCTATATCCACGCAATACGGATGCAATTCAAGAGTACGAAATTTCACAATACCAATGTCGATCGATCGGAATTGGATTCAAGAGTAAGCCCTCTTATATGAGTTGAGCACCCAACCATTGCCGTGACTGCACGCGCGCATCTCTCGAGCTGCGCATTGGCGGTGCATTCGCCAGATGTGAACGCACCCCAACAGAAGACCCGACATAAAAGTTAATACCTTATGTAATAAAAATATTCGCGAAACAAACACGATGAATAGTGATGAGATTGATTACCCACGGGAAGTAATTAATCGATGCTTAATGGTTAATTAACTGTTGACTAATACTTAGCACGTAATAAGGAATAGTATTGTTACTTATGTATGTATAGTGAAGTTAATATACATATACTAAATATATCCAATATATAACCAAGACAGTTATTCGTGTCCCTGGGACGCGCCGGAGTTCAGTGTTCCGGTGTTTTCATGGTTGTATCTACTGTAGATCCTGGCTTATAGGAGTTGTAGCGGTCTAAGAGATAGTGGCGGGCTTGTTCCAAAAAAGGATGCAAATCACAAAAAGTTAAATATAAATTACTATAAAAAATTGATTCATGAATGATCAATATGGTAATAAATTTACTCTTATTAATGACACAACTAGCAAATACACCGAAAGGACCAGTGCCGGATTTATATAGTTTTTGAGTATAAGCCACTTTTTTCCGCCGCCCCATGTATACTTTTATTTTTGAGAGGGAAAATCATCTATCTTCCGCCCTACCAGGCGAGTGGTAACTGACTAAAAACCACCCCGTTCCTACCCCTGCTCTTCGACTCGGAGCCCATTGCTTTTATCATCTTAAATCGAGTGACCGTCCTCTAAAATCTGCCGCCCCTTTTTTTTAAGGGGGGAAAATCATCGAATGACTGCTCCCGCCTGGGTGAGGCGGAAGGGAGTGTCAGACTCTTACTGACTAAAAACCACCCTGTTCCTTCTCCTGCACGTCGAGCCGGAGACCCGGTTACCCGTTAGGTTCTCCGCGACATCTGCCGCCACTTTTTTTTTTTAAGGGGGGAAAATCATCGAATGACTGCTCCCGCCTGGGTGAGGCGGGAGGGAGTGTCAGACTCTTATTGACTAAAAACCACCCCGTTCCTTCTCCTGCACGTCGAGCCGGAGCCCCGGTTACCCGTTAGGTTCTCCGCGACTCCGAATCGGCATCGGCCCTATTGGGCCCCATCTGTGGTGGTCTGATGGCTCTTTGAGGCCCGCGCGGAACGCGACGCGCCGTACGCTCGAGTCTGTTTCTGGTCGGACATGGAGCCACCCATGCTCGCCGTCCGCAGGCCCGCGCTTACGGTGGCCGGAGATCGTCTCGCGATCCCCGACGCCCGGTGTGTCCTTCGCGATGGCTGGGTTTTTTTTTTTTTTTTTTTAATGGGACAAGCCCGCCACTACCTCCCAAAACCGCTGCAACTCCTGTAAGCCAGGATCTACAGTAGATACAACCATGAAAACACCGGAACATTGAAGTCCGGCGCGTCCCAGGGACATGAGTAACTGTCTTGGTTCCCGCAACGAAGTGAATCAGAAGATATTATAAGAGGAGAAGAAGAAAAAACTGTAGTTTCCACTTCCCTCGGTGAATTACTGCAGGAGACAGAATGAATTAAGCCTAAAGGCACAAAGAAAAGACTGTACAACTGGGTGAAGCCCAGTCGCCAAGCACCACGGAAATTTGACTAAAAAACTAAGTGGGTCCTATGTGTGAGCTGTTATACTTGGTTCCAATAATAGGTATGGCAAAAGCGCCTAAACGCACGGAAATTTGTTCTAGATTCCACAAGGTCCATATAATAAGCTACACCTGACGAAACAATTAAATTATTCAACATAGTGTTACGTTCATATTGCCAGAGATCACACTCCCAGAGTATGTGATGGGCCGACTGCTCGTATTGCAACTCCACTGTCGAACATTGGCACCATGGTGAATCAATAAGTTTAAATGAGAACAATTTGCTTTTAAAGTTGCCGTGGCCAGTAAGAAACTGGGCAACACAGTGATCCACCTCCAACCATGTCCTCTCCAGCCGCTCATGCACGGATGGGAAGAACTGATATAGGTGGCAATAGAAGATGCCCATCTACCCTGCCATTCAGTCATAAGCTCATCCCAAACGTCCGTTATTGGCTTAAACAATCTAGCAATTTTATTTCTATCACGTTGTGCTAGAAAGCCTGCTGACAAATTAGGTCTCGCACTGTAGTACATAGCAGCACGTCGCTGCACCTCAAGATCTACCGGAAGTACGCCCGCGAGCACAGGTAGGGCTTCAGTGCTAACCGTCCTATAAGCCTTACACAGGAAAATCAAGGCTAGACGCTGGCCGGCGAAGTTTTCGCCGTACCGCGCCTATTGTGGCCCTATCAGCCCAGACAGGTGCCCCGTAGCACACGCATCCCAGGTAGGTTGCTCCGTATATGATCCTGAGCGTAAGAAAAGAGAGACCCCAGGTGGCTTTTGAAATTCGCGTCAGCGCATAGAAGTTTTTTTTTGGCTTTCTCACTAATAGCCTTAATGTGCTCAATGAAAGAAAAGTTTTTTTCCAAAACTAGACCGAGATAGCAAACCGACTCCTTTCGTTTTACGGGAATGTTGTTAAATTTAATAGACGGCCACGACTTTAGATTTCCTTTAAGCAATAGCTGGTAAGTTTTATGGGGTGCAAAAGTCAAGCGATTTCGTTCGCCCCATCGCGAGATCCTACTGAGACAGTCCTTAGCCAAATCCTCCAGTCCGGCGCGGGTATTTGACTGTACTAGCAAAAGGCCATCATCCGCATATCCAGTCAAAGTACAGCTACAAGGAAGGGGAATCGCGAGCAAATCATCAAATCCTAAATTCCATAAATACGGGCCAATAACCGAGCCCTGAGGACATCCCATTGATAAAGACTTCGACCGAGAACAATGACCAAGCTTCAGTTTAACGGAACCGTGAAGGAAATACGTGTATATTAATTTATATATGTTACTAAAACAGCCTCGACCTTTCAGTTTTAAGAGTAACATTGGCCACCATGCGTTATCAAAGGCACCGGAAATGTCCAGAAAAATGCCTACTATATACCTGTGCTCAGACGAATTTACCATGGATCGGACAGAAAGAGCCGCGTCGACAGTAGACTTTCCTACAGTGAAACCAAATTGATTGTTGTGGAATTTTGGTCCACCTGGCAGTAAACGAGGAACGATAAGTCGCTCAAGTAGTTTCCCTAAAGATGGCAAAAGCGTGATAGGCCGGTATGACTTAGGGTCATCGGGGGGTTTATTTCCATTTTTGGGGATTATGCGAATGAATCCACGTCGCCATACACGAGGAAAGACACCTTCCGCGATACAACGGTTGAATACAGTTAGGATCGCATCAGCCGCGGATTTACATGCTTCTATTATCATTTTATTTGAGACTTTGTCTTCACCAGATGATTTATTTAAAGGCAAAGTTTTAACAATAGTTACGAGCTCGTTAATGGACGGTAGATCAGACACTGGTGATTCAGGCGGTATAGCTGCCCACGACCTAATCTGTTGATGGTAATCACTGTCCGTCTCGAATACATCGTCAGGGACAAGCTCATCGAGTAGAACTTCCGTTGTCTCCTCAATACCAGTGGTGTGAACATTGTTGACTTTTATGTTCTGTACGAATGCCAGATCGACGGATCTATTAGCTTTGAACTCATGGTATAGAGGTGACCACGGACCCTCCTTATCTAATTTTTGTACAACCCTCCGTAGCAAATCACCCTTGGCTTTCTCCACCGAAGCCCTATAGCGTGACCTGGCAACTCTAAACGCAATCAGTGCTTCATCAAAAACGGTACCGGTTACCTTACGTTTCTTTAGTCTATTTAACTGTTTGCGCGCTTTACGAAAACATTTACGTTGTTCGACTAGATAGTTATTCCACCAGTCGCATCTACGCGTACTTGTCAAGGACCCGCGACCAAAAGCGATGTCGGCACAGTAAGTGAAGGCATCTGACATGATTTCAGCACCCTCCTCGGCCGAGAGATCTCTGCGAGTAAAATCTCTGGGTTTAGTTGGCTGGGCTGGGTTGCGATGAGGCAGCGCTTCGCTGCCTCACGCGTCCCGCCTCCTCCTTAGCTAGCATGACTGCTTCGCAAAAGGAGGAGACGGCATCCCAATCCCCCTCGCTCCGCATCATGGCCTGCACTAGGCCCGGACGCGAGAGGTCGCCATCGCCGATCACTTCCCTGAGGGCACGGCGGTGCTCAGCCCACGCAGGACATTCTCCCACTGTGTGTTCCACCGTGTCCTCAGGGCGGTCCTCGCAGTGATGACACCCGGGCGTTTCCTCCCGCCCCATCAGACACAGGTACCTCCCGAAACTTCCATGTCCGGTGAGGACCTGCGTCAGGCGGTAGGTGAGGACGCCGTAGCGTCTCTCAAGCCACTCCTCAAAGAGGGGACTTACCGCTGCAATGGCAGCGAGCCCAGCCCCCGGTTGCGACAGCCGTTGCTGCCATTCCGCCATGAGATCGCGCCGGAGCTCATCCCGCCACGCACTTATCTGGCGCGGCAGCGGAGTTTCGCCCCGCGCGCATGTTATACACGCGCGCGAGCACCTTCGCCTCCAGATCCCACGACGGTAATCCGGCATGGAGGTTCGCCGACTCCCCAGAGATCGTGCGGTATCCTGCCGCCCCTAGGACGCTGCCGCCCCTAGGCCGTGGCCTATACGGCCTATTTATAAATCCAACACTGGAAAGGACGAGTAATCATAACTGAAAGTTTGGAGAAATATGTGTGTTACGTAAAGAAAATCTAAAGTGATGACCTCAGATTTTAAGAGTACACAGACATCGCGATTTGGTGCATACGTACTCTCGACTGACTATTACAGAGTATTGTATTCATAGTAACTCATACAATCTATGACTGGAGCTTTAGGATTATTAAGACAATGAGAATGATCTTATAGCCAGTGGATTAAGCATACATTGTGGTTTAACCTCATCAAATATTTATTACACCCTTCTATTTAGAAAGCATGAGAAATATAATAAAAAACTTCATGTTTCTTATACCTAGAACTTCACACCAATTGGACGGATATGATCGGCATTACCCTTAATGCACTGTACGGCTTTGACCAACTTTGATATATCTGTCTTCTTCTTTTTGCAATATTTACTATAGGTTGAAAAGAGATAGATGTATATGCAAATTGGTTGTGTTCGCAATCGGCACTTATACTGTCAGCCACGCATTCCGCAGGTCAGAGGTCGGAAACATTTGGGTTCGTTGCTCGCTATGTGCGTATGTTTGGTCACAGCACGCGATGATCTGGCATTTAAGGACTAGCGTAGAACTTTAACTTCATTGGTTAATTAGTCTAATTAGCCTAATTAACCTGCCTTTAAAATGGTTAATTAGGCCCAAAGTTGGATTAACACGTTAACCGCCGCGTAGGTCACCGGTGACCTACGTTAGGATTTGCCTTCAGCAGTTTTCTGCCGGCAGTCAAAGGCTTAAATGGTTTAATGGTTTGTATTCGGAAACGTAGATACATATTATATTTTCTTACGTAAACTTTACTTTGCTAAACTACGACTAGATGACGTATTCACAACAGCTAAGGCTTCTATTATATCTAATCAAACAAGTTGTTCTATGCTTATTGATTTCCATTAACCGAGAGTTAATAAAAAACGACGGAAAAATGCACTTGCAAGTCTAACCTTCTTCAGACAACGTCAATACATTCCGATTAATTTTTACATATAGATACAAATTTCTCAATAAATGGTTTCCCTTCAAATCAAATCAAAATCAAATTAAAACTCATTTATTTGCCCGAACAAGGTACTTTTTTAAGGGAAGAAAATCATCGAATGACTGCTCCCATCTGGGTGAGGCGGGAGGGAGTGTCTCTTACTGACTAAAACCCCGTTCTTTCTTCTGCACGTCGAGCTTATAGTCCCTCTTATTCTGCCTACAATTCGGGTTTGCAAAACTTTTACATGGAAGTTATAATAATTAAAACTCTAAAACAAGGTACCTATGTCAAATTAGGTAATAAAACATGTCAAAATAGAATTGCTTTATACAAAAAGAGGTACATACATTATTTGTGAAATATTAAAATAAAAATAACAAAAATTCAATGTTAACATAAGAGCCCATATTTTATCATCACCTACCAAATGTTCCCCACCCCTCCACATTACCAATGATAGCAAGGTGTTTGCCATGCCAAACAGCCTGTAGCCACCTACCCACCGTGCTACATTTTAGCATGCAAATAGTACTGCAATAATATCTAGCCGATATAGGTATCTTACATTTCAATATCAAAACTTTGTTTATAATTGCACTGCATTTGATTGCACGGTTGGTGCGACTGGCTGCTGTGCAACGGGTAGCGGGTTCGATTCCCGCACGGACCAACTCTTTGTGTGTAATCCACAAATTGTTGTTACAGGTCTGGGTGTCATATTGTGTATGTGAAATTGCATGTTTGTAACCCCACGACACAGTAGAAAATCCTAGTGTGGCGCAAAGTTTAAAAAAAAAACTTATTTAAATTTATTGGTGTATGAATCAATGCTACGGGTTCGATTCCCGGGCCAGGCAAAGTATTACAGGGTTTTTTAAAAAAAATCTTAGTAGTAGCACGGAGTCTGGAATTGTGCCCGGTATATGGCAATAGGCTCACCCCCTATTACATGGGACTCATAACATTAATAGTGAAAAGTGGGTGTTACATTGTACAGTGGCATAATGTGCACCTCTGCCTATCCCTTCGGGGATAAAAGGCGTGATGTTATGTTATGTAGTTGATTTGCTTTTGAGGTACATTTTCAAGCAACTTCTTGGCGTTAAAATTCATTGTAGAATTTAATCTTATGGATTTACTGTATTTATTATTTTAAAGTATTCACTTTTTAATCATAACAGCATGATTTTGGCTCTTGTTTAAAAATTATAATTATCTTTTCAAATATTGTTGGACCCGTGGTTAAGCCATAGAAACTTAGCTTGTAAACGATAAGAAACACCATAATATTGAAGTCAGATATTTTCCAAAACATACGGTATTTTACAGTATTTACATTGTATATGATGACAGGAAAGTAACCAAACAACCTAAGATCTATTGTTACATGATCATTAAGTAACTGATCCGAACTCACGCATCACTTCGAACTAAACGTCCATGTAATTGAAGATAGGAAGTTACATACGGGTGCAAATTGTTCCGCTAACAAAATAATTACCAAAATATTGCAAAATGGCGGACTACCTGTCAAAAACCGGTAAACCACACGTAAGAGAAACATGCAAACAATCATAGAAAAGGTACCTACTCCTAAAAATAGGAACTTTACATAATTCCGATAGTCAAATGATAATACCAATCGAATAATCTTGAGAAATCGATTCACGGTACATAATCGGAATTGTAATAGTAAAGAAACAAATTGCACTTGTTCCGATTTCGTAATAGGAGGAAGGAATGCCGGTAGATAGTGTGGTTTGATTATAATTCTCAACAGGGGGCGACAGCTTTATCGACCAGAGCATATTTATTAACATTCTGTGGTACTTACTTACTTACTTCAGATGTGAGGAGAAATTTTGATATGAACGCTATGTATTTTATATAATTGTACTAGGTAAGGTATGTGTAGTTAGGTAGGTACTTACCTATAGGTAATCCTATGGTTCAACTGTTTTGATAGACAGGCTGTAAGGAGGAATGTGTCATTTGTGTTTGCCCTTGTCACTTCGCATTCTAGTATTCCATCTGCGGATTTTCTTAGATAACAAGATCAGATATGTAACTGGAAACAGTGTCAGAATATCCACTGTAGGTAGTGTGTATGACACCTCACTCTATAAGTAGGTATGTAGTGTAAGTTAGTTATTAAGTTAATTAAAGCCTAAAAGTATTCATACAAGTTACACGCCTCATTGTTCCACATTACAAACTTTTCGGCCTACTCTAACATTAACTGCCTCATAGATTTATTATTACCCTATGTCCAATTCTCCCGGAGGTTATACGCTGGGGTCGTGCGGTCCATGGCCCACTACGGCACCCCTGTGTGGGCGCCGAACATGCTGCGGCGTCCCGCTCGGACGCTGCTCATGTCACAGAGGGTCATGGCGATCCGAATGATCCGCGGATACCGCACGATCTCCGGGGAGTCGGCGAACCTCCTTGCCGGATTACCGCCGTGGGATCTGGAGGCGAAGGTGCTCGCGCGCGTGTATCACATGCGCGCGGAGGCACGTCGCGCCGGGGCGAAACCAGATATGTGCGTGGCGGGATGAGCTCCGGCGCGATCTCATGGCGGAATGGCAGCAACAACTGTCGCAACCGAGGGCTGGGCTCGCTGCCATTGCAGCGGTAAGACCCCTCTTTGAGGAGTGGCTTGAGAGACGCTACGGCGTCCTCACCTACCGCCTGACGCAGGTCCTCACCGGACATGGAAGTTTCGGGAGGTACCTGTGTCTGATGGGGCGGGAGGAAACGCCCGGGTGTCATCACTGCGAGGACCGCCCTGAGGATACGGTGGAACACACCGTTGCGGAATGCCCTGCGTGGGCTGAGCACCGCCGTGCCCTCAGGGAAGTGATCGGCGATGGCGACCTCTCGCGTCCGGGCCTAGTGCAGGCCATGATGCAGAGCGAGGGGGACTGGGATGACGTCTCCTCCTTTTGCGAAGCAGTCATGCTGGCTAAGGAGGAGGCGGGACGCGTGAGGCAGCGAAGCGCTGCCTCCTCGCAACCCAGCCATCGCGAAGGACACACCGGGCGTCGGGGATCGCGGGACGATCTCCGGCCACCGTAAGCGCGGGCCTGCGGACGGCGAGCATGGGTGGCTCCCCGTCCGACCAGAAACAGACCCGAGCGTACGGCGCGTCGCGTTCCGCGCGCGCCTCAAAGAGCCATCAGACCACCACAGATGGGGCCCAATAGGGCCGATGCCGATTCGGAGTCGCGGAGAACCTAACGGGTAACCGGGGCTCCGGCTCGACGTGCAGGAGAAGGAACGAGGTGGTTTTTAGTCAGTAAGAGTCTGACACTCCCTTCCGCCTCACCCAGGCGGGAGTAGTCATTCGATGATTTTCCCCCCTTAAAAAAAAAAAATAAAAAAAAATGTCCAATTCTCACATTCAAATAATCGTTATTGAGAATTTCAATTTCAACATTTTCAGTCGGTGATAACAGGTGGTAGGTAAATTGAGGAAAAGCAACTTCACGATTGTTACAATTGAAAACCACCTTTTGAAAGTAGGTACATCTTTTTATTATTGTTACATAATTTAATTTCTAGCTAATTTATATTTTAAGGCTTATTGTCCACGATGCGTCATTTATTGAATGCATACAATTTTTTTAAACATTGCTCCTAGTATTTGCTTATGTGTCGTGGGAACGTTTACAAACATACAAGTTCGCATACATATCACAGCCAGACCCGAAACAACAATCTGTGGACCAGACAAAGAGTTGTTCCGTGAATCGAACCCGCGACACGTTGCGCGGCAGCTAGTTGCCCAGCCACCGCGCCAACCATACAACCTACAAATGACAAATGCTTGCATCTTGCCTACTAGAAACAATAACAACTATCTACGAAGTGTCAATTTTGCGTCATTCACTCGCCGTACAAAATCATTTATCGTCATTTGTAGGTTGCATGCATTTGTCAAAAGACACGTCGTGTACACTATGCCTTATTATTTTACCGTTTCATCATCTGTACATGGTCTTAAACCACAAATGACACCAGGAAGTCACGATTGGTTAATTAAACTCGCAGATAGTATAAAAAGCAAGGCGATAGCTTTCATTATGCCGTTAATTAGACCACGTCTACGCTAGAACAATGAATTGGGAACGGCACGCCGGTTATCGTAGTCGGCTATAGTAGTTAATAGTAAGCTAGCTAGAGACCCTGAGTGATTTCATCTAGAAACATTTGTAGATGTATTACATACTAGCTTTTACCTGCGGCTTCGCTCGCGTCACAAAAGGATAAAAAGTAGCCTATATGACATATACCTATACACACAGTGCCATCTATACCAATAAATTCGTTTTCCTTCGAGAATATCAAAATTTTCCGGGATAAAAAGTACCCTATTATTTAATCCAGACTTCTAACTGTACATCTGCAAAAATTCAAAGCAATTGGTTTAGTAGTTACGGCGTGAAAGTGGAACAAACAAACAAACAAACAAACTTTCCGATTTATAATAATGACTTATTAAGTGTAGGAGAGGATCGACTGGACTGATACTTCGGCCTTACAGAAAACTGACGTGAAACAACGCCTGCGTTGTATTGTCGTATAAGCGAGGTTACTGGTGACCCAATTACAATCCTCAAATTCGTAATCCCCAAAAGGCCGGTAACGCACTTGTGACACCAGAGGTGTCTATAGGCGACGGCGATTGTTTACCATCAGGTGATTAATCTAGGCGTCTGCTCGTTTACCTGCTTATCCCATAAAAATATGATAAAATGTAGACACCAAACATAATAATCCCAATTTTGCCTGAAAGAAAAGTCGAATCTTTTCAATGTGGCTAACACACTTCTCGTCATATTTTATGAGTATAGTGTCGGAAATCGCAATACAATTACAAGCTTGCGAGTATTCTAATTTGGACACAGGAGAAGTATTGATATTATACCTACATACGCTATTACAAACATTTATTTGGTCATTTATATTCTACTAGTTTCTGCCCGCGACTTCGTACGCGTAATCCCATTTTTTCCCGTCCCCGTTCGTGATTTTCGGTAAAAAGTAAAAAAAAGTAACTTAGGTCGGTCTCCTGGCTCTAAGCTACCTCCCTACCAATTTTCAGCCAAATCTATTCTGCCGTTCTTGAGTTATAAGTGGTGTAACTAACACGACTTTCTTTTATATGTATAATCGATTTTATTTTATTAATTTGGTTTACCAACAATTGATTACACTGATACAATATAGAGTTACATTTACGACAACTTAAATACTAATGCATCAATCTATTACAGGTAAGCACAACATGCTTTATATACTAAATGGTTTACAACAAATACATAATGGTTACAATATCCGAGCTACATGCCTAAAATCAGTTCAGTAGGTACTTATTGAGTTAACCTCTTTCACAGAGACAGGCAGACGGGACTCAGTTTGATAATAATAGAATTATGTGCCTAGTAAGTAACTAATGAGAACTGAACGCCTTTATACGATTGTTCTAAGAAACGGTTGGTCCACTACAATCTGGTCCATTTCTTACACAAGATGGAAGCGATAACAGTTTCCCATTAAACCAAGTGTTTTATTCTGATGTTGACCTAAATGTTCGTAAGATTAAAAATGTACCTTTCTCCTTAGTTCGGTGAAGAAATTGTACTATTTTAGGAATTGAGTATTGTGGTGTTACTGTTGTATGGGCTGTTAAATAGAACTCTTACCTTCGAATGACTGCTCCCGCCTGGGTGAGGCGGGAGGGAGTGTCAGACTCTTACTGGCTAAAAACCACCCCGTTCCTTCTCCTGCTCGTCGAGCCGAAACCCCAGTAACCCGTTAGGTTCTCCGCGACATATAGTACAAGACTGCTACTCGTTGTACCTATAATGGTTTATGGCCTCCTCGGATAAATATACCATCTAACACAAGATTATTTCGAATCAGCAGTTCCGAAACTTACCACATATAAACAAACAAACGGCTTTATTATATGTTTGTTTATATTATATGTAGATTTGTACTGTAAATACTTTCGAACACTGTTATTGAATTTGCGAACTCTTCTCAAAGAGATATTACAAAACATTTTTTCCCAAACACACGAAACAATAGGTCGGAGTTGAACCAAGCACCGAACAATCTTTATAAGACCATTATGTTATTATGTTTGCAATATAGCCGACCAATCTCTCAAAACTATTATATTTGTTTTTTTTAATGCGATAAGCCGGTAAAAGAGCAGACGGATCACCTGGAGGCTTACTCTTAAATCCAATTCCGATTGATCGACATTGGTATTGTGAAATTTCGTACTCTTGAGTACAACTCACTAGCGTTCATTGCATCCGCATTACGTGGATACTGAATGAACTATTATTATATTAGTTAGTTGAGTTTGGCTTTATATTCCGTACTCTGAATGCTATTGTAACAGCTACGATTGTGGTAGTATAGTTTTGACATTGAATTTTATTGGATTGAAATTGCATTGAAATTGATTTCAAGGGTGCTTACCACCCTGATGGTAAGCAATCGGCGCCGCTTTAAGACACTTGAAACACTAGAGGCGTTACAAGTGCTTTACCGGCCTTTTGGGGATTAGGAATTTGAGGACTGTTGGGGATTAGGAATTTGAGGACTGTTGGGGATTCAGGGATTGGGGAGAGTGGTATTTGGGCCTCCGGTAACTTAACACACACAACGAAACAACGCAAGTGTTGTTTCACGTCGGTTTTCTGTGCGGCCGTGGTATCACTCCGGTCGAGCCGGTCCATTCATACCGAAACATGGCACAGTTACACCGAGATATTCATCAAGAGAATGGTTCACCGTTCTAATCTGACAGAGAACTATTATTTATAAATAATGCCCGTGTCTTATACAACCGACTGAAAGTTGATCCACGTAGATGATTCCAGATAGTTGATAGCACTAAGTGGCAATAACAGATTATACCAAAATCGCCTTTCTCTGGGAAACTAGACAGAATGGTTTAGATCAGGGCTGCCCAAACTATATACCCTCGCGGGCTAATTAAATTTCTTACAAAATCTGAAGAGTCAGAATAAAGGTTTTCTTTTTTTTAATCGTTGCCCCACACTAGGATTTTCTCCTGTGTCGTGGGTGCATTTACAAACATACAAGTTCACATACACATGACACCCAGACCCGGAACAACAATCTGTGGATCACACAAAGAGTTGCTCCGTGCGGGAATCGAACCCGTGATACGTTGCGCGGCAGCCAGTTGCCCAGCCACCGCGCCAACCGTATGTTGTTGTAGACAAAACTTGTAAACAAATCATACAGTGAATTTTATTATTGTTGTTGCATATAAGATGACGATGTTGAGATTAAAACGTGTCGTGGGCCACATAAAACAAGCAGCGGGCCTTATTTTGGACAGCCCTGGTTTAGATAAAGGCTTTGAAAGGGATTGATAGGCATACATCGAGGAATGGGTGTCTAGTAAATAAGTGTAGTGTTGCGAATATGAAATTCTTGAATCAGTGAATTTAGTATAACTTATGGTTTAGTTTTAATTACATTTGTTACATTTTAGACTACACGGTGGTGTGGTGGATGGGTAGCCAGCTGCCGCGCAACGTGTAGCGGGATTAAATTCCCGCACGGAGCAACTGTTTGTGTGATCTACAAATTGTTGTTCCGAGTCCAGACACCCAGGTGTCATGTTGTGAAATTCGCGTCAAGCTTCCTCATGCGAACCGCTAAGGAATGGAATTCCTTGCTAGAGGCTGTGTTTCCCGTCAAATATGACTTGGGTGTCTTCCAGTTCACAGTGAACAGGTTGCTCATAGGTAGGCGTGCTCCATCGTCGGCCACATCATCGCTTACCATCAGGCGAGATGGTGGTCAAACGTCGACCTATAAAGTATAAAAAAAAATTGTATGTTTGTAAACTCACACACGATAAAGGTTAAAATACTAATAAAAAAAGAAACGAAAAGGATTTATAGCTCAATTACAAAAATAAGTTAATATATTACGGTTCATATGTTTTGTTTCTTTCACCATAAGTACCACGGTCATACAGTTTCGCTGCTTAACTCGTCGAGTACCGGTTTTATAGACACAATCAAAGAACAATAGGTCGCGGTCACCGGTGACCGCTTGGTGTTTGACAGTTTAATCAGCTTATGTTAAAAGTTCCATCAAAGTAAAGCCCACATAACTATTTGAATGCTAACCTAGATCTTACTAATTACATACTTAAGAGGAAACATTTACTAGAACAATTGTTGATTGTTCTTTAGCATTTACTCTTAAAGTAACTAAGATCAAACAAGGCTATCAAACAATTCTAGATTGTATTTTTTATTTTATAGCATTGTAGGTTCAAACTGGCAGAATGTAGTAGGATATTCACATTTTTAGGATGGCTATTTAGCGTTTGACCCAATTCCTCAACTCAACAACTTCATAAACCAACTCGTAATTTAAAGAAACTATCGGATGTGTTCATTTACCTGTATTTTGTCTTTCCTACAAACGGTTACACGTTTACCTATACAAACCAGTATAAACTGACCGTTGATTGTGTAGAAAGATTAAACAAAGAGAGACCAAGATAAACTGGTTTTGTATAGCGTGATAAGTAGGTACAATAAGTACGGGAAATGCGTAAGTGATTAATGAGAGGTCAACTGTCAATTCCACTATTTAATTGGTGCCATGAAGTATGAAGCAATTTGGTCCACTATTGGTTCTAGATTGTGACGCTTATAAGTTTGCCGACTAATTAAGTTTTTTGGTGTCCCGTCCTTATACACAATTACCTGGTTTTAAAGCATTATGTTATAGTATTATTATTACACATGTTCGTCATTCTCGTTCATTAAGTGATTCTTGTGTTGATTTTCTAGCTCTAGATTCAACTCATAACATAACATCGCGCCTTTTATCCCCGAAGGGGTACGCAGAGCACATTACACTTGCACTTAATGCCACAGTACAATGTAACATCCTTTTTCACTAGTTATGTTATGAGTCCCATGTTATAGGGATATGTTATAGCAGACACCGTGCTACTACTGATTTTTTTTTTATACCTAGTAATACTTTGCCCGACCCCTTGCTCGGCAGTAACACTTGCAACCACTCTGCCAACGAGGCAGTCTAGATTCAAAACGCTTGGAAAGCCTGAATGTAATGAAATGTGTTTTACGCTCACAGAAACTAATACAATACAGCAGTAGGCGTTGCAAGATCGTATTTAAGACATGAAAAGACGTAGAGAAAGAAATGTTTATCATTACTTTGTCAATACAAAGTGCCATTAAAGATAAGTACGTACACCAGCACGTTAAACTACTCCTCGTCTTTCCTTCCTTTATCCTTTAAAAGAATATCAACTTTATCGTATGGAATTATAGTCGAAAATGTATTGCAGAAATTAAAATAGCTGGCGTCTGTGACAAATATTTCGCACATGGCCTTCTCAGACTACTCCATCCGTCTTACAAGACGCACTATCGAGACGCCATCACACCGCGTGAGACATTTCACGACCACGACAGAACAATGCCACAGCAAAACAAGATACAGAACGTCAATTTTATTATGCAGCCAAAAAATGTATAACCGATTTCAATCTGAAAAAGAGATCAAGTTAAATTAAACCTATGCTTATGATTTTTGGGCTCGCTGCCATTGCAGCGGTAAGTCCCCTCTTTGAGGAGTGGCTTGAGAGACGCTACGGCGTCCTCACCTACCGCCTGACGCAGGTCCTCACCGGACATGGAAGTTTCGGGAGGTACTTGTGTCTGATGGGGCGGGAGGAAACGCCCGGGTGTCATCACTGCGAGGACCACCCTGAGGACACGGTGGAACACACTGTTGCGGAATGCCCTGCGTGGGCTGAGCACCGCCGTGCCCTCAGGGAAGTGATCGGCGATGGAGACCTCTCGCGTCCGGGCCTAGTGCAGGCCATGATGCGGAGCGAGGGGGACTGGGATGCCGTCTCCTCCATCGGGACTCGTGAGGCAGCGAAGCGCTGCCTCCTCGCAACCCAGCCATCGCGAAGGACACACCGGGCGTCGGGGATCGCGGGACGATCTCCGGCCACCGTAAGCGCGGGCCTGCGGACGGCGAGCATGGGTGGCTCCCCGTCCGACTAGAAACAGACCCGAGCGTACGGCGCGTCGCGTTCCGCGCGCGCCTCAAAGAGCCATCAGACCACCACAGATGGGGCCCAATAGGGCCGATGCCGATTCGGAGTCGCGGAGAACCTAACGGGTAACCGGGGCTCCGGCTCGACGTGCAGGAGAAGGAACGGGGTGGTTTTTAGTCAGTAAGAGTCTGACTCTCCCTTCCGCCTCACCCAGGCGGGAGCAGTCATTCGATGATTTTCCCCCCTTAAAAAAAAAAAAATGCTTATGATTTTGAATTCCCAGAGAATCAAGTCCTAGAGATATTCCAAACTTTATTTCCATTTTATGACGCATATAGTTTTTTTTAAGGGGGAAAATCATCGAATGACTGCTCCCGCCTGGGTGAGGCGGAAGGGAGTGTCAGACTCTTACTGGCTAAAAACCACCCCGTTCCTTCTCCTGCACGTCGAGCCGGAGCCCCGGTTACCCGTGACGCATAAAGTAGGTACTTACGATGGCAAAGAATATCGAGGAAATAAAGCGATATAAATAAATACCTTATGGTTTCCCAGTCACGTTTAAGCAATGAAACCTTCGAACTATAAGTTGCTTTAAATACGATGAATATTCAATACACTAGGAAATGGTTGGTACTAAATCATAATTAGGTTATAAAATTATGATACATTCTCGTCTCTAGTTGCATTATTACTAGTGCGAGTGCGACTAGGGATTAGGAGTTTTGATTCGAACCCTGAGTGTGACAGTGGTAGTGGTCCTACATATAATGAGGTCCCAAGTTAGTGAAACGTAGGAGCCGTGGGAGGCCTAACGGGTTGCCGGGGCTCCGGCTCGAAGTGCAGGAATAGGAACGGGGTGGTTTTTAATCATTAAGAGTCTGACTCGCCTCGCCTGGGCGGGAGAAGTCATTGAATGATTTTTCCCACTCAAAAAATTACACAGTGAAACGTATAGCATAAGCATGCAGTACTTATCTATGGTTTTGGTGATACAGTTGGTACTTGCTACAGTGGGCCACTATCTAACTGCTAAAAAATCTCTCTCTCTACTCGATTCTCGGATGAAATAATTCTTTATGCGATTCACAAATTCACCAAATTCGGGTCGGGATGTGACGTTGATGTGCAAAATATTTGTATGAAATAATGTAGGATGTAAGATTATGTTTAACTTATGACATAGACTATCTTTATTAGTGGTACCATACAAAATTGTTGACATACTGCAACCCATATTTACTGTAACATCTTCAACTCATCGTGTTCACGATGGCCGTCATAAGAATCAAGCACCATTGAAAAAAAATACCACAACTAAATACAACCTTATCACTGAGTAAACAAGTTTTAAAATAGATTGTACAATGTATGCGAGGAATACACTTGACATTACCATAATGTAAAAGTTTGAATAAATTGTTGATAGCGTGTGAGAGTGTTTGTGTTTCTTGTGAACTGATTGTTTATGTATGGGTTCATTCATTGCTGTGTATATAATTATACCAATTATAGAAGGCACAATTATTGTCTACAATAATTAGTTACTGATACTGTGCAATTTACTGCCTAATAATTTCTTTAACATAGGATTTTGACTTCCAGATCGCCGGGTTGGAAGCGATCTGCTTAGAGCGGCTCCCTGTCATTTTTACAGGTCGATTGCATTCTCGACCGTCATTGGTCGAGATTATTCTCACAACCAATGATAAGGTGGACCGCGATCGAGCTCAGTTCGAGTTCGAATTGACATCTTACAGAATAGCCTAGCTAAGCTCACAATGATTAGTAAACTTTTAAATAACATTACACTTTCACACTTATAAATATCATAATTGCATGTCATACTATACACACCGCCTTCTTTAGAATTATTGGTCACCTTATTTAGGCAATTTATCAAGAAACAAAACGCTATATAAAAAATTACTTTAACATCATCGTACGTACAAGTAATTAAACGATTCATCCATCTGGACATATATTAATACTGCACATAAAATTAATGAAGACATTTAATAACAGTAATGTTCTCTGTAATAACGATTTCTTTCTAACCACGCCTTGTCATAAGTGATTAAAAAAAACAATCATTTGTCATTGACGTGGAGAAACAAAACGCATCTGTCATAAATTATCTGTGGCAATGACAGTGCTAGGTAGCAACGCGTAGTGGGTACAGTTGGTGCAGACGCACTCATCTGAAGAAGGCGTGATATAATTAGTTATTTGATCTCCATTTTATAAAAGTCGATTGATGCCTGATGGCGATGGTAATTGAAACAAGGAACGGGCATAATATCATGTTTGTTGTTAAACCAATCTACTTGGGGTGTACAATAACGTTTTCTTCTCATTAATTCTATTCTTCTCCACCAGATGTCATCCATGACAAACTCCATTCCCTTTCATATTCGCACAAACTCCTTTCCATTCTTCTACATTCCACACCATTAGGTACTCCGTGCTATTACGGAAACTTACAATATAGAGGTATTCCATAACCGTTATAATAAGATAGTATCGTTCATAGCACATCTAAAAATACCTTAAGTACATCAACATCGTGTCGATGGCATACAGTTTAAATAAGGACAGTGTTACCGCCTTTGATCTATCAATCAGCGATTAGCTATGCGCGTGCGCCGACTACGGACACGTCTTTGAAATGCATCTGTATATTATTATATTTCAGATATGGTTCCAATATGCTAATAGAATAACGGCCTGTCGGATGACTGAAATAGGTGATTGAATAAAAATAATATTATTTTTATAGATACATTCTTGTCGTGGAAAAAACTTAATACGTTTTACAGAAGACTGTGAAAGATGAAACAGACACAGGATGTTTTCCAAGGAGTTACGAATATCATAGTAGGTGGTTTTGGTTGTCATATAATTTTATTATTTATAGTATTTACTATTAAATAAATTATTATGTCTTCGGCTTACTCACGTAATAATTTGACGAGGAACTCGACTAGTTTCAAGCCATGCTAGAGGCTCATATTAATGAGCAGCATTTCGCGACCCGCGACGCGGCGACTGTCGCGCTGCTACTACGAAAACATAATAATTTATTTAGTGTCTCACGAAAGTTACAATACAAGTATTTACTATTGCCTGTTCTATGGGCACAACTTGAATAAGCCAACTGAGACGTAGTATACTAATGTTGCAGCATTTTATCTGCAGCTATACCTAGACTACAGTAACCGCTTACTATCAAGATCAGATTAGCCTTAACTTTTACTACTGGTAGTACCATAAAAACCAATTCCAATTAGCCAAGGAGGCCAGTACCTAAGAGTAAGGTCAAAATGACAATATATGTAGTACGCACAACGTTGATAAGATAGGGATCATGTTGAAATAACGGGTAGCGAGTGTTATGTGGTTATGGGTGAACCTGATGCCGCGCAGGGCTGACACACAATGGATATTATGCGCATCAGTGTTGTACATGATTTGAGAATTAAGCAGACGTGTTAAAGTTTCTGGTCATGGAGTGAAAGGTATATAATGTATTTTACTTGAAAAATAAGCTACATACAATTCCTACCATAACGTCTCATGGAAGATGTCCAGATTCCGTCTCATTACTTTTTTTTTAGGGGGGAAAATCATCGAATGATTCTCCCGCCTGGGTGAGGCAGGAGTGTCAGACTCTTACTGACCAAAAACCACCCCGTTCCTACTCCTGCACTTCGAGCCGGAGCCCCGGTAACCCGTTAGGTTCTCCGCGGCTCCGTGTCATTACTTATCAAATTAATTGTAATATAAACATGATTTATAAATTTTTGAATAAAGACGACTTAGGTTCCATATTGCGATGACCAGCCCTATAGCACATTAATGGCGTCTGACGGATGTTTATAGCTGAATTCTTAATTATGGTAAAGAACACCCACCATGGGCGACATCTAGAGGCGATGACAAGCGACAAGCGCATTTCTAACGCTTAAAACATTTTCATCGTGTGAACTTCCTTCATATATGGAGTGGAATAGACAGTGTGAATGTAAACATGGAGGTGTGACTAACCATGGAGTTTACAGTTCAAAAGGAAAAGTTAAGAAGTAAACTGTTGAGTCATTGTTTTGAATGAACTAAGGCTAAACACAGCGAACTTTAGTATGAATGGTCTAAGTTTAGCATGGAGATTTGAAATATCTATATGTGTAATGTCCACGCACAAACGTACCGTATACTGAGATAAGACGTTGCTTAATATCGTCAAGTTCTAAAATAAGTACCCAAGAAATTAAGAATTTACTCACGTACCTATAAGGTATAAAAGGAATGCGCTCGAAAAACGCCGAAAGGTGATGTTAAAAACAGTTTTCTTTTCATAAAAGTAAGGAATTAAATGTTTCATTTATGTAATAATACTTGTAATCAACTGCTCAAGGTTTATGTTACATGAATAAGACAAAAACAAATACGATTAAAATTGTAAAAACAATTTCTTTTTGTCAGCATCTCGGGAGCGTTCCGTATTCCGTACACACCCTGTATAAAATATAGGCTAACCAATATTGTACACCGCTATTTATATTCTGAGACTAGCTACTTCCGCGCGGTTTCACGCGCTCTGCACAGCTCCTATTGGTCGTAGCGTAATGTTTTATAGCCTATAGCTATCCTTGATAAATGCACTATCCAACACAAAATTAATTATTCAAGTCAGACTGTTAGTTATGGAGATTAGCGCGTTCAAACAAACAAACAAAAAAACAAACTCTTCCGCCTTAGAGGTATATAATAAGTATGAGATGGGAACCGAAGATAAATAGTGCCCTTTCAACAGTGCAACATAAAAGTAGTGTAAACCCACGTGGTAGTAAACATCGGGCAATTTTTAGACTATTTTAAGAAACTTCTATCACAAAAAAGTCTAAAAACATAGGAAACATTTCACAAACACCTAAAAAGAAATACACAAAAAGTTCCGGCGACTAACGGTCTCGGTAGCTACATATGTTTACTAAACACTTTTCCAACATGAGTCGATGTACTTACGATAGAAGTTGGCACGCTATCCGTCCATGGTTGCAGGCTTTCTACTCTTCGTATTGACAGACTTGGCAACTCCCTGTGAATCATACCATAAACATTTTAGTAGAAAATTCTACAGCTATTCGATTCAACGTTAGACATATCGATGTTACAATTACAAACAATCCAATGTCTCGTGACACTCGAGTGCAATGTTCCTTCAATAGGGCATCGATTTATATCGAGTTGCAGCTAATGTATCAATTCTCCGTACGACACACGTTAAATCGATTACTTTGACAAATCTGTTCTGGGAATCTTCGATATCGATTTTATTGTTCAGATTTGGAGATGCTATAGTGAAAAGCCGATGTTTATTAGTAGTTATCGATTAAATTGTATAGTTGTTACACCTACACTTGATATGTTCGTTTTAATGTGTAGGTAGATGACATCACTAGCTATTTAATCTCTACTCGTAGGAAATAAGATATTAAATATGAACTTGGTGAACTTTCCGATTTTGGTGAGGATCAAGGTCTTACGAATTCATCTTTAGCATACATTGAATTATACAAGTATAAGCTAGAATCTTATTAGGTAACGATTAGATAAAGCATCCATCCTGTATATGACAGTGATTAAACAAACTAAATCAATTTAAGACTTCAGTCAAAAGTCAGTATCTTTCTTTAATGATTAACGATAGTAAAACCATTTAATTAAAAGAAAAGTTTCATAACATTTCTTAATCATCAATTAGATAACAGTGGATTACAACGGTGGATACCTCGGTTAGGTACCAGGCGCCCAGACAATGGGCAGCGGTTGCAAGCTCTTCCTGCGACTGTGTGACGCGGGAACAATGCCCATTGTACCGTCCATGTTACCATTTCACCGGTAATTACGTGCTACTGCACTCTTATACACGACACATGCTCGTGGCTTCTGTCCCTGCACGTAGTAACAGCGCTCAGTAGTGACCTCTGATAATGAAGACAGTTTTGACTTAATCTATAAATATTTTCGTTAAATTCTGTACACAGTGCTATCTGATATTGTTCAGAAGTCATCACATACCTAAATACAATGATTCATGTTATTGTTATACATATCTTAAGGTTAACTGAGTATTACTTAAGTCCTCTTTATGACAGTATCTACGACTCTAGTATAAATCTTATTGATATTTCAAACAGTTTGAGGAAGTCCTATTGACTATATAGAAATAGTGTAAGTACTATTTCTTAATTCTTTGATACCTAATTGAGACTTCATAAAGTCAATCCAGCAATAGATAACCAAGTTACGGGTCATTGAGAAGATCGTAAAATCAATACTTATTGTTAAACTGCAATTGTATTACCAGGCAATCATACGATAATAAGAAGTGTACGGTGCGGTACGTTTCAACAATGCATAGCATGCACTCAGTGACATGTGCGGTCTTTCACACACTAATTGCTATATTTAACCGCTGCATTGTACTGCGCTCCTAGTAATTTCCAAAAGAAAGTTTACCTTTATTCTTTCTCTTGTTTTGAACTCAATAAAGGTATTTTTGTACTGCATGACATCTCTTACTTTCTAGAGTTATTAAGACGAGCATGTTGGCCTTAATTTTTTGGACCTAATGTTCCACACATGTGAAGTAAGTACATCTCACCGATATTAATGACGGAACCTTTCCACGTAATTATACTTGAGCACTTGAGTAGTGAAACATTTAAAGGTTGCTAACGCTTTCTTTTTGTACTTAATGGGTTTTGTGTGCCTTCGTTGAGATACTTAAATACATAACAAGTGCGTAGACGGTGCCCTTTCTTTCCACATTTAACTTTTCATATTTTTACCGAGTCTCATCTTATGGAACAGATAAACTAAAAGCTACTTATTTGTATCGTAACTTCCGTGAGACATACTACTTAAATAAATTATTATGTTTTCGGCTTACTCACGTAATAATTTGACGAGGAACTCGACTAGTTTCAAGCCAAGCTAGAGGCTCATATTCATGAGCAGCATTTCGCAACCCGCGACGCGGCGACTGTCGCGCTGCTACTGGCTAATTGCCATAATAATTTTTAAATTAGCCTTACTTGGCATAATATTTTAAAAGTTACTTAATTGTGACGAATTTCAAATACACCAAGCGAAATACATAAATATGCTGAAGTAAAAGATGGTCCAGAAAAATCACGTTACCCAGCCTACATTAAAATGGAAACGTTGTACTACTCTGTCCCAGTAACTTGGCCCAGTGTAGGCGCCATAACTTTTGCCCCATTCATTGTTAGTGCTCAATGACCTGTGACAAGCCGACAGCCAGTCGCAGTCGTAACGTACAATCAACGGCGACCGAGTTGCGATCGCTTCCTGATCGCGCTGACGCAATTGGAACGGACCCGCGATGGAAACAGGCGATATGAGATTATAAATCTTTTTCGTATTTAAATTTAGATTTAAAATTGAATGTGCTAAGTATGAAGAAGACCTTTCAGTAACTATACGAAAACTGGACCAATTTTCTATTTTCCTTCAGAACATCAACAGTGAATATCAATCAACCAGTCAGTCAATCTGTCAGTCTGAATATTAATTGCTTGCAAAGGCCAACAGGCTAGATAAACCAGAAGGTACAAAATAAATAAATACGTGACTACATCTGTTATTAAAGTCGATTTCTACAACTACAAATACGCAATAACAACAATTATACTAATAAAATATTGACGTTTTATATCTTCGTCGTTATTTATTACTAAAACTTTCACATTAATAGCAGCTATTATACTATAGTACAAAACAATAAAGACGTGAGTAAAGGAACACTAAATAACATATTTTAATACTGCAATTTATTTATTTAGACTGCAACGTGTAGCGGGTCCGATTCCCGAACGGAGCAACTCTTTGCGTGATCCACAAATTGTTGTTCCGAGTCTGGATGTCATGTGTATGTGAACTTGTATGTTTGTAAACGCATCCACGACACAGGAGAAAGTCCTAATGTGGGGCAAGGTTTAAAAAGAAATACGGTACCTGAAATTTTATTAAATTATGTACTACATTAGCATGTTGGGATGCGTAGGTATTCGTAATTAACTAAAAATTTAATGTGTGTACATACACAACACTATAAGTATCGGCACTGATAAATTAAGCCAATTGCCTTGAAGATATTATTACATTTATTAGATGTCTTCATCAATGACCATCATTGTACTTAGTACCTACAAAATAACATTATTCATGCACAATTGCTTATCAGTTATCATGATAAATGCGCCAAACTTCAGACATTCGATATCAGATAAAAGAACCAGTAGATAAACCGATCACTTCATGTGTCAGAATTATCTCTATCTATAGAAAAACTCACGTGCATATTTATTTATTTACATTCTCGTATTAATGTAGGTATAAATAATAGTGACTAGATAGGGACTGTTTAGAAACTAGTTAACATGAAGACCATATTAATATAGGTCATTGATAAGCATTTATTTTCAGTTCCACTCCATCATCAACAGTTATAAGCTATAAGCCGAGGAAAGTATCGTTTTTTTCTTCTCCTCTTGTAATATCTTCTGATTCATTTCATTGCGGGAACCAAGACAGTTATTCATGTCCCTGGGACGCGCTGGACTTCAGTGTTCCGGTGTTTTCATCGTTGTATCTACTGTAGATCCTGGCTTACTTGGAGTTGCAGCGGTTTTGTGAGGTCGTGGCAGGCTTGTCCTATGTAAAACAGAGTTTATGAATACCAGATGACAGACTAAGTATATGTATATTATTGGACCTACTTTATTGGTTTAATTTGAAACCCTCATATAGACGATACCTATAGTTTAGTAGGAAAATTTTAAAGGTTGTTGCTTAAATGTTTCAAATTTAAAATACATCAATTGGTTTGGCTTTGTCGATGATGATACTACAACAAACTTAATTTCTGTGTCATCTAGCAAAGATAAAAAGAAACTACAGGCCTACCTATATCCTTGCAGTCAACGATTTCAAAAATTTTCGAAAACGTCCTAAAAGACCGCTTAACTACATAACATAACATCACGCCTTTTTATCCCCGAAGGGGTAGGCAGAAGTGCACACAGAGGTAACACCCACTTTTCACTATTTATGTTATGAGTCCCATGTAATAGGGGGTGAGCCTATTGCCATATACCGGGCACATTTCCAGACTCCGTGCTACTACTGTGATTTTTTTTAAAAACCCAGTAATACTTTGCCCGACCCGGGAATCGAACCCGAGACCTCTCGCCCGGCAGTCGCACTTGCGACCACTTGGCCAACGAGGCAGTCGACAAAATTAATTGTAAAATGAAAGTAGCTGGTATTTTTCTAGACTTGAGCTCTGCTTTTGACACTATTGACATCGAATATCGAAAACTTCAATTACACCTAGCCAGTCGCATACCTACCACATCACGATTCCAAAACCACAATCAATCGTTGCCGTTAACGCGGCATATGTGCGTGCGCCTGACGTGTGACGAATCCTGACACGTTGCGTGTGCCGTGTCAATCAGTACCTGACCTGAAGATGCGCATCATTACGACCTGGTTAGATTTTGAAAGGAGGTTGCCAAATATCATGTGTCTAGTGTGATACTTTTGTCACATACTTTTTTTAAATAGAGTAACGAATGGAGTTTCTTGCTCGTTCTTCTCCATTCGAATTTACTTTTTGGAATGAGCACCTAGCTTCACCTAGTTTCACTGGCGGACTGACTGACAGACTATTATTTATTTTGTATTTGTTGACGTTTCAAAAGTACCAAACTATGGTTTAATTGAAATAAATGCTTTGACATCACGCCATCATCATGTTATTGGCTGAATAAGTGATAGATTATGTTTGTAATTGTAAATTACATTGCTCGTTGCTTTGTTGCCTCGTTGGCCGTGTGGTCGCAAGTGCGACTGCCAGTCAATTTCGGGTTCGATTCCCGGGTCGAGCAAAATGTTACTGAGTTTTTATATAAATCTAAGTAGCAGCACGGAGTTTGGAATTGCGCCCGGTATATGGCAATAGGCTCACCCCCTATTACATGGGACTCATAACATAAATAATGAAAAGTGGGTGTTACATTGTACAGTGGCATAATGTGCACCTCTGCCTACCCCTTCGGGGATAGAAGGCGTGATGTTATGTCATGTCCAAATTTTAAGAACTAGACTAGACAAAGACACTGTCAATGAAAGCGAAACCTTTACACAGAGTCCGTTGTAATAAAATACGCTCTAATCACTATAAGCAGGCATTCCTTTCATATGAGAAGTATGCATAATTGATGTAATGATGGTCTCATCCACGATCTACGAGGATCCAAGTATGATTAAAAAATCCTAACAAATACCACACAAATACCATATATTATACTAATATAGAAGGTACCAAAAGCGATTCCAAAGCCAGGGTCCAATTTAAGATCAATTTAATCCTAATAGATATAGTAAAACAAATCATTAAAATAACATTCCAAAAATCGGTTTCCCAACGATCCACTTAGTTAATTAGAACACCATCTTGCCTGCGTTTGCGCAAGTAGGTGACAAATTGTCCCCGTTCTTTAGATGTTGCAAGTTTAGTTTATAGAGGCATTAAGATACCCTGAATATTCTGAGATCACATAAAGTTGTTTTACATCTTCCATGATGCAATTTGGTAGTGCGACGATGTTCATCTGTTAATAATGGATCTTAAGGTGGTAAGGTTAAGACGATGATTTAATTCAGAGTTTTTTGAAGGGGGAAAATCATCCAATGAATGTTCTTCCCTTGGGTGAAGCGAGAGGGAGTGTGTCAGATTCTTACTGATAAAAAACCACTCCGTTGGTACTCCTGCTGTTCGACACGACTTCGTATCGGGCTAATTCATAGAATAGGATAACATAGTGTGACAATTAACTAAAATCGAGGGTTACTCACGTGAATATACTAAGAAAAGTTCTAATAGTTACAAACCACAGAGGGGTTTTTCCTCATGAGCAGCGTGCGCAGTCGCGGTGACGTCGCGAGAGAAACTAGTAGAGCTTTTCTCAGTATTCAGATTTTAGTTAATTTAGCATGTCTCATGATAGTTATTATAATGTGTTAAGTGAAAAAAGTGTCTTAAGACTTAGTAATGGAAAGATTTAAACTACTTAAACGAGTTCTCACAAAACATAGAGGAATCCCAAAATCATTATTATCTGGTCGTTTGTAGCCTCCATAAAACTCCCACTCTTTATGAACTGTATTAGTAACTCTATAAGACTTTGTGATGGATTGCATGCGCGTACGGTCTGATCTAGAATCCCATTATTCATAAATTTAATATCTAAGCCCATTATAGTGGCATTAGCTGTCGCCACCACGTTTCAGGATGTTGTGGTAATACTAGCGAGAGTGGTGTAAAGATTTCTCAATGTTTTTCTAGAGAACTAATCGAGTTTTTCTCCTACAAAACGTGAACAAAATGGGTACTTACACTAGAAGTACAATATATAACAGTTAAGGGATAAGTTGTGGGTTAGGTAACTGTGAAGCGGTTATCATTAATAAAGCATCAATCACATATCATAACATCACACCTTTTATCTTCGAAGGGGTACACAGAGGTGCACATTACGGCACTTAATGCCGCTGTACCGGACACAATTCCAGACTCCGTGCTACTACTGAGATTTAAAAAAATGCAGTAATACTTTGCCCGACCGAAATCGAACCCAAGACTTGACTGGCAGTCAATCAAATAGGCTCGAAAGACCCAGGTGTATTGTATATACTTGCCTATATTTGCTTTATGCAAACTTTTACCCATCTGTTATAAACTGAACACTTACTATTACATGTAACTATCAATCAAAGGAAAGGTTGGAATCTGCCTTGAAAAAAATAACTAGACTTTTAGTTTTAAGAAATTGTCATAATTTCAATAAATTCACCCCGTACTACAATTGCTTTACAACCATATGTACCTCGAAAATTGGATGCCTGTCGCATAAAGATGGAATGAATAGAAAAAGAATGGAACTGAGGCGAAAATATGTACATATTTTACATTATTACTATTTGATAATTGGGAAGATAGATAATCCATCGGTGCGTGACAATATTTATTTTTATGTCCCCGATCGATATTTGCGTGGTACTGGTAGGCGGCGTCACCGACTGCTTGCTTGTCCGCCGAGCTGGCGGTCTCCCCATGCTGGTAACTGTCCAACGGGCCGGGCGATTGCTATGATCAATGATCTTTTACAAAGCAATCCTGATGCAGACCTTTGTTTCGATGGTGTTAGTGCAATGTCCAGATACATTTTGACTTATCTCAATGACTCTTAACACTTAATTTTAGAGTAAATAGGTTGTTTTAATTGTTTGTCGATTTTTATTCTTTGGTTGATTTTTTTATTTTATTACTTAAATAACATAACATAACATAACATCACGCCTTTTTATCCCCGAAGGGGTAGGCAGAGGTGCACATTATACCACTGTACAATGTAACACCCACTTTTCACTATTTATGTTATGAGTCCCATGTAATAGGGGGTGAGCCTATTGCCATATACCGGGCACAATTCCAGACTCCGTGCTACTACTGAGAATATTTAAAAACCCAGTAATACTTTGCCCGACCCGGGAATCGAACCCGAGACCCCTTGTCCGGCAGTCGCACTTACGACCACTCGGCCAACGAGGCAGTCGTTTAACTGTAATTGATCTTATTATTGTTCCTAATTTTAGTTATAATGTAATATTTTAATTGTGTATTTAGTGACATGTAGACGATTTGGTAGATATAATACTGTTAGTCTATATTGTTGTAATTATAAATAAATAAAATATGTATTAATGTTAACTGATAGCGTAGTAACCGAACAGACAACACACCTTTATCACAAGATAACTGCACTTAAAAACATTGCAAGTCAACCTCCAAAGTCCCGTACATTTGGAATTGGATGAAACAATTCGATTGATCCACTTGAACGTCCTTAAAACATAATTTCAATATCTTATCGTGGTCTCAGTTCTCGTGATGTCGTGACAGACGCCAGTTATATTGTACATTTCAATCATCTACTGTTTTTATCGATGATCTCATTTCAACAGGTGCCTTATGTCTTTTAGATGCAGTTAGATGATCGATTTCGCGAATGCCTTGTCTTCATTTTCTTAGTCAGGTGGTTGTAGATGAGTATCTATTACTTCCAATGAGGTTGTAGTTATGTCTATAACTAGTACGTACAAATAATTTCAGTACCGACCTAGCGAGTATAATATTATCATTATTATTTGGTGGTGGGTCGGAGGTTTAAGACGCCCGTTTCTCATGCATGAGGGTGCGGGTTCGAAACCTACCAACGGCAATTGTATCAATGTGACTTTTTCCGAGTTATATATACTTTCTAAGATTATTCAGACACCACTGACAAACGGTGAAGGAAAACATCGTGAGGAAACCTGGGCTTATAATTTCTAATTATAAGTTTGTAATCGCCAACCCGCATTGAGCAAGCGTGGTGATTAATGCTCAAACCTTCTCCGTGTGAGAAGAGGCTTTGCTGAGCAGTGGGCATTTATAGGCTGTTGATGATGACGATGATGAGTATAATTATGTATATATACATCTGGGTCATTAACTGAACAATTACTATATGTACATATCTCTTAACAAACATCACTAACGTTTAGTATACAACATTGGAGCTTCCTTGTTGATCAGGAGTTGAAGCTATAATATTAAAAATTACGCTATACTCCGAATTCTCCACCACAAATTTACGCTATTGCATTGAGTGATTCGGCGCCTCGTAAGCTGTGACGTATAAGCGCATACACCGACCATGCTCATACCAACGTGAGCTGACAACGTGATTATGATAAGAAAAATGTTCAAAAATCGTCAATTTTATACGGTTACTATACAAATAATGTGTCACAGAACTTATTTAGAATAATTGATTGAGAATTATCATTATCCTGTACAAGGATTTTGGCCTGACGCATAGATTATATTATAAGATATTAGATATATCTTTATATATTTATTGGTGTATCTACACGGTAATTTTCCACTCTGTAATTTTTTTAATGTGATAGCAGAGAAAGCATACTGCTATTTCTTCAGCCTTTAAAATGATTAGTATGTTTCTGCCTTTGTCATTTTTCTGATGTTCGGTGTCAGGTTTTTGCATTTAAGTGTGGGAGAGCTAGGTTTCGGCACGAATGGGCTGGCTCGACCGGAGTGATACCACGGCCTCACAGAAAACCGACGTGAAGCAACGGTTGCGTTGTGTTTCGTCGTGTGAGTGAGGTTACCGGAGGCCCAATTACCCTCCCCTTTCCTAATCTCCGCAATTCCTGAATCCCCAACGATCCTCAAACTCCAAATCCCCAAAAGGCCGGTAACGCACTTGTAACGCCTCTGGTGTTCCAGGTGTCCATGGGCGACGCCGATTGCTTACCATCAGGTGATCCGTTTGCTCGTTTACCCGCTTATGCCATAAAAAAAATTGAATCTATGATTAATGTGTCTTAAATAGATGAGCTGGATCGGATGTTATTATGATTTTTTGACTTTTTTAGTCAAAAACCTTTTAAATTCTCACTGTAACTGATTCTATTAAAAATATCAAAGAAATTATTAGTGTTCGATTACTAGATACCTCATTCTCAAAAGACTGAAAAGGTTTTAGAATCCCACTGACTGTTATTAAGTATAATATTTACTGAGCAGTCATCGCTCTTGCTAAATTCCACTGATCATTATTCATTCATACATCGAAATGAATTTAAGAATGATTTTATTTAAGTATTCAAACAAAAGAGTACTTTATTACCTACTTTCACTTAAGGTATTACGTTAATCTTATTATGAAACTTCCTTATTATTTATTACTAGCTTCTGCCCGCGACTTCGTACGCGCAATCCCGAAATTTCCCGTCCCCGTTCTTGATTTTCGGTAAAAAGTAAAAAAAAAAGAATTGGGTAAAAGTATCCTATGTCTGTCTCCTGGTTCTACGCTACCTCCCCACAAATTTTCATCCAAATCGATTTAGCCATTCTTGAGTTATAAATAGTGTAACTAACACGACTTTCTTTTATATATATAGATAATCAAATTGGATCAGAACTTTTGTGTTAGAAAACATAATAGGTACTCTATTTCTTTAGAATTCCGTGTTATGATAGTCATAGAGTGAAAGCTGTTTCTATCGTTACATGCTGTGAATTACTTCCGAACAATCGCTGTCATTTGGTTGAAGGGCTGTTTTTTATGCATTGTTATTAGGTAATCAATAAAATGACTTAAAGAGAAACCCTTCACATATTATGAAAGTGATAGACATTTCTCCTTCTTGGATTACGTAAGTTATCTACAGGAATAACTACTAATGATTTCTTTGTGAACTCTCACCACCATCTCCCGCTACATTTCGTAGTCTTCTTCCAAAAAGTCAATAAAAGTAAAAAAGTAACTTATAAATTTTTACCGATTAAGCACTAAGTAGGTATACAAAAGGAGAATGAAATCTTAGTCAAGCAAAGAAAACAGAAACAGCGAATTGTTAAGCAGCGATTCCCTAAGCAACTATTCCCAAACCATTGATTCCCTAAGCAGAGATTCCCTACGCAGAAATTCCCTAAGAAGCGACTCCCTAAGCAGCTATTCCCTAAACAGCGATTCACCTAAAATAACAAGCCAGTTAGCCAAACCACAAGCAATTTTTCTACAAGTGGAACCCAGTACACAGTTTATATATTATCTCTGTATCTAGATATCGCGATATTTTCGAGCCATGCATTGTTTCCCCGCGTATCTAAAGACAGCTGTCACCGGCAAATAATAAGGGAGTTACACCTGGGAGCAAAGAAACGGAGCCACTCATGTTTTTTCTTTTTCATATGTATAAATAAAAATGAATTTCCGTTCGATAGTCGCTCGCTAAAACTCGAGAACCGATTTGGCTAATTTTGGTCTTGGAATGTTCGTGGAATTCCATGAAAGGTTTAAAAGGTAAGAAAAAAGGTTTTTTTAGGCAAAGTTTGCTAGTTTCTTGATAAATATTTTCGTATTCAAGTATTTTATTGATTTGTACCGTATGTCATATAAAATGCAATTTAGTTACCTTTAAAATTAGAGCATTTAGTTGTAAAATTGTTCAAGTGTGGGAGAGCCATGCTTCGGTACGAATGGGCCGACTCGACCGTTGTGATACCACGGCCTCACAGAAAACCGACGTGAAACAACGCTTGCGTTGTGTTTCGTCGTGTGAGTGAGGTTACCGGAGGCCCAGCTACCCTCCCCCCTTCCCCAATCTTCCCAATCCCCGAATCCCCTACAATCCTCAAACTTCTAATCCCCTAAAAGCCGGTAACAAACTTGTAATGTTTCTAGTGTTTCAGGTGTCCATGGGCGACGCCGATTGCTTACCAAGGTGATCCGTCTGCTCGTTTACCGGCTTAGGCCGTAAAAAAACGAATATTCTTTTATTGCCATAGAGAGTTCGATAGAATAAATAAAACAATAGTGGTTTCGTTTCTTTGCTCCTAAGTGTAATAGTGTATTTCAACTCAACCTTTCTCTTTTCGACATGTCACGATGATAGGATTAGTGAGGCTCCAGTTTCTACGATTGTGTCATACAAAAAAAAAGATAATTGTCTTTTACTCTTTGCTATTATGTATTACTTTCTATTTGGTTTTGCTACCGTTAGAGATTGTTTATGCATTGACAACAAAGCTGTGGAAATTAACTCTATCTTTGTCAATCCTACGGTCGACTAGGTGTTAATGTGCATAAAAAATAATTAAATAAAACTCCTAACAAATCTCTTTTTATGTTACAGGAGACATACAAACAGACGGATGATGACGACGGACGCACTCACACACAACACAACACCAGTGCAAAGAGCCTATGTCGATCATTACCTACGCCTATTATGTTTTTATACAGAAAAACCAACTGATTTAATGGGGCAACGGCCCAATTTTGTAAAATACTTTTACTATAATATTGGTATGTTTTAAGGGGGGAATGGAATATCATCGAATGACTTGTCCCGTAAGGCGGAAGAGAGTGTCAGACTCTTACTGACTAAAAACCACCCCGTTCCTACTCCTGCCTATTATTGAATGATAATGAATATTGGCCTAAAATTATTCCAGCTTCGAACTTAGTAAAACTACAAAGTGACCGATTTGAAATGCTCTTTCGTGGAACAGGTGAAAATGTATAGTATCTATACGTAACCACATAAGTACGTAAGTATATCTAATGTGAATTATTCGCACAACAAATGCAATCGATTTCACTACATATGGATAGTAATTCTAAGAGATATTACTGTAAGCACGCAGTAATGGCTTCCTGATCGCAATGATTGGTTCTCTTTATTATATTATCGACATGCGCAGTGTAAATTGCACACTAAGTTACTATAAGTACGTATCATTACTTAGTACTTAGGTATAGTTACAATAGATTTACTTTCTTAATGTTTGATGAGATTTAGAAGGTTTTGAATATACTGCAGGTACAGTTAATCTAATGAGTCCAAAGACTAGGTTCACCACCAGTTAGTTGTTTGGTAGGGACCGTTGGCTCTATTGCTCCCTTAATAGCCGTGTATTATTAATATTGATATTTGGAAATTAGAATAACCAAATCTACGCTAGTGGATATGTACTTACCGAAAGTCATGAATATGTTGACCGATATGACGCGATACCTACGTCGCGAGCTAAATCTAATTAACTTTATAACAATGATTCTCAAGTAAACGTACATAACTACATATACATATACCTACATACATATATTAACAGACAAAAGTGAAATTCTTACTTCTATTGTTTCCACGTCACTGTTGAACTGTCAAAATGTTTAAACTGTTGAATTTCAAAGCGACTTATCTTTGAGAAAGTGCCCCGTCTCTGTCAACATTAAGATTAACGATACGTTTTATTTTGACGCGTAATATTTCGACTACGATCTCGAGATATTTATTGAGATATATATCATCTGATGTCCTGGTAGTTTTATTTCTAAAACTAGTTCAAAACGCAATGAATCAGTTTTATACCTTTATGTCTATTTTGGCATTTTAGTCAAATGAAAAATCGTAGAGGACTTAACAGGTTTCCGGGGCTCCGGCTCGCAAAGCAGACGTAGGAACGGGGTAGTTTTTAGTCAGTAAGAGTCTGACACTTCCTTTCGCCTTAACCAAGGCGGGAGAAGCAATCGGATAAATTTCTCCCTCCAAAAAAAAATGTAGATGTTAACGTAAAGTGTTGTGTGATTTCTACATCTATGTTGATAGACTTTTACGTAAAATACAATGCTAATATAAATATTAGCTATTATTACGTCTGATAAAAGTTATGAAAAATTATTTTACCTGTAGAATACACTACAAAGTACACACTAACTGCATTCATGCACATGACTTGGTTTGTCTACAAAACAGCTTGTCTAGACTCCAGCTAATTTGCCATTATAGCCTTTTATGCCACCTATATATCCATTAAGTGTTTACGATGAAAACCCCATTTCAACACATTCTCATGCACCAATTTACGACCTAATAGAACAGTACAGAGAACTTAGTACGAGTTTGTTTTACGTTTAAAGTATTCGAAACGAGTACGCGTTCGGCGCTCTGATTGGCCGGCGCCAATAAACCAACCAATCACAGCGCCGAACGCGTACTCGTTACGATTACTTTAAACATAAAACAAACTCGTAGGTACTAAGCCTCTGTACGTTATAAAAATTGTTAACATTTCAACACGTTCTCATGTCTATTTTATAGTCCCATAACATAACATAACATCACGCCTTTTTATCCCCGAAGGGGTAGGCAGAGGTGCACATTACGGCACTTAGTGCCACTGTACAATGTAACACCCACTTTTCACTATTTATGTTATGAGTCCCATGTAATAGGGGGTGAGCCTATTGCCATATACCGGGCACAATTCCAGACTCCGTGCTACTACTGAGGTTTTTTTTTAAAAACCCAGTAATACTTTGATAGATAGATTTTATAGTCCCTTCTTATATAATTATAACACTAGCTATTCTCGCGAGGTTTTATCCGCTATTCGGCGTCTATTGATATACGTGTATTTTGTAGCCCAATCCGTCCTCCATAAATAGGCTATTCAACACATAAACAAGTATTCAATTCAACCCATTAGTTCCGGAGATTGATACGCGTTCAAACAAACACCTCAGCTTCATATATTAGTGTAGATAGATAACTACGCGTGTCTATAATTAACAGATTAATCTGGCTCTTAATCTGTTCCATGTAATCTTAGATTTCGCAACGAAAGTCTATTTGATTTCCTCATTTTTCTCCCTACTTCGCCAGTTTTTCTACAGTCGGAAACCTTACGACATCTCATAGAGTAAATGCTGTGGCGTACTTATTCCGAATAAGCGAGTGTTACATTCCACACGCACTCGTTAAGTGATACCGTAACTATTTGTTCATGGATTAGGGGAAATGTGTGAAGAGAATTAGAGATTTGTAAGGCGATATGATGTACAAATTAGTAGCTTATTTAGTGTTTGTTACCAATCTTTTCAAATTGGATTTACACCTGAGGGACTCATGAGTTTATGTTTTCTTTAATTAACATTATTTTTATATACCAACCGAGCTGGTCTTAGACTATGTGGATGTAGGATATTTCATAAAACATTTTCTCCAATTCAATGTAGTTATTGTGGACTTCAGAAGATAACGCGATACACTAAACAGGTAAGAGATTATTGTTGTGCCCCGTTTCTTTGGCCCCGGCTCGAAGTGCAGCAGTAGGAATGGGGTGGTTTTTAGTCAGTAAGAGTCTGACACTCCCTCTCACCTCACCCATGAGGGAGAAGTTATCCGATGTTTCTCCCCCCTAAAAAAAATGTTATGATAAATTTCAGAATACGAGCGTATGGCTTTCCCGCGTGATTTGCGACCGCAGCGTTTCTAGGCTTAGCTTTAATGCTGCACATTTGCGGGTTTACGCGATTTGCAACCAGAACAATGCCTACATAAAACCATTAGATATTATTATCATTTTGCTATTAATAAGAAAACATACCTACGGAATATGAACGTGGATTGAGGTGCCTTTATGAGTTTTTATAGTTTTCACCTAAATAGTTAAAGTGCGGTTAAAGAATGTGAACGATCGTTGCTAAGTAGCTTGACATCGCACCCCGTAGCTGCATAGTTTAACTTCGGTTGTCATAGCTGCGTAACTTAATGTCGCGTGTCGTAACCGCGTAGGTTGACATCGGATGTCGTAGCTGCGTAGCTTGATATCGCATATCGTGCCCGCGTAGCTTGATATCGCGTATCGTAGCTGCGTAGCTTAATATTGCGTATCGTAGACGCGTAGCTTGACATCGGTCGTCGTAGCTGCGTAGCTTGATATCGCGTATCGTAACCGCGTAGCTTGACATCGGATGTCGTAGCTGCGTAGCTAGATATCGCATATCGTGCCCGCGTTGCTTGATATCGCGTATCGTAGCCGCGTAGCTTGATATCGCGTATTCTAGCAGCGTAGCTTGATGTCATGTATCGTAGCCGCGTAGCTTAATATCGCGTATCGTAGCCGCGTAGCTTGATATTGCGTATCGTAGCCACGTAGCTTGATATTGCGTATCGTAGCCGCGTAGCTTGATATCGCGTATCGTAGCCGCGTAGCTTGATATCGCGTATTCTAGCAGCGTAGCTTGACTTAGGGTGTCGTAGCAGCGTAGCTTGACATCGCACACCGTAGCTGTGTAGCTTGGCACCGTACACCGTAGCTGCATAGTATAAAGAAAAGGTAGCTGCGTAGCTTGACTTCGCGTATCGTAGGTAGATATCGCGTATCGTAGTTGCGTAGTTTGATATCGTAGCCGCGTAGCTTGACATCGCGTATCTTAGCTACATAGCGGCTCAAAACCAAATAATTCTGCAAAATTTTCCAAGAATTTTAACACTAAATTATTCTCCAGCTAACAAATACCTACTTACAACACTACAACATAATCTTATAAACACAATTTATTTGACAAAGCCTACGTTATACCCTGAGATTGCAATTTACTGAATCTTGTGAGAAAACGTTTGTGCTCACTGCAATAATGTAGTCAAGATGACAACAAATAAAAGGAACATTGTGTTACTACATATTTATGAGGTTGTTGCCTGTTGCATCCCGCGCTAGCTGTCAAGTGAGGTTAAGCTTGTTGCTTGTTCCCATGGCAATCTAACTTGTGTTGACTTATGCAGAGTTATGACCTTTAAAGCCGTGGAGCAAAACTTGAAACTGGAGGTGAAGGGATGATATTTGTAATATATTTGCTTCGAAAGTAATGGCTGGTAAAAATGAGACAGGGCTTTCAATGAGGAGATAGCATTGTAACGATACTTATACGAGCGAAAGTTGCACTGCAAATTATTGCTGACAAATCTTAGCAAGGTCTTCGAAATTAGTATATTATCCAAAATCCTCTGATTCCGTATTCACGTATCAAATTACTACACTAAACTTAATTAAAGCTTTGTATTCCTTATATCTAGATAAAAAAAGGATTCAACGTGAATTGATTTCAATTATGTAAAACATTGATTGAGGGTCGAGAACAACTCAATACTTTCATTGCATGTAAACCTTTAAGCAGAACAATGTCTATCACTTTGAATTGAAGAACCGTTTACTCAACTATGCATTCATGTAGTATTCCACACGTACACTATGTACACCGTACAACAACAGTTTATTCAATAGACTGAAGATTGGTTCAAAACAAACCGCCAAAGACTCACTATCTCTGGCGTAGCGCCAAACGTTGTGTGGGAACGTACGCTTCATTGTATCTAGTATCTGACCGTACTCATCATCAAAATGTTTGTTAATTTCTATCTTATTATTATGTAATATAAGTGTTTATTTTGTTTGATTCATGTTTTTGCTTCTGATCCACATCTGGGAATGTTGTTGTAGTATTGTGTGCTGAACTTTCATTCAATCTTGTACGTACCTTTGAAATCCTCTTTTAGTCATAGTTCTTTGTATATCTTTAGTGCAATTTCAATACATATGTATCGATTTGGTCCCTTAAAACTTCAATTATCCATCTTGTATACAAACAGAACGAAAGAAATCATAAAGGAAATTACGTGTGTGACGTATAATTTAAACGTCGGCGAGGAAATATTGCAGCAAATAATAGTTTCGTGCAAACGTTTCGCGGTAATCAATCATACACTGACAAGCTATTTTGGCCAGTTCTGATTCAAAACAAACATTCCGCAGAAACAAAAGATATATCATACAAAAGATAGGAAAGCGATGATTGAGTACTAAGAAAGAAAATTCACAAAACAGAATCTAATTTACAAATTGCACAAACGTTAGAACAAAAGCCAAATTATGTTGGTAATATTGATAATGAGAAGATGAAATGAGTCTAGGATAGTATCTTAAAGGTTGGCTGGTCGCCAGAAAGCTGTTTATATTCTTACATTTTTACGCAAAGGGAATATAAGGAGCTATAAACGTTACGTAAGATGGGAATGACTGAGTTCCGTGTTTTGTAACGTATTGTAATGGCTCTTGTGAAGAATGGACTCAAATTCTGAGTGCATAGCTGAGCGACTAATTAAAGCAAGTTGGGAAATAAGCTTTGATATTTTCTTAGAACGCAGACTGTATTGTTGTTTTTAAATTAGTTCTTATTAATGTTGGTTTAATAATAACATGTTTTACTATCGAGTATTAAGCTCTATCTACTGAATTTGCTGCACGTAACGTAACTAGCTGAGAATTAGGTTTATTAACGCCCTTCCACGTCACGCTTCACTATATTTTCTTCACTTTAATTTGACATTTTGCCGTAATACACTTTGCACAAATTATTAACTTCGTCATTCGCGTTCCAGTAACCTTTAATATTACTGTTTGAAGCCAACACGTTCATCGTTTGGCTCGTGACGTTATTTCTTATAGTCTTTTGATCATTTGCACCGTTGTACAGTCTATTCATCTTCATTGTGATAATAACTTGTATTATGAATTTATCTCACACCAATGATTGTTTCATTTTACTCTCTATAATATCCAAAGTTATTTAAACAAGGTCTTTCATACACATAAATATTACGTCTGCGTGTTCGCGTGATTTGTGGTGATATGGAAGTATGTAATTAAAAAATAAGTTACAATGACTTATGAACATTATATTACTGAGTCCATGCTAAGGTAGACTGAGCTTGGTTGGGTGGATTTAAAAAACATCAATAGTTTTGAACACTCCAAACGGGAATATGTTTTTACAAGTACTAAAAGTCAAGAATAGCGTGACTTTACGTCTACGTAACCTACAGATTAGGTACAATTTCAAAGAAATAAATAATGTTAGCCAAGAATTCCAGATAACAAATGAAAAAAATTAGGACCATGAACTTTTACGAAAGGTCAGAAACAGTAAGTTTATCGTCCAAGAGCCGTTACAGCTAACAAAAGAAAATAAAGCCAAGGAACCTGCAGAGCGCATTATTTTTACATTAACTCCTACAATGGAAATACTTTTTTTATAATCGCACAAGTTGGTTGTAGAATCATTTAATGTCCGTCTAATGACGACGCGTCCAATCGAGAATTGTAATGTATGTGAATGAATTTCTAAACGGCACAAAAGAAATGTTCCATAGCGTAGTTTATCGAAGAATGAAGACTATTCGCAACTTTTTGTTTTGTTTTATTAACTTTCAATCGTTGAAAGTTGTGTATGACGACAGAGAGAGTTTTGAATGAATCAATTGGCAGACAATCAATAAAAATGTCATTTCTACCAATATTTAAAATGTCTCCATTTGATAAAATTTATCTATAAATCGCAGAATAAAAAGTATGAAATTCATATTATAAGTAAAAGCGTTCGTACGTGATCTCCGACTTCGTTTTTTCCATAATGTTCTAATTTCAAATTTGGGCATAGACGCACGCACCAGTTTCTGTGTCCCGCCATACTTTCTCTGTATTTACTATGGCGTGCGGTAATTCAACGTAAGTAAGGTAATCGTGATCTGTATGACGATTAATTCGACAGTTTGTACAGTTAATGGAGAGAATGTTTGGGAGTAACTGTACGCTGTCTGAATAACGGTCAAAGGTCACTGCTTTGATGTTATTACATGCTGATGTAACCATACAACCATGCTATTCATGGAGATTTATTATTATAAACAGTAAGGCTATCAATTGAGTCGATCGTTACCAACCGGTAACGAAGAAAGGTGTTAATAAACTTCATTTAGTACTTTCGGGATTTGAAGATTTGTGATTCTTATAAAAAAGCGCTACCAGTTTACAATTTGTAGAGGTTTATATTTAAAATATAGGAAGGTCATTTCCAACTCATTTAATCGTCATCATGGCTGAAGCTTTCTTATCTTGGTTGAATTCCATACACCCATAAACAAGACCCATCACCATTATGAGATACGATTGGTCCTATAAAATAACTAAGATCCAGCAGGATTAAAACCAAAACGATATGGTCAGGTCATTAGAAAACTTGAAGGCTGCAGTATCGTAAGATCCAGTCAAAGTTAGTATGCACCAGAAACGTCTAAAAACAAGAACAGGTAAGTCTGAGAGCATCTGTCGTAACAGGTTCCAAAGTTGCCTGTTTGGACGCAAGAATGTCCTCTTAATTGTTACCAAATGAGCAAAGCATGCTTACAACTGGTTCCCAGCCCGTAAATCTAGTTTCGCATTTGTCGATTCAGTTTCCGTTCAAGGGGCAGCAGGCAAAAGCACAGCTGAGGCGCGGCACGATGGCGTCTGGCGTTTTTTTACAGCAATAGATATCGGTTGGAGAGATCGCAGCGCGCGCGCCACGGCGACCGCGCGCCAGTCAGCCGCCGTTCCCCGCCGCGCGCGCGCGTCTCGGTGAAAGGACAAGTACACCTGCCCGTGCACAGCCGCACAACCAACCGTTATCGCCCTAAATGACCAACTAATGGACGAACGAAGAGGTAGTCCATGCATGATTGTGCTAACAGTGTGAACTAGCTGGTGGAGTGCAGTGTAGTGTTGATGTCCAAATGGAGGAGGTCCGAATTTCGGATTGGCCCGAGCCACCGGGCTCCCATGCATGGCTCCCTGCTTATGGTTTCCAGCATGACTTAATGGATAAGGATGACTATTTTGGCACCAACGGTGAGTGCCGTGTAGCCTAGACCTTTTGAAGCATTCAGAGTTTGAAACTGAACGTCGTCGTGTCATTAAGTTCGGCACAATCGTGACTTGATGTGATGAAACAGGCTGTTTGATTTGCTAAACTGCTTGACAGATTGCTTTATTTGTAACTTTTAACTGTTCAGACGAATTCATTTCAATCATTAACTGACCAGAACCACGTTGAGAACATACATTTACGTGTATGCAAGTTTCGTAACTCGTTTCCCTCAGTTTAATTGGATCGCTATCAGATCTGACGTTGATTCAATCGTAACCAAAACAGTGTTGGTTGACTGACTGCTGAAGTGGTTACTGACAGTGGTAGTGTAAAAAAAATGACTTCGTTTGAACGAACTGTTTTTGTGGATATGTTGACTCACTTGCATTATGCAGCAAGTCCAATGTCAAATTTGTTCTTCCTAACTAACACATTAACTGTCCGTCACTGTCGATAGCAAGGAAGTGTTACCTTTCTGTTGACGTCCGCGTTACACTATTTCTGCTAGCCAAATATTGTTGTCGGTAGTAGAAATACACGACTATTTTGTGACTTAAAGAGGGCAAAAAGTCCAATTAAACGACTCTTTGTTGCGCAAAAACAATACACACATGAACACACGGTGTTAGGTAACTCATTGTTGGGTTATCACAGATTAAAATAGCGTTCACGAATCTTATAATTATTTTAATGCATTTAAAACACAATGGTCTACGCTTGATTCAACTTAAAAGTAAATAATTATGAGAACATTCCGTGATTCCCACACAACAAACAAAGAGAGATCAATAAACTGGATTGGACCGAAAGTTGTCGCATAAAGCAAACATTTGTAGAAATAAATATTCATGTGAGAATTAAATTAGAATGAAAATGCTTCCAATTAGTCCATAACTACGAATCACACGTTTTAACTTGATGTATTGAACCTAAGATCGATAAATCATACTTTCTGTTTACGAGAATAGTAATATTTACTTCAGATTTTTTGCATTCAACATGAAAACGTGATCAAGTCAATGCTAACCCTAACCTAGTTGGGAAAAGGCCAGAAGACAAAATTATATTGTGAATATCGAAGTGTTTATTCAATAATGTCTTATACACAAAATAGAAATATTGTAGAACACAATGAGAAGTAATGCAACGATAATAGAAATGTTAAAGCGAGCTAATTCCATGTTAAAGAGAGTAATCATTTGTTAATGTTCCGAAGGAAACAGCAGCGATCATTCATTTTAATAACAGATTGCATTTTTGTTCCAATCTCTTGGCAGTGAAAAGCGGTGAAAGTGTGTAATTAGTAACGTTAGATGTATGAAGTTTTATTACAAATCATTGGATTTAGATGCATCTATAATTACATACAGGGATATCGACTTTCTTACTTTCAATGTTTCATAAGAGGCGTTTGATGAAGATAGTCTTGTATAGATTGATCTTTGTGGCATTATCTCATTTATGGCTTTCGTTTCTCCGGTTTTAGACATCAAATGAATTCTAAGAAACGATGTTACAATGCCATTTTTGCTTGGTAGCGACAAATAAATCAAGCGTGATTTCCCCCAAAACTGCTTCTACTGGTCTTAAATTTTTATCACAAAAATAGTTCTTAAATATTTCTCACGTGCTATTCGTCTTTATGTTTACAAATGTATGTGTCTCGGCTTGTATCAAAGCAAAAAACGTGATCATCCTAAGCTCAATGTCCCTCTAACATATTCATACATCACACACATATATGATCAGGCTGACGTCACTGCTCAACTTTCCACGCGAATTATTCATGGTATTCATAGCTAACATGTTATTAAGACAGTTTTATAGCAGTTTCATGTACAACAAGAGATCTCTATGTATTTAATTTATCGGTTTTATTATAGTGTTCATTTGTGATTTGACGACAATGCTGGCTTTCATTTATAACATGATTTACGAAGATTTTTTTCTAAAGGTAAAGATATGAACACACTTTTGAATCTACAATATAATGATCAAACAGTCAAACTCTATGGAAAATGATCCAGTCTCTAATATCCCCCTAAAGTCATCTTCCTCATTTAGACATCACTTAGACAATAAACAACATCAAACATGAACACTATTGCCGGAATACTGAAACGTTACTTAAATATCGTGCCATCTCTGTCATTTTACAAAGAATTTGTGGAGGCAGAACTATACTTAAGCGCGACTTAAAATTGAGTAGCGTTTGAGTATTCCGACATAAGTCATTGAATAAAAACTTCTGTACCGATTTTATTATAAAGCCTAAAACACTATAATTTAAACAAGATCAAAATAATAATTACGGTGCCGAACCTTGCAATCTAGGTGGAAATCCTTGCAAGTTAACGAGATCATAATGTATACCCACGTCGTTAGAAGTTATTCTGACTAAAGTTGTTCTAAGTAAACCTGCTTATGAACTTAAAATACCCTTCACTATACCACAAATGTCCTAAAATGAATCATAACTTTAGTAGGTACTTAAGTAATTTAGAAGATTTATGATCATTGAGATTGATTTTAATTCTAACAGTGGCAGTAGTACGCTATAATTGCATTAGAAAATATTCGGAATAAAGTAATCATTTTAGTTACCTACAAGCTTCAAACGCAGTGCGGTTCGTGGACAAGTAATTTCTATGGATAGTAAATCACACAAATTATCTAAACGTTTGGGTATTAAGTCTTGTATGTTTTTTATGATTTAATTCAAACATTTGATACACAAGCACATAATGCTATTAAAATTAAAATGTCATGCTTGATGTCACAAATATCTTTACAAATATGTGCATGCTACTTAACCGAAGGACGGAATGTTCATTCCAAAAATAACTAAAAATAAAAAAACAAATACAAACGACAAGTTGTCAAAACAATTTGAAACGCACTTGCAACAAAGAGAATTTCAATTAAAACATAAAGAAACATTTTAACGTAGAATTTTTATGACGGCAAGCCGGCTTCGGCGTCGCGTTATAAATTCCACATGGGACCAAGTGCAGAAGCATGCGGTCAGACCAGTCCCCCGCCCTAAAGGTCATTTCTTATCCGTAGGCGAATCGCATGCTCGGGACAGCGCCGAGTCAATTCTAAGAAATTGTGGGATACCACAGGGATGCGTTCTTGGACCTAACTGAACTTTGTATTATGTGACATGAATTATGAAATGACAATCAATTGTATTGTGTAAATTTAAATCTCTGTATGGACAAAAATAATCACAATGACGTATTTTAGTTCGCAAATGGAAGGTCACGTGAGAAAATCGGTCCATAACTCGGTAAAAGTAGCTATTAAAAGCATTAATTCGTTCTTGCCAATTCCTATGTGTGCGGTTGCCTCGCATAATACTATTTCCATAAAGGTTGATACAATCAATGGTACGAACAGATTTTAAAAAATGCGAAAGAATGTTCATAATTTATTTAAGCTAAATATTTCAGTTTTCTGTTTAATTTTACTTCAATGTGAAGGTTACGTTCCTAACAAATACCGGGTTGGTAAAGCATTTGTGTAAATACTTAACAATATCAAACACTAGATTGTGTTGATTATTTTGTATTTGCAATTGTCGAATACTTTTAACGCTCGGTTTAACTTTGCCAAGATTATTGTAGGCCTTGAGTTGTCTCTCACTTTGAGATAAAACGTAAGCGAGATAATTTGGGATAACACAGCTAAATATGAAAGGCATTTTTGGGGGATTTAAATTCTCAAGAGCATGTTCCTTGATTTTGGCCGGTTAATGTTTTTGTACTAGGTGAATGCGCTAGAAGTTGTTTTATTGCCAATAAATATTGTACGTACATTCATTAAAATATCTGTTTAGTATTTGTTTATGCGTGCTGTTGTTATTCAAACGCTTGTGATAGTTCGAAAATCTGTTTTTCTTTTGTTTGATTTCCAGTGACCTCGGTCGTTACACTTTGGAAAAATATAGGTACCTACCTACTTAATTGTTATTCTAGACGACAAAGTGTATTGTTATCAGATCGATGAAAAGGTTACTTTTGAACATGTTTGCAGTGTAAGTACTGCGCCACACATTGTAGTCACAGTTTCTTTGAAAAGGTCACGAAAACAAAGTTATGGTTGTGTGTAGAAAAAATATAAATTCTGTTCAAAATAAGTTTTACGTAACAACCTAAATAATCCAACAATTTAGATGAAAACTAATATTATACGAATGTGAATTGAGTGTGGCAGCAATTATAAAGTTTGACCTTATTGCTAATACCCATGCTCATATATCGCTATAGCCCTTGACATACTCTCTAATTCCATGATTATTTTATTACGCACAATAGAAAACACGATTTTAGCTACCCTTGACTGAGCCTAACGCCTATAAACCACACAACTCAAAGCAATTGACGCAAATCGATTCCAAAAACTCGAAAGCAAAACATTAACGATTGCAAAATCGATTCACTTACCCGTATCGAATGGAAACAAAAGGTATATTTTTGCGTGAAGAAATCACCTATCGTGACAATATTGTAAATATTTAGGCCAGCAAAATTACATCAATCACGAATAATGACACGCAGTATAGTAAAATCGTTGCGAAGAAAATTGTCTTAGTCCAGTTCACAGTATGTAATTAAAGTTTTGATACTTAATTAATGTTTCGATGAAATGGGAACGAATATACAGCGAATTTTAAGCGTAATAGTTCTCTAATATAGTAGAGTCATGCAAAACAACAATGCCCAATGCGTGTAGATTAAGTTTAATAAGTAGGAGATAATGCTAGAAGAGCATACTGACTGACCTTATTTGCTTTTAATCTCTATTCTTAAGTACTTGTTAAACAAACACAGGACGGTCATTCCGAGCAAAACAATGGAATATTATCTGATTCTCGCCTTATCTATGCTAGTAAGTAGCCACGTCATTCCTTATCAGTGCATAAATCCTCGAGTGGTGGCGTTTGTGAAATTTTAAAAGTAGCTATCTGAAAAATGTTGCAGAAAAATCACATGACTTAGTTACATCGAGGTAAACAAAAAATAATAATAGCAGAATTAAAGCTTTTTATGTTTACAACAAAGATTTAAGAGAAAACACTGCAGATAAAATGATACTGTTCACATGTAATAATGAAACAAGAATTTATTAAAAAGCCTTGACATTTGATGAGATCCGTAAAATTCAATTGCAACAAATCAACTGAATACATTATGAGAAGTCTCCATGAACTTCTTGAATGCTTCCCAAATCAGCAATTAAACAGATACTATTAAATTAAACAGTAGACGGTATTGCTTCACCCAGTGGCTAATGGACTGATAAAATCATTGAACACAAATTGCAGATACAGGTAAAAGATTAGATGAAAGAGCAAAGATATCGCACGAGTAGTTCCAAAGATAAAATCGATAATCTGAATAGGTTTGAAAAGATAAGGATAACGAAAGATTTGCTACAGAATAATGGAGTGGATGCATTGGTCATGCCAATGGTAAGATACGGAAGGCTAACGGAAAATACAGACATCTTTCCGTCGACCACTCAACTGTTGGAAACAGGACAGGCAAATGATGAAGTGGCTTAATAAAAGTCATTAGCCTATTGTTATCGTCGGTTGCCATATTACCTTCCGAACTGACTAACCTAACCTTGATATTGTTAATGATAAAATTATCTATGACGTAAATAACAACACAGGAAATTTTAAAATAAAAGCGTTTAGCGCTGATTCAGGCAGAACATATAATCATGATCTTGATTGCCAATTAATTGTTGTGAGAAATAGATGAGTTCTTTTATTGGTTCAATAAAAATGTAGAAGACAATCGACTCTGCCTTGAAAAAATGATACGCTATCAATCAAGCCCATGGCAACATTAAGTAGGTATTTTATATTGTTTTATTTATGCTGCCTGTCGTATATGCTCAAATAAACACCGTTTTTATAATTTTAAGAGGTATAATATTTTAATTTTATATCTTTTTCTTCATTGTCAACTAGTTTGATATCAGCATTCAAATTGTTATCAGCCTCAAACTTTAAATAGGCATCAACATTTTAAAATTCTGCTAAAGCCTCGCTTTCAAAATGAGATAAGACGTATTCTGCTCTAATGTTATATATTTCAAGAGAAAGGATGTCACCAAGCACAACATCTGAATGCAAAGTACGGAATACCGCAATTTATGAATCAGACATTAGGCATACGGTAGTACATGGTTCTGAGAATGCGAGGACTGACAACAATTCTCATTATTGGCAAACAGGTGAAGGACTAGTCAGCGTCAGGTGGTGAAGTAACTATGCAGTAGTTATTGAATGACATTTCAATGAACTGAATCGATATAATATTAAGTAGGTTAGCTGCATTGTGACGAATATTTTCAACAATACCTAAACATTTCATTCTAAATAAGTTTTAAGAATTTCAGATACACATTCAAGAGATGAACTAAATATTTCCAATCCCCTGATTGGTGATGTATTTATTACGTCCACAAAATACAACAGGTTTACGAAATACAATTCAATACTAGTACTACAGAATTTTAATGTAAATCGTGTGTCTTACTCATAGGCAAGATAAGGTTCATTGGCTTGCTTACGTAATAGAGATTTTTTGTGATAATGTGTCATCATTAAATGACTATTTTTTTCTTCTCGTAGATATCAAAACATATCATTATCTATTCAAACAGCAAGACCATGGAATAGATCAGGTCTATTGGTTTTGTTTATTTTTATGACACTGGAGTTTTTAGTATTTATTTCTCGTTCATTGTCGTCTGCTTCATTTTGTATTGGTCTAATTATAGGACGATTAGTTTCAGCTGAATTGTTGATAATTATTTTAATTCTATTGTTTACGTCACTCGACTTTGGCAAAGTCAAACCTTACTTAGTTTGTTCCTACTTGGTAGTTTTACTTCTTTCAACGCTTTTATACATCTTCAATGTATGTTACTAAGCATCATTATAAAAATCCTTTCAATTAGTTATCTGAACATCATTATGGATTCTCTTAAAACCGTCACGCTTTTGAAATCACGATGCATTGCCACGTGCATCTGCAATTATTGCGCACATTTCAAGTCTCATTATAAAATTACCTTTATTTCTCTTTTACCTACATCTATAAACTTAGCTCTGTTAGTTAACTGAACAATCGTAGACTAGTTATGAGCACTAACAGGTCTCAACGATACTCAAGAAAGTGTCACAAGGTCGAACCCAAAAAGCAGACCTATGTAACAACTAGAACCACTTAAGGTCACTCTTAGATTAGGTACTTAGTGTTCACATAATCCGTGACAATGAAGGGCAAGCACCTTAATATGTCACGCAGAAACCTTACAATCTCGAAGCAGACGAGGGAAAAATAAACCTGTGCCGATTTGCAGATTACAGTGTCGTGAACATGCAACTGATTTTTATCTTTATGTCTGAAGACGGCGGTGGCAATGTGTACCATTATTGCATGGTTTCATTTAGAGAGGGGAAAAGCATCTACCTTTTTTCGTGTCGAGTCGTTTTGTAAATATGGAGGTACATACCTAGCTTTAACTAGTTTCAAATTCAATGATGACCAAAAGTAGTTAAAGGTGTTAATATTAGTATAAGCATAGAGTTTTCGATATTTAAACGTTCAGAGATATCACGGTGATTTGTTATTGTAGCCTTCATTGTTTAAATATTCGCTAATCCATTGAAAATTTCGAGAACAGCGATAACATTATACTGAAAAAAAAAAAAATTAACGTGGAATAATAGTTACACATTAATAACGTTGCGGAAACATTTCTCGTGGTCACAAAGCCAAACTAAACTTTAACACTACTGTAATAGAGTATGTATTTGATTAAATTGGCGAGGAATCTTGTGGAAACCGTCCTTGTACGTTTGGCGTTTAAGACTAATCATTTGCAATTGATAACGCATTTATCGAACAGTGATTGCTAACAGCTTAATTGTCGACGTCACTCACTAGCTCAATACATATAAGCGCTACATATTGCGGATTCAAAAACCAGAAAATATTTTATTCCTATCTCGATAGTAAATCACAAATTCGCATTGAGTAACACGACGGACATACCTTGATACTTAGTACATGACACAAGCTCGCTCAAATGATTTCTTGGAAACCATACTCATAACAACATAACTATTTGCATGTAAGTAGGATAAACTGGGTCTTTCACATCGAAATAGGTGAAACAAAGGCACATACAGTCATTTACCAAATCAAATACCTCACTCGTTCGTCCTTCTCAGGGTCTCAGAAGACAAGACAAAGGTGTAGCGACAATGGTACACACTACACGTCAAACCATATAAAACCAGTATAAACTGGCCGTCAAATGTTTGAAAAAATCGAACAAAGCAAGACCAAGATACACTGGTTTTGTATAGCTCCATGTGAAACCAAGTCGTAGTCGTGACAAGATCGAGGTATGTGAACGACTGCACAAGCCTTTAGACAACTCAAGGCTTCAGTGACTTGAAAATCGCTTACAAACCAATAAATATATATGAGCAACTGTTTTTATTATTACCGGATCTGAGGATTATTTCACAAAAGCTACCTATAGTTTTGAATGCCGTGAATTCTTAGATGAAAGAAAAATAGTAGTAATAGTTAGATATAAAAATATGGTACAATATGGCTTCTCTATGATCAGTATATTATGTAGATGTAATATTACAGATTATTATACACTCAGACATTTTAAATATAACAAAATGTGGTATTGCTCCCTGGACCATAGAATCGCAGCCTTGGGAACATCAATCACTGGCAATTTAAAACCTTTAAGCTAACTAATTCCAATAGCAATAAAAATAACAAATTATCGCATATAATAATTAAGAATAAAGCAGTAAACACGAAGGGTACCATCAGATAGCAGTAATTAACGTAATTGCTAATAGAGTAGTTGCCCAGAAAATTGCAGGAAATGAGATATTTTCTTCATTATCAGATTGCACTTGGAACTCGTTGGGTATCCTGTCAAAACGTCGAAACATGTATAAGAGATAAATTAATTACCCTGAACGAAATTAATGTAAATAGAGTATGATAATATGGACAATTTTGTATTTCTTTACGAAAGACTTGAAAAAATGAAGAGATCTAACCTTCGACATGCCGTTGGTAAGATCTCTTCAAATTTCTAGAAGCTCAAAGAAGTAAAAGAACTTACTTTTTAACTCAGCCACATCTTCTACAACCATTGGTGTTTTCAGAAGCCATGCAATGGTTACTGTCTCTGGTTTGAATAACTATTTTCTTACCTGGATACCAAATACTTATGATGACTGCACAAGTTACTATAGGGAAAGAGAAAAACCGTTGCAAATATAATCTACCCAAATGTAAGTGAATGAAAAGAAATCGAATAATTCAATTGTCCTGAAACGAATACAAGACTGAATGCTCACATCACAAGTCAACATGAAAGCGTAGCTAACAAATTAATTGAGCAATACGAATCTTTATAAAGGAAAGACAGACAGATGGAAACGGATGAATGGATGGAAAGAAAGTGTATGCAATGAATCTTATATGGAAGACAGTGCTTACTATCTTGCATAATACAAATCCAATACAGGCTGCATTAGTTGAAGTTACCCAAAATCTGCATCAAGAGTAAATAAATAAGTTAACGGTGAAGGAGAATTGCAAATAGTATTCTTAACCGTTCCATATTTAAATAATAAATTGTGGGAAATGCAGAAGAAAGAACCGACATTTTTATATGAAACGGAAATACTATAAAGGTTGGTAGTTCCTGAGAGAGATCCAGGTCGGTAGTTACGCTCTCCATTTGAAATTATAAACCTAAAGAAAAAATAGTCCTACCGTAGTTTACATGTCGTGGAGAACCTAATTGGTTACCGGGGCTCCAGCTCGAAGTGCAGGAAAAGAACGGGGTGGTTTTTAGTCAGTAAGAGTCTGACATTCCCTCCAGCCTCACCCAGGCGGGAGAAGCCATTCGATAATTTTCTCCCGTTAAAAAAAAACCGTAGTTTACATGACAACAGACATATGAAACGTTTGAAAAATAATTGGGAACAGTTAGAATCAGCTCAATGACTGAACAATACGGCGACGACTAACTGACTCAAAAACAATTGTGGCTGTAACAATTAATTTCACGGATATTTTGCGCTCACGCATTGTGCGGCCATCATGTTGGAACGTTCGCAAAATTGTTCACGACGGAGGCTGGTTAGACGCATATTATTGTAACTGTTCTTTTCAAGTAGGTACCTACTATCTGTGTCTGTCGTCGGTGTCATGTGTGTATTGAATACACACGTAAGTCAAAAACATCTGTGTGCGTATATTTATGTGATTCCCTAAAAAAAACTTTCTACTCAATCTCAGAAGCTGATGATTTCATTGCCCAGTTTACAATGCCACGCAGCACGAACGTCAATTCAGACATTGTATTTAAAGCAACTATTTTACTATTTCCTGTTAACAACTCAAGTACATCTCACAACAATAATGTCGGCTCGTACATTTACGTATATACACAAACCAGTACATCTGATATCATAGTTATTTCACAAGACGGAAACAACAAAGGCAATCAACATCAAAACCACATCAGCTTTGCTTGGACTCCCGCGCAACGCCACTTTTACTGCATAAACCACATCACACACTGGACAGTTTTACGACTCAAATAAACGAATTACTTTTTAAATTTACGATGAGTGGCAACTGAGCGTGAACTTAGGGTGCGGGGTTCTTACTTTGTTGGCCCACTTTCGTCTAATTACGAAGCTAGAAACACACGTGGGTGAGTGAGCCTTTGTTCGAAATCGTTCGAGATCGGCACGGCCTATAAACGCAAAATTGTTGGAATTAGCGAATTAGCATAGCGTTGTGGAAAGTAACGTTCACACGTGTGGGCTGTATCAAAGACAATGGAGGGCTTGTCTTCCGCTAGAATTATGGCGGAAAATGACGTTTGAGGAAAACTAACCTAGAAAGAATTTTTTTTCATTTGCGGTTGCAATTGACATAGATAACCATTGTGATTCTTTTTTTGATTATTCCGTTTATACGTATACCAGTTGCGTTTCTTAAGTGTATAATTGTACAATGTTCCTAGCTATCTAGACAGAAGATACAGAAGATCTCTCTTATACCTAACGGTTCTGATGTATCACAACTATATTGTGATTATAGATTAATAGTTTATAAACTTACGTAACACAGGACAAAGGCGTATGTTACGTCTTGGGTAATGTTTCTACAAAACGCTATTCTCTGTTACTTATATGGGGGTTTAGACATAACTGGAGGGATGTAGGTGGTTCTGTTATATACCTAATTTAGGTATATTAATCTACATTCAGCTCGAAGATACTTACACTATTCAATGTATTGGCAAATTCGTTTTATTGTAACAAAACACTGATAAGAAATATCATCACAAATAATTCAAGAAAAACTTTCCTTTCATCTTGTGCCTAAAATCGTATTCATTTTTCGTATTCCTAAGCCTCATTGATCGCGCATTGATTTGATTTTATATCCGTTCGACATGAAAAGGCCAAAGATACCATTAACATATTCGTAGGCGGTTGTAATAAATCTACGCGATATTTTGCACGTGCGAACACTATCATAACATGTATGTTACGCTGCAGTGGGCGGAGAGTCTTAATTTCTATTTTATTTGTTTAGATTTTTATTGCAATTTTATTATCCTGTTTAACCGTTTGGTATAAATTTCCTTGTTCGCAGAAGAAGATTAAAACATGTTATTTTAGTAGATAGAGAAAGTAAAATGTATATCTATACTCTATACTAATATTTAAAGCTGAAGAGTTCTTTATCAAGTAAGGCTATATTCTAACATTACTCTATGCTATCTTATACTATTATATGTAGCGGAAGAGTTTGTTTTTTTGTTTGTTTGTTTGAACGCGCTAATCTCGAGGATGGCTATAGGCTATAACACATCACGCTACGACCAATAGGAGCTAAATAGAGAGTGTGAAACCGTGCGGAAGTAGCTAGTAGCAATATAAGAGCCGACCAGAGCGGGTGAAACCGCGTGAGACTGCCTAGTGTTCTTGCAAATAGCTATACTCTGATGTATTTGTAGGATGTGTTGCACGCTTTGCGTTATCTATCATCTGTCATCAGTGTCATCCGCACTACGACATGTTTCTTCCGCTATTCCACAGATGTCGCTACGGTACATCAGATTTTATTAGCCTGGATTTTCTTAGTTAGAATGACTGGACCAATTTATCTTTTGAAACTGGAATGTTATGTGTGTTTTTGTTATAAAATATTAATTAAAACTGATATAAATTGTATGATAATTGTTGAAACAATGCACAATATTGACACTTTGAACAAATTGCACAGACTAAGCTTAAGCATGAGAAGTTCGTTTGTATTAACAATAAGTAGTTGCTAAAATGTCTTGTTAAGCTAGTACCGTGCGAATGTGTGCTCTAAAGCCTTGATTATAGAGTTCTATTGACGTTGATGAAAGTGGAAAGAAGCAGAAGTCGGCTTAAAAAGTTTTTTGAAAAATTGGTTGGCATTGACCTGGTTTGACTTAAAACTGAACAATGAACATTATAATATTTAATTTCCAGTAGTCTGAGATATATATAAACAGACATACTTAATCAGATCTTGTTTTGTTATGAAAATAAATTCCATTCTGATTTAAATGTAAGTCCCTACTTTTGTCAACATTAATAGAATCTATCTTGGCTTTTTGTCCCTTACCAGCTCACCGACTCCATTAAGACATTAAAATAAATATGTGTAATTAAAACGCAAGGACTAAAACAGTGAAATGAATATCTTGAATCTCTGACAATATGGAAGTTCAGTCAGCATCGGTTTTAGTCAAACCACATAAAAATGGTAAGTATTATAAATTATGTTCCAAAAAATACTCACATAATGTCCACATGATCGTTTATTGGAAACCAAATGTATTTAAATCACCACATCATAATGATTTCCATTGAATTAGTTAAATTAAATCAAGTGTGATTGTGATTATCCCAATTTCTAGAATATATGCAATAAATTGCCTTGCAATTTGCACCCTACAAAATAAGATTAAAGTAAACTAAGTTTACTTTTTAAAAATTTATTATTTATTTAAAAATTACAAGGCTGTGTGGTCGGTGGGCTAAAAGGCGTGATGTTATGTTATGCGCTATAACTTAAATCAATATTGATCGATATTGATCAATAAACTTAATAGCTAATATGGTATAATATTTAAACTATGCTCAGTCAATAAGTTAACGGACCCTACCTGACAGTTTACTACAACTATTGGTGTATTTACACTATACTCGCTTTCAGTAAATAAGTAAACGACTCTAACTGATACTACTATCTACAACTAAATATGTGTGTCGAGGGATTCCCAAAGTTAAAAACCTTCAAACCGTGTCTAGATTGGCATAAAGTAACAGTACACAAAACAATAACATAAACACGCGAATGTTCGATTCACATTTCCTATAAAAAGTCCAATCACATCGTCGAAAAATAACTTTATTATAGGATGCGCGTGCGCCATATTCTCGTGATCAGATGCAGTTTGTGAGATGTTCCCAGGGAGTATTGTGTGCAAGCTAGCGTGACTGTTCACTGTTCCCATGGTGACTTCTTGATCCAAGATACATTTATTAATAAATCTTCTCAGTTATGCAAGAAATAGACAATTAATTTCGTGTTAAATGCACTTTTACCTTGCGTAAGTGTGGCAGGTGCGCCCACGCAACGACAGCATAGGTGTAATGTTTCAAATCATGACTGTAAATATCAATAAATTCGGAGTCGCGGAGAACCTAACGGGTAACCGGGGCTCCGGCTCGACGTGCAGCAGAAGGAACGGGGTGGTTTTTAGTCAGTAAGAGTCTGACACTCCCTTCCGCCTCACCCAGGCGAGAGCAGTAACTCGATGATTTTCCCCCCTTAAAAAAAAATCAATAAATCGAATTAACACTTTCCTCTACTTGAGATTGCAACTTTAGAAGTGGGCAAGTTATTAATTCTGTGCAATTTAAAGAAATTAATTTACGATACTTTACTACTTGCACTGCAGTGTTTTAGTCTAAACGAAGCATAGCTCTATATAAGAAACGTTTTACTATTTTTATTTAACACCTGAATAGAACAGGATTTCTGTCTCCCTTTCATTGACTACATAATCAAGTTTTTGTACTAGATTTAACTCGTCGAGTACCGGTTTTATATACACAATTAAAGAACAATAGGTCGCGGTCACCGGTGACCGCTTGGTGTTTGACAGTTTAAACTAATTAATTAATGGTAACAGACATATCAATGAGCTGTAATCGTTGGAAAGACGTGAGCGTATGTGTGCTATTTTGAGATCTATCTGGCTTTCGCTCGTGTCCGTTGTATCGTGCTAGTTTAGTTGACATATTTTTCTCAGTTTCACAACGTCCTGTAGTTCGTAATAAGACATTTACTTTCTATCTGTGACAGTTTTGGAAAGTAATACTCTTTTAGAAAATGTATTGCTCTAATTTTACACAGAACCGTTTCTAAACAATAATCATTTGAAACTCAGTACAGAGGCCTTAGTATGTACTAGTTTGTTTTACGTTTATAGTAATCGTAACGAGTACAAAAATAACCAAAAACGCAAAATAAAGAAATAAAACAAAGGCGTAGCGTGAAAATAAAAAAGAAATTCAAATTCCAATTTCAAACATAACTATCAAATAATGACAACTGAGTACAGCATTTATTTATCTATTCTGTATTCTCTATCACTTTTTAAATCATACTGTTTCGACGAGACGGAGAAAAACAAACATCGAAATGAGACTGCATTCGGCGCTCTGATTCGTTGGTTCATTGGAGCCGGCCAATCAGAGCGCCGAACGCTTAGTCGTTTCGATTACTTTTAACGTAAAAAAATTCGTACTAAGGCCTCTGATTGGCCGGCGCCAATATACCAACCAATCAGAGCGCCGAACGCGTACTCGTATCGAATACTTTAAACGTAAATGAAACTTGTACCTTTAAAATCAGTTTCTTTAAAATGAACCTACTATTTAACAAAATAAATTCACTAACTCGCAAATAAAATCATAAAAAATATGAATGAAAGTAGTTCATAGTATACGCGAGGTAATAAAACGAGATACAAGAATTAAATTAATGTTATTTATATATTCCGGTCGCCATGCCGTGGATTATAGAGGTGTAGCGGATAGTATGTGTTGTTGCCATTTAAGTCCTAAACGTGGGCGGGCGAGTTGCTTGCGATTCCATAAAAAAACGTCCATCTTGCTTGAATACTAAGGGGAATTGATTAAAATATTGCTTAGTATCTTGTCTGTAGAAGGTAAATAAATATGCGGTTTTGTGGTTTTTGCAATTTATTTAAAAAGTATAAACATATTAGGTAGTAATGATGTAGTACGAAAATATGTCGGATTTTCCGATTTCTTACAAATTACATATTATGTCTATTCCTACAAATATTATCCTATAAAAACAATTTCATGCATAATACCGATCTCTGAAACGTGTGTTGTGTGCCTTTTTTTTTTTTTTTTGGATAATTGAGGATGATCCAGTTCTATTTATTCATCAACTAGCTTTTATCCGCAGCTTCGCTCGCATCACAAAAGGATAAAAAGTAGCCTATGTGACATTACCAATACACACAGCGCCATCTATACCTATTCTTTTGTTTTCCCTCGGGAATATCAAATTTTTCCGGTAGAAAAAGTAAGTACCCTATTAGTTAATCCGGACTTCTAACTTTACGTCTGCAAAATTTCAAAGTAATCGGTTTAGTAGTTACGGCGTGAAAACGGAACAAACAAACTCACTTTCCGATTTATAATATTAGTAAGGATACCTAAGACTAAAACATAATAGGTATTATACCTACCTGGCTATAAGTGAGTACAGAAAATATGCTCCAGTCATTTACCATTAAAGGATTTCAAGCGCAAAACTACGTAACCTTTTCCTTCAACAAAGAATTTTGATAAGAAATGTGCAATGAATTAAAATTCTTGTTGTTCAACGTCTAATATGGATCGTATATAAACAATGTATCGATCAATAGTTAGGAAACATGGCTAATGATGCGTTCACTCATTCGTGAATGCATTGCAAATTACTATACAAATTAGCATTTGCACGTTCGTAAAAAAATTAAAAAAAAACACATTTTTTTATTTTATTTTTTTATTGTAATGTTGCTTAAGAAGTAAGAGTTGATTATGATATGAATTTCTAATTATCTGTAGGATACAATATATTACAATGTCATTTGCTTTAATCCTGAAGGGCTAGGCAGTGCACAAATACAATGTGACATTAACTTTTCCCGTCTTATGTTATTTATGGGATTGTCTTTAGATGGAACTCATGATGTAACTGGTAAAAATTAGTTGTTATTATTATGTTATTAAGGCATAAAATCTAGATCTAAATCCCTAAAAGTCTTCTATAAATATTCTCCATAGATTTATGTTAGATTAAAATTTTAGTTCTTGATTGTGCTAAATTAGGTATCTTGTTTTCTTTAACTGAAACTGAAACCATTCTCTTTACGATCGAATTTTAATTTCATTATTGCTTATCGTTTGCCTTTCGAAAAACTGCCAAATTTAGTTAATTAAACTCTTATTTTGTGTTAAAACACAAGCATTGAGTACAAAATATAATGTTTAATGCTACATTAATGTAATTCAGAAAGTTTGTATGGCCTCCGAGAGAAAGTGAGTTCATTGAACGATTGACATTACACTCATAATGATTGAGGTTGCACGTTGAAGATGTTACGTTGTTTATGTTACATTATCTAGTATTAAAAATACTATTTGAAAGCTAAGTTACTACAAAGAATGAGTCATCATTCATTTTTCATTCATAGAGAATGAAATGTTTGTTTTTCTCCGACTCGTCGAAACAGTAAGATTTAAAAAGTTATAGAGAATAGAGACGTGCTGTACTCAGCTGTCATTATTTGATAGTTATGTTTGAAATTGGAATTTTAATTTCTTTTTTATTTTCACGCTACGCCTTTGTTTTATTTCTTTATTTTGCGTTATTGGTTATTTTTCTGGACAGTTTTCCTACAAATTAAAATTAAAATTATTACACAAAATAACGTGTTTATTTGTTTATCTTATAATAAGTCTACGTGACCAGTAGCGCAGTCTTATTACAAGTAGTGATTGCCAGTAAAAATTAGGTAGGTACCTAATAACGTTTACTACGTGATCTGATGCTGCGGTTATTTTGCAAGCAATAGCAGTCTTACAGTTACGCGCCAGAGACAACCACATAACTGTTTTAAATTTTTATTCCTTTTTTATTGTTGTGTCAAGAAAGTTAAATACAATTGAGGATGGCTTCAGGCATTTTTTGGTTAGTTTTAAGTGCGTGCAAAAACAGTTAAGAATTCATTAATTTTTATCAATATTCGTTTAAAAAAACTGCTCATTTCTTACACAAAACTTTCAAAAAATAAGTAGACACTTGTATTATTTACTAATCAATGTACTGTACTGTCATTTTAGTTCAACCAAACTCCTAGGAACAAGCGCTCTATATCTATTTTTCGAATAAGATTAGTTAATTAAATAGCAATAAAGTAAAAAGTCCGTATACCTAGTACCAACACTGACTGTTCATGTAATATACCTACCTGACTACTTTTGCATTACACATAACAAAATCAAAAGTGCTAAAGAAGCACGTGTCGACTGCATATTCAATAAATAATAAATAACAGATTACATAATCTGCCGTATGTATAACACATTCGACATCCACAAAAAGATTTACATAACAGACCATTAGTGATGGGCGTCGAATCTCTAGTACGTACACAAACAGTCGAGCCTTGCTCTTGACACTCGGTCACTCGTTACGCATATTAATAGACTAAGTGATTCACAATTCACATCACTTTAGTTCAACTTTATGAGTCGGACGCGAGGTATGACTAGGAACGCTCGTCTTTTGTCTCCAAATCATAATTCGAATTCGAAAAATGAATTCAAAAATCGAACGCGGTAAAGTTTTTCGCGGGTTCTAGTGATGTGAAGTGCTTGTTGTGATAAATGTCGGGCCGGCGCAGATTAGGCAAGTTGTACATTGAAGTTGATTGTTTTAATTTCATTTAAATAAATGTATTCTCGTCAATATAGTTGTTGTCTGGTAGATAAAGGAAGCGTTGTGTGCCTGTACTGTACGTGACAGTACGGTGCTGTGCCATTTGTTTGCTGAATAGCTATTGGAACCTGTTCATTGTTATTTGCCTGCAGTCCAGTTGATAATTTAGTTTATCTAAGTTGTTTATGTTGTTTTCGTTGCTATATTATTAAAGCCTATATAATTATATTACAACCAATACCTAAACTTTACTCATAAGGATACCAATGCCTTGAATCAACTGTAGATCACGCCTAGCATAATTAAAGCTCTACTATATACTTCCGGCTTAAAAGAGTTGGTTGTACACAAAAAATCCAAAGCGCGCGCAACGTAATCTTCAAATCTACAGCTCGATTAATAATCGAATAGCTACCAAATTCTTATCGATTGTTAAAAAAGGAACAAAATTGTTATCTTAAAATGCAGTCGTGTTGTTATTATCCGTTCTAATCATAAAAGCGGCCAGCATTGCCCGTCGGCATTCTTCGGATGCCGAGCGGTATCACGAATCAGTTGCCATTACATATAAGGAACCGGTTCCACATCCTTTGAGGCCGTGTCTTTGTTTGTATGTTTTGTACGGAATACTTTTGCCGGTTTGTGAAAGCACTTTTTTAATTTTTTTTTTAAATTGAACTAAGGTATTCTGTTGTTCATCGAAGCATAGAGTAAAAATATTGGCCGGAAGTTTTTGACGTTTGTTGGTAATGTCAAAAGTTTTAGTTCTATTATAATCGAAAGTACTTTTGATTATAAATAATAAATTATTTTAGATATATAAAAAATAGTTTAGGAATATACTTACTTTATCAAACAATTTAAGGAATGTCGCATCAAGCAGATTGTTGTTTTTGTGAAGGTCAGATGACTGCAAATACTGGCCGCTAACAAAACTGGTTAGGTTTTAGTGCAAATGCATTGGCTCTTTATTTTTTCGAGACTGGGTTAGGAACTGATCCTCCACACACTAGACTTTAAGATAAATAATTTTAGTATTTTGATTGATCTGATAGAAGTTCCTATCTGTTCGGTCTCCTTAGAATAACCAGTAAACTAAATTGTAATAGACTTATTTGACTAGTAAACATGCACAAATCCATACCCTACATTTTTGTCTCTATTGAAACGCTCACCAAAACTAATTTGGAATCTTCATTCAGAAACAAATGAAGAAAACGTAGTATAGTATCGTGCGTCATTGAACACGCGTATACAAATAACAATCAGATACTTAACAAATATTCATTTTAAAGGGAAATAATCCTGCGACCTCGCATGCCTTTACACTAGACTCGGCTTTTATGTTGATCACGTTCCTCGTCAGTACACGATGACGCTGATGGCACTGATGGTAATATATGGTAAAGTGACAGATATAACAATTAGCTTTAACATTAAAGTATAACTACAGGACACTAGCGGACCCAACAGACGTTATCCTGCATATCCACTTGAATGTATAAACAAAAGTTCATTCAAATTAGTTCAGCTGTTTAGGATAAATAACCTAAACATCGACTGCAGCGCCATCTGCTGGACTGATTTGTGAATCTAAACCATTCCCAGATCCCCTTGAACACACACAAAAAATTTCATCAAAATCGGTCGAGTCGTTTGAGAGAAGTTCAATAACATACACACTCACAGAAGAATTATATATATAAAGATAAAGATTTGCTAAGTTAAATGTCTTGAACTCTAAAAAATTTCGGATAAGTTACACTTTTCCTAGTCTTAAAGCAAGATGAAGTTACGTTTCTGCCAAATTCCGAAAAAACATATTACAAACTCTGAAATTGAATGACCTTATAAGAATAAGAACTATACAAATGAATGGTTCACGATTTGTTCGAAATCAGACCATTTTAAATTTCATGTTCGCAGTATTGCACGCCACGCGCCGGGCACAGGATTTCGATAATTTTATGTTTACCTTACAAGTCGAGGAACCGGCTGCAAGATTATTCCATTAAGGTCACTCCGCCAAATTTGGTGACGCACAAAACACAGGATCTTCGTGTTCAACTCCACGATTGGCCGCCGTAATCGGACGTTGAAATTTCGACCGAGCAAAAAATTTACTTGCATAAACGAATGCAGTTTCTACACATAAATTGGTGAACTATTACTGATACTTAATTATATTAAAAGAAAAGTAATTTGTTTCTGTCACAATTCGTTCCGGTATTTTATTACATTTGGACTTAAATCGCTTGTATCACGAGTACGTACTACACATGTAACTACGCCATTTATGCGGAAATACTTAGAAAGAGGCCATTAATATTGTTGTTGAAAATAAAATTAGCTTATAATGTATGTAGGCGCCGAACGGGTTGCTATACACTGGTCGTTGGCTAGTTACAACTTAATATTCATAAGCAATACTCATAATAAATGCTCATTGAACCCGACTTGACGGAGCGCTAGACGCGTTGACGTTCTAATGATAAATTATTCAAACCGCGGCGATTTCTCAACGAATTCCTGAACGCAGCTGCAACCGTCATCCTTGATTGGTTGCGGCTAGCGTTCGATTTTCAAATCGTACCGCCTTTTTTGTCATGACTGTTAGAGAGTTCCATGTACTTTAATTGCAGTTGATTAAACTTGATTAGAGATAAATTATATCTGTTAGTCGTTGCGATAGGTCTAGACGGATGGTGTCAATATTTAATCTATAACTTGCAGGTTGACGTTAAAAAGACGGAAGTATAATGATAAAAAAACGGATTATTCTGACATTTAGATGTCAAAAGTTTGAAATAAAATCAAAATATTTCAACCATAGACAAATAAAATAAAGCTACACCATACACGATCAAATTTGACAGATGTCATGAATTCACGATTGATATTATTTGTATCGAGAACAAACTTCCTGATGTGGACACAAACGCGGATGTGAACACAACACCCTCTTTGTTAACCGACAATTATTGAGTTAACGAAATATGATCTTACAATCAACGTTGGTAATTATGACATTTTTCTTCGTCAGCTCTAGACAATATTCGCTGACGAGACTGATTTAGAAAAATGAAATTGGAAACCTTTTAATAATGGACAATTTTTTATTAGTTTTATTTTGAACATAATAATTTGTTTATAACTTTCGAACGCGCTCATAAAGCTCACAGTCATAACATAAAGTTTATGAAGACTATAAATGAATACATTAAGACAATTGAAGTATAAAAGTCCTCTAGAAACTTCAGTAAGAGCTGAAAGCCCGGATTGCATTTAATTGAAGTATAAAACTTGAAAATAAAACATTGCATTTAAACATACTGTAGCATAAAATATTCTTAATATAACTATTTAAAAATACATCTACTAACAAAGTGCTTATTAATATCTATCTTACTTTTTACGACTGAAGAATAAAAACTCCATAAAGTTTCATTCATATCTTCAAGATTTTCTTTAGTCTCTGGTTGAACACAGGTATATCTTAAAAAGTTAAAACTACAACTAGGCACCGAGGGATGGGCATCAGCATTAGTGTTTTAATTGCAATCTCCTAATTGCCTACCAAGCCTAGAGTTTACGGGGCTCCGACTCAGAAGAGTCAAAAGTCAACTCAGAAGTAGGAACGGGGTCGTTTTTAGTCTTTCTCTTTCTCGCCTCACCTAAGATGGCAAAAGTCTTAAGATGATTTTCCCCCTCAAAAAAAAAACATAGGAGTTATCACAAACCTCCTTTGAAAGGGAAGTCCCTCTTCAGCAATAGATGCATCCCAGCTGATGATCAATCACCAAAGTGACAGTCCACTGCTAGAATAGGAGCCTTCACTGTGGCTAACGACTATGTTGACTTATTTAAACTAAATTCAAATCTTCAAGAATAAAGTGTATTCCTTTAAAAAAAAGGCAATACACCTGTGATTTCTCTAGTGTTGTCAATAGGCGAGCGAAGCTAATCGCTTACTATTAAGTGATACGTCTGTTCATTTGCCTCCTATTCCAAAAAAATGTCTCTACTCTTTCTATCTGTCGCGGAGAACATAACGGGTTACCAGGGCTCCGGCTCGATGTGCAGGAGAAGGAACGGGGTGGTTTTTAGTCAGTAAGAGTCTGACACTCCCTCCCGCCTCACCCAGCCCAGGCGGGAGCAGCAATTCGATGATTTTCCCCCTTAAAAAAAAACTCTTCCTATCTGTTAACTAAAGTCCAAGAAATTAACCTAAGACACCACATGTTACTAAGAAACAACATCTAAAGAAGCTCATCAGCTCTTCCTATGCTATTAAGTACCATGTATTAACCATAGCGAATTGTAAAGAACGATGGGAACGTATCAAGCACCCAGCACTCACAGTTTCTTAATTACATCCATTTACACCGTAAGTGCGAGGCTTACTGTAGATTTATTGGTCGCCATTGAGTTTTATAATTACTTTCGATTATCTAGTTAAATTTTATTGAGGAACTTACTAGACATGTCTATATGATTTTCTAAAGATTGTTTATGAAAATGCATTTCTGACGAAAGAAAAGAAGTATTTTTTTTTAGTTTTTAACATAATAGAGAAAGATATGTAGTGGAAAAGTAAGTTTTACTTTCGATTAGTATTTTGTTTGGTGAAAAAAAAAGAATAATAATATATGTGCAACAAGCATTTTTTTTAAACCCAACATATAATACGCATACAAAACTTATTCTGGCTGTGTATATTATGAACTCCTTTTTATTTAGTTTTTTTTTTGTTCTATTCTGCTTCTATATTCAAAACATTGTCAGTACAACAGTTCCTTATAAGACGTAGGTAACTTGAACTGCAGACAGAAATGATTAGAACTATAATTATTGAAATATTGCGAGACTGCAGGGTTATCTCGGGGTCGGATCGCGCACGCAACTTCGCATTTCCTAGTGGTGCAACCGGCAGGTTAGGGTTAAAGGTGGTGAGGTGATTGTCACTAGTTTTGAGTTTAATTTGGAAGTCTAGAAATATAATAGGTAATTTTATAACAAAAATATTTTTTTTTCAGTTGTGAATAAACATTAGGTAGGTATAATATGGTCGTCAAAACTAATTATTAACGTAGTTGAGCATTCTCAATTCGAAAGTTAATTATGTATTTTATTGATAAGTACTAAGTAATGATTTGTGAGCAGGTTAGGTTTTATTAAAAATTTTATGTGTCAATATACCTACATATTAAATTACGTGTAAATACCTATTTTCTTATTTATCAAACGCAAAGGTGCATTAAGTTAACAAAAACATGCATCCATAATAATCACAAGCACATTGAAACCTTGTGCAATATCGATTTGGCACACGAATGCAACGCCATTTTCAAACAAATGTCAGTTTGACAGCGTAACCCTAATTGCGCGGACATGTTGAAAAGTACCAGCGAACGAAAAAAGTTAATGGAATAATAATTTACTGTCTATTCATCACGTCACAGATTATAATTATTAAAAAAGTATCGTGTTCTAATTACGAAATGTCATATTTATTAGAACTTTAGATCAAATTGGACGATGATGCAGTAAAACAAAAAGCAATGGTTTTGTGAACACGTTTCCGCAGTATTTCTATCTTTATGATTGTTTTATAATTTAATGTGAATTGATTGGGTTCTATAATTGTATACAAATTTTAGAAGTACCTACACAGATTTTTCATATTTTTTCAATAACAAATCTTTCAGTTTCCGTGAATGACATGGAAAATCATCGAATGGCTGCTCCCGCCTAGGTGAGGCGGGAGGGAGTGTCAGACTCTTACTGACTAAAAACCACCCCGTTCCTTCTCTTGCACGTCGAGCCGGTGTCCCGGTAACCCGTTAGGTTCTCCGCGACTCCGAATCGGCATCAGCCCTACCTATCTTTCAAAGGGGTAGGCAAACACTATAGAACGCCAATTGCTACGATTCTGACACACCTCTTTCGATTCATCACACTACAGTTATCAGTATTTTTCTGGATGCTCTTCGGTTACCTGAAATGACTTTTACCAATTTTGATTCAATACCATCCACATTTAAGTATATTTTAAGAATTAAGATTAAATAGCAATAAAATCCCACTATCTGTACGTCACATTTTCAAGTTCAATCTTCATTTATAAATGATTGCCATTATTTATTGCAAATTGTTTCATTGCTATTTTGATTTAGATGTTGTTTACAATACAATGTCGTATGTCATTATATGACTTACATCTATCTATATCTATACATGTCGCGGAGAACCTAACGGGTAACCGGGGCTCCGGCTCGACGTGCAGGAGAAGGAACGGAGTGGTTTTTAGTCAGTAAGAGACTGGCACTCCCTCCCGCCTCACCCAGGCGGGAGCAGTCATTCGATGATTTTCTCCACTTAAAAAAAATCTATATCTATATACCTCTATAGGTATAATAAAACTGTAGAAGTGTACGTTATTAACATTGAAAATATTAAATACATAAATAGCAGGGGCTTTTACCAGATAAACATCGAACTTAAAAATGTGATATAAAAACATTTTTGTCTGTCTGTGTGTATGTTCCCATATCACGCAAAAACTACTGGTTCGGTTACGATGAAACTTGGTATCATTATACTTTAATATCGTAGGCACAATACTGGGTACTTTTTATTCCGGAAAAGTATATATTACCTACTGATCTGATTTCAAAAATTCTTTTAGTTTTAGATAGTCCGTTTGTCGACGAAGGCTATAAAACATTACGCTACAATCAATAGGAGCCGAGCAGAGCGTGTGAAACCACCGAAGTAGTCAGTAATAAATAAATTATACGATAACAACTTGCACAACAAATAATAATTTAGTGTACTCTGCTTTTAATATGCTGATAAACTGAAAACTAGGAAACATAAACCATGTCTGTACAATTTTCCGGTCAATAGATTGGCATCACGGACAGTAGTCCGACATTTAATTGATAGACCAACCATTAATAAAAACAATTCGCATCTCAAACTCACCGACAATTAAATGTTTGACGTATTTCACAGGAAGCTTGCGCCCGCGCACCGATTGACTAACTGATCGATTCAAGGTAAATACAATTCGAATGGATTCGCGTGATTTGAGCTGAATATATTGACGTCTATTTGTTGGAAATAGACTATGGAATGATAGAATCCAAACTGTAATCTTTGCATTTTGGCACTAAAGAGGTATTATACTTTACTAAACTATGATATTTTGACGCAATCTGTTTTGTTTTCACACTTCCATTACGAACTAGGTGGTCACTTCACGGTCGAGACCGCACAGCACCACAGATTTGCACAATACATAATTAAATGCTCATTTTTTCTCACCAAAAAAAAATATCCTACTTTCGTCGTCGCTTGCTAGCTAACGATTAAAAACTTCATAACAACCATGTGCGAACGTAGGCTCGTGAACCGATTGCAGCTGGTTGTTGCAGGTAAAAACCGTAACCTTTTGCGCTCATTCGCAGCATCGCTTCGTCGTCGGGGTTGACGCTACCGCAAACCGTAAGACCGCTTCACCGCTCCCAACCGTGACCGTCTAGCGGTCGGTCGTTTAGACAGGTAAAAAATCTTAGAACTCGTGCTTCAACCGTGTTATATCACCCTGTAGATTGTTCCAGAGATAATATTCGATGCAAGAAAGAATGAACTCTTAATAAGCATCAATTTATTCAATCATTCAGTGTTAACGCGCGCGTCAATTCAATTCTAAAGTACTACGTGAACGGAATTTTTATGTCTTTATTTAAAATCGTTTTTATTTTTTATGCAAACGATACACGTGTTTCGGTTTTGTTTTATCAGAATGCATGCACGAGTCCATTGCAAATGAGAGCAAAAAAAAAAAGTTTTTTTTCTGAGTAATAAGGTACAATATTTCCCGTAACAACCTTTTCCTTGTCTACAGCACAATTATCTTTGGTTTATTGTTCGCTTTCGATTTTCAAATTGACCAACACCTACTGGCGATTGATCTGTTCAAACCGTTATGTAAACAGTCATTGTTTCAAAGTCTTCTAATATTGAGAAGTCATGTTATGAAATATGGCATCTGTTCATAATAATAATTATTGGCTATAATAATAGCTAAGTTAATACTTAGAAGCATTTTGCTGCAATAATCGTTTTTGGTATACTTTTGGTGGAGCATAAAATTTATTTAATGAAATCTGAGGACGTGTTTAAAAATTTTTAAAAGCTCTTAGGCCACCGTGTACTTCATCCAATGAACGATATTCACAAAAACTGCTGGTTTGAAGCCAAAAGAAATAAAAAACAAAACACCATCTCAATTACAAATGGTTATTTCCTAGAATGCGGCTACTCTCTTCCTACATTCCTTTAAGATTTCTAAATGAATTATTTGAAGCTGACTCAAATCTGAAAATAGAACTTTACGAGGAATGCACTCAAATTCGGTATTTTCACAACAAACGGTCGTAAATTTAGAGAGAGAGAACTATAAAAAACTTTTAAAAAAAGGAATTAATAAACTAAAACGTGGCAGATGTAGGTTAAGGGATATATTGTAATAGTATTCTTGGCAGACATTTAAGATTTTTTGGAAACCCATCTTTGTTTTCAGTGGAATAAGTTTCAATTTTACTTGATCTTTTGAAAAACATGTAACTTTAAATTATAGGATGTTAATAATGACATTCATGAGCAGCTTTTGTCGTTCTCGTACGTCAAAATAAATAATTAGTAATAAATGCTGTTGGTCTTCTAAACCAACAGTTCAAATATTTTACTGACTGGCTATTTGGAGCAGTTTAACACTTGAACATACCTACTTATATACCTACTTAATAGACTTAACAACGGTTATATTTACGTTTACAACGGTTATATTACAATATTATATAATAATTTTTAAGACAAGTATTTTTGCGAATGCGCGACCGTCATCACCACTGACGTCGCCTGTCATCTGCTTCCACAACCTATTTCGACAGATTTGTGCCAGCTCTTCAAAAAAGGTTGCAAAATGAGCTTCCTTGAACAAAATTCATGCATTTTCTATCTCCGTTGTATGGAGGTATAATGTAAATTAGTGCCCACCACAAAATTAATGGGATTACCTATGTCGTTTTTTATAAAAAGCTCGGACCCTTCATGCGCGAGTCCGACTCGCACTTATCCTTTTTTTTTCATTATATTATATTATTGTGTCTATTTTGGCCTTCTTAATGGGAGCATACATGCCCATATTAATAAATTCTTTTAATATTTGTTAAATGCTAACATTACTAAAGATGTTATCAAGCTAAAATTGCCTCGGTTATGGCGCGTCATGCACGAAATTGTGTTGTTCATCATGAACATGTAAAAGTTAGGTTAGTTTGTACTCTTCTTGATTACAATAATTATTCAAAGTTTTTAAACTCACAGTGGTTGTGTGGTATTGTGTGTTGTTACAGACTATCGAGAACAAAATTGATTTTAGTATACTTAAATTTTCATTGCAAAACTTAAATTTTATCAATAAGTATTGGCCAAAGGAACATCACGTACCCGATAAAAAGGTTGATTTTGTTACAAAAATCAATGCTATTATAATTTAATTATGTATTTGATATGTCAAATGCTATGGCTAGAGCTAACTTTACAGAAGTGTCTTCAAAACTTTGTTGTCTAATCACATCATTGCCGTCTTCGCTTTACTGGGCGCAGAAAAAAATATAAAAAAAATAATTGATACTGCAAAAGCTAATACAGCACTAACTTATACACTACTGTATTAAATTTTGTATTCCAATTTAGGAAGTAGACAGCTATATTAATCCTTGGTCTGCTGCCAATATTTCCCCTCGTTCCCTTGTGTGCACCACCATATTGTGATGAACTAACTCTTAACATATTTATTTATACTTCCTCTTATAATTTGTAGTTTGAGCTAATTTATGGTTTGTTTATTTTTGGAGTCAGGATTCATTCATAAACACATAGAGTATTTGCTAAAATAGTGTGTGTAGAAATTATTCTCATTACTAAATATAGGTACAATCTGTTATCAATCTGCACATGTATGAAAATTTTTAAATAGTGAGAAGTAAATAAGACGCTAGTGTTGAAAGACAGTATTTAACTAAATATGATGAGGTAAACATTGATAAACTGATGGAGATTGGAGTCCTTGATAAAGAAATGTAACATTAATTTGCAATTCTATATTTTCTACAAATATCCTAGACTCTACTGTTAGAGTTTAGGATTCTTTCTTTTTAATCCTTATTTTGTTTCTTCAAACGCTTCATGCACAAACATAATGCCAGATAAACTTAATAATGTTGTAATTCACGATTATTATTCACAGTGCAGGATAAAAAGAATTCTATTGCACTAACTAAAAAGGTAGTAAATATTTACAAAGAAATAAATTAGGTGTGTTGTCTCGACCTATAAAAAAAAATGGTCCAGACATCCTGATGTCAGAATGGCTGACCACTTTCTTTACTTGTTTTTTCTCTATCAGTTGAGGTACTAAATATTTGAAGTTAGGTATCAAATAGTAGCAAAAAGGTAGTAAATTTTGGTATTTTCTAAACATCAAATATCTTTCTTGGTCCAAGGGTCCTGACGCTAACAAAATTTTAATGTAGGTACACCTTTGCGTCTTTATACTACTATCCCAAGTTACTTGTGATTAGTGCAATTATAGGTCTAACAAGTATTATACTAATAAGTATTATACTAATAAGTATTATACTTATATTATTGCGGATTACCTAGGATTACATCGTAGATGTAAGTTGACACACTTTTATAGAAAAATCTATCAACAGAAAAACAAATATACCGATACACACTACACGTAACAAAATTCCGCAACACTTCGCTCTGTTACTGCGAAAATTATTACACTTGCTTTTAATAATTTATTACACATATATTTCACAATTTCCATCAGTTATGTATCTATGCAATCGATGCAACACGGATATCCGTCGGATAAATCGATGCACGGATCTAGCAAACCAGTACACGTGTTGTTGTTGTTATAATAAACACTAAATATAACATAACACATCTTCCGTGTGTAATCTGTGTTGTGGAGATTGTTCTTTGATTGTGTAGGTATTATCTAATTTCACATCGTATAAGAAAATGTATGAAACTTCTGTAATAGGGTAGACGACTAATTTTTATTTTAATACCCGTCTGGTAGGTATTTAAAAACATTGCAGACGTATTCGTTTCCGTAAGAAAATAAAAAATACGTGTGTAATTAATGACTAATGATTTAAAATAATCTACGACGGGCATTAAAATAAAAATTAGGCATCTACCCTATTGGCGAATAACAAGAATTTCTATCATAGACTAGCTGTATTTGTCGCGGAGAACCTAACGGGTAACCGGGGCTCCGGCTCGACGTGCAGGAGAAGGAACGGGGTGGTTTTTAGTCAGTAAGAGTCTGACACTCCCTTCCGCCTCACCCAGGCGGGAGCAGTCATTCGATGATTTTCCCCCCTTAAAAAAAAGAAACTAGCTGTATTTTCCTACCAAATTGTTACCTATGTGTAATCTGTTGGCACCCGACACGGGCTCAATTGATTCAGCACTACACTCAACGCGCGTTGGCATTCAACGCCTTTGTTTTGTTGTAACAAGGTAAATACAATACAATACAATACAATACAAGTAAATAACTAACAATGTATTAACAAGTACCTACGCACTTGTAAATACACCTATTATTCAAACCAAACTACAAATTAATATTATGTTTTTCGGCTTACTTACGTAATTAATTGGCTAGGAACTCGATTAGTTTCAAGCCATGCTAGAGGCTCATATTCATGAGCAGGCTGTTTCTGTTAAAGTAGTAGCAATAATAATCGAGTTCCTCGTCAAATAATTACGTGGGTAAACTGAAAAACATCATAATTAATTTAGTATGTTCCACGAAAGTTATAGTATAAAGACTGTACAATTTAAAGTTACCTAACACCAAGTCCTTTAGCTAAATAAATTTGTTATGAGTCCCCTGTAAATACATTATTAATACAAATCCTTCATTAGAGCAGAATTGAAGCTCGGATTGCGAATCTACCTTATGAAAAAATATGTCTATCTTTAATAGACAGAGGCACATTAATTAATTTCACATAAAATTAAAATTGTCGTTTCTATTTTTATACCATATTCTTTTTATACAAAAGATACATACAACTTAAAAAAACAATACAAGTTGTAACGTACAATCCATCTGTAACAGTTGCATTCGTAATTATGCAGTGTATTGTATTGTATTCGTCAACAATACAGTGATACTAGTACAATAACTGGGTCATTGTTCAAAAAGGTGTTGTATTTAAAGGTCGTTAGTAATTGCTGTATCAAATTTTATTGTATAGTATAATAAAACTCGTATTGATTGTTGTATAATATAATATTAATTACCTTGGTACACCGTACTATGCGTCCGTCCTCGATGCTGAGCCCGAGCAAATAGGCCGAATCCTTCACCGAAATACCCCCAAGTCACTTTCGTTTTGGAATAGTGATGACCAAGTCACCATTCAACTTACAAATAATCGATAATCGACTAAAATAATACTAATATAATTTTAAAACCTAACACTCGACCATCCTGACGTCGTGCATGTCCCCATGCACGAAACAACAACTGTGTGTATAACCTAACACTCGGCTAGCATCGAATTCGGACTCACAATTCATTGCTCACAATCATTACAATAGGTATATTCATAGTTCTTACAATCAAACAAATAGAGTTGTAAAAAAAATAAATCCATAGAAATAAGGTAAATCCATAAATTGCAATCCATTTAAACATGAACTCTTTCTAAAGACATTGAACATTAGATAACATTCATATTAAACTCACTGAAGTAGTGAGCCATACTTCAAACAACCAATAAATACATACCGAGGTGACAATGTTTGTGAACCATCTTTCTCACAAACAATAAATCCATATAAAATCATATTCAAGTCACGGAAGCAGTGAGCTCTCTTTCTCACATACCGAGGTGACAATGTTTGTGAACCATCTTTCTCACAAACAATAAATACATATAAAATCATATTCAAATCACGGAAGCAGTGAGCTCTCTTTCTCACATACCGAGGTGACAATGTTTGTGAACCATCTTTCTCACAAACAATAAATACATATAAAATCATATTCAAGTCACGGAAGCAGTGAGCTCTCTTTCTCACATACCGAGGTGACAATGTTTGTGAACCATCTTTCTCACAAACAATAAATGCATATAAAATCATATTCAAGTCACGGAAGCAGTGAGCTCTCTTTCTCACATACCGAGGTGACAATGTTTGTGAACCATCTTTCTCACAAACGACAAAACTAGCTTAAGATGAAACAAAAGATCATTTCTCAATTATAATGATAACAGTTTTACAAATCAAGTAATAATAATAATTGTTAATATAAGTACCAGATTAGTCCAGTCCAGTATTTTATAATTATTCAACCAATAACACAATTTCCTTATACTAAATAAACATTGTATAATGATTTGTACAATTTGAATTTCAACAATTGTAAATAAATTTTATAAAATATCTCTACGGACATAAAATAAACAAATAACAAAAACATTTAAATGTATAACTGACTTTAAGTTCACATAATAATATCAAGTTTGTGATCTACAAGTATTTTATTTATCTATATCCTCATCGTCACAACTATTAGTATCCACATTAGCATCATCATCATCATTATCATTGTCCTTATTAACATGTAAGGCGGCTACGTGAACCCATGGCAACATGCGATCGGCAGCTACAGTCGTCTTGCGTCTACTTTTAGTACTACTCAACCCAGGTATTGCAGCCAGTCTATAGCGGTCGTTGCCTAGGACTTCTATTACACGGTAAGGCCCAACATAAGGGGGAATCAGTTTCTTACTTTTGCCATCATTTGCAAATGAAGTTCTTGTAATCTTTACAAGATCTCCCTCTCCATAAACACGCGCAGGGCGCCGGTTTTTATCATGAGCGGATTTCTGTTTTTCTTGTTCTGTATCAATTTTATCTTTGACAGATTCTCTTATTAGTTCTGTGTCTAATTCTTCGTTACTTTCTCGCACTAGTTCATTAAGCATAGGTCTGATTTCAGAGTTCATTTTCAATCCGAACATGACTTCCGCCGGCGTTCTGCCCGTCGTCTTTTGGAGAGTATTATTCATTCCCCATTGTACTTTACCTACCTTATCGTCCCAGTTCCTCTCATCAAAGTTGAGGTTTTGTGCGGTCAGAGAATTCAGTACTGTTCGGTTGTACCGTTCTACCTGACCATTGGCCCTCGGGCTAGCGACCGCATTCAATATATGCCTAATGCCTCTATCTACGCAATAACGCTTAAATGCATAAGACGTAAAACAAGTGCCTCGATCACTAATCAGACGGTCAGGTACCCTAAATGTATAGAAAATATCTTCAAAAACTTTAATAGCTGTTTCTGTTTTAGTGTTTCGCACTGGTTTAACAAAAACAAATTTAGTAAAAGCGTCCACTATCACTAACAGGTAAGAATTTCCGGATTTCGAGCGAACAAAGGGTCCAAGGTTATGAAATAACCCTGGCTGGAAAGACGAGCAATCTCATCCTCTATAATCGGCATCGGATATCGTTCTTTCACTGTAATGGAGTTTAGAAGCCTATAGTCAACGCACAATCTCTGCCTACCATCCTTTTTGCGTACTAATATAATAGGGCTCGCATAATCCGAGACCGATTCCCTTATTATACCGGATTCTAACATCTCTCCTATCATCTCCCTCACTTGTTCGCGTTCCTTATGCGCTAATCTATAGGGACGATAAACAACCGGGCGTTTACTATTCAATTCAATTTTCATCTCTGTTATGGTCGTGCATCCCAATTCCTTTAGGCTTGTGGCAAAACATTGTTTGTACTTAGAGAGTAAGCTCATTAATTGTAGCCGCTGTGATTCATTAACTGTATTGCCTATTTTCACTTGACTCTCGTCTATAATACTGGGTCCGTCTACACGCGCATTCATTGGTGTGCTTAATATCTGTCTAACTATCTGAATTTTGGTAGCTCTTCCTATGATAAGTCCTTTGCGCAATTGACAAAATTCTGATAATGGTGTTATGTAGATATAAAATAAACTGTTTGCAACTGAATATACCCCTCCATTAATAGTAAATTGCTGATTCGGTTTCCCTATTACCTTACCACTGACCAAAATATTTCCATTTATAACAGTATCTACGCGAGCCTTAACCAAGGCGGGGCCGTAAATCTTCACATCGAAAGAAACCACTATAGTGACAGGCTTATTATCAAAATCAAATCTGGGAAATTCAAACTCATTATTGTCGTTAAAGAATTTTAATTCCAGCGCATTTTTATAAACAATAACGTGGGGTTGTTCTGTAAACGACTGTCCTATTAGCAAAGGTAAGTCAAGAAAATTATCGTCGACTACCTGACACCTTACGCGTCCTCTCACACCATCTACACTCAACTCTACTTCCACACCTCCGAGGGAGTGCACTATATCTTCCAAATCCTCTTAGAGGCAGGGGCGGGCTATTGTATCTTAAATCCAAGGTGGCGGCTAACGACTGAGTAAGAAGCGTGACCTCACTACCGAAGTCTACAAATGATTTCACCGGTAAATCATTTATTATACAATCTTTCATGAACTTTGAATTTGGCGACGATGTTAAAATGCACATTGTTGTCTGAACGTTATCAGTCTTGTTATGGTTTCTAAGGTTAATCGCGCAATTTTCGGTTTTGTGACCAACCCTACGGCATTTCGCACATTTAATTAACGGTTTAGGACAGTTGATATAGGGGTGTCCTTTCTCCTTGCAGTTAAAACAAAACAACTCGTAGCGAGCATTGTTGCCATTACCTTTAGGTGATCGATTAAACGAGCTTTTATTGGTGGAAGACTCTGACGCAGAAACATATTGACCTTTAAGATTGCTGCGATCTAAAGATTGTGAGGGGTCCTTATTGGTCATAAGAAATTGTAATAACTGTTCAGGTTGAGTACAACGTAACGCATTGGCACTAGATTTCATTGTCCTGTCGCTTAAACCATGGATAATGCATTCCACTGCACGCTTGCCTTCGATATCACATCGGTTCAAGAGAGCCAGCTTTTCATAATAGTATACTTCAAGGGGTTCACTAACTTTGCTCTTTCTCCTAAGCATGTCCTCCAAGGATTGGCCATAATTTTGTTCAAACGGAAACGCACTCAACAACTTATCTTGCCACTCATCCCAACTAAATAGGATGGAGTTCAAACTTTCATACCACGTTTTGGCCAATCCTTGCAGTTTCTGCATAGCAAAGTGTACGATAGTTCGTTCATCCCATCCGTAAACAGCTGCACACTCGTTGACCTTTTTGAGCCAAATGTCTATGCGCTGACTTTTTAAAGAAGGGTCAAAATTGGGTAGGATATTCTTGTGATTAATATTATTGGCACTTGCCATTGGAGATGACACTGTTAGCGGGTGGGAATGAGATTTCATATTACTAATAGAATTAATAAAGTTCATAATATCTTTGGAAGTAAAAGTTGGACTATCTGACCTTTTATTCCGCGGTATGGGGCTGCGTTCCCGAGGTAAACTTCGATCTCGAACATGCGACCTCTCGTCGCTCGTCGCTCGACGCTCGACATCAGATAGATGGGTAGATTGTTGCCGTAGGCTGCGCTCCCGGCTCAACTGGTTTTCCAACACACGTAGTTTGGCACGATGATGATCCAACTCGGCTTCCAATTTTCGCGCGCTGTCACGCCTCTGCACGTGTTCCGAGGAGTGCACGTGACTGCGACTGCGGTGCTCATTGTCATCGCGGCGCGTACGGCTGCGACTTCTCCTACTGGACTCCATACTCCGTTCTTCTTCTCTGCGGGTAGGCGTCCTCAAACACCGCTGCGGAGAGGTTTCACATGTACGTGGCATCGTTGTTCTGGAACTTATAAGCGTAGGCATGTAGCTATTCGAATTCACAGAAAACAAAGAACACTAACTTGGTGATAGACTACAATAATATAAGCGGAGGTATTTTGAAATTTATAACGGCAAAGTGTAAAAAAAGAAATTAAAGTTTATTATCTAAGACTATAATTTAAGAAAAAAAACAAAATATTAGCAGTTAGCAGGTAGGTATATCCCACTTCTGAAATATAATAAAACTCGTATTGATTGTTGTATAATATAATATTAATTACCTTGGTACACCGTACTATGCGTCCGTCCTCGATGCTGAGCCCGAGCAAATAGGCCGAATCCTTCACCGAAATACCCCCAAGTCACTTTCGTTTTGGAATAGTGATGACCAAGTCACCATTCAACTTACAAATAATCGATAATCGACTAAAATAATACTAATATAATTTTAAAACCTAACAATAGTATTCAGAGGTACACACAGCTACACATCGAGCTTTACATAACTAGTATAAACTGAACGTTAAATGTGCGGAAAGATGATGCGACGCGACACCAGGATAAACTGGTTTTGTATAGAATGATGTGTGGCCGTGTGTACTTATGACTTTATATGCCTTTGTAAATAACAGGCAAAGTCTTGTAAAAAAATAATAATAGTAAACAGTAACAAAATTAAACAAGTAACAAAATTAAACAACAACAAAAAGGTGTGGTGTTACCACACCTTTTATCCCCGAAGAGGTAGGCAGAGGTGGACATTACGGCACTTAATGCCGCTATACAATGTCACACCCACTTTTCACTATTTATGTTAAGAGTCCCATTAAATAGGAGGTGAGCCTATTGCCATATACCGGGCACAATTCCAGACTTCGTGCCACCGCTGACATTTTTTTTAATCCAATAATACTTTGCCCTATCCGTAAATCGAACCCGAGATTCATTGCACGGCCGTCGCACTTGCGAAAGTAACAAACTCTTACATACTACCTTTACTGTACATCCTGAGAGAGATAGAAAAGTAATTTTACGCTCTCGTGGTTAGGTTTCCATTGAATAATGATTATAATCAAACAGTCGTGTCAATGAGTTATTAAGTACCACAATATGAACTGAACACAGTCCTCAATATACATTACAACTATAAATTGCTACAATTTTAATAACGTAGCGATAAATTAACTATTTTCACATCTAAACCACTTACCACGTTCATTTACTGTGAAATTCTTTGACATCGTAATCCATTTTTTCGTTTGTGTAAAGTAGAATAATATGTTTTACATTTTACTACCTTTTTCATGCGATTTTACGGAGATCTACCCACGTTCCATATTCTAAGAATGGCCTATAAAAGTTTAAGAATGTGGTACAAACATGTTAATTGTGTAATTTTATTGTTTGTTCATTTTAATTAATCAACCATTATTTGTTTGGTAGCATTTTTATATTTACTATCGGCAATCCCGTTTTCTCTCGTTCCCATTTTGTGTTCTCAAGACTTTGAGGATTTTGTTAAACAAAAAAAAAATCTGCCAAATTGTTTCAGTCCAAGAATCAATTTAAAATATCTTCTTGTGTCCGACCATTAATACCACTGCAACAACTTTTTTTTTGAGGGAGGGGGATATCACCTAATGACTTCTCCCGCCCTGATGAGGCGAGAGGGAGTGTCAGACTCTTACTGACTAAAAACCACTCCGTTCCTACTCCGACATCGTAAATTTGTAACATTTAATAGTTAATTGTTACAAATTATTGAGGTATTTGTTACATTAAGGTAATTCGTCACACGTGACTGAGTGCTCATTGAACTTATTAGTTTGTTAGTGGCCAATCAACACGTCACTGAAACACATTCCTTTAATTGCAACGCACGCTTCTGCAATAACCAGTTTTATTTTGATTGAAATTCGACACTATTTTGTTTGATTTCAAAGTTGCTTTTTGATTGATAAAGAACATTGCAGGGATATGTAAAATGATTGGTTCCACTATCCTTATCCTTACTATAATTATATAATATTATATATTATATTATTATATTTTATATTTTATATATATAATATTATAAATCGGAAAGTGAGTTTGTTTGTTTGTTTGTTTGTTCCGCTTTCAAGCCGTAACTACTAAACTGATTGCTTTGATTTTTTGCAGACATAAAGTTAGAAGTCCGCATTAAATAATAGGATACTTTTTATCCCGGATAAATTTGATATACCCGAGGGAAAACAAAAGTATTGGTATAGATGGCGCTGTGTGTATTGATATATGCCACATAGGCTACTTTTTATCCTTTTGTGACGCGAGCGAAGCCGCGGGTAAAAGCTAGTATGTATATAATCAGGGAAGTTAGTTCATATTATTGGTAATTTTATTAAATTATAGAAGGTCCATAGTCTAGCAATGGATTGTCAGACGGTTTGATTTTTTTAAAGTAAAGTGACGATAAGTTGGTGAATATTCAGCGACATTTCAGGCCAGGGAAGATGTGATGTGGACTAAAGTTAATTCTCATTTTATAAAGCAGAAAACATGCCGTAAATGACCTCTTCTTTATTTGGAAACCATTCAAAATCAAAACAATACATTTATTACTAAAATAGCGTTCAATAACCGCACCCTTTTCACTCACAACAGACTAAAACATCGCTGATTCCCTTCAAAAGTTACGAAGCGTGACGATTATCATGCACGACATAGCTACCTACTTATGGTACCTGTATGAATATAATGAACTCATGTAGGGTGATCAATGTATGTAATACATCCTGTTTCGGTCGTCAGCTAATCACCGAGGGTTAGTCCAACCGGAACGAAACCTGTTATTTTAACATAGCGTAAGAAATATAACAGAAGTGCATTCTTGTTTTGAAGGTTAAATTACAATTCTTGAATTCTTTGCCAGAGTCTGTATTTCCTGAAGGGGTATATAACCTGGGTGTCTTCAAGGTCCGAGTATCCCTTTAGGAAACACAGACTTTGCAAAAAGGTCTGCTCCTTACTTAAATTAGACATTGTATACAGTTGTACAGTCTCTTTTTTGTGCCTTTGGGCTTAATTCATTCTATCTCCTGCAGTGAGGGAAGTGGAAACTATCGCATTTTTCTTTTCCTCTTTATAACATCTTCTGATTCACTTCGTTGCGGGAACCCAGACAGTTATTCATGTCCCTGGGACGCGCCGGACCTCAGTGTTCCGGTGTTGACATAGTTGTATCTACAGTACATCCTGGCTTACAGGAGTTGCAGCGGTTTTGGGAGGTTGCGGCGGGCTTGTCCCCTTAAAAAATACTTAAGTATACTAATAATTGTACCCATTGTACACATTCTTTTATGTTTATTTTCTATGTAAGTTTTTATGCTGTACAATAAAATGTAAATAAATAAATAATTATTAATCTTGTATATAAAGTTGAGTAATGATAAAACAAAAGCCTGTTTTTAACGTTTGGGCGTCTGTTGCCAATAATTTATCGTGTTTTCGGCATTTCTAAGAACATATTTATTGTGTCATCTGTCTTACTTATCATTGATAAATAAATATGCAATTTTACATAGGTATTTACACATGTATTTCCTTGTTTTTTTATTAGGTACTTTATTACTCATATTCAATTGCAATTGTATTGTTATTATCTGCCGAATTCTGACGTTGCGATCAATTCTTGTTAAAATGATTAATGACTAATTTAGTTATACAATTGATAGAGGTCATTATTAAGTCACGAATGATATGTGAAATGTATACACTATACAGGTATCGAAAATATTTGTTAAATACTCGTAATTAAGTAAAATTACCTGTGTGGGTACGGGTATAGCTATTACATTGGGTACATCTAACTATATTATGTAGGTACTCATTACTACATGGGCCTAACTATAACAGCTGATTATACACTTACATACATCAACAGCATAAGTGCCCACTGCTGAGCAAAGCCTCTTCTCATATGGAGAAGGTTTGAGCATTAGTCACCACGCATGCGCAATGCAGGTTGGCGATTTCAAATTTTATAATTAGAAATTATAAGCCCAGGTTTCCTTACAATGTTTTCCTTCGCCGTTTGTCAGTGGTGTCTAAATAATCTTAGAAAGTACCTATAACTCGGAAAAAGTCACATTGGTACTTGCCGTTGGTAGGTTTCAAACCCGCGCCCAGCACCCTCATGCATGAGAAGCGGGCCGTCTTTAACCTCCGGGCAACCACGAAATTACAGCTGATTATAATTATATTATTAATAATTATAATGATTATTAATAAATATAATCAGCTGTGTCTCCATTACATTTATATTAAATTTGTCTAAAGGGCCTCTACGCAGTTGGTTTCAGCCCCTCGTACGCCTCTCAAATGACCGGGACCCTGTGGTCCCGTGAATGGTAGAGACATAGATAATTATAATGATTTATTGTATAATTTTGAAATACCATTCCTATACTGCGATGGACCTAAATTTAACGTCATATTTATGTTATTTGTGATACATAAAAATGTAAGTAGTAAAAGTTTAATAGATAAACGTATTTCTGTGAAACAGGGTATTTTTGCATTAGCTTGCAATGCATCAAGATCATGATAAGCTCATGATAATGTATGATACAATACCTATATATATTATGTAGATAAACATATACGTCACATAAGCCGAAACACTTTGATATCCCAATAATGGTTTACACAATATGCAAAATTATGATTAATTTGGAAAAATCCATGAATTGAATAAAAATAAATATTAGTAATATAAAATACCTACATATACATAATTAAATTATATATTATTTCATATCTATTATTTATTATCTTATACTTATATTGTGAAAATAATCTTGCACTGATTATTATCACAGTTTAACATAGATATATTTGATTTGTAAACACAGTTGCTACCTAATATTTAAAGCTTATCAATTTCTTTTAGTAATCGTTTTAAAGATTATTTTAATATGTTTTCTTAGTTAGGTATTCATCGGAACAAACGATTTGAATATTTTTTTGAGTTTCCATTTTCGTAGCTATTACCGATTTTCCTATAGCTTTTTAGTTCACGTAGGTACGTAAACAAATATTATTAATAACATCTCACCTTTTATCCCCGAAGGGGTAGGCAGAGGTGCACATTACAGCACTTATACTGTAAAATGTAACACCCACTTTTCACTATTTATGTTATGACTTATGAGTCCCATACAATAGGGGGTGAGCCTATTGCCATATACCAGGCACAATTCCAGACTCCGTGCTATTACTGAGATTTTTTAAAATGCAATAGTACATTGTCCGACCTAGGAATCGAACCCGAAACCCTTTGCCCAGCAGTCGCACTTGCAACCACTCGGCTAAAGAGACAGTCATTTAGATTTAAAGATTTATTATTTAGAGATTTACATAGATGGGCATTTATCCTTACTATTTAATATTAGAAATCGGAAAGTGAGTTTGTTTGTTTGTTTGTTCCGATTTCACGCCGTAACTACTAAACCGATTGCTTTGAATTTTTGCAGACGTAACGTAAGAAGTCTGGATTAAATAATAGGGTACATTTTATCCCGGAAAAATTGATATTCCCGAGGGAAAACAAAAGTATTGGTATATGTCACATAGGCTACTTTTTATCCTTTTGTGACGCGAGCGAAGCCGCGGGTAAAAGCTAGTATACCTATAATAAATAATAATTAATTAATCTAGAAGTATTAACAAGTTAAATCTATTCTCGTTTTTAAATAATTCATAGCAATTAGTGTTGTCCACGAAAAGTTTAAGAGCATCGATGAGATCTGCAGATGACAGATCTGAGATCCCTATATAATATTTGCCTACATGCGTTATAACTTATAACGATAGTGGATCATCCCACATGACTGTACAAAAAGTCGACGAACTACAACTAAGGCCGGACTAATAACAAATCGATACAATAAACAAAAAACCGGATATAATCGAGAACCGGTTTATTATATTACCGAATTAATCTGTTGTAAGTAGGTCTTATCCGTTCCAGTCTTGTTTGGATTCAATCTAGTTACAATAAACTACGGTTTATTAATCTTAAATTTGCATTTGATCCGCGGTTAAGGCGCTTGTAATTTGTTAGATTAAATGATTGAAATAGGTCCTATTTCCACACCCACTTGAGTAAGTAGGTGCTGATAATTTACTTCGCCAAAGTAAATGAAATTGGCGATTGATTTCAAGTGTAAATACAATTGCCAATCATAGTCTCGGGTTGCATTTTGGGGCTTGAATATTGAAATGAATTTATTTTGTTTTGAAACCAACTTTGAATTTGATATCATCATCATATCAGCTATGACAGGACGTCTACTGCTGAACATAGGCCTCCCCCAATGACTTCCAGATAGGCCGGTTGGTAACGACCTGCGTCCAGCGTCACCCCACGACCTTAATTTGATATGCCGTGCTAAATTCATCAGTAGGGCGTGGCTCTTAGGCTCTTAGATTTGACTAAAGGATTTTGTTTTCCCTATAAACTGTAGCTGATGTAATTTATTAAACACAAAAATCACACGTTTTCACTAAAATATAACAACTGTGGCGACACATGTCACAAGTCAACGGATGACGTCATAAAACCCTACATCGCACATGCGAAGTTTACATTCGATTTAACACGGATAGAAAATCCCAACGAGCAACTGTTGGGCAGAAAGCTCGTCAGGCACGATCACCTCGCCTGGTCTGAGGATCCTCCTTTTCCGATCTTAGGGAACTATACTCTCTGTTCTCTAAACAACTAATAAAAAATATGGCAATAGGCTCACCCCCTATTACATGGGACTCATAACATAAATAGTGAAAAGTGGGTGTTACATTGTACAGTGGTATAATGTGCACCTCTGCCTACCCCTTCGAGGATAAAAGGCGTGATGTTATGTTATATGTAATAAACAAAACAACATACCAACACATGACCAAACCCTCAAGTCCTACACGCAATTAAACGACCACTATCAATACTGACATTACGGTTACGGCCCGGTTACGTCTGTCAGGTTGCTGGCACGGCATTACGGATGCCGTGCGTGTGCCGGACCGCAGGGCCGACCGTTAGACCATGTGGTACATGTGTCCGTCAGGTGGCCGGCGTCAGAACACGTCTGACCCACAATAATGTGACCTTAGGTTATGTGAACTGGAACTTTACTTCTCTTACTAAAATGTATATGTATTATAGGAATAAATATGTTTCACTAAAGACTATGCTAGGCGGACAAATTCATTGGATGATTTTCGCTCCATTTTTTTTTAAAACCTTGCCCTACTCTAGAATTTTCTCCTGTGTCGTGGGTGCGTTTACAAACATACAAGTTCACATACACATGACGCACAGACCCGGAACAACAATTTGTGGATAACACAAAGAGTTGCTCCGGACGGGAATCGAACCCGCGACACGTTGCGTGGCAGTCGGTTGCCCAGCCAATGCACTAACCGTGTTGTCACCATTCCCATGATGGTTTAAAGTAAGTGGCAAAAGGTGTCTAATAAAATCTGGTTTCACTGAATTATGCTAAGTTGTCTTATATTCCTTCCTTTATCTAAATTCCTATTATTTTATTCCTAATAGGTTTTTTTATTTAGCATTTTCGAAGCAAGAGCTTATAACCTTACTGAGGCGCGACATTAGCATTACCTATACGTTAATGGCCTTATCTCATTTATTTACGTGTTTTACTGCTAAGGTTAAGTAAATTTAATGCATTAATAACTAACTTCTTAATCTATACATATAATAATCTTATATCTTATACTTCTTATACTTACTATTACATTATATAAAGCGGAAGAGTTTGTTTTTTTTGTTTGTTTGTATGAACGCGCTAATCTCCGTAACTACAAGTCTGATTTGAATAGTTCTTTTTGTGTTGGATAACGCGTTTATCGAGGATGACTAGATATAGGCAATAAAATATCATGCTACGACCAATAGCAGTTGAGCAGAGCGTGTGAAAAAGCTGGTTTCTAAATATAATACTTGTAGGCTCTTAGCACAAGACCAATCTACTAAATTAATTCCAACTTCAGCGTTTTCGCCCACTAATATTTTACTAATCTGAAATCCACATAACAAAAATTCTCTACCAGTATGAAATAGCTCGCATTTTTCTTATTTCTGGTATGAACCAGAACTAGATTATCAGTACCTAGACATGATGACGTCATATTTAAACTGGTAATATGGCTGCCAGCTTGCTGATAACATTTACCTAAATGATGTCATGTAGTCGTGAATTTACTACCTACCTTGTTGGTGCATCAGAACTAGACTTGTGGTAATGGTCTGTGCGCCTGATTGCCTTCCTTTGCTCGAGAGCCTTCTTAGTAGCGCTTGAACCAGGATAAAAGTATATATAGTAGAAAAGAAAGAAAAACTAACTAAGAAACTTTTAAAAAATCTCAGTAGTAGCACGGAGTCTGGAAATGTCCGGTATATGGCAATAGACTCACCCCCTATTACATGGGACTCATATCATAAATAGTGAAAAGTGGGTGTTACATTGTACAGTGGCATTAAGTGCTGAAATGTGCACCTCTGCCTACCCCTTCGGGGATAAAAAGGCGTGATGTTATGTTAAAGAAAACTATTTATTACGCCATGACACACAAGTAAACAATATAATAACAATGAAGTTTATTTCACTACTCATACAGAAGCTTTGTATAACGATATATGACACTATAGTCATAATGAATAACCGGGGCTCCGGCTCGACGTGCAGGAGAAGGAACGGGGTGGATTTTAGTCAGTAAGAGTCTGACACTCCCTCCCGCCTCACCCAGGCGGGAGCAGTCATTCGATGATTATCCCCCCTTAAAAAAAGTCATAATGAATATTCTCTTAAGTCACAGTTAAGTCTGGATACTGAATTTTGTATCATCTGCCTAATATTAACAAAAACCTAATTGCCAACTAGATGGACATTTCCAATTTGTTCTAAAGTCGTTATATCTTTGTCTATACCAAATGCAGAATCATAATCAAAAAACACATTTACTTAGGTATTTTGTTTTATACAAATGCCTATATTTATATTTAAAACATAACTAATTATATAGGTATATCAAATATGGTTAGCTGGTAGAGAATGCCATTCGGCATTAACTCGTCGAGTACCGGTTTTATAGACACAATTAAAGAACAATAGGTCGCGGTCACCGGTGACCGCTTGGTGCTTGACAGTTTAAGTCCGCCATTGTATACATTTGTTCAAAAAGTGTTAAATAAATAAAAAAATTATAATGGAATAATCAAATAAAGACACAAATTAAATAGCATAGAGTTGCATTTTGCATAACATACGAAGTTATTATTAAACTATTCGTAAAATTGCTTAGGTCACACCGAAAACTGTTTATATTGTGTTAATACCAACATTACCAACATGGTGACTACGCATGCGTGGTTCCGTGGCCGACTGTCAGCGCTCAGCTGACCACCTGTCGGTCACTGACCCCGACCTGACATGTGGCTCAGTGAAGAGTGGCTTCACATGCACACACATACATACATTTGAATATTAATACTTGAATACTTATAGGCTTGCAAGATTTATTAGTTTTTTCTAATGATGGCAATGGACGGCAGATATTGATGTACTAGCTTTTACCCGCGGCTTCGCTCGCGTCACAAAAGGATAAAAAGTAGCCTATGTGACATATACTGATACACACAGCGCCATCTATACCAATACTTTTGTTTGCCCTCAGTAATATCAATTTTCCGGGATAAAAAGTAACATACATATTATTTAATCCAAACTTCTAACTTTACGTCTGCAAAAATTCAATGCAATCGGTTTAGTAGTTACGGCGTGAAAGCGGAACAAACAAACAAACAAACTCACTTTTCAATTTATAATATTAGTAAAGAAGTAAAGATGTTCAATTTTAAAATTCATAACAGTCTACAACAGGGTTTCCCAAACTATACGCAAGCGAATTTTTAGAGGGGTTTGTCTGTAGAAAGGTGCACTCATCAACAGTTCTGTATTTGTTTTTCATATTGGTAACGGTTTAATTCCCTTAAGCTGGATCCTGGTACTTGATTTACATAGGTCGTAGGCCAGATAACTTCTGGAACCACTGGTCTACAGTTTTGGATGTTCAGTAATAAGCCATAGGGTGTCGTTGCAAAGGAGCTGTGTTAAAAGCCAAATTGAACCGCACTACCGTAATAGTCCACGGCTTTTTTTTTAAAGGGGGGAAAATCATCGAACTGCTCCCGCCTGGGTGAGGCGGGAGGAAGTGTCAGACTCTTACTGACTAAAAACCACCCCGTTCCTTCTCCTGCACGTCGAGCCGGAGCCCCGGTTATCCGTTAGGTTCTCCGCGACGATAGTCCACGGCTAAAGTTATATAGAACCTCCTCTATATATGGTCATGGCTATGACAATCTGTCTGTATGCTTCGAAGGTGATTTGAAGTTCTAAGCTAAGCTGTATGTAGTCCCTAATTCACTGAAACACCCACGACAAGAATAAGAGTGCTAACAATTAACAAATGTATTGTACTCTGTCTTTCAGTCTTCAATGGGACAATGAACATAACACAAAAACATCACGCCTTTTATCCCCGAAGGGGTAGTCTGAGGTGTACATTATGCCACTGTACAATGTAACACCCACTTTTCACTATTTATGTTATGAGTCCCATATAATAGGGAGCCTATTGCCATATACCGGGCACAATTCCAGACTGTGTTACTACTGTGAATTTTATGAAAAACCCAGTAATAATTTGCCCGACCCGGGAATCGAACCCGAGACCCCTCGTCCGGCAGTCGCACTTGCGACCACTCGGCCAATGAGGCAGTCGGGGAACGACTCAGGGACAATGAAGTCATTAAATTTAACCTAAATGACAACTTCCCAAGTACACACGCACTCGAATAATAACGTATCACTGTTGTATTAACATTCTGATACTAGTTATCATTGAACTTGTACCTAATACTTATTACATAAACTATAATAATCACAAATATATGATTAAAACATCGCCCAATTTGTGCGCTTGACCTAGCCATTATCTTTTTAGGTATCGAATTTAGAGTTCAAGTTATTCCGGTCGAAATACGATAGCTATTAATTTTATCTGTATTTTTATGTGGTGTTTTTATACGTAACAGTAAAGTGATGAGTACAGTGGACGAAATAATATATGTATAAATTAAATATTGTGGTTTGTGACCTCGAACAGCTTTTTATCGCACCTAAGTGACCTAAGGGCAGACTAATAATAAATTATTTATTTGTCAACACCAAATACTAATATTATAAAACTGACGAGTTTGTTTTTTTGTTTGTTTGTTTGAACGCGCTAATCTCCGAAACTACTGGTCAGATTTGAAAAATTCCTTCTGTGTTGGTTGTGTTGCCCATTTATTGAGGAGGGCTATAGGCTATAAAATATCACGCTACGATTAATAGGCGCCGAGCAGAGCGAGTGAAACCGCGTGAAAGTAGTTAACAATAAAGATACATCAAACATTGACACAATAAACTTGAGACTGGCGTCTGTAGTAGGTAAAACCTGTATCACGGGTCACCAGGCCAACCCTTCGTCGCAGTGCATCACTTACTAAGGCAGACTATTATTTATTTCTGTATTTGTTGACGTTTTAAAAGTACCAAATTTTGGTTCAATTGCTTTGACTTTGTATTGATAAATTGTAATACAATGCCTTTTATTTACCCAATATGAACAAGGAGGTACCTACTAACCATTTCTTACATTCATGGGTCCGATAGTTTCATTTTCAGAACCCTTCATACTAATATGAAGTTTTGAATCGTGGTCTACATGTGACAGGTTCACCTTTTACATTAAGTTCCTTTTAGGTACCATGCACTTCTGTCTTTACAGTTTACGCTGAAATACATACTCAAACGTCATGCAATTTAAGTCGCGCTTAAATATAGTTCTGTCATCCAATTAGATACTTTGATAACTAGTCAAATTCAATACTTTTTTCAAACTGTCAAAAACTACATATTATAATTCTATGAATTTTGTACGAGTAGGTACACTAAATACACTATAATTGTGACGTCGCGTTTTTTTAGCGTAAAACAGCATATTTATTTCTTAAAAAATTGCTGTAAAAATACTTACATTAAGTTGGTAATAAAATCAATTAACTTTTTGTAATATTTTATTGTATTGAACAGTCGAAATAATTTATTTTTGATTAAGGCAAATAAAATAACCAATTCTTTTTAAAATGATAGAGATGGCACGATATTAGCTTAAACTGTGTAGTCTTTCAGTATTAGGGCGTCAGCTCGTCAAAATAAATAGGGCATAAATCGCAGCCGACGAGTTAAAAGATTGATCTTAAATTATTTTTAATTGGAACAAATGGATCGCAGCAACCGCTAACTGTTCAATTACAGAACGCTATTAACTGTAACAATTTCGTATTTTCAGCTGATTTGTTAAACTCTATCTAGTTTCTTGATTATTGTCTAGTAACAACATAACATCAGTCTAACTTTATCCTCGAAGACGTAGGCGGAGGTGTACATTATGCCACTGTAGAATATAACACCCACTTTTCACTATTTACTATGTTATGAGTCCCATGTAATAGGGTGTGAGCCTACAGCCATATTCCGGGCACAATTCCAGACTCCGTGCTATCACTGAGCATTTTTTAAAAACCCAGTAATAGTTTGCCCGAACCCGGCATCAAATCCGAGACCCCTAGCCCGGCAGTCGCACTTGCGACCACTCGGCCAACGAGGCAGTCAGCTATCAACAATTCCTTGCTGTTTTTTATTGCGAAATAATGCAGTAGGAAGCTTCCTATAATAACATCTCCGTAAGTAATATTTAATACAGTGTTGTGCTTAGAATAACAGATTGTATCAAAATAGTTACATCATCAATGAGGCAACGAGAGAAAGTTCCATTGTAGTGCAACAGACTATTATATAGCTTACCATATGCATTATATATCACGCCTCTTTTTCTACTATGTTATAAGCATGTCTATATGTAAATTTGTTGTACCTACTCACCTAATTTTCATTTAGTCATATTTTACATGACTATAATATTATACTATTTACTATTATGTAGTAAATATGTATAGCATAGTATATTATTTAATAGGTAATTACCATATTGTTTCTTTTTGCTGTTAGATTTTTCTCCGTAACTTATTTTACGCAGATTGTCTATTTAAACCCTAAGGTTGACTGGTAGAGAATGCCATTATGGCATTAAGTTCGCCTTATGTGCCATAATCAAACTGTGTACATTAACGACTAAATAAATAAATAAATAAATAATAAAATTTTAGATTCTTATTGTAATTTTTGACAGTGAATTGTAGATTAGGTTAGATAGGGCACAATTCCAAACATAGGTACATACATAACCACACGCCTGTCTCCCACTGGGGTAGGCAGAGACTATAGAACGCCAATTGCTACAATTCCAAACCCCTCTGCAACTACTAAAATCTATTACTAACCTACCTATAACGAGAAATGGAAAATATTCCAATAATACTTCGCCCGACGCGGACTTAACCCGAAACCCCCTTATCGTCACACGTGCGACCAAGCGACCAACGAGAACTAACCCACAATTCATTAACTACTAGCTTTTACCCGCGGCTTCGCTCGCGTCACAAAAGAATAAAAGCCTATGTGACATATACCAACACACACAGCGCCATCTATACCAATACTTTTGTTTTCCCTCAGAAATATCAAATTTTCGGGATAAAAAGTACCCTATTATTTAATCCGGACTTCTAACTTTACGTTTGCAAAAATTCAAAGCAATCGGTTTAGTAGTTACGGCGTGAAAGCGGAACAAACAAACAAACTCACTTTCCGATTTATAATATTAGTAAGGATAGTAAGGATAAGGATACCAAAATGAAACTGCATTTATTTAAAACAATAGCGATAGATTGTCTATTCTCTATGTATGACGTACTCACTAGGTATGATAACTTATGTTCTACAACGGTTCTACCATTTAACTTGAGCGGAATGGAATTGGAGCATGAAAATACTCAGCATTCCTATTTAAAAGTACCTAACTAACTTTACAATGATGATTCTACCATAACATTGTATTGTTTAGATTTTGTAATCTTTAATTTTTACTGTTGTTTTATTTTTTTCCGCCTATAAAATGGAAAAAGTTACAATTTTTTCTTTATCACAGTACCTATTCACACAATTTGCATATTTTTGTAGTCGGTAAATAGCTATAATAGTTATTGTTATCCTCCAATGGAAAATTAAAAATCAAATATGTAGGTTCAATATAATTATCTGGCCAATACATGTTATAATAATTATAATCGGCGAACAAACAAAAAAAACTATCAGCCGAACATAGTATCTCCTCCTTTTTTTGAAGTCGGTAAAAATTAATTACCGCCCGCAGTTAATAGTATCAACTTATTGAAATCGACTTACAGCGCCACCTAGTATTCAGTAGAATAAACTAAGCCAATCATAGAATTTTATTTATAAAGTAATATCATAATAATCGTCAATAATTTTACTTAATTCATTTATCTCAATCTTATTTATTTATATTTTTTTTTATTTGCAGGTGACAATGGCAGCACTCACGCTTTATACCTCGAAACCATAGTCGAGGAAACGAGTGATGATTTGCGCTCTGAACGTTCCTCTGCCGCAACATGGCTCTCAGATTCAGATGCAGATTCTGTCATTCATGTGCGAGGGACTCAAGGTAATTATAGCCAATTAATATTTTTAAAAGTACGGATATCGAAAAAGTCAAAGTCAAGACAATAATAGTCACCTGAGTATAAACTTACTTGCTTAAAACGCCATCTATCGTGTAATAGAAGTACTGTGGTCTACTGGTAGGAGGTACGACATAAATAGTTTTAAATACCGAACATAGATGGCGCTAAACTAAAACTTAAGCATTAAGGTAATAGTACATTAGATACTCGCTTTGTCAACATAAACGTTAGACTCGAGTCCTTCATTGTGTCTAGACCGGCTTTGGCAAGTACATTGAATGTTATCCTACATATCTCTTGGAACCAGTCCAACTAGTAAAAAGAATACAGATTTCAATACGATGTCATTGTCATTGTCGCCGTCCGGACGTGGCGACGTGCCGCGTTTCAGTAAATCTTCAGTGTGACGTGTTCAGTTCCTGACGGTGTTCTCTTCCAGCAGGGTCGGAGTGCGACAGCGAGTCGGAGCGCGAGTGGGCGTGCCCGGCGAAGCGCAGGCGGCGCGAGCGCGCCACCTCGCCCGCCAGCTCGGGCTCGCTATCACGTTCCTCCAGCCTCGCGCAGTTCGAATCCCTGGAGAGATCGTGTGCAGCACCCGCCTCACCGAGCCTCTCGCCCGACTCCCTGGAGTCACCTCCGCCTTCCCCACCGCCAACACGTGTTCCAGCACCACGCACCCATCTGTCTGCCGAGAACCTCAGCGAAGACAGCGGCTACAGTGAGCGGTCGCGGCGGCCGCCCCCGCCTGCAGTGTGCCGCCCGCCCGAAATAGCGCACCGCTCGGCCGCCGGCAGCGCGCCCTGCCTCGTCGCATCGCCCAGTGCTGAGCGCCGCCCGCCCCGCGCCGCGCGCGCTCTCTCGCTCCCCGCCGAGCTCGACGTGTGCGCCGAACCGCGACGTCACGCTGCGCATCGAGCGCGCTTTAGACAAACCTTTGAAGTATCTGACAGCCTGACCGTCAGCGTGGCAGACCTCACCGCCCTCGACTACAGGGGCGGCCCCCGTCGCCCGCGACTGCCGCCCCCACCGCCACCTCCTCGGATGAACCGAAATGTACCACCTCAACCACCTCCAGTCGAAAAGGTTGTTCGACAACCTACCGAATCCCCGGCGCGGGAACCCAGCGCCAGTAGTGATTCTACCACCGAATCAGAGCGAGCTTTCGCGAGAGAAATGGAGGCGACAGCGCGCCGGCTGGACGAGACAGCGCGGCGAGCGCTCGCTGAAAGCGAAAACTACGACCGCGAGCTATCAGTGATGACAGCGAGACGACTACACGACTCGTGGGGCGCCTGGGATGACGTGTTAGATGAACTTCGACGGCGCATAGACGGGCCGTCACCCTCCCCCTCCCCACCACGAACGCCATCCCCAGACCCTATCAGAGAACCAGCGTTCACGTCAACGCCACTAAGATCCTGTGATGCTAGAGTAAGATCAACCCCTGAGCTGCGCTCGCGAGCAACCCCACAACGAGAAACGCCAGAAGAACTTCGTGCGTCACTACAATTAGTAGCGCCACCCCCTCCAGACGCAGCGCCGCCCGTGCGCTCTGTGTCTGCTGGCTCCAAAGGAGTGACGTTCTCGCCAGTAGTGGCAGAAGTAAGCTGGCGCGAAACAAGTACAAGCACCACTGAGAGCGAAACAACAGCGAGCGACGACGCGGACGACGCCGAGGTGGTAGTAGTGGAGGGGGAAGGCGAGGAGTCGCACGCGCCGACCGCAGAGCGCGCTGCCGCCATGACGGAAGCGGGCGCGCGCGCGCCGCGCAGCCGCATCGCCGGCTTCCTTTCGCGATTCGCAAACTTTAGATTCTCGGGGCGCAAAGAGAAAAAGACACGGGGCGCAGGCGCGAATATACGACCCTCTACGAACGGTCCGGCAACAGCGGCAGATGCGGGGCAGGGACCGCGCGGGCCGGCCGCCGGGCCGCAGTATGTGCGTATCCCGCTGAAGGAGGAGGGTGTGTCGCGGGCGGCGGCACCCCCGGTGGCGGGCGGCGTGGCGCACAAGCCACCACGGCCGCGCCCGCCGCCCGCGCCGCCGGCCGGCGTGCTGGAGACCGATGTGGACACTCAGCGTACCGTGCTACACGCGCGCTCGCTGCTCGCGCTCGCGCCTCCCGACCAGCGCACTCCTCGCCCTCACAAGTCCATGGAGTTCCTGCTCGACAAGGACAACGTGCAGACTGTACAGGTGAGTCCCTTACACTCGATACCCCGCAAGTTGCCTTGTGTGTCTCGAACTGCAATGTTTACAAACAGCGCGATCGATGCCGGGCGACGACCGGCGACGCCGCCCCACCGGCGTCACACCCATGACATCGTAATACATTGCCAACTATTTAACACAAAACTGCTAAGTAAACGTGAGACAGTGACAGCGAAAGCGTAGATAGTGTCACGTCCACTAGCCATGTCAGTACGTGCTGCTGAAACCACAGCGATGTAGGCCGCGGCGAGCTTAGAAACCGTCCTTAGACGTGCATTCAACGTCGCTCACAAAAAGGCCGGAGTACTCGTCTAAGCGAGTTAATAAGTACAATGCATCAGGTCCGTTAACTGCGTAATAAATTACCAGCGGCCGCTATCCCCAGAGGGGCATTACGACACTATGCGGGTCGTATCACACGCGATACATTTGAACAGGGCGGAGGTGAAAGTGCACACATCTGCACGCTGTCGCCTGGCATTAATTGCGCACTCCGTATCCGCCGCAATAACAGCGGTGGGCGTGCTTACATGTAACTCTATCAAACTGTATCACCCGCTGCTGACGCCGAGTATCCGCAGCACGGCGTTCACTAATCGATTTTCGTCCGTCAATAACTTCTCGTCGACATGTTTCCTTCCGCAATCCATCACGCTTTCCGTCGAGATAATGACTCAAAGTAGATATATAAAGCTTCCGAGCTTAGCCGTCCCAGATAAGATAACAATAGGAACAAAGGGAGCGAGTAACAGCGACTCCTGGGCGCTTACTCTTGAAACCAATCTCAATGTCAATGCAATTTCAATCCAATATGATCTCAATAATTATTAAATGTCAACACTATACAACCACAATCTTAGCTGTTACAATAGCATTCAGAGTACGGAATATAAAGACAAACTCAATACCATTTAGTTCATTCAATATCTACGCAATACGGATGCAATGGGCTCTAGTATTGCAACTCAAGAGTACGAAATTTCACAATACCAATGTCGATCGATCGGAATTGGATTCAAGAGTAAGCCCCCTGGAATTAGTTTAAGTAGCGCCTCGTCGCAAGCCGAACTCAAAGGGTAGAGTTCGTTGCGTAACCAGCTATTCAAACAACGATCGAAGATCACAAAAATTGACGTTCAATTCATGTTTTATAATACAACTCCCTATTTAGTACATGGCAAGTAAAATACGGTATCAGCTATCACTACGCATTAAATTACTCTTACTCAAGCGTTTTATGCGGCTTCCGAAGTATGTAGTCCTTAATAGCTTGTAATAAGAAACTTGAGCCTATTGTAGTGTTGTCGCAGCCGGCATTACTATTTGCGTCTTCCTATTCTTTGAATCGTATCGTGACTACCGCATCAAAGAATACAAAATTCAACAAAAACAATTCCACATGCTTCTCACGGCAATCAACGGTAATTTGGTGGCACTTAATACACGCATGACATAAGCTCGTCACGAGTTTAACATATCTGAAAGAGGTGACACGGTGTCTCTAGTTGGAAAACGAGGGCTGTGAATGCACCGTTGCATTTTGTTATCTATTCAGTAACGGGTCCTGGTACACTTAGGTAATTTCTGCCCATGACACACTAATCGCGTTGTGTATGATGTCAGTGTTTGTCGTCGTGAATAATTCCTCTTGATTATTACACTTTATTTCCTTAAGGTTATACAAATGCCTCTAGAGACGTGAGGTTCGTATTATGTCTCATTCTTGTTTATGCTATTAATTCAAGAGCCGTTCGGTTCTCGATGTTATAAGCAGGTGAGGTGTAACTCGCATCTAACGACGCAATTTTATTGATGATGAAGAATTCCTATCTGATGTGTCATGTTTTGTTCAAATCAGGTTAAATGTATGAAATATTTACAATACAAATACTTATGTCAAACGATTTGATAATTGCCACGCAAATGAAAAGAAACAAGAATTACACAATCTGTAAAAAATGCTACTCCAATTATGTCTGAATAAATCACACGGCCAAAAACGAAAGTTGCCATTGTTTCAGACACAAAACACCATAATGGCGATAATGCGCTAGGGCCATTGACATTGTTGGCCATTCATGAGAATTTCAAACAAATTTCTATTAGCCTTGTCCGACTTGACCAAACTCGACCTCGCAGCGTCGAGATGAATAGCAGTGTCAATATGTATTTGTGTTAAAATAATAAGCTGCTGTTAGACCTCCAAATTAATAAAAGGTTATCTACGTTTTTTGCGAATTGTACTCACTGTTTTTATCATAGCTTACTTAAGCTCAGCTCAACAGCTGACAGGTGACAAGGGTCTGAGTTTGCGACACCGAGTTAGACAGATTAATTAGGTTTGCCTTTCTAGAAATAACCTACAATCAAGAATTTAACCACAATTTTCACATAAAACGAATGTTGATATTCGTCGATTTTTTGTAGATACCGTAATAATACAATGCACATCTGCAACACGTGGTAAAAGAAATACCACAAAGAGATATCCCTTACAAAATTCAACAAAAGAGTGTCCCGTAATGTTTCTCCAAGTAAGGGCGCAAATATTCTTAGAATGCACTCGACTGATTTATTTGAAAGCCGTGTCAACATGCTGTATAGAACAGGACGATGCATTACAACCGGTTAGATCACATCAACATTTGCTTCGACCTTGCCGTTGCACGAGTCGTGAGATTTTTACCAGATAAATATCAGCTGTTGCAATCATTGCCTCCGCTATGTTTAGAAACAATAGGTTACCTACATTACGTGGTTATTAGGTAACATTTCGATTCGAGATTAGCGCACTGATTGCTGGTTACCGATTGTGAATTAATAGATATTAAGTATTCTGTTGTATCGATTGTGAACATCTGTTTTGTTAAATGGGTTCATTTTATAAATGTTACGGTGTGATTCGGGTCTTTTCGTCTCTACTACATATTAATAAAACTGGAGAGATAGCTGATACTAACATTCTTGAGCAAAGGCTTTACGGATCAAAGTCTCTTGCAAAATACTTGCACATACACTTCAAAAAACTGCGATCATTTACTTCTAAACACATAAATTACACACTGCAGAAACTGTAAAGTCCACAGCCATCGAAAAAGACATCTAACAAAAAATGGCTCGACCCGTCAGAGGCTCAGAGGTCAACGAAGTCGTCATTCCACACAGAACACTGCATGATTATGTATGTATGTTAGTCATACAAATGAACGGAATACTAACGTTCGGCCGCGGTATCGTGCGTGAAGCTATGAGAACACCCAGCTGGATAGCTAATTAAAGACTTCGTACTTTGTGAACCACTTGGTTAGCGAAAGTATTGTAAGTGCGCGTGGGGGGCCGAAAATGCCACGTTATGCCCCTACTGGTTTAGTTTTGGTTGAATATAGATTTTGGTTATTAAATTACACTTTAATATTGGTTGCAGATAATTAAAATAGGTTGCTTGGGCACGCTTAAAATTTAACTTAAAGTTATGTGAAATACATATACTATCCTTATCATTATCCTCCATAAAATTACCTCGGATAACACGCCACCAGATAATCTATTCCAGTTTAATTCGTTGGATTTACATCCATGTTTACCCCTCGAATCTAATAAACACCCTTAAGTTAGAAGACTACCAACTACAGACAATGCTTATGGCGAAAAGATCCGATAAAACTTAATCTGACTTGAATGAAATTACCGACGTAATTCCCAATAAAGACAAATCAATCAGCTAGCAATATAAATGAATCAATTTCCCATAGGCAAGTGAAACAAAAAGTTTGTTTAGTATAACTGTAATAAAGTAAAGTACAAAATATCGGTAAAACAATGGCGGTTTGCTCGTAAAAAGGCTGTAAACCTCAATACTCAATAGATTCATGGCCCACAATAGGAACCTGTTACACTTGAGGTGTTGCCCTATACAAGTTATTAAAATAACGAAATTTATGAATAAGCATTGTTTCGTGTATTATCAATTTGCTTCTCTGATCATTTTCCGTCTGCGACTCTCTCGCCCGAATTTAAAACAGTTTTTCTGATTTCGATCCTTAAAATATAATATTAGGATAAAAATAGCTTATGTTACTGTCTGAAAAGTAAGATTTATTAATGGTGAAAGAGTTGTTAAACTCCGTTAAATAATTTCGAAGCCTATTCAATGCAAATAAGATCAATCATAATAATATTATCTTCTAAACGACGCCCGCTTCTCATGCACGAGGGTACGGTTCGAAACCTACCGACGGCAAAGTACGAAAGTGACTTATTCCGAATTATATGTACTTATGTATGTAGTTTTTAATGTTATTTAGACACCACTGACAAACGTTGAAGGCGAACATCGTGAGGAAAGGTAATTTCTAATTATAAGTTTGAAATCACCAACCCGCATTGAGTAAGCGAGGTGAATGCTCAAACCTTTTCCGTGTGAGAAGAGACCTTTGGTCAGCAAAAGCCACTATAGGCTGTTGATGGCCTTGATGGTGATGATGAGGAATATTAGCGTTGACAAAATAACAAATAGAATCAAACACATGTTCGCTGAATAAATAATAACTATAGAAATATCATATTTGTGTGATGTTCGGCTTATGAGCACGTGGTATGCAAGTTTCCATGTATTGATTTGACCCAGTTTTTCGGAATATCCACCACATGCGAGAACAGAGATTGATTGTTTGCTAGGAACGAGATTGAGATGAAAAATCGAAAATATCATGTTCTGTTTTTGTTAGCCATTGCAAAAATATACTCAGCTAGTTTGAATGTTTATTTTTTGTAAAAATTTGACTGACTAGGTACCTAGCTTGAATGATTACTTTTTAAATTTATGGTTTTCAAATCGGGCACTAGAATAGATCGTCATATTTTTCATTTTCGTAAATTTATTTTGGAAAAGTGACTGCCGAACGTGAAATGTTTGATTCGGTAATTTCTATCCCAGTTCCGAAAAACATAATTAAATCAATTTCAGTTATTGTATGTGATTTTTCGATTATTATTAAAATTTGTAATTTGACAAAATAAATAATTTACTTCTTTTAAAACGCGACTGTGTATTAACATAATGAGAAAAGTGAGTTATCTACCACCCATCATGAGTTTTCATGGAAAAAGAGGTACAATTTTATATTCATGTTAATATTTATGTTCTCGTGTGAATGTTTGTTGATGTCATTGTAATGTCATAGCTTTTATGCAACTATGGTGATAGACCACTTTCTTTTCACACGTGCTGTTTGTCTGCAATGTTGACTGACACGTGTTCTTTTAATCGACAACGCAATGACTTTCTTTTGTTGCTAAATAAATAACAGCCTATTTAGACCTTACCATTAGTTTATTACACATAGGTAAGTTCTCATAATAGTAGGTATTCATTTGCTCGTACTCCCCAAAAGAATAGCCAATACAGAACAGTTTTCGAATTGATTAAAAACTGTTCCAATTTCAAAATCTTCCAACACAAACCTACAAACCTAATTCCAACTTTCAATGTTGCTCCATAAATCACATTTTACGTAACATATTCGTGGCAAATATAGATGTCCGAGCGTTGTACGGATATCCGTCTACCTGCCCGGACGGTGGCGGTTAAATTGAATTCCCTGTATCCGTCCTGCACTAGCTTGCACAGATTATATACATATGTAGGTTCAAAATATCATAGCAAGGAGGAAATATTATTTACTCTATGGTTTTATTGAAACGAATTTGGTCGGAAATCGGAGTTCATTGGACTTGTTTGGAGGGAAACGTTGTTTGGAGGGATACACTATTTGAATGGGCGAATAGCAAATATACTGCCTAAAGTTATTCATGTCGGGTTTGTTAGATTATATCATATACATTTATACTTTAGTTTCATTCTTAAATAAATAAGATGCCGTATTGCGACAAACCTAACATAAAATATTTCTTCGAATTACAGTTGATATACTTTTATTTAGGTACTTACGTACTCACACGATTTAGTATTATACAATGCACACGTTGTTCATACATTCATCATCATAATAATAAAAACAAGAGCAGTCGACCACATGTTCGGATGACATTACAATCGGGACTCTGACTCACTACGCACTGGCCACATCATCCCGAATGGCATAAACGTCAAATTAGTCACCCCATTTTTAAAAAACTACTGTTTATGGTATTCATTGTAATTACTGGCTATCAATTTATTATTTCCCTATATGTATTCACCATAAAGTTTTGTTACGTCAACTTTGTATGACTGACAAGGGAATAATGTATGAGTGCATTGCATAAATAGGCACGGAGCCTCGGATAGCTGTAGCATCATTGTTATTTGTGGTGAAAATATCCATTTAAGGGCATTTATAATGACATGAAAAACATATTTTGCTCGTCATTTCGTTGGTTGATGACCATTCTTAGGTTAAACCGACTTAAGAACAATAACCAGGAAAAAAGTACGAAGCAAAGGTCACGTCCCACTCACCAATTTCTAGCAGTTTAACCGGATTATATTAAAAATTCAACCGTACAAATCCGACAAAACGCGTCCCCAGTTAATGGGTACCTCTGACCTGACCTTTATCTTAATTTAAAACGTTGAAACAAAAACACAACGGGGTTTAATTAAAAAACAATCCAATTATGGCGTCCATTAGATAATATTTAATGAAAATGGACACAATAGCAGTGAATGCGGCCTGGTAGCCGGTAGAGCGCTTATCCGGGCTGGCCATTCAGTTGATTAGCCAGACCCAGTTACCTGGTTATATCAATCTGTAGCAGCAGCAGATATTGAAAAGGTCAGCCGTTTGCATTTGTATGATAGAAGTGGTTATCTAAGGAAGACAGAAATGGGTTAACCTAAGTTGGTCACAATTTACAATAAGTATTGACTGAATATGTTTACTAACAGTAACATTTTATCTTGCATTAAATCGTATCTACAGAGATTTAATTTAGCCAATTTCTCAGAGCATGTATGTATCTTTAATATTGTTACAAAACAATATATGGACGTCTATTGATTAATCCCTAACTCCATCTGTATATTCAATGTTGACATTTAAGAAAATAAAGCAATGTTTATTCACTCATTCGAAATAACACCATAAATAAGTACGTCTATATTTATGGCTACAAACAGAACGGCCGCCCAAAGCAGATGGATTATTCCTCATACATTTAAATTAAGAAAAACATCGCATTACGATGAAAACAGTAATCAGTATAAGCTCTTCAGAGAATTACATCTTAGTATTACACTGATGTGATATAACTGGATATGATCGTGGAATGGAAAGCTTGTGCGTACTTTTATTTAGTGGGTATATAATACAACCTCAGCGAACCAAACTTCTAAAGAATTTCTATTTTTGAGCACGCACATGTAAACATTTCCAGTTCGCATACTCTTTATCCTTGAATTCCGAAGTATGTTATATTTGATTAGCGTGTTTAACGTGTTTCCACTAATATAAACCTTAGTATTTTTTTCCTAGAATCGCTAAATTCTTCGCTTTTCGTTTACACGTTCTAAAATTGCAACAGTCACCTAAATAAGAAGACACCCACGTTATCCTTAAACTGTCGAGTCTTAAGGATATCGTAGGCATTCTTGTTTAGCTCATGAATATCAGTTCAAAGGAGCGTGGGAAGTCTTTTGAAAGCTCAATTGCCTTTGCTTCATTGTAATTCAAAACCGGAGAAGTAAATATTACGCCATAAAATGTCGATAAGGACATGCTTTACGCGTTACTTCCACTTCTATTGACGTACTTCAATTCATGTATTTTATACAGAATTTGAACTTGGAATAAGGTAGATTTACCTGTCTATTGGAAATTGAACCCTATGTCGGTTAAGTAAATGTTTATAATTGTATGTTTTGTCTTGCTATCACAGGCGTAAACGTTTTCCGTCCGTGGACGATTACGCGCTATTTCGTGACGTGTCGTTTGACAGCTAATAAGAATGGCGGGAAGCAGATCGTCACCTGTCAATTTGCCGCCAATTGAGTTAATTTCCTGTTACTTTTTCGATCTGTATTAGGAACAATATAATTGGTAATTTGCTTCACATTTGTCTTTGATGTTGTTGTTTAATTTTCCTCTTCATTTTCCTGTGTTTAAGCGGTAGTAAATGGAGATAAAATAGTCAATTTATTTATTAATGAATCCTGGAATATTGCTTAATCATTCGTGCTGACTTACTCGCAATTAAAGATGTCGAAGAACATTGTAAATTAAAATTAACATAAACGCGAATACGAACTAAGAAACTATGATTTAATATTAATTAAGATAATAACTTATCGAGTTTAAATGACTATTTATTCATCGAAATGTCTCGTTTTAGACTTGAGTGTGAATTACGAGAATAGATGTAACTGTCAGGTGGGTTACGTTAATTATCGAATTAATTTATTATCCCATTTCCAACCACTCTCACCGCGATAAACTTCAGATTAAATTGTAATTTATTTTCTCTATTAATTTTTATGTAAATTGTTCAACAAGGCATGTAGCAACTATTTAAAAACAGTATTATCAATCTTGTATTCTAGGAAATAAAATCTTTGTTACCTAATGGTGAGTAAATATTGTTACCAGTGACTACGTGAGTCTGCATGCCATTTTCAATTTAATCTTTGAAGACCGTTCCGAATTGCAGTAGACAGCTTGTCCGAGTACATTGTATGAAGTTTGTACAGAGAAAGTTACGATTACAGACAATTATTAAAAAATATGTGTATTTTATTTAAAAGTTATATTTGTTTAAAAACAATGTTCAGATAAACTAAAATGAAACAAACAACAAAGATTTTATTTTCCTAATTTATATCGATTTACGAACAGCACTATCGTCAATAGAAAATATGGGTTACTTCACTAGCGGAATGTTGCCAGCCATATTCAGTAACGTTGGCGGAAGCTTGGTTTAAATTTGGAATAACATCGTATGCTACGCAGACGATCCTCGAATGCTAATTCTACAGCTATCCCATTTGAATTTGGAACGTTCCCGATGAATGATGTTCTTCATATGGCCCGTAGTGCAAAAGGATTTAATGTTTAGTCCGAGAATTTCATTGGAATTTGTACCTTAACTTCTACTGTATTACTAATAAACTGCGGTGGCATAGCTCTACCAAATCACAAGATTAAAATGTTAAATTGTTAATTTTTCAATCAATAACTTTCCTTTTTGTATTAATTCTAGATGGGTCGTAAATAATGGAATTACTTATTTTACTACCGTAAACACTCCACCATTAAAGTAAATCCTCCATCCAAAATACGGACAAAATTAAAGCAATAATAATATAATAACTGCGACGACACTTTCATTCGTATTTACTATCTCCAAACGCTACAAAGCACTCGGAAGCCATTTTTCAATTTATTCGTCGGCCATTTCAAATTGCATTAACAATAGTCCGACTGTGGGATGACTCGAGCGTCCAGTTACATTTTAAAGATGGAATTAATCCTGTTGGAACCAACTGTAATTTCATTTTAAACTGTTCCATTGCGAAAGTCATTGCTATGCTAATAAGGAAACGGAATGATGTAGGTACTTAGTTCGCCAGACGCAGAGCAAAAAGTTTTCAGTCTAACGAGGTTTAGATGATGTCTAATGAGTTGCCTGATTCAAAAATGTTATACAAAAAATGATTTTTTTGATGTAGCAACTTTCGCGTTCGTTGATTTATGATTATTTTGGTTGTTAGCTGTTATTTACGTAATATAAAGGTGTTAATATCACTTGGTAGTTCTAAAATGTTTTTGATGACGTTTTTATTTTAACACTGATGTCGCTAACTAGTTCAGGGCCAGATAGAAATAATAATATCAGAAATATGTCGATACGGTAGATATATATGCTTTTTTATAAGCAAATTATAAAAAAAATACAATAAAAGTCAAGCACTGTTCAGTGTAGGTACTCAAAAAGCCAATTTTTGTTCTGAATTATGTCAATATTGACTCCACCTACATACACACTCTCATAAATCTAATATGTAGGTATGTACTAACTCAATATGAAATAATTCAACTAAATAATAAATGTATCAAGTTCAATACGAGCGCACCATTAACGAAGTTACCTAAAAAGCTTTCAACGCCATTTAATTTTGCATCCGACCTTCTTGTGATTGACGTTTATAGGAGGCGGTATGTATATCTATGTTCCGAAGCCACAGTATAAAAAAATATTGCAGTCTGCTAAGAGCGCTGACTCGTATCGGTCTTTATAATCTGTGCAAATCTCGAGTCAGCTGTTTCACGCAGCGATAAAAAGAATAACGACCACTCATCACTCTCCAGTATTTAATGGCCAAGATTATTCCTCTGACGTCATAAAACTGCTGTTAAAGCTTCAATTCTACTTATAGTAGTTGGTAAACATTTTAAGGAAAATATATAACATCATTTTAGCAGACATTGTGAGTTGAAGAAGTGTTTTTAGTTATCTGTGGTGGGTTTTTAAAAACTTTGCCCTTGTCAAAAGGAGTTTTATAGCTAAAGTCAAGTAAACTGAAGTTGTAAATAAAGTGATAAGACTTCCTAGGTTTAAGATGGAAAGCGAGATATTCATAAGCGAAGTCTTAAATCTCTGTAATCTGCTTACAGTCGGGCTCCAATTTTGCCAATTTATAAACGGGACGTTGGACTCGGAAGTTAGCGAACTTATTTGAGAAATGGTTATTTAATTTATCATAGCGTTTGCTTGAAATTAACAGAGTACCTTGTCGGTTTTAATATAACGTTAAATGTTTGTTTTTCTGTACTTGTATATCTATATTGCTATTCCTTATGTAACCTACATCCTTTGATAAAGTAAGCGATCCTTCGATGGATCAAAGTCGAAAGCATATTGAATTTTCCGAGAATATATTATGAGCGAAAATGATTTTATTAAAGCATGCGTCACACGACTCACCCCTACCATATCAGTTCGTGTTTGTTTTTAGGTCACCCTGTTCCCTATCTCGAAACGTTCACTTGCTGAGCTAAACCGTATTCCATAAAGTGTAGATAAAAGTTTAACGTGCATCGTGAAATGGAACGCAGCTAGAGATAAATAGGACGGGTATTTTTTTAATCTGTGGCTTTCTGTTTGTTTAAAGAGGTTGATTGCGAGAGTTTTACGGAATGTTGTAGAGTTGAAGTTTATTTGTTTTTCCACTGATTTCTTATATGTATAAACGCTCTGTCAATAGATAGTTGTAACACTTCAGTCTCGATGGATAGTCAGCCTGATTGAAATGATGCTCGATTGACAGTTAAACAGCCGCTTTGAACTCAACATTCAAAAATTCAATTCGATTTTTATTCACAAAATAAATCGCAAATCAAAAAAGCTTAGTCACGAAACGAAGGCTGTTAAGTGTTTAAGAGCAGTGCTCCACAGAATTTTGGCAATATTCCAAATAGGAAATTTGGATTCAACAGCGAGTGCTCTCCAATGCACTTTTGGACCCTCCCTCCCAATTTTCCACATCCAAGCACATCGTCGGTACACTAAGCAATTACGTCAGCTCGACCGCGAGTAATGAGCAAAATTTATACAATTTTATGGCAGCCTGTACTAGGGATGTAATAGGCTGAATAAGGGATGAGCCAGTACCCATATTTTTAATTAAAAAAATGTTACCGACTCGCCGTTATTTTTAGCGTGATTTTAAGACTAAACATTTTTGTGGAGCTTCAGGATTAGTACACATCTATTTAGAATACGTATACTATAGGATCATGCACATTATTTGTAATTTTAATATTCTAGTATTTACATACACTAGCAATGAAACATTAACTTGTATGACATACAAAGAGCATAGCAAATATTTAAAAGCCGACTTCCATTCAACAATGTAGGCATTTCAACTCGTGTATCTATTGCGTAACGCGACGGATTAATTAAAATGCTGCAAGCACTTCAGAATAAGGATGTCAGTCATGATATTGATACATCATTTGCAAAAACAATCATGGCTTCCATCCGTAGTGATGCGAATGGAATTTTGATTTCCAAATAAATATTAAACCATAATAACAATACGAAAAGACCATCGTAGGCAGATCCTTGATAGAAAAGCAAATAGGTAATGTCCAAATCGTATCCTAAGTTTTTGTCACTTCAAATCCTCGCACTAAAAATATTCACAAAAATATTTTGAACCGAAATTAACCCTTGAAACAATATTCACCCCTTTCTCACCTTAACCCCTTGAATTTAACGCCCCTTTCATCGAGAAGTGCTTACGTAATGACGTAGTAAACGAGGGAGGAATGCGGGCTCGGGCACTGAGTCAAACGGGATACTTATTTTTTCTTATTACTGACACCCATTACGAAAGGGGAGTAGGATATCCGGATGAACTCAAAATAGCGAACATCATCTGGTATTTATTTCATAAAATGACTTTTGAAAAAAGAATGTTCTATTCTTACTTTCGTTCAAATCACGTTCGAATTTTTTTATGTATGTATGTTGGATCTGTTGCATCGATATTTGAATATAGAATTCACGAAATAAATTGACTTGTCCGCCGAACGATTTCAAACTGCTGTCAAAATACACGACAAAATGAAAGTAGTTAATCAAATACGGCTTCAAAGATAGCAATCAATCATTTAATTATGAGCATGTTGTACCTGGCGGGCTTCCAGTTCAAATTAATAATATATCGACTAACGAACAACCCGCCATTGTAGTACATGAAGCTTTCATTAACTTGAGTTGTACGTTTTAATGAGCTCCATTGTGGCTCTCGAGCTTTTTGCTTGTTTTATGCGGCTACTGATTTTTAGGCTGGCAACAATCACTTAACAAAAAGTTATCGGTTCAAATAATTTCAAATTTGGAAAGGGTACATGCAAAAAGGTTTTAATCAAAAATTTTCCGTCTCGTTGTCAGGCGGAAGGGTGGGTTTATGAAGCTTGTATCTATTGTCAACAGTAACCACACGAGTCGTTTGTCACAGTTTGATGAAACAGACATAAAAAAGAACGTAACATTAAAACATCACGCGTTTCCTAGAGAAATAAAAATGTTGGGCTTTACAACTAATCCTACTTTTGCTCAGCTTTGTGATTGTACTTTACTGCCTCACATATTAAGGGGAGCCACGTTGCACGTACTATTTAGAACTTTATTGTTGAACCGTAAAGTCAATTTTGTTTTGTGCTATATTCGTGATAATAATATTTTAAAATGTAAGAATGTGAAAAAGTTTAGTAATTACTTACGTAGCATAAAACCTCTTTCGGCATTAAAAAAGTAAATCATTCTGTTATACATATTTACTAGCGGACTCGACAGACGTTGTCCTGTAATAATAGGTACCTATAGATAAATAACCTAGAAACCGACTGCAGCGCCATCTGCCGGGCTGATTTGTAAATCTAAACCATTCCCAGATCCCCTTGAACACACACAAAAAATTTCATCAAAATCGTTTGAGAGAAGTTCAGTGACATAATTACACACTCACAGAAGAATTATATATATGTTATAAAGATTGTCAAAACTTCTTTCTGTTTGTAGCACAGATCTACATAACAAAATGGACTTTAACAGCTAACATAATACCAGACAATACGGTCGAGATTCCCAAAAATGCTATAAAACCGTGATAAATTCGACATAACAATTCCTCGGTACTGCCATATAGATTTCAAGCGCCAAACACGAGTTCCGTGTTCGTCCGAAAATAGTTTAAACATTGGATCGGTTGCATTCCAGCACCAGCCGACTGTTTGCCCGCTATATTAACATAGGCATTTCCGAATGTAAGGTGTTAGATGCACCGCGCGTGTATGTGAATATAAGTGTGTTTTTGTGTTGCAATTTGACCGAACACTTTCTCATATTACTTAACTAATTAAGTTAAACGTTGTAGCAATTAGAACTGTTAATAGATCATTTGTAAACTCTTCCTGGTTATTTCTACGATTGGAACTTATGAAATCTGCCGCAATGAGGTCGTATTGTAAAAGAGATTTATAATACTCATACTCGCTCTCGCCTTTTATCCCCGAAGTGGTACGCAGATATTACGGCTCTTAATGCCACCGTACAATCACCCACTCCCATGTAGGTGGTGAGCCTATTACCGTATACCGGGCACATTTCCAAACTCCGTGTTACTACTGAGAATTTTTAAAAAACCAGTAATAATTTGCCCGATCCGGGAATCCAATCCGAGACCCTTTGGCCGGTAATCGCATTTGCGACCACTCTGCCAAAGAGCCAGAGAGATTTATAGTCTAGGTACTATTTAAAAAAACAATGTTCCATGATAGTACAGGTATATTGGTCATCCAAAAATAACCTTTAGCGATCGAGTCCAAAAAGCCAGTGGATCAGAAAGAGTCGGCTATTTACGGGATATAAGAAGAAAAGCTAATGGCTTTCGTTAACCGTCCACTTCGTTGGGCTTGTCGGCCATCCGGTGGAATTGCCCGCACATGCGTGAACCCTTTTGATGTAGGACCGATGAGCAAAGAAAGGGTTACAGTGCAGTGGAAGCGCACTTAGGAGGTTCACTAGCTTGTTGCTTCAAGGCATGTAACGTGCAAAATATTGTTAGTGTAATAAATAATAGACGCTCTATGTAGCTTCATGTCATCGTGTAATAATAGACAGTCTATGTAGCTTCATGTCATCGTCTCTCAGAACTGCCCGTGTCGTGATTGTCAAAATGCAGAAACAACCGCACCTTCTAGGAAAGAATGCTCCTACTTAGTATGTATTCAAATAGGTGTCCTTGTACCTATCTACTACTACACTGATACCTACTTTATTACATGCACGATAAGAATCAAATTAGTTGGTAGGTACAACAAATGACTTATATAAATACATGCATTCAAAACATTAACAATTTTGTAATTCGAAACATAAATTATACCGTACAATTAATTTCCATTACTTTCGACATTCAAAATGTTTTCGAATATTTTAGCGAAAACCACAGACGAATGGCATTCCGACATTCCAATTTCAAATTATTGCCGTTTTGTTATAAAATGGCAATGGCTGCCTTCTCAGTTACTTATTGAAATGTTGAATATGGAATACCGAATTAATTATACACGACAATTGCAATGTTATTGATTTACGTAAATTGAGACAGCTTGAAATGTACGACTGAGGTATAAGATTATGAATATTGTAAATTCTGTTGAAAGAGAAGTAATTTATTTATCAAAAGGTTTTCAATTTAACATTGATCGAAATGAAACGAGAAGTAGGAATTTTGATGGCGTTTAGAAAGCTTCGGCTGAAGCTTAGAAGCAAATAGTTTTGTATAAAGGGAAAATAAATTTAATATATTTTTAGCTGAGACTTTGTTTAAGTGTTGGTAACGGTTTAACGTTTTATTTGATTTATTTTGTAACAAAGATTTAGATATCCTAGAATGCTACGCTATCCTGATGATGGTAAAGTAGCCCTTGAAATAATATCCTTAATCATTTTCTACATGATGATGATTTCTTTTCACACATATAAAATCACGCCTTTTATCCCCGAAGCACATTACTGCATTAATACCACTGTACAATGCAACACCCACTTTTCACTATTTACCGGGCAAATTTCTAGACTCCGTGTTGAGATTTTTTTGAAAACCCAATAATACTTTGCCCAACCCGGGAATCGAACCCGAGGCCTATCGAGGCAGTCTTCTCCAGGCAGTTTTGTTTTCAATCGAATAATAAGAAGTTCCTACATAGAACGTAGTCTAGTAGCTGCTTCTATATTTACAGAGAAAGCCACAATATTTATGCTAGCTTCTTATTTCTTTTGAACGCAGCTTTTACGGTGCTTAGTCATAGACAAACACGCTCTTCAGATTGAAACCACGAACGCTTTCATTACACCGGGCGGCTGCCGAATTTTATTTGTCTGTGGTTTTGTTGAAGTATTTATTGGTTTCCTTTTCGTTTATATATATCTTTTAGTTCATGAAAATCTACGTATACGATTGCTTTGTAATATAACATTTTTATAAATGGAATTAATGACTGCCTCGTTGACCGAATGGTCACAAGTATGACTGCCGGGCAAGGAGTCTCTCTCGGGTTCAATTCCCGAGTCAGGCAAACTATTACCAGATTTAAAAAAAGTTTCAATAGTTACACGGACTCTGGAATTGTGCCCGGTATATGGCAATAGGCTCACCCCCTATTACATGGGACTCATAACATAAATAGTGAAAAGTGGGTGTGACATTGTACAAGGGCATTAAGTGCCATAATGTGCACCTCTGCCTGCCCCCTCGGGCCCCATAAAATCTTGTGCACCCAAAAAAATCATACATACGCATATGGCACAATGTCAAATAGGTACTTAAATAGAAATTCCCCACATCGTTTTACCAAGGCGTGTATTTAAACTAACAAAACAGAGTAAATCTATTGAAGCAGTATTTCAAATGTAATCCAAACAATTAGACCAAGAGTGATTGATGCGGGCGCCCATCTTTTATTCTTATAGATATACTCCAAAGCATCTCAGTCGGACTGTCAGTAACAAATTAACCAAGTTTATTTTACGACTACCTATCGATAAATTCTGATTGTTCGGTGTTGACTTGACCACTCCGGTAAAACTAATAACAATATTGTTTTTCGAACAGCTGCCAAATCCTTACTAATATTATAAATCTGAAAGTGAGTTTGTTTGTTTGTTCCACCTTCACGCCGTAACTACTCAACCGATTGCTTTGATTTTTTGCAGATGTAAAGTTAGAAGTCTGGATTAAATAATAGGGTACTTATTATCCCGGAAAAAATTGATATTCTCGAGGGAAAACGAAATTATTGGTATAGATGGCGCTGTGTGTATTGTTATATGTCACATAGGCTACTTTTTATCCTTTTGTGACGCGAGCGAAGCCGCGGGTAAAAGCTAGTAGCTAATAAAATAACCTTCAAACTTCGGAAAACTCCGTCTGAATTTTCTCACTGTTTCATTCGAAAATACGAATGAATATTACATCGGTACTTATGTCCGTTTACACAGCACGCTATACCTATTAAAAACTAAATTACCATACAATGACTTTTAAAATTAAATAATTCTGTAAAGACAACAATGTATTTTAAAATTGTTACTTATCTACCTAAATTGTCACCATGTCGACGTCAGCTTCACGATTCACCTTCAGTTCGACATGTAAACAGTAAATATAAACAATTTAATAAAAACAAAAAAAAATCAACAAAGGAGTTTTTAATCAAACCTAATCAAAAATGGATCATACGATGCGTCATCTGCAACTTCAAAGAGCTCTTTCACTTTAATCGATCGAGTTCTAAATTCAAATCCAATACAACAGTCGTACTCATTCAGCCTATATGTTGATATAGTGTTTGCCAAAGTTTCGGCCTTCATTCGATGGCCACCTTGATCGAGAGTTCATCTATTTGCGGCCGGCACGCTCTCTCTCGATTAATGATCGAATAGCATTCAATCCAATCGATTCTGCTATTGGAATTCGAAATCGCTTATTTATGGACAGGTGCGGTTTGATATGTAACTTTTTGATTCCATTTTTTATATTTGGTACTTTATTTATTCAAATGATATGATGACACACAATACTTAATTGCAATAATGCTTTCAAGGTAGGTCGAAAGATTGAAGTAGGGGCTTAGAACGCTGTAAAGGTAGACAAAAATGTTTATTGGTACTTTGAAGAAAATTTAAACATTGCTGTCATATTTTTCTCCCAAGAAAAGCGGTGAAGTGACTGTCTAGTAGTTGAAAGGTATTGCGACAGCCGACAAGCGGAAACAACCACTTATCCACTTCTAAAACCCGGCTTTTTATTTTTTGTAAGTACAAAATGAAAACTGCACAACCATAAAAGCTGCATTATTACCTCAGCCTTTACTTCCATCAATTTCCTCTTTGTAAAGTATTTTTTAATTAAATCTTTCGCTTGTTCGTTGTCCAATAAAAACCGCGTGTAATGAAACTTTTATAAAATAATTGAATTTTGATCCTTTTTAATGGAAGTTTTAGATTAAAAAGAATAATAATCCTGAAGTTGACTTCATATAATATTATTTTAATACCGATGCATTCTTATTATTCTGTCAAGCCACAAAGGTTAAGGCTAGCCATCAATTAAAATCAAATTATGCATTTGTCTGTGTGTCGCGCGTCATGTGGCAATCTTTAAGTCAGAATCGAATAATTACTAATCGATTTCTGGTTCAATGTAACATCGAATAAAAATGCGGGTGCGGCATTCTCAATATCATATGTATTAGCATAATAAATACTTAACAATGTTTCGGTTTAATGATTCATAAATTATTTTTAGAACTATTTTTTTACCTCCTTTGAACCTTAAGCCTTAAGCCTTAAAAGTGTTGTTCATGTTTTAACCCTTAGCGAATCGAGTCAGGCACTAGTTTTGTATGAATTATAGAAGAATTTACACAAAAACTAAGACATAGTAATGTGGGTATATATATAATCATCCAATGACTTCTCCCGCCCGGGTGAGGCGAGAGGGAGTGACAGACTCTTACTGACTAAAATCCACCCCGTTCCTATTCCTGCACTTCGAGCCAGACGCCGGCAACCCGTTAATCCTCCGCGGCTAGGTCTAATCGTAATTGCCTTCACCATGAAGGTAATATACTTAATTATATTACCTACTTAAATGCAAGTTTGTAAGCAAACGTCATGTCAAATTAACTTAATAGGTGTCGTAAAGTATATGAATAGGTGTTTCCATAAATTTATTGTTTTTATTCTTGTGTGTAACCTTCAGCAACAATGAGGATTATATTCCTTGCTATTTTTAATTAGCTTTAATCAACATCAGTATAATGTTTCATTATTGTAAGTAGCATTAAGAATTTTATTGTAATTCTGCTCCGTATTGAATAGGAACTAAGTCTGCCTACGTCTTTAGGGAATAAGAGACATAACAATATTATAGGTAGGTACTATTTACGAAAATTACCTAAAGATCTGGCATAGATATATCTATATATACATAGATATATATTCACTACCTCGACTGAACCGACCGACTCTGGCTCGACCGGAGTGATACTACGGCCTCACAGAAAACCGACGTGAAACAACACTGTTGTGTTTCGTTGAGCAATGTTTCCGAAGTCTCAATTACTCTCTCCCTCCTTCCCCACTCTCCCAAATCCCTGAATCCCAACAATCCTTAAATTCCTAATCTCCAAAAGGCCGGTTACACGCTTGTATCGCCATTGAGTTTCCAGATGTCCATGGGCGACGCCGATTGCTTACCATCAGGTGATCCGTATGCTCGTTTACCGGCTCATACCCATAAAAAACTAGATCTCTAGACTTATCGACCAATACTGGCAAACTACCTAACTTACAAATAACTAAACAACTTCGACAACATAAAGAACATCAGCAAAACACCATTAGATACCCACTTACTAGTTCCGAACCCAAACTTTCCTCGAATCGTTAACAGATCAAAGGCAAAGAAAGATTCAGTTCGAGGAAAAATCGATCCAGAAGAAACAATATTTAGGAATATATCAGAACTACGAAGTGTTATGACTTGACCTATATGAGAAGATCACACGTGTACTGAAGAAACAACTACACACCAAGCTATGCTAAACCAATATAAACTGATCGTTGAATATGCGAAAAGATCATATAAAGTGAGGCCACGATAAACTGGATTCTAAAGCTTGATTTGTACCTAGGTATTAAAGCCGGCGCCACCGATGATCAGTGGTTTCCGTCCAGAAACTAAACGTTCAGCAAGATTTATGATCTTTTGGCTACATTTATGAACTAATTTTCTCTCGCTTGTTTGATGTTTATGTTCTCAGTGTTCTGTCTTGCTGGGCTCAGGTTTTAACAATAATCCAATGAGTGGTTAACGAGTTACAGATGTAGGTCTTAAATTATGTCACACATGTTTCTATACAAAGTTAGAAATTTGTTAGTCAACAGTTCATCACTATCGAAATCTAAATGGGTTACAATGTTTTGTCTCTCAATTGGTATTCCAAATGTTGGCCTACCCCGATTGGAGACAGGCGTATGTATGTATGTTTCGTTCTAATCGAATCATATTACCACAGGAGCTTTACTTGTGTTAATCTTTTTAATAGTCAGTTCCTTATACTTTTCCATGGGGACCAAAGTTTGAAATGAACAACTAACTTCCCACCCAAAGATCAAATGAATTGAAGCTATCTGTTGCTCATTTTTCCGTCTTCGTTTTGTCCAAAAACAGCTATATATTTTCAGGTATACTGTAAAGTTATTATTATTACTTATAGTTTTTTTTTTTTTTTTTTTTATCTTTATTTATTTAGAGGCTTTTCCCTTACAAAGGTATGCCAGCCTCATCATACCCTAATCTATATTACTTATAGTTACATTAATCTTTATTACGCCTCGTCTCCCTTTTGTCAAACCATAAAAAAATGTAACTTCAGTATGATACGGGCTTCAATATTGTCAGTTACTGCGAACAAATAGTAATTGGTACATTATTAAAAGCCGGTCTGCTCCACAAAAACTGGATATTCCCATTTTCATGTAACCTAGTCTGGATTTAGGACAGAGGCTATTGTTTGCGCTGTCTAGTTGTTTGTACGTTGTTAGAACTGCCGGGCATGGATGAAAACTTTGATTAAAAATACACGTTCTATTGAAAACTACGCGTAGTTTTGCAATAGACGGACGCGATGTCTGTTTGAAAAGTTGTCTAATGGATTTTCTGCGAATTGTGACGCTTTGTTTTGTAGCTCCCACTACATCTCTATGATAGATTAGCTGTACCAACAACCAACTAACATTTTCCTTAAATTTTATCTTTTATAGGAATTATACAGTATTAGGTACTATCACTGTAATGCCCTCTCCAGATTTTACAGGCACTTAGAATTTTTAAACTTTGTCTCATACTAGGATTTTCTCCTCTATCGAATCTGCGTTTACAAATACATAATTTCACGTAGTTATCACACCCAGAAATGAAATAACAATTCGTGTAATTCTAATCTCCATTATGAACAGTGATTCGGTAAAGTTTAACATTTCATTACATCTTGTCACATATGTTCATTCTCTATCAATACCCATTGAAAGGTAAAGGTCGCCGTTAACTTATAATGGATTTGTAAGCAATTTCCTTTTTACAAAAAGGACGTCTTAAGGTTGTTCCCCGAAGGACCGGATACAGTGTCAAACTTCTGAAAAGGACGCTGAAAAGGTTGTCAACAAAACCATCCTTTAATGTTACGTAAAATTGCGTACGTCATCCAGTAAAGTATATAAGTAGTTGTATATTATGTGTTTTAAAGGTTTTTTTTAAGCTATTATCACGGATATATACAAGTGCATGTCATAAACTGCTCGAACGCCTCGTTGGCAGAGTGGTCGTAAGTGCGACTGCCAGGCAAGGGGTCTCGGGTTCGATTCCCGGGTCGGGCAAAGTATTACTGGGTTTTAAAAAAAATCTCAGTAGTAGCACGGAGTCTGGAATTGTGCCCGGTATATGGCAATAGGCTCACCCCCTATTACATGGGACTCATAACATAAATAGTGAAAAGTGGGTGTTACATTGTACAGTGGCATAATGTGCACCTCTGCCTACCCTTTCGGGGATAAAAGGCGTGATGTTATATGTTTTGTTCAATAACTTTTATCTTAAGACCAATGATATTTTTTAGCTAAATTTAGTTCCATTACCCCTTTACCATGGCGCATTCCGTGCGTTCTATTTCTATGAGGTTAATCATAAACAAACCACGGTGTAATCTAAGAATTACTGTAACATACTCAATTACTTTTACAAAGCACTTAATCCTGTTATTTATCTTGGGACTCCAGACCTCCCATGCTTATCAAAGCATTCCTTTGGATTAGATTCGTTGTACAGGCTATCTCATATACCTACATTGTACCTAATACCGTTGTATTAAGGGTGCTTTTTGCAATGTAGGTAATTTGTTTATGTGCGGTGGACTGTACGATTGTGACGTAATCAGAACTGGGTTTACAGCGTGTTGGTTAGGTGTCAGGAACTGGAATGGTGAACTTGATAGTTTTAACTAATTCATTAGATGGTTTGTTGTGTTTTATTATTTACCTACTAGCTACTTCTGCGCGTTTTCACACGCTCTGCTCAGCTCCTATTGGTCGTAGCATATGTATTCTGTAATGTCATTTTTTTAAACTATATTAGATACTCTAAAGTTTACAACTTATTGCACCGACTACGCTCTCACTGCATCACCTAAAGGTTAGCTAACAAGAATACCCATGACACCTTGGTACTCTTGTTGCAATAAATAAATAAATAATAGGGTTTAATCGCAAATTGCGATTGGTTAAATTACCAAGGGGGATTTTTATAGCATAAGCCGGTAAACGAGCAGGCGGATCACCTGATGGTAAGCAATCGGCGCCGCCCATGGACACTCGAACAGTTTTAAGTAGTTCTTAAAAGAACGTTCTTCTTAGAACATGCAGTTTTAGTTCTTATATAACGCTAGACGTAATTTTAGTCCCACAAAATGAGATTAGTATTTGTAAATAGGTAGAAAAGACACTCAGTAGGAACTAGATATAAGAATTTAACTCATAATCTAACTTACCTTCATAGCTTTATAGCCTTTTGCACGTTTATCTCGGATCATAATCTAGTAAAATAGGTCAGAACCTGTCCGTAGGTCAGGCTGGAAATATCGTACTGCGTCAACCAGGCTTCGTTGAAAGGTCAATCAATATTCACTCACTTAAATTAAGCTTTGAGAAAAACTGGTTGCCGCATCGCAATCTACGAGAAAAAGACTATAAGGTTTTCTTTTCAAAGAAGTTGCTGGTTAATATGTGTTTTAATATTATAAAGGTAATAGTTTGACTGCACGGTTGGTGCGGTGGCTGGGCAACCGGCTGCCGTGCAACGTGTCGCGTGTTCGATTCCCGCACGGAACAACACTTTGTGTGGTCCACAAATTGTTATTTTGTGTCTGGGTGTCATGTGTATGTGAACTTGTATGTTTGTAAACGCACCCACGACACAGGAGAAAATCCTAATGTGGAGCAAAGTTTCTATTAAAAAAAAAAAGTTTATTTGCACTCATATATCTATATATATAATATTATAAATCGAAAAGTGAGTTTGTTTGTTTGTTTGTTCCCATTTCACGCCGTAACTACTAAACCGATTGCTTTGAATTTTTGCACGTAAAGTTAGAAGTCTGGATTAAATAATAGGGTACTTTTTATCCCGGAAAAATTTGATATTCCCGAGGAAAAACAAAAGTATTGGTATAGATGGCGCTGTATATATTGGAATATGTCACATTGGCTACTTTTTATCCTTTTGTGACGCGACCGAAGCCGCGGGTAAAAGCTAGTATATCTATAAAACAGGTAATGCTTCGCTAGGCTTCGCTCATGTTCCAATGGCACAAACTAGAAGTACCTACCTAATGTAATATACCACACCACGATCTACCTCTGTTCCAAATTTCATCTCGATCCCTTAAACCATTGTCACGAGATTGAGTAATAAACATACACACACATACATACAAAGTTTCGCATTTATAAAATAGTAAAGTTTTCTGTAAACAATTTTATTTACCATAAACATAACATAACATAAAATCACGTCTTTTATCCTCGAAGCGGTAGGCAGAGGTGTACATTATGTCACTGTACAATGCAACAATTTTATAAATTCATAATTATGTTTTCGGCTTACTCACGTAGTAATTCGACAAGGAACTCGACTAGTTTCAAGCCATGCTAGAGGCTCATATGTCTCACGAAAGTTACAATACAATTTTATAAATTCTCAGTAGTAGCACGGAGTCTGGAATTGTGCCCGGTATATGGCAACAGGCTCACCCCCTATTACATGGGACTTATAACATAAATAGTAGATTTTACATTTTACCATAAACAATATAAAATACGCATGCAACCTAATCGAATCACCATGATAATTAAAAAGACAACGCTATGCTCTATTGTTTGAAATGTCACTGTCATAATTACCGCCCGACTCGTATTCTGATCGTAACAAAGTTATTAGCATCGTAATAAGATTCTATTGTTTATTGCAAATATAAGACAACGTTGCACATTGTAGATGGAAATAGTTTACAAGGACATTTCAAACATGTTTATTTTAATTGAGTATTTTCTAATGAAAAGAAAGCGTGTGCTACCTACTTACTATGTATCTTATTAGAATACTTAATTACTTATGTAATATGATATTAACATTGTAGTAACTACAAACTTAAGGGTTTTTTAAGGGGGGAAATCATCGAATGACTTCTCTCGCCTGGGTAAGGCGGGAGGGAGTGTCAGACTCTTACTGACTAAAAACCACCCCGTTCCTTCTCCTGCACTTCGAGCCGGAGCCCCGGTTACCTTTTACATTCTCCACGGCTACGCTTAAGGGATAATAGGACTTCTATAGATCTTCCAAGATAATAACGGTAAAGACATTTCCTTCCATACTGTAACATAGATTTTCTTTTACTTAAAGATGGCGCTACACGTCTTAAGAAGAATCGGAGCCCAAAATTCATCCATCTTATCTTTGACCATTTTATTGCCTAACTTAATAAAACCTTGAAACGTAATCTTCCATTATTTATTAACCAAACTCCAAACAAATAGAAACCAAAATTTACTACCAACTCCGAACAAACTGATTGATTGATAAAGTATTATATTTCACCAGTTAGCATGGCTGTAACCTAATAGGAAAACAATTTATCTAAACCCGATAATATCAATGTATTTGCATGTACAGACATTAGCAGGTCAAGCTACCCTTTTCTGTCAAATTTTCTTATTACATTTTCTACTTTATTGTATTGGAATAAAGTAGAAAATCAAATTAATAGAATTGATACATTGTAGTAGGTTGATGTGCTGGCGACTGTACATAGTTGTTAATGGAAGTCGTAAATCTTGCTTGTAGGCGCTACCACTGCATAATGAGTTGGAGTTAGGTACAAGTGTAGGATGTAATTGTCATGTTCGAACGTCGAATCGACAGCTAGCTTCTATAGTCTATAGAATTACATAGATTAGGGAGGAGTGAGGCGTAAATCGTGGTTATATAACTAAATGCGTAATGAAACTATTGTTGTTTATAATAAAATGAACCAAGTTGCCTTCTACAGTTCTACATATAGTTAAAATATCTGATCACACATTCGATGTTCTTATTCTATCGCGTATAGAAAGGATAAAGCGCTAAATAAAGGTCCATTTTTTTGTAGTAACAATCGATTTGCAAACGTCTAATAGTTGTTTACTTCAAAATCTATAGCGGAACCCGCATTAACTCGTCGAGTACCGTCTTTATAGACACAATTAAAGAACAATAGGTTGCGGTCACCGGTGACCGCTTGGTGTTTGACAGTTTAATAACCATTTCGGACTGATTGAACTCCCATCAAATGTGGCCAGGACATCTGCGTCATTGCGGTTGGCAGTAGCATTCCCTATAAACCATAATTACCAGGTGTCGTCGTAAAATTATCAAAAACTTGGCTTTTGATAGCTGGGAGAGTTAGTAGTGTTATATTTTCGTACCTTTTTAAAACTTATTTTCGAAAACATTACGTTACAAAGTTAAAAGCCAAAAACACATAAAAAACTTGTTCTTCGTGTAAAAATTTAAAAATAAAGACAATTGTATATTAAAAAAAAACATGTCAAAGGCAACAACAATAACAGTTATTTTTAGTAAACAATAGAATTCAAAAAAGGAACGTATACTACATTTGGCGGCAAAACGGTACTCTTTCATAGGCGTGTCTTCCCACGTCAGCGTCGCGTCGCTTGCTTGCATTGCCGTCTCAAACTATTTCGCAAGCCCACCATATGGTGCGCACTAGGACCGTAACTATGCACATTATAAATTACCACATGGAATTACTGTGAAATATTGTTTGAGATAAATCCTCAATCTATTTTATTGCTTCTTGATTCCGGCAGATGTTTTTACGGGTTACTGCTACTGCATCTCCGTATAACGTTTAGATGCAGATGCGTCCCAAATATCATGGACGCAGTAAAAAGTTACTGCTAACTATGGCTTTGATGAAACTCATACATGTGTAATTATGCGGGATTTATTGTAGGAATTTTAATGTTGGTATATTTAATCCAGTTTTAGCCAGTTTATGTCAGACAGTGATTAAAGGTTGTAAAGAATAAACAACTTCATTTACCCACGTGGTTAACTATAGTGCAAATAAATTACTATGGATACAACATAGAAGTGATTATTAGACAAGAAATGAATAAATCTGCAGTTTTATGCACATCTTACATTGATAATTCCTTTGATCAAAGTTACAGTAACATTCCTTTTAGTATGAAACTATTTCTGTAAAGTCTAACATGTTTACACCTCGATTAAATTAAATAGAGGCTGTAAATAAACGGTGTTCACATTATTTCCATTATTTAGCGGAGTGGCCGACACAGAGCTCGTAAAATACATGTCTTTACGAAGTTAGAGCGGACACAAATGGACGTACAGACAAGAGTAGTTTAATGAATTAATCAGGATTGTTAGGACTTTCTATAATACATCTGTCCACAGCTTTAGTATGAGCGTCTATGTGATAATTGACGGAGACAACGTTTCCGATTGGAAATACGGCCTAATGGTTTCCAATAAACTTTCTCTACGGATTTTCTATTTAATTCGTCGCAAGTAGCATTGGAATTGTCTACTTTTTTTCTATTTGTACTTATTTGGTTGATTTTTCTAGTGATTTAAGTTTTACAATAGGAAAACTGATCAGTTTTCACATTTCCTTAATCTTATTACGTTCTATATTAATGATAATCTTGGCAATAAAACAAAGAATCCGTTGCTTAGAGATATCTCTTTAATGGTCCATAAAAGATAGCTACTGCTCATCATTCAATACATATCAAAATCCATTCGATAAACTGCAGAACTCATTCTATTGTATAAGACAAAACTAAATAGATGGATCATTCTGGTTAACAATAGTGATTATTCTATTTATATCCCATTGTAGATAGCTGCAGTGGATAGCCAGTTTATCTCAAAGTTGCAAATAGTTAGAAATGTTGCATGGAAACTGGATATCAAAGTACGTACTCGATTAAACTTGCTCCAGGCCTTGTTTGATGGACTTCGGTCACTTGTTTTAGAAATGTATAGTGTTGACTAGTAATATTTCTGTATAGGATTCATAAGAACATTTGAATACAACATTGTGAATAAATATTGGTTACAATGCTACTGCTTTATTGGTAAGAGTTTTCTCTATGTCGCAGAATATCCCGATGCAATTAACAAATTCATAAATAAATTACTCTATAGCTTTTCATTACGGAAAACACATTGCTTTTGTCGAATAATCTCGAAATCGTTTTTCATTATTAATAGGGTAGATGCCTAATTTATATTTTAATGTTCGTCTGATAGATTATTTTAGATCATTAAACACGTATTTTTATTTTTTTACAGAAACGAATACTTTCGACGATTATATTGATTTGAAATGTCGCGTGACGTCACTTCTATTTACATTACGTACGTAGAAATGACATTTTAGTCCCCACTCCCAAACTTTGATTCGTTTTATATAAGTATTGTTTTCTTATACGATAAAATAAAAAAATACGTGTCTAATATTTTTTCATTACCTAACTTACGGACTAATTATATTTTTAATTTTCATACCCTGTCATCATCCCACTTGCGCTACTCATCTACCTGTGTAATTTCGGAAACGAAATGCCTGAATTGCCAGAATTCTACGAGATAGTACAATAAGTATTTAGCATTTTTACAAGCAACCTAAAGCACTGAACCCTAGTATCTATGTAGCTGTAGAAAATGATGCGTCAAGCAAGGAAGTATTGAATTACTTTCATAGCATCAGCGCTCGCTCGATCGAGTTTATTCGACGCTCCATTTGAATCTTGTATTACCTTATTCTTTGACTCTTTTATGTTACCGGTTTTATTGAATAATATATGAGAAATGCTCAAAGATATATCATTAGAAACGCCTGCCTCGTTGGCCGAGTGGTTACAAGTGTGACTGCCGGGCAAGGGGTGTCGGCTTGAATTCTCGGGTCGGGCAAAGTATTACAGTGTTTTAAAAAATCTCGGTAGTAACACGGAGTCTGGAAATGTGTCCGGTATATGGCAATAGGCTAACCCCCTATTACATGGGATTTATAACATAAATAGTAAAAAGTGGGTGTTACATTGTACAGTATTAAATGCCGTAACGTGCAAGTCTGCCTACCACTTCGGGGATCCGACTGTAGGAAGAGTATTGTTTTTAAAGTATATATTACACCAAGATTAACACTTTAACAGGTACTTAATTACAATTTAATCCCGTTTACATTTCCCATTTTTGTTTACTAAACTATGTTTCAAATAAATAAAATCTAATGAACTATTTCTATTTGTTTCAGGTAAACAATCCTCATTTAACGCCACACGTCACAGACACAGAGGTTTAATTTTTTTTCTAATTCACCACTCACAGCGTTGGAGCAAGGAACTAATTGAATTAACTCATTATTGAGTGCTCTTTAATTCGATTAAGTACGCACGTAGCGTATATGAAACAGGTATTATTTACTATATACAAGCACATCAAGTTAATGCAATCTATCAAAGGTATATTCAACGTTATTATTGTGCAGTTAAAGTCGTAAATGTGTTAAAGAAATTCGATAACAAGGGTAGATTGATGTGCTGGTATCTGCTTATCAAACCCAACCTGTTAGAACGGGAGATTTGTCTATTATTGGAATTTAGTTTAGTGGGAGAGAAATCTAATAACGTTATGGTTCATGGATGATAGCAAAGCAAATTACGTTAATATTGATACTTATAGGTAACCGTCTCTGATCTCCTGATTCGATAGTATTTATGATACTTTTTGATAGCAGAAGATTGCAATAAAAGAACCGGTAGATCAGGGGCGTAACTAGCTCCAACGTGGTAACCAAATTTAAATAAAAAACTTCTTAATTTTTATTTCATTTCCGTAATCTCAAAAGTCGAAATAGACTATTTTTTCTCGCGTAAAGTGTGCCTTTAAAGGTTCGCAGAAACTTTAGAAAAACTAAAGTCCATAATTTGGACAAAGGAAAGTTACCTGGAAAGTTTTCCGATTTTCACACAAATTATTATTATTGAAAAATATTTTCTTTGCCCTTCAGGGGGCCTCCAAACAAATTTCTATATAGGGTCCCGCCAATCACGCTACACCATACACCAATGCGATAGACTAAACATTTAATTAAAAAGGTATCTTGTTTCTGAGACAGCAGGGTTTATTTTGAAAATAATGTATTTTGCGTCTCATAGATTTATTTCGAACTTTAAAATGAGGTCGGAACACTTGAGCTTTTCGCCCACGTGCAACGAATTGTGCAACCGTTGCTGCAATTTTCTTGGGCGCACAAATCCGCAAAATTATCACGTCGAGTTATATTTGAAGCAAAAAGAGGTCAGCCACGCTTCGCTTTGATGATATCCCTGTCTTGAAACGATACATGTAGGGTTCACGTGACATTTTTAAACTCGTCTAGGAAATGGCGATAAAATCCTATATTTACATGGATAAATCACACTAAGTTAGGCACTAAAAGATCCGCAAAACTATAGATATTGCGCTTAATTCGTTGTTTTATTACCTTGTCTTAAAATAACCATAAAATACAACTTTAATTTATTAACCAAAGTTGTAACCTAACCTACGTATAAGCTACGCAATCAATCACTACAAATGAACGGGAAAATGCACAAGCATTATTAAAAACATTTAGTTCGTTCGTTTTTTAAAAATAGCAACCCTATGCGCTTCTCATTCAGCTGAGAGAAGCATTAGCCATTCAGGAGCGTTCATTTCATCGCTCTTTCATTCCTCCGGCAAAGGCTGGCTGCATTGAAAGGATATGCTTTTCAATCCACCGTATATGAGGGATAAAGGACCTCATATGGGAAAGCCAGCCTTCCTAGCGACAACCACATAATAGTTATTGTTGTCAGTTAATCCGCTTTTCGCCTTTTTACTCACAGTTAAAAGTGCTTGGCGTGTGACTTTACGGAAATTGAGAACGACAAAGGACGGTTCGACAATAGTAAAATTTAAAGTTATAAAATTAAACATTACCTTTCTATGAAATGAGTGTTTGCCTGTTGTAACTTTGTAGGTTTTTAACAATAAAATTTACCTTGGTATAGCAATACCTTTATATAGTTAGGTAGTTATTTACATAGCTAGCAGTATGTACAAAATGTTTGCACTATACACTTTATAGATAGGCACGAGAGGCCATTTTATTTTTAACAGGAATGCACTAGCTTCGGTATTTTTGGTCGGTATATCTTACACGCCCAACAGTGTTTTATTTTATTCGGAACACTGTTAGTGTGTTTCATGAAAATTTATGTAAAAATTGCAGTGTTCGTCTTGTTGATCTTGTTTAAAACCATGTCTGTTCATTATGGGTACATTTTATTTTCAAATATACAATAGGTACAGTTTATTATTACCAAATAGAAAGTTATAGAATAAATTAGGTAGTCCTAAGTTCCCTAATCATTGTATTGAAGTAGACTCTATTAAAAAGAAATACGTTTTTATAATTCAGTACATTCCATATAAAATTGACGTCTTGTCTTTCCCGCGCCATAATTAAGTTACACTTCATCATGTTTACAATTAAGTGCAGCAAGATACAACTTAATAACTCAGTGAGATGTTTTTACGATGACAGACGACTATATTAGAAGAATGTAAAACCAATTCTGTTTTTTTTTATATTTATTCTAAAAGAGTGTGCACTGTGAATAGTGAAGTTAGTTACGTTTATATTGTATTTTGGATGAAGTAGAGCGATTATTTTTTCGAAAGCGATGTTTTTTTTAAATTTACTGTTAAGATGATAAGAGAAATATTACCATTTCACACTATTTTTACACAGTAGACGTAGTATAGTGAGTCGTATCCAAATTCCATTATAGACTACCTACATAAAAGAAATTCTCAATAATCCACACTTATTATACCTACCAAAATTCCATTAACCAAATATTTTATTAACAATCGAGTTTTCATATCAGTCACGTACAAACGGGCCAGGGTTGGGACGACCTCTAAATATGTTGAGTCGGCTTAATATTTGTCAATAAACCAATAACAGCTAGCCTTAACCCACCCGCAGATGAAAGCGACCAGCATTCTCTAGAGATATGTTTTTCAAGAGCGAATCTATTCGATTCCCCTGATACAGAGGCGGATTAAACCTACGAGGGCCATAGGCAAGCATCTCATACAGTGGTCACGTGCCTCCGTGCACAGCGTGGCTCAGGGGAGACATCCGTCGCTCTAGAGATGTGCCGTAATAGGCGTTGCACCGTGGGCGCTCCAGAGCAGGTCTCTTTTAAAGGACCCGGTGCCCCTTACGTAGAGGTGTTGAGGGTGGCTACTGAGGTGGTTTTAGTGAAGTACAAATCACACACTCCCTAGTCTTTCCCCACAAAAAGCTAGGGGCCTTTTGAAGGGGTCCCCGTCATCCAAAAATAAAATAAAATAAAGTCAAACAACGGGCAACTATCCATAGAGTGGCGAGTACCTAACGACGTACGTACGGTACGTACATCTCACGGCGCTCCTCTGTAACCTAGCGTCCTAGGCACTTGGCTAGTTTTTCCTCAGAGATAATACGGCTCTGCCCTGATATTCCAGTACAATCGCCATCACTCATCGTTAGCCGCGAAGATTTAGTTAACAAATTGTTCATTGTATAGCGAGCGGTCAATTTTATCCAATTTATGCGATGATCGCGGCCTCCACTTACAGACGATTGGTGCCGACAGATGGCAGGATGTGTGTGCATTAAGGGCATTAGGTGTCTATGGTTTATTGTGTGTCTATGACCTGAGTTATTTGTGAACTCTTTTTATAACTACACGTAAATTTACGGTTTTACTCGGTTTGAGACTTACATACTTCTATTACGAATGGGTAGATACACAATCACATTATGTATATCAATAAAGGACCGGTTTTTTCTATGACATCCTTTTCAATAAACGTCTTGCCGTCTTATCGTAGTTAGTTTAAAAACTGTTTTTGTTATGACGTTTATGGGCATGACAAAAAGAGGTATTTTAATTTGCTGATAACATGCGCTGTATGCTATGCTAAATTATTTAAATAACATACTTTAAACGTAAAATAGAGACATGAGACATACGTAATACTTTACGAAATAGGCATATAGTACTTAAAAAAAAACGAATAGTAACTTAGTAGACTGCCTCGTTGGCCGAGGGGTCGCAAGTGACTGCCGGGCAAGGGGTCTCGGGTTCGATTCCCGGGTCGGGCAAAGTATTACTGGGTATTTTAAAATTTCTCAGTAGTAGCACGGAGTCTGGAATTGTACCCGGTATATGGCAATAGGCTCACCCCCTATTACATGGGACTCATAACATAAATAGAGAAAAGTGGGTGTTACTTCTGTATGCACCTCTGCCTACCGCTTCGGGGATAAAAGGCGTGATGTTATGTGTTAGTACTGAAAAAAAAACTAATAGTAACTTAGTCCCTTCCCTTCAGGAAATAAAGAGCATAATACAATGTACTTAGTGAATGAAACTGACAAACAATATTTTTCCTTAACTAATACCTCTATAAGTGGTAGTGTCAACGGCTTAATTTGCGCAGTAGCATCTTGAATGACTTGTCAGATCGCAAACTGCAATCTCGGTAAATATTTGTATGACATACACTGGTTCTAAGTGAGCATGTGTGTATTATATCTGTATACAAATCAGAGTATAGAAATTTTTTAAAAGAATGCGATAAATGTGAAATAACGGGATTATGCATTTCGATTTTTCCACCTAAATTTAAACTTTAAACGATCAATTTCAATATATAGTTTTCTTTATTTAATTTTGTCTTTTAGTTATATTGTATCTAATACTGTTATAATATAGCAATAGGCTCACCCCCTATTACATGGGACTCATAACGTAAATAGTGAAAAGTGGGTGTTACATTTTGCAGCGGCAATAAGTAATGTGCACCTCTGTCTACCCCATAGTAATGTAAAAATATCAAATATAAAATGTCTAAATACAAGTCCGTTCATTGTTCTAAGTTTTGTGGTACAGCTTACATAACTATATAATTGCGCACAGAAAGAAAGAACATATATTTAAAAAAACTATCCCTTAGGAAAATTACAACATAACAACACGCCTTTTATCCCCGATGGGGTAGGCAGAGGCGCACATTACGGTATTTAATGCCACTTTTCACTAATTATGTTATAAATCCCATGTAATAGTAGGTGAGCCTATTTCCATATACCGGGCACATTTTCAGACTCCGTGCTACCACTGAGATTTTTTTTAAAACCCAGTAATACTTTTACTGACCACTCGGCCAACGAGGCATAGAGCAAAATTACAATACCTTTAAAAAAGCATTCCCGTGGGATTGGAAATTCCCGTAACATCGATACTGCTTACCAAGCACGTCGCGTGCTAATGTAATAACGTAATTATATAATACATACATACATAGTTCAGGCATTATACACAGATAACTATAATACTACGAAAACAGTACGGCCTACGAAGGTGTAGCAAGTTGCTACGAAAAGCGTAGCACTCGATTTTTATCGAATCCATATTTTTTATAGGCCATATTGATTTGCGTAGCTTTTCTTTGATTACAAAACGCCTTTTTCATGGAGGTTAGGTTACATTTAATTGATTCTTATTTCTAGACTAGCTGTGTCCGCGACTTCGTTCGCGTGGAATAGTGATTTACTGCGCTTACCCCGTAGCGTATGTTGCTTTATGTTGACCCGACCTGTTAGTAATAATCATCCAAAATTTGAAGTACCTCCATGCAGTACTTTTTGAGATCATCCCGGACATACATACAGACAAACAGACAAAAATTCTATAAACCATATTATTGGCTTCAGTATGTAGATCACGCCCCAAGTATTCCTTTAAAAAATATTCAATGTACAGTTTTGACTTTTCTACGATTTTATTAAATTTAATATATATTTTCTACGTAAAGCCTAAGAAATTAGGTACCTTCTGCGTCCAATCTATACTAATATATTTATAGGGCTAAACGATTTGCTTGTTTACTTTGTTTAAAGGCTAATCTCGAGAACTACTGGTTCGAATTGAATAATTCCTTTTGTATCAGATAGTCCATTTATTAAGGAAGGCTATAAAACAACACACTACGATCAATAAGAACCGAATAGTGGGTAAAACCGCGCGGCATTACTTAGCTAATACTAGATATAATTTCTCAGGTGAACGACCTGTATTAAATTAATTGATATAATATAAAGTGGTCAATGAACTCTTAATTGAACAATAGCCGGGTTTTATTAAATTTAATTGACGTTTAGTTTTGTGCCTCAATGGATAGCGTGTGATAAGGTGAAACGTAACACGCCAGTTGAAGTTCACTGTGGAACAAATATACGATGTAGATAAAGGAAAATTACTCATTGTTCGCTAATGTTTGTGTTTTTTGAATAAATACCATTTTTATATCACTCTCTATTAGATGTTATTGGTACATGTAAACGCCATTCTAATGTTCTGTGTTTTTTAAATAACATAACATTTTTTTACCTTTCTTTAAGTATAATAACTTTGTATTTTATGTACTATACGTTCATTTCCTAGTTCACAGTAGTCATGGTTTAGACCATCTATGTACCAAATATGCACATAGTGGTAACAATAAAACATCTTGGACGTAAAATATACGGCATCGTAAAATAAGTATAATGCTAGAACTGTATGCAAACTTTACTGGGTATGAAATAAAAGCCAGCAACACGGACGAAAATAAAAAAATGAATCATAAATGAAAATTTAAAAATAGAATTTACTAACCATAGCTAAAAAACCGGCATTAATCTTCCACGCATAGACAACCCGTCGGAATGAATAAATATAAATAAAGAAAAGTGCACGAATAATGTTGGCATACGGCCAGCGCATTCGAATGAATTTGAAAATTACCGTTACGAAGTAGGGCTAGATAAAAATAAATATTTTTGTTGTTTACATACAACTCGCCAAGCTTTGCTAGTTGACAGTTCGATTGGTAAACAAATAAGCATGTCACGGTGTTGTAAAATTTACATTTTATCTCAGGAACTTGTTTCGTAATTTTATCCTTGCATGCATATTTATTTCCGAAATACAAAGTGCCTGTCAGCCAGTGCGTTTTAGTACAGACGTACTCGATTTCCGTAGAAAACTTTATTTGGATTTTCTGTAAATATATAGAAACTAAAACTAACTGAATAAACTTTCATTATAAATTCATGCACTTGCCTTTACAGTTTAGTTTTGTTAAAACCATTAATCGTGGTTTACATACGCCTTTATTGCTTTTAAATGGAAAGTTATTATAATTTGGCACTCTACCGCCATCTAGTATAAACATAGGGCAACGTTAACTGGTAATAAACAATGGTTTATGCCCTGGGCGAGTTAATACTAAAATGAATGCGCATTCTTTAAAAGTTGTATTCGCAAGCTTTAATTAAAGCTGTATTGTTAGTTTTCGTTTTAATATAAACTTGTATTACTTTTTTAATGACATCGCCTACAATTTCAATAAAGATATGAAACCCTAGTCTGAGAGCAGCAAAGGATAAATGTTGAACAAAATATCACTTATAATCTTATACTATTATATAAAGCGGAAGATTTTGTTTGTTTATTTGAACGCGCTAATCTCCGTAACTACAGGTCTGATTTTAATAAATCTTTTTGTGTTAGATAGCGCATTTATCGAGGATGGTTATAGGCTATAAAACATCACGCTACAACCAATAGGAGCTGAGCAGAGCGTGTGAAACCGCGCGGAAGTAGCTCGTATTATATACCTACAGAAGACACATCATTTCGATTTAGGTACGTATTCGAAACTCAAATACATACAAATTATTATTAAAATATGTTTACTGACCGAAAACCTCTAATAATCAAATTATTTCTTTTGTACAAATCACATTACTAAACAAACAATATGTACGTATATTTGACAGAAATCTCACAAAGTTAGAACGGTTCATATAGCAGTGTTGCCACACTAAACCGCTGCGGTTACCCACAACCCGACACTAATACATTACACGTACAAACTTTTAGGAAAATCTCGTACCCAGTTTAATGGGATTGATGTTTTTGGTTAAATAACTTTTCAGGTTATATTATTGTTATTATAACACTTATCTTATACTATTATATAAAGCGGAAGAGTTTGTTTTTTGTTTGAACGCGCTAATCTCCATAACTACAAGTCTGATTTGAATAATTCTTTTTGTGTTGAATAGTGCATTTATCGAGGATGGCTATAGGCTATAAAAAATCACGCTACGACGAATAGGAGCTGAGCAGAGAGAAACCGCGCGGAAGTAGCTAATCAATTATATAAACAAATTCTAATTCATTTTTGTATTTAGGTACATTTATACAACGTAGAAATACTGAAGTACTTATTTAGTATCGTATAGCTCATTCGTATAGAACTTTAAAGTGAAATTGCACGAGATTTACAAAGTTAATTAAAAGTTTTGTTGAGTTTTAAATACATAATATGCATATTGCATATTTATAATAATGTAGAGATGAATGATTGATTTGCCGTAGCACCATAAATACTACAAATATCTTTTTTATTTCATTTATTTATTTATATAAAACCTTACCTAAACTCTCATGATAGGTTTATTCATTGCGATAGCTAGGCCTTAAAAAACTAAATCTATGTTACGTCCAAACATAACAAAATCATAAAGAAAAACAAAAATGAACAAATTCATGGCTAAACTAAACTCAATAATTGAAAATACTAAAATACAAATAAAAATATCACCTTCCCACACAGTGACACATAAGTACAGGTAACATATATACAGAATTACAGACATCTGCTATAAATAGTATAAGCACCTACCTACATTAAGGTAAACGAATGTATCAGAATTTTAATCAGAAACTGATTTAGCGGTGGAGAACTCTTCAACCCATAAAAGTAACCGACAAAGGGAAAGGTCAAGTACGATATTCGCATTTCTTACCCCTTACCCGCACCCTAATAGCACTCGACCTTAACTCTCAATAACCCTTTTTGCACTCGCGTATACTTTAACCAATAAGGTCAACGGTTTCATTAAGACATGAGAATGTCGCGCCGTAATAGGATATTTTATTTATGTACTTTGTTGAAAGAGGAATGTTTTTGTAAATAATCGATTGGAAGTCCATTTGTCATAATGTCTTATAGTTATGGAGTGTTAGTACAGTTTGTTTTTAAATATAAATACTACCTCTGACTACCTCGTTGGCCGAGTGGTCGGGTTCGGTTCGATTCCCGGGTCGGGCTAAATAATACTACTGGGTTTTTAAAAAAGTCTAGAATTGTGCCCGGTATATGACAATAGGCTCACCCCCTATTACATGGTACTCATAACACAAATAGTGAAAAGTGGGTTTTACATTGTACAGTGGCATAATGTGCACCTCTGACTATCCCTTCGCGATAAAAGGCGTGATGTTATGATGATGATTTAACTATAAATAACTACATTTCGGTCTGGTGTTCTTACTGAAAGTAGGTTAATTTACACAATTTATTTAATAATAAGTGGTAGTTTTGTTTAATGCCAAGAAAAATATTTGTTACAAACATTTACAAATTGATACAAATAAAAATTGTTATAAACATTAAAATATGTTGTAAGGTGTGTAGATTCACTTAATATCAACTAAACTAAGGATACCCAAGTCCATAATGTATGTATGACAGTACCGAAATAGTAAATTCATATGGGTTATAAAAAACATACATCATTATGACACATAAAGTATGTTATCATGCATTAATATAATTACACCTATTCTGACACGTGCACGGCCGTCAATCAAACAAATAAATAAGTAATTCTAATTTTGATAAAAGTGTATTAGCCCAGCGACTACTTTTGATGATTTTCAACAGGTTAAGTACAATTACGTAACAATAACACTACTTATAATTATAGTGATCTTGAACTTACTATATTTTGTTGTAATATATCACATCAATAATAGTGCTAAGCTAAAAGCATTATACTAGGGATCTACATAATTCGACACTAGCGCCTCTATAAATTTTATCTTCTTTCATGTTTTGCAGTCCTTAAATCTAAAACCTCTAAACGAGCAATTCATTCCCCCAACGATTTTCTTAAAAATTGTATTTTTGGGGTTTCGGGTGCAATAAATCGGTATAATTAGGTTTCATTTTCAGAAAAAAAACATAGACCAAAGCCCGCTCATCCATTTATACTGCTACAAAATACACTCAAGTACATGAATATGTACAGTTAAACTATTATCATAACAATACCTACTATTTTATAATGCTAATTTGTACTGCACAAAGGCCCTGCATCTCCGAGAATCGCATATGCTACATCTGCGGAGCTGCTTTTAAATGCTTTTAGATAGAATTTCCATTTGCGAAGCTCTTTGATGTGTCTTCCACAAGAATATGGTATATTACTGGCTACCCAATTAGGATATAGAGGTAATTGTTTTTGCTATTGTGAACCAAAAAGGGACTGTAATGCAATATTTTAATGCGTTTGTTGAACTAAAATTCATGTCTTTTGCTGTCTAATCAAATTGGTCAATTTAAAATCAATTTCGTTCCCATTGGATTATTATTTCAATCTATAGATAACCGTTTTTACCTTCCCAAGTTTGTATTCCAGATGTTTCTGTTAAATCAAGTGTAATACATATATACATACATAACTTCACGCCTGTCTCCCATGGTAATAATCTGATTAATTTTATCTATTTATGTATGGAACTTGTACCTAAGTTACTTATAGTTGCACCCACCAAGCAAATCCTTCTGCCCCACTTTCGCTCTATCAGAAATAATCTACAAAGCTCTCCATCTTTCACGTTCAATTTATTTCAAAACTCAATTTAAAATGTGCAGCGATTTTGTAGAGCATTTTGAGATAAGTCCCGCCAGCTTGTGACGTCATCTACAGTTTGAACTAAGCTTGTTTTCCCAGACACTTTGTTTATTCAGCACTTTCCTTTAGTTGAAGATCTGAGTAAGTGGGCTTGAATAAGTAAGGAATCTATAAGATCTCATTCGACGATTTAAAAAAGGAATTCTTTGCAGATTTACCTATTTCAAAAGTGCTCAACGTAACATTGCCCGTAAGTTATTAACATTCTTTCCTTTGATAGATTATTTATATCAAATTCAATGTTTACGTCAATACAAAATTGATACCGGTGATATGTATCTACATGAATGACAGCTAAGGTCGAAAGCTTTAAATAACGAGTTTCCCTACCATGTAATTATTTATTAAATTCCAATTTTCCACTCAACTCGATAGGTACACTTTCTAACCCATAATAACCATAGGAAGATCTGATAAAAATTGGTCACGATATCGCGTGTATCTTTTATTTTCCACGAAGTACGTACCCATTGAGTTTAATATAAACCAATTTCCCGAAAATCGAGAGCGAGCCAACGAAATTCTTTTTCGACATCGCTTATTTATCTTGATTCCACCGACACGGGCCGTCGCTCAGTGATTAGCAATGGTGCCCGGGAGAATCCAAGATGGATCCCGATTCCCGAAGCAATTTCCACACTAATCCGATATCTGTACCTGACCTAATTCTCCTCTTCATATGGTGACGCTAATGTAACAAGACTGACGAGGTAAGCAAGTGGTAATTAGGAGCCACGGTGTGACTATTAGCGAGAGGAAGACGTAAACGTACTGTCATTATCACGCATCTGCTGGGCGATAAATGATTATACTGTGTTAGTGGCTCTGCTTATGGAGACTGACATTGCGAATGTTGGAAATTGCTTTTGAATTGCATCTTGCATGTGCCATCTGTCAGTATTATTTATAAAGTATTATAAAGATGATGATGACTCAATTAGAATGATAGGTTTATTCTCATATATGATGTTATACCTACGTTTAATTTATTGTATTGTTTTTGTGATAATATTAGCATTCGAAAGAGTTAATCCAATCATTATAAAACCGATCCAATGACCTATTACCGGAATGAACAAAAATTACAAAAATAAAACTTTCCACGTGCGTTTTATAGGGCATTAATGTGTAAATAGCATGTCACGCCGGATATAATTATTAATATTTATTTGTTAAGTTCGACCTTTGTGTTAAGGTGTCGTTTATAACATACTATCAAGAAGGTCATCCGGAAACATAATAGTACATTATGGTCCTGGTATTGTTATAAAATCCAATAAGTACAACGCTTTTAACTATTTCGCTGCATGTTTTCATTTTAATGTTGGTCTACACGCCATTAGAAACGCGTTCCACCGAAAGAGGTCCAATGTCATTTAAAAATAGAGTTTGATTGAATGCAATCATCCTGCACATCAGGTGCATTAACTGAAGGAAACCGTTTACCGCTGCCTTCCTCCGTAGATAAGACATTCCTGACACTATAAAGGTCTAATGGGCCACATCCATCCACTCCGACGGAAATATCCTTCAAAACCTCAATTGCTGTCATATACTTAGTACATGTGTACACTTTATATTTGTCATAACCCTTCAGAGATACGAAATACGGTCCCATTGCTCCCGTATTTACGTGAGGACGTAACATGTCCTGAATTCAGGTCAGACTCGTCCTTCCCACATTTTTATGGGCAATATTAAACTTTTGCAAATTTTGGTATGTGTTTTATGAGTAAAATGATTGCAAACAAAAACTTTTGGAATGTTATAAAACATGCGTGACTGTAATTATGATGAAAGCTTAAATAATCGATTGTTTAGTTTTTTTCATGTGTGAGTAATGTAACGTACTATATTTCATATCGTAATGATACCATTAAAATAATGTGTTTCTACTACACCCCTGAGTCAAACATGTGGTTAAGAAAATTGACCCATAAGCGTTCAAATGTCTTACGTAACATTTTTTTATCGAAAATTGCACTGCAGTTCATATTTTTCATTTCAATTAACGACAACAAGGGTTAATTAACATTACTCGTGTTACAATATTGACACAGGTAGTTGTTAACTAGGCCCAACATGTCACGCAATGCCACACCCACATCCAAACAAATAGGTACTCCACTTCTCAAACTACGGACAAGTGTACATCAGCTGTTCAGCCTCCTTGAGCCTATCGGCGTGCCACACATCCATCGCTCCTTTGAATTCCAATAAATTTAACAATACGCCCGTAATACCAGCAATGTATTCAAACTATTTAAGATACGATATGATTTTCTTGAAAGTCATGCTTACAATAGGCATTTTCATCTGAGTAAGCGAAACTTGAATAGAGCAAAGAAGAAATGTGTCATCGTATCAAAATGATTGTTGAAACCACTAGAATCTGATAGTAAGGGTGTGTGAACGGAGCATGCGCGCTACCCAAGGACACGCGCCGCGCCTCAGTCTGGCGGGAGGCAGCGCCGCGGCCGCCTGCCCTCTCGGACCCAACCTCCATGTCCCACGATGCGGAGTGCCGCAGTGGCCGACGCGTAAGTCCGACCCGAACACCGCATGCCAGACCCAGCTCGAGACCCGGCACCGGCCCGCAGAGCGACCTTAAGCTCGGAAGCCCCGCGGTCGCTCCGATTCAGTCTTGTAATTGGATTTTGTCGTTCGATAAGCAACGTTATTCTGATTTGATTGGCGAACGCTTTCCGCTTCGATATTGCAGCTTGCTTCTTTCACTTCTTCGGGAGGCTCTCGTAGCTTTAAGTGTAGCCGCTTTAGTTGTATCGAATCGAAACATTTGTTTCATATCGAATGTGATATGATAACTTACGTAACGTACTATAACGGAGCTACTGGTGCATCACGATGCGATTGTAAGATCGGCATACGAGTGTAGGATAGAGCGGACACTGGACGTGAGTGGAACAGTTAGTGGACATGACTTGCTGGGAAAGTGTAGGACTGCTGGGGCCTTGTGCGCTACTTGCCTCCTCAGATGTCAGGGTGAGTTCGTACCCCAAGGAAATCATTGTCACCAAATGTTCTACTTCCGTTACTTAATTATTTGTTTATTTATCCAAAAAGAAATTAAACGTAATTTTCTGGAATTAATTACCTCATACACTTTTCATTTCCGTAATTTTCTACTTCATTTAAATTCTTCATTCACAGTTTGTTTAAGATGTGTTACGATAAATAAAACAAATAAGAAATGTCATTAGACATTGCTTATTCATATACTAATTACACCATGAACAACTAATTAGCAAAACAAATATATCTTTCTTAAACGAAACCTTCGTGCAGTCGGTTAGTATTATTTGGACTTGAGTGTTGTGAAGTGTTCAGTGAAATGGTGTCAATACTGTTATTGACCACAGAAGAGATACTCCAGAAAAATAGTTTTTGGCAGTGTTTGGATACAGTTTGGTTTACTGAAGAATTAGAACCTTTTGAAGAAGTTAAGGCAGAACATATATTTATAAAACCTCTATCAAGAGACTATTACTATACAAGATACCCAGACATACCCAGAAGTGAATCGGATGACGAAAATTCTTTAAGTTTAATCGGATTCCAAAGTAAACACGAAGAGTGGAAATCAAAGATCAGCGTGAGAAGATTCTGTGCACAGCGACGTAATTTAAGACATTCTCGTTTGAGTTGGAACGGAATTAGATCTGCAAGGAATAATTCGATTAATAATGAACCAAGAAGAGCTATTTCTTTAATAGAAAATAGGAGTAGCAATATTTCGCTTTCCACAAAAAGCTGCATGAGTTTTGAAAATGAAAAACCTTCGAAAAGTAATGATGAAAGAGTCAGAGATTTTTTCAAACGTCTATTAGAAAGTGTACCACCGCCTCCACTAGAAACACAGATAGATTCATTACCAGATATTATTTCCTGTTCTATCGCCAAGCCAACGAAATATCAATCCGAGCTTAGTAATGTCGATATTCCCGGATATGCAGATTTTGAAAGGGATAAAATATTACAAACCGAGAATGAACGCGGTTTATTACCGACTTCTTCTACTCTTAAGAAAGCTCAACGAAGAGTCAGCTTTAATCTTAACACTTCAAAGGCTGAATTTGAAAGTAATGAATCGTGGTATGATTCTATCTATGGAATATCAGGTATAATGATGGCGACTTCGGTAGAAAATATAATTGCGGACGCTGATGAAAATCTTGACGATCAAGATTATTATCCATCTTGGTCTGAAATATTAATGGAGTGCAAAGTAAATCATAGTAATATACGCAGCAAAGAATCTTCCTTGACTAGTGAAGAGTTATTAAGTCGCTCACATGTTGCTGATGCTAAGGTTATCGAATTAGACAATTCTATCGACGAAGAAACTGAATATGCAAGATTTGCTATTTATAAAATACACCAAACTATGACAATACAAGGACATATGCTTGATTCGTCATCAATGGTAGATTTAACCAAATATGAATGTAATTTAGATAAAAAATCACAGAAAGATCCCGCATTTTTTGGAACTGTATATCGCCTAGCCCATAATTCTTTTGACGATAGTCAGGAAGTTTTATGACGCCGTGAAGTAGGTGAAAACAAATATTTTAATGCATTTTATACACTATATTAGTCTGTGTAGAATTGTAGAGTAAATATTATTAAATAATAAATCGATTTAAGTTACCATGACTGGTTTATCGTAATATTTTTCATTTGTTACTCGACTTTTGCTTTCCTACGCATTTAAAATATTACTTATACTTATATTTTATGTCTAAAAAATGCTAATTAAAGTACTGCCTTTGTGAATGCTTTTTGAAAAAAATATATAGGTAAATTACTTAATTGTCTTTATTTATACTGACTTAAATGTACATGGTTTAAAATAGTTGCCTGAATTTTAATATTATTTCAATTGTTTCAGCCTCCAGAGAACGAACTGCAGAAGAATTCAGACCGCGTGCTTTCTGAGCACGAATTGCGAGTCCAGAGATCGTTGCAGAAGCTCAATGTGCCGGAATGGTGAGTGAGAAATTAATTCTAGTCATTATAAACCATATCTTTTAACATATAGGCCAGACCACTATAGGTTATCGAAAGGGCAATCAACATCTAGCCGGGCTATGTAGGGTAATGACAGATATAACCTGCACTTTGATGTTTTACTAGATTAGTCACGGCTTTCTAACTAATTTCTATATTTATTTATGTAATGAATTCCGTGTTATGATTAAGGTATCTTATTAAATTTTATTACGTCTAGTCTAGCAACTAACAAATTATTTGCTCCATAACTAATTCCATAAAGCAAATAAGCCAATATTTTTCTAGATATCAGCTAGACATGAGCATTAAACCTATAGGCACGTTTCGCTTCGCTACCAATCATGTCAAGGCTTTAAGAAAGGCGTTCGATGAATTGTAGCACGACTTTATCCGAACTACTTTTAAAATCTCTGTCGTATTATGACTGATTCACTTAACTCTGTACAGATAAATGTTTAAAATGTTTCTGAGCCCGATTCAAACATTTGAAAACATCATAATTATGTCAAATTCTTATTTTTAATGCTGCAAGGTTCTATTTTAGGACCAATTTTTTTTACAAAAACTGAATACTTACACAAACAAGTTCTTGTTACTACATATTGTACCTACTTACGTAATAACAAAAGTATGTGATTAATTTTAAATTTTACCACAAAGTTGCTGATTTGTGCTCATCGTACGTTTAGTTTTAGAAAAATCAAAGAAGTATATTAGACTATATTAACTGTTTAAAAATAATCGTAGTATATTTCAAAAATCACATTTCATATTACGTAGGCATAATTCTGGTTACGTAAAAGGTGTTCGTTCATACGCGATAATGGCCAAGTTTCATGCTTAATCCTCATAACTGTCTCCCAGGCTCACGATAATGAACCTCTAGTCGGTCTTTATTGTAATTAACGATACTCTAATTGCATCTCGTCTAGCTGAATTACACGTGACCTAAGCTAACCTTTATATGGAAGCTTGTTTATGATAATGGCTACTAGGTTTACTTGTATCGTCACTTCACTTACAAAATACAACAAAGTCATATCCTCAAGGAATACTTAGGCAGGATGTGTACTTGCAGTGCTCCCACTCGTCACCCGTTTATGCTGTTAGTCCCATTGCAAACCAAGTGGAGACATTATCAAACATTAGTCACAATTTCTGGGCAGCATAATTTCGAAATTGAAGATTCCTTATAACTTTAATACTTATAACTTGTAGTCGCAGACTTGGCAGTTACATTTTTGTAAATAGGTACTCAATTTTAAAAATGTACCTAAGACCTTACGTGTCCTCTACTATACACATGCTTGATACAAAGCTCCCAGTTGCTCATGGTGAAGGCTTCTTACAAATTACAAAAAAGTGCATGTTTTCTCCACCGTCGCGACGGCTCGGGTGATTGCCCTCTTCATGTCTACACTGTAACTGAAAGGAGCAATACTTTTACCTTAGTAAAAACTTAACTACAAAATTTTCAATACTGGGAATATTTCCTACATCTCTATAACCTTTTTATATAACAAGTTATTTAATTATCTAATATAATTACGATGTGAATAATCTTTAATACGTTTTTATACATCCTTATTAACGGTAACGGAACATCTAGTTATTTACATAACTATGAGTCGCGTTTATGTTATAATTTTTACGACTTATAAAACTTGAATACGTTGACAACTCTTTAATTCCTGTAATACGCTGTTTGCGTGGCTAAACCGTTACGATTATCGCATTATCTAGCCGGTTACTGTCAATTAATTAAACAGTAATTAACCTATTGACTTCGTTCCTTTATTTAAGACATTTAATTGAATATTAGGAACGTGTTTTAGTTTGCAAATAACTATTTGCGTTTGCAACTTATGTTTACATACTAAAATCTTCAAATATTTATGTGTTTTGGACGTATTTAGGACGTTGTTAATAATGTGTTTATTTTAGAACACTCAGTGTTCTCGGGTCGTATTTGCGTAGTTTTAATTACAAATATTTTGAACGATCCATATGTATCCCAAATTCTTGAGATATCTCGGTTCACAGAACTTGTATGACTCGTCATATGAGCAGAAAATCACATTCTTTTCCATCAACTCTATACTCTTTTCGTATGTACCGTTGTATTGTGACCATAATATCATTTTATGATTATTTAGTCATCTCATTTATACAGGAGCAACTTAATCATACAGTTTATATATATTTCAGGTACAAAAACGCACCAGCGCCCCGAGAGGGCTTCCTTCTCCGCAAACGCCTGTCTGACGCGTCCGCTTCGGCGGCGCGCTGGAGCGGACTCAACTCGAAGACTACATCGCTGGGCAGCCTTGGAGGGAACCAGCAACCACCCCCACCCCAGCTGTCACCACACACCACCAGCTTCGGCCGATGGTCTACTAGCCGGCTTAATTCTAACCAAGTAAGTTTTTATCTGAAAAGTGTCATAAGCATAACAGATTATAAACCATAAGAAAATTTTACAGTTCAGGACAGCCTGATGATCCATATGTGTGAGTGATAATGTGCATTTTTCTAATCAATAGACCCCATTGAAGATATTTGAAGTCGTTGTGGTTATCTCACAAGAAAGCCTTTATCTCCTAAGTAGTTCACTAACCTCAATAAAGCCTAGGACGGTCTATTGGTCTAAGACATTGCATTCTTCGAAGCTCGTCACCTTCATACGGCTTCTCTCGTCATTTCTTCGTAACGGTTCATTCACCGATTTATTCTTGTTATGTAAACGAGTCTATTGTACGCACTAATACTTGATTGTGTTGTTAGAATTTTAATGGGATCAGCCAATCGTCCGTAAAATGACCAGTAGTTAAATGTTAAAAAAAATAGGTTCTAATACTAATGATGCGTGACTACACTTCCTTGCTGAGACAATGAATCTTAATTGCGGGAAGAATTACTTAATTTTGGTCATTACAAAAAAAAAATCGAAGAAGACGGGTTTTTACAACTCGTAAGGTAGATTTCATGAACAGGATTTTGTGTAGAATACATTACACACGCATATTAGATCTATGGCTAACAGATAATTTCTATTTGATGACCCATTTGTATAACTTTAAAGCTCCATAACCAAATAATCAGATAATCCTATCATTTAATGGACACTAATCGTCCTGTTTGTCAAATAAAGTTCAGTTACGAGGTTTTTACGTTATCAGTAATCAAACAGTGATTATAGTATCTAGTTGTACGCATGGAAATACACATTAGCAATTAAGTTCCCCTATCTGATTATATTGATCTGACATATTTTAGGTATTCATACAAAGAGTGTTCTGAAACTACTACCTATACGCTATTATTTTGCTGGAATTATTGCTTTTAATTTGCAATACATTTTTCTACCTATACTAGGTAGCTATAGATAGAAAAAAAAAATGTAAATACCTATAAGTTACTTAACTTATGTTTTCTCTGTGCAGACATCCCCGTGCTCGTCAACACGAAGCAGCATTAGGGGCACAAGTCCTTTGTGCTCGCCCTCAGCGCGCTCTTCGTTCAGCGCTCGACAGCCCTACCTCGGCTGGAGAAGTCAGGAGCGGCTCAACAGCACACCGCGGACACCACATGAGAGGTAAGCCATCTGAATTACCTCGAATAAAAATAGTTAAATAGCCCTAAATCTGAATTCTTCTGAAGTTTACTTTCAAAATTGCAAAGTGTATCTGTTACCAAATTATCAAAACATTTACATGTTTTTATAAATTTTTCAGGCTAGCATCTTCGTTACTCCAATCAACACCTAAATCAGAGGCATCTGAAGCGTCGAAAGCATCAGAAGAGATCCAGACTTCGATCAAAGAAGTGACGTCTGCGATAGTACACTACGTGTCAGGATTGGAACCAGCCAATGGTGACATCGACAGGCAACCTTCACCGAGGTCCAGTCAGAAGTTATATTGGCTCGAGAGCTCCTTTGTTGGTAAGCAACTATGCAACTATATAATTATGTAATAAGAATTTCCTAGAAATTCCTTACAAGAACAGAAACTTACAGTGGTAGTGTGATGAAAGGATATTAGCTGGAAAATTCTGACAAAAGCTATTCATAAATCGTCTAGTTTTACCAATTCAAAATTTCCAGCTCATAATTTTCCTTCAACTTTACGTGTTGATAAAAATCTACCTAATTTGTTTGAGTTTCGTGAGTGCTCGGTTATACAGTAACAATATTTCTATTTGACCTGTTTCGTGAAACATTCAACAACCTTCAGCATTACAATAATGTGAACTATCGTTCAACAATGTTGACAATAAACTGAGCTGTCACGATCACGATTTCGAACAAAAGTCGACTGATGCAGTTATTTTATATGCTAACTGAAATAGTTATTGGAAAATACCATTCTAATATCCGTTTATTATTAGAAACCTCTAAATCTTGTCAGAAAATTCTGTTATAGACGTTTTATGGCGGTGATCATTTTCAATTTCTTTAAACAAATTTTTAACTCTCGATGTCTTATTTATCTACTAGTCTATTAAATTTTATGCGTCTTACGTTTCAGGCACGAAACCACTGGAATCGCCGCAGACGCCGCTGGTGGTGTCGGAGACCGTGACGCAGCCGCGGCCGCCGTCATCACTGCGCCTCGACTACCGTGCCGCGCCGGGTGAGCGAGCGTGACCACTCACCACTCCACCAAATACACTGCAGGTTCCACTACACTACAAACGACACATTCCCGTCTAAGCAGCATTTGACATGCTAGCATCGAAACTATTCGACACGACGAACGCAACGCGTGGTTTTCACATACCATTGGGTCAAACCAACCCAATGTTTTTGAACTTCCAAGTTCTTTCAATACAGAATTTGATAGTTGCGAAAAATCATGAAATTTGCATTTATGTTTTAAGAAATCGAACCTGCAGTGTTAACACTTTGTTAATTTTTATGTTACGTTAATACTCTGTGCGTTTTTGTGCTGTTCTGTGTATTTAGTTATTTGTGAAATGAACTGGTTCAGTTCTAGAGAAGTGAACGAATTCATTTTGTGAAGACCTATGTGTAATAGAGCTTTATAGACTGTGTGTAAGACTCAGGACCATTATTATACCTATTATATTATTAATTATTATTTGTGTCAATTTATGCACTATTTTTGGACTCCCGTTATCAATTTATTGTTTAAAAGTGTTTATAATTTTTGCGTTGTAAAAGAGCACTCGCTTGTAGACGCTTACTTTTAATTTATGTGTTTGTCACATGCAGCTTTATATTTTATGTCAATATGGCGGTGAATTGACCGACGAGTTTAAAGCAATGTTGCAGCTTACCGATATTATTATGTATTTTATATGTCAGCCGCCTAGTTCATTATTATTATTATACCGTGAACATAAAAATTATGAAAGGTACATTATTATAATGCAATGTTTATTATTGATGCATTTCTTTTAGAAGATTTTCTTATTAATTTTATTATCATTGTTACGGAAATACAGTTTCCATTAATAAATTTTGGTACCTAAATGAAATATATGATTATAAATGAAATAGTCATAGTTAAGATTTTATTTTTGTTTTAGATATTGCCATAATTATAATTTCCATAGTAATCTGACACGAACCAGTAATATCTATTAGTAATAGTTTCGTCCGATGTACAGATTAAATTATTTTTGTTTGTGTGTTTATTTTAATGCAAATCTCTAGTAATTAGTTTAATGGCTAGTTAATATAAATAGTTTTGTAAATAAAATATTATGTTGCTATGTTTTATTTTAGGTGCTAAAACAATTTTATCTGCTTCCAAATCTATATTTCAGTTCTAAATTCGTAAATACAGGCTTTAATAAATGTCACAAAATATTTGAATAACGTAAAAATATATGTTGTTCACATAATATTTTATAAATATATTTTTAAATATGACCAACAGTTATCAGAACCATAATGTGATGTGGTGGTGAGAAGTGACGGTATAAGTCTGAAATCTAGTAAATTTCATGTTCCTTCTACTTAAATCACCTCGTAATTTATGTTGGGGCGAAGCTCCTAAGTAAATTATACAGGTTCTGATTAGGTTAGAAAATACAAAATAAATTTTGCGTTCAAAATTCGCACCGCCGAACTACGAAAGCGTCACGAACTATAGACGACATTAAGGATGTTATAAAATAAAAAAATAAAATGTCTATGACTATTTTATAATGGCCGCCTAGATTTTGTAACATTAAAATGGCGGCAAATGTCACTATACTAGCTTTTACTGCAGCTCTCTACAATTCATTAAATTCCAAATATAAAAGTACCTAAAAGAAAATGTAATATCAGTACGTAGTTATAGGGTATATATATTTGTATGTTAGAATCTCGGTACCTTGTTCATGTTAATGACGGAGACACGATGTTGTCTTCATTATCATTTCAATATTGTACTTTTAGTTACGTTTTAATCATAATGATTATTGAATATATTCATTTTTATTTTATGTGTTTTGTTTTATTTTTATTTCTGTGTACGTGACTTTAATTTATGTTATCATTTATTATTGCTTTATGAGAAAGTCAAGCAACATTATTGGCATTATTCACAGCTTTCGTAATTAACTGGTACAGCACAATTATCCTATCGTTTATTTAAATACGTTTTGAACAAAATGAAAGGGATTATCTCGAATCAGGCTACAAAAACCTCAAAACTCAGTCCGCTTGATTCTCCAGGTATTCCTTAATCAAAATAAAGTTATAGTAATCATAGTTCAAGGTAAGTTCAACGCTTCAACCCTACCACATTAATGGGTAAATGTTGCAAAAGCAATCAATGTGCAAAATTGTCTTCACGAAATAGGCACTTGTCCTTCGTCCATTCTAATAAATCATTGATACCGACTTCCAGACTGGCAAGATTCCCAACGTTCCCTGAACTTAGGTATCACACGACCGTCTCCTGGCTCCACTACTCTTGAAGACGTGTTGGATTCACTCTTGGGGTTGCCGTCACAGCCAGCGAGGATACCAACGCCTCAACCCAGCCCTAGGAAGGCTTCAAGTCCCTATTATTTGATGGGTGGCAAGGTATATTTTATACACTTTTATACTGATTACTAATAAATCAGGACTAATTCAAAGATAAATACAATTTACTGATAGATGCAATGCTATCTATATTGATGCCGTATAACCAAACAAATAAAACGCGATATTCAAATTCCTTTAAAAAAAATTACACTGGTAGAATACCCGAAATAGTCCTACCAGTCCTAAATAACCGTCCTCAGAGTCCTCGGTACGAACAACTGGCCAGTAGCGGGCATAGCAGCGCCTCCCCCGCTTCGCGGTTCCTGGGCACACCCAGCGAAGGGCACAGCTCTATCACGGACAGCCCCGAACACGACCGACCAGGTAGGAACGATATGTAAGTCTGAGCCGTTCCAATTTTTCTATTACATTATCACTCCTTCACTAAATACTAGGTCCAAATATAGTTTCACACTAAGCACAAGTAATCAGGTGTTTATGCTCATAATTATAAATATCTATCTGTTACGCTATCTGACGGATTTACCAGGTATCCTGTCTAGTGTCTAGGCGTATTGTGTAAATGGTTATTTTTCCATCTCACCTTGTTGTTTAATGACTAGGCAGCATGATATGTCCTCCGCGGCATGGTTGTTATTTTGATTTTCCGGTGTTATTTTCAACGTTGGTTCTGAGTCTTACTAGATTTCTCGATGTTAAACCACTAGCGTAAGGAAAGTGTCTTCAAATTGAACAGAAATAAAATTGATATGTTTTATAATTTCAGGCAAGGATACAGTTGATAATCTTGGCGCCATGCAAGAAACGAGACGGCCGCGTTCGGTGCAAGGTGAGCACTCTCGACGGAGAAGTGAGCCCTTTGCCCAAACAAGTGTGTCTCTCGACCGGCGTACCAGCCTCGATTCCGCAGCCTTACGAACTACCGATGCTCACTTAACTCACCATGATTCCAGAGCTTCCCTGGTTTCTTTGCAGACTGAAAATAGTACAGACGAAGCCTTCGTCAAATGTAAATATCCAAAATGTCCTTCTCGAGCCCCATACCCCGACGCCAAACGACATTACAAGACTTGTCATAATTGCACTACGATGTATTGCTCAAAGGAATGCCGCAGGGCACATTGGGAAAAACATAGAAAAGTTTGTTTACACACTCGTGCAAGTACTCTATGCAGACAAATTATATCAGCGGCCAAGGAAGATGCCGACGCTTTGCATCAAATTAGCACCATAGCTCACAAAGGCTATCTAGCCCTAGGAAGAGGTGTTGTTAAAGTATTCTTTACAAGTCCAGAAGCAGCGGAAAAGTTCACCACGCACGGATTCCAGTATTTAAGTGAACCGGAATTTATGAAGTGGACGTCTCTTCAGCCGAATGAAATGGGTGTAGAATTGTACACTGAAGTAGTCAAACTTTGTAAAGCTTACAATCCTGAGACGAGAGTAATTTTATATGTGGCTGTGTGTATTATCAGTGAAGTGCCGACAAAAGGTGCCGTCAAATGGGAAAGGCAGATGGTGTCGAGATGTGCCAAACTACGTCTCAGTAAATCGGTTACCGCCGCTATACAAGAACAAAATAGAAGGCGACATAGAAGAGACAGTAAGTCCACGCCAGAAGACAGAGAAACCCTAATACTGACTTCTAAATTAAGTAACGCGGGTGAGAAAAACGCAGCAACAGCGCACAAGTTTAGACAAATATGTTTCCAAAACATATCGAAAGAGCTCGAAAGTAGAGGAGTGAATTTGAAAAAGCATTTTCCCGAAGTCTACTCAAGATTAGGAGCGTATGTGGACGGTACGAGTGATAGATTTATACCGATGACCATTTACCCGAAAGATGTGACAAGTGGGAAGTCATTCATGTGTGTGATCATGCCGGATAGTGAAGTAGAGAGCGTAACACCTGTAGATGGTAAAGTAACAACAGTAGACGTAGGTGTAGACCGGTCACGACACCAGCTGTCTACTCCCATGTGAGAGTGTTGTATAAAACGTAGGTCGTTACAGTATGCCGCTATGAAAGGCAGGTAACCTAATATCTACCGATAATGGTAGCAATGAAAAAGACATTATGGTTATTGGTGATGATGTATTCCCCAGTACCAGTTCTTCTTAAATATTATTTAAATTTTAATCTCCGAATATGAATCTCGTGTGTGAAATGAAAGTAATGTTAATGTGCCCTTAAAATTGTATTATGATTATGATTTTAGATAAATATATGATGCTACATGCTAATTATAAATAACGCGTTTTAAAACTGCGCATGGTTTTTTCAATAAGTATAAATGAATATCTAATTAACTGTGGCGAGATGTTTAAATACAAGTCAAAAGAAAATGTAAAGCTATTTAAGACGCGTGTAAACAAAAGAAAGTTTTCTAACTTTGTACAAAAGGTTAAGAATTAAATGAGTATGTAGGTATTTGCTGGCTTTTAAAAATGATATCGGAAAATTTTGTAGGAGTAACGACAAACTTTTTGAACAAAGTTAGTTAAAACTATATCCCCAAATATATTTATATGGCATGTCCCGAGCAGTGCTTATTCATTATACATACTACATATTATATTATTCCATATTTACCTCTTGTTACTTTCCCGTTACTAAATGTGCACTTATGTTAGATAAATATTTAATTTAAGAAAAATATAAGACGTTGTGACGTGTGTTATAAAAGTACATTTTTATTCTAAGGATTTAGAGATTGTTTCTACAATTTTGACAATAGTTTAAAGTATAAAATTATATTTATTGCAAAAGCCTTTATTGGCACAGAGGGGTGTATTTAAGATTTTTTTAAAAGAGATGGAGTATGCTTTTTATTATTCAGAAAAAGTGATTTTTATACAAAACGTAAGCTTATAATGCATGCGAGCGACTAGTGAGAATTAATACAAATAAAACAATTCTAGTGTTTTGTCTTTAGATAGATGATTCAATAAAGATTTTTTTAATGGAAAATTTACAAGTTTAGGTATTTTTAGCAAAATATTTTTGTTGTGTACGAGTCTGATTGTTTTAAATAACAAAATGGCTCTCACTTGTAAAGTGATGTGGCGTATTGGAAGAGATTATTGCAGATAACCCAAAAAATATTTAAAAACGTTTATTCATTAATCTCTACAATAATATCTTCTATAGAACAGAAGTATCAAAGTAAGTACCTATTGTAATTTGTACGTCACATCACAATTTAAAGTTTTAGGTACTCATCGGCTGGAGCGAGAGCGGGCAGTAAGGATATGCAAGTGTCAAATATTGCTAACCTTTTACATTCCATTAAACCATTTAAAAAGGCACAAACATATAAATAATAACGTAATTTAAAAACAAATATGGTGCCAATATAAAACAAAAAATCATTCTTGAACAGTAAAAATATAACTTTTAAGTGTTACCTTTCAATATTCTTCCAAAAATACGATATGAAACTGAAAGAAGTGAGTTTTTCTGACAAAGTATGTAGGACCTGAGAGAAATTCAGTTTATTTTGATAAAGGAAAATACACCTAATCACATAACGCAATACGTATCTATATTGCAAAAAGAAATATAATATGAATCGTATATTTACATAAAGCCATGAATAAATAAAAATGTATCTAACTTGTAATGAAAAAAGGCTGAATTTCCCTCAGATGCGGCGCTGGTAACAAATAAACTTCCAAAACGGGCATTCTCTGTGGTGACTAAGCTGTAATAATGTGTAATTATTTAATATTGTTGTTATGTGATAAAAAAAAGACAAGATGTGTTTAATGTTTATCGATTCTGTCCCATTCTGCGATCAAATAGAATTTTGGATAAAACAACGCAAGTTTTAAAATATACCTGAAAAAAACCTTTTCATAATTGGGTGGCTGCAAAATTCTCATGTTTGTCAGCTGTATTGAATACAATACAATACTATTTTACCCTGTAATCGATCTCAATAAAAATCGAGATTCTGTTTAATCGCAAAACGAGGCAAACCTTAGTAATAAAAACCTATAAATGTTGTGTTATCTGCATCTAAACCCAAACTGTCGATATATAAATGCCTCATCCATCATCCTTTTATATTTAAGTAGTTCTTGTACGCATTTCTCGCAGTTGATGAAAATCAATAGGTATATCAACCTATCCAATATTAATCAACATTTAGGTACCTTTCCGTGGTTCCTTCAAAATTTGGGCAACATAAATATGTATTTTTTATAATATCATGAATACCTAAGACTACTTATGTGTTGAAAAAAACATATTTTATTACTATACTTAATCTAAAAGGCCCACGATGATGCGATTAAAAAAATAATGTCTTGACCTACCTATGTATGTAAACTAACGCTCATTAACGTTTTTCTATAATTCTATATTAAAATTATAATTTAGACAATTTTAAAACTTATCTACTATATTATCTTCTTGTAAACGCCTATAAAGATTTTCATACATTATTATATTCATAATGTTGCCATATCAATTGTTTTTCATAGTCTGGAATCCAGATGTTTTATCTAGTTGTCCCTTATGTATTTCAAATAAACGGCCCAGCTATTAAAATTTGTTTTATTTCAATTAATATCATGTAGTTTCTCTCCCGTCTTCCTAAAACAAACAGTATTGAAAATTTGTAATGTCATCGCAATTTGTAGAACTAATGACATTCAATTACCCAAGTAGGTAACCGATACTAAATTTTGTGGATGTTTCGTATCACAACTATTATCAAGTTATAACAGACTTGCATTGTTTCCATAGTTCCCATCATCCTTCTGGGTCCCATAAATTGAGAAATGATTTCCTAAGGTTAGTTCCAAGTTTATAACAGTTCAGTTAGGTACTTACCAATTAAGTACTTACTTAAAATTCAAGTGGAAAGCCACTTGAATTTTAAGCATAAAATTCCTTTTTCATTTCAACATAACATAACATCACGCCCATTATCCCCGAAGGGGTAGGCAGACGTGCACATTACGGCATTTAATGCCACTGTACCATGCACAAGGTACCATGTAACACCCAATTTTCACTATTTTATGTTATGAGTCCCATGTAATAGGTGGTGCAGCCTATTGTCATATACAAGGCACAATTTTAGAGTCCGTGCTACCACTGAGATTTTTTTAAAACCCTTTAATACTTTGCCCAACCCAGGAATCGAACCCAAGACTTCTTGCCCGGCAGTCGCACTTGCGACCACTCGGCCAACGAGGCAGTCATTTTAATTTCAAGTAATAAATAAATGATTAAAAGCATATACCATCAAAGTTTAACGATACGTTTTCAAGAATAGTACTCACTTATTTGTAAGAAAGTTTTTTCAATATTTCATTTCATAACTTTTACATTTATTCACTTTCAAATCAATTTGATCAATTCAATGATATAATAAAATTATAATTTTAGATTGATTTAAATTTGGCGCGCTCGAATTGGCGCCATTTTAATAGATAATTTATGTCGCTTGATATTCTCGACATTCCCACTAAGTCATGTAAAAAATGTAAATGCAGGTTATCCCCTTTATTATTCAATTTATTTGTTTTAAATCATGTTTTTATTCAATACTCCACCTTCTATAAGTTTAAATTACTTCGTAGTTCTTTTAATATGCAATTAAATTGAATTTCTGTATTTTATTCCTCAGCAATATCACCGAGAATAACATTATGTACTTGGTAATATTTCTGAACGAATAAAGTTTTTGACCTTTGACCGAGTGACATTATTATGACATTAACTGACATTTGAATTCGTGCAAAATACGGATACGGACGGCTGAAAAGTTGTGCTGTAATTTTATAACGCTTTCAAGTGAATTATCGGGAATTAATTGTGTTTTTCTGTAGTTAATTATTCGTAAGCATGGTGCCGTCAACTGTGGTTTACGTTGCGGCGGTGCCAATCTCAGTTATTGTTGCGCTGGGTTTGCTTCGCAAGTGGAGGTCCAGGAAATGGGCTACCTGTGTGAGCAATACATGTTTGAGAGGGAAAACCTTCCTTATAACGGGAGCCAACAGTGGCATAGGGTATGAAACTGCCAAGGCCTTGGTTAGGAGGAAGGGCAGAGTGATATTCGCGTGCAGGGACATAGCTAAAGCCAAGGAGGCCATCGCTCTTATCCGCAAAGAACAACCACTTGGCGGGGAAATGGTGAGTGAAAAAATGAGCATTATTTAAATTTCAATTCTTTTTTTCTTTTTATTCAAATTGAATTCGTATTCTATTTTTATTAGCTGACATCATTTTAAAATAGTGCTGCGAAAAGTTCCGCGATTTGTGGTCTAAATTCATGAATGTGTATTTTATTGCTATGCAATAATTTTGTCAGCCGCTAGTAATGATAATCTCTTGAGATTAGATGATCAAGTGTTCAGATGAAATGTTTGTTGATAACTTGTTGCATCATACAAAATGATAAGATTTCAATGAACATGTTGTTAGCGGAAAAGTTGCTATTCAATACAATAGCAATTTTGTGTATAGATTTATATGAAGTCCATATAGATAATATGGTGCATATTATATTTTATCTTATGGGGGTAGACAGAAACTAGGGCACCTCATTATTAATTTAATTACTAGGCATACTTCTCATTTCATACAAATTCATGCAGCCACTTAAGCTAGATGCGCTAAATAACTAAATTAAATCTACCATACTAAAAAACTAAATTTAAACTGTCGAACACCAAGCGGTCACCGGTGACCGCAACCTATTGTTCTTTAATTGTGTCTATAAATACGGTACTCGACGAGTTAATAGTCCAAAAATCAATTAGGTATTTGATCTTATTGATTCTTGCAATTTATTAATGAAAAAAAAATAATTTCATCATCACTAATAAATGTGATAAGAAAAAGTAAGAGCCACAATGACAATAACAAAAAAAAAAAATAGCACCTAATCACAATGATTAGGTGGAATTGGAAATGAAACAAATTATCAATCACACAATAATTGACTAAAAACGAGTTTTAACTTTTGAAACTATATACATATAATTATTTATTATAGTAGGTAAAATGTACAGAGGAAATGTATTTAATTGTTAGCATTTCAACAGGTTATCAGCTTGTTATATAAACAATATAAATAGATATACCATCTTTGTACAATTAACCCCTGGTATGGCCGGAACGTAGATATACATGAGACACAATGTGTTTTCTATTCTGTCGTATATGTCTGTATATGCCGGCAGATAAGAGGTTAATGTATGTTGTGGGCGTAATATTCACACGATATATGTTTTATTAGGAGTTTTTTCCAAAGGATAACATTGAGACCGTATTACTAAAAACCAAAATTAATAACCAGTCTCCATGCAAAATCTTTAGATCAAAATCAACATTTAATACTTTGGTATATCGTACCGAAAATTTGTTCATACGCTGCGCTCGACAACTAAAATCGTTGACGTTGGCCATAAAGCCACAGGCTTAAAGTGGAACTGGACTGTCATGTCTGCCGCATGCCAGACGAGCAGTGGGCAAAGCTTACTACTGAGTGGAGCCCACTTAACGTCAGTAGACGTCACAGTAGGCCTAAAAGGAGATGGCAGGACGAATTAGACATCTATGACAAGGATTGGCCGTAAAAAGCTTTACATAGAGAGGAGTGGAAGGAGGGTAGGGAGGCCTTTGCCATGCAGTGGGACGATCATGGCCGAAAATAAAATAAAAATATATTAATATACCTAGCTAGGCATTGTATTACCTATATTACACCAAACAACAGATATTTGTTTTATGAATGTCCCACCTAAAAGGATGATGTAATATTATTAAACATTAGTTTTTGATAGAAAAAGTTTTCGTTCTTTGTCTAACGACTCTATTGTTAGTTAATCTTGTCAATTGTTACGTACCTATTTTTTTTTCAGATCCCCATGCAACTAGATCTATCATCATTTGAGTCTATAGAGAACTTTGTAGAAGTTGTAAAGGCAGGGTTCCACAAGATTGATGTACTTATCAACAATGCTGGCGTTGTGGTACCATTGAACCAGGACCTTAAAACTAAGGAAGGTTTTGAAATCCACTTCGGCGTGAATCATTTGGGCCATTTCTATCTTACGAACTTACTAATGGATCTTCTAAAGAGGGCTACACCAAGCAGGTATGTTGCAACCTCATTATTATAAATTACGTACTTTCTTAGCACCTTTTTCTTCTCTATTTGTTGAAATAATTTACGTTATTGGTCTACGTGCTCCATCGTAGACCGCATCATCGCTTACAACCAGGCGAGATAGAGAACAAACGTCGGCCCATCAAATAAAAAAACAACGTTTTTAAGTAGGGCACTTGTAGTTTTAATATTGTATAATCTGTTCATGTGTTAGCAATAATTTAAAATAATTTAATAGATTAAATAAAGAGAAACTATTTGGAATTAAAACATAATCACCTAATTAGCTCCCTAATCTATGAATTCCTATACAATAGTTTTATTAGATAAAAAATCTGTTTACTACATAGCTTAACACATAATTATTGTAATAATAATCAGTGAAATATAAATGTTAACACACTTTACAATTACTGTCTCTTTTAAAACAGACAGTAATTGGGATGATGACAGGATATGAAAATTAATAATCTAATTAGTCCGTAAGTTAGGTAATGAAAAAAATATTAGACACGTTTGTTTTTATTTCGTCGTATAATAAAACAATACATAAATAAAACGAATCGAAGTTTGGGAGTGGGGGCTAAAACGTAATTTCTACGAATAAAATGTACGTAGAAGTGACGTCACGCGACATTTCAAATCAATATATCGTCGAAAGTATTCGTTTCTGTAAAAATAAAAATCTGTAATAATCTACCAGACGGACATAAAAATCAGGCATCTACCCTATTGCGTATAGTACACACACAAAATAAGATTATTTTTAGACACTACTTACCATGGAAGAAACCGTCTGTATTAAATCGAAAACCAGGTGAAAATAGACTTTGACAGTGTTTAAATTAATAAGTATATTTTGCTACTATGTTTGCGCTACTATATCTCCTGCGTATTTGGCTGTTCTCCTTGGATTTAGCTGCCATAATCGTAATTAGGTCAGGGATAGTTATGAAACGCACGTGTAACGTGTAGATGTTGTATTAACTCGTTTACATTCGGATGCGTAACCCTAATAGACTGATAGTAGATAGTTAGGTAACATTTATAATATGAGCTAGCTTTACGCTTTGTCTAATGCAAAATTGAATTGAATTGTTTTTATTTAAACTTTGAAAACTTTCGTGGGACAATTAATTGTTATGTTTTCGGCTCGAGGAAGGAACTCGACTAGTTTCAAGCCATACTAGAGGCTCATATTCATTAGCAGCATTCCGCAACCCGCGACGCGGCGACTGTCGCGCTGCTACTGCTACGGAATGCCTTAATTATAAGTTTAAATCCGATTCTTACCTGCCTCAAATAGTTATAAGCTATTTCATATTTTTGTTGTTTATTGTCTATCCGTATCCGTATTGTTCTATAATGCATCTATAATAATTACAATGAATTAATTAATTATACTTAATTATTATATTTAATTAATTAATTATGACTGCCTCGTTGGCCGAGTGGTTGCAAATGCGACTGCCGGTCAAGGGGTCTCGGGTTCGATTCCCGGGTCGGGCGAAATACTACTGGGTTTTTATAAATTCTCAGTAGTAGCACGGAGTCTGGAATTGTGCCCGGTATATGGCAATAGGCTCACCCCCTGTTACATGGGACTCATAACATAAATAGTGAAAAGTGGGTGTTACATTGTACAGTGGCATAATGTACACCTCTGCCTACCCCTTCGGGGATAAAAGGCGTGATGTTATGTAATTAATTATATTGATTACGAGTTACGCATGCATTTCATTTGTATTCACTAGTCATGATGTTTAATTTAAATGTATTTATTGCACTGTCGTTATATAGACAATTGAAATAATGCTTATATGCAATAATAGACAAGAATATTGCAAAAAAAAACTTAATAACACATAAAATCACGCATTTTATCCCCGAAGGGGTAGGCACAGATGCACATCACATTGCGGCATTTAATGCCCCACTACAATGTAACACCCACTTTTCACCATTTATGTTATGAGTTCCGTGTAATAAGGGGTGAGCCTATTGCCATATACCCGTCACAATTCCAGACACCGAGCTACTACTGAGAAATTAAAAAAAACAGTAATACTTTGCCCTACCCGGGAATCGAATCCGAGACGCTTTGCCCGGCAATCGCACTCGCGACCACTCGGCCAACGAGGCAGTTAATAACACATATTTTGCAAAATGACCTAATGACTAGAAATAATTAGCTTTGCGAATGTGAATCGACCCGGAAACTTAACGCCTTGTTGTTTTTCTTATAAATAAATAATTCTATTTGAAACATTATATTATACCTACGCCTCTTGTATGTTATCAATCATCGTGTAACGAACAGAGGCAACAGAAACTCATTAGATAGCCCACAATACTCGTTGCTTGATAATAAATAAACAAACACGTTCTCTCGTCTCAGTGGTTCGCTGAGGGAACGAGATCGCGCTAGACGACTTGTATAGCTCTGTTTCTTTCCCTCAATTGAACCATTCTGACTAGAACGTCATAATAACCCCGCAGGGTCGTAATAAAAATATATTATTCAGTAGTCCAACTTGATCCCTTGATCCCATAAGGCACTTGATACCATGTATTTGATGTACTCAAGACTTAAAAATCATCCACTGCTGTAAAAAAACAAGTCGACCTTTTAAGGGCCTTGTCGTCGTACTAATCCTTTGTTTGTGTGACATAGTATCCCTATCCTGTAATTAAAAATGCAAGTATTAATAAGAATCAATATCATTATCAACAACATATAAGTGGTCACTGCTAAACCAAAGGCCTCTTCTTGCAAGGAGAAGGTTTGAACATTTAATCACCACGCTTGCTCAATGCAGGCTGGCGATTTCAAACTTATAATTATAAATTATAAGCCCAGGTTTCCTCACAATGTTTTCCTTCACCAATTGACATTGGTGTCTAAATAATCTTAGAAAGTACATACATATACATAACTCGGAAACGTCACATTGGTAAGTACTTGCCGTCGTCGGTAGGTTTTAAACATGCGCCCTCTTATACTTCCACCACGACATTAAGGGCCTGTTTAACAATATCTGGATAGCCGTTATCTTCAAGATAAAATTGAATTAAGAACGTAATTTGTATGAACTATCTGTTACATAAGTTTATCAGGTACTTATATGGAGGTAGTGAAACCGGCGCAAGTCTACTGTAGTCTTTTTATTAATACTTGCATTTTATGGTAACATAATTGCTTACACCCAAACAAAAGAGAGTAGAGGTCAAAATGTCATTACTTCATTACACATTCTTGATAAGTAAATATAAAATCAGAACAACACTGAATAGATTATCTTATCATCATCACCGCTACTAGTATTCCTACATTAGGTAACATGATAAAAAATTCGTACGTAATTGCAATTAATTAAAATTAAATAGGTAAACAACAAAATTGGAAAACAAAGAAATAATTGTACAGTTTTCAGATCCGAATTACAAATTATCCGGATAAGTAAGTAGGAAGTAAAATAGTCTTAATCAACGAGCATGCTAGAAAAGATTGATGACTGTTGATGAAGCGAAAGAGGTATTGGCGTCCCACAACCTCTGCCTACCCCCATGGCAGACAGGCGTGAAGTTATGTTATCTTACAACATTATTATACGTAGTTGTCCTTCTGGTTCGACTAATACAGTGGCCAGGTGGCCCCCAGTATATAAACAACTCCCAACAGATGCGCATGAGTTTAATATCTCTAATACTTTCATAGTAGCTGCTCGGGAATACATAAATAATATAAATAACTGTAACTGAAGTCAATGAACTTCTACGTCAGTAACAAACTGGAAATTGCGGAGGTTTTCTTTACGTAAATTGTACTAACATAGATACAACTAATAGGAGGACTTTAATAAGTATTTGTAATGAAACAATTAGATTTTTTGTTAACAATCACATGATTAGTATTCAAGTTTCTAATTATGTCTAACTTCTATTTTAGTTATCTGTATTTGCCTAACCGTTACATGTAAATTCGTTGTTTAAGTCGTAATTAAAGAATAATCTTATTTAATATTGATAATTTGAATATTCATTTACAATACTTACCTACATAGCAGAGTATTTAACGGCTGAATACTGAATTCTGAATTACTAAACTACTTTTTTTCTTTTTTTTTTTGACGATCTGAAAGTTTATTTTTATTATATACAGTCAACTAAATTACTCAATTTTAAGTTGTACTTGAAAATCGTGCCTTCTCTGTCGTTTTAAAAGAAATTCAAGTGACAGAAACAGTATACTTAAGCGCGACTTAAAATTGAGTAGCATTTGAAAAGAGTATTTAAGCGTAAATTGTGTAACACAAAAAAGTTAAACATATTATTCTATTCAGCCCCGTTCTGTCTGTGTTTCTGTGTCTGTCACTTTATCTATGCCCCACTAAAACTAAATCATGTTAGTCTACTAAACAAGGTCACGTAAAAGTAAATCGTGTTTGACTAAATGAATACATTGCATTAGTTATAATTTATTTCCTGTCAATTATAATGAAAGAAAAACATACACAAATTGTAGTTTTGAAAAAATCTTCAAGGATGTAACTCCGCTATCGATTCTAATACAGAATCAATAAAAAATTGTAGGTAATTATTTTTCATTTTTATGTAAATTGCGGAAATCCGTAAGTGCGAACTACGCCGTATTGCACGTCGCCATCTTGTAGCTAGCTTTGTAACACGGCTTAACACACACAAACTTAAACACGTAATTAATATTATTCCTAATACCCTAAAATTCCAATAAGAAACGCGAACGCTCCACCAGCTCCATCCCTAGCACTGTCACCCGCGCCGTGTCACTGAACTATGATAATAATTAGTGATACAAAGTCCATAATATTGCAAACGACTACCCCCGGCAGCACAAACTGCATGCGTGTGCGTGCAACTGCACACGCATGTTCAGTTTTTATGTGATAATGATAACATTATAATAAATCTGTAGAGAGGTCAATTCTGTACATAAAATATATTTAAAAAATAACTATCAAGGGGTGGTTAGGGATCACTACTGATGCCAAAAATGCAATCAGTAAAATTTTTGTCTGTCTGTCTGTCTGTATGTTCGTTATGGAAACAAAAACTACTCGACAGATTTTAACGAAATTTGGCACAATTATTCTTCATACTCTTGGGCAGGTTATAGTATACTTTTCATTACGCTACGATCAATAGGACCAGAGCAGTAAAGGGAAATATTGGGAAAACGGGAGAAGTTATTCCATTTTTTAAAGCTTCTGTCGCGTGTGCAGGCATAGGTTAAAGCTACATAGAAATCATGTAGGACGGAAATATTCTCCTTAAAATTATATAAAAAATATTCCTCGACAGCATATGTCTATCTTTTATGGTTGACTCACAATAACACGTGAATCTCCCGATAACTTAGCAATTCGGTGATTTCTGATTGTATTTGTCTACTCTAACGTTCACAATACTCATTCATAGACTTTACGCTGTAACTGAAAGGCAAATGGTTGAAATTAGCTTGACTCGATATTATAAATTAAAATATGTGAGTTTATGTGTATGTTTGTTACTCAGTCATATTAAAACGACTGAAGGGACCGGAATGAAATTCGGAACAGAGGTAGATTATGGTCTGAAGTGATACATAGGCATACCCCTGGGATCGCGGGCGAAGCCGCTGGCAGAAGCTAGTGATAACATAAAATTTGTCGGTATAGTTCACCTTTATGCCACCAGTTGCAGTGAATAAGGAAACCGAACGAATACATAATATCTTATACAAATATTTTAATTACCTATGTCACTATGCCATCAAATCGAAAATTAATATTGATAATGTTTCTGCTAACTAATTATGATCTTGACCTTCTGAGTTTAATCTTATCAATGCCGCGTCCACCTTGCGTACTTTATGTTTATAAACCGTTTAGCACAACGACAGAATAACAAATATACGATTATATTCTCATTACAGAATAGTAGTCGTGTCTTCAACGCTGCATGAACGTGGAAATATCAACTTTGACGACCTCAACATAAGGAAGGAAGTTGAACTGGCTAAGAAAACTGGAGGCGGTTCTCGTCACAATCCTGGTTACAGCAACTCGAAGCTGATGAATGCTTACTTCGCGAGGGCGCTGGCGTGCAACTTGAGGAACACTGGCATTGATGTCAACCTGGTCTGCCCTGGATTCTGTGCTACCAATCTGTTTAGGTAAGCTTTGAAATGGTTTACAAAGTCCTTTGAATTTGAAAATAGCACCTAAACTTGATCAATATTTCATTAATGCTTACATCTATATTTCAGGCATTCAATAAAATGGTACCACTACATATTTATGGCGCCTATATTGATTGCTTTTATGAAGACTGCTAAACAAGTAAGTATTATTCAAGAAAACTTATTAATACGTTGACCCAAAATTTGTTCATACAAAAGTAGTCTTTAAACATCGGTAATAAGGTCTATAATGAAGTTAGTGGAGAACGATCACTGGAGATCGCTTGGGGATTGAACAGTTAATAACCGTAATAATAACATAATTTCGTATATCCCATAAGCTAGATGGCATCAGATCCTCTGTAGAAAAGGGAGCTACCATTTCGTACAAAAATTACTGTTCAGCATGACTTACGTTTTGTGTATATCTGATCAATTCTATTTATTTTTCCAGGGTTCAGAAACAGTAGTCTTCTGCGCCACAGACCACAGCATCGAAGGTAAAACGGGTAAGTTCTACCGCGACTGTGCTATTTACAACTCTAAATACAACTTCGATAAGGACGTGGAGACCAAGTTGTGGAATGTCAGCGAAGAGCTGGTGAAGGCTAGGAAACCTCTATGAACGTAATCCGAGGAGGACATAGTTGTTTAGTTGTCTATACTCCGTTCAAAATAATATTACACATGAGAAAAATGTTTTTTACTGTCAATTCAGCCGATTTTGACTTTTATTTCGTTGGTAGAATGACGAATGGCGACTGCAGTAAATAGATTGTTTTGTAACGACTTGTTTTACTTTAATGCCAACTTTATGCCTACAGAATACAAGTTGAAATCGCTTGAAGAGACAGAAAAAGGTTTCTTTACATGTCTAATCTTAATGTGAATAGAGTATAGTTTAGTAATGTGAAATGTGCAGTTACACGATGCGTGATTATGTGATAGTAGCACGCCACGCTCTCTTCGTAACGAAGTAATTTCATTTTGTCTTTGCTCAATGTCAGATTACCGTGTACCTAATAGTTTTGACTCCTTTTCCTACCTGAGATTATTGTTTTAGAAGTATGCATACATACATGTACTAGAAGAAAAATATGCATACAAAATGTGTCTAAATTCTATCTCAGTAAGCAAATCTACAGATAGATAGGTTACAGAAAATGGCCGTAAGAAGATAGACAAAATTTACATGAGCCGCTTATATTTATTACCGACTTCAAAAAATGAGGTTCTTAGTTCGACTTGTATGTATGTATGTATGTATAATGTTTGTGCGCGATTATCTCGCGATTAGCTGAACCGATTTTGATGCGGTTTTCAGAAAAGTGTTTGTCACACTTAGGCCGGAAAACTGAAACGTTACTCAATTTTAAGTCGTGCTCAAATATCGTGCCATCTCTGTCATTTTACAAAGAATTTGTGGAGATAGAACTATACTTAAGCACGACTTAAAATTGAGTAGCGTTTCAGTATTCCGACATTAGAAGGTTTTAGTATATTAATTAAACGACTCTAAAAGAGTGGAATTGAAGTCGGGTACTTAAACGTCGTTTGTAAAAGAATTATGTAGATGTAGTAATATTCAAATTACAATGACAATAGTCTTACAGGAGATTACCACAATGATTATTTTACCTTGTACAAAACTGTCTTTTACGTACACGCCATTGTAAATTGAGCCTTACGTCACAGAGCGTGGATGCCAAATAGAAGGGACTGCCTAGTCGCAACGATCTGAGCAAAAAACGCTATTACACGTCGTGTACCCGCACCTTAATATTTAATGCAAATCATCGTTTTGTTCATGTTCCATAAAAAATCGAATAATTGTTGTCTTATTGAATTAAACGTTATAATAAGTCAATACCTTTCCTAATTTGTATACTGCGATGACTTTGAACGAACGTCTGCTCACAAACTCGATTATTTTGAACACCAAAATTATAATATAAATGCAGTAAAATTAACATACAATCGCGTATAAACTTATTATATCGTTCATTTTAAGAACAAGAACGAAACGTTGGATTTCGTTTTGCCAAATTATTATATGTTGTTATCATAATAATATCATAATAAATTAAACTTACGTACACCTACTTCCATTAATATGGTTTTATGAGTTACTTAAATATTTTTTAGATATATAGTCTGCCATATATATAGGCGTAGCAAAATCATCCTAAGGAATAATTTTCCAAATCAATTATTATCAAATTTCAATTATAAAATAGTTCATAATAGTGAGTACATAGAACTGAAGTTTCTGGACTTAATACAAGACAAAGTAATATATTCTTTGGAGCAAAACAACGGAGCCAATAGTGTTTTTTTTTTCGTTTTATCTAGCCCTTTATAACTAAGATTGTTCCTTTTATAACTAAGATTGTTCCTTTTATAACTAAGATTGTTCCTTTTATAACTAAGATTGTTCCTTTTATAACAAAATGCTCTCATTTTAAATGTAACTAAATTGCCTTTTGCATGCCATATGTTACCAATTAATAAAATACTTGTATCAGAAAATATTTATCAAGAAATGAAAAAGAAAAACTGCCTCGTTGGCCGAATGGTCGGGTCGGGCAAAGTACTAGTGGGATTTATAAAAAATTCTCAGTAGTAGCTCGGATTCTGGAATTGTGCCCGGTATATGGCAATAGGCTCATCCCCTTTTACATGGGACTCATAACATAAATAGTGAAAAGTGGGTGTTACATTGTATAGTGGCAATAAGTGGTGTAATGTTAGAAATAAAAAACGATAGTAGCTCCGTTTCTTTGCTCCCAAGTTAAATATCTTATAGATATGATCTATCTCTATCTAGGTCTATCCTAAAACACTAATGTCCATGCGACATTAGTGTTTTAGGATAGACCAGTGTATCTTGATCCCTGTTACGCCTATGTTACGTTGGAAATGGCAGCGGTTGTTATATAGGTTGTTGGTACTGTAAAGCATAATATCTAGTTTTATATAATCTCAGTTAGTTGGATATTGTCGTTGTTTTAACTATATTATAGATATATTTCTTCCGTAGGTTAGAATTTTCTAGAAAATGTGGATAGATTGTAAAATATTTATTATACTATTTTAAAATGGGATTTTGTTGTTTTATTCATTTTGTGTTACCTATACTAAATTATTTATTACATTTTTTTTATGGCATAAGCCGGTAAACGAGCAGACGAGTCACCTGATGGTAAGCAATCGGCGTCGCCCATGGAACACCAGAGGCGTTAGAAGTGAGTTACCGGCCTTTTGGGATTAGAAGTTTGAGGATGGTTGGGGATTCAGGAATTGGGACGACTTTTTTATTAAAAAAAACGTTGCCCCACACTAGGATTTTCTCCTGTATCGTGGGTGGGTTTACAAACATACAAGTTCACATACACATGACACCTAGACCCGGAACAACAATCTGTGGATCACACAAAGAGTTGTTCCGTGCGGGAATCGAACCCGCGACACGTTGCACGGCAGCCAGTTGCCCAGATACCGCCCAACCGTGCAGATTGGGGAAGGGGAGGGTAATTTGGCCTCATGCGTGTTTTATTTGTATGATTGAGATATCGGTGATTTCATAAAGGCAACTCGCCCCGGGTCAAGGTCATAGGCAGTGGAGGAATATGGTGGTTTTAGCCGATAAGAGTCCGGCACGCCCCTCCGTCGTTCCCAAGATGTGGGAGTCCGTTACCAAACCATATCATTATTTCTATCGTCTATCCAAGACGATAGAAATAAAGAAATTCCTGTTTTGCATTTTTTTTTATTTTGTCGTATAAAAATACAATACTTAGATAAAACGTTAAGTTAAGTTAGGGAGTGGGAGATTGTTAGGTACGTCACGCTACCCTATAAAATGTAGTACATCGTGACGTCACACGATGTTTCAAATCAATATATCGTCGAAAGTATTTGGTTAGTTTTGTAAGAAAATAACAAATAAGTGTCTAATGTTTTAAAATAATCTACCAGATGGGCATTACAATAACATTTGGGTTCTACCCTACTATTTTGTCGCGGAGAACCTAACGGGTTACCTGGGCTCCGGCTCGACGTGCAGGAGAAGGAACGGGGTGGTTTTTAGTCAGTAAGAGTCTGACACTCCCTCCCGCCTCACCCAGGCGGGAGCAGTCATACGATGATTTTCCCCCTTAAAAAAACCCCTAATATTTTATTTTTATTGGACAAGGAAGCAAAATAAAACATTTACATGTTTTCAAACCATATATTTAATAGGTACCATGACAGTAAAATATCAAGCTTTCAATCAACATTTACATTTTGTGAACAAATCTCAATGGTTAGGTACACATCACCCAATTCTATGTGCATTAAAATATTTAAATAAAGCTCCCTTTAATAGTCTACCTTATAATTTAAATTTCATTTAACAATTCAAACAAGCAAAAATCACACATGTAAATAACTAATTTAGAAGTTCAGCATGTTCTTAAACCCTATCAATTTTACAAAGTCCAAGAAAATAGAAAATAATAAATATGGAATGGTATAATTAAAAAAAAACGGTACTTACTATGCTTTCTAGGCTAATATGTTAGCAGCAAACTAAGCTACGTCCAATTAAAAAACTATTTTCTTCTCCATAAAAATTCTACTATGTACAGTGGGCGGCAGAGCAACTTACTCTACTCTGTCCAATTTCTTTATTAGATTATCAACGTTTTCTTTATGTTTAGATATGAAGTCGATAATCCAATTGGCACATTGGAGTAGGCTGATGTGCTGGCCACTATGCCATAACGCCAGGATTGTAATAATAAACTGAACGGGAGCCATTAAAAAAGTATGGACTTAGCTATACACAAATATCACTTGAACAACACTCATTGAGGTAGACACTCGAGACGGCAAAATATCAACCAGTTTACTTATACGCCAATAAATCTACCAAGTACATAAAAATATATTATAATAACTATCTATCAATACAAAACGTGCAACGATATTAAATATATATTCTAGCTTCTATTACAGTAGGTATTTATCTTTTAAATTATGTAATATGTATTGTAGTAGCAAATGTAAGCACCCTTACAAACTGACAATATGGTCTAAGTATACCAGTAGTCCTTTACATTAATAACGATAATTTAGTTTTTAAATCGTGATGTTTTCAACCTTTTCCATGAATTTTTTGACTTAATGACAAAACTCTGTCGTTAACATTGTCGAGACTTCTAAACCAGAAAGCATGAGTGTTACATTCTTGAATAAAACCCATTAATTTATTTATTCAGAAAGGTGTCACATACGTATGTAAACAAAGTTTAAATTGCACTGTATTTTAATCTATACAAATGTAAAACTCATGCCTAAGGCTACTTAATATACCTTACATACAGATATTCATCGGACCAAGACAATAATATTAACACAATTTCTTTAATTTACGGCTTAATAATATGGTAACCAGGAAGCCAGGCACTTAGTGAGAATCAGCATTACATCTACGTTATAATGTAATACGTTATAATATAAGATAATTATTTCTAATATAAATAGTTAAATACAATTCATACTAGAACTGAAACTATACAATTTTATATTTGATACTTTTTGTGTGATACATAAATTTTTATTCCTTTTCAAATATTCGACTGTTTATTTGCGTGAATCTCTAAAATTACTACATTAATTTTAATGCAAGGACCTCTTTAGATCCATGCAAATACGAACGTTAATTTCAGGATATTAGGACTACTTTTTATACTTACAAAGAGTATCAAACATGCATTGCAGGGTTACACCTTGGTCAACAATATCTTTAGCTACAATATCTAAGTAATATCAACAGATGAGTGGAAATTCACGCAATATTACAACCATTAAAACTGTCACAAAAATATAAAAACGTATTTCTATGATAAAACCGCTCAACGGCCATGGAATCAGGCATAGAGGATTATCCTCTCGCGTGTTTCTCGTACACACGGGTGTACGAGAGAGTTGAGTGCCCACCGCGCAATTGTACACACGGGTGTACGAGAAACGCGCACCGATTGGATATTTTTTCTGTGACGTATATTTTCAAGTTTGCAACCCGTTCTTTAATTGATTGAACAGAATAGTAAATTCGCTTTTCTATTAGAATATTTACCCGTGTGTACGAGAAGCGCGCGAGAGGTTATAATAAAAACGTCGCAAAAATTACTTGCTTTTTATGAGTGCGATATGTATTTAGTTATCAATACTAATTTATTATTTTATAACTTTCGTAAGACATTCTAAATTAATTATTATGTGTTCGGCTAACTCACGTAACTGTTTCACGAGGAACTCGACTAGTGTTAAGCCATGTCGCGCGACAGTCGCCGCGTCGCGGGTCGCGGATTGCTGCTCATGAATATGAGCCTCTAGTACAGCTTGAAACTAGTCGAGTTTCTCGTTAAACAATTACACGAGTAAGTCAAAAACATAATTACTAATTTATTGTTTAAAACTTTCATTCAATAAGCGAATTTTTAACTCGGGTAATGAGTGCAGTCTACTTATTTTTTATGTATAAGTAACGTAGTGCATGTTCATCTATTTACAAGAATTACTATAGAATGTTTTAAAGTCTAGTTTAAACAGCAATATCATTTAATTTACATTAGCAGTCAATAATCTTAAGAACTGTTAAGTTTTTAAGTTAATATTTCACATAAATAATATGACTGAATGACTTCATAGTAGATTCAATTCAATCGAAGAACTTTAAAGAAATTGATCGAAAAACAGCATAGTTTATATAAAAATAAACATTATATATACATAGGTATATCACACAACACTAAAAGGGACGGCAACTATTTGGATTTTTAACGCAAAGGTAGGCAAATATTTCATTTGTTAACCCTACAAGTGTCTAATGCACGGCATATCAGTGCCTTTAGCCAAACGCCACTTTAGCGCTTGTCTACAGAGAGAGTAGAAAACTAATTGTATGGGGATGACACTGACAAGTGTCAAAATTTACGTCAATTCTTACTAATATTATAAACCAGAAAGTGAATTTGCTTGTTTGTTTGTTTGTTCCGCTTTCACGCCATAACTATTAAACCGATTGCTTTGAAATTTTGCAGACGTAAAGTTAGAAGTCCGGATTAAATAATAGGGTACTTTTTATCCCGGAAAAATTTGATATTCCCGAGGGAAAACAAAAGAATTGGTATAGATGGCGCTGTGTGTATTGGTATATGTCACATAGGCTACTTTTTATCCTTTTGTGACGCGAGCGAAGCTGCGGGTAAAAGCTATAATAATACATATCTGTTTTCTATTCTACACGTAGACAAGCGCTAAATGACATTTGGCTACAGTTGCTGCTTAGTTAGCGTAAAATTTGCCTTCAACACTAATCTACCAAAGTCAAAGACTTAATTCAATCAGAATAAAGTTGATTTTAAACTACACCAATGTTACTTAATGGCGTAACTTAAAAAATGTTTCAAATATCTACATTAGGTACTTTATAAAGTTCCTATAACCAGCTGATCGCAGGGTCAACGGCCGCGTGAACTTTGACTACAATTTTGTAGGTTTATTTCATGTAAAGTCATTACCAACAACTATAACAATTAAGTTGGGAGCTGCCTCTATAATATGGTCATTATAGTCACGAACAAAAAGTTTTATACAAATAAATATTGTTTTAATATCTAGCACTAGGCTAAAAGTGAAAACAATTGCTTGGAAGGATGGATAAGTGATAAAATATCGATAAACTATGTGGGTGACCCTATAGATATTTGATGTTCGATTATAGGCTTTAAAGTAATTTTAAAACGTGCTGTATTTTAGCATCAGTATCAGAAATATCATTAGGTATATAACACTATGTACAAAAGTTTAGGCCGAGTTTTATTATATCTAATACACCAAACTACAAAATATATTTAAAGTACTGCAAAATCAAATTTAACTCATGTTTAACATCTTTGGTCATTTTAAAATCTTTTTTTATAAAGAACGAATTTATGGTTAGCAAAAAAAAAATAATATAGAAGAAAAACGTAAAATTCAATTAAATAATGTATAGAGTATAAAAATCTTGTTTAGCTTTGACTAAGCCGTATGTCTATCTCTGTTACGCAATAATTTTCACCATAAATTAGAAAGAGACAAAATGCTAGCCAGAGCTTCTACTGAGAATATATTACGGACCTAGTATCTCACAGCGTCTGTTAGCCATATAAGTAAATATATTGTAACTTAATAATATTGGAATGTGTAACCAATATTAGTAATTTCTGTGATGTTTGATTCCTTCAAAAATCCCCACAACCAAATTACAAATAGGTACTTACTACGTTTTTACGTATACTGATCTTTTATAGTATATTTAATTTGAAAGACGCATCTAATTATGTTATTACAGCTACATTATTCGTAATTAAAAAATTTTAAGTGAAATTGTCTCGCAAATCCAGACTTAGATAGCATACAGATGTCCCTAAAGTTTAGCGTCACACTTTTTAAGTATTTTAACATGTGCCTAAAATTAACTTCTGTGCAAACTATACTACGATTAAACATTGGTGCGATTGTTTCAATCATTTTTCTTTTAAGACCCCACAATAACGTTCATGAAATTCATTCGATTTAAAAATTTTATCACATCACTATGACAGAGTAAAAATTACGTAGAATAGTACCGTAGTTATTTTAAAAACTGATGTATGTTAATAATGGACTAGACAATGCATTAAGTCAGTTGAGATTCTATTTTTCAAGCCGATATAAAAAACAATAAAACAATCTATGAACTACACATATCTTTATCTGTGGTTTGACATAAACGTACAATGACAGATGTCAAAACTGCCATAGATTAAAAATCACAAATTAAGACTGAATAAAAAATTAAATGCATAACAAAAACTATATAAAATAGGTAATAAAAAGTACTTTAAGTCAATAAATATCTACAGATGTCCATTTTCAACATACCTCAGTGACATGTAATGTTATTGAACCTGTGTGTAGCACCAATAGCTCATGCCTCACTAAAGCGGGAGCAGCAGGTGGCTCTTATGTTTGACGCTGTACTGGAGCCGTGGAGGGTAACCGTGTCAGGGTGATGAAGCATGCCCAACTCTTTTTCTGCTCTTTGCTCTAGGTCTACCCATCTGAAAGTGGTATTGTATTGGTTGGTATATCTGATTAGAGTGAGAATTGAAAATTAACTGCTTTGTTGATGGGAAAATCATAAATCTAAGAGATCGATAGCCATCTTCAGGAAGTCAAGACTCAGATTTAATTCTAAGGTCAAAAAGTTTCTTATATTAGGCATTCATCCGCACACCACTTACATTTGCTTCTCCTTTCAAGTGTGGGAGAGCCAGGCTTCGGCACGAACGGGCCGGTTCGACTGGAGCGATACCACGGCCTCACAGATAACTGACGTGAAACAACCGCTTTGTGTTTCGTCGTGTGAGTGAGGTTACCAGAGGCCCAATGACCCTCCCCCCCCCCCCCCAGTATCCCCAATCCCCGACTCCCCCCAATCCTCAAATTCCCAATTCCCATAAGGCCGGTAAAGCACTTGTAACGCCTCTGGTATTCCAGGTGTCCATGGGCGGCGCCGATTGCTTACAATCAGGTGATCCATCGGCTCATTTACTGGCTTATCCCATAAAAATAAGTTATTAGTCATTACGACTCATGGAGCTGACGCCTTTTAGTTCTGAGGTGACCGAAGCCTGGGTTTGGGTCCATTTTCAGTTCGTAAAGTTTCTAATATACACTATTTAAACATGATAAACATTTGACCTACCTTTGTACAGCCATGGAAAACGCTTCAACCACGTTATTATCATTCTTCGCAGACGTTTCAATGTAAGTTGCAATCTTGTTCTCCTCACACCACTGCTTCAGCTGGTCGTATGTCACCTCTCTATCTTTTGAGGATACGTCTGACTGTAAATTGATGAACAAAATCATATTAATCATGTCAGGTAAGGCGTCGAAGATGAAGAGTGGTTTATTAGATAAAATATGCCGTGTATTCATATGCCGGCTTTTCATAAAAATCTAATTTCAAGAGAGCAATTGCGGATATTCTCGACACACTGCCCTTTTCCAGTACCTAATAATATCTATTATTTGGGTAAAACCATAAAGTAAAGAATATAAATATAACCGCACGATTTTTATTGCTTCTATTATTTTGCTATTACTCAGAACTGTCTCTGTTACGACGAAAAGCAGATATGGTTATGGTTTGTTAACACCCATTTTGCATTAATCTTGGCCTAGGTATAGCCTATTCTATAGAATAGACTACTTATAGGCTTCGCTACAAAGCTGTAACTTGGTTACTTCTTTTGTTACTAACTAAAAACTCAATGTAAAAGTGTTTGGGATTTCTAAACCACTCTTCCGAGCGGGTAGTGACAGATGTCTTATACTCCGTTCTTATCACGCGGTAGGGATTTAGAACACAGAGTAAAGTTTCCGAAGATCGAAAATGGAGCATCCTGCCACCGAGCGAGGTGATCAAGCCTAGTAGGTAAATTTCTATCCATGTTTATTCACGTGTAAACTTGTGGATTTGTGGATCATTAGATTTCATTGACAACTCTTCAATGTGCGTCGCCACAAGTACCTACAAAAGGATTGGTATACAGAAACATATCTACGCTACTATTATACTTAGGTACTACTGCTATAGTGCAAGCAAAATCCGTACACCAGTAGACCAATGACTCACAATCACAATGACCACTTAAATTACAACGTACCAAATGATTTACTACAACGTGCCAGTGATTAGCTTAATATCCCTTAATTAGTTTACGTTACGTAATCTGTATTTAACTAATGACTTCACCTAATCTACTAACACCTATCGCGGCTTTATAGGTACTTCTTACTTGCGTAACATAGTCGCAGTCGAATATCTTGTATTGATTCAATAAATGAATAACGTAACAAGTTAATCTAGTCTGAACTTTGAACAGAGAGTCGAATAAAATGGCATCACCCAAGTCCCTAGCAGCTAGTAGTGGATTGTGGCATGATGGTAAACCATGTAAAATACGGACATTGACTCAAATCTAGACAGTACCAATCTTCTAGGAATAATTAGGTAGTTTCCAGGGTATCAAAATTAAAAATCTAATTAGTCCGTCAGTTAGATAATGAAAAAATATTAAACAAGTATTTTATCTAAGTGTTGCAACATAATACGATATGTTGCAACACTTAGATAAAATGGCGCTAAGTTTAGGAGTGGGAGGTCGTTACGTCAAAACGTGCTACAAAATGTGACACGCTGTGACGTCACACGATATTTCAAATTAATATATCGTCGAAAGTAGGTATTTAATTTTGTGAGAAAAGAAAAAATACGGACATTAAAATAAAATTTAGGAAACTACCCTATTCCACAAGAAAGGAGAACACGCTAGTCTATCTAGTAAATTAATATTACAATATGAATATACATATTATAATTTTCGTGAGACATACTAAATTTATTATTATGTTTTGCCGTTATGTCCCGGGTCGCGGAATGCTGCAAATGAATATGAGCCTCTAGCATGGCTTGAAACTAGTCAAGTTCCTCGTCAAACATGAGTAAGCCGAAAAACAAAAATGTGATGATCAACCCTTTAGAGAACAAAGAGTATAATTTCCTAGGATCGGAAAAGGAGCATCCTCCGACCGGGCGAGGTGATCGTGCCTGGCTGGCTTTCTGCCCAATAGTTCGCATTTGCAATGTAGGATTTTGTGACGTCATCCGTTGATTTGTGACATGTGTCGTCACAACCCAATAGGAAAGAATGGAGGAGAAGTAGGAGAACAGTCCATTTTGCGGGCATGAAAACTCTTGACTAGGGAGTTAAATTCAACTGAAAAGTCATTTTTCAGTAATTCAGTCTGATATCGGTCGTGATAGCCCCTACCGACGCACCCAAAATGCACCTATCTTTCCGACATGGTCGAAACAAACTTCACATTCAAATTCGCAGCATAAAACTGACGAGCGCCATTAGGCAACGAAGTCACGTCATAATGATAATCGACCAGTCAACATTATTTCGTAACTCGTTGCATGGTTATAGTACTTAAAGTTACGTTGTGGTTTCTCATATCGACCGTCTTTGAGAGTTCCCTCGGTCGATTGAACGAAAAAATTGCGTGTAAAAAATAGAAAGTAGGTATCTACTTGCAAATGTTCAATAAAATGGTCATTGTTATAGTTAGAAGGTATATTTCTAGACTAGTCTAGAGTTCGCTTTTTTAAGCGAGAAAGCTAGTTCTCGCTTAAAAAAGCGAACTCTACTCTTATCAATAAATATTTCAGGGTACAAAACTGTCTACACTTTCCTCATTTTATTATAATAACTAGCGTTTACCCGCCGCTACGCTCGCGTCACAAAAGGATAAAAAGTAGCCTATGTGACATACACCAATACATACAGCGCCATCTATACCAATACTTTTGTTTTCCCTCGGGAATATCAAATTTTTCCGGGATAAAAAGTACCCTATTATTTATTCCAGACTACTAACTTTACGTCTGCAAAAATTCAATGCAATCGGTTTAGTAGTTACGGCGTGAAGTCGGAACAAACAAACAAACAAACAAATAAATTCACTTTCCGATTTATAATATTAGTAAGGAAGTAAGGATAAGGATTATATCTATCTACCTAGTCATATTTTTTATTGCCTCGACTCCATTTGAACAGAGTAAAATGTAAATAGAATAACAACCGTGCAACGCATGTATTTGTGTGATAAAATAAAAATAATGCAGTGTGTTATCGCATTTGCATGACGATTTAATCTAAAGAAGTTAAAGACTAAGTAACATTGTACATGATACATGTAAAAGAACTATAATTACTATGACGATGCACAATCTTTTGTTGACAATACCCAAGTCTTAGAAAATGTTTTTATTGAACAAAATCCCCGTCACCACGTCATTCGTATCAAAAACCGCACTGAGCTCGATATTTTGTGAATCAACATTAACCAACTTTGTTTGAAAACAATTATTTATTTCAGACTCGACTCCGTAGAATTAATTAATGCGGTTTCCCCGGGTATACCTATTAAATTACAATTAATTAAAATTGATATAATTTGGTTTTGTAATAAATACATAATAATTATACTTATATTTAAAGGAAAACAGAGGCAGGCGATGTGATGTGGATTTTAATCCAATTAGAAAGATCCTTACTAATATTATAAATCGGAAAGTAAGTTTGTTTGTCTGTTCCGCTTTCACGCCGTATCTACTTTACCGATTGCTTTGAATTTTTGCAGAAGTAAAGTTGGAAGTACGGATTAAATAATAGGGTACTTTTTATCCCGGAAAAATTGATATTCCAGAGGGAAAACAAAAGTATTAGTATAGATGGCACTGTGTGTATTAGTATATGTCACATAGGCCACTTCTTATCTTTTTGTGACGCGAGCGAAGCCGCGGGTAAAAGCTAGTACCTAATAAATAGCAATGCGATTATCCAATTTCACCAATCCTTTTGACTAAACCCAATCATAATTTTCTCCCATAAATCCATCCAATTCCAGGGAAATTTTGTTATAACGTTTTAAATAAACTTTTGGGAGTTTCATATCGTGTATGACCCTCGGTTTGGAGGGGTTCTTTGATGTCCAGTCGCACGCACGAAATCACCGTAAATCACGCAACTAACTTACTGTTTTAATGAACTCTTAAATTGACCTATTTAAATTATATTTATTAGGTACCGTATGTATTATAGCCTATATGAATACAGTGTACATGACTGCAAAGGTTCATCGTGTATCAGATTTGCGCCCGTGACACTTCGATCACTGTGCAAACCACAATAATTGGCATTTGGGGCCATTGTCGACCTGACTGATTTATTGGCGCTTGAAATGTACCATTTTACCTTACTGTGTGGTTGCTTGCACGATGTTTAACATTTAGTAAAACTACTCAGTCTCAGTCGGTCTAATTACTACTTACTTAATTCAATTTTCAATCACTGAAGCCCCAGTTATGTCTATTCAATTTACTTTCTCTGAGCAATCTTAAACGGCCAATATGTTCATTACAAATATCACTTTTTGGTTTCAATGCAGAAATGGAATTTACGACAAGGCAAAGTAGCGATGTCTACTACGCAGCTCAACCTACACGATGTCACGTACGCTAGCTAATATATTTTTTGTTTATCATTACTATGTACATACCTTATTGCCGACAACCATAAATGGGTATCTATCAATGCCGTTCTTCACTCCAGCGTAATGTAGAAACTCATTCAACCACATCTTGATATTATTGAAGGAGCTGCGATCGTCTATGGCGTATGCTAAGATGCATATATCGGAGCCTCTGTAGAAAGGCGTCCTCAGAGACTTGAAGCGTTCCTGCCCTGCTGTGTCCCATACCTGGAAGAGTAATTGTATTGAAATATGACTTTATCAAACAGGAAGACATCATCATCAGCATATGCCTGTGATAATGTACTGCTGGACAATGTCTCTCCTCTGAATGCTCTAACTTTTTTTATAGAATAGGAGGCAAACGAGTAGACGGATCAGCTGATGGTGAGTGATCAGCGCCGCCCATGGACACCCGTAACACCAGAGGAGTCAGTCACTTTTAAAATGGAATACGCTCTTTTCTTGAACGTTTGAAGGTCGTATCGGTTCGGAAATACCGCCAAAACTATAAGGCTTGCCATTGTCTCCAACTTGATTGGAGTTGAGTTTTGGAGATCAATAAGGATAAATCCTAGAATTTCCAAGTAAATTTGGAAACTAGTATTCCTACAGCCTCAAATCTATCCTAAAGCCTATGGAGGTGAATATTTACATTCAGAACAAATTCGTTATTGCGTTAACTCAGTGTTGTTACGAGGTAACTCTTTATCGCGTTTTTCCAGTTAGGAAGTACTTCTTAATCTTACGAGGAGATTATGGCTAAAACTAAATAAAGTTCTTGTTAAACATGTTAGCATCCGAGTGTTTTGTACCATAGATAATAAATCAAGAGCCTTATTTATATTTGCCTTATGTTGTCCATTTTCAAGGTAACCATTATGACTTAGACAAAAAACGCCATGGTTACTCAATGGCACCTGTGTATGAATAAATTGTAGTGTTCTTGCTATAAAAAATGTGACATATAACCCATTTAAGTTTTTTACCAAAGTGTAGTACAGTAAAATAATTCTGCTGTGCTTACAACAGTTTGAGTCATAATTACGATAGACTTAGGATGTTCGCAATTACTCATGCTGTAATGGCCACACATATGGTGTTTTGCAAAGGGATCATTATGTTTATTATTGAGTAACTACTATACTCTATTTGCTTAACGGAAACTTCGTATCTTAAACTACGAATGTTTTGTTTATAAATTCAGAATTGATGCATAGGGACTACAAAGACAACAATGTACTTAATTTATTCTAATTAGGTAAACATTTTTTATTCAGACTGCCTCATTGGCCGAGTGGTCGCAAGTGCAACTGTCGGGCAATGGGTCTCGGGTTCGTTTCCCGGGTCGGACAAAGTATTGGGTTTGTAAAAACCTCAGTAGTAGCACGGAGTCTGGAAATGTGACCGGTATAGGCTCACCTCCTATTACATGGGACTCATAACATAAATAGTGAAAAGTGGGTGTTACATTGTACAGTGGCATTAAGTGTCGTAGTGTGCACTTCTGCCTACCCCTTCGGGGATAAAAGGCGCGATGTTATGTTATGTTTTTTATTCAGAAGGAAAGCCTTTTTTGAGGGGGAAAATCATTCAATGACTTCTCCTCTCCCGTCTTGGGTTAGACGAGAGGGAGTGTCAGACTCTTACCGACTAAAACTACCCCGTTCCTACTCCTGCCCTTCGAGCCGAAGCCCCGGCAACCCGTTAGGCCTTCCGTAGCTCTGTATCAAGCATCAGCCCTACTGGGCCCCATCCGTGGTGGTCTGATGGCTAGCCTTGGTTTGTTTATAGTTCAGAGAGTGTTCAAAATGATTAGCAGCCACCCTTTTTAGGGAGTTAAATAGACTGTGAATTATACATAGGAGAATGTTTATGTAAGAATATGAACGTGAAATAGAGTAACTATCTACCTATCTAAAGTTTTGACAAAATATGTATATTTAAGAATCTAGTTAACTACTTATATATCTTTTAAAACTTTCGCAAGACATACTAATATTTCTTATGTTTTGTGCTTACTCACGTAACTATGTGTCTCAACTACCTAGTTTTAGATTTCTAGAACTAGATTAACTCGTCGAGTACCGGTTTTATAGACACAATTAAAGAACAATAGGTCGCGGTCACCGGTGACCACTTGGTGTTTGACAGTTTAATAATAATTAATGTTGTTATCTAATTTTCTATTTACCTAATTACGTTCTTTTACAAGGAAAATTTAAATTGACCTTTAAAAGATTGTTATCTGAATTAATTACTTTATTAGCAATTTACACTGCTTTCCGTTGTTCATTACACTGATTTATATTTAATTGTCACTTCCTACACTCTTTGATAATAAATTCTACCTTTCTAATGTGTTTGTTATCTAATAGACGAACAATAGATTGCTATAAATATTTTTTAGCATACAATAGTACCTATTTATTATTTTGGTCAAATCAAAAGTGTAGACAATGAAACAATTCTAGCCATCCAACTATTTTATAAAAAGTAATTAACTAGTGAGTCATCAATTTAACATTTTTGTCTATATTTTTTCAACAACAACATCAACAGCCTATAAGTGGCCACTGCTGACTCATTGCGCTTGCTCATTGCGGGTTGGCAATTTAAAACTTATGATTAGAAATTATAGGCTTAGATTTCGTCACGATGTTTTCCTTCACCGTTTATCAGGGATGTCTAAATAATCTTAGAAAATACATAATTATAATTGGGAAAAAGTCAGTAGGTATTGAAGCTGCACCCTCATGCATGAGAAGCTAAATAGCTATGCATTTTATTAATGACTTATTATGTTTAAACTAACTTCTAGCTATCGAAATGCAGGGATAAAATCAGTCTATACCACTCGCTAGCCTCCTAATTATTTTCAGACATTTAAGTCATGTTACAAAAATGATCACAATATCATCTACATATATTTCTATTAAATGCAGATATTTTGTCATGTCAGTGCATAAAAATATGTGCTCTGCTAAATAAGACAGCCTCACACAGTCACACTAACTTATTTACCTTGATGCAGATAATAAAAACCTTGAGTTTGAAGGTGCCACTTTTTGTAAATAAAGGAGAAGTTGAATAAACAATACAATATACAGAGTTTTTATTTGCTATTCTAGTATTCTTGCAGTTTATCTTGTCGTGAGAGATGTGTTTGCTCTAGTTTTAATTATTTAGTTATGGTAATTTCATATTATTAGAATATTATGTTTATTAATTATGTAATTATTTGTTGTGTATGTGTTGATTACATTTTTTGGTAAAGAAATAGATTGCCAATAGTTATTTTGAGTATTTTCTTATATTTTTGTAATTAGTTTTTAAGTTTTATAGTTTTAAATGTATGTATAATTATAAAGTGAATACAAATGTTTATTAAATGTTTATTACCTACTTATTCTTACAAATTATAATTATGACCAAATATCTATATAGATAGATTAACTCGTCGAGTACCATATTTATAGACACAATTAAAGAACAATAGGTTGCGGTCACCGGTGACCGCTTGGTGTTTGACAGTTTAAGGGTGAAACAGCGAGAATTTATATGAAATCTCTTTAAAAATTATTACTGCTGTATTTCTTATTGAAAGATGAATAAAATCATCACAGATAAATAAAATATTAAAATGAATAAATTAATGCAACTTTATGGAAATCCGCATTAATATTCATTTTGAAAAGAAACAATACAATTTGGTCACAATAAGATAATGTTTATGGTCAAATTGATTCAACAGTTATTCTATGTTTAAATCCGACCTCATTACACTATTGAGATCAACCCACACATGCAGATCTACATTTAGATTTTGATTTAGCAGTTTACGAACAATTTTTATTTAGGTAGAATGACCCATAAAGTCGTGGTGGCCCGGAGGTTTAAGACTCCCACTTCTCATGCATGAGGGTGCGGGTTCGAAACCTACCATCGGCAAGTACCAATGTGACTTTTTCCGAGTTATATGTACTTTCTAAGATTATTTAGACACCACTGACAAACGGTGAAGGAAAAACATCGTGAGGAAACCTGGACTTATAATTTCTAATTATACGTTTGAAATCGCCAACCCGCATTGCTCTAACCTTCTCCGTGTGAGAAGAGGCTTTGCTCAACAGTGGGCATTTATAGGCTGTTGATGATGATGATGACCCATAAAGTGAAAATGACTTTACCAAGGGACAAATCCTATTGGAAGCAATAGACATTGTTTGACAAAGGCTTTATACCAAGTGGTCTTGTATTCATAGCTGAAGATTTAGCTTAGAGATGAGCCATTGGAAAGGTATATGCCCAGTTGATGGAAATAAGTTAGTGATGATGATGATGCCACTAAGCTCGCAAGGTATGCCAAAAAAAAATCAATGTAAAAAGAAATACTTTAGCGATTTTGTATTTAAAAAACTGTTATTATTGAATGAATGAATGAATGTCCTTTATTTCTCAGTACATGGTGCACACAGATCTTAAACTGTCAAACACCAAGCGGTCACCAGTGACCGCAACCTATTGTTCTTTAATTTTGTCTATAAATACGGTACTCGACGAGTTAAAATTAACAGAGTTCTACCGTTACCGGTGTAGAAATATAAAATTGTATTAACAATATTAAAGTCAGAAAATAAATTAGAAATGTCATAAAATTAAGATGTCATTATGTTATGTTATCATTATTATCACTGTTAATGGCAATTTAGCGAACTCACTGTCAATTTTAAACACCTATTATATTTAATTTCTTAGAAGAATATTAGCAATAAAAATAGGTACAAAACACTTAATTAGATATTCTAGGCAGCATTTTTTATGATGCATTTAGTCAAGGTGAGCAAGTTAATGTCCAAGGAAAATTACAACTTATCAATAAAATCATACTGTTGATAATACTACAAACAAAGTTACGATTTTCAACCTTGAACAATGTCTTGAACGAATTTTCTTTAATGATTATTATCAAAATGAAATTAGTAAACAAAGTAAACCAATTTTTAATTATTGAAAGAAATTACCTGTAATGTATATGGTTTTCCATTGACTTCTATTGTTTTATTCATGAACTCGACTCCGATGGTGTGGAAGCTGTGGTCATCGAAGTGGTTCGATATAAACCTGCTCATCAAACATGACTTCCCCACTCCGCCTTCTCCGAGTATCACAATCTTCAGCAATGTGCTCTTGTTAGCGGTCCTTCCGTAACCGCGATCACTATCTTCCACCATTATGTCGAACAACACATTATATTCACTAAAACGTTTCTTTATTACCGCAGCCTTGAGTTAAATAAGAGCGCAAAACTACACTGTTTAATTAATGACTCATTCAAACTGATTTCCTATACCGTTACTAACAATATCACTAGCAATTAACTAACGACGTTAGTTAGGAATATAAAAACTAAGATAGATGTTTCCAGATTCGAGGAAATATTTTTATTTGTAAATATTCTCGCACGACGATGCTTCACAGCTGTTCCAACGAATTTATTTAGCAAATGTCAATCAAGTTGTCACTGAGGCTGTGAGGCACCAATCAGTGCTTCGTAAATAAAACTAAACAATTTTTAGTCGATTATCTTTGATTTCGTATTCAATTAATTTTGTAGTTGATGATGATTGCAACTGTATGAATTTCAAGCTAAAGAATAATTATAATTCAAACTTAGAATAATGATACACAAATTAAATGTAGAAAGCCCTTAGTCCCTCGCTGCACTGCAATCGACTAAAAATCTCGACTACTTTACTAAAAGTAATTTTAATTTATACTTTGTATAATAAAATTGAAATATTATTTTTTTAAATCTAAATAAATAAAAAGTAAATTATCTTGATTATTAAAAATACAATTTATTGTTAGTGCTGCCATCTCTTACTTATGGCTTTAAGCATATTCTTGAAGTAGTGCCATCTATTATTCTTTTTAATAACTAAGTAATTTGAAAGGTTCTAAATATCAAAACAAAATGTTTTAGAACAGCACATTTTATGTAGATACCCAATCGTATCAAAGTGACGAATAATTACAAAACCATAGAATACCGTTGTTGTAAAAGTTTAAGTTATATTACGATATATTTTGTAAAAATTATTAATTGGTACATTAACTTTATAGCGACATCTACAATAAATATTTATGAAATAAACGATTAAATAAAGTGAAACGACCATTGTGTTCAGTAACCGCCAGGTGTCGATAATATTTACCTTTTGTTTTGACGACCTCGACTCGCGAGTAGTCGCGAGATGTCACGCTCACTCGGCCGCGCGATACAACTTTATTCCGCTTTGTTTTGCGGAGGTGAGAGGACATGGCGTAGCTGTCGCTCGAATTTGTGCGTTGTGTTCAATGTTTTTCTTATTAAAAAGTATTTATTGAGTGAATAGACATAATAATTTTGTACGAAAAGTGTTTTTACATTCGAACGAAGACTGTGCATGTGTTCGAGTAGATGAAAGATCAGTACATTTGCGCAATAGTTGGTGAGACTTGATGTCAATAAACTTGTCGGTTGTATTTTATGGGAAAGGTGTGCCGCGTCGCGCTGGTACCTGTTCTCGGCGGGTGGGTGCTCGAGGCCGGGATAGTGACTACAAGTTAAATGCAGTTGGTTATTAAGAGCCATGGAGTCGTAGACAGGATCGAGGTGAGTAGTTACGTTTTGTGAATTTCGGTGGAGCAGCGGGCACGGGACGCGGGGCGTGCGACCGCGTGCATTCACCTCTGACCCGCGCGCGGGGCGAGCGCCGCTCAAGGTCGGTGCGCCGCCTGAAGGTCGCTCGTCACGTGACGCGAAGGGTGCTCACCCCCGCCCCTCGCGCCTGCCGCCCCTACCGTGTGTTTATGTTGATAGTCGCGTACACAAGTGTTACCTACCTCATTAAAATCTGGCCAGGCCAAGCTTAATTTTTAAGTTTTTGATAGTATACTGTACTTAAATAGTATTAGAAAACGTATTTTAACTTCATTGCACCTGTATTATCATACTTTGTAATACAAATTAGTGTACTTGTTACAAATTAGTTGTCTGACTTCCTATTAGATTCTAATCCAATAACAAAAAACCCGTAAGCCCATGTAACGGGCATGCTAACTAAATGACAAATAGGAAAGGTAGGCGCTTGCCTCTATTTTTAAATTCGCATTGTCTCATGCCTCGGTAACGCATGCATTCAACTAACGGGTTATAAAACGAAGCTTGGCATCTATTATTATGTGATGAACCTGCGATTCGGTGTGCCATAAATAATAGGTGTTTAATAATGGTGAAATATATCTGGCACTGGTTTTATAAACAAACTTTAACGTTGGACGCGTTTGCAGTTTCAGATTTCTGAATGTGCAGAAATAAACTTGCAATTGTAACAATTGTAACGCGATATTGATAAAGATAAGCAGGTATTTAGGTAGGTATGCTAGCGGACATTTTATCACAGATTTATCTGTGACGTTGTCTACCACTGCTGATGGATAATACGATTTCAATGTTCTAGCCAAGGTAGCAAATGCGATATTCGAGGAATTGTGTATATTGCGCTAAGTTGTTTATGTATTTTATACCTACTTTACTTTTCGGAGCTTATTATACAGATAATATAATAACAATATTGTCAAAAGGTTATAATAGTCGGGTTTATCAGACATAACAAATGCGATTAGTATTAGAATAACTGTTTACCCAAAAGAATCCATTTTTATTAACATTTAGACTTTAACGTTCAAAACTAATTTTCATTTCCCCAAAGCTCCCGAATTTCCTGAAACATTTATAAACGCAACACAAAAATTCTTTTCTGTCTGTATCACATAAAAAGTCTGAAATGACTAATTTTATGGCGCATTCCGAGTTTTAGAATGCATTTTTTTTTGTTTTAAAATGATTTTATCGTTGTTTCGTCTACCGGTGGAACTTATAAAGTTCAAAATGACCTTGACAAATGTATCTTCACACGCAAATATACAACTGCATCTTTTTATAAAGCACCCGTAATTCTGTAACAATCTGGCCTCGCGAATCGTGATCTACGAATGCCAGTAAAGTCAGGCTACACGAGTATACTGCAAGCACGACCTGACGACGCGAGTGCCCGACAAAAAGTTGCATATTAATGTAGCCATAGCTTTATTAGTAGGTACTTATTTATTATTAATTCGATGCCAGACCTTCGATTCTGACTCTACGATTATCATATTAGAATTTAGATTATAGAATTTCGTGAATCTCCCAGATCTCTATTAAAATAAAAAAAGCATTTACTAGAGCCGTTAGTATTTTACTATATTTAAGTAAATAACCTCAATTAAACCAAAGTGAATGCGTTAACATGCGTAAAACGAAAACCTTGATACATTATAATACAATTTATAAACAACGAAATTTATTCCGAAATGAAACCTACACCAATTATCATACTCAATTCAGTTTTGTCATATGAATTTGCATTACCTTGACGGAGTACAGGTACCTATTTCAGTCAGACACACCTTCGTTCACTATTCACTAATGATTTCGTCACAGACAGACTGTGGGTGGTAATTGTATTGGAGATCGGTATCGTATTAGGTAAATATTATATACTGTTAGATTTAAATTAATTAAAGCAGCGGTATTACGGTACACGGCCGAATGTTAAGCAACTGTCTGCATATAAATTAGTCATTACTTATTGGCATTGCATTCGCCAGAGTCGATTTTATTAATGAAAATTATAATTCTACGAAAACTGAGCTTTGGTAGCCATTAAATGGGCATTGCTAACTTGCTAGCCTCATTGGTCGAGTTGTCGCAACTGCGATTGCTGGGCAAGGGGTCTGGGGTTCGATTCCCGGGTCGGGCAAAGTATTACTGGCTTTTTTTAATTCTCAGTAGAAGCACGGAGTCTGGAAATGTGCCCCGTATATGGCAATAGGCTCACCCCCTATTACATGGGACTCGTAACATAAATAGTGAAAAGTGGGTGTTACATTGGGCAGTGGCATTAAGTGCTGTAATGTGCACCTCTGCCTACCCCTTCGGGGATAAAAGGCGTGATTTTATGTTATGTCTAACTTGCTTTTTGATTCGTACATTGTTCTGTGTTCTGTAGCTCATATACAGACATTGGACAATTTTAGTAGATACTAGATTGCTAATTTTAATTATGTATTAACGCAGTAATACGTATTACCAATTGGAAACTTCGCATAAATATTAATATTTATAAATACATACACCACAGACTATAGCCGAGTAATAGTTATGAATAATGTAAAACATTATAATTCATTACGGACGATGTTGTTATGTATTATGGTAATGTTCATAAATTGTGGTCCTGGCTGTTTGGCAACAGTTATTGTTATCGTCTCTGCATCTATCTACGGACCGTTTTGCTACAACACTGCCTGTTTAATTGCAAAATGAATGTTGAAATAGGATCTAAGCTGGCTCATTGTTTGCACTAAGCCGGATGGAATTGATTAATCGCTGAACTACTGCAGTAATAATTAACCATTAACTTTACAGTTAGTGGTCAGGCCGAGTTATTCCTAATGTTATTGACTTTTTACCGATCCACAGCTGTACCGACCAGACAAACAACTTTTAAATATAGAAAAATCAGCTCGGCGTGTTTAAAATACATTTGTAGTCCGGAAACTTTGTATTCGTGAATAGATTTACATAAATAAATAACTGCATATCACGGTATGAGATGCTGTAATACATGTAACTAGCTTTCTAACTTACGGACTGCGTAATTTGTGACTATTTCAGTTGCAATGTAGATCCAGTTAGACATATTCGATATACTGTTTTTTTTTAGCAAATATGTATAGACTTATCAATTTACAACTAAGTTATTAAACTGTCAAACACCAAGCGGTCACCGGTGACCGCGACCTATTGTTCTTTAATTGTGTCTATAAAACCGGTACTCGACGAGTTAATAACAAAGATGTAAATTGTCATTCATTAACGTAGGTAGGTACAACATAAAAAAGAGGATGTAAGTTCAAACTCACGGGGGTATCAGTATGATTGTTCCAATCATGAGTTTATCGCGAGCTCTGAGCAATAAAAATACCATGAATTTTATCTGGAATTCGTTGGTCGTAATAAGATGTGTGAGTGTGTGACGCATCTGATACTTTTATGATTTTTACAGAACGTGAATAAAATTCCGTTTAGTAGTAATAATATGAATTTAGTATCAATTCGTTCACTACCTTGTTATGATTTGTTATCGCTAGGGTCAAAGGTTGCAGGCGTCATTCATTAGGTAGGTATAGTGAACAAAAAAATTAAATAAAAGGCGTTTGGCAGCGAGTGTACTCTCACTACTTTCACGTGTCTCTGTGTGAGTGTCGTTGGTGGTGTGCGTCTCGGCCGGTGACCTTGCTATCAGGCGGAAGCGCGCGGCCGCGTGAGTCAGCGCGCGTCTGCCGAGGGAGCAGAGACCTTCGCGTAACGTCTATACTACCAACCTCCATTGAGTACCAAGCCGACCAGTTTTTTTTTCGGCCCCCTTTGCCTTTGTTCAAATTTCGAAGTTGGAAGCTATTATTCTTTGTGGAATCATCGAGGCCGAATTCGTATAGATTGTCCTTTTTATTTTTGCATGTTACAACACATCGTCATCAAACCGAATTAGATAGTAAGGTAGAAGTCAAAACAGGTTTTAACCCTTTGACAAAATGTTGTCAAGGTGAGAAGGTAATGCAGTGTTGCCACTTAATTTTTAAGTTATTGTAAATACGAGCTACGTACAAGCGCATGTTCCATTGTGTAGTGTGCTTAACCTACAAAAAGAGGCTCTCTTTGTTCGTATTTTTTTTCGGAGGGAATGCGTTGTTTTATCGGTCTGTTTCTCTTATGCCTGTTCTAATAAGACTGTGTTGAACTTATGTTTTGTCTGAACTTAATGAAGTAGGTACCTAATTCATTTCCTGACGCATTGTAATTCGCTGTTTCATCTTCGAACTTTTTAAATTCCACCATATTCTAACTAAGAACTATAAAATGCGTAAAACCGTTTTCAAATTGGACGTACAATTTCAGAAATTAACCTATTCTCAGAAAATTATTCCATATAACTAACATAATTACCTAAGGAAGGATAACTAAATAACTCTCAAAAGCTTAAAACTGGCCACAAAAGAAAAAAAAAGAATCCTGAGCTCCTAATTTAAATTTCCTTATTCCTTATTGGCAACCATTTTGTTTGATGACGTCATCCAGACAACCTGACCACAACAATGCTACATGAGCTAAATTCTTCCAGTGTTGTGTACACGCCAGTACTTAAAGCTACACCGAATTGTGAAAATACTTTCTTGAACATTCAACTTTATCGTAACAGACCAAGGTTGAAAATCGATTAAAGATATACCGTTTGGGGTAGCTCAATGTACTGGTGTCAGTACAATATTCCTATTGTACGTGCCTGTAGCCTTGATAAGTACCAACCATGACGTGTATATGGAAATTAAGTTATTTAAATAACCTCGCAACTTTATGTGCGTACAAAATTATGTCGGTACTGTGCATTGATCAGCGAATATGGCTCTTATGGGTACGAGATAAGGTTGTGTAGATTTGTGTTAAAAGCAAGGCTTTGTTATGGTAAATAGGTAGTAATTAATGGGATAGGTACCTATTGAATTTGAAATAAATCTCTATCTATAGTTTCGCGGAACTTCTCGGTTAGACATTATTTATTCGTAAGTTCGTAACTACATAGCTTTTACCCACGGCTTCGCTCGCGTCACAAAAGATAAAAAGTAGCCTATGTGACTATCCATCCCTTCAACTACCTTCAGTTAAAAAATCACGTTAATTAGTAACTTCGTTTTGCCGTTTAAGATAGGCAAACAAACAAATAGCTTTCCGATCTATAATATTAGTAAGGATAAGTCGTTTGACTCGTCTGCTCCTAGCGTTAGCCTAAGCTAACGCTAGGAGCAATTCAATCAATTTCAATAATAGAATTAGTAAGTATTTAGATACTTAGAATTAGTAAGTATCTAAATACTTACTAATTCTATTATTGAAATTGACTCGCTTTTTGTACTTAAAAAATAACAATAAAAACATCTTCCCAAACCCATCCACTCACTCGTATTACAAAAAAATAAATTCGCATGACACCAAAATAATCTTTCAAAAACATTATTATGCATCTCAGGTTTAATCCAGCCAATGATGAGTACCAAGTCAAGCGTAATGGACCACATCACTATGACCCTAGCGGTAGTGTTGTGACACAGTTCCCGTACACGACACGGCATAGATAATACATAGGTAGGCTAAGATCATACGATATTTCGCTTCCCTAACCGTTACGCGATATTCTTGATATCTTATCGATGTTTTGTTCTGTAGGTAGACTAAACACTTATAATTATTTTGCCAACTAATCATAATTATTGTATTATATGTTTACAGTAGGTAATCATTTTTTAATTATGATTAGTTTACTTATAAACTGTTGACGAAGACATTTAAAGAAAGAAAGAAAGATAAACCTCATCGTCATCGACAACAGCCCGTGATTATGGACCTAATAGATCTACTAAAGAGTTTTCCATCAACCACCCTTTGCAGCAGGCAGGTTGGACTTTTTTTTAAGGGGGAAAATCATCGAATGACTGCTCCCGCCTGGGTGAGGCGGGAAGGAGTGTCAGTCTCTTACTGACTAAAAACCACCCCGTTCCTTCTCCTGGACGTCGAGCCGGAGCCTCGGTTACCCGTTAGGTTCTCCGCGACAGGCAGGTTGGACTTGGAGATCGCAAGAGGTTCATGTTTATCACAGTGTACTGTCGCCTGGAAACTGTCAAATGTAGACCTAGGTAGTCCTCATAGTCTAGAAGTATGGAGCGCTATACTTAAAGTACTACATCACTCCCTCTGAGACATGTCAAACATGATAAAGTTTAAGTTCTTTTAGTTTAAGATCCTTTTCACACTTTGACGATAAGATGAATCTTGGACTCTTGTCGCTAAACAGATCATTCCCACGGTTAACTCACAATTTTGCAACATTGGCCAAGTTTGTCGAATATGACAACGAGTCTAAGAATGTCGTGGTCACCGAGATTCTTGGTATAATCTATACTTAATAGTCTTAATACTTGCCGCGCTAATGAAGATGAACATTCTGTTTAAACGCGGTATTCTGTGGTGTAGCAGTTGTATATTATTATTTTTAGAAATATGAAATTATTACCTATTGTAATAGGGTAAGTAGTTGCCTTAATTTTATTTTAATGTCCGTCTGGTAGATTAATTTAAAACATTAGACACGTATTTTTTCTTTTCTCACAAAATTAAATACTTTCGACGATATATAATCTGAAATATCGTGTGACGTCACAATGCGCTACATTTTGTAGTACTTTGTGACGTAACGACCTCCCACTCCTAAACTTAACTCCATTTTATCTAAGTATTGCAACATTATACGAGAAAATAAAAAATAAGTATCTAATATTTTTCATTATCTAACTGACGGACTAATTAGATTTTTAATTTTCATTCCCTGGCAACTACCCTATTGACCCTTATTTATTAAGTCAGCAAAAGAATCAAGATTGATAACAGAGAAAGTAGAAACTGATACAGAAAATCGTATATGTTTAACGACAGCCAAATCGTTTTTAGCGATTTGTCGGTTCAGCAGTCAATCTTTGTCTCTGTCTTGTACTGAGTGAGTCCTTATATTCTTACCTGCATACCAAATTCCTATGCTGACTGATTCTCAAAGGAACTCTTTCTTCAGAAGGATGAGATAAAGATAAAATACATAGTTAAATATTAAGTATTCATTGAGTTGATAGAAAATCGTTGAAGCACTTGGATGCTGAGAGACACACTGATTGATAAAACTTCGATAAGACAAACATCAGGCAAAATCCAGTTAGATTAAGTTGAAAACTAATTTTATCTAAATCGTATTTACCCTGATCTTGCTATCAAAGTTTGTCTAGTAAGAATGACTTGCTAAAAACGGAAGACTAATGAATTATCTTGTGTCAATCTAATTCTTTGATAAGCAACTAGGAAGTATGTATATAGATTCAGATAGGTAGATGAAATACTGTAGCCTCCACTACAAAATTATAGTCTATTCTTGATGAACTTAATACTGCCAGCTGAATTACAGAGGTCGCGGTTTCTTCCACTAGATGCAAGAGTGCATTGCAATCAATAAAATTTCAAGGCTATACTTATTAATATTTCTAATAACAGCAATTTTAAAATATTTATTAATAGGGTAGATACCTAATTTTCCGTCTGGTAGATTATTTTAAATCAATAGACACGTATTTTTTAGTTTCTTACCAAAACGAATACTTTCGACGATATATTGATTTGAAATGTCGCTTGACGTCACTTCTATGTACATTTTATACGTAGAAATGACGTTTTAGCCCCCACTCCTAAACTTTGATTCGTTTTATCTAAGTATTGTTTTATTATAAGACAAAATACCTAACTTACGGACTAATTATATTTTTAATTTTCACACCCTGTCATCATCCCAATTCTACTATAGCAGCCTGTACTACCTTTCTATATTAGGATTAATGCATGACATGGCATTAAAAATACAAAGCTACAAATGCAAATAGCAGGTGTTGACCGTGATCTACCTGTAGCCTGTAGCATTCGGGATCGAATTCGTGACATCATAAGATTGCGATTCAGTGCCCCACGCGTCAAGGTTACCATTCCAATAGCAGTGTGTTATCTTGATAAATTGTTTCAAGTGTTATAAAAGGTGCAAGTGGACTATTGGCGAGGAACTGAATAAGTAAATTGAAATACAAGCTATAGTGTCAAGTGTGTAAGGTTCGAACTAGGTGATAGTCTGTAGTTTCTGCCTTTTTACATGGATCAAAAGCGTGAGCTTCTGTATAAACAATTTAGGACTCAGTAGATACCATACTAGTAGCAACAGAGCCAGCTCTCAGTCAGTCCCACACTCTCATTTTACAAAATAAAAGTCTTATAAAAAGACCTATAAATACTAAAACTAATAAAAAATCACAAATCAACTGAGATCATTTTATTTTAAATTCCATAAATGTTCCAAACCATACAACCATGTCTAAAGCAGTGAAAAAGTTGTTATTTTAATAAAATTTCAAAAGGTAACGGAGCAGGTGATTCTTAAGTTCGTAACATTTGAATTTGAACCGCTCACAGCGATTTGACCCCGGGACGCGTATGTTGCAACAAAAGTAAAAGGCTTGGGATGCATGGCCGACCGGAGAACGGTGAATACGGCTAACACTTTTGAAATTGTTCTGCAGTGTGCATACGGCCCAAACGTACCATACGTATCTAAGACATTCTACGCAGTACACACTCTTTATTTGGTTTTTCAACGAAGACAGACAGAAATAAAAATATATTTTCTTTACTTTTTAGATAAATTGACAGTTACAGACGTCTTGTGTTCACAGAGAAGACTAAGGTGCCGATTTTCCAACACTAAAAATGAATCCGAGTGGTTTATCGCCTTTAAATGGTAATTCTCAGACATTCTATTAGACATAAATAAGCATTACATTATTGTATGTGATTAGTAAATGTCCGTATAAAGAAATAATAGCAGCGAGGTAGGCGCCAAGATTTATTCGTCATCACAGTGACTCACAACTTCATAGACTATTTTTCGTCTCATCTTTTTTTTGTTAGAATTACCTATTATCAAGCCAAATAGCTACGAGTAGTGTGAGTGTGCTGACTAAAAATAATTTTCTTCGAAAAAGTAACTTTAATGATGCAAAACTTAAATATTTTCTAACAAGGAAACGAACTGCAGGATTATACATAAACATTATTATTTTACAATACTCATTACTATTTAAAAAGCAAACGGCAATAGAAAGAACGACGCATGTATTTGGTAACAGATTTATTCCCATGTGACGTCTGATGGTATTATTTCAAGTTCCGGATTCCTGTTTTACCGTAAGCCACAAGTTTGTATCTTGAGTCTTGACATGACTGCTATTTATAGTCCAGCGTTGTAAAATGCCTCGTGTTAGCAACGGAAGCCTGCTAAATACTATGATGAATAATAGTTTTGAAAACCGCATGCTTATCCAAGTTGGGGACCTTAAATAACTATGCAGCTAATAATGGTATCTCTATATGGTCCGCTTAGGCAGAGTCGAGCCTTCTTATGGATGTTGTAGGTGCCTAAGGGTGCTTTGCGAGATACCATTGTCAAAAAATTGTGTTCACGTTGCAGTGCTTCATGCACTCGTGTCCTATAGAGCTCCTTCGCTTAAATTTCTTTTGTGTCGGTCCAATTGACTGTTCAAACAAAGACGGGGTCATTACAGTCAATTATTTTCAACGTGGTTTTAGCCTCGACTTTCTCCAGTGCACCACAGTTCCCACGTAAGTGATTGCGCGCCGAAACCATGAGACATCCTTGTAAGTTTCGCAACTCGCTTCGATACAGAATGATTCGAAGAAACCATTACTTCGTGACTCAGCGCAGAGTTTCGTCTGGAACGGGTCTTAAGCCGCCATACCCGGCTTAGGTAGCTTTGACTCATTGGCCGACTGTTTTTGTTGATAACTTGTTCGCAAATTTGAATTTTGAGGCTGGGAGAGAGATTTGTAAACGGTCGTGAGCAACGGTAACATTCTGCATTGCCATTACAATACTTGCGGAATGCGTGTACTTATTCAAGTTCCTCATATCAAGGCGTCAATGGATGCGTCTTCAGACAAATGTTCCAGCATGAGTTATCGCATAGTAATTTCCGGAATGGGTTTTTTCTTCATAGCATCGAGCGTCAATTAAGTCGCTTTAATTTCGGCACAGGAAAACTGCGAGTGACGGTTGAACCGGTCCGACTAGACGCATTTGGTGCGAAGGATATTTTTTACATTCAAAAGTATATTTGGCCTTCTTTGGTTGGCGACTGTTCTGTGTTCGGTACTGAAAGGCAGTTGTAAAACAGGTGAACTTTGTTACGTGAGGCTGTTACGTGACTAATCCAACCGTGAATCCAGCTTGCGACTTTATAGCCTTATTCGTCGGCATTTTTATTCGTCTCCTCCGTATATCTGACGTTTATGGTTGAATTTTGTTCTGGCTTCGGATGTCGTTAAGCAACACCTACTGCAAACAACCTTCGAATGTCATTGATATGCAACTTTGTAAGTGGGACAGGAACAAACTATTTATTCATATTGATAAAGCTATTTTTAGTGACGCCCTTGTCTTTACATGGTCATCTATTTTCGAATTTGATTCCAAGTATATTTTGTATTAAAATTCTGGCGTGTCTCATCTCATCCTTATGAAGTGGCGTTACCGTTATTTCGAAGTGAACTTAACCCGCTGTTTCCCACAAATACACCATCGCTGAGCTCTGCTTTCCTGTGAAATGTCAACCGCCACGGAATGCGGCTGCGGCGACCCATTTACCCCCCCTCCAACCCTCACCTCCCCGACCAGTGGTGGGTGGGTACCGGTCCTGCGTGCCCTCGATGCGTTGATTCCGCGTTGCGAAACTCTCGTGTGCAGTAAGTTTTGCTTTGAAGCTGTTGTAAAGTAGCTGACGATGTGAATTACTGGAAACGATGTTGTGCGGTTACATGGGGTATCGGAATTTGCTCACGTGGTTGTGATGGTACTCTTGGTACGGGCTCTCTCTGTCGAGTCTGCTTTTTTGTCTGACGAATCAAACATTTGCACATAACTACGTTTTCTTCTCTTTGAGTCTCATTCCTTCAGGCGGCATAATTTTAAATAGTTTTACGATGCTACACCATATCACACATAAGGTTCTATGAACACTATTCTTCACAATGTAATAATAACTATGGGTATAAAATTCTCATGCGTCGAACACTAATTGCAGATCGTTCTAATCAACTGATTAATCTCGGATTAGTTAAGCCTGCGTCCGATTTATCACGCATCCTTTAGGACTAAACGCAATCAAGAGATTTCGTGATCATTCCGCAGATCGTGATTAAACCTCACTCGCTTATGTTAGGACTAACTGAGTGGTGCTTAATTGATTTTTCGCTAGTATTTTATTTCTTTGTGGATAGTCACAGATGTGTATTATTATTACTTCATGCAACTTTTGTTTCTTGACTAAAGAGCTGAAAGTCAAAATCGACGACAGTCATATGTTGCTTTCTAAAATTGCTTTCGTTATTAATTTATGAAGCCAACCCGCATTGAGCAAGCGTGGTGATTATGCTCAAACCTTCTCCGTATGAGAAGAGGCTTTGCTCAGCAGTGGGCATTTGGTGGCTGTTGATGATAATGATGATGAATTTATGAAGTACCTAGTTAGGGTCAGAAAATATATCTACTTTGTATCAGGGTACTTGGTCCTATACAAATTGTTGAATATATTTTTTTTACATGCGCAGGCAATGATAGGAGGCAAAAGGCACATAGGGACGATTGGTATAACCTTTTAAAGTCATGTGGTGCACTCAAAAATTAAATAAGTTTTTACGTAATCAACTACGCATTTACATGCAAATTAATTAATACTTCAAGAGATGATGTGTCAGTCACGAATTAGCGTATATTTGCACGTTGAAGGTTGTATTACAAAACTTGTTTGTCACTGGGTTGTTACGAAATCTCATCATGCAGTTGGCAAAGGATTAAAGGAAATTCCAATACCATGTTTCAAACAAATTACATAATGAATGATGCTTTGTTGTTATACTTAATCAATTTTATTGCACTGACGATACTGACTTTATTATTTTATCAAAATCGTATGATATTAATCCATTTTAATATGTAAGACTGCGTTATTGGCTGAGTGGTCGCAAGTGCGACTGTTGGGCAAGTGGTCTCGGGTTAGATTCCCAAGTGGGGCAAAGTAATACTGGGTTTAAAATTGACTGATGCGCCCGGTATATGGCAATAAGGTCACACCCTATTACATGGGACTCATAACATAACAGTAAAAAGTGAATGTTACATTGTACAGTGTCATTAAGTGCCGTAATGTGCACTGCTGCCTACCTCTTCGGGGATAATAGGCGTGATGTTATGTTATGTTCTAATATGTAAGTTCAGTCAGCAATTTATTTGGTATCTAGATAAGATAAATAAGTTTTTTTAGAGTACACAGATAAGTAAAATAAGATGTTTTATAACCATTGGTAGTTAGGCTCAGTAGCCAAGCAATGGTTATTATGTATCTGTACATAATTAATCTTTATTTTTACCTCAATAAACTTGGCTGACTGTAAACATAATGTTGTTAAATTCCAGACAGGCTTTACAAAGAATGTGGCATAAACAAGTATTTATTTTTTAAATCGCTCGAAGTAACGGAATCGGGAACCTAGGTATGCAAAGAATTTCCATTCTCTATGATTTATAAATATTATCTGTGCGTATCGAGTCGACAAGGTTATACTGTCAACGGGTTTTATAAAGCAACTAACAAATTAATTAATTAATGCAATATTTATTTTGACAGGTCTTTTAAAGATATTATTTTTATTTTATCTATAAAATCGTGATTCTTTTCACACAAACTTAACGAAAATACAATGATGAATGTGGAAGAGGTAAAATTGTTTCCTGTTACAAATAAAAAAAATTCTAATTTGCTACGATGAAAGAAACTAACAATTATTTTATGATTTACTGGATTTAAATTAAATTAACAAGTACGATCAGTATCCTTGCTTTACTGCGGCGGAAAAATAACTGTCATTATGTCATAGCAATTAGCAATATTATTATTATTTCTCGAGTCATTTACCGCTTTACTAGGTATACATTGACCTTTGTAAACGTGAGAACGGAATATATTGAATAAATGTAAGGAAAACAAATAAAAACTTATTGTTATTAATTTACATAAAACGTTTAGTAAATTTCAATTATAACACGAATTATAAAGAAATAATTTTATTTTCGGTGCTTAAACTGCTGTAATAAAGTAACAGTGTTTACGGCTTTGCCGCCATTGCTCACGGAATTGGCGCGAAGCTTAAAATATCAGAAAAAAAGTTTTGCTACGTCACGCACGTATCTATGATTTGGACAATCTAAATGTAGACTCATGGTCAGGCCTTAACATAACACCTGTCGTGTTGGGCTTAATAACAAAGCTTCGTAATGGACAATTTCCTGTTGAATGGATAATACATACTTTGAAGTTTAAACTTATCTCTTTGGTACTTCGAAATTATAATAATGATATTTCTATGTGCAATAGAAAATTGTCGGTGAGTCTTTGAACATTGTGGTTGTGAAACAAAGTCCAGCCTACTAATAACATTGCAAAATTGTGATTGATATGTATAATGTATAAACAATAATATTTATGCAGCTACATCATAGAGCGGCGAGGTCGCTGGCTCCAGATATTTGCGTACGGCTAGACTATGAGACCTTGGCCTTATTGAAACTGTCGCGTGAAATGATGACTTTTAAAATTGGAACTAGGATGCGACCTTCGTTGTCGGTGAAAAAAAATTCAATGTAACTTCGAAATTCGAAAATATATTCGATTGCATATTTTTTGCACGTTCTATATTTTGAAATGTGCTCACTGAATTAAAATGATGAAAAAAAAAAACACTTCGGTGTTCAAAATGCCTTGGCCTAAAATATTTTCGTTGTTTTTACGAGCAAATGGCGAAGCCGTCCTTTTCAGGTATAACGTTAGCTTTTAATTTGCAAATGTATTTAGCAAATACAATCAAGACTAGAACCAGCAACAAATATATGCGACCGCAATAACACAACTCGTTGTTGGTATCAAGGTGTACAACGTTTACTTGCGCGCGCCGCCAAGCCGCCAACATTATTATCCCATTACTTAACCAGCATTGCTCCACGGAAAATTGTCTAGGATCTAAATATTTCTAAGGTATTTACAGTTAAGATTGTGCTAGATTTTATCTAGTTTTGTGCAAGTTTCTGCTAGGCTTGGACCGCGCGTATTTGTCGTATCTTGTGGGCCTAATCTAAGATTGTTTAGTCGCTGTTATTCTGATCTTAGATTCTTGAGTACTTTGACATCGTTGTGAGGAAAATTATAATTATGATGGTAATATAGTTGGAATATACAATAGTAAGGTCGTGGTGGCCCGGAGGTTTAAGACGCCCACTTCTCATGTATGAGGGTGCGGGTTCGAAACCTACCAACGGCAAGTACCAATGTGACTTTTTCCGAGTTATATGTACTTTCTAAGATTATTTAGACACCACTGACAAACGGTGAAGGAAAAACATCGTGAGGAAACCTGGACTTATAATTTCTAATTATAAGTTTGAAATCGCCAACCCGCATTGAGCAAGCGTGGTGATTAATGCTCTAACCTTCTCCGTGTGAGAAGAGGCTTTGCTCAGCAGTGGGCATTTATAGGCTGTTGATGATACAATAGTTGTTGAATTTCCAAAAATTGAGAATGCTATTTGCTGTGTGCAATTACAAAGCAATGCATCTGAATCAGTCATTCAATATAATCAAGACAACTCAGAGTTGTTACCAAAACCCCTTAAAATAAAATTTGAAACAAAAGCCTCACGCATTATCTGTGGCACTTGAAACCACTAAACATCGACAAACTAAATAAATCTTGCAATAAACAAGCATGTCATCGGTTCGTTAGCTAACGAGAAACAATAGATAGGTTGTCTGCCACCAAATAATTTATCTGCCAGTCTCCTCATTATGCAGCAACTTGTCTGGCCAGCGGTAATTCTAGATTTACTGTTTAATTGTGTGCAACACTACCATTTTATGAGTGATTTAATGTTGTGGTTTAAACGAGAAAAATGCTGGCAACATTTTTTCTATTCTTTTCTCTTTTTTTAGTGAGGTTGGATTTTGTTCTTTTTTTGCAGTATTGGTATTGGCCCGTCTTTTATAGGTAAAGGAAAAGGAGTACCTATGCAGATTGTAAGTATGTAGTTGTAAAATGTCTAATTCGGAATACTTATTGAAGGTTTTCTTGATAACATAATCCAAGTTAAAATATAGATTAATTATAAGTTTGTATGATGCGATTGTGTCTCAGTATTAGGCCAATTGTCGAAATCTCGTATTTTCTTCAACTTTTTTTTTAAATGGTACAAGCCCGCCACAACCTCCCAAAACTGCTGCAACTCCTGTAAGCCAGGATCAGCAGTAAATACAACCATGAAAATACCGGAACACTAAAGTCCGGCGCGTCCCCGGGACACGAATAACTGTCTTGGTTCCCGAAACGATGTGAATCACAAGATATTATAAGAGGAGAAGAAAAAAACGATAGTTTCCATCTTCTATTTTCTTCAACTGTGTCTTCTTTAGCTTTATTAAGGAAATTGTATTGTATCCATGCTCTACTCAGTTGAGGTTTCAACAAACAAATTGGTTTAACCTCCCACACATTAACATTTCGCTGCGAGTGCTGCTTTCAAACAGATCTTTCATCCTTTACTTCCTAGATGAGTTAATAAGATGTTACGTGAAGTTGACCTCAGCATGCCCTTTGCACGTCTAGCTCTACTATTACTTTAGTTAGACCGACTTATAATGCATGCTTTCTGTTCTTCGAAAATGGTAAAAGAACAAATAACTAGATAGACTTTGTAGCTCATATGTCATTGTCACATTGGACGCCAGTCACACTAGCTGTCTACGCTATAATTAAGATGGTTTTGAATCAAAATCCATTGATATACCTTTAAGTCCCATCTGCGACTGACTTAAAAACATCTACAAAGTACCTAAATTAAATTTTCCCTTACTGTATTTAAAAAAGTCGACGAGACTGCCAGACGGAAACGTTCACAAAGTGCCCGTACAATCTAATATCAATTTGTCGGGCCCGAAGCTACCTGTTGATGGCAGACTAAGAGGGCATGAACTTTGGCTGAATCAATAAACCCAGCCAGTATTCATATTTATTGCGGACAGACAGACAGACGTCTCCACTTGTAGTACGGTCGTATTAATAAATTGCTCTCTACTTGAATAGGGGTCCATTTCCCCGTTGCCTCTTAAATGTAGACATGAAAAGTCGATAGCTACTTAGAATTTATATTGCAGTTTACTGCGTGTTATTAAATCCCTATTGATGTTGTATGGATGGATGATCGATGGATGTTGGATGGTAGTGAGGTTGTGAGTGGAATGTGGATACTAATGTTGCATTAAACGCGTTCGTAGTTCGTAGTTCGTAGATTTTTGGGCAAGTTGTGTGTTACTTGGTGTCAGAAGGAATGGCACTGTATTAAAATATTAAACAAGACACGTGCGAGAAACAATACCCTTACTTACATAAACAAAAGACATAAACATTAGGTCTGTACATAAGGTCTATACCTAATGTTTATCTTTATTTCTATGAATGTATCAGATTATGTGATTACTAACAAAAAAGATTTTTTATAAGAACTTAAAATAATGTCTAATCTATGAAATCACCAATTTATTCGTGGTTAAGGATAAAATAGAGGTAAATGAAAGCTACAGTCAAAAAACTGTACCGAGGTACCTACACGAGTCATGAGGTATTCATCGCTCCCAAACGGTCTATGAACTTATTATCCTATGTAAAAACCATCATTGTCACTTTAGATAAGTGCCAAAATGTACATAACATCATATTTCATCTAATTAACTGGTAGAACATGTCCATATGTTGGCAGATCACCAGAAGGGTCGTTGGCATCGGCAAAGGTCTTAGAACTACAGTCTATTTACCTAGAACTATCGTCATTTCATTTCATAATTACGTCTTTCTAATAAAAAATCCTTGTAGTATGAAGTTACGAACAAGCTTTATTTTTAATGTGCTATTTGCAATGAATTAATGCTGAATTTAAGTACTTATAATGGTTATGATTTAAAAAAAATATCTTCTAAGATTGCTCACTCGTAATGATCCTAACATTTATAATTTCTGCTAGTATTTCGTAACACAAAATATAATGAAAAGGACACTAAATAAATAATAATCTTACAGAACCTAAAAATATCATTTATCAATCCTTGTAAGTTTAGGGATGTACCATATTTTTTATGAATTATCGATGCCGAAAAAACAATATCATCATTGCATTTGATTACGATAAATTGTCACTTTGATAAACCAATTGTCATTGACCAGTCATGCTGCCATACAAATATTATTCTTGGGTTACGACCGTCTTAATGAGGAAACGTCCTGTGTCGTCAGCCATTCGATAAAAATTACGGAGTAATGTTATTTCTGAATGATTACTACGGAAAACACCTGTTGGCATGGCACCAGGGAAGGCCGTTGGCACACGACTCTAAGATCAGACATTCACCTCCGTTACTTTCTTCTATGACTAACCGAGGTACGCTTTACAGTCTAGACTTTTGTATTTACCCCGTCTGCGCATAATTATTTTAAAGTTGTCTTTTTAAAGCTCTATATTGTCCGGTTCGGAGCAATGAAATCTAGTTAGGGATCGCCTTTTATTCGAACGACTTTAGTCATATTAACTTAAAAGCAAACTGATTCATCATCATAAAATTGCATTGTGCAATCACATGAAATTACTTCCTAAAAGTTAATAGCGCACGTGCAGTTTTTATCATACTTTGTAAATGAAGCAGAAAATGTTGATTTATTTACAAAATTTTCTACAAATATGTCAGTATACAATTTCTAAACTGTTCGTAATTGATGTACGAAGGGTACCGCTTCTATCCACCCCATAGTTCTTTGTTCGCAATAGTGGCGTGCTAGGGGGTATTAACCTCTTCTATTTCAGTCATCGTGGGCGATAGGGTGCGTCGCCCTCGAAGACGACCTCACTCCATCGGGGTCAAGGATGTAGGAAATTAACGTTCACAATTTTCCTCAACGGTATTCCTACCATCACTTGTATTGCTTTGTCACGATTCGCTCGTGCATGCAGCTGTTAAAAACTGTTTTTATTTGGACTTTACACTCAGAGCAATATGAAAGAAAGAGAAAGAAAGTTTGTGTACTTTGTTAAATGAAAAGAAACTCAAAATTTGTTTGTATCGTTGTATTTACAAAATCCACTTCCTTTTGCATATAATAATATACGTTTGAAATATAAAAATGTTTACCTGTACCAGTGTTCAGTTTGGCCCATCCATCACTATCACAATGCATGGCACTCTACGTCACAGATAGTGCTGTGACCTTAAGATAATTATCGGTCGACGCCTCGTCTCACGTAGCCTTATCGATAACTGACTACAACAAAGCAAGGACATCACTTGCCGAGCCTATAAATACCAAACCAAGTAATTTGATGCCAAACGATTTTTCCTCGATATTTGAGTATTAAAGCAACCGCTAACTGCTTCCAATTGAGCAACTAAAGGCAGCTTATGCAGCCGCGATAAATGCCTGCATATTGCTGTCAAGGAATTATCATTATCTCGATTTGGTGCATGATAATTATCTTAAGTTACTTATGCAATTTTAGAAAACTGGTTCTATACGAATGTTCCTTGGAATATTTTGAATTGGATTAAACGCGGAAAATTCTTATTGTAAATCAGGCAACTTAATTTTTCCTTATCTTTCTTATCAATTCGTATTATTCATAACGGTGGGTTAACAAACGTAGTGTTGAACATTTCCGGTAATATTGGTGGACAAATATTTACTGAGATTCTAAAAATCCGCCACGTTTTGTTGGAAAGATAATCCATAAATAGGAGGCAAACAAAGCAGCTCGTCTGGCGTATCGTACAAATGACCGCTCGGCCTTGTCTAGGCCACGGTGACGCCATCTTGCGTGCTGATGAACTCCTTTTATTAGGACACCAAATTTATATTCGTCTCGCTCTGAAATACTATTTCGCTATCTAAATGAAAGAGATGGACGTTTTCGATCGTAACTAAATTTAATAATAGAACAAGATAGACGTCAAGCTGAATAGATTAGAATAAAGACATTACGTTTTTAAAGCTCTTGTTTTCTTTGTCTCGTTCAGTAGTTGCGCGACTAAATTAAGCTACTGATTGCAGCTTTTTGTGTAAATGACTATATATTAGGTAAACAGTAAACAGGTTTGAATAATAAAGGGGTACGAGAATAACTGTTTCTAAACACTTCGGTAATGGTGCAACCTAGACAAGCTATAAGTTGTGCAAGTAGTGGTTAATTGCGTTGCCAAGGCGACTGCACTGCAGCCTGTCTCAGTGTCTGATAGCGATAACTGAGAAATGTCTGGGGGCAAGGGACTTTATTGGACGCTAATTGGCCCGCCAGACGGTAGTAACTGATACCTACCCTGCATTCATACATATGTACTAAACGTTTCGACATTCTGCACGATTATTTATGAAGTTGAATGGACAGTGTACACAGCAGTATTGAGTTGACTTTAATTCGAACGGTAAATTGTGACTCATGTTTTGTCTGTATCGCAATAGGTTTCGTATTTAATTACTCAACTTTGTACATAATACACTCATCTCACACATTATCGAGTGTGCTGCCGTGGCTCGGTATTGGGAGCGGCGGACCAGTCCTGCGCGCGAAAGGCGAAATGCTCGCGGCCGGCCGGTCGCTACAACCGGCTCCGTGAAGGCCGCACAACGCCCCTCCCCCACTCCCTTCTTTGATTGTGCTAGTGACTGGTTTTATCGATAACTTACCGTGTAATCCGAACAATAGAAGCAGGTATTCGATACTGATAAAATGTATGTTTTCTTTCATTTGCTAATGGTATCTACGATAAGTTACCGGTGAACGCTGTTACCATTAGCAAATTGTTTATGTATTAGAAGTTATACTCAGAATAATGTGAAGGTGATTTAATAAAAAATGAAGTTTTATTGTTAAATCGGCAATTCATTCAGTAAGTGGGTATGACGCGTTCCGTCGCTATCGCGACCGAGCTTCGCCCTCGTAAACAGAATGCCAATGACACGAGGGGTCGAGAGGCGTATCGATAATAATACCGCACGCTATCGCGCAGCACTGGGTGCGCTCGCAAGGCCGCGCGACGCGTCCACGTCTCGTGCGTGTACACAAACACACTGTTTCAAAACGTCCGACACTTTATTCCAAATTCGAACAGAGCCACGCGCGGATCGAACTTCGTCGTTCTGGCCTCGATTTTTTTTATTTCATAAGCAATCTGCCAGTTTTCATTATTTCATGGATAACTCCTTTATACAAGTTCATGTCGGTTTATCAGCATTTTTTTAAAAAACTATTAAAGTTCAAATAACAACAAATAAACATAGATCTGTTTTTGTTTCAGGTTACCCAAGATGCTGGTTTTATCATTTGGCTGTAATCCTCTACATCCTTGCTTAACATTCGAAAAAGCTTGGCCTTTACCCGAACAACATTCAGCGAAGAAAATATGTAAAAGGAACACGGACACTGCAAGACTGAATCCAAAAGTTGCCTTAAAAATGAACGGCGACGCAAGATGATGAAACGTTCAGACTTATTTTTATACGAATAAAAACATTATGCGGAAAAAGCAAAATAGTTTTTGAAAAATTTTTGAGCAGTATTTTTCTATGAATTTATCATAGACGAACTTGTGTGTGGTGCTATAATAGTGTAGTGAAGTGACATCGATTGTATCGATAAGGACAACAATATCGATAGTTTAGTGAGGTGAGAGTGGTGATGGTGTGAGGACTGGATGGTGATGAGTACCGCGATGAGCAGTGAGGGCGACGCGGTGAAGGTGGAGGGGGGACACGTGTCTGTCACCACTATCAGCATGTCGGGTCCTGAAACTAGTAACGGTGAGCGTTTTAATCCTCTTTAAATCTATTATAACAGGAATTTTACAGATTTTTACACTGTTTGTAGGAGTTAATTCCACTGTACCAAAAAATAATGTTCTGTTAAACATATCATTATCGACATACGCGGTACTTGTGTCATTTTATCTTCACGTTTGTTTATTTACTCGACACTTGCGAAACTTTCCGATTGGAGCCGTTGAACTTTCTGCTTACACAATTTTTATAAAGTTTTCCATTAGTTTTTGTATAACTATTATCTGATTGATATACGATATTGATAAGTATCTGGTATTCACCTGTTGGAATTGCAATTGATTATCAACTGTTCGCACTTTGGACGTGTTCATTTTATCATGGCGGCGTTTAATTTTAAATAATTGCAATTCTTAAATTGTTTTGTTTCTACGTCTTGGAATTAAAAGGTCTTAAATGATATGCCCGATAAAGTTGGAATTATGGGATTGTTGTGTTTTTTTTATCTAAACGTGGATTCAATTAGAAATGTAAAGGATATAACTGTATAATATAAATTAAATAATTACCCAATTAGGTAGATAGCTAAAATCTTTTCCTAAGTACCTAAACAAACAAAACATCAAAGATGAGACTAATGTTAGAGGTATATTAGAAATGTTCTTAATGGATGAAACTTATGGACATCACACTATTATTATAAATGTGAAAGTTTCTTCGTTTGGACGTTTGTCCGTCAATCACGCTGAAACTGCTGAACGAATTTTGATGTTGGTATGCAGGCAGGGTACTGACTTAGGTGATAGGATACTGTTCACCCCGATTAAATGCTCCCATGGAATAAAACAGGAATCATATTCTAAGAGGAAAGATAAGACGCGAGAAAATTGTATCGTAAATCAATGATTTGAAGGTTCTTTGAAACTAGAATAACAGACGTATTAATAATAATTATGATGTGCACTTTAGGATTAAACGATTGACATTGACATCCGTGAGACATACTAAATTAATTATTGTTTTTCAGCTTACTCGCGTAATTATTCGACGAGGTACTCGACTAGTTTCAAGCCATGCTAGAGGCTCATATTCATGAGTAGCATTTCGCGACCGACGCGGCAACTGTCACGTTGCTGACAGTTGCAGTTCCTCGTCGAATAAAACATAATAATTGACATTGCAATGATATCACAATTAAACCTAAGTACCTACTTTGTTATCACTTTATCACCCACAAAAGTGACTTCTAGTTATTTGTAGAAGTCCGAATACTAATTACTATCTATTCTAACTGTTTGTATCTAAATTTAAAAAAAGTAAACAAACAAAATTTACTAAGTCGGTTTAACTATTATTTTGATTTTTATTGTATGTGTGTTTTGAATTCTGTATGACGTGTTATTGTACTAGCTTAATTTTTTCTTTCTATCCCTATACTGCAGTTGTAGTCGCGGAGAACCTAACTGGTAACCGGGGCTCCGGCTCGACGTGCAGGAGAAGGACCGGGGTGGTTTTTAGTCAGTAAGAGTCTGACACTCCCTCCCGCCTCACCCAGGCGGGAGCAGTCATTCGATGATTTTCCCCCTTAAAAAAAATACTTCAGCTGTAGCCAAATGCCATTTAGCGCTTGTCTACATGTAGAATAGAAAACCAAATTATATGGGATTGACGTAAATTTTGACACTTCTCAGTGTCATCCCCATACATTTTGATTTCTACTCTCTCTGTAGACAAGCACTAAAGTGGTGTTTGGCTAAAGGCACGCCATTTTTCCCATTTTACATTTTTATATCAGTCGCCGATTTGTAATCTCTTTACGAAATCCCTTTTTTCTTTTTGGTATCATTCCGCATGCGTATGCTCAGTGTTGTTTCTTGCTTGAATATTCTTTCGTTATTCGTATTAGTTAATTCAATATTAAAATCCGTTTACTAAACCATCATTAAACCTTCAAACCTTCAAGATAAGAGCGTATTCCTCTTTAAAAGGCTGGCAACCCTCCTGTGACTCCTCTGGTGTTGCGGGTGTCCATGGGCGCCGCTGATCGCTTACCATTAGGTGATCCGTCTGCTAGTTTAAATTGCCACATATTCCATACAAAAATATCGAACGGAATACGTCAGCAAATGAACAAAGACCACTCTTGAGAGAGAAAATCTAATATGATTGAGTTATTCTATTGAATTATAATTGTATTTTAGGTTAAAACCTCACCCATTTCTGGGGAACTACACCATAGTTGCGGACTTTTGGTCAAAGCAACTTTGGGGGTGATACTTGTGATGATCTAATCTAATCTATTGATAAGAATTTTCGGACTATTCTGCATATTGATAAGAATAGGGTAGACGACTAATTTTTATTTTAATGTCCGTCTGATAGATTATTTAAAAACATTAGACACGTATTTTTTATTTTCTCACAGAAACGAATAGTTTCGAAGATATATTGATTTGAAATGTCGCGTGACGTCACTTCTCAGTACATTTCATACTAAGAAATGACGTTTTAGCCCCCACTCCTAAACTTTGATTCGTTTTGTCTAAGTATTGTTTTATTATACGACAAAATAAAAAAATACGTGTCTAATATTTTTTAATTACCTAACTTACGGACTAATTATATTTTTAATTTTCATACCCTGTCATCATCCCCATTATTATTATTGTCAATAATAAGTCATAATAAGATGATTTTATTTCTAAGTCGTCACGTGTAATGCTTACCTCATAGTGATAAACGCGAACGTGCCTTGCGTAAATACAATTATCTCAATCTTACTACAACTAATTAGGTATAGTTTTATTATATTATAAAATAACATCACGCCTTTTGATCCCGAAGGGGTAGCCAGAGGTGCACATTACGGCATTTAATGCCACTGTACAATGTCACACCCACTTTTCACTATTTATATTATGAGTCCCAAGGAATAGGGGGTGAGCCTATTGCCATATACCTGTCACATTTTCAGACACCGTGCTACTACTGAGGTTTTTTAAAAAAAACTCAGTAATTCTTTGCCCGACCCGGGAATCGAACCCGAGACCCCTTGCCCCGGCAGTCGCACTGGTGACTCGGCCTCGACTCGGCCAATGAGGCGGTTACAGAACAAATTGAAAAATACTTATAAATTAATAAATAAAAATATGGAAAGCACTAAAAATGTTGTACCTAGATTTAATTAGGTATACCTACATATTATGTCAGTTAAGGTGTTGTTTATTTACGTATTTACCTTATCGTGGAGGTTTTCATAACATTTAAATACTTTAAAGTAAATTGTAGTTAAAGACAAACCACAGGTCGGTAATCTACAAGAATGAGCCGCGGAGGAGTTAACGGGTTGCCGGGGGCCCGAAGGGCAGGAGTAGGGTGGTTTTTAGTCAGTAAGAGTCTGACACTCCCTCCCGCCTCATCCAGGCCGGAGAAGTCATTCGATGATTTTCCCCCCTTATAAAAACCTATAATAATACTACGCTTATCTAATTAAAGTGTCAAAAGTAGTATAGTAGTTGTATGGAATATGCCTGTAATCGAGCAGACGGATCTCCTAATGGTAAGCAATCGGCGCCGCCAATGGACACTCGAAACACCAGAGGAGAGAGGAAACACCAAGTGCGTTACCGGCCTTTTGGGATTAGGAATTTGAGGATTATTGGGGAGGGAAGTTAGGCCTCTGGTAACCTCACTCATACGACGAAACACAACGCAAATATTGTTTCACGTCGGTTTTCTGTTACGCCGTGGTTTCAGTTCGGTCGAGCCGGGATATCAATGCCGAAGCATGGCTCTCCTGATTAAAATTATAAGAATGTAAGTGTTTTCACCAAGTTACGTTTTAAAGTCAATAAATAAATAAATAAAGTGATGTCAACAAAACACTTAAAGAAAAGTGGTATCTAGAAATTCAGTGATCAGATGAAGAGATACCTAAGTACCTATGTCTACCTATGTCTTATTTATCGAAAGTTTCAAAACAATTTTTCAATGGCAAAGGCAAAGATTGATAAGATTATAAAACTATGATTTAAAGTAGATTTAACTCAAAATAATCCACTGTGATTATTACTTTGATTTCGAAATTCTTTTTTGAATACTCATCGATGATCGAATCGAGTATGAATGGCACGATAATTTAATTTCATTTGAAGCGAACAACTGACTAGGTATTCATGTGTTATCAAAAAGAAAGGACGCTTATCACTGGCTTTACTAATTAAATTATTTAGGTACTTAATGAAAGATAAAATATAAGATCTGTAAGTAAAAGTGGTGAAAATTCTTTCTAGAACAAAAATATGAAAGAATAAATGAATGCCACTCATGAATACGAGCCTCTAACATGGCTTGATACAAGTCGACTTCATCGTTAAACAGTTGTGTGGGTAAGCTGAAAGCATACCAATTAAAAATATGAAATGTATAAAGACAGTTCATTATTTACATTTGTTTATGTTCAAATTATTTATATTCTTAAGGCCTTTGTCCAGCGGTGGACGTCTTCAGGCTGTTGATGATAAGCGTGTTGCTTATGCCAAATCCCTAAGACGCTAGCTATCCTCTTTTATTTAAGGAGTGTAATTATTTGTGATTTGTATAAAAAAATGTTCAGGTGTTAAGGCCTCTTGTGAGAAATATTTACCCTTGAAGGGTAAACAGACGAGAGAGAGAGAGAGAGAGAGAGAGAGAGAGAGAGAGAGAGAGAGAGAGAGAGAGAGAGAGATTGTTTTACATAAAATACTTATGTGAGAACCGAAAATCTTTTCAGGCAACTCTCTCTGCCCTAAATAGCGGACCTTAATTACTTTTATTTTTATACATTTTCTGCCAACCGTGCAGTCATATTAGTACGATAAGATGCGAAACATCTGGGTATAAAATCTTTAATTAGATGTATCCAATCTATACGTAGGTATCTAATCTGTTTTTGTAGAACATGAAGATAGATTCTTCTGTCTCTATTAAAGACCTCTTCTAAGAAAAATACATCTGTGGTTAGCCTTAAAATAGTACAAGATAACCTATTAACCTAATGGGCTAAAATTAGACTCTTATGATATTAAAATAAGTGTCTAAATATATAACAGCTTACCTATATTTTGATGACTAATAAAAATCTTTTCGCCGAAAATGCATCACGGATTCACAAAACTCGATTTTCGTTCATGGTACGGATAGTTACGGAATCCATTTTTATTTGCTTGTAATCTTCTTTCCGATATCCTGTCTGCTGCCTCGACTGAAATTGCTAATTACTGGTTTTATTATCAAAAAATCGAGGCTTTGCTGTACGATATCATGTGTTTTTTGACCTTGAAAATCCTTCTGTGTGTCTAAACAGAAATTGTTAACACAAGTATTAATACTGATTTGTGCGGTTTGGGATATTATAATTATTGACAGCACTTAATTAAATAATTGTCCAATTCATTCCGGGCTTTTCCTGATATTTTACGTTGAAAATGTAGGACATATACTAACTACTACTAACTTATTAAAGGAAAATTCAAGTTATTCTTCCGGAAGGTATTGATTAAAGTGCTACAACTACATAAAGAGTTTGTAGCGAAATATGTAAAAGGACAGCCTGACATTCACGCACATAGATTATCGATAAAAACAAATCAACGGATTACGTCACAAAATCCTACATCGCACATATGAAGGATAGAAAATCCCAACGAACAATTACTGTTGGGGAGAAAGCCCGCCAGACACGAGCACCTCACTTGTTTACGTTTAATTCTTTGAGTACTTTCATTATAGACACAATTAAAGAACAATAGGTTGCGGTCACCGGTGTCCTCGCGGTGTTTGACAGTTTAGATTTAGAGTAACCGTAACGAGTACGCGTTCGGAGCTCTGATTGGCCGGCTCAAATAAACCAACCAATCAGATTCGATTAATTTTCACGTAAAACAAACTCGTCCTTAAGCACTCTGATCGGTGGATCCTCCTTTTCTGATCTTTAGGAACTTTACTTTTTGTTCCCTAAAAGTTTGTGTTCGAACATGTTAATTTATGGAAAGCCTGAGAAAATTTCCGTTACAATAATTGGAACAAAGTATGCGTTTGAAATCACAGGAGGAAACATTCATACTTCATAACCATTACGTATAGGGTTGCCACCCGTACTTTATAATAAAGTATTGTGCGTTATTTAAGGTAATTGGACTCTATACTTTATAAGAATAATAGAGTACACGAAAATACTTTATTTTTGCAAATTTCATTTCTATTACATTCGTAAGTGTTTTTCGGTAAACTTATCGATTCGATATCGATATTTATCGATTTCGCCACTCGCCAGCGCCACTTAGACAATTTCTAGTAAAGATGGAATTGTTTAGTAAAGATACTAATACAAACTGCAAAAAGCAATATAAAATATTTTTAAATATAATACTAAATAAGAATAAATTGTACTTTATTTTTGTACTATGTACTTTTTTTCTTACCTATAATCGTCAATATACATTTAAATACCAAAAAAAAGGCGGCAAATCTAATTACGTAGCTAATAGCTTAGGTACAAAACTACTAACAAGACTGCCCAGTGCATAATGAGTTATCCTTTCTGCCTTTCTAAAGCCGGAAATCTTACAGTAGTTAAAGCACTTGAAAAATGCATTCTAAGAATTTCTGTGACTGTCACTTGCATATTAGTACTTCAGTAACTACCTAACTACTTAAAAATGTCTGCACGTTTTAGCTTTGAATGAATTTCTTGGTAATTTGGCATCGTGCATATTATTAGTAGCAGATACCGGATTGAAATATGGTTGCACATGTTCAATTTAAATATAATTATTGTTAATCAGGATTGCAGTGTGTACCTGTTACGGAATGAAACGATTGTTGCGTATAGACAAAAACTGTAGTATGTTTGTTCCTAAAACTTACTAACTACTGCTACAATTCTTACTACTAAACAAAAAATGTCTGCCTCGTTGGCCGAGTGGTCGCAAGTGCGACTGCCAGGCAAGGGGTCTCGGGTTCGATTCGATCGGGCAAAGTATCACAGGGTTTAAAAAAAATCTCAGTAGTAGCACGGAGTCTGGATTGTGCCCGGTATATGGCAATAGGCTCACCCCCTATTACATGGGACTTGTAACATAAATAGTGAAAAGTGGGTGTTACATTGTACAGTGGCATAATGTGCACCTCTGCCTTCGGGGATAAAAGGCGTGATATTATGTTATATGTGGCTATACAAAAAATATCTTAACGTCCTTTATCTTCCGAAATGACTGCAAGGTTAGCGTGCGTCGTGGTCGCGCGTTCGATTCTTGCACGAAAGAACTGTTTATGTGACCCATAGATTGTTCCGAGTCTGGGTGTCATGTGTATGTGAACTTGTATGTTTGTAAATGCACCCACGACACAGGAAAATATCCCAGTATGGGACAAATAAAAAAAAATTAAATTGCAAATGAGAGCAGTTATTGACATCCACTTCTCGCCAGCGGTTATTAGTTGCATTAAATAAAAGACGATTGGTAATCATCAGATCCTGCAATGTGCATAATATGCTCAAGCACTTACGTACCTAAAAAAACTAATTATTCAATTAAATCATATCCTACTATATGAGGGCCAAGACCTTACTGATTGATGACATTAGTTCCATGATTCGTATGATTCACAATGAGTTAAAGTTAATAATCTTGTTTGTGTATTATTCCAGGTCAGTTCTCGTACAGTTCGAGCGGGGTGCGCATCAGTGTGTCTTCAGTGCCTCATGATGAAGACTCCACTGATGCCGAGATCTCTAAGATCGACTTCACACAACATCAATACGAGGTAAATTGACTCTTTGACTTGATTTTGGTGTTACATTGTTCTCGCACAATCGAACCAATAAAACTGTGTAAATGGAGAATTGTATTGTAAACCTGATTAGAAAAGAGTAACCTATGGAGTTTCTTGCTCGTTCTTCTCTATAGGAATCTACACCTTGGAATGAACAAATAGCTTCACTTTTAAATTTCTATTGCTAACGTTCAAAAGTGCCTTCCTGGTCTAATTGAAATAAATGATTTTGACTTTGACTTTGACTTAACTACACATTTGCACATCGGAGTAGAAATTGTTAAAAAATAACTTTTAGTGACAACGTTGTAGAGTACATATTGGGTCAGTTGAAATGAAATGAACTGCAATACGTTTATTCGGCATAAGACATGCATGCCAGGAAAAAAATACTTATACATTATGACAAATAACAATATAAAGGTTTAAAAACAGACATAGAAAGAAAAAATATCTTTTTTTGATGATGAATGAGGTAAATTATAAAACTAAAACAAGCTAATAATACAGGTGCAACATACTGCGCGATGTTGGCGGACATGCCCAATCCGATAGGTCACCAACGCAGCATAAAGCTGGGCACAATGAGCACCCAGCACTGATTTGCAGTTCAATCTTGTTAAAGTAGCAAAATAATTTATTTAAAGAAATATTACTTTAATTTCCGCGTACAGAATGCGTTAGAGAGAATTATGCAATGTTAACATTTAATTAGAATTAAATAGCATGATTCTGACGCTGACATACTCGAACATCATTCAATTTATTCTTAAATATAGTTGTGTCACTACAAATTCTTTGTAAAACGACAGAGACAGCACGTAAGTACAACTAGCCTTTCAGTATTCGGGCGTATCAAATTTTGATAACTGACTTAATATTACTCTTGCAACCAGTCCACCAGAGTCGCGGAGAACCTAACAGGTTACCGGGGCTCCGGCTCAACGTGGAAGAAAATGAACGGGGTGGTTTTTAGTCAGTAAGAGTCTGACACTCCCTCCCGCCTCACCCAGGCGAGAGCAGTAATTCGATGATTTTCCCCCCTTAAAAAAAAACCAGTCCACCAACCGGTTGTCCATCCGAAAGTACCTACCATTTCTATAGTTAACTTTATACTACATCATTTAATGACATTTATTCAATTTAAAAGGTATTCATGTCAAGTGCAAGCGATGAATTTGACATCGCATTGATAATAACTGACCATCATAACAGTTGTTAATCGACCACCCAGTAACTCCTTGAACTTCGTGACTGACGGATGTAATCAGTCATCGGTTGGTTTCTCAAGTCAGTGATCTTTGCACAATGCGGGCTCTTGAACTCAATAGTAAAGTCTCGAGAAGTAGACTAAAGTGAAATGCGACTTCCTAGTCTTCGATATTGTCGTGGAGAACCTAACGGGTAACCGGGGCTCCGGCTCGACGTGCAGGAGAAGGAACGGGGTGGTTTTGAGTAAGTAAGAGTTTAACAATATTTTGCCAATAAAAAATAAAGATATTCATACCAAATTCGTATTTAGCGATTGGGCAACTGTAGGTATTCGTAAGAGTAGGGACAGACTTTTTGAACTTTATGGAATGAAACCGTACAAAAACGACCCCCAATTTCACCAGTATGTAACATCTTATTCAAAAACCTTTAGAATAGTATGCAGGGTCGCGAAACGTCTTTATATTAGTAATAAAATAAAATCGTCTGATGATAAGATAAAAACTACTTGGAAAGTTATACACAACGAGACTGGTAGGAAAAGATTAAGAAACTCAGAATTTAATTTAAATACCGAAAGGGGACAGATTTCATCAAACGTAGATGTAGCCCAGGAGTTTGAACATTTTTTTACTAACATTCCTATTAAAACAACTGAACATTTAAAGTCATCAGCAAACCTATCTGTAACTTTGCTTAAGAACAACATAGAATCATGCCAATACGACTTTAGTTTTCGATATACGAATCCTCTAGAAATTATAAAAGTTTTTAAAGAAATCAAGACCAAATCTACGGAGGATCTTTGGGGCTTATCGGTAATAGTTTGCAAGTCACTTATCCAAACTGTAGCGCCATATCTGGCTGTGATTTTCAATAAATGTATAGATGACGGTGTTTTCCCTGACCTAATGAAATATAGTAAGGTTATCCCACTATTTAAAAGTGGTGACACTAAAGAACCTAACAACTATAGGCCAGTGTCTGTTTTGCCGGTTCTCAGCAAAGTCTTTGAAAAGTTGATGCTGTCTCGGATGCTTCATCATTTTAATAAACATTCCATCTTTCACCAACAACAATACGGTTTCACTAAAGGTCGTTGTACAACTGACGCCGGTGTCACTTTGATTAAGGAAATATTTGGTGCTTGGGAGGAAGCACAGGATGCTATTTGCTATTTGATTGCGTTGACCACGAGACACTTTTGCTGAAATTAGATCACTACGGGATAAGAAACTCTGCGCTCCGTCTTATGAGATCTTATTTAGAAGAGAGACAGTTAAAGGTTCATGTTAACGGTATTAACTCGCAGGGCTCTGGGATGAATATGGGCGTTCCTCAAGGTTCAATATTGGGTCCCTTTCTCTTTTTAGTCTATATAAATGATTTGCCATTTATATTTAAAAATGAACCACGAATGGTGCTTTTTGCAGATGATACATCATTAATTTTTAAAATAGATCGACGTACAAATAATCTTGACGACGTAAACAGCTCCATTCTTCAAGTGCATAATTGGTTCACCATTAATAATCTAGCACTTAATGAGAAAAAAACAAAATGTATTAAATTCAGTTTACCAAACGTGCGTAGTAACGATAGTGATATTGTTTTGAACGGTCAAAAGTTAGAATTTGTCGACGAGACAGTATTTTTAGGCATTACGTTAGACAATAGGCTACAATGGGGTCCGCATATAAAGGCGCTTTCGGGGAGATTGAGCTCAGCTGCTTTTGCAGTTAGACAGATTAGACAGCTCACGGACGTAGATACAGCTAGGCTTGTCTATTTTAGTTATTTCCACAGCATTATGTCGTACGGCATTTTGTTGTGGGGTCGAGCTGCAGAAATAGAATCAATATTTATTCTACAAAAGCGGGCTATCCGAGCAATATATAACTTACGCCGTTGCGAATCGCTGAGAGAATTGTTTAAAACGATAAATATTTTAACGGTGCCCTGTCAATATATATATGAAAATATAATGTATGTAAGGAAAAATAGGCAATTGTTTGAAAAAAGAAGCGATAGACACAATTTTAATACTAGAGGCAAAAATAAGTTAGCTATACCGCAATTCAGACTGTCCAAAGTACAGAAATCCTTTATGGGGTTAGGTATTAAATGCTATAATAAAATACCAAATAGCATACTAGATCTCAGTGAAAGTAAATTTAAAACATATATTAAGCGCGAATTATGTAATCAAGCCTACTACATACTGACAGATTATCTTGAAGATAAGAATGCTTGGCAGCATGTTGGTTCGGCTCCACTGGACAATACTCAAATGTAGTCAGTAGCTAAATTCCAATAGTAGGTATTTAACACTTTAATTCTAATGTAGACAATCTAGTTTCCTTATGGCATCGAGCATTTCTTTATTGAAACAAAGAGTTACCTTTTCTTGTATAGAAGCACTAATTCTATGGATTGTCAGTATGCATATGTGAGCACCATGTTGGACTTTAAGTTAATTTTTATTAATTTTTTTTTTTTAATTTTTGTAAGTTATTAGTATAATGCGTCAAGCGTGTCTTTGCATTGTTCTTACATATGCGTACAGTATTGAAATATGTATCAGAGACATTGTAGAACATACTTTTTTTAAAAAGAGTAACGAATGGAGTTTCTTGCTCGTTCTTCTCCATTCGAATCTACTTTTTGGAATGAGCACCTAGCTTCACCTAGTTTCACTGACGGACTGACTGACAGACTATTATTTATTTTGTATTTGTTGACGTTTCAAAAGCACCAAACTATGGTTTAATTGAAATAAATGCTTTGACTTTGACTTTGACTTTGACTTTGACTTTGACTTTGACACTCCCTCCCGCCTCACCATACTGCCAGTTCCTATCTATCTGTAGATTTGCTTACTAGAGATAGAATTTTGACATGAGCTCCATACAAAAAGTGTCAAAATTCTATCTCTAGTAAGCAACTCTACAGATAGATAGGTTATTGAAATTGGACGTTAGACACCACTGACAAACGGTGAAGGAAAACATCGTGAGGAAACCTCGACTTATAATTTCTAATTATAAGTTTGAAATCGCAAACCCGCATTGAGCAAGCGTAGTAATTAATGCTCAAACCTTCTCCGTGCGAGAAGAGGCTTTTGGTCAGCAGTGGCCACTTATAGGCTGTTGATATGAATCATTGGATGATTTTTTGGTGAAAACTTGTGTACGATGTTATAAAAATTATACTTCTTTATCCTTTCTTCTTCCTTGTAACTAAATATGGACACTTTGTTTTCCAGGTTAACATGCGTAACAAGAAGAAGCGTTCATTGAGTGGTGCTCCCGAAGTGTCCAGCAATGAACGGGAACGACCAATGTCCTGGGAGGGAGAGCTCTCTGACTCGGAGATGGTCATAGACACCGGTGGTAACAATGGTTAGTATTACCTTAATTATTTATCAGAATAAGAGTAACTGTTGGACGAGGTTACTCGACTATTTTCGAGTCCGGTCTGGGGCTCATAATCATAAGTCCCTTGAGCGACAATCTTATTGAACAGATACATGAGTTAACCGTATAGCCTAATTAATGTTAATTAGTATATATATTTTTTTTATTTATTTAATTGGGTCTGATTTATTCCACAGACGAAAATAGCAGTTCTCTAGACCTCCAATCGTCGAGGGATTCAATCGACACCCTTCGCAACGTGAGCATAAAGACAGAACCTGTAAAGACTGAGGGCTTCCAGGGCGTGGATGAGCAGCGGGTCCTGGATCTGAAGTACAGCGCCCCGCTGCAGCCACACCAGCGGAGTCTTAGTATGAATAGGGTAAGAGATTATTGTATTTTATTTATACCTACTCCCTTTAATGTTACCAAACCGCCTGTAGTCGTCAGTAGTTCCGCAATATAATAGGGATGATGATGAAAAAATATTAGAACCGTATTTTTTATTTTGTCGTATAATAAAACAACACTTAGATAAAATTAATCAAAGTTTAGGAGTTAGAGCTAAATCGTCATTTCTACATATAAAATTACATAGAAGTGACGTCACGCGACATTTCAAATCAATATATCGTCGAAAGTATTCGTTTCTATAAGAAAATAAAAAATACTTGTCTAATGATTCAAAATAATCTACCATACGGACATTAAAATAAAAATTAGGCATCTACCCTTTTAACCTCAAAAAAACCTTATATTATCATTGGAACAATTTACGAGTCGTTACGGCTACGGCTAGTCAGAAGCTCAACAATTAAATCTTAGCGGGTTCGAGATCTGCCTCAGTAGGTTGTGGAGGCCAAATCGCAGTAACTACATAGATATTATTAGCTTTATAATATTTCACAAAATCAGGCGAATTTAGTTAAAATACAATGACACTGCAATTAATTTGGGATAAACTAGGAATGTATTTTAGTTATCTACCACAGAACAAAGAAAAAGAATGGGGATGATGACAGGGTATGAAAATTAAAAATATAATTAGTCCGTAAGTTAGGTAATGAAAAAATATTAGACACGTATTTTTTTATTTTGTCGTATAATAAAACAATACTTAGATAAAACGAATCAAAGTTTAGGAGTGGGTGCTAAAACGTCATTTCTTAGTATAAAATGTACTGAGAAGTGACGTCACGCGACATTTCAAATCAATATATCTTCGAAACTATTCGTTTCTGTGAGAAAATAAAAAATATGTGTCTAATGTTTTTAAATAATCTACCAGACGGACATTAAAATAAAAATTAGTCGTCTACCCTATTGTCAACAATACGCGTCAAAAATTTTATAGAATTACTGTTCTTTCCAGATATCAGTGCTCACAGATGGCACGTCCCTCTCTCTTGCAAGACGGCCCTCCTCTCCTACCAGTAGTGCCAAATCCCTTGCATTAAGTGACCAGGGTTCAACACATATGACACACACCGGACTCGATCAAGTACAGAACCTAACCATCAAGAAGGAAACGCAGTTATCAGGTCAGTTCTTCTTATTTTTGGAGAATCATCATCACGAGTCCTTGAAAATCTACTGCTAGATGGCCTTAAGTCATTTTCTATATAAAAGGGTTTGCCAAACTCTCCAGTCACCAGGTCTGGAAGGCTGAAGATCATAGTTTAAAATGATTAGGATTATCAAAAAGCGATGCTGCCTAGTCTCTACCAAATATGTAAATTATAATTCCTTATTCTGATATATACTTAAAGCAAATAGCTTCATTAGAGGACCGACAGATTCATAGGCATTTTTTTAAATATTTGTATAACGTTCAAAAGTGCCTTCCTGGTCTAATTGAAATGAATTAGACCAGGACAATTAGACAAGACAATAGTACATGGTCTGTCATGACTACATGGTAACATCTTTTATTAAAATAAATGTTTATATCTCCTGAGGACTGCATCGATGGCCTAGTGGTCGCAAGTGCGACTACCGGGCAAGGGGTCTCGGGTTCGATTCCCGGGTCGGTCAAAGTATTACTGGATCTTTAAAAAAAATCTCAGTAGTAGCACAGAGTCTGGAAACGTGCCCGGTATATGGCAATAAGCTCACCCCCTATTACATAGGACTCATAACATGACAGTGAAAAGTGGGTGTTACTTTGTGTACCCCTTCGGGGATAAAAGGCTTGATGTTATGTTATTTATATTACTGTTATATCTCCACAGAATTAAAATGCGAGCAGTCAGTGGGTATGGACAAGTTGATAGGTGCGCTGCACGGCTCGCCACTGCTCGGCCGACTGCCGCGCGTACAGTCCAGTGCCAGCACGGACTCCGCTGTACACTCCATGTATACACACAGGTATAGATGTTTATGAATAAAACTGTGTTATAATAAGGTATGAACTGGTTCAATTGGTTTAGGCAAAATGTTCTAGTGTATCTCCTGTTCTAGTCGCAATTTTTTATGGGACAATCACGCCATATACCTTGAACCTTCCATTTTTAGTTTCTATTTTTATCGCGCACCCGTTCCTGATTCGAAAATCTTAAAATCCTCCTAAAATCGCTAAGTCCTGTGAGCCAGAAGTCCAACACATACTTACAACGGTAACAATACCTTACAATTCAATACCTAATTTGTTGTATTTTTCTTTTTTATTGTTTTACGTTGCCCCACACTAGGATTTTCTCCTGTATCGTGGGTGCATTTACATACAAGTTCACATACACATGACAGCCAGACCCGAAACAACAATTTGTGGATTACACAAAGAGTTGCTTCGTGCGGGAATCGAACTAGCTACACGTTGCTCGGCAGCTGGTTGCCCAGCCACCGCACCAACCATGCAGTCTAATTAATCACAAGTAGTTACTATTATTAACTAGTATTTATTGTTTTGCAGCGTATACAGCAGTCCGTCAGCGAGTCCCCGCGCGTCCCGCCACTACACGCCGTCCCTGTCCCGCAACAACAGCGACGCGTCCCACTCGTCCTGCTACTCATACAGCTCCGAGTTCTCGCCCACACACTCGCCAGTGCAGGTGATATAATTATTATCATATAATAAATATCAATCGAAGGAAGCATGTCTATCATGCTGCCCCGTCTACCAAAATGAAGTTGGTTTTCTTACGGTATACGCATTTGTATCTTCTGATTCATTGCCGGCCTTTTGGGGATTAGGTATTAGGCTATTAGGGATGGGGGAGGGGGAGGGGGAGGGTCTCCGGTAACCCCACCCTCACGGTGAATCACAACGTTGTTTTACGCTGGTTTTCTGTACGGCCGTGGTATCACTCCGGTCGAGTCATCCCATTCGTGCTGAAGCATGGCTCTCCCACACTAAACTATTTGTATTGATTTATAACTCCTATTTTCTCCTCCAGGGTCGTCACCCGCACGTAATGTACCGAGAAGCGGCGGCGGCATACGACGGTACACACGAGGACGAGCCGGACGCCCCTGAGGACAGGCTGCATCATCATCAGGGTATTAGCAGACAACAGCTTATCAACAGGTAATACTCTCTGACACCTTCTTTAAGGAACAAAGTGTGATGTAAGTTCGAAAGAGTACGACTTTATTTCCAAAAATACTTAAGTATAAAATTCTCTAAAGTATAAAATAAATAAAATTAATATTTAATATATATAATATGTTAATTGAACTATTACCAAATGAAATTATATAAAACTTTAAAAAAAAATAACAAAAAAAATCGAAAGAACCATTTTTAATCGAGAATTTCCATATTAACAATTATAACGTCATGTCTTTATCTTTTTAGTTTCCAAATGGTAAACATACATAATTATACATTGTAACAACCACTCTTCACTTGTCTATAGTCATATACCGGGCACAATTTCAGGTTCTATGCTACCACAATAAAACTTTACCCAATCCGAAAATCAAACGCGACCAACGTGAAATCAAATCAAACCCCTTTATCCGGTAGTTATAATATACACTTTTAACATCTTCTTTGTTTTAATTTAAATCTTTCTCCATCCACCAGTCCATGCCCAATCTGCGGAGACAAGATCAGCGGCTTCCACTACGGCATATTCTCGTGTGAATCCTGCAAGGGTTTCTTCAAGCGAACGGTTCAGAACCGCAAGAACTACATGTGTCTCCGAGGTGGGAACTGTCCTGTCACCGTCACTACTAGGAAGAAGTGTCCAGCTTGCAGATTTGATAAATGTTTGGGTTGTGGCATGAAGCTTGAAGGTAAGATGTTGTTTGATTTTGAACCTAAACATAACATAACATCACGCCTTTTATCCCCGGAGGGGTCGGCAGAGGTGCACATTATGCCACTGTACAATGTAACACCCACTTTTCACTATTTATGTTATGAGTCCCATGTGATAGGAAGTGAGCCTATTGCCATATACCGGGCACAATTTCAGACTCCGAGACACTGAGAATTTTTAAAACCCATTAATACTTTGCTCGATCCGGGAATCGAACCCGAGACCCCTTGCCCGGCAGTCGTACTTGCGACCACTCGGCCAACGAATTGTAAGTTTAAATGTTATATATTCCCAGCAATCCGCGAGGACCGCACCCGCGGCGGACGCTCGACGTACCAGTGCTCGTACTCGCTGTCGGGCGCGGCCAGCACGGGCTCGCTACTGTCCGCGCATGCGCCCACCACGCTACGACACGCCTCCAGTCTTACTAGCGTAAGTTACTAACCTTAAGCCTGTTTTATAAAAAAGCGCTTAAAACACACACTTACATACACACCTAATAAACCCAGCAGATGCAAACACGCACACACGCACGCACAATACACTCACTTACTCACTCACTTACTTACTTACTCACTCACTTACTTACTCACTCACTCACTCACTTACTCACTCACTCACTCACTCACTCACTCACTCACTCACTCACTCACTTACTAACTCACTTACTAACTCACTTACTCACTCACTTACTCACTATAATGTATTTTTTCTTTTTGTACTGTTTGTTAACTTTTGTACTTTTTGGGAGGCTGGGCCTCACGACACAGGGAATTCTAGTGTGAGGTCCAGGATGCAACAAAATTTACAAAAAACTTTTTTTGAAATAAACATTATTCTTATTCTTATATACTTAATAAAAATTTAAATAAAACCCTATTTGTTAGTCACAATACTTTGGTACCATCATGTAATGATATTGTATTGAAACCATTTCAATCTACGTGATGTGGCAGTACTGACCGAGGTGCTGGTGGATAATGACTACGCTTATTCAAACAAAAGTAGTCTCTAAACATCGGTAATAAGGTCATAATCCAGTGAGTAACGACATCAGTGTCCTGAGAGATCCCTGAGAGGACAACAGTGTCTGTCCTCTCAGGAATTCTCTGTCTCTTTCTGTTTCTCTCTCTCTCTCTCTTTATTTCTCCCATTCTCTCACTCAGGGATTTAGATTATTGCTGTCGATTTAAGAAATAAAATGATTCTGGTTATTTTTGTGTTGGTGATAATATATCAAATAACTCGCCCTGGGTGAGGCAGAAAGGAGTGTCAGACTCTTACTGACTAAAAACCACCCCATTTCACCTCCTCCTACCTTGATAAACAAAAAATATTGGTTGCAGGTTAACGGCCCCGGCTCGTACAGCAGCCGAGGTGAGTCCAGCAACAGCCAAGTGACGCCAGATATACCGCCGTTATTGCAGGTAAATATCAACTCTCTTAGTTAAAACATACAGTCTGAAATTGCATCACATAGTCCCTCAACTAGATTTAGGGTTAGCACTGAATCTTAATGAGATTGTGTTAAACATTAGCTAACATCTGAAATTAATAAACAATTGTAATCTAAAATATCTGAATTGATTTTTTTTATGGGATAAGCCGGTAAACGAGTAGGCGGATCACCTAATGGTAAGCAATCGGCGTCGCCCATGGACACCTGGAACACCAGAGGCGTTACAAGTGCTTTACCGACGTTTTGGGGATTAGGAATTTGATGTTTGTTGGGGATTCAGGGACTGGAGAGATCAAAGTTTTAGACAAAAACTCCTTACAAGTAAAGTCAATAATTTATTTGAATTAAACCATAATTTGGTACTTTTGAAACTTCAACAAATACAAAATAAATAATAGTCTGTCAGACAGTCCGTCAGTGAAGCTAGGTGCTCATTCCAAAATGTAGACTCGAGTAATATCGAAAATCGATCGGTGTTACTTTCGGCCGTTAGAGATCTAAGCATGATATCGCATTCTTAGGAAGACCCTTGTCAGATGTTATTTAATCACAACATTATGACATTAACCAAGAGTATATGAACCTTCACACTTATCTTTTTCTTCCCTCCCCTAGGAAATAATGGACGTGGAACATCTGTGGCAATATAACGAGTCTGAGCTGAGTAGACTGGGCAAATCCACGGGAGGGAGTCCCTCAGCCAACCCTCTATTGGCGGCCAGCGGGATCACGGCGCATAACTCCAGCCCCGACTTCCTGGCCGACCTCTGTAACATCGCCGACCATCGACTCTACAAGATCGTCAAATGGTGCAAGAGTTTGCCGCTTTTTAAGAATATTTCGGTGAGTTTATTTATAGACCATTATAGACCTTATTTCCGATGTTTAGAGACTACTTTTGTATGAACAAATGTTGTGGATTTTTTATAATCGGAGATTAAGGTGTATTTTTAAGTCGTTTGGTGACGCAAATATATAATACATTTCTCCCTATCTCTTCTCTTTTTGCGGGTGTTCTAAGAGCACCAGCAACGAAGGGGCTGTACATTTTCCAGAAATGAGACAGCAGGCTTTCTAATAAACCTCAACTCTTAAATTGCGATTCCCAGTCCGTCTGCCAAGCGAGGGGTTTTTTGATGACGGGGGGAAACCTTCAAGAGGCGCCTAACTTTTTGGGGAGAAAGACTAGGGAGTGTGGGATTCGTACCTCACTAAAACCACCCCGGTGGCCACCTACAGCACCTGTATGGGGCACCGGGTCCTCTGAAGAGACCTGCTCCGGAGGGGGTAAACACCTCCGGAGAAGGCCAAAGTCCAGCAGCGGACTGTCTAGGGCTGTTGATGATGATATCAATCAAGTAATCAAGTATTTATTGTATCCATACTGTACATATACAGGTGGTTAGTAAATATAATTATGTAAAAAAGTAACAATTATGGACCCTGTCAGGCACAGCAACATTTAAAATTGGTAGGAGAGAGGAAGGGCATTTTTTTAGATTAACTCGTCGAGTACCGGTTTTATAGACACAATTAAAGAACAATAGGTCGCGGTCACCGGTGACCGCTTGGTGTTTGACAGATTAATATTAATATAATCAAAAATTTGTAAAAAAAATATCTTATATCGTCTCACCTTAACATTTTCTGATTTGTGCCACGTTAGAACAATGCATAATGTTTGTATTTGTTTCCAGATTGACGACCAAATCTGCCTGCTAATAAACAGTTGGTGCGAGTTGTTGGTCCTGTCGTGTTGTTACCGCGGCGTCAGTACGCCCGGGGAGGTGCGCGTAGGAGGAGGACGGGGGATCACGCTGCATCAGAGTGCCAAGTAAGACATATCATTTCATTACCCTCTATTAACGTCAATATCAAGGAAAAAAGGTATTTAGTGTAAATTACTTACTTAATTTTACTTTAATAAATTTAAAGTGTTTAATTTTAATTACATTTTTATAATAACTACTAGCGGACCCGACAGACGTCCTGCATATCCACTTGAATGTATAAACAAAAATTCATTCCAATTAGTTCAGCCGTTGTTTAGGATAACTAACCTAGACATCGACTGCAGCGCCCTCTGCCGAGCTGATTTGTGAATCTCAACCATTCCCAGATCCCCTTGAACACACACAAAAATTCCATCAAAATCTGTCCAGTCGTTTGAGAGAAGTTCAGTGACATACACACTCACAGACGAATTATATATATAAAGATCGTAAGACATACTAAATAACAAAAAAACAGAGCTTTTCTCAGTATTTTCACGTGTGTAACCCGCGATTTTTAGTTTACTTAATTTTACTTTTAATTTATGACTTTGTTTTCCATGTACCCAGGTTGGGTCTGACGCCTTGCATCGAACGCATGCTGAGTTTCACCGACCACCTGAGACGGCTGCGAGTAGACCGATACGAGTATGTGGCGCTCAAAGTTATCGTACTACTCACTTCAGGTAAGAATTCCAACACCTTATTGACTAATAACATAACAACACATCACGCCTTTTATCCCCGAAGGGATAGGCAGAGGTGCATATTATGCCAATACAATGTAACACCCACTTTTCACTATTTATGTTATGAGTCCCGTGTAATAGGGGGTGAGCCTATTGCCATATACCGGACCCAATTCCAGACTCCGTGCTACTACTGAGATTTTTTTTAAAACCCAGTAATACTTTGCCCGACCCGGGAATCGTACCCGAGACCCCTTGCCCGGCAGTCGCACTTGCGACCACTCGGCCTATGAGGCAGGCAGACCAATGAGAGCAATGAGATATTTTAGAAATAAAGGCTTTTTTCTGTACTTATTTTGTTGAGGAAAAAAAAACAAAAAATTAACATTACCTTTATCCCATCTTTAACACAGACGCTCCAGATTTGCGTGAAGTGGAGAAGGTCCGGGCTTCCCAGGAGAAGGCGCTGGCCGCGTTACAAGCATACATAGCAACTCACTCGCCCGGCACGCCCGCCAAGTTCGGAGAGTTACTCCTACGTATACCTGAACTACAGAGGACTTGCCAGGTAAAAACTGACTCTGTTGTAATGGACTTGGGGTTGAATTTATGGTTGGATGAGTTTAAGAATGTGATAGGATCGATTGTTTTTTTATGGTATAAGCCGGTAAACGAGCAGACGGATCACCTGATGGTAAGTATTCGGCGTCGCCCATGGACACCTGGAACACCAGAGGCGTTACAAGTGCGTTACCGGCTTTTTGGGGATTCAGGGATTGGGGAGATTGGAGAAGGGGAGGGTAATTGGGCCTCCGGTAACCTCACTCACACGACGAAACACAACGCAAGCGTTGCTTCACGTCGGTTTTCTGTGAGGCCGTGGTATCACTCCGGTCGAGCCGGCCCATTCGATATCGATGATATATTTTTGCATGTAATATTAAATCTGTAAATAATGTTTAAAACCCACCATGTATAAAATGTTTGTGAGATTTCAATACGTTATTTTACAACTAATCAAATTCAATACTTTTATCGAAACGTCAAAAACGATATTGTTCTATGAATTTTGTGCCAAAAACTAACTTATGACGTCATCATATTTTCGAGTCAAATAGCACACTTATTTCTGAAAATTAAGTATATCGTCAAATATATTAATGAAATTGTAATTATTATTGAATATTTAATTGGATTGAATGATCAAATTAATTTATTTTTAACCCAGGAAAATACCCAATTTCACCTAAATCAACTTTAATGAATTTTGAACTTTAGGTGCCTACAACACAACAGATTCTTTCCCTTATCGAACATCCTAAGTGTTAAATAATATTAATAATTATTCCTTTTCCACAGTTCTTCATGCAAGTCGGTAAAGAAATGCTGAACCCGGCCAATAAAAGCAAAGACGGTGATGGACCAAGCTTCAACTTGCTCATGGAACTGCTGCGCGGCGACCACTGACCTCACCTCGACTCGAGCTCACCTCCTACTGACCTTAAGGTCATCACACGACAACCTCAAGGTCATCACACGAAGACTTAAAGGTCAAAAACCATTGCTCAAGAATATAATAAGTGTATCCTCTCTAGAATGACAAGGATCATCAAAACTATATCATGTACTATAATCAGTCAATGAATTAAAAAAACTAGTCTTCACTCCTTCATTGGACTGCCTTAATAAGCCTTATAAATATTTTGGACATATATATATACTCGGATATGCGTGTTTTCTATGGCGATCATCATCGAATCAATCATCAATATACCTACTTAAAAAAATCAATCAGCCGAACATAGTACCTCTTCCTTTTTTTGAAGTCGGTAAAAATCGATTAATCATTACTTGTTTGGCCTTAGCACGTAAAAGATTTACTGCAAATTTAATGCACTGCATTTTATAAAGTGATCATTATTATTACATGTATAGTTAGCAGTCATATCAAGAGCCTATAGGTGGTCACTGCTGACCAATGGCCTCTTTTCACTCTACTCTCTCTCTTTGAGTATCAATCACCACACTTGCTCAATATGGGTTGGCTATTCCAAATTTTAATTAGAAATTATAAGTCCAGGTTCCCTCACGATGTTTTGCCTTCACCGTTTGTCAGTGGTGTTTATATAATCTTAGAAAGTGCATATAACTCGGAAAACGACACATTGGTGCCTTCCGTTGGTAGGTTTCAAATCGCGTTACACCCTGTCAGTTAGCAATAAACGTTTCGAATGTAATCAAATAATTATAATTATGAAACAATATAACAGAACAAAGTAATTACCTACAATTGTTATTTCGAATATACTATTGAAATAAAATATTCAAACTCTTGCATCAGTTAGAGAATTTATGATAGGGCTAATTCTCCTATTAGGCCAAGCAATTCTTTTGCCACATACCTCCTTTAAAAACTATACTGCTGACTGTACACTACATTTTTAATCACATTGAATAAATCGTTAATTTAGCAAGGATACTAAAGAGGTTAATTATTCCATTTGTCAATTAATCAATTTATTAATTTGATAAAAAAACACATGTATTCACTTATCATTCGTTTCATAACTAATGACCTTTAGTATCAAATAAGTGCCAATCTAGCTAATATTATTGCATTTAATTTGTATGTCCGTCTGATAAGCTATCCTTAACCTTTTCTGCCTACATTTTTAATTTTACATAGGGTAACACTTCGTAATATTTAAAAAAAATCTTCCACAGTGTTGCCCGTAGTATAAAATAACGCTTTCCAAATGACATGACATTGTAACTAAACAAACATACACTGCCAATTGCTTTTACATGTGTATTTAATATTTTATTAAATATAAGGCCAAGGGATCAATGGTGAGATAGATTTTACATAAACTAAACACAATTTTTAATTTATATCATTGATGTATTTTTCGCAATATTGAAATGTATAAAAGGCTGAACATTTTCATAAAATTAAACAAATCTTCCTTATGTATTCATAAATATTTAAATTCAACGAAATTAAAGCCATAAAATTAGTACATTTTAGTACATACTTGTATTTTGTACTAATTTTAAAACGAGTTTGGGGCCTTTAAACTAGCGAGTAGATCAAGAACTGAATCTTGCCTCAGCATTTTTATAACAATTTTTCTAGATGATGTATTTAGGTGATTAAATTGTGTGTGTCGAGAGCCAAGTGGATATTATAATTACCTTAAAAAATATGACAAAAATACAACGATTTTACCTTTTGTGGTGTAGTATGTGTGCGCTAACAAGATGTTGACACGAGGACTGTTTAATGAAACATAGGTTTCATAATTATGTATTTATTATGAAAATAACTCATTTTTAAGGGATGTCTTTATAATCATTGCCATTTTGAATAAGTTACTTAATTATTAGTATAAAGAGTTGTTAATATGTGCAGCTTAGATGTAAAATTAGATATTTTCTACAATTTTCTGAGGGTGTAACTTTCAGGAAATCGAATTAATTTTAAAGTTTTTATAAAAAACTCATTTTTAAGTTATGAATTCGTTTTTTTTTTCTTGAAAATTTCGTATTATAGATACGTTGGATTTTTTAATTTGCTTTTTTAATAAGGTGTTGGTGCAATACTTAGCATAAAGTGTCAATGTGTGCATTTTTCCGTTAAAATTTTTATTTTAAATTATCTTTACCTTTATGCTACGTCTTCGCCGTTTTTCCGCAAAGCTGGCAACACAGCTCTGCTAAACCAGTCATTCACTGCCGATTTGTAAAATAAGACATTGCTATGAGCAAACTCTCTTTATCGCAATACTTATTAGTTTTAAAAGAAAATATTCTCAATAAGTAGATTATAGAATTAGTATTAAAATGTAGTTTCTAGTTTTATATATAAATGCCTTAAAAATTACATACTTACATGAACATTTAGTAAAAAATAAACTTTATTTTTCTAAATCAAAAAAATCGTAGGATACATATTATGATACGATACACGCTACCTAGAGGGCGCTACGGTCACTTAAATACATAACATTGCAACATTCCATACATAAGTTATAAACATTATAATTGAATTCTATTTTAGTTGTTTTATCGTATTAAAATCTCTAGGCAGTCTAAATCTATAGCCAGTTGCTCACAGATCACGTCTTTATTTTGTAAGCTATAAAGTCGAGTTTTGTAAATCAAGTTTACGTTAGCCAAATTATGGTGATTTAAAAATAAAGTAACAATGTGCTGAGCTAATCCGACTCAACTTCAGATTATTACTATAATTATATTGTTATCTGCGCGATGAAATAGTAGCTAGAGATAAAAAAATATTTCAAACAAAGGTTTATGCATAATAAAGATCACAACTTTCGTGCTCTGAGGCATACTAAGTAAATTATTATGTTTTCGGCTTACTCACGTAATTATTTGACGATGAACTCGACTAGTCTAGACACTAGACACAGTCACCGCGTCTCAGGTCGCGAAATGCTGCTCATGAATATGAGCCTCTAACACGGCTTGAAACTAGTCGAGTTCCTCGTCAAATAATGACGTAAGTAAGCCGAAAACATAATAATTTTGTTTAATAAAGATCACCTTGTAAAATTGAAAGAATTTCCAAAATTTTATTTCAAAAATATTCAAAGTTAGTAACTATTATTACTTTTTTTTAATCAATTTATATAAACAAAGTTGAATTTATTGGGTAAAACGCTTCGCAGCTATTTTCATATCTTGGCTTTTTTAACGCTTTAGAAAAAGATAACAATAATTATGAATATTGATTGCCGTAAAAATTGAGTTTTGGTAGAAAAAATCCCTTTTTGGAACTACTTTTCAATTAATAATAATTCATTGTCATAATAATCAGTAAATTATAATGGTTTTCACCCTGGGAGTTTGTTCAATACCAACATAGTCGTTACATTGTATGTCGTATTCATTTGACTTCATCAATGTACAGGCAAGATTCTGGGTACGCTGGTAAGAAAATAAACATTGATTCAGTACCGAGATTCAGCATTGTTATACAAAATTAAAATAACGCTTTTATCCCCGAAGGGGTAGGCATAGTTGCACATTGCGGCACTTACTGCCACTGTACAATGTAACACCCACTTTTCACTATTTATGTCATGAGCCCCATGTAATAGGGACCTATTGCCATATACCAGGCACAATCCCAGTCTCCGTGCTTCTACTGAGATTTTTTTTTTAAACTCAGTAGTACTTTGCCCGACCACTTGAAACAACTCGACCAACGAGGTAGTCATACAAAATTAATATGCGTTGTAACGAAGCTACATGTTTGGTTACTTCTAGTACTGTTTGTCTCAGTATTGATTGAATCTTAATTTTCTTACCTTCATAGCAAATAAGTTAGGTGATTGCACAAAGTTGGTCACACTCCCGTACTCGTAAAAATGAAAGACGTAAACAAAGATAGGATACATAGTTTTTAGGTATCAATATCAGGGAGTTTGTATTGTTTTGAAGTTCACATTTCGTCTAAAATATTAGAAAATTTATCTTATACTAGCTACTTCCGCGCAGTTTCACACGCTCTGCTCAGCTTCTATTGGTCGTAGCGTGATGTTTTAGCCTATAGCCATCTTCGATAAATGCGCTATCCAACACAATAAGAATTATTCAAATCAGACTTACAGTTACGGAGATTAGCGCGTTCAAACAAAAAAACAAATTCTTCCGCTTTATATAATAGTATAAGATATTGCCATGTGTCTATACAATACTGAGATATTAAGTTTTTTGACGATGTGAACATCAAAACTCATTGTAATCTCCCAAACGGGCACAAGTACTTCAGTTATAGTATATATATAGCTAAATATAACGAGCTCATAAATAATTAAGATAATTATGTTTATAGATACAAATAACGATATCAAAAACATGTGCCACACGAAAAATTGTAAGTAATAATAATTTTTATGAATTTTTCTTTGAGATTTTTATGTGATTTTGTATTTTCTTGATGTTGTTTGCCAATACATTAATGACGTTTACAAATATTGAACAGAACAGTGGTATCTATTTATAGTTTTGTAGATTGTTTACTGAACTGATAAATTTAAGAAGTTAGTGCGTTAGATTATATTTTTATATTCAGTTAATTAGTTAGCGGATGTGAGTACGACAAGACGGTGTGTATGTGAGGTCCGAATAATTTTTATATTAAAAATTACAAGGAACGCAAGAGTGGTAATGGCGTCCATGTTCTGTTATTATTTTATACATAAGTATTATAGTGATATTGTATTCTTCTTTATTTTGTAGAATTATAAAGATTTTTTTTATATATAGCGCAAAACGAATAAATATGATTTTGATTTAATATGGTTTTTCTTTTATCCTTTTTTGGCGTTGTGCGCCGAGTAATTTAGAGGCAAGCTTTTAAATTAATGGCAAAACTTATATTCGACTTGTCCATCAAAAGTGTAACGACTTATTGTGTCACAGAGTTAATAATATACCATAGACAGTATTGATATTCTCGTCTTAATACTAAAAGTGGGTCCCATAAATTACTATGTACTTATGCATATCTACTGATAGTGGGACGCCACACTTTATTTTTTAGATTTATAACAGTTGTACCTATCGACTGACCCGTTTGGAACGTGTGCAATTATCACCATTAGCGGCATTAGCGCCCTCTACAACACTTATCAACAGATCAGGAAATCACAACAGATACAGCATATTTAATCTTGGGTGCGGCAGCTTTTCCACCGTAAATTAGTTTATTATCTAAGTTATGCATCGAACATGCAGAGAACAAACACTTTGTCTTATTATCAGAATTATCACACTAAGTCCATCAGTCCATAATTATCTCTAAATACCTACTTATTTTTATTTTTTTTAAGTTACACTAAAAAACGTGTTAGTAAAATCATTTCTATAAATTGTATTATTATACTTAACTAGCTTTTACCCGCGGCTTCGCTCGCGTTACTAAAGGATAAAAAGTAGCCTATGTGACATATACCAATACACAAAGCGCCATCTATACCAATAATTTCGTTTTTCCTCGAGAATATCAAATTTTTCCAGGATAAAAAGTACCCTATTATTTAATCCAGACTTCTAACTTCACGCCTGCAAAAATTCAAAGCAATCGGTTTAGTAGTTACGGCGTGAAACTGGAACAAACAAACAAACAAACTCACTTTCCGATTTATAATATTAGTAAGGATAAGCAAGTAAGGATTACTTTTTAATAACCTCAAAATGGGGACTCCCCTGAAAATAATAAAATATGTTTACAATAACTATCAAAGTCAAAGCATTTATTTAATTGGTGTAAATAGAGTTCTATGATATCATTAGTATATACCAAATTAACTAAAAATCGCGGGTTACCCAGGTAAACATTCTGAGAAAAGCCCTACTAGTTTCCCCCCACAGAGGAGCTGGTACATTACAGTGCTGCACGACATCGCCGCGCCCGCGCATGCTGCTTATGAGGAAGAGTCTATTTATTGTGGGTCAGTGTGGCAGTGACCATGGTTTTGAATTTTTTTTTTAAGGGGGAAAATCATCGAATGGCTGCTCCCGTCTGGGTGAGGCGGGAGGGAGCGTCAGACTCTACTGACTAAAAACCACCCCGTTCCTTCTCCTGCGCTTCGAGCCGGAGCCCCGGTAACCCGTTAGGTTCTCCGCGATTCTGAATGGTTTGGAATGGATTCATAAAATCACAAACACATAGTTACATAATAACCTACATACATAATGATCCACCTATTAGTGTGATCGCAGGATCCTATAGGAAAAATTACCGCATAAAATAAGAGATTAACTATACATGATTAAAAAACAATGTACCTAAGCAATTTTATGCTTATGACATTTTTAAGTTGAAAATCTGACCGCCTCACTCACGGCGGGAGAATTCATTGGATGATTTCCCCCCCTTTTTTATGGTATAAGCCGGTAAACGAGCAGACGGATCACCTGATGGTAAGCAATCAGCGTCGCCCATGGACACCTGGAACACCAGAAGCGTTACAAGTGCGTTACCGGCTTTTTGGGGATTAGGAGTTTGAGGATCGTTGGGAATTCAGGGATTGGGGAGATTGGGGAAGGGGAACCCTCCCCTTCCCCAATCGACACACGAACACACGACGAAACACAACGCAAGCGTTGCTTCACGTCGGTTTTACTGTGAGGCCGTGGTATCACTCCGGTCGAGCCAGCCGTTTCGTGCCGAAGCATGGCTCTCCCACACTTAAAATAAAATCCTTTGCAGAAAGAAGCCTTTGCTCAGTGTGCTGCATAGTGTAGCAGTTTGCAAACTAATATCAAATTACGAAAGAAAGACTCCCAGTCTTTGTTTCACAGTGTGTAGCTGTGATAGTACCTACTGGGTGCAAACAGATGATTAATTAGCCACATGCCAAACAGAAAAATCCCACTTATCAGTTCTTAATTAGGTTTCGCAGCTTTAATAATAATTTATTATCTATTTAATCCGTAAAAAACCAAAGATCCGATTTGGGTTTTGCCCCCACATCAATTTGCTTAGACATCATTAACTAATAAGTATATACTAAGAGGTGATTTGCTAGAGGTATTAGGTTTTGGAACTTACGAAATTAAAAATGTTTCTTAACATGTATAGATCCTAAACTCTAAAATCAGTCTACGTATCACACAAAACTTCCTTAAAACGAATGGCGCATTTAAAAGGTCAACATTTTTATATTCGCTTATACCACGGGGAGTGCTCTGAGGAATTGTTTGACCTGATACCTGCCGCCTCTTTTCACCATCGACCCTCACGACAGAATATGCATCCCCACCATATAGATGGTTGGCAGGCCACAACTGTGCGCTTTTCACGACGCTTTCTGCCTCGCGCAGCAAAACTGTGGAATGATCTGTCGTCCGCTGTATTTCTAAACCGATACGACCTTCAAATCTTCAAGAAAAGAGCGTATTCCTTTTTAAAAGGCCGGCATCGCACCTGTGGCTCCTCTGGCGTTGCGGGTGTCCATGGGCGGCGCTGATCGCTTACCATCAGGTGATCCGTCTGCTCGTTTGCCTCGTATTCCATAAAAAAATCCGGAATTTTCGCTTGACATTACCAGACATTGTTACATCACAACTTCACATTGATATTCTAAGCGAGGGATGTATTTCTCTGGTCGAGACAACCCCTGTTGGAGTTGCATAATATTAGCAGGTACATTTAGCAGCTAAGGCCCAGTTTTTATAGGTAAACGATGATAATAATGCTCTACAACTGCATAAAGGTCCAAATAAAATGTTTCCTACAAGGTACAAGGGGAGTCAGTAATTTAGCCACGATGACCACGTAACTATGAGTAGTTCGCCTGAGGGCGACCCGTAAGTTTTGATAGAACAGTTGGTGTAGTGATTGGGCTGCTGTGCAACTATCTCGCACAAAACAATTCTTTGTGTGATCCATAAATAGATGTCCCTGGGTGTGATTTGTTTGTGAAATTGTATGTTTGTAAACGTACCCACACCTAAAACACAGGACCCGAGCGTAAGGCTCAAAGTGCCACGGATGGGGTCCAATAGGGCTGATGCCGATACGGTTCCGCGGTGCCGGGGCTCCGACTCGAAGTGCAGGAGTATGAACGTGGTGGTTTTTAGTCAGTAAGAGTCTGACTCTCCCTTCCGCCTCACCCAGGCGGGAGAAGTGCGATACTTAAGGATACAGGAGAAAATCCCTTACCTTATAGTTTTTTTTAAAGAAAATAGCACATGTTAAGCTTAACGTTTTGGGTATTTTCTTGTTATTTATTTACATTTACCTATCTACATATACAAGGTGCTTGACGCATGGACCGACACATTTTTTTCAGGGATTTGAGAGGTTATGAGAGTATTGAGAGGTTTGAAAGGCTTATTAGCCTTTCGCCCCAAATGTCACGGTTGGTCACATATTATTATGATATTTTTATTGAAATATAAATTGTTCCCAAAATGTTTCCTTTAAATCAAAATAACTTTTTGTTTCTGGATCTAGAGCTGCAAAAATTTATTTTTATGTACTCCAAAATCTATTAAATCTAAACTGCATCTTTATTTGATACAAATAGTCTCAGAAAAAATCTTACAAGATTCCAAAGTTCAATTATTTATTCGTATGTCTGAAAATTTTCAATTTCTAAATGAATTGTAAATAAAAACTAAAAACTATTTTATTTAGGCATTACATCATAAAATGCTCTCCAAGGGACATCGGGTTTTAATACTACTGTTTTTTAAGATTTTCAGAAACGAAGCTTCAGCTCGTCTAACGCTAATCGATGGAAATTGAGGTACCTATTTTCCGTAAGTGTCATAAATATGGCGGTTAAATAATATACTCTTAACATATACAACAACTTAACGAAACAACTTTTTCCCACGGTTCCACTCGCCACTCAAGAACGTATTTAATCAATTAAACAATAAGATATGAATATCTACTATTTGTGTACAAACTTACAAAACAAAAACTTGGCAGCTTATCAGAATAATAATAATAATAATAACAACATTATTAATGAAAATCCAAAATAATCGATTGTGTTATCGATGTTTTAATAGTTTAATTAGATTTAGTACGATATCTTTGTGTAATTAAGTCGTTATTGAGATAATAGATTTTGTATAAAAGGTGGATGATTCTTGTTTTAATTAAACATACAAAGATGTGGTCCGACTTGTCCGGTTTGGTGTTATTTTTTTCGCTGGTAGGGTGTGCGGTTGCCGTCCCACCTGTAAGCAGGTCCAGGAGCGACATTGAGTCATTCAGGTCCTTCCTGGAGAAAAGCAGGACAGGTACGTCGACTTGTTTTATTTATATTTATTAGATTACTAGCGGCCCCAACAGACGTTGTCCTGCATTTAATATAATAATCAGTACCTATAGATAAATAACCTAGATACCGACTGCAGCGCTATCTGCCGGGCTAATTTGTGAATCTAAACCATTCCCAGATCCCTTGAACACACACAAAAAATTTCATTAAAATCGGTCCAGTCGTTTGAGAGAACTTCAGTGACATACACACTCACAGAAGAATTATATACCTCTATATAAAGATAAAATGTCATGGTGGCCCGGCTTCTCATGCATGAGGGCGCGGGTTCGAAACCTACCAACGGCAAGTACCAATGTGACTTTTTCCTAGTTATATGTACTTTCTTAGATTATTTAGACATCTCTGTCTCCATGGTCTCCTCCTCATCATCTTCTCAGAGGCCTTTGGTCAGCAGTGGGTACTTATAGGTGTGATGTGAAGGATGTATTGTATAATACACTAGCAGAGGTGAATAAAAATACACTCGATCTATGAAAAGATTAATGAATGATTATTTATGTTCTGAGTCCTATGTAATAGGGGTGAGCTTATTGCCATATACCGGACACATTTCCAGGCTCTGTGCAATTACTGCGATATTTTTAAAAGCCCAGTAATAATTTGCCCGACCCGGGAATCGAACTCGAGATTCCTTGCCCGCCAGTCGCACTTGCGACCACTCGGCCAACTTTAATATATCTCTTTTTTATATATAATTCTGCTGTACGTGTGTATGTCATTGAACTCCTCCTAAACGGATTGACCGATTTAAATGAATTTTTCTGTACGCGTTTGAATGGCACCCTGGATGATGGTTTAGATTCACAAATCAGCCCGGCAGATGGTGCTGAAGTCTGTGTCTATATTAGTTATCTTAAACGGCTGAACTAATTTGAAAGAATTTTTGTTTATACATTCAAGTAGATATGCAGGACAACGTCTGTCGGGTCCGCTAGTATAAGTATTTATATACGCTAAATAGTTCAACTTTAATCGTTTTTGTCCAACCCTGGCAACCATCGTTGTAATAATACTAGTAGACTAGACATTCTTCTTCTCTAACCTGTATACCTTTTTACACAGTAATTAGTGATCGTACTCAGTACGATATTGTCTGAATGCATTGCTATAGTCCATCTCACGATGTTCCGCCATCTCTCCCAACTTACCAAAGAATTCTTCACTTGATCAGCCCATCCCATCGGCGATCATCCGTATGGCCTTGGTCTGTATTTTACCCTGAACGACGAGACATTCTAATCAGTAGGAGTCTGACACTCTCTTTCGCCTCACCTAAGTCTAGAGAAGTCATTAAATAATATTCCGACCTCAAACAAAGGATATATTTGTCCGATATGCATCCTCACGTGTTTTGTAAACATAATAGCTTTGATAGTACATTATTTCTTAGATAACAGCGCTAATCCGCCGTCAGATTTGTTAAATAAATGATAAATTATATATTAATCATTTTAATTAAATGTCATAAACACTTGATAATGAGATTAAGGGACTGTGATTGGTATTCACAATGCATTGGATTTCAGGGTTAATGATAAATTATTACTATCATACTAGATAGTAGATACTCTAAAGGCTTAACTTAAGGCAAGGTTGCTTTGTGATTTCCTATAGAGCCGAAGGACACCCGACTACTTTTTCGGCATAATCTGTAAACGTATACATGTATACAGATACATACATAATCTCACGCCTATCTCCCATGGCAGTAAGCAGAGACTATGGAATGCGAATTGCTACGATTCTTACATACCTCTTTCGCTTCATCATTAGTCTTTTCATCTTGGTCTCTTATCGTGGTCGTCCTCGTGTCCGTTCACTGATTGTCCAAAATAATAATGTAGTAATGTCAATCTACAGAATCTAAACGTTGTTGGCAAACATCAAATCTCACATGATGTGATCTTTTGATAGATAGTGGGGAATTTATGCTCCTTTGATTTTGAGAACTTTATAATGATCAATTTTCATCCTACTTTCTCCTCAGAGGATGGCATCCGCCTAGAATCCCGTATGCTAGCGAACCCCAAGGCTTCGGTCTGGGAGAACAGTGGCAAGTTCGAAGGCGACATCTTGTTGAATGATGAGCAGGCTGAGCTCATGCTGCAGCAGTATGCTCAGGGCAGGAACGCATACATCTGGCCCAACACCAAATGGCCTTCCAACACCATTGTTTACGAGTTCAACAATGAGTTCAGTAAGTATCCTGTTCATTTACATAATTATCATTTAAATGTTCGTACACAAAATATTTTTAAGAAAATTACTTTTTTCAAATCTTTATTTTATAAGTAGGGCTCTTTTTCCAGGGAGAAAAACGTCAGCCCCATTATCGGATACAAAATTCAGTACATACTATAATGAAGTGTAAATTGTTTTAATTAAATTATCTGACAGAATTACTAATGTCATCAGACGTTGTTACATCTTAGTGAAGTATTCTTCGAATGATAAGTAGGTACAAATGCTAAAATTCCTAAAGATTTACACTTGATAATTACATTCCAGCCACCGCCCAAGTCAACGCCATCTATGCCGCCATGAGGGAGATATCCGCGAGGACCTGCGTCAGGTTCCGTCGCAGAGAAGCCAGAGACTTCAACTTTGTCAGAATCACTGTAAGTTCTTAATGGTTTCCTTATCCAAACTTTTGATTAGGCCCAATATTCTTATGTGCTTCTGAACAATGGCAAAATGATTCATAAGATAAAAGGAATGATGACAGGGTATGAAAATTAAAAATCTAATTAGTCCGTCAGTTAGGTAATGAAAAAATATTAGACACGTATTTTTTTATTTTGTTCTATAATAAAATGATAGTTAGATAAAACGAATCAAACTTTAGGAGTGGGGGCTTAAACGTTATTACTATGTATAAAATGTACATAGAAGTGACGTCACGCGACATTTCAAATCAATATATCGTCGAAAGTATTCGGTAAAAAAATGAAATATACGTGTCTAATGTTTTAAGATAATCTATCAGATGGACATTAAAATAAAAAATAGGCATCTACCCATTGCATGGTGTCCATTTTATTAATTTTATGCACAGCCTTCTATAATGTTATTTGATTGTATTTATAGATAATCATATATTTTTATCATATGCAATTCATATTTACAACAGATACGTAATATTGATAAACTTTTAACCAACAAAATAACACAAGTATTGAATAAATAGGTAACGATTAAATCCATCGTTTTGATTAATACCTCTAGATAAACAATTTCTAGTTTATGACTGTGGAACTAAAAGATCATGATGACACAAATAAATTATCACTTAGATGATCTAGTCTAGATCTTTGAGTTGAATATTACCTGTACATTTTTAACCGTAACTCCTACATATAGTTAATCATTATATATTTTATAGACTCATATACTTCGCTGGTGATGATTAGATATGTATGTGCGTAATTTGTTTAGTCAAACCAATTTTATAACATTGCCCGATGTCATTAATTGTACTATATCCATTAATCTAAGGCTATAAACATAAATACCAATCATATCTATAAAATAGTTCTTCGAATCAGAGCGCCTACGTAGCGATAGTTTTATTTAATTTATGATATTTGTCTAGAACGCTCCATTTGATTTACATAAAGTAAATCCTTTGTATTCTAACGCCTTTTGTATTTTTCGGTAATAGATAATCAATAACATTACCATATTAACTAAAAATCGCGGGTTACACACGTGAACATACTGAGAAAAGTTCTACAAGTTTCTACTAGAGGACGCGGTGGTCTCGCAGCGCAAGGCACAACACTGATGCAAGCGCCAATGCTAGTCAGTAGGCTACGCGACATCGCCGCGACCGCGCACGCTGCTCATGAGGAAAAACCCCTCTGTGGTTCGAAACTAGTAGAGCTTTTCTCAGTATGTTTACGTGAATAACCCACGATTTTCAGTTAATTTAGTATGTCTCACGATAACTATTATAAAAGCATTACCAAAATTTAATTAACTAATGTCCTTACAGCATTTTCTAAATTTTTCTTCTTTATCCAGGGTCGTGCTGATGGTTGCTACGCTAACGTGGGCTACTGGTCCTCCATGGGCGTCCACACCCTGAACTTGGCTCGTGACACCCCTGGCCGCGGCTGCTTCACCCACACTGTGATCATCCATGAATGGCTCCATGTAGTCGGCTTCATGCACATGCAGTCCACTCATAATAGAGACAGTTACGTCCGCATCTTGTGGCAGAACATCTGGCCTGGTAAACATCGCCATTTATTATTATACAATCATTTATACAGGGTAGTTAACGGTTGTAACATATCATAACATAACATAACATCACGCCTTTTATCCTCGAAGGGGTAGGCAGAGGTGCACATTATATCACTGTACAATGTAACACCCACTTTTCACTATTTATGTTATGAGTCCCATGTAATAGGGGGTGAGCCTTTTGCCGTATACCGGGCACAGTTCCAGACTCCGTGCTACTACTGAGATTTTTTTAAAAACCCAGTAATACTTTGCCCGACCCGGGAATCGAACCCGAGACCCCTTACCCGGCAGTCGCAATTGCGACCACTCGGCCAACGAGACAGTTAACGGTTGTCTTTATTGAAAACATTGGTCGCGGCCATTCATTCTTAGAATATGACAAATAGAAACAAGATCTGTCTAGAGTAACCTATGGAGTTTCTCGCTCATTCTTCTCTATAAGAATCTACACCTTGGAATGAGCAAATATCTTCACTTTTAAATTTATATTGTTGACGTTCAAAAGTGCCTTCCTGGTCTAATTGAAATAAATGATTTTGACTTTGACTTTGACTGTCCTCAAGACAATTTGGTATTTCTGACTGTGGCTATACAGATTTACCTAGTGCGGTATCACAGAAACACTTAATTTATTATATCTATGACGGTTACCATAGTACTCGTATAATTTACTTATATTGACATCGAACTGCTGAATCTATTCTTGTTTTTAAAAGAAAGAAGAGAGTATCCATGTGTTCTAACGAAAATAACAATTTTGCAGTGCCTGAATGTATGACTGATACATGTAAGAACTTTGGTACTGTGAGCTCTTTGAATGAATTTAATTCTGTTGTACACACGCACGGCCACACATCAATTTATACAAAACCAGTTTATCCTGGTGTCGCGTCGCATAATCTTTCCGCACATTTAACGTTCAGTTTACACTGGTTATGTAAAGCTCTATGTGTATCCGTGTATACCTAAGGCAAAAATAGGTAATATTAATTTTTATCGAAATTAATCTCGCGGTTATGCCATTTTAGAATGTAAGTACTATGTAAGCGCTTCACTCTATATATAGTTTATCGCAAGATATATTGAGGAAATGGTTCGACTAGTATCTACTTATATTTATGAATCAATTTCTATTATGTTTATGACAAGTGACGAATTAGCAAATAAGGTGCAATAAATATAGGTACCATAGGTCTATAAAGATTAAAGTCACTTGATTTCTTCCTGATAAATATGTAACGAATTGTAAAACATCAAAAGGTGAATGAAAGCCGCAGACAACAAAGGTTTAGAGAATTATGTTATTTGTATATTGCAGATTATAAATTACTAGCTTTTACCCGCGGCTTCGCTCGCGTCACAAAAGGATAAAAAGTAGCCTATGTGATATATACCAATACACACAGCGCCATCTATACCAATAATTTCGTTTTTTCTCGAGAATATCAAATTTGTCCGGGATAAAAAGTAGCCTATTATTTAATCCAGACTTCTAACTTCACGTCTGCAAAAAATTAAAGCAATCGGTTTAGTAGTTACGGCGTGAAAGTGGAACAAACAAACTCACTTTCCGATTTATAATATTAGTAAGGACAATACTTATAACACTTATTAAGTGGTTAATCCATCTTATTGTTTTAGGACAGGCGATGATTAGATGTCACTGATAACCTTTGCCATATCTTTCATGTTTATCAGTTTTAAATTATCTAATTCGAGAATGTTTTTGCCCTACCGCCCCGATGACTAATGCTTTAGGACAGTTTACACTTTACTATATTTTATTATATCTTTACAAAAAGAGTAGGTAGGTATCAATTGACCCATTGCCTGGCACTGTGAAACTGATGGAAAAAGAGTAACCTATGGAGTTTATTTGTCGCGGAGAACCTAACGGGTAACCGGGGCTCCGGCTCGACGTGCAAGAGAAGGAACGGGGTGGTTTTTAGTCAGTAAGAGTCTGTCACTCCCTCCCGCCTCACCCAGGCGGGAGAAGTCATTCGATGATTTTCCGCCCTTAAAAAAATAATGGAGTTTCTTTCTCGTTATTTTCTATAGGAATCTATACTTTGAACGACTAAATAGTCAATTTTTTTAATTCGTGTGACGTTCAAGTCTGCCTTTCTGGTCTAATTGAAATTAATGATTTTGACTTTGACTTGACTAAATATATATTTTCTTATTTCTTAGGTATGGAACACAACTTCGAGAAGTACGGAACTAATATAGTCAACAACATGGGACTCCCATATGAATACGCCAGCAACATGCACTATGGCAGATACGGATTCAGTATCAACGGTCAAGCTACCATGTTACCTATCTTCGTAAGTATTTTAACATTACATTTTTATATAGTAACTAACTAGGTGACCCGGCAAACTTCGTATCTCCTTAAATTTATTTCACCTTTTACCCTTCAATGGACACATGAACATTTCAAAAACAACTTTATCCAAATCGGTTTAGCCGTTTTCGAGCTTTAGCGAGACTAACGAACGTAAATTGAATTTTATTTATATTAGGTACTTTAAAGTCTTTTAAAAAAGTAGTAACTACAATAGAATTTATAACCTAACTCTGATATAATTTATTACTGAAATTGCATTCAAAATTTTCCAATATGGTTACAGAATGACAACGGTTTAATGGGACAGCAACAGTTCGTCACTGGATGGGACTGGCTCAGGGCCAACAGACATTACAACTGCCCCGGAGCCTGGAATGACGTCATCAACCACGAAGACCTTTCCAAGAGTGCCTACGAATTTGAACCTAAATATGATGAAATACAAGACTTGCCCTTGGATGAGGTTGTAGAAGAAATCGCTCCACAAGAGGAAGTTGTCGAAGAGGTGGAACATGATCTTGCATTGTTTTAAACATTCCTTTGTCAATGAGGCCCCTCAAAACCTACCGACCTAAAACTTAGACTGATTTGTAAATAATAAACCTGAAATTAAAATTATAATCATTTTAAGACGTTTATTTCTTCTGTTAATTATAATGAATATATACTGTTTTCAAAATTGACCTTTACGATGTTGTTTTTAAAATATAAAATAATGATTATTTTTACTTAAATATTTTGTTTTTATTCTTGGAATATATTCAGACCATAAGAGTTACACATATACCATAAAAGAGTTTAGTGATTTGTCTAAGACATCGAGACAATTGCACATCTAAGCTGTGTTTCATTCACTTTGCTGAAGCATAACAAAAAGTATATGGTACCTCGCCATTCCCTTCTAATTACTCATGTTCTGACAGAATGAGTATTTGTGCGATCCACCTAAATGTTATTTTGGTTAGTATTGTTCATCGAATCACTCAGCCTCCTCTGGGCTCAGCTTAACTGAGCTGATGGAAACCAACACATGCGTACTGCCGTCAGAACGGGTCCGCTCAAACTGTTGTGGTTCTTTCTTCAAAAGACCACTACAGAAAGAAATTGCACGGTTCTTACACATATTTTTATTATATTTGTCTGGACTTCAAAAGATAGCGACATCTGAGTTTATTTCGACTTTTCTTCTCAGAGTAGTCAGTTAAGAAACGTAGGTTTCATCTAGTTTTTTTATGGTGTAAGCCGGTAAACGAGCGGACGGGTCACCTGATGATAAGCAATCGGCGTCGCCCATGGACACCTGGAACACCAGAGGCGTTACAAGTGGGTTACCGGCCTGTTAGGAATTAGGAGTTTGAGGATCGTTGGGGATTCAGGGATTGGGGAAATTGGGGAAGGGGGGGGGGGTAATTGGACCTCCGGTAACCTTATTCACACGACGAAACACAAGGCAAGAGTCGCTTCACGTCGATTTTTTATGAGGCCGTGGTATCACTCCGGTCGAGCTGGCCCATTCGTGCCGAAGCATGGCAAACCACACTAAAAACTTTTTATTGACGTGTAAGGGCCGAAACACATAACTGCATTGCGTCGCCGCAACGCTAAAATCGGCAGTTTGCGTTGCGGCGTCGCGGCGCCGCCGCAACGTAGCGCTCGTTCTAGTATAGCAGAGTAATGTTTTCTTAATAACAAATAAGCAATAATTTTTTCACGATGGTCCACGGCAGAGACACGTCTATCCACAATAAAAAATCACGACGAACTGGTTACCCTACCGAACGACAACAAAACGCTCTTTTTCACGACACCGCAACGCCGCAACGCACCGCAACGCAAACTGCCGATTTTAGCGTTGCGGCGACGCAACGCGGTTATGTATTTCGGCCCTAAATGAGCTATTTTGTATCAATTTGCAAATTGCAAAAATAAATTTACTTGTTTCACCCACAAAGATGACTAAACGATAAAATCAAACGAGACATGATTAATTGATGATTATTTATTTTTGATTTATATCTGTCAAAGTAACAACAAACAAAATGCAATCACTGAAATCATAAATAGAATGATTTCCTAACAAACATGATGATGACCTATAAAAACAAAAACAAGCAATTTAGCCATAATTGATTTGTTTGATTTGTTCAAGTTCCTTGAAAATGCTGATGACTCTTACGTTACAAGCTCGGACTTTTTGCTTCGCAATACACATATGATAATGTTATTGCAGTCACGTGAACTTGGTTATTCATCATTATGAGCCACAATACGTGTGTAGCCGGGCAACATGTAGGGTATCATATTAATTTAGAAATAAGAGCAAAAAATGTACGCTTTCGCCAGTCTACGCGAACAAAATTGTTGGCAGAAGCTAGTCTATTATAGAAGCTCTAATTTATATTTAAGTTGCGGCGAAATACTATAGTCGTAGCTCGTAGTCCGTAGCGCGTAGTCCGTCTGGTGTAGCGCGTAGTTCGTTGGGCGTAACGCGTAGTTCGTTGGGCGTAGCGCGTAGATCGTAGTGCGTAGCGAGGAGTTTGTAGAACGTAGCAGCGGCTTTCCGTTAATCTCGTAGGTGTTTTTTTTAAGGGGGGAAAATCATCGAATGACTGCTCCCGCCTGGGTGAGGCGGAAGGGCGTGTCAGACTCTTACTGACTAAAAACCACCCCGTTCCTTCTCCTGCACGTCGAGCCGGAGCCCCGGTTACCCGTTAGGTTCTCCGCGACTCCGAATCGGCATCGGCCCTATTGGGCCCCATCTGTGGTGGTCTGATGGCTCTTTGAGGGGCGCGCGGAACGCGACGCGCCGTACGCTCGGGTCTGTTTCTGGTCGGACGGGGAGCCACCCATGCTCGCCGTCCGCAGGCCCGCGCTTACGGTGGCCGGAGATCGTCCCGCGATCCCCGACGCCCGGTGTGTCCTTCGCGATGGCAGGGTTGCGACACTCGTCCCGCCTCCTCCTTAGCTAGCATGACTGCTTCGCAAAAGGAGGAGACGGCATCCCAGTCCCCCTCGCTCCGCATCATGGCCTGCACTAGGCCCGGACGCGAGAGGTCGCCATCGCCGATCACTTCCCTGAGGGCACGGCGGTGCTCAGCCCACGCAGGGCATTCCGCTACGGTGTGTTCCACCGTGTCCTCAGGGCGGTCCTCGCAGTGATGACACCCGGGCGTTTCCTCCCGCCCCATCAGACACAGGTACCTCCCGAAACTTCCATGTCCGGTGAGGACCTGCGTCAGGCGGTAGGTGAGGACGCCGTAGCGTCTCTCAAGCCACTCCTCAAAGAGGGGTCTTACCGCTGCAATGGCAGCGAGCCCAATCTCGTAGGTGTACAAATCGTAGACTCAACCGGCGAGTCAGTAGCACAAAAAGAGTAATTAATACTTATACATTGAATTTTTAATTTAATTCTATGAAGCGGCTCAATCGGCCAAAAAGTGCTTGCGCTTTGCTTACCTCGGTTTCATCTTTTTTAATGGTAGTGAGACCATTTACCAATTTGATCATACCATAAGGTAAACCTTTAACTTTACTACCTATGTTGTGAGTGTGGGCATAGTTTCGTGTGGCCTCCTTTACCATAAATAATACCACACCAGTCAATTACAGCATCACTTTTTCATCATTTTACTAAATAAGTAGTAACCGTCAAGAAATACATTTATAACTACTTAGTCAAACACTCAAATCAATTGTCTTACTACAAAGCGACTGACTGCCCTAATTAGCCTATCAACTACGCCATCTTAATTATCAAAACAATAAATCTACGAGAAAACCTGAATACCTAAAAAAAACAATAATAATAAACAATAGTTTGAGTTGTAAATTGATAAAATCGATCGGTTATCTATATAGATGCAGATAATTTGTTTGAATATAAAGCCAGGACGGTGGGCGAGTCCAAGTATTGTGACGGGATCCCAGGATACAAAATGTTGCGACTTATTGTATTGGCTGCTGTATTCAGCTTGTCGATAGCCAGTCCTGCTGTGACGAGGACTAGACAAGACATTGAAGCTTTCAAACAATTTTTAGATGGAATCCGTAGAGGTATATAGAATTTTTGAGATTTATTTTTCATCTATGGATTTTTTAAACTTGTCCAGAAAAATATGCTACCCAAGTATTGCAAGCATTAAGTACTACGGTAACCACTTACCATCAGGAGGGCCGTGTGCTTTTTTGCCACCTTTGTGTTGTAAAAAAAGGTTTTAGTTTTTTTAAATACATTTTTACCTACAAAAACCTTACCTTTTTTAAATATATTTTGGTACCAACAAGTATATCAAAATAAAGTTCTTTATTTGAAATCATTAGCATTAGTTATGGTCATTCACCTTTTTCTCTGATTTTCTTTCCCGCCTTTTTGTTTGTTATTGAAAATGGTATTGTAAATGTCCTTAAGATAAAACTCACAATGCATTTAGATGCAACAAGAGACTAGACTTTGTGTGTAAACAAAATCAATCTGTGTATCTTAATCTTAGATTGAAAGATACGATAAACAAACTTTAAAACATTCTAATTTTATAACATCTCTTTTGTCCTAAGATGTTTTTTAATGGTAATAAAATGGTATAATGGTACTTATCTACATCTACATTACCCATCTACATAATATTAACCATACCATCGAAGCTGCCATAAACAGATTTTTATAGAAAACTAGTAGTGCGCCCCAGTATGGCCTAGAGGCTGGTACCCGATATTCCCGGTGATTGTGACTAATCTTCTTCCCTCCTTTTCTATTTATACAAATCTGGCCCTAACAATTACGAACACACAACAGCACGACAGTAAATTATCCAATTTAGTCCAACACTAGTAATTTTTTATTTTTTTAAATATAATCTGTATTGTATTACCAGGCAATGACAATATAGTACAATTCCAAGTGAAGAGGACTTCGCACCCCTTCGCGAATGTCGAGGAACTAAGCGGCAAGTACCAGGGTGATATAGTTCTGGATGAAGAAGATTATGAGGTGATGCTACAGGAGTACGCGATAGGTCGCAATGCGTACTCCACGTCCACCATCACGACCTGGCCATACAACACTGTTATCTTCGAATTTGGAGATGGAGAATTCAGTAAGTAGAAGTACATCAAGTTTTTGTATGTTTTGCTAGATAATGGCCGTAAATAATAAAAAGGAATAATAAAATCCCAGTTTGACCATAACTTTGGGATGGGATATTTAAGATTTCTAACATGTGTCTCCATTACTACTTAAAGAATGCTGAATAGACCATAGACCATAACTATCGTTTTTTAGTTTTTTTTTACTACGGAGGTTAGGAGACGACGAAAAAGGTATTAGAAAGAGAAAGCATGTCCATGATTTAAATGATCCCAATAATTAAGAATATATTTCGTCATGATTACTTCAAATTTTTACCTAGTACTTTGCCGACTAATAGAGGAAATAGATTTTCCGCTAATTTTAATCATTTTATTACTCACTTAGAATTATATTATTTTATTACTAAGACTGTAAGCCCAATAAAATGTCACTAACCTACTAATAGAAAGATAAGGGTGACGAAATGTTTATTAATGATAAAAATGCTTGCAAATCTCAATATCTTTGAAATACATACCAGATACCTTATGCATAAAACATATTTATGTTGAAGTTAATAAAAAATACATCACCGCCATTTTATTTTTTGCATTTAAAAATGCAGTCGTGATTTTAAAGATGAAAGAAAGGATTAGTTATCTGTAACCACAACAAATGTGTCACTAGACTGATTCACTTTCAATGAAAATACATTATCATTTAACAATCAAGATCATTGTCACGTTATCACTACAATATTGCAAATAAACATGAACTTAAATATCGATATCAATCGGTATCTTTAACCGATTGTAATCGATAATGTGCAAACGAAATGCGTTCTCAATAACTGCACTGTTTATTAATAAATTCAAACTGAATTTAGATATCAAGATTGCCTACTATTTATTCCTAGAAACGATTTTCTTGACACATGCTAGATTAAATACTGATTAATTAAAATGAATTTTCAGGTTTCTAGTTTTATGCACAATAAAGTTATAACGATTTAAAAATTAAAATAATGATGACTGTTCCATTTTTTCTTCGTCCTGTGAAGTATTGACTTTGAAATAGTGACTGCACGGTTGGTGCGGTGGCTGGGCTGATGCGTAACGTGTCGCGGGTTCGATTCCCGCACGGAACAACTCTTTGTGTAACACAAATTCTTGTTTCGGGTCGGGTGTATGTTAGTAAACGCACCCACGACATAGGAGAAAGTCCTAGTGTGGGGCAACGTTTTTATTAAAGAAAAAAAAATGTATTTAACACCTAATTTTATTTGATTACAGATGATGCACAGAAGGCAGCAATTTGGGATGCTGCACGAGACATCGAAGCTCACACGTGCGTCAAATTCAGATACAGGACAGCATCAGACCCTATTTACGTGAAACTCACTGTAAGTAATAAAAAAATCCAATAAAATAAGATAAAATGGATATTAAACAAAGCTGAGTAAAGTAACATAATCCTAAGTGAGATATACCAGCTTAAAGTATTGTTTGATATGAGATAATTATTAGGCCAATAGATATAGGAGAATCCCGTCTATAAAAATCACATAATATACGTATACATACGAATATTTATACACATAAATTAAGGTGACTGACTCATGAATGACTGCCTCATTGGCCGAATGGTCGCAAGTGCGACTGCCGGGCAAGGGGTCTCGGGTTCGATTCCCGGGTCGGACAAAGTATTACTGGGTTTTTAAAAATCTCAGTAGTAGCACGGAGTCTGGAAAAATGTGCCCGGTATATGGCAATAGGCTCACCCCCTATTACATGGGACTCATAACATAAATAGTGAAAAGTGGGTGTTACATTGTACAGTGGCATTAAGTGCCGAAATGTGCACCTCTGCCTACCCCTTCGGGGATAAAAAGGCGTGATGTTATGTTATGTTATAAATTAAGGTTTATTGTGATAAACAAATATAAGCCGTATGGGCCTGATGACAGAGTAGAGAACAGTTATTTTACCACTCCTGCTCTACTTCCACAGGTTTAGGACACTTTTAGTTCAGTAAACACTATAGTTGATGTTGTTGTAATAATTACTTCGGGATTTGTCATGACCAACATATTTACAGTTATCTTATTGAAGCTATTAAAACACTTACCTATTATTTAATCGAGTCCTAACTCGATATAATTAAGTTTAATATCATGTCATTATCATTATCTTAAACTAGAAAGCGATTGCCGCGGAGAACTTAACCGGGTTACCGGGGCTCCGGCTCGAAGTGCAGGAGTAGGAAGGGGGTGGTTTTTAGTCAGTAAGAGTCTGACACTCCCTCTCACCTCACCCAGGCGGGAGAAGCCATACGATGATTTTCCTCATTAAAAAAAAACTAGAAAGCTATTATTGCTTGAATAAGAAAGAATTTACCTTGCTTGTTTTTCAGGGGGTAGCAGACGGTTGCTACGCTAACGTAGGCTACAGGGAATCCCGAGGGGCCCATACAATGAACTTGGCTCGTGCCAGCGTTGGTTCAGGGTGCTTCAGGCACGCCACTATCGTGCATGAGTTCATGCATATCCTCGGCTTCGTCCATATGCAGTCTACACACAACCGTGACAATTTCGTCAGAATTAATGGACAAAACGTCGTGTCAGGTATGTATTCATAACATACTGTTCTACATTTTTTTTATGGCATAAGTTGGGAACGATCAGACGGATCACCTGATGGTAAGCAATCGTCGTCGCCCATGGACACCTGAAACACCAGAGGCGTTACAAGTGCGTTACCGGCCTGTTGGGGATTAGGAGTTTGAGGATCGTTGGGGAACCAGGAATTGGGGAAATTGGGGAAGGGGAGGATAATTGGGCCTCCGGTAACCTCACTCACACGACGAAACATAACGCAAGCGTTGCTTCACGTCGGTTTTCTGTGAGGCCGTGGTATCACTCCGGTCGAGCCGGCACATTCGTGCCGAAGCATGGCTCTCCCACCCTTTAAACTTTCGTTTACTCGCGAGACCCTTCTCACCCTTCCTTCAGTCAATATTTCGCGAAAATAATATCTCACAAGAATGAGATTATATTCTTATACACAGTTATAAAGTATTAATTTATATAACTATTTACTAGGTTAATTCAGAGTCTCTTTTAATGCTACTTTATATTAATTTCCAGGCAGTGAACACAACTTTGACATATATAAAGAGTCAAGAGTGGATAATTTAGGAGTAGACTACGACTATGTGAGCTGCCTCCACTACGGTCCCTATGCGTTCACAGCTAATGGACGACCGACTATCGAGGCATTACATGTATGTAACATTACAATCATTATTTTTAATCAAACGAATATTTAAAAAATCGCAGTAAAACCATAACATAACTTTTTATTAGACAGAGGTGCACATTACGGCATTTAATGCCAGTGTACAATGTAACACCCACTTTTCACTATTTATGTTATGAGTCCCATAAAATAGGGGGTGAACCTATTGCCATATATCGGGCACAAATTCAGACTCCGTGCTCTACTGAGATTTTTTTCTAAAAACCCAGTAATACTTTTCCCGTCCTGGGAATCGTACCCGAGACACCTTGCCTGGTAGTCACACTTGCGACCACTCTGGCAACGAGGCAGGTTTTGCTAAAAACCCTTGCAATTTCCTCAAGTTGCATGTAATTAAGTCGGTTATACTAAAACCTGCTCTAAACAATTTTCTGAAAACCACATCAATTGGTATATACAGGTCAAACCAAGAACATCTGTTTTTTGACATCGGTTAAAATCAATGTGCTTTACCAGAAAAATGTCTTTTAATAATAATTTATTTAAGTATGCAATCTAACTTTGAATAGTGTAGATGACTAATTTTTATTTTAATGTCCGTCTGGTAGATTATTTTAAAACATTACACACGTATTTTTAAAAAAAAACGAATACTTTCGATGATATATTGATTTGAAATGTCGCGTGACGTCACTTCTATGTACCTTTTATACGTAGAAATGACGTTTTAGCCCCCACTCCTAAACTTTGATTTGTTTTATCTAAGTATCATTTTATTATACGACAAAATAAATAAATACGTGTCTAATATTTTTTCATAACCTAACTGACGGACTAATTAGATTTTTAGTTTCCATACTATGTCATCATCCCTATTATTGACCTTGTTGATTGAGTTCCTGTATATCTTTGCAGAGACACACAGGAGAGATGGGACAACGTGTATACGTCACAGACAAAGACTGGCTGCGCATTAACAGATACTACAACTGCCCAGGCGCATGGAACTAAAATGATCACACTTAATTAGTTTTAACTTTTAAGATAGTTACGAATTTTATAATTTATTAATTAATATTATTTAAATACATAATTTTATACCTACGACCATTTTTAATTTGAATGCCTAATTATGGGTGCAGAAAATGTGCCTGAACATTCCACATTATGATTTTGCATAATTATTACCCTTGACCACTAAACGCTCATCACAGTGAATTCTTCACCAACACACATTTTTGTACCCTACACTACATTTTTACCGCCCTGAGGACTCGGTGGTACACACAGTGGGAGAATGCCCTGCGTGGGCTGAGCACCGCCGTGCCCTCAGGGAAGTGATCGGCGATGGCGACCTCTCGCGTCCGGGCCTAGTGCAGGCCATGATGCGGAGCGAGGGGGACTGGGATGCCGTCTCCTCCTTTTGCGAAGCAGTCATGCTACCTAAGGAGGAGGCGGGACGCGTGAGGCAGCGAAGCGCTGCCTCCTCGCAACCCAGCCATCGCGAAGGACACACCGGGCTTCGGGTATCGCGGGACGATCTCCGACCGTAAGCGCGGGACTGCGGACGGCGAGCATGGGTGGCTCCCCGTCCGACCAAAAACAGACCCGAGCGTACGGCGCGTCGCGTTCCGCGCGCGCCTCAAAGAGCCATCAGACCACTACAGATGGGGCTCAATAGGGCTGTTGCCGATTCGGAGTCGCGGAGAACCTAACGGGTAACCGGAGCTCCGGCTCGACGTGCAGGAGAAGGAACGGGGTGGTTTTTAGTCAGTGAGAGTCTGACACTCCCTTCCGCCTCACCCAGGCGGGAGAAGTAATTCGATGATTTTTCCCCCTTAAAAAAAAAACACTACATTTTTACCAATAGCTGTTAACTTTGGTGTGGTATGCTCAAAAGACTAAATTTTTCCTTTGATTCCGATACTTTACTATATTTTGGTCCTTGTATCTACTGTAAAACGCCCATCATCATCGATCGATCCGGCTGTTGTAAACTACCGCAATTAATCCAATATTTGCAGCTGCAAAAGGTAGCTATCTTCATCCATCTAAATCACTTGGGTGCCTAAGAAAACAGTGGTAGCAGATTGCAGACTTGCGATACTTATATTTGCTTTGCAAAACTACCAGGCGATATAAGGTCTTTAGCAACATATTGCTGTAAATTTTTAATTCACGAGGTCTTTTTTTTTAAGGGGGGAAAATCATCGAATGGCTGCTCCCGCCTGGGTGAGGCGGAAGGGAGTGTCAGACTCTTACTGACTAAAAACCAACCCTTTCCTTCTCCTGCACGTCGAGCCAGAGCCCCGGTTACCCGTTAGGTTCTCCGCGACTCCGATATTCACGAGGTCTAAGAAGTTTACAAATAATGTTCAATGATTTGATAGTTATGTCAATATATGAAAGAAATCTTCGTACATAGGTACATAACTTCACGCCTAACTCCCAAGAGGTAGGCAGAGACTATTGAATGCCAATTACTACGATTTCTACATACTTCTTTCGCTACATCAATCGTCATCAATCTTTTCATGCATGCTCGTTGGTTAACGGTAGTTTTAATTTGGCCCTTCTTTAATATATCGCCAATCTGATCATTATATGTCTGTCTAGGGCGCCCTCTACCGACGGCCCCATTCATATACGGTCTGTATACTTCTTTCGTTATCTTCAATTCATGTATACATAATTTTATTATTATATTATCTTATACTATTATATATATAAAGCGAAAGAGTTTGTTGTTTGTTTGAACGCGCTAATCTCCGTAACTACAAGTCTTTTTGTGTTGGATAGTGCATTTATCGAGGAATAGAAATAATCGAATAGGAGCTGAGCAGAGCGTGTGAAACCGCGCGGAAGTAGCTAGTCTATTTATGAATATGTAAGGGAACTATCAATAAGAAATGTTCATATTTACATTTCTTTTTAAGCAGTGCGCGACGCACATTTATTCAAAGGAATAATAATTGCTAAGTAGGTTATGCTATCGTCATAACCCCTACACTCCTTCTATTTAGTAGTCCCAACGAAATATTCCAGTGCTGCTGGATTGTGTTTTTTTTGTCTCCTCATTTTTAAAAAGAATCGGTGTCCCACATTAGGATTTTCTCCTGTGTCGTGGGTGCGTTAACAAACATACAATTTCACATACACATGACACCCAGACCTGGAACAGCAATTTGTGGATCACACAAAGTGTTGTTCCGTACGGTAATCGAACCCGCGACACGTTGCACGGCAGCCCAGTCACCGCACCAACCGTGCAGTCCTTACTTAGTTTGGCTCATTACGCTAGTTACATTACGGAAAAACCTAAAGATACATTATATTAAAATAGTTTGTCATGCTAATTAATTTAAAAATCTTATTGGGATGGCAAGTGCGCCGATATCGATAGACAAACATTTTTATCAATAAATAATTTGTTTGATTTTCATAAGTGATATTATTTATTGGTCTAATCGATTGAAATGATTCGACATTGAATTTTAATGTCATTACGTACGCGAAGACCTTTAGATTATGCTACGGTAATAATAATTATATTTTTAATGAAACGATTGAAAAAAAATTGCAGACTCTTAATATTTTGCATTAACATTTTGCATAAATTTATTAATATAAAAAACAACGTAGGTCCTAAGAATGACACATGGGGAACACCAAATAATAATGGTAATATTGATAATATTTGTTGACACCGCTTATTATCATTATTTAGTTAGACATTCTGGATCCTATTTCTGTCTATACTTATAATAAATCTATAGAAAGGTAAATTCTGTACATGAAATATATGTCCAAAATAACTATTGAGAGGGGATTAGTGATCGATACTAATGCCAAAAATGTAATCGGTAAATTTTTTGTCTGTCTGTCTGTATGTTCTTCATAGAAACAAAAACTACTCGACGGATTTTAACGAAACTTGGTACAATTATTCTTTATACTCCTGGGGAGGTTATAATATATGTTTCATCACGCTACAATCTATAGGAGCAGAACAGTAATTTGTGATTACATTGGGTGATCGTGCTTGGGGACTCCTTTTAAACTGTCAAACACCGCGAGGACACCGGTTAACGCAACCTATTGTTCTTTAATTGTGTCTATAATGACGGTACTCAAAGGGTTAACCCGTTGAAATTCATCCCCTAAATTTGTTCATACAAAAGTAGTCTCTAAACATTGGAAAAAAGGTCTATAATGTAGGTAGTGGAGAGCGGTCACCGGTGACCACTTGGGGATCTGCAAGATGTGCCTGTGTTAGGAGACTGTGCTAGGCCCCGCTCTTCCTTAGGCTAGTTTTAGTCTGAGGCTGACGGCACGCGCACCGTCAGCGCTGATTGGCTGAGATATATAACTTCAAGGAAGCGTTTTTGAATGACGCGTAGATATCTGCGCCCACGGTTCCTAGAAGATCATATATTGCGGCTGCCAGCGCCGACGGTCAGCACAAGACTAAAACCAGCCTTAGTAGAAATTTTTACAAAATTAACAATAATAGGAATACAAACAAAAGACGTTATAAAAATATCAATAAAAGCTCTTTTGGCTATAACAGTACAATTTGGAATACAGGGGGAATAGAAGAAGAGGCAAAGTGAAGGTAACTGTTGGGAAGGAGAAGTTATTCCATTTTTACCGTCTTCAATAAAAAAAGGATGAGGAGGCGCTAACTTCTAACCTATCAGTGGGTATCCTATCAGTACTAATAATAGTTATTTTTTTCTTTTTAGTTTAGACTTTTTGTATGTTATTAGTATTTGCTTTTTTGAAGTCGGTGTTTTAAACGCTGTTTTAATTTTTTTTAAGCTTTCGAGTGTGCATCCTTAATAGTTAAAGCTACATAGAAATCATGTATGACGTAAATGTTATACATAAAATTATGTAAAAAATATCTCACAACAACATAATATGTGTATCTTTTATGGTTGACTCACAATAACACGGGTAACTCCCGATAGCTTAGCAGTTAATACTCTCACTCATCCATAATTAAAAAAAGATAACATTATTACTGTCCCAAACGCATAAGTTTCTCGAATGTAAGATTGCCCGTAGTGGACTTTACGCTGTAACTGTAGGGCCGATGGTTGAAATTAGCTTGAAACGATATTATAAATGTGAAAATATGTGAGTTTATGTGTTTGTTTGTGTGTATGTTTGTTACTCAGTCACAGCAAAACGACTGAAGGGATCGGAATGAAATTTGGAACATAGGTAGATTGTGGTCTGGATTAACACATAGGCTTTTTACCCCAGGGATTTTCTTTTTTTTTAAGGGGGGAAAATCATCGAATGACTGCTCCCACCTGGGTGAGGCGGAAGGGAGTGTCATACTCTTACTGACTAAAAACCACCCCGTTCCTTCTCCTGCACGTCGAGCCGGAGCCCCGGTTACCCGTTAGGTTCTTCGCGACTCCGAATTGGCATCAGCCCTATTGGGCCCCATCTGTGGTGGTCTGATGGCTCTTTGAGGCGCGCGCGGAACGCTCGTTTTACCCCTGGGATAGTAAGCGAAGTCGCTGACAGAACCTAGTCACAACTAAAATACTCATTCAATTCAGAATTCAGTTTTTTAAACATGTTGTTACAAACGTAATTAGTGACATTTCAGTTGGACATTCAAAAATAGATTAATTATATCTTATTATTATCTAAATAGATAAAGATAATTTGCTTCATTATAAAACTATGGTGAGAGATAAGTCCGTGCACTGTGACGGGATCCCAGGATACAACATGTTGCGACTTATTATATTATTTGCTGTATTCAGCTTGTCGAAAGCCAGCCCCGCTGTGACGAGGAGCAGGCAGGAAATTGAAGCCTTCAAACAGTTTTTAGACGAAGTCCGTAGAGGTATGTGGAATTTGAGATATACTTTTTGGTTTTATCTAGTTTTGTTGAATTGCTTTAAAAATATTCTTACTTATTGTTTTATGCGTATAATGCATCAAGCGTGTCTTTGCATTGTTCTCACATATACGTACAGTATTAGAATATGTATCAGAGACATTGTAGAACATATTTTTTTAAAAAGAGGAACGAATGGAGTTTCTTGCTCGTTCTTCTCCATTCGAATCTACATTTTGGAATGAGCACCTAGCTTCACCTAGCTTCACTGACGGACTGACTGACAGACTATTATTTATTTTGTATTTGTGGACGTTTAAAAGTACTAAATTATGGTTTAATTGAAATAAATGCTTTGACTTTTTAATTCACACGATTTACCGTACAGGTGAGTGATTGAGTATACTATGTATTTTTATATTTTCGATAGACATTCAGTCCCTTAACTACAAACTATGACAATAAATCTATATTTACTTTTTTTACCCAGGCAATGAAGATGAAGCACAATTCGAAGCAAAAAGGAATGCATTCCCCCTCGCGAATGTTGAGGAGCTGAGCGGCATGTACCAGGGTGACATAGTTCTGGATAAAGAAGATTATGAGTTGATGGTAGAAGAGTATGCTGCTGGTCGCAATGCGTACACCTCACCGGACATTTCCACCTGGCCCGATGACACCGTTATCTTCCAATTCGGAGAAGGAGAATTCAGTAAGTGGACAACGGATTTTGATGCTTTTTATGTTAGAAAAATATTTCGTAAGAATTAAGTATCACTATTTTTTGAAATCAATACCAGTTCTAGCTGTAATGACTTAGTTCGTTAGGTACCTACACTTTTTTAAAACGTACTAATGCTCTATACATAATTTTATTACATAATTTTATTAGAATTAACTTTAAATAGAAATTAGTATCTTATACTATTATATAAAACGGAAGTTTCTTTTTTGTTTGTTTGTTTGTATTGAACGCGCTAATCTCCGTAACTACAAGTTTGGTTTGAATAATTATTTTTGTGTTGGATAGCGCATTTATCGAGGATGGCTATAGGCTATAAAACATCACGCTACGACCAATAGGAGCTGAGCAGAGCGTGTGAAACCGCGCGGAAGTAGCTAGACCTTTATATCGGATATAAGTTTGGGGACACGTAACTTTACCATCAAAATCAGCTCTATGTCACCATGAATCTCTACTTAATGACCCGTACCTATTATGTCATTAAAAATACAAAATTCAGATAATTTTAATACGATTCATAGATAATGAAAAAAATAATGGAAATTTCATGTATTGTGCAATTTTTGATTAATTATTTTTGAGATAATATTAGTAACAGATAGCAGTTGACAGTATTAACAAATTGCTACCAATTTATCATGTATTTATTATCAAAGATATTATCTAATGCGTTCTCAATAATACCTAGTGCATTGTTTGTTAATATACTGAAATCGATTAACATATCGAATCTAACCGAATCGAGAATTTTTATCTAGAATCATTGATTATAGCTACTCATTATTACAAAGGCAAACATGTTTTCGTTTTTTATTCTCTCAAAGTCCTGCCACGGTGTCAGCTAGCTAGCCGCAACAATTGTAAAAGACTTTTCTTATTAGATCTCCTAATAGTAAGCAATCAGCACCGCCCAAAGACTGCTTTAGAGGCACAAGTACTTTGCTGGCCATTGGGAGGCTCCAGTGAGTTCAGTCACATGGGAAACCGCAAGCTTTAAATATAGCCGTAATATTACTTTAGTCGAGTCGGTTTCAGATGGTCGAAGCAGGGTTTACGCAGATTAAAACATAATTTTAATATCTTCATTTGCAGACGATGAACAGAAGGAAGCTATTTGGGAGGGCGTTAGAGATATCGAGGCTCATACATGTGTCAAATTCAGATATAGGAAAGAATGGGATGATGTTTATGTGAATCTTACTGTAAGTACAGGAAAAAATGTATACAGGACTTGTTATAACATTTTTTGTGGGTAGTCATTTTTTTGGGTTACTTTTATCTCCATCGCGATGGAGTACTTTTATCGACGGATTATCACAGAATAAAGGTTCATCAGACAAATGGGTTAAAGTTTGAATTTGCTTAATAAGCCTTGTTTAATATTTCCTTCCACTATAGGAATAAACTTCGATTTTTATTAAAAACATTTGAAATTTTTATAGTAGGTACCTATGAGTACAAAGCGGTTACGTATATTATAAAAATTAACTCATTTAAAATTCGAATTTGCGTAATAAGCCTTATTTAATATTTCCTTCCACTATAGGAATAATCTTCGTTTTTTTATTAAAAACATTTGAAATTTTTATAGCAGGTACCTATGAGTACAAAGCGGTTACGTACCTATATTATAAAATTTATCTCATTTAAAATTCCAGGGAAGACCAACGGGTTGCTCTGCCCACATAGGTTACAGGCCTTCACGAGGAGCCCATACAATGAACTTGGCTCGCAATGAAATTGGAGTCGGTTGCTTTAGACATGCTACTATAGTGCATGAGTTCATGCATATCTTGGGATTCCGTCATATGCATTCCACTCATGATCGGGACGATTATGTCAGGATTCATGAAGAAAATATCAGGCCAGGTGTGTATGACAAAGAAAGTAATATTTTCATTATACTTGTATAATTACTGATGCTTAGGGTAATGTAACTATTTTTATTGTTGCAATGGAATTCGGAATTAATCAAATAGGCAACTAGTTCAAACCAATATTTTTTTAAACATCATTTTTGTCTTTTTTGTCGAATAGGTACCGACCTGTGATCGTGAATAGATTTAATATTTTTGCGTCAACTAGCCATCTTTGTTTTTGTAGTTAAATATTTTCACTTTTCAGGCACTGAACACAATTTCAACAAGCACGATATATCAAGAGTGGACAATTTGGGAATTGAATACGACTATGTAAGCTGTCTGCACTACACTGCTTTTGCCTTTTCTGTCAACGGAGAGCCGACTATAGAGGCACTGCAAGTATGTATACTTTAATCATTACAACCATGATTATTTTCAACAAACTCTCCGTCCCGTTCGATTCCCGGGTCGGGCAAAGTATTACTGGGTTTTAAAAAAAATCTCAGTAGTAGCACGGAGTCTGGCATTGTGCCCGGTATATGGCAATAGACTCATCCCCTACTACATGGGACTCGTAACATAAAATAGTGAAAAGTGTACAGTGTACAGTGGCATAATGTGCACCTCTGCCTATTCCTTCGGGGATAAAAGGCGTGATGTTATGTTAGGTAGAGTCACCGTCATCATCAACAGTTTATGATAGTTCACTGCTAAATATAAGCAAAGTATAGACAAACGGTGAAGGAAAGCATCGCTTATAATTTTTAATTATAAGTTTTGAAATCGTCAATTGAGCAAGCGTGGTGATAAATGCTTAAAGTTTCTCCGTGCAAGAAGAGGCTTCTGGTCAGCAGTGGCCACTTATAGGCTGTTGATTATAATAAAATTATAGGCCTCTACAATACAGGGGTTTGCCATAAGTTCAGCGCCTGACAAACGAGATGGAGATCACAAATTAAATTTATCAGGTTTATCAAAGAACGTTGCAGCTCGATTTAATTCTTACTTGCTATAATTTTATTGTACCATTGCAATTCAGAAATGCGGTTGAAAGAAAACGAATTCATTATTCTTAAATAATGGTAGTTATTAGTTTCATGTTTAAAAATACAACGTTTGAAGTCACCATGAAAACAAAAAAAGAAATTAAACTGCTGTATGAAAGTGTAAAATACAAATTGATTGCAAACAGATTATACTTCCCCAAATTTGTTTGTTGACATTCAAACATGTCGATTCCTTTATAAAGGTCTGTCCTTAATTCTCAATTAAATTTTTAAATTATTTATTTTATTTTAACTGTTTTCTTTACAGAAACACGAAGGTCAAATGGGACAACGTCTGTTCGTTACGGACAAAGACTGGCTTCGTATCAACAGACATTATAACTGCCCAGGCGCATGGGATTAACAACTTCAAATCTTTCATATCACTACTTCAATCGATATCGAATTTAATACATGCTTAATTGCTTATACAACTATTATATCTGGTTTTATTGAAATTGTTATTTTATTATCTTACTAGCTTTTACCCGCGGCTTCGCTCGCGTCGCAAAAGGATAAAAAGTAGCCTATGTGACATATACCAATACACACAGCGCCATCTATACCAATACATTTGTTTTCCCTCAGGAATATGACATTTTTCCGGGATAAAAAGTACCCTATTATTTAATCCGGACTTCTAACTTTACGTCTGTAAAAATTCAAAGCAATCGGTTTAGTAGTTACGGCGTGAAAGCGGAACAAACAAACTCACTTTCCGATTTATAATATTAGTAAGGATATCACATGCTAATGCTATGACAAAGAAAAAAAATGTTAACGCAACAAAGTTTTGTCCACATTTCTTGAGACGTAGCGGTTGACTCAATTGAGCTTATTAAGTTACCAACATCTGAATAAAAAGCACACAAAAATGTCGGTGCCGGCGTCCGTACAAGCAAAAGAAACCAAGAGGCCAATAAGATATTATTTACAAAACATACAAGCTGACTTTTTGTAAGTGCTCCCGAGGGGCTACGGCGACCTACATGTTGTCGGGAACACATGACGGTGCGTCTAAGCTTTGATCTCGACGAATCATGCGCCTGCGCCGCGCGTACCTACACTGTCGCAGTAAATTTTGTCAGGACAAATTTCGACTCTTTGAAATTGTTAAGATTTAAACGCAACGGGCGCTGATTTAATCAAATTTATTAGGTTTTAACTACAAGAATGAATGAGTGCTGAAGTTTGTAATAATGTTCGTGTTTTGATGGTTAAGTTAATTGCTTTAGAATGTGGTTATTGCGGTACTCTTACAAGAAAATAAGCAAATTTTTATAATTATAAGACGATTATTAGCACCTGTTAAGTTTTAAGTTCTCTATAGAGAGTCTGAAATGTTTGGTACATGATTGCTTCTTGTTTTTGGTAGATCACCTAGTCTTTAAGTAAAAAGATAGGTAGGTACTATTGTCCTTAAGTATTCAAGTACATTCACATTCATAAATGAAATCGATAACTAAGCCTTGACAGGTCATGGTCTAGTGACGCGACTGTTGACAGCTGTAAAGGCGACAGCGATGCGCAGGAGTATGAAACCGATACCCCGCGATACCGCTACTGCGCAGGCGCGGCGGTGGTCGGCTATTTATGAGGATTCGCGGAAATTCAACGGAACATGCTGAAGGTATTATGTTACTAGGATGTATTTGCTCTTTTACATCAGTCTATTGCCTAGCATTTTGTTTCTAAGAGGGATTTTTTAAGCCTGAATGAATGAGATGTTTTCCTATTGAACCGGATTTGGTACTGGAAATTTTTAGTTCGGCTTTGTGGCCAGCGTCAGTGTTCAGTATTTTTTTGGTTAGTTTTAGGGTACTGTAACCAAAAATAAACTGGAAGTACATTTTTGACAGACGTGATAATATGGTACGTTCAGTAAAAAAATCTCGGATATTTTTTAAACACATTAACAGATTCTTATCTAGCCGCAACAAAAAAGCTTAACAGGAGTTGCCAAAAAATGTCAACGGTAAGGGCGTGTCAATTAAGAAGATGACTTAAAACCCTAAGGGAGTTGATTCGGCGTCGTACAAACGAGTAGATACACCAGAAACCACTGGAAACACACTGACAGCCACTTAAAACTGTAAAAAAACGATTAAAGTACGTCTAAAAACGTGTCAAAGTTTAACGACATTATCGAGATAAAAAATTTAACTTTTTAGCCGTCAAAGAACCAAAACTATTTTCGTACGAATGTTTCTAATTAAGATTATAGTAACTAGCACAAATTACAAATTTCCTGAGGAAATATCTGATTAACTATTATTTTTATCTTGGAAATTATTTGTAGGTTTACGACTTACGAGCCACTTCGGCACCGATGACTGACTATTTTATGATGGATTTGAAACAAACAGTTTTAAGTTTGGGATTGTCATAAAAAATACGACGTGCTGTTGTGACGTTTAGTAATTATTATTACCGATTTAATTATTTGCAGTTTCTTATATTCATAAATTTTGGTTAGGGTAAACTTTTATATGCATCAAATTTTCGCTAATGTTCAGATTAATCTAAGAATTTATTAAAAAAATTTTTTGACGTGTCTACAATGGAGATTACGCTAAGAAACTGTACCCAGTGTCTACACTAGGGGTCTAGGGCGCTTTAGCGCCTTCCAGCTTATATGATATTATAGGTAGCTGAAGTGACGATATGCACAAAAGACGGACAGTGTTTAGATATATTTTTACGTCTAATTAACGGCTAACGGTAAACTGATCCTTTTTTCCATACACAAAACATATTTTATAAACCTAGCAACACGCATAAAATTAGAGCTTAATATTTTTTGCAACATGGCGCCTACCTCCGTGATGGCATCCTTCCGGATGCGCTTGCGCCGCAATTCGTACGACTCGTTAGCACAGAATCCCATTAATTTAACGAACACGTCAACACAAGAGTGGAGGGCGATGGGCCGCAACCAATAATTAAGTTTCGGTGATAAATTATTTTTGTGCAAAATATTTTTCAACTTTTATACTTATTGCGGTTTTTTGGGTAATTGTCTTAAGTTGGTTTTTTTTAATTCTTCGGTAAGTATTTAAAATGTAATAGGGGATGAGCCTATTGCTATTTACCGGGCACAATGCCAGACTCCGTGCTATTGTATTGTGCTGAGATTTTTTTTTCAAAATCCAGTAATACTTTGCCCGACCCGGGAATCGAGCCCGAGACCCTTTGCCCGGCAGTCGCACTTGCGGCCACTCGGCCAACGAGGCAGTCTTTACATTACATTAGAGGCATTACGTAGAAAGTGTAAAAATATATAGTGAAAAGTGGGTGTTACGTTGTACAGTGACATTAAGGGCCGTAATGTACCTACCTCTGCCTACCCATTCGGGGATAAAACGCGTGGTATTATGTTATGTATTTAAAATAAGTATCAATTTCTGTGCATCCATCGAGTTTAATGTTATGAATGTAGTTATTTACTTGGTTATGTTCGGTGACACAAAGAACTGTACTGTATTTGAAGTTACTTAGTTTATTTATATGACCACCATCTAAGGAATGAAAATGAAAGAAAGTGGACTCAAAATACAAAGTTTTTTTTTTAACAATCCATCATCAATTACATTAGGTACGCCGTCCCTTAGCGTCCAACGTTTAATTGTTAGTATTTTTCTTGTAAATGCTAAAATTGTATCTTTAATTAATCGTTGGGACCAAGTGTTGCGTGGAAGCGACGTGAGTAATGGCTTCACTGATTTGAGGTAATTGTCATGCGTGCGCGCATGCCACTCGCCATACTTTTAGGGATTTTAAGATATACAGCTCATAATATTAAAGAAGTTTCAGATTACTGCAATATCTAAACTTTTTTATTGAATGTAAATATTGAATGCACTAAGTTTTAGGTATTCATTTCAGTTGGTAATTTCCAACTTATGTAAACAGTATTTTTACTATTTATTGTAGTAAAGCTTTTCTAAAATTAAAACCAAGCCTAGAGGATGAATCTGAACTACAAACAACGACAATAAGCGAACATTAATAAAAACAACAACACAATATCGTATAGGGAGGTCCCAACATTTGTGTTTATCCCCAAAACACATGCATACATGGCTACCACACCGGATGATGTAGTGACAAATGACTATGTTCACGGATTATTGAGCCGCTATCCCCTCAAAATGAACACGTCAGGTTAGACCACACCGTGGCAAAATTAATTATTATTGCATTTCTAACTCTCGCTTCCACAAATTAACGCTGAATATGATTTATTGGTTTTGTTTAATAATATTTCAGTTTTGAACTTTATTTAATTGAACGCGAAACTGTACTGTGGTGGTATTTTAAAACAGTAGAGCTTTTGTCGAGCGAAAATCTCATGCAGTAGTTGCTTTGTTTTTGTTAGCTACAAGAATAAAGATGATCAGATGATCCCTTAGATGACGATACTGATTATCACATCTATGTTCTAAAATGCATAATTTTCTTCACATGACAAAAGTCATCAAATTATATTCTTGAATTGAGCTGATCCTATGCTTCATTTAACGGTTTTATTTGAGCTTCCTCTATTTGCTTCTTTAGGTCAATTTCAGTAAGTTTTTCTTTAGGTCAAATTACTGGTTTTCTAACTCTATTTAAAACAAATATAGGTAATCTGTAAACGTTCTGAATTCTTTGTAAGACAATATCAGCTGCTGTCTTTTTTTTCGTAAATAATATTAGAATGAATCATGGAAGCAAACCTTCAGCAAAACGACGTCGACCATTCGAGCCAAGAAATCTATCAGAAACTCAACAATAATATTGGTGACATTAAAATCTTAAATTAAATTACAATTCTCTTTAATGTTGATCAGTTATATTATTACTGTAGAGTGAAGAACAAGACAAGATTAGTACGGTCTCGTTATGCTCAGGCGCAAACGAGCTGTCTTGCGCCGGAGTCGCGCACGCTCCCGCCGACAACTGTCATCCCCAATTATGGCCGCCATGACACCTTGGCGCGTTTGCATTTGAATATAGAACGTTTGCTTCAAAGGAATCCAAGTTTTTATACATCGTTTTTGATTTCAAAATGTGTATTCCTTGTAAATAATCAATTAAATACGTCTTCGAATTGTAAATATTTCAACAGGTTCAAAGAAATCGTAAACTATCGTCATGAAATTAATAATTTTATCACCTATTTTCGTAATAAATTCATGAAAACCCTGCTGTTTCAAATTATACGTATGATCCAGAAAACTATGAATATAATATTTTATTGTGATCTTGTGTTTACTATGAATAGAAACGTGAATTTTGTAGACCTTCATACATAAGCTGGCGCAGTCGCATTGAAAATCACTTAACCAAGGAAGATCGTAAACTGAACAATAAGTTAAAAGTCCCCCTTAGTTTTGTTGTACTTGTTTAGGGTAGATTTTCATAGGACAAAAGCTTTTATCTATTGACTTGTGTATATTATTTAATTACCAATGAACCTATCATTGTATAATGTATCTTAGTTCATTGCAACTACTCTACTTATTCAAATGTAATTCGAAAGTTTCCTTGTTTGGATGTTTGTTTATCAATCACGCTGAAACTACTGAATGGATTTTGATGAAATTTGGTATACAGGCAGGGTATAGCCTGACTTAGGTGATAGGATTTTTATCCCGATTAAATGCTCCCGTGGGATTAAACATCATATTCTACGTGGATGAAGTCGCTGGCAATAGCTAGTACATAGATATATCAGAGCTTGATTTTTTATTAAAACAATCAGTAAATAATCGAACTTCCTTTCTCCACAACTAAATAGCATATAGTCTGTGGCATCTGGCAACGTCTGTGGCACGTTACGGTACGCTTCAGGCGTTTTTCAACATTTCACACTAATTCGATGCGACGGGTCGCCGGTTCTATTCCGGGCAGACGGGAAGGTACGCCGGCACGACTACGAAATTACGCACGAAAGTAGTACATACGATGAACAAATATAAATAATTTAATTAAATAAAATTTATTATTTTATAGAATCTGTGAAATGATAGGTTTATTACTTTTCGCGATGTTATTAAACTCATTACCGTCAATTTTAACATTACGCTATTACACTTAGGAACAGAGCATACGGTGCAAACGACTTGAGGATGTTAGCAATATAGGGTTTTCTTTTTATACATCAGAGCCGCGGAAGAGCCACCGGGTTGCCGGGGCTCCGGCTTGAAGGGCAAGAATAGGAGCTGGGCGGTTTTTAGTAAGTAAGAGTCTGATACTCCCTCTCGATCCACCAAGGCGAGAGAAGTCATCGAATGATTTTCCCCCCTTAAAAAAAGATTTTTGTATACATGCATGCATCAATCAAGCAATGTACAATATGTGCATACGTTATAAATCCGAAATGGGGTAATATTTTGTAAATTATATGCTTTAGGTTCTCTATATTAGGACTCTTACAAGTCTAGGTATTACACGAAGACTAGAGGCAGTACAACTCTAGACGTATTTAAGGCAGGAGTAGGAACGGGGTGGTTTTTAGTCAGTAAGAATTTGACACTCCCTCCCACCTCACCCAGGCGGAAGCGGTCATTCGATGATTGACCCCCCCTTAAAAAAGACGTTTTAAGTATTATTACAAAGGTTTTTGTCAGGTACTGATAAAACAAAAACCTCATAATACTTCAATCCAGGACACCGGTTACGCAACAACAGCGCTTATCTTACCTACTCTGTGTACGAGATACTAAAAATTAAAGGCACTAAGCAAAGAAAATTCTAGCGTGGAGCCATTTATAAAAAAAAACCAATCTGAGAATTTAAAAATGGATATTACTGAGCATCGTCATTATGTCTATTATGATTGTCATGTCCAATGTATTGTCTGAAGACAAAAAGATAGATTCAAATTGATGCCAATATCGAGCTAGCCAAGAGGCTGTCTGCTCCAATTGTGGAGACATGATGATGAGCTTGGCAGACCAAGTTATGATAACACGTGGAGCGAGCTATGTTCAGGAGGATGACAGAGAGTTGAAGGCCAGAGGAACATGAAACTCAATCACAAGTACCTTAAATGTTTTAATAATTTCTAAAGATTACATATAACACATAAGTAAATAAGTAGGTACTACCTATAAGTACTGACTACGCGGTTGGGGCAATGGTTGTCTTACTGGCTGTTTTGCAAACGTGTCATAGGTTCGAATCCCGCACCGGCCAAAAAGTGATAATGGCATCTTCTGAGTAACTAGAGGAGAAGCCATTCGATGATTTTCCTTCCCGAAAAAAAAAATCTTCTGAGTAAAATTACCATTCAGCCAGGAAGTTCGGCGGCGTTTTATCCCTGTGCTTCAGGAAGCCCGTAAAGTACCTAAGCCGTTGGTACTGCGCCTGATCTTTCTCCACTCGTGTCGGTCTGCCGTCCCGTCGGGTTCAGAGAATGACGGAACAGAGAGTGCACCTGTGTGTGCTAATGCTGGTCTAGTTAGGCTTGCCACCATGATCTAAATCGGTTGGGAGATTTATTGACTAACCCTTTCGTATCTCTTGTAATTAAAATTACCTACAGATTAGGCATGGATTAAATGGATAAACGGACGGACAGCGGAGTCTTAAAAGAAAGAGTTACCTAGGTAAATCTTAGTTCCCTAAGTAGGTAGACTTTGGGTACAGAATTTTAAAATGATCCAACGTATCGGGGTGCACTACTTATGGAATGGCGAGTAGTAATATAGAAAATGCCTGCGGCATTAAGTCCATCTTATGTACAAGTGTTAATAAATAAATAAAAATAAATAAATATGGATATTAGGCTACTTAATATTGAGTGACAATTACTTAAGTATAAAGGAAAATTACCCGATTCTTTAATGTTGTTTTCCACAGCTGACCTCACACGTTTACGTTAGCTTTCACGCGCGACTAAAATTCTCAACTAACAATAAAAAAAAATTCAATTTCACATCCGCACCGCAAGATTCTAACAACATAAACTTATCACAACCAATTACTTAAAAACTTTATATTCATTTTCTTACGAACGCTATAAATAATTACGTTGACGTGTCAATTATTGCCTGAATCGCTTCCCGCTCAAAATATTTTACTTTTTTTTACGCTCAGGAGCCAGGCGGGCCAAGACAAACCACGCCTCGCGGCCTTTGAATCAAATTCAAAATTAGAACTAAGTGAAACTCCCACTTTCAAACACCAATTCAAAACTAATCTTCAAGCTCTAGTTATAAAGTGTTAATTTCCAACACCAAACTTTCATGCCACAGATATAAAATATAGAATCTATGCACATGACCATAGAGGCGAAAATCATATTTCTTTTCAGTGGATGGGTGTGTTCAGCCAGGGGACGTTTTCAGAGTATTTTTTGCGCCAACGCACATGTTGTTTTTGAGATGAAGTAGCAAAGCAGCCAGATCGCGGCACAGACTCCATTAGTTCGCACATTAGTATGAGTTAGTCGAATTATTTAATTAAATAAAGTAATTCAATAAGAGGGCGAATTAATAACAATTATTCGGTTTGGCCGTGTTCGATCTGCCACCGGAGTGGACGCTCGGGGATTTGATATTAAACAAATGTGACAGTGTTTACGGAATATTTGAGTAAATTCGATTTTTATATCGTTTGATGTCAAAACTGCTAAAATGGAGCAAAACAAAGGTAAGTTCCCAAACTATTTATTTCTTATTACCTACTTTTTTACGCGTAGCTAGTTCTTTTAATTACCTAGAGAAAAATAATTGATATGTTACTTTCTGTAAAATGAATACTTTTCAACTGCCTACTTTGATTTGATTATGGAAATTCTTAAAGATAATTATGGTGTACCTTACCTACTTACCTAGAGTTATTAGTATTACACAACGTAACAGCAAAGCTGTAGCTAAATTTTGTAGTTTAGTCAATTATTAAATTAATTAAAGTAAGGAGTTTCTGGTTCTGTAGAAGCTCCTGAAATATGTTTTTCTCAAAGAATAATCGGAACGAACGCGTATAAAGTTACTTCACTTTCCTAATTAGATTACAACATTTATACAGCCTTTTTTTAAGGGGAGAAAATCATCGAATGACTGCTCCCACCTGGGTGAGGCGGGAGGGTGTCAGGCATACAGCCTAAGACTATTTTTATTTATTTTTTTTTAAATTATGTAATTAATTTATTATTTATTTAAGTAAGTGCCTCTAAATTGTTCTATTTGTGTATTTCTAATCAGTATAGCTAGCTTGTACATTATAGTAGGTATCGTTTTATACCAAATGACATAACTTAGTATTTAATTAGTAGGCATCTGTACTGCACTTACCTCATTTTCCTTCGATATAGGAACGAGCAAGAAACAGGCATTCAAAAGCCATTAGGTACAGACAAAGAATGTTGAGCAGTACCTAGGTACCTACGTACCTTAAATGCTGGCCATCCTGTCTTGGACTAATGGGATGCCAGCTTTTTACTGCTAGATTAAAATGCATTACCTTATTTTTTAACCTATTAAACTCTGATCAGATTTTATTTTCGTTTCTAAGACACTACTGGAAGCCAGTATGTTAGAAGATGTCTCTAAATGCGCATTCGCCCATAAACATAGGCGCCAAAAAGTGCGTTCTTAATTTAATTGATAAAATGCTAGTTCCAATCTAATTAGGTACCTAATGAATTATAGTCTTTAATATTACTCTTTAATCAGATACTTAATGAGAAATTTATACAAGAGAACTATCCCCGGGAGAACCTAATGGGTTACCGGGGCTCCGGCTCGACGTGCAGGAGAAGGAACGGGGTGGTTTTTAGTCAGTAAGAGTCTGACACTCCCTCCCGCCTCACCCAGACGGGAGCAGTCATTCGATGATTTTCCCCCTTAAAAAAAAAATCCCCAGATCATAATAATTATATTTTGAAGAGATAAAGATAGATCGTTTATTTTGCAAAAATGGGTAAATAGGTACATAAACCTCTAGTATTGCGCGCAGGGCTGAACGCTTACCATCAGGTGACGCGTCTGCTCGTTTGCCTCCCATTCCATAAAAAAAAACAATACAAACAAAACATACATGTGATGTTTAGTAACAGATATCTAAACTAGGTGTAATTATAAAAGAACATAAATATAATATTGATTGCCGCAGTACCTAAAGAATTCGAAGCAAATGGGTACTTAACATCTAGATGTTAAGACTATACGACTATATACCTAGGTATACGACTATATACCTAGGTATATAGTCGTAAGGATTTAGGTACCACACCTACTCAGGCAGACAGCCTTCGTAAGTTCAAAGAAGCATAAGCAACAGTTTCCACGTGCAAGCGTTGCGGATTTCTAAAGTAATTGATAGGGTTGCGCGTACGCCGATCAAACAACGATCTACAGACGTTAGCCGCCGGTGCGTGTGCGATCTGCAGAACAAACGCGCTTTTGTGATAATAATACCCTTTGTTTTAGTATTATTTTGATACGAATTCTTTGTTATTAAATTTATATTTTATTTGTTTCTTGGAAAGGCAAAGGTGCAATTCTTATATCAAACTCATATTTTCGTTAATGCAAATTACTATAGCTTTTACCCGCGGCTTCGCTCGCGTCACAAAAGAATAAAAAGTAGCCTATGTGACATATACCAATACACACAGCGCCATCTATACCAATACTTTTGTTTTTCCTCGGAAATATCAATATTTTCCGGGTTAAAAAGTACCCTATTATTTAATCCGGACTTTTAAGTTTACGTCTGCAAAAATTCAAAGCAATCGGTTGAGTAGTTACGGCGTGAAGGTGTAACAAACAAACAAACAAACTAACTCACTTTCAGATTTATAATATTATATATATATTATAGTAAGGAGTAAGGATTAGTAAGGAAGTAAGGATTGCCCTATCAGTATTTTATTTAGTTTTTTTTAATACTAATATAAGTCGTCTCTTTCTTTACAGATATTACGAACACTCGACAGCCTATAACGAAGAACTACGATCCGAAGTCCCAGAACGTTGCCAATTACAATGTAAGTCCAGGAAATTACCCAGAAACCAACCACAATCTCTTTCAAATGATAAAATGTCATGAAGACAGTCTTTTACGGCTGCACCATTTAACAGCAGGTCGTCAGATCAACAGTAATTACGACACAAGTTACCAGAATGATATTAGTTGGTACCCAAAAGACCTCCAAAGACCCTACATCAAACCTGTAGACTACCTTGCATACGAAGACATGAGAAGAAAGTACGAAGACAAGGGTGGGAAAGAGAGAGAGAATCAAAAAGAGTCTGAGGAAGAAAGAGACGTAAAGTCTGATGATCGCAAAAAGCCTAGAAGGAATAGAACCACGTTCACAAGTCAGCAGCTCGCTGCTCTTGAGAAGGTGTTTGAAAAGACTCATTATCCAGATGCGTTTGTTAGAGAAGATCTCGCTGCGAGGGTCAACCTGACTGAAGCCAGAGTACAGGTGAGACATATTTGTTTGTTTTTTCATCTTCCAAAAACCTAATTGTTCCAAACGAGAATAAGATTGTTGAGATTATGTAACATTTTATATTTTACAATCTAATTACAAAATCTTCTCCAGGTATGGTTCCAAAACCGTCGAGCGAAATTCAGAAGAAATGAGCGATCGGCTTTGTCAACTCACAGAAGTTCAACAAGCCAAAATTCACCGGAGCCAATTGCTGTGCCCATCGGGATACCCCACCAAGATCCGAGACAAGACTATGCGCGCAACTCTAAAGAACCTTGGCTCCATCATTTTCAAGCAAACAATCTTAACTTAAACCTTGGACTTCCTATTACCAATACAGGACTATATCAAAATGATTATTCTCTCATGATGCAGAATGTAAGCAATAGACAGTACGTTCAAAATACAAATAGTCTTATAGGACAAAGTGTGGTAGGCTATGGGAGCACTACGGATAATGGCTACAGTTCCTGCAGTTTGATTGGCGGCTACAGCGGATCTTTACAGCCGGCTCATCATAGCTCGTATAATTTAAATTTACGCTTAAGACCACACGATTTTAGCATAAATAATATAACTTTATGAAAACATTCCTAAAGTTATTATAAATTAAAGTGATTTATAAATTAAATCCTAAAAATTATGTACTTTTATTTTTGTTTAAAAGCCCAGATTTCAGATTTCTTTTTCATGCACTAAAAACGCGGGAAGTTTGACAATGACAATGACATGAAGACGTCAAAATTTAGCAAAACCGCAAAACTGAAAACACTGCAAAATTGCAAATCAAAAGCTAGTTTATTCTAATATTTTCGTAGCTGAATATAAAATGTAACAGTTCGAATACGTGTAATATAAATTATCAACAGTTATACATTTTTAAAGTCGTCGATGATAAGATCCGAATTTCCAAACCCTTAATTTCGATTGTTGAAAACTACACCATGTCGTTGAAAACATATAGCCAAACTTTATTTATGGTGCTATCTTTTGCGTTTTTTGCGCATGCTACATATAAATACTTGACAAAGAAGAAAAAAGAAGAGACCAGAGAAAAAGAAATTCATGAGGTTATTATGTTTTCATATGGATCAGAGGAAGTTAAGAAGAGCAAATACTCTCGTTGTAGGATATCCGAAAATATGGACAGATTATTGCATTACTTGAATCAACCTGTATATAACCTGGATATTTGCATGTACGTTTGGTCAAATCAAGATATAACTAATATTATAATGAAGTTACATTATCGAGGTGTAAAAATACGTGTGATAGTTGATGCTGACATGGCGTTTGCGCCTGGATCGAATATAAGGAAGTTAGAAAAGAATCGCATACCGGTACGATGGATGAAGTCAACCAATTTGATGCACCACAAGTTCTGCCTTGTAGACACATTGAGTGGAGATCCTAATTTGACACCGTTTGTTATGGCAGGCTCACTAAACTGGACTAACCAAGCATTGTGGGGTAACTATGAAGACTGCCTAGTGACTTCTCAAAAACAATTAGTAGAACAATTTCAAAAGGAGTTTGAAAGACTATGGATTCTGTTTAAACCTATAGTTGACTAGTGATAAATTTTTTTTTCTCAAGATATATTAATTTTTAATTTGAGATTAATACCGAGGCACCAATTTAAGAAGTTATTAACGGATCAACTTAGAAATATTGTGAAAAGTTCTATTTTAAAAATACACCTTTCATTATTTCTGGGTTTATTTAGGTAATTATCGTAAAGACCAAAAGTGCTATTTTCCATCTTTAATAAATTGTACAACAAACAGTTAAACTGTTTTGCCATTTTTGTTCTTTATTATTTTTAGTATTAATTAATGTGGTACTCCAATGGTAGTCCCATGTTATAGGCAATAAGATCTTTTTGTACCAATAAGTAATTTTAAGTTGATAGTTTTTTATTTTTTTATTTTAATTTTGAACTGAAGAGTAAAATTCGGTCATGCTACCTGCATTTATATTTTTTTAGTTTTGTTTATTTCATTGTGGCACGAAAAACATTAATTTCTTTAAATTTTCTTTGGTTTATTTTAACAACCTATGTCTACATTTTTCTTTTAATTTTAGTCGTGATTAAAAAAATAAGTTGAGAATCAAAGTTTTTAAAAACATAGTTGAATGCTCTATTTAAATTGGTTATCTACTGAGTTTTGGATTTTAACTATTTTGATTGTACCTGTGTTCTGTAGAATAAGAATAAATGCTTATTTACCTACCTACCTACATGTTTTATATTGTACCCAGTTTCAAAATAATCTCGTTGCAATATTTCTTGTGGTTTTTTTACTTAATAGTATAATGTTTGGCCACTATCTCGCCTGGTGGTAAGCGCTGATGTGGCTAACGATGGAGCTAAAAGTTTATTGAAGAATGTCTTATTGATTAAACAAGTATATCTATGCAATATGGTTCGATTCCTAAATGGGCAAAAACCTGTAGTTTTTATTAAGTACCTATTTCTTTGTAAGAGAGGTCAACAAATGAACAAACTAATCTCTAATCATGCCGACACTCATGGATAGGTACCCAGTAAACCAAGAGTTAGTATTTACAAGTATGTTACCAGCCTTCTGGGAATTGAAGATGAGAGGGAGCCGATGATTAGAACTCTAGTCCTCACTCACATGGTAAAATATAAAATCTATTATTTCATAGTTTCCTCTACCTGTGAGATCGTTTTGTTCAAGCCGGCCTATTAGTCTCAGCAAAGCATGCGTCTCCATAGGTGATATGTACATATATTTCTGTCAAGCAAGGGACAAAGAGGCATGATGTGACATACACAATTTAAAAGAGTCTTAGAATGTCTTGCATATTGGGCAGTTTCTATGTTTTGTATTCTTACTACCTACCGTATTTCTAAACTTTAGTTCAATGATCTTTACATCAAGTTTTTGAACGAATATTTAAATGTCAGTATGATAACAGTTGTTTGATAAAGCTGATAAGCGTGCACTGTGCAGTAGGGAAAGTTCAAAGTCAAACTTTCTAAACACACGGCAGGTTTTTATTTCTCTCGTATTATAAGTCTACAATTTTTAACTTAAAATCAATAAAAATGGTGTCAGGAATAGTGGCTGGAAGATTGGCTCTAGTTACCGGTAAGATTATTTTATTTTTACTGTTAGAATTATATCCCATTAAAGAAAGTCAATCAAATAAATACTAGCTACTAATCAACAAATATGTTATAGCATTCAGTAACCATTTTCATGACAGAGAACTAAAGAACGAGTATATGCGGATGTTGTTAGAACATTGATTTACTTGATCTTAGTTATTTTGTTACTTAGTTGTCTTATCAATTACCTAATAAAAATAATCACGACCTCCAATACCTTGAATGTTCTACAGATAGCGGTCACAAGCGTAACGGTACTTATTACGACACACAGAATAATAAAAAAACTGGTTGCAATGATATCAAACCTTTTTCCCAATTTGTTGATGCTTTGCAATGAATTTTTTTCCAACAGGTGCTGGATCCGGTATAGGTAGAGCAGCATGCCAGGTATTATCCAGAGAGGGTGCCATAGTTGTGGCAGCTGACAAGAACTATGAAGCAGCCATGGAAACCATTAAAACTCACACAGCTTTAGCTTCTGGCAAAAATGGTAAGTAATATTTATTAAATCTAAATAATTGAATAGAAACTACACACGAAACCTATTTCATAACATTTAGATTTTGAAATAGATTTTTTTTAATCTGTCAAACACCAAGCGGTCACCGGTGACCGCGACCTATTGTTCTTTAATTGTGTCTATAAAACCGGTACTCGACGAGTTAAATCCAGAATGCAAGGAATGCAAGGAATGATACACAGATATACCTAATGTGTTATATACACCTTACTAGACTAGATGTGATGCTGTTGAGTTCCATGTATTACTTAGACAGGAACCTATTGCTGTTTATGGGATACACATAGCAAAATGTGACACAGAGTGATGTCATATAAGTCCTATGTGATAGAGCCTTTGCCATATTGCCTTTTTGTAAGGGGGGAAAAAATCATCCATTGACTGGGTGTGACAGACTTACTGACTAAAATCCACCCCATTTCTACTCCTGCTCTTAGAACTGTTCGCAGATGGCATATTCCCTAATGCCAAGGATGAGGCTTTGTAAAAATTAAATGTTTTATGCTCTTTTGCATAACATAACATGCTCTTTTATTATTATTACAGATGCAGACCACATGGCAGTGGAACTGGATGTCTCCAATTCAACAGCAGTGCGAAACCTGTTAACGACAATATTGCAGCAATACAAGGCACCTCCGACAATAGTTGTGAACTCCGCTGGTATCACTAGAGACAATTGGCTGCTGAAACTGTCTGAAGAGGATTATGATAGTGTGCTAAATACAAATTTAAAGGTAAACTTTAAATCACCTCTATCTGTAAGTGCTAAGTAAATGTATGAATTAGGTACTTTTTCCTATCTGTGTCGGTGATTGATAGATGCCTTCCTGTTACATCTTTATATCTTCCTTAGATAGTTGGATGTTTTTTATAAACTTTGTAAATAAAGATGTCATTATTGTGATTAAGATCCTTCATTAACAGACTTTCGATAATCATTAAATTAATGTGAAATAATTTTCTGTTTTCAGGGCACTTTTCTAGTAATGCAAACGTTTTCAAAGGCGATGTCAGAAGCAGGATTACCAGGCTCGATTGTAAATCTTTCCAGTATTGTTGGCAAATATGGGAATATGGGTTTGTAGACTTATATAATAAAATAACAAAGATACTTTTATTTACAACATAACATAACGTCACGCCTTTTTATCCCCGAAGGGTTAGGTAGAGATGCACACAGAAGTAACACCCATTTTTCACTATTTATGTTATGAGTCCCATGTAATAGGGGGTGAGCCTATTGCCATATACCGGGCACATTTCCAGACTCCGTGCTACTACTGAGATTTTTTTAAAACCCAGTAATATTTTGCCCGACCCGGGAATCGAACCCGAGACCCCTTGCCCGGCAGTCGCACTTGCGAGCACTCGGCCAATGAGGCAGAAGCAGTTTTATTTAATTTGGCTAGTAAGTAAATATATATAAAAAAATACTTAATAATTATTATTTTCTTTCAGGTCAAACCAATTACGCAGCAAGTAAAGCTGGTGTTATCGGCATGACACAATCTGCAGCTCAAGAATTAGGAAAATTCAACATTAGGTAAGGCTAAATAAGCACCTAATTAAGTCTAAATGCCACTAAAATACCGTTGAAGGCTAATCTTTCTCTAACGCCGGTCATGGCCATTTAATTGTTAAATATATATTTATTTAAATTAAGTCACAATAGTAGGATTTTTTTAAAAAATGTCTCAGGTATTGTACCCAGTTATATGGCAATAGGCTTACCACTGGCAGTGAGTGTTACACTGTACATTGGCTAAGTGCCGTAATGTGCACCTCTGTCTACCCTTTCGGGGATAAATGATGATAAGTATACTCCTTTTACTATCCACTAAGTTTCTAATACAGTAATCAACATTGATTTCAGAGTAAATGCTATACTACCAGGCTTCATAGAAACTCCAATGGTTAAGACTGTCCCTGAGAAGGTCATACAAGGAATCATGAAGCAAGTACCTTTGGGACGACTTGGGTCTCCTACTGGTAAGTAAAGCAATATTAAAATACAGCTTACAACTGGGTGTGTTCAAGGCTCGAGTTAATAGATTGCTTATGGGACGACATGCTCCATCGTAGACCACATCATGGCTTACCACCAGGCGAGATAGTGGTCAAAGTCGGCCCATAAAATATATGTATAAAAAAGTACAACATAAATAGTTATATCATTAAATTGCCCATGAGACTTTATTAGTGATGGCGGGTACATCATCCACAGGAAATAAACCAGACTAATACTGTAAAATTGCTTACTTTACTTATAGTAGTAATTGAACACAAAACTTGTGTTCAACATTCCCTTTTCTTGTTATAGTTATCCAAACTTTATTTACACATAGTTTTTAGTATTACACATAGGTTTTAGTAACATTTCCTGAAAATGAAACCTAGCTAGATTGATTTATTGGCACTGAAACCCCGAGCTGTTTCCGATATTGTTGATACAAGAAAGATACAAGAATCGTAAAGGTATTTAGATCAAAGTTTGACATTTAACGTAAAGGATTTATCGACAGCTTCAAGTCCATAAAGTCATATTACCTGCATAAAACTAATGTGGTCTCTTTATTTTCAGAACTAGCGGAAGTGATTGCCTTCTTGAGTTCGGACAAGAGCTCATTTATGACAGGAGCATCGATCGATGTCACCGGTGGATACTAGTTACCCAAAACAAGGGTTTTCAACAAAGCATAGTTTACTTAAAATATTTTAATTCAGTGTTTGTAAGGGATTATTTTGGGTAAGAGTTATATTAATTGGTGTGTATCTACAGATGAAAATACTTTACAGAATGTTCATATGCATAAGAGGTACTTGATGTTGTCTGCAGTACAATGCACTGTAAAGTTTGAAACTCTGCTGATAATGCACAATAAAAATGTTAAATTAGTCTTTTAAGGGAACAATTGATTATGTACCATAATTCATTTCTGCATAAAATTAATTGTAAATGATACAATTATGTGCATGTATGTATACAGTTTGTTATATTTTTCTCTATAAACAAAAAATGTACTTCTAGTCTTTAGATATTGAAAAATGTTATATATTATTTGTAGCAGACATTTACAAATTCTTGAAGTTTGATAATACATACAGTATTATCAACTGTGTTTATATTATGTAATAGTGTACTAATGCAACAAATGTGTCTTCAACACCTGTGATATTTTCCATATACTTCGAATTTTACTATAATTGTTACACTAAAACCATTTAGTTTAAATAAAGGGTTGAATGTTGTTACTTATGATATTTTATTTTATAGTCAGAATTTTAATTAGATTCCTGATTTGACAATAGCTACTGTCATTTTGTGAAATAATGATACCACATATAATAGTGTAGTGATGCACACAAAAATCGATAAACAATCAATGTGTGTGTTTTATAATAAATGTTACAGAAAGTGCCAGAATAGCGATAGCGATGACGGCGACAATTTATAAAATAACTTATTAACATAATACATCTATCTGTTTTATTTGTCATGTTCCTTCATGATTACATTTTTTTATTTATTTCACACACAACTATAAAAGAAAAGTATCAGATCGTTAATTAATCGTCAAAACTAAATTATCGGTTCAGAAATATTTAATTTCCTGATAAACTTAGTTTACGAGAGTAAAATTATAAACGCGAAGAATCGATCCAGAAATATTGCATTTCCATATCGAATAATTTCGCAACGTCACTATTTAGTACTTGTCATAACGTTGCAACACTGAAATTGTCAAATCTGGAATCGAATTAAAATTCCGAGTATAATTACGACCTTGTTAAGATACTTATTTTTGTAGTATTTTGTGTCAGCTACACTTATTTCCCGCGCTTTTCCTTAGTCTAAGTCTGTGTTGCCACTATAAATAATGACACAGTGGACACAAATAAAAAGACAATTTTAAATTAAATTAACGATTTATTTACTACGCTTTCTTCTTACTTTTTAACTTATTATTCTTTAGTTCAGCTTTATTCTTCTGTCTCTTATCTCTCATGAAAGTTCTATACTCTGTCTTTCTCTTATCATCAACAATTTCTTTGTATTTTTTCTTGTTGTACTTCTGGAACTCAGCATCTGCTAGGAGTTCATCAACCATAGTCCTCTTCCTCTGCTTTTTCGTCAACCTCTCGTTGACATGGTCTAGTGCAGAATCCATGATGCGACCCACCTGGAAAAATATTTTACATTTATTGATACCTGAGATGGTGGTAAGTTCTACCATTGAGTTATAGATCTTTTAGATGCAATAAAGAGTTCTGTTATGTATCATAACATGGTTAAAATGTTATGGTTTCGAATGGAACCTAGCTACAACACACCATCAGCAACCTTGTATATTAGTCTTGAACGTCTTGTCCAACGTATAGCAACATAAATGAAAAAAGTGGTTATTAATATTAGGTACCTATTTTAAAAGATTTTTCCACCCCTTGAGAATATAATAACGTCAATGTGATTTAAAACTATGTTACTAATAGGAAAGTCAATTAAAAAACTTACCTGGAAGTACTTAGGCAGGACTTCCATATCATTCTTTTTGTAGAAGTGTTTGGGGTCTAGAGCTGATCTCATCTTCAGGACTTGCAGGTCATTCTTCAGCTCCTCAGTGACTTCTGGTGCTGGCAGGTTAAACCATCCGGGTCCCTTGTTCTTCTCTCGTTCCTTCTGTAATTATTTATAGATAATGTCTTATTATTATTGCAAATATTATAATACAAGCCATTGGAGACAATGGTTCAAATTATAATGTTGGAATATTTATTTGAATATAGAAACCAACTTGATAAAAAAATTGAATATAAAATAGAAATAGCATGTAAATTGAATTGATAAGAATTTAAGACAAGTCTTGATACTTTTAACTGTTCAATCCCCAAGCGGTCGCTAGTGACCACTCACCACTGACTCCATTATAGACCTAATTTCCATTGTTTATAGACTATTTTTGTATGAACAAATTTTCCGTATAATATATATATGTATTAAACAACTACAATGTTAACAACTTAAACATAATATCAATTTGAATTTTGAAATAAACATACCCTTCTAATAGCCTTCAGTTTGTTCTTGCTAACGTCATAACTGGGCATTTCATGGTCTTTCTCAAACCCTGGCTTCAGAACACTGCTCTTCATCTCTTTCTCAACATCTACACCACCGAGATTAGACTTCAGTTTACCCGTCTCCAAATCCAGCTGGTCAAAGTGGAATAACCTTTTCTTTTTCTCTTTTTTAATAATAATTGACTGTGACCATCCCATTTCTTGGAAGAATTCATCACAGAGATTGTCAATCTTCATGCTCTTTAATTTCATATTAATTTCTTCCTCCGCTGCATGTTTCGTGTCTAATTCTTGCTTCTTTGTGTCGAATAGAGATAAAATTGCTGCCTGTCTTTCTTCATGGTCTGTGGATTAATTTTGATGGTGAGTTTGTTTTAAAATATTGATATACTTATGCCGGTTGCACTTCATGAGTTCGAGTAGTTTTTATTAGGAATTTAATTGTTAGAATTATATTTATATACCGAAGTAAAGCTTGAGTCAGTAAATAACCTAAGCGGCGGAGTACAATAATTGAAAATCAGGATAAAATTCCAACGAAAAACTTGCATTTGTTAAATTACAAAATAAACTAACCTCTATAATATGGTTTTTCCGCATCATCAACTAATTCTGTTCTCACTTGGAGATCATCATCTCCGACAGTATCGATAATAAAATCCATTTTGATTAAATATAAAGCTTTCCTTGATTTAAATCATTGAAACTTGAAAAATATTCACACGTTTTGTAAACACATTCACGCGTGTTTTTGACGTTGACGTTATTTCTGATGTTGCCATATGCCATGCCAGCTTGCCAGTGTTGCGACTCTAAATAAATAATACTGTCAATTTGTGTTTCGTTCGGAAATAGCAAAAGAAAATTATAATGAATAAAATATGAGTTTAAAGTAATTTTATCGAACAATTTGGGTTAATCAGCGTGTTTGTCTTAATTATTTCAGTTAAACATACTACACGACTGTTTCTTGAATGTTTAACTCTGTTGAATTAGCATTTTTGCAGGCACCCTGTGATCTTGCTATGTGGGGTGAAGTAGAATGGAAATAATTAGTTCACTCAGGGCAAGATAGTAATATAGTAAAATTTGATGACTATCCACTAACAATAAAAGACTAAGAGTAAATCTTTATTCAATATAATAATTATCTACGTTTTCGGCTTTTGACTGTAATGACGGTACAGTGCTTACCAGTTGTAAATGTGTGTCATCATCATCAACACTTTTCCATTCAGTGCTGGACATAGGCCTGTCTCCTCGCTCTCCAATAGCATAAAATGTATGAGATAATTGATAAGCCATTGTAATCATATTTTAAACACTCCTACTATAAAATAATTGTCGCGGAGAACCTAACGGGTTACCGGGGCTCCGGCTCGACGTGCAGGAGAAGGAACGGGGTGGTTTTTAGTCAGTAAGAGTCTGACACTCTCTCCCGCCTCACCCAGGCGGGAGCAGTCATGCGATGATTTTCCCCCCTTAAAAAATAATTTAATGGTACACAAACGGAACATGAGCTAGGTATTTATATCACAGAATCAGATTATTCGCAGACAACATTCGTGGTTTTCTCTTTGGGGAATTAATTATTCAAGGTCTACTTTCAAGGGTCTTCGTTAAGGGCGTGTTCAAGGGTCGTTATTGTCGCGGAAGCGGACTTGGAGGACCCTCAAATGAAGGTACATACTACAGTCAAAGCTTACAGACTTCGTGGAATTTCCACGCGGGTAGTGATATGCTCTTCTCTATGCTATCTGTGGTTTGAAAAAACAAACCTTATTCTAATAGCTGAAAGTGAACTTTTTGTTTTTCCTTATGAAAGGAAAATCGAACAGGAACGTTAAAAGGGTTTATTTTATCTTAACAAGTAATGTGAGATGTCTATAAATGTTTAGGTACATATTTATTTTTAAAAATAAAGATTTATCCTAAATAAAAACACATTGTAGGTAGGTACGTCACAGGGTAGTGTACCTACGACGTAAAGTTAATCTAACTTAAAATTACGAAGTAAGCAAGTCAATTATACATCAATCATGGTTAACAAGACAATAGTGACCTTTTAACTAACTTTCTAAAACAGCATCTTCCCACACTATAAGATTTGTCGGAAAACACCCCCTGACCTAGGAACAGAGAATGTACATACAATTTGAAATCAACAACATGACTTCCGAAGTTGCTTTGTATCAGAAGTTTGGGGAATTATATTAATGCCTCCCCGAGTAATGATCGGCGGGGCGCTCACTATACGGAACATTTGCTTTATGAGGAAACATAACTTGTATAGGTATAAATCTAGTCCATTAGCATGCAGTAAAACATACAACAGTAAATAAACACGAGTAAGTAGATGTCAGAGTGTTATTTTGGTTTCTGAATTTTTGATCAAAAATAATGGCCATTCTTTTCATTTATGTTTGTTATAGGATTTTCTAAGGCATAAGTACTTAGTACTTCAAACATTTTAATGTAAGGTATTGTTAGAGTTAAGTCAGTTTAGCCATCTTTGGATTTTTAGTAAAGCTAAGTGTTTTTGGCCAGAAAAGCATGTTTTAGCACCTACGTAGCAAAGTAATTATTTATATATTTTTTGTGTTAAAAAAAGGAAATATAGACAAAGGTAATATTTCCGAACTGATACGACCTTGAAAACTAAAGAAAAAAGTGTATTCCTTTTTAATTAAAAGGCCGGCAACGGTCCTATGACTCCATCAGGTGACCCGTCTACTCGTTTAGATCCTATTTCATAAAAAAGATAATAGCTTGTTCTATTTCTGTAACGTCACATACATCTTTTATTTCCTTATTTCCGGAAGGTAAAGGCAGAGGTCATTAATAAAGTAAGCGACAAGCGATTGAGTTTGGTCTCTGGCCATTAATTTTCAGTGACCGTACCTTTATCATGAAGTGTAATATTTAACTCGCTCACACATAATAGTTACCTAGCTTATTATAATTATGTTTTATAAATGCTCCCTTATGAGGCCCTAACGACCCATTTATGAGTATGGTGGTTGGGAATTATGCGTAACATTGAACATAAAATTAAATTACTTATTATATGCTGACTAGTTATTTACTGACGATGTTTTGTCTCTTTACAACAGGTACCTGTAAGTTATAAATATGCCAGAAATAAGTAAAAGACTATTTTTATCGTATAGCAAAATATCTGGTTCTAACCTACGTATACCTCTACATCTTTTTTTTTATGGCATAAGCCGGTAAACGAGCAGACGGATCACCTGATGGTAAGGAATCGGCGTCGCCCATGGACACCTGGAACACCAGAGGCGTTACAAGTGCGTTACCGGCCTTTTGGGGATTAGGAGTTTGAGGATCGTTGGGGATTCAGGAATTGCGGAGATTGTGGAAGGGGAGGGTAATTTGGCCTCCGGTAACCTCACTCACACGACGAAATACAACGCAAGCGTTGCTTCACGTCAGTTTTCTGTGAGGCCGTGGTATCACTCGGGTCGAGCCGGCCCATTCGAGCCGAAGCATGGCTCTCCCACACTTAAAATCTTCTTAGCAATAAATGCGGTGATCCAATCTATAGCATCCATGATGAGTACGCGACAACCGTGCTTAACACAATATCGTCTACAGTGTAGTAAAATACCTATCAAGAAATACTACTATTTCGTTCCCCAAATTCCCAATAACAAAGCCACATAGCCTTAACAAGCGATATCACGTGCACTCTGTGTTTGTCTGAGTTTGTATTGATTTCTTCCCGTTATTGTGACAGGCACAGACCCTGTGCCCGACAAGGTTGTGCTCCAAAATAGGGGACAAGGACAATTTGCGGCAATCCGCTTTTTGCAGTACATAAATAAATAGGTGTATGTATGTACATATAAATAGTGTTTTTTTTTAAGGGGGGAAAGTCATCGAATGACTGCTCCCGCCTGGGTGAGGCGGGAGGGAGTGTCAGACTCTTGCTGACTAAAACCACCCCGTTGCTTCTCCTGCACGTCGAGCCGGAGCCCCGGTTACCCGTTAGGTTCTCCGCGACATATAAATAGTGTAGTATGCAACGCTCCAATAATTTGTAATCACATACCTACCGAACTCGATAAAATAATTAAACGCCAATATTTAACTACATTAAAAACCCTGATTAAAAAATGTTACTATACCTAATGCCCATGAATTCCTTAGAGACAAATGTATTTAAACTGACTGAGCGGAATGATATCAAAATTAACTATTTTACTCTGCTTGTTTCTTGTGACTTATTTCTATTAACTTTGTTATTTCATTGTTATTGCCATTATTATTTTCATCTCCACATTATTTATATAGATTAATTACAAAAATAATTGAGAATTAATTCTGTTTTCTTTAGTTGATACAAACGCTATTATATAAAATTATATGCACACTGTAAATAATGTTTAATGTTTCTGTGTCAAATCATATTTAATTGATTTTGTAATAAATGTAGTTTCTTTCAATAATTTATAGTCACATATACCTCTACCTTAATGGGCTTGAGAAAAAAGTTATTTTAAAAGTTGACAACGCATAATAAATTCGGTTTTAGATTTGTATACTGTAGGTACTGTGAAGCAAGAAGCTGTAGGTAACCTAATATTTAACTGATAACATTATATATAGTTGACTATGGTCTAAGAACGTTTATCCCGATTCGAAAATAGTGGAACGTTGCAAGTGATGTCTTGATGGATTGATATTTTACAAAAATAAATGAATAAAAAGAGTGTGTTTGATAGTCTGAGGGTTCCGACTAAAGAGTATAATAAGTATAGGGGAAGTTCCGACTACCTATTAAGACTTACTCATTTCCCATAGGCGTGATGAAAGGCTACATTTAATAAATTGCACGGCAGTCAAGAAGACAGAAAAATACCGGCGAAATGAAATTGTGGAAGACGTCTCCCAGTTATTTGAAATGAGACTTTATTTTCAGTGGAATAAATATTGAAATGCAGAATATCTGGTTTTATACAATGAAATGTTAGGTATTGTTTAAGGTAAGTCGGGGTTTAAAACTAATTTACGGGATTTTTTTTCAGTTTAATTAGATATTACGTTTTGCTTGGCTTGGTCCAACTCACAGTAATGAAGTAAAAATGTGTAGTATCATTGTTGTTGCTGGTTTCCATGGGCTGTGCAGATTCAATATAAAATATTTGTAGAAACTCGTTACAAAAATTTTACCAAAAATACGCACGAATTCAATTAATCAAGCGATTAAAATGGACGTGATTGCGCCTGATATTCCCATTCAATTTGTTTGCAAGTATTGATGCGATTTATAGCGTGTAAGCTTTATCCAATGAATGGAAAGCTTTATGTATAGGCTGAATGGTTATAGTTACCTTTGCTTGGACAGATCAAGATGTTAATCAAAGTTGGTTTTGGTAGTCTTGAAATCAAAATGGCGTGTGCTCCGTATATGTCTATGGGAGTGTGTTCTTTATTTGTATGCTTTGATGCTCTCGATACAGAATATTAGTCTTTGACGAGAGTACCGAGTGGTTTTGTGTCAAAGGAATAATTATGTGAAACGACCATTATTTGTGTTGTTAGTAAGATTTGCTCGCGCACTACAGACAACTAATTGGAACTCGAAGTGGTTGTTGTGTGGGATACGTAGATGCACTATGCAATTCATAAAGATGTTATTCACAAATAGGCTTGCCACCTTTTTTTTGTATTTAAAGTACGTTGACGATTATAGGTAAGAAAAAAAAGTACATAGTACAAAATAAAGTACAATTTATGTTTTATTGCTTTTTGCAGTTTTTATTAAATTAGTAGGTATCTTTACTAAACAATTGCATTGAAATAACAGAATTGCATCTTTACAAGAAATTGTCTAAGTGGCGATGCTGAGTTGCGAAATCGATTCAACATAAATCGATAAATATCGAATCGATAAGTTTACCGAAAAATACTTATACATATATATAATAGAAATTAAGTTTGCAAAAATAAAGTATTTTCGTGTACTTACTTTATTATTCTTATAAAGTATAAAGTACAATTACCTTAAATACCGTAGGTACAATACTTTATTATAAAGTACGGGTGGCAACCCTATTCATAAAGCAACGTGGCCAAATTGCGTAAAAGTGTGGTAAAAAAATGGTAATAATTGTTTTTCAGTACCTAATGCCAAAAACAGCGTACAACTGCAGAAATTACGGGTTTGCGAATAATTTTGTTAGGTACCATGTATCTAATGTGCTGTAACAAAAAGGCACCTTTGGTAAACAAAGATGTGCAATATAAGTAAACCAGAAATGTCTCCAAATGCCAAATTATACCCTTAACAATAGATGTCGCCCCATTACCTTTATTGCTGTCATCAGGGGTCTTCTTAAGATGCTCCTCAAAGTACTCCTATTCTGGTCCTATGGCTGACACAGGGACGTACCCTTGGACTGTATCGACCGCGACAATGACCCACTTTTCCCTGCATGTGTACAGAACGTGTCTCGATACAATGAGAGTGCAGGTAAACAGTGTGATCGAGTCTTCGGTTACTTGATTGTTTTAGATATTAAATGTCAAACAGAACCGTATAGAATAGACTTTAATATAGGGAGTTACAAGGTCGTATTTCGTTTAATCTTATTCGTGGACGTGACCTTGTGTGGTTATGTGCTTATGAACTTCAGTGAAATGAAATTGTTCGAGTGAGGTGCATTGTGTTTTTATAATAATAACTAGCGACCCGCCCCTGCTTCGCACGGGTTCAATATTCATGTATTATAAATATAGGGCTTTCTTAAGAATCACACTATCTATTTAAAAAACCGCATCAAAATCCGTTGCGTAGTTATAAACGGCATATAGCGACTTTGTTTTATACTATGTAGTGATTAATCACTAACTTTTTTACCATTAGTTTTTTTGTTTTTTAATTTCTTGATTAATAATTTCTGATAAAAGTATTTTAATAATTGGCAACGAATGTCGTAGTAAAGGCAATTTAGTTACATTTAAAAAGAGAACATTTTGTTGTAAAAAGAATAGGTACATTTCTTAAAAGAGTGTTCGGTAAAATAAAAAAACAAAACACGCTAGCGGCTCCGTTTCTTTGGTAAGTGTAGTTTGCTATTTGCTTTCTCTTTTGATATTAAGATGTGGTAAAGAGTGATACTGTGGGTGTATCTATCTTTCACTATACGGCATTCGTGTCTTTCTACTATCTAGTACACGAATGCTGTGTACCTATACTTTGTACCTTTGCAATTATTTAGACGAAATAAAGCTTCTTAATTCTTATTGATCCTTAAAACGTTTCCTTGAAATTCCATTACAATCGATTAAGCAATTCCGTAGCTAAGGTCAGACCGACAAATGTTCTGTCGTCTCAGCTTAATACTAGGCATTTGTCTCATACATAGACAGTATTATTTTTATTGATAGCGCTTAGACTGTAGACAGATTTATTGGTCAAATGCACACAAAGGTATGAGAGACCATCTTATATCTTACTAGCTTTTACCCGCGGCTTCGCTCGCGTCACAAAAGGATAAAAGTAGCCTATGTGACATATAGCAATACACACAGCGCCATCTATATCAATACTTTTGTTTTCCCTCGGAAATATCAAATTTTTCCGGGATAAAAAGTACCCTATTATTTAATCCAGACTTCTAACTTTACGTCTGCAAAAATTCAAAGCAATCGGTTTAGTAGTTACGGCGTGAAAGCGGAACAAACAAACAAACTCACTTTCCAATTTATAATATTAGTAAAGATAGTAAAGATGTTTATCGTTTACGTACATATTTGTGCCGTATTTTCATAGTCAGTTGTTTGAAGTTATTATGATATTAGTAAGTTATAGCTTTTGCCAGCGACGTCGCCCGCGTTTCCGTAGCGAAGTGAACGATGTATCACACTAATATTATAAATCGTGAAAGCTTCTTTGTTTAGATGTTTATATGTTTGTCTGTCAATAACGCTGAAACTACTGAATAGATTTTGCTGAAATTTGGTATACAGGCAGGATATGGCCTGACTTAGGTGATAGGATTTTTTCGATTGACTGCTCCCGTCTGGGTGAGGCGGGAGGGAGTGTCAGACTAGGTGATAGGATAGGAGGATTTTATCCCGATTAAATGCTCCCATGGAACAAAACACGAGTCATATTCTACGCGGACGAAGTCGCGGGCTACAGCTAGTATTAACTATAGGCTAGAACTAGATTTATCAGATAGATACCGAATTTCTAGACTCACTAACTCAGAAATAAACTAAAAACCCTTATTCTCTTATGAACTGACATTTTAACAGCATATATAAGACCAGCATACTTAATTATCATAGCCTTTTTATATGACCAACTAAAGACGACTATAGCACGCGACGCGACCCATTTCACAAATGACAAGAGTACAACGCCGTTTGTAAAACCCTCTCTTCGCTCTAAGTGGGATTTTGGACCCACCATCTTTATTTACAATCCCGTTGGCCAAGGTCGAGTGGTCCTTTATACTCTATGGTGCTCTTAAAATCGCCCAGAAATAGCGCAGGTTCAAAGACAATTTATGTTATATTTTCAGCCTTATTTATATTTTAAGAATGTTCACGTATACGGAGTATAAGTTGTTCTATTTATAGATTGTTTCATGATAAGCTAATTTTTGTTTGTAGGACGATAATCAAATATTCCGTAACACTGTTTAGATAATAAGTATTGCTTTGTTGGTTGAGAGGTCGGAAGTGCGACGGCCGGGCTAAGGGTACCAGGTTCAATTCCCGGGTCGAACGTATTACCTGCTGGGTTTTTTAAAAATCTCAGTAGTAGCAAAGAGTCTGTAAATGTGCCTGGTATATGGCAATAGGCTCACCCCCTATTACATGGGACTCATAACATAAATAGTGAAAAGTGGGTGTTACATTGTACAGTGGCCTACCCCATCGGGGGTAAAAGGCGTAATGTTATGTTATGTTATTGTGCATTAATACTTCTCCATGTAGATACAAACATATAAGTGACATTACATTTTCCTATCAGAAACGGTTTTCAAACTAATTCTTTTATCCCACCTCGGTGAAAGAAAGCAAAAGTTTTGATACCCCCATCATAACTCCCGATGAGACTCCCAGACAACACAATAACTTCTTTCCAAGTTATTTATAGCTTCCTTTTGTTATCTATTAAAGCTGATAGCGCGACAACTTCGCTATTTTCTGCTAATTACTGCCTTTCATTGTTAAAAGATATTGGATATAATGAGAATCTTAAAATTTTGTAATTAAATTAATGTTGTAACTTTAAATTGTCTATTTGGTGATATTTTGAATAAAGAATTTGGTGATATTTCGAGTAAGCTATACAATTTTCGGGAAGCCGTTTAATGCAGAAACATTGTCAAAAATGTCTATTGATTTTACCAAAAATGCATTATCCAAAATAGCCCTTATAAATTAGTGTAGACTAAAAAATATGTAAATAAAACTGGCCTCATGCGAGCATAAAAATTCAAATTCAAAAATAGAGTTCGAAAGTGACAAAGGCGGGAAATCGTTATGCACGGCCATGTTTGCAACATAGCGGTTGTATCGGAAAATACCTATCGATTCTAGGTATTAATAGTGAAACGGCAATAAAAAATAATTTATAGTGTACCAGTGGTATCCGCGTCATTGGGTGTAAAGTTCAATTAAAAAGTTCGATATTTGAATTTTTACCGATGCCTGTTGAATGTGGGGTGGTTTTTTAAAAACTGGGCATGTTTTAATTGCTTTGTTGTAGGTTTTGTGCTGAACTGAAAATTATTGTTAAAAACTATTTGGGAAATGGCAAATATAAATAGAATAGGAAAAGATTTTTAGTTACCTATAGTTTGTATCTATAGTCAAAGCAACCTAGGTTTGTAATTTGAATTCACATTTTTATAATTTGAAAATACCTCTAGTTTAACTCGTCAAGTACCGGTTTTATAGACACAATGAAAGAACAATAGGTCGCGGTCACCGGTGACCGCTTGGTGTTTGACAGTTTAATGTCCAAATATTCAAACACTTAAATATATAGTTCTGCCACTACAGATTCTTTGTATTTTTTTTAAACGTTGCCCCACATTAAGATTTTTCCTGTGTCGTCGGTGCGTTTACAAACACACAAGTTCATATACACATGACACACAGACTCGAAACAACAATTTGTGGATCACACAAAGTGTTGTTCCGTGCGGGAATCGAAACCGCGACACGTTGCACGGCAGCCGGTTGCCCAGCCACTGTACCAACCGGGCAGTCATGATGAAAATGACAGATACCTATGGTATGATATTCAAGTTATTGTGTGTTTGGACGTTAGTCTGAAATATTTACAAATATTCCGTTCACTTTTTAGGGGCAGCGTACTTGTTATCCCGATGTTTTAGAGGATCAAAACTAACTAGAGAAAAATCGAAGTCGCACGCGAACAAAGCTACAGATGAAAAATGAAAAAATAAAAAGGAAAAAATCCTTTTATTATTGTTATTTGTTATTACATTGGGTGATCGTGCTTGGGGAGCGTGCTCCTTTTAAGCAAGATGTGCCTGTGTTAGGAGACCCCGTTCTTCCTTAGACATTTTTACAAAATTAACAATAATAGTAGGTATTTTTTTTTAAGGGGGGAAAATCATCGAATGACTGCATCCGCCTGGGTGAGGCGGAAGGGTGTGTCAGACTCTTACTGACTAAAAACCACCCCGTTCCTTCTCCTGCACGTCGAGCCAGAGCCCCGGTTACCCGTTAGGTTCACCGCGACAATAACAGTAGGTATACAATTTAAAAAGTTACAAAAAAATATCAATATAACCTTTTTTCTGGCTATAGTGCAAATTGGATAGAAAGTATATAGATATATTTCTATGAATATATACTAACTATCAACTAAAAATATAAGTTCACACCTCTTACTAAAGGCACAACTCTTGAGATATATAAGTTTTCGCACTTATCTGTCAGTTGTTCGGATCTCTCGTAACTCCAGCTTCAGTGCCCGGGCTCCAGCAATTTACCTTCTTTGAAATTATTTTCATATAACTTTGAAGAACTTCTTATACTTATTTTAATTTGTACGACCCTATTCTTGAAGGATTATTCAGCAGTTGTTTGTTTTGTTACTCGTAGCGTCTTGTTTATTTATAAGTTTGTGATTTTTAACGTGTTACACAAAATATAATTTGCCTTTAAAGTCTACTGTTAAACACAAAGCTTGATCTAACCTGAGTATCCGGTTTGAAATAGACGTTTTGTTTAATTCTGTGGTATTATTTTCTGTGTTTCATATAAAAAAATATTAAACAAATCAGCACTTACAAAAAATATTAAAGCAATCTTTAAGTAAGTATAAACAAAAACTACATAAAACCAAAACATTTTGATCAACCAAGCTCATAACAAACAAATTTCATTAAAATACACAACAAAGCATTCTACACCTTGGCTTCAAAGTTGAAAATCGCTAATCACATGACCCGAGAAAATCATAAAAAATGTGCTCAATGTATTTTCAAGGGTATTAAATAATTCATCGATGATTGACTTCTCAAAGGGATTACTCCTTCATCGGACCATGACGTCACATCTCAGGAGAGAATCATAAAAAATGAAGTACCTAATACTAGCGTACTTACATAATACTTCCTGTTTTATGATGCATTATAAATGTTCAGACGCTATAAAAATACAGTTTTCGACAAAGAAATGGATTGTGATTTGTGTGGTGTTATTTTTGTCTCTATACTGGCGACAGCGACGCCTTTAGGCTTAAATTGGCGTGATATTGTTATTGTAGTCTTATATTTGATACCATTTTAATTCTTGATATGAAAATAAACGAAGGATGTATCTTTGGTTATACATATAACGTAAAAAGCATTCAATAGAAAAAATATATCACTCCTCGTAGCCCGTAACTTTACTACGGCGTAGCACAGCTACGATTAGTGTGATTTTGTAGCTACGTAGCAGTGTAAGCACAGTATAATTAATATATAGTGTAAGAGTAATTTTGAGTTTTATTAAATCTTAAAAATATTATAGATAACATTTTTTTAAGGGGGGGAAAATCATCGAATGACTGCTCCCGCCTGGGTGAGGTGGGAGGGAGTGTCAGACACTTACTGACTAAAAACCACCCCGTTCCTTCTCCTGCACGTCGAGCCGGAGCCCCGGTTACCCGTTAGGTTCTCCGCGACATTATAGATAGCATTGATGTGAATACAACAAAGATTTATATTTTTAGGGCATATAATAAGCAGTGAGCCTATCGCCATATACCGGGCACAATTCCAGACTCCGTGCTACTACTGAGTTTTTTTAAAAGGCCAGTAATACTTTGCCCGACCCTTAAATCGCACCCGAGACCCCTTGCCCGGCAATCGCACTTGCGACCACTCGGCCAACGAGGCCGTTTTGAGCACAAACTGTAAGTACATTATAAATTATTATTTGCATTACAATAATGTTACAAAAGATTGATTAATCTACTATGGATATGAGGGCGACCTTTACATATTTATTTTTTGAGGAAAAACGTGTGTGTTATGTTATATTACAAAGCTTATTTTGCTGTAATCCCCATGTCGAATCGGTTTTTGTAACACCTTCTGAAGTTTCAACCAGACGGGCAACTGTTAGGGCGACTTTTGTAGCAACTGTTGCTGTTATTGTTGAATGTTCAATGTGCTAAATTTTTGTTGAGTTAACAACCTCTTTGGTGCGGGCATGTTGCCAATTTCAATACCCACTGAAAATATTATCATTTTTTGTTATTTACTTGTAGGATCAGGGTCCGACATCATTTGAAAATAAAACAAAGGGCTTCACACAATCACTTAGTTTATTTCGATTAAATGAACTTACTTTCACATTAATTTTTAATTATAATAATTGAATAATTCGGCACTGATTATATAAAGGAAACACTCAAATAAAACCAACAATAAAATTACTCAGCGATTGCGTAACGTGTGAACTGGGCAACGGTCGACGAACGACTCCTCGAGCTTGCGCTTGCGCTGCTTTATATATCACTCGGTGGTGGGGTTGAAGTGACGTCGGTCAGTTGTTTGTTCACTGCTTGCCCATTACATTCGCAGTTTACAAAATAATGACGGCGGCGCCGTCACGGCCATACTGACGTACGCTCGTCCTCGAGCGTTTTCCGAGCATCTGGGAATAAGATAACAACCCGTTCGTTCATCCTGACATTTCTAATCTCTATCTAGTATAACCTTTAACAAAAGCTTTCAATATTGTGTGGGTTCGGTTAACCCTTCAGCTTACCACAACTACTACCTTATCATCGCTCATCAGTATTAGAACTGGAGACGATTGTGCTAGGCCGGATAAATATCCCTTTAGCGCATGCTAGACTGGACATCAGTCCCTTTAGCGTATGCTAGACCGGACATCAGTCCCTTTAGCGAATGCTAGACTGGACATCAGTCCCTTTAGCGAATGCTAGACCGGACATCAGTCCCTTTAGCGAATGCTAGACTGGACATCAGTCCCTTTAGCGTATGCTAGACTGGACATCAGTCCCTTTAGCTGAGTCATTGGACCGGATTTTCCCTTCAATGACTCTTTCCTCCATTTTTTTGTTACTTTATTTTTTTTTACTTTCTTTTTTTTTCTTCTCTTTTTTTTTAATTTCATAAATAAGTAATCAGTTACAACACTCATTCACTCTGGTAAATCTGATGATGGACTTTCCATACTATTACTAATAGCGCTAGGTACGTGAACTAGCCGATACAGTGCTGCTATTAACAGATATAGTGTCGCTATTAACAGATATAGTGTCGCTATCGGAGAGTTCATCTTCAGCATCATCAATCACAGCTATGTCACACAGTATATTATTACCGCGATCAGTTTCATGGACAAAATCACTCTGGCTATCATCCGCCGTCACGTCATCATCATAACTTTCGGCTATTTCTATAAAACCTAATGGACCGCGGGGTACCTCGCTTAAGTTCTCATGGGCGACCTTGTACGTTCGATTAGAACCATTAACGAGTTTCAATTCGTACCTATCGTTTTCTAAGAAATCAGAGATTTTGTAGGGACCTTTATACTTTGGGATTACGTTTACAGTTAAAAGTTTAAAAAGTTACGACGTTTCAGTAGCAACATCAATAACCAGAAAACTTTTAGACAAACTGACGTTTCACAATCTCACAATGTGTGATCACGGCTGTGCATAGCCCAGTAACTCACAGCTACTCTTTTCTAACGCGAAACTTACAGGACACAAGAGAACGTGAACGAGAGAGACAAGAAACATCTATCTGCGGAGTATCTCTAAAGGATCGAATCAGAGACAAGATAATCTGACAGATAACCAAACATTTAATCTTACAAACTGAAACTGCATAAAAATCAATACGATACTAACTAACGTCACACAGACCAGTTACCAACCAGGCAATTCACCAATCAGATGCATTGCCACACAGGCGGTTTGCCACACGGCGCTTTACCACACAGGCCCATCGCTACATGATCCTCATGAATGCGGTCTGGTGTGTGAAGACCCATAGCCACAAGTTCCTCATGGGTGCGGTGAGAGTACGAGTGCGTGAATATGATGTAAGTGTGGGTATTTTTTTTTTTTTTTGATGGGGCAAGCCCGCCACAACCTCCCAAAACCGCTGCAACTCCTGTAAGCCAGGATCTACAGTAGATACAACCATGAAAACACCGGAACATTGAAGTCCGGCGCGTCCCAGGGACATGAGTAACTGTCTTGGTTCCCGCAACGAAGTGAAACAGAAGATATTATAAGAGGAGAAGAAGAAAAAACTATAGTTTCCACTTCCCTCGGTGAATATTACTGCAGGAGACAGAATGAATTAAGCCTGAAGGCACAAAGAAGAGACCGTACAACTGGGTGTAGTTATCTAGGCAGCAAACCAGTGATCAAGGAGCTGGTCTTAAATCCTTGACGCCGGATGTCTCTTTAAACACTCGTATCTTTCCATATGTGTTCGATCCACCAAAAAAAATGAAAAATGAAGTGTGGGTATGTGAGTTATAGGTGTTGAGTGCAACTCATGACGTTGACACTTTATAAAATTCTCAAAGAACCTGGTGATCAGATATTCTCCTCATCCTTAGTCCTCAGATCTACTGTATTTCAATTTCATCTGTTACAATTAAATTACTCGACATTTTACGTAACTTATAGGCGCTGCGATAGACATTTTTTGTAAGACGCAATATAATAATGAAATGCAGAGTCTCGTTACTCCGCGTTTTCTCTATTAGACAAAACCCGACTTTACTACATCTGGAATAACCACCGAACAGCCTGTCTACTCACTACAACGCACTTAGCGAAAACATGTCTCAAGGTCCTTTAAATAAAAAAAAATGATCAACAGCCATCAAGATTTTCAAGGTAACCACAATTTATACACTACACAAGTGTGGATAGTCACTCCAGTATTCCAGAGTCACAAGTCAGCCACGACTGTAGTTTCATTATATGGACTCGAGTCCCTGCCCCAGTAACGACTATGACTAGCACACACGATATTTATTCTAATAAATGAAAAGTTTTACCCTTACAATTACTAACTCACTAGGTACTGAAAGGCCCTAATTATAACAAATCCTAATGGCAAGATCAAGGGAAGCATGTTTCTCATCAGAGTATTCTTAGCGCTTTAACTATTTTCCAACCCAACAATAATCCTAAATGAATGTAGGACTTTAGAGGACTCTTCAATTCTGACTTTAACTACCAATTATTATTAGCAGCTTTTGACCTTTATTTGTTATAAACTACTTTTCTCAATACTCTGTACCGCGTTAGACAGCAAGCACCACTTAATTCTGCATCTACCTCGCGGAAACCATACCTCGCAAGTTCCAACCAAATGAAAGCCTAAGACTACTTGAGATATTACCTAACAATACACAACACAAAATAACACTATCAGACGTAATTCTAATGACCATGTATAATCTCGGATCTAAAACATCACGGCTATTTTCTTTAAATAACTACCCGACAAAAATAAAATAAACTTTCAAATTGGAAAACTAACAATTGTAAACTCAAGTCTTTGACTCGTTTTTGACCCATATGGTATCGGAATCATAATAAATGGAACAAAGTCACCTGGTATAATCCCGATGGGAGCAGTGTCCAATCGCAGACATCAACACGCCGCTCACCAAACGCTGCGTGAACACCGCGTATCTTACGCTGTCACTGGACGCCAATGTACTCCGGCTTGAATTGGGACCACGTCATGTCTTCATTTGCTGCTTCAGATAGCGATTCAGTTCGAAGTAGCTGCCTCAACGTTAGCCACGTGGAATCTTCACTACCGAATAGCTAGCTATGTATAGCTAAGCACTTCCAATCTTGCAGCACTATCTTCTTCGTCGCATTTGCATGTAGGTAGTTCTTCACGAACCGGCTCCGATAATTTTAACATTTTCAATAATCCCGGTCCATCCCACTTCTGATGTAGGATCAGGGTCCGACATCATTTGAAAATAAAACAAAGGGCTTCACACAATCACTTAGTTTATTTCGATTAAATGAACTTACTTTCACATTAATTTTTAATTATAATAATTGAATAATTCGGCACTGATTATATAAAGGAAACACTCAAATAAAACCAACAATAAAATTACTCAGCGATTGCGTAACGTGTGAACTGGGCAACGGTCGACGAACGACTCCTCGAGCTTGCGCTTGCGCTGCTTTATATATCACTCGGTGGTGGGGTTGAAGTGACGTCGGTCAGTTGTTTGTTCACTGCTTGCCCATTACATTCGCAGTTTACAAAATAATGACGGCGGCGCCGTCATACTTATTTCAGTTTGTTTGTTTTGAATACATTTTATTTTTTATTTTTATGTTTACTTGTAATTTACTTTTTTTTATGTCTTGGCCAGCAAATAAATGTATTTTCATTTTTTCTTCTTCTTATTTTTATTTGAGATCTCTTCTATGGCTTGACTGTCGTGCGTAGTTTTTAAACCTTCCTGAGAAAATGCCACCCATGCTAAGTGTTAAAAACCCTAACAATCTCTCAAATAAGTGTTGATATTGAAAATATAGCGGTTAGATGTAACACAGTAACACCGTATAAATATGTTCATTATTTTCTATATTTGTTTTCATACTTCATTAATACATTTTTAAGTATTTGATTATAAAAAGCAGTAGCCCACCAGTAACGCGAAAATCCAAGCTACCGGCGGTCAGGGATCCAGAGAGAGGAATTTTCGGACAATATGCGCCGTGTCCAGAAGTACTGCTTTCTGCATCAGGCCAATAACGCAACCATCTAACGCTAGCCTACTCAGGTGTTGGTCGGGGCTTTTAGCAATGAGGCCATTGGTAGATACGACTATCGGCACAATTTTATTTTTATGGCATAAGCCTGTAAACGAGCAGACACCTGGAACACCAGGGGCGTTACAAGTGCGTTACCGACCTTTTGGGGATTAGGAGTTTGAGGATCGTTGGGGATTCAGGAATTGGGGAGATTGGGGAGGGGAGGGGAGGGGAGGGTAATTGGGCCTCCGGTAACCTCACTCACACGACGAAACACAACGCAAGCATTCCTTCACGTCGGTTTTCTGTGAGGCCGTGGTATCACTCCGGTCGAGCCGGCCCATTCGTGCCAAAGCATGGCACTCCCACACTTATCGCACAATGATCGCTAAATCCATTTATGTTTATTATTAACCTTTATTATAAGATTATGTTTATTATTAACCTTTATTGCAACTTTTATTATAAGAAACTAAGTCGTTGGTCACAGACACAAAACAGTAGTGCGTCTGGTTTACGCTTATGTGTTTACATTATTTATTTTGGCACAAATGAAAATTGAATTGTGTTTGCTTTTTCCCTGTATCTATTGTTTGACAATGTAATTGTTTTAAGATATGTTTTAGATCAATATGGTATTAGACCATTGATATATGTATATACATAATAAATAGGATTTGCTGTGTACCAAAGATTAAAATTTGAAAAATGATAAAATTGTAACGCCTGATTAAATGGTTGACGCTGTTCATTATTTAACAACGAAATTATTATGAACATAACAAATTGGGTACTTGGGTAAATACCTTGCATCATCATTTTATTTTGTATTATCGTAACTCACTATCTATAATATTTGGTTTTCCTCAATAACATTGCGCTATCTTTCGAAACTAGTCTACAATACCCATCTAAAACACATACGTAAATACTCTGCAAGGAGGTGGCGTGAATTGTGTTTAAAGTCCCTAAAAAAATAAAAGAATAAAAAATAGGCCGCAAGCAATCTAATTATAGACATCAGATTAATTTTTTCCCCGATATTAGCCCGTAAACGAGCAGACGGATCACCTGACGGTAAGCAATCAGCGCCGCCCATGGACACCTGAAATACTAGAGGCGTTACAAGTACGTTACCGGCCTTTTGGGGATAAGGAATTTGAGGATTGTTAGGGATTGGGGAGATTGGGAAGGGGGGTAATTGGGCTTCCGAAAACCTCACTCACACGACGAAACAAAGCAAGCGTTGTTTCACGTCAGTTTTCTGTCTACATTTGTTTAAAAAACAGTTATGCTAAGTATATTGATTTAACATTTCATTCTCTTTTACAAAAGATTTGTATCTTGAAAAAACCGTACCAATTGGATCTGAATGTGTTTACATTTCAATTACCTCGTGTGTCGTCTGGGAGACGAAGAGATGAACACGTGGAAATTGTATGTCGTTTATATTTTACATTGTTATACCTTACAACGAGGTCAATGTACTTCGGGATCATTGTGTTAGATGGCTGGGATATCTTCAAGTTCTATAACTGTGGTTATGGATTTTTATTTAGATATGGCATTTTTTATGGTTATTGTTATAGTCTCGGTGTAATCAGTTATAACTAACCCGTTGTATGGTAATATATATGTCGTAGGATAATTTGATACTTCGAATCTTCGCGGAAATCCTAGGGGTTTTGCGAAAACGCGGATAATTAGACATAGGCGAAAAATTATCAAATCTTACTCGACAAAGTCAGGATTTTTGCGAAAATACTCGTTACTATAGTAAGATTGCGAAACGAAACGCTGGCTGTTATGAAATAAGAACGCTGATTGGTCGGTCAGCTCGTTCAATAAGAGATCGTCTCTGATTGGTTGACGTCTTAAATGTTTTTTCGTCGTCTTAAACGACCAGTTTCATCCCATTTATGGATTACACCCTAAAATTGGATTTTTTTTTACTACGACTGAGATCTCCTATTGTCTGTAGAAAACAACATACATACTAAAATTTTCAATAAAAAGTTTATAAAAACCAATTTAGTGATTTTCCTTTCTCACCTATTCTAAACCTTCATAACTCTATGATACAATACTTGAAGTTAATCATCGGCAAACTAGGAACCAATTAGAAGTCAGCCAGCAAAATTGTAGCCAATCAGTGTTGAGCACATCAAATCTTACTATAGTAACGAGTATTTTCACAAAAATCTGACTTTGTCGAGTAAGATTTGATAATTTTTCGCCTATGTCTAATTATCCGCGTTTTCGCAAAACCCCTAGGATTTCCGCGAAGATTCGAAGTATCAAATTATCCTACGACATATATATCCCGGAACTTAGATACATGTGAGACAGAATGTGTTTTCTATTGTTTTAATTATTGCTAATTGAAGGTTAAAGATGTTTAAGATTTTTAATTTATTGTATTAAAAAAGTACTTTTACTAATTTAAGTAAAATCGCGGGTTACTCACGTGAATATACTGAGAAAAGCTCTACTAGTTTCGAACCACAGAGGGGTTCTCCCTCATGAGCAGCGTGCGCGGTCGCGGCGACGTCGCGATAGAAACTATGAACTAACTATGTTTATGAATTTATGATATCCTATTAAATTGGAGAAGTCAATTTTGTACATTGAAATATAGGTTGTCCGCTGTGGACCTTACGCTGTAACTGTAGAGCCGATGGTCACAATTAGGTCGGAAACGCTATTATAAATAGGAAAAATTTGTAAGTTTGTATGTATGTTTGTTACTCAGTCACATTAAAACGGCTGCAGGGATGAAATTAGGAACAGGGGTAGATTATGATCTGGAGGGTAATACATAGGGTACTTTTTACCCCTGGGAATACGAGTGAAACCGCTGGTAGAAGCTAGTTAATATTTGATGACACATCTTTCTTACCTCTTGGTAAAAATACAAACTTATATTACTCTATGTGTCGCGGAGAATCTTACGAGTTACCGGGGCTCCGGCTCGACGTGCAGGAGAAGGAACGGGGTGGTTTTTAGTCAGTAAGAATCTGACGGGAGTGTCTTTAATGATTTCAAGAAGAAATATTTATCCAGTCTGATGTAACGTCTGTTATGCGCAAATATACAAGTACATATTAACTAAATCGATATGGATCTATAGATAATGAGGAAGTCATGGAAGACTTCTTAATTAATCATATGAAACTCTAAAATAATATCATCTTTTTTTCATTCTTTTTTGTAATGATGCACTTAACATGTCTATAAGTCGCGGAGAACCTAACGGGTTACCGGGGCTCCGGCTCGACGTGCAGGAGAAGGAACGGGGTGGTTTTTAGTCAGTAAGAGCCTGACACTCCCGCCTCACCCAGGCGGGAGCAGTCATTCGATGATATTCTCCACTTAAAAAAAATATATAGAGGTATTACTCTATATAGATACTTCTTTCTACCACAACCGCTCAATTAACAAAGTTTCCAAGTTAAAAACACTATTTACTAAAGACACCGATCTTCTACAAAGTGGTTTTAAAGTCAGCTAAAGTTACTAACTACAAATTAACTAGGTACTTACTCGAGACGGTCAGAAGTTGTAAGTTGAACATCGTAAGCGTTTCACTGACCCCAGGAGACGAATATATTCCGATGCAGTTTCCAACTCTATGTAGATATTTTACGTAGTTACTGTTTTAGAAATGGATGCAGAATTTTGAAGTGAGATGTAAAGAACTGTCTCGTTGGCCGAGTGGTAGCAAGTGTGACTGCCAGGCAAGGGGTCCCGGATTCGATTCCTGGTAAAAGTATTACTGGGTTTTTGTAAAAAATCTGAGTAGTGGCACGGAGTCTGGAATTGTGCCCGGTATATGGCAATAGACTCATCAGCTATTACATGGGACTCATAACATATATAAATAATAAAAAGTGGATTTTAAATTGTACAGTGGCATTAATTGCCGTATTGTATACCTCTGCCAAGCATTTCGAGGATAATCGGCGAGATGTTATGTGTATGTAAAGAACTGGAGAATAGTAAACTTGGATTTTTGCATGTCCAAAATTTGTAGAAATTGCTAGATGTTTAAAATAGTCAAACGTTAAAATAATGGTTAGGTTTAAATAAAGATTTTAATGATCTTAAAAGGTATTTATTTATGGTTCAGAATCAAAGATGATATTGTTAGGTTTGACTAAGGATTCGAATGGTGAAAGGGTTTTTAGAAAATTTAGTTAACGTTCTTTATTTGATTTTAACAGAATAGTTAATTCGCTTTTCTATTAAAATGTGTACGAGAGGCGCGCGAGAGGTTTTTTTTTTTTTAAGGGGGGAAAATCCTCGAATGACTGCTCCCGCCTGGGTGAGGCGGAAGGGAGTGTCATACTCTTACTGACTAAAAACCACCCCATTCCTTCTCCTGCACGTCGAGCCGGAGCCCCGGTTACCCGTTAGGTTCTCCGCGACCGCGCGAAAGGTTAATGATTGTTTTTTGTTTTTTTTTTCAGAGAGACGCCAAAAAATGCAATACTGCTTATACCTACTCATATTTGTATAAAAAGCTGTTAATCGACGTTATTTTTATCAGATGTTCAATAAAGTGGAACAGAACTCTAAAATTGAAGAATTAAATATATTCCTCGAAACTACGAACAGTTGGGTAAGCTAAGTGCGCATTATATTCTAGCGCTGTAGGGCAAGGAACTACTAAAGCTTACCCAACTTTACGGAGACCCACATACACATAGTATCCAAGTATCTAACATACTAACACACAGGGAATTATAAAGTACTAGTTTCTGCCCGCAACTACGTACGCGCAATCCCGTTTCTCTCAATCCCGTAGGATTTATTTTCAGGACTTTTTCTCTCATAAGAACCTTATCCTGACGATAACACAACAAAAAAAATCAGCCAAATCGGTCTAGTCGTTCTCAAGTTATGACGTGACAACAGGGTTTTATTTTTTCTAAAAAAAAAAATACATTGAATGATTGCTCCCGCCCGGGTGAGGCAGGAAGGAGTGTCAGACTCTTACTGACTAAAAACCACCCCGTTCCTTCTCCTGCACGTCGAGCCGGAGCCCCGGTTACCCGTTAGGTTAGGGTTTAAAATAAATCCCAAAGGCTACTGCTAGTTAGCTATCAAAGACCTGGTTTCTACCCGGTTGATTGACAGTAGCACTTGTTATGAAATAAAGTGAATATTTGTTGTGTTTTATTTATTACATCAGTGCTTCAGATTTCTAGTCTAGCTATAACAAGATTTTATAGCAAAATTTACTCGACATCACAGCACGTTCGTTGCAAGTAAATTTCATTAAAATAGAACTGGAATTTCACAACATTCAGCGCTGGTATCTAGTAAATGCAGTGTCAATGAAATTGGGTGAACTGCGAATTTTGCATATTCAATACATCGTACGAACGAACTTGACTAAAAAATTTTATGATTCACATTTTATGAACCGTGAATTTTATTACAAAGTTGACGAAATACAATCGATGCAAGGTTTTATGAGATAATTTAACAACATAAGGTTTTTATAGTTAGGTATTGTGAAAATACTTACAAAAGTATAAAAAAAGCCATAATCGTTATAATTAAGGCCGATTTTTCAATCATCAGTTAATTTCTAACTGTCAGACCCGAGCGTACGGCGCGTCGTGTTCCGCGCGCTCTTTAAAGAACCATCAGACCACCACGGATGGGGCCCAATAGGGCTGTTGCCGATACGGAACCGTGGAGAACCTAACGGGTTACCGGGGCTCCGTCTCGAAGTGCAAGAGTAGGAACGGTGGGGTTTTTAGTCAGTAAGAGTCTGACACTCTCTCCCGCCTCACCCAGGCGGGAGAGAGTGTCAGACTCTTACCCCTTAAAAAAAATTCCTGACTGTAATTTATAATTGACATGAACATTCATCATCATCAACAGCTTATAAATGCCCACTGCTGAGCAAAGCCTCTTCTCACACGGAGAAGGTTAGAGCATTAATCACCACGCTTGCTCAATGCGGGTTGGCGATTACAAACTTATCATTAGAAATTATAAGTTTAGGTTTCCTCACGATGTTTTCCTTCACCGTTTGTCAGTGGTGTCTAAAAAACATGAACATTATTTAGTATGAAATGTATGAAAGAATTGTCAAATGTTCATTGTTATTCTTCAGTTAAATTTTATCTGGCATTGGAAAAACCGGCCCTTATGTCGGAATACTGAAACGCTACTCAATTTTAAGTCGTGCTTAAGTATAGTTCTATCTCTACAAATTCTTTGTTAAATGACAGAGATGGCACGATATTTGAGCACAACTTAAAATTGAGTAACGTTCAGTATTCCAGCATTAGTCTCATTTGTGCTCGTGGTCAGCTGTAGGTACAACAAAGTTGATTCTTGTTGCTAGTAAATTCTCAATCAATATTATTGGATAGTTGGAACACAATTTGATCACTTACTAGGTAATCTAGGTACCAATTAGAGAAGTACCTCAAATGTTGGTTCATAGAGCTGGCGAACTCATCAGCTAAGTACTTAACCTAACTGTTTACCTTACAATTTCGTGGTATGGAACGAAACACTAATATGTTCTAGAAACTGTAGGTGGTATGTATTTAACGGAAGCTATATTGGTATTTGCTTAGTAATTTTATTAGTAACATGTGGGTGGCAAAAAGATTTATAACTGAAAATACATACCTACTTGAGAACGTGATTCTTTATGGGATAAGCCGGTAAACGAGCAAGTGATCCACTTGATGGTAAGCAATCGGCGTTGCCCATGAACACCTGAAACACCATAAGCGTTATAAGAGCGTTACCTGCCTTTTGAGAATCTGAGAATAGGGTAGATGCCTAATGTTTATTTTAATGTCCGTCTGGTAGATTATTTCAAATCATTAGACACGTATTTTTTATTTTCTTACAGAAACGAATACTTTCGGATTTGGGAGACTGGAGAGGGGGATTATTGGCCCTCCAAAATCCCCACTCACACGACAAAACACAACGCAAGCGTTGTTTTACGTCGGTTTTCTGCTCGGTCGTGGTATCACTCCGGTCGAGCCGGCCCATTCATGCCGAAGCATTGCTCTCCCACACTTCTTATATTTTTAATGTGTGATGTTAATTGATGCGTTATATTTTATTCATTACACTATAGGTACCTAAATCTTTGCTGTAAAAGGAACACAAACATTAGTCATATTTGCAAAGACTTTATGCATTAAAACTTCCACTAACATGACTTTCTTCACGAAAAATATTACACGAATTTTAAAAACAAAACTTCGTCGCTACCTAGAAAACAATCCCGTATATGGCAGCATCATTATTTTCGAGCGTTTCGCGTATTTTCACAGTTCGCTTGTTCACAAAACTGAAGATATGTATGCATAAAGAAAATTTGAGAAAGTTCTCGAACTGAGAGCTGACAGTTGTGACTTCTTGGAATTATAAAGATGAATGCCTCCGTGCCTCTACGGCTGTAAGTATAAAAACAATGCACGATGCTTGTTGCCGCCATCTTGTTTTTATCTTGTTGGCGCGCATTCTATTTTCAACGTTGTTTATTTTATGGTCATGTTAAGTGCATCATTACAAGAAAATAATGAAAAAAAGATGATGTTCTTTTAGAGTTTCATGTAAATAATTAAGAAATATTCCATGACTTCCTCATTATCTAAAGATCCATCTCGGTTTAATATGTACTTGTATATTTGCGCATAACAGACGTTACATCAGACTGGATAAATATTTCTTCTTGAAATCATTAAAGAATAAATAGCCGACATCAAAATGGAGTCCAAAAATATGGTAGCAGAACATATCCTTATCCATTCCTCCGAGAAACACACGAAACAATACTTCATCAATGATCGAGGTTAGAAACAAGACCCATAAATAATATCTAAGTTTATGAAGATGTTTGCCAAGACATGATGAATGATGTTCCACAAAACTTGTTGATCAACAATTCCTTTAGATATTAACATGTAATATTTACTACACCTATGTCCTACTTATACACATCAGTTGCCCGTAATGCTGCGATCTATCACCACCTTCCATAAACAACTGGACTCTATATTTGCCACAGATGATAGATTGTCGTAAACACACTTATGATAGATCAAACGGACCTCTACGCTGCGATCAATCATAGACAACGGAGATTTCTGAATACTGTTTTCCTTTTAAAAATTGTTTTTGATTGTCTTCGTATGTTTATGTAAAGAGGTCGTTTTTGCTTTTTGTTGACATAATTTCCGTTTATAGAGGAAAACAAATAAACTTTTGGCAGAATTATTAATTATAGATGTGGACGTATGTGTGTGTACTTTGTGTGTGTATGTCCATAAATAATTGGTTTTTTTATTCAGGACCAATTTTAAAGTGCGGGTTGTATCATAAAAAGTTTCCACTTCTAAAACTACATATTTTCATATTAATTTCTAGGAAATTCGCCACACCGGGTTACGAGTAACTTTCAGCGAAAACTAAATTTAATATTGAAACGTACCAGGTTCGCGAGCAAGTGTGAAAACTTTGCTTACGCTTCTCGACGGACGGACGGACGAATGTGTAGAATAGAATTAAGAAATTTTCCTTATCCCTGATTTACCTTTTAATTTTACAATCTAAAGTAAAAATATAAAATGAGTTGACAGTAGTAGTACACAACCAGATCCTCGATGAGGTGGGGGTAGAAATGTTGTGAAGCGGAGACGATTGCAAGCCTTGTCTAACATAAGACACTTTTCAGTTAGGTGAAGAGACAATATCCACAAGTAACCGATAGTCGGTTGGATGTGAAGAGCTGAAGATCAAACACAGTGGCGTGCTGATAGAGATTTATATGCAGCATATAAGGAGAACAGCCCAAGTGGCTGATATATATATATATATATTATAATCTATTGTCTTTTAATACTTAGAACCTGGATGACCTAGCTTTGCACGCTGCTTTTTTTTAGTAAACTGCTAAAAGATCGATTTATCGCCCCTGAAATCTCCTAATTACAAGAAAATCGTTGGAGCTGTTTCTGAGATCGTTGATATATTGCAACAATTGTTCGTATAAAGGTTTTAGATAACATAAAGTTAAAGAGTATGTTTTGAATGCCCTAATCTCTGAAACTACAGGTCCGATATGAATTATTCTTTTTGTGTTGGATAGTCCATTCATTGATTAAATTCCAACAAATATATAAAATCACGCTGAAATCAAGATTGCCAAGCAGTGGGTAAAGCTGCACCCGAAGTAGCCAGTGATTACGTATTACACAACATAACATAACATCATGCCTTTTATTCCCGAAGAGGTGGGCAGAGCTGCACATTACGGCATTTAATGCCACTGTACAATGTAACAGCCACTTTTTACTATTTATGTTATGAGTCTCAGGTAATAGGGGGTAATTTTTTTAAGCCCAGTAATACTTTGCCCGACCCGGGAATCAAACCCAAGATCTCTTGCCCGGCAGTCGCACTTGCGACCACTCGGCCATAGAGGCAGTGATTATATATAATTGTTATTTTGAAAAAGACAATGAATCAGTAATTCAAACTAATAATTCCCTAGCGATCTATATATATATGTATGTATATCATAAACCTCTATAAACTTCTATGTTTAAACCGACTAAGCAAACACGGCACTTGCTACTTTATTTGCATATAACTTAAAGGTAAATATTGTTTGTAGGTATACCGACTTACACTGCTGACTATACAGTATACATAGACCCTTGAAACTTGGCCAAGGTTGAAAGGGACGAGTTACTATTGTTTTAGGCCAGGTAATGGATACTTCACTTTATTATAAAGTTAATTTAATTATGTTCTAAGTTGAGTTGCTCTGATTTCTGAAGGACAGTAAATATTTGCGAATATATTAGGGTCTAGATGTTAGGATAATCTGTTTGTTGTTCGTTTAGTTTTCTTTTGTGTTTATAGGTGCGGCCCCACATGGAATACTGTTCTCATCTTTGGGCGGGGGCACCCCAGTACCAGCTTCTTCCTCTGGACCGCATTCAGCGGCGTGCCGTTCGGATTGTTGGATGTCCGGGTGTTTCAAACCGGCTCGACACTTTGGCAATGCGTAGAGATGTAGCTTCATTGTGCATTTTCTACCGCTTATACCACGGGGAGTGCTCTGAGGAATTGTTTGACCTGATACCTGCCGCATCTTTTCGCCATCGGCCCTCACGACAGCATATGCATCCCCATCAAATAGATGGTTGGCAGGCCACAACTGTGCGGTTCTCACGTAGCTTCCTGCCTCGCACAGCAAAACTGTGGAATGATCTGTCGTCGGCGGTATTTCCGAACCGATACGACCTTCAAACCTTCAAGAAAAGAGCGTACTCCTTTTTAAAAGGCCGGCAACGCACCTGTGACTCTTCTGGTGTTGCGGGTGTCCATGGGCGGCGCTGATCGCTTACCATCAGGTGATCCGTCTGCTCGTTTGCCTCCAATTCCATAAAAAAAAAAAAAAAAATAGGTTTCTGTCTATCTATATGTCTATGTCTAAAAATTAAATTTCCCGTTGTCACGCCATAACTTGAGAAAGGCTAGACCGATTTGACTGATTTTTTTTGTTGTATTTATTATTGTCAGGAAAAAGTTCTTATGATAGAAAAAAATGCTGAAAATCTTATGGGAATGGGAGAAAACGGGAATTGCGTGTACAAAGTCGCGGGCAGAAGCTAGTTTCGAATTGATTAGAAGTAAATGCATCACCTCTATAAAATGTTGAAAAGCCTCATATAATAATGTATCTTGAAGGCATTTTCAGTAATATGTGTCCATATACCTACGCTACGTAGGTACATAAGTAGGTATGAGTGACATTTATATATATCAATTAATTAGTTAATTAAGTTACTCTGCGGTAGTGCACGCGTATGTTCCACGTGCCATGTTTATGTAAGATACAATATAATGGCTGTACCAGGGAAGGGAAACACGTGGAAGTTTATAGCATTTTTAAAAAGATATTGCTTGGGTCCTGTTCTAGAAGAAACAAAGAAAGAAAGTTCCCAGTTTCTAAATCCAAGGAAGAAGTTACGCGAAATCTTCTCATCGAAAATCCCTCAGTGCCTAAAGACCAGGATGTTCAACCAGTGTGTGTTGCCGGTGATGACGTATGGTACCGAGACGTGGTCCCTGACCTCTGGCCTTCTGGAGAAGCTCAAAGTCGCTCAGCGTGCGATGGAGAGAGCTATGCTCGGGGTTTCTTTGCGCGACAAAATCCGAAATATGGAAATTCGCCAAAGAACAAGAGTTACCGATATAGCTCGCAAAATCTGCAGACTAAAGTGGCAATGGGGCCAGGAAAGTCCTTGAATGGAGACCACGGACCGGAAGACGAAGCGTGGGCAGGCCTGCCGCTAGGTGGACCGACGACATCGCCAGAGTTGCGGGGAGCCAGTGGATGCGGGTGGCGAGTTGTCGTTCGACGTGGAGGGCTAACGGGGAGGCCTTTGTCCAGCAGTGGACGTCTCCCGGCTGTTGATGATGATGATGATGATGATGATGATGAAATCCAAGGAGTTTCATTATGAAATCACTTGGTTTGGTTAAAGGTTTCCTTAAAGCCTATTAATAACACCATGCTTCATATTAGGTATCTAAACTATATATTAAAAAACATAAAATAACTACTTATTAAAAAACAGTACCCTTCCTTAAGGCGTGTAATAAAAAGCACTGCAACAATTAATATTGTTTATTGTCAATTCATTAATACATTCGAGTATAAAAACATTATTCTTATCATGGCTAAGTTATTTAAAAAGGACCTAAAGATGATTACATCAAAATCCTTTTTACCTTGTACCTGGTACTGGAATTTATTCCAAGTTAATCTTGGATTGTATCCAGTCCAGGAATGAATACACCCTGGTGTACACGTCTGGGTAGCCGCGGGCACAGGGCATGCCCCACGATACTATTCCAACCACCTTGCCGTCAGCTACCAAAGGCCCGCCGGAGTCACCCTGGAAAGATGGAGAAGATTATAACTATAAACATGTCCAAGTTCTTAAATTGAGTATAAGACTACCTTGTTGGCCGAGTGGTCGCAAGTGTAACTGCCGGCCAAGGGGATTCCCGGGTCAGGCAAAGTATTACTGGGTTTTTAGAAATCTCAGTAGTAGCACGGTACCTATATGGCAATAGGTTCACCCCCTATTACATGAGACTCATAACATAAATAGTGAAAAGTGGGTGTTACATTTAGTGCCGTAATGTGCACCTCTGCCTACCCCTTCGGGGATAAAAGGCGTGATGTTATGTTATGTTATGTGAATTAAATAGCAATTTACAATAAATCAGAGCACACTCAATATGTACGTAATTTAAAATATTGTGTTAACATGCAAGGCGGGGCGGGACCCATCATAAATCATGTTTGAGATAACACCCCATAATACCATTTGCGAGCCGAACAGATGCGTTAATATTTGTATGACAGCTGTATTTCGATCGAATCCCGACTGAGTTAGGGTAAGGAAACAATTTGTTTTGAATGGAAATATAAATAGGTTTTTGTATACTGTTGGTGTTTAATGTGCGTCATTTTCATTGGTTTAGAGTCGTTTGATATAGTATTAGTATTTGAATATTTTTGGTTAGTAATTTTCACCTAATCAACTATTTTATGAACATTTTATGAGCTTCACTGACGGACAGACTGTCAGAATTATTATTTATGTTATACTAGCTTTTACCCGCGGCTTCGTTCGCGTCACAAGAGAATAAAAAGTAGCCTATGTGACATATATCAATACACACAGCGCCATTTATACCAATACTTTTGTTTTCCCTCGGGAATATCAAATTTTTCCGGGATAAAAAAAGAAAAAGAACCCTATTATTTAATCCGAACTTCTAACTTTACGTTTGTAAAAATTCAAAGCAATCGATTTAGTAGTTACGGCGTGAAAGAGGAACAAACAAACAAACTCACTTTCCGATTTATAATATTAGTAAGGATTTGTTGACGTTTCAAAAGGACCAAAATTTGGTTTAATAGAAATAAATGCTTTTTGAGTTGGAGATGCTATTTTTTTTACTTCTTAGATTATAATTAATAATATTCCATGTAATAGCATCGATTGGTTGCTTTAGTCAGAAACTATTTTTACAAACATGTTGTTCCAGGTATTTATTTATTACTAAACATATTGTTTACTTGCAAATAAGATTCTGAGATATCTTAAAGGTAACTTATCATAGCCATTTAAAATTACCAATATATATCTCTAAAATTGTAACACTTACATGACAGGCTCCTTCTCCGGATTTGGTGAGCGAACAGATCTGTGAGCTGAAGACTGGGTTGATGTTCTGGTAAACACCCTGGCATTGTTCCACGCTCAGGGAAGTCAGGTTGATCATCTGCAGCTGAACGGGCAGTGAACCAGGGTACTGAAATGCAAGGAGGTTTTAGTATGAAGGAAAAATTAAAATTACCAGTAATATTTCAAAGTCGATGAAATTTTTTTGTCAATTCATCCACACATAGGCACCTTGTAAACGTCAAAATATTTAGTCAATCATTTCCATCAGTCTATCAGTCAGTAAAGCTAGGTGCTCATTCCAAAGTGTAGATTTAAACATAGAAGAACGAGCCAGAAACTCCATAGTTATCAGATTGAAAATTGAAAATTTTACTATTTTCTTGCAATAGAAATACTTTAATTAAACTACTAAGCAAACATCAAAGACAAGTAAAGCTTTCTAATACTTGACTCCTAGAACCATACAGTTCCTACTAATATTCAATCGCATATAGGGGAGTAGACTGTGTATGAGAATTAAAAATGTAATTAGTCCGTCAGTTAGAAAATGAAAAAATATTAGACACGTATTTTTTTTGTTTTCTCGTGTAAGAAAACACATTTTTTTTACGTATTTTTAATTAGATTAAACAGAGTTAAGTTTAGGAGTTGGTCGTTACGTCACACTACCCTATAAATGTAGTAAATCGTGACAAGCGATATTTCAAACCATATATATACCAATATACGGTGGAAAGTATTTTATTTTATAAGAAAAGAAAAAATACGTGTCTAATGTTTTAAGATAATCCACCAAACGAACATTAAAATAAATTAAGGATACTACCCTATTAAAATGCAACTCTGTAGGAAATATGTACCTACGTTAAAAGAAGATATAATTTCGCGCCCAAAGTTAACTTACTTTGATACAGTTAGTATGAAAACCATACTGTAATCAACATTCGAGGAAGAACGCCCACGAATTTCGAAAGCACGTACTCGTACATATGCCGTATTCATTCCAGGAAAATTATATCACTGTGCACAGGGACGTATTTAGGAACTATTTATTATGGACCGCATTTTTTTTATATATTTGATGGGCCGACGTTTGACCACTATCTCGCCTGGTGGTAAGCGATGATGCGGTCTACGATGGAACACGTCGTCCTATTTACTCGGGGCTTGAAGACACCCAGGTTACACCCTTCAGAAAATACAGACTCTGGCAAATAATACCACTACTTAGCAGTACGCACAAGGAAACTTGATGTGAATCGCTTCTTGCGTGTGAATGGGACATCTACCATGCATCAGTGATTGTCGATTGTCTTGTGGTACGATGATGGAAAGGATATGTTTAGGATGCCAGTGGACGATCAGAGGTATCATGTAGAATAACATGACTAGTATAGGTTGATATACTTTCGGCTACATCAGGAAATTCTAGTGTCAAGTGTCATTTAGTTATTTCACGTAATCTATATATATAAAAGAAAGTTGTGTTAGTTACACTACTTATAACTCAAGAACGGCTTCATCGATTTGGATGACAATTGGTGGGGAGGTAGATTAGAACCAGGAGACGGACATAGGATACTTTTTCATCGAATTTTTTTTTTCTTTTTACCGAAAATCACGAATGGGAACGGGAAAGAACGGGATTGCGCGTACGAAGTCGCGGGCAGAAGTACTAGTAAATAAATGAAAATAGGTACAATTTAACGCAAACAATAGTTACACAAAAAGGTACCTAAGCATAATTTATTTTATCAGTTTAATTAGAAGTAAATGAGGGAGGTATAACGTTGTATAATTCAGTAAGTATAATAAAGACAAATTAGTTCTTACAATTAGATCATAACTGATTTATCTCTAGAGGGTAGGCGGAGGTTTATAGCCTTCAATGTCTACAGCTCTATTTCCTCACTTCAGCTTATTAATTCAGGTAATAAAGTGTGAGTTTAAAGCTGTATTTATCTAGATTTAACACAAATAAAACCTACTGACAAAACTTTTTGATTCGGTACCTTATTAGGTACAGGTACAGGTAAATCATATTTGATTTCAAACCTTGAACTCCAGGCTACTACATAGCACGCTACAGTACGTATCTTTTAAGCTATTGTTGATTTAACTGCAATTCATAAATAGCCTGCAAAGCATGGAGATTATAGCAACTTTTAGGTTTCAAGAGGAGGCCTTTGTTCCTTAGAATATGATAAAAATAAACTAGAAATATTACAAAGTGAATTATAAGAAGTCTTGTACGATTCGGTAGAGAGTTTTTCCTTCTCCAAGATACCTACTGCTGAACTCGAATCCTTAACTATATGAAGATATTCAAGAAAAGCAAACTATAATATAAAATATACATAACATCACGCCTTTGTATCCCCGAAGGGGTAGGCAGAGGTGCACATTTCGGCACTTAATGCCACTGTACAATGTAACACCCACTTTTCACTATTTATGTTATGAGTCCCATGTAATAGTGGGTGAGCCTATTGCCATATACCGGGCACATTTCCAGACTCCGTGCTACTACTGAGATTTTTAAAGACCCAGTAATACTTTGCCCGACCCGGAAATCGAACCCGAGATACCTTGCCCGGCAGTCGCACTTGCGACCACTCGGTCAACGAGACAGTCTAAAGAGAGTCTAAACAGAGTAAACTATACTATTGTTGTTCTAAATGACCTTGAAAGATATCTTTATACTCTAGGTACACTTAGGTACAATCTAGTGCTAGACGAAGTAACAAAACACATAAACCGAAGTGCCGCTGTAATGTAATGGTACGGGCCCCAGCAAATGTTGTAACTTGTTGAGGTGAACAGGGTTGTCGAACGATAGAACTTGTGTTGTTTCGCTAATATCTTATGTACGAAAAGTTTTCTCGTGTTTATAAGTCTGTGTCGGTGTTTCTTCTAGTTAGAAAGAATATGATGTATGAAGTTACTAGCTTTTACCCGCGGCTTCGCTCGCGTCACAAACGGATAAAAAGTAGCCTATGTGACATATAACGATATACACAGCGCCATCTATACCAATACTTTTGTTTTCCCTCGGGAATATACAATTTGTCCGGGACAAAAAGTACCCTATTATTTAATCTGGACTTCTACGTTCTTCTCAAATACGTCTGCAAAAATTCAAAGCAATCGGTTTAGTAGTTACGGTGTCAAAGCGGAACAAACAAACAAACTCACTTTCCGATTTATAATATTAGTAAGGATTATCTAATAAAAGTTTTTAAGAAATATTTTTGAGCTAGTTATGCATTAGTGAATTTTTTATCATATTATACCTAGTAACCTATTTTACAGAATTGATTACTATGCACAATCGACAAAGTTGGTCATCCATCATTAGGCGATATTCGCATGCGCTTGAAGCGAGCGACGACAGAAAAAACAGAGAGGTGGATACCGAGTTTGCGACAGGATTTTGTTTGATAGGTGTATTACCGTAAACTTTGCCCATAGTACACTGGAAAAATCACTACATAGTATAAAACACACATCGCTATCCGCCTTCTGTCTGTCCCTATGTATACTTAGATCTTTAAAAACTACGCAGCGGATTTTGATGCGATTTTTTTAATGGATAGAGTGTTTCTTAAGGAAGGTTTATATGTATAATACAGGCATATTACACCCGTGCGAAACCGGGGCGGGTCGCCTATTAAAAAAATAAATGTCAGCCACTTTACTATGTGCTAGGTACCAGCCCTGCCCAACATAAGGGTTTCCACGAAGCACTAATGACACAATTAGGCAGCCCTACGAATGTGCGGGGAATAATAATAGTGCAGAGGGTCAACTTTTACGAAACTTTGTAACTAAGCAACTGTTTTTTGATAAAAATATGATGGTATATTTTTTTCAGGTCATTTTGTCAAAGGTCTGATGGAGATATAAAGTTTAATGTGTCATAATTAAGGTTTTTTTTAGGGCATAAACCGGCGTAACCGAGCAGACGGATTACCTGATGGTAATCAATCGGCGTCGCCGGTGAGGTCGGTGTTACAAGTGCGTTAGGCCTTTTGGGAATTAGGAGTTTGAGGATTGTTGGGGATTTGGGGATTCTGGGGGTGTGTAATTGGGCTTTCGGTAACCTCACTCCTTCGGTAAACACAACGCAAGCGTTGCTTGACGTCGGGTTTTTGTGAGGCCGTGGTATCACGGTCGAGCCAAATATTTGGTGAATAATGTGTCGGTTTTTTTTTTAATTTGCGGTCACGGCCATGAGGTGGTTGCTTTATTTTATAAAAGAATGCTCTATTAATTAAGTACTTTTAAACCGACTTAAAAATAGGTTTTCAGATTGATCTATATGTATGTATGTATGTTAGTGCGCGGTTATCTCGCAATTGGCTAAACCGATTTTGTTGCGGTTTTCAGAAAATTGTTTGTTACACTTACGAAAAGGCAACTTAAAAAATAAGAGGGGTTTGAATTCGCTAGTTAAACCGTAGTTTACAATTTTTTGAATCTTTATCTACGGTGTAAGCTCTATACAATAGACGGTTATCCCATATCATGCAACCATACTCCTTTACAAATATTAATATAGCCCATATACTAATCTAAGCTTCTGTCCACAGATACCAGTGCCATAACCAGTTCAATACTTTCCAGAACTCTTCACTTGTACCATATCGATCAAAGATTCTTTGAATTGCATGTTAAAAGTAATTGATGTGTATGGTTAGAAGTTTCTCTCCGACAATTTTAAAGGGGAAATAAATGGGAAGTGTTTAATTTCCTATCTGACTTTGGAAGGAATTGAAAATCTTTTCACGAGATGTTTGCATTTCCTCTTTCCTGGCAACTTCTTAAAGGCGTTTATATTGTGTTGTGACTACGTAGGATTCAAGTAACAAAAGCAAGGAGTATATGTAAGTACCACTCGTCATTTTAACGTGTGTTTATTTGATTTTTTTTTGTCTTTTTTATAGGTCAAGTGGTCGTAGACCCTACTTCGTCTTCTTAAAAGAGTTTAGGAATCATTTCCATCTACAAAGCGGAATGGAGAAATTTAATAATCTGTACTGCAAATGCAGAGAAGCTATATATATAGTAGTATCACATATGCCACTAAGAGCCTTCGCATTTCTTATGAGTAAGAAAATGAATAAGATGCCTATTTTTTATTTTAATGTCAGTCTGGTAGATTATTTTAAATCATTAGACACGTATTTTTTATTTTCGTACAAAAACGAATACTCTCGCCGATATATTGATTTGAAATGTCACGTGACGTCACTTCTATGTACATTTTATACGTAGAAATGACGTTTAAGCCCTAGTGAATGAAAGATATTAGCAGTTCTGGGCCTTTAGCCAAACGCCACTTTAGCGCTTGTCTACAGAGAGAGTAGAAAACTAAATGTATGGGAATGACACTGACAAGTGTCAAAATTTACGTCAATTCCATATAATTTGGTTTTCTATTCTACAAGTAGACAAGCGCTAAGCGCTAAAAGCTGCTGATATACCACTAAATTCTGATGCAATTATTTTATCTGACAAGGAAAGATACTAAGATTTTTATCATTTCATTAGAACTAAAGACTGTTTTGAAGAAAAAGAAATATACTTACAGAAAGTCTCCCCCAACCACTAAGGAACAGGTCTACTCCAGCGCCTGTATCTTCAACTGGAAGCTCAATAGGTTGTACGACGTCACTAAACTTGATGTCCCGGCTAACCTTGATGATGCTGACGTCATTCTTAATCTCAGAACTGTCATACTTCTCATGTATGAGGATGCTGTCTACGGAGTAGGAGTCTCCTCCAATGAGCCGGTTTGTCGTACCTACTACGACTAACATCGAGTATTTTGATTGGCTGTAAGGAAAATAGGTAATGTAGTATTATTGTTTTCTTTGAATTCGATTAGTCTTTCCCTTTGCTAAGTCGGACAAAGGTATTATGCGCCTGCCACACACCTGACGAGTCTGGGAAGTAACGAGGAAAGGAGGCAGAGACATAGTGTGGCAACATTACTCGTCATGCTACACGTCATACTCTTCGTCCTGCACACTGCTCCTTATTTTGTCGGTTTTCCGAGTTTTGTGAGTCGGAGACACCGGCAATACGAGGAGGTAACGAGGACCGGCAATAGGAGCGTCGTAATTAATTGCGCGAGTAGAGCAGTGTGTGGGCAGAGAGGGCAACATCGCGGCAAATCACGGCAGCGCGAGGAGCATAGCGATGATCAGCGTAAAGAGCATAGTCTGCAGGCGCATTACTGGGAATCCGAAATTTGTGGCTGGATATATATTATATGGAATTCTATTTATATAATAACTATCGTGAGATTAGACAAAATTAATCAAAAACTCCGGTTAACATTCATCATGATGAAGAGTCCCTCTGTGCCTCGAAACTCGTAGAGCTTTTCTCATTATTTCAGGTTAGTAAACCGGTGTTTTTAATTAATGTGTAGGATTCTGTTCAACCTTATGGGGAATTAAAGGTGATGTTGTGCATGTTTACAAAACTCAACTAGAGAATCTTGTTCAAGACCTATTGTTATTCTATCCAGAGGCATTAGTACGAGTTGATTTACGTATAAAGTATTCCAAACGAGTACGCGTTCAGCGATCTGATTGGCCGGCGCCAATGAAGCAACCAATCAGAGCGCCAAACGCGTACTCGTTACGATTACTTTAAACATAAAATAAACTCGTACTAAGGCGTTAGTTAGCGTTGCGTAAATAAAAGCGTTAAAAGTGAGCGCATTCGTATTTTTTACGGATTTGGGGCTATATATAAATCAAATGCTATTTCCCCAGAAGAAAATAAACAGTGCTTAGGTATCTAAGCACTGTTTATTTGGTCTACAGATTAATCATATAATCATGTAACCACACAACTAATCAAAGTATTTTTAAGCGAAAAACACCCATATCTACATTATATATATACTTGAAAAACATGTGTGAAAACATAAAGTTACACAGAAATAACTCTGTATATATAGAACTGTAATAGATTGGCAATTACGGGAGCCTTTAGCCTGGTTCTAGTACAAATATTTTACCAATATTTTCCTGTTACCTTCAGCTGAAGTTTATTACACCTGACAATATCCCACGCGTTGCCGATATTAATGTATCATTCGTTGTTTTAATTGAAGGTTTTGAGATGATGTGTGGAGGGCAAGCTCTTGCTTAGAATCCTCTCATCAGCATTAACATCATTAGTATAGCTCAGTAAAGGTATCTTTTCACTTGGAGAAAGAAATCATTACGATTTCAAACTTATAATGTGAAATAATAAGTTCTAGTTTCCTTATGATCTTTTCCTTTATCATATTATGTCATCATCAACAGCCTATAAGTAGCCATTGCTGACCAAAGGCCTCTTCTCGCACGGAAAAGGTTCGAGCATTAATCACCACGCTTGCTCAATGCGGGTTGACGATTTCAAACTTATAATTAGAAATTATAAGCCCAGGTTTCCTCACGATGTTTTCCTACGCCGTTCGTCAGTGGTGTCTGAATAATCTTAGAAAGTACAGTTGGTAGGCTTCGAATTCGCATTCTCATACATGAGAAGCGGGCGTCTTAAACCTCTGGGCCACCACAACATTGTATGTGAATGATGTCTAATAGTTTTTAAATTAGGTACGTACGAGTTAAGAATAGAAACGTCTGAAAATGATTATAACCTTAACTTAGGACATTATCATCATTTAAGATTTGCCAATATCCTGACGCAAGGCATATTAAGCCCTATACCAATTTATAATAGGCGATAATCGTTACTCACGTTCTTATTATACGAAGACCCTATGTGAACTGATTTACAATAAGTCAGGTATCGCCCACAAGTTCCCGAGTTAAGGTTCACTACATAATATTAGATTACCTATGGAACTTTAAATCACTTTAACTACTTAACATTTGTATCGTTTTACTACTAAAACTATGTTGACTTTATTTGTATAGTTCTGTTTATTCCTTATTTTTCCTGTTTATTCCTGTTTACTAAATAAATTATTATGTTTTCAATGTAAAATGTAAGTAGCAGCGCGACAGTCGCCGCGTCGCGGGTCGCGAAATGCTGCTCATGAATATGAGCCTCTAGCATGGCTTGAAACTAGTCGAGTTCCTCGTCAAATTATTGAGTGAGTAAGCCGAAAACATAATAATTTATCTGTTTATTCCTATTTCAACTGTGGTTCATCTCAAACAAGGTTAAATTTTATGGAGACAGCAGACTATTACACATTTATTGTCACCAAGTCTTTATTTCTCGCAGGGACCGTTAGACTAAAGGTACTCTTACATATGCTTATTCCAAGCATGCTTCAATTGAGCACTAGTCACTTAGTAGCATATGTGTTGGAATGTTACTCAATACTAGCATGCTCATTTCAAGCATGTTTTCGAATCAACAAGCGTTCGATTTTTGAACAATTTTAAGCATGATCAATGGAACGCTTTTTTAGTATGCTATTTTAGCGCATGTCTAACAGTACCTACAGCTAACTAAATGACTAGATATTTAACAGAGACCGGCAGCAATAGTCTCAGAAAAACCTAAATAAACCTTTTGAACTGCTATTTTCAACCTGTTTGCTAAGAGTGGAGATTGGTGGAACTATTTTATGTATGGTGGCCAGGCTCATGAGTAATGTGGAGTAACTACAGAATGATAAGTTGGCAAAATGCCACGGGGCCTCACCTGGAATGGGGACCCGTTCAGAGCTTTCATCTGAACTTCTCTGTATTATATTGGGAACGGGGGGATTTTGTCACTGGGTGATTCTGTCATTTATTATTACGAAACTCAATCTTATGCTACTTGTCAAAACTTCTATTTGCTTACCAATATTTTTATTTCAGTTTACGCATAATGCAATGAAAACCCGGTTTTGTGTACAAGATTGAATTAACTGCGTAGTATACCTCTTTGTTCTCGCGAACCGGTCCATTGTTCACTTAAGTGATTATAATGATAATAAGTTGTTTATGCTTTTGTACCTATAGGTGACAATTTTAAGATATTTCGGTTTTTCATTTCGTTTGGTTAAAGTAACCTTCTTTCTTTGTTTGTGTGTAAAAATATTAGTTTTAAAAAATTGCAATTACATACATATAGGTATTACTATGTTCTACAAAGATTAGCAGCAGAAAGCTTTGCGCAGAATGGAGTGGATTTAGGGTAGAACTTTGACTCACAGGGAGATAATCTTTACAGACAATAATAATAAATCATCTGGCGCAAAATGAAGATATCCTTACCCAACAGTGCAATGAGCAGCAGTCAAAATCCACCTCTTATTCAGAATAGATCCGCCACAGAAATGAGCGTTGAGTATACTCCTCAAGGACGCCTGGTACGGGACTCTACCTTCAGGAGCTGCTATTCCACCCACTATCCTGCTTCCTGGTATGATGAATGGCCATGGCAGCTCATATGAGACTTCGCCCTGGTGTAGAGGTGGTGGGACAATTGGCGCGTGAAGCACGGCCCCTGCAAAAAGGTTATTATATTCTGGAAAGCGATATTTTAAACAAAACTGATATTTTTTAAGAATACATTATCTGCAATCTCCTGATTCTATAGATTACACTCTGAGGGTCAAAATGAAGAAGTGATGAGTATAACCATTATCTTCCATTGTATTTGTCGCACACCAAAAATATTGATTAGCGGGGGCGTAAGACCAAAGGTATTTGTTATACAATATGCTAATTTCAAGCACGGAAACATGCTTCAATCGAGCACTAGTCACTTAGTAGCATTGCTCAAAACTACATGCTCATTTCAGGCATGTTTGCGAATCAACAGGCGTTCGATTTTTGAACATTTTTGAGCATAATCAATGGAACGCCTTTTAGCATGCTATTTTAAATCTTACGTAACAGTACAGCTGACTAAATGACTAGACATTTAACAGAAACCTATAGATTATATTCTGATGAAATAGCCAATCATTATAAACGTAATTTAAGTGTGGGAGAGCCATGCTTCGGCATGAATGGGCCGGCTCGACCGGAGTGATACCACGGCCGAGCAGAAGACTGACGTTAAACAACGTTGTGTTGTGTTTCGTCGTGTAAGGGAGGTCACCGGATGCCCAACTACCCCCCCTCCCTTTCCCTAATCCTTGAAACCCCAACAATCCTCAAATTCCTAATCCCAAAAGGCCGGTAACGCCTTTGGTGTTCCAGGTGTCCATGGGCGTCGCCGATTGCTTACCATCAGGTGATCCTGCTCGTTTACCGGCTTATCCCATAAAAAATATATATTTTCCATTTTACTGTCGCATACCAAAAACATTGATTAGATTCCTTCCTACATTGTTAGCACATAAGTACTCCGTATAAATGTCAAACTTTGTGAGGACTTACCTATGTTTGTTATTCTTTCTAGCAAAAACAACAAACTGCATCGTAAGTATGGTCGGGCAAAATATACGTCATAATCTACTTATTTAGAATGACGAACTTGTTGGGGACAAATAGCGAAGCTCATTAGTATTGTTCTTAGTTTTTCGTGAATAAGACTGGCAAAAACAGGGAGACGACATGAAATGGCGGGATAGTGAGATGGCGGGACGGTGGGACGGTGGGACGGCGGGACGGCGGGAACGCGGGACGAAATGTCACACAATAGAAACATTAACAATGTAGATTGTAGATGGTATAAAATTAAAAGGTATTTTGTGTTTTAATATAGTTTTTATTTTAAGTTCTTATATTATAGGTAGTAATTGATGACTATTGATATTTAGTATATTTCATGTAACTGTGTGTAAAAGAGCATCTAGAATTAGACTGCCTCATTGGCTAAATGGTCGCAAGTGCGATTGCTGAGCAAGGGGTCTCGGGTTTGAATCCCGGGTCGAGCAAAAAAGATTTAAAAAAAATTATCAGTGGTAGCATGGAGTCTGGAATTATGTCCGGTATATGTCAATACGCTCAACCCCTATTACATAGGGCTCATAACATAGATAGTGAAAACTGGGTATTGCATTGTGTAGTGCCATTAAGTGCCGTAATGTGCACCTTTGCCTACCACTTCGGGGTTAAAAGGCGTGATGTTATTTAAGAACATCTAGAATGTAGAATTACGCTTCACAATCTGACTGACGGTCCATTTTCAATTCTTGGTTACATTATCAACAACCAATGGTAGCCCACTGCTGGACTTCACATAACATGAGACTAATAAAATAACTGGACAAGCTTTCCTCTACATAAGGAGGGTTAAAATATTGTTTTCTAACAGTGAAATATAATTTTCCTTCACCACATAGTATAAAACAAAGTCGCTTTCTCTGTCTCTAAGTCTCTTTGTATGCTTAAATCTTTGAAACTACGCAATGGATTTTGATGCATTTTTTTAATAGACAGAGTGATTCAAGAGGAAGGTTTATATCCTTACTAATATTATAAATCGGAAAGTGAGTTTGTTTGTTTGTTCCGCTTTCACGGTGTAACTACTAAAACGATTGCTTTGAATTTTTGCAGATGTAAAGTTAGAAGTCCGGATTAAATAATAGGGTACTTTTTATCCCGGAAAGATTTTATATTCCCGAGGGAAAAAAGTATTGGTATAGATGGCGCTATGTATATTGGTATATGTCACATAGGCTACTTTTTATCCTTTTGTGACGCGAGCGAAGCCGCGGGTAAAAGCTACTGTATAATATATGCATATTGCACCCATGCGAAGCCAGGGCAGGTCGCTAGTATTCTATAAACTTTTAACCACAAAACTCTATTTAAAATGTTCTTTATATGTGGAGTCATGATAATGTAATTAAACATTCTAGAATTTGGTTTTAAAAATTTTAAATTAACGCCACTGAAAATCAACCAATCAGAACGTCGAACTCGCTCGATACCGTTACGATACGAATGCGATAATTATTCGTACTCTGATTATGGCACGTGTTCCTCGAACTATCTGTTGTAAATATTTTACGAATGTATTTCGTGCCTGCAATTCAGTTAAAAATATCGCGTTGAAAGGTCAGAATTTATTCATTGTTTTACTAAATGGAGAGCGTGGGATGCAGTTTGCACGTGTAATGAATGGAACGTTTTTAATTAATTATATCGCATTATTGTTTAATTATATTGCTTTTTAATCCTCAAAAGCATAGGCATAATCAATTATTACCCCGAATTTACGCTAATTTTGGTATATTATCTGGTGTATGCCAATAGGTCCATCAGCCTAGGTATACCAGGTGAAATTCTACTTGCCCATGATAACCTTTTGCAACCAAAAATATGTTTTACTAGCTCCATACGATTTTACCCGCTTAATACTTAAGATAGAATATTTTACTCAGAGAAAAAAAGAAAAACACCTGCCTCGGATTAGATTCCCGGGTTGGGCAAAGAATTACTGGGTTTTTAAAAAAGATCTCAGTAGTAGCACGGGCAGTCAGTGGCATTAAACTGTCAAACACCGCGAGGACACCGGTGACCGCAACTTATTGTTCTTTAATTGTGTCTATAATGACGGTACTCAAAGGGTTTTTTTTAAGGGGGGAAAATCATCGAATGACTGCTCCCACCTGGGTGAGGCGGGAGGGAGTGTCAGACTCTTACTGACTAAAAACCACCCCGTTCCTTCTCCTGCACGTCGAGCCGGAGCCCCGGTTACCCGTTAGGTTCTCCGCGACGCGACGTACTCAAAGGGTTAAGTGCTATAATGTGAACCTCTGCGTACCCCTTCGGGGTTAAAAGGCGTGATGTTATGTTGTAGTGTTTAAAAAAAGTTCTCAATCAATTTCACGAAAATCTCTTTACATAATTTATATTTTCGCGCGAATTCCCAGTAAAGTATTAAGGAAATAATTTATTTTACGCGCAGGTAAGCCTGTGATGGCTGAGATTGATTTCAGGAGAATCAAGAATAATGTTTAATGAAGAAGAAAAATGTAGGTAGAAATATTTATTTTGGTGAAAAATGCTTTCACTTTTCACGGCAAAAAATACTTATCGCTAGCTACATTATGACTTAAGAATAAGCATAACCATATACTTGATACAAAAAATAACATAACCTTTTATCCCCGAAGGGGTAGATAGAGGTGCACATTACGGCACTTAATGCCACTGTACAATGTAACACCCACTTTTAACTATTTATGTTACGAGCCTCATGTAATAGGGGGTGCGCCTATTGCCATATACCGGGCAAAATTCCAGACTCCGTGCTACTACTGAGAACTTATAAAAAACCCAGTAATACTTTGCCCGACCCGGGAATCGAATCCAAAACCCCTTGCCCGGCAGTCGCACTTGCGACAATTCGGCCAACGAGGCAGTAGAAAAAAAAAAAATTAAAATAAAAAAATACGCAATTGAACTCACCATAACCTCCCAGAAAGAGACAAACAAAAATGTACGCAAACATTTTCCCAGACGTCCAATTAAAGTTAGCACCGGAGCCAATATGCGCACAGCACTTAATTATCGTTCTTATATATATTTAACATAGGTAATAGATAAGCGTAGCAATTATTTATTGTCAATGAGACAACACTCGTAAAACAATTGTAGGGTGTAAGGAACTTTGTTTTTCCGACACTCGAAGTTATTTGCTAATGTCCTTAGGGCACTTGTCCTTTTGTCCTTTAAGGGTAGTAGCACATGTTTTATAGTGACCAAAATACTTGATATTTGTGATATTATAAATCGGAAAGTGAGTTTGTTTGTTTGTTCCACTTTACCGCAGTAACTACTAAACCCATTGCTTTGAATTTTTGCAGACGTAAAGTTCGAAGTCCGGATTAAATAATAGGGTAGGCTTTTTATCCCGGAAAAATTGATATTCTCGTGGGTAAACAAAAGTATTGGTATAGATGGCGCTGTGTGTATTGGTATATATTGGTATATATTTGAGTAAGTATTGTTATTAAATGTTTGTTTCGATTAGATCATTAATCAATCGATTGTTAGTAACAGTACTAAATTGAATTGGATCTAGTGTATGATGAATGTCGTGGAAAACCTAACGGGTAACCGGGGCTCCGGCTCGACGTGCAGGAGAAGGAACAGGGTGGTTTTTAGTCAGTAAGAGTCTGACACCCTCTCCCGCCTCACCCAGGCGGGAGCAGTCATTGGATGATTATCCCCCCTTAAAAAAAGTGTATGATGAATACACCACGAAATATATTTCATTCTTGGTAAAACATCAGTTTTACAAAGAAATAAAAATGTTTAAAACAAAAAATAACTGATGAACCATTGCCAAAAGCAAACTTCAACAGCGAACATTACGCCATGTAATTTTCGAAGAGGTATTTCTCGTCGGGTGGCACGTGCGATGCGAATAGTGCCTACAAATTTACATCTAGTGGTTCAGGTGCGTATTTCCATGAATTTTTTTTTAATAAAAAATAATGACGTATTCATTTTTTTATATATCGAAAGTACCTACTCCTTATGGCTAATTGTTTTGCTCGGGACGAAAACGAAATAGATACCACGGTATGGAAGCTTACATCTAGTCGTATAGGTATACGATAAATAGGTTTACTCGTATTATGCACTAGCCTCTGGGGGTGGCTTCGTCCGGGTTTCTATACGATAGACCTGTGTTATTCCCGGTCATAATCTACGCCTGTCACACACTCACATACACACATACATCCTCACAAACTTTCGCATTTGTGGTCAAATCGAGGATGTCCAACATTTGCTGATGGAGTGTGCTCGGAATGGAGAAGAACGTGAGATATTCGTGAAGGATTTTAAAATAAATAAATTTGATGTAGGCATTATACAATCCATTTTATCTGTACCATCTTCAGCGATTATGAAAAGGTTGTGCTATTTGATTTTGGTCCTCCACGAATAACAATTAATCAAGTGAGTCAATGTTAAGTACGTAAAGTAATGTAAAGGGTACGATGGGGCTGACATATCTGTGATAAAAGCCCCTAAATAGTTTGTTAGAATAAAAAAAAAAAAACTTTCGCATTTATAATATTAGTAGGATATATGCCCCTCACAGTAGGGATTTCTCCTGTGTCGTGGGTGTTACAGACATACAAGTTCACATACATATGACACCCGGACCCGAAACAACAATTTGTGGATTACACAGAGTTGCATCCGATTGTTGTAAGAATCTTCTGTTTATTATTTCCTTATGACGTATAATGTGAAATTACATTTTTCTGATGTGACCCTACAATATGTATTTGGAACATAACATCACGCCTTTTATTCCCGAAGGGGTAGCTAGAGGTGCACATTATGCCACTGTGCAATGTAACACCCATTATTCACTATTTATGTTATAAATCCAATGTAATAGGGGGTGAGCCTATTGCCATATACCGGGCATAATTCCAGACTCCGTGCTACTACTGAGAATTTAACCCAGTAATACTTTGCCCGGCCCGGGAATCGAACCCGAAACCTCTTGCCCGGCAGTCGCACTTGCGACTACTAGGCCAACGAGGCAGTCAAAGTATTTGGAATTAGGTTTTGCAAACGAACTCTCATCATGAAAAAAATCATAATATAGCAGCAAGCAAGGTTTGATAAAACAAACAGGAAATTAGCTATTAATTTTTATTAGCATATCAAAGTAAGGCTACATGACGCTCATATAAATCTCTTACATCGAGGTAATGACAATTCAATACAGAAGTAGCCTAGAAACTAGGGTGCTGAACTTGACACAAATACCTCCTAGATCTAGATAAAAATTAGTACTAGCACATTAGTATCATAATACCTACATTACTAAATCATAATACTTGGTATAAACTAGGAATGTCAGTTATGACGTCATACCTGCAGGTTATCGCGGTTTTCATTCATAAAAATGCGTAGGTACTGTAATGAAGTTATTATAGTTCTGTTGGTTGAGAAGTTAGCTAGTGCGATTACGGACAGGGTCTTTGGTTTGATTCTAAAGTCGGATTAAGTGTTTTTAGGTCTTTATTGGATTTTTAATATCACTGTATAGTATACTATAGACCAAAATTAGAGGTATAGGTAATTAGTAAGTCCCTACTAATTTCCAAATAAGAGGATTTCGTTTTGATTCCCGGGTGAAATATAGTGTTGGTATTCATTTTATCTACATATAAAAGTTAGTGATTTACGTATGGCCTTCATATTGTAGTCATATTTATTTATTACTAGCTTCTGCCAGCGGCTTCGCTCGCGGTCCCAGGGGTAAAATGCCTATGTATCACTTCAGACCATAATCTACCTCTGTTCCGAATTTCATTCCGGTCCCTTCAGTGGTTTTAATATGACTGAGTAACAAACAAACACATAAACTCACATATTTTCATTTATAATATCGAGTCAAGCTAATTTCAACCATTGGCTTTTCAGTTACAGCGTAATGTCTATGAATGAGTGTTGTAAACGTTAGAGTAGACAAATACAATCAGAAATCACCGAATTGCTAAGCTATCGGGAGTTTCACGTGTTATTGTGAGTCAACCACAAAAGATAGACATATGCTGTCGAGGAATATTTTTTATATAATTTTAAGGAGAATATTTCCGTCATATATGATTTCTATGCAGCTTTAACCTATAAGCCTGCACACGCGACGGAAGCTTAAAAAATGGAGTAACTTCTCCCGTTTTCCCAATATTTCCCTTCACTGCTCTGCTCCTTTTGATCGTAGCGTAATGAAAAGTATACTATAACCTGCCCAAGAGTATGAAGAATAATTGTGCCTAATTTCGTTAAAATCCATCGAGTAGTTTTTGTTTCCATAACGAACATACAGACAGACAGACAGACAGACAAAAATTTTACTGATTGCATTTTCGGCATCAGTAGCGATCCCTAACCACCCCTTGATAGTTATTTTTTAAATATATTGTATGTACAGAATTGACCTTTCTACAGATTTATTATAAGTAATAGATTTATGTACACACATACAATATAAAGGACAACACTAAAGACAACATAAAGGACAACAATAAATAAATAAAATTAAAGTAAAAAGGTACCACTTATTCCTATTGGAATTTCTTCCTGTAGACCTGTGGCAGGAAAAGTAATAATGATATTTATAATATTGTTCATAAAATGTGTGTTTCCGAATGTATGTTTTCCGTCCCGTAACTCTACAATTGGTATGATGACGGTGTATGAAAATTAAAAATCTAATCAGTCCGTAAGTTAGGTAACGAAAAAATATTAGACATAGGTAATCGACGTATTTTTTTATTTTGTCATGATTTAAAATGATACTTAGATAAAACAAATCAAAGTTTAGGAGTGGGGGCTAAAACGATATTTCTACGTATAAAATATACATAGAAGTAACATCACGCGACATTTCAAACAATATATAGTATTATACAATATAGTATTATATAATATACAATATATAGTAATATATAGTACTGTATGTATGTATGTATGTATGTATGTATGTATTTATGTATGTATGAATGCATGCATGTGTATTGTGTTGTACTCGTGTATGTTATATATATTTATTATTATAATATATATTATATGTGTCATATAATATATATTATAATTATGTTTATTTATGTTTATCCCTGAAACATGTAAGTATATCTATTTTATTTGCTCTATTAAATAGTTGCTTGCTTCTTGCTCACACCATTAACTCTTCTTTGCATCACCCGAAGGTCAGACTGGGAGAAAATGCCTGCGGCATTAAGTCCACCTTATGTACATTTTGTGCATGAAGCTTACCAATAAATAAATAAATAAATATATCGTCGAAAGTATTAGTTTTTGTAAGAAAATAAAATAATACGTGTCTAATGATTTAAAATAATCTACCAGACGGACATTAAAATCAGAGAGCAGCAGCGGCGTTCTGAGGGTGTTTGCAGAAAGGCTAGAAGCGCCTACAATAGATAGATTTATCAAGCTGCATGTCAGACGTGGGGCTTGATAATGCTTCTAATAATAATCTGTTCTGTATTTGTATTTGTGTATGTATTATTTTGTTATTGTATTTTTGTACTCGTGTGTTACTACTAACATAGTTTTTAAGTTTGTACTGTTTACTAACACTCTATGGGCCGTCGACGCCTGAAAATAAAAGATTTTTATTTTTATTTATTTATTTATTAAAATAAAAATTAGGCATCTACCCTATTGTACATGTTGTGATCTCGCCAAGTGTGTACCGAGAGAGATAGCCAATGTCCTCTATTTATTACAGTTCTATCAAAGTTATAACAAAGTCCATAATGATTCCTACTTACTGTACCTACCTGAAACATCTTATAGTGTATCTATGTAATAGAGTGAAATAAATGAATTTTGAAATCTGGAGAACACAAGCCGCTGTTGGGCTTATTTAAAAAAAAATAAGTGTCATTTTTTTTTACTAAGCGTAAGGGCTTCTAATATCTATAAAACAACAGTATTTTTCATTTTAAATATTTGTAAAAAAAAACAAACGTCATTGACTTTTAAAGCCTAAGCAAACGATGCGATGTTCTAGAAATTCTTTTTTTAAAAAGGGTAAACATAAATAAGATAGGTAATATAATTTTGAATGTCTAGACAAAATCTTTGCAAAATACTCGCCTGAGACTATTATAGTTTATATGAAAAAGTTATTTTTTACGAGAAAACTATTAACAAGGAAAGTTTTTCGACAATTTAGATCTTTTGATGAATTTCGTTTATAAAACGTAGGTTGCACATACATTGTGTGACAAAGTTAGCAAAAGATTTTGTGTAAAATTGTAAGCGACGTAATGTTTTTAGACAAGATTGTAAAGTTTTTCAAACTTATAGTTTTTTAACTTTCAAGTAGTAGACATAAAAGGTTAAATATAAGGCGTGCAAAATATTCCGTTTTCAAATTTATATATATAATTATAATCATAAATACTTTCAGACTGCTGTATCTAAATTACTCACAATAAAACAAATAAAAAAAACATTTTTAAAATAAATATCAGACGGTGTCTATTATGTAAATGATGTATATATCTGTCTGTTTGTATTGTCTGTACGTCACCTCAACTATTTGTACAGTAAAATAGTTGTTAATATTTATATGTTTACTAACCCAATTATTTTGTCCTTTCAGCTACTAACTACTTAAAACTACCGCAAAGTTAAGTTCGACGGTTCATTAATCTGCCGTCACCACCCGACACTGGCAGTATAGTCGACAACGTCGTATAGGAGACTCGGTTGCCAAAGAAGAAAAAATAAATAAATAAATATCACTATTGCGCCATTCCGTGAAAAATGGCAGAACAATGACTGATGTAGACACAGTCCAACCGACTCCCGATCATGCTGAGGACGCTGTTGGCGCTGCACCGCACTCTATGCACCAGAGATGCGCATCTCTTATGCATCGTAGCGTAAAAGCAGAAATTATGTTTTCGATCTGTAACATATTTATTTTTAGTAGGATAGGTGGCAAATGAACTGGTTCATCTCCTAATGGTAAGTAATTAGTGCTGCCTACCCATGGACACCCTCAATGCCAAAAGTTTTACTGGTCTTTGAGGGGAGTGTAGAGCATTCGATGTACGCAAACATAGGTGATATAATTATCCGGAGCTGCGGACGTCCTAGCGGGTTATCGGGGCTCGGCTGAAAACAGGACCAAGAACGGGATGATTTTAGTCTGTAAGAGCCTGTCGAAGCCCTCCTTTCAAACCTACGGCGGGAGAAGTCATTGGATAATTTTTTCTTCCCTTTTTTATGGTATAGGAGGCAAACGAGCAGACGTATCACCTGATGGTAAGCGATCAGCGCCGCCCATGGACACCCGCAACACTAGAGGAGTCAGTCACAGGTGCGTTGCCGGCCTTTTAAAAAGGAATACGCTTTTTTCTTGAAGGTTTGATGGTCGAGAAGGTCCTCGAAGGTCTTCCTTGAGAAACTGCGGTATAATTATGATTTCCTTTCACGAGTTTCTATGGCATCCAATTTCCAAGTGGTCTATCGATTTTTTCCTTGGCATTTCAACCAGTAATTAATCAATCAACCAACAATGATGAGACTCCTAATAATGTCCATTAAAACTAATTAGCCACATTATCAGCGACTCGATTCTGATAATAGTACTCGAGATAATTTTAATGAGAAAAACCTTTGGCAATGATTTTGTTGCCAACTAATTTTAAATCGTAATTAAGAGGTCTTTAATGTTATTTTCCAATGAAACGGTGGTGATCTTTTGGAGGCTAGTTCGTTGTCCTTTCATTAATTAGGTTGAGGTTGGATGCACTTGATCATCAGATTTCGATGAACGTCAGCATTTCATAGAAGTACTTAAATCGATTCTTCGTAATGCACTTCAAGTGTTACACAATATATTTGAAATGAAACAGATTTGAAGATTTTAGTCCTTCTGATGTCCATGAGTAATAACAAGGAGTTCAAAATCAATTGATTAAGAAACACTTATCTAAAGCAATAGGGTATGCCTAATTTTTATTTTAATGTCCGTCTGGTAGATTATTTTAAATCATTAGACACGTATTTTTTATTTTCTTACAGAAACGAATACTTTCGACAATATATTGATTTGAAATATCGCGTGACGTCACTTCTATGCACATTTTATACGTAGAAATGACGTTTTAGCCTCCACTCCTAAACTTTGATTCGTTTTATCTAAGTATTGTTTTATTATACGACAGAATAAAAAAATACGTGTCTAATATTTTTTCATTATCTAACTGACGGACTAATTAGATTTTTAATTTTTATACCCTGTCATCATCCCAATTGAATAGTGCTGTTCACGATTCTTTGTCGAATAAGATTGATAAATAATACATAGGTGTTTCAGCTGCAGGTATTCTGGTATCCTATGATAAAGTGTACGTTGAAATTGAGAAAAGTTTTAATAATATTGAAATTTGAAGCAACCTGCAAGGTTAAGGCTCAATAAGAAAAACTATGTTAATGTTAATATTGTCAACGTGAAATTGTGAAAGTAGAAGCAATGTTAAATCATCCGTTAATGAATGAGCAAGCAAATCATGTCTTGTTCTTATATGAAAATAAATGCAAATTGCAACCTTTCTTGTAAAGACATTCCGAGGTATTTTTCTTTCATTGTAGCAAAGGAGACGTTTTCAAATTGAATCTTCGTTTTATCACGTCAAGCTGCCGTTTTATTATTTTATTTTGAAACTAGCTTTTACCCGCGGCTTCGCTCGCATCACAAAAGGATAAAAAGTAGCCTATGTGACATATACGAATACACACAGCGCCATCTATACCAATAATTTCGTTTTCCCTCGAGAATATCAATTTTTTCCGGGATAAAAAGTACCCTATTATTTAATCCAGACTTATAACTTCACGTCTGCAAAAATTCAAAGCAATCGGTTTAGTCGTTACGGCGCGAAAGCGGAACAAACAAACAAACTCACTTTCCGATTTATAACATTAATAGTAAGGATGTCCGTATTTATATAATTACAGTTAAATGTTCGGAAAGTATAAAGTTTTGAATCTTGTAACTGGCTATTATAGGATGGGTGAAGTATAATTTTACATACGACAACAAAACTATAAACATAAATGAAGTCTGCGAAGTTACGAATATGAAAGAAACGAAATACAAATTGGGTAGTTTCCAGGGTATGAAAATTAAGAATCTAATTAGTCCGTCATTTAGATAATGAAAATTATTAGACACGTATTTTTTTATTTTCTCGTTTTAACGAAGTTGCAATACTTAGATAAAATGGCGCTAAGTTTAGAAGTGGGAGGTCGTTACGTCATAACGTGCTACAAAATGTGACACGCTGTGACGTCACACGATATTTCAAATTCAAAAGAAAAAATACGTGTCCAAAGATTTAAATTAATGTACCAGACGGATATTAAAATAAAATTGTAAATACTTATTGTGCAAATACTCAAACGCTACTCAATTTTAAGACGCGTTCAAGTATTCTGTCTCTACAGATTCTTTACAAAATGACAGAGATGGCACGGTATTTCAGTACAACTTAAAATTTAGTAGCCTTTCTGTATTCGGGCGTAAGAGTGCTTAGACACTGGGCGTAACCTGTTGTATGTCGGTATTTAAGACAAAAGAAGACGCACTGCCTCGTTGGCCGATTAGTCGCAAGTGCGACTGCTGGGCAAGGGGTCTCGGGTTCGATTCCCGGGTCGGGCAAAGTATTACTGAGTTTTTAAAAAAATCTCAATAGTAGCACGTAATCTGGAAATGTGCCCGGTATATGGCAATAGGCTCACCCCCTATTACATGGGACTCATAACATAAATAGTGAATAGTGGGTGTTACATTGTACAGTGGCATTAAGTGCCGTAATGTGCACCTCTGCCTACCCCTTCGGGGATTAAAGGCGTGATTATGTTATGTTAGAAAACGCATTGTGTCTCCCGTAGATCTACGCTCCGACATACCAGAGGTTAATGATATAATTTTATTATTATTCTCTTTATGCATGCTTTAGGCACACATCTGTTTTCGTCTTTAAGCGTAATGTTTGCTAATATTAGCTTTACAACGAAATAAAAATACACAATAACCAAAATGAAATGCTTCCACAAAAATGTAGAAAATATTAGGCTACCTACATGTTTTTTAGAACCTAATCACAGTTTATATTTCGTATGCGACCTTCATAATAATACCTCGAAAGCTATCTAATAAAAATAGTTACGTGGAAAGCAATTGGAAATGAACCGTGATACGAATATCATAAAATAGAATTTCGTATGTAACCGCGGTTATTGCGTAGGAAAACACACTTCAATATCAAATCATGTGTACTATCTCGATGCGATGTAGTAACGCAAAACTATTATTCTATCGCTGCTTATATAAATTTTATCATGACATAAATTGTATCAAAACAAACCTATATACCTATATAAAAATGAATAGTCTAAATGTATGTATGCTTGTAAGTACCTAACTATTGAATGGCTGCGCCGGATTGGATAATTAATATTTTATTGTTACTCTGTAGTCAAATGCGTACCAAGAGTTGTGAATGATAAAATAATACACCTAGTCCAGGACAGCCCGATTCGGAGTCGCGGAGAACCTAACGGGTTACCGGGGCTCCGGCTCGACGTGCAGGAGAAGGAACGGGGTGATTTTTGGACAGTAAGAGTCTGACACTCCCTCCTCACCCAGGCGGGAGCAGTCATTCGATGATTTTCCCCCCTTAAAAAAAAAGTCCAGCACAGCACTGTCTGCGACCACTAACGCGGCATCTTAAAATGTAGATTTTATCCAAACTGCAATTTAACGTAAAATAATCCTTAATAGTTATTCTCAAATTCGATTCCCAAGTCCCACACATAGGGATGATGACAGGGTATGAAAATTAAAAATCTAGTTAGCCCGTCAGTTGGATAATGAAAAAATATTAGACACGTATTTTTTTATTTTGTCGTATAAGGTTTCATTGTTTTTAATATTTCTGTGGTTACAATACTTAGATGAAACGAACCAAAGTTTAGGATTGGGAGCTCAAACGTCATTTTTACGGAGTCACACGGTATTTTAAATCAATATATCGTCGAAAGTATTTGTTTCTGTAAGGAAATACAAAATACGTGTGTAATATTTTAAAATAATCTACCAGATGGACATTAAAATAAAAACTATCACCATAATTGGGTACTTGCCAACTAGTCAATTTCAGTACTTTTTTCGAATTGTCAAAACCGACAAACTTTTCTATGAATTTTGTATGAGATTGTGTATTGTGACGTCACGTTTTTTCAACAACATAGTTATTTCTTAAAAATTTGCTGGAAAAATACTAAAATTAAGTTGGTCATAAAATCAATTAACACATTAAACGCCATGGGGGTCACCGGTGACCGACGTAGCGGAGGATTTGCCTTCATCAGTTTTCTATTGGCAGTCAAAGCCTTAATGAAAGTGTGATTATTTTTAAACATTTTATTGTATTTAACAGTCAAAATAAATATTTTTGATTAAGGTAAGTACCCAAATATTTACCAGTATCTACTGACTAGCTTTCAATAGATATACTTGCCCTCTCTTGTTGTCCATTTTCGATACGAATTTATTTTGGTATCGGGCGAGTGGTGTGTGTGAATTTTTCATAGAGCAGACCACGTACGGGTTTGGTCATCAAAGTTTCAGAGGTTTGCGTGAAACAATAGCACGTTGATACTGAATCGAGGGTACAATGGTCACGGACCGGTGTGTTGTCGTCATCATGGTGAAATGTACGTGGTATATGGTTTTGTGATGTGTAGATATAACATAACATAACATCACGCCTTTTTATCGGTAGGCAGAGGTGAACATTATACCACTGTACAATGTTACACACACTTTGCACTATTTATGTTATGAGTCCCATGTAATAGGGAGTGAGGTTATTGCCATATACCGGGCACAGTTCCAAACTCCGTGCTAGTACTGAGATTTTTTTTTAAACCCAGTAAAACTAGACAAGGAAATCGCAATCGAGACCCCTTGCCCGGCAGTCGCACTTGCGACCACTCGGCCAACGAGGCACTCAATGTTATGATGTAGATATGTCATGTTGGAAATTCATCTGTATCGTATAGTAAAGATTCATAAACTGGATGAGGTTTAAACCGTGACTCAATTTCAATTAAATGTACACACGGCCACACATCAATCTATACAAAACCAGTTTATCCTGGTGTCGCGTCGCATCATCTCTCCGTACATTTAACGTTTAGTTTATACTGGTTATGTAAAGCTCGATGTGAAGCTGTGTGTACAAAGATATTTGCATATTTAATAAAAAAATTAAAATGTTAAATTTTATTATTTAAATTTTCAACCTATAGGTACTCGGAATTTTAATTCGATTCCAGATTTGACAATTTCAGTGTGGCAACATTATGACAAGTACTAAATAGTGACGTTGCGAAATTATTCGATATGGAAATGCAATATTTCTGGATCGATTCTTCTCGTTTATAATAATTATAATTTTACTCTCGTGAACTAAGTATAGGAAATTAAATATTTCTGAACCGATAATTTAGTTTTGACGATTATTAACGATCTGAGACTTTCTTTTATAATGTGTGTGAAATAAAAAAAAAATGTAATCATGAAGGAACATGACAAATAAAACAGATAGATGTATTATGGTAATAAGTTATTTTATAAATTGTTGCCGTCATCGCTATCGCTATCCTGTCACTTTCTGTAACATTTATTATAAACACACACACTGAATTTTTATATCGATTTTTGTGTGCATCACTACACTATTTATGTGGTATCATTATTTTACAAAATGACAGTAGCTATTGTCAAATCTGGAATCTAATTAAAATTCTGACTATAGGTGTAAAGTGTTAAACTAGAAGGCATTTTTACTTCAGTGTTTTGTCATTACAATTTTAAGGAACTGAGTATTTTTAATTTTTTCGATTGAGTACAGAAGAAACTGAAAAGCATTCAGCTGTCGCTTCATTCAGTTTCATTGTTATTTATTTTTGACGGACGGAGACTATAGTATAATGATTTTTACTGTATGTATATTTCTCCGTCTCTTTTTTAAAACTTTATATTTCATTGTTTTAACTTGTATGTACCACCAATCAATATTTTGTTTTTGTCTTTGAAATCCCCTATGCCCAAGAATCCTTTAGAAGAATCCACTATGGGATCGCCCGTTACATTCCTGTGGTCATGGCATACCCGGGTCTCCCTTTGAGAAAAGGGAAACCCCCTACGTCGCGGTTTTCCGATACGTAGGTACGGTATTTTTCCGGTCCATCGCTATTCCCTTCCACGTGCAATAATATATCTTATTTATACAAATAAAAATCAATGAATAAATACGCAAAAGAAAAATATATATAAAGAAATAAGGTTTCTTTATTTATTTTCTACACGTCTCTGTCGGTAAAGAAGAAGTTTATTTAGAACGATGATAGATGGAGCTATCACCTCCATTGTTTCTTTATCGGTAGAGACGGTAAAATAAAAGATGTCAATTGGACGTATATGTCACAAGAAATTTAAATATACAAAATATTACTTAAATATAATACAGGAATCGACATACCTAATAATAATCTTTAAATGTCGTTTCTTTTGGTTACAGGTATGTTTTGTATGTTTTATTGTGTGTAAAGTTTAGTTTAGTTATTAATGTAAAATTTTAGTTCAATAAAAAAATCTTTTGGTTACAGAAGCAACACATTGCGTTTATTATGGTGGATTCCCAATAATTGGTCTTATATATATTTAACAGAAAACTATCATTCTTTGGCAAGGCTTTTTTCACATAAAGAGAAGAATTGAGCTTCACTCTTAACGAAAATGGATTGGCAATTTGTCACCTATATTTTTTTAGTTCTGGCTTCTTTATGATGATGGCCAAGGATATCAATGGACAGTGAAAGCATGTACAAACTTATTAAAAGCTATTTTGCACCAACGATCTCTAAATTACTTTCCTTTTTACTTGTGATTTAATATAATATGATAAAAAATAGAACTATGCTAGACTGCCTCGTTGGCCGAGTGGTCGCAATTGCGACTGCCGAGCAAGGGGTCTCGGGTTCGATTCCCGGGTCGGGTAAAGTATTACTGGGTTTTTAAAAATTCTCAGTAGTAGCACGGAGTCTGGAACTGTGCCCGGTATATGACAATAGGCTCACCCCCTATTACATGGGACTCATAACATAAATAAAATAGTGAAAAGTGGGTGTTACATTGTACAGTGGTATAATGTGCACCTCTGCCTACCCTTTCGAGGATAAAAGGCGTGATGTTAATAAAAGGCGTGATGTTATGTATGTAAAAATTAGAACTACTAATGCTAACAATAGCAGTTACTACACCAATGGAGCGAAAACAGATTTGAGGTAGAAAATTATCTGTTCCACGAAACAGGTATACCAAAACCAACCTTCGGTAATCTCCTACTTAATCCACAATCACAGCAATACAAACTAGAACGTGCTCTATAAAAAGGCAGTAAAGCTGCTTTTATCTTGACAGCGACAGTTTCCGTCGTGCGAGAATGTTTCAATACGCGAGCTAAGCGTTCGAGTTTTGAAATGTAGCGAGGTTTTGAATTACGAACATTGTCTATGGTCGGTTGTGGTGTCAAACCTGTCAGGGTTTTAATTGAATGTTCGAAAGAAGAACTTAAAAATGGTTATCGACTTTATTTCGAAAACAGTTAAGTTGAAATTCTATTATAGCATATTTTACAGTTAGCTTTGATATGTTAGCGGCTAAAAACTGAATTAGTGACGATTTTTTTCTTAACAACCATTTTGAATAATAAACGTTTGTGTGATGAAAAGCATAAGATTAAATTAATTCAAGAAACTTTTAATTAAATACTGCATTACATGCCTCATTTAATGACTAATGCCGGAATACTGAAACGTTACTCAATTTTAAGTCGTGTTTAAATATCGTGCCATCTCTGTCATTTTACAAAGAATTTGAAGAGACAACTATACTTAAGCGCGACTTAAAATTGAGTAGCGTTTGGGTATTCCGACATAAATAGGTCTCGGGTTCAACACATAGATCGGGTAAATTATTACTGATTTTATTCTGGTGTGTCGGAATATTCATCTTACTACGTGGGACTCATAACCTATTGTCATGTACTTGGGACAAAAAAGGCGTAAAATAATAATTTTTCATCCTAGTTACACGACCAACGTCCTAAATGTACCGTTAGTACATAAACACGTTATTGCCGTTGACAAAATTGTCACGGCTGGGTGCCACTTGATTGGATCTAGGGCGGATTTTTACAAAGATTGCTTTTCGCCATCAAATAAAATAGTTTACTAGGCAGTAATGGATATCGAAAATGTTACAACATAGTTGTTGGTAGGTTTCTCTTTTATCATGTCGATATCTGATAATTAATAGATTGCCTTGTTGGTTGACTGATTGCTACTGATCACAGCCGAGCAAGTGTTTCCGAGTCGGGTAAAGTATTATTAGGTGTTTATGATACTTTTTTGATATATGTCGTGGTGGCCCGGAGGTTTAAGACGCCCACTTCTCATGCATGAGGGTGCAGGTTCGAAACCTACCAACGGCAAGTACCAATGTGACTTTTTCCGAGTTATATGTACTTTCTAAGATTATTTAGACTCCACTGACAAACGGTGAAGGAAAACATCGTGAGGAAACCTGGGCTTATAATTTCTAATTATAAGTTAGTAATCGCCAACCCGTATTGAGCAAGCGTGGTGATTAATGCTCTAACCTTCTCCGTGTGAGAAGAGGCTTTGCTCAGCAGTGGGCATTTATAGGCTGTTGATGATGATGATGATGATGATACTTTCTCAGCAATAGCACAGAACCTGGAATGTGTCCAGTATACGGTAATTACTTAAGTAGCTCATCATTTCCATCAGCATGTCCGCCACAAAACGTCCATTGAATATTTGTACCCCCGGTAATTAACCCTGTTAAATGATATGAGGCAAAACAAATATATTGTAAAGTGGTAGTTATATTGAATAGGCTGTGCATTGAGCACTACTGTCTCCCTCTTCAGAGATCAAAAGACATTGGTATACTTAAACTGTCAAACACCGCGAGGACATCGGTGACCGCAACCGGTTGTTCTTTAATTGTGTCTATAATGACGGTACTCAAAAGTTGAAAAGGCACTGGTTTCTAATCCTGTTTCTCTAAAATTTGCAAAGGAATCTTAGTTGTCCTCTCACTTATCACACAGCGATCACAATTTTCACAACTTTATTTCTAGGCTCCACTCAATCCGCCCACATATTAGAGTTTCGTCGAAACGACACTCGTTTTACGACTTCCATTATGTTTTTGTCGAAAGTTTTTTTGAACAAATCGTTCTTCTGTTAAACGTTGAGAGTTTGCCGACAATTTGTCGAATGGTTCTAGAATAAAGTTTGTTTTTGTTAATGCTGTACTGAAGTTAAACTGTTGCTTAAACTGTTTTTGTTTGTAAGGCCTTGTTTTTGAATTATCTTTACGGTGTTGTGGTATTGAGGTGAATCTTTTTATGTTATTGTTTTGAACATGTTAAGCATGTATATCTATAATAATCAACAAGCGAATCATTTTATTTTATTTTTATTTTAAAAGACTTCATGCACACACTAATGTACAAGGTGGGCTTAATGCCTGGGGCATTCTCCTCCAGCCAGACCTTTGGGTGATGCAGAGACAAAAACAATGGTCGATGCAAGAAGCAAGCGTATTTAGGACTCAACAGAAATACATAAAAAAGGATAGTATAGACTTACATAAAATAATCCCTAAAACTTACATGTATATGACATAACAATAAACTTACACAATTATATTACATATACTACTTAGACGTAACATAATTATACATAGTAAATTGATAGTTGTTATATAGATAGTTGGCTCAATAACTGTATCCGCTTTATCTTCGGGCTTCGTCAATACGACCACATCTCTTCCTTTCGCGCTCAGCTTAAATGGCTTCCTGTCCGTGAGAGGAGATCCCTCAGATCCGTCTGCATGCTATTCTCTATTCTTAATGATCCTTGTGCTCCAGATTACTTAAAATCCTGCTTCCAGCTATTAGGCAGTTGCCACAACCGTAACCTCCGCTCGACGGACAACTTGCTTCTTGGAATACCTTCCCACCGGACCTCTTTTATTTCTAATTCTTTTACAATAAGTGTCATCAAACTTTGGAATGCGCTCCCCCTCAATATCAAAAAAAGCTCCTAATAAAATCTCCTTCAAACACCAAGTTCATGAATTTTATTTAAAATCGCTGCAACGCTAGATCTAGATCTAGGTCTTCGTCGATATATATTTATGTATGTATTGTATTTATACCTATATATTTTATGCATATGACTATATATACTATTTACTATTATGTAATATATATGTATAACTATATTATTTAATAATTACCATTATTTTTTCCTCTCTCTCTCTCTCTCTCTCTCATTGTTGTTAGTTTATTCTCCGTACCTCAGTTTTCGCAGATTTTCTACTTAAACCCTAAGGTTGACTGGTAGAGAATGCCATATGGCATTAAATTCGCCTTATGTACCATAAACAAATTATGTACATTAAAGAATAAATAAATAAAAAATAAAAATAGTTACGACTCTGCCAATCTCTTCAAAAGTAGCTCCCGAATCTTCCGTTTGAATGACAAACGACTGGGCACGATCCTGATATCGGGAGGGAATCATGTCTTAGTTCTAACCTAAACTCCTATATTAGAAGAAAATTAGTTTGAATAACAACCTCATCAACTTTTTAACTAACAGCCTGAACGTGACTGACATTCAGTCATAATTATTATAGCGTATATTCAGGCAGTTCGTTGAAAATATAATTAAGTTTTTTGGAATTGCAGTACTCCAAAATGTAGTCTGGTTAGCAATTTACAACGTCCTCAGAAATTATTATAGTTTTAACTATGCGTTTGCAAATTACACTGAAAAGCTTCCTTGTGCTGCAATCTCAGTAAGTAATGTTTCCAACTAATGGGTGTTGTGCAGCCATTATACGTTTTAATGAAAATAATGGCTCATAAACTACAATTATGAATTTTTAGTTAATAAAAATATGTTGGACGTGTTAATGTTTTAATTTAAAGGTGTAGGCAACTATAGAAGAATTGCTTATACTACCTCTACATATGCATACTTTGCGTTTGCACTTGTGAATAGTAGACGAGTGAAAAATAAATAACATAAAATGGTTGTTTTTTCGATAGTAAAGTTATTAACAAAGCGCCTATTAAGTTTTAATTTTTTTAATAGAATAATAAAAGTTCCTATTATTTGTATAGCGCACGGCACTATATTTCGCTGAAGTTAGAGCTCATGACAACACAAATACATTAATAATATTGTATTTACTTTTCTTTGACAAGACTGTAAAAATAACTAGACCTATCACTTTCGCAACTTATGTCACACAACGTATTTCTAAGTTAATACCTATCACACACGAACTATCACTTACTGAAAACACTGAAAGAGGACAGGTCATTGACCGATCCGAACACAACAATATCATAACACGTCATAGAATCGTAATAGTCTGAGTGCGAATCCTTGTAACGACGGTTTCATCGAGAGTAATGTACTGGCCCCAATATCGCTCCCTGCGGGACGCCTGCAGCTAACACAGGGAGGGAGGGAGATGCATAGATTTTGATGACCGATCTGAATATCAAGGATCGAGATTACGTAAGCCAGTGTGTGTAGGTAAGGGTGCATGGATAACGGAAGGCAAACGACCGTGTCTTGCGGTGTAAACTGTGTCAATGGCTTAAGTTCAAAGAGAGAAGCCAAAGACCTTTGTAGATAACGATTTTCTTAAAGTTGATGTTTTATGGGTTTTGGAGCAAAGTAAGAAAGTCGTTTTATTTGTTGCCGGTTTAACGTTTTTGTTTGCAACTATGACATATAAAAATGACGTGTAAATGAAAACGTTGTAATATTTTTAAATACATTATAAAGAATGTAGTATATGCGAACGTTACGCATAAAATAAATATTATTCTAAATAAAGATTCAAAGATGTATTTTAACAATTTTTCTTAGGAATATCATGTCATATTATTTTTATCTAAGTCTAGGTGTCTTTTAAATCGGGCCGCGGAGGAGTTAACGGGTTTCGTTGAGTAGGAACAAGGTGGTTTTTAGTCTGTAAGAGTTTGGCATTTCCTCTCGCCGTACCCGGGCGGAGAAGTGATGATGGATGATTTTCTCCCCTCAAAGAATGTCAAAGGTTAAAATAACAATATATTAGCATTTCAGAAAATTTTTTGATCATTAAAAGATTCTGGCGCAGAATCCGTCTCTGTTTCGTAAAAGAGAAACATTCTAGTAATGTTTACATTTTTATTATTTTAGTCGTTTTTGGGTACAGTTCTAAAAGGGTTCAATGGTACTATTAAGATCTCGCTCTGTCTGTGTATCTGTCTCAGAATCAGAAGCTATAAATGTCAATAGTTATATAAATGATCGACAGGTGTCTTACAAATACATATTATTAACTCGCTTGTGTAGTATGGGGTTATTACTCACAGAACATAATTATAACTTTACATAACTGCCAAGTGATACAAGATACAATTCAGTTTTAGATTTTCATTTTTGTTGTATGTGTGGCAGTTGGCCGAGTGGTCGCAAGCGCGACTGCTGGGAAAGGGGTCTCGGGTTCGATCCCCGGGTCGGGCAAAGTATTACTGGGGTTTTTAAAAAATATCTCAGTAGTAGCACGGAGTCTGGAATTGTGCCCGGTATATGGCAATAGGCTCACCCTCTATTACATGGGACTCATAACATAAATAGTGAAAAGTGGGTGTTACATTGTACAGTGGCATAATGTGCACCTCTGCCTACCCCTTCGGGGATAAAAGGCGTGATGTTGTGATGTTAATGTTATGTGTGGCAGTACTAAGGAACGAAGTCAGATCGGATAAAAAACGAGGAAATCGCAACCGAGCAAAGGTCGCCGACATAGCCCAGTGGATTAGCAAGTTGAAGTGGCAGTGGGCAGGGCACATAGCGCGGAGAACCGACGGCCACTGGGGCAGAAAGGTTCTCGAGTGGAGGCCACGTACCGGCAGGCGCAGCGTAGAACGAACCGCAAGGTGGACAGACGACCTGATTGAGGTCGCAGGTGGCTTCCAACCGGCCGATCTGAAAGTCATTAGGGGAGGCTTATGTTCAACAGTGTACGGCCTATGGCTGGTCTGCAGCTGTAGCCAAATGCCATTTAGCGCTTGTCTACATGTAGAATAGAAAACCAAATTATATGGAATTGACGTAAATTTTGACACTTCTCAGTGTCATCCCCATAAATTTTGATTTCTACTCTCTCTGTAGACAAGCGCTTAAGTGGCGTTTGGCTAAAGGCACTGATGTGATTAACCATAAATTATATAAGTTCACAAAAATTCCAAAATAAAACCAAGGTTTTTGAAAGTAAATATTTCAAGATTTAATTGCTCCCGGTAGTAAAGGAAGGCAGTTAATCCTGGTTCATTAGTTGTGTGCAAGGTTGGTGCAATGTAAGTAAGCTAGACCATTAGTTGTGTGCCTGGCGACCGCGTGACGTATACCGTTACTTAGCCATGTCTTTAAAATGTAGGGGTTGGGTTGCTTAAGATTTTCCTCGCAAGGGATTAGGTGGAGGAATATAGTACTATAGGTAGTTATCAGGGTGAGAATTTATTAGTTTACTATAAAGAAAAGAAGTGTTATCACGAACAGATTTTTAAACGTCTCTGCCTCATTGGTCGAGTAGTCGCAAGTGCGACTGCTGGGCAAGGTCTCGGGTTTGATTGCCGAGATGGGCAAAATATAAATGGATTTAAAAAAAATTCAGTTGTATCACGGAGTCTGGAATTGTGCTCGGTATATCGCAATAGGCTCACACCTTATTACATGGCACTCAAAACATAAATAGTGAAAACTAGGTGTTAAATTATACAGTAGCATTAAGTGCCGTAATGTGCACCTCTGCCTACTCCTCCGGGGATAAAAGCGCGATCTTATGTTATGTTATTTTTATATATTTGGAATAATTTTCTGTTCATTACTTACACAGCTGTACGGTTGATGTAGTGGTTGATTATATATTCAACTTTGCGTGGATTCGATTCTAATACGGAAAAATACCATTTGTAATATACAAATTTTTGGGCTTGGTTGACACCATATTTGAATCTTAGTCTGGGGCACATATTTGAATCTTAGTCTGGGGCAACGTTTTTAAAAATATAAAGAAATGAAACAAAAGAAACACGAGTAAACAGAATCAAAAGATGTTTTGTATCTGGTCTAAACTAAAGATACCATTTACGTAAGAAAGTAATACCCCACTTTGATTAAACTCAAAACAAAACTGTGTAACTAGAGAATTGTATTGTAAGCCCGATTGAAAAAGAGTAACTAACCTGGAGTTTCTTGTTCGATCTTCTCCATGGGAATCTACAACTTGGCATTCCAAGTTATTATTATTAGTATCCTTACTAATATTATAAATCTGAAAGGTGAGTTTTTTGTTTGTTCCACCTTCACACCGTAACTACTCAACCGATTGCTTTGAATTTTTACAGACGTAAAGTTAGAAGTCCATACTTTTTGACCCGGAAAAATTGATATTCCCGAGGAAAAACAAAAGTATTGGTATAGATGGCGCTGTATGTATTGGTATATGTCACATAGGCTACTTTTTATTCTTTTGTGACGCGAGCGAAGCCGCGGGTAAAAGCTAGTAGTTATATAAGCAACTAGCTTCACTTCTAAATTTTGGTTGTTGTCGTTCAAAACTGCCTTCCTGGTGTAATTGAAATAAACGATTTTGACTTTGAATTTGACTTTGAACTTTTAAATGCGAATACAAAAAAGAAACTACATAACAATTCTAATAAAACTTCTCCTGTACAATATAAAAAAGGAAATAAGTAAGTATAATGTTGTTTTACTGCAAAACGTGACTATCGCGCCTGGGAAGCTATTATTTATCAAATTTTGTTTTCTTCGCAAAGATTTGAACCCAAACGCAGTACGTGCTTAGAAATTAGAAGGAAAATATAGACACAACACATAATTTTGGAAATACCGTATTCATGACATGTAGCATGATTTCAGTATAATATTTCTATGATGTAGACAGCTTTTGAGATGCGAAAATAAATTCTATTGCTCGGATAATAAAGAAGCTATTGGAGTCACATGAAATGGATGCCATTGATGCATGGTCGATTGAGCTAAATGTTTTTATTGAATATGAAGAGCCTCATTAGTTGGAGTGGGATATTATCGACATGTTTACGTAGATAAACATACCGTTTTATTTCATGGAGGTAGACAGAAAGATCAAAGAGAATCTTTGAATACAAACTTGAATAATCACATGGCCTGTTTGCAAGAGAAAAGTGCGTCGGAAATACCTATGTAACTCTGCGACTGCACGGTTGGTGCGGTGACTGGGCAACTGGCTGCCGTGCAACGTGTCGTGGGTTCGATACCCGCACGGAACAATTTTTTGTGTGATGCACAGATTGTTGTTCCGGGTCTGGGTGTCATGTATATGTGAACTTGTATGTCTGTAAACGCACCCACGACACAGGAGAAAATTCCAAAAAGTTTTTTAAAAAAAAAAATACTACCACGATTGTTATTACACGTTACCATGGCAACGTCAACACGTACATCACGACAATATCCTACACATCACCAAATTAACATAATAAATATAACAAAAGACTACTCCACATATATCCCCAAAAGCCACTACAAAGAGTATCCATTTCTTTTTGTTTGTGCCACCATATGTTATTTGAGACTAGCTGTTTTCCGCAACTTCTTCCGCGTAGAATATTAATTTTAGGACATAACTTTTCTTTGTTTCAATTTTCCAAAATAAAAGTAGCCTATGGTAGGTACTCCTGGTACTCCCATAGTAAATCAGTTACCTGCCATTAAAGCCCCATCAAAATCGATCTAGCCATTCCAGAGATTAGCCAGTACAAACAAATAGATAAAAATAAAAATAAAACTAATTTTGGTATGTGTATCGTATCGTATGTATGTACATATATTCGTATGCATGTAGTAAAAAGCGGTGATTTTAATATTACAAACAGACACTCCAATATTATTTATCTGTATAGATGATGGCTTAGCCGACTGCCAAGGGTTATTTAGGGGGGTGCAAAAGATATCGAGTGCTTAGTACTTGCCAAGTACGTACTTGATGGAAACAGAAAATTGTCTTCTTTGGATATTATGACCTTGAGAACAAACTGAAGGTTATGCAAGAGTTATGAACTGGGAAAATAAGTAATGAACTTGTTTATATTATAACTTTCGTGAGACATACTAAATTAATCATTATGTTTTTGGCTTACTCACTTAACTGTTTGACGAAAGGGACTGTTTGAGAGACGAGCACTTTGTGTAACACGTAAAGACTCCTATACTTTAACTCCATTTTATTTAAGGACTAGCTTTTACCGCGGCTTCGCTCGCGTCACAAAAGGATAAAAAGTAGCCTATGTGACATATACCAATACACACAGCGCCATCTATACCAATACTTTTGTTTTCCCTCGGGAATATCAATTATTTCCGGGATAAAATGTACCCTATTATTTAATCCGGACTTCTAACTTTACGTCTGCAAAAATTCAAAGCAATCAGTTTAGTAGTTACGGCGTAAAAGCGGAACAAACAGCGGATTAATATATTTTTTAATTATCTACATGACGGAGTAATTCGATCTTTAGTTTTCATATTCTGGTTAACGTATGTTTTTTGGTTTGTGATAATCCTCATATTGATTTTTTTCTGTGTCGTTTGTTTACAATTAGCAAAAACGATGTGTTCTCTGTGGGAATGGAACTCACTATACATTGTGCCTGTTACATGTATGTACATCACTAATTAGTAAGTAGTGGCCCCCTCACTATAATGTGTTATCTAAGGTAGGACACTCGTCATTAACGCCGCTGTCTACCTGTCATAGTCTGGTGTGTGTACACGTCGTGCGCCCTGCACATTATTGTAATAAATAAACAGTGCCATCTAAACTCATCACACATCATCACTACTTCGTTTTAATGCTAAAGAGGATAGCAAAATTAGATTTTTTTTTTTTTTTTAATAAAACGTTGCCCCACACTAGGATTTTCTCCTGTGTCGTGGGTGCGTTTACAAACATACAAGTTGACATACACACCCAGACCCGAAACAACAATTTGTGGATCACACAAAGTGTTGTACCGTGCGGGAATCGAACCCGCGACACGTTGCACGGCAGCCGGTTGCCCAGCCACCACGCCAACCGTGCAGTCAGTCAGTCATTTTAGGTAATTGTGTTTCATACTACGAACCTCCCTTCGCCATTTTCATTATATTATTTCCCAAAATATAATAAGTGATAAATTAAATGAAATACCTGGACGCCATCTTGTTCCAAACAGAACATGAAAAACAAAGAGACGACATATCTGATTCATTAGACAGTAATTTGTAAACGTTAAGGAAAAGAAAAGGATTAACGGACGAAACTAAAATTGTTTCCAAGGGTTTGGACCGTTGGGTAAAGAAATTAAGACCTTTTCCGTGTAAATTGACGGAGAAGAGTACAGAACCAGTTTGTTTTCTTCGAGATCTAGGTAGGTATGTTGCGTTCGGTGTACTATTTACAATTTATTCTATTTAAGTCTATCAGAGTTAGGTTAAATGTCTTCATGAAAGTACAAAGAGTAAACATATAATAATCCTTACTTATATATAGGTAGATATATATATACTTATATATCTCTATCTACTTAAATATCTACTTATATAAGCTTATAGATTTTGTACTGAGTTCACGATTAGATAAGACAGAAAAGGTACTTCCTGAGGGATTGTGAAGACTCAAAAGTTTTCGTTTGAAGAGTGAATTAGAGCATTTTATCGATGTTCAGAAATCAATGGATAAAACAACTCTAACGTCCTTTGATGTCATAACTGACTGACAATGTCCGTTAAGTTGGAAATTGAAACCGTCAGCCATAAAATTTGGCAGCATTTTCAAGGTAAATGTAAAAGTATTGTTTTATTTTCTTTTAAATACTTGTCTTTTGGGTTTTTAAGGGGGGGGGGGGAGTCATCGTATGTCTTCTCCTGCCTAGGTGAGACGGAAGGGAGGGTCAAACTCTTACTAACTAAAAACCACACCGTTCCTACACCTGCACTTCAAGCCGGAGCCCCGGTAACCCGTTAGGTTCTCCGCGACTCTGAATCGGCATCGGCCCTATTGGGCCCCATCTGTGGTGGTCTGATGGCTCTTTGAGGCGCGCGCGGAACGTGACGCGCCGTACGCTCGGGTCCGTGTCTTTTGGGTTTGAATGAAAATTGACTTAATTTCTGTGTTGTTTCGGGTCTGGGTGTCATGCGATATGTGAAATGTTATGTTTATAAACTGAACCACGCCACAGGAGAAAATCCTAGTTAGGGGCAAAGTTCTTTTAAATGAAACAGTTCAAGAAATCCGTGTATTGTGTATGTAGGTAGTTTGTTTGTAAAACCATTGGCTTTATGTATATTTATAACATGTTTATAACGGCCTCAAAGTTAGCTGACGCCTAAACATACCCAATTACCCATTAATATTACTAATATCAAAGTTTTGATTTCTAATAACTTTACAGGGCTCAGTCAGACCCTTTATCGAAAGTTCTGACATTGATGGTCAGTTGTAATGTTAAGTTTATGGATTTAAGGTCAGACGTCATGTTGTCGGAAGTCTGAACTTTGACCTATTATAGTTTGTCCTCAACACTTGTTATTATTAATATAAACTCGTGTTGATTTATTGTTATGTGGGTGATATTATTATTAGACTGCCTCGTTGGCCGCGTGGTCGCAAGTGCGACCGGCTGGGCACGGGTTCTGGAATAGTGCCCGGTATATGGCAATAGGCTCACCCCCTATTACATGGGAGTCATAACATAAATGTAGCGGGAAGGTGTGCTTCCTGAGATATAGGCAACGCCTAGTTCAAGAGACAGAGCTTGATGTATTTAGAGGTTGGTACACGAATAAAGAATTATTAATATTTGAAAAAATCGGAAGGCGGAGGTAGGTACTACATTAAATTCACGATTCATCACCTCGAATGTGATGTAGAAGACACATTCATCACCTCATGTGACACAGAAGACATATTTGTATTTTTTACTATGCGTTGAACTGTGTGTTGAACTATAGTCAAGTCAACAATCGAACTTACAACGACCAGACGTAAAAGTAGTCAGTTATTTTCAACAAAATGTTATTTGACTTGCTGAAACTGAATAATTCCGCAGACTACATTAAATATTGAAAATGAAAGTTCATTTTCCACCATTTTAAAGTAAATATCAAAACTAAATTAAACTGTCGAACTCAGTTCTGTAAATTTTGTGCAGCGGGAGTCATGCTATTTATTTTAGGTCATTAAATTCTGAGTCTAGACTTCAGACGAGTAAATTTTGCTGGAAAACTCTGCAGGGCGCTGTTCATCAATATTGGCTTTGCTGTTCAAAAATTGAACGTCGATCAAGTGCAGATTGAGTTGGAAATATTTTTTGTAACTATATTTAGAAGGTTTGAAATAGACACGGAGTATTGAATTCAAATACTATTTGTGTTTAATATAAAAATCGAGTGTAGAGCATTTTTTTATGGCATAAGCCGGTAAACGAGTAGACGGATCACCTGATGGTAAGCAATCGGCGTCGCCCATGGACACCTGGAACACCAGAGGCGTTACAAGTGCGTTACCGGCCTTTTGGGGATTAGGAGTTTGAGGATCGTTGGGGATTCAGGAATTGGGGAGATTGGGGAAGGGGAGGGTAATTGGGCCTCCGGTAACCTCACTCATACGACGAAACACAACGCAAGCATTGCTTTACGTCGGTTGTCTGTGAGGCCGTGGTATCACTCCGGTCGAGCCGGCCCATTCGTGCCGAAACATGGCTCTCCCACACTCTCCCACACATTTTAATACCATGACATCATACTCATAGTCAAAATGAGGGATGAATTTCGTCAGAAAACGAACGAACTGATATGGGTGGTGGTGGCGAGGTGTCTCATCTACAAATTGGTTCTCACATTTAGTTGAATTAACTTTAACAAGACTATATCTACATTTAGCCTAATATGTATGTATGACTAAAATAATAATAAGAACTAAGATTAAATATATACAACTTAAAAATACATTTCATATATAAGACATAACATAACATCAAGCCTTTTATCCCCAAAGGGGTAGGCAGAGGTGTACATTATGCCACTGTACAATGTAACACCCACTTTTCACTATTTATATTATGAGTCCCATGTAATAGGGGGTGAGCCTATTGCCATATACCGGGCACGATTCCAGACTCCGTGCTACGCTACTACTGAGTTTTTTTGAAAACCCCAGTAATACTTTGCCCGACTCGGGAATCTAACCCGAGACCCCTTGCCCGGCAGTCGCACTTGCGACCACTCGGCCAACGATTTTATATATAAGAAAACATAAAAAATAAAAACAAGAGGAAATTTAATCACATTTCAATTTTAAATCAAATATCCAATTGCAATTGCCAAATCTACAATCCGTACTATTTCTTCCACGCTTAATAAGCAAAGCCGGATTCCCACATTACCATTTAAACGACTTCCTTTGAAACGGTACTCCTGCCTTCACAGAGGCGCGGTAATTAGTAATTAGTACGGAAGCCACAGGGTCATAATTAGCAAAGCAAAGTTTTCAAGGTCAGGAACTCCAGATATCCCCCTCCTGAGTATGTTTTGTAGTTCTTATGTAAAAGCATGAGATGTTAAGGGATGGCAGTTGCTACGGGGAATGGTTATAACACCATGTGTCAAAGTTTTAAAAGCTTTGTCCTATTATCTTGTGGGTAATGACTAGACCTAGTTTGCGTAAGTTATGTGTGTGCCAATAGTAAAACGTTCGTGACATAAAACCATGGGTATTAATTTTTGGAAGTATAGATTGAGCCGTGCTAAAAATATGACATTCTATTCTATAGTTATTTGGTGGCATGTCGAAGTTTATAGACTTGACCTAATACTTGGTTCTTTTTGGTGGTGACTTGGATTGAGTACACTGTGTTTAAGCTTTTATTGACATGACTTTTCCTTCTTTGAATGGATATGATTATACCTCTAGTTACTTTTCCTGAAAAATATGAAATGAGCGTACTATCTCAAAGTATGGCGGACGTTACTGTTTATATTCTATTATGATAGACAAACACACAATACAAAGGGGAACTTTCCATACCATTCCCAGGTTTTTTTCAAAAATTCCATCCAAAGGTTGTCTGGAAGAAATCGCCGCGTGCGATAAGACTGCCTATTGTACTCAAATTACTATTGCAATGTTTACAATTTTTTTCTGTGTGTGCAATAAAGTATAAATCTTATATATATAAAAGAAAGTCGTGTTAGTTACACCACATATAACTCAAGAATAGCAGAATAGATTTGGCTGAAAATTGGTAGGGAGGTAGCTTAGAGCCAGGAGACCGACATAGGATAGTATATAACCTATTTTTTTTTACTTTTGAAAAAATGGGATGGTACGCTTACGAAGTCGCGGGCAGAAGCTAGTAAATGAATAAATTAACAAACTTTGAAATTATTTATCTTGTTTTTTCGTTGTTGTTGTTGCAAAAGATATAACCGCTGGAAAAGTTTATAACTATAATACTAATCTCATTATTGATTAACATAGAGGCAAATGGAATTTTCAAAGACTGCAAATAATATTTGTAGATTCCATACAATCTCTTCAATCTAATAAAACTCCAAAAGAAGTACGAACTCAACCAGACCATTAATAAAACTTGTACCTATCAGATGCACAAACGTGTTGGTTCTCATACAGCATATTACCTCCTCACTACTGGATATCCAGCAGTTAAACGTTCAACTTAAATATTGTTTTAAAACTATTCTCGAACTAAGACTGTACTTGTCTGGTGTTGTGGTCCAAGTTAGAAGAAATTCATGCTTCATTTAATAAAAAAAAATGGTTCTATTTTTTTATGGAGCTGACTACAGCCAGGGTCTACTGTAGATACCAAACGTAAAGACATAAGTAGATGTGACGAACTCCAGGCATTTTGAGTCTGGGATCCTAAAACAAATCGGAGAATATTATTATACAAAGCTAAGAGGGACTAGGTTAGGCGCTTAGGTTTCTCCCTAGATTTTTAAATATATACTTTTCAGAACTTGGTATTGACTACTTGGTATACCCATTTGCAACCATTTAAGCAAACAAATCCTGTATTACCCTCTGATAGCTTATAACATAGACTTTTAAAGAAACTCAGCGGCAGTCCACCGGGACCGCACGGTAAAATAAACTCCGTAAACGTTTCTATAGAGCGGGACTGACCCTGTTACCCCAACCCATACTCCCTTACCCCTACTTTGAAGTTACCCTAGAACGCGTAAGATTTTAATTAGGATTTATTTTAACATCTTAATTGCGTCTGTATGTCAAAGTTACATTTATTTATTTATTTACACTTTTTGTAAATATACAATGGCGGACTTAATACCTAGTGGCATTCTCTAACAGTCAACCTTAGGGTGATGCAGAGAGACACAATAGTAGGTGTAAACGTTTAACACTTATTAGAATGACACAATAATTAACATTACATATGATTAACATTAACATTAAAATTAACATCATATATAATTACACATATCATACAATATATACTAATTAAATATAAAATATATACGTAATGCAAAACGAACAGTAGACAAATAAGTATGGGACATATATATACCTAAATATACGAAGGAAAATACATAACATATATACATACATAATTATACACATTAAATGGTTTTCTGTTTCCTTTAGATTGGTTGCTTCTTGCTTTTCACGTTAGAAGTCTCTTTGACCATGGAGGGTGGATCAATAATTGGCTTAGATACTCTGCCTTCTGTTTAGACAGACATTTAGACATTCGATTATATGTTTTTTTTGCGTTTAAGAGAGTAGATGGAAAGGTTTAACTATTTTTTTATGGTATACCTAAACCGGTAAACGAGTAGACGGATCACCTGATGGTAAGCAATCGGCGTCGGCCATGGACAACCTGGAGCACCAGAGGCGTTGCAAGTGCGTTACCAACCTTTTGAGATTAGGAATTGAAGGATAATTGGGATTTCAGGGATTGGGGAAGGGTGGGGTGGAGGGACGGTATTTGGGCCTCCGGTAAACTCTCTTACACGACGAAACGCCGGCCCATTCGTACTGAAGCATGGCTCTCCTACACTAAAATATTACATAATTTTCACAGTGAGTAAATTTATTGACGCAGATATATAGGTCTGCTGAACTCATAACTTTGTGACTATTAAAATCAACGACTGAATTAACGTGGACGACTGGGAGACAATGAGAGAGGTGTAACACTTAGAAATGACTTTATTTGCAATTAATCTTACCCAGTCGAAAGCCACAGGGTAACATACAGAACTCAGTCTGTTGAACTCCTATTTAAAAAAAAAGAATTGAACCTCTACGGAATAGTTAAGACTCTTCATAAGCCTCATGTAAAAGCTAATACCAGGTATTAGAATTTAATAAAACATTAAGTAAATACCTAATACTCACCTAGATACAAACAAAATTCACAACAGCACAAAGCCTTTAATATTTCATTAAACAAGCTTTGCATGAAACTATTTAAACGATGCTGCTTTGTAAGCAACACTAGCTTTGCCTGCCAAACGGATTTTCCACTTTGAAATGCAAAAATCAAGGCACATTTCCCTCTCATTTGAATAAGTCCTAAAAAAGCTAATTTCAATGCAGCATGACATGGAATACTTAGCTGTATGTATAGGAACTGTAAGGCTTTGTTTCATAGTGCTTGCATATAGGTAGGGGAAAGTCCTAAGACGCCGGACGGCACCTAACGCCGGACTATCTCGATACCTGATAACACGAGCGATTCAATTTTTATTAAAAATCAGTGTACTTTTTTTACTTTTATACGATTTTATTATATGTATAGAAATGTATAGATAGATTAAGAATAAACAATCTTATTTATTTTAATTTAAGATCAATTAATTTTGATAAATAAGATGAGTATGAGATGATCCCAGCATTTAATACAAAATATAATGTTTGTTTGTCTGTCACCGAATAAATATTTCTTCGAATCTTATGTAGCGAGCGACAGATTATAATTAAATGTACATAATATTTGTTTCGTGTTGTATAAATATGCTTTATTTTAAATTATATCTGTCAGCCATGTTGAATATGTTTTCTCAAAAAATCGATTTTCTTGCTTGTTTAATGCAAAAAAATCAAACGTCATGCGAGTCAGGTTACCAGATTCCTATCAGGTGATCCGTTCGCTCGTTGACCAGTTTATTACATAAAAAAAATGAAGGCCAGACGGTTAGATATCACCATCAACAGTTCTTTATGATCTACGTAAGACTCCGTGAAGTTCTCTGCGGCTCCGTATCGGCATCAACCCTATTAGGACACATCCGTGGTGGTCTGATAGCTCATTGAGGCGCGTGCAAGACGCGACGCGCCGTACGCTCGGGATCCATCGTGCTCTAGGGATACGAATAACTATCGTGGATCCAACGAAATGAATCAGAAGATATTATTAGGTAGAGGAGAAGTAAGAAACGTAAGACTCTTTTGTATAAGAAGGCACTCGTGGCAAGCAGTAATACTTTACCACGACGGTGGCAAAAAAGCACACGGCCCACCTGATGGTAAGCGGTTACCGTGGCCTATGTACGCATATTTTTTTATAGTCAGATTTTATGACCGAAGTTTGTGAAGCCACAAGTCACTAAACACTGTTTCAATTCAACCAAAAACTCCTTATCTTTTCCAGCAACAGTAAGCGTGTTACTATAAACATGTCACTATGTTCCAAGTCACAAAGATTGTTGATTTCCTGACTGGAAGACGGTGCATTTCCTTTAAGTGTCACGGCCCATTGAAGACTAGTATGTAGGTCAAGTGTGCATCGGATGTGGAGCACGGATGTTGCTATGCCACGGACAGTTTATTGTGAGTATAAACAAACACATGTTAGAACAAAAGAAGATATTCTTTAGATATCACTATACTGGACCCAAAGGGACTGAGTAAATTATTATGTTATTCTAAGTTCGATGTTGTAATGTAATGATGCTACTTTAATTAAATTATAAAATGTGAAATTGTATATGTCTATAGGTTCATCGTTATTTGGCTGGACTTATAACGTAACTGGTGGCAAGTGAGTAAGTGTGGGAGAGCCATGCTTCGGCACGAATGGGCCGGCTCGACCGGAGTAATACCACGGCCTCACAGAAAACCGACGTGAAGCAACGCTTGCGTTGTGTTTCGTCGTGTGAGTGAGGTTACCGGAGGTCCAATTACATTCCCCTTCCTCAATCTCCCCAATCGATGAATCCCTAACGATCCTCAAACTGCTAATCCCCAAATGGCTGGTAACGCACTTGTAACGCCTCTGGTGTTCCAGGTGTCCATGGGCGACGCCGATTGCTTTCCATCATGTGATCCGTCTGCTCGTTTACTGGCTTATGCCATAAAAAAGTGGGCGTTACTTTGTATACAAATTGTTATGTATGTTTTGTTTATGTCATCTGTGGCAAGCTGACCACTTTCAATAGGGAAATCTATATTCTTCTTTTGTTTTGAAAAATACATGAGTTTGTTTCTGACTAGCTTGTTTAATCGCATGATAAATAATTATTGCATTATACATATATTGAAAATATATACCACAAATGTATGTGCATTTCTGCCTAGCACTTCGAGGGTTAAAAGGATTTTTTTTAAATATACTTGGTGTGCCGACGTTTGACCACTATCTCGCCTGGTGATAAGCAATGATGCGGTCTACGATGGACCACGTCGCCCCATAAGCAACCTGTTCACTCGGGCCTTGAAGACTCCCAGGTGTATACCTTCCTTCAGGAAATATAGACTCTGGCAAACAAATCCACCCTGCAGCCTGATGCGAAGCGCTTCGTGCGTTTGAGTGGGACATCTTATTTTGTTGTCATTGTATGTTATTTTATTATAAGTTCTAGTATTTTCTTAAATAAAAGAGAATGACATAAAGTGGTCCTTTATACTGGCAATACTATCACGCGTCATTACACTGCGCGCCGTTGTGGAATGTTTGTTTATTTGCATATGGCAATCTTGTGCGAGTGGAATGGCGGTTGTAAAATTTAGTTGAATTTCTTAGGGGGAATAGTATGCATTGGATCTTTGTATGTTAAATATTTTACGATTTGTTTTCCACCACAACAGTTTTACACTTATCTAATAAGTTGTATAATGTTATGTTCTGGTTGTTTTGGTTAAATATATTCTTTTTATAATAACTATCGTGAGACATACTAAATTAAGTAAAAATTGGGTTACTCACGTGAATATACTGAGAAAAGCTCTACTAGTTTCGAACCACAGAGGGGTTCTTCCTCATGAGGAGCGTGCGCGGTCGCGGCGACGTCGCGCAGCTAACTAGTAGAGCTTTTCTCAGTATATTCACGTGAGTAACCCGCGTTTTTACTTAAAATATATTCTTGTTAAATTTAAGTAACAACTAAAGTATTTACAACTAAACTTAATATGAGTTATGTATATAGAGAAGAAATTTAAGGAAAAATTAGAAAAAACAAATTATCTTCATAATTGTCATGAGGTAACCTGCCTAAAAGACTAGCAGCATTGCTTGTTTGATTGTATAAAGTTAATATATTTCCATTACAGAGAGACCATAACGAATACAATTCAAAAATCCTTGATTTTAAGTGTGGGAGAGCCATGCTTCAGCACGAATGGGCTGGCTCGAACGGAGTGATACCACGGCCTCACAGAAAACCGACGTAAAACAACGCTTTCGTTGTGTTTAGTCGAGTGAGTGAGGTTACCGGAATCCCATTACACTCACTCCCCAGTCTCCCTAATCCCCGAATCCTCTACAATCTTCAGATTACACCAATTCCCAAAAGGCTGATCACGCACTTGTAACGACTTGGTGTTCCAGGTGTCCATGGGCGACGCCGATTGCTTACCATCAGGTGATCCGTCAGTTCGTTTACCCGCTTATTATATTATTATTATACCATCAAAATAACCTGGCCCAGAAACTTAAAATATCGAAACTAAAATATTGGCTCTGAATTGTGAATCCAAACATGTCTTAGTTATAATAACAATCCACCTAATATGGTATGTAGATAGCTTCATTATGCGTCTTCCCAAACCACAGCAGAGATATATAATAGTTAGGAACCAGGATAATCTGGCGGTCGACTTAGTTCGGTCTGAATCGAGAGCAAAACCAATATCGGGTTGTATAGGTAGGTAGAAATTCACATCAGCTTTACAATAGGTTGTAAAGCTGATGTGAATTTCTGCTACTATACTTAAGAACGGGGTATAATTATTTTAATTTTGATAATCAATTGTTACTTATAATGTAGTTACTTCACTTGTGATAATAAATCGTTTGAAAACGCCAATACAACAACCTTTCTATAAGAAGAAAAATATCACATAACATAACACTACGCCTTTTATCCCTGAAGGGGTAGACAGAGGTGCACATTATGGCTCTTAATGCCACTGTAACACCCACTTTTCACTATTTATGTTATGAGTCCCATGCAATAGGGAGTGAGCCTACCGTCATATACCGGGCAGAATTCCGGACTCCGTGTTACTACTGAGAATTTTATTTTAAAAAACCCAGTAATACTTTGCCCGACCCGGGAATCGACCCCTTGCCCGGCAGTCGCACTTGCGACCACTCGGCCTACGCGGCAGAGGCAGAAAAATGTCAAATTACGTGAATGATTGCCAATCAGCTACAGAAATCTAAATTGTAGTTAACACATAGATAACCAATGAAAAATACACGACAATAAACCCAAAACTCCTAATTTCTATAAAGGAAAGTCTGACAACATATTAGGTATTATCAAAATAAAACTGTCAATCTGCACTTCAGGACCGTGAAACCCTGAAAGCCTGACCTTTCACGTGTCACCCTATTAGTATTCCATACAGGCTCTTAGGGTTTGACCCTGCGTGGACATGGATGAAACCTTTTACATCTGAAATGAGGGTACAATTACTGTAGAATTAGCAATGACTTAATAATCACGTAATTTTAAAAGGTCAATAAACACATTTTGTTTTTATTTTCTATTATCTTAAGTATTATCTTTTGTGCACAAAATATATACATTTTGTGCACAAAAGATAAATGATTAAAGTTATTTTTATGGCATAAGCCGGTAAACGAGCAGACGGATCACATGATGGTAAGCAATCGTCGTCGCCCATGGACACCAGGAACACCAGAGGCGTTACAAGTGTGGTAGATGCTTTTCGGGGATTAAGAATTTGAGGATTGTTAGGGATTCAGATTGAGATTGGGAAAGGGGGCGGAGGATAATTGGGTATCTGGTAACCTCACTCACACGAGGCGACACTACGCAAACATTGCTTCACGTCGGTTTTCTGTTAGGCCGTGGTATCACTCCGGTCGAACCGGCCCATTCGTGCCGAAGCAAGGCTCTCCCACACTTAAAGTGTTACGTTATGGTTATTTAATTGTAAAATAAATATTATTATAGACCATAGCCGATCAAAATCTTCCCCTTTATTGGGGCTTTACCAATAATCACCATTTCACCACTCTTGGCTAACGCTTTGAGAATGGCAACCTGAGTAAAAAATGCTACTGCTATCAAACAAAAACAAACAGAGTTTAAAAGAGAAAAAATATTTCATTTACTCTCATGCGAAACTGAATTAGCTTTCTACTAGAGCAATAAACGACCCAAGTTAAATAATATATGAACAGTTTGCAAAGTAAATATTTGGTAAGCATGACGGCGTCAGCTAAAAATTGCTTGGATTTGTGATCCTGACATTTTCGTCAGTGAAATATTTTTCGGTCGGTAAACATAATAATGTTGGTGAGCGGACGGTCAGCAAGATATTTTGCTTGCCAAAATCCATTAAGTATTTGCCGCGTTTTAATGACAGCTTAGAATATATTTCCTGGGCTTTTACCGACTGCATTGGTATCAGTGCTGAGTCTTAACCAGGTTCTGCTAAATATCTGTATATTATAGAAACTAACAGACAATCAATCTTCATAAACTGTACCTCTATAGCTTGTTTCTGTCAACGACTGGATACAAGTCTCTCTCGAGGGGTATAATTTGTACACATTTTATATTAGATCTAAAGAAATTTTCAAACTTTCTAACGATTCTTTTCGATAGAAATTAGAAACAGTTATTATTACAATCACAACCAAATTCAAATACTATTGTCGCATAAATAAATCGAAGATACGGAATGGACAATGAAATTCAATATGGACCGCATTAAAGCCACATATTTCCATTTAATATTGGTTCGGACGCAATGTTCGCTACAAAAGCAAGCGTATGTACAGTACACATTGCTTGTGGACATTTTCATGCAAATACACGGTCGATTTCATTGGTCCTCGACACAGCAGACGGTATAACGAGCAATCCTAGCGGACTTTCAATAATTTTACTGCCGAAATTTAATATTTTGAATTAATGCTGCACAGCTGCAGTTTAAATTTTGAATTTGGTATTGGTGAAGTGGTAATGAACGCATTCATATATGGAATTAAAATGTAATGATATTGAAATGTTACATAATGAAATCTGAAACCACTGGAACAAAGCAAGCAACTAAGTGTTGTACAGCCATGCTTCGTCACGAGTGGGCCGGCTCGATCGGAGTCATACCACGGCCTCACAGAAAACCGACGTGAAGCAACGCTTGCGTTGTGTTTCGTCGTGTGAGTGAGGTTACAGGAGCTCCAACCTCTCCTCCCCTTCTCAAATCTTCCCAATCCCTGAATTCCCAACAATCCTTAAACTATTAACTCCCAAAAGGCCGGCAACACACTTGTAACGCCTCTGGTGTTCCAGGTGTCCATGGGCGACGCCGATTTACCGGCTTATGCCATAAAAAAACCTGCATTCCACTCAGAGTTATACTATGAAAAGATATTCTACGTCCATCATAATTTATTAGGTTTAATTGAAGAGTAAATAATGTACGTAAACCAATCGTTATTAACTTTAATATGACCAGATTTTACTCTAGTTTTTCTAACATTGTGTGAATAGTAGGGAATCTAACTGTCTTTTATACAAAGAGAATAGAAAACAACGTATCCAAGGGCTTTCACGTCGACGTCTCTGTGGCGTTGCCCCGTTTTATGAGAAGGGTGTCACGTCACGTCAACAATTTTGTAAGGAAGTTAATAAAAAACACGTCGACGTCCATGTTGACGCCGTGAGTGGTTGCCATAAATGTCTACATGTCACTGTCAAGAATATAATTACATGTTGTTTGTGTAAGTGGATTATGTACGATGTGTTTTTTACTGGGCTTTCGTTATATTGTTAAGGGTTTACGATGTTGTATTATGAACGCCATTTTGGTTAATATTCAAAAGGCTGTTCTGTGTATTGTACCTAACATTAATCATAGGTGACATGATAGATTACTAGTTTAATTTAGTACGATATTATAAGTAATTAAGTATGTTTTACAGGATATTTTGCCGTATTAAAATTTGTTTCAGCAAAGCCTAGACTATATTAGTGATAGCAAAGTAGCTACTTCCGCGTAATTTTGCCCGCTCTACTCGATAGGTGCGTATATCGTAGCGTGATGTTTTATAGTCTACTAGCGACCAACCCGGCTTCGCAAAGGTGCAAACGCATGTTATAAACCTTCCTTACGAATCACTCAATCTATTAAAAAAACTGCATGAAAATCCGTAGCGTAGTTTTAAAGATCTAAGCATACATAGGGATAGACAGACGGCGGATAGCGACTTTGTTATATACTATGTAGTGATAAACCTTCCTTAAGAATCACTCTATGTATTAAAAAAACCGCATCAAAATCCGTTGCGTAGTTTTAAAGATCTTTATTTATTTTTTATTTTATTTATTTAACAAAAGTACAATTTTAGGAATAACATTGTGTTCATAAAATTAAAGATCCTCGCCAAACATATCGTTTAACGGCGAGAAGCGCTCATTTCTTATTCTTATTAGCTAATTAAGTACTTTATATAACATTAAAAGAAAACTGAAATAAAAAAAAAAACAAAAATAAAAAAATAAGAAATACACATTATAAATGACAGAAATGAAAGAATCTAGCAATCTAGCATGGACAGGAACAAACAGACGGCGGATAGCGACAATTAAATTTGTTTTATACAACATATATATAGTGATAGGGATTTTTTTTAAGGGGGGAAAATCATCGAATGACTGCTCCCGCCTGGGTGAGGCGGAAGGGAGTGTCAGACTCTTACTGACTAAAAACCACCCCGTTCCTTCTCCTGCACGTCGAGCCGGAGCCCCGGTAACCCGTTAGGTTCTCCGCGATCCTTGGTAAAAGGACTATTCAACAGGAAAATAATCATTCAATTCATATCACTTGTTCCGGAGATTTGTGCCTTCCATGGTACCTATAGATGTAATATGGATCAATATCTATATTTCCTTTGCTATAGAACTTAACAAAAAATGGCTTAAAGCAAACGTATTTGGCCATTCAATTCACTTCGGGCGCTTCACGTCTGTGCGAAAAAAGACAAAAAAGTATTTAACACATTTTTGCTTTTAAAATAGTCGGGAAACATCGACTATGTTGTGTAGACTATGTCTGTGTATGTGTATGTAAACCAATTAAATGTGTGTCAGTGTGTTCGACGTATTGTGTTATGTAGCTGTGGTACTAAATTAAAGTGTAGCTTTAAGCAAGGCTTGGAAGCGATGTTCGTTGTTTTTCAGTGCATTTAGGTCCTTTTTTGTATTATTTTTGAAGCTTTTTTGTGTTTTTCTCGTTCCTGTATTGAAAATATGTAGAAATTGATGGAGAATAGATAACTCTATTTAGCAAAAACCGTCAATAATAACGGTATAGGAAAGAAAATTCACCTCAGTGATTGGATATTTCGGTCAGATACATAAGATGTGGGGTAATATTGGGTCACGTCATTATAGGCACTTGTTTAACATGTTAAATATCATGTAGACGCTTGTTAACCATGCATGTTGAATATCATGTAGGCGCTTGGTGAACATGTTGAATATACTGTTTCGATTTCGTTAAAACCAAATCTTTTAGGAATTATTAGACCAAGTAGACGTAATATATAGAACATCAAACTTAATATACCTAACTAAAAAAGTAATTACTCGCAACCTTTTTGACGCCATATTGGAGTACACAGCTGCATATAAAGCTAAACAGCCAGTGTAACATGGTCTCAGTTTGGATGATCTTTCCGCACATTTCATGTTCAGTTTATACTGGTTATTTATGAGATAAGCTGGTAAACGAGCAGACAGATCGCCTGATGGTAAGCAATCGGCGCCGCAAATAGACACCCGGAACACCAGAAGCGTTACAAGTCCGTTACCGGCCTTTTGGGGATTAGGAGTTTGAAGATTTAGGGTTTGAAGAGATTGGGGAATGGGGGTAATTGTGCCTCTGGTAACCTCACTCTCACGACGAAACACAACGCAAGAGTTGCTTCACGTCGGTTTTCTGTGAGGCCGTGGTATCACTCCGGTCGAGCCGGCCCATTCGTGCCGAAGCATGGCTCTCCCACACTGGTTATGTATAAGTTAATGTGAACCCGTGTGTACATGAGTAATCGGTTATAAACGTCACAAATTCACCTGCGTCACACTGTTACACGAGGATTTAGATAATAAATTACCACATAAACGATAACGAAACATTGGCCATGCGATAAATAATAAAGTTTCATAACACTTACCGTCTGCTGAGTCATCTCTTGTGGGATGATTCGGTAGCTATGAGCTTTTTGTTGCTGTTCGTATGGGAGAGAAAGGGAGGAGAAACTTTTGTTTTTATTTGTCTTTGTCTGTTTCACGAGATTATTTTTTCTTGATTGTACATACATAATATAACATCATTTTTTTTTTAAGGGGGGAAAATCATCGAATGACTGCTCCCGCCTGGGTGAGGCGGAAGGGAGTGTCAGACTCTTACTGACTAAAAACCACCCCGTTCCTTCTCCTGCATGTCGAGCCGGAGCCCCGGTTACCCGTAATATAACATCATACCTTTTATCCCCGAACGGGTAGGCAGAGGTGTACATTACGGTACTTGATACCACTGTACAATGTAACACCCACTTTCACTATTTATGTTATGAGTGCCATGTAATAGGGGGTGAGCCTATTGCCATATACTGGGCACAATTCCAGGCTCCGTGCTACTACTGAGATTCTTTGAAAAAGCCCAGCAATACTTTGCCCGACCCGGGAATCGAACCCGAGACCCCTTGCCCGGCAGTCACAATTGCGACAACTCGGCAAACGAGGCAGTCATTGTATTAATCATAGAGCGTATTGCAGTCTTTATTATTTGCTTGGGGTCGGGTCGGAGGTGTTCGTTTTTCAGTCACCTACACCAGTTTCTATCAAAGTATAAAGGTACTTTAAAAAAGTTACCCATTTCCATATTCCCTGAACTGCAAAAAGGTATCACAATTTTATATGTCGGCCAAACTATTTACGACATTTTTAACAAAACCGCCACCCTACGATAGTTGTAACATAATCGTAAAAAAGCAACTTAAATCGAACTATAACTTTGTATTGGGAACTCGGTTGGTAAAATAGCCTATTTTAACTGCCTATCTAGCCTTGAGGTTAACACCATTGGTAGCAATTTTCATAGGTGCTGCCATCTATTGACTTGATGCTCTTGATAGTAAAACATGTTTTTAAAGCCCTTTGTAGCAGTTTTGCTTTTACAAGGCTGTAAAATGTCTGTTTGTTGTTAGTAGTGTTCTGTTAAAGACTGTATCGGTGTTTTTATTGTAGTTTTTCACAGAAAAACATATAATACATGATCTTCTAAGTTATAGGAGTTTGATGCATGAACATAATAAATTAATTCATAACTGAATAACGGTTCGATGAACGCTGGCACTTATTTGTTTCGCTCAGGGATCATCCCATACTTAAATACTCTGTTCGAGACCAGAAGACCATAACAATCAGTCTTCAAACAAAACAATTAAAGTAACGTTCAATATATGAAAGAATTTTTTAAGTGTGCGAGAGCCATGCTTCGGCACGAATGGGCCGGCTCGACCGGAGATACCACGGCCTCACAGAAAACCGACGTGAAGCAACGCTTGCGTTGTGTGAGTGAGGTTACCGGAGGCCCAATTACCCTCCCCTTCCCCAATCTTCCCAATTCTTGAATCCCCAACGATCCTCAAACTCCTAATCCCCAAAAGGCCGGTAACGCACTTGTAACGCCTCTGGTATTCCAGGTGTCCATGGGTGATGCCGATTGCTTACCATCAGGTGATTCATCTGCTCGGTTACCGGCTTATGCCATAAAAAAATATATATATGTAGTAAATTTCCATACAAAAAGAGTTAATAAATGGACGCTTCCTTTTACACGGTAACCCAGTTAGAATAGTAACACATTTTCTAAAACATTTCGATCGTTTGGTGGAGAAACATGAAACAGCTCTCCAGTATGAGGTCGAGTGCAACAATAAAAGCATACAATGGAGTATTTTCTGAATCATACTGTGTAGTACATCTACTGCTACTGTTACAGGTGGTGTGGAGGTTTTTGTTTTGTGTAATTTTATGGAATAGGGGGGGGGGGGGTCAACCGAGCAGGATGATAGCCTATGCCCAATAGTATGCGATTACCTTTTGGCATTAACAACGGCAGGATTGTTGGATTTTAAAAAAACTAAGTAGGTACGTTTTTTCCTGATTAGATTTCTATAGATTTCTTTATATTATTAGATTTCGTTGGATTTCAATTGGAAAATTAAAATTTAACAATTGTGATTTAACAAGTATTATACAGATGTCTTTTTTTGATAAGCAAACTCTTTGCTGTTATATCCTGTTCTTTTTTTTTTATTAAGGCTACACTATAAAGTGTTAAAATATGTTAAAAAACCTATCATGTATTTTGGTTTATTTGTTTGTTGGTTGCCCTTAAATAAATTTCTATGAAACAGTGACTGATTTATGGCAAATGGCTAGCCCTCTATTTTACGGACGCATAGCATAAGTGATCTAAAGTAGGCTTCACATTAAATATTGAGATACACAACGCTATATATACCTATATATAACTTCCATATGAATGTTTGTAGAATAGTAAATAGGAAGCAAATAACATGATACTAACATTGTATTAATTTACGGTTCTATTCAGTTAGACATGGCTTACTGTTTACTAAACTGATTGCATAAACCTTAAGTTTGATTTGTGTAATCAATGCGCATTGTGATCAAATGCTTTTGCTAAATAGGAAGCGATGTGGATATAATTATACGTGTAGCTATGTATGTATGTCAATGTAATGGTTTAACATGAACAATATTGTAATTAAAATAAACAGAATTAATTAACTTTTCAAACAATTTTAACTGGCTTCTGCGTTTATATTTTAGTTCTGAGTCTTATTTCAGGTATTTATATGTTTTTCCGGATTCTGTCCCTATTCTGAAAACCCGAGACTTCTTGCTCGTTATTTACATTCTAAGATTTGTCAAGTGGTTGCGGCAGCATACAGCAAAGACCCTTTCCACATTCCAACAAAAAAGAATCACTAACATCTGTCCACAATCGTCGGATTAATTGCGAAACATACACAAAAAAAAACATTCAGACGAATTGAGAACCTCCTCCTTTATTAGGAAGTCGTTTAAAAACTACATGAAAAATATATTAAACAACGTCTGTAAGGATTGTCTAGAAAATAAGGTAGACGTGCAGATAGGTACCTAACTTACAAAGGGCTGCTTCCAAACCACGTTAGGCAACCGACGGCGAGGTAATTTTATCGAATAATGTAATTAGTCTCTTCGCATCATCAGTTACCTACCAACATAATAGGAAAAATATTATCAGGAAAATAATAGGAAAATAATTTGCATATTATGCTTAAGTTGCCATTAAAAATAACTTTTACGGTTTGAGTGTGGGTGGCATATTATGTGTCGAAAAGCGGGTATTTATGGCATAAGCCGGTAAACGAGCAGACGGATCACCTGATGGTAAGCAATCGGCGTCGCCCATGGACACCTGGAACACCAGAAGCGTTACAAGTGCGTTACCGGCCTTTTGGGAATTAGGAGTTTGAGGATCGTTGGGGGTTCAGGAATTGGGGAGATTGGGGAAGGGGAGGGTAATTAGGTTGTAGGTTAAGTCAACCTAAATCCTTCAAGAAGTGGTAGTATGCATCATTCCTGACCGATTTTACTAAGAAACCCCATATCCCAAACTTGACCGTTCTCAAGATATCGGCCTTTGAATTACATACATACATACCTACCTATCTCCCATCGGGGTAGGCAGAGACTATGGAACGCCAATTACTACGATTCCTACATACCTCTTTCGCTTCATCAACAGTTAAAGAAGGGCCAAATTAAAAGTACCCTTAGCCGACGAATATGCATGAAAAGATTGATGAACTGGCTTTGAATTAAACTTTTATAAAAAATCCAGATTTTGGTCTGTTGCACCCTTTTTTGTGTTTTGGCCTCAGTTTTGTTCTGTTTTATAATACTTAAATTTGTTTTAAATACTATCTAACTCTAACACATGTTAATCGCTACACCTTATCATTTGACTAGAATTGTACATTAACGATACGATTAATCTTTTATTATCGAACGTTAGTTTACGTTACAACAGGGGCTTATTAGGAGTGAACCTATTTCCAGAATTCTTTTTGTGGGATAGGCGGCAATTGAGCATGCTGCATGATCACCTGATCGTAAGCTATTAGCGTCTCTCTCATGGTCATCAAGCAACACCAGACGAGTAAAAAGTGCGTTGTAGCCTATTTCAAAAAACAAAATTCTTACGGGTCGCTTTCTATCGAATTTTGGTGACCTACTGGTAATTTATATAGTAAAGAATCAAAAATACATCACGCCTTTTATCTCCGTATCTTCACTTTTCACTATTTATGTTAAGAATCCCATTTAATAGGGGGTGAGCCTATCGCTATATACCGGGCATAATGCCAGAATCCGTGCTACAACTAAGACTAAAAAAAAACCTAGTAATACTTGCCCAACCCAGGAATTAAACCCGAGACCCCTTGCCCGGCAGTCGTGCGTGCAACCACTTGACCAACGAGGCATGTAATAGAGAATTGATATAAAATATAATAGAGAACTGTTTTATCCATCTTCTATGCTGATTTTTAACAAGAAATTGCAATAAAATCGTTTCAATACATAACATTCTGCGAAAATGCTCATTGATCGATACTGTTTCCAGGAAATAAGTGAACGATTGCGAACATATTCGGACGTTTAACGTTAAAATACAATTAACTGAAGGTTCCACGAATTAATCAATCCAGTCAATATCGTTAACGATTGAGCATGTAAGCAATACGTATGTAAATGTAACAAATTATATAGAGTAAAGCGTAATTGCTTGATTACAACGCTTATTCAATTTCATACCAGCTATTAAATAAATGAATGTGAACTGAAAATTTTCGAACACTGAAATATGGAAACAGAAAAAGTTTAATTTTTCAATACTTTTTTTTTAAGGGGGGATAATCATCGAGTGACTGCTCCCGCCTGGGTGCGGCGGAAGGGAGTGTCAGACTCTTACTGACTAAAAACCACGCCGTTAGGTTCTCCGCGACAATTTATCAATACTAAGGGCATGGCAGCGCAAAGCTACTAAGCTAGACACCATACAGACACCAGAGTCGCCACACCAAATTGCGACAGCATTAAAATAGACCTCTATTGCTGTCGTCCGAGCTGGTCGCATCGATTAGTTGAGCAACCAGCTTATACATTGTGTTGGTAGCAGTGACTGGTTGCCACGCCAAGATCTCCCCGTGAAATATTAGGTATTAAAGCCGTAGGCTTATCCATTTAATTATTTAACGAGGAAATCGACTAATTTCAAGCCATGCATTCCGCGACTCAGTAGCACCGCGACAGTTGCTGCGTCGCGGGTCGCGGAATGCTGCTCATGAATATGAGTCTCTATTCTAGTATGGCTTGACATCAGTCCTACTTGTTTAACCCGTCCAGCGTCCGCGTTCCTTATGATCCAACGGGTGCACATGTGACATTTGGAGCATTTTTTCTTATGATCCACCGGGTGCTCATAAGGACGCTCGAGGGGTTAATAATTGCAATGACAAATTGTGAACCTTAAGATGACTCAACAAAAAAAAAAAAATGTTCCAAAATATTATTGTTTCTTCCTATTTACCTTTTACAGTTACTTCTAGTAAATAAAGTTATTATGACTTCTCGTCCCTAATTAATTCGAAGCCACGTGCCTCAGCGTTTAAACCTAACGGCTCATAATACAGAACGTCACCATTCAGTGTAATGCGAAGATGTAGTAAAACTTTTATTATGCGTCTTCTTTTGTTTGCTAGTATTATTATCCACCTACCTCCGAAAGTAAGGAGTTATTTTTACTTTGATAGCCACTTTCATAGGGTATAAGTTCTTGATTTTAATCATCATAATGGGACAAAATGGTTTTAGAAATATTAAGGTGTTGTCGTTTCGCCTTTTGTTCCTCGAAAGCACACACTTTTTCGTCCTAGAATTCATCCTTTTTCGGCATAATTCCAAGCTTCGTTATGGAATAGAATTTTTAAATTCGGGAACCTAATAATATTTGGCTAGATCCGTGGATTCAAATTGAAACCGCTTGTTTAACAGAACGTGCAGACACTTGATCATTGCTTGAGTGAAAATTTTATTATATTCTGTTTTAAAATTTTATGTTGTAGTTAGTAGCATTATGGAGTCTGTAAATTGGCTGTTAGGACATTAAATGGTCTGGTCTAATTTCCTTCAGTCTGGTAGTCGTTTACACGATAACGGAAAATAATGTTTAATGATCCGGCTCCAGCCTACCATAATGTGCTTAGGTACTGATTTTTGTGTCTAGGATTTTAGATTATTTTGTTCATGAAGAGTGGACGAAAGATATTTCTTTGCTATAAACGTCTTCAATCGTTTAGACCGGAATTACTCTTCTTTAACATTACGTTTGGTAACTTTACACAAATCCTACCTATGTGGAGTATTTATTTGCTTTTACCGTATATTGAGCTTTTAATTCAAATTTGTGGTTTCAGTGTTGATTGAAATATTCACTAAAATAGAATATTATTTCAAAGATAATATGAAATATGGTTTTGGCTTCGTTGCAATATCCATTCATTTCTAAACAACCGATTTATAAACATTGTTTATTTACTTTATATCCATTATTCGGAATTTACGTTGCCAAAGCGGACGTTGCAGTCTTGCAGATTTTATTTTTGAATAGAAAGCTTATATTTATTTGTATTTTTCTTTTCTTTTATGAATTGAGGATGCTTTGCTTATAATGAACATCGATTCATTCAAATAATCTGATAGAATACTGAAGTATCCAGAAAAATGATACCTAATTCTAATAAACGAGAACAATATTCTAATGACTTTATATTATTAATAAATGCCAAGATTTAAACAGCACAATACACATTAAAATAATGAACTATTAGTTCAGTCAGTACTTGAATATCTAAATAAATCAGTTTTATGTTAAAATGTAATCCGTCGATGTTTCCTTCGCTACAATCTATAAAGACAGTAAAACACTTAACAGTTAGGTACCTACTTAAAATTAAATACTCAGACGTAATGGCATCTTAGTATTCAGTCGTTATTTATACAGATTGACTGTTTGACCTAAGATTCTAGTACTTCGAAGGCTTACTGCCACCTTTTTCTTTGATGACGGGGGAAAGCGTATAAAGTCGCCTGGCTTTTTTGGGGATAAAAACTATAGTAACTAACTCTAGATTCTAAATATTGCTAGCACTAAATAATAATATGTTTTTATTAATGTCTTTATCGTGTCTACATAAATACGTAGATATATAGGTACAAAAGTACATACACACACTAAATCATACATTTTGTATGTAGGTAGGTTGATGCGGTGGCTGGGCAACCGGATGCCGCGCAACAGTTCGATACTCGCACGCAGCAACTCTTTGTGTGATCCACAGTTGTTTCGGGTCTAGGTGTCATGTGTATGTGAACGTAATACTTGAAATATTTGTAAATGCACCCACGACACAGGAGATGACCCTAGAGTGAAGCAATGTTATACTTTAAAAAAAAGGAAAGAATACATAGCTAAATTATAGTAAACAAGGTGTTTGCAATATGAATGTGTAGATAAATATTTACATACAAACACTAATGAATAAATTTTGTATGATAAGTTACAATATAGCATACGATATTAGTAATTGGGTTTATAACAGTAATTATGTAGGTATGCGGCGACGAAACGAGTTCCTCTCAGCTTTACAACTACACCAAAATATAATAACGTTGTCCAAGTTATAATTTAATTGAAAAGTTTTTCGACAATTTCAATATTTGTTCGGTAAGTACCGTGTAAATTCAATTTATTAAAGTCCCCATTTTCCGTTGCCGTTATTATTACGTTCTGCGGAAATAATGTGAGGTGATATTTTCGTTTATTGTGAGGGGCACGCGAACTTCATCTATTAACTACGTACCTTTTCTCGGCCCAAGATTCTAATGGCCTTGTTTCTTTTGATTACGATTTCTATTATTATTGTTATTGTAATAAAAAATCTATTACTGGGTTTTTAAACAAAAAATAGTATTAGCACGGAGTTTGGAATTGTGCCCGGTATATGGCAATAGGCCCTTTCCCTATTACATGGGACTCATAAAATAAATAGTGAACAGAGGGTGTTACATTGTGCAGTGGCATTAAGTGCCGTAATGTGCACCTCTGCCTACCTATTTATTTATTTTTTTTTATGGCATAAGCCGGTAAACGAGCAGACGGATCACCTGATGGTAAGCATTCGGCGTCGCCCATGAACACCTGGAACACCAGAGGCGTTACAAGTGCGTTACCGGCCTTTTGGGGATTAGGAGTTTGAGGATCGTTGGGGATTCAGGAATTGGGGAGATTGGGGAAGGGGAGGGTAATTGGGCCTCCGGTATTATACTAGTACATATTGCCTGTTTATAAACGTTACTTAATCACCTGCTACTATCACCCTTGCACTATTCAAAGGTTGACTAGTCCGATTGTATACAGTTGTTGTATTAAGTTGACTCAAATAAATAAATATTAAAGATAAAATTTGATTAAAAAAGTATGGAATTTTGCCGAGTCATAAGGAAATGATAAAAACTAAATAATATTGCCGATTTTGTTGTAATTGTGTAAATAATTACGTCCGGAATAGTATAAGTGTATGAATTTTCAAAAATATCACTTAGGTTTTATATAAAATGCATGATTATAGTTTTGTATGTACTTTTTTATTTGTAGAGACTTAAACATCTAAAGATAAGTATGTAGAAGTGGTAGCCTACAGAATGTAATGTGAATCACCCTTGGGTAGCTCATTATAGCGGTACGGGAGTTCCAAGTCCTATAGTGTATGTTCGTCGACTGATAAAAATATCACTACAGTTTTATCACATCGGTATTATGATTATTAATTTCTAGTCTAGTACCACACATTCACTAGTAAGTAGATAAGTCTGACGACGCCATCTAAATAAATGAAAAAAGGGGTTGCAAAAAGTAAATTTTTAAATGACTTCCTCTATTTGAAAAGAAAGCAATAATTTTGTGAATAAATGTTGTTTTAAGTATAATAATAACTTATGTAAAGGTACAGTACAATCAGTAATTACAATTGATCAATCTTCACTGTAACAATCAAATCGAATACTTGATCAAAATGACATCATTACACATCTAGGTCAATGATATTCAATATTCCTTCAGAGAGCAACAAAATATTCGCTGTGCAAAATTTTGGTGCGAACGTTATTATATTTGTTATCTTTTAATATTCTCGATTCAATGAAGAACATGAAAAGGCACGTTGGAAATGAAAATAACGAGCATTTCTTATATTTTATGAACCTTAAACTTGTATAATGAACTTCCGAGAATGGCTGGTATACATCACATCGAAGTAGGTACGTGTTTTGTTGTATTGTACTGACGCCAACGCTACGCTGAGTGCGGGCGTCTCGTCGTGAAGTTAAAAAGCCAATATGCTAGTTCCGTATACGGAGAAAAAGTTTATGTTTAACAAAATAAGTTTCTAAAGTTTATTTTGGTACAGTTCAGGACACTAGTAACAATTATTATTCTTAAAAAATCACCTGGGTCTTCATACTTCGTCTCCTCCATAACCAGAAATTAGTAACCCAAGGAATTGGAATATTTGACACTGATGTTTAATTTTAGAAAGCATTCAAATTCTCCAGTGAAAAATACCTATCATCAAATTGAGATAGCGTTTCCATTTTCGCAGGAATTCGTGCTCATTCAAGCGATTAGGGAAGGTAGACATAACCGCAATTTTATCAAAGACCACATTATTTTACGAAAATCGACAACTAGCTGGCATGATAGTCACATTGTTAAGTACCACTTAACAATGTAGAATCGTATTGTAAAACTGATTGAAAAGTAGAACCTATGAAGTTTCTGGCTTATTCTTGTACATAAGAATCTACCTACTATTTGGAATTTATAACATTACTAGAGGACTAAGCGACAGACTAACACTTTTGTTTGACGATCAAAAGTGCCTCATATGTATTAGTCTAATTGAACTTGATGATTTGACTTAGAATTCGATATTATTTTCATAGTAGGAGTGGCATCCTTTATCCTTACTAATATTATAAATCGGAAAGTGAGTTTGTTTGTTTGTTCCGCTTTCACGCCGTAACTACTTAACCGATTGCATTGAATTTTTGCAGAAGTAAAGTTAGAAGTCCGGATTAAATGTTAGGGTACTTTTTATCCCGGAAAAATTTGATATTACCGAGGGAAAAAAGTATTGGTATAGATGGCGCTGTGTGTATTGGTATATGTCACATAGGCTACTTTTTATCCTTTTGTGACGCGAGCGAAGCCGCGGGTAAAAGCTAGTGAACCAATAAATCGATTTCTGTAGAAACGGTACACGTACAAGCATTAGGATTAATGTTATCGCCCGACTGCCAGACTGGCTGCATCTGACGTATTTGGAACACGAAACTTCATAGCACGGTTGCCCATTCCCAATTCAGCCTTCGATTTTGGGGACTCAAAGCATTAATAATCAAGTCAGATGAAACTTCTATAAATAAGTTTAATTAAGTTTAGTTTGTGTCTACGTAATAAGGGTAGTTGTGATATTTTAATGAACAATTTTGCTGTAAGAATACATTATTATAGTAAGATAGTTTCTATAAATATAACAACAAAAGTTTTGTGTATACTGCTTGTAGCTGAAATTGTATATTTTTGGCTTAATCCGAGATATTTCTTTGTAGACCTACGAACTTACGAAGTTCGTGGAAATATCCAAATATATCGACTGACTTGTTCATCTAATTATAGTTGGTTTTGCGGCATCATACTCATATTTTGCCAATTATAATAATATATTACTTTCTTTCTCAAGAAATATCTGGAATTGGGGAGCTCTAGAAATTGGCATCGTATTAAATTGGCTCTGTGACTTGAAACGTAAATGAACGAAACTTTTTAATATTAAATCATAAATAGTACTTACCCTGTATATTTTTCTCTTGTTATCTCCTGCAGCATCTAGATGGTATAAGTATTGTGTTAATAACTAAGTCTGTTTGGAGAGTTATATTATCTTCAATGATACAAACACAAAAAGAAGACATAAAAATGAAACAATGAGAAAACTTTGAAGTATATTTACAATATATACAAACACTGAAAAATATTTCAAGTTACATTTTCATCTACATTGTTCAATACGCATTACATATTAAAATATTCAAATAACTAGTATTTCTAATGAATATCTAAAAACATACAAAGGTTTCCTTGTACAGGAAATTCATAACTACTTAATGAGATGTGCTTATAATAATGTATTATGCAATTTAATGTAGCAAAATATATGAAGCTTAAACTATTTATTTAGACTTTAGTGCTTTATTCAAAATCGAACAAATTAAATTACAAGCTTTCGTGGAATTTAGCTATCATACTAATTTGTAATCATACTCAAAGTAACTAATTAATTTATGCATTGAAACTTGGTAAGGTGATTTCATTGCGTATTGGTGCTGTACCTAATTGTAAATAGATCTTTTGAATCTTATTTTTTATCGAATACATAAGCCGTAGCAAAGATTCTACTATTTTTATATCCATCAAAGTTCTCTTGTATCTTTTATTTATTTCTAAATAACTGTGAAAGTTATAATAGCTGAAATATAAAGAGAAAATCAAGAGGATCAAACGTTTGTCGCGATATAAAAGAGAGTACCAATTTCGTTGACGCCTTCGCTTTTAGTTGAATAACAAAATATGTACTTTGTGTCAAACACATTGAAATCAGAATATTTTACTTCTAGCTCAAAGCGATTTATCTGCAAGAATATGTCCTTAACGGGTTACCGAAGCTCTGGCTCAAAGAGTAGAGGTAGAAACGGGGCGGTTTCTTGTCAGTAAGAGTCTGACACTCCCTCTCGCTTCATCCAGGCGGCAAAGCAATTCGTTGGTTTTCCGCCCTTAAAAAAGGACAAGCTAGATCAATAGTGTTGCTATTACAGAGCATAGGTTGTTGTAAAACCATTATTAAAACTGGCAAACTGACTGGAGGTATAAGCCCAAATTAACACAAAAGTTAGGACTGTAAGATTAAAGTTTGCAGGCATTGCATATAATAATTAATGATTTGTGAAAAACCGTTCATCTAGATTAGATTGAAACTAATCAATGCGACGTTGAAAATAAAGGCAAGTATTTATTAAACAAAACCTTTAGAAATAAATGAAGGATACTAAAACTTAGATTGGTAGATATCTAGTAAAATGATTTATGATCGAATATAACAATTAAAGTAGCTGATTGGCAGATCTAAAATTATCTAAAACTTCATGAAAGCGTAATGTAATTTAAAACATCTGTGGGCTGCTTCAGACAACTTTGTTTAAGTGCGATGAACGATGAAAAGCTAATTAATATCTTGTGTAAAGATTGAGAATTATTCTGAAACTGATTGAATCAATTCTACTTTTCTTAAATACGTAGGTACACTAGGTGGGATTTCTAACAGTTTGTCAGTTGCGAGTGCAATAACATTCAATTTGAAATTGATCGAACAACATTTTCCAGACGGACCAAATTAATTAAACATTTATTTCAGTGATCATTATTGACTACATTTACATTTAATCAATCATAAAATATATTTTATCCAAATCGACGGTAGAATTTATACATAGAATGGATGGTTATACATGAAAAAATGCGGTTCAATATTATAATATTGCATTGTAAACAACGCTAAAAATGACACTGAAAAACCTTTACAAATTGTTATTACTATAATTTAACCCTAACACGACTAACACTGACTACAATTTAGTAAGCGTAATATCCATTCAGGCTTCATGTGCCGGCGAACCGACTAGTCTTAATCTATGAAAAATCCTAAAATAGTAAAATCCACTTCAAATTACCTTCAGTTTAATGACTAGATGCAATTCGTTAACATCAGACGATTTTCGATTGACGTCGTTTTAATTAGTCTTCTAACGTCTTTCGAAACCTAATCAAAAACAATTTAATGTTTACAAACCGCGAAAGCAAACGATTCGGAAAAAATAATTTAACGTTATTTTCCCGGAAAAGTGTGCCTTAAACGTATTTGTATACGGAATTGAAGTAGGTATTCCGGGTTTGTTTACAAGACACACATTATTATTTGCCCTCGCGCTTTGCAAATACTAGAAATAAGTGTCAACATTGGTTTTTATTTATTTATTTCGTACTTTTAAAACAACTATTACGAACAAATTCACCCTAAGCTATGACTGTCGTCTTCTGTCTATACAACACACGGCTCTTTTAAGATTTTCTGCAAAACCACTCTTATGAATTTGGACCTCTCGCTTGCATTTGACAATTGCTGGTGTGATCACTTTAGTGTCAGTCTTTTCACCCTGGCCTGTATTGTCTAGTTCCTCGTCGGATCACGTGTCCGAACCTGGGTACTTGACGATAAGATCCAGCTCTTCATCACTCGGCTTCACAGTTCGCACTTCTGTTTGTCCTTCGAACTTCTTCGGTCGATCCATTTTGTTCTCAATGTTGACTAGGACATCAGCCACACATCGGTGGTCTTCTGGAGACTTTACTTCGGCATCTTCTCCTGGTGCTTCTTCTCCGTTATTGTTCTGCTTGTCCCGTTCTATTTCAGCTTTGCTGTCCTCATCTTCACTATTTTCTTTGCCTTCTAGAATCATTTTATGAGTAGCTTCTTCTGTCACGCTGTCTGTAGGCGCTTCGTTGATGCAAGAATGTGTTAGCGTAAAGGGTAATTTTAATGAGAGATCTCCACCCATCGCACTAAACGTCAGCTTTACTTTGACGTAATATGACACGTATATCGCAAACACATTTCTGTCCTCTGGCGTGTTGTTGCTAAGGACTGTAGAGGCGAGACTGGCGCCTGTTTTTGAATAAGAATCTTCAAGTGCTATCCAATTTTTGGTGATACCTGACAACAAACAAATTGACGAGGGTGTAAAGAAAATTGTCTGAAAGCTTTGTGGTTAGTTCCAAAATACAAACAAAATAAAACCTACCTCTATGTGGTGTAAGTGTGAACGTATCGGTGTGTGTTTGCCCTGGCAACACTACATCGTTGCCTTTGACGAGAGCAACCACATTCTTGAACTTTCCGTTAGAGAACATGCAGACGTCGACGTGCTGAACCACCAAAGCCTAGGAAAGAAAATACATTTTTAATTTTAAAACTGCTATTAAGGACTAAGTTCATAATTAGGACGTTTAAGAAAATGAATGAAATTTCCTGGTGCTAGCTTGAATGGAAATAGCACATTAAGTATGAAACAACGTCATAATTAAACGTCGCTTCACATTAAGGGCGACGCGGTTTGACGCGACAAGCGGAACTAATGCGCGGTCCAATTTAATATACAAAGCGTGCTTAGTTACTGTATCTGTTAGAACTAAGCGAGTTCGTAGAGGTGAGTGAACGATAAACTGTTGCTACGTGATATTATTTGATATGTTACCGCTTTTCAAGGATGATGCCACCCTTTTTTAGACAAAATGATAGAACTAGACAAACATTTGTTTTGTTTGTGTAAACATAGAACTGAATACGCTAGGAATATAAAAAATTGGGTCCTCGAAGCTCCTTATCTTAAATACAACATTCTCTAAGTAAGTAACTTGGATAAATGATCAGAACGTTTCCTCGCTGGCAGTACAGAGGCGATAAAAATAAATAAATAAGTATAACAAATCACTCCTCCAAGTTGCTTCCGTACGAGAATATATTTCGCGAATCTTTTATAATATATTTTGTCAAATGTCGCTCCGTGCGGTGACGCGCGATAAAGTCTAATTTGTCGCGACTCGTACGGCAGGAGTCGCGTTAGGACGCGATAAAATATGATTTGATTAGTGAGACGTTCGCTCCCATACATGTACCATTTCATATAATCAGCCTTAATTTTAAATTGTTTTTGATTTCCTAGGTGCAAAGTTTTCTAAGCAATCTGCTACCATCAACTTAGTAAAAAAGTTTGATATGACTTACTGATAAAAATAAATCCTATCTGGTGTCTGCTACTAAAGTTATTTGTGAGTTGTCTAGATTTTTGATGAATGACTAAGTAATTGTATTTAGTCTACATAAAACTCTTGGAAACACAAACAAACAGACATTTAATAGTCATAATAAAGTGAACCGAGGAATTCGCTTGGTAATCAGCTCTATCAAGTTTATAATAGGATTGGGAAGCTGTCGGAGGAAGCTTATGATTGTCATTAATTATGTACGCAACATTTGACCACGAATGGTTGGTATCTAGGTACCTAATATCTGTTGGGATTGTTTACATTTTGATTAAGGTAAGTGATTAATGGATTAATTGAGTCTACGGATCGTTACAAGGGTTTGATTTGGCATTTAAACATTAACAAAACATCGGTCTAGTGATCCCTGAAGGTTTGGCAGAGGGTTGATTTGTATATCCGTGACGGGCCATTGTTTTGCCATAAATTCTAACCCTTGCTACGGCGGCTTATATACAAGTAAAGGAATCACGGTCCAATCAGGGATTATAAACCCTGGGTTATAATTGAGTTCGTAGTCTTTGAATTTGATGCCACGAAAATAATACACTAATTTTAGGATGTTCGTTTATTATTGTTTCAAGACGTACCTATTTTCAGAGACAAGTGAAGATACCTTACATCTTTTTCAGCTAACTCTTTTTGTTTTATTAAGCATAAAAACGCTTGTTCAATGGATATTTATTCAGCACACAGTTTATTGTATAATTTAACCCGAGTTTTAATGGCCAATGTCAAAGAAAAATATGAAGTATAAATATTAAAACTTCAAAGCAAAGAACAGTGTGCACCTAGCGGATGGAAAAATAACATTCATATATTTTCATCATGTGTCTCGAGACAAAATACGGACATCTCTTTAGAAATAAAGCTCAAGGCAGGCTAATCAGATTAAAATAAATTAGAGGAGGCTCTGAAAGATTGCATTAATGTTTATGTATTCTAAGTTACATTGAGCAAAGGGATTGTGTGGAGTTGTTACAATATTTTCTGTCGAGTTTTTAACAAACACAAACTTAGCAGTTTTTTATGCGTCTATAATAATCTTTGCAACATGCAATTGCAGACTCAAAAGTCAAAAATACAGATTCTTGACATGAAGGTACTGGTTACAAAATATGGTAATTTTCAGCATAAAAGCATGCTTTTGAGTTCTCCGCTGCTCCGTATCAGCATCAGCCCTATTGGGCTCCATCCCTGTGGGTCTGATGGCTCTTTGAGGTACGCGCGGAATTCGACGCGCCCCTACGCTCGCGAATAGAACCCTTTAGCATGGTATTATAGACCATGCGTACTTTTAGATAAAATAGTTTCTTAAAACATGTTTATTTCTTACTAGCTTTTACCCGCGGCTTCGCTCGCGTCATAAAAAGTAGCCTATGTGACATATACCAATACATACAGCGCCATCTATACCAATACCTACTTTTGTTTTCCCTCGGGAATATCAATTTTTTTCAAGATAAAAAGTACCCTATTATTTAATCTAGACTACTAACTTTACGTCTGCTAAAATTCAATGCAATCGGTTTAGTAGTTACGGCGTGAAGTCGGAACAAACAAACAATCAAACAAACTTACTTTCCGATTTATAATGTTAGCAAGGATTAAAAACATACATTAGTTTCAAAATTACCCTTGAGAGTTTACACGCAAATATTACTCAGTGGTTTGCGTATACAGGTGGTGAGTTTACAAAATGTAAAGATTAGGTATATACACGTTTTGACGTAACAACTTTTCGGTAGCAGAGTGCCTTTGTTGTAAAGTGTGGACGTGAGCTCACGAAGCATCATAATTTAATGAATATTGTACACGAAGCTGATATCTTGTTCGTAACTAGTTTTTTTTGGGAACTTCAGCTTTATGGCTTCTGTTTTGTTACCTAAGTGAGTGTTTTGCTTACAAAATGTATGTGTTTTACTTTACTTTTAGGTAATTTTCCAAGATGAAATGTTACATGTACAATGTTACATGTACAATGTTACATGACTGTCGAGCAGTGGATCATAGGGGCTATTATTGATGATGATGATGATGATGAAATATGACATGAGACTTCAATTGAAATGAATAATTAGTAATATTCTTTGACACCAGTTGTATGTTTCACACACTTCTGAATCTGACAACTATAATAAATAACTGCTTGTAAATTGTACGTACCTTGATCCGTCGCACAGTCTTCGAGGAGTGATTAGCGACGACCACTCCAACTCTTATGGATTCCCCATGTGAGTATGTCGGTTTGTCCAGCCATGCTTCCAGTTCGACTCTGTTGGAAATCAAGTAAGCATTATTATTAAAATTTTAAATGAATATAGTTTTAATAGTAGGTGTACCAACAAGAAGTAGGTAGTAGAATTAGTATAGAAATAGGCAAAGTTGATACCATAAGATTATTTCGTAGGTAGCATTAAGTACGTAGGTACTCTATAATTAGTATCCTTTACTGACGAGGATACATAAAAGACTGATGACTGTTGATTCAATGAAATAGATATGTAAGAATCGTAACAATAGGGTAGATGACTAATTTTTATTTTAATGTCCGTCTGGTAGATAATTTTAAAACATTACACACGTATTTTTTGTTTTTTTACAGAAACGAATACTTGACGATATAATGATTTGAAATGTCGCGTGACGTCACTTCTATATACATTTTATACGTAGAAATGACGTTTAAGTCCCCACTCCTAAATTTTGATTCGTTTTATCTAAGTAACTATCATTTTATTATACGACAAAATAAAAAAATACTTGTCTAATTTTTTTTTATTACCTAACTGACGGACTAATTAGATTTTTAATTTTCATACCCTGTCATCATCTCTTTTGGTATTCCATAGTCTCTGCCTATCCCTATGGGAGACAGGCGTAAGGTTATGTATGTACTCGATAAGCATTTATAAGCTACATATATATATTTCATGATATAAAGTTTTCTTCTAATATTTGTTTGTTATAGCCAGCTAGCTTAAGGATTAGCATACATTATTTCTAAGTCCCAATTTCACTTAGAATTCTCCGTTTTGTCCTATATTTCACAAGTTTTGCTTTATGTACAGAAATTATGAGATACGTACGTAACCTGAATTTTACATGGCCACTTTACGGGGTCTGGAGTACCGTACTTAATTTACTTTTCAGGTGCCTCTGAAAAACTTTTCATGAGTGGCACATAATGAAAACAGAGATAATTTCAGGTATCTATGTAAACAATTTTATTTTTTTACTTTTATTTTCTTTTGTTTGATTATTATGTAAACAATAATACAGCGTGTTATTGTTTGTCAAATTAATTTAATAAAATAGATATGTTTTGTATTGTATTATCCTGCCTCGTTTGCCGAACGGTCGCAAGTACGACTGCCCGGCAAGGGATCTCGAGTTCGATTCCTGGGTCCGGCAATGTATTACTAGGTTTTTAAAAAAATCTTAGTAAAAGTACGGAGTCTGGACTCGTGCCCAGTATATGCCAATAAGCTAACCCCCCATAACATGGGACTCATAACATAAATAGTGAAAAGTGGGTGTTACATTGTACAGTGGCTTAATGTGCACCTCTGACTTCCCCCTCGGGGATAAAAGGCGTGATGTTATGTTATGTATTGTCCGAAAATAAAATATCCTTTTTAAATGTATTTATACAAATACGATTACCTACATAGGTATGTATGAAAAGCATTTCATTATGAAATTCAGATGAGAACAGAATCAACATAATTTTAATCTACTTATTAAAATCGATGGAATATATTAATGAGTTATTCTGTGCTAAGAATACAGCGGTTCCACGGTATCCACGGTTTAACATTTATATTACAAGTGAAGCCTCTAGGTGGAATATTCTCATGAATTGTGGAACTTAACGAATGCCATATTTTCAGGCAAGCGTTGAATAAATTACTGAAACCACGACTATTCTAGCAGTGCTGTCTACAAAAAGGCCTCCATTTGCATAATTGTACGAGTGAAAGTAACGATTATACGGTTTAAAGGACGGTGTTAAATTTAACTTGCGAGTCGGCGAAAATAAGAACTTTCATACAATTTTTCGTAATACTTCTGATTGTAGACAGCAATGCTATTTTTGAGGTAGGTCAGTTTCATTTTACGAGATTATTAATTTCATACAATCTCAAAATTATTTTTATTACCTAAAAGTTTGTCTTCTCAAACAAATCACAGTTTTTTTATGGCATAAGCCGGTAAACGAGGAGACGGATCACCTGATGGTAAGCAATTGGCGTCGCCCATGGACACCTGGAACACCAGGGGCGTTACAAGTACGTCACCGGCTTTTTGGGGATTAGGAGTTTGAGGATCGTTGGGGATTCAGGGATTGGGGAGATTGGGGAAGGGGAAAGTAATTAAGCTTTTTTGGTTTTTCACTAGCGACCCGCTCCGGCTTTGTCCAGGCGCAACATGCACATGCATCTTAAGAAAGGTTTATATGCATAATATGTATTATGCATATAAACCTTTATTAAGAATCACTCTATCTATTAAAAAAAAACCGCGTCAAAATCTGTTGCGTAGTTTTACAGATCTAAGCATACATAGGGAAAGACAGACGGTGGATAGCGACTTTGTTTTATACTATGTAGTGATAATAAATATGCCTAAATTAAACTTATTCCAGACCCACATACAATGTGTACCATTTTGATTATGAAAATCCATTAATTAAAAGTAAATAAGTACAATGTTTCCACGACCGGCTGAACTGTATTTAATTAATTTGAAAATGTTAATATCGAATAGTACGGTGAGTTTAAATAAACAATATAGAAAAACAAAAATAAAGTTGGTATTGTAATGACTATTTCATTTTAACGCAATATAAGTACGGTTTAAATCATATTACTTCAGACAGAAACTAAGTTAGATTATTAAAAACTTTTAAGGTGAGGCTTTACTACACAAAAACATAACTTTATAATGTAGAAACTCACCTTCCATCGGATAGCAGAAAAGGTTTCTCAACCGTCGCCCGCGGCGGCTGAACCTCCGAATTTTCTGAAACAACACAAACTATGTTTACAACCATTCTATAATTTTATGTTTTAATTCATTTTCGACGTCGGAAAATTATCTTTATAGCTTTTTGGCTAAAATTTTTAAACAGTGTTTAACACAAGTACAAGCAAATATCATTCGTAAATATACACCTACTAGCTACTCCCATGCGTTTTAACTCGCCTATCTGCTTGGCTCCTATTAATCGTAGCATGATGTTTCATAGCCTATGTCAATATCTATCCCTCCAATCATCTCTAATTAAAAGATCACGTCAATTCGTCGCCGCACTTTGCCGTCAAAGACGAACAAATACACACTTTCACACTTATACCATTAAGTATGGATTACACAAACTCAAACTGTTCAAAAACTGACTAATTAATTCATATTATTGAAGAAAACCAATAAACAACAACAGCAATACACTCAAAAGAACATTTGCTATTTGCATCCATCACTAACAGAGTTCCACATATAAACTCCATTCGTTCAAGCAACTCCCTTTATGCCAAATTCAGGTTAATCTCAAGTTCATAACCGGGTGAAATGAGCGACAACTTGCTAATATTATTATCTTGTTGGCTCTCCCCTGTTCCCTTGTTAACTTCGACTTAATTCTGAATTTAGATTGCTACCCGTACCTACATACGCTGTATGCAAGTACATAATGCGCTATGTGCTAGGTATTAAGCTCTCAAAGTGGGTTAGAATTAATTTTGCAATCTTGTCAGCTGTTAACAGGGATTATGTATTTGGGAGTTCAGACTTTATGAACATGTGCAAGCACTCGTGAATTGATTGCGTAACTCACTGGTACTTGAAAAGATAAAAGTAAATCAGATAAAAGTTATTTTTGATTGCCATTTTTAATTAATTCTTAAACAATGATAGTTGTTTTAAGTTACAAATAAGTGAAATTCAAGTATCAAACAAAATAAACAGTAATTAAAATAATTACGATAAACATTAAAGTACACAATACTCGTAAAAGTGTAATTTTAAACTGCAAAGCTTAATTGAATAAAGTTCTATCTCACCAATTAAAATATTTTGCATAGTAGACGCGCTTACTTAGTCTCGAATTATTTCACGGAGCTAACTACATTAAAAACTTACCTATTTCTTCAGGTTTCGGTCGGCAGTTCTCATCTGACTCCATTTTCGTTTTGCTTTTCAACCTGCGAACAAAATTTTTGTTAACATGAGTATTTTTAATTAAACTCTACTATTTGAAGAGTTTAATATAATTGGTTGATTGAGTTTATCAAAGTTTTCCCTTTGAATCATTAACGAATAGCCAATTGAGATTGGATCGAACTTGAATCTTTTATGTGATAGGTTCTGAGGCAAGGTTTCGTCTCCGCTGGGTGTATTTGACTTTTATTATTTTAGAAATACACAGTAATGTAGGGATTTAGGTAGTAAGGGACTAGAACTACACCACTCGTCGAAAGCTAAAATCTTGGCTTCCATTTAAATGAAGTATATAACCATATTTCACGAATACCTACAACTGAAAAGTAAAAAGACTTTGCCTATTACTGAATCAATAATGAACAATGAGATAATTACATTAATTTTCCTTTGGCTATTGTTTTAAAAAAACACATTTTAATAAATCGGCATTGTATTGGCAAATTCTGTCAGCTGTCAACATTTGTGTCAGTTACCTGACAGTTGTCAAAATGGAATGCAGAAAAGAGTATTTCCTTTTTAATGGAATAGAAGGCATCCGAACAGTCGGATCACCTGATTGTAAGCGATCAGTGCCGCCTATGGACACCCGTAACACCAGAAGAGTCATAGGTGCGTTGCCGGCCATTTAAAAAGGGTTATGTATTTAATTTATGATATTGAGCGAGGGTTGTTGTATAGATCTACTGGGTGCCTTGTGAGACGTGCAGTAGCAGCTTATGCATCAAACAACTTCAATACACGTAGCATGTCGACACGTGTGTCCTACGTGCATGTATTGATAATAATAAATTGACTTATAGCTGCAGTTTTGAATATGTTACAAAATATTCCAATCCTATTATAATGTCTACATGTGTACGAACCAAAATATTCATATCAAAGTCCTTATGGTGTATCAGTTAGTTTTAAGGGAAATGTTCCAAAACAGTAGCTAGTGAGTCCAAATAAAGTATTAACCACATCAAAAAATATCTTCGATGGATATTATGTTTTTAGAGCTCAAAGCAATTTAATTAAACTTCTGAAGCGACCAAAACATAAATGCCTCACAATAAATGTATGTAATTTGCAAAAGAATGTTCTCAATAGCTTTTGAAAAGAACACAAATCCCATATGACCGGTCTGAAAGAGCAATCTCAGAGGCAATGAACCGAGGTACAGCTCTAAAAGGGTTCCGTATGAATAATATTGGGTGAGACGAGACCTTTATTAGAAAACTGTATGGCCAGCGAGACGTTTTGGACATATCTACATTTTATTACGTATTCTGATATTCTCATTTTATTACATGGCTGTTTTAAAGTTACTGTAAGGTTTGATGTGGCATTGAGGTTTAAAGAATGTTACTTTTTTTTGAGGGTGGAAAACCATCCAATGCCTTTTTCCGCCTTGAGTTAGGCGAGAGGGAGTGTCACTCTTACTGAGTAAAAACTACCACGTTCCTAGTCCTAGCTCTTCGAGCCGGTGCCCCGGCAACCCGTTAAGCCTTCCGCGGCTCTGTATCGGGCATCAGCCCTACTGGGCCCCATCTGTGGTAGTCTGGCTATATGAGGTTCTGGTCGGGCGGCGAGCCTTGCTCGTCGTCCACAGACCAGCACTTACGGTGGCCGGAGATCGTCTACATCCCTGAGGACATGGCGAACATTATGATAACCTGGAGTCTGGAATCGTCATCCAGTGTATGACAATAGACTCATCTCTGTTTCATGGGACTCATTAATAAAATGGTGGTTGGTGTTAAATTCATTATATGACATTGCGTATCTCTTCCTAACTCTTCGGGGATTATAAAGCTTACTAATATGGTAATGATGTACTTATGTATGTTGTAGCGAATATCATAATTTTCAATTGCTCTTATAAATGATTTTGGAGTTTGGCATGTGCCAATCAGTCATTCATCCGTAAATCCCTCGTACCTCGATTATAAATATTTAAATATCAATTCGCGATTGGTAAAATGATTTCAATAACGATGTTAGTTTAGGAAAATTTTGGCTTTGAATATTTAAAACTATGTACGCACTAGAAAGGTAATCCATTTTATAAAGATTGTATTAAGTTTTACTCAAGTGTTATATTTTAACCTTTATGTAGTAACAGTTCGATAAAATAGAGTTATCGACAATGCTCTTAAAAGAAGAAGGTTTATTAATCTTCAATGGAGGGTTTTATTTTCGAGCCAGCATCGTCTGACCTTCTACTTAAATCAAAGACAACATCAATCCTTTTAACCCATTACTACTAATTATAGTTGTGGTTAGTTGAAGTGTGTGACATAGACACTTCAAAAATATTGATTAGACATTAAGGAAAAAAATAATTATGTGACAAGGCCGCAGACCAAGATTACCAAATCCATGGAGAATTAATATTAAATGTTAACAAACACATTACTAGACAAGTGCACATTCTTTTAACAACATATAGATATGAATATAATACAAATTCAGTACCAAAGTATCCAATTATCTAAATACTAAAATGAATGAAAGTGTATAAAAAAGCTCATTAAACAGCTGAAAATAAACTCGTACACATTTATACTAATCAACACAGCTCAGCGAATTTTACAAGCAACAAACGTAAAGGGATGAAGGTAGGAAGTTACAATGGTTTTAAAGCGCATTATAATGGTTGTTTACGTTGAAACAAGCCCCGTTAGCCGCAGCCCGACTACGGGAAATAACATTTCCTGTGAAATGCAAACTGGAGTTCGGTGACATGCCGCCGACATAGCCTGCACCATAAAACCATAATTCATTTTGTTTTGTAATAACATGTAAACAACTTTCTATTTTCGGTGTCGACCTTTGACACTTTGCGTATGATTTTAATTCTATTTCAGGTGGTGTCAAACTTGAATAATAAACAAGGTTCGTGTTATGTTTACATCTTGAGGGAGATTCTGTAGGTCATGCCAGGATAATATGTTTCTTATTATAGGTAGGTATTATTGCTTCGATTGCGATTCAGTCGCTTTATTACGCGGACGTGTTCATTTTCTCCATAGTATGAAATTAAATCAATAATTTTAAATTGTTTTATGCAGTGTAAGCAAATTAGAACTTATTGAAGTGCTTGTTGTGGAACTATTCTAGTGTTATACTTACAATAATGAAATAAGACTATATTAAAGAATTTTGTGTTCTGTGGGCGGAATATGTCTAATCCAGGCGCCAGCCCGTTTAGCCGTAGCCAGCTGCTGCGACGAAGTCCACCACCAACACCGACTCAAGAATGTCGTCCTTCTGAGCCCAAACCTAATGCTTCCGAGGAGCCTATCCTACTCCGGGATCTGATCTCTACTGAAGAAATTTTAAAATGGACCAGAAATATGGACTCTATCCTAGCCGAAGTCTGTTCTATCGTGACAGATGGGAAGATGAATTCGGAACATAAGACCAAAGTGCAAAACCTGTGCCGTAATGCCCTAAAGGGCACATCCGAGATGGCTGTTGCTTATCAGGCCTTAAAACAAAAAGCACTTCTAGCGCACTCTACTATCCAAAACCTTAGAGAACAACAAACCCTTGCACAGTCCCTACAACAGTTCCAAGACAAAATTTCTAGCTCATTTAAATTAAATGAAACTAGCTCATATGCAAATGTCGTGAAAAAGGGTGCAGATAACTATGTGCGTCCACAAAACTTGAGCTCTGTGGCTATCTATCCTAGTGACAAAACCAAAACAAGTGACGATACTAAATCACTCGTTCAAAAAATTATCTCGCCTGAAGTCATGAAGTTGCATGTTCGTAGTGTGAGGAAAATTCGAGATGGTGGTGTTATAATAAGCACCGAAAATAAAGCGGATATTGATAAACTAAAAAATGCGGAGAAATTAGTTTCATCGGGCCTCACTGTACAGGAGCCGGCCAAACGACGACCGAAGATTGCCGTGATTGGTGTACCCTCAGCGTTATCAGAAAAGGAAGTTCTAGACTGTATCTACGAGCAAAACCTCTCCGATAAAATGCCCAATTCCCCACGTGAGCCCACATTGGCTACCATAAAACTTAGCCATAAATCGGGCAAGAAAAATCTCTCGACCTGTAATTACGTGCTAGAGGTGCCACCTAACATACGAAAAATTTTGCTAGGCCAAGGTCGACTTTTTATAAATTGGACCTCTTGTGCCGTCCGGGACTACACAATAGTTACGAGATGTTTTAATTGCCAGCAATTTGGACATGCAGCAAAGTACTGCCGTGAAACGAGCCCTACCTGCCACCTCTGCGGTGACTCTGGTCACTCCTTCAAGGAATGCAGCAACAAAGCTGCACCTCCAAATTGCGCGACATGTAAGCGTTTCAAAAGGAAATGCGACCACCCGACTGGTGACGTAAGTTGTCCCGCCCGGAAATTTGCTGAGGACTACTATATTAACACCATAGATTATGAAGGCGCCTAAGAGCGCCAGTAATTAGTTTAGCTTAGTTAGCACATATTTTTATACACTTCTTAGTTAATATTTTAATATGACAAACCAACTTATTGGTGACTTAGATTGTTTTTCTGTGTCAGATACTTGGATTTGTAATGTTGATGAGTGCAAAAACTTTATTAACACTGGGAAAAAAACATTAACATTACTCACGCAAAACATTCGCAGCATAAATAAAAATATGCTGGATTTCCAAGTATTATTGCAAAATATCGATATTAGATGTGATATTATTATTTTAACAGAGTGCTGGTTGACAAATGTCATGACCGTTTTACCAACTCTTACAGGATACAGCTCTCACAGAACGAATAGAATCATTAATCAGAATGATGGCTTAGTAGTTTATGTAAAAAATAATTTAAATATAAGCATTTCAGAACCACAGTTTGCAGATACTAACTGTTTATTAATTACTATAAATCCTGATATAGTAATTATTGCCGTATATAGACCTCCCTCCCAAAATATAGATAAATTTATAGACTCACTTGACACGAATCTAAAGAAAGTGGCATCATATAAAAACATCATACTTATAGGGGACATAAATATTAACATTTCACCCGGGAAAATCGACACGCGTGCTCATAATTATCTTAACATTTGTTCGTTTTATGGACTTCTACCAGCTCATACTCATCCCACTCATCAAAGCGGTTCGTGTCTTGATCATATCATCATCAAAACCAATAAACAAGCAAAAACAATAGTGACTAATTCTTCCGTAACTGATCACCAAGCAGTATTACTTGCACTTCAAATTACATTACCCAGAAAAAATTGCACCCGCAGTCATTCTAAAATCGACATGACAAGACTAGACCATGACGTTAACAATATTAATTTTGACCCTGTTTACAATGCAAACGATGCAAATATTTCGTTAAATAATTTTATATGCTCGGTACAGCACGTAATAAATAAAAATACATACACAGTAAAAATTCCACAGAAGTACTACAACATCAAGCCGTGGATAACACCGGGTCTGGTTAGATGTATTCGTAACAGAGACATGCTTCATCGCAAATCAAAATTAGCACCAGAAAATAAGATTCTGCTGATGACATATAAAAGATATAGGAATTTTTGCAATAATTTAATAAAAAAGGTGAAAATTCAATACGATAAAAGTGAGTTACAGAAGGCAGGCAATAACAGTAAACTCATTTGGAAATTTATAAATTCAAATACTTTTAGATCAATTAATACTGACCCTCCACTTGACCTACTATCGACTGAGTCAGACCCTTCTATAGCATTGAATAATATCAATAACTACTTTGCAAATGTCGGTAAAAACTTGGCCGAAAATACCCTACAGTACAGAAACTCATCTACCTACGACTTGACTGCTGCATCACCATCAACTACACGTGATTCTTTCGTGTTGCTAGACACTGACGAGGATGAAATACTAACAATAATAACCGGTCTAAAGGATGTTTGTGCAGTCGGCTGGGACGGTATTCCTAATTACATACTAAAAAAATATAAATACATATTTGTGGGTCCATTAACATACATTTTTCAGCTATGTCTATCATCTAGTACTTTTCCAAAATCACTTAAAAAATCAATTATTACACCAGTTTTCAAATCGGGAGACAAAACCAATGTCACTAACTACAGACCCATTTCAATACTAACTGGTATCTCAAAGATATTAGAAAAAATTATTAATAACAGACTGGTAAAATATCTTGAGGAAAAAAAATTGCTTTCTGACAACCAGTTTGGCTTTAGACCAAAGAGATCAACTAACCAAGCGGTGCATGGACTTACTAACTATATTACCTCTAATCTGGACAATAGCATGTACACTATGGGTATCTTCTTGGACCTCGCCAAGGCATTCGACACAATTTCTATCTCAATATTATTGCGGAAACTCGAGTCACTTGGGATCAGAGGTAAGCAGTTACTTCTTTTCTCTGAGTATCTGTCCGACCGTTACCAGTCTGTAAAGATTGACCAATACATAAGTAAAGAAGTTAAAAATAGTTCTTATGGAATACCACAAGGAAGTATATTGGGACCTACACTATTTCTAATTTATATAAATGATTTATGTGAATTATCAATTAAAAACGGCATTCTAATGTCCTACGCGGATGATACAGCTCTTGTATTCTCCGCTAATACACGGGAAGAGCTCTACATACACGCTCAAAAAGGATTCACTGCTGTAACTATTTGGCTTTCTAGAAATTTATTAACACTAAATGCAGATAAAACAAAATATATCATGTTTACAATGAGAAACCATAACCTACATATGACTAATATAAATATTTATGCACACAAATGTACTACTCTTGGTGACTCAGCATGCACCTGTCCAGCGCTTATCAAAACTGATTTTATTAAATACCTCGGTGTTACGCTTGACGCAAATTTAAATTTTCGCAAACATATAGATTTATTATGCACAAGAGTCCGTAAATTAATGTACGTATTTAAAAACTTACGCAATGTAGCTGACTATATATTAATTAAACAAGTCTATTTAGCTTTGTGCCAATCAATACTAACATATTGCATAACATCATGGGGAGGTGCCGCTAAAACAATAATGCTTCCACTAGAACGTGCTCAGAGGGCCATCCTCAAGGTTGCGACATTTCGCCCTTTTAGATTTCCTACTCACGAACTTTACAAGGCATGTAAGGTTCTTACAGTACGGCAATTAAGTATATTAAACATCGTTCTTTTACAACATTCGGAACTCACCTATGACCGTGAAATTTTGGTAAAGAAAAGGAATAATCTGGTCTGCCAAACTAGACAAACTAAACATGCCTATTGCACTAGATTTTATATGTTTCTCGGACCGTTTTTGTACAATAAGCTAAATAAATCTTGTAATGTATACAGCCTTAGTCATAAGAAATGTTGTAACATGATGACGGAGTACTTGCTTAAATTAAATTATAATGACACAGAAAAACTTTTAGATGTACTGACGTAGTTAATTATTCTTTAAGATCAATTACTGTAAGTAGGTTACATAGTTTAATTTGTTTTATAATTTCTAAATTTTATATAAGTAGTTGATAATACAAACCTGTATAGATTTAACATGAATTGTAATAAAGTGATGACTTGAAACACAGGTTGCATAAACCTAGTTCAAGCAAATCGCGACAAATATTAAAATTAGCCCTATTATTTTTCTGTTCATAGTTTTAAGCAAAATAATGTATTATTATTATCTAGTTAATAGTCTAGCATAATTTTACTTTAATATAGTAATTAAAAAAAAAAAAAAAACATATTGTAAGTGGAGTACATTGAAATAAATTATTCTTATTCTATTCTATTCTATTCTATTCTATTATTCTTCATAGCCACCGGCAAACTATCCCTTGGGGATGTTCATACCGCCTACGCTTTTTGGAAATCGGACGTTATAAAATGTCGAAAACAAATTTAAGTGCTACTACTTTGTATTATGTTAAAAGGAAGAATGAAATATTATTACATTCATATCTTCAATTTCAACTGTTTAGTATTTATTGCCTGTATTGAAACTGACTTATAGTCTAGGACAAACGTATAAACGAACTACAAATAACAAAGCATCGGACACAAGAAATGTAAGAAATTGTTCCAAATATTGCCTGCCTCATTGGCCGAGTAGTCGCAAGTGCGACTGCCGGGCAAGGGGTCTCAGGTTCGATTCCCGGGTCGGGCAAAGTATTACTGGGTTAGTAAAAACCTCAGTAGTAGCACGGAGTCTGGAAATGTGTCCGGTATATGGCAATAGGCTCTCCCCGTATTACATGGGAATTATAACATAAATAGTGATGAAAAGTGAGTGTAACATTATACAGCGGCATTATGTGCCGTAATGCACCTCTGCCTACCCCTTCGGGGGTAAAAGGCGTGATGTTATGTTGTTCCAAATATTTTTAAATGGAAGACTATTCTAAACTTCAAGATGCTATTTTTACTCCAATCAATTTCAAGGTCGTATAATCGTAAGAGTAAAACAAATAAGCAAGTTGAATGCTGTCATATAAAAGAAAAGTTACGATAAGTTTGTAACGTAAATATTCCACGTTTCATGTTCTGCTTTTAATCTTGGTTGTGCGCAAAGCGGATGAATGGAAAAGATGTGGAATAGAATAATAAAATAGAATATTGATTTCAAAGTGGTGTAATCGTAAACGTGGAATGCGGATGTTGATATATTACGAGTACCTATAATAATTCTAGCATTGTTTGTTTCCCGGAGGACACGGTGGAGCATACGGTGGCGGTGTGTCCTGCGTGGACTGAGCACCGCCGTGTCCTCAGAAATGTGATCGGCGACGGCGACCTCTCGCGTCCGGTTCTGGTTCAGACCATGGTACGGAGCGAGGGGGACTGGGATGCCGTCTCCTCCTTCTGCGAAGCAGTCATGCTAGCTAAGGAGGAGGCGGAGCGCGTGAGGGAACGAACCTCCTCACGACCCGGCCGTCGCGAGAGACACTCCGGGCGTCGGGGATCGCGAGACGATCTCCGGCCACCGTAAGCACGGGCCTGCGGACGGCGAGCATGGGTGACTCGCCGCCCGACCAGAACCAGGCCCGAGCGTACGGCGCGTCGCGTTCCGCGCGCGCCTCAAGGAGCCATCAGACCACCACAGATGGGGCCTAACAAGGCTGATGCCGATACGGAGCCGCGGAAGACTTAACGGGTTGCCGGGGCTCCGGCTCGAAGTGCAGGAGTAGGAACGGGGTGGTTTTTAGTCAGTAAGAGTCTGACACTCCCTCCCGCCTCACCCAGGCGGGAGAAGTCATTGGATGATTTTCCCCCCTCAAAAAAAAAAAAAAAAAAAAGCATTGTTTGTTTGTTTTTTATGATGATGATATAGTTTGAGTTTTTTTTATTTTGATGTCTACTGTGTCTATGTACGTTTACAATAAAAATAATTGTAAATGTATTTTTTTTGTGTATGTGTGCATTCTATATTTCCATGTCAATCCATTCTCACAATTAAATGAATGAATTAACGAAATCACTACATAGTATAAAACAAAGTGGTTATCCTCCGTCTGTCGGTCCATATGTATGCTTAGATCTTTAAAACTACGCAACGGATTTTGATGCGGTTTTTGTTAGTAGATAGAGTGATTCTTAACGAAGGATTATATGTATAATACATGCATATTGCACCCGTGCGAAGCCGGGGCGGGTCGCTATGAATGAATATAAAACAAACGTTTTGCTGAAGTTTCGATAAACAGAAAGTAGTTATATTAGCATTCGTCAGCACAAATGTTTGCTACATAAATAAAGCTCGAAGTTGGAGCAAAAACTTAAGTCGATCGCGGTCCCCACGGACCTCAATTTTGTGGTCACTGAATGTGTAAATATTTTATGAGTCATAATAGCACTAAAAATACTAATTTTCGTATTTTAAAACCTAGGTTTTGGCAACAATTTTAATTGTTCAGGGATCGTTAAACATTTTCTACTCAATAAACTTGAATCTGTTCGGTTGCTAGAGATTATAAAGCATAAATATCTTTGGCCTAAAAGGTTATTTGAGTTATTTTCGTACACCTATTATTAGGATACTGAAGAATTTATCTCATGTAATTTGATGTTGAAATAAATATGAATTTTTACAGCGAACAATATTAAATTTCAGTTATTTTTATTTTTACAGGCGTTACTCATGTTGACAACAAATGAAAATAAACAATAAAAGTATAAACTTGTTTCTCTTTGCGTTAATTTGCAATGTGATTGAAAAGTTGACATGTACCTGGCATTGCAATTTTCGCTGAACAATACCTAAGCTTTCAGTAATTTTTATTTTAGTTTTACGTACCTATACTTAAACAGTCAGAATGTTGAATTTTAAAAGAATAATTGAAGAGTAATTACAGACAGCCCATATTTTGATACGTATTTTTTAACCTAGAACCTAGTTAAGCGTTTGAATGGAAAATTGGTATATAAGACGCAATAGTAAATACATTCTTTCTCGTGGATCTACGTTCCAACACACTACGGGTTAATGCACTCAATTATATTAATTATAGAAAAAGCACAACCTACTAATAGCACAATGACAACCAATGTTGCAGTGGCTGGGCAACTGGTTGCCACGCAACGTGACGCAGGTTTGATTCTCGCACGGAACAACTCTTTGTATGATCGACTCGACAGATTGTTGTTCCGGGTCTGGGTGTTATGTGTATGTGAATTTGTATGTTTGTAAACGCACCCACACCACAGAGAAAATTATCGTATAGAACAATAAAATGAGTACAAACGAGAAGGTTGCGTGTTTGTTAATTTGTTATGTGAAAAATAATGAGTACACTGTCACATTATAAATGAATTATTATTAAAAAAACAAAATACCCGACTGCACACTAAAAAAAGAGTAAAACAAGCCCCACAATAATATTGATCAATCAAATGCTAAAAACTAATTATGTAATACCGTTTAAACAATACCTATATTAAAATACACTTGTGTTCGTAATCGATAGTTAAATAAACAGAAACTTATTTTGAATACAAATTTACTGAATATAATTTATAAATGTTGATGGAATGCATCGCAGGCGGGGACCAACAGAGGCTTATTTATAGTCATTTCGGTTGTGCACCATTTAGCAGAATTTTCGTTGGTGGCGGTCAAGGTGGTCCCCGCCTGCGATGCTTTCCATCAACATTTATAAATTATATTCAGTAAATTTGTATTCAAAATAAGTTTGTTTATTTTAACTATCGATTACGAACACATATTGTAGTATTTTAATATAGGTATTGTTTAAACGGTATTACATAATTAGTTTTTAGCATTTGATTGATCAATATTATTGTGGGCTTGTTTTACTCTTTTTTTAGTGTGCAGTCGGGTATTTTGTTTTTTTAATAATAATTTTTTTATTTATAACTTTTTAGCTGTTTTTATTTAACGAAAATGTTGTAGATGTAGAAGACTATCGTCAACGACGTGTGCCCTCATGCGTGTGCCCGCAATCGGCTGTATACTCGAGCATATCCCCCTCCGCACCGCGCCGCGCGCCGCATGCCAGGCCACGCCCTATCTTTTTGCTTGCTAACGCATGAGTTGCTTTGCGTTGACGCAGAATTAACATGTTCCCGTGGGAATTTTGAGAAAAAACGTATCCTATATTAATTACTCCCGTGATTGAAATGAATCTAATGATACCGCATACATATTTTTTTAAAGGGAAATTTAGAAAAAATATTATTATGTCTTTATCCCGTGGGACTTTTAGGATAAAATGTATCCTATGACACTCCCGTAATCAAGACAAATCTAACGATACCTCATACATCAAAATCCATCAAGCCGTTTAGGCTACAGGTGGTCACAAAGGAAAAGACATACATACATACTTACATACACTCGAAAAACATTACCCTCCTTCTTTGGCAGTCGGGTAAAAATAAACGTCTCTGCGATGTAAACGTGTCATCGTATAATTTCATTTCATGTTTTCGTTCGTCATGTCGGTTGAAAGGCAACTATTATTATTTTAACGTATAAATTGGTTAATGGTAGCCTGCCGCTACAATGTGACTGTTTCTATATCGATTGCGTATAATATTCAGTGGGTTATTTGTTGGAGGCAATATTTTACGTATTAAACAATAGCCTTTCCATTTTAACTAGTTTAAAATACCTATTATTTATATTTAGACTGACTGCGTTCATTGGAATTGTGTTTGTAAATGCGGCAAAAAAATTATGGACATAAACACGACACAGAAGAAAATCTTAGAGTGCGGCAAAGTTTTATTTAGGAACTAGCTACTTCTTTACTTTACTTCTAGCTACTTTCACACGCTCTGCTCAGCTCCTATTGGTCGTAGCGTGATGTTTTATAGCCTATAGCCATCCTCGATAAATGCGCCATCCAACACAAAAAGAATTATTCAAATCAGACTTGAAGTTACGGAGATTAGCGCGTTCAAATAAACAAACAAAGAAACAAACTCTTCCGCTTTATATAATAAGTATAAGATATAAGAAAATAAAGGAAAATAAACTCTGTTCTGGTTGGTACTCCGATTTTTTGACGTACTGGCACTATTCGCATCGCACGTGCCACCTGACAAGAAATACTTCTTCGAGGATTACATGGCTCGATGTTTTGATAATTAATCTACTATATGTACTCGACTTGTTTTCTTTACGCTGACGATTTAAAATTTGCGAGATGTATCGAATCATCGCTCGATATTAGGCTCCTACAGGAGGATCTGAACAAGTTATATGAATGGTGTACTTGCAATCGGATGGAGCTAAATATTAAAAAATGCTTTTACATCAGTTTTTCCAGAAAGAAGAATCTTATACGCTCAGAATACATAGTGGATAATAAGGAGATTAATGGGGTGGAAAGCGCCAGAGATCTGGGAGTCCTGTTCGATAATAAACTGACATTTATTCCTCACATCGAAAAAATTACAACAAAGGCTTCAAAAATGTTAGGGTTTGTTATAAGAAATACGACGAGTTTTAAACAGAGTCGCACTAAAATAATGCTGTACAATAGTTTGGTTCGGAGTATCTTGGAGTACTGCAGCGTGGTTTGGAGGCCACACTACGCTGCACATATGTTGCGCTTAGAAAGAGTCCAAAAGCGTTTCCTATGGCATCTAGCATTTTCAAAAGGCAAAGCTAAATGCCTTCCCTCATACAACTCCCGATTGCGATGTTTCGGGATGCTACCACTGTCAACCAGAGCGAAAGTTACAGATGCTATTTTTGTGTATAAATTAATCAGGAATAAAACTAATTGCCCCATATTACTTAGCTCATTTGGATTTCGTGCGCCTTCCAGATACCCACGTGGTCACATAACACCCCTCTGTCCTCCACTACGCAGAACAGTTCTTGGTGCAAACTCAACCATTACCAGATTAGCGAACGTCATAAACAATTGCAGTGACGTGATAGATATGCACCACGACAGCCTTGGTAGTTTTCGTAAATCAATTATTACATTATGCTCCCAGGGTCGCTTATAATAATAATAATTATCTAATAATAATACAATTTTATATCAATAATTTAATGATATCTAAAATAATCGCAACTGTTCTAAATTAAGTGTTCAATTGTTTCAGTCAATTAGTATTTAATTGTTTCAGGTGCCTAATTACGTTAGGTACCCTTGTCTTGGTTGTAATCCTACACATATCGACTCTAATGAATTTCAAATTTAATTTAATCCCATAATTAATTGAATTAATCGATCGTAACTTTTATGTTATGTTGCTTGATCGTGTTCGAATGTTATAATTTTTTTTAATGTAACTTATTCTAACCGTTTTATGTGCATGTTGTGTTAGCCAGTAAGTAGTTGTTACACTTACCAAAGTATTATTTGTTATGATGTAATGAATGTATGAGTGTAAATAACTGTTGGTTAACCTAATAAATAAATAAATAAATAAATATGTTCGTCTGCGTTTTCGAAGTTTGCTTTTTGAGATGGTTCATCAGTTATTTTTTGTTTTGAACATTAGTATTATTATTTTTGTATTACAAAAACAGAACCATTTACTTCGGGACGAAAACGAAATAGATTTCACATTTTCGTATTGTTCTTCCTACACCTTTAAGTCAGATAAGGATGATGTAATGCTATGGTACATGTTTGTCGGAGTCTAGAACAATGCCTATAGTGTAATCTTACATTAGCTAAATGTCTAAGCACCGTATCCAATATCCCTGTTCTAACATTTATCTAGCTAGATCCTACACGTGCGAGGCGTCTCTTAATGATGTCAATCCCGTCTCAATTTACTACCTACTCCTTAGGGACTGAACATTATCTTATCTAGCCTACTGACTCTCTAGGATTAGTCTTCATCTTAATCTAGATCAATATATCAGCACAAATTACCCATGTTTTTTACAAGCATTGCTAATGAAGATTTGATTGAAGATTAAGTTAATGAGTTGATATTTTAGTTCTTTAAAAGGAATGGTTTAATTATGTATTGATTATTGATAGAAGCTTTATAAATTAGAGAACATAGAGATGTGATTAAATGATTATAGAAAATGGTTGTGTCGATCTAGGTCTAACTGTTGAGTACGTAGAAAAATTCTAGGTTTATAATTATTAACCTTTTTAATGCGGGTATATAAGACCCAATGAATTGTGTCTCGCGTAGATTTAGGTACGGCATACCAGGGTTAATCTCCAAATCAAGAAGTTGCTCTTTAAATAAATTACTCATTGCTTTATTGGATGCTATCACAAACTATATTCATTTTACAGGTACGGCATACACTAACAAAAAAGCAAATGTAAAAGGAGAGCGATCTCAGGTACCCACGTCTTTACATACCCTTTTGAGTCATAAAAGGAAAGATGTCGTTCGAACCCGTGTCTCGTAAACAGATGTGAGTTAAACGGTTCGAGAAATACCCATGGCTTTCTACAAAAAACTTCAAACATTTAAATGGAAGAGAAGCATGTTTGGCGCAATATTTATGCGGCATCCGAGCTACTCACTGGAGTAGGCTGATGTGAATTATGTATGCTCAGGTAAACATTTCCTGTCGCGTCAATTTAATGTACTTAGGTACCCAATGTCGGTTTCGAGAACCTCTAAAAGGGTCAAATTGGTTAGGAAAATCGGTCGGCTTGGCAACAAAGTTTGAAAAGTTAATTATGCGTTCAGGATTTAATTTCGCACATGTTTTAATTGAGACACAGAGATAATTAACTTTTGAAATCTGTCTGTCAAAATAATTGTTTAGGTAATTTAAATGCGTTAAACTCTCAAAATAATATTAGGTACACAAAGCACCGCTAATTAGTTGCAGCGCTACACATCGACACAACTGTCATTTACACAGTGTACATGTGTGCGTAATTTCATATAACTGTATATAAAAATATTCGTCCACCACGTTCACATTGGTATTTTCATTCTTGTGTCGGTATACGTATTTTTATAATTTAATGCATAGGTAAGGTTAAAACTATTTACAATCATTGATATGACCCGACATTTTCACTGTCATTATCGTAGTGCTCGTGGTCGATTGGTTAATGAGCACGCTTTTATCGTCTTTCAAGGATCAATGATGTGGGTTCTATTCCAGCTAAAAGTTAATTTTATTTTACCTTGTTATTTTTCTTATTTTTTTTTTTGTTTTTTGTCATAAAATATAAATATCAGGCTATAAAAGAAGCAAATGAGTTGGTAAATAAAACAATACTATTTTTTATTACAATTAATTTATTTATTATACAAATATGTTGTTTTATATTCAATATTTATATCTAATAATTAATTATATACCACATGTTAAGTTTAAAGTTCTTTAAATCATAATTAATAGATATGACAATAAACCTCATAGTCGAATCGGGAAATATCATGCGGTACGCGGTAATACGATGGCAGCAACATTTTTTATTAAGTAGGTAATAAACAAATATACAACATTCTTGTTTTGTAATTTAATAATAATACATTACAGTAATAAACAAGTAAAACATGTAAAAAATTACACTGTCAACATAATATTTCTTGAAATGGGCGACTTTTTGTCGTTTGAACTTCCATTAATTATCTATTTTACGACGGTTGTTATAAGGTTCAATATTCAGTGGGCTGTATGATAGTAAAAAGAATGTGACGAATGCTATGGAACGATTTTAACTTTCATGACCTTTAGAATCAGGGAAACTTTAAATTAATTGAAGATGGGCGTAAATATAATATGTCAATCAAGTTCGAAAGCAGTTAAATAAATTTGTTAATGAAAAATTAAAGTGAAGTGAATAAACATGTTGAATAGAAAGAAATTATGACAATTTCTAACCACAAAACAATAACATCACTTCACCGTATGTTCTAGACAGCATTTTAATATTCTTAAAAAAATTAAACATTATTTTATGTTAATTTTAATAAAGGCAGAGTTTGACAGGCTCAATAATTGATTCCGAAATCAATACAATCACTGATCCTACAAGGCAGAAGGTTGCAATTCGTATACCTTTCTCCATCTTTTCTTCACAATATTTTACGCCCATCCTTATCCGACTTGAAAGTCTTTTCGTCGCTCAATATGATTACACTGTTCGCCCAATCAAAATTAATAAAGTCCTTAGCAAATTCTTAGCGCTTTTGCTGGTGAACCACAGATAACAATATTTTCTTCTCTGGCTTCCTGCACCTTAAACCAGAATGCAGGTGTCTCCGTACAGTTTGTATTAAAACATTCAGTGCTGTCGCTGTAGTGCGGGTTGGCAGGAACGGATCAGCCATGTGCCTGGCTACGATGTCGTAGTGCCGAGCCGATGAATTTGCCTTTGGTTTAGGCCCACGTCGACGATGTTTAACGTCACCGGTCTCCGCATATCTGTGCACCCATAACTGCATGGATCTCCTCTGTTGATACCAAACAAATAAGTATTTAAAATACCAGGAAATACTTTACAGGAATTAAAGTTACTTAAAAATAATAATAAATATAAGTAAACACAATGTTAGAATAATAATTTATAATTAAGTAGTGGCGTAAGGAATAAAAATCCCTAACCAGATATGTTTTAAAGAAACACTCCTAACAAAAACAAGTCAAGTTACAATACAATTAATAATAAATTATTAATATATCTTTATAATATTGAACTTCATAATAAGTTGCAATAATTATTTTATTCTAGTGCAAAAATTGATAGGTGTGTCGAGTTACAAAATGAAATAAATATTATTTAGAATATCAACGTAGTATCTTATTTACTCACCGATATCATTAAACGCCTTGCTATTTCAGTTATTGTTAGTTATGTTTTGCTCATGCAAAACAATGGTTTCAGCCTTTTTAAATGTTGATAGGTGTTGGAACATCTTGTAAAAATAAAAATAACTTTGCACACGAATATAAGTAGTGTAGCAATAAACTATGAAATCCTCATAAATTGACAACTAAGAACGCAATTATTTTGTAAGTCGGGTGATTTGAAAAACATGTTTTAAATAGTCGGTAGTTACTTCATAAGCGTGTAAAATAAAATGACTCGAGATTTCTATGGTCGCCACAAACATTGCAAATATACTCAGGTATCGAACCATTAAGAAATCACAGTTAATTACTTTTTTACTGTTTTTATCTTATTTAAGTTGGTTGAAATGCATGAAGCAAATGAGATTATTCTAAATAATAAATAACTAGAACTAAAATATAAATAAAAGATATTATAGGTATAAATAAATCTAAAGTATTTACTATTAAAATTAACATAAGATTTAGAACAATAGGAAAGGAAAAAAAAAGAAAAGATTTAATTGTTTCTAATTTCAAATTTCAAATATTTGATAAATTAATTCTAAAACAACATGTGAATGCTGGAATCGATCCGGCGGCACTTTACTTGACAATTGGAGGCGATAACCATTGCGCCAAGCGCGCTGTAGATGAGATCATCGAAATATTTTATATCATTCAGTAACATAAAATTACAATGAGAAAGCACTATATTTATATGGGTATTGTATAGCTCGATCGTTCATTATTTTTGATTTCGATTTATTCAAAGTTTGTTATGAGTAATTTTATCTTTACCCTCGTTTTTATTTAAACTTATTTACTAAATTATTGCGTATACCGACACAAAAATGATTTTTAAATACCAAGATGTGTGTGATAGACGAATGTTTCTATACATATCTATTGATATGAAATTACCCACACATGTATATTGTGTAAATGATAGTTGTGTCGATGTGTAGCGCCGCTAACTAATTAGCGGTGCTTTGTGTACATACGATATACGTAGAAAAAACTAAACATAATGTTTATAAACAATATTTATTATGTACCTAATAAACATTGTTTAAAAAATAGTTAATGTTACTTTTTTTACTGATAATTATAGGGCTGTTGGTCCTAGGCACAAAGTGAAAGGTATAATTGGTTATTCCTCCGGAAAATGTTAATTTAGCTTTGGTTGATAGTAATAATTAAAACTGTCACTGAATAGTTAATTTGACGTTATGTCGATATCTAAAATTGAAGTAGTAAAACAAAGATAACATTAATTCAAATCAATGAAAACTTTTTAATGACTGAGTAGCGTGCAGTACTTAATAGGACCTATAATACCTAATACTAGTTTAATTACTATGACATATTTAATTACGTAGGTCACAAACGAAACCTTCAACTGTAATTATAAACTTTGCTTTCTTTAAATCAATTCGAATTTACTATTCTATCACTGTTTTTTAAAACAATATCTGTATATTAATATTTATTGCAGCCGTTGAAAGCTAATGCAAACGCGACTTATGGGCCAGGAGATTGATTCACGGATCGGGCAAAATATACTAATACGGAGTCCGCAGTCGTGCCCATTGTTTTACAAGAGGGTCAAATTCCTAACATGGAACTAATAGCTAGAGAAAACCGCGTTAAAAGCGGTTCAGCAAAACCCGAACTAATTCCGGGTACCTAATACATAAAACACGTGTTAAAGTGCGAATCTCCATTTTTTTAAGTTAGGTAATTCCTATATGTATCCAAAACCTCCTAAATCTGAAAAATACTATGCTGAAAACCGTATTAAAATCTGTTCAGCCTAACGCGAACTCATCGCGGACAATACATTAAACATACATACATACCTTCTTGTTTTTGAAGTTGATTAAAAAGTAAGTAGCACATCCTTACCTTAGCATGTTGTACTGCGCAAGCGCACTGAGCGTGTGGTGCGGTGATGGCGGCGGCAGTACCGGTGGTGGAACACACCGACCCGGGCCTTGCAGCACTCGTATGCCCATGCGCACCGTGTTGCGTCGCGACACTTTCTCGTCTGGACGTTCCGCTGTATAAGATGCAATTTTAATGCTATTTAATTTGTTTTTATGGGATAGAGCGATAAACGATTAGACGAATCACCTTCATAAGGAATCAGTCAATAGGGTAGTTTTCAGGTTAAGAAAATTAAAAATCTAATTAGTCCGTCAGATAAATAATTAAAAAATATTAGACACGTTTTTTTTTTATTTTTTCGTATAAAATTATAATACTTAAATAAAATGGAGTTAAGTTTAGGAGTGGGTGGCAGTTACATCACAACGTGCTACATTTTCTAGCACGCTGTGACGTCACACGACATTTCAAATTAATATATCGTCGAAAGTATTTAATTTTGTGATAAAAGAAAAAATACGTATCTAATGTTTTAAAATAATCTACCAGACGGACATTAAAATAAAATTTTGGAAACTACCCTATTAGTGTCGCCTTTGGACATACGCAATGTCAAAGGATTTATGAAAGGCTTTGCCAGATTTTTCGGGGAGAGCAGATTGGCGCAAGAAAAGAATTAATTTTGTTTTTAATTTTATACTATTACATTTACAGGCTTATCGAAACTATCCGAAGTATGGGTGTATTAAAAATGATTTATCCTCGTATCAACAATAAATTCACACCAATTAAAACAATTAAGGTATCAAATGAAACTAACAATACTCCACTTTGCGTATGAACGGCGACGCCCCGGAAACACAAAAAGCTGATCGGATTTTAACACAACAGCTGGCTAGAGCTCTCGTTATCTTTCACTACACCCTGACCAATTGCTGAATAGACTTTTATTACAACAATTTCCTCAATATAAGATATTTCTACAGAAAATCTGTGTATTATTATGTAAATTATCATAAAATGGCGCGTCATAAAATCACAAGTGTCGTGTTGGCGTCTGGATCAATACATTTATTATTGTTGTATTGTCCTTGACTTCCGATTCCGCCATCATGATATAAATGAATAGCTCTAAATGAACTGATCCAATAACTTGATAATCGACACCCAAGTACGAAATGAATTCCAATTCCGTCCTTTGTTAGAATAAGGTTGAAATCAAATAGAAAGGTTCATTGTATTAAATTCTACACCAACTTTCTTACTTAAATGACCAAATATAAACAGACAGAAAATGTCTGTATTAATCTTTAACTGACTGCAGACGTATTGATTTACACACGTCTTTGACTCAGATCTCTAACGCAGTCATAAAAGACTTTGGCTACTGAAACTATTTGTGACACACCCTAAGTACCTTTGCACACGTCCCTGTTGCTGGGTAGCCGGCGACGGGCCGGACGGCCATGTACTGTAGCTTTCACACGTACCGGCGTAATTTGTATACAATGCACTGCCGATTACCCGGTACCGGCTACCCGGCAACCGGACCGTGCGAAAAGGCACGGACTGTCTTTTTTAGCAGATAATAACAGTTGAAGTAATGTAATATAACACATTTTCTAAAAGACAATAAAAGATTACATCTTCTTAATTAGAAATTAAGGAATGCCTCAAGGGCCCGCGCGGAATCTTATCCGACGATTTCGACACAAAGTATTTGGAACATCACAAAGCCTTAATTGTGTTAATTAAGTGCGAAACAGCAGGACAATTGTTAATGATTTATTTTTGTAGTTGTTCGCAAATGGTTTCAAAATGTCTGCGCTTGTCAGTCTAGAATATTTTATGAAAGTTGTATTCAAAGGACGTTTGTACTACGCCACGTGTATTCTGTGTTTGTAATAAGTTTCTGAAAGGAGTTAGTGAACTTTCAGTTTACGAGCGGAGATAGAATTTTCTCAAATTAAAAATTGTGGAGTACTATGAAATTAAAGGTATAACTTATTTCAAAAAGGTTTTCTATTTGCGAGGTATGCGAAATATAAAACTTATAGAAACTTCGAGAAGGTATTTCGAAAACAAAGGTACAAATAACTTACCGATATAAGCTCTCACATCGTATGAAGTTCCTATAGGTGCTCCGTGGTACTGCTTCGCGGGTACCAGCTGCACGCTAGGTGGCGCTAAGGGTGTCAGCTCCAGGTGGAAGGGATACGCATTTGCACCCAAACGTTTTATTAACGCGTCCTGTGACAAGAAGAAATGAAACTGAAACACCTGAAATCGAGCTACGATCGAAGATTTTCGCCTTAAGCCCAAATAATAATGTGTTATTATCTGTACTTTCCTATTACCTACAGATCGTCAAGTCATTACCATATCCAGTTATTTTCCCTTAGTACACTTTAACACACTTACTAATATTCACAAAAAGTAGAAGTATAAATTAAGCTAATAAACATTACAATAAGAGAACCAAGTTACAAAGTCAATTAACTAAAACAATAATCTCAGTTCATTTCCTGCGATGTTTTCTTGAAACTTATGCTATAGCATCAACTACGTACGAAACTTTCTAGGAAACACTGAAAAGTTACAATAAGTATTTATACCCTAAACAAATATTTTATTCATCTTGACTTTAACAAAACATACGTAATGTTTACTAAATGTCGAGTTTGTTTAATGTTTCAATCAACGAGTCTTTCGGTTTCTCAGTATTGTTGAAGAAGAGAGTAAAATATAGCGTCCACTGACAGATGTTGTCAGTAAAGTGAGCCTAACGAGTCTCATAAGATAAAAAAGTTTGGAGCCCTAATATCTTTCGTAACATATTGACCAAAATGTTCATTTTTTGTCATCAAATCTATCAAGAGTTTATGACAGTGATCGTCAGAATTGGGCGTTTATACCAACTCCTTTTTTTCTGATGACGGGGATAAACGTCGAAACACAACCTCAAAAAGCACTTAGCTTTTTGGGGACAAAAGACAAGGGAGTGTTAGATTTTTAGCTCACTAAAACCACCCCGGTGTCCACCCTCAATAACTGTATGAAGGCACCGGGTCCTCTAAAAGAGACCTGCTCCGGAGCCTCCACAGTGCAACGCACGTTACCACACATCCCTAAAGAGACAAGTGCCTCCTTTATAGGAAGGAATTAATGCAGTTAATAATTTTGATAGATTATTTCTCTGGACGTCTAAGGAGGCCGTCAAATTCACTAATAAATCTACATAGGTTGAAATAATTCTCTGAATAATCGACGAAATACTTTCAATTATTTATTCTAATTTCAATTTTTAAACGTATTTTCCAGAATAAGTAACAAAATATAATGAATACAGTAATAAAATAAAAGAATAAAATTAATTGTTCCAGTTCATATTACAAGCAAAAGGCGAAAAAAGAAACAAATACGTTGGAGAAAAACAAGGAAAACGTGTAAAAGCGAAACAATATCCTTAAACAATAACAGTGACTTTTATTTAAGCTGGCAGAATGTACAAATAATTTTGGAAAATTTAATTATTATTTTCTCTTTATTACTCTCATAACTGCCGAACGATATTAAATTTTAACACGTTTCATTTAGTATTTCAATTGACAAAGCGGAATTTATTACCGTACCTGTATATGGTAAAAATAAAGCGGTTTACCTTTATATTCCAGATAGGTCTTGTTTCAAATAAACACAAGTGTTCGGTACATAAGTTGGACATTCTGAGTACTGGTTCAATTTGCGTAAATCGAGTTGGGATATTGGAGAGCAACTGGGGAAGTTTAGTCAGTAACAAGTTCTGTATCAAGATGGTTCCATCTCGGTTTACACCCTCCTCGCTAACCAGTAACAATAATGATAGCAGTTTCAAAGAACTTTAGCGAACTAAGTTTATTCAAGTTTCGTTCAATGTTGATTTGATTTCATATTTGCTTCTATTGTTATTATCTAATTGAGAAATATTTGTTTCTAAGTATTACAATGAATGTTTAATAAAAGAATATCATGGCAGGAATTTAGCACAAAATTCGATTATCTAACAACAGTAGTTATAAGACCATTAATTTTAACAGGTTACCTACAAACTCTACACAAACTTGATTCATAAAAGGCTTTTGATATGAATTTACTAGCAGCCTCACCTGTTACACTCCCAGGCCTTTAGACGAGCATTGAAAATCGCTTAGAATGACCTCTATAACAGCTGCAATGCTATTACGAAGGAAGATTTATGAGCACGACGAGGAATTGGACCAAAAATAAGTGTAATAAATAGGTTTTTAAAAGAAACTGTATAGGTTTATAACAGTTCGCATTGTAGTGACAATGGACGGGACATGTAGCCTGCAAACACAACTAGTGGTGCAAGGATCTGCTGGAGTTGAGACCGTGGGAAGACAGATGACCTGTTGGTAGACCGCAGATGAGATATCAAAGAGGTGGCGGGATAAAATTGCATACTAACAACCCTAAATAGAACTAAGTGGAAAGATTTGAAGGAGAAGGAGGCTTCTGATGACGACGATGATGATAATAAGGTAGTAAATAATCTAATTAATACAAGTCTCATGTATAGTAAAAAAACTCGTAATCTAGCAAAAATATTTGTGCGAATGAACCCATTTAGAAGAACAATCAGACGGTGAAAATCAGACTGTGATCCAATAATCTTCTTTTTATGAAACTGTAAAATGTGTTGATCCGGATTAAATATTTTGTTTACGTCTATTCTATATGCAAGCATAGGTATACTTACAGCTTTTTATTAACTTTAATAAAATTTGTCTTTGCACTGTTTGCCTCATAAAGCCTTCTTAGAATGATCTAGAAATAGTCGTAAAAGAAAACAAGGAATGTTCGAGCTGTTCATTACCCAGTGAGGGTGCACGACTAAGCTTAAGAAAATTGTTACTTTAACTGTGTAGGTAATGAGATTCCGTAAATAAATTTATTATAGGTACCTACGCGAGAACTTATCAATTTTGTGTTTGAACTTTGTTAGGAACGTACTTGTTTGTGTAATCTCAAATCTGTTAAATTGCTCGTTGAACTTTATTGCTTGTTGCTAGTTTCGTATTGTTAACAAAACTACTCGCGAGCTCAGATAGCCTTAATTTTATGTCATTACCGTATAAAGGATTCAAAACAATGAAAGCGATTACGAGATCGTGGGTGGAAGTTTTTCCATGAATATTTTATAAAGTTCGGCTTGGTCGGTACTATATTGCATGTTCGCCAAGAATAAAACTCAATTTCACAGCATTCTGGACGATAAAAGACCGACAGGTATTTTAAATTGCATTTTCTCACCTGGAGTGGACTGTTAGGCTCTCTGTCATGGTTGCAGTGCAGCGGCCATATTTGTGCCAAGCTCATGATGGCCTCATTACAGAACTTGAGGCCCATGACTTCTTCATCTTCTCGACCATATCTGCAAATGAAATAAAAGTTATGCAAACTTTCCAATATCATTCATATAAAACCTAGAAAGTGCTAATAAAAGTAGAGCGGCAATAATTTATACATTTTACTGAGCCATCAATTTTCCAACTAATCGCTATGGATGGCTAATATATTGCTGAACGCCCTCTGGGTAGGTGGCGCATTGATCTTTGCATTGTGGGAATTAAAATGGTGGATTGATGGCTAAAATGGATTTTTTCCATTGATCTGCATATTGTGGTCAATGAGATGCCAAGGTGATGTACACTGTGTTATTGTGTATGTAGGTAGGTACTTACAGTATACACAACTCACGACATATAATATAAAATACTAGTGATACGACCTTAGTCTGTAGGATATCTACATACAGACTGGATTCTAGAGAAAGATTCAGGGTCTAAATTCTGATACAAAGTAAAAACGTAAAGGAGTCCCAAATATTTTCTTCTTCCGAATCGATCCTAAATGCTTAATCAAACCTTTTACCGTCTGAATAGACTGACTATAACAATGATGGATTGGAGTCCATAATTAAATTCCCGATCTTCATTTACATACGTTTTGATTCACAAAACATTTTCATAAGATTAAGTACATTAAAATACCCTCCATCAGGCACCGCAAAACGGTTCTGAACCACAAAATTATAATAAATGGTTGGAACAGCGTGCTTTAATTAAAGGGCCAAGGTTGTAATGGGAGTAGACTTCCTGAGTTTTAGGAGCGGACGGTCAAATTACGGTATTTTTATTTAATTTAGTGTTTTGATGGTATTATTTTCATTTTCCTTGGATACGGGCAATTTGTTCAGATTTACGTAATTCACGCCTCGTGTGTTCGTGTAATATGAAGACGTGTATTAATGTATTTATGTTATAATACTTTTTTCCTTGAAGGGTTGTTTGGGGGTGTGTAGGAACCCCGCTTTGTGCCAGTTATGTTATAATTCGGAACAAGACTGATAATGTAACGAAATTTTGATACGCGACCTGTTAGATGTAAATTGCGAGAGAAGATACATGTTTTGCTCTAACTCCACGTAAATTGGAAAAATATATTTGTAACAAGTTACCTATAGATTTGAATTCATAACAAAACTTTATATAGATCAATATAGATATTCACACCCTGTGGTTTTGTATTGGGACACCTCAAAAAATATTCAGCGAAAGAAAACACTCGTTCGCTCCTTTCGTTATTATAGTATTAGGTTTCGTACTAACAAGAGCGAGCCCTTCAATTATACTTTTCTTTGCCCCCTCTTGTAACTCTATAGCCGCGTGCATACGAATAAGGAAAATGTCTGCCATGAAATGCCGGAGAGAAATATTACATTACAGGTGATATTCCACGATTCAGACATAAAAGGTTCCACACAATCCTTCATGGTTAATTTACAGTGGTTGAAAATTCTTTGAATTATTTTGTAAGAATAATTTGTTTTCCCCGAAAACATGATTATGGAAATAATTTTCATGAAATCCTTATTCAATAATGATTTTAAAGTTTGTACTAATTCTGAAATGTACTTCAATATACATACTGTTATCAGAAACAACAATGAGAAGGTGGAACATCTTATTAATTCCAAACTATCTACCTAAATCCCACCACAATATTAATTTACCTACACGATTGCTGGAACACGACCTTCGTGAGAAACAAGGCGAAACTAACAACCCTTTCAATTCGTACGTTTACATGAACATCAAAGTATCGAACAAATTGTTGCCTTAGGTAACGTGTCGGTACAAAGCGCGGTTCACAGCCGGCGCGAGGGTTAAATTTAGCCCAACATGCCCCATTCAAAGAGCTTGCACGCGCAGAAAACATTGCTATTCAACAATACCAACTCTACTAATGAACCTATCTGCGTATCATTGTTTGGGGATGCTTTTAATCTAAGGAGACGTTTTGGATTAGCTTGGTTTGTTTCGCACTATTGTGTTTATTTTGGATAGTTCTGTTAGGCGTTTTATGTTTATTTTCATAGCTAGGTTTACATTTAGAACATATGTGGACTTCAAAGTCATACTACTTTAAAACACACCAAAGAATGTAATTATCCATAGTAAAAGATAAAAATACACTCGTATCCACTAATTGCAAGGTTACAGTTCTTAAAATACAACGTAGACAGAAAGCCTAGTAAATGACAATGACCAAATTTGTATGGAGCGTGGTGCCTTTTCATTTTTTCGCGGCAGTTGATCGGCTGTGGATAAACTGATGCAGAATAACATTACAAACAAAAAAATATATGGGGTCTTATATCAAAAACACAGTCCATACCGAGTTAAATCAGTTCAAAGATGTGAAAATAGTGCTATATAATTCCTGTGATTTTGTTGATGGTGACCGTACACAACACATATTTCTTCATTTACTTAACAGAAATATTTTGTAATAAATGTTTATAGACGATTTCAAGGAATATAATAAAGCTTATTGTGGACTTTTATAATTATTTTTTTATTTCTTTTTTTTTCTTTTTTTTTTGTTATAAGGCCACGGAATCAGAACAGAGTGAACCATTAACTGACCACTGCCGAAAAAAAAAAAAACATTTCGTTTGAGTGGCTAGCGTGTTCAATTTATATGTATACGGTTTATGGCCTATGACAGATTTTCATTATCAATTTCCTCTCAGTCAAAAACCTGCAAAATACTTTACTGAGCCCTATCATGAAATGCTATGTTTGTCAGCTGCGGCGTCGGTAGCGGATTGAGTAGTAACAGTCGTCAAAACACGAAAAAATCATTTTTCTGTCTACTTCTCCCGACTTACTTCCGATTAGTACCTACCTAATCTAACTACAGTTAATACTTTAATCTACATCTAGCATAAGATTCTGTACAAAGACATCGTTATTTAGTCACAAAGAGATGCATTTCGAATGATCACATTATATGAAAAAATTATGCGCTCATCTGACGTATAGTCCATCACTTTACAAAGTCGACGGTTTGCTTTCTTCAAAAGATTATGCTAACTATAAAGTAGATGAGTCTCCCACCAGGAGTCAACGACAAAAAAATACTTTATTAGATGTTTGGACGGCTACAACTACTCAACCCACCAATGGTACCACAGCTGACACTCATGAAGCTTCATGACACAACTCCTAGAAGCATCCCACAGGTTATCGACTGAGAGAAAATAGCTAATAAAAATTAGCGACTGGCAATATGGATATATTGTGGTATTATTTGGTGTTTCTGTGCCCGGCATACAGTGGCGCGCAATTTAAAGTTAAGAATTGTGACAAAAAAAATATGAATAATTTGAATAAAAAACGAAAGTAAAATGTTTTATTCCAGCTCCTTTCAACGCTCATAACTCAGTCCAGACTGAGATTTCCATATATGACCCCATAGACAATTTCGTTTGTAATGACATTCTAGATAATATTTTCCATAAATCATCGACTGCCGCCAGAAAAAAGAAAGGCACCAATTTTAGTCAATGCCCTTTATCTTGAACTTTATAGATGGGGATAGCAATTAAAGTCAGAAATAAGTAGACCTTCACAATTATTTTTGGAAGGTTACCAATACCAACATAATAGATTTGCAAAGGCTTAAAATAATGGTGGCTATAATCTTTTAATTGCTTATGTAGGCTTATCAAACATAAATTTATCTAAGTATTTTATAACTAGTTTTTTTGCGACATTTAAGCTGAAAAAAATTACTTTCTTGGCGACATATCTGTACAGATCTTTGAGAAATTCTAAGAGTCTTAAGCCCCTCTTTTAAAAAGTTCTCTATCGAGCTGCTACTTGAAGATTTTTATCGATTCCCTGAACACGTTGGCGAACGAGTCTTCGAAATATTCATAAAAGAACGGTTTACGATTCCATTGGTAGATACGTGTGATGTTATGAAATACTGTGTTTTGCTCGATAATAGCTTTATATCACTTTATAGATCTAGATTTTTCTAGTTGTGTTTTTTTGATTTTACACAATTTGTTGCTGAGTGATTGTCTTTACTTTATGTAAAAAATGGATATTTTTTTTTGCAGATTGTTAAATATAACATGAAAGGCCGAAACTGATTTGCCAAACTGATAGCGACCTGAAAGAATGGAATAAAGTTAAAAATTCGACTAATTGAAATATTTTATTGATTTTTATTACATAATAAATGAACTCGGAAGCATTATATTACACTGTTCATTCGGAATTTAATATTGTTTCATTAAATATGAATTTCCTGAAATTGCCAAATTGCTCTTCCTTGTGCGAACAGAAATTTCCGAGGAATGCTCATGGGATTGTGTAACAAAATGAAAAAGAAAAGCAAAAAGATTTTAGTCCCAGTAATAGGAACTCTAGGGACATTTTAGGCTGATTAAATTAAGCAACAAAAGGCATATTAGGCCGAAAGTACACTGTAAGTTTAGACGGTAGAAAATAACTCAAGATATCAAATAACGTTGTGAATCTGAGTCATTAAATTTGTGAAATAAACCAAAAGTAACCAACCTACAACGAAAAGAGAAATAAAGATAGAAACGAACAGTAATGGAATTTTTGTACTATATTTTTTATGGAATTACTCCATAAAAGGACATAATACGAACCGCTGTAAACCGGCCAGACATATCGCATTCGCTTTTAGGCGAAAAGTATATTTTTTATAGTATTACGTTTTATCTGACGGTCATAAAATTAGAGAGATTATTCCATGTAAATTATCTCCGTAAAACATCCACTCTGAAAGGGGTATCATGCTTCGCTGAGCGGCAAATACGGTGTTTTCTACTTTTTATCAACTTCAAACTAACTATTATCGCGTTAATACACCCTCGGGTATTTATGGGGCCGGATGTAAGCTTTTACATGTCGCCGTTTTCCTTTGAACCGATAAGTATCGATAAAATGAACTGCGCCCCTGCCTACCTTTTTATAAATAAGAAATACAAAGTTACGTGCGTTCACGCTAAAATCTTTTACCCAGCAAAGGTTTTAGAAACCTTTTCATTTTACATTTTGCTGAATGGAAACTTTTGAAATTTTACTGCAGTAATTTCTGTACTTGACAGTTTTTATTTTATAAAGAAAAATAGAGTACTATCCTCATTTGTATTCCAACTTAAAAAGCTTTTACTTTACAGCCCATAGTTATTTTTGTTTATATTTCTTCAAAGATTTTTAAACTATTTTTTGTATTTCTTTATTAAAACTTATTCTTCTTTTATTTTTAATTCAAAATATCTTATTTAAGTACCTATCATATTACGATAAACGAATATTTTTTTACCAGAGATCCATCATAGAAGAACATTTATACAAACTTGTCGATAACTTAGGTGATTAGTTTGGGGCAACTTGAGACCATCAATATGTATAAATAGGCCAAACATATAAGTTATACATGAGAAACATCTCTGGGCTGTTTCCACAAACTTGATGCTTCGCAGAGTTCCCGGTATTGAACTTCCATAGTCGCTAAGAAGATTTAGCAAGAGTTCCAAGGAAACTTCTAAATGGACTCTGTGAGCTTTTCAACTGTTTAAGTAGCTATTCAAGAATTCCTATCATAAAAATGTAGTATAATTTCATGAGATTGTTGCCGTTTTATGTAGCTTTATAGTACTTTCGGGAGATGCTTGCTGCATGCTTGCGCCAACTGGATTTTAAGTGTGGGAGAGCCATGCTTCGGCACGATACCACAGCCTCACAGAAAACCGACGTGAAGCAACGCTTGCGTTGTATTTCGTCGTGTGAGTGAGGTTACCAGAGGCCCAATTACCCTCCCCTTCCCCAATCTCCCCAATTCCTGAATTCCCCACGATCCTCAAATTCCTAATCCCCAAAAGGCCGGTAACGCACTTGTAACGCCTCTGGTGTTCCAGGTGTCCATGGTCGACACCGATTGCTTACCATCAGGTGATCCGTCTGCTCGTTTACCGGCTTATGCCATAAGAAGACCCCAATTATAACTCGTTTGTAACACAGAATATATGGAAAAATTACTCACAATGGATATTGATCAATTATATTATGTATCTACAGTAAATAGTTAACTAGTTCTTAGAATAATCTACATACATACGTAATTATCCCGAAATACTCTAGTATTAGTAATTTTACTTAAGTTAATTTTGCGTTGTTACTTAATGATAATCTGTTGTAATATTGAATTAACGACGTATAGTTTATATTGTTTTACTTCAGTAATAATGTTAGGCGCTAATAGATTTAGTTGCTTCGTTTACACGGATCGAATTTGTTTAGGGCTTTTGTGGTTTTAGAACTATGTTGTCGAAATTATTGTTATAAATAACATGTAGGAGTTAGAGATTAGATCTGGAGGTATGTTATAATTCTAAGCACAAATAAATAATACTCGTAAAGCTTAGTATTTTCGCTACTTTATTTTATCGCTCATGTTTTTAATCCGTACTTATACATATTGAAAAACAATTGATAAGTTGTGTTCACTACTCAGACTACAATCATAATATCAAGAGTAAAACTTTCCCTATTTCTATCACTTTCTGTTCCTTGCATTCATCCGTCACTTTAAGGTTCTTTACATTACTTTTTCCAGTTAGCTACTTCATATGACAACACTTTTATACTAAAACATTTCATACAAATACTCTTAAGATATAACTAATGCGACCTTAAAAATAATTCAACACCTAAACTAAATCTCACCTGAACGTCAATGTAACTTGTCCATACAGTTTCTTGTTCTCCAAGTATTCAGGTTCCACGTGGAGAACCCCTTGGATTCTGTCGATGGCGCCATTTTCCACCACTAGGTCGCGCGAAGCCAGGTACAGCGTCAACTTGTTGTTTGGTGAGGATTTCTTGAACACCCTGTGGATGTTTAAAGTATTTTTAAAATATTCTGTGTTACGTGGAATTGATAATGTAATTGTGGCGACATAATGTCACATGTTAACGGATGACGTCATAAAATCCTACATCGCACGTGCGAAGATTACAATCAAATTAACACGAGTAGAAAATCCCAACGAACAACTGTTGGGCAGAAAGCCCGCCAGGCACGATCACCTCGCTTGGTCAGAGGATCCTCCTGTTCCGATCTTAGGGAACTATACTCTCTGTTCCCTACATAATTATATTTCACCTTTCCTTCACTACTTTGTTTGTTTTACTCAAACTTTGCCCCAAACTAAGATTTTCTTTTGTGTTGAAGGTCTGTTGGAAAACACTTCACACCAAGACTTGATAAAATAATTTGTGTATCACACTGAAGGTTCTTCCATGCGGTATTCGAACACGCAACACATTGTGTAAGGTCTGAATACCCAGAAACCATCAAGCTTGCAGCTGGATTAGCTATTTTGAATCAAATACTATGTTTCACGCTTAAACCAGATTTAACCCTTACCACGTTATAGGTATAACAGTAGCATTGATGTTACAATCAGTATACTATCTCTCACTAGATTGGAGTCATGCATACATATCTTCACATGTTACGAGTAGGTACACGGTACAGAGGTACCTCTGACGTAATTCCAAACATGACCTGACAGATCAGTTGATGTATCTGCTAATTTGCTACCATAACTGACTCTGGTTACGGTCCGGTGTCTCGATTGCTGACAATTGGCCTGCCAATTGACCCCATCAACACTAACTCGACTCATTTAGTCTTCAGGACGTATTTGGTTATGAGCTGACAGCTATGCTTTGTAATTTGAGGCGATCAATCAAAGCTACAAGTAGCCATGCCGGTGTGGAGTGCACGGAGACAATAGACCAGCATTCTATTAGATTCTTCCCAGAAATGCCTAATGAATTTGATTCTCCAAAAGTTCGAAGGTATAATTAAAATCTCTACATTCTACTATCCAATTCAACGTGTTCACCATTCATTCTAATTTATAACGAACCCTAGAATGGATGGAACCAGGCTATTATTGGGAATTGAAAATCTAAATATTCAATACTTCGTTGTCCCTCCTGGATAACAGGGTCTTATAAACATGAATTTAATATTAATTTTAGTCTTAATATAATAATAAATTATACTACCCAATTCGGGACCCTATAGGAAAAACATAACAACATTATTATTAACATTGCCCCACACTAGGATTTTCTCATGTATCGTGGGTGCGTTTACAAACATACAAGTTTATAATTTTACATACACCCAGACCAGGAACAACAGTTTGTAGATCACACAAAGATTTGCTTCGTGCGGGAATTGAACACGTTGCCGCGCAACGCAACGCGTCGGTCCTTCGGAGCACCCTCAGGATGAAGACCCTGGGAACGAGCCCCGCGTGCCCTTATGGTATAGACGGTACTGACTATACAGTATACCTATATTATCACATTCATACATCACCAATAACACTGTGATATTCTAACTCCTAAGCAAAAAGCACTCACCTAATCGATTCGCAGTATCACAATCTAATTCTACAAAGTCCTCCACAGGATTCTTGTCACATCCACTATCCAGTTTAGAGCAAACACTTTTATTGAACTCGTACTACCATTCTCTATATTGACCTTTATATTTTAAGCGAAACTGTACTCTATTTCTACGACTTACCGTTGGGAATTGAGTGCGTTGTCCGTCGTCATCTTTAATTTGTGTTGTGACCTGCAAAAGAAAGAATTCTTTGTTATTGTTGGTACAAATCGAATGTTATTTATTGGGAACAAATAAATATCTGATGATTTATAGGTATTTGAGGACTTGTTCACGTGAATTGATTGAAAAAAAAACGTCGACAGTAATTAAAAAATCAATATAAATACATTTTATATAAAACTTACTAAGCTTTTATTTTCTTATTATATGAAATATTAGTATTATAAAAGGCAGAAATAGTAAACTTTTCATAAGTAACTTACTCTAAAGAAACGAATCGCTCGTTAACAATACATTTTTAACATTAAACAACTATAAAACACGTACTAACTAATAAACCAACACGATCACGAACGGAGACAACTAGCGAGAAACTGATTGAGTTTCAATTGTCTATATTTATTGGTATTTTAGAAATAATCAGGGCTTGATGAATATTAAATTAGATAAACAGTGACGTGTGACGCAAAGCTTATAAATAAGTATCAATGAACTTACTTTGTTTTTACCTATGTGTCATAAAACTAGTGATTTGACTCGGGTTTGTTCAAGTGTTATTCCTTGACTTTCTCGTTGAATCTGTGATTTTCATATCTTATTGGTAAATTTGTTATTTTTACAATGTGACTTCCAATGATGAAATAAGTACGTACAACTAAAAAGGAATTATCAAATTCGGTGCCGTTTTTCGGAATTAGTTTTATTTGTACAGAAATCACTATTATGATATTATTTTATCTGTAATTAATTTAGTATGGCTCACGAAAGTTTTAATATTATCAGTTTTTTATTATACTAAAACTTTATTTATCGTAAAAATTTACTCGAAACGATTTGTTGTTTGATTTTTCTACATCAGAATTTTCGCTCCAATTTTGTTTGAATAAAGAACGCTGTTTTTTTAAAGCTGCCAGGATTTTTTTTTTTAATAAGAATCATGATTTAAATACTTTTTGTGAGAAACTTTTTTTTTTGTAAATACTTATATCACTTTTACTGCTCACGTTTATTTTTGATAGAAAAATATTTAATATTCACTTTCACAAGTACCTACCTATCGCCAATAAACAATAATTATTTATAGTTAAACAAGATACACTTGAACTCCATACTACCGGTTGCATTGATTCATATTCACAGCGTTATGAATAATACCTACATAATTTATTAGAGCAACGTTACACTTATCACAGACAGCAATATCGTAAATTAAATTAATCACTAGCTTCAAGAGTTCTGCTCAGAACAGAACTAACTAGTAACTACATCACAACAATACTGACATTGTTTCAAAGACAACCTAATGCCGATGGCCTTTATTTAATCTGTGTTGTATTCTAATCGATTAAATTGGCGATTTCGGGCGACATATTTGCACAAAATATTTGATTGCTCACGTTCAATTCAGGGATACAGCAACTGAATTTAACCTTTGTGTTATTTGTTATTAGGTGTGAATTCCAGTGGGATGTGTTAGAGTAAATTGTAATTCGGTATTCATGGTGTGTGACGCACAATTAGCGATTGAATTTCGACGGATGAGACAATACGTCGAAACGTTATTGCATTGAAATAACTTGATTATTTTGAGCGCGACTTGTTGACGAACTGTTGAACTGTTGAACAAATTTGTGATTGTTGCATTGGTGTTGCGAGCAATGACAAAATATTTATTTCCATTATGGCTTTAGATGGTGAATCCAATTTTATATTTTAAAAATTTAAAGATTAATGTTTTTAAAAGCCGAAGTTCTAATATTTTCAAAGATGATTATGGTACCTATTATCTACATAATATCCTATAAGTACTAGAGACAATATAAGGATGGAGCTCAATAGAACCATAGGTAAAGTATTGAAAATTACTTCAACTAACTAAATCTCATAAACATAATAATATGCATTTGGTGGTTAACAACCTTACTATCAATATAATTATAATATTTAACTAGGTATATTAATCTTAATGATATCTTTATAAGACAATATCTTTTGCGATTAATTTGTAAAAAGTTTTTTTTTAAATATATTTTTTTATCACTGGCTGATTTTAATGAAAAAATATTTTGTGTGGCTATAAAATAAAAAGATAAATAAATTAAAAAATATTACTAATGGCATTTCAATTTTTTGAGGATTAATGGCCAGTGTGGTAAAAGATATCTATGCAAAAAGTTTTTATCATAATATTTTGTTTTGAATGTCACTTACTTTTTTTAATTTTTGTAGGCCTAAATTAAAATAAAAAGAAAACATAAATTAAATAATATAACATACGGTATCTGCAGTGGTATCCTGCAGTTTTTTAATCTGTAGTGGCCAATATGCATTGCATTTACCACCTATATAGTAGATCTCATTGATACTTTTTTTACGTAAATAAACAATCTACTGATACAAATGCGAACAGTAACTTTTCCCCAGCAGCTAGTTAGTAAAATGTTTAATATCTAAGAATGCTAGCGTCCTTCATTTTGCTGCTTTCACTGAGGTTCTTAACGGCCTCGTACCCTTGAGTAACCTTGACCTACAAACTGCTTATCAGTTTGCATTATACATTTTCATGGCCAAGAGGTTTCTTACTAAGTGGTAGCCGCATTTCAAGTTACTTATTTCAAAAGTTAAAAAGCATCTTCCCTTCTTTTTAATTATTTTGCATCAAAGGAAAAAATATGGGGAAACATTTTGGGCATTACTTAGGAAACTGCTTATGGTATTCTGATATTAAGTTGGTAACCTTGGGTCGTAACTTTAAAAGATATTGGTGGTAGGTAGTAATATTATAAATGCGAAGTAAGTTTTGCCTTTTGCTACTATGATTTATCTACTAACTAGCTGTTGCTCGCGACTTCGTCCGCGTAGAATATGATTCCTGTCTTATCCAATGGCAGCATTTAATTGGGTAAATAATCAGCCCATATCGTGTATACCACATTTTATTAAAATTTATTTAGTAGTTTCGTGTGATTGATGGATAAACATCAAAACAAAGAATCTTTGACTTTTATAATTCTAATGTTATAATTTGTGAAACTCACGCGGACATGGCGTGGGACACTGTTCAAAAGAGAAAATATTCAGAAAATCTATACCTAAGTACACGCACGAGTCTCATCGCACCAGCCATCGGACCACCACGGATAGGGCCCAATAGGGCTGATTTGTCCACCACAATAGACGGAGCCGTAGAGAACTTAACGGGTTACCGGGGCTCGAAGTGCAGGAGTAGGAACGGAGTGGTTTTTACTCAGTAAGAGCCTGAGCTCCCGGCTCACCTAGGCGAGAGAAGTAATTCGATGATTTTCCCCCCTTAAAAAAACACCTAATTACAATATTTTTAGTTTTGAAAAACGATTGTTTACTTTGTGGCTAGTTCATGAGATCACGCACGGTTTCAGTCAGTAATTAAAAAGGAAAACGGATGTTTGAAATTCTTTGATGTCCGTAGCATCCATGTTTTCCAGTTACTGTGATTAAAAAAACCGCATTCGTGAAAAATATGGTTTCACAAAGATTTCGAGAGAAAACTAGGTTTATAATTCGGTTTTTGATGAGTTTTTAGCAGTTGAAAAGGATTTTTTTTACAGAATTTCCAGTGGATTTTTAATAATTACTAAACTGAACTATTTCGTGTGGTCGCTGTGAACTGTGCGAATTATATACATGTGGTAGCAATTAACATCGTACTAAAAATGTATTTTTGTAGATAGGTACCTATACCTAGAAAAATTAAGCTTTCAGTTTTTTTTGTATTATGAACGCTTGTAACATACAAAACCTGTTTACTCCATTCTTGAATAATCCCATATTATAGTCAAATATTTTATGAAGACATTTCATGTGTCAATGAACTCCTCTTATACTTATGGCTGAATCATAAATGTGTGTATGGATTAAATAGGTAAATTATCTGCCTCGTTTGCCGAGTGGTCGCAAGTGCGACTGCCTGACTGTCTCGTGTTCGATTCCCGGGTCGGGTAAAGTATTACTGGGTTTTAGAAAAAATCTCAGTAGTAGCACGGAGTCTGGAATTGTGTCCGGTATATGGCAATAGGCTCACCCCCTATTACATGGGACTCGTAACATACATAGTGAAAAGTGTGTTACATAGTACAATGGCATAATGTGCACCTCTGCCTACCCCTTCGGGGATAAAAGGCGTGATGTTATGTTGTTGTAAATTATCATCGGCATGAAAACACATGACGTATTTTCGTGTCGATGGTAATGCGTTCTCACGCATACAAATCTAATTCCCGATTAAGTTTTAAATTTTTTGTCCGAGTCAATGAAATGCTTTTCTATCAAAATAAAAAAAAACAAATAAAATTGAATCCCCTTCATATTTCATAGCTCTAATAAGAAACTGTCGCTCTCAATTCAGAGTGGGGATAGTTCAAGATACTCGTAAATGTCGCCCGACTCCACTTGACCTTTGAAACGCTCGAACCTCGAACTTGATCAAACGACTTGCAACTTACGTTTGTATTCAACCTTTTTTACTTGAAACTTATTTTTATATTGAGACTTTATTATTCTGCTCATTCTATTCTAAGGGTTCGTTAATGTTAGTCTAAGGGCCTAATATACAGGACTTCTTGTTACCTATTGATCATTTCAAACTGTCAAACACCAAGCGGTCACCGGTGACCGCGACCTATTGTTCTTTAATTGTGTCTATAAAACCGGTACTCGACGAGTTAAACAAACAATAGTTTGGCTATAGGAAATATATCCCATAATTTCAGTTCCAAAGTCCGTCAGAGCTTTTTTTTTATCGGCGCCGCCCATGGACACCTGGAACACCAAGGCGTTACAAGTGCGTTACCGGCCTTCTCCGAATCCTTCACAATCCTCAAATTCCCAATTGCCAAAAGGCCGATAACGCACTTGGAACGCCTTCGTGTTTCGGGTGTCCATGGGCGGCGCCGATTGCTTACCTACCATCCGTATGCTCGTTTACCGGCTTATGCTATAGGTATAAAAAGACCTCCAGTACATACCAACAAACAAAACACGTCCATAATTAGTCACTCCTTACAACACCCGGAAACATGAACACCCACTATTACTTGGAAACTTATATCAGCAAAATCAGTCCATTATTAACCTATCATAATGATAAATAATAGCTTATCTATACTGGGGATATAGAGAGGATCTAAATGTTATTAGCTGCTGATAAGCCCGCCATGTTGCCGGGCCGGCCTTTGATTGAGGTACTGACAGTTCAGTAACTAGTTCATCAGAAGTTTTGATTTAAATTATGTTTTATGTAATATAAAATATAAAAGTTTTGTTTGACGAAATGTTTATCTTATTTATTAATTATTAATACTTACTTATATTTATGAAATATAAAAATGAGTTAATAAATAAATACGTAGAAATGACTATTTATAGAAAGCATCAAAAATTCGTCCGCATCGACGTCGATAGCGAAAGTACCCAGAAGGCTGGCAGCATTGCCACGTTGTATGGCAATGCTTAACCTCTAAACAGGAACAGACCAGCCCTCTGGTCAGGAGATACGTCTAACAGGCGTTTTTATATATTCTTAAGGACCGAAGGACCTAACGTCTAAAACCCAAATGTTTAATCTTAATTTCATTTCATTTAGATGTGCCTTTGGTGGTTAAATCATCATAAATGCAACTACTGAGCAAGGGTTCACGGATTCGATTTAAAAAATTACTAGAAAACATAGTCTCTCTCTAGAGGGGCCAGAGACTGATATACAGTCTCTGGCCGCTCTTATCTACAGGTATAAAAATAATAAAACCACGTTATTGCAAAATGAAAAACGACAAATAGACAAACAAATACACCTAATTAGTCTGACATAAGACAAATGACAATATAATTAGTCTGACATTTAATATTTTAGTCCCTCAGTACAAACTTATTATACATCTGTATAAATAAATAAACTAAATTTTCGTTCGTTAGTCACGCTAAAACTCGAGAACGGCTGAACCGATTTGGCAAATTTTGGTCTTGAAATGTTCGTGGAAGTCCAGGGAGGGTTAAAAAGGTGAAAAAATATTATGGCGCCACGAAGTTTGCTAGGTCAGCTAGTATTATATAATTTACTAGTAGAATACTTTACTATAAAATATGTCCAAATATGTTTATTTGTACGCTTCTGAATCCCATAATTCAGTAGAAACTTGTAAACTATGTAAAACCAGCTGAAATAGTCCACAGTTTCAAAATTTGAATGTTAGCAATAATTTCAGTAAGCGGGTTGCTCTTGTTCAGTGCGGTTTAAGCCCACAACTGATGGTTTTGGATTCGAGTTTGTTCGACAAACTATTTTATTTGACCGATTCAGTTGGTTTTGTCTTTACCTATGTAAAACTTTTCACATCTGGGTCAATTGATTAAATTGTAGAATTGATATGAATACGTTTTTCTCGATTTAATAATAATAATAATACATTCACACTCCTACAGAAAGCAGTCATACTCAAGACACGCAGAATAGTTAGGAAGTTTTTATCTATAGATTAATTTACCACATATTATTTCATCCCCAAAGTTGCTTTGGCCAGAAGCCCGCAATTTTGGTGTAGTTCCCCAGAAATGGGAAAGGTTGGAAACTTAAACGTACGTAATAATATTTAAGACAATTTGTTTTAAATAAAGCCAAGGATACATCAGAGGACCAAATGTCATGCGACACTTGTAGCCAGCGACGTTGGGTGAAGTAGCGCGACGTTGCCGGACTTAGGTCGACATGTCTGGCTACGTCACTGTGGACCTAAGTAGCGCGTTGTCACCGTATATTTCAGGTGACATCGGCCGGCTTCGCTTGAAATATCGCCGATACATATCTTGGGACATTTGCCCCCTTGTGTATCCTTGGCTTTTGAATTAATGCACCATGTCTTAATGAATTCGGAACATTTTCATTAATTCAGATTTAATTATAAAGAAGTAGATACTGCTAACGGTTTCACCCACGTTTCAGCGGAATAAAAATGGCCTATGTGTTATTTTAGAGGATAATGTACGCCTATTCCAAAATTACATTTCAATCCCTTCAGTACTTTTATGTGAAAGAGTTACAAACACACACATACATCCTCACAAACTTTCGTATTTATTTTATTATACCAATTATACACTAATATAATAAATACAAGAGTTTGTTATCTATGTGTTACATCCGTATTGCATATACCTACATACATACATAGCAAGTAAGCGTATGTTTGATCAGTTTTCTGGTTTCTTATACTTCTAAGTTTATTGGCTCGGCGTTCTTTGCATTTTCAGGATCCTTCGAGTACTTTTCTTAATATTTATCCAAATCTATGTTGTTATCCAGATCATTGCAATATTTTAATGACGCAAATATCCAATGATGCACACAACTCACGTCATTGCCAACTATTAAACGTTTAACGACAAATTTTATATTTCCTTTCGTATTGAACATGGCGTACTAAAATCGTCATTAATAATTTTACGATATATTATAAAAGCGAAAGTTCCGAGTTTGTGTTTGTATGTTTGCTCCTTAAATGCTTCAAAATGGCTGAAGGAATCCTTACTTAATATTAAAAATCGGAAAGTGAGTTAGTTTGTTTGTTTGTTTGTTTGTTCCGCTTTCACGCCGTAACTACTAAACCGATTGCTTTGATTTTTTGCAGACGTAAAGTTAGAACTCTGGATTAAATAATAGGATACTTTTATCCCGGAAAAATTTGATATTCCCGAGGGAAAACAAAATTATTGGTATAGATGGCGCTGTATGTATTGGTATATGTCACATAGGCTACGTTTTATCCTTTTGTGACGCGAGCGAAGCCGCGGGTAAAAGCTAGTCTGGATTAAATTTGGAACAGGGAATAACATAGGCTACTTTTTATCCCACGTCAACGTGGTCGAAGTAGGCAGAAGATTACCTCTCCCTTAGAATGATAAACAGAGATTAAGGTTCAATGGCTGTCTAACCCAGTGTCATGTTATACCATAACTTAGCTTTTAGTACCTGAAAAGGCAAGAGGTTTTATTAATAGAGTAGTAATAGTTTTCCAAAAGTTACGTTTCGAGCCCCCTTGAAATAGATAATGAGAATGGATGATCTCTTTATTTTACACGTAGACTATACAGGACATTCAGTTGAATTATTCTCTGTACCTTTTTTTAAGAGGGAAAACCATTCAATGTCTTTACATAGGTGAGGCGTGAGAGTGTCAGACTCTTACTGACTAAAAACCACCCCGTTTCTACTGCTGCGAGCCAGAGCCCTGGTAACCCGTTAAGTCTAGCGCGGCTCTGAAATTCTCGATGTTTATAAATAGAAAAGTATGTATTTACTGTAACTGTGCATTGTATAACAGCTGCTGTTAAAATTTTATAGATTTGTCACCTTTTAGGGGTCACCATTTTTCACCTTTTTTGGGTGTTATTCAACTGCACCTCTCCTACTATTAATGTCAAGCAAAAATCTCATTTGAACACAAGACCTCCATGTAATCGCTTAAACAATGTATACGTAGGTACTTACCTAAGTACGTTAAAATAAATTTGACAAGGCATTTGAAGAAATAAGAGAGGTTTAATTAAATTCAGGCCGCGTCTTGAGTTAATTAGAAAACGTGATGTGTAGGACGTTATATGAGAAAATAATTCTGAATTAATAAAACGTAAAGATTCCTTCTGTTTCTAAGTGAATTAGACGATAATTGTAATAATGTAATTAAAACTGAAGACAGTTTTATAGTGGGTAGTGAGAAGGAGAAGTTATTTTAACAAGTTCTATTTCTTATTGACAGCCCCGTTGGCCGAGTGGTTGCAAGTAAAAAATCTCAGCACGATGTCTGGAATTGTGCCCGGTATATGGCAATAGACTCACCCCTTTATTACATGGGACTCATAACATAAATAGTGAAAGGTGGGTGGATTGTACAGCGACGTTAAGTGCCGTACAGTGCACCTCTGCGTAGCCCGTGTGGGGATAAAATTTATTTTGTACTTTTTATAGGATAGGCCGGCAAACGAGCAGACGGATCACCGCACGAGTAATGGGCACCGCCCATGGACATCCCCAACAGCAGTAGAATTACAAGTGCGGTCCCGGAGTAGAAATTGTAAGTCCAGATTTCCGCCCTATGTTTTTCTTCACCGTTTGTCAATGGTGTCTAAATAATCTTAGAAAGTACATATAACTCGGAAAAAGTCACATTGGTACTTGTCGTTGATAGGTTTCGAACCCACATCCTCATGCATGAGAAGCATAGTCTTAACTTCTACCGTCTGTCTGTCCCTATGTATGCTTAGATCTTTAAAACTACGCAAGGGGTTTTGATGCGGTTTTTTTAATAGATAATGTGATACTTAAGGAAGGTTTATATGTATAATACATGCATATTGCGACCGTGCGAAGCCGCGGCGGGTCGTTAGTTGTCCATAAAATATTTATCCTAAATTTAATACCTACATGTACATTTAACAGACAATTTCAACGTACGACAAACAATATACCCGACCGCAAACACAAGTTCTAAATTAACAATTGTTAGCTTTACCACATTAGCTGAAAACTAATTGACCATAATTTACTAATTGGCTAATTAAAACGTCGCCAATAAGGCTGAAATTGTACCTGAACTAACCGAGTTTAATAAGACAGATATATTGAATGGCTAGGTGGTAAAACTTTACCAATTTGCTAGCTACTTATTTCTGGTTGAATGTGTTTGTGTCTTCAATAAATTGATTGAGACTTTTCTATAGTCATTGGGCTATTTCATTACTACTTCTCCTAACTATAGTTTGTTATGTACCTAGTCTCGTTATGGTAGAAGGCAAGGAGTCTATATAAAACTCATATGCATACATACGGCTCAGTACGAATTTTTTTACGTTTAACGAAGACGGAGACCGCCTTCGGAGTTCTGATTGGCTTGCTCCAATGTATCGGTGTCGCCCATGGACACCTGGAATACCATAGGCTTACAAGGGCGTTACCGGCCTTTTTAGGATTTAGGGATTGGAGAAGGTAACCTCACTCATACGACAAAATAGGCACAACGCAAGCGTTGCTTCACGTCCGTTTTCTATGAGGCCGTGGTATCACTCCGGTCGAGCTAAAGCATAGCTCTGCCACACGTAGGTAGGTACGTAACACAAACTCGTATTTAGCTATAGCCATCTAGTCTGTAAATCTAAATCGATACTTCACTACATAGTATAAAATTAAAGTCGCTATCCTCCGTCTGTCTGTCCCTATGTATGCTTAGATCTTTAAAACTACGCAACGGATATTGATGCGGATTTTTTTAATAGATGGCGTGATTCTTAATGATGGTTTATATGTATAATACATGCACGGGGAGAGTCGCTAGTCATACATAAGAGTGTATTTGAAGGTTTTCAATCTCAAGTTTGGCTACTAAGAAAAGATACGCTAAAACGAAACTATCATCTAAGCATTTAATTAGACGATACACTAGGTTATAACACAAGTATTTCTCGTCGCGGAGAACCTAACGAGTTACCAGGGCTCCGGCTCGACGTGCAGGAGAAGGAACGGGGTGGTCTGACACTCCCTTCCGCCTCACCCAGGTGGGAGCAGTCATTCAATGATCTGTCCCCCTTAAAAAAACCACAAGTATTTCTATCTCTACATTATACCTTAAAGTAACAGAGACAGCATGATAACCTGATAATTGAACATGACATTAGTTTTAAGACGCACCTAAATTTAATATCATCAATCAATTACAGTCCTTATTTACAGAGCCATAAGGGATAATATGATTGATATACTCTTGTATCAAAGTAGCGACTTTTCGGAAGAAGTATTAGATACGGAATCCTAAGTAAACAATAACAAAAATGTTGAGGTTCCCTGATCTAGGAAGAGTTATTGATTTTGAACCTTATTCGAATTTATTTAAAGTTGCTTTTTGTTTTTGGTTTTAGTTTCTAATAAAGGTTTTTCGTAGTAGTGAACAATGCAGAGGAAATTACCTTCTAGAGATTGGAATCGAGATATACAGTGTGTTTCGCATTGCACTAGTTTGTTCGAAGAATTGTTGGCATATCTTTAGCAGTAGAACTATCTAAGGCTGTTTTGTTATCTAGCTTTCACTATGCAAGCAAATACCCTGTTTCGTAGGTACTATGGTTGATCTAAGGATTTACTAAACACGCTAAACGTTTAAAAAAATGCTAAACTGAACACGAACTGACTGAAAATACGCTAAACTGTCTGACATTTCGATGAAGTCATGAAGTTTAGATGCAGTTCCCCTCGGTTTCTTTAGGATCCATCATCAGATGCCCTGATGAAAGTGGACCCCCTCGCGGGAGCATAACGTTACAAACGAAATAAGAATTTTTCAAATCGGTTCACAAAAAAGTAATCGGTGAATAAATAAAAAAAGAGTTCGTTAAAAAAAGGTACACTCAAAGTCAAAGTCAAAATCATTTATTTCAATTAGACCAGAAAGGCACTTTTGAACGTCAACAACAAAAAATTTAGAAGTAAAGCTAGTTGCTCATTCCAAGGTGTAGATTCCTATGGAGAAGAACGAGCAAAAATCTCCATAGGTTACTCTTTTTCAATCAGGTTCACAATACAATTCTCTAGTTACATAGTTTTGTGGGTTGATTGTGTGAGAACGATGTAACACCTAAATGCGGTCAAAGAGATTGAAAAAGAAAATAACTGACACAAATGCACATGCACTACTCCTCACCTCTATGAAATAGATAAAAAATACGAGCCTTAAGTCGTTTTGAAAATGGAACAAAACTATTTTGAGCTCTATATTTATCTTTTGACGTATGTAGTGGTCAGTTGAACGCTAGCGTGGTTTGCATAGCAAACAACTGCTGTATGGGGGCTGGTATCGAGCTTGCATGCTTAGTTAGATCTATAAACTAAGCTAGACCACTACATCATGAAGTTTATTGCGATTTAAAACGGAATAACAGGTAGGTATTTTCGTGGTAATGTGAAATGTGAAACAAGGAATAAAATATTTTAAATGTGGGAGAGCAATGCTTCGGCACGAATGGGCCGGCTCGACCGGACTGATACCACGGCCTCACAGAAAACCGACGTGAAGCAACGCTTGCGTTGTGTTTCGTCGTGTGAGTGAGGTTACCGGAGGGCCAATTACTCTCCCCTTCCCCAATCTCCCCAATTCCTGAATACCCAACGATCCTCAAACTCCTAATCCCCAAAAGGCCGGTAACGCACTTGTAACGTCTCTGGTGTTCCGGTGTCCATAGGCGACGCCGATTGCTTACCGTCGTACTACGTCGCCGTACGTGATCCGTCTGCTGGTTTACCGGCTTATGCCATAAAAAAAATATTATAATGGAATACAGGTACTAATATGACACAAAAATTTGCATTAAAATGACGTTGGTGAAACTAGTTTTCTAAAGTTTAATAGGAATAAGCTGTAAAAATAAAATGTCACTTTGACCTTATTAAAAATATAGTTTTTTTTTTTAAAGTGTACTTGGGGACACACGGGGACCGGGGAAGGGGGGCTACGACGCGAGCGCGCTGCATGCAAGAACGGCCGAGCGCAGTTCATTTTTAATTTTTCGTTAATTTCATTTAATAAAGTAGTGTTTTCAACAAAGGGCGTTTACTTATTGAAGATAAACATTACCATAAACATATTTCTTGCAGTTATAGCACAGTTACTGTTTCGGACAAATGAATTATCGGTAGCTGATGGTTTAGCTAAAACATAAATAAAATACACTTGATCTTTACCTTGAGATTGAAATATGTTAGAATTGTCCAAATCTCAATGCCGTCCTTTCAAAGTTGAGTTCCTAAAATTATGCGGGTCCAAATCCAAAGTCTACATGAATTCTTGTCAAAGGCAAAACGTTTGTTTGTCTTATGTAAGCATTTGCCAAACAAATCATAAATTGGCGAACACTCTTATACACAAAATCTATTTCGTTTTCACTTCGAAGTAATATGGCTAGGTCTAGATAGGTAATACAATATTTTTAAATCATCATCATCATAACAACACGTCTTTTATTCCTCGAAGGGGTATGCAGATGTGCACATTATACCACTGTACGATTATACACCCACTTTTCACTATTTATGTTATGAGTCCCATGTAATAGGGGGTGAGCCTATTGCCATATACCGGGCACAGTTCCAGACTCCGTGCTACTACTGAGAATAAAAAAAAAACCAGTAATACTTTGCCCGACTCGGGAATCGAACCCGAGACCCCTTGCCCGGTAGTCGCACTTACGACCACTCGCCCAACGAGGCAGTCATAATAGTTTTAAAAAGAAATAAAATGTTTGAAAACATAAAATAACTGGTGAACCATTGCAAAAAGCAAACCTCGAAAGCGTATACGAACTCATAGTAAGTTATCAAAACATCACGCCATGTAAAGAAGAGGTATTTCTCGTCGGGTGGCACGTGCGATGCGAATAGTGCCTACAAATGTACGGCTAGAGTTTCATGTGTGGAGATCCATGAAAAAAAAATTATATACTAAAAAAGTTACATCTTAATTTTGTTCAATGTCAAGTTGTTTTGCTACGAGACGGAAATGAAATAGATTTTACGGTGTATAGAGCAGGCCCATAGGCTGATAGTGGAGTATCATATTGCTGTTGATGATGAATGGAGATGATGACAGGGTATGAAAATTAAAAATATAATTAGTCCGTAAGTGAGGTAATGAAAAATATTAGACACGTATTTTTTTATTCGGTCGTATAATAAAACAATACTTAGGTAAAACGAATCAAAGTTTAGGAGTGCGGGCTAAAACGTCATTTCTAAGTATGAAATGTACGTAGAAGTGATGTCACGCAACATTTCAAATCAATATATCGTCAAAAGTATTCGTTTCTTCTGTAAGAAAATAAAAAATACGTGTCTAATATCAAAAATACAATTATTCTACAAGATCATTGCCATAGGTCCAAAATTTGATTTAATGCTCTTTAGTTCCTATTTTCTTAATGTTTTACAATGTGCATTCAGTTTTAAGATAAGTTAGTTTTGTCATCATTAGATATATTCTAGCAGATATATCAATCATCATATAGAAAGAAAGAAAAACCATTTATTTAGCACCCGGCACGATGCAGCATAAATAAAATGTAAAAAAGACAATAAAGATGTGACAGTGGAAGTAATAAAATCATAAGAGTTGAAAAATTAAAACAGAAGAATTAGAAGAGAGACGCTGACAACATGCCTATGCTAAAAGGGTCACCCACTCAGTGTAAGCCAGGCATACAAGTTACCCAGCACTGATTTTGACAGCAAACTGATCATATGACAGCAAACTGTTGGATTCTTTTCTTATTCCCAAAATCCTCAACAAAAAGAGCGAGATAGAACTAAAGTAGTTGATAAAGTACACTATAAAAAGAAATGCCAACTCACACTATCAGAGATATTGAGTTGCTAAAAGTACACAGTCAAGTTTATACGACGATAAATATGGCACGACTTTATATTCTAATAAAGTAGTAGCTTCAGGAAACATAAAAAAACGAGTGCGTAGATACTAGATATATATACAAAAAATGTAGGTACTAGATACCTTTTACAGTAAAAAAGTCGTGAAAAATCCTTCATTTCAGAAGTGGAAATATTACACCTAAAGGTTAAAGAAATCGATAGATTCTATTAAGGAAGTTGCGTGAGTTAAGAATGTTTGTTATAATAGAAATATGAATATTTACTTTAATGGATAGATTTAATATCGAAGGTCAATATCGAGGTATGGTCAGCAAAATTATGCTGTTGAAATTGAACACATACATACATCATCATCAACAGCCTATACGTGGCCACTGCTGCACACACACACTCTTCTCGCACGTAGAAGGTTTGAGCATTAATCACAACGCTTGCTCAATACGGGTTGGCGATTTCAAACTTAAAATCAGAATTATAAGCCTAAGTTTCCTCGCAATGTTGTCATTTACCGTTTGTCAGTGGTGTCTAAATATAATCTTAGAAAGTATAACTAGGAAAAAATCACATTGGCTATCGCCTTTGGTGCGTTTTGAACCCATGCATGAGAAGCGGGTGTATTAAACCTTCGTTCTACCATGACATGCCATTATATTATACATACGTAAGTAAACTATGGATGAAAATTCTACATTTTTAAGATATTTGTTTACCAGAAATCTACTAATTTGGGAATGGTTAGCCATTCCCTTTCTATTTAAGCTAAAGACTGAAACAAATCTCTCTAGATGTAGTCTGCTTCATTTTGCTATAATACCAAAATGACTCCATCTATATTTTAAAGAAAATTGGGTCGTTTCCAGGGTAAGAAAATTAAAAATATTAGCCACGTATTTTTTTAAGTTGCAATACTTAGATAAAATAAAATGGAGTTAAGTTTAGGAGAGGGAGGTAGTTACGTCACAACGTGCTACATTTTGTTGCACGCTGTGACGTCACACGGCATTTCAAAAGCATTTAATTTTGTGAGAAAATAAAAAATACGTGTCTAATGTTTTAAAATAATCTGCAAGACGGACATTAAAATATTTAAGAAACTAGCCTATAGACTGTACTATGAGTTGTGGGTCTAATAAATTAAATAGGTACTTGTCCCAGCTTACACATATCGCAAAAAAAAAAAACAAAAAACACGAGAGAAAAACCAGAAAAGAGGTTTATTACCGTTTCCTCACTAATCTGGCGTACGACCTGCTATTAAGCATGGCCAGTACCCATCAAATGCCATTTTAATTATAAAAATGTTGTTTACTTACGTCCATACATAAAAAATAAAGGTTTATGGCCGTCTGTTGTTCATACATTTTATGTTCTCTGTAAAATGGGGTAATATATTTATATCATGTTTTAGGGACGACCTTGAGATTATTTAGATTTCATTAATTTGTACTGTAACAATGATTAATTGTATCTTCACAGTGATAAATGGGTGATCGTGGTAATTAAAATAAATTGATGGAGCCTTAATCTATGGAACTAGTCGAACTACTTACTCTCTACTCCTACTCTTTTCTGTAGCTTAAAAAACAGTAGGTATTTTTTTTATATTTGATGGGGCGCCGTTTGACCACTATCTCGCCTAGTGGTAAGCGATGATGCGGTCTACGATGGAGCACGTCGTCCTATAAGCAACCTATTACTCGGACCTTGAAGGTATAATGAAGTTCTGATTAAAGTGATTAATATTATCATAGACATCACCATTTTTTCTTCTAAATAATATTTTTAATAAGGATAGTTCTTATTTTATGGGTTGGTACCCAGAAAATTACTCAAGTGTATTATCTTTTTAACTTTACGAAATAATTCAAGCATAAAAATTATACCTGAAAAACTTTAACAAGAAACTCGATCCAAGAGATTTGTTTCTGAAACTTTATTTCATGAAAATTTATTATTCGTTAGATCCGGATTATTTGTTTTGACATTCCGTCATATTGTTAAACTTCAAAGTGGTATTAGTGTCTATTTATATCACAAAACATCGCACATTTCTATTAGAGGTATACCTACACAAAATATTCCACGTAACTAGTTTAGTATTAGTATTTTCTTTTTGTCTTAAGGGGGCAAAACAACCAGAACCCGACAAATTAAAATATTGAGTTATTTTTATACCTCTGACATAAGAAAAAGAAGTTTGTAATGTTGCTATAGGTGAAGTATACACACACACACTGATACACATTTTTTATAATAAAAATCTTAAAGCTCATCGATGACTTAGTTAACCTTTAAACCATAAAAGATAATCCAAATAATTTACACAGATATAACCTTCGCCCAACTAGAAAAGATAGGCAGCCATCAAATTATAACCAAACTAGAAGGTCCCTGATCCTTGAGAGTTTAACAAATGGCGTCATCAGTACAGAAGTGCTGTTAGTAAAACAACAAACATTACATCTCAGAGCTCAACTTGTGACAAACAATTTGGCACTTCTAGTACTTGGCTAAGATATTAAACGTGTATGTACAAATGTACCGTAAAAGTAGTCGTTATGAGTTGCTAACGCCCGAATACTGAAACGCTGCTCAAGTTAACGTTGTACTTGAGTATCGCGCCATCTATGTCATTTTAAAAGACTTTGTAGTGACAGAGAAATTCATCCCCTAAATTTGTTCATACAAAAGTAGTCTCTAAGCATTAGAAATAAGATCTATAATTTAGGTAGGTAGTGGAGAGCGGTCACCGGTGACCGCTTGGCGATCTATGGGTTGCGCGACTTACTATATTTACTTTTACTATATTGAATGGTGTTTGAGTATATCGACATAAGTCTTTACATTTTTATTATTTTACTAGCTTCTGCCCGCGACTTCGTACGCGCAATCCTGTTTTCTCCCGCCGTAGGATTTTCAGGACTTTTTTCTGTCATAAGAACCTTCTCCTGACAATAATAAATACAACAACAAAAATCGGCCGCCAAATCGGTCTAGCCGTTCTCAAGTTATGGCGTGACAGCTGAAAACTAGTTTTAATTTAATATATATAGACTAGCGACCCGCCCCGGCTTCGCACGGGTGCAATATGCATGTATTATACATATAAATCTTCCTTAAGAATCACTCGATCCATTAAAAAAAGCCGAATAAAAATCCGTTGAGTAGTTTTAAAAATTTAAGCATACATAGGGACAGACAGACGGCGGATAGCGACTTTGTTTTATACTATGTATGTAGTGATTTAATGGTATAAGGTTAAGTGAGGCAGATCTGATAGATGTTTTTTCTCACGTAATAAGAAGTGTTTAAGACTAATAGGTGCATTCTCAACTAGTTTCAAGCTATAGTAGGAGCTCGTAATCATGAACTGCATACGTGACCATCGACGTTACGCAGTTAAGTTTCTATCTCGTATTATAGTGTTATAACTTCTATGCTTTACTTTGACATAGTTTCGTCCTTTTGAATTAAACTGACTTTTGAGATGGTGATTCTGATAATATATCACCTACGTGGAGACTTATGTTCAAAGTTTTGAATAGTCTGTCACTGCAAGGTGTCCTGTAGTGATATAATACACTTGAGTAAATTTTAGTGAGATCTCTTGGATTTTGTAGTAGGTTTTTTTTAATTTTGGTGGGCGAAACATTTGGATTCACTACGATTTCTTTATCTTAAGAAGTGTGTTATTAAATCAAACTGTTTAGAATACGAAAAAAATAGATATTTTATGAAGCAAGACTTCTACACGGAACAGTTCAATCATAGAGAAAACGCCGGAGAGCGAAAAAAAATTTTGTCAACCTAACATAAATACAATTGGGTAGTCTCCAGGGTATCAAAATTAAAAATCTAATTAGTCTGTCAGTTAGATAATGAAAAAATATTAGACACGTATTTTTATATTTTCTCGTATTAAGCTCGTATTCGATAAAATAGTGTTAAGTTTAGGAGTGGCAGGTCGTTACGTCATAACGTGCTACAAAATGTGACACGCTGTGACGTCACGCGATATTTTAAATTACTATATCGTCGAAAGTATTTAATTTTGTGAGAAAAGAAAAACTACGTGTCTAAAGTTTTAAATAAATGTACCAGACGGACATTAAAATAAAATTTAGGAAACTACCCTATTACCTGTGTATGACCAACAAAATGAAATAAAGGTTGCGTTCTCAAATACCAGCAATTTTAAAAGTATGTTTAACCTATTCTTTTAGCCATTACTAGAGCTTGTTAGGCGATGATCTACTGAACGATATTTTATCTAGCAACAATTGAGTAGTTATCTACTTGAAGTATCTACTTCCTTACAATAATTCAAAATCACAATTAACAAACAAGAACCTCCTCTGTTCCATTTGCGTAAACCACCGAAATAAGTGCCGATGGGATTACAGCTCTTATGTTATATGCGATTAGATTTGATAGGGATTAATATAGGCTACTAGGCTATCGCACTATAAATATTAGAGAGCCGATTACGATAATATAAAGCTCGGTTTGTTTTTGTTCTATTTTGCGATAAAAGTGGGGCAACAATGAGAACTTTGTACTGTTGATCTTAATGATGGTGTTAGAGTAAAGCTTTATTGTTCGATAAGTAAACCATTAACCGTAATATTTGGATATTATTATTCTTAGTAAGTTTGAGTTTATCGTACACCGAACAGGCTCGGCTCCAACCCAGCAATTAACTTGTCATTTAAATAGGAACTTTAAATCGTATGTCGTATGATGTATTTCATTACGGTCCCGGTGGTCACCGCGCGGTCTTCTTGAGTTGTATTTGAGATGGCAAAAAGTGTCCACCTCGCTGTCATCGTCAGCGCGCTGGCGGCTAGCGGTAGACAGATTCGAAGTTAGAGATCTAGGTTATTGTATAATTTGTTGTTGCAGTAAGCAAATGGAGTCGCTTAGAAATAGTGCACGCACGGTGCACATTATGCCACTGTAAGTGTACAGTAAAGTGGGTGTTACATTGGTAACATCCACTTTACTGTACAGCCTATTGCCATTTACCGGGCACAATTCCAGACTCCGTGGTACTAGTGAGATTTTTTTGAAACGCAGTAATACTTTGTCCGACCCGGGAATCGAACCCGAGACCCTTTGCCCGGCAGTCGCACTTGCGACAACTCGGCCAACGAGGCAGTCTGAAATACAGTTACTACGTAAGTCCGTTTTATTAGTGAAGTGGTCTGAACGCGGCTTAAGGAAATAATTTCTAATTGGCTAGGTACCAAACTACTTAATTTAGGACCTAGTTTCAAATTAATTATGTACAAGTTCGTGGCGTGGCAAAAAGCAATTTGAATTACAATTTACGTTGTATTATTTTTTAATTATAGTAGGTAACTAATATTTTTTGCTTTTTTAGTTAGAACATTTTTAATTATTAAAGAACATTTTAACACGCCAATTTCTAAGTAGACATCTGTTTGTAAAATGTTTGCTCATATGAGATAGAAGTGCTCAAGTGCATTACGGAACCCTCAGTGATTGGTGAACAAGTATTGGATATTTTGTATCATCACTCTCAGGTATTCTAAGTAACGTTTGAAGAGTTTTTCATATCAGAAGCACAGTCTTATCATAACATACATATATATCGTGATAGCAAAACATTTTCCTAAGCATTTTCCTTAACGTAGAAACTTTTTGTTGAAGCTTCAACAGCGTGGGATTAACTTTTTTTCGATTTGACATTACGTATGACATTGACGTTTCGAAAGCGCGGGAAAAACTATATCAAACGATATTATCTGTGGTATGTTCACAATATCCTGTTGCGTCACGGGATACTTACGATCTTGTCACATGTTTTATATTTTCTTGTAACCGGTTATTTATCAGAAAATACTCTTGATAAAAATAGACATAGGGATAACAGAAAATGTATAAAGTTTGAACATAACAAACATTTTATAACTATTCACGAAATATTCCTTCGTTAATACGTACAGTTGTAGCTAAAAAACAATTTAAGCCTATTGTTTGACCACAGTGCGCCAATGTGCATTCGAGCATTAAAAATAAATAATTTCGAATTAAAACAAAGTTATAAAAGCCAACAAACTTCCCTTTCATCTTGATTAATGGTGTTACCTGTTAAAATTAATTTTTCGTGAGCAATCAAAGACTTTTTTGTTTTGGCACGCATTTTAAAAATATTTTCGTTCAAAAATACGAGGGAAAACCTTCGTATTTTTCTTTTAGGTAACTTTTGAACGCGTCCTAACGCTCGCTGCCGTAGAAACTTCACAATTAAAAACTCAACGGTCACTTTTAGCGGGAAAATGGTCGTAAAATCTTTTTAATCAAACTTAATTTCTTTCTTTTTAATAGCGTTGGGGAGTAGGTAGCAAAGTTTATTAATTTAATGCAATTTAAGAGATATTTCAAGGAGTTTTGAGCAGTAAATTGGTTAGCTTTGGGATTACCGTTAGGTTATCTATATATATATAAAGGGGAAATCTGTGACCGTTACGGTTTAGGTAAAAAGTACGTCAATAGGTATATAATAATAATGTCATTAAAGCGATGGCAGTATAATTATATTTGTCACAACTAAAGACAATTTTTCAATACTCATAGAACCTACTGAAAAAACACATGTTTGGTTGAGTTACAAAATAATACAATGCTACGAAAATAATCCATCAATCAACATAACAATAAAGTCACTACGAAAAGGCCTTAAAATAAATAGCCTAGCACCAAAAATTAAATTAATCGATCACTTAGTCGGAAGTTTACGAAATCGAATCTTAAATCAGGCACCAATGTAACCATGATACCGATTCCAAAATAAATCTGTTCAAAAAACACAGCAAGCATTAAAATGTTAAAGTAATTATATTAAACAGTTGTTAATAAGATTCAATTTGCGTATATATTAAATTAAGTATAGGTATATAATGTCTTGTATACCTTGACCGAAGTTTGGCACCTGGCCAGTTCAGTCAAATAACTGGAATGACATTTAACATCTCATTAATTATTGTTTCCGTTATGAAAATTAACGGTTGTAGTTTAAATGTCCATAAGATTATTATTTTAAATGAGGTGTATTTTGTACTTTAGTTAATAAAGTTATTAATATTAATTAGTCACATGTCTTTTTTTTGTAAGGGGGGAAATCATCGAATGACTGCTCCCGCCTGGGTGAGGCGGGAGGGAATGTCAGACTCTTACTGACTAAAAACCAACCCGTTCCTTCTCCTGCACGTCGAGCCGGAGCCCCGGTTACCCGTTAGGTTCTCCGCGACACCGATAGTCACATGTCTAGAACGCTTTGTTTCTCAGGTGAACGAAAAGTTTTATTTTCATACATGCATCGATAGCTTGTGACAATTCACTGCTATACTATCGACCTGAGTGTACGGCGCATCGCGTTCCGCGCGCGACACAAATAGGCCTCAGACCACCACGGATGGGGCCAAAACTGGTGATGCCGATACGGAGCCGCGGAGAACGTAAAAGGTTACCGGGACTACGCCTCGAAATACAGAGGGCCAAGCACGAATAACTAAGTATCGCAATCGTATCGTAACAGTATCGAGCGAGTTAAGCGTTCTGATTGGTTGGTTCACTTGAGCTTCGTAGGAACGTGGTGGAGTAATTGGGCCTCGGTTCAATAGAAAACTTGGCCTTAGTCCAATAGAAATATTAATTTAAAAAAAGAATCCGTGATTTGAACGAGTCTTACACATACACACATATGTACATGTATTGTATACTTAAAGATCAATATTCCCAAACAGTAAAGCTAAAGGAAAACGTCTTTGAACCTTTTCTCCAAAGATTAAATCCACGTTTTCTATTCAAAGTGTTCCTATTCGTTTCTAATAGAAATCGATCTGTGTCGCATTCATGTTGCCAACTTTTAGAACTCAAATGGGTCGTGGATAAGAGATCAGCGAGTTCCAATTTAATATAGTATATTTTCGAGTTAGGCACATGTTGTATGTACGTCTTAAAGATTGATGTAGTTGATTCCTGAATTATCAGTCGATTAGTGACAGTTTTTAATTTGAAAGTCATATTTTTAGAAGGTCCCACCGCAACCTCCTAAAACCTCTGCAATTCCTGTAAGCCTGGATCTACATTTGATACAACCATGAAAACCCCAGAAAACAGAAGTCCAAGGACATGAGGTATAACTGTCTTGGTTCCCGCAACGAAATGAATCAGAAGATTTTATAAGAGGAGAAGAAAAAAACGATAGTTTCCATCTTCCATCGGTGAATTAATACAGGAGACAGAATAAATTAAGCCGAAAAGAGACTGACAAAAGAAGACTGTACAACTGGGAGAAACCCAGTCGCGAAGCACCACGGACATTTGACTAAAAACTAAAAGTCAAATTTTGTTTCTATCAATGTAAAAATTATGTGTGTTTGATTAAGTCGCTGACTTTGATTTCGACCAGACATAATCTAGCCATACAGATAGTTCATACCTAGTTTTCAATACATAAATGAGTCAATCAGACATGTTTCACTTTCAGACATGTTAATGGACTCTTGGCATTTAGACTTCGATATATTTTTGCATATCTAAGCACTTGTTTCACTGAAATGACTTTGAAACAATCTATGTAGGTCAAATTACTCAAATAACCTGGTATTGAATTAATCGAAACTAATCTCCGTTAATTAAAAAAATCTCCTCCAAATATTCATTATATCCAACAATGGCAATAAATGAAAGATCCTTATTGCATAGCTAATAAAGTTGATTTTGAAGTGCGATTGCAATCGAGTTTTATATATATATTATCAATCTAGATAATGCAATATTAATAAATGCAGTGACGTTAATCCATTGAGGGGTTTACATTGTTTTAGGAATTTTGTCTGTCATTGTTCGGTTGATTGGTAGAAGATTGTTGCTACCTGAAATCAAAGTTCAATTGCTTTGTTAAAGTGCTTAATGCGAAGCCTTCCAGGTAATACTTTATTAGTTACATTCATATTACCGTAGGTGTTTAACTAGTACGTACTATAACGGGCTGGTGCTGAAAATCAGCACCGTGGGCTCGAGCCTCTGTGCCCGGTCCACGGTATTAAGCTGAGCTCCAGCCTTTTGCGCTGCGACGCACCATAGGCTTTTTTTGTGTTCCTGAATTCTTGTTGTGTGTAGTAGCAAAATAAATGGTTTTTCTTTCTTTCTTTCTATATGCATCTGTTTCATCAATTTTTTTATTAGAACAATTTGCAATTTCGGCAAACATTAGTCGCACCTGGTACTCTATTCTTTACTCGAATGTTTTTTAAGTTAATACTACATCATCGTCGGTATGGGAGAGCCATGCTTCGGCACGAATGGGCCGGCTCGGAGTGATACCACGGCCTCATAGAACACCGACGTGGAACAACGATTGCGTTGTGTTTCGTCATGTGAGTGAGGTTAGCGGAGGCCCAATTACCCCTCTCCCCAATCCCTGAGTGTCCAATAATCCTCAAATTTATAATTCAATCCAAAGGAACAAGGAGAAGGAGGAACTGGTGTTTCAGGTGTCCATGGGCGGTGCAGATTGCTTACAATCAGGTGATCCGACAGCTCGTTTACTGGCTCATTCCATAAAATATAATCATCATCAACAGGCCATTGCTGAATTACGAACCTCTTTTGTTATTAATCTCCATGCTTATACATAGATCACAGCCTAAGAAGTTTATGTTTCGGTCCAATGTGTAGCTTACGCACAATAGCAACGTCAACTGTAATTACATTGTTAAATTCCCAAATTGATAATGTCACCATTAATAATAACTAACAATATCGCATGTATGCAGTTATAATTAAAATGTCACAAAAATGAACACCTCATGCGTTGCAAGTAAATGTAATGTAAATACTAATTAAAATTTCAGTAGAAAATTAAATTGTCTACCGTAGCATACATTACTTATGGCGCATTGCTTTCGAAAGTGATAACTTCATTTTTCTCAGGTCTATTTTCTTTATTATCTATTACATGGGACTCAAACCTCAAAACTCTAAATATAAACATAAATAGTGAAAAGTGGGTGTTACATTGTACAGTGGCATTAAGTACCGTAATGTGCACCTCTGCCCTGTGTACGCTTTGGGGATAAAAGGCGCGATGTTATGCTATTTTCTTTGTACCTTCAAATGGTTGTGAATGTCAGTATTTTACATGGAAATGCATTTTAGGATGGAAAAGCAGGATACTCTCTTCTAGTTACTAAGGCTCATTAATAATTAGAGCCATAGTGAGTTTAATGTATGTTTATGTGACTCATTACAACTGGTCCACGTATATTATCCTATCTGAATTGTCTACTTAGTGATTGGATTCAAGAACCGGTAATTCGGTGACACAAAGTTTTTTATTTGCTTTGTTTTATTCTTAGTAGTAGCATGAATCCTGAGTCTGTCTTCAAACTGCCAGGTCAGGCGTCAGGCGTTAGCAAAGTACAATAAAGAACCAAGTAATTAAACATTATTATTTATACCGATTTAAAATAAAATAGAACATAAGTATTCTCGTTACTCGCCAGTAAAAAGTTTTCGATTGAAAGTTCCATTACTCTCATGCAGAGAAATACATTTCCTTTGTTGTGTCAAGCCTAAATCTCCTTTAAAGTTATAATAAGCATTCACAGGCAAATTTTCAAAGAATTTATTAACCGGATTACCGTGTTATGGCTTCCTTTTATACCACAAAGTAAAACAGACAACAAAATATGTTACACGGAACCTTTTTGTTCGAAAAACTTCTCAGAATTAATAGGAGCTTACTAGCATACCCACAGAATATTTAAAGCTTCGTAAATCTTAACGTTATCCACGTAATACAGGCAAGTCAAGCTACACCGAGAAATATTCAACCGTAGTTTTGGAATAAAAATACCAATGCATTGAAGAAATTTGACAGACTAAAGTAGCTTTACGTGCCTCTAGATATACCAACCTCGATTGAATTCCGATCAAGGTTTAAGGAAAATATCACTGGCTCGTTAAAATTAAGTTGTTTTGAAAATCGAATCGAAAAAGAATTGAGCTGTTTATTTTGGCGGGCAACGTGAACTTCGGTACACTTCAGCCATTTTATGGGCTATTTTTTTTTCTAGCAAGTCAACGTATTACCGTTTAATGCATAGTGTTGCTAGCTTCAAAATGTTGATTTACGATCTCTTTTTAGGTTATAAAATTGTTGTGTTTTGTCGAGATCAATGAAACTAAATAGGAATTGATGTTGACATGAAGTTCAATAGAGGACAGAGTATAGATTTTTTTGTTATTTATTTGTTATCGGAATAGACAGCTTAAAAGCTTTTGTTTGTGTTTCAATAAACTTTGGCCCGATTTACTTTCATTTTTCTGATACAAATTGTTTATGACGGTTTCCGAATTGTGTTGGCTTTTCCTATAAGCTTTTATCGACAACTTTAACTGACATGTTCTATTTAAATAAACACAATATAATATCACTCTAATTTTGTTTTGAGAAAAGGTAGGCTAAATAACAAGATAGATCTGATAACATTCAAGCTTTTATTGAATAATGTTGTTAGCTCTTATACGATGTTTTATAAAACGAGTCTATAAAAAAATTGTTGTAGATTTTTAAAAGTACTGTAGAAACATGCAAACATAGAAAATATTTACTTTTTTTATTTTTATATCATAATCATAAGCCGGTAAACGAGCAGACGGATCACCTGATGGTAAGCATTCGGCGCCGCTCATGGACACCCGAAATACCAATGCGTTACAAGTGCGTTACCGGCCTTTTGGAAATTGAGAATTTGAGGATTGTGGAGGATACGGGGATTCGGGAGACTAGGGAGTCTCGAGACTAATAGGGCCTCGGTAATAGGGCCTCGGTAACCTCACTCACACGACGAAACACAACGCAAGCATTGTTTCATGTCGGTTTTCGGTGAGGCCGTGGTATCACTCCGGTCGAGCCGGCCCATTCATGTCGAAGCATGGCTTTCCCACACTTAGCATGGCTCTCCCACAGTTAAATTACTTACATTCACTTAAGTATAAACAATGTGTAAACAAAGTTTTTATATATTACTAGCTGACACGGCAAACGTCGTATCGCCATTTTTTTTCTTTTCTAACCTTTTAACTCTTCCCTGGACTTCTAAAAACATTTCAACACTAAAATTAGTCAAATCGGTTCAGCCGTTCTCCAGTTTTAGCGAGACTAACAAACGGGAATTCATTTTATATTTATACATAGATAGATTAGGAAAAATTAGTGTTCCAAATTGGAAACTAAACTAACTAATGTAACTATCATAGATAAAGGGTCGTGATATCATAGTAAGTTAATCCCTGTATCAAAATGTAGATTGGGGGAGTTTCCGCTGAAATGACTCAACATATTTCCATAGATGACTATAGATAAATGGAACTGCCTTGTTGCCCGAGTGGTCCGATTGCCGGGCCGTACAAAGTATAATATTATAAAGTATATAATAATTTTTTTTTAAAAACCCTGTATTTTAAAAAAAAATTCAGTAATTGCACGGAGTCTGGAACTGTGCCCGGTATATGGCAATAGGCTCACCCCCTATTAGGTACATGGGACTCATGACATATAATAGTGAAAAGTGGGTGTTACATTGTACAGTGGCATTAAGGGGCTTAGTAGTACCCCTTATAGGGTAAAAGGCGTGAAGTTATGTTAAATTGGTTCCGGAACAAATATTGTAATTTTTGACTTAGACATTCTAAACTGTGCTGTACTGTGAATTTTGTTCAGCATTATGTGAGAATAACCAAAATAATATTCAACTTTCTGTAATTTAAGCTGACCGCCTCAAAATATTAACAAAATCCGTATTACTGATTCTAATTTCCTTCCCTATCTGTGATCAAGATAAAATAAGACAGGATTACGAATTTGCGTCAGTTTTACTGTCATTCCGCCGCCAAGATTTTAAGACCACGAATTAAATTATAGCCTTTTAAGATCATTTATTATTTTCTGTGTAAAATAAACTTTATCATTGTATTTATAAAGTTGTTTATCGACAAGCTGTCACCAGTCACCGCGGAGGTTTGTGATAATGACGCAAGTCACGTTTTTAAAAATAAATCTCAACGAAATTGTTTAAATTCCTTTCCATTTTTGCATGTTTCCAGTACTCAATCAATCATTGAGCTTTACTTGTATAAATTTTAATTAACCTACTTTAAAAAGTTAATTGGTTTTTGCCTTCATCTTGTAATTAGCACAAGAAATAGGCCTCTCATTACTGCCGCGTGCTGTCATATATTTTAGCGCCCACGATTACTGTGTTCGCCGAAACATTTCTATAAATAAATGTTGTCTTAGAATTGTTAAAATTGGATACGAAAGACTGAGAAAAAACTCTTTGTTGTAAAATTCGCATCAACTTAATAACTTTACCCGGGCAAGCTGTCTTGGGTTCGATTCCCGGGCCGGGCAATCTATTAATTTTTGTTTGCGTTTGGATTTGTGCCCAGTATATGGCAATAGGCTCACCCGTTACTCTCATAGGACACATAAATATAAATAGTGATAAGTGGGTGTTACATTGTACAATGGAATGCGCCGTAGTGCGCCTCTGCTTACCTCTTCGGGGGTAAAAGGCGCGATGTTATGTGTAGTCCAGCTATCGTCACTGTGAATACTAAAGTGTATTTGTTTTCTCACAACACAAAAACGAACGAAAACTATTTAGAGCTTAGAATATATTATATATTACATAGTTAAATTTCTTTTCGTTTTTATAGATGACCTTACTCTTTCCGTATCACATAATAATATGTATGCTTTATCATAAAACCACCAACCTATTAATAAGTACCTACATATAAAGTACATAAGTGTATGTAATAAGATTTCATCGGCTATGTTGAAGCGTATCTCACTTTGAATCTAAGTAGAGTATCGACTATTTATTAATAGAGCCACTGCAGCCTTATTCTATGTAAGGAGGTTGTCTTAAAATAATCTTCTTAACTCTGTGGTAGACAGTCTAGTTAAGGTTGCAGCTTTTGATCTTCTATTGTTTTGGATCGGCTCTGATAACATTTAAAAAGTAAAAGTATTAAGTATTAGTAATGAGGTTTGGATGATTCTAATTTAAACATCGACTGACTGCACGGTTGACGCGCTGGTTGGGCAAATGGTTTTTTTTAAGGGGGGAAAATCATCGAATGACTCCTCCCGCCTGGGTGAGGCGGGAGGGAGTGTCAGACTCTTACTGACTAAAAACCACCCCGTTCCTACTCCTGTACTTTGAGTTGGAGCCCCGGCAACCCGTTAAGTCCTCCGCGGCTCCGTATCGCCATCAGCCCTACTGGGGCCCATCCGGAGTGGGCAAGTGGCTGCCGTACAATATGGAGCGGGTTTGATTCCCGCACGGATCAATTATTTGTGTGATCCACAAATTGTTGCTTAGGGTCTGGGTATCATGTGTATGTGAACTTGTATCTTTGTAAACGCACCCACGACGCACTAAGAAAACCCTAGTGTAGGACAACGTATAAAAATACAACTTCCCTCATGTTTTTTAAATGTCACATTAAACCGTTAACTACGTACCATGAGTCCCATATTATAATCGTAGAATCTATACCTACTGTTACTGAGATCATTTTCAAAAAACCTAAAGAACTCTAATACTATGAACGACCCAAAAATTGAACTCGAAACCCCTTGATCTGCAGTCGTACTAGTTTAGGGAACAGAGAGTATAGTTCCCTAAGATCGGATAAGGAGGATCCTCCGACCAGGCGAGGTGATCGTGCCTGGCGGGCTTTCTGCCCAAGCCCAACAGTTGTTCGTTGGGATTTTCTATCCGGTATTAATTCGTAAACGTAAACTTTAATTAGTTCAGCCTACAAATATTAAATCAATGGTGATTTCACGGAACCCCTTTGACTGAAGGTATTTCAGGCGTATGATTAAATTTCAGACATGAAATGTTTTACTCACCAGCTTCAAACAGATCGCCGTGTAAATCTGAAAAGAGATTGAATACATTAATTTCGTTTCATGAATCTCAGCGTCAATTATAATTGCTTTACATAATATTAAATTATTTTACTCTGTTTAATTAAACTATAATGGTATGTCACATAACTGCTTCATTGGCCGAGTGGTCGCATGTTCGATATCGGGTTCGATTCCCGGGTCGGGTAAAGTTTTACTGGGTTTTTTTAGGAAAACTCAGTAGTAACACTGAGTCTGGAATTGTGCCCGGTATATGGCAATAGGTTCACCCCCTATTAGGAACATGTGATTCGTTACATAAATAGGGAAAGGTGGGTGTTACGTTGTACAGTGGCATTAAATGCCGTAATGTGCACCTATGCCTATTCCCTTGCCCTTCGGGGATAAAAGGCGGGATGACATGTGGTATGTAACATAATTGATGCTTAATTTTGATGATTGTGAGTATTTGGAACATCTAATATATATGAAAATACCTTATTAGACGACCTACAACGTAATTAAATCCAATTGTCTTAGATATATTCTGTTTTTAACATAACATCATGCCTTTTATCCCCAAAGGGTAATATGTAGGTGCGCATTATTTACATTTCAGTAATAAAATATTTAACTATAAATATATTATTCTTTAATTAATATTCAGCGGTATCCTAGTTTGTTGTAGTTTTTATTCAAAATATCTAGCTATATACACAACTGCATACATTTTTACAGCTTAAACTGTCAAACACCAAGCGGTCACCGGTGACCGCAACCTATTGATCTTTAATTGTGTCTATAATGACGGTACTCGACGAGTTAAAATTAAGTACGAAAGTGTCCACATTAAAAAAAATCAGCAAACTAACTATCTAGGTACCTAATATCTTAATTCACTTCCAAAATGTTACATTCCAAGTCAAAATAATCTGCGGATTAATCTTAAAGAGATCGCACAATTAAGATAACCCTTGAATAGCTGTGTAATCTCTTCATATTTATATCTTGACCTCATTGCAGTTTTGTGAAATTGTATTCGTCAGTTTTTAAAAGGAAAATTAACGTTCTAGATGTGATACTGAGTCAATAATGCGTGTGATTATTTATTTTTAACGCCATGCGTAGGTACTTACTAAATAACAACATACAAGAAGCGTTTATTGTATAATTCTGTACGTAATAATATTTATCTATATTTTAGAGGATTATCTTCCTTCTTAGTATAAGCTACATAAGTATAACTACTTATGTACGGTCAAAGGTCAAAACTGCCACCGTAAGACTACTATCGATTACGCTCTTCTTAATTACATCTGTGGTTGCGCTGCAGCGCTTATACACACATGCACACCCATATTTTTATCCGTGTGTGTACGTGTGTGTGTGTTTATGCGTACGCACGCGTTTTTATGCAGATTAATATGATATTACTTACGCATTGCCGTGTGAATATCACTCACGGTGGCAGTGGACTTTTGACCTTTGACTGTATCTACATCAAGAGGCCGTAGAAATATAGTAACTAGCTATAGTTACTACATTTCTAAGTATTTTGCAGTAAGTATAACGTGCCTCCCTCGCCGGTTGCACTGCCGTCATGGAGTGTAGACTTGTGCGCGAGGAGGTCCTCTCGTGTTATTAATCGTTCTTTGAAAAAGAGTTTTCTTTTTTATCATTTCATGTTAGTATTACTATTGTTTATTTAAAACATTACTATAAATATCAATTCACCCAACCATTAAAAAGTGTGATGGAAAGTTTTAAAGAAGCTTGATATAATTGGAATTAATCCCACAATTAAATATTCAGTTAAAACTCTATTCACTGAACCTTCAAGCCGATTGATGACCAAAATCCCAATATGAAACATAGCCAAGTCTCTTTGAGGTTGAAATTGCGCTATTAGCCCACAATTTTGGGGTGCAGGATACATTGAAAAGGCCGGGATTATAACGTCGCTCGCGGCGCAAATTATTCGCTCCGATTACTTGCGCTCGCATGACAAAATTGACAACGATGTTTTCCACTGGTGATCGCGGTTTGTAAAAGGTTTATGGTGGGGAAGGGGTACTTTTAACCGACATCAAAAAGAGGAGGTTCTCAATTAAACCTGTATGTATGTTTGTACGCATTAACCTCACGATTCGCCGAACCAATTTTGATGAGGCTTTCAGAAAAGTGTTGGTTACACTTAGGAGAAGGTTTTAGTACCTACACTAATTAACGTAATTAAAAAAAGAAGGGGTTGAGTTAGTCTTTTAAACATCACTACATAGTATAAAAAAGTGGCTATCCGCCGTCTGTCTGTCACTATGTATGCTTAAATCTTTAATAGTATGCATCGGATTTTGGTGCAGTCTTATATAATAGATAGAGTGATTCTTAAGGAAGATTTATATGTATAATACAAGCATATTGCACCCGTGGGAAGCCGGGGCGGGTAGCTAGTAGTTTATAAAAAAATTATAAACATATATACCATCATGTTATAAGTCCGTCAAAAATGTATTGGATTCTACGAAACGTTTACATAATACGTAAGTATGGATAATGGGCAAGTATAAAACTTATTCATATAAGGAGATGAGAGAACAGAATATTCTAGAAACCCGAGAGAAAAGTGTATGTGATTAATGCAGCGCCATCATGCACGTACTTACAACACATTATCTACTTCTTAACAAAGACGTGCACTTGACAGGTCTTTATTAAAACTGGCTCTGGGATCTCTTCTTTACTTTACAACTTTGCAAATATCTACCTTAACATAATTATACTATAGAGAAATTCTATGTATACAAATACTTTAATATGTAAAAGATTAACTATAACGAGTAATGTTTCAAAGATGCCTGAAGACTGATATTTAATATTGAGATTTAGAACCACTAAAACAGATTTAAGTGGAACTAGTCATCTGAAAGACGGATGGAGCTATTAGATTGTATACACAGCTCAAACTCTGCTCTGACTTAAAAAAAATGGAGGTACTATGTTCGACTAATTGTTATTTTTTTTGTTTGTTCGCCGATTACTCTGCCATTTGTGAACTGATTTCCAAAATTCTTGTTTTGTTCGAAAGGGTATACTCCCGAGATGGTCTCATTGCGCCGACTTCTAACCTATCAGTGGGTGAGTAACCCATCAGTACTAATAATAGTTATGTTTTGCTTTTTAGTTTTGACCTTTTGTTTGTTATTAGTTTTTGGTATTTTCAAGTCGGTTTTTTAATTGGCAATCTGTCTGTCAAAGTGAAGATCGCCTTGATTATTTATTTATTATCTTTTGACTAACAGATAGTACACAGTTTTTGTGTAAAAAAAGTAAACATTATAAAAAAAACTAACAGGAAAATTGGTAATATGTACCAAGAATGCCTTATAGACAAATTGTATGGTTCTCATTCTTTGCCTTGTATATATTCCAGTGGTTTTCAACATAGAAATAACGATTTACATAAATAATGAATAAATTATGTTCACGCATATCTGTTGGCGTACCAGCTGTGATAGTTAATCAAACGGTTTGAAGATAACTTTGGCACTAGTTAGCATTATATTATTCTGAAATGGACTAGTGATTTATATTCCGTTCGTCTTGTAGACACTAGTTTTGGCTGGGATTGGGTTGTATAGTATTATATTGGAATTCGTATTATGTTTAACACAAGGCAAAATAGGTCTTGATTGTAAGAGCAATATGGTTCATTTTCCTGTAAAAATTTTATGCATTCATCAATGTAGTCATAGGATCATGCTGCATTAAAATGTGTGAAAATTGTTTAGTACAACTGCCTCGTTGGTCGAGTAGTCGTAACTATGACTGCCGAGCAAGGGGCCTCGGGTTCAATTCCCGGATCGGGCCAAGAATGACTGGGTTTTTTGAAAACAAAATCTCATTAGCAGCAAGGAGTCTGGATTTGTGCCCGGTACATGGCAATAGGTTCACCCCCTATCACATGGGAGTCATATCATAAATAGTGAAAAGTGGGTGTTACATTGTACAGTGGCATTAAGTGAAGTAATATGCACCTCTCCCTTCGGGGATAAAAGGCACGATGATGTTACGATGATGTTTAATACAAAAAATTGCCATCGCGTCCAATAGTCTCGTGATCCCTACGATAGCTTTGCGGACCTTACTTGTTTATTTCTTTACATTCCGTAATATGGGACTGAAGTCAATCAAATTAACTTCCTTCCTTCTTCATACGAAAATAACTCTAAGAGATAATTAATGGTATTTTCCAAAGAAACCGAAACACCCATGTTACTTAAATGAGTAGCTACAAATTAGAAAGCATCGTAAAAATCGATCAAACGGTAATTATCTGAAGTAACTTATCGCCTAAAGTAATTACTAAAGACCCTTTTGTGTTTTCCTTCTGTCAGGACAACCCTGAACATCTGTCCTTGAATACATCTTTATCACTTTGTGTTAAGGTTGATTTTAGGACAGGAGATATGTGGCTGACCGTTTCCTTGCAATAAATAGGGCTGTGTGCAATAAATATGTTCATGTACTAGGTTGGGTGGTGAATGGAAGGTTTTATGAGTTAATCAAGCGTTTGGGAGATGCCAGGTGTTTGGAATAGCGCAATTCGTGGCTGTTTTCTTCTAGACTCAGACTGTACTCAGGTATATTGTGTTAGTGTTCCTAATGAACTAGATTGCTGGACAGTCTTGAGGTTTTATAGCGTTACGTAACGTCATAGATATTGTTGTCTTGTAGGGTGAACTAAGGTTGCTTTCGCTATGTCTAGACTAGACATCATCAAAAAATCTCCTAGTTATTCGTATTTGCAAACGGGTTCGAACTGATTAGCAAGATTTAGGATCATACCTAAATTTTTTACATCCAATTAAACAAACAAGTCCTACCTACTTGTGCAAGTTTAAACTTAAAAAAAATTGGGATTCATCAATCACTACATAGTATAAATCAAAGTCGCTATCTGCCGTCTGCTTGTCCTTATGTATGCTTAGATCTTTAAAACTACACAACGGATTTTGATGCGGTGTTTTTAATAAATAGAAGGAAGGTTTATATGTATAATACATGAATATTGAACTAGTGCGAAACCGGGGCGGGTCGCTAGTTCAATATAATTTGATTCAGCACAAAATTGAAGGTTAAAATTTTTCCCTAATCTGTCTAAACAAAGCTACAACGAACTTTAAGATTTTTATAATAAACTCAAAGACAACAAAACGGTTTATTAAATAAAATAGTCTTCTCTATGGCCGAGCTCAGTCCACCATAAGCCAGCATGGCCAATTAAGATAACAACATGGTCGCTCGTTACCTAGCCGGTACCCACACAATAGCTGTCAATAGATTCCCTTAAGGTATAATATACTTCAGCTTCATGGTTGTGGATATCTCAGGAAGCTAAAGTGGGTGCAGTATGACTTGCTACAAGTATTATTTTTTCTTTTAAGAAAACAAGTGTGTATTTTGAGTCTTTATCCTTGATTTTTCAGGAAATATAATCATAACATCACGCCGATTTTATCCCCGAAGGGTGCACATTACGGCACTTAATGCCACTATACACTTTTCACTATTTATGTTATGAGTCCCGTGTAATAGGGGGGTGAGCCTATAGCCATATACCGGACACAATTCCAGACTCCGAGCTACAACTGAGATTTGTTTTAAAACCCAGTATTACTTTGCCCGGCCCGGGAATTGAACCTGAGACTCCTTAGTAAGGTTAGCTTCACAACTTTTTTATTTTTGGTTGCATCAACAGCCTATAAGTGCCCACTGCTGAACAGAACCTCTTCCCGCAGGTTTGAGCATTTATCAGCACGCTTGCTCATTGCAGGTTGTCGATTTCAAACTTATAATTAGAAATTATAAGTCCAGGTTTCCTCACGATGTTTTCCTTCACCGTTTGTCAATGGTGTCTAAATAATCTTAGAAAGTCTTAGAAATTACATAATAACTCGTGAAAGTCACATTGGTAGGTAGATTTGAAACCCGATATGCATCCTGATGCATGAGAAGCGGGCGTCTTAACCTCCGGACCACCACGACACTACATTTGTACACATTAGTAATTTTGATTAACACACACTGACAGTCTAATTATAAAACGTATAATAAGTAATATACCTCTACACTTGGTAAGTAATTTCAAAAACATTCTACAAAACTTTACAGTAAAGAACTGTCACATTTAACAAGCCTTTCTGAATGTCAAGTTGCTAGCTTATGGAAATGGCAGCACTTAGTACCTAAAAGTATTTCTTCCTTACCAATATGTTGTTAATCCAATCCAAACTTTATCCACAGCCAAATAGAGTATGAATTACAGTGAGTGTTATGATATCGAAAATTCCTTGAAGCGAATATTTGTTGTCAGTTCCAAGTTAGAGGTAGAATTATCAGTTGTAAGTGCAGAATGCTTCCTTTTTATCAAATTAAAATTATTTTTAAATAAAAAAAAAAGAAAATATTCAGCAAAAAATATTCACACATGACTCAAAGTGACCTATATTATTTTGTTTTTTTCATGCAACATTCTAATTTCAAATGCCTGATTTAATAAGAATAAAATGTTAGTGACCTACAATTCTATAAATTGTTTTTTATTTTATTTTACATTCTAATTTCAAATGCCTGATTTACTAAGGATACAATTTTAGTGACCTATAATTTTTTTTTTCATTCAACTTTCTAATTTCAAAGGCCTTTGATTTAATAAGGATAAGATTTTAGTAAGATTATTTGTACAGGGCAGAGTGCAGCCATTATGATAATCGTTAAAACCCCTGACAACCATCAAGCTCAATTTACCAGGAAAACATCAAGAGAAAGAGTTTTTAATTGATTTGCTAAAGTAAAGCGGTCTCAAAGTTGGGACTGTCTGGTCGATTAAATTCGTAATTAGCATAATGACTTTGGTCATCAATCAAATGAACAAAACGTAATTATTCCCGCTGATATTCTGTGATACTGTACTCTTAATAAAAATGTAAACGAACGTTTTAAAAATACTGCCTTATTTAGGTACTTCATTAAGGCGGTCATTGTGAAGAATCCTTACTAATATTATAAATTGGAAAGTGAGTTTGTTTGTTTGTTCCGCTTTCACGCCGTAACTACTAAACTGATTGCTTTGAATTTTTGCAGACGTAAAGTTAGACGTCTGGATTAAATAATAGGGTACTTTTTATCCCGGAAAAATTTGATATTCCCGAGGAAAAACAAAATTATTGGTATCGATGGCGCTGTGTGTATTGGTATATGTCACATAGGCTACTTTTTATCCTTTTGTGACGCGAGCGAAGCCGCGGGTATAAAACGTAGTTGTTAAATAAAAAACATACAGAACCTAATTATAAAACAAGAGAAATAATAATTCCCTGGATACGAACAAAAATATTTTTTACGTATTACAAATATCGTAGGACATTTATTAGGTACTTATAATACAAATTAGCTTAAACCGCTTACTCACGTAACTGACAAGGTTTGCGCTCACAATTATGGGACCCTGGTGTACCTTGAAAATAGTCGAGAGATAGTTGAATGAGTCTAATATAATTTATAATAATTACTAACCTCATAAATTATTATCATAAATCTAAAGGTTGGATTCAGCACACATTGTGTATCAGATTCGATCTTAGAAACCAATAGACAAGGAAATCGACTAAACTAATAAACATTTATTTAATAGAGAATTCATTCTTAAAACATCTGGTCTCGTTCATTCACCAGGTGGATGTGCTTTCAAAACAAAGTAATATGCAAATGCTAATAGGAAATGGTTAGGAGAAAAAAATGTTGCTTTTCTTTGTATTTAGGTATTATGGAATATAGCAGTGTGGATTTACGACCTATCCATGGATTTTGAAGTAGACCCTTCTATGCAGAACTAACAATAAAAGATAAAACATTTGTATGTATCTACATGGGTCTATCATGGAATTTCTTGCTCGTTCTTCTCCATTCGAATCTACTTTTTGGAATGAGCACCTAGCTTCGCCTAGTTTCACTGACGGACTGACTGACAGACTATTATTTATTTTGTATTTGTTGAAGTTTCAAAAGTACCAAACTATGGTTTGATTGAAATAAATGCTTTGACTTTGACTTTGACATCCTTTACTTTCAATTTTAATTCATGTTAATAAAATATCAATAGCGTTGGATGCGCGATGTTTAGGTACCGACCGTGTGTCACGCAATACTGTTCATAAATAAGAGCCCCCAGCATAGCTTGTAACTCGTCGAGTATCCTCGTCAAAGACGTAAGTGTTTTGTTGAACGGATTACTCATGTAAACATGAATATCATTGGTAATATCAACCCAATTTCAATTTGAAATTCTTCGAAAGTAATTAAAAATGAAAATGAACATCTTACAATTGATTCGTAGGTAATAAATTAAACTGATAATAACTTTAGTGAAGTGAAAATCTTGTCACAGGCTTAAAAATTACCATCTGAACCTGATAGCTGACGTTTTTTAGACTTCAAGTCTACCAGACGTTTGAGACAGAAGAATTTTTTAATGATTTTTAACTTGTTATTCATTCATTCAATGTAATACTTTTAGAGTGATTTCGTTATTTAAAGTAGTATAGTAAGTGTTTTAGTTTAAAGGTATTTTAACCGACTTCTTTAGTCGGTTAAAATACGTGAAGTTAATTATTTTCGAATTGTATTATAATTACGACAAGACATAAAATTAACTAGCTTTTTTTTGAAGTGGGGAAAATCATCGAATGACTTCTCCCGCCTAGGTGAGGTGAGAGGGAGTGTCAGACTCTTACTGACTAAAAACCACCCTGTTCCTACTCCTGCACTTCTGGCCGTAGCCCCGGTAACCCGTTAAGTTTTCCGCGGCTCCGTATCGGCATCAGCCCTTTTGGGCCCCATCTGTGGTGGTCTGATGTCTCTTAGAGGCCCGGGTCTCTTTCTGATCGGGCGGCGAGCCACGGAACCACCCATGCTCAAAGCCGTTATTAAATTATCAATTAATTCTTACCTTTAGAATAAAATTGACATTTGACAGTTTTTAGTATGCAAGAATAATAATCGACAAATATTCATCAGTTTTATTTTATCTGGCGTTGGAATCCCAGAATTAGAATTTATTTAGTTCATTATAAAAAAAATTTAATGGGACAAGCCCGCCACAACCTTCCAAAACCGCTGCAACTCCTGTAAGCCAGGATCTACAGTAGATACAATCATGAAAACACCGGAACACTAAAGTACGACGCGTCCCAGGGACATGAATAACTGTCTTGGTTCCCGCAAAGAAGTGAATCAGAAGATATTATAAGAGGAGAAGAAAAAAACGATTGTTCAATATAAGTTACTTACCTATTGATCGTAAAATATAATATCCACCTACTTAAGTGACATGGGTACTTAAGTACCTTCTTAACGCAATAATACCATAACCAATGACACAAGTGCGTATCTAATAATGAAATAAAAGAAAAACGTACCATTCCTTGCCACCTATTTATTGTCCAATTGTTTGAATTTCGTTTCAGCTTATTGTGATATTTTGAAATGACTTAACATCGTACTTTTCCCCCGAAGATGTAAACAAGGGCTTCATCCTTACTTAATATTTAAAATATTTTATTGAAACATATTTCAAAACGCTTGGTCGACGTATCTCGTAACTAGAAGGCTGGTCTGTACCTGTTCAGAGGTTAAGCATTGCCGTACAACGTAGCAATGCTGCCAGCCTTCTGGGTACTTGCCCAGTTGACATCGATGCGGACGAATTTTTGACGCTCTTTATAAATACCTAGTTATTTTTAGTTTTCTTTTATATTTTTTATAAGTATCTAGTATTGAAGTTTTATAGTTTTAAATGTATTATATAAGTAATAGGTATGTCCTAACAAAACAAAATATTTGAAATACGAATTGTTTTTATTTCCATTTACAAAAACAGCTGGTTAATACCGGTTACCTCATTCACCTGTGAATGAGACATAGAACGAAGAAATACTTTATAAAATTTGTTCTGTACTGAAATACAACGCAAGCGTTGTTACTTGTTACACGCCAGTGTTCTGTATGACCGTGGTATTACTTTGGGCGAGCTGACCCATTCATGCCAAAACATGGCTCTCTCATGACATAGCAGTTTTCGAAAACCAAGAAGAAAGAATCGGTACACTCATTTACCAACATAAAAACCATTAACTACAGACCTACCGCATTAAAATAATTACGAAGGCCTAAGATGTGTGTTGATCACGAAATCGTGTGAAGATTAAATGTTAATCAGTTGAAATGTTCTTAAAGCCTAAATGTGACGTTGACTGATTACAAGTACATACTAGCTTTAGAGGTTCATTTCATTAATGTAGTTTAAGACGACTGCGACGGTGACGGTGTGGTTTTATTTATTTATTTATTTCTTTATTTCAGGCAACTGTGGCCCATATAAAATACACAAATAAAAATACAATACAAAACTAAAAAATAACAAATACCAAAAATTAAAACATCAATAAACTAATAGATATACAATAACAAAACTCATAATTATAATTATTGCACACGAAGAGACGGCGTTTTAGTGTACTATTGTGTATTTGTGTGTTTAGATAGTAGTAATGACTTTAATTGCCAAAGATTCCTCATAGATTCAATCCCAAATCGAAAGAATTATGTGGTTTTTATAGCATAAACTAGCAAACCCGGCGAACTCCGTTTCGCCACCGGATGACTTCGTTTTATGTAACTTTTCGTTTGGTGATTAAAATTGGATTTTCTTTACTATAAACCTCACGAAGCCCGAGACCTTTCCAACGAATGCAAAACCGTGGAAATCGGTTCGTGCGTTCTGGAGTTATAGCGTCAGGAAGGAAAACCTGACTTATTTTTATATAGTAGATAACAATTAGTCCGGATTTGTGCCCAGTGGAATGCATTAGATTCACTCCCGATATAATTTACATATACCCAAATGGGACAAAGATGTGAGACTATGTATGTACGTAAGTATTCTATTGCTCACACGACAGTACACTTAAACTATATTCCGTAAACAAGGACCGTAATCCCGTAAATCCTATAGCCTTTCTTTCTTCAAAAACTAATGGAATACAAGGCGACTGGCTCAAGGTTGTGCAAAGCAATCTCATCCATCTTTACATCAATGACAAAACAAATTCTAAAGGTGTTCTCATCAATTGCTTTTACTTTCGCTAAAAGACGAGTTTTTGGTGTTTGGAGAAAAAGATTTAGTATCAACAAGTAGGATGCAGACTTATTACTTGTGTAAAGGATAAATTGTTCAGTTCAACAAATGAAATATGAAAATATGCACACATTTAATCATTGCCGTTGCCAACTGCTGGTAAATGGAAGGGCCTTATATTCTTGTTTTGAGTTAAAAATATAGTATTTATGTCATGTTTCATGCGATAGTTTTTCTTTTATATTCTGATGACTTATACTGCTAATAAATTCAAGGACTGCCTCGTTGGCCGAGTGGTCGCAAGTGCGATTGCCGGGCAAGGGGTCTCGGGTTCGATTCCCAGGCCAGGCAAACTATTACTGGGTTAAATTCTTAGTAGTAGCACGGAGTCTGGAATAGTGCCCGGTATATGGCAATAGGCTTACCCCCATTGTACACTGGCATAATGTGCACCTCTGTCTACGCCTCCGGGGATAAAATGCGTGATGTTATGTTATGTAAATTCAAGGTCAACAAAATCAGTCCAGCCGTTCTCATTATAGTCGAAACAAACGGAAAATGGTTTTGGGTTGATATATACAGCCTAATTGAATGATAGATGATTATACCAGGGACATCTGTAAACTGTAAAACACCGTGTGCCTGTCATTACAAAACACACTTTGCAATGTAAACAGTTTTGAAATATACTTGGCAAAACATCTAGTGTTTGTGTCTGGGTGTGTCTGGTCTGAATACTTAAAGACAGATCTGTTCAGGAAATATTGTTTACGATGTCACCGCCAGTACAGCTGCAGATATTTGTGAATAATTGTTGATACATTTTGCTAATTTTAAGAATGAATGAAGTTTTTGGATAAGTGGATAAATCACAGTTGGGGTCCAATAGGACTGATGTCAATATGGAGCCGCGGAAGACTTAACGGGTTGCCCGGGCTCCGGCTCGAAGTGCAAGAGTACGAATGGGATGGTTTTTAGTCAGTAAGACTCTAACACACCCTCTCACCTCACCCGGGCGGGAGAAGTCATTGGATGATTTTCCGCCCACAAAAACGGAGTAAATGAACTACTTTACAGACCAGCTATCAGCGCCAACAACAACTAGAGAAGTTACAAGTGCATTTCCGAGCATAGCAATTGGAGAGTGGGAGTGACGGATTGGATCTTTAGTAGCCTCACTCAAACATATCATTAAAAATCCTATAGCGTAAAATTAGGTTTTAATAGTACGCTAATATCAATTCATATAACAATTTTGGTTTTCTTCTCTCACTATCACATGCGATTCCACGTGCCCCAACTAGTTTGTTACAAAAATATTATTTATAACACCACTCTATTTGCTTGAGACGTCTGACCACGTTTCGCGATGAATGCCAACTCATTCATGGAAACAATATGGAACACAAAAAGTGTATTGTAACACATTTCATGGTGTGTAACAATTATTTATACTTCAGTGTCTCCTTGTATTTCGTCTGTTAATTGTTTGTCTTCGAAATGATTGTGCGTAGGTGAGTAGGTGAAAATGATTATTAGTAAATAAAGAATGTGCTCCGATTTCGACTATGGCTTAAACTAGACTGACAAACTAGACTTGTTACACAAAAGATATCCAATTGTATACTATGTACGGAGACACCTCCACGTATCTGCTAGACAATAAAATTTTAGTTGACAAAGTTTATGAGCTGAATCGAACTTACAGTCATGTAAACAAGCCACTACTACAAACAATGCCTTCAAAAAGAAAAACATTATGTAGGTATACATTACATGAATATGAGAAACAACTTCAAAGCTGCTGATAAAAAAATAATAAAAACAAATATCGAGAGAGAATCGAAATACCTACAATGAAAATTCTATGAAAAGTGCTCTACTAGAACTGGGCGACGAGTTCTCGAATTTTCTCCTACGATTTATTTAATCGATTTGCGATTGTAAACAATATCGACTTTTCTACGAAACGTAACTTCCGATAACGTCACTGTTACTGTTTGATATACCTAATTTCTTTTGTTAACATAAGTAATAAAGAAAACATTAATACTTCTTTTATTCTCCGAAGGGGTTCTTATAATAACCATTCCTGAAAAGACACATAGGTAAATACATATAAGTCTATCTATTTTTTGATATTACGTTAATAGCCCCTTTTGAAATTAGAGCCGTATTTCGTAACCCAATAAAAGTTTTTCAACTCGGGGATTGCACCTGGGACCTTGAGTTGGCAGGCGCGTTTGCAACTCTTCGAAACTAGGCCACAACGAGGCTGATCTTACGTTGCACATATGACGTAGCTAATTAATTTTATCTTACCGAAATAAAATACGATGATTTTTATGGAATAGGAGGCAAACGAGCAGATGGAAGAGCTGATGGTAAGCAATCAGCGCCGCCCATGGATGGTACAACACCAGAGGAGTAACAAGTGCGTTGCCAACCTTTTAAAAAGAAATACGCTCTTTTCTTGAAGGTTTATTAGGTAAGAATAAAATAAAAACTTCTTCTTTCTTAGCGCGGTTTCCCCCGCGTAGGTAGTAAAAGTGGAAAAGCAACGTACATCGCTTACAGTGTCTATACTATCTATAATTATAAAAAATCATATAATGAGAACGTCCCAGTGCGATATGAAAATCACGGGCTACTCACGTGGAACAGTTCTACTAGTTTCGAACCACAGAGGGGTCTTTCCTCATGAGCAGCATGCGCGGTCGCGGCGATCTCACGCAGCCTACTGCCTACATCCCCTCTGTCCCCAACCCTAAGTGGTTCGAAACTAGTAGAGCTTTTGTCAGTATATTCACGTGAGTAACCCGCGATTTTTAGTTAATTTAGTATGTAACTAACTCACGATAGTTATTATAAAAACAAGAAAGACATAATTAATTTCGTAAATATTTATACTTACTACCATATTTTGGTTCTGTTCATTCACCTCTTCAATTACTACGTCATCTTGCCATAACATGCTATAAATCCGAGTACAAAATCTCTTAAACGTTCCATAAATTGCCAATTAATTATCTTTACGTACCAAAACAAAGTATAAAAGTCAAATATTTTAAAACAAACACTCATAAAATCATTTAGCGTTTCCAAAATACTTGAGCTAAAAATATTAATACATGCATTTGCAGTTATTTCCACAAAATTCCATGAAAGAAGATTGTTGGCACCATTTAAAACACATTTTTGGCACAGTTTTTGGTGCCAAAGTGGTAATTTATGGTCGTATATAGAATTGTGATTTATAGTTTAACGTCTATAGTCGTCTATGGTAGTCCAAGCGTGTTGCAAGCATTCAGTGTTGCCAGAAAAGTGAAAAAAATGTTGCCAATTTTGTGAACCTTGACACTGGAGTCTGGGAGTGTTTCTAGAGAAGTATTTTGCTACTGATTTTATTAAAATGGTAACGCTATAGTTTTTAAAAGTTCACAGCCATTTCGGTAGTGGTAGTCAAATCTTTAAAAACTTTCATAACACCTTAACTGAAAGGTAAAAGCTACAACGCATGGTAAACCCATTCTACAGTTTCTGAGTTATCACTAACAAACAATCAGACAGGCGCGGCTAGACTTTTATATACAGCACATAACGATAAACGATAACACGAAACTACAACGTCCAACAGTGTTAATAAACCTACCTCTCAACAGACTAAATAACTACAAACAAACATAATTACACAGATAATGGCAATAACTAAACAGAATCACGTACTAATCACGGTTCTCATTCACATAGTAGAACAAAAGGGTACAATTGTACCCCTAACTACGTACTATACACACCGGACAATACCATCAAATTGCCAGCGGGTTGAAACCGAACACGATTCACCTGTAACCAGTACAAACTGGTTTTGCATACCAATTTCACCGCCATCGCCAGATTGATTTACGAAAATCAGTCTTATTACCAAGTACTTAAATGAACCAGGTGTTGATTTAGGAAAATCATTCTTATTACCCAGTAGGTATATAAGCCAGGTTTCAATGAACGTTCGTTTACAATTTCCACGATTCGCTGTTACCGTGCGGGTAGAGTTTAGATAAGATCGGACATGTAAATTAGATTTTATTGAGATTACGTTAATTGTTTTGCTGAAAACATGCAGATTATGTGGAAAATACAATTGATTATGGAATTGGATGCATTAAAATTTTTCGCCGATCATAATCTTCACGTGGCGGAGTATTGTAAAACCCAACTAAGGGACAAATTGGATACTTGCCAACTAGTCAAATTCAATACTTTTTACGAACTGTCAAAAACGACAGTTTCCTATTAATTTTATACGAGATTGTGTATTGTGACGTCACGTTTTTTAGCGTCAAACAGCATACTTATTACTTAAAAATCAATTAATGAAAGTGTGATTACTTTTTAATATAATTATTAGAATGAACAGTCAAAATTATTTATTTTTTATTAATGAAAGTACCTAACTGGACAAAGACCAGTAAGCAGTGCTTCTAAATAAATCTGAACCTTTTTGTCAATCCACAAACAAGAAGGTTAGATGGTCAAAATTTTAACTATAGACCATCGAGATTATAGCTAACTCCGCGTATTAAAATCATTATCATCATCATCATCATCAACAGCCGGGAAACGTCCACTGCTAGACAAAGGCCTCCTTCATAGTCCTCCGCGTCGAAAGACAATTCGCTACTTGCATCTACTGGCTCCCCGCAATTTTCGGAACTCCGTGTATGGCGTATCTAATGTATATGAGGTCCAAAGTGCAGTGGACTGTTACGAATTCTTCATTTGTGTTTTTTTATAGCATAAGCCGGTAAACGAGCAGACGTATCACCTGATGGTAAGCAATCGGTGCCGCCCATGGACACCTGAAACACCAAGGCGTTACAAGTGCGTTAAGGCCTTTTGGTAATTGTGAATTTGAAGATTGTTGAGGATTCGGGGATTCAGGAGACTAGGAAGGGGGGTAATTAGGCCTCCGGTAACCTCACACACACGACAAAACACAACGCAAGCTTTGTTTCACGTTGGTTTTCTGTGAGGCCGTGGTATCACTCCGATTGAGCCGGCTCATTCGTGCCGAAGCATGGCACTCACACACTTATGGTTGTGTTGAACAATAGTCATCCATGATCCAAAATACTTTGACCTTCAGTGAGTTTAACTCAGTTTAATCTGTTTATAGACAGACGTCTATTTAAAGCAAAGCCATTCCATCAACAATTCTTTGTTAGATCTTGTTTAAACTAGTGTCTGAAATCTGGGTAGAGTGAATGCAGAGATTCGATGCATACTTTTGTTTAACAGGAACTATTTGAACTGTCGGTCGAACTAGATATAGCCGTAAACACATCCTTACTAATATTATAAATTGGAAAGTGAGTTTGTTTGTTTGTTTGTTCCACTTTCACGCCGTAACTACTAAACCGATTGCTTAGATTTTTTGCAGACGTAAAGTTAGAAGTCCGGATTAAATACTAGGGTACTTTTAATCCGGAAAAACTTATATTCCCGAGGGAAAACAAAAGTATTGGTATAGATGGCGCTGTGTATGTTGGTATATGTCACATAAGCTATTTTTTATCCTTTTGTGACGCGAGCGAAGCCGCGGGTAAATGCTAGTTTACAATATTTGTGAATTTTTTTCTGTGTTATAAAAGTTTGAAGCTAACGCTGTATGGGTTATGGAATGAAGTGCACTTTTAATAAAATATACATTTTCATTTTTTACGAACTATGTAAAATACGAGAAGAGGGTACAAAATTTGTACCCTCTCCCCACCCACTATTTGTACTACAAATAGTGGGTTTTTCATACATACATACTTAACATTTCATAACATCACGCCTTTTATCCTCGAAGGGGTAGGCAGAGGTGCACATTATACCACTGTACAATGTAACACCCACTTTTCACTATTTATGTTATGAGTCCCATGTAATAGGGGGTGAGCCTATTGCCATATACCGGGCACAGTTCCAGACTCCGTGCTACTACTGAAATTTTTAGCAAACCCAGTAATACTTTGCGCGACCCGGGATCGTACCCGAGACCCGTTGTCCGGCAGTCGCATTTGCGACCACTCGGCCAACGAGGCAGTCTTTTGCAAAAGTTTGTTTTTCATGGTATAAAAAGGCTTGATACATGATTACATATCCTATCATTATACTAAATGCAAATATCTTGTGAAAATAAATCCCATTTCTCATAACCTTCAATATCGACGCTCAAATGAAGTACAACCATGCTCAGTTTTCAACTCTTCTACAGCACTGCACCATTGAGAACTATTCAGATAATTTTCTGGTTTGATCAACCGTGAATTTTCCTTTTCAGTTCTTACTTAGAATAAAGTCCTTACATTACGCTTCGTTTGGTTTCATAGAAATTGCAAGACATCTTCAAGAATTAAGATTTTTTCTCTCTCTTCTATAAGTCCAAGTTAAGAAAGTGTTAGACCGTAACGATCATCATACTGTATATAAAATAAGGCTTCTAGCCAAACGCCACTTTAGCGCTTGTCTACAGAGAGAGTAGAAATCAAAATGTATGAGGATGACACTGACAAGTGTCAAAATTTACGTCAATTCCATATAATTTGGTTTTCTATTCTACATGTAGACAAGCGTTAAGTGGCATTTGGCTACAGCTGCTGGAGCTCATCAAAATGACCATGTCTCGTATGTCGTATTCCACACTAGTCTATAATATAAAAGAAAGTCGTGTTAGTTACACTATTTATAACTCAACGGCTAAATCGATTTGGGTAAAAATTTGTGGGGAGGTAGCTTAGGACCAGGAGACGTACATAGGATACTTTTTACACAATACTTTTTTACTGTTTACCGATAATTACGAACGGGAACGGAAAAAACGAGATTGCGCGTATGAAGTCGAAGGTAGAGTTAGTCGTTCCATAAGTCTTAGTTACCTACAAATAAACCTCAATCACAATTTAGGGCCCTTACTAACGGTGACTTTTTGTAGCGATGCTGTGGCGATGCTGTCGCCCGTCCGCATCGATACATTCGCGAAGTGCATACAAATGTAATAAGTACTTGTTTGTAGCGATGCTGTCTACAAAGACTCACCGTGAGCGAGAGCCCTTACTCAACACACTCATAATTTCAAACCAATTCCCAAAACGTACAAATAAACACATTTACCACCGGAGTAATGTATAGCAAAGTGCAAGGCTTCCGTAACCATCGGCCAGGGTCTTAACAACGTCTAAATAAAGGAAAACGTGTGTTTCCAGTTAATCCCGACCTCGGTCCTGTTTCCTGTGACATTACGGCAGCCACATAAGGATACGTCACACGAAACCAAACTAATTTCACCCATTTCCCTTTGTGAGAAAGCACTAAGATTAATTCGAACAGGATAAGTTTATATAAGGCATTGAATTGTTTGTTTAGTAAGTGTTTTTGTAGTTTATTTGTTAGTATCCAGGTTATTTCTACCAGTACTTGTGAGTACTGGTAGAAATAACCTGCCTCGTTGGCCGAGTGGTCGTAAGTGCGACTGCCGGGCAAGGGGTCTCGGGTTCGATTCCCGGGTCGGGCAAAGTATTACTGGGTTTTTAAATATTCTCAGTAGTAGCACGGAGTCTGGACTTGTGCCCGGTATATGGCAATAGGCTCACCCCCTATTACATGGGACTCATAACATAAATAGTGAAAAGTGGGTGTTGTTACATTGTACAGTGGTATAATGTGCATCTCTGCCTACCCCTTCGGGGATAAAAGGCGTGATGTTATGTACTTGTGAGTATTATAGCTTAACCATTGCCGACGAACACCTCTCTACCTTTCCTCTACTACTCTTTAGACAAATCTTTGTGCAATCAATAATTTGAGAAAATATCCAATACATATACGCCTTATACATAGTAAGGCTAATCAACCTAGATACTGAAAGCTCAAAATAGAATCTTAGATCGTGATAAATGATTGGTCGGCTCCCCAATACATAATAGATGTGACGATTTAATAAATAAAAATGAGTGTTATTTGTTGATGTTTAGAGTAGAGCTTCAAAAATAGCGTGCTCTAAATTCTCGGTGACCTAACTACAATCCCCAAGTATGGAGAGATGCTACTAAATACAACATAACATAACATCACGCCTTTTATCCCCGAAGGGGTAGGCAGAGGTGCACTGTACCCACTGTTCACTATTTATGTTATGAGTCCCATGTAATAGGGGGTGAGCCTATTGCCATATACCGGGCAGCGGGCACATTTCCAGACTCCGTGCTACTACTGAGATTTTAAAAAACCCAGTAATACTTTGCCCGATCTGGGAATCGAACCCGAGACCCCTTGTCCGACAGTTGCACTTGCGACCACTCGGCCAATGAGGCAGTCTAGTACTAAATACAAACCCCTTCTAAAGATTGGTTTTTGTGCAACAGTAGATGTATTCTAACTGATTATGTCTTATATTTTATTAGAAAAGTAGAATAGAGTAGATGCCTAATTTTTATTCTAATGTCCGTCTGGTAAATTATTTTAAATCATTAGACACGTATTTTTTATTTTTTTACAGAAACGAAAGAAAGTGTCACGCAAATGTCGTGTGACGTCACTTCTATGTACATTTCATACGTAGAAATGACGTTTTAGCCCCCACTCCTAAACTTTGATTCGTTTTATCTAAATATTGTTTTATTATACGACAAAATAAAAAAATACGTGTCTAATATTTTTTCATCACCTAACTTACGGACTAATTAGATTTTGAATTTTCATACCCTGTCATCATCCCAATTGTAGACTAACTTGTTTATATATATGAACATAATTATATTTATAGCGCCCGAAGGTTATGTCATTAAAAGTTAAATTATGTTTAGAAATCCTATTAAACTTGATATTCTACTTTTCTCATCTGTAAAGTCATTATAAACCATGTAAGGGACATCATTATTTTAATGTTATTTTGTGTAGAGACTCGCAAATGTACTAGTTTCGAGTTAGAGAATTATTTTATTGGCTTTGGTTCACCCGAGTGGACGGCGTGTCGCGTTCCACGTGCGCCTCAAAGAGCCATCAGACCACCACCACAAAGGGTCAAGTAATGCTGATACCGATACAGAGCCGCGGAGGACTTAATAGGTTGCCAAAGCTCTGCCTCGAAGAGCAGAAGTAGTTGTGGTGGTTTTTAGTCAGTAAGAATCTGACACTCCTTTTCGCCTAACCCAAGGCGGGGAAGCATTGGATGAATACCATCTCAAAAAAAAAGTTGGGTCCATTCTTGGGTCAAAAATTGAGTAAAACTTAGTGATGTAATATACCTAATGTTTAAATTATTTACAAAACAATAATTAATTAACGTGTTTGTAAATATGATCCAAATTACAAAAGAGGTATTGAAAGTAATTTTATCAGTAGCTCGTTTAAGTCTTTCGCGTTGCTTTTACTGTAGAGAAATCTTCTAAATTCCACGGTAATACCCTGAACATACATACATAAGTGGGTATTTATTTATCAAAATACACAGATCTATGTTTTATTGAAGAAATTAGTACGTATTCTTGTAAAATATTTCATTATACATACATATACAACTCAGATCACATTTCCATTTTATTACAGTCACGTGGTCTACAACAAAATAAAACAATTTTAGATTCCGAACCTTATTAATACAGTAACAACGGATTTTACATGGGAATCAAGGAATTGTTTAGAATAACATACATACATAACATCACGCCTTTTATCCCCGAAAGGGTAGGCAGAGGTGCACACAGAAGTAACACCCACTTTTCACTATTTATGTTAAGAGTCCCATGTAATAGGGGGTGAGCCTATTGCCATATACCGGGCACATTGCCAGACTCCGTGCTACTACTGAGATTTTTTTTTTAAAACCCAGTAATACTTTACCCGACCCGGGAATCGAACCCGAGACCCCTTGCCCGGCAGTCGCACTTGCGACCACTCGGCCAACGAGGCAGTGTTTAGAATAAGTAATGGTGGTAGAATATTTGAACGGGTCCCTGAAGCATAGTACGGTTGTAGGTGAACCTATATTTGCCGCGGAAGGCTTAACGGGTTACCGGGGCTCCGGCTCGAAGAGTAGGAGTAGGAACGGGGTGGTTTTTAGTCAGTAAGAGTCTGACACTCCCTCCTGCCTCACCCAGGTGGGAGCAATCATTCGATGTTTTTTCCCCCTTAAAAAAAACTCTAGTCACTAGTGACCTATTATAAGATTATTTGTGTCAAATAAAGTGAATCAAATCTCTAAGAGAAAGATAAAACAGGAATGTTAATAAAAATACCTCACAATAGGTACTCCATAAAACAAACAAACCTTCGTAAACAATATCTTGAATTTATTACTGTAGTACTGAACCTACATAAACACTGCAAAATGAATTCTATACCGACTGACTATGTAACAAATTGCCGTGTTTCTGTCCAGAATACTAATGTTCACCTTTAAGGTGGTAGTTGCTATCTTGTACCTTTCGTTTCAGGTGTCAGATGGATTTTTGAACATCATACATTATAAAGTCAAAGTTTCTTTGTTTTAATGTTTGCCCTCCAATCACGCTGAAACTACTGAACGGATTTAGATAAAATTTGGTTTAGGTACAGGCCATACGCCAGGCTGGATATGGGCTGACTTAGGTGATAAGACTTTTTATCCCGATTAAATGCTCCCATGGGATAAAACAGGATTGATTCATCTTTTAATTTCGAACGACTTCGTCCGCGTAGAATATAAATTTTAGGAGACCTCATTTCTTGTTTCTATTTTCCAAAATAAAAGTAGCCTATGTTACTCATTAGTTTATTACCTACCTGCCAACAAAATCTCGTCTAAATCAGTTCAGCCATTCCAGAGATTAGCCCCATGGGCATGGCCCCCATTAGCTCCCATGGGATAAAACAGGATTGATTCATGTTTTAATTTCGAACGACTTCGTCCGCGTAGAATATAAATTTTAGGAGACCTTATTTCTTGTTTCTATTTTCCAAAATAATAGTAGCCTATGGTATTCATTGGTGTATTACCTACCTGCCAACAAAATCCCGTCTAAATGAGTTCAGCCATTCCAGAGATTAGCCTATACAAACACACAGACGGACAGGCAAAAATTTAATAAAATATTTTTTGGTATGTGTATCGTTTATATATTCATATGCATGTAGTAAGCGGTTATTTCAATATTACAAACAGGCACTCCGATTTTATTTAGCTGTATAAATAACATATGTTACTGCCTATATCGTAATTCAATAAACAACTACATAACCCACATTCATAACTAAGGAATAAGAACAATTCTGCTGGGGGTCCTGAAGGCCAACAATTTCTCTTCTTCCTCTCTGGCCTGGTTTGAGTCCTATCTTCGGGGTCGCCGTCAGAGGGTCCACCTTGAAGAAATTTTTTCTGATTGGTGTGACCTTGCTGCCGGGGTACCCCAGGGTGGCGTCCTTTCTCCTGTTCTTTTCTCCATCTTTATTAATACCGTTGCCAGGGTCATTTCATCTAATTTCCATCCATATGCGGACGATTTGCAGCTATACCGCCACTTTGGCCTGTCCGAGGCCCATTCTGCTATCGATGCCATGAATCGTGACTTGGATGGCGTTGCCGAGTGGGCTAGGTCTTTTGGATTGCAAATCAATCCTATCAAGTCTCAGGCCATGATCATCGGTAGCAGATATTATCGAAACGCTCTCGACGTCCCTAGCCTTGGTCCATTACGTTTGAATGGCACACGCATTCCATTCACTGATACTGCGAAAAACTTGGGGGTGCATATCGACTCGAACTTGTCGTGGGCTTTTCAGGTGAACGAGGTTAGTCGGAAAGTTCATTTCTCCATTCACTCGCTGAGGCGCCTCAAGACCTTGCTTCCGGTGAAGACTAAGATTCACCTCGTCCAGGCGCTGATCTTGCCTCTCATTGACTATGCAGATGCTTGCTATTTGGACGCCACAGAGGAGCTATTAAATAAACTTGAGCGCTTACAAAATGTATGTATCCGTTTCGTCTTTGGTCTTAGGAAGTTCGATCATATTTCTGAATTCCGTAACAGGCTCAAGTGGCTCCCAATCCGTCTTCGCAGGAACACTCGCATACTATGTCTCCTCTATAACATCCTCTTCAACCCAGCCTATCCTACTTATCTTCGAGACCGTTTCTCCTTGGTGCGCCCTCCTGAAGTCCTTACTCGTTCTCATCTTAAATCCTATCTTAAAATTGTGCCCCATAATACCGACTTCTACTCCTACTCCTTCTCCGTTCATGCAGTGAGACTATGGAACTCGCTCCCGCCGAACATTCGGGACGCCAAGTCTATCTCTATCTTTAAGAGACAAGTGAGAGAACATTATCTTTCCTCCTGAAATACAGATTTGTTTTTCTATATTTATTTATATATGTATTATAATTGTATTATATTAATTTGTTTTATTGTTTATTATTGTTAATTCTATTGGTTTCTTCGGTCTTATTACTTTTTTTTTATTAATTGATTTTTATCTTGTTTGTGTAACACACTATGTGTCTCTGTATTATTATTTCTTTTCCTGCCACAGGCCCACAGGAAGAAATTCCAGTTGGAATATGTGGGGCCTATGTACTCTGTTTTTTATTATGTATTGTCCTCTGTGTTGAATGTGTGTACATAAATAAATAAATAAATAAATAAATAAATAAACAATCAGAAAACTAATACCACTAATTATTTTCGATTCATCACGAACTAGCAGTTGTTTGGATCCACTACGACTCGACAAAGCAACTATTAATACTGCCACGGTAACCGAATATTAATAAGTTATCGATATCGATAATATTGGTTACAGCCCTCGGGGTAATCGAGTATTCGGTAACAATCTTAGGGAACATCCCTAGAATGAGAATCAGGTTTTGAGTTATTTTTGTTAGGTACTTGTATTTATAAGAAACTCCTTTCAAATGTATTATTGTGAATTAATGTAGGTTATATTATGTATTGTATATTTATTAAGTACTAAGAATAGGTAGTTTTGTATTCGTAAAGGTAATGTTTTTGGAATCGGAATGATTGCCATTTTGTACCAGTTCAAATCAATGCTAAAGAAAATATGGTCACAATGGCAATGTATTCCATATTAATTCGGAAAGTATTCAATTCCACACATTATTTAGATTTTTTGGAAAACTCGAATCTCCATAGACAACAGCCAGAATCCTGACTACCATCGAAGATCTCGCGTTCCCGTTTTTTAAAAAGAGTAACGAATGGAGTTTCTTGCTCGTTCTTCTCCATTCGAATCTACATTTTGGAATGAGCACCTAGCTTCACCTAGTTTCACTGACGGACTGACTCACAGACTATTATTTATTTTGTATTTGTTGACGTTTCAAAAGTATCAAACTATGGTTTAATTGAAATAAATGCTTTGACTTTGACTTTGACCTGGAGCTCCGCGTATTCAATTTATTTTCGCTCCGCTTCGAAAACATGTTTGTCAGTCAGTGCATTCAATTAATAATGGTATGGTAACCCATGACTATGATTTCGCATACTTTATTGATCCATGCTCAAGATGGAAGTTAAGCCTTGATGAAATTACAAGGCCAAAAAGTAATTTTATTAAACGTAATTGCAAAAATCCTATTGATCGACCTCTTTTCAATTCATACTTTATATAACACAATATTCCTCGATTCCTCTCAGCAATATAATGGACCACTGACGGACCTCTGTGGCCTGATATTCTCACCTTTGACCTCGCAAACTTAATAAATAATAAACGACCGTGCCAGTTAAAAACATGGCCGAGTGCTCCGAAAATTTCCCTCAATATGGACCCAGGCGCTTGTTAGTCGAGCAAAAACTCCAAAATTTACCACAGGGTGTAATCTTGTTTTTAATATTTTACGTAATGTTTGCTATCGTAAATTGTAAGGAGCTTTGAGGATTGAAGTTACCAATTTTCGTCATGAATATGCCATAAAAGAAGAATCCAAAATTAGCTTGCAAGATTCTTTAAGTCAATTTTTGAAGTAGGAAAGTAAGAAAATTTGATTAAAATATATTTATTTACTATTTACTGTGTCGTTGGCCGACTGGTCGCAAGTGCAACTGCTGGGCAAGGTGTGTCGGGTTCGATTCCCAAATAGGGCAAAGTATTACTGGGCTTATTGAAATACTCAGTAGTCGCTCGGAGTCTACAATTGTGCCTGGAATATGGCAACAGGCTCACCTATTACATGGGACTCATAAAGTCATAACATAAATAGTGAAAAGTGGGTGTTATATTGTACAGTGGAATTAAGTGCCATAATGTGCACCTCTGCCTACTCCCTTAGGGATAAAAGGCGCGATGTTATGTTATATTTATTTAGTATCTTCTTTAAAATAGTTTTAGTGAAGCCCGCTACTTTTATTACGAGAAAATATTAAATTCCAGTGGCAGTGGCTGGATTTATAACAATGTACGTACACGCTAACAAAGTAGTGAAAAGATACTAGTGGATATTATTACAAATATTTCTCATTTTAACATTGATATACCTAACTTAAAGAAATGAGGTAAGATAACAAGAAATACGCTTAAAAACTTTTGCTATTAGATTTTAGAGTTATTCACAGAAAGACAGTGAGAACATAAATAATGTATTACTTTACAAGTTTCGTGATTGTCAGCTCCCGTCACGTCGCGTCGTCAAAGAAAGCACTTTAAAACAAAGGCAGCGTTTCATATTTTTTATTAATGACGTGTAGCTTTTATCACAGTTTAACCTGATTTCTAGGTCAGTCAGTCGTGAGCGTGACTATTTAAAAAAACATAACAGAACACGCCTTTAATCCCCGAAGGGATAGGCAGGCGCATAACGGAACTTAATGCCACTGTTCAATGTGACACCCACTTTTCACTATCTATGTTATGAGTCCCATGTAATAGGGTGTGAGTCTATTGACAATAATTTTCAAAAAAACATCATTATTTTTTCCATTATCGAAATTATCTTCAGTATAAATAATGCAACAGTTAGTTGCAAAAAATACTACAGTCTTTTGTCTAACTTGTTTGTGTTTACCATTCCTTGGCCAAAATGAAAATTTGTTACGTAAAATAAAAAATCTATGAACACAATACAGAGACATCTATCCCACACAAAACACAATAGTTCTCGAATATTCTCTACATACATTATATTCAATCAAATGGAGCAAGTAAACAACAGATCGAATATTTAATCAAATTGATTTTGCTGAAAAAACAATGCCTACAGCCGGCCGGAAAAATAGTTGGAAAGAAAAACACAATGGCGTTTACAAATACCGAGAATTTGAGCCTCTTATATCGTGGAGTTGAGTAAAGAGTTATACATAGGGGACCGGTAATGGCTATATCGTTTTGACAACATTTTACTAAGGCCTGTGGGTCAATTCCTAGAAAGGTGTACGGTCCACGTCTATTTTTAGCAAGTTCATTTTGTTTCCTCTCCTCTTATAATATCTTCTGAATCATTTCGTTGCGGGAACCAACACAGTTACTCATGTCCCTGGGCCGCGCCGGACTTCAGTGTTCCGATGTTTTCATGGTTGTATCTACTGTAGATCCTGGCTTACAGGAGTTGCAGCGGTTTTGGAAGGGTGTGGCGCGCTTGTCCCATTAAAAAAAGTTCATTTTGTTTTCTTTCAAATCATTTGTCTTAGTTTAAGTAGATTCCGGCAAAATATACCTGTGTAGTAGATAAACATCATTTTTTAGGAAGTTAAGTATAAAATAGAATGGTATACAAGACTACAGGTCTGGTGTCATTGGAACAAATATAAAATCATATTAAAATTAGATGAAAATGTTTTAGTACACATAACATCACGCCTTTGATCCCTGAAGTGGTAAGCAGAGGTGCACATTACAGCACTTAATTCCATTGTACAATATAACTCGTCCCATGTAATAGTAGGGGATGAGCCTATTGCCATATACTGGCCACAATTCCAGCCTCTGTGCTACTAATGAGATTTTATTTTAAAAACCCATTAACACATTGCCCGACCCGGGAATCAAACTCGAGACCCCTTGCCCGTCAGTCGCACTTGCGACAACTTGACCAACGAGGCAGTTAATGTTTGTCAAAATGGTTTACTGTTTCATGCAATTTCAAATACAAATTGTCTATTGATCAACATACCCCTTGTAACCCTGACTGATCATAAAAAACTTTAATTTAAACTAAGAGAGGATTTCTTGACTGCCTCGTTGGCCGAGTGGTCGCAAGTGATCTGCCGGGCTAGGGGTCTCAGGATCGATTCCCAGGTCGGGCAGGGTTTTAAAAAAAATCTCAGTAGTAGCACGGAGTCTGGAATTCTGCCCGGTATATGGCAATAGGCTCACCCCCTATTACATGTGACTCATAACATAAATAGTGAAAATTGGGTGTTACATTGTACAGTGGCATAATGTGCACCACCACCCTTCGGGGATAAAAGGCGTGATGTTATGTATGTATGTATGAACGAAACGAGAAAAAATGGAACCTTTATAAATATGTTTTTTTCTCTTCCAATATAATAAGGGCTTTATAAAACAACCCCTTTTATCAGCAGGCTTTTGTTTTCACCGATGTCAGCGTGTTTATCAATTGACGGAATTCCTTTCACTGTCTTTCAGTCGCTGTAAATATTTATGAATTTATTGTTATTATATTTACCGTAATATTCTGTATTATTGTTGTTGTTATGTTTATGTAAATTATATCGTTTGTCGATGAATAAGAACGGTGGGAAGATGGTTTTTCTTGGCTTCGCTTCGTTTGAAGATGGAATTAAATATTGTCTGTGAAAGATAGCTCATATTAGCTAATACAATAGGGTAGACGACTAATTTTTATTTTAATGTCCGTCTGATAGATTATTTAAAAACATTAGACACGTATTTTTTATTTTCTCACAGAAACGAATAGTTTTGAAGATATATTGATTTGAAATGTCGCGTGACGTCACTTCTCAGTACATTTTATACTAAGAAATGACGTTTTAGCCCCCACTCCTAAACTTTGATTCGTTTTATCTAAGTATTGTTTGATTATACGACAAAATAAAAAAATACGTGTCTAATATTTTTTCATTACTTAACTTACGGACTAATTATATTTTTAATTTTCATACCCTGTCATCATCCCCATTATACAAGGTGTAGTTTTGAAACCGTGATATTTCTCGGGGGCATGTCACAGAAGTCAGCATAAAGGTTTAATGGAAGAGAAAGTTTCGGGCCAGTAGTTAAAAATACGGCTATAATAAATCGTTTAAGTTGGACAGTATTTCAGAATAAGCGACAGAAATGCTTCTTATTGGAGTTTTATGGAATTAGGAATAATATCAATTACGTGTTTGAGTTTGTGTGTGATAAGCCGCGTTATAAAGCTAGTTACGAGACGGCGGCGTGTAGTTCACACTTACGGACTTCTGTAATTTACAGAAAAATGAAAAATATTTACCTACCAGTTTTTTATTGATTTGGACTCAGAATCGATAGCCGAGTTACCTCCTAGAAAATGACGCGGCTTTAAAACACACCTTGTATAATGATCTGTAGGACCTTATTTTTTTATTTAATTAATTGCCTTAGTCTCTCAGAAACAATATCGACCAGTGTCGTCAAAATTCACATTAGCAACATCATCATCTACCTATATCGAGGGTGAGAAACACCAATTTATGAAATGTTAACCTATCAGAATATGGGCAAGCAAAGATGCTGTTATTTAGACATAACATAACATAACATAACATCACGCCTTTTATCCTCGAAGGGGTAGGCAGAGGTGCACATTATACCACTGTACAATGTAACACCCACTTTTCACTATTTATGTTATAGTCCCATGTAATAGGGGGTGAGCCTATTGCCATATACCGGGCACAGTTCCAGACTCCGTGCTACTACTGAGTTTTTTTTTTTAAAAACCCAGTAATACTTTGCCCGACCCGGGAATCGAACCCGAGATCCCTTACCCGGCAGTCGCAATTGCGACAACTCGGCCAACGAGGCAGTCAGATTGTCAGTTATTTAGACTATCTTGAAATTCACATAAGCATCAAACCATTAGAAAACTTAAGAACCGAAACACTATAGCTATGAACAGTGATCCATTTGATTAACGATTGTATCTACTCTATGATATATTATAATGAATACCGATACACTAATCCGCTTACACTAGCTGTTATTACTAATGAAACACTTACTAATTACATGTCTAGGTATATACAATACTCGATTACATAAAGCATCAAGGATGCATTGCAATAGGGAATAATAATAATCCTTGTAGTAATATAATCGTTATAAACATAGCATTATTATGAATTCAGAATCATTATACTGCCTCGATGGCCGAGTGGTCGCAAGTTCTGCCGGACAAGGGGTATCGAGTTCGATTCCTGAGTCGGGCAAAGTTTACTGGGTTTTTAAAAAATTCTAAGTAATTGCACGGAGTCTGACATTGAGGCAATATGGCAATAGGCTTACCTCAGATTACATGGAACTCGTAACATAAATAGTGAAAAGTGGGTGTCACATTGTACAGTGGCATTTAGTGCCGTATTGTGCCTACCCCTTCGGGAAAAAAAATGAAAATGATGATGAAAATATGTTATCATTATCATCACTCACTCACTTTCGTCCACTGCTGGACATAGACTTATCCAATAGTACGTCAATGCTTTCTAATTTTATGAATACCTAATACTAGCTGTACTCAAAACTCAGGCAACTTCCTCAAAATTACTTGTACATAAAATCATCTATACTCAAAAACCTTTGATAAACAAACTAAATAAAAAAAGAAAATACGAAACGCAACGATTTTCAAAATGGCCGCCGAATTTCCAACAGTTCGTCACGTGACGTCAGTTACGAACGGGGTCAGTCACGATTGAGACCTCATACGACACTGAATAATTACACCGTGTCAGATGTGTCATTGGAATGTCACGCGAGAGGGTCGTTGGTAGAGATGACGCTGTATCAGCGAGTATACAGGACTGAATTATGACGTCATATTTCCCTAGGGCGGTGTGCTTGGTATTTGGTGATTCATTTGACTTGGAGGTGAGTTATATTTTGCGGAGATGTTTAAAAAACGAATTGTGTGTGTTTTAGAGATTTTTTGGTTGTAGATTGTATATTGGTTTTTATCTTTGAGAAACGAAAAACAATTAGAACATTTATTTTTTACTAGCTACTTCCACGCGGTTCCACACGCTCTGCTCAGCTCCTATTAGTCGTAGCGTGATGTTTTATAGCCTATAGCCATCCTCGATAAATTCACTATCCAATACAAAAATAATTATTCAAATCAGATTGTAGTTACGGAGATTAGCGCGTTTAAACAAACAACCAAAAAAAACTATTCCGCTTTATACAATAGTATAAGAAGTATAAGATAAGATAAGATTTGATTAATAATATTTTTTAACGTAATTAATTTTATTTAAATATTGTATGACATAAAGTCTGTGTATTCAAGAGCTCAATTAAAAGCAATATTCAGAATTCAATACATGAATAACTTCTTTGATAATAAGTCTTATTCCTTTAACAGATAGGTATGCAACGTCGACACATGTATAATTTCAACAGGGGTAAGGAAAAAGTAATGTAATGTAATGTATCAAAGGGTTTATTTAATAAAACCGAAATGGTAGGGTAACTCGCCTGTTCGCGTCCACCCACCAGTTTGCGTCCTGAATGTAATATCGGATGCGGATCGCCATGACTGTAAGGTACTTAAAACGTGTAAAAATCAAACAGATGAGTTCTAAAGATGAGACTTAAATAGTGATATTTTTTTGGGATTTTTTAAGGACGTTCCGGAACATGAACATGAACAGGTGGGTGGACGCGATCAGGCGAACTTACCCTACATGTAAGGAAGGCTATATATCCTGAATGAATAGGCTTACAGCAGTGAAGGGAGATTGATGTATCATGGCATGATTGAATGACAAGTAAATACCTTCTGTATCCGATGACAGATTATTTGAATTTATTATGTTTATTCTCCTTTACCTACACACGTGTTTTATGTTTTGTTTTTTTTTATGAAACGTCTGATAAAGATCATGCCCAATTTTTGGAAGGGAAAGCATTTATTCGACAGTAGGCACGCACACAGATATAAAGATAATAAAAAATACAGATACGTAGAAGATACTTCAAACAATAATAATAAACATAAGAGTAAAAATAAGACCAAAGAAACAACAAAGTATAATAAAATCTATACTAACTGAAGAGTTTGTTTTTTTATTTGTTTGTTTGAACGCGCTAATCTCCGAAACTACTGGCCCATTTATCGAGGAAGGCTATAGGCTATAAAATATCACGCTACGATTAATAGACGCCGAAAAAAGCGAGTGAAACCGCGCGGAAGTAGCTAGTAGGAAGTATACACATTGTTACGTTTTCTGAAACATACTATTTCAGTGTATAAATTAGATATACCGACTAGCTTGATTACCTCCTTGATAAGATAGAGATTGCAGTTTAAAAGGTACCGGTTTATGATAACCAGTAGTTCCTACCAAATGCCAGATCCGTCCCTTAATTGGCTCCTAAAACACTCATGCGAAGAGTACACACTGTAAGCTGAAGTGCACATTACGGCACTTAATACCACTGCGTAATGTAACACCCACTTTGCACTATATATAATACTATGTTATGAGTCTCATGGGAGAGTGAGTCTATTGCCAGATACGGGACACCATTCCAGACTCCGTGCTACTACTAACTACTACCAATAATATTTTACCCTCCCGGGAATCAAACCCGAGACCCCATGTCTGGCTGTCGCACTTGCGACCACTCGTCCAGCAAGACAGTGGCCCTTTCTACTTAAACTCATACCAAAGTTCAAAGTGACCTTCAAACTTAATAAATAGGAAAACTCGGATTTCTAGTTCTAAAATAGATTTACAGAATATCTGGTTATCTATTTCAGTATTTCAGTCATGATTCAGTCGCTAGTAGTGAGAGACATCAAACAGACCTACTCGTTTATGATCCACTAGGTAAACTGACTGATTCATTTTATAGACGTCTGGTACACTAAGTACAGTCAGTGGAAAAATTTTGTAATTGCGAGCCAAAAATCCGGGAACATAAAAAATATAATTATAAAAACGCAGGGAGATAACTTACATAACTTAAATACAATAATGCATTCATTAAAAACATACAAACATATTAAAAAAAACAGTACAGTTGATATACTACTATACTATAAGTATATTAAAATACCTATACTCGGAATTTTAATTCGATTCCAGATTTGACAATTTCAGTGTGGCAACGTTATGACAAGTACTAAATAGTGACGTTGCGAAATTATTCGATATGGAAATGCAATATTTCTGGATCGATTCTTCTCGTTTATAATAATTATAATTTTACTCTAGTGAACTAAGTATATCAGGAAATTTAATATTTCTGAACCGATAATTTAGTTTTGACGATTAATTAACGATCTAAGACGTTTCTTTTATAATTATGCGTTTAATAAATAAAAAAATGTAATCACGAAGGAACATGACAAATTAAACAGATAGACGTATTATGGTAATAAGTTATTTTATAAATTGTCGTCGTCATCGCTGTCGCTATCCTGTCACTTTCTGTAACATTTATTATAAAACACACACACTGATTGTTTATCGATTTTTGTGTGCATCACTACACTATTATATGTGGTATCATTATTTCACAAAATGACAGTAGCTATTGTCAAATCTGGAATCTAATTAAAATTCTGACTATAAATCATTTAGCAGCCATATAACCTTTTTCTTTGATGACGGGGGGAAACTATCAAAAGTCGCTTTTTGGGGATAAATGACTAGGGAGTGTGGGATTTTAACCTCACAAAAACCACCCTGGTGGCCAATCTCAACATCTGTATGGAGGCACCGGGTCTTCTAAAAAAGTCCTGCTCCAGAGCAGCCACATAACCTACCTACTTACTTGCATAGATTATAGTATTGTGTAGTCTATACATACATATAATGTTTTATACCATTATCAAATAGCAGGCACAATTGTTAAGAATGAGTTGTCGTCGACCCTGGATTCTAAAAACGCTACTTTAAAAAATATATTTCAACAATCATAGTAGAGCACGTTCATGATCAAATACAAATCTAATTTATTGCACTATAAATATCATCTCTGATTGGCCGTTTTACAAACAACACACGATTTTATGTATGGATGTACTCCATCAACGTGTAAAAGATAATTTATTTCCTAACATTCCCAAACGTATGTAATTTAAAGGTTGTAAAATATAAATCAACAATAATTACTATATTTACGTAACGCAAGATACTAGTAACTATATTATTTACATTCATACGCTGAAAAATTATAAACAAAAGGTTCTATTAATAGATAAATCGTTAAAATATTCTCTTAATACAGAATTTATAAACATCACAACTTTATAATGTTCATAAATAAGGGTGTGCGTTGTGCGTTGTATTTTATATTTTTAGTTTATTTGCATTCTTTGAGCGCTGACTGTACCAATGCAGAATATTTTTAACGTAATGATTTTATTTAATACTGTGTGCATTGTAATTTATTTACCTAACTAGAAATTACATTTCGTTGGAACTATTACTGGACTATATCTGACTTTGACTTTCATTGCCCATGTTCCTCACACGGGTTACGAAAGAACAGACTTAAGGACTACTTTATTACGAGACGATCTCCGGCCACCGTAAACACGGGCCTGCGGATGGCAAGGACGGGGAACTCGCCGTCCGACCAGAACCTGATTCCTACGTACAGCCCGTCGCGTTTCGCGCTCGCCTCAAAGAGCCATCAGACCACTACGGATGGGGCCCAATAGGGCTGATACCGATACAGAGCCGCGGAGAACGTAAAGGTTACTGGGGCTCCAGCTCGAAGTGCAGGAGTAGGAATGGGGTGGTTTTTAGTCAGTAAGAGTCTGACACTCGCTCCCGCCTCAATGAGAGAAGTCATTCGATGATTTTCTCCTCTTAAAAAAAGGATTAATTTATAATTATACAGAAACTATTGGCAGCACTAACTGATAAACCTAACCTTTTAAACTGCATCTACCTGGCAAGGAGTTAATGTTATGTAGAGGAGACCCTTCCCCGAGCTGTAGATTGTCACGGCCTGTCGATAATAATCAAGATTTGCTCATTTACGGTCTCTAAAAACCTACAATACATTTATTCAAAGACGGTACTTAAACTGAGAATTTCAATGGGGCTGAACTTCGGAATTTTGAGGACTACACCTAACTATCGTGAGACATAGTAAATTTACTAAAAATCGCGGATTCCTCACGTGTATATACTGAGAAAAGCTCTACTAGTTTCGAGCCAGAGAGGGGCTCTTCCTCATTGCGCGGTCGCTCAATTTCTCAATATATTCGCGAGAGTAACCTGCGATTTTTAGTCATAATAGACTACACTGTACATTTTAAATCATTATTTCTCCATCCTACTCCATTATGGCTCCATCCTACAATAGGTATTTTTAGTATGTACTGAAATGACCTTTACCTGTGTTTTACTGAGCTACAAAACAATACTTAAGATAAAGGTTAACTATCAAAGAAACAGTTATGTTGATCGTTTCTAAGGACCTAAAGTTAGATGATTGTAACTTTAAGTTAACAAATTATATAGATATCTATATTTAGTATATCTATGATGTGAAAACCATGTTGTGGGAGAGCCATGTTTCTGCACGAATGGGCCGGCTCGACCGGAGTGATACCACGGCCTCACAGAAAACCGACGTGAAGCAACGCTTGCGTCGTGTTTCGTCGTGTGAGTGAGGTTACCGGAGGCCCAATTACCCTCCCCAACGATCCTCAAACTCCTAATCCCCAAAAGGCCGGCAACGCACTTGTAACGCCTCTGGTGTTCCAGGTGTCCATGGGCGACGCCGATTGCTTACCATCAGGTGATCGTTTACCGGCTTATGCCATAAAAAAAATTCCAAGGTTATCTATCCTTTTAGATAGTCGCGGAGAACCTAACGGGTAACCGAGGCTCCGGCTCGACCGACGTGCAGGAGAAGGAACGGGGTGGTTTTTAGTCAGTAAGAGTCTAACACTCCCTCCCGCCTCACCCAGGCGGGAGCAGCCATTCGATGATTTTCCCCCTTTAAAAAAAAAATGCCATAAAAAAAAGAAATAACAATAACGAATAAACGAATGATGATTGGAAAAAGATACAAAAAATTTAATTTTGACTATCTTTCAGACATTGAAAATTCTCGGAATTCTAAATGTAACACAAAAGAAAACTGAAAACAAATCAATCTCAGTCAAAGATAGTCCAATGACAGACAGGCGGACATTACCATTGTTTAATAATAATAAGTTTTCCCGAACCACAATGAAGACGTGTAACACATTGACCTATGCAAAACCAGTCATCATGAGCTCGCATTGTATGATCTTTGTGGACACTCGATGGTCAGTTTACACTGGTATTGCATAGCTTGATGTGTACACACGGCCACACATCAATCTATAGAAAACCAGTTTATCCTGGTACCGCGTCGCATCATCTTTCCGCACATTTAACGTTCAGTTTATACTGGTTATGTAAAGCTTGATATGTAGCTGTGTATACCTACTACTGACATACCAAAGCGATTAAGTAATGCGATATAAGGAATTGTCGGCTTATGTGTTATGTTGGATTTGGTGTCTGATACAACTGATAAATACGGAGTTATAAATAAATAAACATAGATAATAATATAGATTACATGTCGATTAGTTACAATACAAGTTCATTGGTTAATTTCCTTTAAATTATTTGTATTGTTTTTTGTGTCTCTTGGAAAGACGTGGTGTATAAAGAAATTATTATTTTTCTTAATTATTTAATTCAGGGCTGTCCAAATTTATTACAAAAGCTGGAGGGCCAAAAAATGTTTATTGTTGTATAATGACGTTTAACATTGTGTTCTTTACTCACAGACAGAACTTGTAGATAAATCATACACTGAATTTTATTATTGGTAAAGATGTTGAGATTAAAATGTGTGTTCCGGTCCAAATGAAAAAAAACCGAGGTCCGCATGCGGCCTGCGCCCTGCGGGCCTGTGTTTGGACAGTCCTGATTTAGTTAGTAGATTTCCCAGACGTTTAAAAGTTAATTTTAAGATATCCTCAGTTATGTTCGTGTGCTACTAGATTTTCTAAATATCAAAATTGTGCTTTTTTGTATTTGATGGGCCGACGTTTGACCACTATCTCGCCTGGTGGTAAGCGATGATGAGGTCTACGACGGAGCACGTCTGCGCATAAGCAACCTATTCACTCGACCCAGTCGACCCCTCAGGAAATAGAGGCTCTGGCAAAGAATTCCACTCCTTAGCAGTACTGAATATTAAAACATTTTTCATTTCATTACATTTATTTTTTCTATGCGCTAACTACTTTAATAAACCCCCTAAGATTTCCTGACATTTATCTATTGTTATCGCATATACGTTAATAATATCATAAAACGTGACAAACACCAATTTAACTTACAAAAATATCATTTGAGATTCATTCAATGGGTTTAGGACTCCTAGCCTAGGAGTATCGGAGCCGCGGAGGGCTTAACAGGTTGCCGGGGCTCCGGCTTAAATTGCAGCTGTAGGAACGGGGTGGTTTTTAGTCAGTAAGAGTCTGACACTCCCTCTCGCCTCACCCGGGCGGGAGCAGTCATTGGACGATTTTCCCCCTCAAAAAAATGCCTAGGAATATATGTTACAGGTAGCTAGGCGGTCAAAACGAAATTACGAAATTAGGATTAAATCATCATTGATATTCATTTGATTCTTCATTTAATTTGAAAGTCAAAAATCATCAATGCTTATTATTGCTCATTATTTGTTAGCGAAAAATATTATTTTGGGTAATCTATGTAGGTAAGTACTTTTGTCAGTAAGAAAAAAGATGACATAACCTTTCCCAAAAATAGACGGTCAACAATTGAATCTCGGCAGATGGTAACTATAAATCTCAAGTTTCCGGTATTAAAACATGTTTACCAGCAACAGGGCAGCCTGTTGCTATACTATGAATATCCCTTCAAATACAGTACAATACTTTTTATAAATAGAAAGGAAAATGTTTCAATAATTTTAATACTCGGCTTATTTAAGATATTAGTAAGTATCCTATTAGGTAAATGACCTTTTGTAAAATATAAACATAACTTAACATAACACCTTTTATCCCCGAATGGATAGGCAGAGGTGCACATTACAGCACTCAATGCCACTGTAAATTTTTAACCGACTTCCCAAAATCTTGGTTATCAATTCGGCTGTGTTTTTTTCTTGTATGTATGTTACCCGATTTCTCCGACGTTTGTGGACGGATTTTTGATAATTCTTTTTTTGCTGGAAAGGTCATACTCTGGAGGTGGTCTCGGGGTGGCCCATAACAAAATATAACTTAGGTGGTCATAGTTAAAATCTGTCATAGTTAAAAAAGGTATTTGTTACGGGTTTAAAGAATAATTTTGGTTTAAATCTTGTGGCACCGACTTCATACCTATCGGTGGGTGGCTAATTTAATTTTAATTTTGCCCATTTAATATATCCCTAATCTGGTCAGTATATGACCATCTGGGCGCCCTCTACCGACGGCCACATTCACATCCGCATCTGTCAAAAACCGAATTCAAAAAAAAGAAGGAAGTTCTTTTGAATAATTTCGTATTCGTTTACACAATCACTACCTTTACAAAACCAACCCTAATAGTGCCACCAGGTATATTATAGACCACTATGTAACAAAGGTAAGCTCGGAATCAAAAGCTAAGTAGAACACAGCAATTAACAGGTTGGAAGCCATTTTTTACCCCCATCGTAAAGATGTTTATCAGGCAGTATAGTGGTAATATGTAGGCAGGGGTGACACACATTCGGTATAATAACAAACCTAGTGTTGGATGTAATTGGAATTGTAGGTTTATGGGTAATTGAACTTTCGGGGTTTTAATGTTGCAATAATTGGGTTTTGTTTTGATTGAAATAGTTCCGGGTGTTTTATATTGGATTTAATTAGGTTTCTGTCTGGCCAAAGACTGGAAGTGGTTGCGTTTTACTATATTTAAAGAAAAATATGTCTTGTATGATACGACTGCCCATCGTACAACAGTATATTAATCCTTATTCATATTATAAGTCGGAAAGTGAGTTTGTTTGTTTGTTCCACTTTCACGCCGTAACTACTAAACCGATTGCTTTGAATTTTTGCAGACGTGAAGTTAGAAGTCTGGATTAAATAATAGAGTACTTTTTATACCGGAAAAATTTGATATTCTCGAGGGAAAGCGAAATTATTGGTATAGATGGCGCTGTGTGTATTGGTATATGTCACATAGGCAACTTTTTATCCTTTTGTGACGCGAGCGAAGCCGCGGGTAAAAGCTAGTCTGTTATAAGTTATCCTCACTATTTCGGTTTTTAGTCTATCGAATAGAAAAAAATAACAAAAATTGAATTCGAAATGATATCATATTACAGCAACATTTTTAAAATATCACTCACAGGTGAAGAAAGTATTGAATTGCTCGTATTTTAGAGGTATAGAAGCTTGTTGAAAGCAATCGTAATTTCTCGATATCGCGTCGACTCCTGGTCTAGACTTGTTTCCTACAAGGCGTGTGCTTAATGTATGCTATAACTATTATGCTTTACCTTACCAGTGCAGTAGTGACATGGTTTTAATGAGCACATGCAAACTCCTGTACTATTCCATTACTAGCGTATTATGTAACAAGGTGCTACTGAATAGTTTTTAGTTACAGTACCTACAGAGTTAGGTAGTAAAATAGAGCATAAGGTGCATAGTCGAATGGAGCCGCATTTCTTCGTGGTCATATTGTGTAAGTAATGAAAACTCGATGGAAATAATATAGTTTTAAATAATATTGAATGCCCACTTTGTTTTTTTTATAAAAAAGTTGCCCTACTTTAGGATTTTCTACTGTGTCGTGGCTGCGTTTACAAATATACAAGTTCACATACACAATGACACCCAGACCCGAAACAATAATTTGTGGAACACACAAAGTGTTGTTCCGTGCGGGAATCGAACCTGCGACACGTTGCACGGCAGTCGGTTGCCCAGCCACCGCACCAACCGTGCAGTCAGTAAAATGTAATTTAAACTGTCAAACACCAAGCGGTCACCGGTGACCGCGACCTATTGTTCTTTAATGGGGTAGACGACTAATTTTTATTTTAATGTCCGTCTGATAGATTATTTAAAAACATTAGACACGTATTTTTTATTTTCTCACAGAAACGAATAGTTTCGAAGATATATTGATTTGAAATGTCGCGTGACGTCACTTCCCAGTACATTTTATACTAAGGAATGACGTTTTAGCCCCCACTCCTAAACTTTGATTCGTTTTATCTAAGTATTGTTTTATTATACGATAAAATAAAAAAATACGTGTCTAATATTTTTTTATTACCTAACTTACGGACTAATTATATTTTTAATTTTCATACCCTGTCATCATCCCCATTGTGTCTATAAAACCGGTACTCGACGAGTTAATAGGTTCTCGCATAAAAAAATAGAGAAGCAATATTTCAAAAGAGGACTCCGTGGTCTCGCGTATGGAAAGACCTAAAAAATAAACTGTCCCTGAATCAAAACAATATTTGCGTAGGTACAATAAGATTGGAATAGGCAAACCTGCGAGAAAGGCTTAGTACATCCTAATCAGGTCTTAACATATTCCATCTATACATATTTAAATAGACAAACAATGTCCAACTACAATAGTGGGTACACAAACCCCAAAAGTCCATTGTGCACTAAACAGTCTTATCTGAATTGAATATAGAACACAAACTACCCACAAAATCAATGTTTTAACGTCGTCCCACGTGTAACGGCCGTAGCCTGAAATCGGATCCGATTCCCACCGGACCGTTTCCGACGGCAGATATTTGATTACACAGAGCACCTATTGTCTTATAAACGAACCGGTTCGGAAATATTCAAGTGAATGACTATCAGTTTTCTGTTCAACGTTAATTACTTGCAGGTTTGTGTTTGATGGGGTAGAAATTACGGACAGATTATGTTAGTTGATGGGCGTTTGGCCAGTATCTCACCAGGTGGTAAGCGATAGTGCGGTCTACGAATCCTACGATGTTGCACGTCTGCCCATAAGAAACCTATCACTCGGGCCTTGGAGACACCTATGACCCATTATTCCATCCATGATTCCAGGATGCGACGAAATTATAATGTTTGATATTGGATATAAGTATAATATACAATAAAAATATGATTTTGTAAGCCGATTCGGTCAATAAAACAATATAAAGACTAAATGAGTAAGTACATAACGTGTTATGGAAGAATTGCTCAATTTTAGTTACATACTGACATTGAGAACATCAAAATTGCGTTCAATTATAACTGAAGAACATAATTATATTCTAATCAGTACTCAAAATAACACAATACAAAATAAATCAGCAGATTTCAATCAATCAATACCCAAACTGAATCAAAATAAACAGTTTAGATATTTATGACTAGGTACGTTCCACTGCAAAGCAAAAACAGATAAATATTAATGGCGATTTTATGATAAAACGTACTTCTGAATAAAACATTTAGATTAGGCCCCTTTGAATTTTTCCATACTTAATGAAAATTATGGATAATTTTATTAAATGTTAGTACAAAATTGTTCTGACGTAAATATACTGATTTATCTGTGCACAATGTTTAATTAGACCAGGCTCACTAGCTATACCTCTATCTCATCTAAAATTTAAAAAAAATTGTCGTAAGATCGAATTATAAATAAATATAAAACATTTCGTAGTCGCTATTACAAATTGCAAAGTACAATAGGGTAGATGCCTAATTTTTATTTCAATGTCCGTTAAATCATTCGACAAGTACTTATTTTTTATTTTCTTACAGAAACGAATAGGTACTTTCGACGATATTTTGATTTAAAATGTCGCTTGACGTCACTTCTATGTACATTTTAAACGTAGAAATGACGTTTTAGGCCCCACTCCTAAACTTTGATTCGTTTAATCTAAGTATTGTTTTATTATACGACGAAATAAAAAAATACGTGTCTAATATTTTCTAAATACCTAATTTACGGACTAATTAGATTTTTAATTTTCATACCCTGTCATCATTCTAATTAATATCCTTCAACTATTTCAACTATGACAGCTGAATACGGTCCTGTTATCAACCTGAGTGCTGGACAAGAATGACGTATAAAAATTAAAAATATTAACAACAATCAGCAGGTAACCGAGCACTTTAACCAAAGTCTAGCAATAAACTAGAATACGCCGTGCTCCATCGTAGGCCGCATCCTCACTTACCACCAGGCGAGACAATGGTCAAACGTCATCCCATCAAATATAAAAAGAAAACTCCCACACAATCAGGAACACTAGCAATATACCTCCGACACTATTATTAGCACACCTAAATCTATAAAAAAGTAAAAAAAATTATCACCTCCTTTCACCTACAGTCTAACATTATAATGAAAAAAAAAAATGAAATCTTTTCACCTCATTCTACCTTTTATAGACCATTAAATTCGATATAAAGTCAGCAATCAATTTTATTCAATATTTAGGGTTGAATCACTCTTAGGTAAATGTGACCTCAAATAGAAAGTGCTGATCTTCAGTCCCTCGTGAGACAATAAAAAATAATGACCTTGGCTAAGAATGTCCTCGGAATTAGACCTCAAAGTGACCTTGGACGGAGCACCCTTAAAATATGAAGGAAAAACAATGGAGTCGATGTTTTGCAGACGTCTGCAAAAATTGGGTGGTTTTTAATTGGGTCGTTAATTTTGAACCGAAATTGGTTTGGTTGGTTATTTGTTTTTTTTATTAATACCATACATATAAGCTATTTTGACTTGACTTTGTACCTAATGGTGGGTGGATTTGACCACCACCCATTACACGTACCATTACACACCTATGTTTAACATCGTCTTTTGGCAGTGTACTGGTTTAAATAGGTAACGAAAATCACCTAAAATACCCTGAGTTCATATTAAATAGTACCACTTCCAGCTCAAGAAGCAGTCAAGACTCTTATTGAGGTTATCACAGATATTTATTCAATCCATGGGTGGGTACATAGAAAAATGCTCCCGCTTGTTATTCTTTTTTTCTCCTTAACTCGTCTAGTACCGGTTTTATAGACACAATTAAATAACAATAGGTCGCGGTCACCGGTGACCGCTTGGTGTTTGACAGTTTAACCTTTTCGCCGCCAACAACTTCTATAGAAGTTCAGGATTTTCGTGCCGTCCACGCCACTACTTCTATAGAAGTTCATTGTATCTACCTACTATAAAAAATACATTTACGATACATAAAACATTTGTTTCTTTGTAATTTTGTAATATGGACACGACGAACTATTTTTTCTCATGCAAAACAGACTATTTTCTGTTTTAAAAAGGTAAAACATAAAAGGTTTCAAATAATTTTATATCCCGCACGCCAACGACTTCATATCAAGTAGGCCAGTGATGTGACGCGTAAGGAGCATTCATTAGAATCTTTATTTACTATAATATTTGTTTTCTTTTCCATCCAATAGTTTTTTGAATTCTATGAATAAAAAGAAATTCCGGTCAGTAAATAACGTATTACAATGCGTTTCAAAATTAATGTACATCTACCTATCAAATCATTTCATTAAAATTAATTATTATGTACTGAGGGTTTTCGATATTGCTAGACCCATCTCTACGTAATGGCAAGATGTCGAGTGACACTAGCGCCGTCAACTTCAATAGAAGTAAACCTGTGACGTCGTAAGCGCTTAGGCGTCAAGGTCATTGTGTCATAGTTCCGGGCGACGCGTGCACGCACGCAATCGCACTTAATCGATTAATCGCACGGCCTATACCTATAATTATTTTCATGATTATGAAATATCCAAATGATTGAGTCATTTTGATTCGATTACAAACTGTTTGGGTCGCGAAAAATTTGTGATCGACTCAGGTCTATATTTGTTCGCCGACACAGCTAAAAGTTTGCGAAACCGAGAGCCGCAACGAATAGGTATTTTATGACTACCTACCTAATATCCATCAAACGTGCCAGTTTTTCATTTGCATTAAATGAAAAATAAGCTACCTATTAAAGTTTAGTACATCTGTATTAAAATAGTTACTTACCATCCATTTCCAAAACTACACATATGTTACCACTTTTAATCACTACAAACAATGTTCCTGATCGTGACCTGACGTTAGATTTTAAATGTAAACTAAAACCAAAAGCAAACCAAACTCGATAGAAAGAAAGAAAAGCATAGACAACTATTCCTTACGAAATGTATCGTGCTTTGAACGCCAATGACTTGATATGAAGTAAACAGACTACGTTATGAAATGAATAGTGAAGTGGCTAATGTTACGAATTATTATTATTATCTCTAGCAACTCTATGCATGTATCTTCATCTCTGATAACGGATACCCATTTTTCTTAGTATAAATGTTCATAAAATAAAACAAATTACCATTATAACTTAACAGTTTGTATTTTTAATTGTAAATTTGAGTACCAATTTAAATTTACACATATTTTTTTTCATTATCGACATGATGTTACCGCCATCCCTACTTTCGTACTATACATTTATTATACATTTATACGTTGGCGTACGGCGACACATCGTGTTTAGTATAGCTGGGCGGCGAAAAGGTTAATACAAAATGTACTCTGTGGTGTTTTTGATCTGCAAAGAGTATTCACTAAAATAATATTCAATGCACTAAGGGCCGATTTTCCAATCAACAGTTAATTCTTAACTGTAGAATAAAATTTACATTTGACAGTTTTGAGTATGGAATAATAATAATTGTCAAATGTTCAAAGTTATTCCTGAGTTTAAATTTATCTGGCGTTGGAAAATCGGCCCTAATTCGCAATAATTAAGGGTTTCATGATAATCAATCAATTATAATAATTACTTTTTAAACTAATGTTATAATTATATTTTTAATATATAATGCAATAATTATTTATCGTGTGAATTAAACAAGCTAGTCAGAAACACATTCATATATTTTTCAAAACAAAAAAAGAACATAAATAGGTTTCCCGATTGAAAGTGGCCAGCTTGCCACAGATAACATAAACATATACAACATTTCTCCCCCTTAAGCTCACTGTAACCATTGTTACTGACCAATATTAAACTGTCAAACACCAAGCGGTCACCGGTGACCGCAACCTATGGTTCTTTAATTGTGTCTATAAATACGGTACTCGACGAGTTAAACTAAGAATAATATAACAACTAATATCGCGAATATACCGTAAGATGGATTTGGTTATCTATAAGAAGTACCTACTAAACAATAACGATAAGGCAAACATTATCATAATAATTCCTTGTTTGTATAAAATTACTACGATTTCAACAGACTTCAAAAAAAGGAGGCGGTTTTTAAATTCGACTGTATTTTTTTGCTACATATTAAATACATGACACAGCATATCATTCAATTTTTTAATCCCCTCGAGGGTAGACAGAGGAAGGTACCTATAATGTGCATCATCCACATTTTTACCAGTCATCTATATTATGAGGCCCACGCAGTTAGGATATAGCAAAAATTAATAGATTTTCGACAAATCCGAATATACTTTCCTAACGCAGTAATCTAATCTGAGACTTCATACGCCGTCGCACTTGAAACCCCACGATCGAAGAAGTAACATTAATATCATATTACTTAGGTAATACATACATTAAGATTTGAATACCTGTATCACAGGTATTTAAATCTTAATGTATTACTATATATTATAGATATATTTAAAGCTTGTTGGGATTCTTTAAGGGCTTCACCAAAAATGTCGTCACACCCAAACCCATACTTCAGGAGACAAGATAAGTATTTAAAAAGGAGACTCGATGCCAACTATGTTAACTCCAAACTGTATAAATAAGAAATAGTTGAATTAGGTACTTTTGGAATAAACAAATGAATGACTGGGATTCGAATGCTCGGTGGCCTAGACCTTGCTTAACCTAGCTTAGTGCTAGGTATAAAACTGAAAAGTATTCAGTTTAAAGGGTAAGGAAATAATTGAAATTTTAAGGTTAAAATATTATTTTAATATTCCTTAGTTCCAAATCCAAAGTAACTTTTGATCGTGGTTGTTACTGAAAAATACCTCTTACACAAATAATTGTCTTAAAAATTTTCTAAAAAATCTCTGGAATATAACAATAATTATATTATTTACCTGACTATATCTTCAATATTTTTCAGGATTCCTCTGAAGTGGCACTCATCCACTTCATAAGTTTATTAGGTAAGTTAAAATTACACAGTTTCCATTATTAATTAAACTTACTTAATTATTTTACACATAATAATATGTACACATTTAATTTATAAAATATTAATTTACAATCGAAATTACAAGTTAAAGTAATCAAAAACTAATTCAATGAAATTACCAAAAAGTTTAAATGCACAGATTACACAGTTTTAAAAATCAAGTTCTAAATTTAAAATACGAAAAAATAAAATCACTGTCAATCAACTGTCAGAAAACGAAAGAAAACTTTTTGAGACACCAACTTTTTTTAATCGCTCATTCGAATAGCGAACATAGATAAAATATAGCCGTATTCCCGAACCGTGGTTCCGACGCACGACACGACGCGTCCGTTCGCCTCGGACTTTCAAACACGACTGAATCTACTGAAACAGAGCGAACTGAAACTTTGTACATGCAACAAGTACATATACTTATATGATAACGACATGTGGGCTTCACTAAGCTCGGCTTTACCCTGTTTTTGCACTACATTTCATAATTTGCTTTGAGTTTAAAATGCTTCAGCTGTTTAATATTCTACCAAATCGTGTTAGAGTCCATGTTGAATTTGTACGTATGCAATTAGTATCTGAATAGATTTTAAATAGAGCCATGTTGAATTTGTGTCAAACAGATATAGGAATTTGAAATGAAAATTAATTTGGAGTTAAATTGTTGGAGATAATCTGATGTTTCTGATTGCTTGTCCTGCTGACGTGATTATTTCATTTACAGTTTGCTGTATTGCGAATAAAATAATATGGTTTATGGCATGGGAACAATAATTGACATTTAGACATGTCAGAGAAACAACTTTGAGGAACAGGCACAAGAAACTAAATAAATTAATTATCTCTGGCTAATTCCATTTCTTAAAAAAAAAAACACTATTTATGGCCATTTTCTATGACCTATCTATCTGTAGATTTGCTTACTGAAATAGAATTTGGACACGTTTTGTATGGAGCTCATGTCAAAATTCTATCTCAATATGCAAATCTACAGATAGATAGGTTATAGAAAATGGCCGTAAGAGATAACATATTTTATCTTTCGACTATAACCAAATAATACATACATGTTATCGAACTATCGATCTTTATTACAACAAATAAACAATTTCATTTGACATGTTTAAGCTCAAAGCGTTTCCTTTTATTGTAAACAAGAGATGTTTCCTTAAAAGGAAAGTATGGCGTCACCGTCAGACTGCTGACCTTGGCTCCACAAAAACTAATCAGACGGATTCATTCTCTTTATTTATTTCTTTCATTCGTTCAAATGGAATGGTGGCGGAGACAATTGTATTTAAGACGCCTTTTTCTTATATTTTTAATGGCGAAGAATAAATTTTGGTGAAAATTTTTCTCTGGTAGGTATTTCTTTAAATGGTAGGTCTATCGTAAGTATTCCTATGATTATTATCATACATTATCATCATCAACAGCCTATAAATACCCATTGTTGAGCAAAGCGTCTTCCACACACGGATAAGGTGGCATTAATCACCACGCTTGCTCAATGCGGGTTGGCGATTACAGACTTATAATTAGAAATTATAAACCCATGTTTCCTCATGATGTTTTCCTTTACCGTTTGTCAGTGGTGTCTGAATAATCTTAAAAACTACCTACATATAACTCGGAAAAAGTCACATTGGTATGTGCCGTTGGTAGGTTTCGAACCCACACCCTCATGCATGAGAAGCGGGCGTCTTAAGCCTCCGGGCCACTACGACACTTATTAGAGGTATTATTATGCATGAGGTGTTGATCTCGATGCCGGGGTAAAATTTTATTGTACCTTTTAGTTTCAGAATCCTTAACATAACATAACATCACGCCTTTCATCCCCGAAGTGGTTGGCAGAGGTGCACATTACGGATTTCTTGCCACTGTGTGTAACTCCCACTTTTCACTATTTATGTTATGAGTCCCAAGTAAAAGGGGTGAGCCTATTGCCTTATACTGGGCACATTTCCAGACTCCTTCCTACTATTGAGATTTTTAAAAACCCAGTAATAATCTGCCCGATTAGGGAATCGAACCCGAGACCCCTTGCCCGGCAGCTGTACTTACGACTACTCGGCCGATGAGGCAGTCAAGAATTCTTATTAACAGCACGTAATCTCCAACATTTGGTAATTTTGCGTATCACTACATAGTATAAAACAAAGTCGTTATCCACCGTCTGTCTGTCCCTATGTATGCTTAGATCTTTAAAACTACGCAACGGATTTTGATGCGGTTTTTTTAATAGATAGAGTAATTCATAAGAAAGGTTTATATGTATGATACATGCATATTGCACCTGTGCGACGCTGGGGCGGGCCGCTAGTTTGGTAATAAACCTACCTTAAACGCAAAATTGCACACACTACAGTACTATCACCACTGATTTATTTTATATCCATTTTTTGAATGGATTTCACTAAACTGTTTACTCATCCTCTGTCCAATTACATTTCAATTTTCATTGAAAATTCAATGAAAGCAAGTACAACCTGAATACCATCTCAATATCAAGCATGCACCCTTTTAATAAAATACAATTTCGTATGACACCTAATGTCGCCATGTGGTTATACTGTTGTAGTCTAGACAGATATTGCAATAGCTAGGACATTCAACTAATAGTCTGGTATACATGCACCAGCACCACAGAATATTTTCTCACTCTTATTATTAGGAATGTCTATATTATTTGTTTGTTTTTTATTAACAAGACTGATCGTAGGCAGGTACGTAGAATAAATTCTAAAATTCAGCTTGTAGCTACTTACTTTACAGGGCGGGACAGGTCATTCGATGATATTCTCTTCTCAAAAGGAGCTACTTTCTTTAGGAATCTTCTATATAAGTAATAAGGTAGCCGTTCGCAATTTGCAACTCCATAAAACTGAAGTTCTGAAAAACAATGTTTTGTTCATTCAGTCGACTGAAAAGGGGTCAGAATATTAGATTTTTTTTTTCTGTATTTACTAAAAATCGTTACAAAGCTCTACTAAGCAGTAGGCTGCGCAACATCGCCGCGACCGCGCACGCTACTCATGAGGAAGAACCCCTCTGTGGTTCGAAACTAGTAGAGCATTTCTCAGTATATTCACATGAGTAACCCGCGGTTTTTAGTTAATTTAGTATGTCTCACGATAGTTATTATAAAAACAATTTTTCTGTAATAGTTATTATGGTTAATTTTAAATGGGTTTACAATAATCTATTTAAAACCAACCCCTGAATTACACATAAAAATGGCCATAAGACGAACCCCATCACTTTGAGTGTCATTGTCCCAACGACCCCAGGGTCCGAGTGTTGGATATATCACTGCAGTGACCCGTTGTTATTATTTATGAGTGGTATAAAATAACCAAGGACACCATATGGTAGGATAAGCTTACAATTCATCTCTTGTTACATATAGGTCAGTTGTTTAGAAGTAAAAATGATCAGAGAAGGGCATAAAGAAGATAACCAGATGTTCTTTCTTACATTTTCTTTCTTACTTTTTGATAGGTTTCAAAATTGAGTTTCATTTCATCAATATTTCGTGTTTCAGATAGGTGACTATTTAAAAATCCAGCACAAAAACATGACGCCTACAAACCTGGCCATTGTGTGAACATCAAAAGCTTCAATTTTGCAAAAATTCTTCCAAATAATAAACGAGCAACACAAAAGGTTATTATGGAACGAAACGATGGAATTCAAAGCTGGGTGCCAAACCCTAGGTTATTACGTATTGTTATCATCAAATCAATAACTATTGGCGAATGTCCTTCAACCTGCCCAAGCAGACACAATGGTACAAAGCGGCGACAAAATGTTATTCAAAAAAGCACTAAGATTTATATTTGTTAAATAATTTCGTCCATTACTTTGTTCAAAGTTGCTTGATAAGCTAATGTTTACGACGGAATGTTTCAAACAGCTTCGCACTCACCCAAGAATTTACAACTCAGCACATAGCTTAAGCCTGAAAACCACTGAGTTGTGTATTAACACAAAATATTTACATTGTTTTCACCCTTTATATTCAGTACGGCGAAGAGCCTGTCGGATAAAAATTGCAAAACGCAATAACGGCAGCGAGTGAAAAATTGCCTTCATCTTGCATGCAGGCGCTTACGTGGTTTAACATTTTTACACGCGAAAAAAAGGCGATAATGTTTCTCCGGAACACTGTACTGTGTGTCATATTCCTTGTTGTACGGTATTATCTAAGCATTCGTTGAATTATTGTTGTACATACTTTAAATATAAGTAACATTATTTATTACATCAGATACCCACGCAGAATCTCTTTATTCCTCGCTTTTATGGTAGTTCATAAAATGATGTTCAACCTTTTCATTAAGATAAAATTCTTTGCTTAAAAGAGTTCAAATATAAATCTTTAGTCCATGTTTATAATGTAGAAGTTTGCGATAGCTTTATGTGCGAGTCTTGGCCATAAAGTATTCATTCTTTATGTTCCCGCGTAACTTAATACTTGGGTACTGATAGTTGCTTGAACTTTATTAATAACGCAACATGGTGCTGTTCGAGTTTTCAATTTGTTACGGGATCGTTATCAGAAAATGATTAGCTTTTAAAACTATTTTCTTGAGATGCACCGTGTGAGGATACTTTTTCTGAAATAATGTGTTTAACCTAGAAACTGAGATAAAAATAGATATTTCAACATTTTATCGTAATTAATAGTCGCGGAGAACCTAACGGGTTACCGGGGCTCCGGCTCGATGTGCAGGAGAAGGAACAGAGTGGTTTTTAGTCAGTAAGAGTCTGACACTCGCTCCCACCTCACCCAGGGCGGAACAGTCATTCGATGAATTTCACCCCTTAAAAAAATCGTAATCGAATCAAATACTAATCGTTACGATCCAAATAAATGACGATAAAAGTTTATCAATAGACCCCACGTAGCAACATACTTTTACTATAGAAGATCTGGAGGCATAAAGTGTTAATTTACTTACTAAAGTCTAAAGGGATAGCCACTTAGGCAAAGAGGATTTTATACTTCAGTAACATAATATATCATCACGCCTTTTATCCCCGTTGTGGTAAGCAGAGGTGCACATTACGGTACTTCATGAAACTGTACAATCTAACACCCACTATTCACTATTTCATGTAATAGGGGTTAAGCCTATTATAATTTAATCCTATACTTAAATCTAAAATCTATATATCTATTCTATATCCATATTTATCTACCTACATACATATTATAACGTCGTCGTAGAAAAGTCAAAACCGTACATTGAATATATTTTTTAAAAGAATACTTGGGCCGTGATATACATACAGTCGAAACTGAAGCCAAAAATATGTTTTTTAAAATTTTTGTCTGTTGTATGTACATATGTCCGGGATGATCTCAAAAAGTACTGCAGGATTTACTTAAAATTTTGTATTATTATTACTAACGGGTCGGATCAACATATAGGCTACAACACGCTATCGTGTCGTGTCGAAGTCGTGGGCACAGCTAGTACTACTATAAAAATATCAAGTGCGTAGTAGCTGAAAAGCTAATTAGGTACTTAGTTTATAGTTAAAGTTCTATATCCATGGCTATATACTCATTAACTTTTCTGATTTAAAAAACTTTCAATATTGAAATACTTTTACCGACCGCACCCTTTTTGTCACCCTATCCCATTGTCCCACAAGGTATAAAGAAAAAAAGTCATAATTCGTCAATTTACTGAATGACAGCTTTTTTATTAAACGCATTTACCTAATGAATCCTTTTTGCTTGAGTAGTGAAAGCAATGAATAACAAAAATAGATTCATTTAACCTGATTGGTAGTAAACGCTGATACTATTTATTGAAGCTTCCTCATGCACGCCATTTTACTTTAATACGCTAATTTAATACCGAAGTACAGTTACTATACTAGGTACAACTTCATCCTAAGTATGTCGTAAAACTATCCATGGAGGTTTGAGCACCAGATATATGTATATGATTTTCATTTTTTTTAAGGGGGAAAATCATCGAATGACTTCTCCCGCCTGAGTGAGACTGGAGGGAGTGTCAGACTCTTACTGGCCAAAAACCACCCCGTTCCTACTCCTGCACTTCGGCCCTCTATCCTACCCTCGGGTCTGGTTCTGGTCGGGCGGCGAGTCACCCGAAATATGTAACGCAATAACTCGAGGAAGGAAATCGCAGCCTCTAAGGGCTGCTACGTGGTGAGACCTGCCGCAATATAGCGGTAGGTCGACGCCTGCTGAGTGCGGTGAATCCACAAGAGCTTCCCGGGTCACGGCCACAGGCAGAGGAGGAATACCGCTGTGGTTTTAGGCTGTAAGAGTCTGGCACACCGCCCCGTCGTCCTCACGGCGTGGGAAGTCCTTGACAATTTCCATGGCATTATTAAAAAAAAAGTATGTACCCCGATTCTTTATATATTGAACATCTAGAAAAAGCTTTATCAATACAGTAAATAATTTACATCTATTCACATTTTTACTAAAGATATTTTTTAAATGATTTAAAAGGCCCCAGTGACTAGCGGTGAAATAAACAAAAAATGTTAATACATCTTAATAAAAGTCTACAAAATGGTTTCAACAAGTCCAAAAGTAAACTTACCACGTGGGAAATGAGGTTTTAGTTAATTTTAGTGAACAAAACCCAAAAAGTTCTATAGTCACTACAACCTAAGTGCGACAATGGGACTAACCAAGGTATCATCTTATACTATTATACCTCTATAAAGCGGAAGAGTTTGTTTTTTTGTTTGTTTGTTTGAACGCGCTAATCTCCGTTACTACAAGTTTGATTTGAATAATTCTTTATGTATCGGATAGCGCATTTATCGAGGATGGCTATAGGCTTTAAAACATCACGTTACGACCAATAGGAGCTGAGCAGAGCGTGTAAAACCGCGCGGAAGTAGCTAGTTAACAAATAAATATGTAACTGTATAAGAAAGTCTAAACGTTACATATAGAATTATTACCGATCCGCTGGTGGGTAATAAACTTAGTAATTGTAATTCATAATCTGTTTAATGTACTGTTACGTGTTGGTTACTTTTATTACACACATCTGAGAAGAAAGTATGGGAAAGCCATGTTTCGGCACGAATGAGCACGACCGGAGTGATACCACGGCCTCACAGAAACCCTACGTGAAACAACACTTGCGTTGTGTTTCGTCGTGTGAGATTACCAGAGGCCCAATTACCTCTCTCCCCAATCTGCCCAATCCCTGAATCCTCAACATTCCGCAATTTCCTAATCTCCAAAGGCCGGTAACGCCTCTAGTATTTCGGGTGTACATGGGCGGCGCCGATTGCTTACCATCAGGTGATCCGTCTGCTCGTTATATCACATAAAAAAATAGTCTATGATTTAGTATCTTCATCTGTGCTACCTGTATTTAAAGGAGTCTTTTAACAATAATATATTCAATCAGCGAAATATTCCGATGCGTTATTATTTATCCTGTTTTACTTCTTAAATATTGTACTTATTAACCTGTTATAATTTGTGCACTTATTATGTTCTCTTTATCGATACAAACTAACGTATATTTTATATACATCTACGTATTTTACTAAGCTCCTTTTAACTCCTTTTAATCATTTACATGATCAGTAGATATGATAAATTAAATAAGGATTATAATTTCGAACACGTAATCAACTTATCAATATTCGCAAACTAATAGGATTACTTTACCAAGTACATACATCTCTAGATTTACGTGAAACTGATTGGTGTGCCCCAGGGACCCGAACTAGGGCCAACCAAGTTGTGCGAATTTATTCATAAACTGAATCACTCAACTATTAGCGTTTAAATTGAAGGATATCTTTGATTTGAATTAAAGTTACGTATATTGATTTTAAAGGGGGGTTATTAAACCATGTTACTAAATTTTACTATAAGTAAAACAGCTAAACAAATAGTATCATGTTTGGTATTCCCTGAAGTACTAAATGGGTACTATTCGGTGAATTGATACTTACTTTTCATTGAAAAAGTAGGCAGAGGCGAATATTATCAGTTCAATGTAAAATGGGGTGACTCATTCTGAATATTCGGGTGATTTTTCATAAAAAATGCGTTAGTCATGGGGATGTAGGTTTGTTTATTATGAATCAGTTACCTACTAATGAAATATGGTCACGTTTTCATCATAAACTGAGTTTCACTGAAGAGGTTCCAAGTCCAAGAGGTTGCAACTAGAAAATCTAAACCTGGACCTTCTTCTACCAATGCCTTTAAGTCCACTTTGAGTTTCCAACAAGCCTGTAGTAAAACGTAGTTCTGAATAATATAGCACTAACTCATATGACCCTCATAACATACATACTCAAAGGGCTGTCAGATCTCCAACTTTATTCTCTCAACAAATTACATTCACTCTTCACTGCAAATTCAATTCTATCTCCACGGCAGATGGTAGTATTTTCAGCGAGAATTCAGTAAATGTAAAAGTTTTGGGTTAGATTATTATGTTTAAAAGTATAATTTAAACTAGACACAGGAGCACACCTGTGTCTAGTTTAAATTATAATAGACGTCTATGTATAAATGTGTGTCTTTAGATTAGCTTGTTAGTCGAGATGGTATAGACAGAGTTAAATTTTTGAGTCGGGTAAAGTATCATTATTGTTTATTATATTCACCATAAGACTCATGCTACGGCACTGATGGGCCGGCTCAACCGGAGTGATAGCACGACCTCACAGAAAACCGACATGAAACAACGCTTGCGTAGTGTTTCGTCGTATGATTGAGGTTACCGCAAGCTTAATTATCAAATCTTCCCTTATCTACCCAATCCCTGAATCTCCTAAAATCCTAGTCTCCAAAGGGCTGGTAGCGCGATTGCGTGTAACGTCTCTGGTGTTCCGGGTATCCATGGGCAACGCCAATTGCTTACCATCAGGTGATCCATCAGCTCGTTTACCGGCTTATCCTATAAAAAAATAACACGAAATCTGATTGAGTTTGGTTTTAGGTGATTGGCCTCATCTCCAATAGAACTAATACAATCAAAATGAAAATGTATTGTGTTAGCATATAATATCTGCTCACCCTTTGAATAGCCCTGAAAGTAATATTGGTGAACAGTTTGAAAGCTGGTTAGGACCGGGGACTGCGGAAACGTGATGGAAATTCCATGCTAGTATTTTTACCTACAACGCTAAAATAAAACAAAAAAAAACACTATGATGGGTGCACTAAATTCCTAACAAATACATATCGATAACAGATAATGGAAAGCTGATTGTATAACTTAATAGCATTCGAATATTAGTTTGTTATTTTTTATTGGAAACTGAAAAGGGGTAGGTTTTTTTATTAATTCGGCAATGTCGTAGTGGCCCGGAGGTTTAAGACGCCCGCTTCCCATGCATGAGAGATTCAAAACCTACCAACGGCAAGTACCAATGTGACTTTTTCCGAGTTATGTCTACTTTCTAAGACTATCTAGACACCACTGACAAATGGTGAAGGAAATATCGTGAGAAAACGTGGGAAAAAATTATATATATATAAGTTTGAAATCGCCAACCCGCATTGAGCAAGTATGGTGAAGATCTTTTTGAAATTTAATAATTCATGATGTTAAAAATAAACCTTATAAACACTATTACTATCCAAAAAGTCTAAATATTCCACTAAATGACTCAGGCAGTACCTACAGAAGCACTTGAAATGGTCATTAAGCGTGTGTCTAGAATCCTAGGGTACATATTCGCGGCGTTCGGCCTTCTAGAGGCGCATTACGGTATTTAATGCCACTGTACAATATAACACCCACTTTTCACTATTTACTTTACTATGTTATGAGTTCCATGTAATAGGGGGTGAGCCTATTGCCATATACTGGGCACATTTCCAGACTTCGTACTACTACTGAGATTTTTTTTTAAAAAACCCAGTAATACCTACTTTGCCCGACCCGGGAATCGAACCCGAGATCCGTTGCCCGGCAGTCGCACTTGCGACAACTCAGCCAATCAGGCAGGTTTTACCTCATTATACGGATGCAATGGTTTCGCATGACTGCTTCCAAACATCCACTTATACCTCTACAATTCTACTTATACCTAAAGTAAATATGAGATTTTCTCTTAAAATCACATTATAAAAAAGACAAAAACAATTCTTACATAACAATTTACCGCCGAGACGATGTTTATCATCCCTTGAAGTATAGGCATCCATTAATTAATAAAGAATCCGACTTCCTGAGACCATGGCGATGTGGAATAGCTGATGATCATAATGGTTATCATCAGACTGGCCAGATTTCGGCCAAGGTGTGCGCACAATGGCTCGTTTGTAGCCACAATGGTGAGAAACTCCCAAGCTGTGCGGTTATATGATTCTGCGAGCACTTTGATGGTTTTTGGTTGGTGCGATATGTGAGCGGTGTGCGGCAGAAAGAGTAAATTTAATAAATCAACCGAAATAAATAATCATAATAAAACGTTTAGAAGTAGTAGTGAACAAATAATTTCATTTGTTAATGGACAACTAATCTTATATCTTATAACATTATATATAGTTATAAGAGCCGCTGAAGACTCAACGGTTTCGAAGGGCAGGAGTAGGAACGGGGTGGTTTTTAGTCAGTAAGAGTTTGATACTCCCTCTCGCCTCACCCAGGCGGGAGAAGTCATTCGATGATTTTCCTCCGCAAAAAAATACCATTATATAAATAGCTGAAGAATTAGTTTCTTTGATTGTCTGTTTGTGGGTTTTTACGCGCTAATCTCAAGGGCTACTGATCCGATTTGAAAAATCTATCTACTACTAATCGTGGGCTCGCTGCCATTGCAGCGGTAAGTCCCCTCTTTGAGGAGTGGCTTGAGAGACGCTACGGCGTCCTCACCTACCGCCTGACGCAGGTCCTCACCGGACATGGAAGTTTCGGGAGGTACCTGTGTCTGATGGGGCGGGAGGAAACGCCCGGGTGTCATCACTGCGAGGACCGCCCTGAGGACACGGTGGAACACACAGTGGGAGAATGCCCTGCGTGGGCTGAGCACCGCCGTGCCCTCAGGGAAGTGATCGGCGATGGCGACCTCTCGCGTCCGGGCCTAGTGCAGACCATGATGCGGAGCGAGGGGGACTGGGATGCCGTCTCCTCCTTCTGCGAAGCAGTCATGCTAGCTAAGGAGGAGGCGGGACGCGTGAGGCAGCGAAGCGCTGCCTCCTCGCAACCCAGCCATCGCGAAGGACACACCGGGCGTCGGGGATCGCAGGACGATCTCCGGCCACCGTAAGCGCGGGCCTGCGGACGGCGAGCATGGGTGGCTCCCCGTCCGACCAGAAACAGACCCGAGCGTACGGCGCGTCGCGTTCCGCGCGCGCCTCAAAGAGCCATCAGACCACCACAGATGGGGCCCAATAGGGCCGATGCCGATTCGGAGTCGCGGAGAACCTAACGGGTAACCGGGGCTCCGGCTCGACGTGCAGGAGAAGGAACGGGGTGGTTTTTAGTCAGTAAGAGTCTGACACTCCCTTCCGCCTCACCCAGGCGGGAGCAGTCATTCGAGTTTTCTAGTAAATGAGCGCGCATTTATAAAAAAGAGTGCTGTTTCATATCACTTCACTTCTCACATTTGTATACAAAAGTAAAAGCTTAATTCTAGATGATTCCAATTCGCTTTGCGGTCACAACTTGGGCCACGATCTCAGTTCTGAGTGGACATATCAGACGACCTTGGGATGAGACTATCACGCATTTAGAAAGGAAGGAATCGATGGACCTTGTTTTGACTGCTCCGTTTTCGAATCGAGGGCAATTCGAAAGTTGACTAAGTTCAATCATTACTTCATTTAATTGGGTACCAATTATCGTATACGCAAAAAATATGGATCAAAATTGCTTGCATCAAGGTCCAGTTAAGGCTCTGTTAGGATTGACAAGTTCACAAAACTGGTTTTTGTTTACATTAAGGAAAAGTATAGTAGGTTTTTTTATGGCATAAGCCGGTAAATGAGCAGACGGATCACCTGATGGTATGCAATCGGCGACGCTCATGGACACCTGGAACACCAGAGGCGTTACAAGAACGTTACCGGCTTTTTGGGGATTAGGAGTTTGAGGATCGTTGGGGATTCAGGGATTGGGGAGATTGGGGAAGGGGAGGGTAAGTGGGCCTCCGGTAACCTCACTCACACGACGAAACACAACGCAAGCGTTGCTTCACATCGGTTTTCTGTGAGGCCGTGGTATCACTCCGGTCGAGCCGGCCCATTCCTGCCGAAGCATGGCTCTTCCACACATGAATAAATAATACAACTGTTTTTCTGCGAAAGCTAAGTATTTCTTTATAAACCTGTTATGTTAATGCTAAACACTATGCATCGCTTATATCGTTGAAATTACTAATTAATTTTTCACTTCATCAGTTTATGATTTTATGAGCTAAATTATATGTTAATTTAGCTCATAAAATCATAAAACTATTAAGAATAACTTATGTATTTAATGTTAATTTCGTTTACCATTTACGCTTAAATAATTTCACAGCTCAATGAGCTTGAATGATGGAGTTTCTTGCTCGTTCTTCTCCATTCGAATCTACATTTTGGAATGAGCTTCACCTAGCTTCACTGACGGACTGACTGACAGACTATTATTTATTTTGTATTTGTTGACGTTTCAAAAGTACCAAATTATAGTTGACTTTGAGCGTAATTAATATTTTTTCGGCTTATTCTCGTAATTAGTTGACGAAGAACTCGACAAGTTTCAAGCCATGATAGATGCTCATATTCATGATAATAATTAATTAATTTAGTATGTCTCACGAAAGTGAACTATTTCTTTGACGCCTAACTGATGAAATTTGGTTTTATCTTTTTTTATTTATTTTTTTCACTGTTTTAGTTTTAGTTCATTTTAAGTCACGAAAGTTATAATATAATTAATATTCTTTTAATTGCAAATCATTTTTTGCTTTTTTAAAGTATTTTCGTAAAACTCAAACCAACAAAACACAAACAACAAAACAACTTAAATAAATATGCCTCGTTACCGAGTGGTTGCAATCGCAAGTGCGGCTGCCGGGCAAAGGGTCTCGGGTTCGGTTCCCGGCTCAGGCATAGTACTACTGGGATTCAAAAAAATCTCAGTGGTAAACACGTAGTCTGGAATTGTGCCCGTATATGGCAATAGACTCGCCCCCTATTACACGGGACTCATAACATAAATGGTGAAAAGTGGATGATACATTGTTCAGTGGCATAAAGATCCGTAATGTGCACGTCCGCCTACCACTTCGGGAAAATAAGCGTGATGTTATGACATGTTATTACAAACTAACATATATATAGACGACAAAAACGTCTTTCCCACACTACCCTAAAAACGAGTATAATTTTTATATCAGTTCCCATTTTCGCCCTGATTCGTAAATTATAATACCTCATAACTACAAATTGTGGGGTAGACTGTGGTTATAGTATACTTCACAGTCTCATATAGTGCTATCTTAGGTACCAACTTGACCTTTCTGTTCCGTTGCCGTTTCTCTATGGATTCATTCCTTTGATCCTTTTGCTAGTCTACTGAACTTTGGGTAAGTAGATACCTATAGTACTTAAACTTGTGTTTATACGAAGTAGTATTATTGGTTTTTTTTTGAGGGGGAAAATCATCCATTGACTTAATCCGCCCAGGTGAGGCGGGAGGGAGTGTCAGACTCATACTGAGTAAAAATCACCCCGTTCCTACTCTTCATTTCGGGGCACTTCGAGCCCCGGCAACCCGTTAAGTCCTCCGCGGCTCCGTATCGGCATCAGCCCTATTAAACCACATCTGTGGTGATCTGATGGCTCATTGAGGCATTGTCAAGTATCTCCAAAGTAGTGTCTATACGCTTTGGCGCAGTAATGTAATAAAACCTTTGTGAAATATGAATCACATGCATATAAAAAGACATAAAGTACACCCACAACCAACATCTTGAAAGAGAAAAGAGCACAATATATAATTTAATTTAAGTAAGTAAAGTACATAATTTCTGCAATATTTTAGTCTCTTTATGCAGATCCTCCATTAGAACTGATTAGTGTGGGACGTTTTGACTGAGGAACCCTCACCGCATTTAATTATCTACGACAGTAAAACAAAAATAAGTTGGAACTTAATGAAATACCATTCTTGTTTACATTGTATACATTTTATTATGAAATACAAAAGGAAATTTTCGAAAATGTCTGTACAAATTGAAATTTTAGATTTTCCATTTAATGAATATTCATTGGAATGAGAGAAGGGATATTGTTATGTCGACTTTTTATGAATAGTGACGAAGATAGGTTTTAAAAGTCAAAATCATTAGTGCTTGTTATTTATTTTTGGTGTTCATTAACATTTTTAGTCTATATAACACACGAGTGGGAATCGAAAGGCTAGTACCTATTTTTTTTCTTTTTATTTATACATGATGTGTATATGATGTTCTTAATGTGGTAGAGCCATGCTTCGGCACAAATGGGCCAGCTCGACCGGAGTGACACAGAAAACCGGCGTTAAACAGCGTTTGCGTTGTGTTTTGTCGTGTGTGTGAGGTTACCGCAGGCCCAATCACTCTCCCCACTCCCTAATCTCCCCAATCCCTGTATCCCCAACAATCGTCTAATTCCTAATCCCTAAAAGGCCTATAATGTAACACCTCTGGTGTTTCAGGTGGCCACCGGGAAGGTTTTAGTGAGGTAAAAATCTCCCACTCCCCAGTCTTTTTCCCCAAAATGCTAGGCGTCTTTGGAAGGTTTCCCCGTCAACAAAAAAAAAGGTGTCCATGGGCGACGCGGATGGACGACCATCAGGTGATACATCCTCGTTTACGCCGGTCCGCCGCAGGATATCCTATATAAAAATGTGTTATTCAATGGAATCCTATACAATATTTGTGCTAACATAATTTCATCTCGAAATTCGTCAAGCAATTTTCGTTTGTTACAAAATCTTCAAATAAGTCAGGTGTTAAAATTCACGTTCATTTTTCATTTCGAACATTTTTGCACGGATTGTTAAATCATTGGTGTCTATGTGTTGCATCAGATGTGTAGCTCAAGTACAGTTCACTACAAAATTATCTTTCGACTTTCATTTATTTTTATTGTTTTGTTATGCTAGAAATGTTTTTTTAATTTTAAATGATTTCTTGTACTTGAATTAATGTTGTTATTCTTTAAATGCCTTAGAATGACACTGACTTTAAACGACTACGATACAAATTACTAACATGTCTTGTCGTTGATTTCTGTGTAGTTACCTGCTAAATTTTAGTTTTTAAGATGACGAATTAACACCTACATATTACTAGTTTCATTACGAACTCTGTAAAGTATGTAAATATTTTTTAATTCTGACTGCCTCGTTGGCCGATTGGTCGCAAGTATAACTGCCAAGAAATGGGTCTGATTCCCGGGTCGGGCAAAGCATTACTGTTTTTTTATCTCAAATGTAGCACAGATCCTATAATTGTGCCCGGTATACAGCAACAGGCTCACCCCCTATTACATGGGACTCATATATATAAAAGGCGTGATGCTTTATGACTTTATTTTTAATTTTTTTTAATTCATAAATATTTTCATTCTGAGAAAACAACACACAAAATAAACAGTACCGAGACAAATCATACTAGGTGATCTGTAACTCTGACAAAAAATATAAGTAACTACACAAATCACCTGACTGTACCTAAGTACGTACGTATGTAAATAAAACCAATTCGTAGTACATTCATGCTTTGCCTTTTGTAACTGCTAAACTGGGCGATGCTTGATTTAACTCCGTGTTGAAACAGTACCGTAGTACTATCAAATGTAGTTATTGCAAACTGACTGACTATTAATAGTAGAGATGTAGTGTACAAAACAAGTTCTATTTTAATAGCTATATGGTTCATAGTCGTTTAGTATTTTTCCATAATCTATTGGTAGATGTAGGTGCGCTTTGGAGTTCTGATGTGACTATAGTCACTTTTACCCATTACTCCGTATTTTCTCTTACCCAGAAAAAAATATGCAATTCTTCTGAGTGATTCAATTACATAAAAAATTCATTTAGAAATGCGGAGTCTCCTAGCAGAAGCGATTACTTGCTTTAAAAGTGATCTCCATCACCGGATGATCTCCGGCCACCGTAAGCACGGGCCTGCAGACGGTGAGCATTGAGAGCTCGCCGCCCGACCAGAACCAGACCCGAGCGTGCGGCGCGTCGTGTTCCGTGGGCGCCTCAAAGAGCCATCAGGCCACCACCGTCGGGACCATGCTGATACGGAGCCGCTGAGGACTTAACGGGTTGCCGGGGCTCCAGCTCGAAATGCAGGAGTAGGACTGTTCCTAACCACCCTGTGGTGGTTTATGATTCGATGGTTTTCCCCCTTTAAAAAAGATGATCTCCAATAATTTATATTATTATCAATCTTATTCGTTATAGAAAAAAAACCTTTTTTTTATTTCAGTTATTTATATTGCCGCATAAATCATAGACGAAATTTAAAAACAAAACGAAGTATATAATAAATAGTAACAAAGGATACTACCTAAGAAAGATTTACTGAAAACATATTTGGACAAAGGAAAATTGGATTTATTAAGCGTGTCCGAAGTGTTGGTTAAATAATTAAAACTGTTTCCTAACATCGCTACACGAGTTCCCTAAATCTGGTTACTTGTTACATTCATCAACAAGAATCCATGTAGCCCATTCACATTCACATCACATTATTCATACGCGTGTCCGAATAGAATTAGCTTCATTTCAAATGATATACATCTTTACAAACAGATTTATTTCAGGATATATTTATATTTAATAAAAGCATGAATCTAATTTATATCATGTAGGAAGATATCGTTAGTCGAAAAGTTAAGCTACCTACCTAAGTTTTATTCAGTATTTTTCTAACTCTTTGTACTTATGGTGTGATAGGATATCACTACACAGGTAGTATAAAACCAAGACGCTTAAAAAAAACGTGTCTGTGTGTATCTATGCTTAGATCTTTAAAAATACTCAACATATTTTTATAGTATTTTTTAATAGATAGAGTAATACAAGTTTTTTTTTAAATAAAACATTGGCCCACTCTAGATTTTTTCCTGTGTCGTTGCGTTGCGCGTGCGTTTATAAACATACAAGTTCACATACACATGACACCCAGACCAGAAACAACAATTTGTAGATTACAAAGAGTTGCTCAGTGCAGAAATCGAACCCGCTGCACATTGCGTGGCAGCTGGTTCCTCAGCCACCGCACCAACCGTATACCATAACTCCATATTTAAAGCATGCGCAGCAGCGGGCAAAAGCTAAATAATAGGTACATGTGTGGTTCTTCCTGAAGAAAGTCGGTAAGAAACTGTGCAAATAATAGTTTTCGCAGACTCTCATTGTTCACACAGCCATAAGAAAACACATGTGATGACAATGTTATGAAAAAAAACAAATAATTACGCGTTAACCGTTACGTAATTTTCTTAGGAAGTATTTAAGCGTCTAATGCCGGAATACTGAAACGTTACTCAATTTTAAGTCGTGCTTAAATATCGTGCCATCTCTGTCATTTTACAAAGAATTTGTAGAGACAGAACTATACTTAAGCACGACTTAAAATTGAGTAGCATTTGAGTATTCCGACATAAGTTTTGTCTGTATTTGTTGTTGTTTGAATCCCTCTCTCATTAGTCTACGCTAATGCATACGCGTTGCATGACAATGCACTAGCGATACCAGTAGTGATTCAGGTTATATTTGACTGCACTGTTGGTGCGGTGGCTGGGCAACTGACTGCCGCGCAACGTGTCGCGGGTTCGATTCCCGCACAGAGCAACTCTTTGTGTGATCCACAGATTGTTGTTCCGTGTCTGGGTAGTGTTGTGGAGGATTCAGGTATTCGGGAGACGGGGACTAGGGAGGGGGGTAATTGGGCCTCCGGTAACCTCACTCAAACGACGAAACACAACGCAAGCGTTGTTTTACGTCGGTTTTCTGCTCGGCCGTGGTATCACTCCAGTCGAGCCGGCCCATTCCTGCCGAAGCATTTAGCACTCCCACACTTAAATGTCATGTGTATGTTGAACTTGTAGGTATGTTTGTAAACGCACCCACGATACAGGAGAAAATCCTAGTGTGGGGCAATGTTTTAAGAAAAGTTAAAAAAGGATATTATAAACGACAAAACTTACAAGTGCATAAAGTAAGGTTTATAGGTCAAAATAAATTCATAAATTCTGAAAAACTTTTTGTTCAACAACAGTGCTTTCTGACTTATTACCCAACTACTTAGTTCAAAATTAAGATAAACAATTCTACTGGGATTACGTTGTCAAAATAATGTTGAAACTAGAAACATATTTTGTACAAGGGACTAATATTAAACTAGGAAAAGTTACCTACAATCCACAATATACATTCGTAACACCTTCAGTATATGTACATTCATAACACCTTTGCTTACCTTCAGGGAAATCATACGTTGAAGTTTTGTTATGGTATATTGTAACCTAACCCATGTTTTGTTTATATATATACTTCCTAAATACATCCTACTTAACATTATAACTGTGAAAGTTTGTATGCTTTTCGTTTGATACTCCTTCATATCGAAACGACTGAAGGGATCGAGTAGGGATTTGGAATTGGGGTAGATTATTTATTTATTTATTTAGAACATTTACATATATAACACTACAGCTTACGCCATTAAGTTCTACTGTCAATCTTATATAAATATTATTATTACTAATTAGGTAATTAAATATAACAAATAAAAATTAATACAATTCACTATTCAGAAACAAAATTAACAAAAAACTATACAATTGAATAACAAAATTGGTACCTAATCATAGTAATTCTATTGTCTGTAATAATAATAACACATAGGCTACTTTTATGCTGCTCCGTCGTTGGCTAAGTAAGTGGTCGCAAGTGCGACTGATGGACAAGAGGTCTCGGGTTCGATTCCCGGGTCGGACAAAGTACTGCTGGGTTTTAAAAAAATCTTAGTAGTAGCACGGAGTCTGGAGAGGCCAGCAATATACGCACCAGCTATACCATAAAGCAAGCAGGGTATTGCTTATAGCAAAACAAGACAGGTACAGGTAATTCCATCGTTATAATATTAATTCAACAGTTTTCTAAAAAGTTTTTAATTCAATATTACTGGGTTTAAAAAAATTCTCAGTAGTAGCCCGGAGTATGGAACTGTGCCCGGTATATGGCAATAGGCTCACCCCCTATTACATGGGACTCATAACATAAATAGTGAAAATTGGGTGTTACATTGTATAACGGTATATTGTACACTCTGCCTACCCCTTCGAGGATAAAAGGCGTGATATTTTGTTTTGAATCCAAGTATTATAATAACTTTAAAGCAAACACTACGAATTCTTACAATATTTACAGTAATTATCAAGTACTAATTGTTCTTACAACCTTGGGGATTCTGAGCGGAGGTCGGTGAATGACACCGCTCCTCATCCATTGTCTCTGAAGCTCCTCTGAAGGGTAATCGACATTCCTGACATGTCTGGTGACTCAAAAGTACCGAACAGGTAGCGACAAGTTGAAATGTTTATTACCATATTTATTTACTAGCTATTACCCGCGGCTTCGCTCGCGTCACAAAAGGATAAAAAGTAGCCTATGTGACATATACCAATACACACAGCGCCATCTATACCAATACTTTTGTTTTCCCTCGAGAATATCAAATGTTTCCGGGATAAAAAGTACCCTATTATTTAATCCAGACTTCTAACTTTACGTCTGCAAAAATTCAAAGCAATCGGTCTAATAGTTACGGCGTGAAAGCGGAACAAACAAACAAACAAACAAACACACTTTCCAATTTATAATATTATTAAGGATTAAGGATATTAAGGATATTAAGGATTAAGGATAAGGATTTCCGTCATGTGAAGCTTTTGTGAAAAAGACTAGTGTTACTGGTTTTTATAGGGACATCTGAATCCTTTTAACTTGACAGTATCTGTCGTTGGGTCTGGTTTGTCACTTAAGTTGTGGTGTTGTGGTCCTTTCTCAAGAATAATTATGTTAACTAGCGGACCCGACAGACACAGTTGTCCTGTAATAATAGGTATAGATAAATAACCTAGAAACCGACTGCAGCGCCATCTGCCAGGCTGATTTGTGAATCTAAACCATTCCCAGATCCCCTTGAACAAACACGAAAAAAATCATCAAAATCGGTCCAGTCGTTTAAGAAGTTTAGTGACATACACACTCACAGAAGAATTATATATATAAAAGATATGACAAGTGTATGACAAGTATATTATTTTTTCTTGCTAATATTTAACCAAAACACATTTTCATTATGACTGCCTCGTTGGCCGAGTGGTCGCAAGTGCGACTGTCTACGGAGCCGCAGAGAACGTAAAAGGTTACCTGGGCTCCGGCTCAGAAGTGCAGAAGTAGTAACGAGGAGGTTTTTAAACTGTCAAACACCAAGCGGTCACCGGTGACCGCGACCTATTGTAATTTAATTGTGTCTATAAAACCGGTACTCGACGAGTTAATCAGTAAGAGTCTGACACAGCCTCCCCCTCATCCAAGGGGAGAAGTCATTCCAGTGACTGTCGGGCAAGGGGTCTCGGATTCGATTCCCGGGTCGGCAAAGTAATACTGGGTTTTTAAAAAAATCTTAGTTTTAGTACGGAGTCTAGAAATGTGCCCTCTGTATATGTAGGCTCACCCACTATTACATGGGACTCGTAACATAAATAGTGAAAAGTGGGAGTTACATTGTACATACAGTGGCATTAAGTGCCGTAATGTGCACCTCTACCTATCCCTTCGAAAGTAAAAGGCGTGATGTTGTAATGATGAAAATTTCATAATGGATCCAGGATTTCGTTATTAGCCCCTTATGGTATCAATTTTTATTTTTCGGGTTTTAGATAGGATAGTTTAATAAAATAATTAAACGAATACGCAGACATTTATGACTAAAATAAAGACTAAGAACATAGGCGTAAGAACGCCTAGATGGGGCAAAGGGCGTCCACAAAGGTCTTCCATCTCGATCAGTCTTGAACTTCTTGCTTTACCTTTCTCACTCCGTGAATAATGAAGTAATTAACAAATGACAACAATAAATCACAATCGAATTCAAAAGTCCAGGGCCTCTAGCCAAAAGCCACTTTAGCGCTTGTCTACAGTGAGAGTAGAAATCAAAATGTATGGGGATGACACTGACAAGTGTCAAAATTTACGTCAATTCCATATAATTTGGTTTTCTATTCTACATGTAGACAAGCGCTAAATGGCATTTGGCTACAGCTGCTGTTTAGAAAGTTATTAATCAAACGAAAGAAAGTTTAACACATACAACGCGAACAACTTTTATCATTGAGCGATGAAATAGAAGGGTAGCTTGAATAATAACACACAATTAAACATAGTGCAGGCAGGTCAAGTTATACCAATCGAACAAATATTACAAAACAATTTTTAACTTTATCACAAAAGGCTAAAGTTGAAAATCAATTGACGGAATGTGGATTTTGAGGTATGTTCATGAGCAGCCGTTTGTACTATGTCATTTATCATCTAGTTCATGAACCGTGAAGTTTTTGCGAAATGCCAACATTAAGAACACCGAACATTACTCGTACTAGGTACTTTCATTTTCTAAAATAATTTGTCTAAGAATTTGATGGATCAGCTGTCTGTATTAAAAGTTTATTTGGTAAAAATAAATACCTATATATAGCGTTTTACAAGCCTTTTTGATCCACAAAAAAAATTAAAGTTGATAGGTAAGAGAAAACATTGACATTATACAGGGGACTTTTTTTTATAAATTAAGTACCCAGTAGGTATGTTCACCCCCTATTACATGGGACTCATAACATAAACAGTGAAAAGTGGGTGTTACTTCTATGTGCACCTCTGCCTACCCCTTCGGGGATAAAAGGCGTGATGTTATGTTATGTTATGTTAGGTATGTTTAACGCGTAGGTAGGTTTTGAAAAAAGAATCTATTTTTACTTTATTTTTATTTAATTAACCGATGCCCCACACTAGGGATTTCTCCTGTGTCGTGGTGCGTTTACAAACATACACATCACGCACAGACCCGGAACAACAATCTGTGGATCACATAGTGTCGTTCCGTGCGGGAATCGAACCCGCGACACGTTGCGCGGCAGCCAGTTACCCAGCCACCGCACCGTGCACTCACTCAGTTTAATATTTTGTACAAAATATTATAGTCTGTTCATTAATATAGATTGGACTATCTAAGACGAGTCCGTGGAGAATGAGAAAAATATTTATATATAAAAAAGATTAGATTACGATGCCTTTCAAACCTCATTATTAGTTCTGTGGACGGATTACAAAAAAAAAAACATTTTAAAAAGTTCATGTCATTTCACTCAAGGGCTTTGTTCCAAAGAAACCAACACGGCTAGTAACAATAAACGACAAAACTTACAAGTGCATAAAATAAGCTTAATAAAAATGGAAGACGCATCGCGAGAAACAATCGTCCATTCAAATAGGCAAAGTTCAATGTACATACATAACAAGTGGTATTATGCGGGTAAATTAAAAAGGGCACTTATAACTTGAATTTTTAAAGAAAGGAGGGTGCATCTATAATCGGTTAATAGTCTGCGAAACAAGAGTGGTGGTATGACGTGCACATTCACCTGCGCCGACGACGATTCCGCAGTTGTATCTCGCGAACGCGCCAGTAACAGACGCCATCTTTGAAACGGTTTTTTTTTATAATTCGAACTTTATTTTTCTTAAGTGTGTGTTGTCAACGGTGACGGATCTTTTTACGCGTAAGTTTTCTTTCTTTTTTAAATTTTTATCGCTATTTTTTATTACGAATTCTTTTTTTTGTTGTTTTTGAGAATACTCAAACTATTACGAAAAGTTTATATATTTATTACGAGTTTAGATTCAAACATAAAAAAATATTTAATCCTACTAAATTAAACATTGACAAATTATGTTATTCTTTTTATAGAATGGTTTATGATTCTATTTTTAGAATGTTATACTAATTCTAGTAGTAGGGCTGGTTTATAATGGAATATTTCTTGATTACCTTCATTCACGATTTAATAAAGATAGTTTTTGCTGCAATTTTAAACGACGCATCGTCAAATAAAAATCTCTATATGCATTAGCATAAACAAAGATCGCCGAAAAAAACGACTGTGCGTCAATATGCGCTTAGAATTTTAATTATATAAAAAAGCATTATTATATTTTCGAAAAGTCTTTCAAATACAACACGAAATCTGGTATCACAACATAATTAATATCGAATTTCTTTAGATATTTTGCAAAATAAACCATTCCGCAGCTACCTACATACTGACAAAGTCGTCATAGACTTGTGATACATAACAAAACTGTTTTTAGTTTATTCTCCGTACTAGAAGAATAATAATAAAGAAGAATAATAAGAAGTGTTATAATTTTGTCAAATATATACATAATATTTCTCCGTACTTTATTTTTCGCAGATTTTCTACTTAAACCCTAACGTTGACTGGTAGATAATGCCATATGGCATTAAGTTCGCCTTATGTGCCATAATCAAATTGTGTACATACATAAAGTAAAGTACTAAATAAAAAAAACCTTATACAAGTGCAAAAAGGTTATATTACTGGCCAAGTTATGTCATGGATGGAACTTAGCTCACAGTGAAAGTGGCTCCTCAGTGGTCTACAGATGAGAGGAAACTGGCCGAAGACATTGAGGGAATCGTTTCCTTATTACTTATACACTTACGTTCATTTATATGTTCATATAATATTATCTAAGATGTTATGAACTTACGACTGTTGTGGCAAGTCAATTATAAGGTGTTATATGCTCTAAAAATGGGTAAAGTTAATTGGGTACTTGCCACGTAGTCAAATTCAATATTTTTTTCGAACTATTAAAAAGGTCAGTTTTCTATGAATTTTGTATGAGAATGTGGATTGTGACGTCAAATTTTTTTACTGTCGAACAACATACTTATTTCTTAAAAATTTGCTAGAAAAATACTAAAATTAAGTTGGTCATAAAATCAATTAATGAAAGTGTGATTATTGTTTAATATTTTATTGTATTTAACAGTCGAAATGATTTATTTTTGATTTACCTTTGATTTACCCAATTGTTGTTATTATGCTGTTGTAGAATGTTGCAAGATTTTCTAGCGATTAAGGTACCTATAGGGAAAAAAATTACTGTTATATTTTTGGCTATTTAAAAAAGTATTTGTAAGAAAAGTAGTTAAGTAGTGCTTTAGGGAGTAAAATATGTTTTGTAGAACAAGGGCGTGTAGATGATATACCTATCATAAGCACACAAACTTACCATTACAATGAAACATGGAGCCAGGCATGAGGAACTTAAAACCTTCAAGAAAAGAGCATATTCCTTTTTTAAAGGTTGGCAACGCACCTTTGACTCCTCTGGTGTTGCGCTGATCGCTTACCATCAGGTGATCCGTCTGCTCGTTTGCCTCCTATTCCATAAAAAAGGGAACAAAATAAGATAGTTGGAAAAATCTTAGTCAATTCTTATAGTTTAGTTCAACACCAACATACGTATGTATATGAATACACAGATGCATGATATTATAAATTCACGATTAACACTGCCGTTATAAGAATGAACCGATAACGGCAAAGAAAAATACAGTTCGATAGAATTTCTTCCTAAATGATAACACTATTTTCAATGAAAAAGTAGCTTATGTATTAAACTATTTTGTATTAGCGATCAGGTTTGTAGTTGTCACGTACATTCCTAAGTTACACTCAAGTTATACGTTCGTTGACTTCACAACTTGAACAGGAAACTAAAGTTGACAGAATGAACTGTTTCACATTATAACAGCTTTCTACTTTTCTTTAATATTTATGTAAGTACATACTTTATTTAGACTTGGAGATATTAACTGTTATTTGTAAGTGTTATGTTTTCAATAATTACAATTTCAATATACCATTTTGAAAGGCTGGCAACGCATCTATGACTCCTCTGGTGTTGCGGGTGTCCATGAACATAGTTACCTACCATACATAACATTCCCTTTTAAAATGCCGGCATCGCAACTGTGACTCCTCTGGTGTTGCGGGTCCATGGCTTACCATGGCTTACCATCAGGCTTACTAATCGTTTGCCATCGAGTGATTTGTCTGCTGCTTGCCTCCTATTCCATAAAAAACAACATTTTTTACTATCGTAACTACGTTGATTATAAAAGCAGTACATACGTAAGAACGTTACTCTCTGTTAGACTTTTTAAACTTATGCGATGTGAGGATCTAAAAAATAGAGGAAAGCCATCGTCCTGTAGCAGATTGCCATGAGCTGATGGTAATGATCGATGATGTATCCCATATTATACAATCTTATGAGGTAGGCTTGATGATTTAAATATGTCATTTAGTATCACCTGTCGGTAGGGGAACGCAATAAATAGTTATACTGCACTTTATGAAGTGCAGTATAACTACTAAAAGGGTATGCCCTTTTCAGGGTTTTATGTTAAAAGGATCTACTTATTGAAAGGCTAATTAACATAATTTGATGATAATAATAACCATAAAGTTTACTATGTTTTTCGGCTTACTCACGTAATTATTTGACGAGGAACTCGACTAGTTTCAAGCCATGCTAGAGGCTCATATTTATGAGCAGCATTTCACGTCCCGCAACGCGATGACTGTCACGCAGCTACTGCACGGTCAGTCGAGTTCCTCGTCAAATAATTACGTAAGTACGCTGAAAAATATAACAATTAATTTAGTATGTCTTTAATCTTTAAAGAATATATATTATTCTTCTGTGAATGTGTATGTCACTGAACTTCTCTCAAACGACTGGACCGATTTTGATGAAATTTTTGTGTGTTCGAAGGGATCTGGGAATGGTTTAGATTCACAAATCAGCTCGGCAGATGGCGCTGCAGTCGATGTTTAGGTTATTAACCTAAACAGCTGAACTAATTTGAATGAATTTTGGTTTATACATTCAAGTGGATATGCAAGACAACGTCTGTTGGGTCCGCTAGTAGTATAGAGGTATAATATGATATTTATGGCTTAGTTTTACCTAGGTACCCTTAAACTTTAAACTAGACTTTAATTTTTTTTTTTTTTGTAACTTTTCGACATGAACTCATATTTTTATTATCTCGCTATGTTACTCATCTTTCATACCCTCCACTATACCTCTACTATACGTACTCAAGATCAGTTCTCTCAGTTACATGGGTGTTCCAACATCACGCGTGAGGTAACTATGGACCGGTTGCACCCGGCAATATTTAGCCAAGACGGTCGTATTAAGTAATGTCTACTTTATTGCAATCGCCTAAGGGAAACTCATATATGTACCCAGTTGCGTATGTTCATTAATAATTCTAGAATATTCTTGTTTACTTGGCAGTTGGAAAAAGTGTGTTAATTGCAAAGTTTGCAAAAAGAATTGTAGAAGTGCTGAAGCCCAACTTCAAGCTGAATTGTTATATGGCATGGAAAAGTAATTACAAATCTAATTACCCCTTATTACTTATTAAGTTTTTATGGATCTCTTTTCTCATTTTATATGTATTGTTGAAAATGTGCTAATCAAATCAAAAGCTCAAAATATAAAAACTAAAGGCGAAAAGAAAAAAAATATACAAAAACATTAATAACTTCTAAGTAACATTTACAACTAATTACCATGTCAATCATGAAACAAGATTCCTAGAAAACTACGTTTTATGAAATCTGAAAAAAATAAATGTTTTGACAAAAATTTCTTGTACAGTGACCGGTAATGAGAATTCTACTAAAAACTCTCTTTGACAACTTTGACACCTAATTTTTTATTTATTTAGACATAATATTTTTACGTGAATTTTTTATATACCACTAGCTGCTGCCCGCGACTTTGTACGCGTACCATCCCATTTTTTCCCGTCCACGTTCGTGATTTTCGGAAAAAAAAATTGGTTAAAAAGTATCCTATGTCGGTCTCCTGGCTCTAAGCTACCTCCCTACCAATTTTTAGCCAAATCTATTCTGCCGTTCTTGAGTTATAAGTGGTGTAACTAACACGACTTTCTTTTATATATATAGATATAGATTTATTTTCAAGTTTTAATTTCATAAAATATCTTTAATGGATTAATAATGTTTCCATTTATTTTAGGTAAGATTAAGTCTCAAAATCGCGGGTTACTCATTTGAATATACTGAGAATTGCTACGCTGTAGGCTGCGCGACATTGCCGCGACCGCGCAAGCTGATCATGAGGAAGAACCCCTCTGTGGCTTGAAACTAATAGAGCTTTTCTCAGTATATTTACGTGAGTAACCCGCGATTTTTAGTTAACCATATCTCACGATAGTTATTATAAAGTAAACTTAACATTGTTATAAAGTAAGCTTATAAGCTTGCGTTACAAAGTAAAATGGTTTTTTTTTCATCGATTTAACTTGTTTGCAAATAGTAGAAAGGGTAATGTAAAATTATTAATGAATTACTTTCATATAAAATTTTCTAATCAAAGTAAAACTATTACTTCAATGCTTTTACAATAGCAGATTTTAACTAATTTAAAATAAATGTGAACTTTCCGTCTAGACTATTCAAAAACCTAAGAAAATTTGATTTAAGCGTAGGTGCAGTGAAAATTTATTTTTAGAAAATAATTATTTACGAAGCAAACGGTTTATAGAATCTGTTTCAACAATTTAATCAACATAAGTGCATGTTTGCAAACTGGTTAATGACCCCCTTTATATTCATCTATAGAAAACATTATGTTCATGACTCCATTTCATTCACGGGAATGGCATGTTTAATTGAAGACTTTTTGGAAAAGAAACAGTAATACCACAAAGGTAGACATCACACTCAAAGAGGTCTCGGGTTCGATTCCCGGGTCGGGCGAAATATTACTTACTTATATTTTTTAAATTTCTCAGTAGTAGCACGAAGTCTGGTGTTGTGCCCGGTATATGGCAATAGGCTCACACCTATTACATTAGACTCATAACATAAATACTGAAAAGTGGGTGTTAAATTGTAGAGTGGTATAATGCCTAACCCTTCGGCGATAAAAGGCATGATGTTATGTTATGTTAAGTTTCTTTGTTTGGATATTTGTCTGTCAATCACGCTGAAACTACTGAACGGATTTTCTTGAAATTTGGTATACAGGCAGAGTATGGGTTGACGTAGGTAGACAATGATTTTATGCGTGCATCGTATACTAATTTTTAATTGCCACACACCGTGATCTAAGATAATGAGTCTCTCTGAGACTTCTATTACTATTACTCTTATTGATTTTGGCCTGCTGTATTAGGAAAATTAATCCTTTCGAAAATGTATCAAATGGTTTTGTACTGTATGAAAGTGCTTAAAAATTATAAGTAGGTACAACATGGATCGATTAGTTTCATGTTTTATCATTGTTTTGAAGTCGTTGAATTAAAACAAAATAGCTTGATAAAACGTATACAATTCTGTCTACGTATAAATCCTGCAGTGCTAGCCAAATGCCATTTAGCGCTTGTCTACATGTAGAGTAGAAAACCAAATTATATGGAATTGACGTAAATTTTGACACTTGTCAGTGTCATCCCCATACATTTTGATTTCTACTCTCACTGTAGACAAGCGCTAAAGTGGCTTTTGGCTAGAGGCCCTGAACAGACTGTTGACAATCTTGAAGTAGGCACTTCAATAAACGATCAAAGGTCGACTCAAGGCTCGGTTGTTGACCCTGAATATGTCTTGCACAGCAAAATTCTATTTCCATTTTATGCATGTTTAAAAAAAGAATTGTTTTCGTTCTCAATTTAAATATAGACGCCATTTTACAAAATTAAATGTGTACTTTGTTTTTATTTTCATATTTTTATCGGAATTAAATTATGTAAATTGATTTTATGAAGAGTAGAATTTGTTAAAGTATATTTTGTTTGTAATATTCTACTGGTTAGCTGTATTGTTTAAGTTAGGCCGCTATCTCAAATATGCGACTGTCGAGTAAAATGTTATAAGTAAAATAATGTTCAGCATATATTATTTTGTTTTCGGCTTACTCACGTAATTATTTGACGAGGAACTCGACTAGTTTCTATTACAAACATTCAGGAACTCGACTAGTTTATATTTAGTATGTCTCACGAAAGTTATGATACAAATGTTCAGCATCATTTTTAGAAAATAATCGCAAACCAGAAAGTAGGTATACATTTCTTTTTAAACGAGTTTAAAGAGGAAATTATCCTTATGAGTCTTAATTACCAAACCAAAGCACCGAATTATTTAAAAAATCAAGCATAAATTCGGAATATTTTCCTTAAGTACCTACACTGTAGCATCAAAGACAGTAAAATGACAACTAATAATTACAACAGCAATAAAAAAATGGCGAAAGTGAAAAAGCGCGGGTAAATGACTGTTAAATGTCATTAATGTGACGTTTGGACAGCACAGACAATAAAAACTATTCTAAATACAAATATTATGCGTTTTGCGTGTAAATAGCCGGTATTTATTGTGTAACAGTTATTGTAATAACAATTAACAGTGGTTTTAACGTACCTATACTTAGGTTATGTAATGGTTCGTGATGGGTACCTACCTACTTGATATTTGTTAACGTTTTTATTTGGAAATTGCGTTAAGTATTATGTTATTGCATGTGAGCTCAATGTTTGTATTTCATTTGCAAGTTAAACTGTCGATGTTGGCTGTTGAATTAACATCGACGATAAATTGTTGTGTTAGTACTCAGATGTCCGTAAAACTTTCATTTGAATTATCATGATATGGGATTTGTAATCTGTACCTAAATAAAAGAAGAATTAAAGGTGGTTTTAAGTTAATCACTAAAATACACCCCGGGCTGGGGGCCTAACTCCCTAGCTGGGGGCTTTAACTTCTTGTTAGTGGCTACCGCAGGGTTTGTACGGTTAAACAGCCTTAGCGTGCTGAACTACGAGTGATCCTAATCTAAATAAAAAATTAAATAAAAAAAACCTAAAATACAATTGAAGTCCATCAAAAAATCCCCAGCAACTAAAAACTCTGGATTAACCTAAATAAAAAAGAAATTGATGGGTAAACAAGTTCAAATCAATTAAAAAGCAGGGGTCAACCTGTGAATCGCTATCACTAAGCCAAAAAAGACCTCAATCTTATTTAAATAACATTTAAAACATTTGGCACATTTCAAACCAGCTTATCAAGGTCGATCAGTTCTCACCGTATTTACAAAGCACATAATACCACGTAACAATTATATAACATGTACTTTAAGCGGTAAACGCTGTACATCGCGGTTTACATTAACCACCTCGTTTTGTCTGCCCTACAATATCGTCGATGGTGAGCGAATATTGATGGTGGCGATAACGTCGTAAGTTGGTCAGTGGTTGCCCTATTATGTAAGAGGTCGTTTTGAATTAATGGTACGGATTCTTGATCGTGATCGAATTGAGAATTATCTAAGATAATCGGCTTGTTGGTTTTATGGTATTTCGATGGTGAACTAATTGTAAGTATCTACCAAGTTTTTGGTTCAGCTAGTTTCTAGTACTACATACATACATTTTTATTAAGGGATAAGCCAGTAAACGAGCAGACGGATCACCTGATTTTAAGCAATCGGCGTCGTCCATGGACACCTGGATCACTAGATGCGTTACAAGTGCGTTACCGGTCTTTTAGGATTAAGAATTTAAGGTCAAAGGTAGTTTCAGATATATAATCTTCTGTTTTTGTGAACCGTATTTAACTTTTTCTTTTAATTGGATGCCGTTGATAAAGAAAAATTTTAGAATACATACTTCAAAATATTTTCAAAATTTGGTAAATATAATCACGCAAAGGTTAACGCACCCAAATAATATCTATTCTATTCATACGGATGAAAACTGACCACAAATCCGATCAGTCTAGAAACCTAGACCGAATCCTAGCTACTACTGAGAAAATCAAAACCATAATACTGAAATGTACCTCTAAACTATAATACTCATCCCTAGAATAGAATTTCATTACCGTACCCAAAATGAACCTTGTTTTGTGGAGATGGGAAAGTAGAATGTCTCACCACCCTCCACGTACGCACGAACCGCTTTGCGTCGAGCTTCCTTGCACGTACTGCTAAGGAGTGAAATACTCTGACAGAGTCTGTGTTTCCTCAAGAGTAAAACCTGGTTGTCCTTATGGGCAGACGTGCTCCATCGCCGCATCTCATCGGCTGCATCATCGCTTACCACCAGTCGAGATAGTAGCCAAACGTTAGCCCGTCAAATAAAAAAACACACTTATTCTTTCAACGAGTGTGTTAGGAGCTACCTAAGGAACTACATAGTATACATTTGATTGAGACTAGACAGCACGTCTCATAAAACCTGAAAATTGGAATTGCAATATTTAATCTTACTACCAACACCTCTTAAACTAACAGACCAGTAATGAATACAAAATGAATACAAAGCATACAAAACTGTTCATAATCCAACAAAAATGCAGTGAGACCGCGTTTTGATATCAACCGTGAAATAATTCCATCAACTCTTTCATTCGTTTCACTATGCATTATTTATTAGACAGCGTTATGTGGATGTATGTGCACACTAGTTACGTTCCACGACTTCACCTGAAGTAAAGAAAACAGAATTGAACAAATGTTGGGCTATAAAAGGCTAACTTGCTTTAAAAATACAGCAGCGCCATCTATGCAATCTGTTGTCAGGCGGAGAACTACTTTTATATTATGAAAGTCAAAATGATTTCCTTTTACTCGTCGCGTCGTTATAATATGAACCAACAAACACACAATCATGATTATAATATTAGTTGTGATAAAAGTATGCGTGTACATTGTACATGTATCCACGTAGTCGCATACAGATTAATGTCTCTATATTAAAGTACAATCGACGAAACACTTCCATTACCAATTCTTATACAGATGTTTTTTTATTGAAATCTTTTGACTGTAAAATTACTATCTTCCTATACTCTTATTACAGGATTTTCTTAATTCCACAGTGAGGTTTAACGTTGTGGAAAAAGGAACTTAAAGTACTAAAAAGAAATATCATCATCATCATCATCAACAGCCGGAAGACGTCCACTGCTGGACAAAGGCCTCCCCCTTGGGGGGGGGGGGGTTGCCATAATCCCCACGCTTGGCAGGTGGCTTAGGGATCGCAGTTAGATCACCAATGTATTTATGGAATGCTGCAGCCCATTCCTCGGTGTCTGGTCGCAGTTTTAGGACGTAACGGGGTCCAAAAGAAATATAGCTATAACTAATTATATGCTGAGCAGGAGTAACAAGTCGTTGCTTAAGAATTTACTAGCTTTTCCGCATAAATACAATAATTAAGATATTCGCATAGGCGAATGAAAGTACATTATAACACAAAACATACACAATTCCATGTGAAGAATAATTTATTCTGACAAATTGACTCTAGAAGTTCCGTAACAGTAATTAACTGACAGTAAAAATGCTAAACAAGGCACTTAGTCACCATTTACAGTACTCACACATCTAAAAAAAACCTTCATTCATAATACTAACACTTAGGTGCATACTAATTAATTTGTCGATTGTACTTTCATGCATGCAAAACTACCCATGTAGAAAATCAATTACACAAATAGGTGTATTTGTATGCGAAACTCGACTTTACTCTATTTGGAATAGAGGTCAGCATAACAGGTTAGTGCATGACAGAAATGATGAATGCGTTACCGAAATAATGTACATACATAACCTCATATCTGTCTCCAATGGGGGTAGGCAGAGACTATGGAACCAATTGCTACGATTCTTACATACATCTTTCATTTAATCAACAGTCATCAATCTATTTATGCAAGCTCGTCGGTTAAGGGTACATTTATCTGGCCTTCTTTAATAATATCATTAGCTAAAATCTAATATGGAATAAAGCAGTTCCTACCAACTTGGAACGCGATGTGTTTTACTATTTAAACTGTCAAACACCAAGCGGTCACCGGTGACCGCGACCTATTGTTCTTTAATTGTGTCTATAAAACCGGTACTCGACGAGTTAATAAACCTAGTTAGTTAGTTAAAGCAAACATAACATAAGCGTAAACCATTTATTAATGAGTCCCCTTGTAAATAGGAGCTGAAACTTTGGCTCTAAATTCTGAGCTATTAGCTAAATATTTCAATATTGGAATCACCAGTAACATCTTCCGAAGGCATAATCAAATAAAAGGTAGAGGATCTACACACATTCTACTTTTAAAACACACACAAATAAAAAAAAACGTTTTCCTGGAAACTAATATGAAAACAACACGTATCATCATCATACCGCAGTAATAAACTAGATATATTTAGTTTCGTGATTAATTAGAAACTGTAATTGGCGGTCATCGCGTGGTCTGCGATTTCTAATGAAATTATTGATGTCTATTGTCTGCTTCTGACAGTCCATCTACCTTTCAAGCTATATAAATCATAATGTACCTGCAGGAATATGATGCGAAGTGAATGGATTAGTTAGAAAGAAAGAAAGAATAACCATTTATTTTGCTACGACACACAACAAGAATTTTTAGGAACACACAAAAAGCCTATGGTGCGTCGCAGCGCAAAAGGTTGGAGCTCACTTCTCGCATAGTTCAGTTCTTTAGGTGGACCTGAAGTTGCCAAATCTATGTGAATGTCTAGGTAAAAGCCCAGTACAAGGCAATGATTAAAGAGAAATATGAAATGAAATAAAATGAAAAGTGTTTTATTTAGCATACGGCATAAATGCCAGGAAAAAAAAGAATATACAATTTGAGAAAATACAATATTTTTTTTTTTAAGGGGGGAAATTCATCGAATGACTGCTCCCGCCTGGGTGAGGCGGAAGGGAGTCTCAGACTCTTACTGACTAAAAACCACCCCGTTCCTTCTCCTGCACGTCGAACCGGAGCCCCGGTTACCCGTTAGGTTCTCCGCGACAGAAAATACAATATAAAGGTTTAAAACAAGAGAGAGAGAGAGAGAGAGAGAGAGAAAAACAAGATAAAAAGCTAAATTATAAAACTAAAACAAGATAATAAAAATACATATAACATACTGTGCGGTGTTGGCAGACATGCCCAAACCGAATGGGTCGCGAACACAGCAAAAAGCTGGGCACAATGAGCACCCAACACTAATTTTCAGTTGTCAAATAAATAAACACACGTTTAAACATTCGATACTTAATGATTACAAGTGTCAAAGATCTTTTGTACAGATCCCTTAAATATACATGTAAAGAAATAATATAAATTTCTTTATTTGAATGTGATCTAACAGATGACGTTTATATGTCATCTGTCTATTTAAATAAAATATCCTAGAATTAGTATTTGTTGAGAAGAACAATAAATTGGTTATTAATTTCATTAATTATGTTTTATAATATTATTAAACTCATTGTTTATAACATAAATGTCGTTTCTTTTCTTACAGGTTTGTAATAGTTCGAAACTTAATAAGTTATCACACATATTTGTTAAATTTTCATATTTTATAAACAATAAATCTTTTCTTACAGAGAAACTCAATTGTGTTTAACTGACTGTGTCGTCCTAATCCAGAAATATCTTATATACATTGCATTTGCTAATGCGACATAATAATCAGATGATCATAAAACATATCAGAAACCATTTATAGATACTTCTGCTACACTCGTCAATTAGTTCTCAGTAAACGATACCAAGAATAACTTTAAACGAACTTCAATCAATTCAATGTCAAAGTTCTTTGAAAACTATCAAATTGAAGTTTTAAAATAGCATTTTATTGACAGAGAGAGCCTCCTTCAAGTTATTGCTTGGACAAGCCGACAAGCTGGCAAGTAGCTGCACAAAGACCTTTGAGTAAGTTCGCGAAATTTCCTTTATAAAAGTGCCAGTGTTGGGAAAAGTGTCGAGACGCTTTATCGATAAAGTGGCGACTTGACTTCTGAATCCGATATGCTACAATAGACAGGTCGGTCGCACAGCAAATAAATGGGTTTGGAATTGCTGAGAAATACTTACACTACAATAAAATATTGTCGATGTTGAGTGTATGGTTTATAAGTCAAGACGTGGTGTTTATGACACATTCAATTTACGAGTAAAATGCATTGTGCTTGATTTCTTTACCAACATTTTTGGTTTTTTAATATTTTTTTTAATCGGTTTTTATCCATTAAGGTTGTCGCGGAGACCCTAACGAGTTACTGGGGCTCCGGCTCGACGTGTAGGAGAAGGGACGGGGTGGTTTTTAGTCAGTAAGAGTCTGACACTCCCTCCCGCCTCACCCAGGCGGGAGCAGTCATGCGATGTTTTGCCCCTTAAAAAATCCATTAAGGTTATGCCAACCCCATCGTAATTCTAAAGTAAACACTCTTAAATTACAATTTCGCAATGGGTACTTACATACATCTATGTAGGTAATTTAATTACATTAATTGAACACATTAAGTGAATAACTACTAATTACTCTTGGACAGTTTTTATCATTGTGTACAATCGTTTAGCTGCTTTCGAAGTTAGTTATGCAAGTATACTTTGTATACATCCAGTCTATTAAGTTTGAAAAACTAAATTTTAAAAGTTTCTGTACTGGTTCCATCCGAATCATTCTGAAGTCATCTCTGATAGAAATTATAACATGCTAGCATAATAATTTAATTTGCAGACCAGATATTATGTTATTATCTATTAACAAAGTATCGATATCACTTACAACACTAGGAGAAGCCAGACACGTTATTTTTAGATCAAATAAGCAAGTCTTCTCATATTGCGATAGTAGTTGATTCTAGGGTTTTGGCCATGTTCTACTCGCTATGTGTGAGCCACTCCTATTTGCCCGCGGATTTCATGAAAACAGTGGTAGTGCCTATAGTGAAAAATAAAACGGGTGATCTCTCTGATAAAAGTAACTACAGGCCTATTTCTCTTGCCACTATTATTGCAAAGGTGTTTGATGGTTTGCTCAACACGCAATTAAATAAATACATCAGAATACATGACAACCAGTTCGGGTTTCGCCCTGGGCTTTCTACTGAAAGTGCTATACTGTGCTTAAAGCACACCGTGAAATATTATATCGAGCGTAAAACACCTGTGTATGCATGCTTCCTCGATTTGTCTAGGGCGTTTGATCTTGTAGGGTATAACCTTTTATGGGACAAGCTGAAAAGCATAGATTTGCCTCAGCAATTTGTTAACATCTTTCAATATTGGTATGAGCACCAGCTCAATAGTGTTAGGTGGGCGGGAGCAATGTCGGATCCATATCGACTCGAGTGCGGAGTGAGGCAGGGTGGTTTGACTTCCCCAACCCTCTTCAACCTGTACATCAACGGGCTGATAGCAGAGCTTAGTAGTCAGCATGTCGGCTGCCACATTGATGGTGTGTGTGTCAACAACCTAAGTTACGCGGACGACATGGTGCTACTGAGTGCTTCGGTGTGTGGTTTGAGACGGCTAATACGGACGTGCGAGGAGTATGCAGGTGGCCACGGTTTAATATACAATGTTAAGAAGAGTCAGTACATGGTGTTTGAGGCGGTGGGGGCGAGATGTCCGAGTAGTGTGCCACAGGTTAAGTTAAATGGTATCCATCTTGCTCGTGTTGACAGTTTTAAATATCTGGGGCATATACTCACCACGGACCTTAGGGATCATGCTGACATGGAAAGGGAGCGTAGGGCATTGTCTGTTAGAGCAAATATGCTCGCCCGTAGGTTTGCGCAATGTTCGAGGGGGGTAAAAGTTGCGCTTTTTAAAGCGTACTGTACTTCACTGTACTCGTGCAGCTTATGGGCTGATTATAGTCAAACTTGTTACAGTGCACTCCGCGTCCAATATAATAATGCGTTCAGGGCAGTGTTGGGGCTATCCCGTCGTTGTAGCGCGTCGGGAATGTTCATGGAGGCGCGCACTGACGGCTTTCATGCGACTATGCGTAAGCGAGCTGGCGCTCTCGTGCGCAGAGTACGGGCTAGTTCCAACAATGTCCTGGCAATGATAGCGCAGAGACATGATTGTCTCATAATTAGGAATTGCTGCGACAGGCATATTTCAGTGCATATACCACCGAGAGTGCTTTAGTATGTCTGTTTTAGTACCAACATACTGCATGTGTCTGTTTTCCGTGTGTGTATTTAATTTGTATTTGTTTTCTGTATTGTTTTGTCTGTTTAATTGTGCTTACTAACATATTTTTGTAAAGATGTTTCGTATTTTTGATTTTTGATTTTGTTACTAACACAGTGGACCATTGATGTCTTAAATAAATAAATGATTGATTGAATAAAAGGGCAAGATGCACTAAAGTAAACGTTTTTTTTTTCTTTAATATCGAACCAAGTGGTTAATTCGACAGTAAAGGGTATAATAACCCCTTAATTTTTAATACATGCATGTTTTTCGTCCTGTATTTGTTTGAATAGCAAGTTCAATTAAAAAGTGTCATGAGACATCATGTCCATATATAGGTCGGATTTTTTTTATCGGTACATTTTTATATACTATTGTCAGTCAAAGGAGAGTCAAAAGGTCACAATAGCCTCTGAAGTACACATGTAATACCAGACTACCAGTGCATTACAGATCAATTTTGAGAAACTGCTATTTTTTTTTTTATATTTGATGGACCGGCGTTTGGCCGCTATCTGCCCTGGTGGTGAGCGATGATGCAGCTTACGATGGAGTATGTCTGTCAACAAGCAACCTATTCACTAGGTCATGAAGACACCCAGACAACCCTTCAAGAAACACAGACTCTGGCAAAGAGTTCCACTCCTTAGAAGTACCAGTAGTAAGTACAAGGAAACTTGCAGCGAAGGGATTCGCGCATGTGGAATTGCACCGTCATTTCCTACCTTTATTTTAGGAAACCATAATAGTTATTATAACGGGATCAGCCACCCTAAAACTACACGTGAAGAAGCAAAAAAGAATCAATATACGTTTAACATAACATGACGATGACATTCGATTAACTACAATACCAAACTTTAAATTGAATCCAAATACCATTTAGTTCTAACGTCAATCATTTCTCGTTATGCATCGAGTTAATATGTAATGATGAATACTGAATATTTACCTTGAATCATCTTATCTAGCTGTTTATAATGTTTAGGTAAAGAGAAGTCATTTAGGGAATAATGAAAAAATCTTCAATTTCGAGCTTTGTGATTGGTTGATGGGCTTAAAATGGAACAGCTTTATTAATTATTTTTCAAATCAATTAATGGTAATTGATTTTAATGAGTCATGGGACTAGTCTAGTAGTTCCTGAGATTGGGGCGTTCAAACAAACAAGAATTTGTTTGTAGGTACAGACCCAATGTCTCTTTGTTATTGCTAGAGTGGTTGTTAGTGATAGTGCTGATCATAGCGTCCTGGTTGTCACTCCCGAGTAAAGCACAATCGAAGATTTTTATTAGGTATGTATATACCTACGTGTTTTACGCCAACAATATTTTTAAACGTGATATACAGATCCTAAAAACACGTTGAAAAAAGATAACCATTAATAAACATGGTCAATTCAGGGTCTTTAAATTAATATTTAAAATACAATTTAGATCAAATAACTGACTTGAACTAATCTTGTAAACCGATTGATTAAAACTTTACCTTTGGGCTATTTTAATAAATAATCAGTAATTTAGGTTTGTGTGGTTAATCAAATATTGAAGCTTCATTTAATGAAGAACAAAATTAATTTATTTTATATTACATACTAGTGACCCGCCCCGGCTTCGCACCTCGCGCCTTTGCGAAGCCGGGGCGGGCATACATCCGTATTATACATATAAAACTTCCTTAAGAATGTCTCTATCTATTGAAAAAAATCGCATCAAAATCCGTTGTGTAGTTTTAAAGATTTAAGCATACATATGGACAGACAGACGGCGGATAGCGACTTAGTTTTATACTATGTAGTGATTCCTACGCAGAAAGGTTGAATGTATGTATCTAGCTATGTAGCTATATAATACCTTTGCACAGTCCTCTAAAGAAAAACTAGATGTTATTATATTTTTTGTCAATCAATCAATCATTGTATTATAATATCTTTTTGTCGACCACAAAAACAGATTCAATAACAACTGCAACTCAATATTAATTTAGTTATACATACGATACATACTATGTACATACATTATCTACTTATTATAAATATATACATAGAGAAACTACTTAAATAAACAATTGTAACAGACAAACTGGTTAACCCAGATTCTTAGGCCGGATTATAACCTAGACAAGAATGTATGATAATTTCATTTAATGCATTATGCATTAAAACACGCCCAGGTGATTACGAGCACTAAACTAAATAAACTGAGCACCTGTACTGAAAAGATATTAAGATGATATAGTCTAAGTACTTGTGTTACGTGTCATGTTCGTGAACGGGCGCCGTCAACTGGGACTGGTCAGCTCCGGACTGTATTTTTTATTGTCCTTTAAGGTTATTTTTTTCGATCTCTTTGACTGTATTTTAGTGTTACATTGTTCTCGCACAATCCAAACAACAAAACTATGTAACTAGAGAATTGTATTGTAACTGATTGAAAAGAAGTAACCTATGGAGTTTCTTGCTCGTTTCTTCTTCGCCATAGAAATCTACACCTTGGAATGAGCAAATAGGTTCACTTTTAATATTTATGTTGACGTTCAAAAGTGCCTTTCTAATAAATAATTTTGACTTTGACTTTGACATTATTTTACCAATGATTCGATTTTAAGTTAAAGCTAAAAGAAAGTCTAAAGACAATTACATTGCGACCTTGTCTGTAAAGAGGCTATCTCATATGCACAATTATTACCAAAACAACCAATATTTCATTGTAGTCGAATATTCCAAGAGCGCTCTAAAATCTCGCTTTCTAGACTTACAGTATTTGGTAAATAATAATAAATATCCTAATCGATTTCGATTATGGTAGCCAGTCTGTCTAATTAGACTCGCCCACTACGGAGGAGATATACTACGGTGCACAAGGATGTGCGCAAACACAGATGCACTCTCTGTTCTCCCACTCTCTGTACCCGACGGGACGGCAGACCGACACGACCGAGAGAGGTCAGGCGCACCACCAACGGCTTTACGTGCTTTCCAAAGCACGAGGGCGAAACACCACCGAACTTCGAGACTCCGGACTAATAATAGTCATTTTACTCAGATACCACCATCATTTTTAGGCCCAAAGCCAGTTGATATGAAGTAGTCCTCTAGTCATCCACCTCTCAGACCTAAAACTATGCAACTGGAAAATTCCGGTAACCCAATAGCTCACCGTTTACAAACCTAACCGACCAATCAGGCCGCATCTAAACATTTTCTCGGAATAAGTCCGACCACATACCATACGACAAGTCGCCAAATTCGGAGGCTGCGCCGCGATCGTTTGCGTAATACGCACTAATTGTGCGCTTTCACCTGCGAACCTGCGAATCTTGCGCCAGTCGCGTCATTTTTTGTCGAGGTCGGAGGAATATCAACTGACGCAACTATCGCGTGCGAACGGCTACGAATCACATGTGCGACAGAGTTACGACAATGTGAACCGATCTGTGTGACGTAATCGTAGTGTATTTTTATTGTAACGTGTGATGAATGGGTAATTTTGTATGGTTTAGTGACGTTTATGTGGGTAACGCAATGGTTAATGGTAATTTGACGATTGTTTAGAATGTACATAAAGTACCTACATAGTAAAGTCACTCAAATTCTTTTTTAACAATAATGTTGTTCTACTATTATGATTACACGTAATGATAGGTAATTGTACTACACAAGAAATTTAGATGGTTATAAAAACCCACATGATTTATGTGTCCATTATTTAAGTACCAAGTCAAAATTTTAAAAATGAAGAGCTTTGTTGTTTCCTAAAAAACAAAGTAAATAAGTAAATGCGATTATAGACTCCGCACCTTAACATGCTATCGTCGCAATTCCCAAACTTAAACACGAATCCCGCACTGAGTACCGTCATTATAGACACAATTAAAGAACAATAGGTTGCGGTCACCGGTGTCCTCGCGGTGTTTGACAGTTTAAAGCCTCTCAATCAACAATCAGGAAACACGGAAACTAAATCTAGTCTTAATGTAGGAAATACCTAACTTACTAATATTCCACCTAACATACAGGAAACATTCAGTTAAGGATGACGCATGACATTCACAGTCTTTCAAATTAAGTAGAAACTCGAGAAATGTACTCTCACAGTGTAATTAATGAGGTAAGCGCATGCGCATAGATACGGTTTGCTAGACACATTCTAGACTAGACTAAGCATTACTTTCTATTTTATTATATTACTTGTTACATAGTGTAGCTCATACTTAATGGTGAGATTTAAACAATTAATTTTATTATTGAAATGTTGTGAGAAAATTGGAGAAAGTAATTCCGTACTTGTCTCTACTAGACATACACAGGGAACTTATTGTGTCTCCTATAGGTACAGGGTGTTCCGAACAGCGCCGAGAAAAACAATAGTATCACAATTTTAATAGTTTTTTTACTTGTTATTCATGCAACATCAGCCTTGAGCGGTTGATTACAAGTATTATTCCATAAAAGGAGCATTTCATTCCTTATTTTTGTCGAAATAAGACATGTTTTTGAATATCACCTGTCGGCGTTTTTCGGGTGCGTTCCATTTACATCCTGTATTTAGAATTATGATAAACACTTCGAAGATACTAGCAGCTAAATGTTTAATTAGAATTTTAAAAAATTGAATTAAAAGTTTAAAAAAGTAGAATTTAAAAAACATGTAGCTTTTTTTACGTAAATTATTCAGGGAAGCTCGACTAATTTCAAGCGGCAACAGAACTCATAATCATGAGATGTGTAATTGTGTAGGTGGCAAATGAGGTCGCGGTCGTGCCATCTTGGAAGGATTAAAAACACATCACTAATAAATACTTTGATTGAAACAAACCTCACTATGAAGTTATGAACGTTGTATTATTTAGGTGTTAGGTATAACCATATAAACCTATTTAAGTAAGACTTCTACACAAACAAGTTTTTTTTTAGTCATTGTGTCCCACTGCAGGACAAAGGCCTCCCTACCCTCCTTCGTTTCTTCTTATAACTATTAGCTTTCCGTGGCCAATCCTTTTCATAGGCGTCCAGTTCACCCCACCATCTCCTGGGCCCACCTTTACACAAATAAAGCAATTAAGTAAACTTTTTACTAATAAGCCTTATCCTAAACTCATAAACCCTTATCCATCCCTTTAATACCATCTATACAAAACAAATTAAAGAATATTTCCCTTACGTAAATTCCAATTAAGATCCGGAAAACAGATTTCCAAATATAGACCTTTAATCAAATGAGCTCTTCATGCAGGAACCGTATCAGCGTATCCTTATACTTATGTTGTAGGTAAATGTGAAAGTGTGTGTATCTGTTTGTTTGTGTGTCTTTCACGGCCAAACGGAGCGACGGGTTGACGTCAATTTTAAAGTGGACATAGTTGAAGAGATGGAGAGTGACATAAGGTTACTTTTTCCTCTTTCTAACCTCTCCCACTTTCCTAAATTGAAGGTTTGGAAGTTTCTGGATCATTTCATAATGTTTACAGGTAATTAGTACTTAAATACTTTAAGTGTGGGAGAGCCATGCTTCGGCACGAATAGGCCGGCTCGACCGATCCCAATTCTCATAAGGATGGTAACGCACTTGTAACGCCTCGGTCTTTCAGGTGTCCATGGGCGACGCCGATTGCTTACCATCAGGTGATTCGCCTGCTCGTTTACCGGCTTATGTCATAGAAAAAAAAATAACTAAAAAGTCGTGCATTATTTTATTTGTGTAATTAGCGCAAGCGAAACCGCCTGTAAAGCTAGTTTCTTGTACATACTTAAGTAATTTGCTGATTACACTTGATTGGGTTTCAATATTGTTGAGTTCCGAGATCCAAAACTGCCGGTTTTGCATAATTCCCCGTAAACAGTTTAAAGTTATTTGATATAATTAATTAGTTCTTAATGTTCGGGGTTACAACAAGGATGTAAAGTTTTCTGAATGGCCTCCAAGGTTACCTATATTAATAAGGAAAATGTTTTAAATTTATTGTTTTTGCTATATATTTGTTAAATTAGTTCCTATATGTACATATATCTAGGTAGATATATGTACATATAGGAACTTAAATCTAGGTACCTACCTAGATTGGTGTTGTTATATACGGTCATACTTTAAGTAAATTGGCTGTTGGTTTTATACACTACTTTTAACAACACTTCAGCAACGAAGATTTTATTATTAATTTACACGTGTGCACGTATAAGTGCAAATATATTAATTATTTTTCTTTCTTTCTTTCTTTCTTTCTTTATACTTATCCACACTAATAGTATAAAGAGGAAAACTTTGTTTGTTTGTTCGCTAGTGTAATCATAAATGTTTAACCTAACGGTCTTTATCAAAAACATTTATAACATACAATTTACAAAATATACGATACGCCAATCAACACAATTACACTGCAAGTACGCTCAAACTTAAAAACCATGACTCATCTAGCAAACTAAACCAGTGTACAGTACTTACGAGTACAATTAGTGCAAGTTGGCTAACTAGCGAGGTCTGTAGAAGCTCATTGCAACGGTTTCTTCATAACATTTGCACTTATACGTGAGCACGTGTAACTTCAAATAATAGAACCTTACTTCCATGTGAACTTGAGAAGTTCTACCACAGTTTTACAGGCTTTAGTTGACTAAATACTTGTGTGTTTAGTTGACTAACTAAATAGTTATAGCGGACTATTTTGTTGTTTAGTTGTTGTTGAAGCTTTGATGTTTTTGTTGAAGTGTTAAGCTAAACATAGTTATGTAGTTATAACGGGTAATCGGGGCTCCGGCTCGACGTGCAGGAGAAGGAACGGGGTGGATTTTAGTCAGTAAGAGTCTGACACTCCCTCCCGCCTCACCCAGGCGGGAGCAGTCATTCGATGACTTTCCCCCGTTAAAAAAAAAGTTATGTAGTTATATTTTTTTGTTATCATTCTTGTGCAGTCCGCTATGGTACTTATGTTCAAGGAATCGAACCCTTACAATCCATGATAATCTACGGATTGTGAAGGTTTGAGCCAGCTAGTGCTAAATGAAAATAAATAATATATCCGTTATTGTAGCTTTACTCCAGTGATTAGGAAAATAAACAAAGTTAATAATCTTGTGTATGCTTTCGATGGCCTTGGGTTGGATTTTTATGACTCCTTCTTTATCTTGTTCATCTTTATATATATAATTCTGCTGTACGTGTATATGTCATTGAATTCCTCCTAAACGGCTTGACCGATTTAAAGTTAGTGTAAAGTTCTTATCGCTACAAATTAATCAAGCCCAAACACGAGGTAGCTACCGTGTTAACTGTTGAGGAGTTCTCTTAGCTATCATACTACTTCATCATCAGTCCCATAATGACGTAAAGATCTTCTTAATACAAATAATTTAAGCCCAAACACTGGGTCGTAGAGAGCTGAAGTTTTGCATGTGTGTTCCTTGAGAAGCGTAGGATAGCACTAAGAGACAATTTTCCTAAATTCCCACAAGAACGTTAAAAATGGGAATCACCTATTTGTGCGTACTAAGTCGCTGGTAGAAAGCTTCATTGGCTGAGTGGTCACAAGTGCGACTTCCGGGCAAGGGGTCTCGGGTTCGATTCCTGGGTCGGGCAAAGTAGAACTGGGTTTTTTAAAAATTCACAGTATTAGCACGGAGCCTGGAATTCTGACCGATATATGGCAATAGGCTCACCGCCTTTTACATGGGACTCGTAACACAAATAGTGAAAAGTGGGTATTACATTGTACTGTGGCATAATGTACACATCTGCCTACCCCTTTGGGGATAAAAGGCGTGATGTTATGTAATGTTAATGTTATGTAGAAAGCTAGTAAGAAATCAAAAGGACTGTTTAGTTTAAAAAATGCACAATTTTAACAATAATTTCTGTTCTCGCAACAAACGACTTTGTTTTGGCCACGAAACCATTGAATTAGTTCAACAAAAGCTCTTTCACTTCTATTACCTAAATTAATTTACTTCCCTATTCCATTGTGTTACATGGTTCAATACTAAAATTATTGTTTTCAATCACTCTGTGAGAATAAAAGTAAAAATGGTGAAAGAACATCGTATTTGTGTAATTAGTTGCGAAAAGTCTAGATTTTTTATTTGCGTCTAAAGTTGGACAATACCAATTATATTATTATCCACTGAATCCTCTTGTTTACCTTAAACTTTTAAGTAACTATTAATTAACCAGCTAACCTGGGAACCTTCGTACAGCTTAAAATTTCTTGACTCACCTTTTGCACCTTCCCTGGACTTCCACAAACATTTCAAGACCAAAATTCCCCAAATCGGTTCAGCTATTCTCGAGTTTTAGCGAGACTAACGGACGGAAATTCATTTTTATTTATATAGTTTTTTTTTAAAAAACGTTGCCCCACATTAGGATTTTCTCCTGTGTCGTGGGTGCGTTTACAAACATACAAGTTCACATACACAATGACACCCAGACCCGGAACAACAATTTGTGGATCACACAAAGTGTTGTTCCGTGCGGGAATCGAACCCGCGACACGTTGCACGGCAGCCGGTTGCCCAGCCACCGCACCAACCGTGCAGTCAATAGGTAGATAGATGTTAGATTATTGTTCCACAAATTACTAAAAAAACCATCGTTTAAGGATTTGATATGTCTATGTCTCATGTTTCCGTTTCTAATCTATATTGTATGTTTTGTTACAGTGTTCGTTGGAGATATAACTATCAAAATGTTATCCAGGCATCATTGGACGGGACTCGTTGGTAAGTTATTTTTTTTTCCTTTAAGACTATTTTCAACTGGTCAACCGCCAACGAGACGAAACTTCATAATGATACAGAATTTGGAATCCTTAATATCCAGAGTTTGACATTATTAAACTCATCCCCGAAATATCCGGTCAGCTGTAACGGCATCTTTATTATCTCTCAATTGTAAAAAACAGGTTTTATGCAGACAAAACCAGAACAACATCGATATTTGATTGCACGGTTGGCGCGGTGGCTAGGCACAAGGCTGCCACGCAACGTGTCGCGGGTTCGATTCCCGCGCGAAACAATTATTTGTGTGATCCACAGATTGTTGTTCCGGGTCTGGATGTCATGTGTGTGTGAACTTGCATGTTTGTAAATGCACCCACGGCACAGGAGAAAATCCTAGTGTGGGGCAACGTTTAAAAAAAATAATTAAGAAAACACATTCTCTTAATTACTTTCGTATTGTTCTCGATTTTAACAAAGGAATGAATCGTTCCCAAAAAGTTTTGATCGAAACGTTTCCAAAGTTAAACAAAATCTCTTTTAACTTAATTACTTTACATTTTAACTGACAGTTTGGTTCAGAAAATATAGTTTACTTTAAGTTGCGCAGGGAAAACCGATTCAGTTTTCATTTTATACGAAAATATGCAAATTATATGGTATTTAGTTGTATTGTTGTGTTGGATAAGAACATTCATTGTTTTTGTTTAAATCTTATCCTTATTGTGTGTGTAAACAAAGTTGAGTTGGTTTGCAATTTGTTGTTCTATAATTCCGGAGTGATTTTCATGATCTTTAAGTTTGATTCATTAACGAAAGAACTAATAAAGTACTGAAAACCCACAGCAATTTGATCTACATATCTCTATCACTTATAACGAAGTACTTGATACTTGTAATGCAAATGCATTGCGAACATTTTAAGAATAATTTATGGCTATATGCTGCCAGTCTTCTGGGCACGTTCCCCAGTGACAGATGCGGACGAATTCTTAGACGCCTAACTGACTGATTTTTCTTTTAACTTTCTTTTAATCGCCGTTTTAATTTTAGTTAATTTTAAGTTGTATATATTTATTCATAATATTATGTCAACATTTAAGAGTTACATTTACTGCTGAAAAACGCTATAGATACTTTTCCAATGTGAGTAATTCAGCCTGAAAACTATTACTTTTCTTGGTGCTTCAATTCATAACACCAAAACAATAAGTGTGGTGTGAACCATGATCATCATGTAGTCGTGGTGGCCTGGAGGTTTAAGAAGCCCACTTCTCATGCATGACACACAGGGTGCGGATTCGAAACCTACCAACGGCAAGTACCGATGTGACTTTTTCCGAATTACCTTTTAATTTTTTCTTTTTTTAAAAAAACGTTCCCCACTTTAGGATTTTCTCCTGTGTCGTGGGTGCGTTTACAAACATACAAGTTCACATACACAATGATACCCAGACCCGAAACAACAATCTGTGGATCACACAAAGTGTTGTTCCGTGCGGAAATCGAACCCGCGACACGTTGCACGGCGGCCGGTTGCCCAGCCACCGCACCAACCGAGCAGCCTATATATACTTTCTAAGATTATTCAGACACCACTGACAAACGGTGAAGAAAAACATTGTGAGGAAACCTAGGCTTATAAGTTTGAAATCACCAACCCGCATTGAGCAAGCGTGGTGATTAATGCTCAAACCTTCTTCGTGTGAAAAGAGGCTTTACTCAGTAGTGATGATGATCATCATTACATTACGAAATGAAACACTGAATGAATTTTTGACCTACAAGGCAACTGTAATCAACCATCATATACTTTAATGGATGATATAAACTTTAAAACATGGCCGAAAACATTAATCAAAATAATAAATATAACTTTTAACTGACACTCATTTAACTAATAACTTTGTTAAAACTCAAATTTTAACATTGAGTAGTTATATAACTCGTTTGTTAACTTTAACTGTTTAATTATCTCGAACCAAAAAGTTTAACATTTAGCGAGATCACGATTGGCATTATTGTTTACCTGTTAGTGGATATGCGAATTTCGTGATTATAGGTTAAGTTGTTTTGGAGAAAGTGAACAATAAAACAATTACAGGAGAAATTATAAAGCTAATGGTTTTAATCGATAACAAATCGTAATTTTATGGCTACGCTACTAGGAATAAGTTTAGGACGTAGGTATTCCTATTTAGACATGTTTAAAAATAGTACTTAATCGAACGGTACTTGGACCAGCAATGGCAGCAATGTCGCTAGTCAATTGTGTTGGGGCGTCAATACATCGAATTTTGCGAAATAACAAAACACTATTTTACCCTTACAAAGTATCGAACAGAGCCTTTCAATACAGGTGTTTATTGAAACAACGGCAACGCACCTGCGACTCCACTGGTGTTGTGGGTGTATATGGGCGGCGCTGATCGCTTACCATCAAGTGATCCGTCTGCTCGTTTGCCTCTTATAAAAAGTACTTACAAATACCAAACTCAGGTGACAGATTAAAGACTAATAAATTAATACATATATTTATGCACATACAAAATTATCTTTTCAACCAACTTCCGACTTTAACACTAAACTAATTAAACTGAAAATACAATAAATATACGTAAAGTATAACTTGATGTGCTGCCTGTAGTTTAGAACAATATGTTAGACATGTCACAGTCTAAATAGTTTGAAATTCTTTAGCTGCAAACTTTGCAGACGACGCCTGTCTAGTGTCTTTTTTTTTTTTTAAGGGGGGAAAATCATCGAATGTCTAGTGTCTTAGTGTCTAGCACACACCTATGTAATCAGTTGTTGTTCGTAAATATTTTAAGTAAATCTAGTACTAGGAATATCCATTTAATAAATACTGTATTACTATCTCGTTGGTCGAGTGGTCGCAAGTGCGACTGCCAGGCAATGGGTCTCGGTTTCGACTCCCGGGTCGCGTAAAGTACTACTGAGCTTTTTAAAAAATTCTCACTAGTAGCATGGAGTCTGGAATTGTGTCCGGTACATGGCAATAGGCTTATCACTTATGACATGGGACTCGAATAACAAAAATAGGGAAAAGTGGTTGTTACATTGCACAGTGGCAATGTGCACCTCTGCCTACCCTTTTGGGGATAAAAGGCGTGAACAATCTTCCAGTCCACAAAGCAATAAAACAATTAGCAAATAAATAATGAATCTTCGAGTCATTTAGCTAATCTTGCCGACAATGCAACGCGTAGGATGCTAGCATTGCCTAACAGCGCACAATCTTGTAATCTTGTCGGAGCCGACAGAAGCTCGCTATTGTTTGTACAACAATGTGCTGTGGGTGTTAACTTGTTAAGCTTGTTAACACTGCTATGACAAGCGATGTCTATAGTATGTCGATAGTTTTTTCTTCTTCTCCTCTTATAATATTTTCTGATTCACTTCGTTGCGGGAACCAAGACAGTTACTCATGTCCCTGGGACGCGCCAGACTTCAGTGTTCCGGTGTTTTCATGGTTGTACCTACTGTAGATCCTGGCTTACAGGAGTTGCAGCGGTTTTAGGATGCTGTGGCGGGCTTGTCCCATTAAAAAAAAGCGATGTCTATGCTTTTTAAGGGGGGCAAATCATCGAATAACTTCTCCCGCCTGGGTGAGGTGGAAGGGAGTGTCAGGCTCTTACTGACTAAAAACCACCCCGTTCCTTCTCTTGCACGTCGAGCCGGAGCCCCGGTTACCCGTTAGGTTCTCCGCGACGACGATGTCTATGCTAGAGTGTAGCTTAAATTGTGTGTCGATGTTCAGTTTGACTACGATTAGAAGTCATAAGTATCATCAGACTGCCTCGTTGGCCGAGGGCTCGCAAGTGCGACTGCCGGGCAAAGGGGTCTCGGGTTCGATTCCCGGGTCAAAGTCAAAGTCAAAATCATTTATTTCAATTAGACCAGAAAGGCACTTTTGAACGCCGTAAGGTCGGGTAAAGTATTACTGAGATTTTTTCTAAAAATAATATATTTAAATGATATTTACTACAGTTTTATCTTTGAGGGTGGAAAACCATCCAACCTGGTAAGGCGCAGAAGGAGTATCAGACTCCGACTCGAAGTGCAGGAGTTCCTACTCCTACACTCCGAGTCGGAGCCCCGGCAACCCGTTAGGTCCTCCGCGGCTCCGTATAGAACATTTACTGCCTTAGAACTAGCATTCATTACAATCAAAAGCGATTGCAAGCATTCAAGATAACTTCGACAAAACATCGCCTCAGTTTAGCTATTAATACAAGCAGTGCCTATTCCGTTGCATTCCCACAACCTTGAGTATAGTGAATGCTTAATTAATATATATCTATTAATATACACGTCGTATGCGAACTCTGTGCCGCAAGTGGAATAAGTAGGCTACTGCTTGTATGTCAGTGACATGTCGTGCCTGTCAACACATTAAAACTGAGGACATTTTGTTCTAGTTTTGATTTTATTTTAATTTAGGGCTCGTACACAAAACTGCAATTCCATGCGATGTGAATTCGCAACGCTAAAAATTACGATGCGAATTGCCATGGTGACCATTCCATCGACGACCGTCAACCGTACTAAACGTATTTTAAATTGAAAACTAGGTCGTGACATGGATCGTAAAAATAAGTGTGCACTTCTGTTATTGCTAAGGAGATACAGGAAAAAGAAACATAGAAGATTTTGGGAAGATAAGATTTTGAAGCGCGATGCTAATCAATTCGCAAGTTCTTGCGATGCGTAGAGGGAGCTCGCACATTTTTGTGATGCGGCGTCGCATTGCAGTTTTGTGTACCAGCCCTTAGAACAAGTGCTAGTAATACTATGTGTTAAATGCATTTGCATATACTCGTCCCACTGGTGCCTTAGACCTGATTAACTGCTTGAATGCCGGTATATAAGACACAATCACGAGGATCCGCCTTTAGGTAACCGACAAGTTAATTAAGCGACTATCTTTAAACCTTTTGACTGCACGGTTGGCTTGGGGGCTTAGCAACTGGCAGTCGCACAACGTGTCGGGAGTTCAATTCCCGTACAGAACAACTCCTTGTGCGATCCACAGATTGTTGTTTCGAGTCTGGGTGTCATATGTATGTGAACTTGTAGGCATGTTATTTCACGATACAGGAGAAAATCCTAGTGTGGGGCAACGTTTTATTAGCAAAAAAACAGAAGCAGAGTAGCAGCTCTGTAAACCTGAACTATGTAAACAGCGTCTTCTAACCAACCTGACAAGAGGGATGAATATTGCAAAACTTCATATGAAGATAAAAATTAAGTCACTTTTCATCGTTAGAATTCCAGAAAGTGAAATCCTGATTTTTTTTATGGCATAAGCCGGTATATAAACGAGCAGACGGATAACCTGATGGTAAGCAATCGGCGTCGCCCATGGAGACCTGGAACACCAGAGGCATTACAAGTGCGTTACCGGCCTTTTGCGGATTAGGAGTTTGAGAATCGTTTGGGATTCAGGAATTGGGGAGATTGGGGAAGGGGAGGGTAATTGGGCCTCCGGTAACCTCACTCACACGACGAAACACAACACAAGCGTTGCTTCACGTTTATTTTCTGTGAGGCCGTGGTATCACTCCGGTCGAGCCGGCCCATTCGTGCCGAAGCATGGCTCTCCCACACTTACCTCAAACTACATAACATAAAAGGAAAAGAAAACTCACAAAATTTTTAATTCCTTAAAAACCAGATCAATTTATCTATGTCAGCTAGTCTATACTTACCTTACTTCTATACCAAATAGCAGCAATTCTGTTGAGAAAACCTTTTTGCCTTTTTTCGGGCAACATCTTAATCTTAGGCAAACTAACGAAGACGTTCGTACAAAGAGGGTGAACGGGTCGTCACCTTAATTACTACACGTACAGACTAGACACTAAATTGGAAATAAGAAAAAACAGACCGGTCAAAAAACTTAAAAGTTTAGTTAATAAATAGATGATGTAGTAAAAAAGAAACAACATATTATGTGACACTTTTTACACACAAATGTAAAAGAAAAAATCATTCATTATCAAAATCGGTTTATAAATAACAGAGATATCGGCGAACATAAAAAACATATATACGGTCGAATTGAGAACATCCTCGTTTTTTGAGGTCAGTTAAAAATGTCGATTCGACATTTCTATCACTGACTTCAGATTATATAACATAACATCACGCCTATCATCATCATCATCATCCGTAGGGATAGGCAGAGGTGTACATTACGGCACTTACCTATGCTACTGTAAATCCACTTTTGACTATTTATGTTATTAGTCACATGCAATAGGTGTGAGGAGCCTATTGCCATATATCGGGCACAATTCCAGAGTCCGTGCTACAAGATAATAATGAGTTTTTTTTTTAAACCCTTTAATACTTTGCCCGACCCGGGAATCGAACCCGAGACCACTTCAGATTGCATAATATTTTATGAAATTAGATGGATATGATATTACCATGGTACTTACTAGTACCATGGCATAATTGTTGATAATTGTATTACCAGCTATATATTTTTTGTTTACCATTTACAATCCACTATTTAACACAAATAACACAAGTCCATAACACTAATAAACAGCTCCATTAAACAACAATAAACTGCAACTGAAACTTTTCCGCTTTGCAACGACCAACATAAAACAGAAAAAAAACTCCAATTGAAATGTTTCTTCCGAAACTTTCATTTCAACATTTTCAACTCGTTCCTAGAATTATTGGTGCAAAGAAAACGGGAAAGAAAGAGAGAAAATGGATGCTGGAAAGAAGTGAAAAGGGGAAAAATTAACAAAAGCTGAACTGGCATCCACAAGACAATGGGATGGTTTTTAGAGTTCCGCGAAATAATGGGAAATCGCTTCGCTGCGTCGATGTAGTGTCGATGAGTGTTCTCTTTTGCTTACATTGTCTTTTTGTCTGTAAACATGTATGTTCATTTGTTGTTTATTAGCTATATGTTTGTTGTTTTCTGGGTATTGTTGTAATGATTGATGTGTTTTTACACTGATTTTCATTCAAAACGTTGTTACGTACGCAATTTTTCTCTGTAACTAATCAGGAATTGTGGAATGAACTCCCTGCTGTGGTTTTCCCAGTGGGCTACAATATGGGGTTCTTCAAGAGGGCAGTGAATAGGTTTCTTAAGGGTCGGCAAGACGCATGTAATGCCCCAAGTGTTGCAGGTACGCCTGATAGGATAGATAGGCCACGGTAATCGCTTACCATCAGGTGGGCCGTGTGCTTTTTTGCCACCGTCGTAGTATAAAAAAAAGGAATAATGTCACGATTTACTAATATTGTCAGCATCTATGTATTCCATTAAACTAATTGCTTAAGCCAATGACACTATGACCAAGTCAACAAACGCGACTGATTTCAATTCTTAAAGTGTACTGATGTTAAATCAAAGAACTCGTTGTAACTTGACTATAAAATTAAGTTATTCCCGTGGCAATAGAACTTAACAAAACAATACGAAACAGAAATCTTGCAACATTTATATTTGTGGTGACTTGCTTTAACTTATACGACCCAACTGTGTCTTGAGAGACTCAAAATTTAAAATATTATCAATTGTTTGAGCTAAGTTATTGTGTATTTGTTTCTGTGTCACAGGAATGTATTAAAAAAATCAATACATAGTATAAAACAAAGTTGCTATTCCCCGTCTGTCTGTCCCTATGTATGCTTAGATCTTCAAAACTACACAACAAATTTTGATGCGATTTTTTTTTATTAGATAGAGTGATTCTTAACGAAGGTTTATATGTATAATACATGCTATATGTATAATACGGGTGCATATTGCACCCGTGAGAAGACGGGGCAGGTCGCTAGTCTATAATAAATGCATAATATGCGAGGTCACCGAGCATGGGGTCTTCATTCCCATTTCATTAAACTGTCAAACACCAAGCGGTCACCGGTGACCGCGACCTATTGTTCTTTAATTGTGTCTATAAAACCGGTACTCGACGAGTTAAGTATTGAACCATGAACAATACAAAAAGAAGGGACATCTAACATCAATTACTACCAAATCTAAACTGACAGTCGTGATGAACTGACGTATCAGTCAGACCGTGATGATCACAATGTGATATCATCTCACGACTGTGTGATACCTATCATAAGAAAATGGAAAGCGTGGGTTTGGATCGTGAAGTTCCATTGTTATCTTATATCCTGGTACTTTCGCAGCCATGATTGATCAGTGTAAAGATAATGAAGTCAAGCGTTTTTGCTTGATTTGCCATCAGTCTCAATAGAATGGGTTCTCGACTACTAGAAATATAATTTTTGATATCACCGTATAGTATAAAACATCGCTTTTCTGTCGTCATACATACAGACGACAGAAAAGCGACTTTGTTTAAAGATCTATGCATATAGATCTTTAAAACTACGCAACGGATTGTAATGCGGTTTTAATAGACAAAGTGGTTTAAAGTTGTCGTTGGCCGAGTGGTCGCAAGGGCGACTGCCGGACAAGTATTACTAGGATTGTTTTTAATTCTCCCTTCGGGGTTACAAGGCGTGATGTTATGTTATGTTTTTTCACAACACGCGTGCGAACCCGCCGGTCTACTTACAAATAACAAATACTTATGTTATTGAGCTCGGTCATTAGTCACCGCCATTTTCGAAGATCTTTGTACATAAATCTACACAACTGATAAGAACTGCCTACCCCATTATTCTAAACAAGGAGAACTATTGTAAAGTTTACCAAACAATGAATGATTGTTTCAGTTGCATACTATCAATTTTCTAGTATTGTCTGTCTAGTCAAGGCTGAGGCTGCGCGTACGCAGTGTCAGGTTGCAGACAGAGAGGTCAAGATTACCGCATCTGCTTGCAACCTTGATTCGTATATGATTGACATTCTAAGGTGTCATTTTTGCGATGTTGCATTTTTGTTCTAAAATGTTTTTGGTAATGTTAATATTATTGTCCTTTAATATTTTGGATTTGTTTGGGTGAATGATCCTTTAAGTTTTATTTGCGATATATGTATATCTGCGAAGTGGACTAGTCTAATTGTTGCAACTGGCTACTGTAGTCAAAATCTAGCCACTGTCATTTTAAGATTATCGTTAGTAGGTAGGTACCTACCCGGGGTTTTCCAATAGACAATCTACGGGGAAAACTATAGGTATACATCAAAAAAACCTGCCACATAATCCACAAAAAGACTAATTTTTTTTATGGGATAACCCGGTACACGAACAAATGAATCACCTGATGGTAAGCAATCGGCGCCGCCCATGGACACCTGAAACACCAGAGGCGTTTTCGGCCTTTTGGGAATTTGAGGATGTTGGAGATTCAGGAGGATGTAGGTAATTGTAATGAAGGAACCTATTGCCATGTCTCGGAGAACTAGTCGACTTCCTCATCAAATAGTTACGTGAGTAAGCTGAAAACATAATAATTAATTTATTATGATGACGATGGTGAATGAAACAATTCGTTACTCATTGATCTTCTTCATTCAAGATGGCCGTCTCTCGAAGCCCATAAAACTTTCCATAATTCCATTGATACAGACCTCTAGTTACAACATCTCCCGGCCATTGCAACATCACCGAACATCAGAACTCTGCTTACATCACAGATGATAACGACCTTAATTATTGCAGTGCGCAATAAATTATTACCTTTTTGTATACCTACTAACCGCCATATTGTTTGTTGGTACCCATCTTTTTTGCTAAAGGCTGTTATGTGGTCTGGGTGATTGAGATGAGGAAAGGTTATGGTGGTAAATGGATTTTTTTTTCATCCTATTGTTATATTAACCTATTACATATTCGTGTGCAAGGTTTTACAAGCTTTTTTCTGATCTAGACTGTTTAATTGACCAAGGATGCAAACAAATTCAAATTGTGTCATTTTCAGAACATAACATTACATCACGTCTTTTTACCCCGAAGGGGTTGACAGAGGTGCCCATTACGGAAATTATTGACTATTTATGTTATGAGTCTCATGTAATAGAGGGTGAGCTTATTGCCATATACCGGGCACAAAAAAGGTACTTTGTTTGAGATTGTTTTAAAAACCTAGTAATACTTTGCCCAACCCGGGAATCGAACCCGAGACCTCTTGCCCGATAGTCGAACTTGCGACAACTCAGCCAACGAGGCAGTTATTTAAAGAAATTGTGCCAAAATGATTACATATACAGACATTATGTTTATCCCTTTTATTTAATTTATTATAGGCGCCAAACGCTTACAATAGCTACTTTAAAACCTAAACCATTCTCTGTCAGTCGACCTCAGGGATAATATAGGCACTAAAACCAAAAAATAAATAACAATCAGATCAATAATTCACACAACAATACCTTAACATTAGCATCTTCGTCTCAATTTAAACGAAAAGATTCGCAAATAAAAAAATAAATGTGCTAAATAAAATATAAAAAAAATAACCCTGATTTATACGCTACAATAAACTTTATATTCGGGCTAAAAACCCCAGTCCCATAAATTGGACCTTGCTTTTTAATTTACACGAAAAAGGTTACCCACTGATTTCTGAAAAGCGATTTTATTAGATAGAGTGATTCTCAATGAAGGTTTATATGCATATTTGACCCGTGCGAAGCCGGGGTGGGTCGCTAGTGTAATAAATAAAATTCACAGTGCTTTTGTATTTTATTCTGTTTCTACTAAACGGCTTGATAAGATTTCATGATACTACATTTGTGTATGGCATATGATAATGGTTCTTTAGACTGTATTTTCGAAAATTATTATGATAACGAAATTAATGACTTTTTATGTCAACAACAACTGAAGTTCCTTGTGTGTATGCATTAAGATCTCAAACAATAATATTGCGACTTCAAAATTGTATTCAAACAACGATCATTCAAGCATATTACTGAATACATGTCAGTCATCAAAGCAAATTAATGTCCTTTACACCCTGCAAAGAGACCACAAGTCAACATTTGCGTGTGGTCCTAATATCAGGGCCGGACTAACTACGTACAGAGAAAGGATAGCAATTGCTACGGGTCCCGCGAGAGAGGCCCCGTTTCCTCAGTTTGCCTGCTAATAAATACTTATAAGAGACTTAGAATATTGGAATATTTAGGAACACCAAAAACTGAGTGTTTCTAAATATTGGCTATAATTCTGGTAACCTAAATGTGATTCTTAACTAGTGCCAAACATATAGATTATGAGAAATCCTTCTTATTAAGACGGAGGATTTTTTTCGGCAGTGAACCTGCCCTCTGTGACAGCAACGATGAAGCACATAGAAAATAATGATAAATGATGTAAAATGGGTGATTCTAAAAAGCAATCAACAAATTGATGGGCCCCTCAGCATAATTTGCCACGGGCCCCGCGTGCACACAATCCGGCTCTGGCTAATACTATACATGTTTGCTTAAGTTAGGGTCTGCGCTTTATACTCGATTCTGCATTTCTTTAGGTGACACATTGTGTGTTTGTATACCTTAATGTCATTGAACTTCTTATTTGTATTTTGGAAAGGACTCTGAATTATGTGGCTTTTAAGTTTCGTGTTTATTTTGTGATCGTCTGTTTGTTTATAAGTGTGGAAATTACGTTTGAGTTTACTGGAAAGGGCTGGTTTAGTTTGTGTATGTATTTTTGGGCAGTTTTTTTTTATTTTATCAAATCATCACTTAAAAATACAGATAATTAAGACGAATATAGCTTTCCAAGCTTATTTTGTCTGATTTAAAAGATGAACTGGAAAATGACAATTGAAAATTCTATCTAATTAATTTTCACTAATGTAACGTTTATTAAAATTGTTCCACATTAGGATTACCTAAATGTATGTGGTACTGTTTCATTTATACACAATATTATTCAAAGCAGATAAAATACACACGCAATACTTGATCCAAAGATTTTTTTCTCACGACAACCAGACGAGACATAGGTGAGCTAATTAGATCATTGCACATCTAGCGCATGCGTAATGGGATTTACATGAAAATGTCAGCAAACGCATCCTGTCACACTGCATTGCTGATCTCTTATGCACTCTATTGGAACATAGTCTAAGTTATAAACTTACATAAGAATAATACTTATAATTGTAGTGACGGCACGGTTGGCGCGGTGGCTGGGCAACCAGCTGCCAGCAACATATCACGGTTTATATTCCCGCACGGAGCAACTCTTTGTGTGAACCGCAAATTGTTGTTCCAGGTCTGTGTCTGTGTCATGTGTATGTGAATTTGTATGTTTGTTAACGCACCCACGACACCGGAGAAAATGTAGTATGGGGTAACATTTAGAAGAAAAGAAAGTAAACTGACATATCTGGACCTTCCATGTCAGCCGGGTGGTGATGGTAGAGAAGGATATATTAATGTCATCTTCTTTAGGTCCCTCCTCTTTCTGCGGATGTCGCAAGAGGTGACTAGAGACTTCATATTTTACAGAGAATAGGCAGCGGTGACCCCTAATGAACCTAAACTTTTTAAAATACATGAAGCAGCCTACTACGTTTTGAGATTATTGCAAACTCACTTATCCGATGGTATACCTACAGTTCAGCAATGGACTACCACGGGCTATTAATGGTGTACCTACTTCTATTATAAGAACAATCCAGGTTCGTTGGATTTAGACCACTAAAACTTACCCATTCGGAAATTCTCACACTGATTCGCAGTCGTACCCCTATAATTACTAACGATTCGATTCGACCAACGGAATTAGAAATTCAATTCGCAGAGTCCGAAGCAAAGAGAGATAGAACACGGTGAGTGGTAATAGACTCGCTTAGGTGAATCTCAATGAAATAATACGCAAGTAACGCGGGGAAAACCGCTGGCAGAAGCTAGTATCTATCTTTAAATATCATGTGTAATCAGTAATCACATACATCAAGCCCTAATTACCGATATCCGTCTAACCCACATACCGCCCTAGGTTTCTTATACAGACCATGTAGAAACAGCATCTTACAAATTTCTCAATACGGTCACTGACCAGCTTTAGGTACTCCCTACGATTACGAACACCTGTAATAGTTCTAATCACCATTTAACCTTTAAGGAATAGCCTATAATTGCACCTTTAGGCAGATTTGTATTCAGTTCTGTCTACTTTGTATTCGAGGTTAGTAATCGTAAGTGAGAATTAGATTATTTGTAGATCGCTGTTGTTTTGCTATTTGTTTTTTTTAAGGGGAGAAAAATCATCGAATGTCTTCTCCCGCTTGGGTGAGGCGGGAGGGAGTGTCAGACCCTTATTGACTAAAAACTACCCCGTTCCTACTCCTGCACTGCGGCTCCGTATCGGCACGTCTGATGGCTCTTTGAGGCGCGCGCGGATCGCGACGCATAGAATCAATTTTCTTATTTATATGTCTTCATGATATTTTTGTATACATTGTGAATACAGTATAGGCTTAGTAATAAACGTGTATTTTACGCCCGAATACTGAAAGGCTACTCAATTTAAAAGTTGTACTTAAATATCGTGCCATCTCTATCATTTTACAAATAATTTGTAGAGACAGACTATACTTAAGCGCGGGTTAAAATTAAATGCCGTCTGAGTATTTGTACATGATAACGAAATAAATAAAGCTTAAGACATTATATATAGGTATAGAAAGGAATATTCTGTTTTAGTACAATCTTCTCAAAAACATCCTGTTCACTTAATTTTCAAGGAAATGTAACATCATTACGTCACATAAAAAATATCCAGTTTGTTAAAAAATAAATGTAAGTCTAGAAACATTAGCAACAAAAAAAAAAGAAAAACTAACACATTAGTTTTTCAATTAAGTCAATTAATACAATGTTTGTTTTGTGAATTGCAAAAATAACTTACTAACAGGTTTTTAGACGAAAACTTCCGTAATGTAGATAATATAATGCAGTATAAATTAATATAATTATAGCACATAATTGTAGCGCAAAGTATACAATAAAAACATTGGTTTTAGAAAGTTATTTTTTAATTTACACAAAGTGTACAATTATGGACAATTAATTATTATTTTGTTAATAACGAGTGCAGTTTTGTTTTCATAACATCGTTGGTAATAAAATTTATATGTTACGGTTTCCTGCAACTCATTCTAATGTTTTGCTTCCAATAATACAATAACGGTATTTGTGGAGTAAGTAACGGTGTCATAGAAATTTGATTTCAGTTAATTTACATATTTTATGTGTCAATTTAGTTTTATGAAATCCTTATTGTATCTATATAGGTATGTATACATATAAAATTAATCTCTTTTTCCCTGGACCGATTTCATTACTTCTTTTTGTTGTATTTATTATAATTAGAAGAAGGTTCTAAGACAGAAAAATCCTGACAATCCTACGGGAACGGGAGAAAACGGGATTGCGCGTACGAAATCGCGGGGAGAAATATATAATATAAATAAAAAATATCATTCAGTTAGGTAAATCATTTTTACAATGAGGATACGCTGTAGTTTAAGTCATTGAAAGTTTACAGAAATAATAACAGCGCATGGTTAGCTATTTAAGAACGAAATTAGAAAAAATTGAATGCAAATCTGTCACTACACTACACTCCACTGCGGACAAGATGGCGGGTTTTCTGTCAGTATTTGTAACGAAGGATCTTACCAGCGATTATTTATTTTCTCTACGTACTATAAATCTTTATCGTTTTTATATTTTTATACACATTCAGAACTATCATATTTTATCTACCTTTTACCTTTTTCATCTACAAAGAAAAGCTATTTGTCTTCTACTTTATAGGTACCTTGTGTTATAATTACTCTTTCCAAGTCTCTTGAATTAAAATGTATCAAATATTTTTCACGCTAAATGTACTTTGAAAGGTACTAAACGAAGCGTTTGAGTTCAAATTCTCTTATAAAAGATAACTTTAATCTTTTTGTTCATCATACGAACACTATTTTAAAAGCAAAAAGCAACAATTAATTATGTTTTACAAGTTAAAATGTGTTTTTAATATAAAAAGGTGTTGGTCACAAAGTGCTAAAGTAGAATTATTAGCTAAATTATTTTTAAAATACTAGCATCGGTTTTTGTATAAAAGGTCTCCGACTTTTTATCAGTTGTTTAGTCATAAATGAAACGGCAACAACTGGAAAGTACGAAATTCAATAATTATTCATTTTGTCCGTGGTCTCATCTGAGTAACATAAAACAATCACGATATAATAAAAATTTCTATCAAAAAATATTTCTACAATACCTATAACAATAATTATTTTATAAACTAATTAACTAAACCGTCTGCAACCGCCTTTTTATTTAGTCGTTTTTTATTGATATCCTAAAACCTTCTCCTAAGTGTAACAAACATTATTCTGAAAACCGCAACAAAATCGGTTCATCTAATCGCGAGATTAGCGCGCACAGCACAAACAAACATACATACAGGTCAACAGAAAACGTCTTCTTTCTTTCTTCTTTAAAAAAAACGTTGCCCCACACTAGGATTATCTCCTGTGTCGTGGGTGCGTTTACAAACATACAAGAACGTCCTTCTTTTTCTGAAACAATATAAATAAAAAAATAAACAAATACAAATTAAAACATCATATCCGTGTCCAAGTATTAATTTTCCTCACAATCACAAAAATATTTATCTAAAGATTCCAATGCAACATCATATCGAATTAATAAAATCCTTACTAATATAATATTATAAATCGGAAAGTGAGTTTGTTTGTTTGTTCTGATTTCACGCCGTAACTACTAAACCGATTGCTTTGAATTTTTGCTGACGTAAAGTTAGAAGTCTGGATTAAATAATAGGGTACTTTTTATCCCGGAAAAATGTATAGATTTTCTCGAGGAAAAACGAAATTATTGGTATAGATGGCGCTGTGTGTATTGGTATATGTCACACAGGCTACTTTTTATCCTTTTGTGACGCGAGCGAAGCCGCGGGTAAAAGCTAGTTGCTTATAATTAATTAATTAATTAATATTGCACGTATCGCATCCTCGCCCGTCAAATGTCACGAATCAAGATCAAAGGTCAAAGACACTATTTGATGTTAGTTTCCGTCATCAAACTAATTAATAGAGTTCGATTTGATTAAATTGAACATATTCTGAATATTTTATGCGAACTTTGCCATCGAAGATAGTATATTAGTATGTCGGTACTGTTATTATAGTAATCATGACGTCTCATTTTACGCAAATTAACATTTTGAACTGTATTTTGTGGTGTCACTGAACTACTGTTTAGTAGGTCATTTAGTTATGGTAAGAATATTATTATCTATCCTTTTAGATAGTTGCGGAGAACCTAACTGGTTACCGGGGCTCCGCTCCGGCTCGAAGTGCAGAAGAAGGAACGGGGTGGTTTTTAGTCAGTAAGAGTATGACACTCCCTCCCGCCTCACCCAGGCGGGAGAAGTCAAAAAAGCCTTTTAGACAAACAGGAGCATTAATTAAATTAACCTTCTCCCAGAGTAATGAAGTTGATTACTATCTTAGTATTTACATTTCATCTCAATTAATTCAAAATATTAAGCACAGTAACACACCTAGTATAATCACACAGACAAACAACATAACATAACATGACGCATTTTATCCACGAAAGGTTAGGCAGAGGTGCACATTACGGCACTTAACACCACTGTACAATGTAACACCCACTTTCCACTATTTATGTTATGAGTCCCATGTAATAGGGGGTGAGCCTATTGCCATATACCATTATTATACCATAAGTAGTATTTCTGAGTTTTTCTCAGTACTAGCACGGGCTAGCACTGAGAAAAACTCAGTAATACTTTGCACGACTCAGGAATCGAACCCGAGACCCCTTGCCCGGTAGTCGCACTTGCGAGCACTCGGCCAACGAGACAGTCAACAAACAAATAGACAAGCATTATACACATACTTCATTACCCAACAAAACTTCACGCATGCATACACAGACTACCTATTTCTATCACTCGTCACAGCTATTTAGCAAAATACACAAAAAGCATAAAACATATGTAAATACAAATGACTTAACACGTATTAGGAAATCTTACTAATATTATAAATACGAAACTTTGTGTGTTTGGGTGTTTATTTGTATATGTTTGTTATTCAATTACTGCAACACTGCTGAAGATGTCGAATTGAAATTTGGATACATTATGGTCTGGGCCTCAAGTCTGCTATTTTTATAATAATAGGTAATAGGGTAGTTTCCTAAATTTTATTTTAATTCACATTAATTTAAACTTTAGACACGTATTTTTCTTTTCTTACCAAATTAAATACTTTCGACGATATATTTATTTGAAATATCGTGTGACGTCACAGCGTGCCACATTTTATAGCACGTTATGACGTAACAACCACCCTCTCCTAAACTTAGCGCCATTTTATCTAAGTATTGCAACTTAATATGAGAAAATAAAAAAATACGTGTCTTATATTTTTTCATTATCCAACTAACGGACTAATTAGATGTTTAATTATGAAACCCTGGATACTACCCAATTGCTGTCATTCCAACACGATCGCATTATCATTTGGCTAAAAGTTCCTAATCTGCTAAATTCATAACAGTCGATCATTGATCGGTCAATGGTCTCGCAATGGAATTATTGTAGAATGACATTGCCATATTGCCAGTATTAAAAAACTTTGTAGTAGAAATAGTTTTCGAAAATCTACTACTCAATTTGAACATTTATTGTTATTTTACAAAATATTTATCAGTGTTATATGCAATCTGAAGTACCTATCTGTCATTACGTACGAGATTACCATTTTATGTCATTACATTCAATGGTGTGTCAGTGGTTGACCATTGGAAAGTCATAATGACGCCATTACATTAGTAGATTACCCAACTTGTCAAAATCAACAATTTTGAAATCATTGATAGATCATTCTGGAACTATTGTAATAGCAAACTTGAGGCCCTGGAATATCATATAGGCTACTTGATATATCTCACGGGAACGAAGCTAGTAAGTAATATTTAATAAAAAGACAAACCCAGATGACCGTGTTATACTGTTTCCCGAAGTTAGCCGATGTTACACGAGTTACGTCACTTACGTCAGTGTCTGTACTGTGCAAGCGCAGAGAAAGTGCTCCTTGCGCAAGAGTAGCGGAGAAGCTTTGATATGTGACATTGAAATTGTTTCAGTTTTTGATGAATAAATTAATTGTCATTTTATTAGACTACTTTGGGTAGAAGATTATGAGGATTTTTATTTCAAAATGTCTTCGAATTAGAACCGATGTAAATAACAATATTTCCTACATGGTTTGACAGCGCATTATTGATGACACACCCCACGTATATACCTAATTCGATTCGGAGTCAGATTTTGAAAAAATCCAGATGTACACATCACATGGTCACATCACAACCCAGGTCATATTTAACAGATTGACAATCCCTTTTATTAATTACTCGTGTTGTTAACGAACCTAGTAAATCTCTGTAAAGATCCTCATTACGTGCATGTAAGTGCACTGTCCAGTAAGACCACCGGAATGGTATTACCAAATGAGGTAATTACAAACGCAAAATACTGAATTATGCACTGACACTATAATGAAGCCGGGTGCGGTTTGATACGTGCAGCTTCATAATTATTGCTGCGTTTATGCCTATAACTACGCAAAATTGAGCGTACGGAGCCATCAGACCACCACAGATAGGGCCCAATGGGGCTGATGCCGATACGAGGGCTTAACGGGTTACCGGGGCTCCGGCTCGAAGTGCAGGAGAAGGAACGGGGTGGTTTTTAGTCAGTGGGAGTCTGACACTCCCTCTCGCCTCACTCGGGCGGGAGAAGTCATAGATATAATTGAATTACCCTCTCAAAAAAAAAGACTAGATACGCAAAATATTCGTCTGAGAACAAAAGAACTATTTTAATGTAAACTTTAGGCTGATTATAATGCCACGCTGTCTGTCAGCGCTGATAGTTCAGCGCTTTGCTGATCAGCGCTGACGATCAGCGTAGCTTGTTTTAATATCGTCCTGACTATGTCGTACGCGTTGCGTGTTGACCCTACGCTTCCAAGAAGTTCAGCGTCAGACTAAAACCATCATAAAACTATTATTGTACCTTGTTGCATCTTGAGACTTATTATAAACTTGGGTAACCCGGGCTAACATTTTAAGCTTATTTAATATGAATTACTCATCATTCTTGGCTCTTGTTGGTCCCATTGGTGAAATTACAAATGCGACTATATAGATAACTATATAGTCTATATATAAATATAGACTAAATACTATATAGACTATATAGTTTTAAATTCTATTCCTTAACCCTTAACTGAGACAAATCAGTATTTAATAAAAGGCTTGTTTTCGATGTTTTAGTCATGTACTCAATTGAAATCACAATTAAAGACTAGTAAGTTTGTGTCTGTTTGTCCCTTACAGTAAGAATAGACGTGATATTACAGTAATTAACATATTTTTATTACAATCCTCATAATAATTGCAAAAGTAATAAAAATGTATGAAGATCGCTAAAAATGTCATCAGTATCTCGTTAGCCTAATTTGACCTTTGAAGACTTGAATGTTTTAATTACTGGGGAAAATATTGCTTGAGTGTAGTAGAAAACTTGTTTTTAATATTTTTTTATTTGAAATTTTTTCTTTACTGAAATGGACATAATACAGGGTGTAAACAGAATGCTCCAGTAAAACACCGAAAGGTGATGTTAAAAAACAAGTTATATTTTCATAAAAGTAAGGAATTAAATGTTTCTTTTATATAATAATAGTTGTAATCAACTGCTCAATGATGATGTCGCATGAATACCACGAAAACAAAAACGATTAAAAGTGAAAATACAATTTCTGTTTGTCTGCGTTTCAGTAGCGTTCGACACATCATAAACTCGAAGGAATTTTACTGTAAGAAAGGGATAGATACTATACATACCACAACATTATGTATATAAAAGATATAAGATTTTTCCTCAACCAATACTTTCTGACCACAAACAAGCCTTTGATTATCGTAATCAAAGTCATCCATCAAAGAGCATTTCGTCTTGGAACCCTTCAACAAACATGTTTATAAAAGTAGAAAATTCCCATAACATATCATAAAAGCATTAAAAATACCAACAAGATAATAAAACGAGGTTTGGAAAGAAACATTCTTACTTAGAAATGCGTAATGCGTATACCCCACTGAAATTCTTTGTGACCCTATTGCTGAGCAATTTTGAACCTTATGCCATTGTGATTGGGGTTAGCAGTGAGATAATAAGGCAGTATAAATCGTTACTGTACACAAAGACTTCCTGAGGTGGTGGATTTGTGTCAAAACTGCGAAAAAGGTCCCTCTCAAACCTCGTTGACTTTCCACTCGATGGACTGAAGTTCAAAAGTGTAAAAAATCTTCAAAAGTTCAGGGTCGACCTTCACAGTTCATTGTGGATATCAGAACCTTGGATAAGGATGAATCGCTATTTTATTTAGTTACTTTATATCATGGAGTATTACGGATATTTCATTTACATAAATAGTTTAGAATCTTGTAACTTTCGTGAGACATACTAAATTAATTATTATGTTTTCGGCTTACTCGCGTAATTATTTGACGAGGAACTCGACTAGTTTCATTTCGAATTCGGCGACTGTCACTAGCAGCGCGACAGTCGCGGCGTCGCGGGTAGCAAAATGCTGCTCATGAATATGAGCCTCTAGCATGGCTTGAAACTAGTCGGGAATAGTGCAAAATTAGTCAAAACTAAGTACTTGAGTAATTTAGAACCAACTGTCAGACTTTTTTCTGGAAAAACAATAACTCCCCCAAATCCAAAACACAATTCCATGACTATAGAATTGATACCATTGAACCAAAAATATCCTAACAGACTTTTCATTTTTTACAGTTCTGCTAGCAGCCACCTTCGCATCATGTGCCCAAATCGAGGACCCCTGCAAAACGAAATCAAGAATAGTGGCTGATGACAAGTACTGTGATAAATACTGGGAGTGTGAGAATGGACAGTCTGTCCAGTATGACTGCCCTAACGGGCTGGTCTTCGCTGGCAAGCACCGAGGAGTGACGGAGGGATGTGACTATCCGTGGAGGTCCAACTACTGCGAGTATCCTAAGGTTCAGATCAGTAAGTAGATCATTTGATACACATTTTTATAGCAGTAGAAATTTCATAAAGGTAAAAACTATAATCAAATTATGTTGGGATAGTTCACCTCAAAGCGTTGTAGTGGGCCGGAGGTTTAAGACGCTCGCTTCACATGAATGAAGGCGCGGGTACGAAACCTACGAACGGCAAGTACTAATGTGACTTTTCCGAGTTACATGTACTTTCAAAGATTATTTAGACACCACTGACAAACGGTGAAGGAAAACATCGTGAGGAAACCTGGGCAAATAATTTCGAACTATAAGTGAAATTGCCGCCGACCCGCATTGAGCAAGCGTATTGATTAATGCTGAAACGTTATCCGTGTGTTACGAGGCCTTTGGTCAGGCTACTTATAGGCTGTTGATGATGATGATGAGTTCAGGATCTCAATACAGTGCTGACAAAGTTATAGCTGTTGTTTGCAGTGATCAAATACTTATATGTGTGATCAAATAACATATTTTCTTTCTGGGGCTGTGACATTTATATTTCCAAAACACCTACGATACTAGAAAAATCTTGGGTAACATTTAAACAATAGATTTCTGGTATCTTTGAAATTTCGTGGTATTTTCGCTTCACTTGACTATTTCTAACAAATTCGATGAATTTTTCATTAATCTATTCTAGAAGAAAGGAACCTGATTTCACATGAAGTGGACCGAATCGTACAAACAGTAACCTTGTAAGTAGGAGGTAACATTTAAGGAGAATGTAGGTGTCACAGTACACTGAAATGAATACAAGTAGACTACCATAACAGCACATTAGTCAATCTTTGAGATAAACCTCTTTTATCTTCTGGAAATATCAAATATATGAACGCCTTGTACTTTTCCAACATCAAAAACACTTATTCATTAACAACCCTAATGCCAAAGCATGACTGCCTGGAGGTTTTTTTTTTTATAATTATTAAATACTATCTTCTGCCAGCTGCTTCGTTTGTGTTCTTGTTCTCCTCATTGGCCGAGTGATCGCAAGTACGACTGCCGGGCAAGGGGTCTCGGGTTCGATTCTCGCGCCGTGCAAAGTTTTACTGGGATTTAAAAAAAATCTCAGTAGTAGCACGGAGACTAGAGTTATACCCGGTATATGGCAATAGGCTCACCCACTATTACATGAGACTCATAAGATAAATTGTGAAAAGTGGGTGTTACATAGCTGTTTTGACGTAAAATAGTAATAAACACACACACACATATGTACATCCTCAAAAACTTTTGCAAATATACGAATAATAATATTAGTAGAATAGAATAATTCAGCCGATTTCCACAGTTGGGCACCTTTTCCATTTTCTTCGACTTACATCTTCAGTTCATCCTCAATTCAACCAAATACTAACTTCTCTTTCTTCACTCAGATCCTCCCATCGGCTCGGAGCACTGCGACTGGCTGTACGGCATCTTTGGACACGAGACCTCTTGCACCAGGTACTGGACCTGCTGGAACGGAACTGCGACGGAACAGCTCTGCATTGGAGGTCTGCTGTACAACGAGAACGCCCACTCCTGCGACTGGCCAGAGAATGTTGACGGTTGCCAGAAACATCGTGAGTAGTTTTTTAACTTTTATTGTTTTTTTTGATAAGCCGGTAAACGAGCAGACGGATCACCTGATACTGATGGTAAGCAATCGGCATTGCCCATGGACACTCGGAACGCAAGAGGCGTTACAAGTGCGTTACCGGCCTTTTGGGGAATAGGAGTTTGAGGATTGTTGGGGATTCAGGAATTGTGGAGATTGGGGAACAGGGGGTATCCGGTAACCTCATTCACATGACGAAACACAACACAAGCGTTGTTTCACGTCGGTTTTCTGTGAGGCCGTGGTATCACTCCGGTTGAGCCGGCCCATTCGTGCCGAAGCATGGGTCTCTCACTTCGTCTAAAGTTTTGATTTGATTTGATGGCAACATTGTACTAGTTTGTATTTCAGCAAAATTAGTTTTTTTCTTAAACGGTCACGCTACATAGTTAAAACATCCCTGAATCCATGGAATTCAGGTTACTTTGTGAAAATGAGGTCAATGTCTTTTCATCAAAGAATTTTCGCTCCGTTTTCCTTAAACAATAGCTAGCTACCACACTTAATGAGAACTGGCTTCAAAATGTCACATCAGGTAAACAGCATGTCAAGCTTCCCATCTTTGTCAAAATTTCTCAACCGATTTTCAACTTTACAAGAAAAAGATAAGGTTGAAAGTTAAATAATGGTGTAGCTTAATGTGCTGTTCTCAGCACAATAAACCAGGGATTTAATTTATTTGGCTCCGTCTGTAACACATTCACACATCTCCCGCCCTGATTAGTCTAAGACACGGAAGCGTATGTAAAAGTTACACTTGTTACACGAAATGCAATCTTACATCGTTGAAAGAGAATTGGAATTTGTTTAAAATGGATTGCAATATTGTTCGTCTTACTGTAATTGCAGTAGATTTACGACGCATGCTCGTTGGAATTTTGGTAGAATTTGCTTTTTAAAAGTTGATCACGAGTTTTAGAGGTTTGTCAACTGAAAAGTCAATGCCAAAGACGAATAAATAGTATTAGTTTCACAATTTCATCCTCACTTATAACATAACATAACATCACGCCTTTTTATCCCCGAAGGGGTAGGCAGAGGTGCACATTATACCACTGTACAATGTAACACCCACTTTTCACTATTTATGTTATGAGTCCCATCCTCACTTATCCTCACTTATAGTCTTACAGTATTTAACCACTTATTTGTACGGATTTTGGAACTTCTCCGAGACATGGCAATAGGTTCATTATAACCACATGAAACTCATAACAATATAGTAGAATTTTATAACTATCATGATACATACAAAATAATTATTATGTTCTTCGGCTTACTCACGTAATTATTTGACGAGGAACTCGACTAGTTTCAAGCCTTGCTAGAGGCTCATATTCATGAGCAGCGACCCGCGACGCGACGACCAATAGCAGCGCGACAGTCGTTTTAACTAGTCGAGTTGCTCGTCAAATAATTACGTGAGTAAGCCGAAACATATATTATAATAATTAACATAGTTAAAATTATTCCTAGTTTAACAAATGTTTAAAGACGATGTAATGATTCCTGTAAGGGTGCGTCCACATCTAACGAATGCGCAGCTCCCGATGCGCCCGCGATAATTCGCTCGCTTCGCGGGGCTTAATACACCAAATTCACCCACAAATTATTTCAATACACACATCTAAATTGTTTTACAATACACCATTCACCACATTTAGTACATTTTCTCCTAATACATAACAGGTACATAGCATAGGCCGACAATTTGTCACGGCTCATATTGTGGTACATTCATACAATAATAATAACCGGACTTAGTGGTGACGTGGAAAGCCCATATAAATAATGTTCTCTATTCATATAACATGCAACGTAATGTTGTAATGTTTATGTAATACTAGCTTTTACCCGCGGCTTCGCTCGCGTCACAAAAGGATAAAAAGTAGCCTTGTGACATATATACCAATACATACAGCGCCATCTATACCAATACTTTTGTTTTCCCTCGGGAATATCAATTTTTTTCGGGATAAAAAGTACCCTATTATTTAATCCAGACTACTAACTTTACGTCTGCAAAAATTCAAAGCAATCGGTTGAGTAGGTACGGCGTGAAGGTGGAACAAACATACAAAACAAACAAACTCACTTTCAGATTTATAATATTAGTAAGGATCACGGTTGTTATTTCGCGAGGGGATTAGCAGAGGTGGTCTTAAGTTACTATTACTGCGGACTAGTTATGATAATAGTCTTAGTAAATGTATAGTGAGTGAGGTCGCAAGTGACTGTCAAGCTAGCGGTGTCGGGTTCCCGTAGGGATTTCGGTGCACGTCTATTATAGAGGACTCTATGCCCCCTATAGGCGATGAGGGTGGCCACTGGGGTGGTTTTGGTCAGGTAGGTAATCCCACACTTCCTAGTTTTTTATCCCCAAATAAAGCTAGGCGGCTTTTGAAGGTTTACCCCGTTATCAAAAAAAAGTTTGGGCTGTAGTCAGCCCAAGTTTCAGTCTAGATTATTTAAAAAAATATATAACTGTGAAATGTCTGTGTTATAATGTAGACGCACCAATGCCTACCCCTTACCAAACGGTAGATAACATCCCAGAAACTATATTATTATGACTGACTGACACTTTTGCAATTGAAAAGAAAAGCAATTACCTTGGCGATGGGGTTCGAACCTCATTAATTAGATACGCCGGCGACTACTCAACCATAGAATCAGTCTATTTTTTCCAGTGACTAATCACTTTCTAGATTCCATGCTAAGTAGGTATTACGAACTAAAAAGTCTATAGGTACATTATTGGGAATAGACTAAACGCATGTTGTACATACAGACAGGTAATCTCTTTAATAAAGTCTTGTAATTTGAAAGAACAATGATTTTTTGTCATTGAGTTTATAATTTACTTAAAGTAATCAACATAACATAACCTCACACCTGTTATCCAATTAGCAGAGGTGCACATTACGGCACTTAATGCCAATGTACAATGTAACACCCACTTTTCACTATTTATGTTATGAGTCCCATGTAATATGGGGGATACCGGGCACATTTCCAGACCCCGTGTTACTACAGAGTATTATTTTAAAAAGCCCAGTAATATTTTGCTCGACGTGGGAATTGAACCCAAGACCCTTAGACCGGCAGTCGCACTTGCGACCACTCGACCATCTTATTTACACGATTTACTTTATTAACACGAATTAAATATTTTACAAATCATTTTTCTCGGTATTCATTTTCAATTTACATTTAAAAACTTTCGAATTAAAAAATATAATGTAAATATTTCTATCTTGATAAGGTAAGTACAGCGTGTTTCTGTTTTATTACATTTCCCTTTGAAGGAGGTCTTATGAAGTGACGTTTCATTACTTTTGAGGAAAACTTACTGAAATTATGACGTATATTTTTGGACCCAAGTAAATTTAGACATGGAGGGACCCAATGGACATTCAAACAGTCGTAACTGTATTGTTTGCCTTTAAACAAAGAAGTTAAAGTCATTAAGTGATTTTGCCTTTTAAATATTGAAAGAACATCCTGTACCAACATCATAAAAATTGTGTGACTTGGATTAATTAATTGGGTACCTACTTGCCAACTAGTCAAAATTCAATACTTTTTTCGAACTGTCAAAAACGACAGTTTTCTATGAATTTAGTAAGTACGAGATTTTGTATAGTGACGTCATGTTTCTTTAGCGTCAAACAGCATACTTATCTATATATATAAAAATGAAACCCGTGTCCCGTTGTCACGCCATAACTTGAGAACGGCAAGAACGATTTGGCTGAAATCCTGGAAATCCTACGGGAATGGTAGAAAACGGGATTACGAAGTCGCGGGCAGAAGCTAGTTTCTTAAAAAAAATACTGGAAAATACTAAAATTAAGTTGGTCATAACATCAATTAACGAAAGTGTGATTATTGAACAATCGAAATAATTTATTTTTGATTAACGAAAGTACTCAATTACATTAAGTAAGTATAATCTAGCATTCATTTACCAAATATTTGAATGATATTGACTGACTTGTTAAAGTAATAAATAAAACGGCCATCGTATCACACGAAAACAATTCCTTATATAAAAAAAATATCTCTATACATACATATTACTTAAAGCAACGAAACAGAGCCTGAGGCATATATTACTGCGGTTGTAGAATCTATCATTTAAGCAACAAGGTGGTATTTACGACCTTTTTAATATCCAACGTTTTCTTCGGTACAAATAGCATACAAAACCAAAAAATCCATGTTCTATAAAATCCAATAATCTATTTTTAAATAAAACCAAAAACAAAACACTAATTAAAAACTTCAAATGAACCGTACATACCTTCAACAAACACTAGTGAATGAACTGCCATCGTTTCACCGATCAATCACGCAACTTTCACACTAATTGCTTCGTTTAATAAAGCGTATAATAGCATAATAGGTGCGTCGGCTTCCTTATATAATCTCAGTAATTGTCCGTTTGACATTAATGACAGTTATCGGGTCATCGACACGGTTGAAATCGAAAGTACATATTGACAAATCGTCTATGGAAATGACAGGGTATAATAGGGTAATGCCTAATTTTTATTTTAATGTCCGTCTGGTAGATTATTTTAAAACATTAGACACGTATTTTTTATTTTCTTACAGAAACGAATACTTTCGACAATATATTGATTTATTTATTTATGATTTACCAACATTTGTTTACACCAATACAATTGTCGAGATACAAATGTGAGTTCTTTACAGTAAGTGTAACAAATACTTATAGGTAAATACAGCATTTACAAAATTATTATCTTACATCTAAAACAAACTTGATATGAATTTTTATCTTACATCTAAAACAAACTTGATATGAATTTTTAACAGGAAAAAAAAATATTCGGTGCTACTGTGTACCAACTAAAGCAAAACACATATTGATTTGAAATGTCGCGTGACGTCACTTCTATGTGCATATTATACGTAGAAATAACGTTTTAGCCCCCACTCCTAAAGTTTAATTCGTTTTATCTAAGTATTGTTTTCTTATACGACAAAATAAAAAAATACGTGTCTAATATTTTTTCATTACCTAACTGACGGACTAATTCGATTTTTAATTTTTATACCCTGTCATCATCCCAATTTGCGGTCAGAGCTTCGATCCAAGTGACAACAATGGCATTGTGGTGGGTCATGATGAAAGAAACTACCGTAGGCACAGTTTTAATGGTCTTATGTGTTGTAGATGATTGCGAAACTTTGATTCCCATGTCAGACAACGATTTATAACTTTATGAATGTTCATTTATAACTTTATTGGTGTACAAGTGTTACAATACAACAGAACTGAGTAAGTAACTGTGTCTAAGCGATTATAAGGGAGAATTATCACCTCTAATTATCATACATAATTAAAAGTGTGGGAGAGCCATGCTTCGGCACGAATGGGCCGGCTCGATCGGAGTGATACAACGGCCTCACAGAAAATTGACGTGTAGCAACGCTTGCATTGTGTTTCGTCGTGTGTGTGAGGTTACCGGAGGCCCAATTACCCTCCTCTTCCCTAATCTCCCCAATTCCTGAATCCCCAACGATCCTCAAACTCCTAATCCCCAAAAGGCCGGTAACGCACTTGTAACGCCCCTGGTGTTCCAGGTGTCCATGGACGACGCCGATTGCTTACTATCAGGTGATCCGTCTGCTCGTTTACCGGCTTATGCCATAAAAAAAATACTTCGTGTAAATATACATTCTTATTCTTATGCTTTTTTGTGGGGGTCAAGCATCCAATGACTTCTCCCGCATTGGGTTAGGCGAGAGGGAGTGTCGGACTCATTATTATTATTATTATAATTACATCGGACTACAAAGACAACTGATTAATTGGATGTATCTCCGAAACTACTAGTCCAAATTGAATAATTCTTTTTGTGTCGAATAGTCAATTTATAAGAGCCGAGCAGAGTAGGTAAAACCGTGCGGGAGTAAACAGTCTTTTAATATCTATGAATTATGTTTGTTATTTCTAGGAAAATATACTCAAGGAACTTTGTAAGTAAGTGGTATGGGAAACCGTTGCTCACAGTTATGTATGATTGTCAATTGAATTTAAACACAATACGTTGATAAATCATACATAACTACACGTCTTTAATACTGTAAATTGGTAGGCGCAATGTATCTAGTAGATAATAGGTCTTAGACATTTAATTTTGACTAAGATATTCATCTATTATCTATTATTAATACAGGATGTAAACGGAACTCTCCCAAAAAACGCCGACAGATGATGGTCAAAAACATGTTTTATTTCGACAAAACCCGCCCCAGTTTCGCACGGGTGCAATAGATCACATCTATTATACATTATAAATAAACCTTCATTAAGAATCACTCTATCTATTAAAGTACCTCCTCCTTTTTTGAAGTCTATGTATACTTATGTTTATTACTTAGATCAAAAAATTCTGCTCTATCTATCCAATCAAACAATAAAAAGTCTAATATTATTATGTAAACAAGACCAGGACTTATTTCTCACCTGCTCTGTGAGAATATGACACAATAATACTCAGCTGACATTGGTCGAGTCGTGAACTTAGGCGTGGGACAGACGTGGCCTATAAACGGCTATGTTCTCAGCCTATCTGATAATTAAAACTATCATACACCGGTACACTTCACGACTACTGCATGATAAATGAAGGCGTGGGACAGAGTTTTGTAAGAGGATCTTTTGGAAAAGAAACTACCCAAACAAAGCTTTTCAGGGTTGAGGTAATTCCTGTGCCAATGACACATTACTTATAATGGTAATAATTTAAAATCATTGTAATGGCTACTTGGTAAAGTACTGACTGAAATAAATAACTGTGCTGTATGTAACCTGGGTGTCTTCAAGGCCCGAATAAATAGGCTGACGTGCTCCATCTTAGACCGCATCATCGCTTACCACCAGGCGAGATAGTGGCCAAACATGCGCGTCGCATTCCGCGCGCGCCTCAAAGAGCCATCAGACCACTACGGATGGGGCCAAACAGGGCCGATGCCGATTCGGAGTCGCGGAGAACCTAACGGGTTACCGGGGCTCCGGCTCGACGTGCAGGAGAAGGAACAGGGTGGTTTTTAGTCAGTAAGAGTCTGACGCTCCCTCCCGCCTCACCCAGGCGGGAGCAGTCATTCGATGATTTTACCCCCTTAAAAAAAGTGGCCAATGAAATATAAAAAAAATAAACATACACAAAAGAGACTTCTGTATCCTTTAAGGGGATTTTTTAATAAAACAAATTAGGGTGGTTACGCCTATTTGCGGCCACCCACCGGGTTGCGGCCATTTTATTTATTTATACTTTATTGCACACATAGAATAAAATTGTATACATTTTACAGATCGCCATCAATGTATGATACTTAAAACGTGAAAAGGTCAAACAGATGTATACTAAATACTACTTACATAGTGCTAGTTTTCTTATTTTCGAGAAAATTTAAGCGACAGAAAATTTAATTTAAATAAAGTTTAAAGTTGATATTTGATTATAAACTCAACCTCGGTGACATAGGTTTCAAAGTAGCGAAATAAAATAAAAGTTTGTGTGTATAAAAAAAAATACCCACGATAAAAAATAACCTATACCGAAATAAAAAAAACTGAATGAATATCTTAACAAGGTCATTGTATAAAAACAGTATCAATTGTGTACTGAATGGAAAAGGTAGGCTTTCATTAAGCTTTGAAAAAATTAAGGTCAGTAAGGAGCTTAAGAGATCGGAAAGCTTTTGAAAAATATTCTAAGGAAGTTTGTTTATTGAAATATATTACGATACAAAAATATTTGCCGTATTTCCCATTCACGTTTGGGCCTTAATACGAGTTTATTTTACGTTTAAAGTATTCGAAACGAGTAACGTGTTCGGCAATCTGATTGGCCGGCGCCAATGAAGCAACCAATCAGAGCGCCGAATGCGTACCGTATGCGTAAAACAAACTCGTACGAGTAAGTTTTGGGTTTTAGGCCTTAATACTAAAGCCCTTGTTGTCAAAATGTCAGAAGTTTTAAGGATTCACCGCGTGACGTGATGACCTGCGAATGACTGTGATGATCCCACATAAGTGTTAATAATAATTATTCCTATACAGGGCAAAATTTTCTAGTAGATATTTAATCAGATAGAAAGAAAAAAAAACTTTATTTCACACGCTAAATACAAGTGATATGTATAGTATTACTTTATTAGTAGGTACAGATAAACACAAGTTCAGGTCCCAAGTCTGCGGTGAAATGGGACCAGTTCAGCATGTGCAAGACAGGGCCTTGCGCTGGTATTCTACTGGCCAAATAAATGACTAACCCCTCAATTGATTTCTTTCAAAATATGGAGTTAAATCGCTATACCAATAGATGACCAGGCAATACAATATCCGAAGACATAGTAAAGCAAACGAAGTCCAGGCTATATCTGGAACCTAACAAAACAATCTTACTAGGTATACCTACATTGTACCAGTCTCGGTTTACAAAGTACTTACAATAAAAGAAAACGAACAATAAAACCTGGACGAAGTACTAAAAGATTATTAAATAAAACATTTCACGTTTACCGATCACGATCCGATTCGAGCACCGATATCTTTATGTTTAAGTAATTCAATACAAAGTATCGATTCTATGGCCATAGCTGGACACGATCATTGTCCTCGATTCTCGGTATCGAATAGACGAGCTTTTGATCTTTTATTTTTGTACTTTATGGCCGTTTTTCCCTATGGTCGCTTTGCTATATTGTTATTGAGGGAAGCAATGACCCCGTCTTTTGTTTTATGATGTGGACTCGCAACCTCGATATGAATTGTAATGAGTACCTTACAGAGATTTATTCTTTGCGTTTTTGGGTGAACATGTAATGACTATGTGGAGGTGTGGTGTTGTCCTGGTTTTATATCAATATTTGTTACAGAAATTTTATATGGTTATTTAACTTAAGACTCTTAAGAATTTTGCACTCAAGTGAGAATCATCACTTTGAGGTCTACCAGAAGTTCAGTCGTTTTCCTAAAGATGTGGATGTAAATTAGGGCCGTTTACTCCCAATATCTTGACACATACATTCTTAACTACTTTTTTAAGAGTACAGCTAAACATACTCAACCGTAAAAAAATACTTCAAATTTCAACAACGATTCAAGCCGCTTAAAATTGTGTTTCATTCCAAACCAAAGATTTATAATTAAAAGTAGGTAATAATTCCGGAAATTAGAATGAAACTTATCTTTTCGCTTATTGTTCTTTCTTTTGTTAGAATTAATAAATAAATGGAGAGACTCGTTTGGACTTATATCAGTCCTCATTGCCGAGACAAAGAGCTGTAGTAATGAGATAAGCGAAGTTTCTTCGGGAGACCAATCTCTTTACTTATGCACCAACTAACTTGGAGGAAGAACTCTTAACTTAATTATTTGATGTCGATTCCGTTCATAATCATTGGCTGCTAACTTCATTAGATTGCCATCTATTTGTATTTTGTGTTGTTGACGTCATTTTGTTCGATTGTAATCGTTCTACGTTATTTTGGCAGTATTTGTTTCCAAATAGATGCATATTAATAATAGTGATATTCTATCAAATTCTTTCTCAATTGTCTTAAGCTACACCAGTTTTGACATCACTACAAATAGATTACTCTTCCCTAACCTGCGATATTATAGCCAAGCTATACTCGAGTAGCTTCATAGCATCTATACTAACCATATTACTACTTGGTGGATCTCCTATAATCCGATATCTCAAACCAATAATTTTCTTCCAGCTCTCTGCAATGACGACCCCAACGGAAACGTGCCCCTAGGCAAGTCGTGCAACCGCTACTGGCAGTGCCAAGGAGGATACCCTCGTCTGCAGAGGTGTCCCGCTATGTTGGTCTTCGACAGACGGTCCCTGAGGTGTGTGGTGCCTCCCACCGAGGAGTGCGACGTGCCCACCACGACCGCACCACCACCAGAAGAAGAGAGCCAGCAGGATTTGAGACAGGTAAGGGATTAATGTGATTAGCCAAATAAGATTATGGCAAATCCTCGAATACACGAGGCCCATAGTTCAAGCGTAGACTGTAGCATGCTGATTATAGAGCATAGACACATTATTTATAACATTAGACACGTATTTTTATTTTCCTCCCACTCCTAAACTTTGATTCGTTTTATCTAAATATTGTTTTCTTATACGACAAAATATGAAAATACGTGTCTAATATTTTTTTATTACCTAACTGACAGACTAATTAGATTTTTAATTTTCATACCCTGTCATCACCCTATTAAGAAATTAGAAACCCAGAAATAATCAACAGTTTAGGGTGTTAGGACATAACTTGATAATAAAGACTAAACCTATACAAACATAAAGCACAATTCTTGTGTATACATATTTGTATACTTGGTAGGTATATTTAATTTCTTTCTTCTTTTTCTGGAACCGAACGTGTTATTATTCATTAAGTATAAACTTCGCTTTATGTTTACAATGCTTTATATTTCATTTTTCAAAAACCACGTGGCAAAAAGAAAAATTGGATTCATCGAAACAGACCGCAGCTTTTACCATTCTTTGCTTAAACAAATAAGATCAACTAGATGCAATATTTTTTCTATTTTTCCACGCAGATTCAATGTGCTGGTTTATTTTTCATTAGCTTACGTTTCTGTCTTTTTTTATGTTAAAATGTATTCGTGCACTGTTATTTTACATGAATAAATATGCAAATTATATTCTTTGTATCTTATCGTAGAAAATATAAGATTTTCTTTATGCATTTTTAAGTATATTGATTAAATGGTTATTTTACTCGAGTATATAAAAGTGTACTCAGTATAAGTACCTAATATTGGATGCTCGTGTTATTGATATTTTCGATAAAAGTAACTGTAATGTAAATATATAGATAATATTACTACCCAGGAATATACACAAGCGTAATCCCTGATGTCTTTAAACATAAATATATCAACAAAAATAACATCACGGATCCCGACACTTATAATGAAATATTCCAATTAATATTCTAAAGGTGTAAAGGAGTGGGAGTGTAGTGGGAATACCTCGTTATCTCCAACACTCCCTCACTTTAGTGGCGATGACGTCAAAGTTCATAGTCCTGCATCATAAGTAGTAATTAAATATTTTACTTATAGCAGTAACTACATCAGCTTACAGTGTATGTTTCTGTAAACTGAAATAGATTTTTGTTAACTAGAATGTTGGCTAGTTCTCTTAAGCCTATGGTTGCTATCAAAGCTTAGTAAGTAGCTGCATAAATCTAAATCGCTACCCAATCCCCACTTAAGGCAAACGAGTCAAAAGTAAGAAAGAAAAATAATTTATTTGCTACTAGACATGGTGCCAAATACACAAACATAAATAAAAACAAATAATTTAAAAAAGAACAACAAGGTTGCTACATGCCCATGCCTAAAGGGCTTTCCAACTCAGTATAAGCTGGACCCAATAAGTACCCAACACTGGTTTTAAGTTGATACCCTTGCAGTCACGCAAGTAATGTAGAATCTTGTAAATATTCTATCAATGACGTCCATATCAACCTTTAATTGAATGAGGCAGCGAAGCGCTGTCTCTTCACAACCCAGCCGTCGCGAAGGACACTCTGGGCGTCGGGAATCGCGAGACGATCTCCGGCCACCGTAAGCACGGGCCTGCGGACGGCGAGCATGGGTGGCTCGCCGCTCGACCAGAACCAGGCCCATCGCGGTCAGCGCGCGCCTTAAAAAGCCATCAGACCACCACAGATGGGGCCCAATAGGGCTGATGCCGATACGGAGCCGCGGAGAACTTAACAGGTTACCGGGGCTCCGGTTCGAAGTGCAGGTGTAGAAACGGGGTGGTTTTTAGTCAGTAAGAGTCTGACACTCCCTCCCGCCTCACCCAGGCGGGAGCAGTCATTCGATGATTTCCCCCCCTTAAAAATATCACTGACTAAAATGACTATAGAGTACAACAAATAAACTATTTCACCACGCAATAGGATTACAATGTCCAAATATCTGACAAGTCATATGTTCTATGGACAAGTCCATCCAAATTAAAATGGATGACAAAATCCGATCAGATTTAGGACATGTGACTTCACTCGTCATGGATAGACGTGTTACTGCCATTTGCCTAAACCGATTGCAACTGTGAGGCCGTCAGTTTGAATTAGGGAATAACTGCCCAACGGGAACTCATGTTTCCATGGAGATTAGGGCACTGGTTGGTGACAAAAATTAGAGTGGAATAGAGAAACTTACTACAAAAGTATTATGATACATTTTTGTTTAAAAGTAGTAGCATTTCAACGGTTATTTATAGAAGGAAAAGGCTACTGTTAACAAGACTTCCACTTTTATTAGTCGCGTCATAGTGTGACAAACTAGTAGTAGACTTAATACCTAATACATACCATACTGGTGCATAGATTTGCAAATCTCAATAATATACCAAAAATAATTATAAAATAATGGTTAAACAACTGCACCCTTTAAAACTAAGAGGTTCTCAACAACAACAAACAGTATTTCTTATGGGATAAGCCGATAAACGAGCAGACGGATCACTTCATGGTAAGCAATCGGCACCTCGCATTAACACCTAGAACGCTAAAGGCGTTACAAGTGCGTTACTGACATTTTGGGATTAGGAATATGACGATTGTTGGTGATTTAGGGATTAGACAGATTGGGGAAAGGAGATTGACCCTTCGGTGACCTCAGTCACACGACGAAACACAACGTAAACGGAGTTTCACGTTGGCTTTCTGTGAGGCCGTGGTGTCACTCCGGTCGTGCCGAAGCATGGCTCTCGCACACTTAAATACTTAGTAATATACGCAAGTAACAGTTGGCAGGTGCTAAAACCTAAACACATTACAATACGAAGCTCAGAACACCAAATTCCTTGAACCTCTCAAATGACTGAGGTAAAGTAGTCGTTAGGGCAACAATTACAATAATTAAAGTAAAGGAACATTGGAAACCAAATAATGGAAACCTTAAGGTTTTAGAACAGTACATAGGTAAGTAGAGATAGTAATTGAATGGACGGGCAAATCGATGCCTATTGATTCGCACCCAAACTTCATGACTTTGTACTGAAGTCTGCGTTACAATCAAGAAATAGACAGAAGGTTTAAAAGAACATGATAAGTGTTATATTTTATTACAGTAACTAGACATATATAAATTATAAGTGAAAAGTGGGTGTTACATTGTACAGTGGCAAAATGTGCACCTCTGCCTACCCTTTAGGGAATAAAAGGCGTGATGTTATGTTATGTTAAAATTGAAGAGAACTGAAATTATCACATTTTCTTAGAACCTTTAACTATAATATATAAGGTTAAAAACAAAATTAAACAAAACTGGAAATATAATCAAAGTGATGATACAACTCTGTCAACTCATTCTCCTGAGCTTTAAAATGAGCTTAAAAAACTGTATGCAAAATACTTAAAAATTGCTTTTAAGCAAGAAGCTTCTAAGAAATACTTTATAATAATTTTAAATGTGCTTTTATGTAAATACTGCTTATTGAAAAAGAAGAGGTACGCGTCAGTGTGATCAGAATTTAAAAAAGTCTTTCTGAAAAAGTTTGCTATTATTGTCTTAGGTACTCAAAAGTTGAATCTATTCTTTGTTTTTAGATAACATAACATCTCGCCTTTTATCCTCGAAGGGGTAGGCAGAGGTGCACATTATGCCGCTGTACAATGTACAACCCACTTTCACTATTTAATTTTATGTTATGAGTCCCATGGAGGGGGTGAGCCTATTGCCATATACCGGGTACAATTCCAGACTCCGTGCTATTAATGAGATTTTTTTTAAAAACCCAGTAATACTTTGCCCGACCCGGGAATCGAACCCGAGACCCCTTGCGCGGCAGTCGCACTTGCGACCACTCGGCTAATGAGGCAGTCTTTATTTCAGTCTTTATTTCAGTCTTCATTTGTTTTTAGATATCCACAATAATTATTCACTCATGGAATAAAACTCCATCATGAAATGATTAGAGTTGGTTTTCTATACTAACGTATATAATGTCCGTTTTACTCGATTGATTCAATATATTGAGCCATTTGTACATAAATGGAAGTCTACAACTTGATGAAGTTAAGGAAATATTTGCTTTTGAACAATCTTTGATTGCTTAGTAGCTAGATTACTTTCCATTACATAAGGAAAACTGATGAAAACCATTACAACTGTGTTCCACTGATTTGAACTGAAATTTTACACGTAATTTTTAAAGTCGTGCGATTTCTATTAAGTATAACTACGAATTGACGTGGGTTAAGCAAAAAAAAAATACCTTGTTACAAACACTTTGTGCTACTGACAGAACTGAGAAATAACACTATCACAATCATATATTTTTTAACTTACTCATAATCTATACTTAACACATTGGATGCCATATCGAACAATGACGACCGACGCTTACCGAGGCCTTTAAAATGTTTTGCCAGCAGTTAAAGGCTTAATTAAAATTATTTTACGAACTCAACAACGATTAATATCTAAAGCAGTCGCAGATGTGACGTCCAATACTGAACTATCGTCTTCCTAAGAAGGTTTACCATAATCTTCATCATTGATCTTTAACCCCTAAACAATTAGACGATAAACTCTTACCTACACGTCCAAAAGATGCATAATAATGTTTTTCTTTCTTTATTCCAGGGTCAACAGCACAAGAGACCAAACGGAGAGTACCAGGAGCAGAACCGCTCCAGACAACAACCTAGAAATTAAGTCACCGCCCTCTAGAACCTTCTAGATAACCTTTCTCATTCCCAACTCTCCCTCTTTCACCTCGAAAGTCTTTCCCACCATCTCCTTCTCCATTAGAAGTAATTTATACTTCATTGTTTTTGTAATTAGTCATGTAATTAATTTAGAAACTAGGTTTAAGATTAAAATACTGCCTTGAAACTAATGTAATACTCAGGAAGAAATTCCAGTGACGTCTTCAAATCGGATTACATTGTCGTGGCTTTCGATCTATTTTAATATAATAGATATGACAATGGATATCTTCCAGCATTTTATAAATTTAAGCACTTATTTCCTCAGCAACAATTTATTATATTAATCGCATATTTGTCTATTCTTTCTTTAGCACAGATGATTATCTGTTTGAGGGACTGAAGAAGAATGCACCAACACGTATTCCGTTTTATTTTCTGTGTAATCATAATGTATGTATTTTAAAAATGTATCGAATAAATCGATTACTATCATCGACATCATAACCAAACTATTCTATTTTTATTGTTAAGTTTCGAGCCACGATGGTCGAACCCGACTGTATTAAATTCTTATTCTTAGTCAATATTTATACTCGTAAGTTCATATTGTTCTTAATAATAGTCAATAAAAATATTATTTACTTATTGTTCTGTTTTTTTTCCTTTAGCTAACATAAAAATAGCAATTATAATAAAATAATCTTGATACCAATGAATCCACATCAACAGCCTATAAGTGGTCACTGCTGACCAAAAGCGTCTTCTCACACGGAGAAGGTTTGAGCATTAATCGCCACGCTCGCTCAATACGGCTTGGCAATTTCAAACTTTACAAATTATAAGTTTAGATTTCCTCACTACGTTTTCCTTCACCGTTTGCCAGTGCTGTCTAAATAATCTTAGAAAGTTCACATATAACTCGGAAAAAGTCACATTGGTACTTACTGTTGGTAGGTTTCGAAACCTACCAACCTACCAACCATGGTGGTCGGAAGCCACCACAACTCATATCAATAAATAATTTAGTTTATTGTAACTTTTAAGTGAATTTATTGCTATCTGGAATGGAGACAAATCCTCTTGAATTACAACATAATCCTTACTAATATTATAAATCGGAAAGTGAGTTTGTTTGTTTGTTCCGCTTTCACGCCGTAAGTGCTAAACCGATTGCTTTGAATTTTTGCAGACGTAAAGTTAGAAGTCTGGATTAAATAATAATATCTTTTTATCCCGGAAAAATTTGATATTATTGATGGAAAATAAAAGTATTGGTATTATTTGGTATAGATGGCGCTGTGTATATAGGTATATGTCACATAGGCTACTTTTTAACCTTTTGTGACGCGAGCGAAGCTGCGAGTAAAAGCTAGTATTAACTAAATCATACAAAGTTAGATCATTTCTTCAGAGAGTAATCATAGGGGTCTGAACCACAGGACGGCTGAAAAGTTTTTAGCCTAAGCACGCTTAAGTTTAACTTATGACTCGCTCGTCCCACGACCAAGTGCAGGTAACTTAAGTAGCCTGTGTTTTAAGTTTCATGTCATTAGCATCATATTTTTAAGCCCCTCGTACTACCTACTGAAGTAGTTTGTTGAAGGCAAGTTCCTTTATAAATAGTACTTTTTAATAACGTGTAGAGGGAAGTCCCATAACGCCGGATGGAACTATCGCCGGACACTTGTATTATCTCGATAACTAATAACACGAGCGATTCAATTTTTACTAAAAATCTTAGGTGTCTACCACTGAGAGACTTCATAAAGTCTCAGTAGTAGCACTGAGTCTGGAATTGTGCCTGGTATATGGCAATAGACCCACCCCCAATTACATGGGACTCATAAGATAAATAGTGATAAGTGGGTATTACAATCAGGGTTGCCAAAGCTAATTCATCAAAATCCCCAAAATTCCTGATCGAATTCCCCAAATTGGGGAATAAAAATCCGCTGATTCCCCACAAATTCCCCTCAAAAGTTTTTTATAAAATAAAACTATAATTAATTATTTAAATAATATTGATTGTTTTAATTTGAAGCTGTTGAGCTTCTAATGGATTTGAAACAGATATAATAGAAAATAAAGGATCTCGGAAATCAAATATCTTAATAATGTCCGACGTGAATTCCATATAAAAATCTTAGCATGTCTTATAGAAATCTGCAATAGCTGCAAAATGTACCTCGATTTTCATATTTTTTCAAATCTTCCATATTCTCTCCAGCTTTCATGCTTTATGATTTAAAAAAAATGTTGTTATTGATAATAAACGATGAAATATTTTCCAATTTGTGTCAAATGCCAAAAGATGTCAAAATCCCCGCATTTTCCCCACATAATGCCAATCCCCAATAAATCCCCAACCAACTTGAGATTCCCCGCAGTTTGGGGAATTCCCCACAGTTTGGCAACCCTGATTACAATGTACAGTGGCATTAAGTGCCGTAGTGTACACCTATGCCTACCTCTTCGGGCATAAAAGGCATGATGTATGTTATTATTATTTTTCTCTTCTTTATAAGTCTAATGCCGGAATACTGAAACGTTACTCAATTTTAAGTCGTGCTTAAATATCATGCCATCTCTGACATTTCACAAAGAATTTGTGGAGACAGAACTATACTTAAGCGCGACTTAAAATTTAGTAGCGTTTGAGTAACTTAGTGAGATCAGGTCAGGTCCACCGTGGTGTCGAATGTAAAGGACTGATTAGCCAGCTGCTGGCCGCCCATCAATTAGTCGTTAATTCTCAACCTGTAATTCGATCAAAGGAGATCTTGTTTCAAAGACGCTGGCCTGCTCTTAACTTTGTTTAATTTGTGTTCATGTTGAACTGCTGAATAACTTCGTTGGCCAAAGGGGAATAATCTGAAACTGTGAGTTATTTGCCAAACAGATTTTGATTCTACCTCAGACTGTCTCGTTGGCCGAGTGGTCGCAAGTGCGACTGCCGGTCAAGGGGTCTCGGGTTCGATTCCCGGTCCGGTCAAAGTATTACTGGGTTTTAAAAAAAATTCAGTGATAGCTTGGAGTCTGGAATTGTGCCCGGTATATGGCAATAGACTCACCCCCTATTACATAGGAGTCATAACATAAATAGTGAAAAGTGGGTGTTATATTCTACAGTAGCATAATGTGCACCTTAGCCTACCCCTTCGGGGATAAAAGGCGTGCTGATGTTATGTAGGTTTTGATTCCTAAGTTCGGCAATGTATTATGTGTTGTTGGACATTTTAGTCAGTCAGTTTCAAACAGTGCATGGGCTCGCCCCCATTACGAAAAACTGGTAAAGGTGATATCAGACGGTTAATTCTTGTCTTTCATTCAGCATCTTTTACTCAAAATGATACATCAGCAGACAGCAGCTGTAGCCAAAATGCCACGTAGCGATTGTCTACTTGTAGAATAGAAAACCAAATTATATGGAGTTGACGTATTTTTATCCCCATATGAAATGAAATGAAAAGAAACCTTTATTTGTGATACATGCGATTAAGTGTGCTTAAGTGCGCTATGATCAGCCTACATTTAGTTTTCTACTATCTCTGTAGACAAGCGCTAAAAGCTGAAGGCTGGCGTTTCGCTAAAGGAGAAGGAACGGGGTGATTTTGGTGGTCACCCAGGCGGGAGCAGTCATTCGATGATTATCCCCCCTTAAAAAAAATCGGATTTGATTAGATGAACACAAATTAAACTGATTCCGCGACGCACGATATCACTCGATGACATATTTAAAATAAACAATGAATTAACGTTCATTTCTTTGTCATTCCACTACAGTCGTTTTTCCATACAACAGATATGAAGAATGACATAAAATACTATAATTGTAAGCGTACGCTGTTATTTTTAACTTGTAGGGTAAAACCGGGATAGATGCCTCAGTTGGATAGATGCCCCATTTCTTAAAAACCTAACTTCCTAAGCTCGCGATTAAGAAACAACCGTATAACTAACTAAAAACCGCAAGCACCCCGCACCTAAGTTAGCCACACACCGTCAAGCGGTGAGGATGCGTTTCGTTCGTATATGAATTCATCTCCGTGGCGAAATTACCAAATGCGTAAAAATTTTAAAGGTGAGTATTTGCTGTTGTATAACTTTTGAAGTAGACATTAATTCCGCCATATTTTTTATTACGTCAATATATTGTTTCATGAAGTATACATTTTGATGTAAATAATCGCTATTTTCTTTTTTATTTATTTAAAAAATACTTGGGCAGCTATCCCTGTCAAAAAGGATAGTTGCCCTGATTTTTAACGGGATAGATGCCCCTAGGGGCGTCTATCCCTCCATACACCATGTATATCCTGATTGTATTATAAGTGCTTTGATTAAACAAGGTGTAGTTTTGAAGTCGTGTCATTTCTCGGGGGCATGTCACAGAAGTCATATAGGTTCAATGTAAGAGAAAATTTCGGGTCAATAGTTAAAAATACGGCTATAATAAATCGTTTAAGTTGGACAATATTTCAGAAAAAGCGACATTCAAGACAAGCGGCGATTTTTCTTATTCGAGTTTTATGGAATAAGGAATAATATCAATTACATGTTTGAGTTTGTGTGTGTTAAGCCGCGTTATAAAGCTAGTTACAAGACGGCGGCGTGTAGTTCGCAATTACGGATTCCCGTAAATTACAGAAAAATGAAAAATATTAACTTCCATCTTTCCATTCCATTGATTCGGACTCAGAATCGATAGCCGAGTTACCTCCTAGAAAATGACGCGGCTTTAAAACAACACCATGTATATTTTTAATATAAGTATTTTTGTGTTGTTTTATATTTTTCATGTGCTTATGTATAGGTATTTATACTTTATATTGATTTACTTTTGACTAAGTTTTTGGTCTTTTTACTGATTATAGCAGAACTATGCCACGAAAATACAAAATAAAGGAAGGAGTGCGAGCTCGAATATGTTCTTGGACTACAGAACAACTGCAGCCAGCTATGGAGAAAATGGACAGAAAAAACGTGGGGATAAAAGTTTGCTGGTAAAGAACACTAAAATTGATGGGCAGGATGGGCCTAAAATATAAATAAATTAACTGCATAGAATGCTTTGAAAACTATGAACAAACGAAGTCTAAATCCGACTGGATTCAATGTGTAATGAGTCAGTACTGGTTACATGAAACCTGTACACTTTTCAGAAAGAGTTGCTCGAGATGTGGAAAAATTAAAGCACTGTCCGGTTAAATATTATGATGATATTTATTTAGTTATTTTAATTTTTAAGAAAGAATGACTTTTATTATTTTGCTTGTTGAAACTTAATTAGGTATTAATATTTAATAATAAAGATTTAAAATACATATTATTGTTGAATTTCATTGTTATAATTTTAATTAAAATGTATCTTATTTATCTTATCTATAATGACAATGACAATAAAAAGATTTTAAAAACTACATACTTTTCATTTCAAATAAAATAAAGACAAAAAATATATAAATAATATTAACATAAAATACTTATATAGTATGAAGGGCATCTATCCCGCACCGTAGGCATCTATCCTTGTTAGTATTTTCAAGGTGGGGCAACTATCCATAGGGGTAGGCATCTATCCCCAAAAATGGAGGTCTACAAAAAGCTAAAATCTGCAAAATGTGTAATTTATAGGTCCAAATAGACCAATCACAGTAAAACATAAAGAATTAAACTAGAACCATTCATAGGTATTATTTATGTAAAACCAATATTTTTTAAATTAGAAGCATATTTCAAAAAGTGGGGCATCCATCCCGGTTTTACCCTATTAAAAGATGCCATGACAACACTTATAAAATTATTTGTTCTCCTTTTATAAGACACTATAGGAATTTCAAGTTCTCTTTGTGCATTCTCCGATCTCTCTGTCTTAACAAATAAACGGATAAAAATCTTATTGCTGTTTGCTTTGTAACATTACAAGAAAAATCGCTAACGAGGTATCAAATTCAACGAACAGGCAATACTATCGTAATTGTATATTTCCCGTCATTTAAAACTCTCATTATTTGTCGATTTTCCTCATCAGATTGAACAGTGATTGTTGAACAGCATTCAACTGGTCAAAACTTTTATCATTTAATTTTTAACTGTAATAATAATATTGATATTTGACAGTTTTCATCGTGGAAGAATTGTCAATTTACAGTTGACAGTTTTTAGTATGGAAGAATTGTCAATTGTTCAAAGTTATTCGTCAGTTAAAATTTATCTGGCGTCAGTAAAATTGGCCCTAAGGGCTACTAAAGGAATATTTGACAATTCTTCCATACTAAAAACTGTCAAATGTCAATTTTATTCTACAGTTGAAAATTAACTGATGACTAATTGAAAAATTGGCCATAAGTCTGGCCAACCATCGCGAAGGACACTCTAGGCGTCGGGGATCACGGAACTATCTCCGGCCACCGTAAGCGCGGGCCTGCGGACGGCGAGCATGAGTGGCTCGCCGCCCGATCAGAACCAGACCCGAGCGTACGGTGCGTCGCGTTCCGCGCGTGCCTCAAAGAGCCATCAGACCACCACGGATAGGGCTCAGTAGAGCTGATGCCGATACGGAGCCGCGGAGAACCTAACTGGTTACCGGGGCTCCAGCTTGAAGTGCAGGAGTAGGAACGGGTTGGTTTTTAGTCAGTAAGAGTCTGACACTCCCTCCCGCCTCACCCAGGCGGGAGCAGTCATTCGATGACTTTCCCCCTTAAAAAAAAGTCTGGCCCAAAATACCTAATATGTTTAAAGACTTCATTAAATTTAACGACAGAAACATTTCAGTAACAAGATATTCGAATTATTTCAATACACTTAAGCTTAGAAAGACCATGTCACGTACTCCAAATAAATCCCTATAAAAATCAAACCACAAAATTGATATGCGTGGCTAGGTACTATACCTAATAATTCAATGAGCCATATTTACTCAGTCACCTATCACGCTATACCACTATTCCATGCAAAATAGCCCACACGAATTTCCGTAAAAAACTAGGTGACCCTTAACACAAATTAGGGTAAGTAGTTCCCTAAGGTCCAATGTCTTAAAGTATCCTAATGAAAGCCATTAAATCAACAAAACCCTAGGGGCAGAACCTGGCCTGAAACTCTTTCTACTTACCGTCTCAGATAAAGGTATTAGGCAATTCCCTTGATAATGAAACCCTTTTGTGATTGCTATACGTACCTGCCAATTAATGAAATGTAAAGGGATTGGCTTTGGAATGAAGTGGCTCTCGGCTTTCATGAATCAGGACACGTCTTCAATTTCTTTGGTAAAGGTTGTTAGGGCTGCGTGCAAGGAGTTGGTCTAGTTAGCAAGTTCTATACGTCGATTGGTTTCATGTTTAACCTATTTGAAACGCTCATGATTTCAGGGCCTTCAAAACTAATGGGTAGATTTTTTTTAAGGGGCGAAAATCATCGATTGTCTGCTCATGGGAGTGTCAGACTGTTACTGACTAAAAACCACCCCGTTCCTTCTCCTGCACGTCGAGCCGGAGCCCCGGTTAACCGTTAGAATCTCCGCGACATAGGGTAGATTTAAGTGATTATGTTAAGAGGTGAATAATGTTAGTAACCGAAGTTAAAGTTAATATACATTCGTCAAGTGATCAGTCCTCTCATTTGTCGCCTGTAGATAGCCTCGAAAACATATTTTTAAAATACTATAAAATATGGTAGTATAAAATATGAATTTGATATTTGAAACAATAAAATTACACTTATAATAAAGAAAAAAGAAAACAGTACGCATAATATATGTTTTTTTTTGCAAGAACCCCTCTCATTAGAAGGTGAAGACCTCCTCCAGGGACAACCACTGCTGTCTATCTTCTGCTACTCTAGTCTAGCCACATGCCCAGCCCATCGCCATCAGTTTCTGAGCATAATTGAGAGCGTCGATGACTTAGACAGTTAGGCATATAAACTTATATTTCTAATAGCTTTTTAATAAATTTGTTGATCAACACATTACACTTCCTATTTATAGTGCCCCAGATCCTGAGTATACATTGGACCGTCCACCTACACATTCAATTATTGAAATCTATCTTTTACTGGGGTCTATTCTTACTTGAAAGCTTGTGGTAAAAATAAAATTGAATTATTCTACGTCTTCGTGATAAGATTACGGTTCCTGTATTACTTGAGGTCTAATAAAAGGTACTGGCCTATTATCTAACAGTACCTTTTGTTACAATACCCTTGAGATATGTCAAGAAAATAGGTAGGTACATCTGAAGATTTATAAGAATGAAATTATTACTTTGCCAATAATTTGAGTGTGGGAGAGCCATGCTTCGACACGAATGGGCCGGCTCGACCGGAGTGATACCACGGCCTCACAGAAGACCGACGTGAAACAACGCTTGCCTTGTGTTTCGTCGTATGAGTGAGGTTACCGGAGGCCCAATTACCCCTCTCCCCTTTCCCAATCCCTGATTCCCTAACAAACCTCAAATCCCTAATCCCAAAAGGCCGATAACGCACTTGTAACGCCGATTGCTTACCATCAGGTGATTCGTCTGCTCGTTTACCAGGCTATCTAAAAAAATAAAAAATAAATAGTAGGCGCACTGGCATCTGTATCTCTTGATAATACGAACAAAATTTCTAAATCCTAACCAATTACATATTTTAGAATGGTATAATCCTCTTATTGAAAGTTTTAAAACGTATTCAAGTGGGTGTTTATTATATTTAGATACATTTTTCCCAAAATACAAACACAAACTGTCATATTACTTTCTGTACATACATACACATACTACAATAACACGCGTGCCAACGCAACTATAATGTGGGGTTCTTAACATTAATGCCTGGCGGGCATTTGAAGGAGTAAAGTTCATGTCGCCGTTTGAATTCCCATGTGCCACCCACTCAGGTCTATTTCTGACATGGCTGTATTAACCACAGATGCGAAAAAGTAATTAAAAGTTAGCCTACTGACGCACTCCGCGCGAAAATGACGCTCACTTCATAATTAGATGGGGTTTTAAACTTTACGATTTGATTACATGAAACGTTGGTACCTACGCAGTTAATTTGCGAGTACGCTCTACATTTGTATTTAGATTACATAAAATAGAGGATAAAAGAGTTGAGAAGTACTTATAAAAGTAGTGGAACGTCCATATTCACCGGATAAAGGGTTTCCCTTTTTTTAGGGGGGAAAATCATCAAATGTCTGCTTCCGCCTGGGTGAGGCGGGGGGGAGTGTCAGTCTCTTACTGACTAAAAACCACCCCGTTCCTTCTCCTGCACGTCGAGCCGGAGCCCCGGTAACCCTTTAGGTTCTCCGCGACTCCGAATCGGCATCTGCCCTGTTGGGCCCCATCCGTGGTGGTCTGAAGGCTCTTTGAGGCGCGCGCGGAAAGGGTTTCCCTAAAGATAAAACTTGTTTTGTCTGTATCCTACCTCCGACAAAGAATTATGTGGATGATCAGAATAAAACGAATCCGAAGTGACAACATCTTGGTATAACCTCTTAATCAGGCTGCAATTTGTAACAATGGATGCCAAAAATCATCTAGGTAAAATTAATATGATTAAAATAATTTCCACAAATGCAAAACGAATCGGATTTATATCACTACATCTATTGCTAAAAATACCTCCGAAGTTATTAACCTGCGGAATATGCTCCCGACTAATGGAGGAACACGATGGAGGAATTTAATTTGGCCGTGAGTCGGGAGTGCTCCCTAGTCGAGACGTCGTAAGATGTAGGCGTGTATGTCGCACACAACCTATAAACATGTAGGTATGCTTCTGCAAGGAGATTACAGTTGGAGTACTTTTTAAGTCAAAGTCAAAATCATTTATTTCAATTAGACCTGGAAGGCACTTTTGAACGTCAGCAATAGAAATGCTATTTGCTCATTCCAAGGTGTAGATTCCTGCTCTTTCTCTCCATAGAGAAGAACGAGCAAGAAACTCCATAGGTTAAACCTTAGTTAACGTGTCTGAAGATTGGAGCATATAGAAGCGGCCATTGTCGCGGAGAACCTAACGGGTAACCGGGGCTCCGGCTCAACGTGCAGGAGAAGGAACGGGGTGGTTTTTAGTCAGTAAGAGTCTGACACTCCTTTCCGCCTCACCCAGGCGGGAGCATTCATTCGATGATTTTCCCCCCTTAAAAAAAATAGAAGCGGCTATAGTCCAACAATGTTACACGGTTACATGCTCTCAAAGTTGTCATACTTGAGGAACTTATTGTAGTTTTCAAGGGAGTAATAAATATGTTAGGTCAGTGTGTATTATCTCCCAAAAAAACTTCAAATCGTGAGAAATTACACATAGCAAATCGCATTTTTGTAATTGCAACAATAAACTTGAAAAATAAAAGTTGTTACAAGGCTATGAGGACTAAGAATAGTCTTGCAGTTTCTGGAAAATGTTTCATCAAAGGTAGCTGAGGTCTACAAAAAGATGGAGACTGGATTTTAATTCAATTTTCTGCCGTATAATCTGTCCAATTTGCAACTCTTTTTTATGTTCGAAGGGTCGACGTTTGACCACAGACGTCTGGTGGTAAGCTATGATGCGGTCTACGATGGAATAAGTGAATAAGTTTAAAAAAAAGGAATAATAATGTACAGGGATTCTATATTATTGTGTTAGAATAAGTACATTACTGAGGCACCTAAGGGTTTACCTACTTAAGAGTGTTTGTGACTATTTATTCGATGTTATTTGCACTTCAAAATGAGAAGAGGCTGATAAATATCCAACTTTTTAAATAAAAAGCTGATCACACCGACTTTTCAATTTTGTTTTTATCGATCAAGGACATTGAAAAAAACGTGGACACAGTCTCTTGAAATAATGACTGTGGCACCTAGCTACTATAGACTTACTCGCAGAATACACACACATTGACACGAAGGACATCTGTCGCGTGATATGCCCCGTCATTACATTTCATACATTACGGTGTTAAAAGTACACTCATACATAATACACCACTGACATTTTGGTGCTTCAATAATTTCTAAATGACATTACGTCCGACTTTTTTAAACATTTTTGTTCATTTCATCAACAGCCTATAAATGCCCACTGCTGAGCAAAGCCTCTTCTCACACGGAGAAGGTTAGAGCATTAATCACCACGCTTGCTCAATGCGGGTTGGCGATTTCAAACTTATAATTAGAAATTATAAGTCCAGGTTTCCTCACGATGTTTTTCCTTCACCGTTTGTCAGTGGTGTCTAAATAATCTTAGAAAGTACATATAACTCGGAAAAAGTCACATTGGTACTTGCCGTTGGTAGGTTTCGAACCCGCACCCTCATGCATGAGAAGTGGGCGTCTTAAACCTCCGGGCCACCACGACTTTTTGTTACCGATGAACTATCGAGTTTAAACGATCAAATAGCTGTTTAACTACAAATTGTATGTATACACTATTTATGCATATAATAAAATCGTAGGAAAGTGTAAACTGTACATCGAATATTTAAAAAAAAAGAATGCTTGGGGTGTGATCTACAAACGGCACCGAAGCTAAAAATATGGTTTATAGAATTTTTGTCTGTTTGTCTGTATGTATGTCCGGGCTAAACTCAAAAAGTACTGCATGGATTTACTTCAAATTTTGCATGAATATTACTAACAGGTCGGGTCAACATATAGGCTACATATTATCACGCTATCACCTACGGGGGAGGAGCTGTGAAGTCGCGGGCAACATTTGGTCCCTAATAAGTAGAAACAAAAACGTCCTCCTTCCTTGAGACTGGTTTAAAACAATCTGTAAAATCTGGAAACAGTTCTTAATGAAAACTCAGACGTCAGCATCGTATTAATTAACCAATAGAAACGTAAACTACACCCACGTAGGCAACGTCGCGTCACATCGCGTCGTATCAATTTATTAAAGTACGCAATGACACTATAGACAGGAATAATTCAATGTTTGTATTAATTAATTAATTTTAGTTGGTCTTCTTAAGTTCTTTGTTTAAGATATGTCTTAATTAATAGTTATTTTTGGTATACTCGGTTATATCTTTGAATTAATCAAATGTACATAACATCACGTCTTTTATCCCCGAAGGGGTAGGCAGATGTGCACATTATGCCACTGTACAATGTAACACCCACATTTCAATATTTATGTTATGAGTCCCATGTAGTGGGGGTGAGCCTATTGCCATATACCGGGCACAATTCCAGACTCCGTGCAACTACTGAGAATTTAAAATAAAACCCAGTAGTACTTTGCCCGATGTAGTGACAAGGATTGAAAAGGGAATGTTACGCTGGTTTGGACATGTAGAAAGGATGGATGAAAGTAGAGTAACGAAAGAAGTATACAGAGCGGATATGAATGGAGCCGTCGGTAGAGGGCGCCCTAGACGGACATATAGTGACCAGATTGGCGATATATTAAAGAAGGGCCAAATTAAAAGTACCCTTAACCGACGAGCATGCATGAAAAGATTGATGACTGTTAATGAAGCGAAAGAGGTATGTAAGAATCGTAGTAATTGGCGTTCCTTAGTCTCTGCCTACCCCCATGGGAGACAGGCGTGAAGTTATGTATGTATGTACTTTGCCCGACCCGGGAATCTGACCCGAGACCCCTTGACCACTCGGCCAACAGCCTTTTTGTCAACGTCCTTGTAACAAATTATATCTGCAGCCTGCACATTTTATTGTTTTAGAATCGTGACTGAAGTCAGAGACGAAGTATCAATTAAAAGATTAGTGGATAAATTACTGATGCACATTTATTTAAATGTGAGGTATTCAAAACTTACTGAACCAATTTTCATACATTTTTCACTAAATTTTAGCACTTTATAAAACTAGAAACTACTAACAAACTATGTTAACTAAATAAATTAACTAAAAATCGCGCACGCTGTTCATGAGGAAGAGCCCTTCTGTGGCTCGAAACTAGTAGAGCTTTTCTCAGTATATTCACGTGAGTAACCCGCGATTTTTAGTTAATTTAGTATCTATGTCGCACAGTAGTAATTATAAAAACTTAGAATAGTTTGTTTTCGTAGTTACTTATATGAACTATTAAACCTATATCCAATGAGAAAATAGCCTATTGACGTAAATATGGCGTGAGTGAGTGAGCTTTTACGAATATTTACCTTTCATGGAATATTAAGGGAGCAAATTTCCCGAGAGTAAACAAAGCATTTCCATGGAATCTGTGGGGATGGTGTGACGTCACTGCTGTCACACCATACTATGACGTCTTGACATTATGATTGACGGCGCCGCTATGGTACCTACTCGTCTATGGGTAACCTCGAAAGAGTCATAAGCAAAGAGGTTTTGACAGAGTTTATGGAAGCTTTCAAAAATTACAATGGAATGATACGGTATTGAACATGGGGATATTTTAAAGATTAAGGTCGTATAACTTGACATGAATCAGTGATTAGCTAATGTAATGGCGTATATCTGTAATTATATTCTTCATTATACAATATAGGTCTTTTGTTTTAAGGTCATCGAATGACTGCTCCCGTCTGGGTGAGGCGGGAGGGAGTGTCAGACTCTTACTGACTAAAAACCACCCCGTTCCTTCTCCTGCACGTCGAGCCGGAGCCCCGGTTACCCGTTAGGTTCTCCGCGACACAATATAGGTCTAATGTCTAGTCAATCAACGCCTCAAAGAAATAAAAGTCATAAGAATCACCTATCACTTTTTAAATTACAAAAACTAAGGCAACAAAAATTTAACCTTGCTTAATACAATTTCATCTAACTATAAATACCTATTGATAACACAATACGTTAATATACAGTAAGGACCATATTCCCTTATCAACCTCTGCCATAATTCACCACCACACATTCGCGATCAAATGAAATACGTTAAACGAGGGAAAACCACCGCAAGCGATACCGGTCCTTATTTATTAACTTCCATTATAAATGAGACTGTATATTAAGAATTTAGCATAAATATTCATAAGACAGCATATTGAACCTGCAAGTTTCATGAATAATTAGGAGCAGTGCTAATATATTGAGCCCACGCGTTTAATGAAGATTGCAGGAACATAGAAATGTGAAGCAAGTTCTATGCATCTACATAACAAGTAAATAAACTTCTAAAGCATTATTTCCTGTTGGTACAGTAGTACATGTGCAATCTATGTTTCTTTCTCAATCAATAGGTGAGTTGTGTTGTTAACCCTTGACTTATCTTGGTTTAAAAACTGAAAGCAAGCCTGAACAATGAGCAAATACAAAAAAAACCTACGTAAAATCCATCAATTAAGCAACTGAGAATAGATAAATAGAATTGAGAAATTCTGATATTCTTAATGTTGATCTCATGTTCCAGTAGGATTATACTTCATTACAATACCAATAGGGGAAAGTGCCTTAACGCTGGACGGCCCCTAACACCGGACATTTGTATTATAACATAACATAACATTACGCCTTTTATCCCCGAAAGGGTAGGCAGAGGTGCACATTATGCCACTGTACAATGTACCACCCACTTTTCACTATTTATGTTATGAGTCCCATGCAATAAATAGGGGGTGAGCCTATTGACATATACCGGGCACAATTCCAAACTCCGTGCTACGACTGAGATTTTTTTTAAACCCAGTAATATTTTGCCCGACCCGGGAATCGAACCCGAGACCCCTTGCCCGGCAGTCGCACTTGCGACTTATCTTACTTATCTCGATAATTAACAGCGCGAGCGATTTAATTTTTAGAAGGAAGTCGCACAGTGGCGGACACCTAAGATTTTTAGTAAAAATTGAATCGCTCGTGTTATCAGTTATCAAGATAATACAAGTGTCCGGCGATAGGTGCCGTCCGGCGCTACGGAACTTCCCCCTACCAGTTTTCAATATGTACCAAGAAACTAAAGTTCTTAGTTACTAAGTACCCGCTACTTTCACAATTTTTAGAACCTTTTTGGCAAGTTAGGCAATCCATAAAAGGACACTTTACCTACTTCACTGGACTAACCAAACTGCCTTTCATAAAAAAAGTAATACGACCTAAAAACATGGAAGGGAAAAGTGCTCCGGACGTTTCCATTGTCAAATCAAACACAGATATTTTATACTCGATCCGAAGAGAAATGTCTTAAAACAACCATATTTTCTTATTTTCCACCCGTCAAGCACACGGGCTAATGTTCCCTTGCTATATTTTTAGAATAGACCAATTGTAGAGTAGCGACATCTAGTAAAGAGTTGTGGAATGTAATGTAACTTACGAATTTTTTATAGTGTTTTATGGAATGTAGTGTTTTATGGAATGTAGTGTTTTATGGAGTTTCTTGCTCGTTCTTCTCCATTCGAATCTACTTTTTGGAATGAGCACCTAGCTTCACCTAGTTTCACTGACGGACTGACTGACAGACTATTATTTATTTTGTATTTGCTGACGTTTCAAAAGTACCAAACTATGGTTTAATTGAAATAAATGCTTTGACTTTGACTTTGACTTTGAATAGGACGCTAACGAGCAGACAGATCACCTAATGGTAAACGATCAGCGCCGCCCATGGACACCCGCAATACCAGGGTATCACAGGTGCGTTGCTGGCCTTTTAAAAAGGAATACACTCTTTTCTTGAAGGTTTGAAGGTCGTATCAGTTCGAAATACCGCCGACGATAGATTATTCCACAGTTTTCCTGTGCGAGGCAGAAAACTACGAGAGAAGCGCACAGTTGTGGCCTGCCAATCATCTATATATTGGAAATTGAAATATTGGAATATTTTAGAAAAATGAGTTAATTTATAAGTAAACTAGCTTTTACCCGCGGCTTCGGTCGCGTCACAAAAAGATAAAAAGTAGCCTATGTAACATATACCAATACATACAGCGCCATCTATACCAATACTTTTGTTTTCCCTCGAGAATATCAATTTTTTCCGGGCTAAAAAGTACCCTATTATTTAATCCAGACTTCTAACTTTACGTCTGCAAAAATTCAAAGCAATCGGTTTAGTAGTTACGGCGGCGTGATATCGGAACAAACAAACAAACCCACTTTCCGATTTATAATATTAGTAAGGACTAGCGACCCGCCCCGGCTTAGCACGGCTGCAATATGCATTTATTCATATAAACCTTATTATATTCCCTTATTATATATATATATTCATATATACCTTATTAAAAACCACTCTATCTAATAAAAAAACCGCATCAAAATCCGTTGTGTAGTTTTAAAGATTTAAGCATACATAGGGACATACAGACGGCGGATAGCGACTTTGTTTAATACTATGTAGTGAAGCAACAGTTCAATACTGAATAGAAATAACAAAATATCCACAAATTGTTGTTCCGGGTCTGGGTGTCATGTGTATGTGAAATTGTATGTTTGTAAACGCACTCACGACACAGGAGAAAATCGTAGTGTGGGGCAAAACTATATGGCATATAATTACTTTTAAATACCAATTTTTAAGTATTTCCATTATTACAGTATTCGTTTCCATTATTCTTCGGATTAAGCTCCAAACAAAATTAATTGAATGTCTATGATCCGAGTCTGGGACAAAATTCTTCGCATTTCAATGCCTTCAGGCGATCCGTAACTATAAATAAACTAAATTATGTAACAATGTTATTACAATAATAACTGCCCACTAACGTCATTTTTTTTCACAACTAAATCCGTCTCTATTAGAATAGATAAACATAACATCACGGCTTTTTTTCCCTGAAGGGATAGGCAGAGGTGCACACAGAAGTAACACCCACTTTTCACTATTTATGTTTTATATGTTCTGTGATTTATGTTATGAGTCCCATGTAATAGGGGGTGAGCTTATTGCCATATACCGGGCACAATTCCAGACTCCGTGCTACTACTGAGATTTTTTTAAAACCCCGTAATATTTTGCCCGACCCGGGAATCGAACCAGAGACCTCTTGCCCGGCAGGCACTTGCGACCACTCAGCCAACGAGGCAATAAGAATAAATGTAAAATTCAAAATAGGTAGTAAATTAAAATTCATAATAATAACTGCACAACAGATTTTGTGATGATGTTGTGATGCCGTCCATACGTTGGTACCATTACCGAGACGTGGACCCTAACCAGAAGGCGAGATGGAGAGAGCTATGCTCAAAGTTTCTTTGCACGACAAAATATGGACCGAAATAATATGAAAATTGGCCAAAGAACTAAAGTTACCGACATAGCTCGCAAAATCTGCAGACTGAAGTGGCAATGGGCAGGCCACGCCGCTCGACGGACTGACGGCAGATGGCCAGAGTTGCGGGGAGCCAGTGGATGCAGGTGGCGAGTTGTCGTGTCAACGTGGAAGACTAAGGGGGAGGCTTCTGTCCAGCAGTGCATGTCTTTCGGCTGTTGATGATGATGATGGTGAGAATTTGTGACATTCGTTGTTCGTGTGAAAATTATTTTCTAGGAAAACCGTTTGTTTTCCTGAAATAAAGAAGACTGCACGCTAGATTAGATTGAAATTTATTTCAAGGCCAAATAAATAGACTTTCACATTTGATAATTATCTTTAAGAAGAAGAATAAATATCTAAGCATCTATAGGTCTATCTATCTTCTATATCTATATCTATATATATACTAGCGGACCCGACAGACGTTGTCCTGCATATCCACTTGAATGAATAAACAAAAATTAATGCTTATTACTTTGCTTGATCGGTCAATCGAAACTGCTTAATTTTTAATTGCGCTTGCAGCATCTCTACTAGACTTTACCGACGATGAAATTATGATAAATTATAATATCGAAATATGTCTACAACAAGAAACATTAATCCTTTATGATTTTTCAATTAATTTGTCTTCTTACATTAATATACTAAACTACTAGAGCTGTAAGGACATAAGAACATCTTTGTAACTCAAGGTTGATTGAGAAACAATAAGGTACGTTGCGCTTAATCAGCGAATAGTTTTTAGTACTTTAGTGTTGTATGGTTATTGAATATAAGGAAATTTGGCAATAATAAATCAGACTTATTGGCAGCAACACGTCTTTGAATTTACCACCCCTATGGAGATATTGCATGGCGACCCTGCCACTGAACTCAGAAAATTATATTAGAAGAATGAAAATGAAGCCAAACTAAGAAGTTACTTTTCAAGATTGAAGTAAAAAAAAAAAAAAAAAAAAAAACCAAAGAAGATCTCGAAGACAGAAAATATACCAAGATCATAATATGGGAAAAACTTATTCAAAGGAGGAGGTTGTCGTCGCGCAAAACGCCAACGGTGAAGCGAATGCATCTGCTCATCAGTCAAGGGATGCTCTTACTGTCGCTGAAGTACTATTAATAGTAGTAGTGGTAATACTATCTACCGCTGGCATTTACTTCATCCTAAAGAAATGCCAAAATGCTGCTGTAAAAACATTGAGACGAGAACTCAACGCACACAATTTTAGTGCCGTCTCACGACACGAACCAGTATAATTCGAAGAGAAGGAGCGGAGTCCAGGGAAATCCCGGCCCAAGGAGTCCAGGGTATAGCCCGGCCCAACACACAGTTCCGGCATGCATGAGTCCCCACTTCGAGCTGCGTCATCGCGCTTCTTACTCCGTGACTCCATCGCGCTGGCTCGTCTTACTAAGGAATAACTAAGGCAATGTATCCTATAATATAATCTTTAACTGTTTAAATTTCACTATAAATTCTATAGGTTCTATAAATAAGCATGTATAAGCACTAAATTTTGTATAAATAACTAACTGGATATAATGTAAGGATATAATGTAATTCTTGATGTTATTATGCAGTTAACAGATATAACTTCAATTCGTAATAATTTAAGAGATATAAGAGACTATTTAGTTAAAATCGGTCCACTTCGGAGACAAAGTTCCGACACAGCCCAGTGTAAGATATCGTTAGCTCATGCTGAATATACTAGACTGGAGTGTATTTTGTCTGAAATTAATAAAAAATCTGAATGTTCAGAGCTAAGTCCAGAAACCTTAAAGACTATAAATTCTATAGTTACCGAAATACGTATATGTTATTCAAAAATTTTAAATCTAATTACTGTTAGTACAGAGTCGTCGTCGATAAAAATGGCAGACGAATCTTTTAACCTGAAAACAGCCATAGCTTTATTACCAGTTATGACGGGTAAAGAGCAAGTGACCTTGCAACTGATCGACGGCATACAATTGTATGCTTCGATGATAACTGATAACACAAAAAATCAATTAATTGAATTTGTTCTTAAAACTCGGTTATCGGAAGGAGCCAAATTACGTCTAAAATCTACGTACGGAAATGTTGAAAGTTTGGTTAGTGACATGCGTAAGCATCTTATTCAGAAAAAATCAGCAGTAGCTATACAATCGCAGCTTTCGACTACGAAACAGGGACATAGGTCAATAGAAAATTATGGTAACGTGCTCGAAACACTTTTCGTTGACTTGACAATTGCTCAAGCCGATGGGGACGATACTAAGTTTGGTGTATTGCGACCGATCAACGAAAAAATCGCAATAAAGCGTTTTTCAGATGGTCTAAGTGACCCCCGTCTAAGTACGATTGTGGCTTCTCGACAATTTGAGTCGTTGCCTGAGGCGATTAGGGCAGCAGTAGATGAACAAACGCTTTCTCCTGATAATAACCCAGTTATGAATGTTAGACGCTTCCAGAATGATCGTGGTAATAGACGTAGCTTTACAAACAAACATCGTGGGACTAGAAATTATTTTCAAAACCGGAATCAGCCTTCTCAATCTAATTTTAATTATAGGCATTTCAATAATACATTACCCGTGACTTATTACAAAAGTAATCGTAATATTCGCGGAACCTACCGAGGTACAGCACGGGGGCGCGGATTCTCGGTAACGCGCACACGTGTCAGCAACGCGCATCACTTTTCGGACGGACCACACAATGAACAAATTTCGCAATCAAATACCGGCAACTCATCGAACAATGAGTTTTTTCGTTCGACAAACTAATGAACAATATATTTTTAATTACAATAATAGTAGCGTAATACTAATTAACGTAAATTATGGAGGCTTAGCTCATTTATTAGTAGATACGGGAGCTAGTTTATGTATTTTAAAATATGAATGGTTGTCTAACTATACGGAACTATTAAATAAGCTTCAGTATGATAGGTTAACAATAAAAGGTGTAAGTGGAACATTAATTTCTGAAGGGTTTCTTTATTTAGATTTAGTTTGCGATGGTATAGTTTTTAATCAAAAATTTTATGTTTTTAAGAACTTGTGGTGTTCCGCTGATGGAATATTAGGTGATAATTTTTTTAAGCATTATAGAGGAATAATTAATTATAAAACAATGACTTTATGTTTAACTCATAATGACCAGAAGGTTAACTTGAGTATTGAACCTGACAATAGGTATACTCGCACAATCCCACCACGTTGTGAGGTAATTAGTTATATTCCTTGCGCGTATCGTGAGGATACAGTCGTATTGGCCAAGGAGATCCATGAAGGGGTCTTTGTTGCAGGTTTACTGGCAAAACCTAGCAATAATCATTCCCTGTTAGAATATTAAATACAAGGAATACGGAAATACAGATAGATGTATCTGACATAGGTGTTTATTCTCTGAACGATTATGACGTATGTGAGTTTACTTCGGAGAGTAAAAGTGTAGAACGTGTTAAAACACTATTTAATTTGCTCGATGTCAGTTATCTAAATAAGGAAGAGCAAATTAACATAGAAAACATATGTGCAAAATATGCAGATGTGTTTCATTTGCCAGGGGATAAATTATCAGTCACAAATTTAATGGAACATACTATTAAATTGAAGGATAATGTAGCCCCTATCTATCAGAAACCGTATAGAATTCCCCATGCTCTTAAGCACGAGGTAGAAAAGCAAATTCAAGATATGTTGGAAAACGATATTATTGAGGAAACAACATCGGAGTGGTCGAGTCCAATATTGTTGGTTCCAAAGAAAGCAGATAAATCTAATGAAAAGAAATGGAGGCTTGTCGTTGATTACCGACAGTTGAATAATAAAATACAGGATGACAAGTTTCCATTACCTAATATAACTGAAATTTTAGATTCACTTTCAGGGAGTATATATTTTTCAAAATTAGACCTTTCACAAAGTTATTACCAACTTTCTCTTAGTGATAATTCTCGAAAATATACTTCATTTAGTGTCAATAAAATGTATCAGCTTTCTCTGGACCAGGATTCACGTAAATGCACTGCTTTTTCAGCAGGAAAACAGTATCAAATGAAACGTTGTCCAATGGGACTCAAAACCAGTCCAAGCGTATTTTCAAGGCTCATGACAATTGCAATGGCGGGCCTTAACTATAAAAAATGTTTTATTTATCTGGATGACTGTATTGTGATAGGAAACTCGTTATCAAGTCACAACAAAAATCTCATAAGTGTATTGAATAGACTACGAGAAGTAAATCTTAAATTAAACCCTATTAAATGTGAATTTTTGAGACACGAAATTGTTTATTTGGGCCATAAAATAACATCGAGTGGAATTTTCCCCGATCCAGCAAAGATTGAAGTATTGCGAAATTTTCCAACACCTGTATGTGCTGAAGATGTGAAACGTTTTGTTGCGTTTGCAAATTATTACAGACGCTTCATATCAGGTTTTGCTTCCATTGTTTATCCATTAAATGTTTTATGTAAAAAAGGTGTAAAGTTTGATTGGACATCGGAATGTCAGTCAGCATTTGAGAGTTTAAAGAAAGCACTTATGAATCCACCAGTATTAGAATATCCAAATTTTTCAGAAAATAACATGTTTAAATTGCAAACCGATGCCTCAAAAATTGGTCTAGGAGCAATACTATCAAATGAAAATGGTAAAGTAGTTGCTTATGCAAGTCGAAATTTGAAACCAGCCGAGGTATCCTGTGATTGAATTGGAATTACTAGCCATTGTTTGGGCAATCAAACATTTTAGACCTTATTTATATGGTAGAAAATTTAAAATTTATACTGATCACAAACCACTCATTTATTTATTTAGTTTAAAGGATCCATCAAGTCGATTAACAAAATTCCGTTTATATTTAGAGGAGTATGACTTTGAGGTTGAGTATGTTCCGGGTCGAAGCAATGCGGCTGCAGACGCATTGAGTCGGATTCCTGTAACATGCAAAGATCTTAAAGATATGCAAGAACATGTTGTCAACGTCTTAACTAGACAACAAAAGAAAAATTTAGCGCTAAATAATGACAATGACCAGACTTATGAGAGCCCCGCGGTAAATAGGTCTGATCAACCTGTAGCGGTGGAGATTCTTAAGAAACCTGATGACGTAATCGAGCTCGTTTTATGCGATGAAATTAAGTTTCATAATATTTTAAATGATAAAGAGAATGTCGGTTCAAATAAAAAATATTGCATATTTGTTCTATCGCAATCTGCGATATATCTAAACTCCCGATCGTTATCGACCCCACAGGTGTTAGCGAGGGATTTAGGTGAATTATGTGAACAATTAAAAATAAAAGAATTAATAATTATAAAGAATAAAAAGACTGACAACTTTATTAAAGTCTTATTGAGTAAAACAAAGAACTTGCAAGTTAATTTACCTCGTTTTCTTGTAATAAAAGGTGTTACAAAAATATGTGATGATAACAAAAAGAAAGTTATTTTAAATGATTTTCATTTATTACCCAGCAGTGGCCATGCGGGTATGAATCGTATGCTCAGTAATATGAAAAGATACTATTTCTGGCCAGGTATGTGTAGTGACGTAATAAGGTATGTAAAAAAATGTAAAAGTTGTCAACTACAAAAGCATACTAATAAAAATGTTAAGGAACCAATGACTGTAACATCTACGCCTAGTTCAGCTTTTGAGAGGATAACTTTAGATTTAATGGGCCCCCTAGATGTAGATAATTATAATAATAAGTATATTTTGACCATTCAGTGTGATTTGTCTAAGTTTGTTGAAGCGTACCCTATTCAACATAAGGATACTGTTACAGTATCTAGGACGTTCGTAAATAATTTTATCCTACGATATGGTATACCACGAGAAATTTTAACAGACAACGGCAGTGAGTTTATGTCGTCAGTTTTAAAAGAATGTTGTCAAATATTAGGAATTCAAAAATTAAATTCAACACCATATCACCATGAAACTTTAGGATCCCTTGAAAACTCACATAAGCATTTAGGTGCTTTTCTTAGAATACAATGGAATAATAATAAAGGCGATTGGTCTGACTGGGTACACTTTTGGTGTTTTTCGTATAATACCACAGTACATTCAGCAACAAAGTACACTCCATATGAATTAGTATTCGGAAAATTATGTAATCTGCCAAGTAACTTACAAAGTAGTTTTGATCCATTGTATAATTTTGATAGCTATCCCTTAGAACTTAAATATAGGCTACAAAAAGCTCATTGTAATGCAAGGAATAATCTTTTACAATGTAAACTTTTAAGGAAAAATATTTACGATAAAAACTCGTCTCCTATCCATTATAAAAAAGGTGATCTTATTTTAATAAAAAATCAAACAGGTACAAAATTAGATAATATTTATATTGGACCGTATGAGGTTATAGAAGACATTTCACCTAATGTAAAAATAATAAAGAATAATAAAGAATATGTTATTCATAAGAACTTAACTAAGATGTTTTACGATTAAGTAAATTATTTGAATTATATGTTATAAAGGAAAGATAAAAAAAAAAATATATTTTACAAAGTAACTTATTGCAGTATCGATCAACATTTTTTTTTTTTTTTCTCCCTGAGGGAAGGGGTGAAGCCCCACTTTTTCGAGGGACGTGTAAGGACATAAGAACATCTTTGTAACTCAAGGTTGATTGAGAAACAATAAGGTACGTTGCGCTTAATCAGCGAATAGTTTTTAGTACTTTAGTGTTGTATGGTTATTGAATATAAGGAAATTTGGCAATAATAAATCAGACTTATTGGCAGCAACACGTCTTTGAATTTACCACCCCTATGGAGATATTGCAGAGCGACAGCAAATCACTGAGTCGAATTATTCGCTTCACAGACCGAACTGATTCGAGTTGACTCTCGTCCCACGTAAATTCAATACAATTTACAATGCAAAATATATATTTAAGACATCGTTGATCTAGTACGATTGATGAGCGCTAAGTCCTTAGTGTGATAATTTTAATTGTATTTTTTTTAATAAATAAATAATAATAAAAATCATTTATTTCGGACATCTAAGAGATCCATAAAATTAATTAATATCTATACCATTTTTTAATGTGATGTTTATTTATGTGTTTCATTTTTTTTCTTCTTCTTTTTTTGTTCTTGTAACTGTTTGATTCTCTTTGATTTATGTGTGTTAATGTAATTGGTGTAAAGCCGTGTTAACATCAAAATAATAGTAAATAAATAATAAATAAATAAATAACAGAGCTGACTAAAGGATAATTTTAATTTTAAAATTAATCTATTTTATGTAGAAAACATCTTCAAGTTCAATGCTTAGGTAAAACATAAGTTCTCACGCTACCGATGGTACAATTAGCATTTTTTTTTGTTGTTGATAACTATTTAGATACCTGAAGGACTAGACTGTAGGTATTCAGGTAATAAGACTTGCAGATCTGTAGTTAACATCAAACAACTTGATACCTATTTCTATAAATCTAGCTAGATTTTTGAAAACATACCAGAGACAGAAGTAACAGTTCAACACTTTTACAGTTGAATTCTTATCGACTAGACTTAAACAGAATTAAACATTGACGAATTAAATAAAAGTCAAGTAACTCGAATTGTTTTTATCGCCTCTGACTTGATTTACAAATTAAGCCTTCCATTTTTCAGTAGCAGCTTAATGAAGTAAAAAGGGTTGAATATTCTTGATTTCGTTTACATGAATGTTAATTACATGACGGACTGCTGAGGGAATATGCCCTCCGTTTGAAAGAGGGCCCGTGAGACGTCACTCAGCGTGAGAGGAGTCTTTATTGTAGACTGAACGACTAGGCTTTCAGTATTCTTGTAGGCTTTGAAAGTCAGGTTCGCCTAAATAGGTATGTTTAAGAAACTTGATCTGTTCTGGTAAGTATAATTTTTTTATGCTAATCAATCTATTTAATCCCTAGCTTAGCCTCGGCCTCGTTGGCCGAGTGGTCGCAAGTGCAACTGCCGGACAAGGGGTCTCGGGTTCGATTCCCGGGTCGAGCAAAGTATTACTGAGTTTTAAAAAAAATCTCAGTAGTAGCACGGAGTCTGGAATTGTGCCCGGTATATGGCAATAGGCTCACCCCCTATTACATGGGACTCGTAACATAAATAGTGAAAAGTGGGTGTTACATTGTATAGTGGCATAATGTGCACCTCTGCCTGTGGCTACCCCTTCGGAGATAAAAGGCGTGATGTTATATATATAATATTTAAAATGCCAATTACTTCTTCTGTCTTCTTACTCACTCTTCCAACACATAGAACAGACAGATTTTTAATATTTATGGTATTTTACTTCGTGGTTTCACCTTCATTAAAACAACAAACTTTAAAAAGTAAAAAAAAAATTATTCAAAGTCGTATCGTGGTCGTAATGTGTAAAATACACAATCAGTCTCGATAAATTAGTAGTTAGTTTCCATTCTGCTTCGTTAACAGTTTCGTGAGCAAAAATCTAATTTAGTGATCATGCGATGTTAACTTTTTGACGCGACGTTTGGGAAAATGGCGGTTGCGCGGGAAAGGACCATAGATTGTACTATTTTTGTCTATGGTTTATAAGAAAAGTTTTTAATTAAAACTCTTTGGTAATTAAGTCTTTGTTTAATGCATACATACAACATAAGAATAGTCGTTTATAAATGTGTCTATGTTTATTTATCTATTCTTAGTTACATCATACTGCCAGAGCACTTTTACAAAAGGGAACTCGGCATAAAGTAGTTTTATCCATTACAGCCCTATTTTACCTCAACACTACCTACGTGATATCCACGTCCTCAGGAGAATAAACGTACCTTTCATCCCTACTACATTTACGTCCAAAGATATTTGGTTTATTTTGCCAACAAATAAATCAAATATTGATAGGAATAGAAATATTTTACAAGAACATTTTGCTTAGTGGGATACTTCTACCTATACATATAAATGTTTGGACGATTTAGATAGAACCTACCTAATTGTTTGTTGAGTATAGAAAACTATCTGTAAAATCACTTTCTTATTGGCTTTAGTCTTAGCATTACTAAGTTTAAATTTAAATAGTCCTATATAATAATCGTTTCTCGAGCAAGCTAGTTATTAATTGTCAGGTACTTATTCAATACAATATCATCTTTCATCATATCAGCCACAGGACGTCCACTACTGGACCTGTGATGACTTCAAGATTAGCCGGAATCAAAATCCCCGTATTAAAAAGCTATCCGTCTATATAAATTCAACAGGTCGTTTATATGGAGCTACGGCCAGCGACTACGCTGCTACGCGAACGTAGCGAGTTTGAAATCTGCTACGAGATTTTAATTTTTTTATGACTTGATTCGTCTTGAATTTGATGATGAAAACCCATTTTCTTTGTGCCAGTAAAAATGTGTTTTTGTATGGAATAAGCCGGTAAACGAGCAAACTTATCATCTGATGGTTAGCAATCAACGCCGCCCATGGACACCTGAAACACCAGAGGCGTTACAAGTGCGTTACCGGCCTTTTGGGAATTGGAAATTTGAGGATTGTGGTGGTTGGGGAAACTGGGGACCTCACTCACACGTGAAACAACGGAAGCGTTGTTTCACGTCGGTTTTCTGTGAGGCCATGGTATCACTCCGGTCGAGTCGATATTTGTGCCGAAGCATGGCACTCCCACACTTCAAACGAAATGTGAATATTTGTTCATTATTGTTCGTTGTTGTGATTTTTACATGCACATATTAATTTATGCTTGAGTACTGAATAATTGCTTAAGTATGTTCATAATTATAAAAGAAAACTAAAAAATAAATGGTGTACCCGTCTCGACCGTTGCGCATACATTCATTCATAATCGTCCTTGTAGACTCTTATTTCATGTCGCGGAGAACCTAACTGGTTACCGGGGCTCCGGCTCGACGTGCAGGAGAAGGAACGGGATGGTTTTTAGGCAGTAAGAGACTCACACTCCCTCCCGCCTCACCCAGGCGGGAGCAATCTTTCGATGATTTTCCCCCTTAAAAAACCCTTATTTCATGTCTTATATTGATTCTGAATAATCACGAATTTTGTCAAAGCAAGCAACAAGCGTCAAGTCAAGCAAGCAACCTATAAAACAAATATATAGGTTCCCATCTCACAAATATACACTCCTTAAAGCCACAAGTCCCAACATTTTTCAATATGCCTCCTGACATGGGCACACATTTGATACTTTTTATTAAAAATAAAACACTACAGGAACGTAAAAGAAGATATTAAACGGAAATGGAAAACGTGCTTCGAATAGAGGCGGCGACTTTGGAATATGTGTACCTACGTTTTACTAGAATTTTCTTTTAACATTTCACACCTCTTATACGTTACTATTAAGTACTATCTTTACTAATATTGTAGACGCGGTAGTGTGTTTGTAGTTCATTCACAAAGCCACCGATCATTTTAATTTGTTGTTGCTGTTTTTTGCCTTCAACCACGTCAGCGAAGCCGGGGTGAAAAGCTAAGCTAACCTAAATTATTCTAGTACCTATCTAAGTACACTCAGAACTGCGGTACAGTTAAACAGCTGGTTAAAACTTGGAAGAGCAACTGTCGAGTAAAAATCTCGCCTCCTAGGATGACGGTAAAATTTTTCCGTCTTCCGAATTTTTTTCATAAAAGAACAGGATATTTACTAAGTCACTAATAGGGCATGTAAAACCGGAAAGTCATCAAAACCGGTTTTGAACATCGTTTTTTTGGTACCAAAACCGAAAACCGGAGCTAGGTCCGGTTTTATCAAAAAAATCCAATGTAGTTAATTTAAAAAAGAAAACCGTTTTTTTTAAATACCCACTGAGTCTACAAATAAAACAAATTGTGTGATTCACTTCTTTTACATCCAAACCATAATAATTGTACAGATAACAATGAACTTATATATAATGTATAAAAATTATTTAACTGAGATCAAATCAACAACAAATAAGTTTTTGGTATCTTTGGAACCTATTAAGTCTGCTATCAAAAATAATATATTTTAAACATAGAAAACACAAGTAGCATCTTTAAATATTAAATACAGCCAGCCACAATTACCAAAAAAAACATTATTTTTGTAACTTTGAAGACAAACTACAAAATAATATTATTATATGATTCATATTGCACTAAAAAAGAGATCAATAATCAACTGCGGGGTGCAGGCTCGGAGATGTTCGCAGACCCATCAAGAAATATCCAAATAATTACTGATGACACGGGTTCAACTATTTTAAAATCGGAGATATTACGTGACCAGATAACATACCCATATTACCCATCGAGATTCTCAAGCTATTGGAGGAAGTACTTGACCAATTCTTCAACAACATTTACGAAACTGGCATTCTTCCACATGACTGGCTAAAGTCTACGTTCATTACAATACTCAAAAAACAAAATGCAACAAAATATGGAGAGTACCAGATGATGAGTCTAATGAGAGATGTCCTAACAGTGTTCTTAAACATCATACAGAACAGAATAAGAGTAAAGTGTGACGAACAACTGGGAGACAGCCAATTCGGATTTCATTCTGGTGTAGGCACCCGTGAAGCTTTATTCGCCCTCAACGATCTCAGAATCTCCATCTCTTCAAAAATGCAGAGAAATGCAAACGGACGTGCTGATAATATGTTTTATCGACTACGAAAATGCACTTCATTTAGTTAAGCATCAGGCGGGGGTAGTGGAGGGAGGCGTGAAAATGGGTGGATGCAGGCTGTGTTCGGTTCGGATACATTTAATGCCTCAATATTAATTATTTTTGTAAGAGTGTTTGAAAAAAATTTGATTAAAACCAAATAGTAATTGTTACTTAATAATGGGAAAACCGGAGCTGAGCTCCGGTTTTGGCTCTCAAAACCGGTTTTCAATAATCGTAAAATTTTGGCCGATTTCCGGTTTTGCGCAAAACCGGAAAACCGGTTTTACATGCCCTAGTCACTAACCCTTTAAACAAATACAAATAAATTAAAATTTCCCTTGTCCAATAATAAGGTACGTGAGTAAGCCAAAAAACATTGTATGTTTTTATAATAATAACTATCGTGAGACATAGATACTAAATTAACTAAAAATCGCGGGTTACTCACGTGAAAGTTTAGTTTAGTTTCGAACCACAGAGGGGCGTGCGCGAGCAGCGTGCGCGGTCGAAGCGATGTCATGCAGCCTTCCTCATGAGGAAGAGCCCCTCTGTGACTCGAAACTAGTAGAGCTTTTGTTTTATTTTTACGTGAGTTAATAGCGATTTTTACATAATAATTAGTTTAGTAGGTTTTTTTTATTTGATGGGCCGATGTTTGACCACTGTCTCGCCTGGTGGTAAGCGGTGTTTCACGAAAGTTATAATATAAATACAAATAGCTTTATACTTTCTTACTAAATTCCTTATGACTTAGGTGATTTGTTTAATGCAAAAGTCAAGCAGAACAATATCAAAATTACTTCTACTAACCAGAGGGCTTACTCTTGAATCCAATTCCGATCGATCGACATTGGTATTGTGAAATTTCGTACTCTTGAGTTGCAACACTAGCGCCCATTGCATCCGTATTGCGTGGATATTGAATTAACTGAACGATATTGAGTTTGGCTTTATACTCCGTAGTCTAAATGCTATTGTAACAGCTATGATTGTGGTTGTATAGTGTTGACATTGAATAATTATTGATATTTTATTGGATTAAAATTGCATTGACATTGAGATTGGTTTCAAGAGTAAGCACCCTGGTATCCTTAACAAATCACAAATGTAACCCGACTTCTATTTATATATAGAACGTTCCACGTGGGTCATCGAAGTGAAACAGGAATAGAAGCGTATCGGAAATTGCAGTGCCCGATGTACTGAACCAAACCAAATGTACACTGCTTCACATCGAGCTATAGACCAGTTTATCATAGTCTCGCTTTCTATAATCTTTCCGCACATTTGTCGATCATTTTATACTGGTTTTTTTAAAGGGGGAAAATCATCGAATGACTTCTCCCGCCCGGGTGAGGCGAGAGGGAGTGTCAGACTCTTACTAACTAAAAACCACCCCGTTCCTACTCCTGCACTTCGAGCTGGAGGCTCGGTAACCCGTTAGGTTCTCCGCAGTAAATACTGGTTATGTTTTTCTTGATTCGTAGTTGTGTATCCTTTTTTATTGAGAGTGGCTTCAATGGCTTCTCCCGCCCGGGCGAGGCGAGGAGTGCCAGACTCTTACTAACTAAAAACCACCCCGTTCCTACTTCTGCACGTGCCGGAGCCCTGGCAAGCCGTGTATCCTTGGAGACGAGTATTCATGCAGATTTGAACAAACGAACCTACTTAGAGTTAGACCTACCTGACCTGCGTAAAGGCAATGCATGTGTTTTTAGTATTTGTAAAGGTATGAATGTATGTATGTATGTAAATTGCTAAGTAAAATGAGTACCTAGGTTATTAAGAGCTGAAGATCGAGCTTAATGCTGAGGTGGGTCCTTATTTCCATATCAAAGGGCTTAATACAAGTTTGCTTTATGTTTAACGATATCGAAATGTTACCGCGTTCGACGCTCTGATTGGTTGGTTCATTGGAGCTGACCAATCAGAGCGCTGAACGTCATAAACCGTCCGATGAACGCGCCGCTAGCGAACATCGCTTTTTTTATTTTAACTTGACCTTTTAATAGTTTTATTACACACCTACCAACATTCATAATTCCCCCTTGACCAAACACCCAAAGTTGATCAACCACAAAGTTTCTATAAATAACCCAACATTGCACGTGCGGTTAACTGAAACCAAAATTGAATATCCAGACAATACTCCCACGAGAAATGTAATGGACTATGGACCTCTTCCAAATAAGTGGTTTATCACTTTGTCATAACTTAAATAGGTATTTGGCAGGCGTTTTGGAAATCGCGGTTTGAAAGGTTCAGGTTTAGCAAAGATCGCTGCTGTCTACATATTCTGTCAAATAATCTTATACTCTTTTTTTTTTATTTTAATTCGGGTAACCAACAGCTATATAATAAATAATAAAATTTCAGAATATGCTAATACAAAGCCAATTATAGGTTTCCACGCGTAGCTATAGTATATCTTTACAGAGGTTTTGCGAATGCAATGCACATAAAAGTATAAAACATGGATAGTCATTCAAAAAATTTTAGGTTTAGTCGCCTACGCACCCTGGAACTGCTTGTGGTAAATGGATCAAGTCCTAAATCCTTGCACAATCTATTATAATCCCTACTCACTCGCACAATATAGGAATTTTGTCTATAATTTGAGGAAGAAGTTGGGACAGCAATTGGTGGGTTAAATCGAACCGACTTTTTCGGAACATTAAATGACAGCTTATGCAAAAGGTCTGAGCAATCGATTTCGCTATTCAGTATCTTGGCAAAATAAGTGCAATCCGCTATTCGACGGCGATTTATAAGTGGGTGTTTTTTTGTTTGTTTGTTTGAACGCGCTAATCTCCGTAACTACAAGTCTGATTTGTTTTTGTGTTGGATAGCGCATTTATCGAGAATGGCTATAGGCTATAAAATATCACGCTAAGATTAATAGGCGCCGAGCAGAGCGAGTGAAACCGCGCAGAAGTGGCTAGTTATTTCATAAATTACGTTTAAAAAACCGACTTTTTATCCTCGTTTCTCCAATCCTTTTTTGAACTCGGTTTGTTAATAGGTACCTATACTAAGACCTCGCGTAAAAAACGCTTTTCTGAAAAACTCATCAAAATCGGTTGCGCCAATCGCGAGATAATCGCACACAAACAAACAAACATATATACATACACACAGGTCAAATTGAGAACTTCCTTTTTTTGAAATCCCTTAAATACTCTTTACCTGCTACCGTAATGCCTAATAGTATAAAAAAATATTATAAGTTCCAAATTTCACTTGCAATCGAACCTTATAGAGTTGTTGGGTAAAGAACAAGTAGGTAGTTAAGTACTGTTCTGTTATGCATATAAAATTGGTGCCTAAGGATCATAAATTAAAATTTACGATAAAAATTTAGACCATTATGAGCGCCCGAGCTCGTTTCGCTCAATACCTACTTCTCATACAGGCTTCGTGAGCTGAATTAATTGTGATCCATAAATCTTCATATCCCGCTCCCTTTGTACTTAGGCTTTGGTCGCGGATGACGTTGCATTCCAGCAAAATTGACTTATTTACTTTTTAGCAAAAAGTTGGCAATTACTTTATTTAGCACATTTTTTCTCTTGTGGTCCTGGGGATCGAACTCAACGTTTAGTGTTCGCGCTCATAATTATCATAGTCGGAATACGTCCACTGCTGCTCAAAGGCCACAACTAGAAGGCTACAAGGTAACAGTATCGTCAATTCAACATTTCTACATTAAAACTGAAATATTAATTAAGTATTTCTAAAATCATTATCAAACGAAAAACATTCCCTCAAACAGAAACGTTTAGTTCCACGCAGTGTTTTGACTTTTGATTTTGACAACAATTGGCTGACACTGACAGAAGTGACAGATAGTCATGTAATCATACCTAACTGTTGTTATTATTTTTATTAATATTCCCCAAAAGCGAGTATATCTTTAGAATGCCATAATAAATACAACTTATAGTTGTATCTCTTATTAAGCTTGAAGCATGAATTTTAATAAGTAAGCATTTCTTTTAGTTTTTACTATCAGTTCTAAATAAATAATAGGATTTGCATGAAAATGAACAACGCAATCGACGGCGTCGATTCGATTGTTACAAAAGCAACAACTCGATAATAAAATGAAAACCGTTCCGTTCCTCGTGAGAAATGGCATACCGAATCATTTAGGTTGGTAGGTACTTGCTAACTCTTGAACACTTTTTTGTATGTTGTCAAAATAAGTAGCATAACCAAACATCAGCTGATACTACATGGAAGATTGATTACTGATTATCGAATTAAATTCAAGTTTTGAACCAATTAAAATATCGTGAGTTTCGTTATCAGTTTGACTTCTGACTTGACGATCCCTTGCATTAATACTGTCATGTCACATTAGGCTAAGTTTACTGTTTCTCGTTTATCACTGCTCCTATCATTTAGTTTTATAATGTTTAGGTTGGGGCAATCGTTGTGCACAGCTGCGCGGAGCCAGTGCGGTGTGGTCGAGTTAAAGCATTTAAATCACGTATTTAAAAATACAAGTCGTGCTAGTAGTAACACAATGGCTGAAAAATTCAAATTACCTGCGAGGTATGGAGCGGGCGAAAAAAGTGTTTGGTGAGTTGAATTCAAGAAATATTTTTGTTATTTTACCTTACGATTGTGTCGCAGATTTAAGCATTTTGTTATCATAGTTTGTGTAAGTGGTTTTTGTTATGTAAGCAGCATTAGATTGTTGTAATTAGCCTATCATGTACTTCTGTTTAACTAGACCATAATTTATGATTCTACATAATGGATACTTGTAATAAATTGCTCTTCCATGTAGCAACACTATATCAACAATTACAGTACTTCTACTATCATAATTATTATAGGAATTAGTAATTAAGTATTTAAATGTGACATATTATCTAAATTGTTGAGCATTGAACACATAAAATGTTATAAAAGAACTGGGTAAATACATTAATATTATCTGAGCAATTGTTGCCTGAATTAAGTGCTCATGTATATTTATTAATTCATTTTTTATTACATATTTATTAAGTCTTCTTCTCAGCCTAGGTACTTCTGTAGATATTATTCTTCTCCATTGAATTCTACACTTTGAAACAATTGACAGACTATTCTATATCATTTATGACATTTCAAAAGTACCCGTGTATGTTGTTTAGCTAAAATAAATGCTTTTTGACTTTACTTAGTTGAGGAGGCGGCAAATAATAATCTGCCTCAATAATAATGTTACTAGTTCTAAATGTACATAGTTTTCAGGGTTGAATACATACAACTGGCAGCTGAATACAAGCCTGCAGTAAACTTGGGCCAGGGTTTCCCTGACTACCATGCACCTGAACATGTCACGAAGGCTTTGAGTGAAATCGCAACCGGTGACAATGCCTTGTTAAATCAATACACTAGAGGATTTGTGAGTTTATAATATTAAATAATAACTATATTTAATGAAAAATTGTAATTTAAATACTTAAATAGATACCTATATCATAACATGAAATAGATTTGTTTAAAGTTAATTTGGTATGAATCTCAATTATTTTGTAACTGCAGAAGACTATTACCCTATTCTTTCTACTACAATTTGTAGAATTTTGTAGGAATACAGGTTAATAGCAGTAAATTTAACCTGTGAAGTGTCGGTGTATGTTTTCTATTGTGTCTCGTATATCGACAGACAAGAGATTAATTGATTTACAAAATCACATCATTTAAGAAAACAAAGGCAAAGTCGTAAACACTTTCATTAACTTCTTACTTCTTTAATTAATGTACTGGTATGCCGAACATAGATTTACATGATACTATACCGGCCGTCAAGAGGTTAAGGAAAAAAATGTATCTGAACTTTAACTTTTATCTGTTTTTATTTCCAGGGCCACCCTCGACTTGTGCAGAGTTTAAGCAAGTTGTACTCTCCGTTAGTAGGACAGAAAATAGACCCGTTCAATGAGATCCTTGTCACATACGGTGCTTATGAAGCACTATATTCTGCCATTTTAGGTAAGTGTATTAGGTAGTACTAATTTTATTAATTCAGAGAAAATTGTGCCATATTCTGTAAGGAATTGAATTCAATGTGAAATGTCTAGTGTATCTAGGCATAATTAGAGGAACACAATAAGTTTATCAAAAACTGACTATGTATGCACATTAAGCTATGCCCCAACCAGTATTAACTGGCCGTTGAAAGTGCGAAAAAATCACTTAAAGCTAGTTCATGATGAATTGGTATTGTATGGCTTGATGTGTGTAAAGTACTGAAATCAGTCAATGACTGTAGTATCTTAATTTTATCTCTTATATGTTCACGACACGCGTAAAAATATGTGTTATGAACTCCCTGTATAAATAGTTATCAGATATAACGCGTCACTACATTTGTAGGTAAATTAAAATTGATCCAAAATTAAATAATTATATTTTATAAGGCAATTCACTTGGTGTCTTATCAGAGACCTTAAACTCTTCTGTCACTTAATAATATAATATGTAAAAGATAACGAGTTTGTAACAATAAGTTATAGAAAGTAATAATGGCTTTGGTTGTTAAAACTCTAGTAAGAAATCGTACCATAAAAAAGCAGTTGTAATTTGAAAAAAGAAATGACAAATACTTTATCGTTTACAATATTATTATGAAAAGACAGTCCCTTAGTTTTACGATAACCATGAGAAGAATTAGGGAGGTGACAATAGGGTAGATGACTAATTTTTATTTTAATGTCTGTCTGGTAGATTATTTTAAAACATTGACACGTGACTTTATACTTAAAAATGACGTAGCTAGCTCCCACTCCTAAACTTTAATCATATTATCTAAGTATTGTTATCTTATACGACAAAATAGAATGTGTTTAACATTTTTTCTTTACGTAACTGTAATAATAAGATTTTTAATTTTCATACCCTGTCATCATTCCTATTATGTATTCTCTATTGTCACCACTGTGACCACAAGGCACTCAACTATACCGAAAGTGCGGACAACCTAATGGGTTCCCGGGACTCCAGCTCAGAGCAAGAGTAAGAACGGGGTGGTTTTTAATCAGTACAAGTATGATACTCCCTCTCGCCTCGCCTAGGACGGGCGAAGTCATTGAATGATTTCCCCCTTAAAAAAGGGCATTTATACAATTCAATGACGTCACAAAAAGTAGATTAAAATAATAGTTGTGAAATATTTAAAATTTCATCATCTTACATTTGATGATTTGACCCATCACTCCACCATGATAAAGTGAAGACCATACTTTGTAATCTTATGTGCACCATGCCCCCTGACACGGAGATAGATGGCTGATAAAAATCACCATAGTGGGCCATTAAAATAATCATAATTTACGTCATACATTCATAATTATTTTATTATCTACATTATACAGCACAATTTTACGTGCTTAAGTTGATGAGTCTTGTTTGTCTCTGCCAACCCCTATGGGATAATGGTGTGAATTCGTCTAATCCGGATTGATCATCAGATTTTCGACTTTAAGTCCATATTGTAAAGTTGAAGTTGTAATAGAGCAATTTTACCGAAAAGGGCAGGTTGACCTGCTAGGGCCACTGTACCTACTTTGGCGTGTTGCCTTTAAATTGTACTATATATATTGTATCAATATAATGTTTTGCAAACTAAGTGTGGGAGAGCCATGCTTCGGCACGAATGGGCCGGCTCGACCGGAGTGATACCACGGCCTCACAGAAAACCGACGTGAAGCAACGCTTGCGTTGTGTTTCGTCGTTTGAGTGAGGTTACCGGAGGTCTAATTACCCTCCCCTTCCCAATTCCTGAATCCCCAACGATCCTCAAACTCCTTATCCCCAAAAGGCCGGTAACGCACTTGTAACGCCTCTTTACGTTTGCCTGTTTACCGGCTTATGCCATAAAAAAATAATAACAATACCATGCACAAGCTACGGTTCTAATACGATAACTAACGAAAACAGATGAAAAAAAATATAATTAGGGTAAAATCGCCTGTTTGCATCCACCCAAACAATTCATCTGACACAAACTGGTGGGTGGACGCGAACAAGCGAAGTTACCCTATTTAGTTTTTTATTTAATCTCAGCTCTCTATGGACCTGCATTGCCTTTGTTGAACATTTCCTGTGTACTTTCAGGACATGTGGACCAATGTGACGAGGTGATAGTAATAGAACCTTTCTTCGACTGCTATGACTTCATGATCAAAGCTGCGGGAGGCGTTCCCAGGTTCATAGCGCTTAATCCCGTGAGTATACCTTTATTTGCCATTTAAAAACAAAATAAAACAATCAGCCGAACATAAACCCAGTAATACTTTGCCCGACTCGGAAATCGAACTCGATCAACGAGGCAATAATAAAATTAACTTTTTTCAAATATTCTCTTCAGAAAAAAACATCAGGCACAATAACTTCAGCAGACTGGGTGTTAAATGAGGAGGAATTGAAAAGTCTCTTCAACGAACGTACGAAGATGATCATCCTGAACACCCCCCACAATCCTATTGGCAAGGTGTTCACCAAGCAGGAGTTGGAGCTGATCGCAGACCTGTGCAAGCAGTACAATGTATTGTGCTTGTCCGATGAGGTCTATGAATGGATGGCCTATGAACCTGCTCAGCATATTAGAATCGGTAAGTGCAAAAAAGGTTTTTGTTTAGGTAATGAGGCAAATGACAGACAGATCACCTAATGGTAAGCGGTCAGCGCCGCCGACGGACACCCTCAACACCATTCACAGGTGCGTTGCCGATCTTTTAAAATGGAATACGCTCTTTTCTTGAAGGTTTGAAGGTCGTATCGGTTCGGAAATACCGCCGACGACAGATCATTCCACAGTTTAGCTGTGCGAGGCAGAAAGTTCCGAGAAAAGCGCACAGTTAAAATAATCGTTATATTTAATGCTTCTACTCTTTTGGCAAACTAAAACAAGTATAGATAGATACACGTAGACATCTCATTCACTTTTCTAAGAAAATCTAAATAAAAAAAGTCGCTATATAAGTAAGGTTGATACCATGTTTATAAAGTTCCTAACTGCTCTTTTTAAACTTTAAAGTAGTGTTACCTATCCGTCTATGCTCAATATTTAGATTTTTAGACGAACACTAATTGAAACTTTAGCTCTAGAGAAATAACGACTATATTTGAATATTTAAGTAATACCTGAATGCTTTCTCTTGCAGCTTCACTCCCGGGTATGTGGGAGCGTACCATCACGGTGGGGTCTGCGGGCAAGGCGTTCTCAGTGACCGGCTGGAAGACTGGCTGGGCGTATGGCCCCGCCGCACTTATGAAGAATCTGCAGGTCGTGCACCAGAACTGTGTCTACACCTGCTGTACTCCTATACAGGTGATTATGGCCATCCCTTATCCTCTCGCCAAGTGTATAATTTTGAAGTGTAAGAACCAGTGCAGGCTTTGCCAGAGTGGTTCACGGCCTCACAAAAACCGGCGTCAAACAACGTTACGCTGTGTTCTATAGTGTTCAAGTTACCGGAGTTCCGGATGACAACGTTCAACGCTCTTGTTTTGATCAAGAGTCACTTGATATAGTACATCGTACGAAAATTCCACATTTTTCTTATGGAATAAGCCGGTAAACGAGCAGACGGATCATCTGATGGTAAGCAATCGACGTCGCCCATGGGCACCTGGAATACCAGAGGCATTACAAGTGCGTTACCGGCCTTTTGGGGAATTAGGAGTTTGAGGATCGTTGGGGATTAAGGAATTGGGGAAATTGGGGAAGGGGAGAGTAATTGGGTCACTCACACGACGAAACACAACGCAAGCTTATTCATACAAAAGTAGTATCTGATCATCGGAAATAAGGTCTATAATGGAGTAAGTGGAGAACGGTCACCGGTGACCGCTTGGGGACTCGGCAGTAGGTGATCTAATGTTGTAGATGTCTATGAGTAATGCCGATTGCTTACCATCAGTGATAGGTCTGCCTCATTTGCTGGCTCTACCCCTATTATAAAATCGCTCTGTCGGTTCTTACCACAGGAAAAATAGAGATGGCAATAAATATCTACTCTCTGTCTTGCTCTTTCTATCTCTATCTCTACCCACACCGATACCAAAATGGAAATCGGAAAGATCTATTAATCTCTATCTCCATAATTATAATAGGAAGCGATAGCCCGCTCCATGGAGTTCGAGCTGGCCCGCTTTGATTCCCCCGACTGCTACTTCAAGGCGTTGGCTCGGGAGCTGATGCCCAAGCGGGACCTGCTGGTAGAAACCCTCAGAGAGAACGGCTTCAAGCCCACCGTACCAGAGTCTGGATACTTCATCGTCGCTGATTGGACTAAATTGGGTAAGTCTAAGACTAGCCACCATACGATTGTCTCCGCATTCACTAAAAAACTTGAGATGACTCATTTTTATTTTAATGTCCGTCTGGTAGATTATTTTCAAACATTACACGCGTATTTTTTATTTTCTTACGAAAACAAATACTTACTACGATAATTAAATGCACGGTTGACGCGGTGGCTGGGCAACTGGCTGCCGCGCAACGTGTAGCTGGTTTGATTCTCGCACGGAGCAGCTCTTTGTGTAATCCACAAATTGTTGTTTCGGCTCTGGATGATGAGTGTATGTGAACTTGTATGCTTGTAAACGCGCGCACAACATAGAAGAAAATCGTAGTGTTTTTTTAAATACTGGTTTGAAATATCGCGTGACGTCTCTTCTATACTCCGTCTGTTTAGGTAGTTAACTATTTGTAAACAAACCATAAAAAGAGTTCTTTATAGTTGACATTTCCATGTTTCAAAATATTTTATAAGAAAATAAAATTGTTTCCCTTTTTACGACAGTTTTCTCTATGAAATGTTATGTTTCTGTTCCTTTTCACTTGTTTCTTAGTAAATATTATATATATCTGCTTGAGGATATTAATTTAATAACATTTATTAAACTGTCAAACACCAAGCGGTCACCGGTGACCGCAACCTATTGTTCTTTAATTGTGTCTGTAAATACGGTACTCGACGAGTTAAATAATTTAATATTTTATTACAATAGACACCATAAAGAGCCTAAAATCCCAGGTATCCAAAACGTTTCTTTAAGAACGAAGCAAAATAATGTTGTCAAATTAAAGAGTACAACTAAGATGTAGCGCGACAATGAAAGTAGCGTGTATTACGTTTAGTCGGTTAATCAGGCGCCATTGACATGACAGCTCTCTCGTCGTTTGCGCTCGCGTTCCTATTTTGTTGAATTTATCTTGTTTCTTTGTTTTGTTTTTGTTATTAAGTTATTTAAGATTAGGTTATTCATCGTTTGTAATTAATGTGTTCAAATATATTGAAGAAACTTGGCCCAAAGACACATATCCGTACAAGAAAGAAATCCGTTCATCAGATTCAGAATAGTTTCTATTTAAACATGATAATGAAATATACCCATAGGCAAGGCTCTTGTACAATTTAGGCATTTGTACTTGTATGTGTGTGTATGACAAATGAACGATTTTCAAGTGAATTTAGTTAAAATTAAAACACGAGAAATATTTGAAGTAATAGTAGGTTAAGTATCTCTGTGTCACGTGGTTTTCTTTGTTTACCTTTTGTTAATTACCTAAACAGATGGACTATAGGTACCTTTTATACCTAAAAATGACGTATTGCCGTTTTAGCTCCCACTCCTAAACTTTGGTTCGTATTATCAAGTAGGTACCTATTGTTTTCTTATACGACAAAATAAAAAACAATGTTGTGTAATACTTTTTCATTACCTGACGGACTAAATAGATTTTGAATTGTCCTACTCTGTCATCATCCCTACCATTGTGTTCACGATCAGGACCCATGGAAAGTGACCTATTTCTAGTAGTTAACCACTAACTACTAAGCTGTACAATGCCTTTAGCCAAACGCCACTTTAGCGCTTGTCTACATAGAGAGTAGAAAACTAAATGTATGGAGATGACACTGACAAGTGTCATAATTTACGTCAATTCCATATAATTTGGTTTTCTACTCTACAAGTAAACAAGCGCTAAATGGCATTTGGCTACAGCTGCTGGAATCGCTAGCAAAAGCCTGTTGCGCATACATTTCATTTCTGATCTTCTCCATTGCTCATAAACATGTTTTTTCACAGCAAACAAAATAGATCTTTCACAAGAGCCGGACAAGTACAAGGACTACAAGTTTACGAAGAAGTTCGCCAAAGAGACCGGCGTACTTGCCATTCCACCTACAGCATTCTACTCGGAGCCACACAAGCATTTGGGAGAGGACTTCGTCAGATTTTGCTTTATCAAGGTAAATATGTTCTTATTGTGTTAAACTGTAGGTGAAGAATCCTTTGTACAAAGTTCTAAAGTAAAGAATGATTTAATTTTTTTACTTAATTAATTTGTTTTTCGACTTACTCACGTAACTGTTTGACTAGGACTCGACTAGCTACAAGCCTAGATACTCATTTATAATCAGCATTCAGCGCTGCTACTGTACATGAATATGGGCCTTTAGCATGACTTGAAAGTAGTCTAGTTTCTCTTCAAACAGCTACCTGAGCAAGCCGAAAAAAGTAATAATTAATTTAGTATTTATTAAGAATGTTGTAATATTATAAAAAAATTTTGCTTGTTTCAATGTCATATTTTCGGGAATGGAAATTGGATGATAAATCATTTGGGTGTACTATTGTTATGCCAAATGACCGTAAACTAGACATTCACGAATTTCGCAGTTCGATTCCCGAATCGTTATTGTTTTTTAAGTACCTATAAAATTCTGTCCAATACTCTTGTACCTAAGTGAAACCTGTTTTGGACATCAAAGATGGTTGATTATTGTGTACTCTAATTCAAATGTGTAAATGACTTTTTACAGAAAGACGAAAACTTATGCCTGGCGAAGAAACTTATCACGGAATGGAATGTTAAGAAGAGCAACTAAATAATTTTATATAAATATTGTGAATTGTGATATATTATGACTACTATTACATTGTAATAGCTATATATTTTTATACATTGTTACTGCCATCTCAAATATATTTCTCTGTTTTTATATTTTATTTTTGCTTTTAAACTAAATTAAGCTGAATCAAACAAATTTTGTCTACAAAGAGACTTGATGTCCAGTTAATATTGTCTAAGTTATTGTTTATTATTAAAAGAAAGAATCCAAGCGTTAAAATCTTGTTTTATTCAAATCAAAAATTTGATCGTCTCAAAATAGTATAACTTCTGATTTGAACCGTATTGCTAGTACAATAAGCTTCATTGTTGATTGTTGATCATACGTTACTGAAATTGATGGTTTACGAGGTGAAATCTCCACGAAGCCACCGTTTGGCGTCTCTTGTGTCATTCCCGTAGGTTTTCCCAAACCTGGAAATAAAAATGACAGGAATAAATACATAGTCAATTCTATATTAGCCTGTACTAAGATGAATCGTTTAAAATATATACTCGAAAATATCTGGGATAATTAGACTTTTTACTGAATCTAGAAAAGATTGAAAATACGACAAGTCAGTCAAAACATCTTCTCAAAATAAATAAATATGCGTACCTTCACGAGCGGTACGATTTTGACGCGTTTAACCTGATACAGATTACACCTACAAATAAAAAGTGCTGCTGAACTTGTATAGACGTCATACTCAGTATGTATTTAGTATACTTAATAAAAAAAATCGACCTAACAACAACAACAGCAACAAGGAATAAAGCTGACCTTCGTCGAAAAGCGTTATAATAAGGATTTTTTTAATCTGGCAACGTTAGTAATGTCGGTTACACCTACAAGATTAAGGGCCCTAGCGTGGTTCGAAATTAGTCGAGGAATCTCTGAATTCAATCAAATTATACAATTACATGAAGTAGCTAGATAAGACCATGTTCCCATTACCTGAACATGCACCCAGGAACGTGACCGGCGTAGTTTGGCAGCATACCGACGTGCTTGTGGTAGATTTCCGTCGGGTTTATTGACAGCGGCGGGTCCGGTCTGTAAGGTTAGGATAAGGATGGGTGGTATGTTCGAGACTATTTCAGATTCCTTAGAGGTTTAGGATAAAAGACGGTTTAATACTTGTATTAGATTTCATAAAAATCGCATTTTTTTACTTGTTTAGTTTTGCTTTATTGCAAATAGGTTACAAAGTAACACTTTTACACGTCAATCTTTAAATTACTAGATGAGGGCCAGCATTTCCTAACTGACTACTCTGAGAAGAAACGCCGAAACAAACTCAGAGGTCATTGTCTCTTTTGAAGTCCAGACAGATTATAACTATAATGTGCGAGACCCGTGCAAGTTGATTCTGTAGTAGTATTTTGAAGAAAGATTCACAACAGTTTGAGCAGACCCGGGTGATTGATTACTCTTGAAACCAATCTCAATGTCAATGCAATTTCAATCCAATAAAATTCTCAATAATTATTCAATGTCAAAACTATAACCATAATCGTAGCTGTTAAAATAATTAGATTAAATTAGAGTACGGAATATAAAGCCAAACTCAATACCATTTAGTTCATGCAACATCCACGCAATACGGATGCAATGGGCACTGGTGTTGCAAGACGAGAATTTCATACTCTCGTCTTGCAACACAACACATTTTACAGAACCAATGTCGATCGATCGGAATTGAATTCAAGAGTAAGCCCCCTGTTCTGATGGATTCATTAATGGATGATTTTACCCTATATCTTCTTAATCAGACATTAAGTAGGTACTCAGTATCTCTCCTACTTTTCTATGTTAACCCATTTCTTACTTACCAAATACATCTGCATTAAAGCTGGAAAATAACATAAAAAAAATAAAACAATTTTTTTTAACTTCACCGTAATATATTAAGTAAAGTACATTCTTATTAATAAATCATAATATACTTATAGTACATATGTTTATTTACTATCACATAAGCATTTTGACCATATATGGTCCTTCGAGATGATATCCAATCTTTGCATAATAGTTCCTGGTGCCGACTCCTGAGATCACGGCTATCTTGTCAGAGCCATGTTCTTCTTTGGCTATTCTTTCTGCTTCCTCCATGAGCAACATACCAAAACCTTGATGCTGAAACTTGGTTGGATCTCTTGCATTCACCTGGAATCGTTTTAAACTTTATTGTCATGGATATAGGGATTAAATCCTGTGTTAATTTGAATGATGTTGTAATAGGCTTATTTCCGACAAGGCTAATTCTATCTACACTTATCATCTACGTAATAATATAGCAAAAAGATATTTTTCTAGAATTTAGCGTCAAATAGCAAACTTATTCCTTAAAAATTCGAAACCTTAGCTCATCGTCACATCAATAGGGTAGATGACTAATTTTTATTTTAATGTCCGCCTAGTAGATTATTTAAAAATATACACAAATTTTTAATTTTTTTACGGAAATGAATAATTTCGAAGATATATTGATTTGTAATGTCGCGTGACGTCATTTCTATGTACATTTTATACTTTGATTCGTTATATCTAAGTAACATTTTATGATACAACAAAATAAAAAAATACGTGTCTAATATTTTTTCATTATCTAACTGACGGACTAATAACATTTTTAATTTTCATACCCTGTCATCATCCCTATTAATGAAATGTGATTGTGATATGGCATAAATATCAAAAATTATAACTTACAGGCACAACAGATCCATAAACATGAAGCTCTCTAACAATACTGCACTGTTTGAAGTTAGCATTAGGTCCAGGCTTCAGCTCTGGCCTGTATGTGTCTGAGGCACACTTCCTGAGCCTCAGCAGACCAACTAAAATATCTTGGTCTGGGTCTTCATATGCTAGGAATGTCTCCCAGCCTCCGTTCGCTGTGTAGTCACGTCTTATTAGTTCTACCTGAAATTGGTATTCAATATTAGAAAACGCAAAAGGAACATTTAGTTAAAATATCACATATTTTTAATTTTTTTTTTTTTTTTGGTGAATCGAAGGCATAGAAAGACAAAGTGTTTAAACAGACATCCGGCGTCAAGGATTTTAGACCAGCTCCTTGATCACTGGTTTCCTGCCTGGATAACTACCATCTATACATAAATATGGACCCAAACATCAGTTGGCATCCTCAGATTCAAGTAATTTCGACCTTGTAGGCCTTTTGTAACAGTGAATAAATCTAGATATTTTCTTATGGAAACATAATATACTGAAAATCTTAAATAATTTGAAACAAACCTCATAAGGTCTGACTCTGTTGTGTATCTCTTGGATGCCGACCTCCCTAGTCCTGACATCCCTACAGTCTGTGCCCAAATCAGCCATGCGAGCCAGAGCCAGCTCCCTCAAGTTACCATGTTCTACACCAGACGAGACCAGAGGCATGGGAATGTCTCTTTGTACTCTGAAAAGAATAATAATTATATTTCAATTTATTTTATGAAGAAATCTTACACAGCCTATACAAGCCCAGCATAGGCAATCAATCTACACCATCGACATTGACACACTATTTTATAAAAAGAAAAATAAAATATTTTTTGCATGGCAAAGATAACTACAGTTTTTCCAAAGTAAGCTACAGTGCAAAAAGAACCTATTGTTTACCTGTAAACCCTAGTCCAAGGTGGTATCAAAGCCAATATCTTAGCGATCAGATCTACCAAGGTGGAAGGAGGGTAGCTCCTGTACCGTCCAGTCTTCCACAACTCATACAGACCAGTTCCTCGGATCACTAGAGTGGGGTATATCTTGAGACCATCAGCTCTGAATGCTGGGTTCTCAAAGAACTCAATAAACTGTTCCACATCCCTCTCAAAGTCCACATTTGGTAAATCTGGCATCATATGTGCTACAATCTGAAACCAGAAATATTATTTGGAAGAATTAATTAGGGTGTATGCAAGATGTATTAAAGTCAAAGAATATAGGGGTTCTTTTTAAGGGGGGAAAATCATGAAATGACTTCTTCCACCTGGGGGAAGAGGGAAAGGAGTGTCAAATTCTTACTGACTAAAAACCACCCCGTTTCTACTCCTGGCCTTCGAGCATGAGCCCCGGCAATCCGTTTAGTCCTCCGTAGCAAGAGGTGAAAAAACAAATCCTTTAATTGATTAAACAGTTAAGTACCACCTGATACAGATATATTAGGTGGATTTAGTAAGTAGGTAAAACATGTTGTTCCTTTTCTACTTAATTATAATACTTTACCTTGTATCCAGCATCTTTAGCAAGGTTGAAATTCTCACAAACGGCTTTAACTGTATGTCCTCTGTTTGTGTCTCTAGCAATGTCTTCATACACTGATTGAACACCAATTTCCAATCTGAAAATATTCAATCTGCATTTTAATAATTCTCACACACTAGTGCTTCTAAATTAGGAGAGTATTGATAGATGGCTGTATAACGTTGGTGCACCTGCCAAAACTGATATGTGCAAATACATATTTTGAATTTTTTTCTTTGCTACATGTCCTTCAAATTGGATGGTGCATAAATTACAAAAACAAATATGTGTTATTTCCCTCTAGAAACCAATTAGACAAAACTTATATGTTCAATTCCTGGTCTTGAGAAATAGCTTATGTGTTCAGTTGGTTATGATATCACTACATAGTATAACACAAAGTCGCTATCCACTGTCTGTCTGTTCCTATGTATGCTTAGATCTTTAAAACTATGCAACGGATTTCGATGTGGTTTTCTTTAACTCGTCGAGTACCGTATTTATAGACACAATTAAAGAACAATAGGTTGTGGTCACCGGTGACCGCTTGGTGCTTGACAGTTAATAGATACGAGTGACTCTTAAAGACGGTTTATATGTATAAAACATGCATATTGCACCCATGCGAAGCCAGAGCAGGTCACTAGTGTTACATAAAATGAACAAGTCAGAAATTGCAGCATCACATAGAAACTTTGTCAGATAGAATTTCAACGGTTTTTGTATATAATTCTTACCATTTTCTAAGATAAATTGGATATGTGCATCAGAATGGAAAAAAAAATTAATGGGGAAAATTTATTCAGTTCAGCCATCATACTGCATGTTTAAGTCCATCCATCAATCAGTGTAAGTGTAAAAAAACAGTTATTGTTTCCCTGAAAACTTGACTAAATGAACATATTAGTTTTGGTAGGTGCACGGTCGATAGGTTTTAAAACTTGGACTATGTTTTGGCACAGATACTTAACAGCTAGCTTTAACAAAACAATGTATCAATGATGGTTACCAACCTGGTGCAGCCATAATTGAGCATATCACTCATGTGTCTCTGCAGACAGTAATCAGGCCTGGTCTCAATAGTGATACCAATGCACTTGGTCTTCGCTTTCTCTGAGTACTTCACAGCTTCTGCTACACAAGTTGATGTGTGTCCTGAAAGGGCATCATGGAGATTCCTAAAACAATAAAATATCTTAGTAACTTGAATACAGAGTGCAAACTATGAAAAATCTTATTTCAAACTAATAAGATTCTATTTTGTTAATTTCAAATCATCTTACCTGATAAAATAGTCTCTGTAATCTTCAGGGAGACTCATAAAAGTACCTCCCATCACAATAAACTCAACTTTATCTACACTGTGACCGAGTTGCTTCAACTGTTCTACTCTGTGGCGCGTCTGCAAATACGGATTGTACCTGGCTCTGATTGCCCTCATAGATGTAGGCTCATATCCTGTGTAACTTTGTGTAGAGTACTCAAAGTCCGAGTCCGGACCTCCAGGACAGTATACACAAATGTTACCGGTGAAGTTTATGTGTGGACATCTATGTGGTTTACACATCACTGCGACCACGGCAATACCCGATGCAGTACGAATTGGTTTCGCCTTCAACTTCGGCAATAGGATCTTCTTAGCATCAGCCGGCACTGCGGCGATTATATCCACCAGCCTTGGTGACGTTCCCAGTCCGTACTTCGACGAAATCCTCGTTTTCATCTTGTTGAGGTTAACATCTTTGCCCTGCCGATGTGCCACTAACAACTCTTGTATTATCTCAGATATCACCATCACCATCTTCTCTTCTTTAGAGAGATTGGGCATTAGTTTCTTTTTCGCCATTTTGATATATTAATAAACTTTTTAGAAAATAAATAAATTGCGCGTGTAACCTATTTTGCTTACACAATTTCACTTTGACAGTCTTTTGACGTTGACAACTCCCTATTATACAAAACTCGTTCGGAAATTATAAAAAAAATAACGACGTAATTGACTTTCACAAAATATACATTTATTACCTATTGCTTAGTTAAAATATATTACAAATATTGCTTACTTACGACAAAAACAACAATATAGATAAATCACTTGATTTATGATTGAAAACTTACTTGACTACGTTCACTGGTGCCCATTCAGTACTTTGTCTTCGCCTGTAGTTAGATGAAAAATCACAAAGTGCAGAGTTTGTGAGCTTCTTCGACGACTCACCAAATCTTTGGAAACCGTATGGAACATGACCCGAAAATCCTATGAACAAACAGAATAAACTTATTTAATGTGCCATAACCTTCTAAAGAGCACTGGTGTTGGTAAACAACAAAACATGCGTTATGAACTCACGCACTGATTGCGAAGGATTAAACCCCCATATTTGATTTCGCACGAATGAAGCGTGTAGTTTTCCGTAAGACATTTAAATCTAAAACGTATGCGGTTTTCATAACAAAACAAAAAATATTTACACGATTACTTATTGACACAGGTAGGTAAACATTCACGTTGTCATGGATTCAAAAAATCCTTAAAAAAGTTTTTACGTAGAGTCTTCAAGTAAAAAGTATTGTCGGTTTATTGCTACCCTCACCTTTCTTGATATATTTTTCAGGATGACCGTTTTCCAAGAAGTATGGACTAACAGAATGTGATGCTGGTGACAGTTTTGGTTCATCCATTGGTACGTCACGTAATATTCCTGCACATTCTGGTCGCACAGTGACTAATGGGAGCTTGAACTCGGCTGTTGCGGACTGTGGATTTCAAAAACATTTAGTACTTAGGTATCAAAATCAATTTCAAATGGAAACTCTTCTTTTGTGTCCTTTCATTCTTCTTTCTTCATTCATCTCCATTCACGTTTGTCCTTACTTTATTTGTCCATCTGTTTATTGTCTCAACGTTCTTTCCAAAAAAATTGTAAAAGAAATCCACTCCATTTGCAAAATACTGCATGAAACTTACGAATCTATCGAGCAGGTCCCAAGGTTGTCCTTTCCCGGCTTGCAAGTCGACCACTCTTTCTAACTGGTTCCTTGCTGCTCTCTGGTTGAGTTGAACCCTTTGAAATTCTGACAGCGCTTCTGTCGCAGCGACAGTGTACCGCTGTCCAAAGTGGTTATTCAATCGTGGGAGGAACCCTATATCATTCCAATTTTTATTAGAACTTAACATTATCCATTAGTCAAAAAAAGTAATGGGTCCGTCTTTTGAATATTACGGGCATCCAAAAAGAAAATTGCTATATTGGTTCCAGAATAAATAAACACAATTCTTCTCAGGAATCAACTGAATTGATGTTGCAAACAAAACGTTAAATGTAAGTGTGATTATCTCCACAAATCTTACTGCACCTATTTTCTATAGCTATTATCTAGAAGATAAATCCATAAAGATCACTCCACTGTCCTATCTACGCACAACAAAATAGTAAATAAAACACAGTCCGTTAGTTTCTCGAATAGTGGTCACAAAACAAGTGCCCGCTCGCCATCTGATACTGTGACATAACTAGAACAACGATTGATAAAGAACGAGTAGGTACCGTTTTATTCGAAGATTATGCACATATTTTATACGCCTTAGATTTTATAACATAACGCACTGGAGGCAACACTCAACGTTTTCCGTTTCAAGAAAAATCGTTGATCTTGTCCTCTTATATCCTTTGGCCATTGCTTCCATGTGTGCGACTTTTGTGCAAGTCCGCGTGCAGTTTTCTCGTAGGCACTCATTTTAAATGTGTGCGTTAAATTCGCTCACACACGTAATTACCTCGACCCTTAATAAAGGTCGATTAAAAAATGTCTAGGCTACAGGACGCCGTTTCCAGTCAATAATACGATCTAGTCTATGCTCTGAAATATCGCGTGAGTTTTGAGGCCAACGGACATCTGTTTAGAACATTCATCGCGATAAATAAGGCAGTTGTCTCGCAGGAAATATCAAACGATCACTTTTTATGTTCGTTTATACTTCATCATAATGTATGAAATCTAGATCAGCTTTGAATGATTTAGAGCCGATCTGATGTATTTCTATTGCATTCCTATTATGTTAAACGGGTCTTTCGAATCTTTTAGAGAATAGGAACCACATGGATGACTGATGCCGATTGTTAACATGCTTTTAATTTATAGATTTATGGACGTTTTTGTATGGGTAATACGTAAAAGCCGGTTTCAAAAGAAATGGTCAATAAATGATAGCAATAACACTCACGCCTATTTACTTTAAATATTGCTTAACACCATCACTGCAGTACATAATCAACGCGCAAACAATCTAACAGCCGAATCAGCAATAAATACTATCTGACAATGTATATGCAAATTCTGTGTAAATTAATAGCCACCACAAACTGCCTACGTAAATAGTGCAAGCATTCAACTGTAGGGTTTAAGGTGCACTAACAACGCTGAATGGTGCGAAAACTAGAACTGAGGGACCCTTTATTTTAATGACCAAAGTTTCACACCAGCAGAACTGAGAATGTACCAAGTAGCAAGGGTAAAGCAGAGTCGATACTTAGAAAACAACAGATTCATTAGGAAAATGAAAACCAGTTGTAAAACGAGTGATTGATAGAGAGTTTTAACTGCCTACCTAATTATTTATGACCTTATTTATGATTATCACATGGAAACAGTAGCTTTTTAAATATGCATATTGTGTAGGTGTGGAGCTTGGGATGTCATCTACTCTACACTTTACAATGTTAGTATGATTGACCTTGATTTAAACATATCAACATTCCATTGTCAGAAGACACCAATGTGTGTTAGTAAGACTAACCAGTGTAGTAGATAGCGTCATCCCTCGACATGTTTCCACCCTCGAGACAATGCCACAGGATCATTTTTGAAAGGTCCCTTCTTCTAAATAAATAGTTAAATCTGTTTAACGACAGAATTTTCTAGACGTTTACCCATTTTACTCCATATCAGTGCTTAGATAAACCGCTCAGTAGAGTGTTGCCCTTAAACAATTACTCACACCTACGTAACTGCGGTCAAGTCATGCTAAATGTTACTAGGATATGACCATAAATGAACGTTAGCCAAACACCCCCGCGGTTCACTGTTTACACCATAGGGAACTCAATTTCTCTATTTGGGAATTGAGAATGGAACGAAAGGACTGTCTATGTCTCTGTCTAACAAGAACTGTCTATTTATATAGGTTCGTGACAAATACATATTTGGAACAAAGGACCATAATAAAGCAATTAGGACGGGCATGACATTCTTTATCTACAAGAACAAAGAAAAAATTAAAACAACCCAACTTAAAACATTGACCACAATATCTATCTACAAATTCTGATCAACAACGGTATTATTGTTATATCTGATTGTATTTTTTGCTGTTTCCACAAACAAAGCCACATTAATAGATTTCCCATCAATTTTCTTTAACGAAGTTTTTGTACCCTTTTGTCACGTGCTTCTATTAAAAGCTCTGAATCTGTTACAGATAATTCTCTCTCTTGGCCTCTTTTATTAAGACGGTTTGTCTCGAAGTTGAACGAAATCATAAATACCCCTAATAACAAATAAATTGGCCCCAAGATGCGCCTAGGGAACGCCGTAGTAAAAAATGAAAAAAGGTGATACTGCTAATATCAAGATAACCAAAAAGAATTAATGCTAGTCTTAGAAAAAGGATCGACCACTTTACTGTCTAAAGCATGGGGTAATATAATCAGTTAAGAATAGTTACACATCCATAGATGAACCACGACAAGTGTAGCTCAAGTTGACCATTAAGAGGTTGGTAAGTTGGGCAAAGCCGTAAAGGCTAACACTTAAAGCTACCAAGGTACTGTCGACAATAAACAGCTCGGTGAAATTGTGCGCAATTCTAACAGTAATTTGTAAATGTAAACATCTGTAGGCCCGAGGGTCTCAGGAAACGTTGGCATGCCTCGCAGTCTCGGACCGGTCGCTAGTGACTCATGCGCACTCCTGACTCATCGAGATCAACTTAATCTTCGACAAATTCTTACAAGTTTTCACTTTATTTATTTCATTTTAATAGCAAGTTTTTTATGAAATGTTTCAATTTCCTTTAGCTTGGTAAACCGTTTTAAATTGACTATAATATTTTTAAGTATGACTTTTACTTTGTTTTGGCTGATGACATTGGCGCTGGCGGTGAAAAAGCTTTGTGATCATCCTCAAGGTACAGAAAATAAGAGGGCGCAAGCCCTAAATAAAAAATTATCTTTACTTCTTTGTTCCTTTATCCTTTAAATAGCAAAGTATACATACCTTCATACCCTGGTATCATAGGATGCTTGTAGACTGGATCCCCATTGCGAAACCTTGCGTTAACCACATCGATGTCTGTTTGTGGTGGTCGGTAGATCTGTTTCGATATAATTTTGGTAAATAATTTGCGGTAACTGATTCATCGGGTGGAGTAGCTAGGTAGATAACAATTAATCGTTTAATAAAATGGGAAATAGTTGAAGTATGCTAATTTTGAACATCGACTGAGTTAAGCCTGAATTTGCATTTTATATGCTACTAGCTTTTACCCGCGGTTGCGCTCGCGTCACAAAAGGATAAAAAGTAACCTTTGTGACATATATCAATACGCACAGCGCCATCTATACCAATACTTTTGTTTTCCCTCGGGAATATCTTTTTTCCGGGATAAAAAGTACCCTATTATCTAATCCGGACTTCTAACTATACATCTGCAAAAATTCAAAGCAATCGGTTCAGTAGTTACGGCGTTAAAGTGGAACAAACAAACAAAAAAACTCACTTTCCGATTTATAATATAAGTAAGGAAGTAAGGATTAAAAATCTTTCGGAGAATATGACAGACATAGAAAAGGACAAGCGACAGATTCGATATAAATGTGACTGTGTTAATAAGCTATATTTAGTAAAAGAACTTATATTTAAGGAAAGTGCCATTGAGCTGCCGTTTTATTGATTTGGTTAATAATAAACCCATACGATATGGCTATGGCCTTTACATGAGTCGAATAAATAAACAGATTAGATACACCCACACTAACTAGCAGTGGTAAATTATAATGATAACGGATTAAGTAGGGTTAATTGAAAAAGTCACGTTGACTCCACGTGTGTTTAACTATTTATCTGATCAATAGGTTTATCTTCTGTACCTAGAACACGAGTTCCTCCTTTCGAAATTGTAACTATCTACTAACTGAAGTTATTTTATATAAAAAGATCTTATTTGTCTATCTAATTTGTTTCACTGACGGACAGACTGAGGATAAAATTTACTTTGTTTTTTCTTTTTTTTAACCTATGTCTTCTTCTAAATAGTGCACTCTTGATAGAGTGATCTTGTTCATGTTTCGTCCTTAGTGGCTGCCCTCCTCTCCACTTTTTCCTATTTGTAGCATTCTAAATAGTACTACTACAAATAAAACTATGTAGTTACCTCCTATTTAATTTCTTAGCCCTATTTGAGACAGAACACCAACCTGGAAGTCATCAGCAGTTCTGTCAGACAGTACAAGCCTCTCGGAGTGCTGTACGCTGGGGTCCAGGAGGATCTTGTGAGTTGTGGACCCATAGGTGTTGCCTATGCGATACTTGTACTCGGGGCAGTGACCGGTGTACCTGTGTATGAAGATAAAGGGGGTTTTTTAAAAAAAAATCATTGATGAGATGAATTGGACTACCTTTAACTCGTCGAGTACCGTATTTATAGACACAATTAAAGAACAATAGGTTGCGGTCACCGGTGACCGCTTGGTGTTTGACAGTTTAAAGAGTTAAATAAAATTTAGTACAATAATGCCTGAGTAATAATTGAATCCTAACTGGGTTATTAGGTTTCTACAATCAATTTCACAGCACATAAAACCTTACAAATTAATAGAGGGCACGTAACTTTACCTTTGCCAAGCCCTACATATAGATATGTCGAAAACGATCGTTTACGAAAACTTCACGCGTTGTAAATACATAATAAATGAAATCATTTATCATATTCGGACACGCAGTCCAACGCAATGCCCTAAATACATTGTCAACAGACGTACAACACAACAGGAATTACATAACACAACAGTCCTTATAAGTAAATTCGAACAAACGAACTCGGAGTTCATCAATAAAATACATTTGTAACGCTCTCCTGACATTGTGAATTATGTGGCGTCAAAAGTAACCACCATTACATAATTGGCGCCAATTTTGCATGTTTCAATAATGACAAAATGGCGCTGGAGTTTTAATTTCGTCATGCAAATGCTCCGTGGTTTATTCCTGGCGACATGAGCCCTTTTTGGGCTCTTAATCTTAATAATAAATGATACTAAGTGCAACCGTAAATTATAATGTTCAAATATGGTCATGAGACATTGAATTCTTGTTGCTTGGTGGTTAAAGCTGTGTAGAACTTGAATTTATGCAGTTACAAGTACAATTATGAAACGTTTACATTATTTTTAAATCAATTAATCGAATATTACTGTACAAACATAACATAATACGTTTTTATTCAACTAGTTATTAAATGTGAGACCCACTTTCCAACAATTATGAGTCCTGTAATCCGTATACCTAATACCAATTACCGTATGTGATTCCCATATAACCCTGGCTTCTACATAGAGGGTACACCGAGGTAGTTCTTATTTACTGTGAAACTGACAGGTACCTTCGTCTTTCCCAGACAAAGAACTCCAGGACGATATTCAAAACACGCCAAAAGGCTTATTGGTAATAACTATGAAAATCAGGCTCCATTCCCGACTTCTTGCTAGTACTGGGGATTTCTATGTAGGTAAAAAACATCATTTTCAATGTATACAATCAAGGCACTGGACTAACCCAGGTATGTAGTGCGGTTGGGCAATGCTGACTAAATCCAGCGCCATTTCTAGTTATTTCTTGCAAAGCCGGAAAAGGATCAACTCATAATTTGCATAAAAAAAATTGTTAATTATTATTAAACTCTTGAATTTATTGAACACCACACATTTGTTGATTTTGACGTAAAACTTTGACGTGACTGCATTTGTTGTTTTAATTGAATTAATGGCTCAAGTGAACGGTTTGTTAGTGTGACTTTTCAAAGATCTTAATCTTCCTGTAACACAACCTTTTTGTTTCAAAGTTATCTAAACGTTCTGAAAGTTGTTTAACGTTCAACTGTGTAGGTAAATACTGCGACTACAAATAACGTTCCATATGATTACAGGAATATTAATACGGGTTACTAACGATAATCAGTTACTAATGCGACATCGACAGTACCTAATATACCGTTAAAGATAACGAACAGAGACCCCTAAAACCTTAAAAATAATCAGCTTCTTTGGTTTGAGGTATTTGAAAAAAACCGGACGTAAAGTCACTTAGAAAAAATGATTGAAGCACCAAAATATCAGTGGTGTATCTATGTGTGCGGGCCATGTCAGGCGAAAGATGTCCTTCGTGTTAATGTTGAGTATTCTGCGTGTAAGAATACCTACTATAGTACCCAGGTGCCACAGTCGTAGTTTCAAGAGACTATGTCCGCCTTTTTTTAAACGTCCTTGTATGAGGTATGATATGTGTTACGTGATACATTGCTAAATACATCTAGATTTTCGTGTTATACAATTCACACAATTCTGTTTACCGTAATGAAATCAGATTAGGAAACAATGCAGTGGAAGGAAATTATTTTCATTGCAAAACAATAGACAGTGACTGTGTTATCATTATAAGGAAATGTGTTTATTGAATTAATTTGGATGCAGGAAGTTTAATAATATCCAAAAATCATTTTCTTGAATAAATGCATTACGTACTTCAAGAAATACAAAACAAAATTGTTCATTCGGTGCCTGCTCAAGCGCAGACGAATCATCACACGATCACGAAGCCTTCGGAGTTCGGACTTCATCGGTCATCGTTCGTACTCTTTCGCAATCCATTCGCTCAGCCGCCATTCTTTCGTTCGGTCGGTCGGCCGGGCGCCATATTGAATGTAACCGCCGCCGCGGTCGGGCGTGTTTGGTGGCGCTCCGCACAGTGACAGACGGGAAACGATGAAATCATAACTTTCAAAAACTTTTGTGTTTACAAAGTGTTCAATTTAACATAATAATTTCAATGAACTGTGAAGTGTTCTTACATATTTACCAACATACATTGAAGTTTCGTTATTTATAACTGATCCAGCGACTTGAAATGCATGCATTCCATCGAGACTGTTGAACTTTTATATTTTTTTTTCGTTCAGTGTACATTTTGATTCTTATCAAGATTTTTTTTATTGTCATTCACCGTGAACTATGGTTTTGTATATTTGGACATTAGATCACATATAAATTATATATCTACAGTGTTATGTGTTGATTAGACTGTGTTATCAAAGTTAGCAGTTAGCAGATTAGTGATTGCCGAAACACTCAAGGTAAATCTAAAAACATTATTTACTAAGTAACATAAACAATATAGATTTAAGGAACCAACCGAACTAATAACTACCCCAAAACAAACGCTGCAAACATCTTAGGTACCTATCTCTAAATCCTTCCACAGATAAAACCGTCAACGACTACAGAAATTCAAATTATCCGTCTAATTAATTTAATTCACAATCCAAGAGATTGCTAGTCTGAACCGTGACCCACTTTACTTCAAATTTTCACTTCTCATGAGTGTTTACTTACAGTCACTTGAGCTGAGACCAGTAGACACACCTACTGATGATCAATCAATATATCTGTTCACTTTAATTATTTTAATATAGAAACACTGTTACAGCTATAAAAGTTTTATATAAATCACTACCTGTTTAAGCCGGTCATCTTAGAACCTCGATTTTTATTCAAATCGGCCTGATTGCAATCAGTTATAGGTAACTTAACACATATAAGGAAAAAAATCAGAAATGCGAGGTAATGGGGGATTAACTACTGATCATCTATTTACAGCGAAGTTTTGCGTATGAACCGAATCAAAGGAAGAGGGTATTTACAAAATACGCAAGAGTTATAAGTAATCTTTCTGAAGAAATATCGGGCAATGTTTATTAACAGTTAACAGATTCGATATCCATAACACCAGAAAATGAAATTTGAGCGATTTAAAAACACGGCAATCAATCAAAAGTCGGAGAAGACACCGAAAAGTAGACAACTATTGAAATGTATGAAGTTCTCTTTGACTAAATATTATTTACAAAATACGAAAAGGAGACGTAATCGTAAACGTTGCGATTGTGGATCATTGCGACGTTGAAGATAAATTCTTGTAAGGCACTCTTTTTAGATAATATCTAGGCTATCAGTTTCGTCACAAAAGACGATGTACAAATCAGATGGCATGCGAGTCTGTGGCAACATATTGGCATAAATATTTAATTTGACACACAAATATGTCAAAGATTTTCGTGAATTTTATCTTATTTCGTTTCTGTGTCAGTTTCGTATCTTGCTAGTTTACTTCGAAATTACAAAATGCTGCGACGAATAACGCGACATTGAGCTAAATACTTCTCTTCAACAATAAATCAAACTAACGATCGATGTAACTGCAAAATTAATTGATTTCGTCAACAACGTTCTGCCAATTATCATTTTTTATTACTTAGTTAGCCATTTTTGATACCCAGGAAGTAATAAAGAATATAAGTGAACGGTCTGAAGAAAGGCCGCTCTTGAAATAGCCGATTCGTACGATATAAAAGGTGAAAATTGTTAGACCTTAACATATTATAATTGCCGTTACCCCTCCAATATGAGACAACGCGTTACCAAACAATGAAACAGGCTCCCATTCAGTCTTTAAGTAAAACGTTCCAAAGGAATCCTGTTTCGTAGCCGGGAGAAACAAAACCCCGGGACGGCATCGTGGCGACGTCCATACAAACATGGGTGACAATCACCAACAAACGTATTTGAACCTCACCGCCTTCTAAATAAAGTACAAGATGTGACTAACAACCAACTCACCATCCCGCAAATCGCATTCTAGAGACTAGACGCTCCTTTGTTTTTGTTATTAGATTTCTATATGCTGCAAATACTTATTGAACATTTGTCCAAACCACTTTCCAGCTATCAACCGCGATCATTTAAAAGTCAGCTTCATCTTTTATCTTCGAAATAGATTGCTTTAAGATTAAAAACGGAAAGTATTCGACGTCGCGTCGTTTAATTCAAATTGACTGTTAATAACGAAACTCAATTAGTGTTGATGTTGATAGTCGTGTAATATAAACATAGGTCTTTTTTCATAAGCATAGAGCACATAATCGTTCAGAAATAGTTTTCCGCGTCCCAGCAAGTTTTGGAGCAGACCGGTTTAGAGGAAGTCTCCGAGCGGCGGTTTGCGAGGTTAAAAAAACTGGCTAAGTTTGAATTTGTGCCTTTTGGGGGCTTTGCATCCTCAACAAAAACGTGACCAACGATAATTCAAGCATGTATAGTGCAGAAAACTAGTTGGCGTTAAAACGTTAAGTGTGATTAATATTGGACAATCTTCCATTAAAGATTCTTTTTATTACTAAGATATACCGGTCAAAACAGTCAGTAACGAGTACGGAACTCTAAAAAGAAGACCCGTGTCGGCTGATATTCGAGGTCGCAACCCAATTGGGGACCAGTCGCAGGTACGCTTTTGTAGTACACTTTCTCCCGTGCGTGACGCGCCCAGCCAGACATTTCACTGAGCACCGTCTGCAGGTGCACAAGCACAGACCACTCAATGATAAACATGCGAATTTTATGATTTGCGAATCATTAAATGATTCGCTAAAGTTACACTTTCACCCAAGAATAGGGGTGCAAAAAATCAAAGGTAAAATTGCGATTAATTGCGGCACCTTCTTAAAAGTTGCACTCTAGCGATATTTGGAAACAATGTTGACACCGAACAAGTCACCGGTGTCAATGTGTGTCTGAAATAAAAGAGACAGTATATGTCTTGTTAGAAGTAGGTTTTGGGAACAACATTCTAGACCACAGACGTCGCGTCGTACGTATTCAAAGATGACATTTTTAAAATATCATTAACCCCTAACGTCTATGATTCCTGCATTCCTCTTCACAGGAAAGGAACGCCATTAGTGCAGAATAAAACACGTGTTGCCGTGCGTTTACAGACATCCTGTGATTACTAGATGGTACGTTAATGATGAGAATCACATAAAAACTAGTCCAGCGACCGAGGAACAATTGTCTACGTAACCACTTGATCATACTTTCGTTCGTAAAACTGTGCGCTAACACGAACACTCGTAACTTGAAACCGATGAAGTATTCGAGAAGCGATTTGGGCAATCAATTATAAAGATTCCAATAGAAATCGTTATTTAAATTCGCTACGACTCGTTAACAAACAATTATATCGACATGGTGACGAGTTTCTGACATCACTTTGGGAAATAACTAAAGAAATATTATTAGTTGTGGAATTTCAAAAACAATAACGGTTACCTCAGCAGTCAATTTGTGGTGAATGTCTGAATATCAGATGGATTGCTTAGCTGTGTAAAGTTTGTTGCTATGACTCACATTATTATAATGCAGATTTTCTTCAGTCACGGCTCGTGTCTTTCATGTGTGTTCATTATCATTTTAAAGAGTTCAGTAACATGTTCCGACAATGGCTAACCATGTGTAACTGGAATATGTATTTTACGAGTATTCTGCTCGTTACTTTATCTCCTGTCGGCTGCCTAGTTGGGTTTCTATTAGTTAGTCGCGCACCCGGGATCACGACGTTGTAAATTCGATTCCTAGTTTACCTTTTGTGAAGTGAAACTGGGATTATTAGTCTAGAAACGCTCCCGCTTCTTCCGTCACGTACAGAGCTAAGCTTAGGATAGTTGCTACCACAGAACATATAAAGGAGGTTGCTACAATTAATCAGAATACACTGCAATAAATTCAAAACCTATTCAAGATCTCAAGCGTACAATAAAAGGTTGATGTCTCATCATAAAAAAGAGGACGACATCTGCAACATTTTTATAAACAAACCAATCAACATGAACCCAACCAGAAACAAGCACAGACCTGTCGGTAACTGAACAATATGGAAGTCAAAACAAATGCAATCGTTCCAAGAAGAGTAAATTCCACTGACATTCTGTTAAACATCTGTTCTCTTAACAAAACCTTATCAATGGGATGTTCTCATTAACCTGGACTAATAATGAAGATACGGGAAACACTATTGTCTTCTTCAAAACAACTTATTTACAGCTTCTTTTTAACCAACTACGATGATGCAAAAAGGGCTATATGGTCACCATCACAATAGGCACGTTATCTGTTTTCGAACAATACTTGGGATTTTACAATAGCCTTCGATCGCTCGTGTAATATTTGACACCGTCTTATCTTTTGGTGATAATGGGTATTTTTGTGGAGTGTCGGGATATCCTTAAATACGTCCGTTTGTTGTGGTTATAGTTGAATATTTGACGTAAGAATAAGAACTGAGCGGAGAAAGGGGAAGGATTCTATTTCCTAAAACAGAATAGATAGTTGTTTTTATAGATTTTCCGTTTGTCTGGTTATTGTATTCATTATTAAATGTCATTGACGAAATCTCTAACCTGTTGCAGATACTTAAGCTTAACCTACTCACATTAATACCAAACGAAGGTATAACCAAGTTTATTTTTAAAACCTCTTCGTCGAACCTAAAGTTCTTTTCCATTTGAATTATATCTAGATCTTATATAATCTCGATTACCACAAAAAACTCGTAATTTCGTTCATGACTTCCATATTGCAAAAAAGCTGATTCACTCTTCGCTACAATTTCATTCTTAGATGCGCATGCGCATATCCAGTACAAATATGAAGCAATGTTTTAAAAGTACTTCATTCACTGTGTCTTTATACGAGGTAGGCTCTATAATTACGGTGTTGCAATTAGGGACCAGGCAGTGTTGCAAGGGTATGGCACATTATGGCAGTTTATATTACATACACTTACTATATTATTATAATTGGTGTTGATGTTTAGAAATTTTAGTTTTATTGCCCTTGAAACTATTAAAACATGTTATGACATAACATGACGCTTATGGGTTTAATTTGGTCTTTAGTGCATACTAGCACAAATTCAAATATGTTGTTGGGATTCTAAACTAAATAAGTACTGAGAATCAACCTAATGACGAAATTCAAGCTTAATGTTATAATTTTATATTTTGTCAATCTTACTTCGTACTATTTAAACTAAACAACATCTACAATTAAAAACAATGCGTTAGAAATTCCTTGTTACTTAAAACAAAGCTGTTTTCAATAACTGCACGCACAAACAGACAGTTGTACAACTACGCACTCCTACGCATACCACGTCATGGTAGTAGACACGGCTCTAATCATATCAACCTGTATATAACACGTATTGTGCAACATACTGTATCAATAATAACAAAACAAAAGCTATTCCGTCCGTTTGTTGTTACATTGGAATGTGTTCAAAGAACTTACATATTTGTTTCACGATTGTTGTATCTCGGAGAGGTAAGCAGTAATGGTAGGTATTAATGGATTCACTTTTTTGCAAAATTGAAATAGGTAAGTAGGTAATGTTAAGTTGTCAAAAATCTGGTAATGTCTATCTGGGGCTGTTGTTAAAATCTCAAAATTACAACAACCTAACGTAACATCACGCCTTTTATCCCCAAAGGGATAGGCAGAGGTGCACATTACGGCACTTAACGCCACTGTACTTACAATGTAACACACTTTTCACTATTTATGTTATGACTTATGAGTCTCATGTAATAGGGGGCTAGGGGGGGAGCCTATTGCCATATACCGGGCACAATTCCAGACTCCGTGTTACTACTGAGAATTATTTTACAAAACCCAGTAATACTTTGCCTTACCCGGGAATCGACCCCTTGCCCGGCAGACGCACTTGCGAACATTCGGCTAACGAGGCACCCAAAAATACTCTAACATTCAAATTATCTTTTTTTTTCAATATCGTGTTAAAAGAATAGTAACTAAGTAATATTAATATTGAAAAAACAAATAACTAGGAACAAATTCATGGACTCTTCGCTACTAGCACATTTATTGAGAATCGTGTGAGGAATCCCTGGTTCACCGTTAACCATAAAAAATAAATACGCCTCCACCCACGACAATGTCATATGATCTTCAAAATTAAATTGTCAAGTACATCGATTGTACTGTTGTAAACAATTTTGAAGTAACTAACTAAACATGATAGGACATTTGATATTATCGAATCAAACATAACTAAATATAGAAAAAATTTGACTCCCCCTAAGAAAAAAATGCTTACTCCATCCATAGAAATATTACACAATATAAATAAATACATCACAGTCACAATGTAACCGATACTCTAGTTAGGTCGTTAAAATACAATAAAATTAGGAATTTCGAACTTATCGCTTTTGTTGTTACATTCTTGAACATAAGTTTAATATTCGACTCATATTTCTTAATCTTTATGATTTTTTCGGTAAGTATCTCCTTTTACTAGTTACGAGTTATAAGTGCGAATGGAAACACATTACATTAAGAACTTACTATAAAAAATTGTATGTCTGTCTGTACAGACACAATGTGGCGTACAACTATAATATTACCTCCCATTAACTAAAAATCTCGGGTTAGTCACGTGAATATACTAACATCGCGACATCGCCGTTACCACGCACGCTGCTCATGAGGAAGCATCCCTCTGTGGTTCGAAACTAGTAGAGCTTTTCTCAGTATATTCACGTGAGTAACCCGCGATTTTAGTTTATTTAGTATGTCTCACGATAGTCATTATAAAAATATTACCTCCCATATATTGTAAGATACCTAAATTGACAAAATAAATAATATAAATTTGTATTTCTGATGGCCTATGGTGCAAGTTCGTTTTACGTCATAACGCGATCGACACGTTTATGACGTTCGGGGCACTGATTGGTCAGCTTTAATGAACCAACCAATCATAGGGCTAAAATGCGGTTACATTTTAACTCGTCGAGTACCGGTTTTATAGACACAATTAAAGAACAATAGGTCGCGGTCACCGGTGACCGCTTGGTGTTTGACAGTTTAATCGCGTTAACTTAAAAACTGATGACTAAAATTTTTAAATTTCAATGTGATCGAAGGAAACAGACATTGGATTAGTTATTATTAATTTTAAATTCTGTCTCTTCTATCTACAGTTTGAAATCATTTGGCGTTAGATTTTCCCTACAATAAGTACACGTCTCTATCTACCCTTTCAATTAATGTCAGGTGCGATACCTTGTCCCAAATAAAAATGATTTCATCTACTCAGATTCAATTAAAAGATTACTCTTATCTTTTGTTTTGTTTCCATAATGATAATAAGATAATGGCAAATGATAAACATTTTAATATTATGGCTCTTTATAACTCTGATTATGACGTATTTTAATATTTTTATTGTCTTTAATCTAGATTTAAAGGATTAATATCACAATTATTAATAATCTAGGAAATAATATCTTCATCGTAGTTACATTCTTGGGTGGAGCAGGATACTTTGAAATGGTTTCCAAAACGGACATCAATCATACAAACACCTTTATTATCTTGGTATTACAAGACACGACAACCTTGCTCTAATACAGCTACACCGGATTTAATTGCGGATCTAACTGAACAGTTCAAGGACTCCAATAAATTTCATCAAAAACACTCCAGCCATTTAGCAGATCGTGAGCGACATACACACGTGCGAAATTACTTAAAGATATCTAATCATGACTAATTCTGAAACTATTGCCATTTCAATATCAGTGATTAAGTCTAGATCACAATCGTTGTTAATTATACCAAAATTAAGTGTGAATGTTATAATTATAAGGATCGAAATACTTGACACGTTCAATGGGTAGTCGTGGTACATGAATGTGGTCGGTTTCACAAGCTCGATCGTGATCGATCAGGCCATGAGTCGTACTTACACGTTTTGGTATTAACAAGACATATAGCTTTGGCATTCTTGTCTGTCAAAACTTGTATACAGTTGATTTCGAACCATTTGAAGAATGGATTGTGTTGTGGAAAAATTTGGCTTTGTTTTCAAGAAGTATTTACCTAATTACGATATTATAAAAGATCATGACATCACAAAAGAAGTGTAAGTGTCTGAACACCTAGACAGATTATTTTTTAACGTTGACCCACCCTAGATTTTCTCCTGTGTTGTGGGTGCGTTAACAAACGTACACGTTCACATACACATGACACCCAGGCCCAAAACAACAATTTGTGGATCACACAGAATTGCTCCTTGCGGTATTAGATCCCGCTTGCACGTTGCGCGGCAGCCGTTTGCCCAGCCACCACGTCAACAGTGCAGTCATGAATGAGATTTCGTTGACATTTTTATAATATCAATATGGAACAGAGGTCCTCTCATCATGATCATCATTCGTTTTTTACTTTCCGCCTTTCCTTCTCCCAAGAGTATCCTGATATACCTACCTAGCATTAGGTACAGTAGGTACGCGAACTCTAGACCTTACTCAACAATGATACTCAATCATTAAAGCAAACACAACCAATCAACACACTGTTGCAACTAATTACAATAACAAGACGTCTCACAAACAATAATTTAACAGATGTATTGCAACAGGAATTCCAAGCAAATTATAATCTAAATAGAGTTATCAAACCATCTTATCTCTTCACTGCATACAATGTGAGCCTCATAATCTTCATGTAAGCAATAAAAACAGACAGACAGGCACACAAGAACATTTTCTTACATTACGACGAAAATTGTTCGCATGCCAGACTTATTGTCATAACATTGCAAAGTCACAGCATTTTGCTGTCATTTGCTTATAATAAAGCATACTGGTTGGTTACTTGAATAGAATTCTTGGTTTCATTCATTTACTGACTGACATTACAATTGTTAGGGCTAACTGTGAAATTAATTATATTTTTTACCACATCTATCTATACACCTATACAATATAAATAAAATTTGGAGTGTCTATTTGTAATATTGCTATAACAGCTTTTTAGGTACTACATCTATATAAATAAAAATGAATTTCTGTTCGTTAGTCTCGCTAAAACTCGAGAACGGCTGAACCGATTTGGCTAATTTTGCTCTTGAAATAATCGTGGAAGTCCAGGGAAGGTTTAAAAGGTGAGTAATCAGTCGGGTAAAAAAATAATAATTTAGGCGGTACGAAGTTTGCCGGGTCAGCTAGTGTACTATAAATATCCATACGCTACATACACCAAAATAACAGTCTGCCTGTCTGCTTGTCCTGGCTAATCTCTGATCTGGCTGGACCGAATTTACCAGGACCGTAGATGATGTAGTAAAGAATAACTTAGACTACTTTTTCCACGCAGACGAAAGATCGCGCACAACTATGTAGTTAGTAAATAAACCTCAAATCGTATCGCATCATCAAATCATAACGTATCATAATTATGATGCTGGTATGCCAAATTGCATTCAAATCTATCGAATAGTTTTCGATAACAAATATCCGCGCTCATTGTCCCATTCACAATAGCATGACAAAGTCGAATGCATTACCTGACACGAGTACACCACAGAACAGTTCAATCGCTATTATTATGACTTCAACTTCTGTAATTAAAGTAACTGTACATAAAATGGCCATTTATACTGAACTTGATTAGTTAGTCATTTCTAATGAGGTCAGTACAGACTAAACAGTTAGAACTCGATTGATTTGTTGCACATTATTTACGTCCATTATCATCTGTACCAACATGTTAATTGTTTCTTTCATTAAACCTATCTCCAATCAAACAAGCTCCTCTGATTGTCCAATCACCATTATAGATTATGAAGACATCAACATTAAATTGATTTTGATCTCTTCATTGTGATAAAGCTACTTTTGTTTACTCATCAAGGCCTTTGACCATAACCGCAGACTCAGACACGAAGTGGTCATAAAATATTACTAAGAATTTTTCAAAGTCATTGTTTTCCTGGTATACCTTATAATCTTGCTTTTGTTCGCCATTTGCGTCACTGTTGTTGTATGAGAAAATTGGAGCAGAGTCCAAAATGCAGTCCTAACGCCAGCTCTGGGCAATTCTGCGAAAGTTAAAATAATGTTAAGGCAGAATTTCCCACGGGAGTCTCGAGATGCGACCGTGTAATTATGTCAGCTATTATCGAACGACCATCTGCCTACACCTGTGGACTTAATACGAAATTATTTATAGTTCCATTACCTCTACGGATAATGCGATAAACTCTATATTAACATTCTTCACAAATTTTAAATGGCGATGGATATCACGAACAGGAATGCAGTTTCTTTTTTCCTACAAATTAAATTGTGAAGCGTAATGTTTTAAAATTCTTAATGATTGTTACCTAACAAGTTAATATGAATCGAATAAAGATTACAGAAAACTGATTACTTAATAGGTATAAGTAACAGCCGTTTCTATATGTTGATCGCAATCGCCCAGTCGCTTGTTACACCAATTTTCTAACTAATAAATAAAATACTAACTGGGTTTCACGCTAACAAGACTGCAGCAATTTAAATCAACCAGATTGGGATTGTTTATACGCTATAATAATCTCGTTGCAATTAAGATAGTGTTAAAAGAGCCTGATCAAAATTTATTATCGTTTTCCACGATTTACATTATATTATATTTAAAAGCGAGAATTAAGATTTTATCTACGTTATTCGATTTTCTTCTATTATCAGCAGATGCAAATAATTATAGTCATAAGAGCTCGTGGAACAAACCACGTAAAATACACTGTCCTAAACAAAGAAACATTTCATTAATTCATAATCTGCCTGATACGGATAAAACAGAAACGTCTATTCTTTTGTCCAAGGTATAATATTGTCGTAAAAAGGCCACTTTCCATCTTTGTTGGCTTCAGCTTACAAAATAAGCATAGTAGGTACAAAACAGGCCTTGGACTGTGGCTGTAACTGGAACACAAATCTGATTTGCGTACGCCCCGTGAAGCTTTGTAAATGCATTGTTGGAATTTTGAAATTTTATACAATAACAACAAAAAAGCGTTGTTTACGCAAACAAAATTAAGATATTTGGATAATTGGAGTGTCGTGACCACGATGTCAGACATTATTTAAATGAAACGTTTAGATGATACTGTTGAGTGACGTAACACAATATTTGCCTAATCGCCCCATTATATTTGCGTCACCCTTAAACGTACGTCGTGGTACAAAACGTCTATTTATGCAAGCCATTATAATGCTTCAAATCATAGAGGCCAGTCCATTTTTCTGGTCCGTGACGTCATCGCAGCTGTGCAAACTGTTCTTTTGCGCAGACACGACCAACTGCATGAAGGCCTTAATGTAGGTGTATTCAGTTTTAAGACACTTTAATGTCTTTGTTAGTATTCCTGTTTTTGCCTTGTCAAAAAAACCTGAACTTACAATAAAACCTTAAAACTGATTCTCATTTCATGGCGCCATGAGCATTAAAATTATCATACATATAGCACAATGAAAATAATACACACCTTCAACAATAATTACACACAACGATATACAGTAAAAGCGAAAAAAGTTGAATACTATGAAACGATTAAATAACGTATTTGAAATTAACATTACTCGAGTGCTTTATCGATTCTAATACCTAAAGAGAGATGGCCGCAGCCCTTTTTTGATCGCAGAATTACAGCTAGGTAATCGTACTTTGGAAACTAGGCGATGTCCAATGCTTGTTGAATCCGTAATGGTGTTCGAGAGTCGGAATGTCAGCGGAGCCCGCCATAAAGGCAGCAACGCATGACCTGTTTCAACATGTATGGATATCCGGCTAGCTTATGGCCAAGAATAATGGGTGCATTTTAATGACAAATAGGAAAGAAGTATTGAACGCATTCTTTTGTAACGAGACAATGATCTTTAAAAAGAAAAAAGATCACGTAACAACAAAATGGACACTGTAATTTGTCACGGATAACTGTTCTCTGCTTGTGTTAAATAGAAACTAAAGGGTCATAACGAGATGTATGTTTTAACATGTCTTGATGGATCATGGCAGCTTAAAACTCTATTTAGAGGAAGGGTGTTTTGGCTGTATTGCCTTTACACAATGCTCTTTATATTTCTCTAGTTAAGTTCTTGCACCAAACGACTCTGTAAAATGAACTATGATTTGTTCGATTTTATTGCCCAACAAACTAGAACGACTGTTTTACGACTAGCAACATGTATGTACGCTGGAACAGAAGTAAGTTATCGGAAAACATTGTAGTCTTTATCGAAGGAAATGCTTGCAAAATCATATTTATGTAAAAATAAATCATTAAGGAACAGTGCATTGAACGAACGTGTCGAGAAACAAACATCCCTGTCGTTCAGAAATCAAAAACAATACAACATCATTCATCTGTGGATTGACTATTTTAAACACCCCATGATTCATGAAATCCCCCAAAGAACAAAAAATATCCTCAACATTTTCTCATCTCTAAATTAACTAAAATCGCGGGTAACTGCAATCGTTTTGTCCAATAACCAAATACCCTCGTCCCAAAAACCAAAGTTCGAAGAGTCCAGTTAGGAACATAAAGCCAGTAACGTACTTATAACACTTCTGATGTTTCGGGTGTCCATGGGCGGCGGCGATTTCTTACCATCAGGTGATCCGTATCCTCGTATAACAGTTTATTCCATAAAAAACATGCTAAGATGAAAAGAGCCATCCATTACCATTAAGTGTTTATAACCTGATGAAAACGAAATCAAGATCCTTATCAACCCACGATAGGAGATCTTAGGAAACTCGTTTCTTTAAATTCGAATCTGAAACAGTTATACTGTTATTTAGTGATAAAAACAGTTTTAAAAATCACTTTGTTTCTATCACAACGGTAACCTAATCATCCTTTTGTTTTATTGAATCCATTTAGACGATTTTATTTTTAAATCTGTGCAAATTGTAAACACAAATTGATTGTCTCCTTCTTTCGCTTAACGATTGCAAAAGTCATTGCTGAATTCAACGGTTTCAACAAGTTATCAAGTTTTGCTTGATTGTAATTGAATTTTTCGATTTCATATCTGTCATAGGAAACGTGCATAATATTATGCAACGTCTCAAGTAACACTAGTACCTAGAATTAGCTAATTTTATTGCATTACTTATGTAACTGCCAGGTAAAAATATTTGCTAAGGTGTCAATTATTTAATAATGCATCAGCGATTTCTTTAATGTCAATGACATCAGTCCGTAGTTGCCTGCTCAGGTGATAGCTACCTAGCTTAATATTTTCCAAAAATACTTAAATGTGTCAACTTCATTTCCAATTCTACCACAAAATTTACATGTTGAAAAGTAACTGTGAACTGATTATAATAACAAATCCTGTGTCGAAGTTCTACAATAGTTCCTAAGCTAAAACTTGTTAAAACTGTCAAGTTTTTATTGTTATCTTGCTTTAGTGGTGCAGGTGTGTGTTTAAGCAGCTGTTTATCTCATTCACTGTTATTTCTCTATTAATAGATTCACGAAATGAAACTTAGGTCTTCTTATTTTTTTGTTGCGACATCTATCAGTGCTGTTATTAGAGGTATTATTAAGATTGTGGCTTCTTGGGCTATTGAACATTTCAGGGTTTGTCGTCTTGATTTCTTTTTGTACTCTTTGTAAAAATTACTGTATCCGGATTTCAGTTAATAAGTTTGTTGATTTAAAAAATTATCTGCTTTGTTATTATGCTTAGTAGGTGTTACGAAACCTTGATTTCTTCAATGTTTCTTTTCTTTCTCAAGAGAAAAAGAAATCGAATTGAAATGCATCAAGCCTGGTGTATCCACACTACGGTGTGAATTAAGTTAAATATTATTGTAAACATGCCACACTATCGTACCTATGAGAAAAAGTTCTAGTTAATTGTTGACTTTAGTCATTTTAACAGCTCAAGTGACGACACGGTCGTCTGTCCATAGTCTATTGTTGAGAATCATAACATTTACTGGTTTTCTCTTTGCGTTGTTTGATTGAAACACTTACTTCGACTAGAAATCTGATATAATTACACAAAAACCACTATCATGTCCAGAAACACTATCAACAGTGACTTGGAATCTTAGCATTATCAAAACATACTTCTCATTTTTTGCAAGCTTACGATACTCCCCATGGTGTCTCTAATAAATGTCCACCATGTAAAAGATCAATCAGTCTTAACAGGTAGCAATATTTGTACATCCTATTCAAATCTTAAACCGACCTTTTTACCTCACTTTTTACATAAAATTTTGCGAGCCACAACGCAATGCACAGTACATCTATCCCTAAATCTTACAAAGGGGCATCGGAAATATGTATGGAATGCCCAACTCACGGTACAGGTACCCGGGAAGACCAATGCCCATAAAACAGGTTTCGCTTCAAACCTTTTTTTGTCCACGGCCCTTCTAATTTATTATTTAAACTGCTATTAAAGTTATGGTGACTATATTAATAGCTGTCTTGCCCTTTTAATTAGGGGTGAAATTTGTCAACGTGTTTAAGAGGTGTAGCTGTCACTTAGGTGATATGTGTGTTTATAAGTGGTCATTCTTTTAGCACACTTTTATGATCTGTTGCATTTATTGTTTCTAATTTATCGGGTGTTTTCTTATTGTCAAGATTATGTTCTTTTTCACAGCTAGGAGCAAATTAGCTAGTTCATATTGGGTTAAATGTATTTAGTTTATGTGTAGGAGATTTATTTTCGGAATAAATTTACATAACAAAATTATATCTTAGATTGCAGCCACCGTTTCCAATTAAAACTTTACACGCTACATTACCTAATCTACATATCCTTTCAATTAAATCTGTTGCAACAAGCTACTTGTCAAAAACAAACGGTTCCAAATTGAATAGGTCTTGTGGCCGTGCAGTTGAATTTGAACCGAATGCAGATTAAACGTATACGGTCGTTACTACAATAAAACAACAAATCAAGTAACCAAATGCTCGATAAATCTTAATAAGGCAAAAGTCGTGACCGGCCTATTTGCGTTCAAGGTGTTTGAACAAAATCAAATGGACAATGTTTTTGACAACCGTCCTGTACTTTAAAGTCTTCAAGGGTAACTACACGTATGCAGTAAAGTTCCTTTTAGACGTGCCGATCGTGACCTAGGCATTTGATTTTCAATCGCAAGTAATGCAGCCTCGAATGCCATCTAGTCGATCAGGCAGGTCAAATATATCTGTCTCCAGACCAGCTTTCTGTTTCAGACAACATAAATCACCCGTGAAATGTAGTCTATCTTTTATGTCAAAGTTTTTTTGCCAGATCCTTATCTACATTGATGGTAGACCGCACACGACGCAAGAACATGTTATTATGAGCTATGTTTCCCTTGCCTATAGAAAGATACGGGTAATAGTACAATAACTGAGTGTAACTTTAGGCTATACGGGTTTGATAAAAGTGTGCCTTGTGATAACAGCACGGGTGTGGTTACCAGTGGACCTTGCGAAAATGAATGTGGGTGTAAAGTTTGAAATACAACAGAGGAGGAATGCAGTCCCTTTGACGGTACTGGAGCTATTCATGCGGATCAAAATGCGTGGGCGACGTTTTTTGCCGTCAAGTTATGCCGCCGAGTTGTCCGTCGAGACGGATCTCATTGCGGAACTAGATGTAACAGTTATGAGAGCAACGATAATGAGATACTGTGTTGACAAGTAAAAATTCACATCCGAAACAGATAATCAGATAAAACAAACGAGTACATGTAATATTACGTAAGGAATGCGACCCGATTCCTTTTAATTTCAACCGTCACATAAATTCCGGCCAGCAAATTGGAAAATATCATAAGCACTCAGTCCAGTCCGCGAATGAAACGAACACGAGCACTTTAATAAGCTCAATTAATGTTTACGACCGAAAATTAGATATTGCGGAAACTGTTGGATATTTTTTTTATCTCGCACCTGACCTCCGTGGTCATTGAACTTGAAGCTTAAGTAAGGCTTGACGAAAATATCACGTAGACCGAACGGCGCTACGTCACGCGTCGCCGCGTGTTCTCAAAGAAAATGATCAGTCAATCACTTTGCATCATTTTAGAAAGAAATAAGCTAACCAGAAAATTGCTCCCGATCTACTGCAGCGTTGCGTGTCCAGATACCATCTTGTTAAAGGGCTTCACCAAATGTTGGTCAGCCACTTCCAATGCAGTTTTTTTTTTCAAGCACGCAGTCATAATTTCGTTTCTCTCTTTATATAACTCAGACTTTATGGCGTTTTTAAAGTAAGCGGTACCCGCTTATCAGCACTGACGTGGTTTTATTTTTAGTTCTCAGCTCGCTAATGTTTGTCATTTAAAGACACGAAGGCTTCGTAAATAATCTTTCTAAAATCTTCACGATTCGAGATGGTGAATTTGTTTAATGGTCTTGGTGATATCGATTTACGAATCGAACGGTTTATCCTTAAAAGCGTTGAGAGTTTCGACTTTATGTCGAAGGCGATTACTCGAGATGGTGTAAGTGCTGAGACTGAGACACCGTTACAAGCTACAAATTTTGATTTTGTTGCGTGTATTGCGTGTTGTGCTAGCATTAATTTGTTGTCGTTGCGTGCTGTTCCAGCCGATTGGTTGCGCTCGCCGCTCGCTCAGCCCCAGTGGACCTGCAGCTTCAGAAGGAAATACCTATGCTCATCTGCATATCCAGTTAATGTTTACGGTAGACGCGTCGGTATTCAGGCTGTTTGGACTTTCTTTTGTCAGTTAATTTGCTACTGAATTGGCTACTGTGTGTTTTTACACGTCTTTTATTTGTTTTTTCTTTAAACATTGATTGTTTTTAAGGTTTCTCAGAAACATTGAACACGGACTACTTTTTAAATATTTGAGCTGCAATTTGGTTAAATATTTCTTATCTTTATCATCATAAATGTGGATAATTTCTTTTCATTTCCTACGTTGAGATGGTAATCGACAGTCCAGCGACATAATAGTGAAGGAATTGCGACTGCGTACATTTCCTGTCGCTTCGGCTTGCTAATCACTAATCATTGAATCAATATGCATTTTACGGGTTCGCGTGTACACTTCAGTTTCCTGAAAAAGTGGGACATTATCATATTTATATAAAGTGCACAGTGGCCGGGACTCAGTTCATTTCGTGACCGTATCAGTGCAGTATCCGGTTACAAAAGGAAACGTGGATATTAAATAATTCGGAAGTGTTTGTGTGTCGGATATTACTTATTTAACACGTTAAACGCCATGGGGTCACCGGTGACCGGCGTTAGCGGAGGATTTATCTTCAACAGCTTTTTATTGGCAGTCAAAGTCTTAAGTCTTCAAACTTATTGAAAATATTACAGGTATATGACACTATTTATATGAACATGTTATATCACACAGATAGTTCGTTTAGTCACATAGTGCTATTATCATTGTGTAGATAGTGTTCGGGCCTGCATTGCACTTTGAACTGAATTGGGTACTTGCCAACTAGTCAAATTCAATACTTTTTCGAACTGTCAAAAACGACCGTTTTTCTATGAATTTTGTACGAGATTGTGTATTGTGACGTCACATTTACTAAGCGTCAAACAGCATACTTATTACTTAAAAATCTGCTGATTTTTTTTTATATTTTGTTATTGAACAGTCGAAATAATTTATTTTTGACTAAGGAAAGTATCCAATTGCTTTAGAACCTCTATGTTCCGTGTTGTATTCTTCTTCTATCCTTCATATCTCTTCTCTATTCCTTTTACCATCTTCATTTTCATATCTCTTCTTCTTAGTTTAGGTGATTTTTGCACTTGACCTTGTCATAAACTCCATTACTTAGGAAAAATTAACGATAACAGTGTTAATATCAATTGCAAACTTATTATGGGTTGTTAAATATTCCTTACCATTTTGTACAATCCGTTCGAACGGTACCAACAAGAGGTATGTGTTACTTACAGTTGTATTCTGCGATAAACTATCGATCGAGTTATGGAGAGCAATGTATCGACTAGCCTTGTAACAAGTGTTAGTTAACGTTTTGAGATTTATCTTCTTCTATTGTTGTTTTTTTATGGCATATACGTAAACGAGTTGACGGATCACCTGATGGTAAGCAATCGACGTTGCCCATGGACACCTGTAACACCAGAGGCGTTACAAGTGCGTTACCGGCCTTTTGAGGATTGTTGGGGATTCGGGGATTGGGGAAAGGAGCTGGGCCTCCGGTAACCTCACTCACACGACGAAACACAATGCAAGCGTTGCTTCACGTCGGTTTTCTGTGAGGCCGTGGTATCACTCCGGTCGAGCCGGCCCATCCGTGCCGAAGCATGGCTCTCCCACATTTAAATATTGTTCTATTTTTATATTTTATGGAATAAGAGGTAAACAGGCATACGGATCACCTGAATCTGATGGTAAGCAATCAGCGTCGCCCATAGACACATCGACACCATGTTTGTTTTCATAGAGGTTCAAAAGTTTGTTTTAATGAACTAAACTATTATTTTGGAAGTCAAAGTAAATTTAAATCCCCATAAAATCAGTGATAACATACTTTTAAAAGAGACGTGAAGACATTATTTTTGCCAATAAATTCATATTTTGCTTTTTTAACTAATTCGCCAGCTTCAAACCACAATTTCATAATCCCCACAAATGACCACACTGACCCATTTGCCTACAAATCCCACGCAGCACAATATACCGTCAATATAGTTCGTTTAATTGTCGAGCTGCCGGCGCACGCGCAACGTTCTCATACAATACGTAAGGCATTGTTCTACGCAGTGTGTGAAGGACGGATAACTTAGCAACTGCAGTTAACTTCTCGTTTTTTACTACTTTAGTACTTTATACTGTTTCTTCTAGGACTATAGATCTTGTGTTTACATTTGAAATGTCATTAACGTTTTCGATTTCTGTTCCTTTCTTTTATTATTGTTTTGGGGCAGCATTGTCAGATTCTTAATTCTCAAAGTTAGAAGGCATTTCAATAAGACCAATGAAATCATTTTTCGATTAGATGGTCGTTTCAATGTGTCCTGTTTTTTTATATATACGGTTGTTACATCCTATATGACGAAGTATATGTTCCACTGTCCATCTTGTTTTGTCGGTTGCCATTCAATCTATTATAGACACATATTATTACCTTACCTTACCCAGGTAAACAACAATCACGAGAGCAGGTACAATTTGCTAAGGAGAATTTTTTAAAGATTCTTCTTCACGACCACCATCGAATTTATTGTCAACGGTATCCATAACCTAATTTGAAGCACCGTTAACATCTTTTATGGCATCAAAATATTTTTTGAACATTTTATTACTGCACTCTGCAATCTATTTTAATAAGGCAATAAGTCACAAATCTGTCACACCAATTTAGTCAGCTCACCGTTCCATTCATTAAACATTACGACTCATTTTAGATTAGCATCTTGCGTAGGTTTTCTTTCAATTTCCACGGCGACGTTTGAAAAGTTATTTTACATGCGAGGAGAGATAAGATTGTTATGCTATTATCTGCCGTCTGATCTGAAGGAAAGCAATCAAAGAATTAGAAAGGAATACGTATTTAGATTTACAACGTGTTTCGTTCGGTGATAGTAACTAGTTAATGAATTCGCATCATAACAATGAGTGTCTTTGCATGCATTAAGCGTTTGGAAACGTTACTCAGGTAACATCTGAAAACATGCATTATCCAGTCATCCTACCTACTACAATGTTGTTGTGGCTTCACCGTGTTTTTTTTTATTTTCATTAAGCAATGGTCGCTGGTCATCGAGCTCTGCCTCATCAGGCTCGAATTAAACCCCATTACATAACTGTTCACATTCGTAATCACAACATCGACAATACCAATAGCCTTAATCACAAACAAATAAAGCTTAAAATCCCTTAACAAAAAAAATCTGATTGAAAATGTGAATCATGCTATTCGGTAAGTACTATTTAAAATTCCTTAAACCGTTCGAAGTTCGAAACTGGCGTATTTACGGTAAAGACTGTTTTATATGGCGGTCGTGCGCAGGCGCATGCCTTGTTACCTGTGTATTTATTTCTATAGGCTTTATCCTTTACTATAGTATTTTGCTTGACCGAAGATTCTTTGTTGCATTAGTTGTAGTCTTATAACCATCAATACAATATACTCTTAGGCTCCATGACACATAAAATCAATACTTTTTTCGAAATAACATAATACCAACGGCTTTTTTTATGATACTGATTAGCAAGATGTATATTTTACGCAAATTAGCCATAAAATATTTTATTACATGCTTGAATACGTCAACATAGATTATTTATTTTTGATGGACATCTCTGTTTAGAAAACATCCATTTTCATTTTCAATAGCAATTAAATTTAAACCTAAATCCGCGAATATGTTAAGACTCATAATGGTTAATCAACCACACGTCTTTCAACTTTCAATAGTAATAAAATTTAAACCTAAATCCGAACAAGTTAAGACACATAATGACAAATCAACCTTCTTGAGAAGTCGCACTACCATTTATCCTTAGGTACCAAATATAGACAGACAACAATTTCTAAGTAAATGACTCAATTGCTGCCTGGGAACTTAAAGTCTAACGGTGTAATAGATTCAACTCGATGATTTCACACAATGACATACAGAAAATATGTCTACCATGCTCCACTTTGGGAGCTAAGCTTTCCAAATATGGCGTCTAAGGTATGAGAAATATCTGTTGATAGAAATACTTGTACAAATCTCTTTCTTACAATATTCTCATAGGATTTTTGACATTTTGCAATTCGGCCTTTTGTTGGGATGTAGGCAACTCAATCAGTTAAACTCAATACTATTGGATCTTTCTAGAAGGTCTCAGATTCCCGCCAATTCCTTTGTGAAACAACACAAACGTTAATAATTCAAGAAATTTACCGAATATCGAAAAAATGGTGTAATAATAACACTTGCACCCCAACTCTTGTCTTTGAGTAAATGAAAGGTCATTAACCACAATTGAAATCTAGAAAACTAGGATTCCAATTTCAAAACATCACCAGGAAATGAACAAGCAAATAAACGCTCTAATAATATTTGTTTGGAGTCAATTTTCGCTTAAACTATGAATTCTCATATTTCTACATCGAGCGACCTGGTTAAATATATTAACAGTGTATATTTGTTTATTGCGAACATATGAGGCAGTTAATACTTTTTAAGGCTAAAGAGAAATGTGGCTTATAACTTATTGTACTGTGTCGAAAATTGGTTGATATGTTGTTTGGTCTGGGTCTGAACAAAATATTCCATTGCATACATCTAATTCTTTCCAAAAGTACTCACTAATTTTTGTATACAAATAACTAAACAATCGCCTCTATTATGCATGTATGTACTCTATAAAAGACAACTTGCAAAGTACCCAACCATATTCCTATGACGCAAAGAAAATATTATTGATAACGCCAGAAGAATCTCGAGTTCTTATCATTTCAATAGTACTCCAAATTCCTATGACTTGATCGATGTGATAAGATTAACTCTATGTGGAATTTTCATAGTATTTCACAACTACCGAAGTTGACATCTGATCAGTCTGTATCTTACTACATTTGGTCCGAAGACCGTAATTTATTTGATAACATCAGATAAAACTGTAACGTAAATAATTTCCTAACACAACAATAATTCAATAATAGTCTTACATTATTTAATAATCAGACTTTAATAGGTTCAACCAAGGACATTTCATTAATAGAATGGTCGACTTTATAATAAAATTTATCATGGTTTGATCAATCTAAATTAAAATACACAACACAATGAAATCATCAACGTACTTCACCTTTACGACCGCTGCAACAATTGCACACAATACCTCTCATATCGATCGCAAGATCACTACTTAATTGATTCGATCCATCCGTCGATGTATCGATCCAGCTTATCTAAATTACCCGAGTCCTTGTACAGTTTCAAAACATCATTTAAAAGTGGAGCAATGCAAAAAGACTATGAGAATCAGCGTGGTACAAAAACACCGTACTTACAAACTTGTGCAACTTAATAGTTTCTAAACATTAGATCAATAATATTACAACAATTTGCGTATCGATTTATAAATCGATATCGTGATCGATACTGCTATCCTCGCCGCCATTATCGTTTTTATATCGCCCTCTAATGCCGTGGTTAATGTCAATAGAAAATCTTTAATAGCGATTGCAAATGGTTTATCAATTACCTACTGTGACCAAAAATCTTGCATATTTTATACGGTTTAGGGAATAACCTGTGAGATGTAGTATTGACTATATTAGCAAAGTGAATCATGTTATTATTTTCCATTGTTGCAGGCTTATAGTCGTCGTGAATTCCGTCCGCATTGGTAACGGAGAGACCTTGGTAAACCCAGCTGACTTTGAACGCAGAGCACCGCGCTGTCACTTGCGCAAGCGATTCACCTACGACCCGATACGAAAGTTGAGCCAGCACCGAGAACTGACGAGGACAGTGAACTAGGTGACGCGCACCTGTGTGATGTGCCGGCAACATCACATTGATGTGCAGGTAGACGTCACCTGATTCCCCACTACCCCTGGATGCGGCCGAACCATGAAGTTCTCAACTGGCTCCAGCTCGAGCAGTCTTGCCAGCGATTCGCTGTCGAGAAAGTCCACTCTATGCATCTACACCGAAGTCGATGCTCCCACAATGCCGCCGCCTTCCGAAAGGGTGAGTTTACAGTATCTTTGCCATACGACTTATAAATCGTTCTTATTGTTCCCCAGCCCTATACATTATTATGTTAAGTCGTAAAATAATGCCATTTCCAATACTAGGCTCTTAAATTGTAGATGTAATCGGCTATCAGGCCCAAAAATGAAAGTGTTCGTGTTCGTCCATAAAGGTAATGTAAGTAATGTAACCTTAAATGTTATGGGAGATCCAAGTATCTGGCAATTTGCTTTCGATTTTCCACAACCAAGTATAGTACCTACATTAAAACTTTCAATTTCGGACAACGATAATAATAATATCACATTAACAAAAACAATACAAAAAGCTGCGCGTCCGGGTTGGAGAGTTCGGTGCGTTTGGTCCAGTCGAGAGAAAGTAGCATGTCATCTCTGGCACTGCGGCAACTCGTGAGCCACCTGGCCACCGACTCCAACGTAATTTTGCAACACCTTGAATATTTATTTTTTCTCATTGTCCTGCCCTACAAGGTGCTTCACTTCATTTATGGATGTGCATCAATAAATTCTCATTTAAATTGTAAAAAACACTGGCCTTGTCGCTTTTACTACATAATTAGTAAACTTGATTTTTGCTACTTGTAATTATATTTTATTCAGTTTCATAAGCACAAGTTATGCATTACGAATTCGGCAGTATACATCACACAATACAAAAATTACGCGTGCACATGTAACATTGCTTACGCGACAATCGTGCTACCGAGATTACCTGAGGACACGGTGGAACACACTGTTGCGGAATGCCCTGCGTGGGCTGAGCACCGCCGTGCCCTCAGGGAAGTGATCGGCGATGGAGACCTCTCGCGTCCGGGCCTAGTTCAGGCCATGATGCGGAGCGAGGGGGACTGGGATGCCGTCTCCTCCTTTTGCGAAGCAGTCATGCTGGCTAAGGAGGAGGCGGGACGCGTAAGGCAGCGAAGCGCTGCCTCCTCGCAACCCAGCCATCGCGAAGGACACACCGGGCGTCGGGGATCGCGGGACGATCTCCGGCCACCGTAAGCGCGGGCCTGCGGACGGCGAGCATGGGTGGCTCCCCGTCCGACCAGAAACAGACCCGAGCGTACGGCGCGTCGCGTTCCGCGCGCGCCTCAAAGAGCCATCAGACCACCACAGATGGGGCCCAATAGGGCCGATGCCGATTCGGAGTCGCGGAGAACCTAACGGGTAACCGGGGCTCCGGCTCGACGTGCAGGAGAAGGAACGGGGTGGTTTTTAGTCAGTAAGAGTCTGACACTCCCTTCCGCCTCACCCAGGCGGGAGCAGTCATTCGATGATTTTCCCCCCTTAAAAAAAAAAAAAAAAAAAAAAAAAAAAAAACCGAGATTACCTATGAATTATTTGTTTACATTATTACGTATTCATTTCTAACCTTGAATCATTCCATCTTTGATTCCGAGATGATTCACCTTCCAGATCACAAAAACTCACTGAATCATGATCTTGAAATTTGACATTAAAGAGATTTACAATAAACCTTTGATTAATGGCTAGTTCATTTGTAAATGGATGTATATTGGCTAATATCTTGTTATTGTTGTTGCTTATTTCGTTATTCGCGTCCGGACGATCGAAACATATTCATGGCAGCGTCTCAAGGTCTCTATTGTCTTAAATACCACACACGAAACGTTACTACACTATTTCCCCGCCTCTGTCTGTTCGATTTACTTCACAATCGTCAGAGTGTTCTCGTGCATAGAAATAGTCGTTCGATCAACTTTCGAAATTATTATTTGAAACGGTTTTTACGTCTAACTAATCTTTAATACTATCAACTGTAACTTCTACATCATATCCATCTGTTACGGCGATAATAGCGCTTAACAAACTAATCTTACGCTACATTTTTTTCTTTTCTATTATACTGTGTAAGTATTATAGTACGTAATACAGTGGTCGAGATTTCAATTACCTCATACGACACCCAGCCATCACTTTCGCCGCCTGCGCGTGGGCGTTCAATCATCGGATCAGAACTATTATCTGGTATTTATTAATCGTCTATTGTTCTCTCAGCGGCTAATGAACTTTTACCATATGAAAAGAAAGTATCTTTTAATGAGTGAGTTTAGAGAAGTGATCGCTTGTAATGGACGTTATCATTGTCATCGAGTTGATGTTTATTGATGATGTGTTCGGTTGTGTTGTTTATTGCTTCGTTGCATGCTTCTATGTTGTCGCGTTAGTGAAATCGCCCAGAGAATTCCATAGCTATTACGTTCCTCAATAAATCATGGAATAAAAAACCGTTGCGCAATTATTTGTGATCATCATTATAATCGCTTCTGATTGATTTATTATTTACAGAATTAGCAATATCCTTATTCTATTTATTTTTCCTTGTATTTATTTGTATCTTATTGTTTAACTTTAAAACAATAAGTATTAAATAAAGAAAATCTGAAGTACACCTGTCGCAATATTTGTCGTTCACTTGTCTCATCGTCTGGAAAAGCCTTGGCTTATTTAATGTAGCCTTATCTCAGCCTTCGAATTAGATTGGAGCATTAAACATATCGTGTAGCGAATTGCAATAACAGCTGTGTGTCATGTGACACGTCACTATTACTCTACGGAACCAAAGGGAGTGACGTCAGCACTTTGTGGCCGGACGATAACTGGTCCTGCGGTCAGCTACCTTATGAACAAATATCTTTAAATAGTCACTTCTTATAACACACGAAAATTTAATAATTGGCTTGGTATTGAAAAACTTGTATATGTGTTTACGTTATGGGGCTGTTAGACTTATCGAATGAACTTAATCACATCTTGGATGAGGAAAGATTTTTCTTCTATTTGAAGTACCCCTTTTACAAATTTCAACACTCTTCAATTTAACAAACATAGTCTGAGTCTATGAATCAAAAATGTTCTAGTGCACATTTCAAGGCGTCATTACTCAACAACTATTATAAAGTTGCCTCTATTATTGTACTCGTAGACGTGAGCCTAGCAACCTGTCATTACACTATCGTGTTCATTGAACCCAAGACTTTATGCTGCATGTTAGCAGTGACGACATCCACGTACACTCTCAGCTTCTTTGTATAAACGCCTATTAATTTTTTACTTGGTATCTCTTTAAATATGTTAAACGTAACTTTGAATACAATGATATCAGCATTCAGTAAATCATTTGCTTTTTCTCATAACATAAAGTGACATCTTCATCACTCGTCAGCATTCGTCCCTGTTCTATTGATATTATATTACACAAAATCCTTAATACTTTTTAGTTTTTTCCCTGTCATTCCAACTTTTCCTACCACTCTTTGCTTCGTCCCTTTATTAGACATGTTAATTAAAGTACTTGGAATACTACTCATTCTTCGAAGGAAAGCAACTGTGAAATTAACTGACTTAACTTGTCGTTGCTTGCAACGAAAAACCCCAATTCACAAGTATTTCCAACAGCTTTCATCTTGCGACCTTAACTCCGTTCTGCTTGTTTATCGGACTGTATATTTACGCTCCTTTTATTTTATAGTAATCTGATACGAATTCGTTTGCCGCGGCAGGGCCTACTTCATTGTGCACGTAGTCCACTATTGTCTGTACACGTCCTAAACGCAGCTACACAATACCTATCGATTCATCGATATCACTTTTCTTATCTGCCTTTGTGATTACATCCGATAACACAAAAATGTTTTGTTCGTGTTTTAGTTTCAATAAAGTGCATTCACGTTCTAAGCATTCCTTTGTAATACGTCAAATGAAATATTACTTGAGATTCCTCCGGGCAAATCGTGAGGATAACCGGACATTTTTCTCTCACAGGAGCACATAATTTCCTTAAACGATCGACTCCCATTCGCATCGGAATCCGCTCGCACCTGGCAACAAGAACAGGAATGTTGGCATTCCTCATTGTAATCTCTAATTCCATAGCTATCGGGCCATTATTTTAATAAGCTTTTCAGTGCTGTAATAACAGTGGCGTGGCGTCGCGTGATCGTCCTTGAGTGAAGCGTGCACAATTGCACGATTCTTTTTCTAACACTCGCTACTTACATCAGCTTGTGAGATCGTTACCATAGCGTATTGGAAATACTGAGAATTTCATCTGGTTAAAGATTCTACTCTCATTGTCTCACGTGGGAAACATAATATACTTAAAAAGGTATGGTTTCTTTTCTTCGTATTGTGATTCCAGTAATCTGTTTAGCACTTTTTTGTCGTGTTCCAAATTCTTAGATAGCGTCAACAAGTTCAGTAGGATCACGATTGTCCTGTGTAACAATACCGGTGTGTTTAGTGTCTATTGTGATACCCGTGTTTGCTATTTTCACGGCTTGTTAAACTTCCCTATCGATACTTTCATCTGATGTGACCTCTCGAGCTCATTATAATGTTTGTCTTGTTCTGTTGTTCATCGCACATGTTATGAGTTTATCTTAGCACGAATATATGTTGTGTCTCGTCAACATTTACATTTATACATGCTTTCTCTGAAAAAGAAATTCTTTGTATTTGATTAGATGCATGTCCTGGTCCATTATTTTGGTCTGCGACGAATTTTTTGGTTTAACTCGTCGAGTACCGGTTTTATAGACACAATTAAAGAACAATAGGTCGCGGTCACCGGTGACCGCTTGGTGTTTGACAGTTTAACATTTTGATTGGTAGTTTTTATTTCTGATTTTGACTAAAGTGTGTAGCTATGTATATTAATAATCATGTCTATGTCGTTTACATATATCTTCTTTGCAGGAAGAACAGAAGGTCTGCCCGTAACCAAACGTGCCTTGATGCGTGACCTCAAACTTTTACGTACGTTGAACAATTGCACAAGTGTTCGTATTCGTAGACCAAGAGCTTCAACCATCCATAGTCCCATTTTATTTTGCACAGAAGGTTTATTATTCACCAATCCTTTTTTTAACGATTAGTAATTCATTCGATGATAGTAGAATCGTGACTATTATTAACATTAATAAAATGCTAAAATAAATCCTAATAGTGATTTCACGATCGCCGCTAACGAACTAGATTTATTAACAAGATGTGTTTATTTATAAACTTAATAAATAAATGGTGTGTGAAGTAATCCTAGCAACTACACTTGCTTTAAGTTTTTTTATAGTTAGCTAGTAGTATTGTGCCACGTTTAGCTAAATGAGGTAGAAACTGCTTGGAAATTTAATACAATAAAGATCAACTTTATAATAATTTATTAACAAGTTGCCCTAGTCTAGACAATGTATTATTATTCTAGATGATCTAGACGATAAATTTCACAATTATAAAAAAACGAGACGACGACGACAAATAAATGAATATCTACTAAGATCTTCTTTTAGAAATTTAAAAAAGAAAACAGGTATAATACGCAGTTGTCAGTGTAGAAGCAAAAGAAAAAAAAATACAGCCATCTATGATTTCTAACTTTTACACGAATGTTGGACATTGTAAGAGAACTCGTACAAATGGTGGATTATCTTGTTTGACATGCTGTGTCTGGATTTTATTTATGCCGGTCTCGAGCGCCGATTCTTATAAGAATATAGACTTCAACTTGCAGTTGAAATTCGTTAGCTGTTAAGTTAGTTGTTAAGTCGGTCTAGCTATTCCAATAAACTTATAGGATAGCTTTAATGAGTGCGGATTTTTTCGTAATTTGGAGACTTCCTATCAACTGGTTCTCAAGCTTTGTCGATTACAAATCAAATTAGTATTTAGCTTCATGTTTCACAATTTTGTGACCTTCAAACTAGTATTTAAAAAACTTATCTAATTGTGCAAAATAAGCATAATAATACCCTTAAATATAACTAATCCCATAGAAAAGACAAATACTGTTTCTCTTTTCTGTTTATACCTAACTAGTCTACCAGATGTAGACTGACATAACAAATACATTAGCAAGCGCTATTTTGCATACTATTTACATAATTATTTTCTTATGAATAGAAAAGACACCCTTTGACACAAATTACCCTTGCTTACATACAATAAACCCTTCTTCTTGTCTTCTAATCTTCGAAATCATACGTTACAGTGTTACGTTACATTCTGCCCCTATTGTTACATTCATATACAAATGTGGGTCTTTCCGGTACACCGCAGATGTTCACGGAAATGTATTTGGATAGTATTGAACAACTGCATTTAGTAATGTTCATTGTTTTATTTCTTACTAGCTACTTCCGCGTGGTTTCACACGCTCTGCTCAGCTACTATTGGTCGTAGCGTGATGTTTTACACCCTATAACCATTCTCGATAAATGCGCTATCCAACACAAAAATAACTATTGAAATCAGACTTGTAGTTACGGAGATTAGCGCGTTCAAACAAACAAACAAACAAAAAAACAAAAAACTTCCACTTTATATAATAGTATAAGAGTATAAGATTATTTGACAGAACATGTAGACAGTAGCGATCTCTGATAAACCTGAACCTTTCAAACAGCGATCTCCAAAACGCCCGCCAAGAGTGGAGGTTATGACAAAGTGATAAATCACTTATTTGGCAGAGGCCCATAGTCCGACAGTGGATTATCATAGGCCGTTAAGACTGTTATTCTTAGTAAATGATGTTATTCTTATTATTTCCCGAAATTACATTTCTCGTGGGAGTATTGTCTGGATATTCAATTTTGGTTTCAGTTAACCGCACGTGCAATGTTGGGTTATTTATAGAAACTTTGTGGTTGATCAACTTTGGGTGTTTGGTCAAGGGGGAATTATGAATGTTGGTAGGTGTGTAATAAAACTATTAAAAGGTCAAGTTAAAATAAAAAAAGCGATGTTCGCTAGCGGCGCGTTCATCGGACGGTTTATGACGTTCAGCGCTCTGATTGGTCAGCTCCAATGAACCAACCAATCAGAGCGTCGAACGCGGTAACATTTCGATATCGTTAAACATAAAGCAAACTTGTATTAAGCCCTTTGATATGGAAATAAGGACCCACCTCAGCATTAAGCTCGATCTTCAGCTCTTAATAACCTAGGTACTCATTTTACTTAGCAATTTACATACATACATACATTCATACCTTTACAAATACAACACATGCATTGCCTTTACGCAGGTCAGGTAGGTCTAACTCTAAGTAGGTTCGTTTGTTCAAATCTGCATGAATACTCGTCTCCAAGGATACACGGCTTGCCAGGGCTCCGGCACGTGCAGAAGTAGGAACGGGGTGGTTTTTAGTTAGTAAGAGTCTGGCACTCCTCGCCTCGCCCGGGCGGGAGAAGCCATTGAAGCCACTCTCAATAAAAAAGGATACACAACTACGAATCAAGAAAAACATAACCAGTATTTACTGCGGAGAACCTAACGGGTTACCGAGCCTCCAGCTCGAAGTGCAGGAGTAGGAACGGGGTGGTTTTTAGTTAGTAAGAGTCTGACACTCCCTCTCGCCTCACCCGGGCGGGAGAAGTCATTCGATGATTTTCCCCCTTTAAAAAAACCAGTACAAAATGATCGACAAATGTGCGGAAAGATTATAGAAAGCGAGACTATGATAAACTGGTCTATAGCTCGATGTGAAGCAGTGTACATTTGGTTTGGTTCAGTACATCGGGCACTGCAATTTCCGATACGCTTCTATTCCTGTTTCACTTCGAGAGACCCACGTGGAACGTTCTATATATAAATAGAAGTCAGGTTACATTTGTGATTTGTTAAGGATACTACCAGGTTAGTAGAAATGATTTTGATATTGTTCTGCTTGACTTTTTCATTAAACAAATTACCTAAGTCATAAGGAGTTTAGTAAGAAAGTATGTGCTATTTGTATTTATATTATAACTTTCGTGAAACACCGCTTACCACCAGGCGAGACAGTGGTCAAATGTCAGCCCATCAAATATAAAAAAAAATACCTACTAAACTAATTATTATGTAAAAATCGCAGGCTACTCACGTAAAAATAATGAGAAAAGCTCTACTAGTTTCGAGTCGCAGAGGGGCTCTTCCTCATGAGGAAGGCTCATGACATCGCTTCAACCGCGCACGCTGCTCGCGCACGCCCCTTTGTGGCTCGAAATTAAACTAAACTTTCACGTGAGTAACCCGGGATTTTTAGTTAATTTAGTATGTCTCACGATAGTTAATATTATAAAAATATAAAATGTGTTTTTTGGCTTACTACTTATTATTGGACCTGCCCAAGAGTATGAAAAATAATTGTGCCAAATTTCGTTAAAATCCATCGAGTAGTTTTTGTTTCCATAACGAACATACAGACAGACAGACAGACAGACAAAAATATTACTGATTGCATTTTTGGCATCAGTAGCGATCCCTAACCACCCCTTGATAGTTATTTTTTAAATATATTTTATGTACAGAATTGACCTCTCTACAGATTTACAGTAACCTTTTGAGTTTCTTGCTCGTTCTTCTCCATAGGAATGAGCAAATAGCTTCATTGTTAATTTTTTGTTGACGTTCAAAAGTGCCTTTCTGGTCTAATTGAAATAAATGATTTTGACTTTGATTTTAACATAGTATCTTGTATAGGTAGATATTAGGTAGAAACATAGAAATACCTTTCTATTGTTTACAATCTACGATCAATTCCGCTGACTTAAGTAATGCTATGATCATTATTGTTTTGTTTTGCTTCCAAAACAAGCTTACATTCGCTGTGTTTGCGAAACATTTGTTGTTGTTTGTGTAACTTAATGTTATTGTTTCTATGACTACTTGCCCTATATCAGTAATAATTATATTATTACTAGCTTTTACCCGCGGCTTCGCTCGCGTCACAAAAGGATAAAAAGTAGCCTATGTGACATATACTAATACACACAGCGCCATATATACCAATACTTTTGTTTTCCCTTAGAAATATAAAATTTTTCCGGGATAAAAAGTATCCTATTACATATTTAATCCAGACTTCTAACTTTACCTCTGCAAAATTTCAAAGCAATCGGTTCAGTAGTTACGTCGTGAAGGCGGAACAACCAAACAAACTCACTTTCCGATTTATAATATAAGTAAGGATATGTAGTTGTTTTATGCATTTACTTAAAAACGTGACTGTGTAACACACGAGCCACGAAGTCAAGCCAGGCAGCACGTGCTGCGCCGTGCAAAGTGCAACATTCGTTGGGAATTTCTTCTGTCGGTTATCCTTAGTGAAGCGAAGATTGAGAAGCTTTGCCAAGCCACCAATTTTTTTAAAAAGTGGTCATACATTACGCTTTTAGGGCTCTTCTGATACTATGTTCATTTCAGAAGTCTATCACATGTACTTTTTGGAAAATGGTGTTTGGTTAAAGTACACAAAAACATCCAATTTTATTTCAACTTCTACACTATCACTAATTACGCTTAGTAAAAAATACTATAAGAAAAATAACACAGAAATTTCATTTTCAATATCTCTTTAAATATCAGTGCAACTCACGCTTCACTTAAATCAGAGTATCTGAGATAATATCAGGGATCTTCACGCAGCTGATTCTAGAGGCAGTGGGCAGATCTTTCAACATTACTCTTGCGTTTCACAACCCACTGTACTGTGTAATTCACTATGGTTAGGTGAAGAAATAGATGACTTGAGATTAAACGGCGTTTCGAATTGATGAACATTAAATCGAGATGACTTGAGAAGCATTTAAAATTGGTACTGGCCACCATTAAATTAGGAAGGCTAGTAAATTTAAAATTGACATAAAAGATTAACAATACTGACTACATTCTACCCTACACACAAGCACACATGTCTACAGGATATTCCTTAATAACCTCGCACACAGAACACTGATTAAACACATCAATGAAGTACAAACCAATAACACATCCTACACAAAATGTAGGACGATTCCACAAGAAATGACAGCGCATTTCTCAATAATACCAGTTGAACATACGTTCTTAATTCAATGCAATTTCACGGAGATTTGCATACATACGCACAGATCGCAATGTGACCTAATAAAATAAATTGTATCGTTTCTATGCCCATCTAATTTTCCGCGCGAGAAACTAGCATATAAGTGCATAAGATGGCTGCAAATGGAGTGCGTTTCTTATACGCATTTATCGTGTGTGGGCGAAAACTGCGACTCATTAAGAATGTGTGCTAATATTCAGAATAACACAAACCATTTCATTTGAAAAGCCCTAGAAACTAAGAACTATTTCCCTGACACAGTTAATGCTGTATACTTATAACAAACTTAATGTTTAATGAGAATTAGAAAGCTACAAATTCAATAGTACTTAACCGACACACTCACACTTGCGAGAACTAAACCAAATAATCATGAAATGGTAGTAAATTTTATCTCAAAATTATAGTTTGTAGTACAAGGGTGTCGTAAACTATGCACCTACACACTTTAAACGTGTGTGGTTTTAATTGGCGATTGTTAAAACTCATTTCGCAGTTCGTGCTCCAGTTACTCTGTACTCTGTGTCCCACGGCGAGAACATGCATGGTACAACAAAACGATTGCCATATAAATTAGAATTACAAATGGCGGCGGCAATTACAAATTTAAATTTTTCGGTCAGTGTTTAACAGCACAAGACTAAACGTATGTAAGAAGTTTTTGCAGCATTTAAATTAAACGTAGGTGCAATGGTTAGCTTGAAAGAGTGTAAACTTGGTCAATTGATGTGTTTGAAAAATGTGCAAACAAAAACCAAAGCCTAAAATGATTACTCAAATAGAATTGTGCAAAACGCATTAAAGGGCAAAGAAAGTATTAAAGATAGAAATAGTACATAAAACAAAAGATCAATAGATTTAAACGGATCCACTCAGTGAAGCCATGCAAGTGAGCAAGTGACCAGTTCTACTTACATGTCGCATAAGCTTTTTACGTTTAACATGAAAACTATATCGATCTAATACATGCTTAATGGTCTGGTGAATAAGGCCTTGAATTAGAATCAATACATAGTATAAAACAAAGTCGCTTTCGCTGTATGTCCGTATGTATGCATGTAGATCTTTAAAACTACGCAACGGATTTTGATGCGGTTTTTTTTAATAGATAGAGTGATTCTTAAGGAAGGTTTGTATGTATATACATATTGCACCCGTGCGAAGCCGGGGCGGGTCGCTAGTAATACTATAAATTCTTAAATAAGGTGTATAATATGCAAAATGAGTAAATAATTCAGTATGAACACAGCTGAAGACCTAAGTACATACTTACTGCTTTTTTGTACTAACGAATCCAAGGGCAGAAGTTACAAGTTAATGTTTAAATGCGATGCAATTTTAATTAGCTTTGTTACACGCAACAGTCTGCTACGATAAAATACAAGCTTTAATACTGGCCATATTTTGTCACATAAAAATTGCAGTACCGAAAATGCAAACAAAAAAACAGATACAAAATTGGGCCAAAAACTCCGGAACAGATCAACATAAGACTGCAGCTATCTCTTACAAACGAACACACTAACACAACTTCTATCCTGCTTTTTAACCAACAGACCTTGTGTAATAATAAAATGGGAATAGTAGGATTAATGTATACAATGCCGGTACAACCTCAAGAGAAAACGGGCGCAGATACTCAGACCTATTGGAAATGAAGGCCAGCGGTACTGATCCGGCAATAAAACATAAATAATTATCACTCTCACAATACTTTATCAATGTAGATAGCCTCATTATTAAATGGGAAGATTCACCAATAACCGAGTGGCCTTGGAGACAAGATACATGTCCCACCTTCCATCTTCTTGTTAACATACTTAATTTTGAGAAAGTCTGGCTTTTATAGTCTCGGAGAATCGGAACAATAATGTACAATTTTCTCCATATAAATATGTAGGGCATATTGTGAGCGTTTTTCTAAATCATTGTTAGTCTTTGTAGCGTTTTCGTTGGTGTAATTTAGTGACCAATTTATCATGTTCAAAATATTCAACTCAGTAGTAGAATTATCCTCTATAGACTAAATATAGATGGTGGTAAGTGATCAGTTGGCTCCTTGAATTCGGCAGGATAACTTTGATGCTTCAGAAGGACATTTTTTATCATATGCCACTTAAAAAGTACTACTTTTTGCTTTTCAAAAACACTCAGAGCCATCCCGGGAGCCAAACATGGGTGGAACCACTTTAAAACACGTGTAGTAGTCTCTCTACTGGTTCTAAGATCCTTTATAGATAAATGTTGACATGTCCTAAAACCGAAGCATTTGCTCCATGAATATTTCATAACTTGTTAAATAACATCATCTGCTTTCATAATTTCTTTGACATTAGCATCTCAAGTTCGTGACATAATCAGATCATTATTATCAACACTATAAAAGTCTTTCGTAAAATCATTAATATTGCACCGACAGCTAAAGATTTATTGATCCAAATTTCCAAAATTTCTCTCAGAACTATCTCTAGACTAGATTTCGTTAATTGCTTACGTAAATTGTATCATGTGTTAGATGCATGCAAATGTTAAGATGTTTTAATTAATAGTATGCCCGTCATTAGCTCTAAGTTTAGGTAGTGTTCGATAACCTTTCATAATATTTGAACTATCACTTACAAAAATACTTTTATCAAAAATCACTGCTGTATCATAATTAGAAGGTTCAAGGAAATTAACTTCTTTGTTTTAACCTTGCTCCTTATCGGTGCCATAATTTAAATTAAATTCTATAATATGAGACGTACGAATATTTTGAAATGTCACCTTATCTATTCACTGAACATCAAGTGTTTCTTCCTCATATTCTATTGTAATAGATTCATCACTTATGTCGTCTTCACGATTATTATTAATATTTAGTTTGTTAATTACTAATCAAGTCTTTAAATCATGAATAAAATTAACATGTCTTTCATCACGTTGCACAATGTGTTGAATAATTTCCAAATTACGTGTTCTTTTGGCACCTTTTCCTCATAAATCACCATAATCTATCAACTTAGGTGATCTAATATTGAAATTAGTAATTAATCAAATCGGTGACTGTTTAATTAAATTCACGTTTAAATCAACAGTGAAATCAAAACTGGATGACTGCATATATTAATGAACACCTATCAAAGATGTGACTATGGATGAAAGACTTGAATAATGTTGTTAAAGAATAAAAAAGGAATAAAATTGTTTCAGATAACTTATTCAAAAGACACTTTATTCCAACAATACTTTTGCACACAAATGAAAACGAGATCCTTTCTCATTTAAATGTTTTACCAAGCCATAAAAGTCAGCATTTTGATTATTCTCAATTTTAATCACTTTCGGGTGAGTCCCTACAAAACTAGGTCCACAGTCCTTTCTAATTAATAGAACATACAAATAAGACACGTGGCACAATTATCATTCAAATTAAATTTTCGTTTAACGAAACAACTGTTTATTTTCCATTGTTGCTTCGTCACAATCACAATACAAGATAAGGTCGACATAACTATGACTTCCGTACCAAAGATAACATTTGATTTATAGACATTTTGATATCTGTAAACTTAGTCTGGACGTCATACACTGTCATAGGTCTAATGTTATTGTTTAGATGTTAACTAATTATTGGAATTTCATTGTCTGCATCCGTACTGTCTGCTAAAGAAATGACGTGTTTGATTGATGGACAGAGCTATTAATGTGGAGTAGTCGTATAAATGTGTTATCAAAGAAAAGGTTTCTCATATTATCATACTCGAGCTAGACCTATTATTTCTTTGTTATAGTTATTTTGAGTAGATCCTAGACCTTACTTGGAATTTTCATCATCACCATTTACCAGTTCCTCAATCATCATTGTTATTTAGTCGGTTACCTATTCATCTCACATCATCTAAATTGTATCAAGTACCCATTTCTTCTTCAACATCAATAATTCATTGTCCATTACCAAACATACAAAGTTTCCAATTTAGAATCAATTCACAATCCACTTAATTATCATTTCGTTCGCGTGTTGTCTTTATAATTTCCTGCAACGTATATCTGTGTGTCTGTCTGTCCGTTTGCGCAAACTTACCGTGTTCAACACCGTAAATATTGCACGCCTTCTCTATGGTGTAAGAACGATATGTATCAACTTTAAGTTCCTGTTTTGTACTGCAATCTAAGTTAAATGTTTTGTGGTTAAAGATTAACTTAACTGAACTGGATAAATCTTGGTTATCTTTACACTTGTAAGTTAAGTTGGCTTGTTGTTTCATTTTATTTTTACTTGAGATAGGTTTCGCGGTATTGTTATCTTGTAGTTTGCTAATACGTATTATTTATAGATTGGTGGCGAGAAACCGTTGATGAGCATAATTATTAAGTCGTTATGACCCTTGTGTTTCATCATTCAGTAGCAATATTTTAAGTCAGAGACTTGTCCAGTGGGTAACGGCACTTTTAGATAGATAAAGAGTTTGATGGCAGTAATAAAAACAATGAAGAAAGATTAAGAAAAGTGCTAAAGCTACATGTTTTATAGTAGGTAAATCAATTATAATGCACCATACAAAGGCATTATGAGTCACGGACCTCACGGTAGCCATAACACAATAATTGCAATTCACGGTGCAATAACAAAGATATTTCGAATGCTAAATTAAACCTTATTCACCCTTTTTAATGAACTTAAAAACAAAGCTACTCATAAGATATAAGTAAAACCATGACGACACATTTAAAAAACAAAACAAGCTTTGCTTAAATTAGCGATTCCATTTTTACAGTAACTAGTTTATTTAGCTTCAAAACCTGATATTTTCTAGGCTAAAATAAATTGCATAATACTTTCTTTGATCAGTAATTACGAAGCTCACTTGTAACTCCTGTCATCATCAGGGGTTGTGGGTGTCTGGCTGTCCATATCAGGCACTGATCGCTTACCATCAAGTGATCTATCTGCTTGTTTGCCCCCTATTCCATAAGTAAAAAGATCAAAGCAATCTTGGTAAAAAAAATAAATCAATAATTCACAGTACAGTTCTGTTGGTGGCGCATACATGCACCCGTGCGGTAAGTCATGTTGTGAGATTGGTCACATAGCAACTATCACGGTACCTTATTAGGGCCTAAATTAATTGCTTAGGGGAAAGCAAAGATAAAATGGTAATAAGGTTGTATAGACAAAAATGACTATAGCGCACGAATATAATTTTTTACCAAACCAAAGGATAAAATTAACAAAAACCAAGACTGGAAAAAGAAAGTAGCTTCAATTTTATATTCTACAAAAATATCAACCTTATAAAGTTCTATGAGAGACATTGTACGGAATAACCAATAGGCGTAAACTACAATATCAAAATATGAATTTTGAAAGCGAAAACTACATGGTAGTTATCAAAAATATTAGTCTTCGAACATCGGTCAAACGATTTGCATATTTAACTAACGAAATACTTGACCGTGACCGTATTTGGTAAATGAGGTGTCACTGTCAATGGCTTTTGGCTTTATTTGTAATATCGATGGGGTTTTTAATGAAATGCCCATAAGAGGAACACTTTCTCTCTTCTAAATGTTAAACTTATAGTATTTTGGTAATACAACCAATGTTCACATTTGTATTATATTTTGTGTACGTTTTTCAAGAAAGGCTAGGTATGTGCCATAATCAAAAGGAGCATTTTTTAAGTACCCTCTGCAGGTAAGTATCGTCTTGGAAAAATATTTTGATACTGTTGCCTGTTGCGCAATTATTGGGCACAGACACTAAAATGGTATTAGGTAGCTATAACCCCTGATTCAAATGACATTCCTTAAATGAACAATGTAAAACTGTCTATCTTAACTTTAACAATGTATGCAAATGTGCGCAAATGACAACTAAGAATATTCATTAATTTTGTTTGTGATTTATTATAACTTTTGAGATGTTATTTCTTTAACTTACGTAATTGTTACATAGACATACGATTCATTATATTATGTAGATACTGTACCTACATACAGTAGTTGAATTCTTGAATCTAAATTATGCACTCACATCGAAGATGAGAATGTTAAAGTTTTACCGTCATTATAGACACAATTAAAGAACAATAGGTTGCGGTCACCGGTGTCTTCGCGGTGTTTTACAGTTTAAGACACTTTACTTATTTCGTCTCTGGTAGATAAAAGAAATAGTTTATGAGATATTCAGTCAAAATCTGATTAACTGAACAGTGCTAACCTAATCATCAACATGATTAACACCATAATAGACTTCGGAAGACCAAATTCTCAGAAAGAGAAAAGTTAAAAAGGTTGTTTAATTTGATTTTAGGGTTGAGCGACTAGTAATTTCGACAAACATTTTTATAAACAGCATTTCCCGCCACCTCAACGACTAATCGGTCACGGTCGCAAACATCCAGTTCTTAGCTAGAAACGACGGCAACAAAAAATACAACGATTATTCAACTTAATCTGTAACTAGTTGCAACTGTCTTTAGTTGTAAAAAACCCAACCCTTTGACGTGTGTTCGTTGCGCGTGCCGGGACCTTTTATTTTTTATATCGGTGCAGCTCTGGTAGAATTAATTAACATTCCAATGTTCCAACGGCGCCAAACGGAATACTGCAGCGATGTTGAAGGTCTACACATCGCCATCGCAAGAACTTGGCGCCGCCATTTTCTAATAACGTTTCCCGCGCTTACAAACAAGATGGCAGCAATCACTGGTCCAGGTTGTTAGATTGGATTTTGATGAGACTTTTTTCCAATCTGATACTTAAACATTGAACCGTTGAAACCGTTTTCGTAAAACTGCTATTTATAGGCACTTAATCGTACCTAGATACCTATTCAACAAGATTTATTAAGTTGCATGAAATATCAATTTAACACGCGAATTAATACATTGCATGCTCCTAGTAATTATTTAATTTTAAAATGATAAACACGGCTTACAATTCAAATAAAATAAACCCTCGTAAATGTCCATTCTAACAATTAGGTAGATACTAAAAATATTTCATGTGTTGAAAAATATTTACAATCCACTTTCATAATTCAAATGAAACGTTTAATAATTAAACGACAAATTATTTGTCGTTGAAGATTTACTAAACGCGTAATACGAATAAAAACCTTGTTGTGTTTAAATTTATTAAAAGTAATGCACATCCAAACTAAATACCAAATCCACCGATAAGGAGCAATAAGCCAAAATGGCGCCTCAAAAGACAATTGAAGATATTTAGCGTCTGTTATTCATCATCCGCTTTGTCTGTTCCCATTATCTAATAAACAAGAAAAGGCTTGAGTCAAATAATGAAAAATGGCAGCATTATCTCTGAACAAAAGATCTCTGGATCACGGATTGTTACGTAAAATCCAAAATGGCCGAATTCGTTCGATAACTGTCAAATTTTTATTGTCAACCTTAACGTTTTGTCATATAGTCGAAAATCTATTAAAGGAAATCTACATAATGGGATAGCTTGTTGTGCTGGTGTCTTTACAATTCTTTCATTGTAAGCAGTGCATCGTTTTGCTCCCCGCTGTGGTAATTTTAATACGAAATGTCAACTGCATCACTTATTACATAGTTACGAAATTGATATTTTATAACATTCGCTGTACCTGTTCACAATTGAACATTACAAACTTATTTATCGGAAATTGAAATTATTGACCTTTTTGCTTTAATAGAACCTTAGATAAGCACGTGAAGTACTCCTCGCTATCTTTATCTTTACATGAATTATCGTCAAAAAGAAAGTAGGTACTTAATTTTAAGAATTACCGAATAACTCACCAAAGAAATTCGATAAATTGTACCTATCTGTCATTTGATATTGTAATCTTATTAATAGCAGGCGGAACCAGGTCGATGTCATTAGCCGATTATCGAGCACTTTCCATCACTATTTGCTTCGTGATTCATTAATAAAAATTGCTATACATTTTATGATAATGCTCGTTCGTGAAAGAAAGTTCTTGTAGTACAAAACTAGGCCAACGTTTGCTTTTGGCGATGAAATTGTCAAATTATAGCTTTAAAACTTCAATAAATAACGATTTTTTTTATTAATATCTTATCGACATTTACTAGATATAACTAAAGATCGGCTGTACGTGAGTAAGATACGATACAATGAGTCTGACATATCTTATTTCAAGTTCACACTTCTGCGGTTTGTGTAAACATTGTCACGTGTTCAGGAAAAAAAATATAAAATCGCAAAAAGAATCGCCCAACGTGGGGCTCGAACCCACGACCCTGAGATTAAGAGTCTCATGCTCTACCGACTGAGCTAGCCGGGCTTGTATTAATGATGCCGAAATAACGAATATGTTTCCGGAATAGTTTTATTTACTTTATGATTTCTATAGTAATGGAATGTTGCCAGTACGGTGTTCGGCGCACGCGCCGCTTTTTAAGTTCCTTATTTGAACCGGTCTTCCAGTGGGAGTTGCGAAAGCTATGTTCAAGGTTGTTCGGAGCTTTCTTTATTTCAATAATAATGTATAGGTAGGTAAAAATATACTACTTACAATCTGAATTAAACTTAATAAACGGCCAACATGTTAGCTGTACTTGAATATAAATGGTTCCATAGTAAGGAACACGTGTTTTTAACCTATTTGTTTTTTAGTACCTACCTAAGTACTAAAACAAACAATGAGACTATGAAATGAAAACTATTTGGGCAAATAAACCATAACAATACTTACCTGTATCCTTCACAAAGTTTTTCAGACCACACTCATTGATAAAAAATTAACGTTTCGGATCTGCCTAGGCCGAGTTAAACTTCCTACTATCCTAAAAAGGCGTATTTTCCTTATCAAAAAGTAGTAAACTTCCTGCGAGATATCGAATCGGTAACCTTCAATAAATCAAGTGCACGATTGATGACGTGTTGACAGTTCGGCAGTGACCCTGACCAGGTTTCAATGATGATGACTCAACGACGTATGGTCAGCCACACCCCGGGTGATAGGTGCACCAAAATAGCTCTTACACAGACGAGATAGGTGCCACGAGGTTGTAGATCCGCACCATGATGTCGTCAGACTTTGAGCGCTGTTGATGTTAATACTTCCTAGTGCCAATAATTATTATTTATCTTCGAGTTTATTTAATAGTAACTTTAAAAAACTCTAAATAGGAACTAGGGTCTATCAATAGCTGCTATTTGTAATTTATTTTAGTGATCTCATCATCAGCAATTACCTATTCTCCATTCTTTGTATGATGCCATCTACATAATTTTATAAAAATGCGGAAGACATTATTTAAAAAAAAATAAAACAATATTTATGTTTAAAAACAAACAGAAACAATGACAAATAAATATCTATTACTTAACTTAAAGTCGTAATAAAAGTAAACTGCGTTAAAACACATAACAAAAATAAAACGTTAGCAATTAATTATTGTCAAAATGGCGATCGTTATGACATAAGAATAAGATGGCGCGGAAAAAAATTGGCGGGAATGAAGACAGTCTCAGGCACAGTGAAAGTTTTGTATCTAACTATTAATTATGTCGGTCAGTGAAAACAATGCGATGGTCAGATGTCACGACGTTTAACGCTTTTGTTTTTAATGTTTTATAATCTGTAATTATAACAACAACGATTAGTAAAAGACTTTCATTAGATAAATTACCTGTTATGAATGGTCTGTTGTTTTACATTATTAAGATGTGGTAGAATTTTTGCAGAGGATATTTATTACTGTGCTGACATTTGTATGGTTGCTGATTTCGTTCTAATTTTTTATAGTTGACTAAGTTTATTATGGGAAAGGACTGTTCCAATGAAAGATACAATGCGTGGGTACAGTAAAAGTACGTTATATTAAGCGATTGTAACCCAACAAACAAACGAGCATGATAATGTTATTCTGAGCACGAGCAATTTAATAAAAGTCGTGACTTCTTAAATTTTTCTCAATTGGAAAGTCGTAACATTTTCCGTTGAATGTTATCTGAACACATGATTGTCTGTCCGTCTGTCCTCTGCTTTCTATGCGACCCACAAACGTCGGCCCTACGTCGGTTTACACAATAGCCCTTTATTGATGCGCGCAGTTCGCTTGAGCCAATTAAGCTCATTCCGGACTATGACCAGTCAAAACCATAGAGATTAACTCTGTTATTTACGCGGGAAAATGAAAGTAAGTAGGTACTTGTGTAGGCTGATATTGTCATTAACAATTTTTGTTTTGAAGAATTTCTTCGTTTGAATTCTGTCCGAATAATAAACTTTCGAGAAAAACTAAAATGATGTAAGTAATGATTTGAAATTTACGTAGGCCCAGTAAGAAACTGTGGAACAAACAACAGACTTTAGACCGCCATGCCAAAAAAACGGTTATAAAAACATTTACACTGCGATACAAGTATGAATTCATACCGTACACCTCAAAGCACGCTGGGTTCCTTTACAACTAAAGAAATGGTACACAAAGAACAAAGTGACGTCATACTCCTTCATATCAGGAGCTGTCAGCCATTTTATGGGCGTTAGTCGTATTGTTCTACCAACTGGTTCACCTTGGAAACTGTTTCAGTACTACCTGGCCCTTTTCGATACATGTTGCTTATTTATGGACTGAGCTTTCATTGATTTTATTATTTTTTATTCTAATATGACAAATTGAGATTAAAACATCGAGAAGAGGTACTGTGATCGTTCTACGTGCCCAAATGAGCAGACACAGCATCATAATGTGTGTTTTTGTTGACGGTCTAAAAAATATCTGCCTATATAACTTTATCAAACTCTGGCTTTGGAACTGTCGCTGTAGGTAATAACGCTAACTATTAAGCTAAATGTAGGTAATCAGTTTCATCCAGCTAAAACTTTGCCCTAAGTACCTACTATAATTTTACCATAAAACATAATCACTAAGATGACCCAATTACACTAAGTACCGAAAGAAATACACAACAAAAGAACACATGTGTGTAAATTCCACCAAAATTCCCAACAGTTGCTAACAATGTGAATAGAAACCACAATAAATATAAAAGTAGACATAACAAAACAAAAGAAAATGAATGGCCTCATACTAATTAAAATTGACAAAATTGACGCCAATAAAAAAACTCGAATGTAATCTAATAAAATTAATTTTAATTGCATCTAGCCATCAATTAATAATTTGCTTGATAAAAATTGATTTTGACGTTTAATTTCATCACATCGCTCCATAGATAATTCTGCATCTTTTTTTAATTGTTTTGTCAATGGGTATTTTTGCGTGGCTGAATGTGTCAAAGTTAATGTGAGACGGTGAATGAACTTTTGACAGCAGCAGACTAGACGTTTAGAAATTGGCGCCAACCGGTTCGCGAACTTAACATAAATATCTAAGAATTAGACTGTCTGTTCAGGGGATAAAAGAAATTTTATATACTTAATTAAATACCTCTACATATACGTAGATACTGACTACTTACAACCAACGAGCAATGTCTTCATTTAGATCTTATAGGTTTACTGTAGAAAGTGCTAGGTTTTATGCGTCTTCGGAGTAACATTCACTGGGCCGCTGGCTAAATGTCAGGTCCTACTTAGCTGGTTAAGATCCGGACTCTCATTAGGGGTCTGTCGTAATCTCCTTTTCAGTTAATTGTCGTCATTAACATTTAACATTCGAAAAGTTTATTTCATTTCTCTTTTATCTTTCCTTTATCAAAAATACTGTTAAATTTGTAAATCCGTGTTCATATTGCACAATACGTATTAAATGTATGCATAAGCACTAATTGGAATGACGATGACTACTCAAGATTGATTTTAAAAGAGCAGACAATTTCCATTATCACCTGTTCTACTCCTACTTTTGCAGTCTTTCTCTATTTCAACCTCACTATGGACCCTTCCTTTAGAAACAATAATTCCTTTTAATTCATTATCAGAACGAAGCATTAGTACGAATTTATTTTACGTTTAAAGTAATCGAAACGAGTACGGCGTTCGGCGCTCTTATTGGCCGGCTCCAATGAATCAACCAATCAGAGAGCCGAAAGCTGTTTAGATTACTTTAAACGCAAAACAAACTCGTAATAAGGCCTTAGATCCAACAAATAACTCCAGTACATAATCTACACTTTTTTCAAACGTAAAATACAAAATTCTCGCTGAGAAAATCTCAAACCGGATTGAGCATTAGGTCGACTTCAAAACTGCTCAAGAACAATAGCATTCTTTACCTACTATTTATGTTTTATGTTTATTATTGTGCATATCTACTATCGTACCACATAGGTACTATGTACTGTGTACCTAAGCACGGTGACCTATATATCTACATAGCTACTCATACGTGATAGATTTTTATCCAGAAACTAGCTACTTCCGCGCGGTTTTACACGCTCTGCTCAGCTCCTATTGGTCGTAGCGTGATGTTTTATAGCCTATAGCCATCATCGATAAATACACTATCCAACACAAAAAGAATTATTCAAATCAGACTTGTAGTTACGGAGTTTAGCGCGTTCAAACAAACAAACAAACAAAAAAACAAACTCTTCCGCTTTAAATAATAGTATAAGAGTATAAGATTACTCCTATAAGTATATCGTTTAGTTTTCGTATTTCTTTTCGAATGTACACATTGCACGTGATTTAATGAAAACTTAACTAATTATTTCATAAGTTTTTGCAAATAAATGAAGTAAGATTTTAACATATTTAACAAGACACGGGTGATGTCAGTATGTCAGCAATCTTGCACAAGATGATGAAATTAACAAATGTAATACTTACTCTTCAATTGAAAGAAAAGGATTTATTTACTAATATAGGTACTTTTGAAATCTAGAATAACCTGTAAGGGGAAACCAAACCGCAAACATCCTTGAGATCTAGGTAGGATATATATATAGAGTAGCTATAATGTATAGTACTAATAACATACCTATAGCATTATGACGAAGACGGATACATTATTCGATTTCACAGCAATATGGCTGATCACAAAAGTAATTACTAATCTTTTATCATTTGCGAAATTATCTATAATAATATGGAATTAGAATCGTAACATAGAATTTGGATTCAGCAATATCAAAACTGTATAGACATAACATAGCATCGTCTTTTGTCCCCGGTAGGCAGAGGTGAACATTATGCCACTGTACACTGTAACCATCCACTTTTCACTATTTATGTTAAGAGTCCCATGTAATAATAGGAGGTGAGCCTATTGCCATATATCGAACACAATTCCAGACTCCGTGCTACTACTGAGAATTTTTTAAAAGCCCAGTAATACTTTGCCCGACCCGGGAATCGAACCCGAGACCGGAGACCCCTTGCCCGGCAGTCGCATTTGCGACCAACGAGGCAGTCTAGAATAATAAAAATATAAAACTGTATATAATGTATAAAGTAACTACTTATCTAAAGTATTTCGGAAAGAATGAGGTAAGAAATTAAGCCATTCGTGCATTCATGATTTAATTCTCCACATCACATAGAACTATGTAATTTTTCATATAGTTACAGCGGCAGTTAACATTTAACCCTTGAAACGGTAACCTACGTGACTGCCAAACGAACACAAAGCAGTTTAACTGATTTTTTAACCCTTTTTACTTAAAAACTCGGTCACTTAGTACCGTGTGAAAACACGTATAAGCTTAATTACCGTCTTTGCCGTTAATGAAATACCAACCTTGGCTTTGGAGTGACAAGATGAATTTTCGAATGCACTGAATTTTAAATATGTATATTAAACTGATTATTTCAAATACCAACCGTGTACTCATATTTTAAGGTTGTATTTAGGTTATTAACTTCCTACTTATGAGATATTGATTGTGTGTCATATAAGGGCTTATATGACACACAATCAATATCTCCGTTATTCTAGACAGAACTACTGTCTTGTACCACAAACAGTGATCACGGAACTGTATTTTTAATGAAATTCATAAAAAGTCTAGACCTAGCTCAATACTAGGTTTATCGACAGTTTCACCTGGATATAGTCTATAAACAAAGCTAGATAAAGTAAAATAGAATGTTGTAAGCTATCTATGCCATGCACCTATTAACTAATAGTGCTGCTATTAAATTCTACTTGTGTAAAACTTCTATTTGAATCTACTTCAATTTTATTTTTTTTAACATCCCTATTTTGATTTTATTTTATATTGCTTGTGTACCTAATGCGTATAATTTTGTGCTCCTCAAATATAGTCAAGGTTCCTTAATCTTAAAAGACCTATAATCAGTACCTACTCATGTTTTACAAGAATAAATATCGTATCTTATCTCTATCTTCGACTAGATCCACATAACTCTCATTCACGTTACCCATTTCCAAAATATTCATCATCTGGAATGGAGACCGCTGGCACTACTTCACGATCATCCGTCACTCTAACACCCACAAAATTAATTCAAATTTTCTCCAAAAGACCTCAAAAACCCTAATTCCCATACCAGTTTACCTACTTACACCAAAATTACCATATTTAGTAGGTAAGTAAGTTCTATTAGCTACTACCTACTAGCCGTAACCCGTTTTTATACGTTGCTAGTAAATTTTGAACTTATCACAAGACAATGCCACCTCACTCACTTTCGATTTCCCATAGTTTTACGTTACAATGCGTGGGCGCATATAATTTGTATTTCGAATGCTTTCTGATTGGCGGTTGTAAATTTGACAGTGAGGTTTACGATTTAAACACACTCATTTGGATTTCTGTGCAATTCTCAGCGAAAAGGCGGAGGCTGGAAATTTAAAAGGTGCTTTGGTACCTATCAAGTCCATTGTTTGTCTTCTGTTGCTCTTCTGGCGCTTCTTTTCTTATTTTGGTTTCTTAGAGAGTTCCCTTCACTTTCTCTTATCATCTGCTGTTAGCTGCTGGCCAGTGCTGGCTGACTTTTTATGTGCTGTACTAACGAACATCAAATACTCTAATCTGTCATATTTCTTGTAGATTTTCAACCATAGTATCTGGCATTACAGTTAGAAATCTATTGAATAGTTTTACATTTACACTTTTGGTTAGTCTGTAGGTTCATTGACGTAATTTAATGTTCTACATTTCATGCCTAGATAGTTCTCGTGAGATACCTTCGTTTACTTATTACATTTACTTCCACATAATTAGGTAAAGGAAATATGTAATCGACTGTTATGTATGTAAGGAAATAATCACTTTCTCGTTATTTTTTTATTACATAAACTGTCTCAAACCACCAGTTACAAAGTCTAATTTATTAAATGTAAGCAAAAATATTTCTTATCTCTTTTCCCTTTAAATCGTAAATCAATTATGGGAACACTTTGTTCTGAGTCTAATAAATGTCTTATTGTTTAAAATATATTGTTACATCGGGGAAATCGTGTGGGGGAATCAAACACGCACTTCCTATTGTAATACTGAAGAAAGTTGGTGTTGCTATAAAATCTATAAAACACGGGAAGTTATTAAAATATGTAAAATATAACGAATAAATGACTGCCTCATTGGCCAAGTGGTCGCAAGTGCGACTGCCGGGCAAAGGGTCTCGGGTTTGATTCCCGGGTCGGCCAAAGTATTACTGGGTTTTACAAAAAAATCCACAGTATGTAGTGTGCTACAGAGTCTGGAATTGTGCCCGGTATGGCAATAGGCTCACCCCCTATTACATGGGACTCATAACATAAATAGTGAAAAGTGGGTGTTACATTGTACAGTGGCATAATGTACACCTCTGCCTACCCCTTCGGGGATAAAAGGCTGTATGTGATGTTATGTTATAACGAATAAAACAAGTTCAGTTTTCTACTCCTTTAACAACCAATTGAATATCCTCGTACTATGATCATCAAAGGCATTATCAAAATTGACACACCAGTTTAGACTCACAGCTCAACTAGACATACAAACGCAAGTCCGTCTACCAGGTCCTAACAAATAATAAAACGTGGTAGGGACGCTTAGTTCCATCTAACTGCGAATGTAGCCGTATTTATCACGAGTCAATGGCCCGTACTTCCTCCGACATTCAAGGCGATTGTTAATACATAATAAATTAGTAATTAGCAATCATTCACTAGGGTTTTATAATATAGTAATAGACACGTTAGATTTTGTATAGTCCGCGGTGAAATTTGTCACAGTTTACCTTTGAGAATGGGGTCACATATGGTCAAACTGATGTGAAGAATTTGGGTCATCTCATAGAAATATTTGTTATAATTTTCGAAATATTTGTAGATGTCTCGGAATTACAGTGTTTTACATGTTTACCTGAAATTACGTACTTTGTAATTTGATCGAAATATTTTAAAAAAATGCAAATGTAAAGAAAAGTTTGCTTAGGAAACAAAATCAACAACAATAAGTACTTACAAAAACAAATGACGTTATAGGTATTTATTTATAAGTGGGTAAAGGGAATCTTTATAAAGTACTTCAGTTTACATAGCTATTTAATCCTCCAGTCAAAGTGTAAATGTTTGTATAGACAATCATTATACCCAACTACCCAAGACTTTGATCACTAACGACGATAGAAGATCCAAAGTCAAGTCGCAGATGGTACAACCACTTTTTTATTGAATAAGCTGGTAAACGACCAGACGCATCACCTGATAGTAAGCAATCGGCGTCGCCCATGGACACCTGGAACACCAGAGGCGTTAAAAGTGTGTTACCGGCCGTTTGGGGATTAGGAGTTTGAGGATCGTTGGGGATTCAGGGATTGGGGAGATTGGGAAAGGGGAGGGTAATTGGGCCTCCGGTAACCTCACTCACACGACGAAACACAACGGAAGCGTTGCTTCACGTCGGTTTTCTGTGAGGCCGTGGTCCCGGCCCGGCCCCGATCGAGCCGGCCCATTCGTGCCGAAGCATGGCTCTCCCACACTCATAACAATAGGACAATTATTATTTACCGAAAAATCTAATCAATGACCACGTAACTACATTAATATCAGTTCACTTCAAACAACATTAATTGCTTACCAACTACTCGATAAAGGAGACGAGTGTTTATATCGAATAGAACAGTCTTATCGATACAGTCAACAAGGAGTTGTCGCAGTAGGCACTGCTGTTATCATTGGCACGTGTGTCAACTGTACCCAAACATTGCCAGGTTAGCAAACAATTCAATAATACACCATATTGAGCAAATAACTACATAATATTATGTGTTTAAGAGTATTTTTGTGTGTATGTGAAAAGCTCCGACGCCACAACGGACGCCATGATGCAAATGACGTACGTCCCTTGTTTTATTAATTACCTACATTATTGTGCAATCTGTATGCGATTTGATAAGAGATAGCTAATGTCTTTTCGTTGTCGTTTGATTACTTTATTTATGCATAAATTAATTTTCGTTTTGATATGATAGGTTGATTAATGTTGTAATTCGGTTGTGGTGTTGTTTTAGACTATAATTAATAGTGGTAATTTAGTGGTATTTACTGATTTTATTGAAGTTATTTGAATGTAAAAAACGGTTCGTAATGTGGCAGTGAAATGTTGTCATAACTCATTGGGTAGTCTGGTAGGGGATTCAGACAATAATAAAAGTAAGTACGCACTGTATGGTTGTTAAAGATATGTGACATCTTCATGTTCAATGTTGAGAAAAACTCTAAGAAATTCAGCAGATACCTACCTAAAATTAAATAAATCCTTCCTTAGCAATTGAAAATATACTCAGGTGTTTGGAAAAACCACTGCACCATTTTCAATACCTACTTACTTAACAGTAGAAATAAAGGTTACTTTAGTCCGGCTGAATCATCATTTCCAACAACCTTCGTATAATTAAGACCCGTATACACCATTTAACATAACAATGAGGTGATAAAACCGACAATTTGACCTTACCTGGAGGCTTAGTACGATATCGAAACGAGACGAAGTGTCCCGTGCTCTGATTGGCCGGCTCCAATGAACCAACCAATCAGAGCGCGATCTCGTGTCACTTTAATTGTAAAACCAACTCGTACTAAGCCTTCAATTAATAGACAATATCTTGTACTTGCCTTCTATCCATTATTTTGAAGTACAAACCAGTTTTATTTGAACCCTGTTAAGCAGAAAAGATCCAGCCCACATTTTAATACTTTTGAGTAAATGAAGTTTTTTTTTAAGGGGGGAAAATCATCGAATGACTGCTCCCGTCTGGGTGAGGCGCGAGGGAGTGTCAGACTCTTACTGACTAAAAACCACCCCGTTCCTTCTCCTGCACGTCGAGCCGGAGCCCCGGTTACCCGTTAGGTTCTCCGCGACGAGTAAATGAAGTTTAAAGTATTCATATGACACAGTACCTACTGAATAGGTGCTGTATCATATTATTATCTGCCCAACATTAAACTTAAAACAGGGTTCATTTGGTGTCAGTTGGAAATCACTGATAAGACATAGATAAAGTTAATTGATATTTAATTGTATTTTGTCTTCCGGCCTTTCCCCAAATTAATACCTGACTTGACACCACGCTTTTTAATCCCCAAAGATAGTGGCAAAGGTGCCCAATACAAAGTTACTGCTAACAAGACCGTTTCAAAGACATCGATAAAAATAACAATTCATCTATTTTTTGCGCTGTAACTTTCAGCAATGTCTCGTTCGAATTAAATATCATAAAATGTATAAAGCTATTAAGAAACCGTTATGCGCTGATATCTTCAGAATTTCCCGTGGCAATAACCCATTAGTCAAAGTGGCAGTGGTATCTGCGCAGGCGCATACGAGTAACGAGCGACTTCCCTCTGACACGCGGTGGATACAAACGTGGTTATGTTAGCAGATGCAGTGTTAAGTTACATTTGTAGTAGTTGTTTGTGATATCGAATTACTTAACTCATGTTTTTTTACTAAAAGGGTGAACAGAAGTGTATTTTAAAAGTTTTGGAGGATTTCAAGTGAGATACAGATACGTTCAACGGTTCGGCTTTCGGCTTTGTACATCGAAAACAATACAGCAAAAATTATTGGTAAAAAATAATACCTTATTCAGCAAACTGCTACATGATAAAGAGACCTACAGAACGACCTTAGGCATATAGAGATTATATTTCATTCTTACTAATTTCCCACTGATTCATCAATGACAGCAACAAAGGTGCAATTTGACGCGAATGTATTACTTATACTCCGTCTGTTTAGGTAGTTAACTATTTGTAAACAAACCATAAAAAGAGTTCTTTATAGTTGACATTTCCATGATTCAAAATACTTCATAAGAAAATAAAATTGTTTCAGTTTTTACGACAGTTTTCTCTATTAAATGTTATGTTTCTGTTCCTTTTCACTTATTTCTTAGTAAATATTATATATATATGCTTGAGGATATTAATTTAATAGCATTTATTAAATAATATAATATTTCATTACAATAGACACCATAAAGAGCCTAAAATCCCAGGTATCCAAAACTTTTCTTTAAGAACGAAGCAAAATAATGTTGTCAAATTAAAGAGTACAACTAAGATGTAGCGCGACAATGAAAGTAGCGTGTATTACGTTTAGTCGGTTAATCAGGCGCCATTGACAGCTCTCTCGTCGATTGCGCTCGCGTTCCTATTTTGTTGAATTTATCTTGTTTCTTTGTTTTGTTTTCGTTATTAAGTTATTCAAGTTTAGGTTATTCATCGTTTGTAATTAATGTGTTCAAATATTTTGAAGAAACTTGGCCCAAAGACACATATCCGTACAAGAAAGAAATCCGTACATCAGATTCAGAATAGTTTCTATTTAAACATGATAATGAAATAGACCCATAGGCAAGGCTCTTGTACGATTTAGGCATTTGTAGTTGTATATGTGTGTATGACAATTGAACGAGTTTAAAGTGAATTTGGTTAAAATTAAAACACGAGAAATATTTGAAGTAATAGTAGGTTAAGTATCTCTGTGTCACGTGGTTTTCTTTGTTTACCTTTAGTTAATTACCTAAACAGATGGACTATAGATATTATGTATGTAGTTTTACAAAAATTCCATGACAATGAAATGTTTCTTGTGATAATTAGAGGTATAATGCCTACGTATAAAATTACTTTTGCTGCACGGTTGGCGCAGTGGTTGGGCAACTGACTGCCGCGCAACGTGTTGCGGGTTCGATTCCCGCACGGAACAACTCTTTGTGTACTCCACAGATTGTTGTTCCAGGTCTGGGTGTCATGTGTATGTGAACTTGTATGTTTGTAAACGCACCCACGACATAGGAGACAATCGTAGTATGGGGCAACGTTTCTTAAAAAAAAAATTGTAAAACTTTGAGAGTTATAGAAAAGAGTTAATCAAGAACCCTTAACTTCATAAACATAAACATGATATATGAAATAATGGACCCTGTTAAGCAGAAAAGATCCAGCCTATATTGTTGGGCACATAATAAAAAAATCATAATATGACAGTACTTGTAAACTTCATTAACTCAAAATTATTAAATTGTGGGCTGGATCTTTTTTGCTTAATATGTCCAATTGGTCCCTTTTTGAGGGGTATATTCATCCAATGACTTCTCTTACTGACTAAAAACCAATCCGTTCCTTCTCCTGCACTTCGAGCCGGAGGGCAACGCGTTATGTCCTCTGTGGCTGCGTATCGGCGTCAAGCTAAAGAAGTCGTGATGTTACATTGTGTTTTACATAGAATTGACTTAGATAGACAATAATTAGAGCAACCGCATACAAATAAGTCATCATAAAAACTTCAGTGCTAGCTTCAGAGAATTAATTTGAATTAATTATCTACGAGTAGTTATTATTATGTAACTTCTAACCTTGACTTTATTCGTTAGATAGCTGGTGTTATATAGTTAGTTAATTTTACGACATAAGTAATGCGTTTTCATGAATGAAAGCTATCGAATTTGTGGCATTTTCATTCACCGTTTTAAATGAACTGGAGTTGTTTATAGCAAAGTAATTTATGTATCCAAATTACAATTGCAAACCCAAAATTTACGACTCATAGTTATCTAGCATCTGATTTTTTTTTATTTAATCCACGACCTGTAATATTATCATTTCTTTAACGTTATGTACCTACGTTTATTAGATAATATTTTATTGTGTGTTTGCATTGCAAAGGCTCTGAATCTAATTGACCAATTTGAATAATTCTTTCATGAAAAACCGCAGGCGGAAACTAGTTTCTTGCAATAAAATGCAGTCACATGTAAACACAACTGAATACTGCTTAGACCTAAACTTTATTCACATAAGGAAGATTATTCGCTGACACAAGATTATAGTGCAACAAATTAATTTGTTTACTTGACAAATAGTAATAAACTAATTAATTGAGAATCAACAACAAAAAGGGCGATCAAAGTCCAATGTATTGGATAGAATCGACCTTTGATTTATAGGTGAAATTCAATATTATTACATTACTGTTTACTTACAGTCAACTCACGCGCAAGTATGGGATTGCCTAGTTTGTTCACGATTTTCATACGAGAATGTAATATTAGTCCAGTGAAAAAGTGGAAAATAGTAAATTGAATATTAATAAGTGAAGTGTCTTTGAACTTTTGTCTTCCTTTGGTGGTTCAATAATCTGAAACTAACTACAATTTAAGCAGTGCTGAAATATGCATGTAAGCGTTCATTTATTCAGTTTTTAGACGGGAAATAGTTATAGTGATGTTCGCAAATATTGTTTTATTTGAAGCTGTTAGCTGCATTAGTAAATAATTATGCAGAATAAATTAAAAAATAACATTCAGTATATAAATATACTGAATGTTACAAAATTACGTAGGTACTTCTTTTTCATCTAATTTATTTATGACATAATTATCAACCCAGATATATCGTGAGTCATGACTTCTGGCCTAATTCAGAACATTGTCAATCTCTATAAAAATAAGGAAATCGTAACAGATTACAGTTATGATAACACTATGAAAAAACACGATTCTCCCGCGTCTGAAGTTCTTATCTCTGCCCGCGCTTGCGATAAGCTCAGATACGCTCTGATTTTCTTGTTATCAAACATAACAACAACTGTGCAATTAAAACCTTATTCTCACGTAACAAAGATGAAAATGTGATGCACTCCATCAACAAATACTGTGTTAATTAAATTATTTTAATATATTCCGCTTTTGATTAACTTCATACAGAAGACGGTTTCTTGGCCAGTGACCTCGTTAACTTGTAGTATTGCGTGGTGGACTTTGACCGGCGGTTGCATCGCTTTACTGCGAGATAACCATCATTACTAGTGTTTTTACTACGATCAAAGACGCACCGTCATTAAATGACATTAATTTCTTCCCGACGTATAAGGAATCGTGTATCAATCGTACTTGACATTTTACCGTTATCGAATTGATCTCTTAATAGACTGTACGAACCTTTTATAAAGTCAAATGTCGTTGTTATTGCTATTACTGCAATAACAGTTACCTAAAAACTGTTTATTGACGATTTCTTGTTTCTCTTTCCAGATGGATAGCAGCTCAGAGGCGATGGAGTTGAGGCGGGAGCTGGACGCGGTGCGCAACGCGCTGCAGCAGCAGTCCGAGTCCGTTCTGAAGCAGAGGCACCAGCTGGTGGAGGCTGGCCACGCCCTCGCCGCGCGCGACAAGAAGGCGGCGCAGGAGAGACGGCTCAGACAAGACCAGCTGGCATTAGTACTACGATCGTTAGTCCTGCTAGAATCCCGCCTAACCAGAGAACAGAAACAGATTCACGTCGCACTCCACCAAAAAGAAAAAATAATCAAATCACAACAAGAAGAGATTGCAAAACTGAAAGCTCGCAAGTCATACTGCAGCAATTGCCAGCAATTGCTCGGGTTTACCAGCGAACAGACCAACATCGAAACAGACCCTGAATTCCAGAGCTTAGAAAGCACTGACTCTAGGTTCCAAAACACGTTCGTTAGGAGCTGTAGTTATCGTGAAAGAAATTCTCCACCGGTATTCCAAAAAAATACTAGGTTAAGTAAGAGCTTCCAGTACCAGTTGCCTAAAAGCGAAATAGTTTACGGCAACACAAGTTCCAGTGAAGAAGGTAATAATGCCAGTGTCGGCAGTAAGGGTACCTTCATCAAAAATAAACAAGCTTTCGTACGACGAGACGTCTTCAGAAGATCAAGAAAATACTCAGGAAGAAAGAACAATAACAAATATGGTGACAATATGCAAAAAGGTTACAATAATAACCAAGCAAACAGCAGTAGTGCTGAAGAATGCATTGGCATGAGCTACCAAGTAAACCATGATGACGAAATCACAGCGAATCAAATCGCTAATGACATCAGAAGAGCTTCAATGAAAATTGACCAACTTATCGGTGAAGCTGCCAAAAAAGAAATAGAAAATACAGGTAGCGAATCCGAGAAAACCTATTCTACAAAAGTAGAAAGATTACACGGAATCAAAAGACAAGGATCAGATGAAATAAAGGCAAACAGACAGTTATTCCTCAATAACGTTCTCAGTGAAGAAGGCAATGAGAAACCTTGGTATTGTAATGTTAGTGACCCTGAACAGGAAGGAGACTGTATGGATCAGAGGTCATTAATGAATAAATCTAAATCCTCAGAAGATCTGCTGGGTTACAACAATGGCATACATACTGAAGTAGTATCTGCTAAAAATGAAATATTGTGCAATAATATAATGAACAACAATGAGATATTCAGCACAAGTTTTGATGACAAGAATAATAATGTCGAAACAAAGCAAGCGACTACTACTGATGGTAACGAAAACTGGTACGCAAGCACTAGTGATGCTGATGAAAATCCTACCAACGAGATTTATAAAAACAATCCGGTACTGGAGTGTGTAAATCAAATTTTGCTTCAGAATTCCTTGGACGACAGCAGCAATGACAATTCTAAATCTAGTGAAGCACCCAGTCCTAAAGCATCAACAAAGCGTGTACAGTTCTCTACCCTGAACAGCATCTCTTACGACGAGAAAGTAAGACCAAATAACACCAGTAACACGCTACCCAGACCGGACAAGAGAGCTAATAAAATTGTTAAGTTCAGTTTGGAAACTGCATCTGAACACAGTTACGAGGTACCGAATACGGCTCAGGGCTTCCAATATGAGATACAGAGCTTGTACAGCAATGAATATGAACCGATTATAACTAAAGGCACTGATGCTAAACCAGCGCCAATACCGCGCACCGTACAAGCCATTGAGAAGCCTGTAGTTCCAAAAATAAGAGGCTCTATAGTGAAAAACATCGCTGCTAACATAGAAAATCGTAATGTAAATAATGTTATTGAAAGAAAACTTGATAACGAGCTCGGGTCTATGAAAATATTCAACAAGCGAAAGGTGCCAAGAACTCCTCCCGCCCTGCCGCCTAAGCCAAAGAACCTTTCGGCTAAATGGAAAGCCGAAAATACTGTCAAACAAATGACAGAGCAGTTAGACTCTGAAGCCGTTGCGGCTAACCAACGGGTTGCAGATGTTAAGACGAGAAAAGTGGGACAAGTAGCAACTGTCAACAATATAGAGCCTGACTACTGCTCCATTTCAGAGATAAATGTTCCAGTAGTCAGCAATGGCAAGAGGGAGTTGCTACTCACACAGCCAACGGTAGAGATCCATAACGAGCAGTACCCCGTGCACGCCGTCAGTCCGAGAAACAGCGTGGCCAAGGTGGTGTCTCTGCCCAGGATCCAGAACAAGATCAGTGACAAAGACATTCCTAAACTTCCTCATGTCACTGAGATCATCATTCCGGATGAGGATGATAAGTCGAATGATGAACAGAGCCGCTCCTTCCAGCAAACTGCTGACAGTTACTTGACTAACTTTGCTATGCATCCTCTGCAACCAAAACTGGACCCTCGTGCTTCCATACAAATGGGTAACACAGTGTCTTCTATATTATCTGAAATTAACAAAGGTGGCAAGGGAGGTAATAAGCAGATTAATCTGACAGAACTAGACAATCAGTTCAACCATGGACCCGAGAAGAACCAATGCAACAATGCAGAAATGCACAAAGCAGAATACTTTGATGACATTGACAAATTCGATTTGTCACAGAACTTTGAGGAATTTAAAATAGACGATGAACTCGGCAGCATCGTTGCAGAAGAATACCGCATCAGCTCCGGTAGCAGCGACGGTTCCATGTCCGATGTTGTAACAGAGCATCTCACCAATGTACCTGATAAAGATAAACAGCATAATACTAATAATAAGGAAGACAATGAAACAGCTGAAAATTTTCTTGATAATAACGAGAATGCCTTGAACAAAGGTTTGTCTAAAAACGCCAAGTTGTCTAATAAGCCTGATCTCCTTTCAAATATAGAGAATTTAGAGACTGAATCTGTAAGGAACTCAGATATTGAGTCTAGTAATTCGTCTGGGAGCAACAGCGGCTCTTACAACACTGTCAAGCTGGAGCCTAGGATGGTCTTGAATAACAACCCAGAGCTGAATGCGCCCAAAACTAAGGGAACCTTCGACTTCTTCCTTGAGACGTCTGGTCTTAGTTCTAAGTCTATATTCACGCCTAGCAAGCAATACGTGTGTGTGAGGCCTCCGTGTGCCAACCACAAGAATGTGTTGAAGCCTAGAGATATAAAGATGCGCGTGAAGAATACATTAACAACGAACAAAATCAACGAAAAACCTATGACGACTGCTATAAAATATTTCGAGCCCTATGTGTAAACTAATTGTTAATTACGTTGTATTTTATTTTTAATGAAATGCTTAAAACTATTTATTGTAAAAAATGAACTTGCCGGCGTAATACGATGTACTAATGTATTTATGTTATTGTAAATATTATCATTATTATAATACCTAGTTATTTTTCAATTATAAAATATTTAACATTTATTTTGTTGTTTTATTAGAATACAATAATATAATGTTTCAATAGTTGAGTGTTCGCAAGGGACTGACGAGTTATTTGATATCGGGTTCGAATCCAGAATAATGTAAATCCTCGAAGAATAAAAGGCTAGAATGTTATGTTGCTCCAAAGAAGAAAATAATCAAAATATCGTGATACTACAATAGGGGGCCAGATATGTAAAGTAAAAGCAAGTACTTAAAAGACTGGAATATTTAGCGACTTATCGTAACGAAGATAGAATGATAGAAAGAAAAGATAGATTTTTACGCTAATATTTTATTTAAATTATAAGTAATTTCAACCACAACATCGTGTCTTTTACTCTTCACAAGATGGGATAGGCAGAGGTACATACTTACATTAAATGTGGCACCCATTATTATCACCAGTTATAAGTCTTATGGTATAGGTGAACCTATAATTGGACTGAAAAATTCGAAAAACCCCATATTGATTTTTATCTGATTCGGGAAACGAGGTAGCTCGGCAGCCGCGCTGGCAAGCACTCAACCAAGAAGGCAGTTTAACAATCACTCTTAATTAAATTCTTACATAATAATGGTACCCTCATACGGTAGCGCGATAATAAATAAAATAGTTACTTGTAGGTACACTACATTCCAAATCTTATATAGTTCTATTTCACTTAGACACTCATTCACTGAATTAATTTCACAATATTATCCTCGACTAAAACATTCACTATTTTTCTTACACTTTGCAATAAAAAACTTAGCTCTTTGTTTGAGCAAACGAAACACATCCCACCACGTATTTCTTTCCAATCCAGGTTCCAAAATGGCAGTACAATCTGCTTCACATTGCTGGAAATGTACTTCAACACTTCTGATAAGGTCTGTTTCAAATTCTGTCACTGAACAAGTGGAATCCGCTCTATAGGTACTAGATTCTGGATAATAACTGGATTCTTCTGTACAACCACTCGATAAATCTGAACAACCACTGGATTCTTCTGGACAACCACTGGATTCTTCTGGACAACCACTAGATTCTTCTACACCGGATTCATTAGACACTGATGGTATTCTAGAACTAGATATATCTGCAAACGTATCATTTACGCTCTCCAATCTTTGTTCTTCTTCTCTTAAATACGGCTTCTGTGTTCTTCTGGCTCTCAAGAATTCTTCCGAAGAGAATGTAGTCGTTGGTAAGTCTACAACAGCTGGTAAACACGGGGTGAGGTCGTCCGAAGAGTCCAGGTCTATGGGTTTGCCCCATTTACGATCCAAGGCACGGAATGCAACTGACAAATGGAGGTGTAGATCCATTGTGGAATGTCTTGAACGTGAACATGTGACGAATCTCGCTTGACGGCAAGGTAAATGTGCTATGTTGATATTTATCAAAATATCTTAGTTTTATAGTAAACACTTTCTACTCCCACTATAGTATTACCTACACTAATTTAGTGTCATTAACTTTAATTTAAGAATACTTAATCTTTTCTTTTGAAAAAGTTTTTTACTAATGAGATACTTAAATTTGTGATCAATTAATTACCTACCCTACATTAAGTTGGTTACCTTTGGCCGCGACGATGCGTAGTAGGTAACAAATTAATTATGTGAGTATCTAACTACCTACCTATAATCTTTTTTACTTACCTATTTTCCCATTGACTGTCTCCATAGTATAAAGAAAAGGGTGTCTCCTTTGCCGGGTGGGGTTTTTTTTTAATTCAGTAGTAGCACGGGGTATGGAACTGTGCCCGGTATATAACAAAGGCTTACGCCCTATTACATGTAACTAATATCATAAATACTGAAAAGTGGATGTGGATCTGCGGGAGGGAGTGTCAGACTCTTACTGACTAAAAACCACCCCGTTCCTACTCCTGCACGTCGAGCCGGAGCCCCGGTAACCCATTAGGTTCTCCGCGACTATTTCCGATGTTTAGAGACCACTTTTGTATGAACAAGGGTATCTACGACATATTAACAGGATAAGATAATGTTTGTGTGTGTTGAATATTGTTATGAATATAGGTAAATACCTGTCAATTTATTATTGCTAGCCATTAGAGACAATTGTTTGAATGTTTGTAATTAATTTTACAAATAATTTAATTAGGTAATTAATGATGTGTGCTTAGACATATTTCTTAATACCTTTGTTATTTCTTAATACTATGTATACAGAACTGTTGGTACCTATACCTATTTCACTCTTTGAGTAACGTCATTATAGACACAATTAAAGAACAATAGGTTGCGGTCACCGGTGTCCTCGCGGTGTTTGACAGTTTAAATAAATAAATAAATATACTATTTTTGTTTCTTTGTATCCATACATTACTTATTACTTTCGTGAGACATACACTTAATTAATTATCATGTTTTTCGACTTACTTACGTAATTATTTGACTACGAACTCGACAAGTTTCAAGCCATGCAAGATGCTCATATATTCATGAACAGTATTCCGCGATCTGCGACGCTCCTACTTACACCATACATTACTAATATCGAATTGAAGTAATTGTTTATTACAAATTATGTCTGGGTACATATTCTTTTCTGCTTATAACAAATTATAATTTAAGACATCATAATGCGCCTTATGAAAGTGTATCGCAGCGTTACTGCTATTATGCGTTTTGTTGATATTTTATTCATGGCAGGAGTTATAATGTAACAAAAATCATTTCGTATTTACAATAATTTATTATTCAAATAATTTTACTTTTCTTCTTCTTTTTTGGTCCTTTATCATCTTTCTTCAAGTCGTTCTTCTTTACCTGAAATAAAACGAAAGTAAGTTTTGTTACCAGTTTAAACAGAGCTATATCTACATACCTATCTACAAATGCACTAGGTTCAAGTAAAGTACAATCTAGTAGTGCATAATAAAAATATACAGTTTGTCAATCACATCACAGCACACATCAACAGCCTATAAGTGGTTACTGCTGACCAAAGGCCTCTTCTAATACAGAGAAGGTTTAAAAATAAATCACCACATTTGCTCAATATGGCTTGTCAATTTCAAACTTATAATTAGAAATTACAAGCCCAAGTTTCCACACAATGTTTTCCTTCACAGTTTCTCAGTGGTGTCTAGATAATCACCGTATGTCAATCACATTATAATAATTTATAGTGCTACAACTACATACATGGTACAGTTACATGTTATCTTTACGTTTTTCTACAATTAATTAAATAAAAAAACATTGATATCAACATTACATGAAACAGTCATAGAGTATAGACATAGACCAGTAGCCAGTCACAATAGTGAATAAAACTCCAAATACTAGCATCATTATGAGGCTGCTATTTAGTTCATGGCATGGATTCTGCAAAGGAGTATGTATATCTTGCTGACATAGAACTACACAATTATCCAACTAATATTAAAAATGTGAAAGTTTGTATGTTACTGCCAATGTCATTTGCCAAGTGGTTGCGAGTGTGACTGCGGGGCAACGGGTCTCGGGATCGATTCCCGGGTCAGGCAAAGTATTACTGTGTTTGTAAAAACCTTAGTAGTAGCACCACGGAGTCTAGAGATGTGCCCAGTATATGGCAACGGGCTGACATCCCTATTACATGGGACTCATAACGTAAATAGTGAAAAGTGGGTGTTACATTGTACAGTGGCATTAAGTTAGTGCCGTAATGTGCAACTTGGCCTACCCCTTCGGGGATAAAAGGCGTGATGTTATGTTTGTATGTTACTTCTTCACATCAAAACGTTTAGAGACTGAGATAAAATATTGGGACAGGGGTAGGTTATCAACTACAATAACACATAGGACAGTAATACACTTTTTCTCTATATTATGTTCACTGTGAAATATAGGCCTCTAATTAAATAATTTACTTCATTGATTCAGTAACTGAAAATAAGTATTGTTTGGCTATCTATACAATATTCTGTAATAACAAATAAGATTAAGCTTTGACTGCCAATTGAATATTACTGATGGCAAAACCTCTGCTAACTGTCAGTCACCAATGACTGACATGGGATTTAACATGTTGATAAAGGTTGGTTAGACAATAGTATAGTAGTAGCAGTATTATTCAGCAGTTTCTATCCCCATAAACCAGGAACCAACTTGTAACATCTCTGGTGTTGTGAGTGCCAATTGCTTACCGTTAAACGATCCCATTACTTGTAAGACGCTCTATGACATAAAAAATGGTTTGTTTTTGTTGATTACCTTTCCATAACTGCTAAGTAAATGCCCGACATCATTGTTACCCTTCTTTTTCTTCTTGCCTCCAGTTTGTAATATACTCTTAGATCTCATCTGCTGTTTATCTTCTAACTCTTTTTTCTTCTCTTGTTTCCTCTTTTCCATAAGCTCTTTATAGTTTACATACTCCTTTTTGGGAGGTTTGGCACCTGAAATAAAATACATAAAATATAAATAAAATGGTTTATTATGTTTTTGCTGAACAGAACATTATGGCTCCTATAATAGTGGTTTAATTTAACTCGTCGAGTACCGGTTTTATAGACACAATTAAAGAACAATAGGTCGCGGTCACCGGTGACCGCTTGGTGTTTGACAGATTAAGACTGTTTCTAAAGCACATAATAGGAATTTGTGTATCTTTAATTAATTAATTAATAGGTAGTTACTTATTAAATTCTAAGTAATAACTAATGTGGCTTCTATAAGTATCAGTGATGAGAGACAGATATAACATGGTCATTAAAAGATGGCTTGAAACGTTAATATTACCTGAAAACTTGTGTAATAATGAGAACTAACCTAGACTAACTGCAAGTGCTATCCTGGCTTCTTCTTTCTTCGTAGGGTCAAAACCTGACATTCCAAACTTAACAACTTCATGGCGAATCTTCTTTAGATCTAAATCTTTGCTAGACTGCTGGCTTCCAGGTTTTATATCATTATTATCACTATTATCAGCAACCTTTTTCTTTTTAGGCTTGTGAGCTTCAAACTTTACTACTTTAAAGTTAACCTCCGGATTCTTCATTGCAAGTGCAGCTTTAGTCATTATTAGTGACATTTTTCTTTGATTTTATTGCAAATCACTATTTTATTAGCACAGAAAAGCAACACGTTTCCTTGTTTTTATTTTTCTCGTCTCGCCGTAGGTCGCCGTGGTTTTTACCATTACTGTCACTGTCAATGTCATTATGACATTTTAATATTTATAAAATTATAGGTTCTAGTCTTTTGGGCACAATTTTCCTGCCTATCTGAAAAATTGTTTAATTTCGTTACTTACCCAAGATAAAATAAAAAAGAGTTACTATATTTCACTTTATAAGTACATGGGCACACAATTGATGTTCTAATTATTCCAAAATAAAACCAATGTCAAAAAATCCATCATTTCGTTGAACTAGAATATTAGTAGTCACGATGACAAGTGTCAACGTGCCTCATAAATCACTCTGTTACACGAACTAAATTTTATTTCAATTTATCCTCTTTCTCTTTTTGTCACAAAGTAATAAGAATGTTTCTATCCTGTTGTCAGAAAAAAGTAAACAAAGGCTCGTGGAACGCTTTGTGTTATTATTCTGCTTCTGCACTTCGCTAGATGCTTGCTTTCCTTTCCTCATTTTACTCTTCATGACGAAATGCTGATCTAATAATAGTGCCGCTTTTTGTTTGTTTTTCGTTTTAATATGCCGGCTGTGGTCGCGTCTTCACTAAAAATAATGTAACCGGTATTGAGTAGTGTTAAATTTGGACCGGCAGGTAGCGGGGCCAAATCATATTTTCGGCATACGCAAGAACACCTCGCCTCGTAACTCGTCGAACACAGAACGTTGACATTCCTAATACATTCTCATTCGGATACGTACGGTTTAGTTCTTAGGTGTAACTTAGCATAAATTAAAAATATGAGGAATAGGTATAGAAACACGGATTCTTCCATCAAAGCCGGGGATTTGATCTTGACAGAGCAACCCTTTGCTTTTGTTTTATCGTCCAAAGAGCAAGGGAGCCGGTGCGATAATTGCCTGGAAAAGTAAGTAAAGTACACTTAACTTCAACTTGAAAAATATTTGAGAACATTTCCAATATTTAAGTAAACTTCTGTGACCTTGATCTTGGTGAATATTTAATTGTTTTCTTTTTGCAATAGACTTTAAACTTAAATAAGTTGTACAAAACTTATTGTTCGTTTTATGCCATCATTCAAATGAAATCTTTAATTTTTTAGTTTTAATTTAGTAATATTTAGTTTTAATTTTTTTTTTTAAGTAATAGTTAGTTTTTACTTTAAGTTTTTTATTTGAATAAACAATCTAATGAAATCTTTTATTTCCATGAAGTTACCTTTTAAAGTTTATGAAATAACCATTATGATGAATGTTTCCTAATCTTTTTGTAACAAATTCCAACATTTGTTTTAGTATCATTAATGAAAGTGGTATTTGTATTGATTTATTTGATAGTTACACATAATCATATTCTTATCTATTCAAAATTATTGCTTTATTTATTATCATCTAGTTCTCACATGTAGTTGTAAAGTTGAATAACTATAAACATGTTTCTTCTTAAAAATAAGATAGTAGGAATACTATGGTGGTTTGATGGCAACCAAAAATAGTTAAATTAATAATTTTATTAGTCCCTTAGATAGATAGTGTACATTTTTTATTTATTTTAGCAACTCCGTTAGGAGATATATTAAAAAATGCAAAATTGTAGGTCAGTAAAATTCTAAATAATACTGCCTAATTTACCACTAGTAGAACTTAATATCTGTCATCATCATCAGCCTGTAATTGTCCTATCTGGGCAAAGACCTCTACTCACATAGAAGAATACTATATTTATCTTTACTATATTTATTTTTACCAGCACATTGATTGAATTGACATTGAAAACAAATCACTGTGTACAGGTGGCAAACTTATATTTTTAAACATGCATCAGCCGTATTGTATTGTGACATGATGACCGTGTCGTTACATTTCAGGGGCAAAGTACTGAAATGTTCAGGATGCCAGTTTGTCTACTACTGCGGGCGAGCGTGCCAGAGAGATGCGTGGGGTGATCACAAGGTATGCATCTGTGACTTTTACTTTCTCTTCTTATAAAAGGAGGTTTTTAGGTGTCTTCATGCTGCCCTGTACTACCTAAAGGAGTTTGCAGAAGTGCAAACAGCGAGAAACATCTACTTTATGCTGTTCTAGATTACCACTACCTACTGATTGTTTTTTTGAAAATCTGATTCAAACTAATATTTTGTCTAACCAAAAAATCCAACCTGCAATTGCCCAAAATTTATTAGTTACTCTACCATATTAGTTGTAACTAATTAAGAGACTTGCTTTAATTATTTATGTTATAACTATGTGAAAAGTTATGGCCAATCAAATTTAATGAATAGCTGTTATATGTGTCGACAGTTCTATACTAGTAGACAGACTTTGATCTATCTATTCCGCAACGATAGCGCGGGAAAACGCATAAATCGTGGGCGTGAAAAGAAATTAAGTTCTAAAATAAATGATACGAAAAGAGATCCGACCGTGACAGCCAAATGTTGCAACTTTATCATCAAACGGCAAACGTATTTATAAAAATATTTATGCAGCGCGGCTCGTTACACCGTACATTAACAAACATTATGACATGGTTCACACGTAATCCAGAATCTTTAACTTGGCATCCCTGCGTAATGTTTCGTATTTTATTTTCTCGAACTAAATGTCCGATAAATGTCGACATGATACAAACAGCTCGGAGATATCCGGAATAACCGCCCGGCACACGTCAAACGGGCAAAATGACGATTGACGTAAGAGGGCGTTGTGTAACACTTGTTTTTTTTAAATGTATGATTAGTATAGGTATTCGCAGATGTTACTGAAATAATCTGTTAGAAATTAATCTTGTTTCTGGTATATTTGGCCCAAGTCACGTACTATGTTGGTATTGCCAAGTGGGACAGGCGACAGCGGGCCGCTAATTGCGGTTATGCATGATTTAGAAGGGGTCGTTACCATGGGAACGTGGACTTCTCAGCGTGTCTATTCGTGGAAACACCTTTTCTCTGTTCGCTGATTCTCTGTACCCTGACGTAAAGCAATTTTTGCTCAAATTCTCGAAGTTCCGTCACAGATATACTATGCTGCTATCAAAGTACCTAGTCTCATTCTTCTCATGTCTATCTAATCCACCCACGTATCCTTATTACACGAGTCGATCTCTGAATTGAAATTTCGATAGGATTTTACGGCCGACGCACAGACAGGTATTTGGCCCTAAAAGCTGGCCAAAATTGATTTTTTTTAAATTAATTCTACTCCCTCTAAGCTATTGTTTCCAAAAATAAGGATAACTGCTCCAAACAATAGCAAAAAACACAAAGCGCTAGCCCCTTCCAGTACATCGTGGGCTCAGTCGGAAGTTACCGTTCGCCAAAAGTGTTCGTGTGACTGTTCGATGCGCTCAGATTTCGTTGTTTTGAAATATTTGTTATCTTGTGACTGAACGATTTTGCGTTGGTTTTCATTATGGATTGTACACAACCAGGTATGTATTTTATTTGGCACTTACTTTTAACAAGTAATCTATAGCTTTTCTTTATTTATACCCTTGAGAAGCAAGCCTCAAGAAACTGCTTTTAAAAAACACATTTTGGAAGATCAAAGGGAGTTTTAATATATTTCTCATCATTTCTAAGCCAAAATTGTAATGATTAGCTTTAGAATAGACCTTTTAGGATGTAATTAAGTACGAAATAGCCGCCCCAAAGTGCCCCTCTATTTTTGGTGATTTTTTTCCCTAGACACGCTCGATACTCAGTAATTGAAATTTTACTTATATTTGGTGTATTTTTGTTATAGGCTCTTCTGGAATGAGAGTCATGACTCGAAATGATTTATTTAATATAATGGAACGTTCAAGTACCTATCTAGCGATCCTGAAATCCACTGAGTAACTGAAACGTGCGCTGAAGTACAGGTTCAAAATCTCATGGATCACACGGCACAACGACTGATTTTACATCTTGGTGAGGCAGTGGAACAATTGAGTGAAGCAGAAAAACAATCATTAGTATTAATAAGTAATTGGAGCTGCGATGGATCTCAACAGATGCAGTATAAAATGAAATTTGAAAATGAAACCGATTGGGACGCAAACATATTCCAAAGTTCCATGGTACCGTTTCAGTTGATTTACGGACCGGAAAGAAAAATACTGTGGCAAAATCCTACTCCATCTTTACCACGGTATTGTTGGCCTATAATAATAAGATTCATAAAAGAAACTACAGATGTGACAAATGAAGAGATTGACTATATTAAATCGCAAATAACAGCGCTCACTAAAAGCGAAGTCAACAGCTTTTCCATTAAGCATAAAATGCTTTTCGCCATGATTGATGGAAAAGTATGCAATCAACCATGAGGTGCTACATTCATTACAGTTTAATGATTTAGAGAAGGAGAGACCATGCAAAAAAGAAAACCTAGAATTCGGCTTATCTTTGTTGCATGCTCGGATAAGATTTTTTGAGAGTATTTTACATGTGGCCTATAGATTGCCCGTAAAAAAATGGAACGTACGCCTTACTGCCGAGGAAAAGCAAGCAGTGGAAAATAAAAAAAAAGAAATCCAAGATAAGTTCCGGGAGAAACTCGGTCTGTTGGTGGATATACCAAAAGCCAACTTTGGAAATACCAATGACGGAAACACTAGCAGACGTTTTTTTGAAAATTTCGAAGTATCAGCGACAATTACGGGGATAGACGTAAATTTAATTTATAGATTAAAAGTGATTTTGGACACATTGTGCTGTGGTTTAAAAATAAACTGCGAGATGTTTGAAAGATATTGCCAAGAAACGGCAAAGTTGTACGTTTCTTTGTATAAGTTTTACCCAATGTCTCCGACATTGCATAAAGTGTTGCGTCATGGGGCTTCAGTGGTAAGAGAAGCAATTCTTTCCATTAGACAACTGTCCGAAGAAGCGGCAGAAGCCCGCAACAAACACATTAGGATGTTCCGGCTCAACTACGCCAGAAAATTTTCCCGGATAGCCTGCAACGCAGATGTTTCTAACAGGCTCCTCTTAACTTCCGACCCTGTCCCGACGGGCATGAGGAAGAGGAAGAATAAAAAAAATGTGTCACTTTCGGCTGATGTTTTAAATTTGTTATTAGAAAGTGACGTTTTAAATTTAAGTTTTGATGAAGACGACAAAAATGAAGAATAAATGCTTGTATATGTTACATACGCTTTTTTTTTACCTTTTCCAAGCTAAAACTTAAATAAAACATCGTTTGACAACCATTAGGCGTACCAAATATTTTTGGCCAACTTTTAGGTCCAAATACCTGTCTGTGCGACGTTTCCGTGTCAAAGGTCCCATTCAATCTGGTCTGTGCTACGATCCAGACATTTCATGGCTGGCTGCCATTCTACCGCTACCGAGCCATTACATTCTCTTTTTATTTCGACTCTTATTTATATTCTAAAGTCGTTACCCGCGTACTTGTGCAATATATTAGCGGAATAAGAGCATTTAAAAAGATAAAATATTGGTGGCTCAATTCGTGCCTGGTGTACTAAACTTGATTAAGTTCCTGGCGATGTGACGAATAAATACGGTATTACGATTTTAGGCGTATTTAAATGATTCAACAAAAAGTCGCATCGTATTTGGGGAATCGAGATCATCGCCAAGTTGAATAAAAGTGTGGGAGAGCCATGCTTCCGCACGAATGGGCCGGCTCGACCGGAGTGATACTACGGCCTCACAAAAAACCGACGTGAAACAACGCTTTCGTTGTGTTTCGTCGTGTGAGTGTGGTTACCGGAGGCCCAATTACCCCCCTCCCTAGTCTCCCAAATCCCAAAAATCAAAAATCCTCAAAAATCCTCCTTAATCTTCAAATACCCAATTCCTAAAAGGCCGGTAACGCACTTGTAACGCCTTGGTGTTTCAAGTGTCCATGAGCAACGCAGATTGCTTACCATCAGGTGATCCGCCTGCTCGTTTACCGCCTTTTCCCATAAAAATGTAGAACTTGATCCAGCGAAGATACGATTTAAAGAAGTAGGTCCAATCACCCAAAATCCTACTCACATTATTTAGATCTAATCCGAATTTTAAATAAAAGATGAAGCTTTTAAATCAACGTACGATTTATTTTGAGCCGCACTAATGCTGTTTCTAAAACCAAACGAATCGTAATTCAAAAGTATAAAACATCGCGTTGAATGAATTGATTCATTCCCTCCGTGTTGTTGATGTATTTTATGTACATCAATCTTAATGCTTTTGAATTAAAATTAGTTTTGGTACATGCTATTTTTATACCATTGTTTAGCATTAAAGAATTACTTATCCCCGTTGAAATGAACAAATCGTGTATTTTTTTCAAGTTCTGGACAGACGTGTGGTCACTATCTCGCCTGGTGGTAAGCGATGATGCGGTCTACAATAGAGCACGTCGTCCCAACTATTTAACTTTTTAACTTATAACGCTTAGCAACTACTTTGGTCTTTATGAAATACGGTAGCTTTTCCTTGATTAGAAATCAAGATCGCTTAATCTGCAACCGAGTACCATCATATCAAAGTAAAAGAAACAATGAGACAATCTGAGTAGGTACTAATTTAATTTTCAGTGGGAATGCGCAAACTTCAAGCGTGTGGCTCCTAAAGTCCTGCCGGACGGAGCTCGCATGCTGGCTAAGATCATCAACCGGCTGTACCGAGGTGACGGCCATTCATTCCGCTCCTTCTACTCCGGCACTTCCTTCAGAATGTGGAAGGATTTGATGTCACGTGAGTTTCTTCTTACTACTTCTTGAGGTTTTCATAAGTTTACACTATATCATGGTATTCTCTTAAAATATAAACAAAGTTTTTCAACTGTATGAGCAGCCGTAGAAATCAAAACTGCGCAAAAACACGACAGAACTAACTCTAAATACGTAAAAGGAAATTTGCTAGCTGCAGTTAGCTTCTATATGGTACCCAGGCTGTTGTGCTATATCCTACTTTTTAATCTCGTATGCCTCATGCCCTCTAATTTCAATTTCCAAGCATAATATCCCTATTTCAAGCGTCGATTTCAATGACGATTCAAATCACGCGCCTAGTTGTAAAACAATTCATCATTTTGAAGTAGGTACAAATGATTTAGTTTCTGAAACCTGCGCCAAGACGGATATATTATTGCGTTCACCTGGTTCTGCGTCATTGGACGGAATAACAAACAAACATAGAGATAGTATATTTATTATGATTATGATATATTTGTCTTGATTGTTTCTGTGCGGATGTGGATCTATTTTAGGTAGTAAATCGGTTTCGTGAGGAGGCCTGGGCTTATAATTTCTAATTATAAGTTTGAATTCAACCAAGTAATCGTGATGATTAATGCTCAAACCTTCTCCGTGTGAGAAGAGACCTTTGGTCAACATTGGCCACTGCCTGTTGATGTTGAAATGGAAATGGATTTTCTGTGCATTCATTTGTTGAGTGATATAAAGATTTTGAATCACCAACACATTTTCGTGCACTGGTCATTGGCCTCTCCAGTTTAACGCTACTGAGTTCGATCCTCAGCTCTTCACATTACATCAATGTCAAGTTTAGTCTTAATAGACCTTCAATTGATTCAATAGACCTTATCAATGAGTATTAAAGCTCCAAATCCTCCAAAAGTTTTCTTGACTTGATATCCTATATCTCCTAGATGATGCGGAAGGCATTCACAGAAGTCTTCCATTGTAGACTGCACGGTTGGTGCGGTGGCTGGGCAACCGATCCACAAATTGTTGTTCCGGGTCTGGGTGTCATGTGTATTTGAATTTGTATGTTTGTAAACGCACCCACGATACAGGAGAAAATGCTAGTGTGGGGCAACGTTTTTTAGAAAAAAAAAACTGGAGATAAATAAAGATAATTATATTTGCCAAAACATGTGTAGGTAATAATAATACATTCAACAATTGATGTTTACAATACTAGTGTTGCGGGTGCCCATGAGCGGCGCTGATCGCTTACTATCAGGTGATCCGTCTGCTCGTTTGCCTCCTATTCCATAAAAAAAGATAGTACGGTACATATTGGTGGTATTAACACGTTTAACCGTGGCACATGTACATTGTTTAGTAAGATTAAGTATAAAACGAACTTTTTTTTACCACCTGTACAGATTAATTATTATGTTTTCGGCTTACTCACGTAATAATTTGACGAGGAACTCGACTAGTTTCAAGCCATGCTAGAGGCTCATATCCATGAGCAGCATTTCGCGACCCGCGACGCGGCGACTGTCGCGCTGCTACTGTGTCGCCGAGTTCCTCGTCAAATTATTACGTGAGTAAGCCGAAAACATAATAATTTATTTAGTATGTCTCACGAAAGTTACAATACCTTTACAGATTATTCAGACTTGAAAGCGGATACGAAGAGGATGGATCACTTCACGTCGCTCTGCGTGGTGCTGTACGAGTTCCTAAAAGACATATCACTGCCGAACACTGTGGAACTCATGGGACTGTATGGGAGGGTAAGATGCAACTGGCATCTACTTGATATTCTAGAAATATAGGCTGCCTCGTTGGCCGAGTGGTCGCAATTGCGACTGCCGGGTAAGGGGTCTCGGGATCGATTCCCGGGTCGGGCAAAGTATTAGAATTAAAGACTATAATAACTATCGTGAGACATACTAAATTAACAAAAACTCGCGAGTTACTCAAGTGAATATACTGAGAAAAGCTCTACTAGTACTAGTTTAGGCTGCGCGACATCGCCGCGACCGCGCACGCTGCTCGTGAGGAAGAACCCCTCTGTGGTTCGAAGCTATATTTATCAGTATATTCACGTGAGTAACCCGCGATTTTTTAGTTAACAAATCCTGTATTGAACCTGAATCAATTTCGATAAATTATTGTACAGATATTGCGACTTATTTCTCGAAGTGGTAGTTAGATGGACACTAATTCTGTAAACCGAAGACTCAATTACCCTCCCCTTCCCCAATCTCCCCAATCCCTGAATCCCCAACGGTCCTCAAACTCCTAATCCCCAAAAGGCCGGTAACACACATGTAACGCCTCTGGTGTTCGGGTGTCCATGGGCGACGCCGATTGCTTACCATCAGGTGATCCGTCTGCTCGTTTACCGACTTATGCCATAAAAAAAAATTCACAGAATTTTCAACATTTAACAAATTGAAACCAGGAGTATATACTCGGCAATAGCAGCTATGATCATCCACTCTTCCAAAGATATTTTGAAAGATGCTTAATTTTTCAGATGGTAATAAACAGCTTTATGATTCTGGACATCGATATGAACTCCATTGGTACGGGTATTTACTTGGCTTCTTCTATCCTGGATCACAGCTGCGATCCGAATGCGGTGGCCATCTTTGACGGCAAGACTATCAATATCAGAGCCATTAAGGACATGCCTTGCTTGGATTGGAATCAGGTAATTAATTTATCATAATTTTACTTTGTATGGACGCTAAACAATAAATAGACATGTAATGGCAAAAGTTGATAGTCATCGAACAAAACTAGTGACGAATTAAATGTTATATGAAATAAAGTGCTAAATAGTGAAAAGTGGGTGTTACACAGTTACAGAACGGCTCGGGGATAAAAGGCGTGATGTGATGTTATGTTATGACGGATGGATTATGTGAGCAAGAGAATGAGAAAAAAGGAGTTTGTGATAAGACACGGCATAACGCTTGTATTGTTTCCTCGTGTAAAACATAACAACACACGATACCATGATACTAAGTTTGTCCATGGGCGAAGCTGATTACTAACCATCAAGCGTATAGTCTGCCCTTTGCCCCCCTCCCCATCCCATTAAAAAGACGGCATCTAATAAGTGAGAATAAAAAAATAAAACATTGCGCCATGTATCTTTGGATAAGGAATACGCGAAGATTAACCTGTGTTATGCCCGAAGGTAGATAATAATAATAATAAAATCTGTATTCAGCAACTTAATAACTTCTACAATAAATCTTACGCTGGGGTCTCCTTTTAAGTATGAAAAATACCTGTGCTAGGAGGCCCCGCTCCTCAAAACTAGTAACAGTAGTATGTAGGAGTGTGCTAATTATTAATTATACACAGATCTACGCGAGACACAAAGCGTTATCAATGTGTGTGTTCTATTGTGTCTCATTATTTATTATTATTATTTATTTTCAGCCATGATCGTCCCACTGCAGGGCAAATGCCTCCCTACCCTCCTTCCATTGTGTCTCATATACCGAGTTAAAGAATAGTTCACTACATAATCTTCTGTTCTCTATTTTCAGATGCGAATATCCTACATAGACCTAATGAAGACTCCCTACGACAGACAGACGGAGCTGCTGCAGAACTACTACTTCTTATGCCAGTGTGACAGGTGCATTGGTAAATGCTTTAGATGTGCCTACTAATTTATACTCTAGCATGCTCTCTTTTCTCCCCTATTTAAGAGGTGGAAGTTACCATGGTAGCATAGACTCTATGCTATATCTATCTATAGAGGTTTTAGTGTGTAATTTGACCTGTATATAGTTATGGATACCGTAAACGAACCTTTTTGTGTACCAAACTTGGTATGATCAACGGAATCAATGATATTATTATGTCACTTTTTTATAGTGCAGTTAGGTGCCAAATACATTGATAAGACTTCAGTCTTAAGTAGTGATACGTAAGTAATCGTTTGTAGTCTGTCAACTGTCTGTAAATTGTCACATGTATTGAAGACATATCTGTTTCTTTATTAAGTCTGTTAATAAAAAATACTTCGCAACAGAATCGCGAGTTCGCAACCCTGGTGACTCCCATTGATATTAGCATACAGCAATCTTCTATGCTGTTTATAGTCTTAGCTTCGTTGCTTACTCAAAAACCAGTAATATTTTCACAAATCCCAGATTTGTGTTAACAAGACCCACCATTATTTATGATTTTGTCCTCATAGACCTCTTTATTTTGAAAAGTATTAGGTTCTTTTCTTCTCTTCTGCATCGCGAAGCATGCTACAATCTCTTTTTAATTTCAATACGATATTTATTCAAAAACATATTGCAGATGAAAATCAAATAAAACACGTGCATGGCGCCATTTGTTTAAACAAGCAATGCAATGAACCGGTCTCAATACCTTGGAAAGAAGACTGTCTACTCGTCAGAAGACCGGAAAAGACCGAGGTCAGTGAACCGTCAAATAGTAGACCGGAGAAGCTAGAAGAAAATTCCACAGATTTAGTTGAAATAGAAGAAAATGGTGTGGATGAAAAAGATGCTTTGCATTGTAAGGAATGCGGGACGAAGTATACGGAGAAACATGTCGATGTCTTCGTGAAGACCATGGAGTTCACACATGTGCATTTACAGAATATGGAGAGAGCGTCCGTGGCTTGTATCCTTTTTATAATATTATGAAATGTAGATAAAAATAGTTGAAGATGCAATATCAATCTTTTTAAATGATCGCCTCATATTGACGATGAACCTTGAAGTTTGCTAAAGTTCTAATATCTGCATGTTTAGCGTAATGGTTGCGCAACGTGTCGTGGGATTAATTCCCACGAGGTTTGTTCTGTCTCTTAATTGCCTATGCGCAATATGCGTTTGTCAATAGGGTAGATGTCCCAATTTTTATTTTAATGTCCGTCTGATAGATTATTTTAAATTATTAGACACGTATTTTTTTTCTAACAGAAAAGATTACTTTCGACGATATATTGATTTGAAATGTCGCATGACGTCACTTCTATGTACATTTTATACGTAGACATGACGTTTTAGCCCCCACTCCTAAACTTTGATTCGTATTAACTAAAAAAAATACGTGTCTAATATTTTTTCATAACCTAATTTACAAACTAATTAGATTTTTAATTTTCATACCCTATCATCATCCCAATTGTTTCACTAAATCAATAAATTCCTAAACCCCACCCAAGATGTCGATGTATGTCAGTACTGCCTAGATAGACAGGAGGGTGTGCTGCACCCACTCAACGTGATGCACGCTCAGACCCTGGACCATGCCTTCGACGCGCTCATACAAGTGCAGCTGTGGGAGAAAGCTTGCGTGTACGCTGAGAAACTCATTCCCTGCTTTAGGTAAGTTGTTAATAGTATAATGAAAGAAATCATAATACCAAGCCAGAAGTACGCAACTGCACATTTCTAATGCAACAGCCATTTTTTACCAGTTTTATAATGAGTCCCACGTAATAGGGCAGACGATTAATTTTAATGTCCGTCTAGTAGATTATTTATAAACATAAGACACGTATTTTAATTTTCTTACGAAAACGAATAATTTCGTAGATATATTTGTTTGAAGTATCGCATGACGTCACTTTTGAGTACGATTTATACTCTAAAATGACGTAGCTACCTCCCACTCCTAAACTTTGATTCGTTTCTTCTAAGTATTGTTTTCTTATACGACAAAATAAAAAAATACGTGTCTGACTGACTAATTAGATTTTTAATTTTCATACCCTGTCATCATCCCTATTACATAGAAGTGTGAATTAGGTATATGTGTGTGTAGTGTATTAATGTTATGTATATTCAAATTAATAATACACAAGGTTTTATTTCTTTTTACAACACTGCCACTGACAGTCACTTTTTCATAGTATTTACAAATCCTGTTACTTTTTACTTACCATATGAAAAACGGTAACAAATTATTTAAAGTTTTCTTTTTACAGATTCTACTACGGCGACAGAAACCCTCTGCTTGGTCTGTTACACCTGAAGTACGGAAAGATACTCCTGTTCAAAATGGACATTGAGAAAGCGTTAGCCCAGTTGAAATGTGCTGAAAAAATAATAAAAATGACACATGGCGATAGACATCCTCTTTACAAAGAACAATTACTGCCTTTACTACAACAAGCAATAATGGAGTCTTGAGATTATGGTGCAGTGCCTATCTAGGTCATTTTAGTATTTAATGTGATGATTGTGAAAGATAATAACTATTAAGCAATGTTCTAAGATACATTTTAATGAATTTTGTCCACTTATAAGTACATTCTTCTTTGAATTTGTTCTACCGTAAATGGGGGAGTGTTTTTTTGTTGGCGCAAATGTAAGAAGGGGTATTTTTGTCCAGTAACAGCAGCTGTCAAATATTGAACGTCCAATGGTGTGACTTTAGCTAATTCCCTATTGGACGAAGAACCACAGGTTCACACTAGCGCCGTGTGTTGCGCATTACTCATTATGAATCACATAGGACATTAGAGAATTGTTATATACATAGTAGTATTTAATAATACCTAACTAAATAAAGACAATTTAGTACTAATTGGTAACTAAATGTATGAATGTCTTGTCAAGTCTATGTGGTGGTTCTTAAAATGAAAAAATAAAATCTCTTTTTGAAACTATTTAGGTGTAAACAAAACAAAGCAATATGAACAACGTATACCATGCCATAAGTCTTTATATTTGAAATTAATCTGTATTAACTAAATAAGAGGGTTGCAATTTGCAATAATAGTTATAACCAATTTTTGCCACTAAGATTAGTCTCATTTAATAGATGTAAGGAAACAAGCTCTGGAAACCCAGAATGCAAAAGCTTCCGACAGAAATAACCATAGCAGGGAAGAAAAATATACAAAAGTATGATATCTACCTACCTTTTTTAAATATTTACTCTATTGTCATGTTCTAAATATGCATAAATGATTGTCGTGTTGTGTGATAACTATCGTGTTTGATCTTCACTTTAGCATATGTGGTCACGATGATGGGAATGATTGTCAAAGTGTATAATCTTCTGTTTCCAGTACAAAATTAGTTAATATTGTCAGATTGAATAGTAAAGTGACCTTACATATTGATAATTGTCAATTATTTTATAAGTCACAAGGCTGTGTGTGCAATAAATTGGGTTAAGTTGTCATATTTAGATGCTTTTTTTAATAAAGAAATCAAGTCGCAATTGTAGTTTTTATAAAATTTTGTACTTTAATAAGTAATTAGCCAATTGGGTAAAAGTTATAGAAAGGATCTCTGGCAAAGACGTTTTTATAAATCTCTGGTCAAGATTGAAATTAATTCTTAGTTTTTTAATTCACAGTTCATTTATTATGTCAAAGCTACATTGTCATATAATTATTATTCTAGTCAGTAGTAAGTTGTCCTTCATTGTGAGAAGCATTGTCCACTGTCTGTCAGTCATTTTGTTCATTGTTCAGATTGTTCTATCATTCTCCTTTTTCTAGGGCCCTTTTCATCGTCAGCTTCTAAAACTTTTATTCGGACACCACAAACTTCTGCTCCGTGTAACACATGTATTGCATTCTCTGCAGAGTTTGAATTTGCATACCGAGCATAACCAACAGTCTTATTGGGTAATGTGTAAACATTAATAAGGTTTCCAAACCTACAGAATATGTCACGCAAAACTGTCAAAGGTGGAGGCTGAGGCTGGCAGACTAAGAAACATCTTTTAGCAACAGCACTGTCAATGTCAGCTAGTGGCTGCGGAGGAGGCAACTTCACACTACAGTAGCTCAAGTCATTCATGTCATAGGCAACATCATCTGTAACTCCTGTCGTGGCCATCTTAAGCAGCCTGGAAGCTTCACCAATAGCTTCAGTTAACTGAGCCAAGTCAGGATTGGGGGACTGAGCAGAATGAATAGCTTTCTTCAAATTATATGCAGCATTTGACAATTTATTAAAATTGTGATTATGCATATCAAACCTAGATATCTCAGGCTTCACAAATATTTTCAAACCAGGTGGATACTCAAATTCATTCAACTTATCAACTGCATATGCTGCAGAGACTGGATTAGAATAAGAAGCAAGGCCTCTGCCGCAGCGACGTTGTATGTCAACAAAATATTGCAAATCTACAAGACCTGGAATAAGGTCAAATAAGTTTTCAACATTTATTCTAGTTAAATTTGGACAACACATGAAGTTTACCCTGGTATAACCCTTAGCAGGAGTGTTCATCATAGACACAAGAGCAGCATTGCTGGATGAGGGGATGTTTATTAAGTCATTTATACTTGAATCAAAAAGAGATTCAGTACGTCTTACATAGTTCTCTTTAGGCATAGCAAATATAGCACGATATTTCCTGTCACACTCTTCAAAAGCAGTGGCTGCTTCAGAGAATTTGCTATATGACACATAAGCAAACCCTTTAGGATTACCAGTCGCACGATCTCTTTGAATGACGACAGATACTACATTACCATACTGACTGAATGTATCCTCTATTTCTTTTTCAGTGATTATCTGTGGTACCGTTATGAATAGCCTTTTATATTTGTTCTCATTGTTGTCTTCTGTGTGGATATCGGACCGACTAGAAGCTACCATAACCTTTAACGAGCGACCATAGCCTTTAATCGTTTTTTTATGCATTGCTTCCAAAGCATGCGCCGCTTCACTAGTTTTAGAAAATTTTATGTACACGACTCCTTTTGACTCCCCTGTTGCATGATTGAGTGGTATTCGTATGTCTTCGATTGACCCAAATTTAGAGAAAGCTTCCCTGAAATCTTCCTCTGTTAAGCGCCGTTCGCAAACAATAAATAACCTGGAGTACGGCGGTGAATCCTCTGATCCGCCGTCCTCATTTCGTCTTTGTTTGCTGGTACTCATACCTGGAAACAAATAGAATGATTAATTTAACTGTAATTGGAAAAGTATTAGTAAAAATGAGACTAACTCATCAAGTTATCAATAAATAGTTTACCTATCGTCTCAAAACTTTCAATCTCAATAAATAACTCAACTATCTATCTCAATGAAAATATTGACAACGACGCAACAGCGACACTTGACTTGACAGAACGGTTATGTCATGTTAGTGTCAAAGTATGTTGTCGTTGTCAATGGAAAATAAATCCTGGAAAAAAACATTGAATTTTACTATAGAAAAATCCATACAAACGAAAAATCTATCAACAACCGACATTTTACAATAATAAAATAATCAAATGAAAATGTTATGTTATTATAGGACATAGTTATACCAATAAAGAAATTAAAATTTTACTTATCTGAGAAACATGTCATTTGAGAGGCATACAACAAGCACTGCAGTTCATGGTCCCCTGGCTATGTCCCCTGGCCACTGCTACTACTGTCAGTACCAGTGGACGACGACGGATTAACGTCGAGTACCGTATTTATAGACACAATTAAAGAACAATAGGTTGCGGTCACCGGTGACCGCTTGGTGTTTGACAGTTTAAAATGATGATGATAAACACCAAGTGCACCAGGTAGTTTCTTCATCACGATCTTGTGATAAAAATATTTATTAACAACTTTACCGAAGAATTAAATTCACCTGGCTTGACCTGGCAAAACTTAAATTCGTAAATAAGGACGTTGAAAAAGGTCGACTTATTCTCTTGAAACAACGACTTCGTCGCCTGGGGCTGGTTACTATAGACTTTAGAAACCAAAGGCCTTAGTACGAGTTTCATTTACGTTTAAAGTATTCGAAACGAGTACGCGTTCGGCGTTGGCCGGCGCCAATGAACCAACCAATCAAAGCACCGAACGCGTACTCGTTACGATTACTTTAAACGTAAAACAAACTTGTACTAATGCCTCTGGCCAGTACTTGGCTTGCTTAGCTTAACTTATTATGGCTAGAGAAAATCTAATCTTATTCACAAAAAATATGTAGAATTTTACAAATATTGAAATTGTTTATGTAGTAGTATTATTAAGTTTTTTACTTGAATTGGAAAAATTGTATTGATTCGAATTTTTTAAACGAAAGTGATAAATATTAAAACACTAGCGCCATTGTTTCTACTGGAATTTAGGGACTATGACATTTCAAAGAACCGTTGAATTCAAAGATTATTTATTTTAGTCTTGCAACACTTTTTTTATTTATGCTGTGTGACATAGTCCGCGAAAGAAATATTTTATCATATTTTAAAGGAATTGTTACAATTTACAACGTAAGATATCAACCTAAATCCGTAAATTGTGCTTGTCTGAAGTATATAACATCATCACACAACATTTTGTGGGACTATATCGTTATGTGCGTTATCTTTCAATACGGTGGACGATGTGTTCAGTTGCGCTTTGGAGCATGTCGAATGTAGTCAAATGGTTCAGAGCAGTCGGTGAGAGCGCTCCTGCGTCCGATGTTGTTTGTTTTGACTCCGGACATTGAAGTAAACATTGTGGTCAGAACATATCGATAGACGATGTTCGATTGAAAACACTTTTGTCTCATAAAATATTCTAGTCTTCATTCTTCCATATACCCTCAAGTTTTGTGTTTATAGACTACTCGAGGATTGTTCAGTTGTTGTGTGATAGACTCGGACTATTAACGTGAAAAATGTTCAGCAAGCACTATGAGACAAGGCTGCTGCAGCAATGCAGCCCCTTGAGCAAGAAACAATGCTTAAGATTCCCAGCAGAACACACAAATGGAGACAGATTTACACCTTGTCGAGCTGGAAACAACTGGCAGACGGCATTCCAAGGTAAATAATAGATTTAAAGTCCATAGACCAGTAGTATATTGAGTAACAATAGATTATTAAATCAAGCGAGCACAATTTCATATTGAGAACATGTCTAAGGTTAAGGTTACAAGAGTTTGTTATTGGATTCCATATTTAAAATTAGTTAATTACACAAGAAGTAGTAATCATTTAGGACAACAAGATAAGATGTTGAGTAAATAATAATAATATGAAGAACTTTAATATTGTTATCTTGAATGCTGCGACACTATTGATTTCCTGTGATTGGAAAAAATATTATTATTTGTTAGTGTGTTTAATACATTTTGTTATTAGGTATTTGAATTCAGAACATCTCACATATTGGCTTCACATCAATCTATTTTTTTAACTATTGATTCAATTTTCATCAACCTAATTAAAATTTTTGCTGAAGCTTGGTCAATGTTTGCAACAGTTATGATATTCATTTTCCTGCACAGACTGATTTTATTAATGTGGGTAAATTAATATTTCTCTGTAATTTTAGAAATCAGGAAAATAAGCTTATTCTTTAATGGCATCTTTTTGGAACTTAAAAAATACTTGTTTATGTTTAGAATTGTAAATCTAATTTTGGTTATGTAAAATTGTAATATATTTTTTACCTTACTGAAAATAAAATGAATATTTAAGAAGTGCTCCCATACAACATACATTGATTTAATGCTATTATTGCATAAATGAAGAAATGGTTTGCGAACCCTCTATGCACAAGTCCAATAGCTACTTGGCGTGTTTCTTCTATTAAAATCTCATTAAAATTAGTTCTTTCATACAGGAATTAATGTAAATTTCAACAATTTCGTGCCAGGTAGCAACTAAAGAGCTATGTTAATAATATAATATTTTTGCTGAGTCATGATCATTTTACATGAGACATGAATGCCAGTTCTGATTTTGTTAGCTATGGTATTTTTCATAATTTCACTTAATATCTGATTATGAAATATCCACAACATTTGTTCATACAAACATAAGACTCTTAAACATCGGAAATAAGATCTATAATGGTGTAAGTGACGGGCGATCACTGGTGTCCGCTTGGATCTTGACCTGTAAACTTTATAAGAATACAATGATAGCATTTGTATGCGGTAACATTATTTAAACTGTCAAACACTGAGCGGTCACCGGTGACCGCAACCTATTGTTCTTTAAACTGTCAAACACCAAGTGGTCACCGGTGACCGCGACCTATTGTTCTTTAATTGTGTCTATAAAACCGGTACTCGACGAGTTAATTGTGTCTATAATGACGGTACTCAATGAGTTCACAACCTTTTTGTATCGCCATAAGTTAAATATTTACTTAAAATTAGATTTTATTCATGATAGAAAGCTTAGTCAGGACAATGCGAAACAAAATAATATTATATCCTTTTTAATTCACAACAATGGTTGACAATGTAAAATAATTTTGGTCTTTGATACGGGATAATGAAGTTTAATGAGCACTGATAAGAAACAAAAATAATAATGAGGATGGTCTATTGTGTATTTGTGTCTAGGTTAGGTATAGCCATGATACTTTATGCTAAATAGTACCCACCATAATATTAGTTGCTACAATAGAATAAACTGGGCTTTAGCTATGCAATATTTTTTTAAAACATAATTATTAATTATTGTGTTGTATCCATATTTTAAAGAATTTTTCTTCTCAAATGGTTTCAAAGGAGTGTGAATTGAAATTTTATTGTTTTTTTTTATTTATTTTTTACAAGCGTTTTTTTCGTTTTGTTTACATAAATTTCTGATTAATCATTTTAATTCATTTTTAACTTAATTAAACATATTTTTATTTTACATCCTTGCCTAAAATAAAAATACTTCTAAATATAATTTTTATTTATGGGCACATGTGTTCTTATCTTACTATAATCTGAGCCGGATTTATTAAATTATTTATTAGGTTTTGATACCACTTAATTAGTTTTTGATACAAATAAATAAGAAATGCGGATTTACTAGCAAAATTTTGACAATGATGTAAAAACTGCACTGAGTGGGTCACTGACCTTATTAAAATACCTACTTACGCGATGTTAGGTACTTATTGTCAAACTCTATATTTTTTCCTAGCTTCAAAATAAAAAGATGTAGGTATGTTCGTGATTTACATAAATTAAAATTTATAGATAATTAATTGACGTGATTTGTCTAGTCTAATGGCGCATTTAGCACGAGTGAAAAGTCAAGTAAAGAACTGAATACAAATTGTAGAAAATATATTTTCGTCACCCCTCAGCCTCAACACGTCGTCTAATTTTTTCAAACAAACACTTCATCATTTTTGCCACTGCGATTACTCATCGGCGGTGCGTGTGATAGTGCGACATCGCAATTTAGCGGCTACTTTTCGGTACTCACCATACAAAAATGGTTATTGACGGTACTCAACAATAAGCAATAAATATTTTTATTTGTTAATGTTTAATCGAAATCCAGTTCCCAGTAGTACCAAACTGAATAACGTAATAATTTTGATTAACTATGGCTGTCTTCTTACATCTAGCTAGTAATAACAATGCCTATTACTTTTGGTCTAGGCAAAAAACTCATCGTAGCTCAATTTGGTCACGCTTCAGGGATCGGTGATGTGAACAAACCTCACAGGTTTCTCAAGGTTACGTCTTCGCGAGTATTAGACATGCAAAGCATGGTTGTTTTCAGACTACGAGAGGGTACTGGATCGATATTTTGGTAGATTTTACTAGGTACTAGGGGTTCTATCAATCCCTTTCGTTATTTGTTGAATTTTGTCATTCTGAAAATTCCGAAAAATAGAGACTAGTCCCACCCACCACCCAGGCCCACTAGGCCGAAACCACCGAAGAGACCCGCTTATTGAAATAAGCCCCAATTTATACAAAAATACAAACGCTTCTTCCCATCCTGGCTGTATTTTAATAGGGACCTAGATCACGACTTCGAAAGGCATATGGCCTACGGAATACGGTACAAGTGTGGGTGGTTGGAACACTACACCGACAGACATATAAGGTTACGACCGCATGGCAGCCCGTCTATATCAAGCACAAATCCTAATGTTATAAATAATTACTAAGTGACATCATATTGTCCACAATTTATTCCAACGTTACCTTTTTACAAGGAACACATTTCGTAGCAAATTATGAGATAATAAAGTTATGAAATATTTGCGGTTACACGATACACCAAATTGGCCTAAACAATTCTCACTGTTGGTTAAAATATTGATGCTTTACCGCAAGTTATCAAGTTTTTACAGTGTGTTTATGTCTGACAGAAGCACTTGTCGGATCAAAGAGAGTTGTAATTTGAAAACGTAATAGGAAACCACGACAAAATGCCATAAAATATGCAATTTTTTGCCGTTGACTTGCAGATTTCATTTAAATTCTATCTAGGCAGAGTGCCACTCTAAGATAATTCTACAAAATTACATTTTCATTTAGCTTCGTGGAAAAAGGTTCCCTTATTACACAACGGAGATTCTAACCTGCAATTTAGTGAGTAGATTACCGAGTGCTTCCATGACAATTTATGATAGTCGTTAAGTAATTTTCTTCCGTATTAGTAGAATCAGGAACGCTGGTGACCGTAATTACCTTAGCTAATTAAGTACGTTTGGGATGTACGGCATTGTACAAGACCCTTGTCTATGCATCTTCAAGAATTTAACGTTTAGCTATTCGGTTCCAATGATGACTTAAGTACCTATTGTCTTCTTGTTTTCGGTAAGTAACAAAAAGTAGGTAGCATCGTCTGTAGTTTTCTTTCGCAACGCTAATTTTTGCTTCTCAAGTCTTAAGTGTACTAATAATAAATGTTCAGATCAACAAAAAATAGCTATTAAGTGCTGTACCAATCAAAAGTCAATACCTTAAACTTATTGTCTTTTTGTTGGCTACCGCCTAATAGACTGTAATGACAATGATTCGGTCAAAATTTCATATCTTACCATAATGATAGGTTGTCTGAACTGACACAGACGTTTTATTTTGTTATTTTCTTCCGACCAGAAGTAATTGAAACTGGGCCTAACGGTGCCATTTTGTAGTTTTCTGAACTGATTTGGATCATAACTGGAGCAAACCATTCTTCTAAAGACGCTAGAGAAAAATTTCAGAGACTTATAAACTCCGTCCAATGGGTTTCGCGCAGTGCTGATAATAAGGCAAAGCTTTTGCAATTCAATTAAGTCTGCACTGTTAGAATACCTATGGAAACGATAAAATCTTCGCTGTCTAACTCGCACCTAATGAATGTGCTAATAAACGAAAGAGATACCATTATACCATAGATACACAGGTTTTAGTCTAGACTGTAATCACTTTGGATTTATTAGGCCATATCCGTTTTGTCTAAAACTAGCAAAAATTTAGAGATGACTTAATATCCTGGCGTTGCAGCAAATTGGTATAATTACTGCTTCTAATAATTGTTTATTTTACTTAGTTGTAAAGTAATTTCCACATGAGCCTTCCTAGTAACATCGCCTCTAAGATAAATTTTATTGCTTATCTAAAACCTCGCTAGTTTACCGGCTAATTATCAGCGTTCCTGTGTACTAATTAGCTGGCAGGGTTAACGGCCCTTCGTTACTTCTCACGTAATTAAAACTCTTTTTGTTTCCTAGCAAAATTAAAAATGCGACTAAATCATGCCATGAACAATGGTGGTTTATTTATAATTCATGGTTCGCGGTTGGCTGCCTGGACGCTATTGTAAATGTATGAACGAGAGAAAGTTTACAAGTCATTGTTTGACTTACCTAGACAAATGTAAATTATGAGTCTTTAATTAGCGTGTAATTTAGAGCAATCATTTCTATGTGTAGAATGAAGTAAGGGCCTCTTGTCTTATGGGGAGCACGTGCTGTTACCCCCTGCTTGACACGTGTTTATCATCGTGTAATATCGATACGAGTGTGGAATTCCTTTAGTTCGTCCTTCCTAAGGACGAGTTTGGTCACTCAAGCGCATCCTGCACGTGCCAGTTGCGTACGGAACTTAAATACTCAGTACACGTGGTTTAATTGTATTAGATTACATATTGTTTTCTTATTGTGGTTTTGTAATGGTTTCTGTTTTGTAGAACTAAGTGATGTTGGGTTGCCTTTGCTTCATTGATTAATGGCTACCGAAAATTGATCTACTTTTGTATAAAAACTATTAACCTTTTTCTACGCATTACATTCAGTTAAAGTTTAGTTTTTATAACCCTTTAGTTAAAAATAAATGGACTGTGCTCAAAAGTAAAGTTAATTAAGTCGAGTTTATTAATGCCATGTCCAGAGCAAAAAGCAAAGGTACTTCTGTTCTTGTTACATCGTTTTCATATCTTCCTAATTAAAACTTTTTGCTTTTCCAACATTCAATGTGCTATATGATATGATTATGGAATAAATGAGTCTAGGGTTTGGTACATAGAGCGTGAAGTTTACGTATGAAGACTGGTCCTACTTAGGGCTGCCCCCGAGGGTCCCTTCCAAAGGTTGTCTACCTTTACGTAAAAACTCTAGCGACTTTAAGGTAATAATTTTGTCTGCGTGTAGTCGACCATTCTACAAAAACTGCCATAGGGTTTTTCTATTATGAAACTATTTTTATTCTTTGGTCATAAATGGATTATTATTCTGCAGGATATTAAAACCTAATCAATAGATTAGGTCGCTAAGAGATCAAATCATCGTTAGTTTTTCGCATTATTTAAGATTACGTAATTGTATACACATATAAATATATACACCCTTGATCGTCATCAATGTCTAAAAAACTTTGCACTCTTTTTCCAAATGCAAATTCTTCAAGTGACTCAAAAATGACTTCACAATCAGATAAGCCATCGTGTCTGTTGATGTTCGTTCGAAACCATGTCTTTTCATTCCCCATTTAGGGCACTATCTCCAATGGTTTCCTATTTGTTCGGATGGTCTCAAAAAGGTGTGGTAGTTAGCCATAATGCTACGGTCTTTTGAGGGGACCAAGATGTGCGGTACTAGTCATTGATGACTCACTTCGTGCACTTTAGCGGTCTTTAAACTCAATATTTACATAGATTTATGTGTCTAGCTTAAATGCCCACGCATATTTAATATTTTACTTAGATCATACACGGATTGTTACTGGGATATTATAATAATTTTAAATATATGGGCGGAAAGCTTGCTATAATACATTATGGCTTTTCCGGCGCACTCAAATAACTAAATATGACTATAACACTCAAATAACTATTTATAGAAATAAAATTGTTCTGTATCCACTTAATGTAATTGATTGGATAGGCGCCTCTTTGTCGCACTTAGGAAAGATATGGGATCTTTTTATTTATAAAAAAAAGTTTAAGTTAGCAACAGCCCTAAACCTATCGCGTGCCAGAGCAATGAGAGTTGCAGGGCGTTCACACTCAGGCGTATGATAGTTCATTAACATGCATTAGTTAGGGCATTAAAATCACTCGGCCACGACCATTACGCAATATTTTCATGCCCACCATCGCCGAGATTAACAACTGAGAAAATTTTTCGGAGCATTTCTTGGAGCTCTTGAAATTTTTGTGTACGACTCGTTAATGATAATAAGTCTTTTGACCCTTTCGTGTATGAGGTAACGTTTGTTTGAAGTGTAATCTTTATAAATTCTAATGAATTCATAATTAACATGGAAACCTCAGTAATAATGCTCCTAATGTCCATTTACAACATTCGCATGAATGATTTCGCACAGATTTTTTCCTTGGCATCGTTGAAGCATGAAGCACCAAGACCTATGATAAAGGACGATGCCCTTATCTATAAATGAGGCTAGTTCCTGATGACTTCTCATCTGGAACGGATTATGTCGGCACGTATATTTTTGCCTACTGTTGCGAATAGCGTGAGGTCTCAACCGTGTCGAAGGCTTCGTTTGGGTCATTTGATCGCTTTTAATCAGCGCCAGGCTCGTCACGCTTGGTGAATAATCTCATGATAGTGTATCATTGGATAGTTTAGTTTTGATTTGGTTGAAATTGCTTGCCTTGTACGGCAGAACAATTTAATGAGGAGGTACAATGCGTAAAATGCGGTTCTATTTTGGCAATCTAACACTCATGTAATTATTATGTAGGTTTTGAATTTTTGCAGGTTATCTGTTTGGTTCTAAACATAGGTAAATAATCAGGATGCCTTGTTTATTTTTAATCTATAACCATTTGCAATAACGCAGGTATACTCTGATTTCAAAATGTTCATTAAAGTTTGTTTTTGTTTTTAACCAGACAACGGATGTAAGGGCTATATCCCGCGATTAACAATCGTAATTAAGGATACATTATACTGATCACAGGAATCCTGGGTCAGAGGTCCCTTGGAGTCAATTATAGGCAGTTAATTTTCGTCGCTGGCAGCTATGAGTTGCTTGATTCGAAGCTTGCTTTTAAATTTTGTTTGACGTATTTTCTATGAAATTGCTCTTTGTTCTTCAAGATTCACATTAATTTAGTTACTAACTTTACGGCCAGTTTGTTTTCTAATTTAGAGTCTACTTACATTGCTGTAAGGTTTGTTTTTGTCCACCTTATTTCTCAGTCAAGCTTTCTCAGACTTCACGAGTCGCTTTCCTGCAGTTTCTAAGAGCAGATAAAGTATTGAGTGATATTGATTATTTTTAATGTTTACGTATTTCAAGGTGAATGCAATATTATTAACTTTGTTTAATTACTATTTAATCAATTTGCACTCATTGCACAAATGATAACACAGAAGCAAAATATTATGCGTGACCTCTAGTAAGTATATTTACGCTCCAAAAGTGTGATAATATTCCCGAAATTATCGCGAATTTTTTATCAGGTTCTGAACTGTAATAAATGCATACGGCGATAGCTTCTGCAACCTGTACTTGTGATAAATACTTCATAAACTACTTTAAATGCACACACATGTGCCTTGTATACGACGGTCTCTTTGAAATGTCGTGAGCTGTTATTCAAAGTTTTCTCATAGATAGACAAAGTACAGAACTTATAAGTTTTAAGAACGTACTGAACGAAAGTATGTTAAAACAGAAAAGGGAACTTATAACGAAGAAAAAAATACAGGTGTAATTGTTTGCAAAGAAAGGTAAGTAACCGAGAAATGTCTTTCAAAAAGTTACATTAAATGTCTTTTAAAAAATGAAAAAAGGAACTAAAGGTCCTCGACTTTTACCCGTTTTTGTATTCAGTCAGGAAATAATATAAGCTTAAAATAATATCGCGCGGCGGAAGTCGCACATGTATGCACCTCCTAATAAAACTTATATTGTCCCACTAACATCGGCAACAAATTGCTTGACTTTTGATAACGACTCCTTATCTTAAAGCCATTGCTATGTGCATGAAATTGCGTATCAGCTCTTTAACTTGGATTATATTTTTAGCACCATCGACATTGTTGCTATTTGTCTAATTATACTAATTAATTATTGCACTCTTATCTCGATCATCCTGAGTGTCTCCAGCAAGACGGTGTCACTTATTTAAAAAATGTTAACCTCTGTAATTAGTCCCTGTCGTCTTCCACCAAAGTTTTAGGTTCCTAAACAGAATGATGAATCACACAAGAAAATTTTATACGGATTATTCAAATTCCCTGGCAAGCAGTATGCTAAATACTTCATTGTTACATGTACCAATAGGTACAAAAGGCTTACTGTCATTCAGAAAATATGCCTCTTCTTCAAAAGAAGGTGCCGTCCAAGAAATGTTAAAAAATCTAATCAAATTCCACTAAAAGTTTTCTCACAGGTTTAATCAAGCGCCAGATCCAAAAAAGTTGATAGCAAATAATTGCACATGACGTGATGAAGATCATTCTTGCACCTGTGTAAACTTTACACGAGCCCGTCACTTTTGGGTGGGCGAATGCATATTTGCAAATTTTTAACCAACGAATTAACACTTTCGGCCACATCAAGAAGTAACATTACAGATCCATATTTATTTTATCGTAAATCTTTGTCCCCTGCATTGTGATGTACACCTATATAAATCTTGATTCATCATTTCGTGTTTGGATATTGCTATGCTTTTAGCTTATCTTTAATGTTTAGTAATGATTTATGGACGAATCCAGACTAATGAAATGTCATTTTTATTGCATTGTCGTGTAGGTAAGTCGGTATTATAATTCGATCTTTTTCTAATATTTTGACTGCAGACTTTATTTTAATGTCCGCTTTTAATAGGAGATTGACATTTTAGACAGGCAAGGTGCATGACATGCGCAACATTCTGTGCACCTAAATCAATAAATTAGTATTGACCAGCCTTCAACTTACGATCAGCTGAATCGATGATATCATCTACATTTGCTATTATTTAATATTTGTTTTGTTGCATAAATTTCGCAATTTGACGCGATTTTACTACTATCGTTGTTATGATTTGGTTCTAAATTTATATATGGACACAAAAATACTCTACATTTTTTTCCTATAGATGTCTCATATCAGCTGACTGTGATTCAGAATTCGTGATCGTACGCCATAGTTGGACTTTCAGTATTCCAATCGTATTAGTTGTTCTCAGAAGTTCATTGTACCGATCAGCTGAGTCAACTTGCCTTTTATTTTTACCTTTACATGTTAAGGACAATATTATGGCGACAAAGTTGCCAAAGTGTCCAATATTTTGCGTTGGAATCACGTATAGGAAGGACTAAATGGACATTTGTTAAATGATTTTTTATTTTCCCAAATACAAATTTTATTTCTCCTGTATCAATAAATAACTTGTCGTCAGTGCGATCGTGCATCTCTTTTATTGATTTCGTGCCAAATGATATCATCTGTTTGCACTTCTCGTTGAATAACTATTCTCTGATTTCATGTATTGACGACAATATTAAAAATATCCTTTTTTGTGCACTCCGACAAGTCTAGACATGTTGAATGCCCACCCCGCTGTCAGACATCAGCTGTGTTGCTGCGTTAGGTATCTACTAAGACGACAAATACACATTGTTCAACATTCATCATTCACGTCATCAATATGAGGATTTAGTCGAGTTTTTTTGGGCCAATATTTTTATAGACTTGCTCGTCGGTGCCTAACCCTATCACGGAATTAGATGCAAGTTTTTAGACGATGATTCAATAAAATGTTGATTGATGCATGTTTTGATTTTTACTGTCAATGTATTCTTAATTTATGCAAGATAATTGCTCATATAAGGATTTTACTCAATAACATGATCGACTAGCAACAGATATTATTAAATGTTATATTAATTACATTTCTTTTATATTAATTATCGTTTTCTTAATAAATGTTTTCTATAAATATTTTGGGCTGTTTAACAACGTTGACTGAGTAACTGTTCATTAGGAGGTTTCTAACACCTAACAAGTACAATTTGAAAGTAGGTTGGAGAAATGAAGCCGCTTAGGAAAAGCACTGAAGCGTGCATAAAGCCAAGTTCTGTTACAGCACGTTTTGTAACCGACGACAATTTCACTAACGAGGCACATACAACAAAACAGAAGCAGTGAATGCATGAATGTGCACCGTGTTTAGTTTAGCGGTACTCGAATGAAGGCTCGGTTCCTGACGACATTCTAAATCCCTCGCTATTCCACCGTCTGTGAGCAGTTACAAAAGTAAACACTGCTTGTTACTTTGTTTGCCCGCTTATGCCAATAGTTATGGCCTCATTGAGGTGCCTGCTACCAGTCGTGCTCACATTGCGCCGAGAAATTATATTGTGCTACAAAAAACTTATTGAACAGAAGCTCTCATAAGTGGGCAACATTAAATTTGAGGTGTGATGACTGGATAATCGGCCGTGGTTTCCAATGACACATGGCAACTAATAACTAATGATGCTCTGTACAAATATTGTCAGCAGTCGGTATTTTTTCTGCTTTTTATTCGCTGATGTTGAACTATTATTGCAAGATTCCAGGCACGTCCGTACCTAGGCAATTGTATTAGATCCAGTTGGATGTCCATCTATTTTCTAACATTGTCACATGGCATTATTTAAAGCTTAGAACTGGATGATTAATGTCCTAGACATTAGCATGCATTGTTATTTCTATGTATGTAATTGCTACAGTTTTTTGTATTGTCTCCATTCTTGACACCTGAGTTGGAGCATAAATCAGTTGTCAAAGTGTTGAATTTAGGCCGATGGTACAATGGCTGGTGATCAATTGACGTCTTCAAGATTTGTTTGTCTGACATCATCATCCAAAGCTATAGTCTGATGATGTTTGACATGTTTGAGCTCGAACATGTCTAGATTATAAGAAGATGAATTTAATTCCTGCCAATGCGGTCGTGTATTTTTTGCCTGCTAAAAATATTGATTTTTCGAGATCATTATAATCGTTGTTAGTAATGAAATGTTTAGCAAAAACGTCATCATATTCTATTGGTATTAGGTAAAAATTGAACAAAAAATGTTTTGCATGCAAAAAGCAGAATCGCTCACGATCCCAGCTATGTGTTAAGTAATGAACCACGTTTTTGGTTCAATGCACTCACGAATCTTTATTTTACTGAATATAAAATGCCATGAATTATCAATTCATTTGTATTTAAACTCATTATTTGCATCGTGTGCACGATTCAGTGGACTAAATAACTATCTAGGCATGATTGGCTCTATAATTTTATGGTTTGAACATAGTGCGTTACGAATGCAGGGCCCTATTTATTAATATGTTGTATCATGTATCCCACATACGATTTGAACAGTACACGTGGGTGGGTGCTTCTCTACAATATCTGAGTCATTTCATTGGTTAGGGCAGACAATTGCGTGCAGTTCAACGCACCGCATTTGGGTTCACAACTAATTTTCCGTTTTCCAGTGTTCTTGCGTCAGGTGCCGCTACTGAGAACAAATCGACTGAACTTCACGGATATAGTTGTGTGAGCACGGTCGTCGGCACCGATTCTCTGCACAAGTCGTAACGTGTATTTAGTTTAAGGAAATCTCCGATATTTTATTCTATGAAGTCATTTGTTGGGCTCGCCAAATTACCTAAGTATGACACGCGTTGAAATGTAAATTAAAAGCCACCATGTTAAATTGTAAACCACATACCTACTATATGAGAGGCTTGAAAAAGCGAATAGTTGCTAATTGATGTCATCCGTCAAATCAATTTGCAATTCATCTTGAGATCCTGGAACCTATCTCTTTGCAGTCTTGCTGTCTACATTACTAAATACTATCTACTAATGGCTGTATATCAAAATAACATTAAAGAGTCAACCTTCTTAGAATATTTAATGGCATTTCGTCCGTCTGGCATAATATAGTAAAACAATTGTTGGCCGGGTCACCCGATAAAGTAGAAAGAACCGATAACCGATGCATTATGAAAGTACAACACCGCTACTGTACGATAAATTTTCAATAGAACTGCATTGTTTGTGGCCCTATTAGCTGATAAAGTTTCTAAGGTTAAGGAACTTGTCTCTGGTTGTGAAAGCGCAGCGGCGCGGGCGCAGATGCATTAGAACTGCTTACGATGCGCTCGCTGCGTTGGATCCCGTTATTGACCTGACTCTACTGGGTACTAGACACAAGTACTTGCTTATATGCGCTACGAGTCTAGAATTCTCCCAAGATATAGCAGCGTTCCCAAGCCCCTGGCTTGCACGGCCTGTTGCACTTGCAAAACAGTCTATTGGTACGAAATAAGGTGTCTAACCTATTTATTCTTCCGCTAGAAACACGTTTATAGCCAACCATTTCTGGGTTATTCGCGTTTGACTAAACTATAAACGTTTCCATTTATTTACCTATTTCAAGAAGTAAGTAGGTACGACTGTCGGAATTACTTATTACACAATGTTCTCACAATGACGTAAACACTTGAACATTATTCATAGGAAACGTGCTATGCGGTTTTTTCCTTCATTTCTAGCATGGAATAAAGTTTATTCATTCGTTGGCACTTTTTCTTTTAAATATATAGCTAATTTACTAAACGATGTTAACATGTTTACAAAGCACGAGCCTTTTATGTCGATGGATTAAAAACTTGTGTGCCAGCAGTTATTCTTTGACCTGTCAGAACACCAAACATCCTTTTATACTTCTGTTCAAATGAATCATGCGATGCTTGTTCATACCAATTCAATGCTTTATTTGTTGCTGTGTACTCGTAGTAATTTCTATTAATATTGTACGTGTTCGCACCGAAGCCATTAATTGGCTTTCCCTTCTAATTCACTGGCCTTCACAATGTAACTAGGTACGTGGCTAGGCCCGTATGCTATCAGTTATCGTTAAAACTAGGCCATGTTATCGACTTGTGGTACTGCACCTGCTACTAGCCGACAGTAACGCTCCTGCTGTAATTAGTGTTTAGTCACGGCCTGTAGATGAAGGTGGAACGAATCTTGATCATTTGTTAACCAAATAAGTTTGTGCTGGGAGTTTTTACCGGCAAATAGTTGTAACTCTTGTTACTGGTGTGTTTTTAGCAAAATGAGGTACTTGGTCACCAGCTGGAATTTATAATGTTGTACTTGTGTACCTCTTAAAGGTGGTAATTAAACCATTACTGACAAACACACCAACCACACGTTACTGACAAGTGCTATCTAACCCAATACTTCATTCTCAACAATCGCGCTTGTTAGCTCAAAAAACAAAATACTGGTTGTTTAACCTGTGTGAAATCTGTGTAAAATGTGTTAACATTATGTGCAGATAAGAAATTCTATTTAAATGTTACTCTTTCATGAAATGTATAGTTATCATAGGTATGTAACGTTTGCTTAATCTATTAGTACATATTATTGACGTCGCCTATTTAGCTATTTTCATTTCTACAAATCTGACTCAAGTGTAGGCGCGTCGAAGCCCACTGTCGCATACCTAGATAAGTTAACATTGTACGACGTTTTTTGTATCAGGTTTTTTTCAACCTGCTACTGAGTCCAGATAACACACATTCTGGAGTGTATGACACACTTTCAGGGTATATTGATAAGCTTTATCATGGTGAGGCACATTGTGAGCCACCTCCACTTTCTTCCACTCTGTGGTTAGATTTATTTATTTCGATCTTTCGTAAATTAACTGATGCACTGTTCAATTGTTGTTATCACTTATTGTATACAAAACATAACATTCTCAATAATTGAAGGTAATATTTACTAGAACAATTCTATTGAGTCGTGGTTACGACCAGAAATTGGGGCCAATTTGTGTCCGGACTCCGTGTCCAGGGCAATTGGATGTGGGCAGACACCACGTAGGTGGAGGCCTTGCAAAAGACTGTTACGCTTAGACAATTAGTTTCTATTCTCACCTCGGAAAAATAGACTCTATACCTTTAATAATTCAGCACGGATTCGCGTCCTGGACGGATGTTGACGAATTTGGCGATGTTCCGAATTAATTATGTCTGTGCCGATGGTCTGTCACGTAGCTAACCAAATATAGTTGCATGTATAACGTCTTCCACCTTGTATGGAGGTGCCCCAGGAAGGAAGAGGTGTGAGTGAACCCGCGCGTGATTTAGCCACACGGGAACAATCATGTTTTTATTCATTACTTCACCATTCAAATGCAATTTAGGGACGTGCTTCCGATGTGTGTTTGTTATTTGGGAAGTGCAGCGACCAGGCTTCGCAATGTTCTTCACACGTCAATGCCCTTCTTATAAAGTTAGAATTTTAATTCCACCATTTAAATGCAGACCGAATAAGACAGACAGACAATAAAAAAAACTAGACGCATCGCAGACATTATTGTGTCATAATACCATATCGTAAATGCACTAATACTTACATCGACATCAAAATCAATTTTATTAATTTGATATGTTATAATTTGTCAATAAAATGTTAAATATATAGTTGATTCACTTTTTTATTTAATTTACTTTCAATATAAAATTTCACAATATTGGCAATATAAGAATTTATGGTAATATTATGCAGTTGATATCTAAAAACATTCAAAAATTATGTATTTTTAAAACTTGTCTAATACTAAGGCGTTAATTGTGGTTATTTAGTAGTTCTTGGGATCATCATGAATCACTGTCGTCAAGTGCATTATATTTGTGTTTTGTGAATCATAATAATGAAATGACTTGGTAGCTCTCAGTGCAAATATTATTTTCGGCTATCTCCCCCAGGTCGTTTCTAAATCGTCAGTCAAATCCGCCATCTGTTTTTTGATGGTATAATTAAAGGTAATTTGGTCATTAGTAATGTCTAACATCGCAGTCTAAAAAAGGACCCACTAGATTTAATAATACCATGATCCATTTCTGAAAATAAGATTTATTACTTGGCTACCTTAATTTGTTTGAATGGTTTTTTGAACGATTGAAATGGAAGTATTGATTTATTTTACATTTTACACTTAAATAAAATAAAGTATCCACTTTCCTTAAGTCTAATTTATTTAGCGTCTAGAGTTGAAAGCTCAGATTTTTTTCTGACACGAGACGTGACTAAATTAGTATTATTTAAAAACTATACAAGCAGCAAAAACAAGCTTGTTCAGATTCTGTATAATTAATCAAAAAGTGTTCAATTTAATAATAAACTTGAGCTGTGTTCTGTCTTTCTAAAATATTAACGATAATAGCGACAAGTTAAGGAACTTTTTTTCTGCGCGTGAGTCACGTGGCACGTGCGCTGGCGCATATGTTTGCGACAAGACAGGATACCGACTCAAGCGGCGTGGCGTCAAAATATAAATAGGCACCTGCTTTGGTTATGTGTAACCTGCCTAGTTCTGACTAATTTATTTAATTGAAATAGGTATTATTATGCCTAGTCATGACCTGTGAGTAAATTATACAAGATTTGTTATAAGAAACTGCGTTATGTTGATTCTTATTGACGTTATTTGTTAGGTTGTTTATTCTTCTATCTCGCAAAACAACAAATTAAGCCTGCTCAAATGAAGCATCTATATATGTAAGATGTACAGTTTGATAATCCTCTTCGTTTTTTTCGGACAAGAATGAATAATTTTCACCTTGGTTTCCAAAAATGTTCGAAATAGACATATGGGTCAACACTATGGAGTAAGGTATAAATAAGGTGGAAGGCTATAAAAAATACCTTAAATGCTTATTTACCAACGCTATGTGTAAGTTCCAATAATTGAGTATCACAACAAATTGCAGTATTTAACTATTTTTCCTCATTATTTGAAATTCCATTTATACAAATTTATTTTTGGACGACCCTTCTATTACGTGTTTATTATTATTGTACTAATATTACCTCATTTGCTAATTTAGCTCGTTTTGTTGTACCTACAGTGCAGATACAACAGTTATTGTAATAAATATTTACTTATTTTATCTAAGGCTCCGATGATTTTACGTGAAGACGTTTGTTTAGGGTAAAATTATAATTAATCCTTAAGCTATACCATCTTAGTTGTTGTTCTTAGTTAGTCCTTAATAACTTACATATCCATTACAATGTTTCTCGTTTCAAATCACAAATTAAATTGCTGGTTTTTCAGAAGTTCTCTGTAATAGGCATTGTGCAATCCGTCTTGAGTCAATCTTTCCAATAAAAGCAAGGTACTCATGTTATATTTTCCTTATTGCAGCAATACACAGGGGCACAGAAAATCAGCCAACAAAGAAAGCCAGAGGAGATGGCGGCGGCGACAGTGCAACCGGGGCACGAGACCAACATGCTTACAACTGTCTCCTACAAAACGAACTCCTCGGTGCTCAAATAGAAGAAGTTAGAGGACCCTCAGCATCATGTGCCGAAGGGAACAAAGCCAGTTTGGGGACAGCCCAGACCCCAAAGTCGTCGCAAGCGTATCTGCCAGTCTACAGGTTTAATGCGCAGAGTCACAATGCTGTGGTGAGTTGAGATTTTCTTGGCTAAGCGAATTTTTACTGACCTTGCGCTTTATTGTAGAATTATGGAATCCCTTTTTTACTGCTAGAAGTATATTTTAAAGAATCTTTTATCTTTCCTTCGATTTGTGATCTTTTTAGTCCCAAATTAAACTTTTTACTTGGCCGATGCAGTTAGTCTAGATTTTCTCCATTGTGCAAATACAGTACTTACACCCACTTTTCCGTAATTGTGTGCTATGTCCTGCCTACAGGCCACAGTCCTTTATGCGATAACGAGATAACAGTCGCCAGCGAGCAAGGCATATAATCTGTCTATGGCAGTAATAGCGCTCGCCTTGTGCCAAATAGAGTGTGTTGACGTATTTTAATACTAACTCTAGTACATTCTGGGCTCGTTCCAATACGGCAAATTTGCCTACACCTTGTTAAAGCAAACTAGCTTTTTCTCTCAAAAGAAAAGATACCATTTTTGTGTAAATTCTTTATGCCTACCTAATCTTTTGCTATATGATCTATATATTCAGTATTGCCTTTAGTTATTTTGGCTTGTTGCCAGATAGCATATGTCTATTGACTCGAATCTCTGTTTTAAATTAAATCGATTTAGGAATATGGTATGATATGTTTTCCCAACACTGTGGCTTAATATGCTATTGCCTTTTACTACATTTTTCAAATTCACACCTGTAAAATATTTTCTATAGACCAAACAAATATTTGTTCTGGAAGGGCATTCCACCCGCAAAGACACCGGCCGTCGTAAATTGTAACAGCATTTGGATGACCTATTTAAAGGCTAGCGTTGCTCAGAAACACAATGTAAATATTTAGAAAGGAAACAGTACAATCAACGTCTCTTGTTCCACTTTCAGGTGTTTCTATTCGTATAAGTATTCCATACTCTTTAAACGTTCACTAATAACTTGGATCAATAAAGGGAATCATCATTCAATTACAATTGTTCTCAATACCTTTTCTAAGACGGTCCATTCAGTTTCTCCAAGGCGCGGCGTTTTCAAGCTTCATCTTCAAATTAGTGATTGCTACAATTGTTCGTTGGAGCGTGCACTTTATTTAATGCGTATCGCAACAGGTCTTTTGAGGCGAAAAATGCACTGTCATGATGTTTTCCAATGTTTGTAGCTAGTGCAGTTTCAGTGCAGCTCTAAAATTAGGTAACTTCAAAATTAAAATTACTATAGTCTCTTCCGTGGCAATGGTGATAAAATCCTTGTAGTTTATGGTCCACGTCAAATGTGTTACTACAGTACAAAAAATGCATGTCTAATACATATTTTATATCAGTGTGTAAAAAGAATCGATATGCGTTATGTCTGCATGTTTCCACCTGTGTCTAATTGCATCAAATATCTTCGTGCTAGTGTGACGCGTTTTTATGAAATGTAAGCGTAATTGGTAATTCGCTTTGTTTTTTGTGCAGTTTTTGGTTATCCTTTGTTTGTCTGGCTACCCATCTAGATATTTCCCAGGCAGAGTTAATCCATGACTAAAGAGCGTAGTGATTCCATCAAAAATGAGCAATACTTTTGTAACTGGCTGTGTAAGCATTCTCTTTATAAAATTAGCTTGATTATTGTGTTAAAAAAGAAATGTTTTGAGGTCTGTGAGCCTGAATTTAGCCTTTTATGCCCTGGCAATATTTATGGGCGCGTCACAGTGATGTATTTGAACATTCCGTGATTCGATGAGTTATTTAGACGGCGATTGGCGTATTGTCAAAATGCATTTGGTTTATTGCACAATAAATGTGAGTTCTTAATTTGATTTTGTATTTATTGGCTTTTTTATAGCCGTCATTTCGTAAGGATTTTATGTGATAATGACAAAAAGTTTTATTCTTTTGTATTCTGCTTGATTAATGTATGATAATAATTCAGAATTATAAAGAATCATGTTTCTCATTGTTAGTAGCGGAGTCACAACATGTCTTCTATTCGATTACGAGTTTTGTAAAGAGCCGAATCTTGAATTTTGGGCCCACAACACTTCACTTCTTTCTTCAATCAGATATAAAAATCCGAAACCACCCGAAAAATTTGTTTATTAAAATGGACATAATTGTTTTGACCCGACCATTTAACCCCTGCTTGTGGTGAATTAAATTTGCTAATATTAGTTCATAATGCCACGTAAAGTACCCATCTAATGTGTGCTAAGCACTGTTGTGACAGTATCCCTGGTCATAAGTATCCATTTTAAGTATAAACGTTATTAAAAGTCGGCGGTCATCGATTTTTATTAGAGGGTTAAGTGTTAGTGACGCTGTACCCCTCGGCCCACGGCAACCAAACGGAATTCGCATTGGAGTACCAAAAAGTACGAATCGATAATTTGATATCGATGCATTTTTATTTTTTTATCGCTATTTGCTCGAATTCCCACAATATCAATATGGTATACGCACATTAGGGGCCAAAATTTAATTTGATCCGATAAAGTTTCGATTTACTTTTTTTATTGGACTCCAAAAATCTCCACTTTCATTCTGTTGCATTTTATTGTAAGTGCATATTGTGTGAGTCTTGAACTGCAATCGTGCCCGTTTACTTTGCATATAACTGTATCAACATAGTAGGGTTCCAAACCAACTTTCCTATGAGACTGTATGCAGTTAAAAGGATAAACGTTATTAAGATTGAAGTTTTAAATCGTTCAAAGACCTAGACTAGGCTTCCTTGTTCATAATAACAGTAATACTTTCTCATCTGCCTGGATTTGCTATGCAGGGCTACGGATCAAGTCAATTGATGACTAGAATCCGGTTGCAGAGCCGACTTAGGTACACTTACATAACCGCAGAGGGCAAAAGCCTGTTCAATGTTTATTTATCTTTGATGTTAAAACAGAGAAAATAAAATTCAATTTTTATTAATGGGACACTTGATCAAAATGCACATACTCATTAAACATTAGTATTGACCGGTTATTGATTGATTGACGTCTGATGATGGACCATTGAAAACCAAGTGTCGGACTCTTCAACACAATATGTCTAAATTATCTTATAATTTATTATTTATTTTAGAGTCTGCGGAGGTGTTAAATTTGTTTTGATAGTACTCTACAGTAAGTGTTAGAATGAAATTATAGATGTTTATTACATTTGATTAACCTTCAACAATATGAGGAATTGGCTACTGTTTCTACATATCCGATTTAGTAATGAAGGTACAAATTGCTGAGTCGAGGCGGTGCGATTGTAAAACGACGCCCGTATCGAATGTCACGCCATTCTTGTTAAACTTTGTCATGCACGAACATACATACGTACTCACTTATTATATGACAGTCATATTATAATAAATCGAATATTGTTATTGATTGTGAAGCATCTACAAAAACTAGTGCTGCACTTTAACACTTTAATCTTTGACTCGACAAGTGTAGTGCCCATGTTTTTTTTATCAGAAATATTAATTAGTTATATTCATCGACACATGAATTCTTTCATGCTGTTTAAGCCCACATGCTTACTATATTTATTAAAAATAAAATATGATCACAGATCTTGAGATTTTTTGTTTCGCTTAAGAAAACATGATGACTGATGGACAGCTAGCTGATAAATGCAACATCTACTTGTATATTTTTTGTTCAGTTTAACTTAGTAACAGAGAGGCGAAAGTGCCTAATAAAATGTTGGCAGTGCGGGCAAAAGTGCGCAAGAGTGTCTATACGCTTTATGTGTCAATTATCGCAGAATGGACGTTTAGCGTATGAGTGACAACAAGGATATGCTAATCGGCACAGCACCCAACTTTTTGCACATTTTTTTTTAATTCTCTCTCTACCATACAAATATTATTTAGTTACTTTTTAAAATATTTATCCTTCTGCATTGTTTTTTCCCCTCCACTACATTAGCGATACCATGCCATTGTTTTTTTTGCGTGTGCAACTATTTTTGTTTTTGTCCAATCATTGGTCTGTCTGTCTTTCTGACATCACTCAGTGACAACGACCCAAAATAATAATTTATTGAAATTTTACAGCCAGATAATGTTTTGAGGTTTTTAAGTAGTAGAAGACGGATTTAGCTATAGTTGTTATGAAGATAGATATTTAATGTGGCTCTAAAATATAATTAATGTTTCCTGGACGTCGAATAGTCGTTAGCCACACCGTAATAAGTGATTCAGTACCTATGCATAAAACACAGCGTGTTGCATCATTGCATGATTGAAAAATAAATTCATACGTGAAAATAATTCTATTAACATGTAGGTAAGCGAAAATTCATAAAATACACTGATATTTGAGACCTCCCAGAAATATTTCAATTACATATCTCTACTCTAATTTAGATTGTCTCTTCGAATTAATTTAATATTGTAAAATATTTCATTAATATTGCAATAGGTATTATAATTTAGGAGCAAGCTGTAAAAATTTGTCAAAACAGTCTATTCAAATCGTAATTTACATAGAAAATAATGACCGCATGTTTACATAAGGTTATTAAAAGCGTCTGTGCAAAAACCAGTATCACGCTTAAAAACACACGAGCATTCTGTTAAATAAATAATTTCTATTAAGCTATCTTAATCAAACAGTGAAAAAAAACGTAATCGTGTAAACAGTTTTTATCCTCATGCATTAGTGGCTTGTCAGTTCGTACAGAGTGATGATGGTCATGCACGACCCGCTTGCTGCGCCCGCGCAACCCCGCTGTCAACGAGTCGAATTCAAAAAAAGAAACGTCATAAATACTCTTTGATATCATACCATGGAGCCAGTAACTTTTAGTGGTGATCGCACAGATTATTTTATATTCATCATATGATATCGACAAGTCTGGAACAATGAAGAATGAATTAGTAGAAATCGGCGTTCTTCAAAACATGCACGTGGGAGCAATCGAAACTCCTTAATCGTCCATCGAGCACAAACGAAAATAATTGTCTATGTTAACCATAGATCACAGAAAAAACACATTAAAACCTCGCATGAATTTCTAAATCTGTCTTGTGGTACCCACCCACTGTATTATCCTTGCATTATGCACTGAATACAAATTTCCTATATAAAAAAATGCATTGTTATTTTGATTCAATTCTTGATGCGTCCCCGTATAAATTTTTGCCGCTCTGCACATGTTGGATTTGAGAAAGACGCCGAATAATAAGTAAGCACATAAAAATTCTTGTTTGTCTGTCTTAGCTAATGCTTATTTGCAATTTTGATTGTCTTCACCAGAAATAGTGGGAAAATTTTTGCACTAAGTTTTTTTCTTTTAGCGTTAATGGTGCTAATACTGGGATCTCTTCATTAAATATTAGTCTTTCATATTGCATCTCCTTGTCGTCGACGACTTCAGTTAATATAATGAATCGTGTTGACAGCCACGTTCTAAGAGTTAAAGCTGGTTAAAATCCGTCATATTATGTAGTATTTAGTCTATAACATAAAAAAGTTTTCACATTTTAAACGCACACTAGCATCTGGGCTAAAATTTTCACGCCTTGTTATCTTCTCTGAGAAGTAATTTTTTTTTACAACAGGTCTAGAAATTTCACACCCATACATAATATGCAAGATCACGAATGGTATCGCGGCACGCAATATAGGATTCCTGTGACTTTATTCTGCATCATTGCCAAAGCTTTTAAACTACATTAGAGTGTGTCGTTATTGCGATTCGGTCCTTAATTTTATTGCGTCTAATTCCACCATCTCTACTTCCCAGGTGTAACAATTTGGGGGCTAGAGGCTAGACAATAAAATGCGAAACTATTAAAATGGCAATCGATTGTTTCTGCAATAATCCTAAATTGATTTGTTTTACGAACACATCAACCTCAACATTGTCTTAGAATCTGAGAAAAAATGAAATTAATTCGTTTATAGTCCATAACAATAAACAGAGTTGCACTCATCATTCTATTTAAAAAAGATGATATCCGTCATTATGTTCATCTCCACTGTTTTACCTGTCGTGCAGTCACGACTTCAGAAAGGTAAACGTTCCTGTTCCTAATCGTGATGATAAATAAAATTTTATTTTAGTGTAATGTTTTCACAAAGATTTGTGTGTCTTCAACATATGACTAAAAGCTTTCCTTAATACACTTTGTAGATAGATAAAACACAATTGTATTTTGAACGGGAAGGTACGATTTTGTACTAAACAGAATCCATTGTTGTAAATCGTCATTAACCTTAGCACCAGTGACGCACAGTCACCGCAATCATTAAATTATTATATTGTTTAAGTAATGTAGTAACTCACGCTATATCCTTAAAATAACTAATTTTTATCAACACGCCAAAGTGTAAAACACAATAATAGTTGTTCAAAATTTAAAATTTTGTCCATCATTTGCTGACTCACCTGAATTAAATGTATTATGTAATTAACCACACTCGATCTAAATTCGCGCGCCTACTTCAATGCCAACTGCAATTATATTGAGAGAATCGACATGTTAGTCGGATCACAGGCGCGGCGGATCGCAAACTCGCATCCCAATCTTAAGCTTTTTGTTACTCAGGCCTTGAGCAGATAGATAAAAGTCTAGACACTTTGCAATTTACAGATTTTGCGCTTGTGCATTTCAATGATGCTTGTGATGCTAAAGTTCGTCGATCCGATTGTATCACGACATCTTTTTTTCCGTCATCAAAATGTCCTGGTACATCGTGATCAAAATTTTCAACGCACGAAACTTGGGCAGATGGCATGACGTATTTTTGCAGTGATGCAAAGTGTAGAAGTTGAAATCTATTTTTGATGCTAATTTTTATTACTTTGACCATAAAATAGAAATGTTTTCAATCAGTTCACGCTAAAATAAAATCGATTCGTCTATCCTTATAAATGAGAAAATTTATTCATTCGAGTGCTGGGTTTGAATTTAAAGAATTAAACACGGTCACGGAAGTACCTGTATAAAATATGAAACTCGCATAAAGTGAAGTTTCCATTTATAATTCTCTCGTTGCTATTATTTAGTAATAAAAACTAATGTGAAATCAATTAGCCTGAACCGCACGATTGCTGCACGCCAGTAATTATTTAAAACGCTCAGGTACATTAAGAGTTAGTATTTGCAAAGTAATAGTTTAAAATGGTGAGCTATAAAAACAGTTCTAAGTAATACACCACGGGGATTGCGTATTTGCTCATCAAATCGTTATTATAAAGTTTTTTCAACAGAGACACGTCTGATTAGATACAAACTTTGGTCTAGACTTGAGGTCATTGCCAGGGGATGATTAGTAAGTTTTGCTATGCGAGTTGCTATGAATGCATTTTTTTCTTTTAATTTTTTATCCAACTGCATGAAATCGATTTCTTTGTAGTTGTTTTTGGACACACGTCGGTCGGCTGCCGTAGTGTTGTTACAATCTAGATCATGTCTTAGATTGTCCTCCCGAATTGCTGCACAGTCACGTTTCGGGATCGTTCATTGTGTGGGTGCTCTAAGCTCTTTTAATTTTCGAGACATCTCGATATGAATTTCTCGTTAATTATATCAGAATTACTTTTTATGATCAAAACGTAGATATAGATACTGGCAACCTTGAATCCGAGCTTGTAGCCGGCACCTACGTGCTCATTTTTTGTCACCGAGCATTGATACGAAAGCACTGATTGACACTAACAACATGCTAATCATAATGCAGATGTCCAAATAGTTATCTGATACGGGACAAGTTTAGTTACCAAATGCGACAGCACTAGTGACTGACACATCACACGGCGCGAACGATGTATCATGACAATAGAATGTGATGCGGCCATTATTGGCTGGCTAGGTATTGTGTATTATGTACGGTCTGTGCCTAGGTTTGGCCTTTAATGTTATACCTCTATAGGTACTGCGTTCATTTGCTGCCATTGTTACTTGAACAGCAACGAGAAAAAATAACATCCTTTAGATTAAAGATTAAACTGCAGCAGAAAATAAATTTGAATAACTGCCTCAATTCAAGAGTTGTAAAACTAACAAAACAATTTAATATTTTTGGAACAAGTTTTGCATTATTTTAAAAGGACCAGTCTGTGTTGTCTGGCTAATGATACGCACAAGCGGCTCCTGTGCCATCATCAGCCATTGAACCGGTCACCAGAAGTGCCCATCCGTGTTCACTCAGTGGTTTGTTTACAGAAACAACAAAGTCTACTGGTACCTACGCGAGGGAATTTCGCGTGAGGCCTCTACTTGGCCTTAATTTTTTTCCAAACTACATATTGACATAAGGTCTTGTATAAACAGAGGCTTTTTGCGATCGAGGCCCGGTAGGGTTACTTACGCGTGTTGACAGTGCTAAATCAATCGATCCAGCGATGAGTGTCTCAAGCATCATGGTATCTGGCTGTCGTTTAATAAATCTATTTCTGCCGTCTCTGCGATGTGTTGCAGACGGACCACTATATGTTTATTACCATCTGGAGATTACATCCTATACATGCATTAACCTGATTGGTTCCTAACTTATAAATTGTTACTAAAATAGAAACGTCTGTGTTCACGGTTAGAGAGTTAGATAGTTAGTGGGCTTTGAACCTGCGGTGCTACCGTGAAAATGGAAAAGAAATTCTTGTTGGCTGATGTCGTAACCGCACAGTAGCTTTGGCGGTTTTTTGTCAGCATTCCTGGTGCACCTGATTATCTGACTCGAAGTTATGCAATATCTTAATATATGTAAGTATGTAATTCCGATAAAAATTAAAAACAATATGACGATTAATATTTTATTCTACTTTCAAGGTTGGGTAGGTACATTATATCCAACTGATTTTTATGGCAGGTTACCTTCTGAGTACTGTAATAGGTGCGTGTTTTGTTAATCATTATTCACTGAAAACCTGCACATTCGTCTAGCTCCTGCAGTGGTTCATTTTGTTTTATTGCAATGCGTACGACGTGACCCGCTTACGGAACTGCTACAGGTCACAATTGTACTTCATTTATAGAACCAATCAATCTGCTATCTGCGATCTAGTCACTGCTGGATTTCTAGCTTTTTATGCGTCTGATGTCTGAGGTTAATAAACTTGCGTTTCTGATTGCTCATTCATCTTACATCATTGTGGTTTAAGATAGATTGAAATTTTTCATTTACCTGTATACCCGGCTCCTGTATCATTAGTATCTAATACAATTTAGTTTCGCTCGCCTAGATTAGTGTTCGTATCAAGTTTTTTCGTTCTGAGATTGGACGCTGCGCTTTTTGCATTTACAATTCGATTATATCCATCGATGTTGTGTCTCTTATGATCTTCAGCTAGACCAGACAGACGTTCATTGTCGACAATTGTACAATCCATTGTTACAATGTTTTTGTCTGTTTGCTTTGAATAAGTCAATTGTGGATGAAGGAAGTGAACCATTTGGGTTCACTTGTTGCTTACAACAGCGAATCGACTCACGCTACCTAAAATTTTCTCGCCGTTATAATTACTTAACGTACCTTAGTTACTGGCCGTTGGTGCGTGAAGGATGTTAAGTACACTTTAAATATTTTTTATATCACGTTAAGTAGCCACTTGAGGTGTTGTTGACTTACAAAACATGTAGCTTAGGTAGTTAAATAAACGTCTATTTATTACGGAATGACGTGACCACTGGTATTGCCGACAATTTGGTGGGTGATTGCGTAAAAAATATCAGTAATTCACGTAATCAAAACGGCATTAGCGAAGCCAAAGCGGTTAAAAAACGTTTGCTCTTTGTTGTAATAGTAGATATGTTTAATGTTTCGGTACTTAGTCACGCACTATTTAAGTTGAAGGTAATAATTGCCGTTACTCGAACTCTTTATGAAGCTTCCATTAACTCTATCAAAGCACAATTGATTCAAAGAGATTGATCTATCTGTAACCTTCGATTTTCTCTGTGAGTAATGAAGACATTAATTAATTCAGTTCAATAGGGAGTTGGTATAACTGGAACCATCTGTATGTGAGATTGATTCACAGTGCACTACATCTGGTAAATGCGTTAGATAGCTGATGCGTCGGTAGCGAGGTCGTTGGTACATGATTCCTATCTAACATGCAGTCTAGTCTAGACTAAACGTGATGTCAACGCAGCTATTCTAAAAATATTCTATCTTTTCCCATGCGAGTCGCATCGTGTATGTTAACTTCAGCATCCTTAGAATATCACTTGAAATCACAGCTGACACACCTGTATTTTTATTTTTTATGTCGATTAAACCTGTTGCAACTTGCTGCACAACATTTACACCTTACATAATACGATTATGTATATGCATCTAATTTGGAACGCCAAGGTCATTATGTCAATGACCATTTCGGGGCGGGGCATCGATTAAGTCAATATCTCCTTAAGTGGCACTTGCAAATTAATCATCGTGCATGTCTCGATGCACTTTCCATCTTACTACAACTGTTCCGTTAGTATTTTTGATTCATTCATGATTCTGATCCACTGGAAAGATGTGTTGTTTTAGCTCTGCTGCTATTCTTGTTCGGGCTGTATATCATTGATTGAAAACCAAATTCGGGACGACACGGTGCAACGGTGTCGTATGCGTTATCTCGTAGTATTACATGTAAATCTTCCCTTTATCAGCGATTTATTGGGTGCGCTTGACTTTAAACATTCATGTTTATTATCCCTGTACGTTTGTACCACCTTATATTTGTACCACGTTGACGTAGGCGTCACAGCCCAGTTGTGTTTCCATCTGAATTACATTACAGTAAAATGTCCGAAGTGGACGCGACATATCCTTTTGTTGTTGTTTCCTTTAACTTAAATACGGCTCCGTTTGCGCCCGAGAAACTACCAATATCTTCCACCCACACGCGGCCAAATTCTATGCTGCCACAATAAAAGGATTATTATCAGCCCCAAAAAATACACATATGGTAATGGCGACCCACGTTATGTCTCAGGAAATTTGAGTCTCTTTATGAAGGTGTTATTCATCTAGATTACTTAGGAGTCCGTAATAAAAGCGGGTTCATGGACACTGAACTGCCGCAAGTTTAACGAAATTCTGCACTTTTTTGCAGTAGAATACTTAGAATTACACGCTACGTTTGTCGGTGCGAAAATTCACATTAAAAATGTCAACATACTTGTCATTTCGGACGGCAATAAACAAAATAAATGCAAGTTTTATATCTTTGTAAATAATTGTTCCTCTCAAACAGACGGTCTTGACGAATTACTGTGTTTGCTATAAGTGTACGCGTAGACGTGTAGCGATATTAATCTTGTATCGCGCAGACTTCGCTAGACGAATGGTAGCAGTGGCAGATATATCATCAGGTGGTTTTAATTCCGGTCATCAATAAGTGTAATCAAAATGCGCTGTATACGAATTATTCTAATGATTAATTGAAAGCGTGCCGAAAAAAAATCGCTGACAAATCGAGACGCTATCAGACAGATACACGTTAAGTTTATTGCGTTTTTTCAGTGTCTTTTTATTCGCTTGTTTCTGACAAAAGCCTTTGGGTGGCCGAACTTTTCAAGGCCTGTTTATGCTTCAGGAGGTCTCCAATCTGTTTCCTTGTAAGAGCTCAAACATTTTCTTAAACTCTAATCCTAATCGGCTCGTTTATCTCAATTTCCAGACGGTCTAAAAGCAGTTTTGCATAAACCAATTTGAATATTTTTGCATTCGCGTCTAAATTTACAGAGACTTTAAAAAAGTCGTAATAAAGTCTAGGTAGGTTTTTTATTGTTAGGTCATAAGCTTTTTTTGCGAGTTTCGTCATGCTTAATTTACAGATCTTTTACCTCTCGTGGCGATTGTTTCGTGTGCATGCGTCTTGTATTTTATTATTATTTTTTGTATGTGCAGATTAGGATTCATCAAAATATATTGTTTTGCCACTAGCATGTAGTGTTGAAATTAGCAAATTCAATTTGTCAATAGTTTAATAGTTTTTGTATAATCTTCATCGTGTTTAGTATTCGCATGTTTCTGTTTTATGACTGTGTGGCTAATGACTGCTGCAACATTTATAACTTTAACACCGTCTAATGTTTTTGTTCGTTTGACAAATATGTTCCTCTTAGTTCTACAGCCACGTTCAGTTGCCACTTAAAATTATTATTTAACTTGAAATGAGTCGTAATTTTTTTGAGGGTTTGTACAGAAATCTTTATCTATTGTTGCTTGGTAAGATCTGTAATGAGTTTTTTTGTTACTTTTGTAATGAGATTGTCAAGATAGACAGCTTTTCGTAATGGCTGTTTATTGACTACCGTTCATTGTATTAGTGATACCGTCCTAAAAAAACTTTATCTATATTTAGATATTAATGTCCAGAATGAAACTTGTTATTAGAAAACGATTATTATAATTATAACTACTTTGGATGTTGCACCTTTTTTGTAAAATTTCCTTAGTTTTTGCTGGTTTTTATATCTAGCTCTGCGCTTTATTTTTTAGTTTTTGGCAACATCATTCTACATGGTTATGATGGACAGGTTTTGCCACATAGCTCATTTGTCCGCACATTATAATGTTGCAATTACATGTACCTAAATGTATTTTATTGTTGGTCATTCCCAGAATTGGCCTGTAATGAGTTTTTACGTGTCTTAATGTTTAGAATATTTAAAGTAACTGCTATGAGATGTAGAAACCTGTGGAATATTTTTGTTCCTGACATTAAATGCAATTATAATTTTTATTTTTATGTGAGTTAGAACTAGAATATTGTTACTAAAGCTTCCGTTTTTTTACAGGAAAACATCGATCCATCACCTTACAGTTTATCCCCAATATCGGCAAAGTCAGAGAAACTGCTCCGGTCTCCAAGGAAAGCGACTAGAAAGATATCGAGGATTCCGTTCAAGGTGCTGGATGCTCCTGAGCTGCAGGACGACTTCTACCTGAACCTGGTGGACTGGTCTGCGCAGAATGTGCTCAGTGTGGGCCTTGGGAGCTGTGTCTATTTATGGAGCGCTTGTACTAGTCAGGTAAGGGTTTAATTTCTATGAATAAACTAGAAACTACCATTGGAAAACTTTGATGTTAAACTGTCTCGTTGATCGGGACTTATGTATTTTATGGTTTTGCCCTTTGTACTTTTGTATAGTATTTTATATGGTCCACAGATGCTTGAAATAAAAACTCACTTCATAAAATATTAGCATCTATTTATAATTTATTTGTTTGACAGGTGACGCGGCTCTGTGATCTCTCGTCTGAGGGTAACGCCGTGACATCAGTCGCGTGGAGTGAGAGAGGACATTTGGTTGCAGTTGGGACGCAGAAAGGACACATCAGCGTGTGGGATGTTGCTGTTAATAAAGAGGTAAGGAATCTTGGAAAATGGTTACACATTAGGACATCATTATCATCAACAGCCTATAAGTGCCCACTGCTGAGCAGTCTCTTCTCACGCGGAGAAGGTTTGAGCATTAATCACCACGCTTACTCAATGCGGGTTCGCGATTTCAAACTTATAATAATTGGAAATTATAAGCCTAGGTTTCCTCACGATGGTTTTCCTTCACCGTTTGTTAGTGGTGTCTAAATAAAATTAGGATAATGAGAGCGATTCTTGGGTCAGTATATATGGTTCATAGGAACTTAGAGTATTGGTAGACTTAGCGGTGTCCTTAAAGAAGGTGAATACGAGGGTATCGTACAACTAACCGGTAAAGATTACTTCACGGTTGGTGCTGTGGCTTTTTTTTTTTTTTTTTTTAAAGGGGGAAAATCATCGAATGACTGCTCCCGCCTGGGTGAGGCGGAAGGGAGTGTCAGACTCTTACTGACTAAAAACCACGCCGTTCCTTCTCCTGCACGTCGAGCCGGAGCCCCGGTTACCCGTTAGGTTCTCCGCGACTCCGAATCGGCATCGGCCCTATTGGGCCCCATCTGTGGTGGTCTGATGGCTCTTTGAGGCGCGCGCGGAACGCGACGCGCCGTACGCTCGGGTCTGTTTCTGGTCGGACGGGGAGCCACCCATGCTCTCCGTCCGCAGGCCCGCGCTTACGGTGGCCGGAGATCGTCCCGCGATCCCCGACGCCCGGTGTGTCCTTCGCGATGGCTGGGTTGCGAGGAGGCAGCGCTTCGCTGCCTCACGCGTCCCGCCTCCTCCTTAGCTAGCATAACTGCTTCGCAAAAGGAGGAGACGGCATCCCAGTCCCCCTCGCTCCGCATCATGGCCTGCACTAGGCCCGGACGCGAGAGGTCGCCATCGCCGATCACTTCCCTGAGGGCACGGCGGTGCTCAGCCCACGCAGGGCATTCTCCCACTGTGTGTTCCACCGTGTTCTCAGGGCGGTCCTCGCAGTGATGACACCCGGGCGTTTCCTCCCGCCCCATCAGACACAGGTACCTCCCGAAACTTCCATGTCCGGTGAGGACCTGCGTCAGGCGGTAGGTGAGGACGCCGTAGCATCTCTCAAGCCACTCCTCAAAGGGGGGTCTTACCGCTGCAATGGCAGCGAGCCCAGCCCTCGGTTGCGACAGTCGTTGCTGCCATTCCGCCATGAGATGGTGCTGTGGCTGGACAACCGGCTACCGCGCAACGTGGTTCGGTTCCCGCATGGAACAACTCTTTGTTTGATCCACAAATTTTGGTTCTGGTCTGGGTGTCATGTGTATGTGAACTTGTATGTTGGTAAACGTACCCACGACACAGGAAAAAATTCTAATGTGAGGCAATGTTCTTTTTTAAGAAAAAAAAAGAAAGTAGTTTCACATTTTTCTAAAGTCAAAATTGAGGCACATTATGATCGTGTGTTTCTGGTAACTTTGTATGAAACTTAGGACGAGACTAAATACTTGTCTCCTGTTGATTCAGTGCCTAATATGTTCGCGGTCATTTAGGACACCGCCTTACACCCTTCTTTATGGCATGATAGCAAAACTAAGTCAAGTGGATGGTATGATAGTCTTTGATACACTTCTAAGTAAAATAAACGTTATGTTTAGATTACCTATACCTAAGTTGTGAGTAATAGTAAAATTGCAATAATAATATACACGATGTTATCTCCTGACATAATTATTATCGTCACAAATTATCACTAAACCAATATTATTTTTCACTTGACTTTTCTTATGACATTGATGACAGTTGCAAACTTAGAAATTGAATGATTTAAACATATCTGGTAGCGAGACAGTAAATCGTATGCCATTGAGCTGTTATTATATTTAATTAATAGAATTATGGTCTCCAGCTCTGTAACTAATCAGCAATCAGTAGCCGACCAGTTAAAACTAGTCTGATAAATTATGCATCCGCAATGTCTAGATGTTAGATACCTAAGATAGTGATGGACCGATCATCGAATACTTGTTTATTCGATTTAAATACAATTTTGTAATATCCGGCTGTTCAGATTGCCTTGTGTTTTTATTTTTCATAAATTGAACACTTTACTTTTATCAAATTCGATGTAAGAACAATTTGTTGTTGATACTTTTCGTGCGTGTAATTTTTTAAATATAAGTTTTGTGTAATTTTGATCACATTATCCCCGAGGGGGGTTGGCAGAGGTGCAAATTACGGCACTTAATGCCACTGTACAATGTAACACCGACTTTTCACTATTTATGTTATGAGTCCCATGTAATAGGGGGTGAGCCTATTGCCATATACCGGGCACATTTCCAGACTCCGTGCTACTACTGAGATTTTTAAAGACCCAGTAATACTTTGCCCAACCCGAGATCCCTTGCCCAGCAGTCGCACTTGCGACCACTCGCCCAACGAGGCAGTCGTGTAGCAGTAGTGTAACTTTGATTATTTTTACGCATACTCATATTCCATCCGAATACTCGAATAGAAAAACTGTATCGTATAAAACTCGATACCAACTTCAGCACAACACTAAAGAACTCGCGGATGCATAAGTTTTATTAGAATATTGCCTACGCTCCAGGCGTAATTTAATATCTAGATTTATTTCTAGGATATTACTTGTGATCTTGCAATTTTCTAGCTAGTCGTTTGTGGTTTAAATATAACGCTGGCTATAGGTTTTCTATGACGTCTAACGTAGAATATGTTCGTTCATCTGTCGCTGTCTGTATTGTCATAGATTTATTAGACTTTGTTCTTGAGAAGTAACGTCACTTCTAATATCTTGGCCTATGTAGTATTTTGTAATGAGATAATCTTTCGGTCGGTGACATTCTGTTTATTGCAATGAGATCAGGAAACACTTTTAGTTCATACATTTGCAATGCCTCACTTTCAGGAACAAAAAATACTCACCTTACCTTGTATTTATATTTATGAAATGTGCAAATTTGTTCGTAAATATCCTGAATTCTATTCCACTAGAGAACACACACAATGTAATTTCACACTGAGACATAGAAAAAGACTAAATCTACCAACATCACGATTGAAAATACACTCTTCTGGACCTCTAGTCATGTCAATAAAAATTTACAATAAGTTACCTCAAGAAATAAAAAATGAAGATAAATACAATAGATTTATGATGAAATTAAAACAGTTTCTACTAAATAAGGCCTATTATAGTATTGAAGAGTATTTTAAAGAAAGATTATAACAAACACACATTTATAGGAGCACACAAGTAATGTGTCTAAAGACATACAGTACTGTGTCTACAGACCACAAGTACACTTGGTTAAAGGTACGGATGATTTATTTAGTTAATTTAGATTAATTGAATTTTGATAAAAAAAAAAAAAATAAAAAAAAATAAATCTGTTAGTGGGTAATTACATTTTAGCTATAACATTTTAATTTTGACTTTATTTAAACTTTAAATCTTGACTGTTTTTAATTTGACTGTTCTTTTGGTGGTATTTTGACTGTTTTTAATTTTTAATTTTAATTTTGAATATGACTTTTTATTTTATTATGATTCTGACTTTGTATTTAATTTTGATTATGATTTTTTTTTATTTTATTATTATTATGACTTAGTATTTAATTTTGATTGTTGGAGATTTAAAAAATAACTTGAATCCTAAATACTACAATTTCAGTTATACCTTTAGTTTGTATTCCATTTGATATTAATTCTATTGTATGTTAATTATATTTTTTTTAATTCTCCGAATAATATGTCAAGTGTGCTCCCTCCAAAACTTATGTTGTTGTGCCCGACAGGGTTCACATTGTGTCCTAATTATGTTTACCACCTAAGTAATACATGTGAAAAGCAATAAAGTATTGAGTATTGAGTATTGAGTATTGCCTAGGTATAATAGACTTTGGAGTTAGGCTGCTATATTTCATGTAATTCTGGTATTGTTAGAAATTTGGATTTGGAATCTTGAAACCCATGTCTATAGTAGCATCAGCTGAAAACTATCCACAGTAGAAAAAGGTCCCATGTAAATTAAATTTTCTCCTTTATAGCTAATAGCTATCATAGTCCCTTAACTCGGCAAGTAGGTAGGAGATCAAAGTTGGTTATATGACGGCCTATAAGTGGGCACTGCTGACCAAAGGCCTCTTCTCACACGGAGAAGGTTTGAGCATCAGCACGCTTGCTCAATGCGGGTTGGTGATTTCAAACTTATAATAAGAAATTATAAGTCCAGGTTTGCTCACGATGTTTTCCTTCACTGTTTGTCAGTGGTGTTTAGATGATCTTAGAAAGTACATATAACTCTGAAAAGTCACATTGGTGCTTACTTCATGAGAAGCGGGCGTCTTAAACCTCCGGACCACCACGACATATTAGTACGTAAAACAGTCAAACAACAAAAATATTTTTATTTAGTCCAAATTATAATTTGTGATTCTTTTTTCAGGTCACAAAACTTCAAGGGCACATTGCTCGGGTGGGCGCTCTGGCGTGGAACGGAGACATTCTCAGTTCCGGGTCCAGGGACAGGCACATACGGCAGAGAGATACGAGAACACCACGTGAGTACCTACTTACAATTACAAATGACAACAATAGACTCCACGGTTGGCGCGATGGCTGGGCAACTTGCTGCCGCGCAACGTGTCGCGGGTTCGATTCCCGCACGGAACAACTCTTTGTGTGATCCACAAATTATTGTTTCGGGTCTGGGTGTCATGTGTATAATTATGATATTGTATGTTTGTAAACGCACCCACGACACAGGAGAAAATCCTAGTGTGGGGCAACGTTTTTAAAACAAACAAAAAAAATGTAATATCATACATAAAAAATAATGCATCAAGTCTCATATAGTCAGTTTTCTCTATTGGTCATATTTTTTAAGGAAAATGAATATTTGCATTGCACGCTAAGTTAGGTAAGGAATTTTAGGTTCGGCACAAATGCCTGAATACTAAAACGTTACTTAATTTTAAGTCGTGCTTAAATATCATGCCATATCTGTCATTTTACAAATAATATGTAGTGACAGAACTATACTTAAGCGCGACTTAAAATTGAGTAGCGTTTGAGTATTCCGACAAAAGTCTCATAAAATCTAACTAGCATAGTGATATAATAAATTTAATGTGTCATGATGAAAATCTGGTTATTGTAATGAACCGTAAAAATAGTATAGATTTTCTTTGTAATCTTATTATGCATGTTATCCCTTAGTGGCTCTTTTCTAAATCTCAACATGTAATTATAGAAACAAATACCCTAGATGTGATTTAAACCCATATTGTTTTCTTGCAAAGGTTTAAAGACGGACAGTTCAGACAAAGGGTTAGTTCTCTCATAAGTAGGCACTCGCTCGGTTACTTGCCCGCGTTTAGAACAGTGGATTTCAAAGTTTTTGTGAATTACTCTGCAGTTTTCATAATATTCATAAAGTGCAAGTTTTGATTAAGAGTTTTGGGAACGGGGACTTCCATACAATTTAAATTACTCACTAGGATATCTTTCGTTTATTGTAAATTGTGAGTGGGTTTCAAAAAAATATCTACCTGTCTACAAAAACAAGTAGGTACATATATTTTTTTCCAGTCTCAATTCTCGACACGTAATACAGTAGCCGACCACTAAATTATGGTGCGAAAAACACGTTGTTATATCAAATACATTGTCCGAAAAACAAGTTTTTATACAATTTATTGCGAGCTCGAATTAATGTAAAATGTAGCTTACAAAATTTAGATTTAAATTACACTGAATGATAAATGATATTGACAATTTATTAGGATGAAATAGAACTTTTACACGATAATATTAAAATGTTAAACATAGATTAAGTTAACATTTCCTTTCAGACGAAAACTTAACAACAAATTCAGAGTAATATAACTCATTACGGTACAAGTAACTAAAGTATTTTTTAATGTCCACATTTTCACAGTAATTATAATTTTACTTGACTGTAAAAGAATGTGGTTTATTCACAATTAGCTCCAAGTTTGAGTATCATTTACTGAAGCACCGTTGCATCTCAAAGGCAAGCGCACGACTTTGCAAGTTCAACGACAATGCAATTATGCCAGTGCAGTGTTATACTTAGTACTCGGTGCTCTGTCGGTACTTTGTTCTGTACCTACCACAGAACTGATTCATTCAGATAAGAGTCCAAAATTATTTTGTTATTTACTTAATTGTCTCTTGTTAGCATTCAAATGGCTCCGAAACTTGAATTAAAAATCACTATTGGAAAGTGTCATTTTCATGGAGTATCTTAGACTTCTCATCCCGATTATTCGACATTTTTTTGATACGTTTTGTTATAGAATCTGAGAATCTGATGTATTGAACTTAACCACCTTCCAAGGATCGTAGCTTTAGTTAAAAATAAGCAGTGTGTTACTGTCACGCTTTTACAAGAACTATCGTTTTATTATCGTTAGTGACTTTTCGAGACAAATGTTAGATTTCGATTAGCTTTATTTTTTAACTCAAAACGAGACATTCGTTTATTTTGATTCAATTAGGCAGTTAGGTAGCTAGATCCTAGTTTAGAACCTGTAAACATATACTTTGTGCCCACAACAAAAAGGATAACATTACTAACTGCACAAAAATTTAGGTACTTGAAGTTTGTAGGCTTATAAAGTTTTCCGACTGTTCTTCGTCAAAAATATGCGAATTATGTATGACGCTGCATCGCTATTCCCTCTCACAAACCACTCGAGCCGTCCGAGCGGTCGTCGCATAGGTTTGACTGTTCAAATTTTCACGTAGTTTCCGAAGACGGGACGATTTTGGGGGACAACGGGACTCGTAATTATAAAAAAAAGTACAGTCTCGTTCAAAACGGGACGTCTGGTCATGTCCTTTGTGTCCAGGAGTTTGTAATGTACTTAGAGCAGAGTACTGTGGCCTTAGCACGAGTTTGATTTACGTTTAAAGTATTCGAAACGAGTATGCGTTTGCCACTCTGATTGGCCGGCACCAATGAAGCAACCAATCACAGCGACGAACGCGTACTCGTTACTTTAAACGTACCAAGGCTTCTGATGCATTCAGATAACTCGTACAACGATGTTGTTGGTAAACGTGCACTTAGCTCTAATGGCCAGTTTTATTACTCCTGTCATTCTTGTGTTATGCACTTTTATTATCAACGTTTTTTATTATTTTCTTCTGTTGACCGCATCGTGTGATTCTGTGATTGTACATTTATGATTAGTGAAAATACTAAGGTAGCTTCGTTGACGCATTTTATTGTATTTTAGTTCATTTGTAACTGTGTTATTGTTATAATTCTTGTTTAAAAATTCACTAAACTACTATTGCTACTAAAGTTTTTGTTAAATAATTTACGTAATTTAATCCCTTATATGCCGTACGCCGGGGACGTACGCAATACGCAATGTGTTTTCTATTGTGTCTCATATACCGGCAGATAAGGGGTTAACGAAATATTAGTCTTAATTTTTATAGTATCTTCAATAAACCACAGTTTAAACCTAGCCTAGCTATAACACGATACCTACAGTTACCTTAACAGTTACGATGCATCCAGATAACTGGCTTCTACCGTGTACCACATCAAGTTACCCCATATTAACTCATTTCCAACTTTATCCTTGAAATTTTAAGGTTTAAAATCGATTGATAATGTTTCATAGATCAGGGTAATTTGACGTGCGTGCGTCTATATGTTCTTGTTAGTAAATACATGCGCCGGAGCACGTTTAGGAAGATCCATTACTTCGTGTTCGGGGCACAGACTCGTTATGCTAACAGGACTGTGAGAGTAGCTTTAAATAACTTGATATTGATAGGCTTATAAGTGGTTATTTTCTTACGTAATTATCTTCGGTTTAGAAAATTTTATTCAGAGCTATGTTAGTTAGTTTTTGAAGGCATCATCAGCTTTTCTTGCCTGGATATTCTGTTTGTAATCGCGATAATTCTACATGTTCAGTTAAATCAATGTTTTAATTGATATCTATTACGATTCATGTAAGAACGGTATAGTTTCATAATGCAATACACATTTTTGATCTCAAACGTTTATTTAAAATAAATAAAAATATGTTTATTAGAATAGAATTTTATAGGTATTGAATTTTCGCACATTGATTATATATTGTTTACTCAACATTTTATAATGACAAAGTAATCTTTGTTTTGTATAATACAGTAAAATTCTTTAATATTCCGTACACGTAATGTGGTTTAACATTTACACAATTTGTCCGATTTATTGCTTTGACGTCCATGTGACGTCATAAAGCAAGTTCATTAGCCAAAATGACTCATAGAAATAACATTTTATTCTTTTTTTACAGCGGTGCAAGCATCCCGTATCCTGCAAGGACATAGACAGGAGGTTTGTGGTCTAAAATGGTCACCAGACGGCCAATCATTAGCTTCCGGGGGCAACGACAACAAACTTTTCGTCTGGTCTATGGTAAGTCTAGCAAAAAGCATTGTAGTTTTTTTTATTGCATAAGCCGGTAAACGAGCAGACGGATCACCCGAAATACCAAGGCGTTACAAGTGCGTTACTGGCCTTTTGGGAATTGGGAATTTGAGGATTGTGGAGGATTCGGGGATTCAGGAAACTAGGGAGGGGGTTATTGGGCCTCCGGTAACCTCACTCACACAACGCAAGCGTTGTTTCACGTCGATTTTCTGTGAGGCCGTGGTATCACTCCGGTCGAGCCGGCCCATTCGTGCCGAAGCATGGCTCTCCCACACTTAAAACGAACCACACGTAATACGGAAATTGTCCATTATGTTCATGTTCAGTTTAATGAAAGGATGTATGCAAAAAATGTAGTCGGTATTTTTTTAATTCGTGTTAGGTATAAAAATGCATTTTAAGTATGTATGTTTATTTTAATTGCCTTGTCAGATTTGCATATAGAATAAGTTTTGGATTAATTCGTAACATTTTATTGTTATAAATGTCCCCAATTTTCTAGCTATTAACATTAATCGAGCTATTAATTTTTATAACAAATGTTAATTTAGAAACCACTAATTGTAATTCTTGGCTAGCTGTTGGACGGTAGGTATATGTGTTCCATTATTATCATAACGGAAATAATTAATATTGTTAATAAAACTATTATATTGTAGTGCGTTATGTTTTGCGTGTTACCGCAATTATTATCGGAAATAATCATTCCCACGGGCAAATACCTATACGGTTCACTATTTATATTTGGTTATGGATAAATAGACTGCCTCGTTGGCCGAGCGGTCGCAAGTGCCACTGCCGGCAAGAGCTACGGTTTTTTTTTAATCTCAGTAGTAGCACGGAGTCTGTAATTGTGCCCGGTATATGGCAATAGGCTCACACCCTATTACATAAATAGTCAAAAGTGGGTGTTAGTTTGTACAGTTACATTAAGTGCCGTAAATATGCACTTTGTCTACACTTTCGGGGATAAAAGGCGTGATGTTATGTGTTATGCTATGGGGAAACTATGAGTAGAGTAACAAATATTACTTAATCGTATTATAGTGTATAGTGTTAAAGGGCAGAATTAACTTCTCTAAACACAGTATTCTTTATAACTTTGGCCACTTTTTCACCAGCTATCTAATAGTATAGACGGCACGGTTGGCGCGGTGAACAACTCTTTGTGTGATCCACAAATGGTTGTTTCGGGTCTGGGTGTCATGTGTATGTGAACTTGTATGTTTGTAAACGCACCCACGACATAGGAGACAATCCTAGTGTGGGGCAAAGTTTTTTAAAATAGTAAAATAGAGTATTAGGGATCTTTGGAGTTCTAAATACTAAATGTTTGTCCTATGTATTGATATTATACCATGTAATAAACTTATTTGATCCTTTCTCGTCTCGGTAACCGAAATCGAATCTTCACGTAGCAACCTGGTTTATGGCTATTATCATCTGGAGCAAAATTATAATAGCCGAGTTTGTTAGGTCCCCACCTAGTGCTAATTCATATAATTAAAGGTACCTTCAGTGGTCTAACAATTGTAGACCCTATTGTATAGGACTTAAAGTTGTAAATTTAGTGTTAAATAAACCACTCGTTTATTTCAATTACGTTGAATGGCGGTTTGACCTACATAGGATGTTATTTGTGCATTTTGTTAGTATTTCAGTTATGAATGTTAGCAGAAAATAGCCTTACGTAGATTAGAACGCATTTTGTTCTTATATATGACGACAGTTTACTCAAACATTTGTTTTTCAATAGACATATATTGGAAAGCATACATAACATCACGCCTTTTATCCCCAAAAGGGTAGGCAAAGGTGCACATTACGGCACTTAATGCCACTGTACAATATCACACCCACTTTTCACTATTTATGTTATGAGTCCCATGTAATAGGGAGTGAGCCTATTGCCATATACCGGGCACAATTCCAGGCTCCGTGCTACCACAGATTTTTTTTAATAATCCAGTAGTACTTACTTGGCCCGACCCGGGAATCGGACCCGAGACCGGCAGTCGCACTTGCGACCACTCGGCCAACTTCCCATTGGAAAGCATCGTCAATGATTAATTATGTATATCCGTTCAAAGATAACGTTAAAACCCTTTTATTAAACTGAAAAAAGTATTTCATAACTGAATGTTTCTTTGAAGTATGTCTTTACAATCTTTTTTCTCATTGTACTAAAAACATATCACAAAGTTCTCTTCTATACTATCTAACTGACATATGTCTACTAAATATGTATCCTCTACTGCAGCACTCCACGTCCCCGGTACAAACGTACTCGGCGCACGTGGCGGCAGTGAAGGCGATCGCCTGGTCGCCACACCAGCACGGCCTGCTCGCGTCCGGCGGCGGCACGGCCGACCGATGCATACGGTTCTGGAACACTCTCACCTCGCAGCCCATGCAGTGTGTCGATACAGGTATGTACAATATACTTTATTTACAGTACTAGCTTTTACCCGCGGCTTCGCTCGCGTCACAAAAGGCTAAAAAGTAGCCTATGTGACATATACCAATACACACAGCGCCATCTATACCAATACTTTTGTTTTTTCTCGGGAATATCAAATTTTTCCGGGTTAAAAAGTACCCCTATTATTTAATCCGGACTTCTAACTTTACGTCTGCAAAAATTCAAAGCAATCGTTTAGTAGTTACGGCGTGAAAGTGGAACAAACAAACAAACTCACTTTCAGATTTATAATATTAGTAAGGATGGTTTAAAGTTGAGTGAATTGTGTTGTGGTATAATTTGGAATCCATATAATATTTATAGGACTTACTTAAGTCCTCTACAGAGATGCTCGATTAGTTTCGAACCCAACCGCAGCCCTTAATCATCATTATTTTAATGGTGATGCGATTTTTAACGAAATTCTTTTGTTAATCTAAGTATTTAAACCTGTACACCACTAATCATCAATTGAACTTAACTTTAATTTGTTTGCATGTAATTCCAGGATCCCAAGTATGCAACCTTGCATGGTCGAAGCACTCCAGCGAGCTGGTGTCCACGCACGGCTACTCTCAGAACCAGATATTAGTATGGAAGTATCCGTCGTTGACGCAGGTACGTAAATACCTTAATATCTCAAGTAGCACACGTCTTATTTCATTCTCAAACAGTACGAACGTACACACGGCTACACATCGAGCTTTACATAACCAGTATAAACTGAACGTTAAATGTGCGGAGAGATGATGCGACGCGACACCAGGATAAACTGGTTTTGTATAGATTGATGTGTGGCCGTGTGTACGTAGGTACGTTCGCAACCAATTTGTCCCTATTTTGTTTTAGGTCGAAAATCATTTGCCATTGGTACTAATTTACACGTGCCTTTATCCCCAGGTGGCGAAACTAACAGGTCACTCATACCGCGTCCTGTACTTAGCACTATCACCCGACGGCGAGGCGATAGTCACCGGCGCTGGCGACGAGACGCTGCGGTTTTGGAACGTTTTCTCCAAGACACCCTCACATAAGGAGAACAAGAGCGTTCTCAACCTATACACAGCACTTAGATAAACATATACCTAGATATATAGACCTTTTGTATATACTAGATTTATTTATTTTTAGCTATTTAACCTTACGTTTCGAAGGATTTTTTCGGTGTTCTAATAAGCTAATAAGCTGGACTGTTCTACAGTTTCTAATCCGTGTTTGGTTTTGGTGGTTTGTTTGTGTTTATATTAAAAATATATTTTATTTTATGGCAACACTGGGTTAAAGATGGCTGTATAAACAGTATTGCCATCTTTCTCCTAGATATTTGGTAATTCGCTTCAAATTGACCACCATGCCGTACCAAATCGTTATTTTATACATAATGTACACTGGTTTGTGTATAGATTATTATATACATATGATGTAATTATGTATATTTGTTTAGATTGAGTTGTACATAGACATCTGTACAGTCCTGTGGTGACTATTTACGGTTCTTTGATAGAATTGTGTTGTTGCTTATGTTATTATGTTTCTATGTATTTACTTAGATAGAGTGCAGGTTAAAGACGAATTCAGTGACGAAACATTCGCTTTCGTCATACAGAAAACTTGATATACCGTAAGTGGTACTTAGATAGTAACCACAATATAATACAGACTTAACGATCTTATAATGTCAAACATACATAAGAACAAAATGTTTAAAATATTGCTATGATTGAAATATGCTAAGCACTCACTTTATGGCTATTTAGTATTCAATGCTAATATGAATAAAGCATATTTTCATTTGTCCCGTAAAGAAGGTGATGAAACCGTACTGCTGGACAGGTCGACTTTGTCTTTAGTCTGCACTTGTATTATGAAACTTGGCGATAGTGGGATAGAACTATAAAATACAAATGTACTAAGTATCTAGATGATACGGGTAGTGTATATGAACTGGTTCAAATTATGATTGAAACGGTACCAGGTTTAACCTTCTGATTGGTTAGTAATACTTGGAGCAGCCAATCAAAGCGTCGTACGTCACAAACGTGTCATTCGCGTCAACGTAAAACTCGCACTAGGTATTCTAAAGTTAAATTGCTTAGAGAAAACTGTTTAAGGCAAATCGTTTACTAACATCACTCAAACATCGACTGTATTGGTTAAAGTATAGGATGTATTTTTAAATACAACTTTAGGGCATAGCTAACACTTGAGATGCATTGTATCTGTGCATTTTTTTATGGTTGATCTCCTTTGCAGATACTAAGTTACTGGAGTTGTAGTACTCGGTCCTAAGAAAAATATAGTTTCTATACAATACAACTACCAATTTTGAACATCATGAATGCAATATGAGTTCTAAGATATAAGTTTCACAGTTCGTTCCCCTTATCGCCTGAGTTATTTTGACAAAACCCGTATACAGATATGAAATGAAACTTTATTTGTACTTTATATAAAATTTACAAATATGTTCATATGAAACTTCTGTTTCGACAGTCGATTTGGTATTGTATTAATTCGTGTTACTAATCAACGATTTTTCTGTTCCAGCTTCATTTGTTTTTCGATTTTTACCAATTGAGAGTGGGGTATTAATGTTAGGGAATATTATTATTATCATTCTCTCAAATGCTTTGTAGTCGAAATTTGTTCCAGTCAATCGAGGAGATGTTTAGAACGAGATTATGTACTATATACAGACTTTAATACATCAGGCACGTCAAAAACAACTTTGTTATAAAGTAATACGGTTCAAAGTCGTTAAAGATAGATGACTGGGGCGTAGCTTGATGTGTCAGTGTCCGTTGAAGCGTTTTATTTACAGCTAAATTTCTTATAGGCGTAGTCTTAATGTATATTATGGATTCGCATTCATTAAATGTAAATTGTAAGTTTATAAAGATACAATTGGAGGTGCCTCCGTAATGATCTCATTAACAACCCTACGATCTTAATATATGGCAACACTTTTATGTATAAACTTTTTCTTCTTTATTTTATTTATTGTTTTCGTCTTCTGAATAGTTTATTTTTTTTGTATTTTATTGTTATTTGTGGTGTTGTGGGTTGCCAGTTGTTGTTTTTAAACTCTGGCAATGCGTTTGCTTTAAAATGTAATGTTGTATTGTTTTTTACAAATCGTACCATTCGTTTTTTAGTGAATAGTAAGTAGCACATAGAAGTAAATTTATTTTAATACCTCGTACAATGTGTAGTACATATATTATTATTATAAAAGAGCTTATATAGGAGGTAATAAGGTAGAGTTTACTTTGACACGACAGGTAACAATATATTTCCGAGGCGCCTCTAGTTCGCTATGTATGTCCTACTAGATGTTATATTTTAAGTTAGAATTTGACGCGTGCAATGTAGTTATTAATAAAATTTATTGTATTGTGTATATATTTGTCGACTAAGATTGTATTGTATCAATTGCAGTGTTCTAGGAATAGTACGAGATCCGGCTGCAGAATCAGTGTACCCATCGAGTGTTTGCTGAAAACCAAATTTTTACACATATTCATGATTAGGAGAATTTATATCCACCAGGTTGCCTATCAAAATGTGGCCGCTAGTGTTTTTAATTAAATTATTAATAATTCATAATCCGTAAGAAATTTCATTGACTTTTTTTTTCAATGAAATGTCGTCTACTTTACGGCAACATCTATAAAGACTCTGAAAAATTATGGTTGCCGTTGCGCACCTGGCCGCACCTCTTCGCAGCCAGGTATACACAGGTATGAATTTGTTACATTTATACACCCACAACGTACATTTATAATTTATATATCAAATTAAAGCAATTTTTTTTCTGTATTTTATTATATACGGTTGCTTAATTAAATCTGGCCGCCAATAAGGGTTGCTGGCTAATAAATATAGTAAATATTAAAAGTAGAGTGAAAGAGAGCTAGCGCGTAACACCACTAGTCAGACGAGGATAGCGATTGCCAGCTATACGACGATAGCGGAATCTGTAAATGATAAGAAATGAGATATTACAGTAAAATATTCCGTTGTCATTCAACAGCAGAGTTTTCATTGTATTTTAAAAAGGTAAATTGCAATATTACGTCGATCTAAAAGAATATAAATATGTAATCTTTGTTTTTTTTTAATTTTTTAAATATAGACAGAAATATCTTTTTTTCGTAATGATGTAAAGCATGATTAACAGAGAAAATCGGTGATAGCATTTACTTCTTTACACTATATTGCTGAATGATTTTATTGATTATTTAAAAGGTTCGACTACATGAAGAATTCTACGTATTTAAGAAATTGAATATCCTAGGTATTACTAGGTGGAACTATGTGACCACGTTTTTCTATAAAAATGAAAAATAAAAAAAATATATAATTTCTACTAAATAACCTCAAAGTTAGCTCTGTATTATTTATATCGTAATTATTACCTATATTTTTTAAGTTCGATTAAAATTTTACTTACGGTTTGTGTCTTGCAAAAACTTTCGAATTCTTCTTTATCTTTTTGCTTTAAAACTGTAATTTTTTTCAAACATTTTGTATGATATCCAAAATCATCGGTAGATTCAAGTGTTAATAAAATGTCATGATATTTATATATTTTTTTGCGACGAAACAATAACATTAGAGAACACTTTTTGACTGAAACATTATCAAAGTCTAGTACATTGCATTTTTTGTCGCACAGGAAACACGCCTTCTTCCTTATAAATTTTATTTCACTTAAATGAGATTGATAATTTTTCGATGCACAAATAAAACAGCAATATATTATGTTGTGTATTACGTACTCCAAACAGCATTGTTTCGAACTTAAAATAAAAATCACAACTGATCCGTTGAGAACACTAACATCTGACGCATGTGCAATGGCTTTAAACCGTCCGACAGCTGGCAATCGCTATCCTCGTCTGACTAGTGGTGTTACGCGCTAGCTCTCTTTCACTCTACTTTTAAAAGTAAAGAAAGAAGTAAAAGCTATCACCGATTTTCTCTGTTAATCATGCTTTACATCATTACGAAAAAAAGATATTTCTGTCTATATTTAAAAAATTAAAAAAAACAAAGATTACATATTTATATTCTTTTAGATCGACGTAATATTGCAATTTACCTTTTTAAAATACAATGAAAACTCTGCTGTTGAATGACAACGGAATATTTTACTGTAATATCTCATTTCTTATCATTTACAGATTCCGCTATCGTCGTATAGCTGGCAATCGCTATCCTCGTCTGACTAGTGGTGTTACGCGCTAGCTCTCTTTCACTCTACTTTTAATATTTACTATATTTATTAGCCAGCAACCCTTATTGGCGGCCAGATTTAATTAAGCAACCGTATATAATAAAATACAGAAAAAAAATTGCTTTAATTTGATATATAAATTATAAATGTACGTTGTGGGTGTATAAATGTAACAAATTCATACCTGTGTATACCTGGCTGCGAAGAGGTGCGGCCAGGTGCGCAACGGCAACCATAATTTTTCAGAGTCTTTATAGATGTTGCCGTAAAGTAGACGACATTTCATTGAAAAAAAAAGTCAATGAAATTTCTTACGGATTATGAATTATTAATAATTTAATTAAAAACACTAGCGGCCACATTTTGATAGGCAACCTGGTGGATATAAATTCTCCTAATCATGAATATGTGTAAAAATTTGGTTTTCAGCAAACACTCGATGGGTACACTGATTCTGCAGCCGGATCTTAGACTAGAAGGCGATTTTAATATGATATCTTTAGAGTCTTTGATTCATAGTCGGGTAAATTGTTATCGAGTTTTCCGAATGTCGAAATTCTCAGTAATAGCTATAGGTCTGGAAATGGACCCGTTGTAGGCACAACTCTTGAAATTGTACGTATTGAACTAATAGATTCTTTTATCTTATTGTGCGCATAAATTGGTTATGTCATTTACAAGACTGACACAAAGTCAAGTAGATTTTTTTAGTGTTTTAGTCGCGAATTTTCGTTTTAATAGTAGACTATCCTTTATTAATTCTTTCATAAATTAGTTATGTGGATATCTTGAATGAACACTAACGGCCGATTTATCCAACGCTAGATATATTTTAACTGAGGAATAACTATGAATATTTGACAATTCTTCCATAATAAAAATTGTCAAGTAGCAATTTTATTCTACAGTTGAATTAACTGATGATTGGAAAATCGGCCCTTAACCTCTTATTTGCCGGCATGTGAGACACAATAGAACACATTGTGTCTCGCGTATATCTACGTTCCGGCAAACCAGTGGTTAATCTCTTTCCATTTTAAAATAATGTATTTCACAATATCATACCACCTTGCCTTCACAGAACACTGCTTTTAAATGAATTATGTTCCAAAAAAGCATTCGGAACCAAAAATTTGTATTTCTTTTTGTTCCAACAAATGTTGATTGCTCGGTTTGTTATTAAAATCAAAATGTGATTGTGTCAATCAATATATAATCCATCTGCAATGTTTTTCTGTTCAATTATGTGCTGTTTGTAAAATTTGATAGTTTTTAACGTCATATTATACGGCTGAGGGTTGTATTACCGCTTTTGCGTTCGTTAGGTGGCGTTGGTGTAGTTTTACGTCCTGAGGGCCAAGCACGAATAACTATCGCAATCGTATCGTAACAGTATTGAGCGAGTTAAGCGTTCTGATTGGTTGGTTCACTTGAGCCGGCCAATCAGAGCGTCGAATGCGCTCGATACTATTACGTTACGAATGCGATAGTTATTTGTGCTTGGCACCCTGTTAGTCCAAACACTAAAGTAAAAGTGAAAGGATTAATGGTTTGACACTGGAAACATCTGTTAGACAGACTTTACTAAACCTTCTAGTGGATTATTCAAATGTGGTAGGTACCCTTTAAATATGCTCCAGAAATGGCGGTTTTCCGTTTCATATGATGTCAAATTCTATCTAATTCATAAATGTTATAGTTTAAGAGACAACAACGTTAGGACATATCAATTTAAATAGTTAACAGGACATTCCTTATAACAAAGCTTTTCAATAATATTCACTAAAATAAATATAATTCTTATTTAATTAAATGTACGATATTAATGACTATAACGTTCTTATCTCTCGGACTAATAAAAATACATATTATTAATCTCAAAAAACACATTCTAAGATATAAAAATGTATATTTTCTTCATTAAGAATCTTAATTCCTGTGCATTATATGTTAAATTGTTAGTATAAAATATTATATAATATAATAGAAGAGTAGTATCGTAAGAATCTAGCCGACTACTATTTATAGAGAAGAAAATTATTTATATAAAATAGAGCGAAATAATATATTAAACTTGTATAGACTGAAAACATTTTTAATATGTATTTTAGAATTAAATGTTTGATTGTGTGCTGTATTTTTGTGGTTTTATTTCGTTACTTCGATAATTTGATTACCTTATCCTTACTCTCATTTCATTTGACAGCGATTGGTTGACTTTGTTTTTCAATAGGTTAATAGACAGTGTGTTAAATTAAAAATCTAATTAGTTCTCCAGTTAGATTATGAAAAAATATTAGACACTTTTTTATTTTGTCGTATAAGAAAACAATACTTTGATGAAACCGAGTTAAGTTTAGGAGTGGGAGGTCTTTACGTCACGCTACCCTATAAAATGTAGCAAATCGTGACGTCACATGATATTTCAAATCTATATATCGTCGAAAGTATTTAATTTTGTAAGAAAAGAAAAGTATGTACCTACGTGTCTAATGTTTTCAAGTAATCTACCAGACGGACATTAAAATAAAATTTAGTATAGCTACTCTTTTTTTTTTTACTAAAAACCACCCCGTTCCTTCTCCTGCACGTCGAGCCGGAGCCCCGGTTACGCGTTAAGACTCCGAATCGGCATCGGCCCTATTGGGCCCCATCTAGTATAGCTACCCTATTAAGTTGACACTAGCAGCTGTTATATAGTCGCAAAACTGGCTAGTTCGTAAGTTTTCACTTCCCATGAAGGTGATACAGATTGGGGTCACGAGGAGTTGTGTTATATCTGAGGGGCTTAGCGTGAGTTCATTTTACATAAAGAAATCAAAACCTGACCGCGGTGGTCGCTCTGATTGGTTGGGTCATTGGAACCGGCCAATTAGAGTGCCGAACGCGGTCTCGATTACTTTAACTAAGCCCTCTGTAGTAGGCATGAATAGTGACCATTACGACAGTAACTTAAAATAAAACAATAATTTCTCCAAATTTGTTTCATCCATCATCAGTTTTATTGACACATCATTTTGAATCAAGGGCACTTAATAACTTTGCCGTTTATATGGTCTATGCTACTTACAACGTTCCAGATATATTCCCTAATCCTATCTTTGTTATTTTGAAGGTAAGGTAATACAGATCCCGTTGTAGCTGCGTTACTGAATTCTTTCCTGAAATCACGGAAACTTTGTGCTAAGTAAACGATGGATTCCAACATTTCTATCTCCTTCGAGTAGATTATGAAGTTGTTTCTGACATCCTCGTTCACTGCTGCGGCACATGAAGAATGTTCTTCACATTTTTCTTTCTTCAGTTTCAGTAGCTGGAATTATAAAGGTGGCGATAGATTATTATGTTGACTGATGGCCACTGTTAAGTTAGAAGACTCGGGGTCTCTGGTTAAAGCTCTGGTCGTGACGTGTATTCAGATACCTAAGTACTTACCTACATTCTATTTTACCAGGTAGCATTGTTAAGTGTCGTAGGTTGGTGCGGTGGCTGGGCAACCGGCTGCCGTGCAACGTGTCGCGGGATTCCCGCACGGGACAACACTTTGTGTGATTCACAAATTATTGTTTCGGGTTTAGGTGTCATTGTGTATGTGAAGTTGTATGTTTGTAAACGCACCACACAGGAGAAAATCTTAGCGTGAGACACCGTTTTTTTGTTTATAAAAGTAACTACATTGTAATAGGTCTTTTGAATTACCTTTGGAATACGTGCATTTCCTCTTCGAATATACTCCTCAATGCCGTTGAGAACTTTATCAGCATTTTTGAGTCCATACGAGTAGAACTTCTCTACCGTTGGCAAATACACCATATCGTACACCCCTTCGACACTATAAAATGTACAATTCTTTATTATTTTTAAAGAGAGGTATTACTGGTGATCGGAATGAGCCTGGACTTAGGTATAGAATCTTAAGAAAAAACAGCTTAAACTGACGCATAGTTATGTTATATGTAGTGCCTATTAAAAGCAAATAGTGTTTTGTTTCCCGCTGATCTCCGGCCACCGTAAGCACGAGCCTGCGGATAGCGAGCACGGTTAACTCGCCGCCCGAACAGAACCAGACCCGAGCGTACGACACGCCCTAATCAGCCATCAATCATCACAATCACAGATGGGGCGCAATAGGGCTGATGCCGATACGAAGCCGTGGAGTACTTAACGGGTTGCAGGGGCTCCTCGAAGTGCAGGAGTAGGAACTGCTTTGTTTCCACGATTTCCGGTACTAAGGACTATATTATGTATAGTAACAGATTGGTTTTCCACCCATCTATTCAAATAGGTACCTAGCTGCTTACCAATAGGTACCTACTTACCATGGCAAATTTATCGGATAGGTTCTTTACCTAATAAAACAGAAGTTCAAGTGAGAACTGAACGGGGCCCCATTCGGTTGGGGGTCCATGGCATTTTGTCGAATAAAATTGTTATTCTTTTGAACTTACTCAGTACAAGTGTTCTTTATGATCTTCGCTAAAGCAATCAAAACGATCAGCAGCGCGTTGTATTGGCGACCCGCGTCTTCATCCGAAGGCGAATTTATTTCCCTGTGTAATTGTAGATTTACACAAATTAGATAACTTCGAAATTGTATTAAAATAAGTATACTTAGAAGAAAATTAGTGTAATTAAGTGTAAAAGTTATTCGACAACAAAGCAATTAGACGTATTTACACTGAACACCATAACATAACATACCGCCTTTTATCCCCGAAGGGGTAGGCAGAGGTGCACATAACGGCACTAAATGCCACTGTACAATGTAACACCTACTTTTGAGCCTATTGCCATATACTGGGCACAATTGCAGACTCCGTGCTACTACTGAATTTTTTTTAGACCCAGTAACACTTTGTCCGACCTGGGAATCGAATCCGAGACTCGGCTAAAGAAGCAGTCCACGTCCACATAATTACATGTATTCCAAAACTTACGTTTTTTGTATTAAATAGTTCCCGAAGTGTTCAACCAGATCAAGGTCGTCGTAATATGAGTGATCGTCAGTCGCAGCCTTCGGTTGATGAAGATTATCTCTATCATCTTCATCTGAGAACAATTGTTTCCCATTTCTATAGGAAGAAATATCGTCATCTTCATATGATACACCGCGTGATTTCACAAGCCCATTCATGTATCTTTCGTGTTTTCCAACCAAATAGTTTAGTCTTGCTAAATCCTCGGAAGGTCTGTCTTCTCGGTGTGGTGCAGAATAGTGGCTTGGCGGACTGTATGGGTCGAACATATCATTTGGACGCCCGTTGTACCTCGATGACAACAAGTTCACGTTGATCCCAGTTGGATAACCCGCGGCATGCCTGGAGCGAGACCTCATTAAGATAGGAGGTATTACTATGTCTTGTTGGTACGTTTCGACATATAGTACGTAAAGGATTGTAGGCAGTAACCACATTTCGTCTGAAAGCAAAGATTTATATTATTTTAAAGGTCGTGGTGGCCCAGAGGTTAAGACGCCCGCTTCTCATGCATGAGGGTGCGGGCTCGAAACCTACCAACGGCAAGTACCAATGTGGCTTTCTCCGAGTTTTAAGTACTTTCTAAGATTATCTAGACACCACTGACAAAAGAGTGAAGGAAAACACCGTGAGGAAACCTGGGCTTAAAATTTCTAATTATAAGTTTGTAATCGCCAACCCGCATTGAGCAAGTATGGTGGTAAATGCTCAAACCAGTGTGAGAAGAGGCTTTGCTCAGCAGTGGGCTTTTACAGGCTGTTGATGATAGTAATTTTAATGCAATATTTTGGTCTATAAAGTGTTACTTACATAAAACCTAATGCAACGTCACGCAAGCATGTAGATAATACGCAGAATAGAGCCTATAGCTGCTTTATAGTCTCGGTGAGGGCACAAACGTCCTGCGTGTAGCAGAGACGTAACTGCCTTTCATCTGGTAAATGATAGTTCAGGATGCCCAACCCACTGTTTGATTTTGCCCTGCTCTTCGGAACTATTGTGCGTTTTTCCCATATGATTCGAAACGCATTTGTGATTTCTTCTGTCGTTGCAAGTATAATTGGACTGATGTGTTTGCTTTTTTGCTACCAGTAGTAGGGAACAATGCTTATGTATTATACATAGGTGTATATAAATATGTATTTATTACGTGTTTGTTCCTTATTTACACCTAAAAGATACCGGAACAATGATGAAATTGCTGAAACTTACCGAGTAGATCTTGACTGCAGCGGATATAATGAATTGACAATGAATTAATCACTTAAAACCCGGCTATATAAGCATACGTACGTATTTATGGTCCTTATCGTTAGCCCTAACTCTATCATAATTTGTATTAAGCAGCGGTTCTAAACCATTAACTGGATACCAAATTTTTGGAATACCTCGTGTCTACAGAAACGACACTGTTGCTAACCAACCCTGAACACTAAGTTATTGATACTACAAAATCTTCATTATGCAATTTGGAATGTGGTTTGGAACATGTAATGAAATTCTGTTTATAAGAGAGGCAGTAATAAATAACTATGACTAGTAGGTGTGTATGTCGCGGAGAACCTAACGGGTAACCGGGGCTCCGGCTCGACGTGCAGGAGAAGGAACGGGGTGGTTTTTAGTCAGTAAGAGTCTGACACTCCCTCCCGCCTCACCCAGGCGGGAGCAGTCATTCGATATCATAGACCTACTACCTGTCTCCCTTGAGCCTCATCGTGTACGGTGGCAAATGACCACTGTACCATCGTCGACTATGAGGTCACCCAGTGGGCACCTACCTAAACTTTATGCTCCCGTAACCCCAAATATACCAACCTGTTATTTTTAATCCTATATTATAATTAATTCAGAAAACTTTGACAATATTAATTAAAAAAATGTTTGCAATATTTTTGTCGTGAGCGTTAATTATTTTACTAATTCTTAACACGATAATAATTTAAGTTAATTTATCCGCTTGTAGATATAATTCGTTGCGCTCACAACTGTTTAACGAGGGCTGTAAGTACGCATTGGTCTGTGGATAATTGAGCAATTAATTTTTTTGTTGTTACTTAGGCAAATTATTGGATCTGACCCTTATAACTAACTAGAAGAATGGTCATAGACAGCCCTCCGATGGTACTTAAAACTGGTTTTATATAATTTTTAGGTTCCTAACGTCTTTTAGTCTTCTGAGCGTTATCACAAATTCTTTGGTTGATAGAAAAGTTAATCTCCGCATATACCTCTAGATTAATACATTATACTTACCTCGTAGCTATACTTAGTCACGTGTCGATCCTTTCATTAACTCGACCTTTTAGTTAAAAGAAAACTATTTTTACCGATTTACTAAGTTTAAGTTTTTTAAGTGTGGGAGAGCCATGCTTCGGCACGAATGGGCCGGCTCGACCGGAGTGATTCCACGGCCTCACAGAACACCGACGTGAAACAAAGCTTGCGTTGTGTTTCGTCGTGTGAATGAGGTTCCTTTCTCTCCCTCCTCTCCAGTCTCTCCAATCCCCGAATCTCCCACAATCCTCAAATTCTCAATTCCCAAAAGGCCGGTAACGCACTTGTAACGCCTTTGGTGTTTCTTTGTGCGCCGATTGCTTACCATCAGGAGATCCGTCTGCTCATTTACCGGCTTGAATACCATTAAAAAGAACTTTTTTTTTATTTATACTTTAAAGGTCGACGTTTGACCACCATCTTGCGTGATGGTAAGCGATGATGTGGCCGACGATGGAGCACGCCTACCTATGAGCAACCTGTTTAAGAATGAGTTACGTATGTAACACATCAATCCTTAAAGAGTCTAAGGCGCTGTGCTTTTCTGTAACTGTGAATCCAAACTTTCGAAGTGACTTCGATCGTGTTCTCGCCTGACCTCATTGGTCGATTTTATACTCACAACACAATTTTATACTCAGAGTATAATATTACTTTGCGGACCGTGATCGAGTTCACTTCAATCTTTGGAATTGAAAGTTGGAGAATAACCTAAAATCAGCTGAACTCAATCACAGTTCACACATCTAGAAGAAAGAAAGAAAAAGAATCGGTTTATTACACCACGACACCCATGTAGACAACAATACAAGAACACACAAAAAGAATGTCATGGTGTGTCGCAACGTAAAAGGATGGAGCTCAGCTTAGTGCTGTGGCCCAGACACGGAGGCTCGAGTCCATACCGCTGATTTTCAGCACCAGCCTATAAAATCATAGCCACATCTTAACCCTTTGAGTACCGTCATTATAGACACAATTAAAGAAATAGATGTGCTTACACTAGTGTACTAGCGGTGTTTGACAGTTTAAAAACCTACACATACCTTTTGAAAGCCTTTACTTATGAACCTAATATGATCAACTTACCAACACTTTCTATATGTATAAAGAGACGCCTTCAAATAGCAACCGGAAACAGCGCATGCGACGGCGCGCCGTAGACGAGGGTTATTTCCGGCGCCGCGTCGCTCCGCCAATTAGATCATCTCGTCGAAGGGTGACGCAAATAAAAAGAAAAAGGTATTATGTAAGAAAAAACGTGTCTTATCCGATAAGCTTGCAATTTTAAGGAGTGTAGGTATTTCTGTAATGTTATTTAATTATAGTTAATTCCTTCACCGTTTGCTAGTAGTGTCTAAATAATTTTAGAGAGTACATGTAACTCGGAAAAAGTCACATTGGTACTTACTGTTGGTAGGTTTCGAACTCGCACTCTCATGCTCATGCATGAGAAGCGGGCGTCATAAATCTCAGGGCCACCACGACATATCTCCGGTATAGTACAGACTTTTCTACTTCTTTCCACTCCTAACAAACTTTTATTTTATATAAAATAGTTTTATTTAAAAATAGAAGACTATTCCGTGACTACGGGTAATAGGTAGGGTACAATAGCAAAAAATATAAAACCTCTTTCATAAAAATCAGACATTGTAACATCCTTTACAAAATTAGGGACGTCTTGGAACACCCTCTAAAATTAAGTTCCTTTAGAAATCGATCGAGGAAGATACCGGGAATTATCATTTTAATAGAGCCTTCCTGCCGAGCGCCGAACCGTATCGATTTGAGTGGCACAATGGATGGGCGCTGCTTTAATTTAAGTCTGTATCTGTCTGTCTAAGGGGTGTAAGGAGAATGTGGTGGTGAAATCATAGATTTCTAGGTCGTAAGTATGCTCAATGTATTATTGTAGGTAAAAAGTACAAATAGACTCAATGGAGAAATGTATGGTTTCTATGGTAGCCTTAAGCAGATTAGTCATTGGACGGCCAGATAACTACTGCGTTAGGTACTGTTAAAAACTTTCAAAAAATTATAACCCTACTCGAAACCTGACGAACCACGACAGCACGTTCACCCCCATCATATAGGTGGTTGGCAGGCCACGACTGTGCGCTTCCCTCGTAGCTTCCTGCCTCGCACAGCAAAACTGTGGAATGATCTGTCGTCGGCGGTATTTCCGAACTTATACGACCTTCAAACCCTCAAGAAAAGAGCGTATTCCTTTTTAAAATGCCGGCAACGCACCTGTTACTCCTCTGGTATTGCGGGTGTCCATGGGCGGCGCTGATCGCTTACCATCATCATCGTTTCATAACATAACATCACGCCTTTCATCCCCGAAGGTTAGGTAGTGATGCATGCACATTTCGGCACTTAATTGGTAGACCTATTGTAACACTAAAATACTTTGACTTTGTCTTGATTTTTAATGGCTCTGTACCATGTAACACCCACGTTTCACTATTTATGTTATAAGTTCCATGTAATAGGGGGTGAGCCTATTGCCATATACTGGGCGCAATTCCAGACTCCGTGCTACTACTGATAATTTTTTTTAAAACTGATAGAATCGAACCCGAGACCACTTGCCCAGCAGTCGCACTTGCGACCACTCAGCCAACGAGGCAATTAGTAAATCGTTATGTGTTCTATCACAAAAGATCATATTAAACAAATCTAATATCCAAAAAAGACTATTGGAAAGTAAAATAAATAAAAAACACAAAGTTGTTAACAAAGTAATAAATAACAATATAGTAAAAGGTTAACAAACAAACATTTGGAAGGCATTTAGTGTCAGTAATCTATAATTTACGTTCTCATTGGACTAATGGACAGGCGACGTTGATACCAATCTTAAGTACGATTAATGAACGGTACAATTCCATTTGATTTTCCATTTTAACTCTAACGACAGTTCATTTCAATTCTTTCAGTATTAACAGTCCCTTGATGATTGATAAATCTGATGATAAGTACCTGAATTTAATACTCATAGATAAGTATTATCAGTGTCAAGGAGGAAGGGAAGAAAGAAAAAGAAAGCGTTAAGTGTGGGAGAGCCATGCTTCGGCACGAATGGGCCGGCTCGATCGGAGTGATACCACGGCCTCACAGAAAACCGACGTGAAGCAACGCTTGCGTTGTGTTTCGTCGTGTGAGTGAGGTTACCGGAGGCCCAATTACCCCTCCCTAGTCTCCCAAATCCCCGAATCATCCACAATCTTCAAATTCCCAATTCCCAAAAGGTCGGTAACGCCTTGGTGTTTCGAGTGTCCATGGGCGGCGCCGATTGCTTACCATCAGGTGATCCGTCTGTTCGTTTACTGGCTTATGCTATAAAAAAAGTCGTCCACTTTTGCAAAAAGGCCTCTAACGTTAGTCATATAAGGAAGAGTTTCGCTTGATCGCCTCGTTTGGCAGGAGTCTTCGAGATCGTATGTGGTAAACTCGCTGATATTTTTTCTTAGCTGTTCAGTTGACTGACATGGAAGCTAAACAACGTATACAAGCTTAGCACATTCAACCTTATTTCTTAGCTTTTGAAGTTGAAAATTACACTACCGATAAAGTTTTTAAGGAGTATCTGTAACATCTATAAGACCACGCCTTTTATCCCCGAAGGGGTAGGCAGAGGTGCACATTATGCCACTGTACAATGTAACACCCACTTTTCACTATTTATGTTATGAGTCCCATGTAATAGGGGGTGAGTCTATTGCCATATACCGGGCACAATTCCAGACTCCGAGCTACTACTGACATTTTTTTTAAACCCAGTAATACTTTGACTGCACGGTTGGTGCGGTGGTTGGGCAACCGGCTGCCATGCAACGTGTCGCGGGTTCGATTCCCGCACGGGACAACACTTTGTGTGATCCACAAATTGTTGTTTCGGGTCTGGGTGTCATTGTGTATGTGAAATTGTATGTTTATGAACGCACCCACGACACAGGAGAAAATCCTAGTGTGGGGTAATGTTTTTTAAAAATGAAAAAAAAACTTTGGCCGACCCGGGAATCCAACCCGAGACACATTGCCCGGCAGTCGCACTTGCGACCACTCGGCCAACGAGGCAGTCCTCGGTAGATTTAGGAAGTATCTTACAATAAAAATTAAAAACCTGACGGTATCGGAACATTGTCGTAATTCCATTAAGTATTTTCAATTAATTATGGTTAAGGGCTACGTGTTCAGAGGTTTATCACGGGGCTCTGTAAGGTTCCCACTCGAGCCATGGAAAGCCCTTTATTTGTTCCCTGGAAATAAAATGTTGGTTTTTGATAGAATAAGTTTTACATTAATCTGAAACAAGGTTTCTGTTTGTATTAAATTAGGTGCACAATCGTGTTTGTGTTGTTTCTGACCTGAAAATGAATCAGTCAACCTGGGTTGTTTTTAAGGGGGGAATATCATCAAATGACTGCTCCCGCCTGGGTGAGGCGAGAGGGAGTGTCTCTTACTGACTAAAAACCACCCCGTTCCTTCTTCTGCACGTCGAGCCGGAGCCCCGGTACACAACCTGGGTCGCTTGGACTTGAGAAATCAACAATTTAAATACTAGGGCATTGACTATGTCGCGCCGTATGTAGACGGCGGAAATAAATTTGATAAAGGTAATGTAGCACTAGGAACTTTAAGTAAATATAAAATATATATTTATAACATGAAACCACAAAGAGGCTTATTCAATTCTATGTAACAATGGACATACAACAATATATTGCCAAAGCATTTCGCTAACCAAATAAAATGCGTCGCAGTACATTCGTACATTCATACATTTGTACATTTATAGAGCCTTTGTCAAAGTACTTGTGTCCTTGACCTATGTCGAAGGTCATACGTATGTAAGATTACATACTTCAAGATATTATTGAGTGCCGTAGGAGAATTCTTTCTGATTGTATTTATTTATTTGTGTTATCTTACGTTATTTGGTTTTGTCCTTGTGGAATATGATGACTAAGTTGTCGGTTCATTTTTCGGGGTTTGTTTTGGTAAAGTAAGAGGAAAAGTATGTAATTCATATAAATATGTACATGTAAATTCCTGCTCGAAATCATCATTAATATAGAGGTAGAAATTCGGTTACATAATAATATCATCAGCATTGTGACATTCATGGTCGAAAAAAGTTTTTATTAAAATAAATACCTGGCCAGTTTTGGCGAAAATCTTGATACAATAGCCATTATTTGTAGTAAAAAACAAAAAATAAATGTTTAATGGCATCTAGAATTTTTTTCGATAAAAATGGCCAGTAATTAATTTAGTCGTTCATCTTAGTAGACAACAAAAAGGTTTTACCAAAGTTCATAGTCATCAGCTTTTAATAAAATAAGTTTTGTTTTACCCTAAAAATAATTAAAAGACGATAGGAAGTGTGAGTAATTAATTATTATTTTTAGTAACATAATAGTAATGAATAAAATTTTCCCAGTAATTATTACCAGTAATTAGCTTGAATTGATATTGACTGCTTTAGCATAAAAAATTACATTAACGCCATTTTATTTCTAAAAAATAAAAATTAAAAAACTAAAACTTTATGGCATTCATACTATTTTGATTGCAAACTGTCTGTATTACTTATTTGATTATTTATTCCTCCTTAGTGGATAGGGAGTATGATTAATTATCCTCATTTCTTATTATGCCCAAAAACGAATTTGTTACTTAATTTCACTTGTTTAATTGCGGGTTGTAGAAAATATTGTTTTTATAATTCTGTGTAGGTAGCTGGTAAGATTATATTGGAATCATAGTGGATGAGTGGTCTCATGATTTTTTAAGTACACACTTAAGTTAGTTAATAGTGTGTTCATGGTTCTTTACTATATAGATTAAATTAAAACCTTCGTGAGACATACTAAATTTATTATTATGTCTTCGGCTTACTTACGTAATTGTTTGATTTTGAATATGAGCTTCTAGCATGGCTTGAAACTAATCGAGTTCCTCGTCAAACAATTACGTGAGTAATCCGAAAACATAATAATTGGGATTATGACAGGGTATGAAAATTAAAAGTATAATGAGTCTGTAATTAAGGTAATTAAAAAATATTAGACACGTATTTTTTATTTTGTCGTATATCTAATAAAACAATACTTAGATAAAACGAATCAAAGTTTAGGAGTGGGGGCTTTAACGTCAATTCTACGTATAAAATGTACATAGAAGTGACGTCACCCGACATTTCAAATCAATATATCGTCGAAAGCATTCGTTTCTGTAAGAAAATAAAAAATACGTGTCTAATGATACAAAATAATCTACCAGACGGACATTAAAATAAAAATTAGGCATCTACCCTATTATTTAGATTAAGCACTACAAACAAACTTAATAAAAAAATCTACATACGGTAGGTTTTTTATTAGTAATTTATTTGAAAAGTAACGACCTCCTTAAAAAATGCTAAAGTCAATAACTCTATGGTACGTGCCAAAAGCCTAGAAGTTAATGACTTCACTTTACATACTAAAAAAACCTAAGATTAAAATCGCGTGATAGAGTTTTGGTTTCTAAACTGAAATTATTTGATAAAATCAACGGTAAACCAATTATCCTCATTACTTAATATTCGGGTTTATTATATTATGTATGCATTTTTTTTTTTTTAAATTTGTATATCTGCAATCAGTCGCCAGACTATAATCAGATGTGGTGAAGTGGGATGTGGCTTTTGAGTACAACAGGCCAATGCCTGTTGTCACTTATATTATAAGGTGTCGCTTTAACCTTTTTACGATTTTAGCATTGTCAAGTAATTCCATGACCAGTGGATTGGGGTGGTGGGCGAGACGCTCACGATGTTGTTTTCTATAGCGGTCTATTTCTGACGCTACCGTTGGTATGTGCAGGTACTCGTGAATTTCGTCATTTTTCGTAAACCACGGAGCATTTGCAATGTTTTTCAAGATAATGTTTTGGACCCTTTGTATGCATGTTGTATTAGATTTGCTGGCTACTCCCCACAACTGAATACCATATAGGTTTCAGTACGGAGTTATAGATTAAAATTTTGTTGTCAATGCTGAGCGCAGAATTTCTACCCATCATCCAATTTAAACTTCTAAATTTGTGGTTGATTTGGTCTCTTTTTGCCTTTATGTGACTTTTCCATGTTAGTCGTCTATCAAGGTGGAAACCCAGGTATTTGACACATTCCGTTTGAGGTAATATGTTATTCTTCAGGCACACCGGGGGACAGTCTCCTTTTCGCAGTGTGAAGGTTATGTGGGTCGATTTCTGGGCACTAGCTTCGATACGCCATTTGCTAAGCCAATCTGAGGTGTAATTGAGAAGTCTTTGAAGTTTTTCACTCGCTATTGTGGCATGACTGTCCACTGCTAGAAAGGCTATGTCATCAGCATAGGTAGCAACAGTGACATCATCTGTAGTTGGTAGGTCTGACGTAAACAGGCTGTATAATACAGGACCTAGTACCGAGCCCTGAGGCACCCCAGCTTCAATCGGGAACAATGATGATCGTGCCTCTCCTACTTTAACTCTAAATAATCTATCCGTGAGATAGGACTCCAGAATATGAAAAACAGAATGTGGCAGCTTTTCTTTGATTTTAAAGGGCAGTCCCTTGTGCCAAACGCGATCAAAGGCTTGTTGAACGTCCAAGAATGCAGCAGAGCAATACTGTTTATTTTCGAAGCATTGTCTGATTGTGTGGTACACTCGATGTACCTGTTCTATGGCGGAATGTGCCTTACGGAACCCAAACTGGTAGCAAGGTATAGTAGCATGTTCATCCATTATATCGTTGAGTCGTTTCACGAATATCCTTTCCCACAGTTTAGAAAGGACTGGAGTAAGACTTATTGGTCGATAAGACGAGCATTCGTGTGGTGGTTTACCCTCCTTATGGATCATTACTATTTCTGACACCTTCCATAGATTTGGGAAATAGGACATTCTAAAGATGGCGTTAAACAAGCAAGCCAGGAAGGTGATACATTTTCTTGGCAGCTTCTTAAGAATTTGCGGAGTGACTAGATCAAAACCTGGAGCTTTTTTAGGACTAAGGAATTTAATTTCTTTTGCTATTTCTCTGGGTAATTTCTAATGTATGCATTTATATTAGATTATTATAATAATACAAGCGGACCCGACAGACGTTGTCCTGCATATCCACTTGAATGTATAAACAAAAATTCTTTCAAATTAGTTCAGCCGTTTAGGATAACTAACCTAGACCCGACTGCAGCGCCATCTGCCGGGCTGATCTGTGAATCTAAACCATTCCCAGATCTCCTTGAACACACACAAAAAAATTCATCAAAATCGGTCCATTCGTTTGAGAGAACTTCAGTGACATACACACTTACAGAAGTATTATATATATAAAGATAAATATTCGCACGATACAGGGAATCCTAGATGGGGTCCAGGGCCATACAAAAATTTAACGTGAAGCTGATTGTGAATAAACATATTTTTAATTTTTTTATTAATCAGTCGTATGATGAGAGAAATGCACTTGTGGCCATTCTCTATACTTTCCGAAGATTCCTATCTAAAGTTGACAATCATCAGGCAGCATTGTTCTCCGCCGAATCGTTTAAATTGTGATTTTCAATTCAACTGCCAAGCGCAGAAAGTTTAGTATAAGTTTATACTCAGTGTAAGACAGGAGAAAATCCTAGTGTGGGCCACGTTTAAAAAAATACATTTTCAGAAGTCACTAAATTATAATGTCACGATCTAACGACAGATGGCAGCACGTTCGTTAAGCAATTAAGGATGCAATAAAACCTCTAACATGAATAATCAATATACACGATAATCGTAAATGTTTAATGGGTGTTCTTTCGTAAAAATGTTGTTTTGTAGAGGTATAATATTTCATTAATGGGTGTAGGTATATTCATTTAATCCGTAACGAAAGTACCTAAGTACATTCAGTGTAGTATTTTCATGTAAACAGAGGGCTTAGTAGGAGTTAATCGAAACGAAACCGCGTTCGACGCTCGGATTGGTTGGTTCATTGGAGCCGGCCAATTAGAGCGCCGAATGCGGTCTCGATTACTATAAACGTAAAACAAACTCGTTCTAAGGCATTGCGTGTTAATTCGGATAATAAAATGTTTTTCTTCAGCTTTTTGGTCAAGTGGTCATAATATTAAGTGCAACTGTCAAGGAATCTCGGAACAACACTTTGCATGATTCACAAACTGTTGTTTTCAGTCGGGGTGTCATCTGTATGAGAGCTTGTACGTTTGTAAACGCACCCAGTCCTAGAGTGTGGGGCAACGTTATAAAAAAAATCAAGTCTCCGTTTTTTGGTCAGCAAAGTATTAGGAACGAGGTGACTGAGTCTAGCTGAGCCATCTCGTTCCTAATGCTTTGAGAGTTGCTTTCAGTTAGAATTTGGAATTATGGCTACCAGTACGTGGCAATCGGCTCAACTCCTAATACATAGTAACCACTCATTCATTAGCTCGCCGCACAACCAGAACCAGAGTCGAGGGTGCGGCCCGTCTCGTTCCGCTCGCGCCTCTAAGAGCCATCAGACTACCACAGATGGGGCCCAGTAGGGCTTATGCCTATGCAGAGTCGCAGAGAAGTTAACGGGTTACCGGGGCTCCAGCTTTAAGGGCAGGAGTAGGAACGAGCTGATTTTTATTCATTAGGAGTCTCACACTCGTTTCACATAAAAAATAATAAAAAGCAAACAATCATTACTCGTGAAAAGTAGCTATGTTTTTAAAATGAGCACCTCTTCCCAGTCCATCGGTGAATACAATACAAGATGTGACTTAACACTAACGTAACAAAGTTGCAATATCAAAATTAAAACCGACCTTTAGAGACTAGAATCAATAAATCAAAATTACGAACTAGTTTTAAGTCAGTTAGTGAGTAATAACAAGAGATTGGTATTGCGAAGGCGATCCAATTACTTACCCTGTTACTTGTATACGGGTATACTGGACTGACGACGATACGGCTAATATGTTTCCGTTTAAATTGAATTTCTCCTTACTAATGCTGTGGGCAGGAAAATATCGTGGTGGCCCGCAGGTTTACAGGAACGAACCTTAATCTGGCAAGTAGTAATGTGGTTCTTCCAAGCTATATGTGTTTTTTTAACATTATTTGGTAAAAAAAACGATGAAGCAAAACAGCATCTGATTTATCATCTTCGTCTTTAAGCAGAGTAAAATATAAATAATTGTATTTTTTCTTTTAAAATGACAACATGACGTATGGTTAACTAAAAATCGCGGGTTACTCACGTGAATATATTGAGAAAAGCTCTACTAGTTTCGAACCACAGAGGGGTTCTTCCTCATGAGCAGCGTGCGCGATCGCCAGCCAGCCAGTGGGCTGCGCGACATATCGCCGCGACGCGCCGCGCGTAGGGCTTTTCTCAGTATATTCACGTGGGTAGCCTGCGATTTTTAGTTAATTTAGTATGTCTCACGATAATTATTATATAAACATGACGTATGGTCTTCCTGAAAGATTGAGTGTAACTAAACGCAAAAATGGGCGATTTCAAAAGTATGCTCCGCTCCGCTTTGCATCGGTGAAAACACACCGCTTTTCACCGTTCTTTACCGTTCCTCTCCGCCCAGCTCCGCGTGAGTGGAAAAGCAGCCTAAGGTTAGATTTATAGGATACCTAGTGATCAACATTAAAACTAATTAATAGTTTGATTTATGGTGTTTAACAATGTAAAAGTATGTTCTTCTCAAACAGGAATATGTCGTGTCTGGCAATGAGCTTAGGAAATCTCTCTTTCAATAGGTATACAACTTTTTGTCGACAAAACCTTTGTGTTATGTGTATTTATTTTTAACAAATGTTTGCTCTTAGGAAAGTTTTTATGTTCTTAACTCCTTTGATAAACAAAATAATGACCTTATAATCAAAGAAAAGTATACACAGGTACACAGAGTTTTGATAACTTTCAATAAGTGTTCTCAAAATGATCAATAGACTAAGCAAACATCAAAGTTCTTAATAATTTATTTTTATTGAAAACTGTAGAAGAAAACTTAATATCCAATTAAGTTCATAGTGCAATAATTAACATAAGAAACAAGGACCTTGAAAACGGAAACAGTCTCTTGAAACAACGGCTGTGGCACCTGGTTAGGTACTATAGAATTACACGCAGAACATAAACACATTGACACGAAGGACATCGGTCATTTTCATAAGTCTGGTGTCGTGGTAACCCATTACACGCATACACATAAAAACCCCTAACATTTTGGTGCTTCAATCATTATTTCTAAATGACATTTCGTCCGCCTCTTTTCAACGTCCTTGATAAGAAATTAACATTTTGAGCTATACTATAATCAAGTATCATGATTTGAGTGAATAATATAAAATTCTCAATAATATTATATAGAGTGGAATTTATAATGCCACCTTCAGGGGCAAGTACTCTTAATACTTAAGATGGAAAATTTTACCCAAAGAAAACATTCCGTAATTTTGAAAAGAAAGTAAACTGCATTCAAATATTTTTAAAATTCGCTTGCCATACACGGTAATCAGGCCGACTAAAATCTGTAAAAGTTGCACCATGAACATTTAATGCATCGATCATTATCGACCCTAACAGGGTCAATAAGGATGAAATCTCTCTAACAAACATGATAAATTTAATCAAAGGAAAACGTTCATTGTTTTCCTTTGATTCGCTGCAATAAAAATACAGGGTGCAAACTTTGAGAGATTGTAGTCGGTTCAATTACCACGTGAGGCAAGCTAACTTTTAAAAATCTTTGAATGCAATACAATACTGTCCTATTTGCAGATGATAGCACAATACATTTTACCGGAAATGATAAAATTGATATGGAGACAGAGATAAACATGACTCTCGGAAATATAATAAACTGGTTGTCAGCAAAACTAATTTAATGACATTTAGAAATAGATCAAATAAAATAGCCAATATGAATATTAATTACCAAAGTGATTCGGTTCAAGAAGTGGACGTTACGCGATTTTTAGGACTGAATATTGACAACACTCTAAACTTTAAACAGCACATTGACTCACTTTGCACAAGAGTAAATACATACTCATATGCACTGTATATGCTCAGAAAGACGGTTAGTAGTTCAACTCTTCTTACGGCTTATTATGGCTATGTTGCACCTATCTTAAGGTATTGTGTTATTTTTTGGGGTAACTCCACTAACAAAGACGCTGTGTTTAGAGCGCAAAAAAATGTGTTCGAGCTATAGCTAATATAAAGCAAACAGATAGTTGCAAACCCTATTTTATAAAACTAAATATACTGACCGTACCGTGCATTTATATATTAGAAGTTGCACTATTTGTCAAAAAAAACCTGCAATGCTTTAACAAATTTAATAGTAATAGATATCAATCTAATGTATATTTTCCAGCCGCTAAAACAGCATTAATTAATAAAAGTATTTTCCGCATGGCGCCACGTGTCTATAATCATCTACCCAAGTCTGTACTGGAGATTTCAGATATAAATATATTTAAAAGAAAAATCAAAGCCCTATTAATGCCAAAAGCATATTACACTGTCAACGAGTATTTGCAGGACATGTTAATGTAAAATATCACTATTTTTTATTAAGTAAATTTCTATATCTTACCTATAAGTTTTGCATGCATTTGATAGGATATGTAAACCAATCGGTGTGGAATCCCACACATTTTTGGGCATTGTCCTTTGTATGACATTTTATTTAATCTAATTCATGACATTTTATTTGACAAATACATTTATTGACATTAAATTTTAATTAAATTGGTGACATTATATTTTAAATTCACTTATATTACAATAATTGTGTTGAAAGTTTGAATTTTGAATGTACTTGATTTTTTTTCCAAATAACATTGTAAAACTGTAATTATTGTAAATTTTGTAATTTGCATGCCTCAAGGCGTAATATGGTCGGAACTGTATCTACTTATGTGCTAACAACTTAATTTACCCATATTAGCATAATTATAAATGATTTGATTTATTGATTTTGAATTTTGTTTCTTTTCAAAAATAAAGGAATGTTTTCCTTGAGTAAAATTTTCTATCTTAAGTATTAAAAGTACTTCCCCCTCTGGTGGCAATACAAAATTCCACCCTGTATGTGTATCATTAAGTTACTCATAATATTTAAACAGTCTCAAATACGTACTATAGGACATTCAATATAAACCTACATACTAATACAGAGCCTAAGTACCTAGGTACACATTTACACAAGTCCCAGACCACAGCACTCACAAGAAACACGAGACTCTTATTTTAGGTCCAAACGTACATACAATGGAGGATTTAATCCTACTGTCCGTCTGTACGCTTCTGTTAAATATAATAAGATTTGTTTTTGTCAGTCTTTATGTTTTATGTATCTACACAATACAGACCGCCTCGTTTTCCGAGGAGTCGCGAGTGCGAATGCCGGGCTAGGGGTCTCGGGTTGGATTCCCGAGTCCGGCAAAGTATTACAAGGTTTTTAAAAATAATCTCAATAGTAGCACGGAGTCTGGAATAGAAGAGATGAAATGTATTAAAACCATAAAACCTACTTTTTTCTGGCTTTCTCCCAGTATTTTTTGGGTTCAGCACTAAGCTTCCAAAACATGGCTGAATTTCAATAATTTACGTGGACCCATATGTCCAAAGTCAAAGTCAAATCATTTATTTAATTAATCCTTAATTAGGCACTTTTGAAACCTCAAATTGAATTGTCCGTCCGTCTGTCTGTGAAGCTAGGCACTCGTTTCAAAGTGTACTTTCGAATGGAGAAGAACGAGGAAGAAACTTCATCGTTACCTACTCTCCATAAGGGTGACCCACTGACCTATTGTAAGGTTTTGTGAGGAAGCGAGATATGCATTAAAGAAAGATACATACAAGCTGTCTTTCTTCAGTCACCTCAAAAGTCACATGCCATGATCAGAGTTCCAAGTACCTACTAATAACTATCGCATTTGTAACGCTCGCTCATGAAGTTCGGATTGGTGGTTCACTGAAGCCGGCAAAACAGCTGAACGCGATCGATTCTCTTACATTTTTTTAAGGGGGTAAAATCATCGAATGACTTCTCCCGCCTGAGCGAGGCGGGAGGAAGTGTCATACTCTTACTGACTAAAAACCACCCCGTTCCTACTCCTACCCTTCGAGCCCCGGTAACCCGTTAAGTCCTCCGCAGCTCATTCTCTGACGTTATGAATATGATAGTTATTCGTGTTTGGCACTCAGAGCCTATACGAGTTTGTCTTATGTTTAACGTAATCGAAATGAGACCGCGTTCGGCGCTGTGATGGGCCGGCTCCAATGAACCAACCAATCAGAGCGCTGAACGCGGTCTCGTTTACTTACTTTTAACAAAGTCAAAGTCAAAGCATTTATTTCAATTAAACCATAATTTGATACTTTTGAAACGTCAACAAATACAAAATAAATAATAGTCTGTCAGTCAGTCCGTCAGTGAAGCTAGGTGAAGCTAGGTGCTCATTCCAAAATGTAATTTCGAATGGAGAAGAACGAGCAAGAAACTCCTCTAACGTAAAATAAAATCGAAATAAAGCCTTTATTTCCGGACACAATTAGAATTAGTTTCCGGACACATAACTAACCAGGATCAGGCATGTGATCTTTAAGCATTTATTTTCTTAACTAAGTACATCTAAAGAAAAGAGATGCAGTTTTATAAGAAGCTATTTTAGGGAACAGAGAGTATAGTTCCCTAAGATCGGAAAAGGAGGATCCTCCGACCAGGCGAGGTGATCGTGCCTGGCGGGCTATCTGCCCAACTGTTGTTCGTTGGGATTTTCTATGCGTGTTTATTCGCTTGTAAACTCTGCATGTGCGATGTAGGATTCTTGTGACGTCATCCATTGACATGTGGCATGCGTCGCCACATCACTCCCTCCCAAGACCGGAGGTCGATCCCGCTGAGACGACTGTCGATGCTGGAGATGAGCGGTGCCAGAGCCAGTGTAGAAAGTCCCTAGTTCCAGTGAGTCGGAACTGTGCCGCTGAGTGCCCAGTGAGTCGGGTAAGCGGTGCAGGGCGATACTCCAGTGAGTCGGAGAGATGAGTTCGCAGTGTCCCACGGTGAGTCGGGGAAGAGATGCTGCGAGGGTAGGTGCGTAGTGGCTGGCGTCTGCGTTGACGGGAGGAGATGTCCTTCAGAACCGTGTGCAGTAGTGCTGTGCCTAGACGCTGGTGAGGCCGTAGGGAAGAACCAGGCTGCACAACTTCGTTGCAGGTGATGGTGGTCCCTGATGAGGCCGAGGATGCTGGTTGGCTGCGACTTGGTTACCGCTCAGCGGAGAAGTGATGAATGAGAGGGATGGCGATACGGATGACGGTGCTAATCTGCTCCGTGAAGTGAAGGTTGTTTCCAATCACGTCGGGGTCACCACTTTAGGGAACAGAGAGTATAGTTCCCTAAGATCGGAAAAGGAGGATCCTCCGACCAGGCGAGGTGATCGTGCCTGGCGGGCTATCTGCCCAACTGTTGTTCGTTGGGATTTTCTATGCGTGTTTATTCGCTTGTAAACTCTGCATGTGCGATGTAGGATTCTTGTGACGTCATCCATTGACATGTGGCATGCGTCGCCACACTATCAAGCTTCTTATAAAACTCTAAGAAGCTATCAAGCTTCTTATAAAACTCAGTATATACTTGCTGCTGAGAGTATCTTCAATGGACTATAAAGCTCAGGTCATATAATAAGGTCTAGGAGAGGTCTGGTTTGATACTTACGTCACAATATTTTTATGTAGAGAGACATACATATTATGGATACTTATAAAATTGTTATGTAATGGGATTTGGGTTAACGTGTGCTCTCCAGAGTACGGAACTTACCCTTGAATTAAATATAAACCTAAAAAAACATCTCCTTCCTACTGCGATTCTCAAGCCACCTTTTTTTTTTAAATTGGGACAAGCCACAGCCTCCCAAAACCGCTGCAACTCCTGTAAGCCAGGATCTACAGTAGATATAACCATGAAAACACCGGAACACTGAAGTCCGGCGCGTCTCAAGCCACCTGCCAAGAATGGGGATTAAGCAAACTCCCAAAATGGAGGGTTTATTTGAGCGGGAGTCTAGCTCACCAGTTGATGATAATTTTAACTGATTTTAGTCTTTAGAATTTTTTGTTAAACCTGAGTGTCAAATTTGCTAAGTAAATCAGGAACTCCGTCGCGGAGTATCTAACGGGTAACCGGGGCTCCGGCTCGACGTGCAGGAGAAAGAACGGGGTGGTTTTTAGTCAGTAAGAGTCTGACACTCCCTTCCGCCTCACCCAGGCGGGAGCAGTCATTCGATGATTTTCCCCCCTTTAAAAAAAAAATCAGGAACTCTGCACACCCAGCCACTGCGCCTGTGTGATGTGATGTACACAGAGCAAGAAATAATATGTCTGCTCATAAACTGTACAGCTCCCGAGAGTCGACCTTGGGACTTCCCAACTTTGGGATTGCGGTCAAATGATTGCTAAGGGTGCCGTAGTGTGTAACTTACTTAGGTAAAGTTTTTTGTTACAGACAGAATAATGGGGAACTAGTTTGTATTATGAAAACAAAACTTCGATGTAACCATAGTACCTTTTTCATGACCTGAAAAAGCATTTTCTACAATTTCTGCATAATCAGAACTTATAAAGTGTGGGAGAGCCATGCTTCGGTACGAATGGGCCGGCTCGACCGGAGTGATACCACAGTCTCACAGTAAACCTAGGTGAATCAACGCTTGCGTTGTGTTTCATCCTGTGAGTGAGGTTACCGGAGGCCCAATTACCCTCCCCTTCCCCAATCTCCCCAATCCCTGAATCCCCAACGATCCTCAAACTCCTAATTCCCCAAAAGCCGGTAACGCACTTGTAACGTAACGCCTCTGGTGTTCCAGATGTCCATGGGCGACGCCGATTGCTTACCATCAAGTGATCCGTCTGCTCGTTTACCGGCTTATGCCATAAAAAATGACCCTTTATAATTTTGGTAGATATTCATCAATTTTATGTTAATAAAGTCTTACTGTAAGAAAAACGTGTTTTACGCTTAATGTACCGTACAAAATATGGGATCAATGCTACTTACGAATTTGTTTAGTAATTGGTCGACACATGAATCGAATCTAAGTCAGTTAAACTGAAATAAATGTATCCGATGATAACATTGAGAACGTGTCTATTCTATAATTCACTCACGGCGATTGGAGACCTCCGACCTGACTTCCACATGCTTACAATGTACCTACAAAGACTTCAAGTACAGTATAAATTCCAATCATGTCCTGTTCAACAGTAATAGGATCCCGGGACAGTCCGGAGGTCGTTCCGACCTTGGAAATCGCGACTCCGCTACTTTCCAATTGGGTTACTGTTACTTAGTGTGAAGGACTTACAGTGATCCCTTATATAAATATAAGGAATGTTATAAAGTGTCCTGTTTAGCAAGAAAAGATATTATAATTAAACTCCACGTTTATATTAAAATAGTCGTTGACTTTATATTATTTTTATATTTACTGTAAACATGACGTTTTTGCCGTTGGATACTAAGTAATTATTAATTTATATAGCATTATTATCATCGACAGCCTATTGCAGTTAACTTATTGTTAGTTAATAATTTAATTGAACAAAAATTTATTTCACCATATTATCTTTGCTTCTTTCAAAGTCAAAGTCAAAGCATTTATTTTAATTAAACCATAGTTTGGTACTTTTGAAACGTCAACAAATACAAAATAAATAATAGTAAGTATGTTAGTCCGTCCGTCAGTGAAGCTAGGTGCTCATTCCAAAATGTAGATTTGAATGAGAAAAATTGAATGAGAAAGAGAACGAGCAAATCAAAATCAAATCAAATCAAATCAAAATCATTTATTCATTACATTTTGGGTAAATAATTATGATCACAGTATTAAGTTAGTACCACCAAAAGCAAGAAACTCCATTCGTTACTCTTTTAACATCCTATACATCAAGCAAGTATCCATATCCATAACACCCTATAACTAGTACCGACTTACTCAATTTTATATGTGTGTGTAACATCAAACACTCATATATTCTTTACATGTTCGTGTACAGTTAATGCATTTGTCTTGTCCTTCGTCCAGTTAATATGTCCTTATAGTTTGCACTTACCGAGCTTTTAACTCGACTCCTATGTTTGACGATAAGCGCCAGTTAGTTAGGATTTAGATGTGCCCCAAGGCTAGGTTTTATTTTCAATGCCTAGGTTGGAAGTGCTGTCACAATTTTTCTTGTAACAATATCGTTTGAATGTAGGCCCAATTTGAATAATGACTATTGTTAAATTACATGTTGGTCACTTTTTCTGAAAATACGTCTCTAGAGTAGCTGTCTCATGGCCGATGCCGATTCGGAGTCGCTGAGAACCTAACGGGTTACCGCGGCTCCGGCTCGACGTGCAGGAGAAGGAACGGGGTGGATTTTAGTCAGTACGAGATTGACACTCCCGCCTCACCTAGTCGGAACCAGTCATTCGAAGATTTTCGCCCCTTAATAAAAAAAGCGTAGCTGTCTCAGGACTAATTTTTTTAAACTTTGCCTTACTCTAAGATATTCTCCTGTGTTGTGGGTGCGATTACAAACATACAACTTCACATACACATGACACCCAGACCCGGCACAACAATCTGTGGATTAGACAAAGAGTTGTTCCATCGTTGCGAGGCAGCCAGTTACCCAACCATCGCGGCAACCATGCAGACAAAAATATCATTATCATCATATTTCTATTTCAAAAAGGTCAGAAATAGTAGGTGAGTTACCAATAATGGTGTTTGAAATGTCAACTCCGTATCATAAACTTATTTATCAATCCTTCTTTGTCGTTTTACCAAAATGTATCAAACAACCAATTTATGAGTAGGTAGGTAAAATTTTCTCACATTCCCTAAGTCAGTCCAAGGTCGATACTTCGACGGAGAGGATTAAATCCAGCCAAGTTAATTGCGTGATTAAATCAACCATTTCTGATACATAGAAAGTTTCGTACATTATATTTCAGGATATAGTATATACATAGTTCAAAGACCTATAGGCCAAAGGCCATAAACTAGTAGTTGAATAAACTATAGCGTCTGTTCCATACAATGACTTTGTATAGACTTGCGTGTCACATTCGAACGCTAATAAATGTATTTAGTTAATAATATAAGTAATTTAAATATTAAAATCCTATTATACACTTTCATGTAAAATGTTGCCAAAACAACAAATTCAAATTCATTTAATCATTTGAAAACACTGAGTGTGGGAGAGCCATGCTACGGCACGAATGGACAGGCTCGAACGTCGAACGGAGTGATAACACGGCCTCACAGAAAACCGATGTGAAGCAATGCTTGCGTTGTGTTTCGTCCCTTTTCCCAATCCTTGAATCCCCAACGATCCTCAAACTCCTAATCCCCAAAAGGCCGGTAACGCACTTGTAACGCCTCTGGCGTTCCAGATGTCCATGGGTGACGCCGATTCCTTACCATCAGGTGATCCGTCTGCTCGTTTGCAGGCTTATGCAACATAAAAATGGGTACATAATATATAGGTGTTAAATAAAGTTTACAGTTTCTCCATATTGTTACAACATTTGGGTACTTGCCAACTAGTCAAATTTAATACTTTTTTCGTATTGTCACAAACGACAGTTTTCTATGGACTTTGTACGAGATTGTGTATTGTGACGTCACGTTTTTTTAGCGTCAAACAGCATACTTATTTCTTTAAAAATTACCTGGAAAATACTAAGATTAAGTTGGTCATGAAATCAATTAATGAAAGTGTGATTATTTTTTAATATTTTATTGTATTGGACAGTTGAAGTAATGTATTTTATATTATGGCAAGTATCCAATTTCTAACAAGCCTTCCACTCCACAAATTCTACCTACCTACTCTTGACTACCCTACTCAAAATCTGGCCCTACTCAATATCTGTGACTCCATCATTTTGTTATCTTTACTATTTTAACTAGATGTTGAATGAATGTTTCAACATAATTTTAATTTTACAGCTTGCATGTGCTATTTGTGAAATAAAAGTAATAAAAAAATGCATTCAACCTCCCTATTCGTTTTTATTGCATTCTCTGCAAAGTATGAAATGAACAGTTCAAATTGTGTAACGACATTTCATTTTTAAATGGCCACTGTTCTTTTGTGTTGCCAATAAAATAAATAAAAATTCTACTGAAATTTTAACTTTAATATTTTAGCACTCCAACCGGTGGGAATTGGATAGACATGTACATATTTGTACAACCATGTTAGTTTTTTTTCTGTTTCCACACAATTATATGAGGTTCTATTAAATTAAGTTAGTTTTACACTCTGTCAGCCATATCAAACTTCTACTTATGATTAAAGTTATTATATCTTTTTTATAACTTAGAGTACCTCGTTGGCCGAGTCTCAGTTGTAGCACGGAGTCTGGAATTGAGCCTTGTTCTGAGTCTGGAATTGGTATTTGGCAATAGACTCACCCCCTATTACATGGGACATCATTAACATAAATAGTGAAAAGTGGGTGTTACATTCTACAGTGGTTTTAAGTGCTGTAATGTGCACCTCTAGCTACCCCTTCAGGGATAAAAGGCTTGATGTTATGTTATCTTATTTATTGCACGTCAAAAGCTGTCAATCTAGTCCAAAACCGCGACTACGATTTGACCTTGGCTATCAAAAAGGCCTTACGAAATGAGGCCCGGATGACCTCCGACCTTCGTTTCCAATAAATAATGAGCAGGCCCAATAAGTGCTGGGCCAGCTTAAAATTTAATTATTAAATGTCCGAACGAAATTATGAATTTTATTATTAAGTAAATGAGCAGCAGATTGTAATTACTATTGTTTGTAGTAAAATTAATTATTTTCTGAGTTGACCTTGAAGAACTTACTACAGACTAGGTCCTTGAGATTAAGTTGCATGTTATTTAGACATCACTGACAAACGGTGAAGGAAAACATTTTCATTTTGATGTTGAGTGGAAACCTTCAAAAATGGATTCGAACCTCACTAAAACCACTCCGGTGGCCAACTATAGCACCTGTAAGGGGGCACCGGGTCCTCTGAAGAGACCTGCTCCGAAGCCCTTACACGGATCGTGACACACATCGTGAGGAAACTTAAGCTCATAATTTCTAATTATAAGTTGAAATTGCCAACCCGCATTGAGCATGCGTGGTGATTAATGCTCAAACCTTCTCTGTGTGAGTAGAGGCCCTTGGTCAGCAGTTGCCACTTATAGGCTGTTGATATTGAAGTTGCAAGTACTTTTGTCTATTTATTGTATTTGGTCTACTTTGGAGAGCGACTGAGCAAGAGCTTCATAGGTATTACTTTGATTTGCCACGCCATAGTTTGCCACTTACCTATTTTTTTAAGGGGGGAAAATCATCCAGGGACTGCTCCCGCCCGGGTGAGGAGGGAGTGTCAGACTCTTACTGACTAAAAACCACCCCGTTCCTTCTCCTGCACGTCGAGCCAGGGCCCCGGTAACCCGTTAGGTTCTCCGCGACAACCACTTACCTATTTGGAGTGGATAGTTTTAATTTGGTTGTTGTATATACTTAACTACGTATCATTATTAAACCTACATTTTAACATTTTATTTTAGACCTTTCATGAACTATAAATCAAGCACCACGTGACGCCCTCACACAAAATTAGACACAATGTCATGATGTCATAATATTAGGTTACCTAATTAATTATTTCGATACCCAATCAAGGTCTCAGACTGACAGACATTGTGAATACGTCTATGACATGATGCTATGACACTGTCTCTATTAAAAAAAAATTGGGTCAACTTAATCAAGCTTCGTTTAAGGCTTTGGCCGATAAAAAGCTGTTGAGGGCAAATCTTCCGCTATCATGGCCCATATGATTTATAGACCTCATAGCAATAGGGTAGATGACTAATTTTTATTTTAATGTCCGTCTGGTAGATTATTTTAAAACATTACACACGTATTTTTTTCTTTCGACGATGTATTGATTTGAAATTTCGCGTGACGTCACTTCTATGTATATTTTATAAGTAGAAATGACGTTTTAGCCCCCACTCCTAACCTTTGATTCGTTATATCTAAGTATCATTTTATTTACATCAAAATAAAAAAATGCGTGTCAAATATATATTCATTACCTAACTGACGGACTAATTAGATTTTTAATTTTCATACACTGTCTTCATCCCTATACTGTTTTGCTGTGTATAGTCTGTTACCTTTCGTATTTTCCTACATAGACTGGTCTTAACTTAAATTTAGTGTTTCTGTGGAGTTACTGCCATTTGTCCTCTACGATTCAATTTACACACGTCATTATTTTTTTTCAGAAGTTATTTTGTTGCCTTCTTTTCATGTATTTTAAGCTGGACGAAGGCTAAGCATAAAGGTTTCATAAAGGATTTTCGATTACCAAAATTATTAGGAGCAAATAGTTCGATTGCTGTACAGTACATCTGATTACTTATATTTCTATCTGACTAAAGAAGGAATAATGGTCCACACCTAGTTAAAAAAATAACAGGTTGTTTTGAATGGTAGACTAAAATAAACAAAAGACACTAGTTTCTTGCAGTCCCTTGACTGGTGGTGTACCGCGGTCGAGGGCCGCTGTGTCATCTGATAAACTATTGGGACTGAATTCTACTGCACTAGTACACCACAAAATAATGAATTGAAATGCCATACAGGTTAATAAACTTATGAAATTTTTGCCGTAAGAAATGCAGCAACCACATAGTAACTACGTGAATATAAATCGTCAAATATTTAAACTGTATGATTTTTTTTACAAAACCCTTTTAAGCTCGACCCCATCGTTGCATATATTTACATGTATTGTGTAGATAATTATTCTTATTTCCAATTTCTCCCAGCCTTCAGGGTTTAAACCTTTTCCAGACGGTTATAAATAAGCTAGTTGCTAGCTTTTGATGTAGGCTTGGAAGGTAACACAACAATGAAATACGGATCACATACGTGGAACCTGCGCAATAGAGACTTTAAAATTCACTAAAATGCTGTTCTCTTTTGCAATTTTCCATTTTTATGAAAACAAACATTTGGTTTTAAGTTTGAACTATTATAAGTTTGTTATCGTCGTTTCCTTTTAGTTTAATCTGAAAAGAAACACCAAAACACAGTTTTTTTTCTTATAAACACAAACTAATTTGTTGCGTACTTCTAACTTATATCTATTATGAAATCGTTAACAAATCACCCATTAGACGACCACAATGACTTATGTCCCAAACACCTCAATGAACACCCCACCAAAGATAAAGCCGAAAAATCATTACCCAAAAAAAGTAAAAACACATTTGACACAAATTTCAAGTAAGCAAACAAATCCAACGCCTTCTAAATACTTCAAAGGCGAGTGGACTCGCTCAAGTAGTGGCACAAGTAGGTGTCTAGATCAAACGCGCCCCCTTGCGTGAGACTGAGGGGAGAGGTCGATGACCCGCTCTACAGACGACCAGACATCGTAATGCTATACAAGTTTTACTCACTGGTTTACTTGACTTTGAAATATATTTTTAAGATCAGTATCAATAAAACCTAGGTTCACCTAATGTTAAACCGCATCACGAATGTCATTATGAGTGTCTTATTATAATTTAAATTTGTAAATTAACCATCTGGATTTAACTGCATTGTTGCTTGATTCCAAGTTCGACAACCGAACAAAGTGTCTCAGGTTTCATTCCTAGGTTCAGACTTGATCAAATCATTTCTGAGTTATTAAGGTTAGACATTAAAGGCAGTCAAATTGTGCCCTGTACCTAAGATACATCAAAAGGATGGTCTCACTACAACATAGTATAAAACAAAGTCGCTATCCACCGTCTGTCTGTCCCTATGTATGTTTAGATCTTTAAAACTACGCAATGGATTTTGATGCGGTTTTTTTAATAGATAGAGTGATTCTTAAGGAAGGTTTATATGTATAATACATGCGTATTGCACCCGTGCGGGGGCAAGTCGCTAGTCAGATATAAAAGTAGGTGTTACATTGAACGTGTACCCACGCCTTAGCCTACGACTTAGTACATTACAGGGCGTAATGTTACATTTACATTTTGGTTTATATTTAGGCTAACATTTATTCATTTTTCGTGTACAAAAAGGATTAAGAGCAAGGCTTTTTCTTTCTATTTTTATTATTGCGAAGTAGGATTACAATTTTGTTTCTTTTTGTGTCTGTTGCCTGTGTACGTACTTTGTATTAATATTATTATTCTTAGTAGTACGGGCAGAGGTGTACTTAAAATAGTACATATCTGCGCTTTGATATAGTTACAGTTAATCCTTTTACCACCACAATATTCATTTTAACTAAAAATCGCGGGTTACTCACGTGATTATACTGAGAAACGCGGAGTCTACTAGACATCGCCCGCGACCGCGCACGCTGCTCATGAGGAAGAACCCCTTTGTAGATTGAAACCAATAGAGCTTTTCTCAGTATATTCACGTGAGTATCATGCGATTTTTAGTTAATTTAGTATGTCTCACGATAGTTATTATGAACATATTCATTATAGTCACAATTACAGACACCATAACGAGTTCTCAAAAATTTAATAGTGGTCAACCAGAGTCCAGTCCAGAGACAACAGAAAAACCCAACCAACCCGTTGTCGATGCAATGAATTTTACAAAACTAAGAAACTTTATTACAATGACAAGTGTCTAGACAGTGGATACAGTTCATTGAGTACAACCATGAACTTGGTAACCAACTGACTGATCAGTTGGCATGGTTACGTTACACCCTGTCCGCCAGTGCCGGGTTAATCAAGAGCGGGGCCCGTAGCAAATTGTATGGGGCCCTCGTTATTAAACAAATGTATTGTTTTTGTTAGTATAGAAAGCATCCTCCCGTTCTGTGCAAGACAGGATTGAGTTAGGATTTCATAAAAACCAGCTATTTTTATCTCTTGATGAGCTCCGAGCTGGCGCGCGGTCTAATATGGCAAGCATGCCCGCAACCTCGGCAAAACGGGCTATCTCTGAAAGTATAATACGACCTACGATTTTTAAAACTATTCAAAGGGGGAAATTAATTTACTTATCACCATCATCATCATCATCATCAACAGCCTATAAGTGCCCACTGCTGAGCAAAGCCTCTTCTCATACGGAGAAGGTTTGAACATTATTCACCACGCTTGCTCAATGCGGGTTGGCGATTACAAACTTATAATTGGAAATTATAAGCCCAGATTTCCTTAAGATGTTTTCTTTCACCGTTGGTCAGTGGTGTCTAGATAATCTTAGAAAGTTCATATAAATCGTTTAAAATTTATTACAATGTAAGTGCTTAGATATAAGACCTAATGTAGCAACTACTGGTTGTCCAAATTATAAATAAATAAATAACTCAGAAAAAGTCACATTAGTACTTGCCGTTGGTAGGTTTCGAACACGCACCCTCTTGCATGCGCCTTAAACCTTCGGGCCACCACGACATTTACTTATACTGGGCCTTATAATGCGCAGGGCCCGTACCTACTCTTTCTAATCCAGCCCTGCTTTCTACCCTCACTCCGCTTCACCAGTGGGGGATTGGGTACTATTATCTAAAGTCCTCTTTTCCTCCCGTAGGGTTGAAAATGTTGAAATAATAAACCGGTAATTTGTAGGGGACGAGAATTAATCTGATTATGAAATATGTGAGAGTAATTAATGTCATTGTTGTTTTCACGATGTGTGAGTATTGTGATTTATTTTTTTGAAATATGATAAAAGTGATATAGTGATATTAGTTTGATTTCATATATACATGATGTGACATCTTTTATCTCCAAAGGGGTAGACAGAGATGCATGAATGTATGTTTACAATGTAACGCTCACTTTTCAGTACCTACCAGGGCACATTCCAAACTGCACGCTATTACTAAGTTTGGAAAAATCGAAAAAAATCCAATAAACAACTATTACCCGTACCGAGAATCGAAATAAAGCCTTGCTTGGCAGTTGTTCTGACAGTCTTAATTGGTCTTATATTAATTACACACAAAAATATCGACAGTACAACTGCCGGGCAAGGGGTCTCGGGTTCGATTCCCGGGTCGGGCAAAGTATTACTGGGTTTTTCATAAATTCTCAGTAGTAGCACGGAGTCTGGAATTGTGCTAGGTATATGGCAATAAGCTCACCCCCTATTACATGGGACTCATAACATGAATAGTGAAAAGTGGGTGTTACATTGTATACCGCTTCGGGGATAAAAGGCGTTATGTTATGTAAAAATATCGACATGGCCGTAAATAAATTTAAAATAGAAAATAAGGCGTTGGATTTAATAGCTTTGAAAGGCTATTAGCTTATTTATAGCCTAAAGTAAAGGTCATAAGTTGAACTCCCCGAAGGGCTATCGAAATCAATCCATTAAAGTACGGCAATTAGCATACATTTTTAAAAAGAACTCTATTTCTATTCGGAAATAATGTTCAATTTAAAGACTAGTAGTTTCATTAATTCGTGGCAGTACATTGAATGTAAATATTTAAGTAGTAATTGATGGAACTCGTGTAAAAATAAAGTTTACAATTCTTTTTAGATTATCACGTTAAACTTCTTAATTTCTTGTTCTTGTTTCTTCTTGCCTTTTAAACGATGAAGCGCGTTTAAATCCACTTCACAATGACATTATTATTTTTCATATTTTAGTAGTACCTCGATGTCAACCATCTGTTCAAGGACGTTGATAAAAATGTGGACAAACTGTCACTAAGAAATGAGTGAAGCATAAAAATATCTGTGCAATGTAACACACTTGCAATGTACACTGTATAATGTAACACCCACTTTTCACTATTTATGTTATGAGTTCCATGTAATAGGGGGTGAGTCTATTGCACTATTGTATCTGTTACTGATTTTTTAATGTTATAGGTGGGTACGGTCCTTACCACGTCCTAATACTATTGGTAAACCAGCATTCCCTGTCTAGTAGGATTTACAATCACAATACTATCGAGGCATTTCATCAAAATTTAATTAAATCGAAGTTGGATGTAAAAATAGCTGTGACGTCATCGTTGTCCTATCCGATCCAATGACCTCTCGATATTAATTGAACGATAGTTCATGGGACACATACCTGTGCGAGAATGTGACTTCGTTTGTTTATTTGATTTATAAAAAGCATTTATTTTAAATAATAATGAATATGTTAATGTTTACATGAAAGATATTGAGTATGACTAAGTTCTTACTAATAGAATAATTATGCGAATGGGTGTCTTTGCTTGGCTTTTGTCATGTCGTTTTAACAATACGATTTTGGTATTCGGAAAAAGTTGAGAGGCTTTTTTCTGAAGAAGTAAAATCATCGAAACACTTCTCCCGCCCGAGTGAGACGAGAGGGAGTGTCAAACTCTTACTGACTAAAACCCACCCCGTTCCTACTCCTGCACTTCGAGTCGGAGGCCCGGTAACCAGTTCAGTCCTTCACGGAATGAGTGACTGGACAGTGATTGAAACCTACCTATGGAATGTCACACGTATCACACAGAGTGACCAAGGCCAAAATCATGAACACACAAACATACAAACACAAAAAGCCTAACCTTATTTTTCCTCAATCCAGGAAAAAAAACTTACAAGAAAAAAAAATGTTAGCTCATCACATTTTTATTTGGATAGCAGTTCTGGATTTATATCTAGAAACTAGATTCGTTCGCAATCCTGCCTGTCTATTTTTGCTGTCGTTTCCAGCCTGTCTAGATTTGATTTGTCAGTAATCCAATATATTTTTTTCAGTTTAGTTTCAGCATTCCAGGAGGCTGTATGTGATGTACTTATGTTATGTGTGTGTAAAAAAATGGATGATATTGAATGCAAAGGTAGAAGTTGATAATAAAATAGTTTTTATTTCTTTTTTAAAAAACGGTGCCCCACACTAGGATTTTCTCCTGTGTCGTGGGTGCGTTTACAAACATACAATTTCACATACACATAATAACACCCAGACCCGAAACAACAATTTGTGGATCACACAAAGTGTTGTTCCGTGCGGGAATCGAACCCGCGACACGTTGCACGGCAGCCGGTTGCCCAGCCACCGCACCAAACGTGCAGTCAATTACCGTATTGGTTTGATTTCTCTGGTTTTATTTATTGGTTTTGAGTCTGACATAAATGTTGGGATAAGAAAGAAAGAAGAAAGAAAGAAAATGCATTTATTTGGCAAACAATACCTGTATAAAAACAAAACATTAATAATAGACTTAAAAGAGAAAAGAAATAAACAAAAATCATTAAAGCACAACAAAATATATCTACACGTTACAATCATAACCTAGTATATGATTGTAATGTACCTACATATGCATGTATATTTTAGGATAAAAGTATTATTGTTATGTTTGCAGTAGTCATAGTTTGCATCACAGTAGTTACGGCTTCGATTTGCGCTTGTGGCAACTATTAGTGCGATCTATATTTTATTTTTTTTAGTTTTACAGATAATGTTTTTATTTGTATTTATAGTTTAGTCCACGTTTAGTCCTTAGTTTTTTGGCATTTGTTAAATAGGTTTAAGTTATGATGGAACTGGCGTGAACTACGTTCAAAAGTTCCTAAAAAAAAGGATAATGTGAATTTCTGCAAATAGGCTACAAGGCAGCACTTTTACACGTCAATTTTATCAAGCGAACGATGAGGTCGACAATATTTTCCTCACTGACTACTCTGAGAAGAAATGCCGAAACAAACTCAGAGGTCCGTCTCTTCTGTACCTATCTTTAGATATGGTTATTTCAGTATTAGCTGTGTGAATTTTTTTGTTTGTTATTATTACACTCATTATAAAGGCATACATTCTAGTAGATATGGAGATTCCCAACACAGCCCCGGAGTGTTTAAAAAAGCAAATAGAAAAATCCGTCCACTAACAAGCATAATCCGCAAACCAAAAAATCACAAAATGTTAAAGATTAAATTATAAGTAGCTAGAGCTACACATGTACGTATGTACAGTATGAACAAAATTTAATCTGAGCATTACTTACCAAAGAATATAAATGTAACATCATCCGTTTGAGTTCGACTTCAAAAGATTAATAAGTATAAGATGTTCCGTACATCTGTTCATTATTTCCGTCGACAATTTTGTAACATCCTGTTTATGTGGGCGGTACATGTTGCTGTGAGAGATAATACACGACCTTTTAAAAATATATCATAATGTTTTTTTGACGTTACACTATGTCTTTTTATACTATAAATGGGTAGGCAGAAATGTACTTATTTTGAATTTTCTGATTACAGTTGATTGGAATGCAAATCTTCAACTCTTGTCCCTCAGGGGTCGTTCAAGCCCACCGAGGTACTTGCATATTGACATGTCTGAGCAGCAGCGCTCTCTGAAGAATCTACTATCAACCAGCCTGTAAATGTTATGTAGAAAAGGCCCTTACGGTAGGTAGTATAGTGGAGTTCCACTGGTTGTTGATTATTATGATGACGGATAGTATCACCATATGCCAGCAACGTATCCTTTCTTACTTTGGCCACACAGTCCGTTGGGGCAGCGGAACCTAGACAAGCTGATTGTTGTTGGAAACACCGAAGGCAAGAGATCGCATGGGCATTCTCCAACAAGATGGAGTAATGAAATAATATACTCGTCCTCAAAATTTTACAGGGCTGTAAGAGATGCGCGACAGAAACCGCTGGAAGCATATCATCCGCTCCAGATGCAATCCTGACCACGATCCTCGGATATGCAGAAACGACTAAAGAGATAGAGAGGAAGAGAGAGAGAGAGAGAGAGAGAGAGAGAGAGAGAGTAGCTTGATGGATAAATCACTATTAATCGGACGGTTATTCATAAGTCGTACATTTGACCTATATTCCATTTCATTAGGTTTAAAATGACCACGACATTACTGAGATATCTCCATATAAGACAGGACATGCTTGTGGTCGGAGACCGAGTCCGGCACTCGTCGAGTTATGTCACGTTTACTAAGCTACGTGGAGTATCGCTTGTTATGGTACTCTTGAGTTATACTGGAAGCTAGGCGATAGCTATAACATACTTTTATTTTGGGTGGAGAAAATCATCTCATGTCTTCTCTCGACGTGGGTTAGGCGAGAGGTAGTGTCAGACTCTTACTGACTAAAAACCACCCCGTTCCTGTAACTACACTTCGATCCGGAACACCGGCAACCCGTTAGGACTTCCGCGGCTCCGTATCGGGCATAAACCCTACTGGGACCCACCCGTGGTGGGTCTTTGAGGCGTACGCACGGTTCTGGATTTGGTTGGGCGAGCTACCCTTGCTCGCCGTCCGCAGACCAACTATAAAATATTAAATATCTTATAGTCCTTTCCTAAAAAGATAAAATCTTTTAAAGCATTGAGTTCTTACTTGTTAGATCTGGAGAAAGACTGGGAAAGTTAGTTACGGTAATAAGTTTTCATGTTTAAACCCATCTAATAAGTTTTGTTACTTGTGAATAGGATATTAGATGCGGTCGTAATCAAACCTTTAATCATGAAGAGGAAGCACTTACAATAATAATTCTTCTATAAACTAATAAACGTAAAAATAATTATTATTATTAAAAATTCGACTTCAACCGCCTCTTTTTTTGAGTCGGTTAATTAATGTCTTTTGATAAAAACCTTTACCTAATTCTAACAAACACTTTTATGGAAACTGTATCAAAATCGGATCAGCACCTCGCCAGATCATCGCGCACTGTCATAGAACTGAAAAATTACTTTTTTGAAGTCGGTTAAAAAGGAAATGGATAAGAAAATACTCTCTGGCCTTTAGAAATATGTTTTGCAAACAAATGAAAATGTATTTAATTTATTTTTATGTATGTATGTAACGAATGTCAATTATATTTTATTTATCGCCTAGCTCTCACACTAACACAGCCCTAACAACCGCGTTGCGGTTTCCCAAGCAGCTGTGATGCGGTAGTGAACGTTTTGCGAAAAAATGTGTGTCCAAATATCAAATAATGTCGGCAACGATTCTGTGTTGCGCTCTGTGCCATGAATTTATAAAATAATACAGGTTCCAGCTGGAATCAAATGGCTGTTAGGGTCGGAAAAGCGATAGATAAATATATGGTAATTTATGGTATGTTTGTTACTCGGTTCGATTATTTTTGGTTTATTTTGGTATTGCACGTTTTTATCTTAGAACAAAAATGGTTCATTTACTAGTGTTGCCTGCTAGCCTTTTTTTTTAAAGTGGGGAAAATCATCGAATGGCTGCTCCCTGACTGATCTGGGTGAGGCGGAAGGGAGTGTCAGATTCTTACTGACTAAAAACCACCCCGTTCCTTCTCCTGCACGTCGAGCCGGAGCGCCGGTTACCCGTTAGGTTCTCCGCGACTGCCTGCTAGCCTTAGCCTGCTGCTGAGAGCTGTTTTTACGAATTTGTTTCATTATCAAAATATTTTTAGGTTAACTAAAAATTACAGGCTACTCACGTGAAAATACTGACAAAAGCTCTATTAATTTCAAGCCACAGAGGGGCTCTTCCTCATGAGCGCGTGTGCGGTCGCCGGGATGTCGCACAGCCTACTGAGTAACCCGCGATTTTTAGTTACTTAATTTAGTATATCTCACGATAGTTATTATGAAAGCATATGTTTTTAGGTTTAACGGAGAGCACTATGTGTACTCTCTTACTGGACTTTTATACGACCCGCGGGAAAAGAAAGGCCGGTCATCATCGAGAAGGTTAGAGCATTAATCACCACGCTTGCTCAATGCGGGTTGGCGATTTCAAACTTATAATTAGAAATTATAAGCCGAGGTTTCCTCACGATGTTTTTCCTTCACCGTTTGTCTAGATAATCTTAGAAAGTACATATAACTCGGAAAATCGTACGGAAAAAGTCACATTGGTACTTGCCGTTGGTTGGTTTCGAACCCGCAGCCTCATGCATGAGAAGCCTACCTACTTTCCGTCGCCACTTGGCACATTATATATATATATAAAATTGAATACTTATTAAAATAACATAGGAAACTTCCAAATATAAACTTCGATCAAATATTACAGTTAACTATGAGTTTAATGACGGAGTGAAATGTTTATAAATACCATAATGCTGATAGTTAACAGGTGTTTATGTTAAAATAAACTATTCAAGCGGTAACGGTTAGCGATCATTCAAACTTTATGGTTGTAATTTGTGTTCTAACTGACGGATGGGCTGAAGAAACTGGTCGATCAATCCGTCAATGTATTTTGCACTTATTGTTTTCGTTTTAAAGTTTATTTTTGTGTTAACAGCTTATTATGATGTGTTGGTTTAATGGAGATGAATTGAAGGCCTAAATTGATGCCCTGTTTGTAATTTTTAGTCGTTTTTAGGTTAGTAGGTAAATGAAGAAGACTAATTAGTCTATTAAGATGAGACCTAAAATAAAACTCACTTTGATTTTCATCACAACATGGAATTTCAGCAATAATTAAAAAACCGACTTCAAAAAACCAAAATCTAATAACAAACAAAAAGTAAAAACTAAAAGCAAATTATTATTTGCTGCTAACTATTAATTGCAAACTATTATTAGATGACTCATTTAATAATATCTAATATCAAGCTGTTGACAATTTTGTGACCATTTTGATATGTACTGGATGTCCATATAAATTTCAAAATTTCTCCTCGGTTTCCCTGGGATCCCATCGTCAGATCCAGACCTTTATAATATAACCTTTCAAAAGAAAGACAAACATAACATAACATCACGCGTTTTATCTCCGAAGGTGTAGGCAGAGGTGCACATTATGCCACTGTACAATGTAACACCCACTTTTCACTATTTATGTTATAAGTCCCATGTAGGGGGTGAGCGTATTGCCATATACCGAGCACAATTCCAGACTCCGTGCTACTTCGAGAATTTTTTTTTAAACCGAGTAGTACTTTGCCCGACCCGGGAATCGAACCCGAGACCCCTTGCCCGGCAGTCGCACTTGCCACCACTCGGCCAACGAGGGAGTCACTCAAAAGAAAGGAATTATGAAAACCGGTCCACATAAGGCGGTATACCTACTTAATCGGTGAACATACATGAAAAAAAACAATCATTCGAACATAGTACCTCCTTCTTGTTTTAAAGGCCGGTAAAAATAGCAACTTACTCTCAAGGATATTACGTATACAAGACAAAGTTTCAGTAGAACTTGCAAACTTCAAGTTTACAATACAGACCTTCTCGTAAGGTATAGTGAAATTTAAGTGTTTCTTACTTTAACCATTATATTTTTAGCTCAACTGTAAACTCTGTCACTGGATAACTTTTAAGGAACTGGGTCAGTTATTACCGACTTCAAAAAAAGGAGGAGGTACTAACTAGGTTGGTTCATATCAACATGATGTAACTTAATGGCCAGAAAATTGTAAATTAGGTATCTATTAAGGTTCTAATAAATAATTTTGTATAGAACTCATGGCGCCGACTTCTAACCTATCAGTGGGTGGGTTAATCTATCGATACTATTAATAGTTATTTTCAACCGACTTCAAAAAAAAGGAGAAGTTTCTCAATTCGACTCAACTTTTTTTGGTTATTGCTTTTACTTTTTGTTTTTGGTTTTTTGAAGTCGGTTTTTTAGGTTTTTTATAACTATCGTCATGACGAAAGTGTAAAATGGTTGGTATCGTAAGGATACATACAGAATTTAAAAATATTTAAATTAAAAAAGTAACTGTCGGATTTTTGTGCGGGTTTTACCAATAGATGGCGTTATTCGTGATTATGGTTTTGAATGTTTTATTATTATTCAATTTTGAGCAACCGGCCAGAGACACGGCTAACGTAAGTATAAATTTACAATCTTAAAATATTCTATTACAAAATTGATGACCCTTGTACCTACCCTGTACTTTCGAAAGTTCAGTAAAATTTGTTGTGACAATTTTATTTTATTGAGACATCATGTTTGATACATTCTATAATCTAACATTAGTAGCTTTTGGAATTCTCCATTGCATTAAAAATTCAGAATTTCAAACAAATGCTTTGCGTCAACCATGCATTCATTATACATGATTACTTATTAAGTAGTATACTTAGCCTTCATAAGTCCGAGGTTGCATACCTCCTCAGGCATATGTTATCGATCTACAGCTGCCAGTATTAGGGACGTTCCTATAAACCTATTAGGCTATTACTAATTCATAAATGTAAGGCTTTAGGTATTCAATATTGTGGCCATGATATACTCTTTAAATAGTCATTAGATTAATGTTTTTGTAATAGTTTTTGGTTGAATTTGTTACGAAAACTTTACTAATATTATAAATCGGAAAGTGAGTTTGTTTCTTTGTTCCAGTTTCACGCCGTAACTACTAAACCGATTGCTTTGAATTTTTGCAGACGTGAAGTTAGAAGTCTGGATTAAATAATAGGGTACTTTTTATCCCGGAAAAATTTGATATTCTCGAGGAAAAACTAAATTATTGGTTTAGATGGCGCTGTGTGTATTGGTATATGTCACATAGGCTACTTTTTATCCTTTTGTGATGCGAGCGAAGCCGCGGGTAAAAGCTAGTACTGAAATATTTAATATCAATGAGAATTACATTATATAATACTTACATATAAAATAATTTCTTCTCAGTTTGAGTGATTCTTCAATGTGGCTGAGGTTCACTGAAGGGATGGGTGCTAAAAGTTGGACAAAGGAGGTTCATCGAGCACAGAGAATGTTGAGGGAAGTCGAAGGTCGAAGTACATATATCCATCAAAAAAGTGTTGTTTACGAATTTACTTTGACTAAATTCAGGCGACATGAAACAAAAGGGCAATATTAAAACATCCTCGATCGACGGATGAAGAAATTGGTGAATGTAAATTTTTAGATGAAGATGATGCCAGAATCGTCTTATTGGCGTTTCATTATCTCTACTTACCTCAATAACAACAATGTATGTGTCTTCCACAAAAACTAATACATTGAGAGAAAAGCCAACTACACACTTGGTGCTGGCACGGTGGTTGGGCAAATAGATGCCGCTCAACGTGCCGCGGGTTCGATTCTCGCACGGAACAATTCTTTATGTGATCCACAGATTGCTGTTCCGGGTCTGGGTGTGATGTGTATGTGAACTTGTATGTTTGTAAACGCACCCACGACACAGGAGAAAATCCTAGTGTGGGGAAACGTATTTTTTTTAAATACATAAAACAAATATCTTATACAGCAATGACAGATTTTAACATGTATTACACGAATGTTGATCGCTTGCCTAATCATAACCAATAGGTTGTAAAATGCCTATTGCTGCCTCCGGTTCCGGTCGGCATTTGGTCAGGGTAGGAATGATTTAGTGCCTCCTATGTGGAGGGCAGTTGTGGTTTATGATAGGCTAGTTGAGTGTATTCCCTGTGTGTGTTTATCTGTCTAATTGGGGAAATGGTACTTTTATTGTCAATGTTGGTCATTGAAGTGGGTCAAAATATTGCTTTGCCAAACAACTTTTTTTTTAAGGTGGGAAAATCATCGAATGACTGCTCCCACCTGGGTGAGGCGGGAGGGAGTGTCAGACTCTTACTGACTAAAAACCACCCCGTTCCTTCTCCTGCACGTCGAGCCGGAGCCCCGGTTACCCGTTAGGTTCTCCGCGACTTGTCAAACAACTTATTGACTTATTTCAGATATTTATTTTGGACCTGCATGACCATCAAATTGCATTTTTCTTACGTTGTTTTTATCTTAATAATAATTATGTCCACCTAAATTATTTTGCAATGACCAATGGTGGTTGTGGTAGAGATTTCGATCCAAGCAAATGGCGGATAAAATAAAACAAAGAATACGTTCGTTACCGTTATTATTGGATAATTTAAAATGCATTCCGGCACTTAAAGGTACCATTTTACATGTCTTTATCTATACATTTAGATGCATAAAGTTTCATTTAAATAAATAAACAATAGACCCGTTTTAAATTAGGTATTATGTTACATTAAAATAAATTTACAAAATCGGTAAATTAAAATAAAAAATACTGCATTTTATTTAGACTTTATACCACAAAATTGCACTAGAAATTATAAAATATTTCATTTTAAATGATAAAAATAAACTTGACCTATTTTTGTAAACATTGATTCACAGAAAAGTCACAGAGAATTTACATACAGAGTGCTCACTATTGCCGGTATATTGCCACTGAGGGCGCCACTTAAATGGCATACATACATTATGTATCAACTTCAGTACTTTCGAAATACATAGAGGTACATGTTTCCCGAGAATTCGGCACTCTGTAACACTCGCGGCTGAAGGGAAGCAGTGACATGATTTATTTATCAATACCTACGATGATAATGTAACACCGATCTTTTAAAAAAATGTTTACATTAGAATCACAATAAATACAATAATTTACTTACTCGACTCGACTTATGATCCGCTCGAATCACATTTGAATATACCACGCGAATATTGTCTACGTTACTTATTGAGTATTCCATTTCAGAGCAATTTTCTTTCTGTGTATTCAAAGCAATTCCTTAATCAGTTCTTATTCGATTTAGGGGATACGTTTTAAATGTGTATGAAAAATGTATTGAGGATAATATTCAAGCAGAATATAACTCGAGTCCTACCTTAATAATAAGCACTTTGGAATCGAATTAACTATACTTTACATAGCCATATCAACTAATCTCTACATACACTTAGAAAATCTACATAATTACAAACGTTTCACTAAGAATCTAGACTTTTTGAATTTTTCAGAGATCTAGGTTGTTGTACAATTTTATTCTTTTTGTTCTTATTATCTAAGGTGAAGGTGTCGTTCGGACCAGCAGGGGGCGTGTTGAAGACCAGGTTCTTGGAGCTAGGCACACTGTTCCCCGGCGACACCCCGCTGTCCGTGCTGACGGACGCGGGGCTCGGACTGTCACTTACATTGTTACACACCGTCAGCTCCTGACCAGGGATGGATACGATCTGACCTATCGGCTTCTGCCTGACTAGATTTATGCTTTGGCACACGTTATTCTTCACTTCACTATCACTCGAGTCCTTCTTGTGGTATCTCGTCAGGGTGCCGGCAGAGCCCGCCGAGTTCGGCCGGTACATCGGCATGAACTGTGCCTGCGGGTAGTACTGCATGTCTGGGGGAGCCTGGCCCTGCACCCAGGGGCCCATCGTGGATACTACAGGGGGCATATGTGTCCACATCGGCATTTGTACCATGTGGGTTCCATCTGCCATCGGGCTGAAACCGGGAGCGACTGGCATTGGCCTCACGACCCCCACGGGAGTCGGTGCACTGTGCGGTCGCATAGCTGGGTGTCCATACTGAGCCATGAACTCTTCACCCTCGTACATCCTATTTTGAGTTGGATTTTGTGAGTAATCTATATTAGGGAACACAGTGTGTGGACTTCTTTGTAGATATGTGAACATTTGCTGCTGAGCCTGCTTCATGGCGACGTATTGTTGCAGGTGTATGGCAGTCTGCTGCCTCTGCTGAGCGATGTCCTGCGCCATCGTCGTCGTGGTGTTACCGTGTATGTAGTAGATATGTGGTTGAGTATTTACTTGTGTCACTGGGGACTGTCGCTGTGTGGAGTGTTTACTGTTATCTACACCTACAGTATTGTTCTGAGGATCTTGGTACTCTTCTGGGGGTGCGATGTACTTGGGCGGTGACGGTGGCGTCACCTGCTGTGACATTGGGTAGCTTATGATCTGCGCTATGTATGGTTGCTGAGATTTAACTGAGTGAGCTGGACTGTGTGTCTGGAATGTTGGGTTGAATGTTATCTGTGACATGTCTTGACCGTCTGGATTGTGATTCCCTCTGTAATCGTTAGCGTCATTTTTCCTTGGCTTTTGATTGTATGGCGCGACTTTAGGGTTGTTCTTCCAGTTTGCTCCGGCACTCTGTGGTCTTTTGACGGGAGATTTTGTCGGATCATGCCAGTTGTCGCCATTGATTTGTCTTGGATCTGGTGGGTGATGTGATTGTGCGCTGTGTGATCTCCGTGGTGGTGGTGACATGCCGTCGGGGACGTGTTGTTGTCTGTAACAGCGTCTCCCTGAGCCGGGGCTGTTCTGTCGTTCCGGAGGAGGTCGTATCGGCCTGGGCACTCGTCTCCTGGCTGGTGTGGGTGGACTCGGCTGCGATTGAGAGGAATGTGTGGATAATGAAGCAGACCGCCATTGATCTATCAGCACCCTTCGGCGTTCATGCTCTATTCGGATTTCTGTTTCGCTGGACGAATCGTAGTCTTTGCCCTGGAGGAAGATAATATGAATTATAATGATTATGCTACACAAAAACAAAAGTACTGGTTTTCAGAAGTAATATTATTTTACCTTTTCGATCTTTTCGTCCAACATCTTGAAGAAGTCTTGTTGGCTGGCCGACACCTCCCTGTAACAGAAATTCCTTGTCTATCATACAATTTCATCATCATCTTAAGTTGACCTGCATATTGTGAAGGCAAAGGCTTCGCGTTGTTACAAGATTTTATGGAATCAGCAAGTTTCAAATGATGTATATTATGGTGTAAAAATTTTAAGTTTCGTTTTTTTTTATTAATTATTTGTATGCATAATTACATATTATTATTTATTTTAGTAGAATGTTTATTTAGTAATGAGCTTACAGAACAGCCGGGTGGTTGGTGAGTGGCAGGATGTGTTTGGTGGGCTGTTCCTGTTCCTCCTCGTTGTCATCAGGGGGCGCTGCTCCGCCGGCCGTACCCTCCTCCTCGTCCGCTTCCTTATCCGCTGCGCCTGCGCAATGAAACGATAAACCTTTAATATCTAAGGTATTTAACATTTAATTTACGTTGAAATGTATCGTTTATGAGTCTCATGTTGTGTATACCGTGTCAGGCTGCGTATGGCGTCTATATGTCTACTGAGAAATATTTGATATACTCAAAAGTGTTTTTGTTTTACCCGTCAATACTTAGAACACAGAACCTCTTGCACTTGCGGCTTCGTAACTAATGAAGCAGTGTAGACAAAGCATACGACTTTATTGCTACTATGAACTTTATAATATCAATGTCGAAGCATTTCCAAAGTACAGCATTATATTAATAAATGATAGATTCATAAGTTCCTACTTAATACAGTAGCCATTACCTAATGGATTGCATGCTACAACTTAGTACAGAATATAGGTAATGATGTAGTTAATAAGTAATTCTGTCTGTCTGTCCGTCTTGATACATCAAAGAGGTTTAGTAGCGGTTGGAGGCGAACGAAACCCACGTGTTGTTATCAATAACTACCTAGTGCAGTATGTAATTGTTACGTAGCGTAGGTAGATTCAATGAAAATTGTGGATGGACTTTATAAAAATATACCTAGTACAAATTGCACGTTATTCGTTTCATTTCTAATTGGATTACAGATTAGGCAACAATAATATATTTATGGCGACTGTTGAAAGGCTAATTGATTTAAGCGACATCTTTTGTGATATGGAGTTAAATATATGTTCGAAATCAATCAATTTTCCTTTGTTGTGATGTAGGTATTTAACAATATTACAATGTTAATTATTATCTTTTCGGGTTACTCACGTAACTGTTAAACATCACCGCGTGTGGCGGAGAATCTAACGGGTAACCGGGGCTCCGTCTCGACGTGCAGGAGAAGGAACGGGGGGGTTTTTAGTCAGTAAGAGTCTGACACCCCCTCCCACCTCACCCAGACGGGAGCAGTAATCCGATGATTTTACCGCCTTAAAAAAAAGACCACCGCGTCGACGGTCGCGGGATGCTGTTCATGAATATGAGCCTCTAGCATGGCTTGAAACTAGTCGAGTTCCTCGTCAAACAGTTTCGTGAGTAAGCCGAAAACATAATAATTAATGTAGTATGTCTCATGAATATAATTGATACATTATTAAATACTGTTCCTAATTGATTACACTAAAAATACATTGATAATAATTTCTTGTCTCCGTATTTTGCCAATAAAATTACATGGTAACATCCATTAAATAAACGAACTTCACAGAAGCATGTAAAAAGTTGATGAAACAAGTACGATAGTATTTGTAGTGGAAATTGCAATTTGCGTTACTTAGATTAGATTATGCAATTAGGAAATATGGATTTCAAGAATGAGCAATTTCATTATTATATGGCTACTTCGGTAAATGGCATAAACAATTGAAGAAAAGTACGGACGGTTAGTGCGGTTACTGGGCAACCGGCTGCCGCGCGACGTATCGCGGGTTCGACTCCCGCACGTAGCAACTATATGTGTGATTCACAAATTGTTGTTCCGGGTCTGGGTGTCATGTGTATGTAAACTTATGTTTGTAAACTCACCCACTATACAGGAGATAACCTTAGTATGGGGTTATAAGACATTAAAGACCTAACGTTAAAAAGAAATATTTGACTGGAGTTTTTAGATAATCTAAAGACTTCGACTCGCTTGACTAGTGATTAAATACAATTTGCCCAAGGAACTAAAAATGTAATTGTAAACCGTTTCCTTTTCCCTAAACATCATAACATCCAACTAACAGATACTAACTGGGATTAGGACAGTGAGAGAGCCATGCTTCGGCACGAATGGGCCGGCTCGACCGGAGTGACACCACGGCCTCACAGAAAACCGACGTGAAGCAACGCTTGTATTGTATTTCGTGGTGTGAGTGAGGTTACCGGAGGCCCAATTACCCTCCTCTTTCCCAATCTCCCCAATCCCTGAATCCCCAACGATCCTCAAACTCCTAATCCCCAAAAAGCCGGTAACGCACTTGTAACGCCTCTGGTGTTCCAGGTGTCCATGGGCGATGCCGATTACTTACCATCAGGTGATCCGTCTGCTCGTTTACCGGTTTATGCCATTAAAAAAACTATTCACTCATTCAAAAATCAAACTTACACAATTTGTCTCTAGATCTAATTTACAGGAAGTCGGCATAAACGGCGCGGCGGCAGACACTGAGACACCGTCATTCAGAGGGCGCTACAAAGGAGTGCTATTCATTACTAGCCACAAAGAGAAAAGTTGTAAAATTCAGTTAAAACGTCCATTACTAAGACTGGAAACTAAAGTTATTCCTTTGACCTGCTCGCTTTGCTTCACGTTGGCCGTTTTGTTAACTTCTACAACATTTTCTTTCTAGATTTTTGAGTAATTAAGTTTTGTTTGCGCAGATTTTTAGGTTGTTACCGAGTTGCGGTTGATGGTGACGTTTCTGTGGCAGGTTTAGCTGTATACCATTTCTTTTTAGTAGTTAAACTTCTTAAATTATAGAGTTTATTACCTACTTCAATTATTAATTTACGACTGCACGGTTGACGGCGTGCCTCGGCAACCGGCTGCCGCGCAATGTGTTTGGTTCGATTCCCGCATGGAGCAACTCTTTGTGTGATCCACAAATTGTTGTTTCGGGTCTGGGTGTCATGTGTATGTGAAATTGTATGTTTGTAAACGCTCCCCCGACACAGGAGAAGGAAGTAAAAGGAAGGAAGGAAGGACTTCGTGGACAACGTTTTTTAAAACCAATAAATAAAAAAAGGATATCAAACAACAATAAAATAATATAAAATAATATCACGCCTTTTTATCCCCGAAGGGGTAGGCAGATGTGCACATTACGGCACTTAATGCCACTGTACAATGTAACACCCACTTTTCACTATTTATTTTATGAGTCCCATGTAATAGGGGGCTAGGGGTGAGCCTATTGCCATATACCGGGCACATTTCCAGACTCTGTGCTACTATTGAGATTTTTAAAAACCCAGTATAACTTTGCCCAACCCGGGAATCGAACCCGAGACCCCTTGCCCGGCAGTCGCACTTGCGACCACTAGGGCCAACGAGGCAGTGTTAAAAATAATCCCCATTAATACTTAAAATCATTTTCCTACAAAAGAATAATATTCACAAAAAGTAATACAGCAAATACCTTTACATTTTCCTTTGACAGCAACGAGGCACTATAAAAAAATAAAATAAAAAAAGTTATGCAATAAAATGGCAGCCATTTGTAGTGAGCCACGCGCCATGATATAGGAATATTTGCAATTTAAAACATGTATATTCCTGGAACAGTGAATCGGATTAATTAAGGAAAATTGTATATTGCATTTGTAACTAGGTCAGAACTCAGTAGGTACATGGAAACATGCATCGTATCTTATTATAATGTAAGAAGATTTAATTAATAGTAGAGTAACATTTATATATGTAGAGTACATGTATCTAACGACCACGTTCTGGACTAAAAACATCTAATACTTTGCTGGACTTCGAATATTCTCCTACTTATTATTATTAATTGGGAAAATTTGTTAGGGCGTATGCATGTAAGTGTCGCGGAGAGCCGAACGGGTTACCGAGGCTCCGGCTCGACGTGCAGGAGAGGAACCGGGTGGTTTTTAGTCAGTAAGAGTATGACACTCCCTTCCGCCTCGCCCAGGCGGGAGCAGTCATTCAATGATTTTCCCCCCTTAAAAAAAATGCATGTAAGTACGCTTTCGTGCAAAAATTACTGAATGGAATACTGTGGAAATATACAATCCTCAAAGGGCAGTAGAAAGGAAGCTGGTAGGCGTTACGCTGAGAGACTGTAAAAGAAACCAGTGGCTAAGACAGTAGAGTAAAGCCAAGGACGTCACACAGCATATCGCGAAACTTAAGTGGGAGTGGGCTGGCCACGTTGCACGCAAACAGGGTTCGTGGTACAAAGCCGTGACAGAGTGAAGACCGTGGGCGAAAAACGCCCACAAGGAAGACCCCAGATGCGTTGGTACGATGACATCAAACGAACAGCTGGCACGAAATGGATAGAAATTGCTCAAAACTGAAAGAGATGGCAGAAACTGAAGGAGGCCTACACCCTAGGGATAGAAAAAGGCTAAAGAAGGAGACCACACTCTAGAATAACAAAAAACTGTTTTTACTCTGAGACAAAGCCGCCGATGAGACGTAATAATATAGAGGTATAATAGCATTTATATAAGATTAACAGTATAACTTAATGGCGTAAGCTGTGGTGTTATATATGTACATTTTCGAAATAAATAAATAAATATATCAATCCGTATAACAAACACTGGTTCTAACGTATAATAATAAATTGCTACAACGACCACATGTCTACAAACTTTCCAGTCAGCTTTGAAACTGACAAGCCTCACCAAATTTTAATACTCTCGATCCCTGTATAAATCTATCCGGAACCTGGATTAGTTGTAAACCATGTCGGTTATATACAATCGCGTAACTTTACGTCTTATATTCTACAACAGTTTGGGCAGAACTGTACATAAAGAACCATTTTTAAATTATTCGTCAACTACCTCAAGACACAATTATTAAAAAACAAAAATCACTCTGTTGCAAGTAGATAAACCAACTGATATAATTTCGCTCCAAGATTAAGAAAGAGCGTTTAGGTTAGACTATTTTCATACACCGTGCACAATATCAGACTTCGTACCGCTTAGAAACATCTAGAAAACATAACATAAGATCACGCCTTTTATCCCCGAAGAGGTAGGCAGTGTACATTATCTACGGCACTTAATGCCACTGTACAATGTAACACCCACTTTTCACTATATGTTATGAGTCCCATGTAATAGGGGTGAGTCTATTGCCACGTACTGGGCACAATTCCAGACTCCGTGCTACTACTGAGAATTAAAAACAAAACCCAGTAATACTTTGCCCGACCCGGGAATCTAACCCGAGACCCCTTGCCCGGCAGTTGCACATGCGACTCGGCCAACGAGGCAGTTTAGAAAATTCATAGAAAAATCTAGAAAAACATCTAGAAAAGTTTTCATAATATTTAATCCAATCCGAGAATACCTTAAAACCATTAGCTGGACAGTCATGATCAGGACTACTTCACAAACCAGATAGACCCACAGTCAAAGTCAATGTCAAAATCAAAGCATTTATTTAAATTAAACCATATTTTGGTACTTTTGAAATGTCAAGAAATACAAAATAAATAATAGTCTGTCAGTAAGTCCGTCAGTAAAGCTAGGTGCTAGGTGCTCATTCCAAAATGTAGATTCAAATGGAGAAGAACGAGAAAAAACTCCATTCGTTACTCTTTTAAAAAAAGTTTGTTCTACAATATCTCTGATTTATATTCCAATACTGTGCGTAGTGTGCGTATATGTGAGAACAATGCAAAGACACGCTTGACGCATTATACTAATTATAAAACAAAAAAACATCTTATATGCCGGAATACTGGAATGTTACTCAATTTTAAGTCGTGTTCAAATATCGTGCCATCTCCGTCATTTTACAAAGAACTTGTAGTGACTGAACTATAGGTACTTAAGCACGACTTAAAATTGAGTAGCGTTTCTGTATTCCGACATTAGTCTAACATGGTGCTCACATATGCATACTGACAATCCATAAAAATAGTGCTTCTATACAAGAAGTCATAGTCACAGCGGTTAGTATTCACTATTTTATTCATTGTTTGTTTTAACATACGTAGAACTGATACAAGTTACATGCAACTCCAATTTGTACGGATATCAATGCATATTGGATTATATTTACCTATACTAACGGAATACTGGGAAATATATGCTTCACACCCGATCAATGATAGCTACTGTTGCTATCGAGGGGAATGTTTATGTAGAAAAATATACATTTCGTTTATTAGTCTATAAATAAATATGTTAATTTCCTAATAGGTTGACTGACTCTAAAGGTTCTGTAAGTACCCGGTCTGATGACCCATGGGGCTTGGACAAAGGTATCTTCAACAGCACTGAGCTCCAGGCCTACACATCCAGTAAACAAGGTTTTTATAATTTTTTTCACTAGCTGTTATAAGCATAAAAATAATAAAACATTTACCAATACTAGCAATTCTCAAAAATTATGTAATTTCTCAAAAATAACAGTTTCTAGAATAATCTAATTAATACGAATTTATATTACTTAGAAATTGAAGTAATTCACAATATTTGTCGCTACCAAAAGGACACAACTCGATACTAGCGCCTCTAGCGGTGATTTTGAGCTCGAGTTTACAGGACTGGCGCCCGGGATATAGAGCTGGAGTCGATGACCTTTATTTGGGTTGATGAACTTTTATGCAATGCGTATGTACATGTCAATAAGTGAATAACTGAGTCTAAAATTTAATCTAGGTTTCATATAAATGTTTTATCATAGAAATCTAGAGATGGCTCCTCGCTAGCATGAATAGAGAATTAGAAATGTTCATAATATACTTCGGTAGGTGTACTTAGTTGGAACCGAACCTGTTGCTCTTTCAGGGCCTTGTGACGTTGTTATGAAAATCTTATACTTTCTTAATATTATAGAGGTACTATTATATAAAGTGGAAGAGTTTGTTTTTTTGTTTGTTTGTTTGACCGCGCTAATCTCCGTAACTACACGTCTGATTTGAATAACTCTTTTTGTGTTGGATAACGCATTTATCGAGGATGGCTATAAGCTATAAAACATCACGCTACGACTAATTGGAGCTGAGCAGAGCGAGACCCCTTGCCCGGCTGTCGCACTTGCGACCACTCGGCTAACGAGGCAGTCAGTAAGTCTAAATAAAGTAAGTATTTATGCCAACTACTTTATAAGATTAAAAAAGACATTACTTTCAATGGAAACAGATTTATAACATGAGGTACGCAAACATTTTTGCATATATCCATTCATTAAACTCACGTGTCACTATGTGCCACGGATCATGACATGGTTGGACGCATTCTGACGGCACACACCTGACAATAGGGCTCATGATTGCACCCTGGATGCACCGTGCAAATTAACTTACATGGTGGACTGTGAAAGCAAGACTGTAACGTAAACCTAGTTTAATTTTGTGTCAGTTGTGATTAAATACAAATAAGTAGTTATAGTTACTTGGAGAATTTGCAAACTTTCATAATAATAATTTCAAAAGCGCAGTGTGTAATATTTGTTGAAAATCGCCTCACCTTCGAGTTCGTTGGTATTAGGTACAGATTTTGAGAGCAAAATGAATTATTCCTAGTTTGGGAGAGCCATGCTTCGTCACGAACTGACGGACGGCCTACGTGAACCAACGCTTGTGTTCTGTTTCGTCGGGTAAATGAGGTTACCGGAGGCCCAATTAACCCCCCCGCCCTCCCCTTACGTCTTTTCCAATCTCTCCATCCCTGAATCCTCAACAATCTTTAAATTCCTAATCCCCAAAAGGCCGGTAACTCACTTGTAACGCGTCTGGTGTTCCGGGTGTCCATGGGCGACTTTCTTACCATCAGGTGATCCGTCGGATCGTTTATCTCATAAAAAATATACTTATTTGAGACTTCGAAATATGAGATTTTATTTTTTCGAATATTAACTAGAGTTAATCCGAGGTAACCTAGGTAAAAAAAATAAAGCAGTTATTTTTTTTTGGGGGACAGTCATTAAACTAGCTTGGGTCTTCATTTCTAGATTAGTGGGTCTAGATTAATATTATGTTGGAATAAGGTATATTAGATGAAGAGAGTGTATGTGTGTGATATCATCTCTAATTAATAAAACCTAATTAAACAAATCTTATGTCGTCTTACAAGTCGTGGTGGCCCGGAGGTTTCAGACGCCCGCTTTTTATGCATGAGAATTCGAAATGGGAGTTCGAAATCTACTAATAACGGCAAGAACCAATGTGACTTTTTCAGAGTTATATGTACTTTCTAAGATTATTTAGACACCACTGACAAACAGTGAAGGAAAACATCGTGGGGAAACCTGGGCTTATAATTTTTAATTATAAGTTTGTAATCGCCAACCCGGATTGAGCAAGCGTTTGCGCGATTAATGCTCAGACCTACTCTGTGTGAAAAGAGGCTATGCTCAACAGAGGCTGTTGATGATGATAATGATGATGATGATGATGATGAAACAAATCCTATAATATTACGTAATTGCTTAGCAACCCTCTTACAACAATTGCCCGAATAACTTAAGTACTTCCAGTATAAGCAGTGTCATAAGTTTTTATCGCATCTATTATTCGGCCATATTGGACTGGGAATCGGCTTTAATTCCACCATGAGGTCGTATTAAAACTAGGATTATTGTTGTCCACAGCTGGGCCTGGGCCAAGTTGCTGTTATATAAGGCCAGATGATTTGTGGCTAAGGGAATCGGCACGTTTGTACCGACCGTATCATAAACTGATAATGTTTGAATGGGGATTGTCAAGTGTGAGATATATACTTATATGCAGATAAGGGTAGTGAATTAGTTAATTGTGAAGATACAAAAATTGTCAACACGCGGTTCAGTAAGTGTAAGAGGTGGTGGGTAATGGTTTCGTAAGTGAAGTAAGGAGGACGTATTTGTTTGTCCTCTGGTTTACAGGTGTCTATGACCACTATCAGGAGATTAATTTGATCCCCTTTCCCATAAAAATGGAAGTAAACGACAAACAAGTGATTTTATAAGCGACTAGCTGACTCGGCAAACTTTGTACCACCAAAAAATGTTTATCTCACCTTTTAAACCTTCCCAGAGCTTCCGCGAACATTTCAACACCAAAATTAGCCAAATCGGTTCAGCTATTCTCGAGTTTTAGCGAGACTAACAAACAGAATTTCATTTTTATTTATATACATTTTCAGGTTCATTTTATTGGTATTATCGATGTCGTTAAATTTCAATAATATAATAAGTTATAACTTTCGTGAGTCACACTTAATAAATTATTAAGTTTTTAAGCTTACTCACGTAACTGTTTGCCGAGGACCTCGACTAGTTTCAAACCATGCTAGAGGCTCATATTCATTAACAGCATTCCACGACCCGTGACGCGGTGACTATCGCGCTGCTATGCTACTGCTAATCGAGTTCCTAGTCAAATGATTATGCGGGTAAGCCGAAAAACATAATAAATATAATAAGTAGTACGGACTGGAATCATGTCCAATGTTTCAATAAAAGGCCTCGTCCTTTATAAAAAGTTGTTAAGATATTTTTGTGCCTCAATAAAGATAAAATCTTCGGATATCTTGATAAGACCTTTTAGTTTGTCAATATTAGATCCAAAGATAGCCTTTTAACCAGTCAAGGACCTTTATATGCCCCTAACCGGGATATGATTTCAGAGTATAGTAAACTGTGTGAGTATATCGTGACATACCTAGCATTATATGTTTAAAAGGTAACATATTTTAATAGAAGCGGCAAATAAAGGTGGTAATGAATTATTCTCAAGTTGTTGTTGTAAATGTATACCAATTGTAACTTCCAAAATGATAAAAAGTACACAAAACTCCTATATAAATTCAAACCCATTGTAATTTCAATCTTATCATCTATACCGTAGTTATTATATTTATTTGTACCTTTCCAACTTTGGGTAGGATTATCAGGGATTTGTATAAGTCGGATAATATAATTTGTATCGTCCGTGGAATTTCAAAGTTCAGAACTTAATGCCAAAAGGATAAACTTTGACCAAGTAAAGAGGAAATCCTTTGAACTGAATCCGTTAAGTAAATAATGCATAACTTACTGAGAAATGTTCGGGATACTGTCGACCAAGTATTCGTAGCTTTTTTACTGTATTCCAAAAAGATGTGCTCAAAGGGTAGATATTAAAAATGAATGGAGAAAGGTATTGTACGAAATTAGCGTTGAAAGTTTATAAAAGACAAGACATTAACCACAACTGTCATAAGACCATTTTCCCTTAACACTATCCTGGAAAAATCCATTGCATTAACACCTACACTAAGTACCAAACCACAAAGAAACCTAGACATTATGAACATAACATCTTGTGCTAACACAGTTCCATTTACAACAAGATTGTTACACCAACGCAGACTGACCTATTTTTCTTGAGAAATTGCTTGCAATAAGGTGCATTTTCCTTTGAAGTATTCTTTGTGATTGTGTGGAAAATAAGTCTTTATAAAGCGGTGTTATTATTTACCAGCGGTTGGCAGCCATTGTTAAAATAACAATATGGCGGGCAAATTAGGTGGTTCAGCTGTTGCTTTGTAAATTAACTGGTTCGAGAGGGTAGTGGTGGATATACTGCATCTATCTTGCTAGAGGTAATTTTTTTTACGGGGTGAAAATCATCGAACGCCTTCTCCCGCTCGGGTCAGGCGGGAGGGAGTGTCAGACTCTTTCTGGCTAAGAACATCACCCCGTTCCTACTCCTGCCCTTCGAGCCGAAGCCTCGGTAACCCGTTAACTCCTCAGTACGTTTCTGGTTCAGGAGAAGGATCTTGTCAAGGGAAGGTAATAAGTACTAAGGGGTAGTCACGACCTGAAGGCAACTGAAGAATATGACGCAAAGAGGATTGAGTTCAATAAAGTAACTGTGATTTATTTATTTATTTAACTTTATGCAACAAGAGTACATAGGCGGGCTTAATGCCATGGGCATTCTTACTAGCCAACCTTTAGGTGATGCAGTGAGAGCGTGGTCGGTGCAATAAGTTGACAACTAGTATCTAATATAATTTTTAAAATGACAGTATACATTCAAAGGTCTATTGTAAACATAAATATTTTATTAATATAAATTAATATATATATAAATAAATAAGTATTTATGTATATATATGTGCAATCAAATATTCAAACATAAAAGAGATATTTTCTTTTTCAATCACTTTGACTAGATTTTAGTGTTACATTGTTCTCGCACAATCCAAACAGCAAACTATGTAACTAGAGAATTGTATTGTGAACCTGATTGAAAAAGAGTAACCTATGGAGTTTCTTGCTCGTTCTTCTCCATAGGAATCTACACCTTGGAATGAGCAAATAGCTTCACTTCTAATTTTATTGTTGACGTTCAAAAGTGCCTTTCTGGTCTAATTGAAATAAATGATTTTGACTTTGACTTTGACTTTGATAGGTTATGAAGACTCTACCAACTTTCCACCAGAAATCCACTTACGAACTCCAACCTTGAACGCCTGCTTACTGGCGACTTCCTGACTTCCAAGGGTGATTCTATATCGTGAAATAGTTAAACAGACTCACGAACTGTAACTCTAACTAGCATATATACCACACTATTAGTAGAGGTCGTCCTGGGCAGACATATGCTGACCAGATTGGCGATACATTAAAGAAGGGTCAAATTGAAAATACCCTTAACCGACGAGCATGCATGAAAACATTGATGACTGTTGATGAAGCGAAAGTGGTATGTAGGAATCGTAGTAATTGGCGTGTCATAGTCTCTGCCTATCCCGATGGAAGACAGGTTTGAAGTTATTTTTTATGTCTATTGTCTTGTTACTCCCCTTATTATGAGATTTATAGATAACTGAGAAAAAATGAGTATTACATTTTTAAATGCGCTGTTTTAGAAAAGGCATCACCTTTGAAATAATTTAAATTTTATAGATTACTGCAAACACTATCAGATTTCAAATTGACGCTCATCCAAGGTTAAAGATAAATGTAAAAAGTAACGAAATGACTCCTACCTCTGCTTAGATCCTATTATCCTTTCCTTAAATATATATCTGTATGAATGACAAAAGATAGAAAGGTCAGGCCATAATGGACCTTCAATTCGGAAGACCTTATTCTGAGAAAAGGTTATGTTATTGTTGGGCATCCTGTATAAGGTGGAGGGAATCCTTAATACATCCTGTATATATGTATGTAAGTTGATAAGTTCTAGGAAAATGTTGATATGCTCTTACAGAAGAATTTTTATTTTGTTCCAACTTAACTTTTTTATATAAAATGTCCTTAAACTTTGATACTTATTTTTCGACCATTTTCGATTTGATAATTACGACCACAGAACATATTATAAATCTTCTTTATCTGTTCTGTGATTATGACCCTGTTCCAAACTTACATAGTTCATTATTATACAAAGAGCACAATTTTAGAATACATGGTTTCGATAATTTTGAAAATTAAGATAGGGTAGACGACTAATTTTTATTTTAATGTCCGTCTGGTAGATTATTTAAAAACGTACGAACTAATCATATTTTTAATTTTCATCCCCTGTCTGATGACAATGGCCTAACAATAATGGGGATGATTCCCCATTATTGTTAGGCCATTAGAGAATCAAATCCACAAGTCTTTACTCGATAACCAGATTGACACGACAGTAATTGATTTAATATCTAAATATACATTTCAAGAACATCGGGACTTTATTTTAATCATCAGCATAGCAGATTCCTTGGCGTTGTTGGTCTCAACTGAAAATAATGAGCTTGTGTGGTTATGTATGACAAATATCAACCAAAAAATTAAAGGAATGAAATAAAAAACAATTTCACCATGCTGCTAAATGCTTATAAATTTTACGCTAATTCCAGATTGCGGCTTCATAGTTACAGTTGATAATGGTTCAACTGTTTGTCAATAAGATTCGCTGCAAGCTAATTTTGCTCATGTTTACGTTCCACGCCAGCGCTGTTACGACTCCCACAAATACATTTTCACGACTTCATGAATGGTGGAGTTGCATGGTTCAATATTATTGCCTTGAGAATTATGTTCCTGCTAATTGAATGGTAAGATTTCTAATGGGACATGTACACTATTATGTCATTTTGAAGTCTGTTTAAAATTGTGCTTGTCGTTGAGTTTTGTTGGTTCAGTGGTTTCAAGAGCGAGGGTGCTGTAAGAGGTCACGTGTTGCCCAAAAGTATTATTAAGCTTTTCGGGATTTTGTTATTTGTTAGTAATTTCACTGAGTCTGACGGAATTGTGCCCTTACAAGGGCACTACTTTTAAAGTTAGTCAGTACTTATATTACTAACTAACTTTAAAATTGAACGTGTCACTGCCTCGTAGGCTGAGTGGTCGCAAGTGCGGCTCGGGCAAGTTTGGCAAAGTATTACTGGGGTTTAAAAAAATCTCAGTAGTAACACGTAGTCTGGAATTGTGCCCGGTATATCGCAATAGGCTTACCCCCTATTACATGGGACACATAACATAAATTGTGAAAAGTGGGTGTTATACATTGTACAGTGCCATTAAGTGCCCCAATGTGCAGCTCTGCCTGCCCCTTCGAGGATAAAAGGCGTGATGTTATGTTAGTTGTGTCTAAACATTTTACTACATCTGAATTTGATTCAGATAGCGAGCGAGTTTTACGTTTAAGACCTGCCCATCTTTGTGTAACATCTACAAGTTATATTTACGTTTCTGTCGGTATGTACGGTCGGTAGACAGGAAGACAATAAGACGTACACAACACAAAACAGATGTTAGTACACAGGAGTAACGCCTCACAAACACATCAACTTTATAGCCTATAGCCTAGACTTCATTGTTGCGTAGTCTATTTACTCTAGAGTATTTATAGATACACCTCGTATTATGGTTTAACGTCCATACACGTCCAACATAATACCGTCCGTATATAGAGGTACATATAATGAAAAGAAAGAAAAGAAAAGAAAAAACATTTATTCAGCACCAGGCACGATGCAGCATAAATAAAATATAAAAAAGACAATAAAGGTGTGACAGTGGAAGTAATAAAAATATAAGAGTTGAAAAATTAAAACAAGAATTAGAAAAGAGACGCTGACAACATGCCTATGCTAAAAGATGCGGAACGAACATAGTTGCGGAAGAATAATCTAAAAACTTAATTATAATTATCCCAAACCGAAGAGATGCCCTTCTCCAATGGTAATAGAGGATGATCCTATTATCTTACACTGGCTCGGCCTATATTTGTCGGGTCTGCGGACGGCGAGCAAAGGTAGCTCACCGCCCAATACAGATGGGGCCCAGTAGGGCTGATGCCCGATACGGAGGCACGGAAGGCCTAACAGGTTGCCTGGGCTCTGGCTCAACGAGCAGGAGTAGGAACAGGGTGGATTTTAGTCAGTAAGAATCTGACACTCTTTCGCCTAACCCAAGGCGGAAGAAGTCATTGGATGATTTCCCCCCTCAATAAAAGCCGATATTTGTAATGTGTTACTATAGATAGACCTTTTTGCATAAAACTAACGATTTTTTGCTCAACTCGTGTATTCCAATCACTCGCAGTCGCAAAATTACTTTAAATATTTAAATAAAATACAGAATTGTGAATGTAATTCATATTTATTGTGTCCCATAGGGAAGTGGCGACTGTTTGGCTTTAATTAACAAACAGTGTTTACAGACTATTTCAATAAATAAAATGAGGGCCGTTCTATGGGCGAAGTTCTGCTTTATTTTACAATGGTGGCCATTTTGAATTGCTACGAATATTGTTTTAATGTGTTCGTGTAAGTAGACTTTTGTGACTTATTCGGTTTGTGCGACGGCTAGAGAGTTAGTTGTTAAAATCCAAGTCAAAGTCAAAGCATTTATTTCAATTAAACCATAATTTGGTACTTTTGAAACGTCAACAAATACAAAATTAATAATAGTCGGTCAGTCAGTCCGCCAGTGAAGCTAGGTGAAGCTTGGTGCTCATTCCAAAATGTAGATTCAAATGGAGAAGAACGAGCAAGAAACTCCATTCGTTATTCTTTTTAATAAATTATCAACAAAGTAGGTACTATTAATAAATAGCTCTTAATAAATTGCAGGTTCACAAAAGAAAAAATAAGACGTACCTAATAATGCGTCAAAAAAATGACAGCCTATCATTTTTGCATCATGATAAAGCATTAAGTTGGAAAGGACCACACTGAAGAATTAAATGTTTTTTTGCCCCTAATAAAAGTGAACCACGTGAACAGTTTTCAATTACTTAAACTATACAATTTAAACGTAACTTAATCAACTTTACACTTAAGCACCGTTTCTATGAACGAATAATGACGTTGTGCCATCAGCTATCAAACTAATTAGTATTGACCGTAATGCATTAAAAATTTAACATAACATATGAATGGATGCATTATCACAAATTGATGTCATCGCTCTTTCGCCGCAGCGGAAAGTGTTCTGGATAATTAATCCGGTTTATTGGGCTTTGTAGGAAAGGTTTAAAGTAAGTAGGTTTATTTTTAACTAGCTTTTACCCTCGGCTTCGCTCGCGTCACAAAATGATAAAAAGTAGCCTATGTGACATATCCAATACATACAGCGCCATCTATACCAACACTTTTGTTTTCCCTCGGGAATATCAATTTTTTCGGGATAAAAGTACCCTATTATTTAATCCAGACTACTAACTTTACGTCTGCAAAAATTCAATGCAATCCGTTTAGTAGTTACGGCGTGAAGTCGGAACAAACAAATAAAGTCACTTTCCTATTTATAATATTAGTAAGGATAAATACGTTGCCAAACATTAGGATTTTCTCCTGTGTCGTGGGTGCGTTTACAAACATACAAGTTCTGAAGTTCACATACACAATGACACCCAGACCCGAAACAACAATTTATGGATCACACAAAGTGTTGTTCCGTGCGGGAATCGAACCCGCTACACGTTGCACGGCAGCCGGTTGCCCAGCCACCGCACTAACCGTGCAGTCATTATTAAACGAGTGAGCCGAAAACATAATAATTAATTTAGTATGTCTCACGGAAGTTAAAATATAAATATGACTGATTTTGTTAGCTCTTGTGAGCATGTAAAATATTTAGTTACTTTCTAGGTTTTAGTGTCTAAGAGAATACTAAACGGGTATTCCGAACATCATTTTGTTTTTCTATAATAGCTTTGAAAATAAGATTTCCGACTTTTTTAATCTATTGACTATCAAATTAAAAGTACCCTTAATCGACGAGCATGCATGAAAAGATTGATGACTGTTAATGAAGCGAAAGAGGTATGTAAGAATCGTAGTAATTGGCGTTCCTTAGTCTCTGCCTACCCCCATGGGAGACAGGCGTGAAGTTATGTATGACTATCAATCTTTTTAGGCCTAGAGTATTCTATGTAGACCATAAGTAATTACCTATATAGGTAGGTACCTATTATTTCTGTAGCAACATATAAACCACTTTACTGAACTTGTTTATTGAAAACAAAAGCAATAAAGCGCCATAAAAAGTTGGCAAAATCCACATCCGTATTCCGCGGGGTAAAAGCGGTCAGCACAAATATTGATATAATGAAACGTTTGAGGAAAAAACAATTACACACACACACACACACACAACCCATATAGAGTGGTGACGGATTTTATGATTATTTTGATTTATCAGGCAGCATAAGAATTTGGTATGTAGGTAGAAATAATGAAGGTGTAGATACTATTAGATACCATTGGTTGGTTACTGAAATGGAAGAAGAAATGCTTACGTTTTTTATATTTTTGTTAAAACATAGATTAGCTTGTTTTTCTTTTAATGTATTATGAGTTTTGTGTCTAGGGTGTGATATGCTATTTTTCCCTACACCACGCGGGTAAAGCCGCAGCAGACAGCTAGCTTATAAAATATCACAAATTTACAAAACATCAAACACTTTTAAGACTAAAAGCAGGCCTTAAACTTCAGAACTTGCTTATCAACTCTCCCATCTTTATCGGACGATATTGAGCTATAAACCAATCGTTACAGAGTTAGAATTTGACTGGATTCGCGTTATTTAACTGGCTATAAAGTCAATATGGCGGGGCTAAAGACACTTATAAAGGGACTTTGTAATCTTTATTGAGGGCCCCGTCAATGTATTGAAGAAAGTCGTTAAGCTTTAATATTATTTCGCTGGACTTTAGTGTTTTATCCTTGCCCTGGCAATTTGTGCTAAACTGCTAAGTATTGACGGGTTCCGAGTTCCAAAGTTAGGGTATATTAAAGTTATAAATGTTAGTCTTGTTTTTGGTTCGAGAGATAGGTCTGTCAGAGATTTTTTTTGTAAATAACATCATACATAACATCTCGCCTTTTATCCCCGAAGGGGTAGGCAGAGGAGCACACAGAATTAACACCCACTTTTCACTATTTATGTTATGAGTCCCATGTAATAGGTGGTGAGCCTATTGCCATATACCGGACACAATTCCAGACTCCGTGCTACTACTGAAATTATTAAAAAAACCCAGTAATACTTTGCCCGACCCGGGAATCGAACCCGAGACCCCTTGCCCGGCAGTCGTACTTACGACCACTCGGCCAACGAGGCAGTCGAGGTTTTTTGTAAATATAGTATTGTACACGACAAAATAAAACAATACGTGTCTAAAATTTTGTATTATTTAATTGTCGGACTAATTACATTTTTAATTTTCATACACTGTCTAATACCCTATTAAATACGATAATTAATACGTATTTTCTGAGTCTTCATCATCAACAGCCTATAAATGCCCACTGCTCAGCGAAGCCTCTTCTCACACAGAGAAGGTTTGAGCATTAATCACCACGCTTGCTCAATGCGGGTTGGCGATTACAAACTTATAATTAGAAATTATAAGTCCAGTTTTCCTCACGATGTTATTCCTTCGTCAGTGGTGTCTAAATAATCTTAGAAAGTACATATAACTCGGAAAAAAAGAGTTTCTGAGTCTTACCTATATCTATTCTATATTACCGAAAAGGTTCATTTCCTTAGTTAAGTTCAATAAGAAACTGAAACCAAAACCATCAAATATGTCCATCTTGGCTCTCAATATCCCTTATTACAACCACCATAACACACATGAACAAAACAGAATGCTTCACAGTGTATTCTAACTTTTCAATGGACTCCCATAATTCATGGGGTACACTATTTGTCCTACATTTGTCCGTGAATAGGAAACGCGTCCGGCATATGGCGAGCCGAGCCTTTTGTATCAGCCACAATGGCCGAAGTTGGGGATAGACAGGGAAATAGGGTCACTTTGGACTCTCTATCAATGGTACAGAGGGATAATTTTTGTTTTGGTATCTAGTTTGAGTGTTTTACCACATATTTTAAAGTGGAAGTTTTATTAATTAAATAGTACTGAAACACCGGCAAAAAAAGCTTGTCAGTTGAACTTGAAGAGGTTGATAAGTGTAGGTATGTTTATTTGGTGTAAATAGCCAGAAAAAAAGGTAAATTTGGTGTAAAAAGCTAGATTACAAAATAAATCTTACTATCTAAAGAAAGTCTACAATTTATTTGTAAAAGGTATGACACGACATTTATTGTATCTGCCTATCCCTACGGCGTACAAGAGTAAAGACAATAGTACTTTTAAACATTTTATATCAAAACATTTCCCATAGAAGAATCTTGTCTATTTTCTTAAAGTGACGATAATAAAAAGCAAATTCTTAAAGACCCCATAACTTGCTTGTTTAAGGCTTTTTAATGCACCATAAAAAGCATTCCACGTGTACGTTTACAACTCCATTCATGTTTAAAATAAGACGTAATTTACCATACTACAATGTGATTTAGGACTACATACTTCAACTCAACACAGTAAAGTCCACTTTACATTGCACATCATTCAGAATGCTTCATTCAAATAGCCCAGTCAATGAAAATTCGACTTACGCAATCAATTAATAAGGTACAACTTACTTTAAAGACACTTTAGATTCTAATTTACGCGGCATTAAAATTGAAATACTCTTTGAATCACTTAAGGTACAAAAGAGGTTTCGAACAAAAAGTTTAACACCTGCGCAGGCACATTAAAACGGTTGACAAAATGTTAAGACGCCATTAATGTTAAAAGTACGTGTTTATTACATCAGTCGGACATCTTAGAAGGAATAAAGGACATCCGGCAATGTATTTATTAATGAGAATTTAAAGACTTGTTAGAAGTAAGAAATAATGTTTCTTTTTAATACCATCAATCATGTGGTCACACATAAATGATGATAATGAAATCCAGATATAAAGAGGTGAGTGAAATTAACTTTGTTTATTTGTTATGTCTTCACACTGTATCTGCTCAACTTATCTATAAGTTTAACGAGTGTGGGAGAGCCTGATAGCCATGCTTCGGCACGAATGGGTCGGCTCGACCGGAGTGACCACGGCCTCACAGAAAACCGATGTGAAACAACGCTTGCGGTGTGTTTCATCGTGTAAGTGACATTACCAGAAACCCGATTTCGGCCCCCAATCTTCCCGATCCCCGAATCCCCAACCATCCCCAAAAGGTCGGCAACGGCACTTGTAACGCCTCTGGTGCTTCGAGTGTCTATGGGTGGCGCTGATTGCTTACCATCAGGTGATCCAACTGCTCGTTAAACGGCTTATCCCATAAAACAAGAAACAATGGTCTCCTTTATTTTTATAAAACACGTTCCTCCACACTAGGATTTTCTCCTGTGTCTTGGGTGCGTGTACAAACAAACAAGTTCACATACACATGACACTCAGACCAAGAACAACAATCTGTGGATCACACAAAGAGTTGTTCCGTGCGGGAATCGAACTTGCGTCTCGTTGCGCGGAAGCCAGTTGCCCAGCTATCGCATCAACTGTGTAGTAAAACAGGTAAACCTCGTCATCATTATCATCTACATCATAATATGCACCATCGCCTGTCTATTCGGAGATTTAAAAGGTGTGACGTCATGCATTATGTATCTAGGTTTCTAAGTCTAAAGTTGAATACCTAAATAACAAGACATTACTAACTACATGTGTTGTTACATTTCCAAATGAAAAGTGTTCAAAAGTACTAACACTTGGGGACTAAGAATTAAATTGTACAAAGTACAAGACGTAGAATAAAGTACCTATGAATGCATGGCCATAATATCTGCGATTTTTTTTGATTGGGGGAAGCCCGCCATACCCTCCAAAGCCGCCTACAACTCCGCCAACTCCTGTAAGCCAGGATCACAAGTACAGTCGATACCACCATGAAAACGCCGGAACACTGAAGTCCGGTGCGTCGCAGGGTCATGAATAACTGTCTTGGTTCCCGCAACTAAATGCATCAGAAGATATTATAAGAGGAGAAGGAACAATTAAAATCTGCAATCGATATAGTATTTACAGATTTATTTTCAGTAGCAGGTATGTAATGTCGTGAGTGGTGGCCCAGAGGTTTAAGGCTTAAGTAAGCTTCCCATGCAGAGAGTGCGGGTTCGAAACTAACTTTTCTTTTGTTGACGGTGTGAAAACTTCAAAAGGCACTCAGCTTTTTGGGGAAGAAGACGAGTGTGGGATTTTTACCTTACTGAAACCACTCCGATGAACCCCCACGGTGCAACGCATGTTACGGCATCTCCCTATGGAGACTTATGTGTCTATCTAGAGCGTAACTATACTACCTACCCAATATGGTAATTGCGAACTACCTCAAAACATAAGAGGTGTTATCTTAAATATTATACATCAAAATTATATTTCCACTCTACAATTATCGCCAGCCAATAATATCCAGCAAAGCTCGACTTGCTGTAATGCAGTGTGTATTGACACCAACGCTTATGTATGGTAGTGAATCATGGGTGTGGCAGAAGAAGCATGAAAGCAGGATTAATGCGGTGGAAATGAGAGCCCTGAGAAGTATGTGTGGAGTAAAATTGAGTGAACGAGTGAAAAATAGTGTTACTAGAGAAAGGTGTGGATTGAAAGATGATGTAGTGACAAGGATTGAAAAAGGTAGGAAAGGTAAGGAAGGTTACGCTGGTTTGGACATGTAGAAAGGATGGATGAAAGTAGAGTAACGAAAGAAGTATACAGAGCGGGTATGAATGTAGAGGGCGCCCTAGACGGACATACAGTGACCAGATTGGCGATATATTAAAGAAGGGCCAAATTAAAAGTACCCTAACCGCATGAAGATTGATGACTGTTAATGAAGCGAAAGAGGTATGTAAGAATCGTAGTAATTGGCGTTCCTTAGTCTCTGCCTACCCCCATGGGAGACAGGCGTGAAGTTATGTATGTATGATTATCGCCGCTGGCTCCGCGGCCTCGGCAATAACTCTTGTGCCGACACGAGCAAGCCTTGTCCTCCAAACTTCAGAACATTACATCTCTGTAACATATGGTCCTGATGTATGTATGTATGTGTGTACAGTTCTACATCTCATTCATATTGTAGCTACTTTGTTTTATATGCTTTTGATTAAACGTAAGAGTATTGTTTTTTCCGGATGGTCTAAGAGACTAACGCATTTTTTGTATGTTATAATAGACAGTAGGGTTTAGTATCAGGGGTGTGTTGCGGAATCTGTGTAATTCTAGATTAGCTCTATGATTATTTTTAATGTATCGCAGAAAATCTATCAATTAGTTTGCACGGATAATCAACACAGCACATGCTACATATGATTATAGGTCCTTGTTGCGCTTGAAACTAGTCAAGTAACAATAGCGTTTTTTTATGCCATAAGCCGTTAAACGAGCATACGGATCACCTGATGGTAAGCAATCGGCGTCGCCCATTGACACCAAGAACACCAGAGGCATTACAAGTGCGTTACCGGCTTTTTGGGGATTAGGAGTTTGAGGATCGTTGGGGATTCAGGGATTGGGGAAGGGGAGGGTAATTGGGCCTCCGGTAACCTCACTCACACGACGAAACACAACGCAAGCGTTGCTTCACGTCGGTTTTCTGTGAGGCCGTGGTATCACTCCAGTCGAGCCGGCCCATTCGTGCCGAAGCATGGCTCTCCCACACTTGTCGTAAGCTTGTCGCGTGTACGTAAATATCGTGTATTTTGTAGTAACTTTAGCAGTAACTTTTGCTTTTTTCGTCGTTATACCACTATTCTTCTACACAAAAAGCGCTAGTAAAATCCAAACTGGACCAGATAGAGTAACACCATCATCATACAGGACTTGTGTAAACTAGCTTGCGGTCAATTTGTTAGACAACTAGCGGCCGGGGGCGACCACACCAAGTCACCATGTTTATATCGCGTCGGCTCGTCTGGCTTAAAGGTAGTAAAGACACTTCGTTTATCGAGTTACTAGCTTTGAAAGACCGTTTTGAGCGTTTAAAGAAAACGTCACCACTTTATTTTCTTACTAGCTGTTACACGCGACTTCGTTCGCGTCAAATTATTCATAGTTCTTGTTAATTTATACTTTTTGACGCGATAAAAGGCGTAATATTATGTTTATGTTATTTTCTTTTTTTATTTTTGTACGTACACTATTGATTGACCTATTAAAATATCCAATAGATCTTTTCCCAACCTGACAAAAGTAAACAAATAAACAACAAAACATACAGACTCTATCTATACAGATAAATCAAATTGGAGTATTTGTTTGTAGTAATAAAATAACCGCTTTCTACTACATGCTTATGAATATACATAACATACATATGCCAAAGTAACATTTTTTACAATTTTTGTTTGTCTGTCTGTCTGTTTGTATTGGTCAATCTTTGCAATAGCTGGACTGATTTCGCTAGACTTTTATTGGCAGGCAGCTAATGTACTAAAGAGTAAAATAGGCTACTTTTATTTTGGAAAATTGAAACAAAAATGGTATGATCTAAAATTCATATTCTACGCGGACGAAGTCGCGGGCAACAGCTAGTTTTCAATAAAAATAACAAATAATAAGTAACATAACAAAATAATATGATCGAAACGCAAAATGACGAGCCGACACTTATAAATATTAAACCGGGTATACGCACCTGATACAGACATCTGTGGCAGCTGGCGATACCTTTCAGAGAAGGGTTTATTTTATCCCGTAAACATTCAAGGATCGGATGACAGGGTCGACCACACATTATGGCTTGTACCCTTCAAGGGGACGGAGTATAAACGGTTTAAAATTCCATCGAATCGTTGATCTAAAAGTTGGTATTGTGAATTAGAAGGTATATTTTGATTGATACATGAATTATCTTGCAAATGTGGGTAAATAATATAACATAACATCACGCCTTTTATTCCCGAAGGCGTAGCCAGAGGTGCACACAGAAGTAACACCCACTTTTCACTATTTATGTTATAAGTTCAATGTAATAGTTGGTAAGCCTATTGTCATATACTGGGCACATTTCCAGACTCCGTGTTACTACTGAGATTTTTTTTTAAATCCAGTAGTACTTTGCCCGACCCGGAAATCAAACCCGAGATCCCTTGCCCGGCAGTCGCACTATCGACCACTCAGACAACGAGGCAGTCAGAGCAGTGTGGGTAAATATAATCCTACAATTAAATGGGATGGTAACATAATCTTCTATTTTTTGTAAAATACTGTATCGATTATTGCAATATACAACTTACTTACGTTACCTATCGAGAAATACTCTACTAGTTTCAAACCACACTGGGACCCATATTCAAAAGAAGTGTGACGTCACGCAGCTAAAGCAGTCGGTATCAAGACGTGGATACGTCTCAAAATAACTAATTTTATTCTGCGTTGAAGAGACGGTAAATTGTATGCCTAAATTATGTCCTAAGTACTGAATTATGTCTAGAAATAAGTCTTGTTTGCTCAGATGTCCTTGAAGGAATCTGTGCTTACACAGCTTCATATTTTCTGAGATAAATGTAATTATCACAAATTACTGTTACAAATGAAGGTTGATTTTATGTGAATGCCTATAACCTAATATTTTGTATGTTATGTACTTACATAGGTAATATGGGTAATTTAGTATCTATAATTTGTTTATTGACTATTTTTTGGCGGGTCTGGGCCTTTAGCCAACGCCACTTTAGCGCTTGTCTACAGAGAGAGTAGAAATGAAAATGTATGGGGATGACACTGATTTTGATTCCATGTAATTTGGTTTTCTATTCTACAAGTAGACAACTCAGGACAACAGGACTCAGGAATACGAGTGTCAATATATATATGACTGTTGTTCATAGGAAATTCGCTTTGATTGGATAAGGTTAGTATTAATTTTCGATACTTGTTAGTATTAGTCATATTTTTTTTCTTTTATTTTACGACCGGTAAACGAGCAGACCGATCACCTAATGGTAAGTAATCGGCGCCGCCCATGGACGCCTGCAACACCAAGGCGTTACAAGTGCGTTACCAGTCTTTTGGGAATTGGGAATTTGAGGATAGTGGAGGATTTTGGGATTGAAGACATTGGGAAGAGGGGGGGGGGGGGGTAATTGGGCCTCCGATAACCTCACTAACACGACGAAACGCAAGCGTTATTTCACGTCGTTGTTTTGTGAGGCCGTGGTATCGCTCCGGTCTCCGGTCGAGCCGACCCATTCCATATATGTTCCATATGGGGACAATCGGAATATAAAGACATTGAATGGAAAACTAAAATAAAATGATACCTTAACAAGGACATTACTCAATTAGGTACGAACATTCAACTAAAAATATTTGTTATATTTGAAATTAGCCTGTTCATCAACGCACATTTCTTTAAGAAAGCTTCTCCAAATGAATGCCCAACCTTACTTAATCATGAAAGGATTTACCTACGCAGCCAGAAAGTTAGAAAAGCGCCTAATTACTGTTATCTTGTCGAGAATGATTACAACGATTGCCTTTGTCTCACTCTTTCATTTGTTTTGTTAAAATCTTGAGATGATTCTGACGATCGTACCTAAAGAGGATTTCAATGTCGTTTCAAACTTAAGTTCAAGTTTTTTAATTCTTGAAGGAATATTTAATGTATGCATGTAACTTTTCACTCGGTACTTTATTATTGGGGCGATCCATAGGCAAACACCGGGTGTAATTCCTAACTACATGATCGAAGCACGATCGACGTGTGATTTTGAAAACTCACTATTTAATCTATGTCCAAGATCTGCAACATATTTTGATTTAATTCATTCTGTCTCCTGCAGTAATTCACCGAGGGAATTGGATACTTTCGTTTTTTTCTTCTTCTCTTATAATATCTTTTGATTGACTTCGTTGCAGGAACAAAGACAGTTATTCATGTCCCTGGGACGCGACGGACTTTAGTGTTCCGGTGTTTTCATGGTTGTATCTACTGTAGATCCTGGCTTACAGGAGTTGCAGCAGTTTTGGGAGGTCGTGGCGGGCTTGTACCAAAAAAATATTTAGATGGATTTTGTCAAAAATATTCAGGAGCGGAGGGTGCTGGTGGCGATACTTAATATTATAAATAAATCTGATGTAGGTATCGCGCAAACTATTTTATGAAACCCAACGTCAAAAAAAGCAAATATGTTTTGCAGTTTACTTTCAGTGCTCCCCACAGTAGCTTAGTTCTTGACGTCGCCGTATTATCCTTTTATTATTTATTAATTAATTATTTTTATTATAGTTGTAGCTATGCTAATGATGGACACAATGGGGTTGCCATGTCCTAGAGGTATTTTTTTTTTTTTTTTTTTTAAGGGGGGAAAATCATCGAATGACTGCTCCCGCCTGGGTGAGGCGGAAGGGAGTGTCAGACTCTTACTGACTAAAAACCACCCCGTTCCTTCTCCTGCACGTCGAGCCGGAGCCCCGGTTACCCGTTAGGTTCTCCGCGACTCCGAATCGGCATCGGCCCTATTGGGCCCCATCTGTGGTGGTCTGATGGCTCTTTGAGGCGCGCGCGGAACGCGACGCGCCGTACGCTCGGGTCTGTTTCTGGTCGGACGGGGAGCCACCCATGCTCGCCGTCCGCAGGCCCGCGCTTACAGTGGCCGGAGATCGTCTCGCGATCCCCGACGCCCGGTGTGTCCTTCGCGATGGCTGGGTTGCGAGGAGGCAGCGCTTCGCTGCCTCACGCGTCCCGCCTCCTCCTTAGCTAGCATGACTGCTTCGCAAAAGGAGGAGACGGCATCCCAATCCCCCTCGCTCCGCATCATGGCCTGCACTAGGCCCGGACGCGAGAGGTCGCCATCGCCGATCACTTCCCTGAGGGCACGGCGGTGCTCAGCCCACGCAGGGCATTCTCCCACTGTGTGTTCCACCGTGTCCTCAGGGCGGTCCTCGCAGTGATGACACCCGGGCGTTTCCTCCCGCCCCATCAGACACAGGTACCTCCCGAAACTTCCATGTCCGGTGAGGACCTGCGTCAGGCGGTAGGTGAGGACGCCGTAGCGTCTCTCAAGCCACTCCTCAAAGAGGGGACTTACCGCTGCAATGGCAGCGAGCCCAGCCCCCGGTTGCGACAGTCGTTGCTGCCATTCCGCCATGAGATCGCGCCGGAGCTCATCCCGCCACGCACTTATTTGGCGCGGCAGCGGAGTTTCGCCCCGGCGACGTGCCTCCGCGCGCATGTTATACACGCGCGCGAGCACCTTCGCCTCCAGATCCCACGGCGGTAATCCGGCAAGGAGGTTCGCCGACTCCCCAGAGATCGTGCGGTATCCGCGGATCATTCGGATCGCCATGACCCTCTGTGACATGAGCAGCGTCCGAGCAGGACGCCGCAACAAGTTCGGCGCCCAAACAGGGGCGCCGTAGAGGGCCATGGACCGCACGACCCCGGCGTATAACCTCCGGCAGGAGGCGTTTGGCCCCCCAAGGTTGGGGAGGATCCGCTTAAACGCAGCCCCCGCCCTCGCCAACTTTGGAGCCAAACGTCGGGTCCTAGAGGTATAGTTGGGATAAAAATCATGTCCAAATAAATTGATTGAAAAAAAAAAAAAAAAAAAAAACTATGTCCAATTCCGGAAACGAAGTAAATTAATTCCTTTTTGTTCAACAGTAATGATTCCATTTGAAAAGAAATAGTTTACTCGGATACATAAAAGATTATTCTATTCCCTCTAGTATTTAACTTTTATTTAGTTTTAAAGGAAATTTCGTAGAAGTTACAGTTGAAATATAGAAGTCCTTACTCTATATGCTGTTTCTGAAAGAAAAGTTTTACCAAGACGATCTTTTTCATTTCTGGAAACTCTGTTCTGACATATCGTTTTAGAATTGGTACAATGTCTCCAAGTTGATTAGCTTATGTTCCTCAAATATAAATTGACGAAATATGTAATCGTGTAGGGTTGGTGGTTGTGAAATTCAAGCCCCGGTGTTCTTGATGATTATTTGTTTATTGGCAAGTTAACTGACTATTACATCAATTTAACATGAACTAATCAAGCAAGCCTAGGTGGAGAAATGAAAGGAGCGGCGTGACTATCGCCTTTCAGACCTCAGTAGCTGGCTAATTCCAGAAGACCACTAGGCTATCGAACTGGACTTAGTCGTACTTAGGTTCAGAGAAGGCTGCGTGGCTACTGAACTCCGATTCTCTAGTTAGTAGAATGAGGAATTGTTCGAAGACAGCGTCGCTTTTAAAGGCGGATGGTGTTTATGTGCTAAATCTTCATAATAGTCGTTTGTAATTGTGGTTGTTATGGATAAATTATACTAGATGGCACTGTGTGATCGTTACAATTGTACATAACTAAGTTAATTAAATGTCGATAATATTAGATGGCACATTTAAATAATATGTAAGTAGGTCAGATTGTCTACATCAGCTCATAATTTTCAACGTATTACTTTTTAACATACATATTATGTAGGGTAAACAATAAACAAAATGGTGGACGATACAGAAAGAGTATAAACTCATTAATAATTCAAACGTTTCGCTGTCAACAAAATGCCACCAAAACAGACACATTCACTTTAGATATCAGATTAATAATTAATTAATTTAATAAAACATATAATAGAACTTTTTACCAACCCTTCATTTTAAGGTACGAATGGAGCCCGTGTTTATAATGTAGCATGATTTTGACAGGGCAGGGTTAAGCAATGTATGAGGCGGTTGGTTTCTGCATGAGGTTTGCTTTCTATAGTTTTGTATCTCGTATATTATAGAACACGTAAAGATGATTTAAATTGTCCCTTATAGGTCCCCTGGAATTTTCACCCATAAAAATCTGGACACACTCCTCATTTTAATAAAGATATAATATCCTACAACTAGTACTTGACAACAACTACTTAATTGCCTCGTTGGCCGAAGTCGCAAAGGAAAAGGGTCTCGGGTTCGATTCAGGGTCGGGCAAAGTATTACTAGGTTTAAAAAATATCAGTAGTAGCACGGAGTCTGGAATTGTGCACGGTATATGGCAATACGCTCACCCCCTATTACATGGGACTCATAACATAAATAGTTAAAAGTGGATGTTACATTGTACAGTGGCATTAAGTGCGGTCATGTGCACCTCTGCCTACCCCTTCGGGGATAAAAGGCGTGATGTTATTTTATTATATTGTTCAACAAACATTTAGGATAGTCGTAAGTTATGCCCTGACTATCTGTCAGGGCTTGAAGTGGTCTAACTTTCGAAGACTTCGAACCGCCAGAATTCGATTCAGATTCATACTATACATAGTTATATTTGTAGTGACGCGCGATATAGAATACGCATATAGGTAATAAACACGAAAATTACAGGATGGGCGCAGAACTTGATAACTGACGTCATTCTAATATTACGTACCATTTCACTATTAAAATGGTATGAGTCTGTAGGTCTGTGTGTTACTAGTTTACTGCCGGTGAATTATCCCACGAGGTTTATCTCATATCGCAAATTGGGATCAATCTTTATCCCAATATTACCTACATAGAAAAAACATCCATTCTAGCATTTTAAGCGAGAGAATAAAAAGCAGGCGTTACTTTCTGCTAAGTATACTTTGTTAAAACAGTCATCATTATCATCAACAGCCTATAAGTAGCCATTGCTGACCAAATGCCTCTTCTCACACGGAGAAGGTTTGAGCATTAATCACCACGCTTGCTCAATGCGGGTTGATTTGTTAAAAACAGTAGTATTTGATATCTTCAACATAACATCACACCTTTTATCCCCGAAGGGGTAGGCAGAGGTGTACATTATGCCACTGTACAATGTAACAACCACTTTTCACTATTTATGTTATGAGTCCCATGTAATAGGGGGTGAGCCTATTGCCATATACCACAATTCCAGACTCCGTGGTACTACTGTGAATTTTTGAAAAACCCAGTAATACCTTTATGATAATAATATTGATCTCTTCAATGTACATAAAAATAAATAAACAATTAATCAAACCAGTCCTCTTTGAATACTGATGGAGAATTATAAGAATAAAGACAGATTCACAAAGCTATAGCCAGCCAGCCACAGATACATTCATACCTATACGGTTTAATTGGTACAGCGACAGCTTTTATCAAGGAAAATATTCGCAATCCTAAAACAACATACTGTGATTCGCTTCCATAATACTATCAGTAAACACATTAACTTTGTTTTAAAAACATAAGTAATGGTTTTACTAGGAAAATGGATTAGGTAAAAATTAAGTTTGTGTAGTGTTTTCATTGTGGGAGAGCCATGCTTCGGCACGAATGGACTGATACCGGCCGACTCGACCGGAGTGATATCACGGCCTCACAGAAAACCGACGTGAAGCAATGCATGCGTTTTGTTTCGTCGTGTGAGTGAGGTTCTCGAAGGACCAATCCCCCCTCCTTCCCCAATTACCATCCTCAAATTCCTAATCCTAAAAGACCCTTAACGCACTATCAACGCCTCTGGTACTTCACGTGTCCATGGGCGACGCCGATTGTTTACCATCAGGTGATCCGTCTGCTCGTTTATCGGCATAAACCATAAAAAAGAGAAATTCTATCTTGCTGTACAACAAAACAACATAACAAAATATAAAACCTATATTATCGAATGTTGTCCAGCCATTGTAGAATTCATAGTTTACTCATAAAATTCCTTAGAGTCCAAACTAAGACCCATACACCAATAGTACACAATAACGACAAGAAAAGTAAAACAAACATAAAAAAGATAACAGCAATAGTACTCAAAATAATTTCCAAAGACTAAACAAAAGTACTTAATATAAACTTGTCAGAATAACTAGGTACGGTTAGGTCTCCTAAATAACTATCTAGGACTGCTTCACTAAAACTAGGTTAAACTTAGTCTTAACTCGTCGAGTACCGGTTTTATAGACACAATTAAAGAACAATAGGTCGCGGTCACCGGTGACCGCTTGGTGTTTGACAGTTTAAGAATTAGTTATTTATTTATACTATTGTTAGGTCTTAGATAGGATCTAGATTAAGACTAAAGGGCTTCTTTAGGTGTTGTTATTGTACCATTAAGAAGTTAAGGTACGTTTAATTATATTGTTATGTTACTCAGCACAAATGAATTTTTAAGAAGTAAACTAGGCGATTCTTTGAATAATCGTCAGTTCGTAAGTACTTTACTTAGTAAATTACTTACATAAATAAAAAAAATAAAAAAAGCCTTTTATTTCTTGGTACACACAATAAATTTACACTTATACTTATAAATAAAGAAAAAGAAAACAGTATGCATAATATGTACACGGTTTTTATTTTTGCAAGAACCCCTGTCATTAGAATGTGAAGGCCTCCTTCAAGGACAACTGTACTGCTGTCTATCTTCTGCTACTCTACTACTAGTACATTACATATCAAGAATATAACACACACTAACATCAACAGCCTATAAGTGACCAGTGCTGACCACGGAGAAGGTGTCTTTTTTAGTAATTAATCAATTAGTTTGTGGTTGTATGGTTTAAAGTTTATTTAGTTTACCTAGGTGTTATCAAAGCCAGAGTGAATAGGTTGCTTATGGGCAGACGTGCTCCATCGTAGGCCGCATCATCGCTTAATCGCTTACCACCAGGCGAAATAGTAGTCAAACGTCAAACCATCGTATTGAAAAAATGTGTAGTTGAAAAAATAATGTATATAAAGTCAAAGTCAAAGCATTTCATCATCATCATCAATAGCTTATAAATGCCCACTGCTGAGCAAAGCCTCTTCTCACATGGAAAAGGTTAGAGCAATAATCACCACGCTTGCTCAATGCGGGTTGGCCATTTCAAACTTATAATTAGAAATTATAAGCCCAGGTTTCCTCACGATGTTTTCCTTCACCGTTGGTCAGTGGTGTCTAAATAATCTTAGAAAGTATATTTAACTCGGAAAAAGTCACATTAGTACTTGCTAAAGGGTAGTGAGTAAAGTTCCCTAAGAAAAGGAGGATCCTCCGACCAGAGGGAGGGAGGTTATCGTATCTGGCGGGTTTTCTAGTTGTTAGGTGGGATTTTCTATCCATGTTAATTCGCATGTAAACTTATTAAAAACAGTAAAAAATACACATATCATTTAATCAATTAAACAGCCAATACATCACTTTCAATAAAACAAAATAATCTGGAAGCTAAATGAAAATGTTCGATCCCACAGACCGGCCGCTGTCAGGGCTGAAGCTCCCGCTCGCCAATCAACAAATTGCATCAACTTCCAATGCACTTTCACGCTATCGTACTTTCCAGGGCTGTCTGTATTGTTATTTGTGACAGGATATTTTATTAGGGTGCTGTGAGGTATTTTTACCCGACTAAGGCTAATCAAAGGAAGGTTATGACTTATGGTATTAACTAAAAACATTATACCATGATTGTAACAGAGTAAGGGATGAGTAAGGGATCTAATTTTAAGAAGAACTCTTGTGTGTATCGTGATTTTCAATACTAGACTACTTTTTTTTAAGAGGTTAAATCATCGAATGACTGCTCCCGCCTTGGTGAGGCGGGAGGGAGTGCCAGACTCTTACTGACTAAAAACCACCCAGTTCCTTCTCCTGCACGTCGAGCCGGAGCCCCGGTAACCCGTTAGGTTCTCCGCGACTCCGAATCGGCAATACTAGAATACTTGGAATAAGGTTCATCATTTATTCAAGGCTGGCTCCTTAATACTATAAATAAGGTGTGACGATACGATAAAATGTTTCAATATTTTACTTAGGGAAACCAACCTGATAATCTGTATACCAATGTATGACCGATGTCATTGATCATCGCTTGTCATTCAACAGATATTTTACCGTTAAGTAATAATTGTATTTTTAAAGAGTCCTTTCCATCATCGTACCACAAGACAATCGGCGAAGCGTCACCGGTTCATGGTAGATGTTCCGCCCACACGCACGAAGCGCTTCGCTTCAAGCTTCCTTGTGCGTACTGCTAAAGAGTGGAATTCTTTGCCAGAGTCTGTATTTCCTGAAGGGTATAACCTGGGAGTCTTCAAGGCCCGAGTGAATAGGTTGCTTATGGGACGACGTGCTCCATCGTAGACCGCATCATCGCTTACCATCAGGTGAGATAGTGGTCAAACGTCGCCCGATCAAATATAAAAAAAAAATATATAGTCCGCTATGTCACTCGCCAACCCTGCCCCCCGTCCAATAGCTAAACGGATAAAGTACGTGCTGTTGCAATTCTAATTGGTTGAAAGGTATTCCAGGTTGTTCTGCGTTCCCAATCCGAGTAATCCCTGGTGAGGTTAATAGGAGAGGTTTTAATAGAATATATCTTCCATTAAACCCTTATTTTTTTTAGAACTTTTTACTTATGTTTTTTCCGAAAATGTCCACTCGTAGGTACCATATTTATTATTTAAAGTAAGTTGCCTTTGTTTGGTTAACTGACTTAACGTTATATGCGTCAGTAAGGATACTAATATGTATTTTAATGCTCGGGGTCCGCCCTGGCTTCACATGACTGCTATTCTCGGACTTAGAATAGACAATTTTTTCTTCAGTGATCGTTCTATTGGTCATTTCTACAACAATAAATAATTATTTTTTTTGTTTGCAGTTATACTTATAATGACTACTAGCTGACCTGGCGAACTGTATACATACCGGCTAAAAATTTTTTCTCACCTTTTAAACCTTCCCTGAACATCCTCGAACATTTCAAGTCTAAGATTAGTCAAATCGGTTCAGCCGTTCTCGAGTTTAAGCGAGACTAACACACGGAAATTCATTTTTATTTATATTAATAGATAAATAGATTATACCGACGAGACTCTCACAACTAATTTAATTATAACCAACAAGAATTATAGCACTTAATGCCCTTAAATTAACGTCGTGAATCGCTACTAATGAAACTGATTATAATCTACGGTTACTAGGCGAACATAAACTGTTTGGGTCAAACTTCATTATCATACAGTCATCGTGTCTGTCTACATGGCTTATTTATGCTGATATCGTCCTTAATGTCTATTTTAAATACGTAGGTGTATGGAGTGATAGCCACAGCTTTTATGTATTAGCAACAAGGGTGCTTTTTCTATGTCACCTCCGTGAAAAATAAGTCTATTGTTATACTGGTGACTGGATGACTGTCATATATAATCGTAAGAAGTGTTCGTAGAATGTAAGAATAGTGACATAATATATATACTTAGGTATATGTGTTACAGTATTATATTTTAGAGATATATAGATATAACAACTGTGCGCTTCTCACGTAGCTTCCTGCCTCGCACAGCATAACTGTGCAATGATCTGTCGTCGGCGGTATTTCCGAACCGATACGACCTTCAAACCTTCAAGAAAAGAGCGTACTCCTTTTTAGAAGGCCGGCAACGCACCTGTGACTCCTCTAGTGTTGCGGTGTCTATGGGCGGCGCTGTTTGCTTACCATCAGGTGATCCGTCTGCTCGTTTGCCTCCTATTCTTAATATAAAGAGAAGATTTCCCAAAATTCTTTCGAAAACGGGGAAGTTTAAAATGGCCACATACTATCAGAAAACATGTTACACTTATAACTTCACGCCTTTTATCGCCAAAGGGGTAGGCAGAGGTGTATATTATCTTAATGCCACTGTACAATGTAACACCCATTTTTCACTATTTATGTCATGAGTCCCATGTAATAGCGGTTGAGCCTGTTGCCATATACCGGACACAAATCCAGACTCCGTGCTACTACTGAGAATTTTTAAAACCTAGTAATACATGTTATACGTATTGTTAATTATCTTATGTAATACGAACCTTATCAAATAATGGATTCGGTTACTGTAACTATTACACGTATTAGTACTAAAATTGTAGTTATTGACCACGTATTAAATTGAAGGATTATCCGAACATCATATGAAAGTTTATTATGACGGGATTGGCAGGCCAAGATTATTATTATCACAATAAATTATTATTATTCGTATCTTACTAACGACCTGCTTCGCAATATCTGTTTAAGTTAGTTCACCTGATTTTATTACAGTGCATTTTATATGTATCTATAAAATATTATTTACCTATTAGTATGCATCGATACTTTACGTATGCTGTCATGTATACCCAAGGTGTAATTTTGAAACCGTGCGTCATTTCTCGAGGGCATGTCACAGAAGTCATAAAGGTTCAATGTGTGAGAAAGTTTCGGGCCAATAGTTAAAAATACGTCTATAATAAATCGTTTAAGTTCGACAGTATTTCAGAATAAGCGACAGCAATGTTTCTTATTGGAGTTTTATGGAATTAGGAATAATATCAATTACTTGTTACAAAACTCAAAAGTTTGTGTGTGTTAAGCCGCGTTATAAAGCTAGTTACAAGACGGCGGCGTATAGTTCGCACTTACTGATTTCCGTAATTTACAGAAAAATGAAAAATAAAAACCTCCAATTTTTTTTGATTCGGAATCAGAATCGATAGCCGAGTTACCTCCTAGAAATAGACGCGGCTTTGAAACAACGCCTTGTGTCAGTCAGTCTAAATACCTATCTAAATACCTATAAGGTAAAATTTCCAGTCTAAGTGAAACTTGCCAAAGCCCAACGCTTAGCAATAAATTAGGCCCAACACTTATCACTTTGACGACTAATTACAAAGTCCAATTATTAAATTATGGTCAAAGTTTTAACATAATTTAAAGTATTTTCCCGTTTCTCAAACTTTGGACGTCATTATCCAATTAGGCCTTGTAATATTATTATGGTGATATTTATTGATTTATAACATATTAACATTAATATAACATCACGCCTTTTATCCCTGAAGGGGTAAGCATAGGTGCACATTACGCCCCTGTAAAATGTAACACCCACTTTTCACTATTTATCTAATATTGTAATGTAATGTGGTATATAATAGGGGGTGAGCCTATTGCCATAATTATACCGGGCACATTTTCAGACTCTGTGCTACTACTGAGATTTTAAAAAACACAGTTGTACTTTGCCCGACCCGGGAATCGAGCCCGAGACCCGTTGCCCGGCAGTCGAAATAAATGATATAGTATTGTGTCATAAAGATAAAGAGTGTGTACTGAATATCAAACTCCCCTCCCCTTCCCCAATCTCCCCAATTCCTGAATCCCCAACGATCCTCAAACTCTTAATCCCCAAAAAGCCGGTAACGCACTTGTAACGTCTCTGGTGTTCCAGGTGTCGATGGGCGACGCCGATCGCTTACCATCAGGTGATTCGTCTGCTCATTTACCGGCTTATGCCATAAAAAAACATTACCTACCTTAAATTATTTCAGTCTATATCTAGGTCTTAACCACAGTGCCTGTATTTCTAGATATCTAAATTGCCATAGTGTGCCGCTGGCGAAACACATCACATTTACATAACTTAATGAATCTCGACTATATTCCTTGTTAGTTCAGATTAAATTGTGTTATAACTAACGGTAATCAAAGCGAAGCTATCGACTATATGGAATTATTTAGTAATGCGATACATCATAATACAGAGCTTGTAATATAAGAGATTGACATAAATGTACTGACTGTCCAGTCAGTTTTATTTAACACTAGCTACTTCCGCGCGGTTTCACACGCTCTGCTTAGCTGCTATTGGTCGTAGCGTGATGTTTCATAGCCTATAGCCATCCTCGATAAATGCGCTATCCAACACAAAAATAATTATTCAAATCAAACTTGTAGATACGGAGATTAGCGCGTTCAAAGTAACAAACCAAAAACAAACTTCGGCTTTATATAATATAGTATAAGATTATTTGAATTGCTGATGTCTAATTGGTGGTTTGATCGTCCGCGAATCACTTAAAGGGCCCAGTAGAATACCAGCGCAAGGCCCTGTCTTGCACATGCTGAACTAGTCCCTTTTCACGGCAGACTTGGGACCTGAGCATGATCCATCAGTACCTATCAATAGAATAACATACAGGCCACTTTTTTAGCATGTTAAATAAAGTTTTTTCTTCCTCTCTTTCTTTGTCTCTTTGTAGGTAAGAAAATAGAGATTGATTTAAGACAAATACAGTACCTAATCATTGAAGAGAGGACCAATCATTGAAGACTGGACAAAAGAGACGGACCTCTGAGTTTGTTTCGGCATTTCTTCTCAGAGTAGGCAGGAAATGTCGGCCTCATCGTTCGCTTGATAAAATTGACGTGTAAAAGTGCTGCCTTGTAGACTATTTGCAGAAATAAATTCACTTGTTTCACTTATTGGTTGGATACTTGACTAGGCAGTTAGAAATAGAATACAGTTAGAAATATTGGTGCATCGCTTATCGAAATGTGGCCTCCATTTCAGAACTTTTTCCCATCAACTGCTTGTTTTCTGTGCTATATTTTTTTATGGGATAAGCTGGTAAACGAGCAGACGGTTCACCTGATGGTAAGCAATCGGCGTCGCCCATGGACACCTGGAACACCAGAGGCGTTACAAGTGCGTTACCAGCCTTCTGGATTAGGAATTCGAGGATTATTGGGGATTCAGGGATTGGGGAATCGGGGTAATTAAGCCTCCGGTAACCTCACTCACACGACGAAACACAACACAACTTTGTTTCACCTCGGTCTTCTGTGAGGCTGTGTTATCACTCCGGTCGAGCAGGCCAATTCATGTCGAAGCATGGCTCTCCCACACTTAAATAGTATCTACGCTTTATTCCATCTTTTTCTTATTTCATTCAGTAGTAATATTTATTTGCTACAATTTCTAACATTAATTTACAGAACACTAATTAATAACAATAAATAATTCTATGAAACACAGTTAGCTAGAAACAGTGGAATAGCGTTTGTAGTCACTTCATGTTTGCTCTAATTGGACGCTGGCGGGATAGCTGCAGCCTTCTGTTAATCTCACAGTCCAATCAAGTGAGATATCTAATTTGTTTTATTTGTAATACAGAGCTATGTAGCTAGTCTAGGTAATTCTCGCTATAACTGACATAATTGGATAGGTACTTTCCAAGGTTTAAAATAAATAGTTTCAACTTTTCAATGCAATAAATAATTAAAAAATAATCATACTTTCATCCATTGTTCCATTCTGTCTATTATGTTTGAAAATAAATTTTATTTATTTATTATTTATTTATTGATTTGACAATTTACCTACTTTTGGATTTTTTCTCGCAAATTTGTTCCGTGCGGGAATCGAACCCGCGACACGTCGCGCGGCTGGCAGTTGCCCAGCCAGCGCGCCAACCGTGTCGTCAAAATGGGACCAAATCAAATCAAATTCAAATTTATTTCTTTTATTGCATATCATGTGTACAATTGGTGTTACATGAGGTACAGTTTCAATATGAAACCCGGCTAGGGCACGGCAACATAATATGGAGCAAAATATAATCGACTAAAACTTATCATATTCTCATATTATTATATTATTATTTAGTTCAACATGTAGAAGAGGCAAATAATCCAGCCCCGGACTGCAACGAGTTGATGATTTTTATGATGGTAATATAACTCCCTGGCTACGTATTACTGTATAAATATTTCTTTATTGTGTGTTAAATATTGGCATATATAACTTTTTTACAATGAAATTACAACAGTAATTTCACCTTTCGAACAGCAATAAAAGTCGAAGTAATTAAATAACTTCGGTACAACGAAAGTCTATTAAAAACTTGAAACAATTGTGTCTGTCTATTATGTGCTTTGTATTGGTATTGAACTGTAATTTGATAATTTGATACTTAATAGACCAATTAATGTGTTTGAAATCGTCATAATAACGTTACAAAGTTATTTTAAACAAACTAGGTCATGCGTGTGCGACACAATTATAGATTTAGTTCTATTATTGACAATTACAAAATTGGGGAATCAATAGTTTTGTGAAGATGTATGTTTGTATGTAGGTGTGTAGTGTATGTATGTAAGTTTGTGACTCTATCACGTAGACACTACTGAACGAATCTCAATGTATACCTCTACATTCAGATTGAAACAGATATATTACTATAGCACAGAGGTAATCCTAGCCTGAAATAAAATAAAGGCTACTTTTTAACTCGGTGAAGTCCTGGCAGACTCTATCTTCTTCTCGATGGCTTGCTTCATTTCTGAAGGTCGTGCCCCTGAAAGGCTTTCATTACTCTCTGTGTTATTTCCCTCCCTCTTGTCCTGTTTTCGGCTTCTCTCAGGGCTTTCGTAACAGAGTCCAGTGTAGTTGGTAACTTGGTCACACCATCGGCTAGGTGATCGGCCACGTGGTCTTTTTCCTTCCACCTTACCAACAACAACCAATTTGTCGAGGTTATCTGACTGGCGGCGGGCAATGTGACCGAAATATCCAAGAATTCGCTGGTAACATACGGTCGACAGTCTAGTCTTTATATTGCAGAGTCTCATCATCATCAGCCTGTATTCATCCACTGCTGGACATAGGCCTCTCCTATGGCACGCCACTGAGCTCGGTCTTCAGCTCTTCTCATCCAACCACTGCCAGCCACCTTGCAGATGTCGTCACTCCACCTAGCTGGAGGTCGTCCTACACTGCGTTTGCCCAGACGCGGTCTCCACTCTAGAACACGTTTACCCCAACGGTTATCGGTTCTTCGACAAATGTGACCGGCCCACTGCCATTTCAGCTTACTGATCCTTTGCATTGCAGAGTCTATAACTACTCTTTAACCCGTTAACGCGAGCAAAACGACAGACAGAAGCTAGTGTATGTTTATACCTTTGTATATATTTGCCCTGTACCATGTCACGGATACCCCAATCGTTAAGTGAACAAAAAGCTACTGAATACATTACAACATCTGTGGTCAGTCTGCCACAATACATCACGAGGGTCAGACAACAGCTCTATGGCGTTTATCATAACATTTCATACTCCAATTTGAATAATATCCACTTATGTTTCAATTATTTTGAAAGGCTGTTTTGTGTTGTACTAGAAAATATTTAAGGTATATATATAATAAGGTCCGCCTGAAGTGGATGCCGGCGATCGCATTTTCATAGGTTTAGGGCTATCTGATAGATGCTGATCAGTGACAGCAGAATATACTACATGGCAGTTTTCACAAATGCGAAGTAAATAATGCCAACAATAATAACTCTAACTACTAGATATAACCAAGTAATTAAAGAACAGCTCATTTAAATTCTAAACACAAAGACACAGAAATAAATACAGCCAAATGTAAACGCAGCAGTATTACGAGTATAAAGCATTATCTAATTACATTTCATTGTACTTAAGTCCCATATAATTAGGAATCTTAATTAATTATTTCGTATAACAATAGCTTTCCTTATTCCGTGCAAGTTTTGGACATTTGTTCGAATCAGGCCACAAGGTAAGCGAGCGCCATCTTTGTTTTAGAATATGTATTTGCTTTGAGTTTATACATAGTATATAAACATTTGTTTTGGGTTATTATTAGTGTTTTATTTGTTAGTTTGTTTAGGGATTAAGGAAATGTAAACAGAGATGTAAATATTTATATGTAGTGGTTGTACAAGTTGTATTATTGAAATCCTAGAGTGGTTATAAGGGTGCGTTCACATCTGGCAAATGTGCCGCGAATGCGTAGCTCGCGAGCCACCGGCGAGCAGCGCGTGTACAGTACGACAATGGTTAGATACTCAAGTCATACAAGGTACGTATAAATAATAATTTTAAATGCATGCGCGCGGCTCGCGAGCTGCGTATTCGCCAGATGTGAACGCGTCCTTAAGTTAATGGTAAGATATGTCTATGATATCCGGACCAAAGATTGATTAAAAATCTAAACGAGTCTCTTTCAAATGAATCTTTTATTAATATACAGTTGTAATAGTGTAATAGTTTCGCTAATAAACAACAAATCCCATGATTCTTTAGGGTATAATATAGAAATATCGATGAAAATAATGAAGATAAATAACACCAAATAAAAAAGGTGGAAACTAAACATGCTTTGTACTTTAAAACGCAACAAAAATTTTAAATTAATAACAGATACGTATCAATAACAGTTTCCTATTAGCCGACCACCTGTTGGTCCTAATCAACTTTTCATTTGTTAAATAGCGACTTAGCACGCGAAATAAATTACAAGCTTATTACCGCGCCGTGGCGGTGTTTGACATTTTCATTAATATATAAAATGTTCCTGCTTAGTCACGGACGTGTTTAAGATATTGTTAGAAAAAACCATGTTAAACCTAGGTTTCCTGTCTAGATTAGTACCAGTACTCATCTGTAAAAGGTGAACTGAAGTAAAGTGAATCTCAAAAAGCTATCCACGTGATAAACCAATTGTTTTCATTCATTTGTACTTATACAAATTAAACGATTGCAAAACACATTGAGTACACAGTCTTTTTAGCTATAGGTAGCACCTACGCTTATAATCACAGCTTGTCAAATCTAAATGTTGGTTACTTTCAAACGACCTACTAATCACCCAGCTAATCAAAACAAATCACGTAACTGACGAGATACCGTTATAAAAAAGTACCCTTTAATATCCCAAATTGTATTATTTGGTATCACTACACCTATTTCTATGTCAAAAACCTCTACATCTACACTAGTCCCAAAAACTTGTCACTGCAACAAAAGATCCTCACCACCGCCCAAGTCCTGGCCTCTCCCGTACCTCATGAATATTTAGAGCACGTCTCCATCCCTCCTCCGTCCCTCTATACCTCGTTTTATCAAATATATTATAGAATAAAACTTGAAGACGCGGTTTGGAAGGCAAATTTACCTTTGAAAGCAGCTACGGCAGGATACCTGGTCCCAAAGGATTGATGCTATATTGAGGTTTTATAAGTTAAATGTTAATATCAAGTATCCTTGCTTTAGTATATTAGATGAGATTTTTTGGTTTCATATAGCAAAAATCGATCACTTGACAAAAAACTTGTCAACTTGAGATAATACGACTGACTCACGTGATTATACTGAGAAAAGCTCTACTAGTTTCTTTTTTATTAGTATATTCACGTGAGCAATCCGCTATTTTAGCTAATTTAGTATATGTCTCACGATTGTTATTATAAAAACAAGATTGACTTAAGTCAGAATGGGTGTTCAAGATAATATGAAAATATCCAGTACAGGTTTTATGTTCTGGACATTTGGACGATGTGAAGATAAATAGGAATCGACTACTTCATTGGAATAAACACATAACTGACGTGAAATCTCAATAACATTTTCCAATTGCATATCATCAAAAATAACAAAAACATGGTGTCTTTAAATAGAAATAAATACCAAAAATCTAAAAGAAAGAATCGGGATAGCATAAGTTTTACTGTAGCACATATTTACAACAGAAAAGAAAAAGAAGAGAAAATATTTCAATCAATATGATTTCATATTCAGACAGCGTTGAACAAAATGTAAATCTCCAAAATAACCATGAGGGTAACAAAACCTTTTCCATCGCATTGTTTCTTTGTTTGCTCACCTGACTTTTTGGCGCCATGTCCTTTGCCGCCATTTTTGTTTTTCCTCGGGTACAAATTAATTTTACTCTGACCACAACCCATCACAGAAGCCTTATTATTCACATTTCATCACTAATCACTTTATCATCTTCGACACAATTAATAATTCAATAATTCACCAACTAATGTCAAATTTATAAGCAACACCTCATTTCACGTATTTCCATTTAATTTTATGTTTTTTCGTACTATACAGGTGTATTATGGGCTCCATGATTCGTTTCCTGAAAAAGAAATGAAATAAATTAAAAAAGCGCTTACAAAACAACAGGGTGTGGACAAAGCTGGTATAATACAGGATGTTTCATTAATCCCAAGCAAATAACTATGGAAATTGGGCGGGGTTTGCTTTCAATGGAAAAACGAGGTCATGTTTATGGGAAAATAAACCTTCTATATAGTTGGAATACTATAAAACTAAGCGGTTTTCGTTTACACACTTTGTTTTTATTGTTCGTTGAACCTTTTATGATAAAATCTCTTTTAGTTTGGTATTAAGAAACCTCAGTGCTTAAGTTTTAGACATGTATTACTTAAGTTCAACACATACATAAAGGCATGTAGCTACAATATATTGTGTATTGTTTAAAAATTTATACATTTTTACATGAACTGTATTATCTTTTCAATGAATTACAGCGCAAATTCGAAGTCAAATCGAATCAGTTTATTATATTTATTTTAATCAAAACTTAACACGTTCAAGGACAGAACGAGATTATACGTCATCGTTCGAGATTTTAATATCGCACAACGTACGATGACGTTCAAATAACATTTAAATTATACGGCAGAACGTTCATTTCCGATGAAAGTTCAAGTAAAAATCCTTTTAAATGTATCTTGTGTCACAACATAAAAACCCAACTCTGTACTGTCACGTAGGGTAAGTTTAGAACTATTTAAAATAAGTGTCGTTGATAGTGTGCGGTTACGGTATTCACATACGCACAACGTGTTTATACGTCCCGCGCTCCTACATTCAGCGCGGCTGTGTCACTGTGTACATTACTTTAATGCAAATTAATGATTTTACAGTGTGAAATTGATGTTTAATGGGTTATTGTGTGTTTTAGATGGATATAAGCGCAAAATAAGACACAAGATAAGCATGTTTGATGATTCCGACATCTCCAACGAGGCGGATCCTTACCTAGATGCATATACACGTTGACGTGATAAAACGGTTGTGTCATGATATGTTTAAAACGATATTTCTTCATGGGACACTACGTACTGATACGTCGTATAATTTTGTATAGACATGTACTGTGTCATTTTGAAAACCCGACTCAAGTGGTAGCGTCCTCGAACGTGTTAAACATAATTGTCTTATTTAAGTTTATTATTTCTAATAAAAGATAAGTAACACAGTAAGATAAGTATGCACATTACGGCACTTAATGCCACTGTAGATAGTACTATTTTGATCAAAATAACAGTATTATTACTGCTTCACTGAATCGTTAAGAAACTATTAATAAAACCTTTTCAGTTTATCAACAAAATTGTCCTTTAACTTGAGTTTCAAGGTCACACAGTTTCAATACAAAATATTGATCCTAAAAGCAATCCTGGATTGATTGGAAGGGGAGAAGCGGTTCGATTTCTGGACGAGGCAAGCTGTACACATTATTCTGACGACCTAAGGATCACATATACAAGACTAATACGTATAAAACATATAATAATAGCTCTAATTCTGTGAAACAGTAACAAAAAGATATTTTTTCAAGTTTCAGAAAATAGCGAAATTGTGTCCGGTTATGGATATTAAAAGGTTATTTGTCATCTCTTTTTAACAATTAAGCCAAAAAAGAGATGGAGAATAACCATAACAGTAACTGCAATTTAGCTATGTTTAGTCATTGTCTTTCGTCTCTTTCCATTTATAAGCAATAGTAAAGGACAGAGTTATTTAGTTTATTTATTTTTGACAGAATTAGAGCTATATTGGTTGAACACTGCGGTAAACATTCAAATGTATCGAATTTTAAACATTTATATAGTAAATTGGATTTAGGTGTGGGAGACAGCAATTTTTATTATTTTTTTTTATTTACTAACCTCTGTAAAATAACTATGACACCTTTTTCACTTAAAATAACAAATATTATGTACTAAAAATAAAGAATTTCATTTTCAGGTCGACAGAATATAATTGTAATAGCAAAATAAGAATGTGCAAATATGCTAGTTTTGCACTCTCAATCTCACTCGTAAGTTGGCTAACCCTCGATTGAGGTACGCATTGAGATTAAAATGAGGAAATAATTCTTTCCTAAGAAACGTTTAAAAAAACTGACTTGTAAACCTCTTTTTTAAGTTGGTTAATTAATATACTAAAACCTTCTCCTAAATGTAACTAACACAAGTTCGTTTCAAACGTACCAAACGATGGTTTAATTGAAATAAATGCTTTGACTTTGACACTTTTGTGAAAATCGAATCAAAATCGCTTTATCCAGTCGCGAGATAATTGCGCACAAACTTAGAACCTCGTTTCTGTCATTTTGAAGTTGGCTACACTAGTAGCTGACTTCTTCTTTTGAACTTGATAAACGCCAGTCTATTATGGGCTCTCAAGTGGCTGAAAAATCCACCTTTGTTTATAAATATTCTTCCACATAGTGGACACGTGAGAACACGATTAACATAGTTATAATTAATTGCCGCTGGTGGTCAGTCTTTAAGCACAGTAAGGCCTCATGAAACAGAAGACAAATATTTTCTAGTAGGCTTGTTCCGTACTTCACATGTGGGTTACATAACATTACGTTTTGAATTGTACTTCCTTTTGAACACACATAGCATAGCATAACGTCACGCCTTTTATCCCCGAAGGTCCACATTACGGCACTTAAATCCACTGTACAAGTAACACCCACTTTCACTATTTATGTAACTAGCTACTTCCGCGCGGTTTCATACGCTCTGCTCAGCTTCTATTGGTCGTAGCGTGATGTTTTATAGCCTATAGCTATCCTCGATAAATGCGCTATCCAACACAAAAAGAATTATTAAAATCAGACTTGTAGTTACGGAGATTAGCGCATTCAAACAAACAAACAAACAAAAAAACAAACTCTTCCGCTTTATATAGAGGTAATAGTATAAGATGAGTCCCATATGATAAGGAGTGAGCCTTTACCATATACAATATGATACTACTGAAATTAAAAAGAAACCAGCAATACTTACGTTGCCCGACAGACGCACTTGCGACCACTCGGCCAATGAGAGGTTTTAAAATATCTCCATTGCTATTGTATCGTAATTATAACTTGCTAAACTTTGCCCATTCATTTGTGTCGAATGTGATATGCAAATTGGACTCACATTAGCTTTTGTCACTAATTAGCCATTGCTCATTAACTATTGTCAATCCATTTAGCTTTTATTGCTATTGATGGCTATCGATGATAAATGTGATATATCAATTATGCCGTATAATAGCAGGTACCTACTAAAAATTACTGATTTGTGATGATAATGTAACAATGTATGTTAACTAAAATCGCGGCTTACTCGCGTGAATATACTGAGAAAAGCTCTACTAGTTTCGAACCACAGAGGGGGTCTTCCTCATGAGCAGCGTGCGCGGTCGCGGTGACGTCACGAAGCTCACATACAACAATGTATGTTGTAAAATTATTAAAAGTAATGAATTAATTGGAGCCGCTGGATGTGGGGAGAAGAACTTTATATTTAGCAGTAGACATTAATTAGACTATCTCTTTTATACGAGTGTTCGCAAGTGCGACTGCCGGGCAAGGGGTCTCGGGTTCGATTCCCGAGTCGGGCAAAGAATTGCTGTATTTTTTTTTCATCTCAGTTGTAGCACGGTATTGAGCCCGGTATATGCAATAGGCTCACCCACTATTACATGGGAATCATAACATAAATAGTGAACAGTGGGTGTTACATTGTACAGTGGCATTAAGTGTCGTAATGTGCACCGTAAAAGCGTTATGTTATGTTATATTATATTAATTAGATGATAAAAAACTCGGCTTCGGATTCCTTGCCTATTTAAAACCTTAGTATGTATTTAGAAAAAACGCACATAATACTTTAATTATTAATAGTAACCAAGACTGTATCATACAGTAAATAAATTGTAAGTAATTCCAAAGGATTATTGCAATTTCTTTATAAAAATAAACATTACGTTCGTAGTCGCGTAGCTGCTTGGGTGCGTAGCAATCTCGTAGCAGTGTCGACGTGCCTACGTAGCCGCGTAGGTGTTTGCTACGTAGGCGGCTAATCACAGCTTACTTGAATTGATTTAATTTGATAAATTCAAAGATAATTGAAACCTTATTTTAATACCCAAAGACTTGTATAATTGTAAAATTGGAACTGCTACCATTTAATCAATGAAAAATATGGAGAATAAACCAACGACAGTGTTGTAGTTTTTATAATTATTTTCGAAGTTTGAACAATTTGACCTAGACACCTTGTAAGTAAGTAGATACCTTGTCAAAATTAAAAAAATAATTAAGAAAATGAAGAATCACTATTTTAAGCCATTACTTAAAAACTAGATCATTGCTCTTGCATTTTGAAAATATTCTTTAATATTTTGTGATGCCCAAAGATAGCATTTTTATTATTATTACTTTTTTTAAGGTAAATATTTTAGTTTTTAATTAGTTATATTTTAAGTTGTATATATTTATTTATTCAATTAACTTGATTACAAATTTCATGTTGTTTGTATTTGTTATGTACCTAGTGTTAATGATCTCATGTATAATACTAATAAATAATTATTAGTTTAAGTTTCCTTAGAGAATTAAATTAATGTGTTTAGCTAGATTAACTTCTGCACTAAAGAAATAAAAAATTGCAAAGCTTTGCTGTACAATATTTTATATGACCTGACTTTTATATTTAGTGTGACCAATACTAATGTTGCACGTGTTTTGAGAGCTGGCAAGATGCGGACCTTGCATCTTGCCATCTGTAGATATAACAGAATCTAGGTCATCATTGAGATAAATTAGTTGCTATGAGCTCCATGTTAGACCATAAGATGTTTTTTTCTGTTTTTAAGTTTTTGTTTTTTTATTTTTTTATTTTAGTAAGTTTTGTATTTTGTATAATGCGTCAAGCGAGTCTTTGCATTGTTCTTACAATATTGGAATATATATCAGAGACATTGAAGAACATACTTTTTTAAAAAGAGTAACGAATGGAGTTTCTTGCTCGTTCTTCTCCATTCGAATGTACATTTTGGAATGAGCATCTAGCTTCACCTAGCTTAACTGATGGACTGATTTAACTGAATTATGGTTTATTAACTACTCGCCCCGGCTTCGCACGGGTGCAATATACATGTATTATACATATAAACCTTCCTTAAGAATCAGTCTATCTATTAAAAAAAACTACATCAAAATCCGTTGCGTAGTTTTAAAGATCTAAGCATACATAGGGACAGACAGACGGCGGATAGTGACTTTGTTTTATAAGAAGAGATCTTTGTCTAACAATAAAGAAATAATGAGCATTATCCTTTCCATCCTTGATTCCTCAATGCAAATTGACGGGATGAAACTACCTCTAATAATTTGAAATTAGGTATAAATCTAAATGCCTCATTTTATTTTCCTTTACCGTATACCAGTGACATTTGATTAAACTGCCCTACATTTATAATTTTATACAATGTTGCACACGTTTAGACTCTCATTTATGTCTAACCCTCCACTTCTATGTGTGTGTCGTGACGTAATAAACGTGGTTTTCTTTTTCATTTTCATATTTGAGATATTACATGAAAAAATTAAATGTCTATGAAATATTAAATAGGCATATCCCATGAATAAGTCCGTAAGTAAAGACCGTCATGTCATTTCTACTTACGCTGAAACAACAAAGATATCACACCAATAAATCTATACACACATACAAACACAATATTCCTATGAATCATAACAAAAATATTTAATACCTGCCTATACGAAATCCACTTATATTATATTACTCATAAAGACGTTTTTCCAATTCGCTATCGGTAGCAATGGTAGTATACGTGAATTTATTAATATCGTTGGAACAAAGCAGTGAGTTTGAATGGCCTATTGTTTGAACACATTGTATTTTATATTCCCTCAGGCTATACGCCAATTATTCTGCCTGGCTATAGATATGTCGGCCATTTTGTTTTGTTTGTAAGCAGTTTTATGGATTTAGTCGTGGTTTAACGCTCGAATCCTCAAAGGCTACTCAATTTTAAGACGCGCTTAAGCATAGTTCTGTCTCTACAAGTTCTTTGTAAAATGACAGAGACGGCACGATATTTAAGTACAACTTTAGTACCCTTTGAGTGTGTTTAAGACGCCCGCTTCTCATGCATGAGGGTGCGGGTTCAAAACGTACCAACGGCAAGTACCAATGTGACTTTTTCCGAGTGATATGTACTTTCTAAGATTATCTAGATACCACTGACAAATGTTGAAGGAAAACATCGTGAGGAAACCTGGGCTTATATTTTCTATTTATAAGTTTGAAATCGCCAACCCGCATTGAGCAAAGGTGGTGATCAATGCGCAAACCTTCTCCGTGTGAGAAGAGGCTTTGCTCAGTAGTGGGCATTTATAGGCTATTGAAGATGATGATGATGTTAGTAATTAGTTTGTTAGGGTTCAAAGATTAGGTTGGTTGGTAAATAGGTCACCGAGTGATTGTTATTCTTAGTACGCTACTGCCTCGGTAGTCGTGTGGTGGCTAGTGCGACTGCCAGGTAAAGAGTCATAGGTTCGATTACGTAAAGAAGTATTGGAGTTTTTTTCTAAAATCACTCACGATATCACGGAGTTTGGCTAAGCTAATCCAAATATTGATTTATTTAATTATTAACGCTTCATGCACAAAGTGTACACAAGGTGGACTAAGCCTAAGGCAAATAAGTGTTCGTGAAATGACAGACAAAAATATGTGTTATAAAAATAAACACGAAAAACAAACCAGTGTCAAATAATATTAATTATCCTTATTATCACAAATCAAATAGTTTAGTACAACAATACAGAAACGTTTGGTTAATCTACGATCGTCTAACTACATTGGTCACGAACTGGTTGCTGGGGCAGTTTGTTCACAATAACTTGGAATTTTTATGTGACACGGATATGAACCGATAATGTTAGTTGTCAACAGGTCTAGAGATATTCTGTATGAAATATTAATGAATATTTATTAGGAAATATTATTTATTTAACTGCCTCGTTGGCCGAGTGGTCGCAAGTGCGACTGCCGGGCAAGGGGTCTCGGGTTCGATTCCCGGGTCGGGAAAAGTATTACTGGGTTTTTAAAAATCCTCAGTAATAGCACGGAGTCTGGATTTGTGCCCGGTATATGGCAATAGGCTCACCCCCTATTACATGGGACTCATAACAAATAGTGAAAAGTGGGTGTTACATTGTACAGTGGCATAATGTGCACCTCTGCCTATCTCTTCGGGGATAAAAGGCGTGATGTTATGTTTGTATGTTTGTTTGTATTTATTTGGAACACTGCTCATCTGCCCTGCTTGCCGAGTGGTCGCAAGTACGACTGTCGGGCAAAGTGTTTTAGAATATGTTTAATATACATGAGTATAATGTCTAGTATCGTACGGTTACAGACGACGGACAGCTGGCCGAGTGGTCGCAAGTGTTACTGCTGGGCAAGGAATCTCGGGTTCGATTTCTGAGTTTAAAAAAAATCTCAGTAGTAGCACGGAGTCTGGAATTGTACCCGGTATATGGCAATAGGCTAATCCTCTATTATATGAGGCACATAAAATAAATAATGAAAAGTGGATGTTACATTGTACAGTGACAGTAATACCCAAATACTCAAACGCTACTCAATTTTAAGACGCGCTTAAGTATAGTTCTGTCTCCACAAATTCTTTGTAAAATGACAGAGACGGCCGATATTTAAGTACCACTTCAAATTGAGTAGCCTTTCAGTATTCGACTGTAAGTGCCGTAATGTACACTTATGCTTACCCCTTCGAGGATAAAAGGCGTGATGTTATGTTGCAGTTACAAACTCAAATACAAAGTACATACTACACTCAAACCCGGAACTACAATTTGTGGATCACATAAACGATAAAGTTATTCTATGAGATGAGAATTTCATAAATGTGATCGTGGGTTTAAGCAAGAATGTGTAATAATAACATTTATATAGTTGGGATCCAATAGGACTACAGTATGGTTTGGTAGACACTGCACACAACATATAAACGTAATAATTAATACAACAATTTAAGTGTGGGAGAGCCATGCTTCGGCACGAATGGGCCGGCTCGACCGGAGTGATACCACGGCCTCACAGAAAACCGACGTGAAGCAACGCTTGCGTTGTGTGTCGTCGTGTGAGTGAGGTTACCTGAGGCCCAATTACCCTCCCCTTCCCCAATCTCCCTAATTCCTGAATCCCCATCGATCCTCAAACTCCTAATCCCCAAAAAGCCGGTAACGCACTTGTAACGCCTCTGGTGTTCCAGGTGTCCATGGGCGACGCCGATTGCTTACTTAGCACCAGGTGATCCGTCTGCTCGTTTACCGGCTTATTCCATAAAAAAACATCATATAACAAAACGTACCAAATATTGTTTTTTTTAATATAAATAATCCATCATTATGTCAATTTCGACAGAGGAAGTTTTCTCATTTTTAGCGTTTCGTAAATAGAGGTCCTTTTGCAATGGTTCGCCATGGACGAACTGTATTAACAGATCCATTTATCTTTTCATCAGCTGTCTGTCTGCCCACGAGACAGGGGCTGGTCAGTACGGTAAAAATAAAAATATGTATAGCTATTCTATAATATATATTCGTATATTATTAGCCCTATATACTCATGTTAGCACATAAGACTTGAACTAGGTCAAACAAAGGGTGATGAAGCGAAGTTTTTGATTTTTTTTTCGCCTCGAACAGACGTGCTGCTCTCGGTATTAGCAAGCAATTAAAGTTGCTCGTGAGTTGACATAGACTTTTCATTGAAAGGATACTTCGTTTCACAAGCTGTGCTACAAGTAATATATCTATGATTCATCTATAATAGTTTCAATTTTATCACTGGGACACACATCTCATACATCAACAGCCTATAAGTAACCACTACTGACCAAAGGCCTTTTCCCGCACGGAGAAGGTTATGAACATTAATTATCACGCTTGCTCAATGCGGGTTGGCGATTTCAAACTTATAATTAGAAATTAGCAGCCCAGGTTGCCTCACGATGTTTTTCTTCACCGTTTGTCAGTGGCGTCTAAATAATCTTAGAAAGTACATGCAACTCGGAAAAAGTCACATTGGTACTTGTCATTGGGACACAATATAAAACAATAAATTGATCTATTGACTATTTCTATTATAATTAAGTCTAGAGCCACCCTTTACATACCATAAATATCAAGAAGATGAATCATAAATATCAAGAATGTTACAAATTTAGTTAATGATAAATACAAAATCAATGCAGTCGCTCAATCGCGCAACAATCGCCGTCACAAGTTGCTCGTCTACCAGCAACCCGAAGTATTATATAATGTTTTTTAACACAAAAACTCTATGAAACTAGTGTGTAAGTTTATATTTACATATTGTAAACATACGTAACAGGTGTGGCGGCTCCGAATGACGTTCATAGCGTTTAATTCTTTTTTATTTGTCAGTTGTATGTTTGTGTATAAACATGGCGTTGATAGTAAAGATTTTGACTGGCCACGTAAATCTTAAAAGCGATTTGCAATGTTTTATATGATTGTCGGCGCTTGGGTTTCCTGTGGTAAATTTTATTTATTTGCATTTTATACGTGTGAAAGTCTAGGCATAGAATGTTCCGATTATAGTTTTGTATTTTACAGTTTAAGGTTTTATTTGAAAACGTTATACCACCAAAGTTAATACCATTTATCACCGATTATGGACCTGTTATTCCAACGTCAGATAAATTTTAACTGACGAATAACTTTGAATATTCGACCATTCTTTGATACAAAAAACTGATAAACGTCAATTTTATTCTACAGTTACGAATTAACTGATGACCGAAAATCGGCCCTTAATCAGAGTCAATAGGTATGTAATTATGTACTAAACAGACTAGTTTTAAACCACATCTTTCCTTACAGTCAAGTCTTCAATTGCAACCTAGCCAAAACTATTTACCTGAAATGTCTATCCTACTATCCTACTAATAATATAAATGCGAAAGTTTGTGAGAATGTGTCTGTGTGTATGTGTGTGTATTTGTTTCTCACGTCCAAACAGCTAAAGGGATCGAAATGAAATTTGAAACATAATCTTCACCAGATTATGGTTAGAATAACATAATGTTCAATAAAATGATTAAAGGTAATTCCAGAACTAAACTTTATTTAAATATAAATGCACGACTGAGCGACAAAACTATATTAATGGAACAGAGCCTTTAGCCAAACGCCACTTTAGCGCTTGTCTACAGAGAGAGTAGAAATCAAAATGTATGGGGATGAGACTGACAAGTGTCAAAATTTACGTCAATTCCATATAATTTGGTTTTCTATTCTACATGTAGACAAGCAGGGCGGAAGTACAAGAGAAAAAACATAGACAACACAAGTGAACGGAGTGACACTGACAGTTAACACAAAACGTCACATTACATTACGTTATCTGTGGTTTGCAATTTGTAAACTAATCACAACATAACACATAGGTCACTTTTCGCACGGGAATGCGAGCGAAACCGCGGGCAGTAGGTAGATCTCCATAAAAACGAGTTCCCTCGTCTAGTCAAGCAAATGAAACTTTAGCAATCATAACGCTAATCTCGATCAGAAAACTTGAACTAAAATATGAGAAGTAAATGGTAATATTTAACTGAAAATGATGAACGCCTCGGCCGGAGTTTCGGAACTCCTGAAACTTTTATCCTCAGTCCAATCTAGAGCCGTTATAATGACGTCATAATCGTAAAAGATATATAAAGATGCAAATATTTTTTATTAGTTCCAAGGGTCTAATGGGACTTTTGGCGTAACGTTTTGCTTTAAGATTAGGAGAATAAATTGGAATTTTATATTTTTAAATTATCCGTATGGCGTTGATTTTGTCTAGACCTTCTTTGTGTTGTTTGGTTTGCAACAGGGACTTATTGAATAACATTATGTCATCATGATCCTACATAAAATAACGTAATAAGTATAAAGACAAAAACTAATAATACAGCACCTTACAATTGAAAACATTCATTTTACATTATCTATATAATAAATTATAAAGGCATAGCCACACTATACTATACATCAAACATCACACAGCCCAACAATAGCCAGTATATCCCCACCATTAAAAAACGCACTATTGCGCGTGTTAAAAAGAAAAGAAAACCCTGCAAGTAGCTGCAAGTTGCTGGTACTTGCAATGTCTAAGTGGCAGTAGGGTGCTTAGAGCCCCTTAACACAGGGGGCTATCGAGAGCACCTTTGTGGTAAGGGGTCGCGAATCAGACGGTCCTTGTTTAAGCTCAGACTAACTGGGGTAGTTTTGTTTGAGTGTGTGTGTTTTGTGCGTAATACAATGAAGGTTTATGCGTGCGTGTGTGTGTGTGTGTGTGTGTGAGATTGTCACGTTTAGTTCATGTGTCTGTTGTCTGCGTATGGTTTGAGTGGTATTATGATACGAATGTACTGATTGTCTTTTATTTTATATGTGTGTATGAAAGTGAAGCGTTGGAGAACATTGGGGATGCTTTAGTTAGGATTATGTATTATGAAAAACGTTTAGAAATTTTGACGTGTATTTTTTTATGGCATAAGCGGGTAACGAGCAGACGGATCACCTGATGGTAAGCAATCGGTGTCGCTAATGGACACCTGGAATACCAAGGCCTTACGGTCGTGGAGAACGTAACGGGTTACCGGGGCTCCGGCTCGACGTGCATGAGAAGGAACAGGGTGGTTTTTAGTCAGTAAGAGTCTGACACTTCCTCCCGCCTCACCCAGGCGGGAGCAGTCATTCGATGATTTTCCCCCCTTAAAAAAAAAATACCAAGGCGTTACAAGTACGTTACCGGCCTTTTGGGTATCGGAAATTTGAGGATTGTAGAGGAGACTGGGGAGGGGGATAATTGGGTATTATAGTTACCAATAAGGTGCCTGTCTAAAAAATAAATTACCTTTACCCTTTGGACACAAAAGCTAAGTATGATATTACAACAATTTTATAGGTGATGTCTAAGTTTACATTAAAAATTAAGAAGTAAAAAAGAGATAAAACACTGTTTGCAATGGTTCCTTCAGTATAAAATAGCCATAATATTACCAATATTGCAGTGATTGCAAATATGCATTAAACCCACTCAAAAGAGCCACAAGCGCCCAAATATTTGCTGAAAGAAATCAAATATTTGATGAGTATAAGCTGTAACGTGTGGGTGAATTTCCCAAACGACTTTTTTTTTGTCTTCATTGAAATTAGTATTTGAAAAAAGGAATATTGTTCTGTACTATTTTTTTTTGTATTCATTAGGTATTTATTGGGTTGTGGCATAAAATATTATTTGTCTAAGTCTATTTACAAAGGTAGAAATAAATACATAAACCTCTATTTTCGTCACATCGGTGCTGTCCCTCTACTTTTTTTACAAGCAAAAACGCTTATATCGTTATAAAAATAAGTAACTTAAGAATATAACTTATTCTATTTCATAGAATATTAGTTTTATTATTAATATGTAGCATATTTTATTACGTAATTCATAATATTTATTACTGAGAGGCATAAATGTACTTGTCTCGCAAAATTTTGTCATATCGCTGCACAAAAGTAATTTAAACCTAACTTTGCATCGATGAGTCCGACAGTGTCCCCACCCCAATTTTATTTCCCTCGTTAGTGTGTGCTAGTGCGCAGTCAGGACGGACGTGTGTCAAATCGCTGCATATTCCCGCCAATTACGTAAGTACGACATTTCAGTTACTTCCAAGCAATTATTTTATATTATCGGTGGTTGCATTTTTCTAGTGTAATGTGAAGTTTTATTACGATTGTTTGGTTCTAACAGACATAGTAAGTAAATTAGCATCATTATAGGTACTTGAATTTAGCCTAAATATTATACATTTTTCATAATTTTCAAAAAAGTCGATAATTTCTCACGTCGCTGTTCTCATATCGCTGTAATCGGTGGTCTTTTTTGCCACCGATGTGATAATTTACACCGATGTGATAAGAAAAATCAATCGGTGTCTTAAATATCATATCGGTGTTTTGATTCATGATCGACGCATAGTTTTGTCACATCGGTGGATTGTTTTATCACATCGGTAGATCATATTATCACCTCGGTGTAATTTTATCATATTGGTAGACATAGTGTCATTTCATTAAAGTAAACAAAAAAACAATGGAGCATACCTACAACCATACATTATACATACATATTATTATACACATATTATATTTTTTAACTTTCATAAATATTAACTTGTGTGCAGCTCGTGCCGCACACAATTCGTTCGAGTAATTTTGTTTAAGATTAATTTTGTTTAAGAATGCTGAAATCAAAACTAAACGAGGAGGAGAAAAAAGAGAGAAAGAGGTTGATGGAAAGAATAAGAAAAGCTAAAATCAAAAGTGATCCTGTGTTAAGAGAGCAGCATTTAAGAAAAGACAGAGAACGCTTAGCTAAAAGAAAGGCAGCTGGACTTATCCTAACCCGAAGCCAAATGACTGCACATGCACGTCGCAATGCACAAAAGAAAAACCGAATCAGTGCCCGTGCATATTATCAGCGGAAAAAAAATAAGGCAAATGGTGCCCGCAACAACCCAACAAGTGTTTCAGAGACCAATGACGCAGAATCGCTACCGAAAAATCAAGATAATGAGCCCGGTATTTCTCAAGAACTAATAGGACCTCATAGCCCACGGCTATTGCGACAGAATGTTCGATGTAATAGTCCTAATTTGCGTATTGATGCCATAGTAGCGAGTAGTTCCCACTATTTACGTACAAGCAGTCCCCTAGATTTATCAATAGCATCTCCTTTACGAACGCCAAGTATTAGTTCTATAAATTCAGAAGAATCAACATTACGCCCAAATAGTCCTAACTTAGACACATCCTTTAATACTGTTAAATTCAAACAAGACATTAAAATGAAATTTCGTAAATATCAAAACGTTAAAACTCAGCAAATACACGCATAGATTTAAGAAAACAATTGGCAAAGGCTAATAAAGAGAAACTAATGTACAAAAAGAGATACATGAGACTACATCAAGAATTTAAGAAATTAAAACAGAGTAATTTAGAAGTGAGACGAATCCCAACGAAGCCAAAAAATATAGACCTGCAAAAACGTATCCGTAAGATTGTTGTTCAGTTTTTTGAGGATGATGAAAATTCAAATCTTTGCCCAGGTAAAAAGGATACTGTCACACAAAATGGAGTAAAAAAACAGAAAAGGCTGATGAAAGACACAATTAAAAATTTACACAAAAAGTATTTGACTTCGGGCTACCCTCCAATCAGTTACGTCACTTTTACAAGAATGAGGCCGTTTTGGGTCACGCAGCCAAAATTAAACTTGAGAAATACATGCCTATGTGAGAAACATGAGAACATGGATCTTGTTATATCATCTTTAAAAAGAAATCGTATCATAAAAGAAAACACCACGACTGAAATTCTAAGTAGTATTTGCTGTGATATTTTTAAGGTAGAATGCCTGCAAAGAACATGTCCTGTCTGTAAGAATCGTCATTTAAATTATCAAGAATTTGATAACTCCAAAGATGTTATTTATTGGAATTGGAAGAAGATAAAAAATAATTACAAAAAAAATGGAGTCGATAAAATAGCCTTTAATGTAGAAAAAGTAAAAATAACCGTTAAACCATTACAACTAATCAAAATATTTGAAAACAATCTGAAACCGTTCTTAACACATTGTAGTAATATACGAAATCAAAGTCAAGCTTTTAAGCACTACAAACAAAACATGACTGAAAAGGATTGTGTCGTTCACATTGACTTTAGTGAGAACTATAGCTCCAAGTACGGGTCCGAAATACAATCTATGCACTTTGGTGGCAGTCGTCAACAATTCACATTACACACTGCTGTAATTTACTATAAAAATAAGGAAGAGAATATAACAACTCAATGTTTCTGCACTATTAGTTCTTCACTGCGCCATGATGCTGCCGCCGTTTGGGCTCACCTTGTTCCAATATTAGAAGAAATTAAACAGGAAGCTCCAATTGTTCAGAATCTTATTATTATTTCTGATTCTCCATCAGGCCAGTATCGGAATAAGAAAATTTTTTATATTATGTCCCAACTCAGTATTTACTGCTCTTCTCTGACTAACATAATATGGAACTATAGTGAATGTGGTCATGGAAAAGGTGCGCCAGATGGAGTAGGTGGGTTACTGAAGCGAACGGCGGATCGATTTGTTGCACACGATGGTGATATGAATAATATAGACTCTTTTGTAAACTATTTAAAATCTGCTGTCCAAGGCGTGAAAATTAGTACTGTAGAAGAATATGAAGTTGAAGAAAAGGACTGGCTTCTCCCTACAAATTTGAACACATTTCGTGGAACATTGCAAGTCAAACAAGTCATTTGGACTAAAGAAGCTAAAAATCGTATAGTTTTACGTCGACTTTCTTGTATCGAAGATGAATGTATGAAATATGTTGTTAAATGTCCACATGGCAAACATCTAGACTTCCACAATTTGTCAACCGAACACGAAATTAAGTCTAAACCTCAACTTTCTACTTCGAGTAATAAAAAATCCAGAACTAAATCCAAAATAGATATCACTAAAATGCGACCAGTAAAGTTAACTGACAAATTAATTTTGTTCCCACAGCCATCACATTCAAAGTATTTTACACCATCAAATACATTAAAAATCTCGGAAAATGCGGCACCCAGATCATCCTCTTCGACAAAAATGTCTGAAAATTTGCTATTGAACTATGTAGATCTTGATCAAAGTACTCCTGCCTGTTCATTTTTAGAGAAAATTGACACGAACATTTTAGTTGGTTTAGAGGAATCAACTCAATTCGTAAATAAAGAGGATACGGTAAAAGCATCTAATAGATTTTCAAGTCCTACCGTGGAAGACAGTGACACCGATGAGGAAATATTTAGAATAAAATCTAAAATTAACTTTAAAAAAGAAAAAAATGAGCCACGTAAACCAACTCCTGACATCAAACAGAGATTTAATTATATATTTGGTTGCAGTGACACTGATGATGACTTATTTTGATCTGGGCTGATTTGTTTTTAAAATTTTTATTTTTATTGTTTTTAGTTTTAATTGAAAAAAAAAGGTTTAATTGTTGTAACAGATAATAATTATAAAAGTACGTAATTAAGTGCTGTGATTAACTATAGGTATACTACATAGTCTTCTATGACTTAAAAGTCTAATTATGGTGCAATTTAATAAAAGTGGAGTACGAAGACGGTTCAAGTTCTGTAGTGATTTATGTTGAACTTAAAGGCTGATTAACATAATAACCAAATTATACTGACAGATTTAATTTAAGTTTTTTTTTAAGGGTAAAGATTATTTGCTAGATGTAAGATATAAGCGATCTCTATGTAATCTATGATACTTACGCACTGAGAACAAAGATTTTAAAAATATTAAATTAAGTGATAATTAAAGCTGTGATTATTGTAGTGTTGTTATGATTAAGGTTAAACTTAAAAGGCTGATTAATTAGGTATATAAAGTTTTCTTATATAAAGTTTCTATTCTTAGTATTGTTGAACCTAGAACGCCACAATGTTTTAAGTGTACACATGGCAAAACAATTAGCTTGATCGCCACATTAATAAATGTGTATTGTTCAATAACGTACAAGAAATTATTGTTTTTTATACTACTTTTAAATAAACACAATGATAATAAAAAAAAACATTATTTTTTATTCTAAGAAAATAATACCCTTAGTTCAGGTATTCAGTTCTTAGTCACTCCTTCAAAAATGTATAAGCCTACTATTTCTTTTTTGATGTTCAAAGGTGGATAGATTATCATATCGCTGTATATGTATATCACATCGGTGAATAAATTTATCATATCGGTGTACAGAAAAGATAATCGGTGCCGGATTGTCACATCGGTGGAAACCAGAATTCAAACTGAATTTTCTCCATAGTCTTAAAAGATACGTTGATGGTTACCAATAAGGGAGTATTTAGTATCCTAAATATTACATTAAACATGAAAAAAATAAAAAATATATTTAAATGAAAAAGTTCACCGATATGATAAGAAAAATGGCATTTGTTGAAATTCACCCGTGTGTTTACACAGATTTGTAAATAAACACCCATTCGGTGTGTTTACATAAATGTATATAAAAGTGATTCATTACTTAACCAAAGGTTTACAAGCTTTTTCTATGATTTATGACAGACAGACAAGGGGTTGCAGACTACGTTTGATAGATGCAATTGTTGAATTAATTGTTTTGATTTTGTTCGATGTTGTTTTAGAATTTTAAAAGATTTTTTTTATGGAATAGGAGGCAAACGAGCAGACGGATCACCTGATGGTAAGCGAATGGTCAGCGCCGCCCATGGACACCCGCAACACCAGAGGAGTCACAGGTGCGTTGCCGGCCTTTTAAAAAGGAGTACGCCTTTTTTCTTGAAGGTTTGAAGGTAGAAGTTTCGAAGATATTGAAAAACAATTTTCGAATGTCGATTATTTAAACACGATTGTTTTTCTTGCAAGGGTTAACATAAAACGGTTATGCTTTTGCCAATTGTTTATTTATTTTAAACATCATTGAGAAATGCAATGAAATATTTGGCTAATACGTATCTTCTGGAAACACAAGTCCTTTCACTACGCTCACTTAATCAAAAAGTAAACGAATAGTTTCCACCCAACCCAAGAACTTCTCGACATTCGACAACTCAGCCAACGAAACAAACATAGCTTATTTCCCATGTATTATATTAAATAATAAATCACCCTTTATCTCAATAACACAACAATTAAAGACCAACTCATAGGCAACAAAGTTCATCATGGAACCCCTCCCCTCTCCCCCTACGTTATCTCCGAACACCATGAGCCAACGTCAACGTATGGAAAACAAAAGCCTCTACGCAAATTGCGCATTTATAATTACGTGAACCTACGCGAAGGATTAAAAATTAAATTTTACATAAATATACACTGATATATATAAGCCTTTTTTGTATGGGATTTGACGAAATTTGTCATTCTGAAGCCTTCCAGTTATGGTTGTGGTGATTTTTGTAAACAAACCTTATGCTGGCCTTTATTTAATCCCCGAAGGGAGGCAAAGGTGGTCGAAATGAAATGCTATCTATCAACGCTTTTCAACATTTATGTTATGAGTCCCATGTATTACAGGGTGTCATTACCATGCACCGGGTACGATTTCAGACTCCGTGGGCTTACTTCGATAAATACTACTCTATTCATACAACAAAACTGTCATTATAATATCTACACAGGAAATACAAACTAGTTTATTCAGAAACAGCTCCACCCTGTTACAGAGATAAAATAAACTAGTTTCAAGCTCTAAAACAAAGGAACAAGAGTTTTGTTTCAATTGACAACAGGGCGCTTAGTAATTGTTTCCGAGGATCTGACGGTACAATTTCCAACTGCATTTGAATGGTTTGTCGACAGTTGCAAGTATTAAAGATGGACGTTCTAGAATAATATTCTGAGGATTATATAGAGAGGCCTACAGGTTGAATTGGTCGTTGCTCAAGCATGAGTTTCGAAGTTTGAAACTCTATGTCAATGTCATAGGTACAAGATTTGGTCGTCGACGGTGTATGTACTATTAAACATTCAGTGAAAGCAGGGATAATATATTTGTATTACAAATTTTTAATTAATTTATGTGGTGATTACCCGGAGATTTAAAACGCCCTCTTCTCATGCATGAGGGCGCGGGCTCGAAACCTACCAATCGCAAGTACCAATGTGACTTTTACCTAGTTATATATGTACTTTCTAAGATTATTTAGACACCACTGACAATCGGTGAGGGAAAACATCGTTAGGAAATCTGGGCTTATAATTTGTAATTATAAGTTTGGAATCGCCGACCCGCATTGAGCAAGCGTGGTGCGATAAGAGGCTAGCAGTGGATTAGGGGCTGTTGATGATGATGTATTACAAATTTTATATAATACATATATGTATGTAAAACTCAACACCGTGTGTTACCAGAAACAAAAGTGCATGTTGTTTTAGTGTTACGGGTTATAGTCACCTCTGATCACTTACCATCAGGTGATGCGTCTGCTCGTTTGCCTCCTATTCTATGAAAAAGTCAGTTAAATAAATACATCTAGCAACCACAAACAACAAATATATTACGGCATCCAATCCAATTAATTGTTATGCTAACTGTAAAGAAAACTTTTTGCTCACCCCTTTTCAAAAAACGTGGCGTCTGTAGATTTTAAACAAACAAAAATAAACTTCGGATTGATATTAATATGAAACAAAATAACGGTCCCTTTTTCATTTACGATTTGGACCTGACAAAACAAACATAACTTTTACACATGTTTAGAAAAACTCAATTTTTTATCAGATACGTCGGTAAACGAGCAGACGAATCGCCTGATGGTAAGCAATCGGCGTTGCCCATGGACACTCGGAACACCAGAGGCGTTACAGGTGCGTTACCGGCCTTTTGAGGTTTGGAGACGTAATTGGGGTTCCGGAAACCTGACTCACACGACGAAACCCAACGCAAGCATTTGGAAGTTTCACGTCGGTTTTCTGTAAGGCCGTGGTATCACTTCGGTCGAGCCGGCCTATTCGTGCCAATTATTTTTCAGTCTTCAAAAAGTACATGGGATCGCGTTATATTGAATTGGCGTCCCTCTGCCGACTTAAATGTACCTATGCCTCACACAGTACACCGAATTTCATACAGTCAATCCCTTTATATAAGATGCAAAGACTGTAGCTATAGTTATGCTGTGAACTAAAAAGGGAGGGTACATTTTTATGTCAGTATGTTTGTCACTATTTATGTTTTTTATGTAGAAATGCTTTACTAACACGCGACTAAGGAGTGCCAATGACTTTACAATTTACGAGTTATTTTCACAATACTTAAAAAGGAGGTTCATATTAGTTTTTATACTAAAAATGATCAAAGAACTTGTAGGTCAAGCATACGGTCAATAATAGACAACCATTCAACTATAAAATGTGATTTCTTTAAATAATTTGAAATTATTGGCTGTTAGGTGCATACTTCTTCACTACATAGTATAAAACAAAGTCACTATCCGTGTCTGTCTGTCCCTATGTATGCTTAGGCGCAACGGATTTTGATGCGGTTTTTTAAATAGAGGTAGATAGTGTGATTCTTACGGAAGGTTTATATGTAAGGTATAATACATGCATATATCACCCATGCGAAGCCATGCGGGTCGCTAGTATTTCATAAATTCCATTTAGATTCGAACAGTAACATTATCATAAAAGTCACTCTGCAATTCATAGCACAAATATGAATGAAAGAATCACAGGAATTTACGACAAGGATACTGCAAATCAGACATTCAAACATAAAATTGCAAATATAAATCCCGAATTCAAATCTGCTAGGTTATATAGCATAGATATATCGTTATATGGCACAGACATATCATTATACGGTATGTATCTAAAAATATGACGTTGTTTATGAGACGGGGTGGTAATGAGCGGCAACTTGATAGCTCACGGATCAGTTTATCGGCAATGTAATCGAGTTTAATGAGCCGATCATTGTGTGAGCATGTTGCTATAAATATGGCCGACCGAGATCCAATTTTGTTAGAGAAGAAATTGATGGAAATTTTTGCTTAATTGATTTCTTTTTGAGTAGGAAGTACATTTGAAACTGTTTTGACGCAAAATAAAAGTCTATAGTAATGGCCAGTAATAATTTCAATTGATTTTATCAAAAATTTTTTTAATTTATTTTGGTGGTTCAAATTCCCACATAGATAAAGTGGTACAAGTTAAAATTTTAAGTAACTTAGAGCCGAACTTTGTAAACAGAATTTAGTAGGCACCTGTAATAAACAGACAATGTCAGCAAATAAATCAGAAATACATAAATCGTTTACACCCAAATCGCATTCATGGCGGTGTTCAATTTTTTATGGCTAAGCGAAGCGTATTCCATAAATGTATTTATGACCAATCGTGTCACGTCACAATACTTTGTCACGGTCCCACGCAGGCCTAAGTAAAATTGTCACGCTTGGAATAAGGCAAAACATTTGTCATGCTTTCAGAATGATGTGGAATTGTTGGTCATGTAACAATATCAGTTAACATATAGAAGAAATATTTTAGAAACCCTTTTTCCTTCTCCAGATTAATAAATGATTTTATTAAAACATAATGTTACTAGCTGACCTGGCAACCTTCGTACCGTCTAAAATGTTTTTCTTAGCTTTTAAACCTTCCCTGGACTTCGACGAACATTTCAAAACCAGAATTTGACAAATCCGTTCAGCCGTTCTCGAGTTTTTTTCGGAAATTCATTTTTATTTATATGGATTATGGATTATTAAATAGGTCAAGTACAAACGTCTTAACTTCAAAACTAAAACATCCACCATAATAGCTACAGCAATTAATTATTAGAAACATTTATAAATGTTATTATAAATGTTAAGTTTAGTTAAGTTTGTGTATGCTCTCTTTTTCATTTTGATTTGTCTTGTTTAAATTAGTACCTAATTAGGTACATAGATTTAGTTTTAGACCTAAGCTATCGCAATGGAGAAAACTGTTATAATAGTTTTAGGTAAGGTTTTAAATAAATAAATGTTTATAAAAACAAAGAAACCTATGCACTTTTTCAATTACCAACGCCTAAGAAACATTCGTCTTTAAAAGACATTTCTCTTTAAACTTCATAAATAAATATACAACTACAAATTAAATTCTCATTACAAAGATCGTCCACCATATTTAATAACAACTCGGGATAATAACAAGAAACGTCCGTAGCAGAGTACATTTCCTTCGCAACTGACGTTAAGAAAATTTTAATTGCGACCAGAGTGTTTTATAAAAAGAAGACGTGGTCTATGGTCGGCCAGTGTTGCGAAACAAGTGGACTTTGCTAATATTTGCGCTTATAAACTTGGACAAATCCGAGTCCTTTCATAGAGAAATAAGTAAGAAAGAAAAGAGCTTACGGTTTTCCTCTATTGTTACGGGAGGTAGTTAATGAAAGAAACATATTTAATGACAGTAGTAATTTGTAATGGCTACATTTTATTTTGTTAGGTTAAGTTAGGTATTGACGTTTAAATTATGCCGTAAACGTGTTTGTACTTTTTGGAGCATTTTAAATTTTTAAATGGAGAACTTCAAACCCTTTTTTTTTGAAGGGGGAAAATCACGTTTACTTGTCCCGCCCGGATGAGGCGAGAGGGAGTGTTAGACTCTTACTGACTAAAAACCAACCCGTTCCTACTCCTGCATTAAACTTCAAACACTTAGAATTTAAACCACACATACTCATATTACCTACTTATTAAAGAATACCATGCCACCACTATCAACTACCTAGGCTATAGGCGCTTTTGTAAAAAAATAAACAAATACTGTACAAAGAAATTAATTTACACAAAACATTCCTAAACGTAAAAAAGAAATATGGCGAAAACTCGACAGTAATAAAGATGTTCAGGCGAAAATTCGTGAAAATCTCGTCAGACTCGTTTTCATCGGACGAATATTGTTTGTTTTTCTAGAAAATTCTTTAATAAAATGCCCCAACAGTTCGCCTAATGAATTTATCGTGAGTAATTTGAGGAGAAGCCGTTACGGACGAGTCCGGGCTTGAGACGGGAAAATTGTACTGCCATAATATTCTCATGAACACTGACTAGTAGGTAGTAATAAAGTATACAACTATACACTTTATGGACAGAGCGAAGTTAGTTTAAATGGAACATTTGTTACTCTGCGGCTTTAATTACAAGTTTTTCAAATTAAACGTCTGTTCGCTAGTTTGTAGTAATTTTATGCTTTTTTTTTTTTTTTTTAAGGGGGGAAAATCATCGAATGACTGCCCCCGCCTGGGTGAGGCGGGAGGGAGTGTCAGACTCTTACTGACTAAAAACCACCCCGTTCCTTCTCCTGCACGTCGAGCCGGAGCCCCGGTTACCCGTTAGGTTCTCCGCGACTCCGAATCGGCATCGGCCCTATTGGACCCCATCTGTGGTGGTCTGATGGCTCTTTGAGGCGCGCGCGGAACGCGACACGCCGTACGCTCGGGTCTGTTTCTGGTCGGACGGGGAGCCACCCATGCTCGCCGTCCGCAGGCCCGCGCTTACGGTGGCCGGAGATCGTCCCGCGATCCCCGACGCCCGGTGTGTCCTTCGCGATGGCTGGGTTGCGAGGAGGCAGCGCTTCGCTGCCTCACGCGTCCCGCCTCCTCCTTAGCTAGCATGACTGCTTCGCAAAAGGAGGAGACGGCATCCCAATCCCCCTCGCTCCGCATCATGGCCTGCACTAGGCCCGGACGCGAGAGGTCGCCATCGCCGATCACTTCCCTGAGGACACGGCGGTGCTCAGCCCACGAAGGGCATTCTCCCACGTGTGTTCCACCGTGTCCTCAGGGCGGTCCTCGCAGTGATGACACCCGGGCGTTTCCTCCCGCCCCATCAGACACAGGTACCTCCCGAAACTCCATGTCCGGTGAGGACCTGCGTCAGGCGGTAGGTGAGGACGCCGTAGCGTCTCTCAAGCCACTCCTCAAAGAGGGGACTTACCGCTGCAATGGCAGCGAGCCCAGCCCTCGGTTGCGACAGTCGTTGCTGCCATTCCGCCATGAGATCGCGCCGGAGCTCATCCCGCCACGCACTTATCTGGCGCGGCAGCGGAGTTTCGCCCCGGCGACGTGCCTCCGCGCGCATGCTGTGCACGCGCGCGAGCACCTTCGCCTCCAGATCCCACGGCGGTAATCCGGCAAGGAGGTTCGCCGACTCCCCAGAGATCGTGCGGTATCCGCGGATCATTCGGATCGCCATGACCCTCTGTGCCATGAGCAGCGTCCGAGCGGGACGCCGCAACAGTTAGGCGCCCAAACAGGGGCGCCGTAGAGGGCCATGGACCGCACGACCCCGGCGTATAACCTCCGGCAGGAGGCGTTTGGCCCCCCGAGGTTGGGGAGGATGCGTTTAAACGCAGCCCCCGTCCTCTCCAACTTTGGAGCCAAACGTCGGAAGTGCTCTATGAAGTTCCACCGACTGTCGAGGACGAGTCCTAGGTACTTCATCGTCGTCTCGACGCCGATGGTAACCCTCCCGCCGTTATTTGGGACCCACCCGGAGGTGGCGCGTTCCCGCGGCCATGAAAACACATGGCCTCGGACTTGTGGAGCGCCACCTCGAGTCCCAACTGCCGGATTCTCTCAACGACTGTCGCAACCGCTGTCGCCATTAAGTCGGCCGCCGCCTGGTGTGACCTCCCGTGCGCAGCACCAGCGTATCGTCGGCGTAGCATATAGTGCTAACGCCGTTCGGGAGGTCGGTGCGCAGCACCCAGTCATAGCCGATGTTCCACAGGAGCGGCCCCAGAACCGAACCCTGTGGAACACCGCGTGACATCTCTCGCCGGTTCCACTCGCCCCGGTGACCGGGGTAGCTGACGGACCTGTCCGTCAGGTAAGCCTCGATTACACGACGGAGGTAGGTAGGCACCCGATGATATCGGAGTGCCTCCAAGATGCAGCTCCAGGGCAGGGAGTTGAAGGCGTTGGCGATGTCCAGAGACACCGCCACTACGACCTTACCCCTGGACACTGCAGTCCCCGTCGTGAGGTCTCTAACGCGCATGATGGCGTCCACCGTGGAGCGCCCTCTGCGGAAGCCGAACTGGCCGTCCGACAAGTCCGGCCCAATGTCCGTCAGGTGCGCGACGAGGCGGTTCGAAATGATTCTTTCGAAGACTTTCCCCACCTCGTCGAGCACACTATGGGCCGGTACGCGGACGGAGAGTCCGCAGGGCGCCCCGTCTTCCGCACGAGGACCAGTTTTCCCGCTTTCCAGAGAAGCGGGAACTGGCCTCTCTCCAGACATGCGCTGTAGAGACCAATCAATCGAGGCCCGAGAGCCTCTGAGGCCAGGACCCATGCCTTGCCATGCAGGCCGTCGGGTCCGGGGCGGTGTTCTTGGCGCCCATCCGGCGCACCGCCGCTCTCAATTCTGCCTCGGTCACCTCTGGGACGATGTCGTCGTCGTCGTCGCTGTAGCCCGCGTCGGGCACCGCAGGGGGCGGAGTCATATACGGAGGGGTGAACCCCCTCCACAGTCGGGGAACAGGGTGCCAATCACCTCCTCCAAGACTTCTTGCCGGAGACTCTGGTGAGCGGGGGAGCCCAGCGCGGAGCTTGTCGCGTACCATCCGGTACGGGCGTCCCCACGGATCTCTGTCAGAGTCCCCAGCATCTCTCGGCGGGCCTCCTCCTTGGCCCGCAATATCTCCACCTTGAGGAGGGCCTTGGCCGCCCTGTATCCCTCGTACAACTCCGCCTCTCTCGCCTCCGCATTAGGAGGACGGATGCGGCGCCTGCGGTGCCTAGTGTACTGGCGTCGCGCAGCAGTGCACGCCTTGCGTAGAGCTGCAGCTCTTGCGACCACCAGTACACCTGGCGCTTTTGTTGCCTCGACCGGATCCGGGGCATCGCCACGTCACAGATCCTGGACATGGCGTCCTGGAGCCACTTGGCCTCATCGTCGTCGGCAGGCCTGACCGGTGGTATCACCCAGGCCTGCACGATGGCGGCTTCCAGGAGCAGCTCCCGGTCCAGCTGTTTCAGCGCCCAACGCGGGCCACATGGGGCCTGTCTGACCGGCGGGTCTGCGGACTCGGCGGAGACGTCGAACCGGATATACCGGTGGTCGGAGTACGTCTCCACCTCCTCCATGACGCGCCAGCCAACAATACGCGGTGACAGAGCAGGGCTGGCGAACGATATGTCCACCACCGACTCGCCCTGCATCCGCACACACGTGGGGACAGAACCCCGGTTCAGGACGACTAGGCCTGTCTCAAGGGCCCAGTCTTCCACCATCCTACCCCGGACGTCGGTGAACCGGGAACCCCAAGCCAAGTTTTTGGCGTTGAAGTCCCCGAGGACGAGCACGGGGAGGGAACGGAACCCGACGACGACAGTGACCAACTCCCTCAAGGAGTTGTGGAACTCGGCGAGAGTTCGGTTCGGAGAGAAGTACACGCCCACCACAGCGAGCTCTCCGAACCGTGCTGCGACACAACCCCGGCCTCTTTGAGCAGCCTCAAGAGTCGGGGTACCGGCGGCGGCCGACGAGATGATGGTCACCGAGCCGTCCAGGTCCGCCACCCAGTGATCCCTGGGCAGGACAAATACGGCTCGGAGACCACGGCGACATTGATCGACCACTGCGCCATGCTCTGGAGCAGGAGATCCTGAGCAGCGGCGCAGTGGTTGATGTTCGCCTGGAGGAGGCGGAATGGAGCCACTATTGACAGTCCATTCCGACCTCCTCAGTGGCGGCAGCGGCGACTGCGGTGGCAGTGGCGGCGGCGGCGGCGGAAACGGCAGGGGCGGCGGAGGGCCTACCTTTGCCCTTTTTAGCAGGAGGGGAGCAGCCCTTGCTCCCGACCCGGTGATTGGCCGGCTTGCCAGCCGCTGCACATGCGTTGCAGTGCAGCGGGGCGTTGCACGAGCCGGCCTTGTGACCGGGCCGACCGCAGCGGAAGCAACAGTCGCTGCGGTCCACCTCCGAGGTGCATTTGACACTCACGTGCTCCCCCACGTGACAGCGGTAGCACCTCAGAGGCCGGGTCTCGAGCAGCTTGACCTGCGCCGAGACCCATCCCACTAAGAGCCTTTTGCCCTCCTTAATGTTTTGGCCGCTGTGACGGGGCAGCTCACCACCACCGTGCGCAGCCCCGAGTTGTCCGGACGTATGGTGCCCACCCTGACCTGGTCAGCAGGGCACCCTCCCGTCCTGGCCACAGCGGCCACCACCTCACTCTCCGTGACGGAGTCGTCCAGGCCCAAAATCCTGACATCCAGGCATTTGGTGGCCTGGACACGCGGGCCTCGTCCGCACCGAGGCACGCCCTAAGCCTCTCGGCCAGGGCGTCGGCCGATGGGCCGCTGGTCGCGCCGGGGACCTCCAAAAGACGGGCTCCGGTAGCGGTCACCTTGACCGCGAACCCGTCCGGGGCCCCGAACTCCGCAGGAGTCACCGCCCCCTTTAATTTGGCGAGGACGTCGCCATATGTGACGCCCCTATTGACCGCTCAGGCTGTAGGTGATGACCACAGCCGCGGTCTTAGGGGCGAGGAGCAGGGCAGCAGCGCGTTTCTCCCTGCGCTGCTGCTGCCGTCGTTGCCGCTGCGCCTTTTTTCGGCGCTTCCGGCCCTCCTTGGCGACTCTCCTCGCCTCGCCGGCGATTTGCCATCCGCCGCCATCCTCTGCTTGCGGGGCGGGTTCCGCCGCCGCCGCCGCAACCCAGCCTGCCGGGCCGGAGTGCCCTCCTCTTTTTGCGCCCAGCGGGCGCAGGCGCAGGCGCCGTCGGCGCAGCCGGGGTCTGCGCCGGCGGGGGCGCCGAGGCCCTCGCTGGGGCAGCCGGTCGCGCCTTTGCCGGCGGTTGGGAGCTGCGGCTAGCCTGACCCGAGGTCGAAGGCTTGGCCGCAGCGGCCGCGTACGACCGCGGGACCGCGGGGGCGACCTGACTCGTCGCGAGCGGGGGCCGCAAGAGCCTACCCTCCAGCACGTCGAAACGTCGCTGGAAGGCAGCCATCTCCGCCCGCAGCAGTCCGACTACGTCGGCCTCCGCCGGGGGGGGGGCGACTGCCGCGAGCAGCGGCGAGCTCGGCCCTGGCCGTCCGCAGCTCGGCCTCCAGAGCCGCGTTAGAGGCCGCCAAGCGCGCCAGCTCTCGCCGCATCTCGGCCAGCTCAGAGCGCACGTTTCCCGCAGTGGGCACCGCACGTTGCTCCAAGGCCGCCTCCGTAATGGTGGCCGCCGCCGCCTTGAGGAGGCGGAGCCTAACCGGCTGGGATTTCCCCATCGCCAGCTTGTAGAGCTCCGCCGTAATGGCCTGTTCGAGGCCCCCGGAGCAGCTCTCGCTCTCAGAGCCGCGCTCGCCCTCCGACATCTCCACGCCGGACATCTCGGCCGCAGAGGACTCCGAACGGGCAGCGCTTGAGAGAGCCCTGCCCTCCGCGGCCAGCTGCTCGGCTGACTCCGCGCAGGCAGCTGGTGCCGGTTTCCGGCGACCGCTGCCCTTGCCGCCCCTACCCCGCGCTGCCGTGGGGACCTTGGGGGGAGGCGCCTCCTGAGCGCCGGAGGACGGGGACAAACTGTCCTCCTCCAGCCTGGGGCGTTTGAACGTCCCCGTCGCGCGGCGGCGTGAGCCTTTCGAGCTCACGCTCAGCCGCTCCGCCAATGTTGTGTCGGACTCTGAGTCCGACCCCCTCCGACTAGACTCCCGTGTGTGGGGCCTGCTGGACGAGTCCAGCGCCTCACCACGAGTCCCGGAGCCACTTGGGCTCCCTTCTCCTGCTACTGCAGGCGAGCCAAGCTCACCCGCACTCTCCTCCTCCAATGTGGTTTTTGTTTGTTTTGACTTTCTCCATAAAGTTCCCACGAGTATGGGGGAAATATTCGGTCCACCCAGGCAGTGCCCCCTGTACCTGGGTAAGTGTTAATTTGTTTCCCAACTAGAGGTTCCACTGGTCCCCTAGCTGGGGGTGCGCTCGCGACTGACACTACTCCTCAGCCATGCATACTCTCGCCGCGCACCAGAACTTAGTATTAGAGGAATTTTTTATAGAGGTTATCTTCCTCGCGGCCCGGGCGACCAAGCCAAGACCCTCGTCCCGTTCAGAGTCACAAAACATGACCGTGACCTCCTTACGGATTACGATATCGACGGCTGCAATCGGGGACAGCTTGTGTCCCGATGCTGCTCGCTGGCAGGGTGAGTGCACAACGAGCACCGCCCTTGCCCCTCCGCCACGCTCTCTGCTAAGTCAGAGAGACGGGCGGAGAAACGCCCCTCGGAAGCGCGGGCATGAGCACACAGCCCGCCGCCTCCAGAACCCTATCGGGTTCGCCCGCCCAGTCCAGAAGTCTGCTGCGGGCGACAGTCACTCCAACCCTATCACCCCCGCTAGGGAGACTGTCGCCCGCACCCAGGGTGCACCACGGGGAGGTCTTCTGGCACCGCACCCCAGTAATTTTATGCTTAGTAACAATATAAAGGATTAAAGTTTAGGATGCTTTTGTACTACTTGCTTCGTGGTTTGTTTTATTTGGTTTACTGATGCTTCCGTAAAGCTAAGATTTTTGCTAACTAAATTATTTTGTTGGGTATCCGTTTGATCCGTCCGGTTGATTAATGGCCGATTTTTCAATCATTACTTAATTCTCAACTGAAGAATATTGACATTTGACATTTTTAGTATGGAAGAATTGGGTACTTGCCAACTAGTCAAATTCAATAATTTCTTCCAACTGTCAAAAACGACAGTTTTATATGAATTTTCATTTATAAAACATTGTGTATTATGGCGTCACGTTTTTTCAGCATCAAACAGCATACTTATTTCTTAAAAATTTGCTAGAAAAATACTGAAATTAAGTTGGTCATGAAATCAATTAATGAAATTGTTATTATTTTTTAAAAAATCAACTTAATATTCAATTAAGTTTTACTTAATTAGTAACTTAATATTAAATTAAGTACCCAATTGTCAAATATTCAATATTATTCCTAAGTTAAATTTTATTTAACCATATAAAAATCGACCCTGAACATGTTTTTTCATAACCACATGACAGTTTTCACGAAAAGAGACATATAATTTTTATTTAAACACTCAATTTAATAATTTAGGAACATTTGCAAGCATTATTTATTCAATCTATTAAATCCAAGATCGATTCACAAAGGGACCAAGAGAAACTTCAATGAAAACTAATATAACAGCGATTTTATGTTGTTATTATAATAAATTGCCGTGTTCTATTGTGTGGTCTGGCAAATAACTTCGTAGCGACACAATGTTTACTACGTCTGCGTGTCTGTCAGTGAGAGAGTAAGCAGAGTTCCGGACAAATGTTTACATGTCGGCTTTTATATTCCATTGTAAAACGATTGATGAAATGATGTGTATAAATGAGGTTAAGGTTTGAGAAAACTATTGTTCTCGGTGTCTGATAGAAATGTATTGAAGTTTTAAGGAATTTGATCTTTGAATATATTTTTTTTTTCATCGAATTAAACAAGTACTTCTTCTCTGCATCACCCAAAGGTCAGACTGGGAGAAAATGCCTGCAGAATTAAGTCCACCTTGTGTACATTTTGTGCATGAAGCGTTAATAAATAAATAAATAAAAAAAAAATAAAAGTACTTAATTATGTTTAACGACTTACTAACGACCTAACTGTTTGAACACGTACCTCGACTAGTTTCCAGTCAAGCTCCCCCAGCTTGACTGGAAACTAGTCGAGGTTCATATTTATGAGTAGGATTTACCGATTTATCTGTATACTATAATAGTATTGCTGTAGCTACTATCTATGTTTGTTGAGACATAAAATGCGTAATATAATTTACAGTCGCATATATATCTGTTTTATAGCAATATGTAAACGTGGAGATCTTTTATTTCTTCCAATAATTTAGGCTTATCTCTGCAGAGGATACTGGGACCGCTGGTTGATGTATGAAAGACATATTTTATACAGCTTATAGCATATATGTTGCAACTTGTGTAGGAGATAATCCATTATTTTTGTAATTCAACTTCATTTTCTTGTAAGTAACTGCCGAGTAAGCCTCAGATTCAATGATCAAGTCAGGCAAACTGTCATTTTTCGGATTCTCGAATTTGTCCAATAAGCAAATTGAATCAGAGTCCTCTTGTTTAGCAGGCGCTCTTACGATCACTTCACCGACGGGATAGAATAAATAAAGAACATTCTTCTCATAAAATAGATACAATGAAAGGGTACAAAATGAATTGTTAAAGGTAACAGGTCCCTGAAGACGCGCCAGTAATTGAAGATGAATGATGAATCAACTCATCTTCAGGTACAGACCCTTCTTTATTAGACTTTTAACCTATTTCTTTTGTACTAGAGTTGAAAATTAATTGAAGAACCTTACACGTTTGGGTAGCTTGATCTGTACAAAGAACTAGGTTTTTTTTCGTTTGTAAAGGTTAGTTTAACATAAGTAGAGATAAAGCTACCTTATTGAACGAACGTTGTTTTTGAGTTTGAGTTTTTAAATTATGGAATTGTTCCTTATAACCTATGTTATAAGGAACTTATTACTTTGATGTTTCTTTTTTCCTGTCATTACTCTATTTCTCTTCGCGCTCCAACCTCAATAACATCTCTGTCTCAGTGTACGCACCGTACACCCCCTTAAACAAAAAACACCTTTTCTTAACCATTATGAATTCCCAAAACAACTTTATCTTACCTAAAACACAATTAAAAATCCCCCTACTCTTTACCCCTACAGCCCTCTGGATAAAAAGCCGATGTATCAAATTTCATAGACAAGAGATCCGTGACCATAGACGATTTGATGGCGTCACCATAAACTTGAAGTCCCTCGGTAACTTTATTTGGGATGACAACGATCTTGTCATAAAAACTCCGTCTTATCGCATGTGGACTGTGTGGGGAAGTAAGGAGGATCAAATTGGATTATTTTACAAGTTGGACAAGTCTCTTTCTATTTATAGAAGTTTGTTAAAACGATTAGGAATTTCAAAGTTTCTGTGTATTCAAATAGAATTCTGTTTTGAACGATTTTAATAAATTCGCAGAACATGCTAACAGACGTAAAATTGTCGTCCTAGAGCATCCAGTTTTCGTTGATAATGTTATGAGTTTTTTTATATATTTGATGGGCCGACGTTTGACCACTATCTCGCCTGGTGGTAAGCGATAATCTACGATGGAGCACGTCGTCCAACAAGCAACCTATTTACTCGGGCCTTGAAGACACCCAAGTTATACCCTTCAGGAAATATAGACTGGCAAAGAATTCCACTCCTTAGCAGAACGCACAAGAAAGCTTGATGCGAAGCGCTTCGTGCGTGTGGATGGGATATCTACCATGAATCGGTGACTAATCGTCGGTAAATCTATCGGTATAAATGTAACTAGAATCGGTAGCTATTACAAAAAACGCCAATGTTTACCAATTACCTACGTTTATAATAACAATACAAAAACATCAACAAACGTACACAAAGTAATAAAACGCCAATAATAGAGAAAGTTCCCTCAAACCAAGCTTAGTAAACTTTCCACCCAACCCAAGTTCAAATATATTTTCATTAATTTTCTTATTTCATTATAATCGCCCTTCAAAACTTATTCGACATCTGGAATGCACAGACACGATCCCTTACTAATTTATAAGGTTTAATACAACCTACCCCACTTTGTGATACATTGCTCTATTTGTAAGAGCAACCGGACATTTTACCCTTGGAAAGTCGTCAATGGAGGTTGAAAGTTTGCGTTTTGCTCCCCTCGATTGTAAGGGGTGTTATCGACCCGGTCCTCCCTGTGCCCTTACGAGCACAACTAACTTAAACAAATGTCCCCCTGTAGACAAGCCTGGATTTTACTGTGTGTTTATTTTTGATACAAAATGTTTGGGTATTTCTGAATATTTTTTGTTTGTGTGCCTACATTTGGTCTCGGTAATTTTTGAATTATCAGAAGTGTAAGTGTATATATACCTAATAATTATGCAGATTTTGGTATTTTTAAAAAGTGTTTAAATATTCTTATCCGATCATATCACAGATGGATCCCAGTCGGACTAATACGGAGCTGTAGAGGGCTTACCAGGTTGCTGGGGCTCGGGCTCGAAGAGCAGAAGTAGGAACGGGGTGGTTTTAAGTTAGTAATAGTCTGACACACCCTCCCGCTTCACACAAGGCGAGAGAGACCTGAATTTCCTCTTAAAAAAAACTAGTAATCATTAATTGTTACAAAATACTAATAAAAAGTTTAACAACGTCATCTTTCAAATTAAATAATTCGAATCTCAACTGCATTGAGTAGATATATCCTGAATGGTATAAGGGTATATCCTGGGCATCTTCAAGGCCCTAGTGATTAGGTTGCTTATGGGACGACGTGCTCCATCGATGTGGTCTACCACATCAAGCCTTACCACTAGGCGAGATAGTGGTCAAACGTCGAACCATCAATTATAAAAAGAGAGATTCAAAATGTATAACCGTAGGCACGATAAAACCACAATAAGCGAGCATCGAGGAATGTCCGGAGGAAAATGTCCGCGTTCCCACCACACTGTGCTCAACATTCTCCCGCAACGATATGGAGTAGGAAGCCATAATTAATCAAGAAAATACGTGAGTAAAGAGGCTCTCCAACTAAATTATATTACGCTAAGAGAGTTAATAAAAGTTATAATTACAGTTTCAATTGAATTTCTTACATATTAATGTCTTGTTGGTTGAAAGCCTCAAATTGTTATTTATAATAATTGGTTAGATATAATTACAGAAACATATTAAAATAATATTGTATAGTAATTTAGATACTATATTTGAGTACATAGGTTTATTTTTTTGTATCCTAGAATCTAAGTATTTTGGCACTCGCTGCAAACTTTCGTATTAATGGGAATCAATAAATAAACTCGATTTTCGGGTTGGGAAAAGGTTCTTAATAATAAATTTGATTTTCAAAACTGTCGGTTGAACCATAAAATTGTGAAAAGTGGGCGTTAAACTGACATATAAACCTCTACCTACTTGGACAAAAGGCATGGTTTTATTAAAATAAGTAAATAAAGAGTTTCTCACAAAATTCCACGTAGAAACTTATTTACGTTGTGAAAAACATAATGAGTACACTTTAAAACCAACTTTAAGGGGGTTTTTAGACATTAAACTCATCTTTTTTGGGGTTATTCTAAACAGGAGGTGTTTTAAAGTGGGGTTCTTTGCATTATAGCGCTGTATTTCTCTGTGGAAGTATTTTAACAACGACCCGCTCTTAAGTAAGACGTACTTAAGTTTTTAACAGCTTTTAAACCTTATTTTTAAGGAAATACTACTACTTAGCAGTCTAACTTTTTAACTATTCGACCAACGAGATAACAATAATGAAAAATAAATGATTATACAGTTATACTATGTAAGTGTTAGCTATGTTATAAGCAAACGAAATATAAGTAAAAAGAGAGAAGGCCATCGACACACATTTATTACGACTTCAATTGTTTTACAAATTCGCGGGTTCCGTCTCGCACATAGATAATCTATCACCATAGACTATACTATGATCATAGAGTATACCACAAATACACAACAACAAGCATATACCTGTAGCTATACTTAAAAGCGATTTAAAGGATAAATATTTTATAAAAAATACTAGCATTTGCGTTCGATACTTTGACAAGGATTACAGCTTTGAAATCTCCTAAGCCGTCGTCAGCTGTTGCCAAACTTCTTGAACGAACTGGCAACACCTGAATAATACCAGATTTAGTTGAAAAATACATGGGTAAGTTGGTTTTGTAGAAAAATCCGATATGCTCGTATAGTGATACTACTTAGATACAGTAAGAAGCTTTTGCCTTGCTTTAAAAACAACGCCCTACACTAGGATTTTCTTCTGTGTCGTGGGTGCATTTACCAACATACAAATTCACATGCAAATGACACCAATTTGTGGATTACACGAGTGTCGGGCAACGTACTACTGGGTTTTAAAAAAATTCTCAGTAGTAGCACGGAGTCTGGAATCGTTCCAGGTACTTATATGACAATAGGCTCACCCCGCTTGTTGTAATGTCATATGCGAATATAGCCGGGTCTCTGTTACAAATAACAGAGCTAAATCATGACAAATTATCATAATACACCTTTGCCTTTAGCGCGAAAATAACCTAATATGAATACAAAGTACACAACATCGTTACTGGAAACCTGCATCGGATCCATTAATAAAATCCCTTTAATCTGTAAAAGCTTTATAATAACATGGTTTCAGTAATTTCAGTGCACAAAATACAGCGCATACTGAAAACAAATAAACTCGGTAATATTCCGCTGAAAACCAGATGAAACTAGTTCCATGAATCATTTCGCGGTTTATTTAACTTTTATGTCTGTATTCTGAAGTGATGTGAATGGAAAAACTGCTTTATTGGGATTTAGATTGCTTGCTACTTTTTTAAGGGATTTCGGAAAAGATTGAGGTTACAATTTTCTATTTTTGAGTTTTACTACATGTTTATTATATTTACAAACATAACATAACACCATGCCTTTTATCACCGAAGGGATAGGCAAAGGTGCACATTACGGATCTTAATGCACTGGACAATGTATCACTCACTTTTCATGTAATAGGGGGGGGAGTACTCTGTGATTATGTAGTTTTGGAACGAAAACCTGAGATTATGTTTTTTTTTTATGACATAAGCCGATAAACGAACAGACGGATCACCTGATGGTACGCAATCGGCGTCGCCCATGGACACCTGGAACACCGGAGGCGCTACAAGTGCCTTACCGGCTTTTTGTGGATAGGAGTTTGAGGATCGTTGGGGATTCAGGGATTGGGGAGCGGTCGAGCCGACCCATTCGTGCCGAAGCATGACTCTCCCACACTTATGTGAATAAATTGTTATACCAAATTAAATTCTGCATACGTAACTAAGTCAATACAATACTACAATATAATGGAATGCCTATACTATATAATTCATGAACAATTTTTATTACTTTCAATTTTTTATTAGACTTGAGAATTTTGTAAATAGCCCGATACATTTGTTTAACCACGGAGCCATTTTGGTCGCGTGGGCGCTGCACGATAATGTATGGAGTCGAAGAAAAACCCGCATTCCTTAAATACCTTGAAATAATCTCGAAATCCCGAAGGAAGTAAACCATTCATCATAGCGGACGTGATATTTATGCGAGGAGAAATTAAAATTCTTTCATTTCGAGGAAAAATTGTGATTTTCGGGTATCTGCTGCAGTTTTGCTTGTGGCTCATTTCTTTACGAATTATGCTCGATCTATCAATGACAATTGTATAATAGTTTTTGAAAATAACATGAACTTAGAAACATCTCGCCAAAAGAAAGATGAATTTTGTTTTAAGTGTAACATTACGGCAGAGGTGCACATTATGCCTCTGTACAATGTAACACCCACTTTTCACTATTTATGTTATGAGTCTCATGTAATGGGGGATGAGGCCGAGTCGTCGCAAGTGCGACTGCTGGGCAAGGGGTCTTGGGTTCGATTCCCGTGTAGGGCAAAGTATTACTAGGTTTTTTTTAAAAAAATCTCAGAAGTAGCACGGAGTCTGGAATTGTGCCCGGTATATGGCAATTTTGTTTTATTTTATTATTATAACACGAAAGGATTAAACTTTATCCCAATCTTGGATAAAGATATACACAATTACATTAAGTTTTAGGACTATCTTATTTAATTTACATACTTTACCTAAATACGGCCACATTCTTGATTAGGACCATCCAATCTTGTTGTATCTAAAGTACTTACGAATGGTAAGGTCTGATGAATATTTATACGATAATGCCAATGACTTTACTGGCTTCGAGGGATGGACGAATCTTGAAATATGTATAAAGAATGAACTACTTACGGTTAAGAGCCACAATGTATAAGCACACAATGCTGTTGTAGAAAAATCTAGAAAAAACGTTGCCCCAAACACACTTACCTTTAGAATAGAACGTAAAGAAACTAAGCGTTTGCATATAAGGTCTAAAATCGTTCAAACTATACACTGACTGCCGCGGGCAAGGGATCTCAGTTTCCATTCCCGGGTCGGGCAAAGTATTACTAGGTTTTTCAGCAGTAGCAAGGGATCTGGAAATGTCCCGGTATATGACAATAAGCTGACCCCCTATTACATGGAACCCCCTATTACGTGAAAAGTGGGTGTGTGTGACATTGTACAGTGGCATTAAGTGCCGTAATGTGCACTGTCTACTCCTTTGGGAATAAAATGCGTGATGTTATGGTACTATGATGCTGTGAAAAAATCTAGAGAAATGTGGCTCCAAATATACTTACTTTACTAATAAGAATATACCGGTAAGAAACTAAGTTTTTGGTTATAAAGTCTAAGGTGATTTTTAAGGGGGGAAAATCATCGAATGACGTCTCCCGCCTGGGTGAGTCGGGAGGGAGTGTCAGACTCTTACTGACTAAAAACTACCCCGTTCTTACTCCTGCGCTTCGAACCGGAGCCCTGGTAACTCGATAGGTTCTCCGTGACAAGGTCTAAAGTCTAAAATACTATATACACCAGAAGGATCTAAGAATCTAAGTGAATATATCATGGTCATTTTTTGTGGAGTAAAAAGCCTGTTCATCTTCTTCACGTCCCTTCTAAGTGGCCAGACCTAATATAGTAAAATATCTAGGTACCTGAAAATAGGGTTTAGAGAAAACCTTATCAAATACGTCAATTAACCTATATTCCTTGCTATCAAGGGCTGAAACACGGTGAATCATAATTGGATCTCTCTGATCCCGGTCGACTGCGCCGGCCATTCGATAGCTATCGATGCACGGTGAAATATGTTCCTATATGTCATGCATGGTGATAGAAACGCTATCCGAGACCATAACACTTGACAAGGAACAATATGTCTTGATGCTTACGTATTAGATGCTATGATCAATTGTTTAAAACATGTTTAGTTACGCACAAAGCTTGTGGTTTAAATGTAAGCCGGGTGATTATACGCAGTCTTAAATGTATCTGTAACTATTTCACGTGTATCGTTAGGTTAGTGATAGTAAAATCTTAACATTAATAATACTATAGATGAGTATTATGTAATGTTATGGTTCAAGGATTTTTAGATAGGTACGTACAAATGCGATTATATGGAATGAATGCGAAGAGTTCAAAGGACGAGCAGTGACGTGCTTTCGGAAAGGTCTACGCCGAACGGTAGACCAAAACAAGCTGATGACGATGAAAGAAACTTCCAATAACAACAAAAAGAAGAATAATTAAGCTTATTAATCGTACAAAAACTGAGAAGAAGTACTTCTTTCAACACCTACATAAATTCGCTCATTCATTTGTTCTAAGACAAATTCGATATCAAGAATTTGGGTCAAATCGGGCATAAAAGTGGCGTCATTTGCCACCAATCAGAAAGATAATTAGTATAATTGGTAGTAGCTGTCGGGAGAGGTGTCGACTGTCCCGTTACGATTCGTCGGCAATTCTGTTACTTCGAGGAGACGAGGGTCCCAATGAATAATTGAGAGGAAAATTACTGACTTTTTTGGGGACCATTACATTACAGTGATTATTTATAGCCAGTACTAATTATAACAACGCTGGTTCTGGAGCTCTGGTGTAATTTGTTTATTAAGGTTTAATATGAATAATAATCCTTCAGTTCCGGTTTTGGCTACGGCGACCGTTTCATGACTACTGGCGGCTATCATGGGCTTTCATGTGGCTGGAAAACTTTGTTTATAAATATTTTTACACAGAGTAGACACATGAGAGCATTATTAACAAGGTAATATTAGTAGTGGGTAAGGTTTACTATCTGTATGAACATAACATAACATCACGCCTTTTATCCCCGAAGGCGGTAGACAGAGGTGCCATTACGCACTTAATGCCACTGTACAACGTAACACTCACTTTTCATCACTATTCATGTTATGAGTCCCATGTAATAGCGGGTTAGTCTATTGCCATATACCGGGCACAAATCTAAACACCGTGCCACTAAATAAATTATTATGTTTTCGACTTACTCACGTAATAATTTGACGAGGAACTCGACTAGTTTCAAGCCATGCTAGAGGCTCATATTCATGAGCAGCATTTCGTCCTCCTTAGTTCCTCGTCAAATTATTACGTAAGTAAGCCAAAAACCTAATAATTTATTTAGTATGTCTCACGAAAGTTACAATACGCCGTGCCACTACTGAGATGTTTTTTTTATAAAACCCAGTAATGTTTTTATAAAACCCAGTAGAACCCGAGGCCCTTTACCCGGCAGTCGCACTTGCGACCAACTATATAAGGACATCAATAAGGTAAGGCCTAAAGGTTGACAAGTCGCTGCGAGCTACCAAAGAGGTTTTCAAACAAATTCGGTCCTCATTGCTAGACTTTGACTAATGACTAACTTGAAAAAAGATTCGTTTACTCTAAGTACCTCAAACTGCTCTTCTGAGAGTAATAAGCATAACTTTATGCTGTGTTTGCAATTACTCACTCGGCAGTCAGCTTCAGGACCACAAACCCAACGAGGCATGAGAGTGGAAAGCACCTGGTTTAATTACAGCCTCCGAAATCGAACGTGTTCTTTCATTTGGACGTGCTTAAATTGGCGGTAAATTCATACATAACATCAATGATTCGCTCACCATATGGAAATGTAAGAAGTGGCTATTTTTTTCTGTTGGCCTAATAAGGCACCATTTTTTAACGTATCGATCAATGACGCTGGCAAAAAGCATCAGACCACTACGGATGGGATGGGGTCCAATAGGGCTGATGCCGATTCGGAGCCGCGGAGAACTTAACGGGTTACCGGGGCTCCGGTTCGAAGTACAGGAGTAGGAACGGGGTAGTTTTTAGTCAGTAAGAGTCTTACACTCCCTCCCGCCTCAACGAGGCGGAAGAAGACATTCTATGATTTTCCCCCTTAAAAAAGCCATCTTTTTTAACACTTAATTTACAGCCACGTAAAAGGATACTTAATACTTGTTGACTTGTCTGTTAAAGCATATTAAGTCGGATAAGTATTCCATAGTCATTTAATAATTGTTTTACTAATAACACACATATTATTAATTCGATTTACCTATTCTCAAGTCCAGGCGACATTGTATTGATCAATAATAAAGCAATTACCTTCAATCGCACGGCTACTAATAATTAATGGGTGCTAATTAAGGCAGCTTCTTTAAAATGTCATTCTCGTCTGCAAATATATTTAGTTGTCTAATGAATTAATAGGTCAGCGACAAACTTTTAGCGTCTAATAAATGGTTTATAAGCGACCATATATTGTAAAACAAGCTACTGTTAATATGACGCAACATTTAAACTAATATTTTTAATATAAACGGCTAAATGGTATGAAAAGATTTGAAAAGCAGTTAGTGATATAACGCTCGGCGGCCGCTACCGCGGCACCGCTCGCTACGCTCGCTCGCCTCGCGCCTTGTGAGGGTCGCAGTTCTAACCTAACCTAACCAAATGTTTCGGGGTGCCCAAAATTGCTGTGCAGTCAGTCAACATTAGTCGCTGAGTTATCAAATCAGAAGTAAATATATTTATCGGTAGCTCGGAGTCATATTAATTTACGCTCGTAAATTGACGCTGGTTTCTTGATATTTTGTTGGAATAGTAAAGATGATGAATTAATATAATTGAAGCTGTTCTATTAACTCGTCGCTCACATATAAAAAAGACGCTAGGTTGCAGGTGCTAAAGAAAACTTTTGTTGCCGCACATATAATTTCCCATAATTAATTAAGCATAGTTATATTTTTCCAAGAAATGTTATGATTACTGGTTTGTGTGTTTTCTGTTACTCTTTTCACAACTATTGCAAAGAGTTAGTGTAACATTTACTGCTCACATCGTTTATCGAATATATAATTTAATATCCATTAAATAACAACGAAATAACCTTCTTTACTAGGAAAAAATAGTCCCTAAAGCCTCTGACGTATTCCATATACAAATTTCTTAAAAATAACTAATGATAAAGTCAAAATATAACCCTTTAAGCCCATGTACACCAAAGAACATATTTGATAAGCTTGACCTTGACAGATTTTCCAACATGGCGGCCATGAGTGACATTTACAAAGGCTGCTGTCAAAATAGGACGCCATCTTTGAACTTCGCCCTGTCATAACTTCTCGCTTAAGAAACAATAACAAGAAACAATTTGTTTTCATTTTAGCTTTAGGAGTATGCGATAAACATTACATTACTTAGATGTAGTATGCGATCAAATTATATTAGGTTTTATTAAAGTTAGCTTGATAATTGATGTTATGAGCTTGTGTTAGTTAATCTTAAACAAAGAGGCAGTAATTGAATCTTGATGTTCATTTCTATTAAGTATTTGGATATTTATTGCTCACTTCTTCTATTGTTTAATCAATAACTAAGTGTTGGAATATAATCGATTTTTATAACATACGCCATCATACTTTATAATATTGCAACTAACACGTTTAATTTTTTGTTTTTATATATATATATGTGTGTATATAAATATTGTACAGTGGCATAATGTGCACCTCTGCCTACCCCTTCGGGGATAAAAAGGCGTGATGTTATGTTATGTAACACGTTTAAGTGTGCGAGAGCCATACTTCGGCACGAATGGGCCCGCTCGACCGGAGTGATACCTCGGCCTCACAGAAAACCGACGTGGAGCAACCCTTGTGTTTTGTTTCGTCGTGTGAGTGAGGTTACCAATTACCTCCTCCTCTTCCCTAATCCCTGAACCCCGAACAATCCTCAAACTACTTATCCCCAAATAACCGGTAACGCCCTTGTAACGCCTCTGGTGTTCCGGGTGCCCATGGGCGACGCCGATTCCTTACCATCAGGTGATCTGTCTGCTCATTTACCGCCTTATCCCATAAAAAACCACACATAAAAGCAACAAACTATTCAAGAGAAACACATCGCGTGGTAATAAGCCAACTTGATATGTATAATATGAGCCTAGAAGTTCGCGTTTATGGCCACTAGATGGCACTTAGAGCGATAATGGGTGTGGCGTGGTTAATGTAAACATATAACTGGTGGTTTGAATTAATGTAGCAGGCAGGGTACCTAGGTGATAATAGAAAATGAATGGATGTGGGTGCGTCCGTGGATTAATGCAAGGTTGAAAGAATGGGGGCAGATTTAGATTTTATATACTGGACTGGAAAATGAAGGGTGGGGCAAGGGTAGGCGGTTTCAAGCTGTTTCTAGTTACATTTGACAAAAATGCCTGTTTGATGGGAAGAGTTATTAAAACAGAGACAACATTTTAACATTATGTTTTCATGTATTGCATGCATGAGGTGTGTGGCTGTATATATGATCACTCTTCATTATTTGTAATAAAAACAAATCTATACCATAACTACTACTACCACTACATTCCAGAACTATGAGAATTGTTTAATAAAAAATTTATACATATAATAAAACTGTAGAAGTGCAAATTCTGTAGGCACATTGAAAATATAAAAAAATATATAGCAAGGTGTGTTACTAGATAAACACTGAATCTAAAAATGTGATTAAACAATCTGTATGTCTGTGTGATTACGTATCACGCAAATGCTGCTGGTCCGCTTATGATTAAACTTCGTATGATTATACTTTAATATACTGGGCATCTGGGTACTTTTATCCCAAAGAAGTGTAAGTTACCCAGGATACGCGGGTGAAACCGGTGGCCGAATCTAGTACTTGATGATTTTCAAATTCAAGAATAGCAATTATACATCAGCCATTGTAATTAAAATTCATATTACCTACTTTTATTATCCTCTATTGTCTTCACATTTCCCTTTACATACTAATATACCTCTATATTTGCCTAACCTTCGTACATAAAACCAGTTATTAGCATAATTTAACAATAATAATGCAACATTTCCTAAAGGTTTCCCCATGAGCTAATTATTTCAACCCTTATAAATCCTCTTGGGGTCGATTTTCTGAGGATAAAAGGAAAACCTTTCAAGATATTCAATATATACTTGATGCACAAATCCACCCAATTAAATAATATAGGCCGCAGATCAAGTTACTCCATCCAGTATAACCTGATCTCTACTTGAACGCAAATTGTGTGTGAGGTAAGGTCAGCTTGTAATGGTGAATTCAAGGTTGACTTGATATGCTGTGGGAGTTAGGTATTTCTTTGAAAAGCCACTTGTTGGTCATTTGCGTTTGTTGAAGAGGTTTCGTAGCTTTTGGGTTTTATTTGTTAGTTTGTTGATTTTCTTGAGGATATTTTGGAATCGATTTTGTTAATAAGTTTAGAATATTTCTTAACATTTTTTACTCTAATGATCAGCCACACTAGTATTATCTGGTACCTATAGGTCATCAAGTAAAATCTGCATGGCAGAAAGCTGTAAAGTCATTCTAGTGACAGCAGCTGTACGATAGCGTTGACACGTATTTGACTCTGTGACAACCTTATTCCTGAAGGTTTACATCAAAATAACCTTCTTCAAAGAGGACCAAACAACATGACAAGCAAAACCTAACACGATACGTCCATAACAAACTAGTTCCTTCCTATAAGACCAATTTAACCTGTACGCAGCCAAGCGTGAACAGCATGCGAGGGGTTAGTTAAGATTACGTGAGATCAATGGGCAGTGAAGGGTTAAGGTATTAATAGCCAGGAAAGACGTTCGTACCTCAAAAGAATTCTCGATCTCAAGTTCATTCGATTGGAAAATATTTCAGCGTTCGAATCGAGTGGAGCTTTTGTTAATAACTTTGTTTAGTTAAAACATTAGATAACTGGTAATATTTTCTATTAAAAGGTATTTAAGTTTCTTGCTCAGTCTTATCTCTACAAATCTTCGCCTTAGAATGGAGTGACTGATGAAAATATCTACTGATATTTATAATCGACTTAGTAAAGTAATCTACGTTAAATATAAAACTAAGATATTAGGATATCCCAAAGTAGTTAGGATCGAATGCGAAATCTTTGATCCATTCGGACAAAATTAAATTTGTATTGGGTAAATTAACAGTAACACCTCTATAGGCAAATGGTATAGAATAACATAAAATGGTATTAAACAGTGTATAAAAATTAAAAATGTAATTAGTCCGACAGTTAGATAACGAAATAATATTAGACTTTTATTTTGTCGTATAAGAAAACAATACTTAGATAAAACGGAGTTAAGTTTAGGAGTGGGAGGTTATTACGTCACGCTACCTATAAAATTTAATAAATCGTGACGTCACACCATATTTCAAATCAATATATCGTCGAAAGTATTTAATTTTGTATGCAAAGAAAAAATGTTAGCGTGTCAGATATTTTAAAATAATCTACCAGGCGGACATTAAAATAAAATGTAGGATAGTTAATACCCTTTTATTTTATTGGAATTGGACACAGATTCAACTGTGTAGGTACCACTAAATAACTAACAACAACACACACATAATAGCATCTTTACTTCACCTTACCCAAAACATCATTTTAATACAAAACTCGATTTATTAAACACAAAACTGTCCAACAGTTTAACACTAGACAAGCGCTAACGAGTGAAGTTTAAGTTGTAACAGAGTACCAGGGAGCTATGAAGCGGTGACAGGTCGCTGGCTGGAAGCCAAAGGGGAACTCGTTGCACCTAGCTGGTTGTGGCTTCAAGTGGAAATGTACTAACAGAGATATTGACAGGTCCATTAATGTAAAAGAAAAAATAATAAGACTTTTGTTAAAACTTGACTATAATTGTCAGGTGCAAAAGGCGACAGAAACTAAGGTTAGAGAAAACTATAGAATGCTATGAATATGTAGGGAAATAAGGTACCTCAATATGTAATAAAGTTGTTGGTAAGTTGTAAGAGTACTAGGGCATTATGAAGCGGTGACAGGTCGCTGGCAAACAGCCACCGGGAAACTCGTTGCAGGTCTATTACTAAGGAAGGAAGGACGTTACATATAATTTGTTGTGTTGAAATGTGTGTGAATGTTGTGGTGTGTGGATGGGACCAGTTAGAGGTGTAGCATGTTATTGCAGTGTAAAAACATAAATGCAGGCCCGAGTGAATAGGTTGCTTATGGGATGACGTGCTCCGTCGTAGACGGCATTATCGCTTACCATTAGGCGAGATAGTGGTTAAACGTCAGCCTATCAAGTATAGAAAAAGAAAACACAACTCTGCCTCCCATGGAGGTAGGCAGAGACTATGGAACGCCAGTTACTACGATTCTAACATACCTATGTCACTTCATCAACAGTCTTTCATGCAGGCTCGTCAGTTAATTTTAATTTGGCCCTCCTTTAATATGTCACCAATCTGGTCGATATACGGCAGGGAAAGAAAAGTAACTCAGTATTAAAATGAAGATTAATAGGCAGGTACTGTATTTACTGAAATGTAAGAATCGTAGCAATTGGTGTTCCATAGTATCTGCCTACCCCCATGGGAGACAGGCGAGAGGTTATGTGTGTATCCATATATTGGTAGCTAAATGGTAGAAAGAAAAGTCATACCTAACCCAAATTACGGGTACTATAAAACTGGTGGGTGACTTATAAAGTCAAGAGGAGTATTTAAAGGAATCGCGATATAAAGTTTTTGATATATAATTTTCGATACACAAATACTGATGAAATGTGTCTAGATTAAATATATTCTACCAAACTTACACCTTCGAGGAAAAAGTGGCGGGCGTGATATCTATATTTGGTATAGTTAGATATATAAGTTCGTAACAAACTTTGGACCCCAATTTATGACCAGCAGTAGCAATGTTTCCAGCTCATAGAAGGCAAACGAAAGTTCTGGAAACTTTCTCTTTTAGTCGATATCTCATATAAATATATGCATGTGTACTGTGTAGTAATAGGTATCTATCTCTGAGATTATTTGATGGAATGAGGTAAAAATAGCATTAGTGTAATAATTGGTACAACATATTTAAATTTAAATGATATTTCAAAAATTTGACCTGACCATGAGGTTCTTACAGATAACTACTAACTTATTTCCAAATGAAATTGACTCAAGTTGGAAAAGAATTTCTTAAACTAAATTAGGATTGGATTAGGTACAACAATGATTTGCAACCTGGGAAAGGACAGAAGTTTCAATTAGAAGGAGTTAAAATACAGTTCAAATCTCTCTGGGATTGTTTATTTATTGAAATCACGAAAATAAATTCGATTGTGAAGAGATTTGTTACATAGCATTGGAATTAGCTTGGAAAAGACTAAATAAAATTCAAATTCTGCCATAAATCATTACGCGGACGAAGTCGCAGGGAATAGGTAGTAATATTGTAATTGTATTTTCTAATTTACAAATAATATGACGGTAAAACGGGGTGAAAAGAATTCGAGAGCTGAATAGATACAGAAGAGATACAAAGGAGGCAAGGGGTCTCGGGTTCGATTCCCGGGTCGGGCAAAGTATTACTGGGTTTTTAAAAATTCTCAGTAGTAGCACGGAGTCTGGAATTGTGCCCGGTATATGGCAATAGGCTCACCCCCTATTACATGGGACTCATAACATAAATAGTGAAAAGTGGGTGTTACATTGTACAGTGGTATAATGTGCACCTCTGCCTAATGGCGTGATGTTATGTATGTATGTAGATACAAAGGAATTAGAACATTTTCTAAATATTTATTCACACCATTCCTATATCTATTCACCCCTCGAATTCTATTCAGCCCGTTTTACGATAATAATCAAAATTTGCAATGATATATTTGTACAAGAAATAACCAGACTCAATCATAAAACTTACTATCGCAATAAATCTTGCATTCGTGTGCAAGTTGGTGTAATATTATTTTATTATATTTCCTGTTTGTTTGGCTGGGGAAGGAAAAAGTCCAGTGATAACTACCCCTACTCGTCATAATAATTGATTTACATGCGAATCCGATTATTCTTTATTTTGCTGGATGGACATTCTTTGTCAGTATGATTGTGAAGGATGTTCATTGCGTGAATTTTCATTAATTATTTTTTTGTTTTACTTAACTTGTTCAAAGACTGCAAGGTATATATATATAGTAGAGACATAGTTATTTCAAAGAAAACCGACTATTATGTTATGATTTCAGTAGGTATATTATTCGGTTGCTTTAGTGAGGTAAAAATCCCACACTCCGTAGTCTTTTTTACCCCAAAAAGCTAGACGCCTTATGAAGGTTTCCCTCCGTCAACAAAAAAAGGTATTATGTAAAGACATTGATCACCCAAAGATTTACAAAGACTTAGATGCCATAGAAAAGACACAAAAATCTAACCAATTTTAAAACAAGTGACCTTACCACGTCCGATATAGACTCCATAATTCCTAGACCTGTAGGTACCCTGACGTCAGGTGAAATGTTCCAAACGTCAGGTCAAAGTGTGCTCATGTTACACGGGTCGCTGAGTTTAGAAACATGTATTTAAACTTACATTTTCAAGGTGGGCTATGTGCTCACAGAAAGATGTGCGATAGCTATAAAACATGTTAATAAAAATTTGACTCTCGTTTTCTATTAAGTAAATAACGTGTTACGGTGTAGTACATGAGGATAGAATACTTACTAAGTGTAACAGTATTCTTATAACTAAATTTTAAGTCGCTCTTAAGTATAGTTCTGTCTCTACAAATTCTTTGTAAAATGACAGAGACGGCACGATATTTAGATACAACTTAAAATTGAGTAGCCTTTCAGTAGTCGGGCGTAAATACTGTCAACTAAATGTTTGACACTGAGGGCTTGTTTCACTGTGTGTTTTTTTCTAGTAACTTCTCCCGCCTTGGGTTAGGCGAGAGGTAGCGTCAGACTCTTACTGACTAGAAACCACCTCGTTCTTCGCTCTTCAAGCCAGAGCTCCGGCAACCCGTTAGGCCTTCCGCGGCTCTGTATCGGGCATCAGCCCTACTGGGCCCCATCTGTAGTGGTTTGATGGCCGTTTCACTATGTCTGGATAGCTGTTTTGTACCATATTTGTATGAACTGCCTGCTACATGAGTTTATCGAGTATTTCTATGTGGATGGTCAAGCAGGCGCTTAAAGCCCTCATCATTATTATTCAGTTTTATTATAGTCCAATACTGAACTTAAGCCTATCTATATCATCTAGGTATTCATTTTTTCAGTGCTTATCGTATACATCTTGTAGTGTGCCTCTAACCCAACAGAGGTAGGTACTTTATAGCAACGTTGTGTAATTACGGTTCGCGCCGACCATTTAACGTTTAGTGAAAAATGTAATGTAGGTACCTTGCTAGCAAAACTTACGCAGCCATTTATTGTAGCGAGGTAATAACCTATAGGTCCTGTATATTTTACTTATATGTAGTTTTTCATGATTTTTCGATTAGATCTAGGAAAATGGATACTTTTTAATACTGAACGGAAAGATAGAAGTGTGATGAAGGCAGGTAGGAACTTGTCTTTAAGGGTTATTTTCTTTTTCGATCTCTTTGGCTAGATTTGATGTTACATTGTTCTCGCACAATCAAACCAATAAAACTGTGTAACTGAAGAATTGTATTGTGAAACTGATTGGAAAAGAGTAACCTATGGAGTTTCTTGCTCGTTCTTCTCCATAGGAATCTACACCTTGGAATGAGCAAATAGCTTCATTTTTAAATTTCTATTGCTGACGTTCAAAAGTGCCTTCCTGGTCTAATTGAAATAAATGATTTTTGACTTTTTTTTGACTTTTAACTGTAACAGGTATATATTAGTCTATTTACGAATTTAAAAACTATAACACGACGCACTTTTTAATTTTCTTTTTCACTTTTCTCAAGTCAAACTGCGAAACACCGGCCAAAAGTACAAGACCTAGGGAAGATTTTCCATCCCTAATATAGTCGTATATTTTTGTACAACTAAAATCGTCTGGGATAGTGCAAATCCGCGAATCTACCATACATAAACCCGTACGCTTCAACACATCTATACAGATAAATAAAATTGTAGTGTCTGTTTGCAATGTAAAAATAACAGCTATGTATATGTAAACATACGTTACACATACCATAATAACATATTTTTTTATCTGTTTGTACTGACTAATCTCTGGAATGGCGGGATCAATTTTAACGACACTTTTATTGGCAGGTAGCTGATCTACTCAGGAGTAACATAGGAACATAGAAAAATTAAAAATTAAAACAGTTATGTCCTAAATTCGTAATCTACGCTAACGAAGTCGCGGGCAACATCTAGTATCATATATCATATATACGAACCTTTACCCACGTACGTAAAAAGTTACAAAAACTCCCATTGTAATTTCACACAGGTAATTAAACACAATGATCATAATCCTCATTACATTACACTCTTATTTACACAAATCAATAGACTATATCAATTCAATTAATTTTAACGTTTTAATTTTAGTAATTAACGTACAGAATCGAAGTTTAAGTACAAAATGGCCGACAGAATTGTAAGCTTATAAATACTTACTTATAATTTGGTAAGCGTTAATTGGTGGAGATTTTGAATAAATTGTCGGGATTAAATAATTGATTATTGTTTAATGAGATGTTATTATAGAATTTGAATTAAATTATCATTATAATTGTGCTGTTTGCGAATGCGGATTATGTTTAACCCTTTGAGTACGCTCATTATAGACACAATTAAAGAACAATATGTTGCGGTCACCGGTGTCCTCGCGGTGTTTGACAGTTTAAACGACTTCAAATAGGAGAACTCAGTTTGACCTGTATTTATGTATGTATGACCTTTGACCTGTACGTATGTACATGTATGCATGTTTGTGCGCGATTATCTCGCAATTGGCTGAACCGATTTTGATGCGGTTTGCAGAGTTATTTGTTATCTACACTTGGGAGAAGGTTTTAGTGTAGATATTAAATTAACCGATTTCAAAAAAAGAGGGGCCTGAAGTCGGTTTTTTTAAACTAACGTCGGAATACTGAAACGCTACTCAATTTTAAGTCGCGCTTAAGTATAGTTGTATCTCTACAAATTCTTTGTAAAATGACAGAGATGACACGATATTTGAGCACGACTTAAAATTAAGTAACGTTTCAGTATTCCGGCAATAATTTATAATTTACTTTTATTTTTTGCGCCATCCATTCTTAGTGGGATAGGTGGCTAACCATTGTTGCTACAGTATCTACTGTAGAACCTGGCTTACAGGAGCTGCAGCGACTTGCTTTTTCACACGGTTTCACGCGTTTCACGTGAATTTCATATGAGTTATTTGTAGTAAGAATAATCTATGTTTTAGTTATATTCATAATAAATCTCACAGGTCGAGTTATAGAACTACAGAGCAACTAAACTATAAACTTCAAAGTGTTAATGAATATCGTCATTAGACATCATTTGTAAATACAACAACTTTGTCCCGTTGCGTTGGTGTATAAGTTTAGAACAGGGACGGATTTTACACTCAATACAAAACCAAACTGCGTCGTTGGCTGAATGGTAACAAGTGCGACTATTGGGCAAGGGGTCTCGGGTGTGATTCCCGGATCGGCCAAGGCTTTAATGAGTTTTAAAAAAATTCTCAGTAGTAGCACGGAGTCTGGATACAGATGAGCCTATGCTAACCCGCTATTACATGGGAATCATGACATAAATAGTGAAACCTGCACAATGTAACATTGTACAGTGGCATTAAGTGCCGTAATGTGCACCTCTGCCTATCCCAAACCTAACCAAAAAAATTCTTCTCCTTGTGGTAGGCACTTCTCTTCTGAAGGTGCGTGACCAGCTTTTCAAATCTGTTCTTGTAAAGACAAGAACTACAACACATAGTTTAAGTTTAGCAACTATTCGTAGCATTTGTAACACGTTTTTTTTTCTTTAATTAAGCACTTCTGTAATTGCTTAAGAGATACCGGAAAAAGAAACATTTTTGCGATGCGACGTCGCATGACAATTTTGTGTACAAGCCCTAACCAAAGATAAGTAATTCAAATTGCACATACATACATACATAACTTGACGCCTGTCTCCCATGGGGGTAGGCAGAAACTAAAGTAAGGAACGCCAATTACTACGATTCTTACATACCTCTTTCGCTTCATTAACAGTCATCAATCTTTTCATACATGCTCGTCGGTTATGGGTACTTTTAATTTGGCCCTTCTTTAATAAATCGCCAATCTGGTCACTACATGTCCGTCTAGGGCAAATTTCAAATCTAGGGCAAAGTTCAAATTGCACCTTTACCAATAAAATTAGCAGAAAAAGAAGGCGTAAGTAATAGGTACAATAAAATAATACAAATGTACCAATAGAAGATATTTACAACACCAAATCTGTCCCTGAACACAAGTTACTACGTTCGTAAACTTCACTCAAATAACTTGTAACTACTAATTATTGGTGACACGATGGTACAGCTGGTTGTGTACTCAAATTATTTGGTTTTACTTGCAAATGATGACAGAAAACCGGCGTGAAACAACGCCAGCGTTATATTTCGCCGTGTGGATGAGGTTACAGGAGGCCCAATCCCTCCAACCATCTTAAAGAACTGGCAACTCAGTTGCGACTCCTCTGGTGATGCGGGTATTCTTGAGGAGCATTGATAGTTTTGTTTCGAGTGATCCCATAAAAACTTAACAAGGATATAAGAAAGATAAGACATCTTATCAAGACTAGCAATATTTTTAATAAATATATCGTAACGTACAACCATAGTTCTGCTTAGTTTATTGTATTTGTAAAACCATCTACTCGTCATTATATCATTGTTTCTGTAGGTCCCAGGTAAAAATAATTCTCCGTAAAAGGTCATAAGATCAGACAGTAGTCGCAGGTTAAACTCAACTAACCTCAAATTAATTACAAAAAGGTCAGAACACCGCTTTGTTAAACCCTACACTTCAACAACCCACCGTGTACTTTGTAAAACAATTAAACTTGCGATCTCAAACAAAGTTTAAATTAAAATTTGTACCTCTTCTCAATCGAGGCGGGATTAAAACAAACATCTTTTCGCGAAATAGGGCTAAGGACTCACGGCCCGTCGCGGTTGCGGGCCCGCTGCCTTTGTAGAATACAAATATATCAACATAACATCACGCCTTTTTATCCCCGAAGGGTTAGGCAGTGGTGACCATTACGGCACTTAATGTCTCTGTACAATGTAACACCCATTTTTCACTATTTATGTTATGAGTCTCATGTTATAGGGGGTGAGCCTATTGCCATATATCGGGCACAATTCCAAACTCCGTGCTACTACTGACAATTTTTTAAAAACCCAGTAATTTTTGCCTGACCTGGGAATCGAACCCGAGAACCCTTGCCCGGTTCTTGCGACCACTCGGCCAATGACGCAGGTACAGATATGTATGTAAAAACTCCAAGCACATTTCACGGCGCGTTTTATTGTGCGTTGCGAATGTTTGCGGCTCCCGCAGCACACGCGGGACGCGGAAAGTAATGGTTTATACTATTACTTACATAAAGATGAGTCGAAAATTCCTTTTGCGTTGGATAGTCCATTTATCCATCTATAGACTAAGGCTGAAACACCACGCTACTATCTATAGAAGCTGACCACAGCAGGTGAAGCCGCGTGGAAGTAGTTGGTAGGTAAGTCTTATAACGTAATAATATTTTTAATGAATAGGCAACGATTAATCCTTCGATCCCAAAAACTAATTGCAATAACTGCTGTAAGAAAAGGACGGTCATCCTGCGTCCTACGCTAATACGTGCGCAAAATCATTAATTATCTCCAGCCAATCGGATCTCTTAAAATCTTTTCGTACTACCTTTTACAGCTATCCAGTGAGTAATGAGTAAGGAACTGGATGCTACCAAAGCGGAGATATATGAAAAAATATTTTTAATAGTGAGTAAGAAACTCAATAAATCTTACTTTATTGTTTCAACTCAAATCGGTGTTAAGATAAAAGTATATGCTTTTGACTGGTTTAATTGGAATAAATGATTTTTCACGTTTGACGTCCGGATAAAATGGTCTCCACGGCAGATTTATCTACCTTTTTTTTTAAGGGGGGAAAATCATCGAATGACTGCTCCCGCCTGGGTGAGGCGGGGGGGAGTGTCAGACTCTTACTGACTAAAAACCACCCCATTCCTTCTCCTGCACGTTGAGCCGGAGCCCCGGTTACCCGTTAGGTTCTCCGCGACAGATTTATCTACCTTATGATGGTGTTTATATTAATTAATTAAGTAAAATTAGTAATATTTGTTATATTTACATTTTAATGAGTAGAATCCATTAGTAGTTGGTTCCACCTGCCAGACGTGCTAGTGTTTTCAACCTATTACAACAGCATTACACTTTTTACGTTACTGTCTATTTGCACTATCACTTGCACTTGGATCTGTAACATGGAGGTGAAGGCACTTCAACTCTCAGTGTTTAAAACAGTTCGGAAGAGACAATATAATTATGTATACCTATATACCAAAGTATCTAATTTGCTTTAACTCGTCGAGTACCGGTTTTATAGACACAATTACAGTGACAGTTTAAACACGTAAGTATTCTGCTTTCATCTTCTCTCGTGTCGTCCTTGCTTTAGTATAGTGCGTCTCTAAGTCTCGATTTCACGACACAGCCGCCAAACTTTCCTTTTGCCGTCTAAAAAGTTGGAGTACACAAACTTTTTCATCATTACAAGCTATTTCACGGGACTAAGTACAGAGGTACTATGTTTTGTAAAATAAAAACGTATTTTTCATTTGGATGCAAACCTCTTTAATGCAGATATAAACGTATTTTACTTTGAAATAATGAGGTAAGGGTAAGAAGGTTTCGGAAAATATTTATTTGGCTATATGTACCTCATTACTTAGACATAATATAGAAGTTATAAATTACAAATGAAAATTTTCAAAAAAATCGTTGTTTGTACAATTTTAAATGTAGGTAACGTATCTCTTGGATTCGGTTTTAAATTGTCTTTAAAGTATGTATTTATATTCACAGTGCTCGGTTGGCGCGGTGTTTGGGCAACTGGCTGCCGAGTTACGTGTCACGTATACGACTCCCGAACGGAACAACTCTTTGTGTGATCCACAGATTGTAATTCCGGGTCTGGGCGTCATTTCTAACACGACACAGAAGAAAATCCTAGTGCGGCACAACGTTTTTTAACAAGAAAAACGGAGGAAAACAGTAGGACTAAACTACACTAGAACGTAATAATTTGGCGAGGAACTTGACTAGTTTCAAGCCATGCTAGGGGCTCATATTCATATTGTCGCGCTGCTACTGGCTACTCGAGTCTGCTGATGGGCCTTTTGCGTGGCTTGAAACTAGTCGAGTTCCTCGCCAAATTATTACGTGAGTAAGCCGAAAACATAATAATTTATTTAGTATGTCTCACGAAAGTTACAATACATACACTAGAACGTTTTATAAAATAACAGTCACTTTGCAAAACAAACCTTTCTGAAACTCTCCGCCTTACAAAAAATGTAAGACAGATGAATAAAAAAGAAAACTCCTCATCCGTACACATCTCGCAACGCAAACTAAACCACGCAATATTTCGAATCTTCATTCCACTATTAGTATTCCACATCGGTCCGACGAAGATAAACCTCTCGCATAAGATAAAATGTCTTTATATTTCAAAAATGTCTACTTACGTAAGAACCTTGAAGAGATTGTCAAAAATAGCCTTTATAACAGACTGATTCAGTCTGGTACCTTCTTTTAAAAACGTGTTGGATTACCTCAAAGTACTTAGATTTTTAGAAAACGGCTTCTTAAAAGATATGCTTTATTCGCAACACAAATCCTGGTTGAAGGCTGTAGGGGGATATTTCCAATTTGGATTGTGTTTTCTTGTATCTATTTATTTATGTATTAAACTTTATTGCACATACAGTAAAATTGGCGGACTTAATGCCTTAGGCATTTTCTGACAGTCGACCATTGGGTGGTGCGGAATGTTAAAGCTAGCAAAATTATAGAAAAGAAAGTATAAAGTAGATAACGAAGTTAAGGTAATTAATCATTAAAGAGGAAAGACATGATTGTTATAATCGATAATACATAACTAAGGACATAGGGACTTAAAATAAATTATATAATAAATATATATCCCAGATATGCATACCTACACATAATATCTGTATGGATATTAAGTGTACTTGAAGCTTTCTGATTTTTGTATTAGTAAAAGTAGTTTAAAAGTCCCGAAAGTAACGATCCATCTGATATAGGTGTTCCTTACAACATATTTCCACCACCAAAGTTACCCACTATTAACTTAATTAGCAGACGAAAGGTCGCTATACCATACCCCTTTAACATTAGGTAATCCATTTCACTTTACTTATTAATGGCCACACACCACGTGTAAACTAAAGACCTTTAAATAAAAATAGCTGACAGTATAATTGAAATACTTAAAAACGGAGTATAATTTAGACCTTCAGCTTTCAACATGAACATATGTCCATGACATCCACGTGTTTGTTACCATCCCGCTTTAGCATCGATCGTTAAAACGTACGTAGCCTCCGAAAATAAAACTTCTATTTTCGCGACCCTTGCGTGTCTTGACCTCTGCAGGTCAGATCGCAGATCACGGACAATTTATCGGATAAATAGATAATATGGGCAATTTTATACGGTTATTCTGATACGGGTGCATTATATGCACGGAATGTCACTAAAATAACATGTATCGCTGCTTATTCATAGTTTTAAGGTAGTATCTATTCATGAGTATTGACGTTAGACAATGTATGAATCCCACCATTAGACGCAAATTGGACTGGCAGTGCCAAAGTTTAAGAGATTGGATCAAATAAATTTTTGCGACAGCTCTGACTGTAGACAATATTTTTGGATCCTTATTGTATTTTTGTAAGGAAATACTCTACTGTGCCAAGTTTAACGTCTGATCGCCCAGATTCTTTTAGATTAGACACAATCATGGCATATATACATCATAGCAGCTAAATTTTTGCAGAGGTGGCCCAGTGTTCAATAATGGGCTCTCACACGCTATTCATAAGGCTCAACCAATTTCTATATTTAAATGTAAAAAATGTAAAATAAAACAGGACAAATCGTTATATCCCTTCCAATTCAGCCAGGTAACAACACAATTAATCATACATCCTAAATCGAAGGACCACGAAGCTAATCCGGAACACACTCGTGGAAACATGCTCAATGGAACAGGTATTGGAACAAACCCAATTGTAATCTCCGAATCAGAACAGGATTAATTTTCGGTTACTAAGCTCTGAAGATAATAAAATTTGGGAATTTTCGGTCCATTTTTGGTGTTTGTATAAATTGAGATTTAGTGTTCAGAGGAGTTTATTTTAGGACTATAAAAATCGTCGAGTGAAAACGTTTGTTTCTATAGAGTAAAAGTAGCTGGACCAAAGCCAAATAGAACAAAAACTTCATGTTACCCTTTAAATGCGCGTCATAGTATAGTTAATAGAAGAATTGCATTCTCTACACTAATCTCCCGACAGTCAATGACTTAAGCAGATCCTTTACCCAGTACTAATCTTCTACTCTAAAACGACCTTCAAAACTGCACCACTAACAACTGTCGCCTGACTGACTTTTATTAAGTTCTATAAGTTGTCTATAAACACGTTCATTTCCCTCGCTAGGTGTTATAGGAAGCTGAGGTAGATTACATAAGTGGGAGCGAAATAAACTCGATTGGTTCGCGTTGGCAAACCAATTTGCAGTAGAAATGTTGGTTGGAAATATAAAACACTAACTATTTCCGCGTGGATTCACTCATTGCTTGGTTCCTAGTAATCGTCGCGTCATGTTTTAATGAAAAATATGATTTATTTTCTCTTTTTTTTAAACTTTGCCCCACACTAGGATTTTCTCCTGTGTCGTGGGTGGGGTTACAAACATACAAGTTCACATATGTACAATATGACATCCAGACCCGAGGCAACAATTTTTGGATCACACAAAGAGTTGTTCCGTGCGGGAATCGAACCCGCGACACGTTGCGCGGCAGCCAGTTGCTTAGCCACCGCACCAACCGTGCCTTATAGTCACCAACCACAAATAGTCTGCGTACCAATTTCTAGCTTTCTACCTTGAAAATGCTGAATGCTTCATACAAACTTCCATTCCCCATTTTAGAGAAGTGAGGACTTTGAAAGGGACATAAAGTCTAAGCCTATATCACTCTCCAGCCCTTCAACTATCATTATTTAAAAAATCACATTAATTTGTCGCTCTGTTTTGCCGTGAAAGACGAACAAATGAACAAACACATACACTTTCCTATATAGGTATCATTAGTGTGGATTACGTTTACACAGCACAGCACCTACGTGGCTTCCACTTCAATTTCAAAATTGAAATCCTTTCCGATGTCAAAATTATAATTACCAGATTACATACTGAGGGAAATTAATTTTTCCCTCAGTGTGTAATCTGGGTTTCACGTTGGAAATATATTTTGGTTCGGTTGGTTACATTTCCTTGTGTTTTATGCTTTATTTCGAATGAGGAAGTCAAATAGTAATTATGTGGTTTAATTAATTGATGCTCTCTGTTCTACTCCGGAAATGTTTGTTAGAATTACTAAATATCTTAAGTATCTATTGCATTGAAATGACTCTTAGCACTATCAATAAGTACCGATGGTTTTAGTGTATCCTTACTTCCTTAGATATGGAGAGCATGATAAAATTCAAAGATGGCCACTATAACAAACGCTTTGAACAAATCAATAAAACACAAATCACACAAAAATATAAATAAATAGGCCAAATTTGTATTTAAAACATAACCATTCCTAACGAAATCCATTAAGACCTAGATTTGGACAAATCTCCTTTATTCCATCGCACCGACAGCGACCAGTATAACGTTGACAGCTAATATCCCATTTTATTACTTTTCCTATACTTTTGAATAAAGAAAAACATTCCACGAAATACATAATAATATTTGCTAAAAATCTTCCACCAAGGAAAAGTTCGAGCCAGACCAACGTATGTGGGAATTGGAATCTACGTACATATGTTTCTCATTGCCATCTACATTGAACTCGTCTTTAGTTACAAAGTGTTAAGGTTCATTTTCCTTGTATTGCGGTTTGTTGGAAACGGGAGCAATATCGGAGAATATTTGCACAATTGACATTATGGTTCTGTCTCTAGTTTCTGATATTTCCTCGGCGTGTCATCTTCAAGGTTTGTTGGTATTTGTTAGGTTAGTATAGCATAACATCTCGCCCGATTTTCCTCCTTATAAATTTATATATAATTCACTCACTTTTATAAATTCATTAGTAACCATATTTCAATAAAGGACTTGCGTTTCGCAAACCACAATTTGCAAAATACTAATCTAGACTCAATAGTGATGAAAATATCATTAGGCTATTGTATTAAGTTCCTACATCTGATTCAAAAAAATACCTTTATGCTTAATGCAAGAATCATGTTTGTGACAATTATAACTAAATTCAACAAGCCAATATCAAATCCTGACTGAGGAATCAACGTCAAGCGTTTCTTAGTATACACACGGCAGCCATGATGCAATGTTTATGTTTTAAGTCTTACGAACTGTCTGGAGCGGTGTGATCGATAGTCCCAGTCGGTGCCCCAACCGCCTCAAGCGATACACCCCTTATTTTGACGCCCTCAGCAAAAGCCATCTGTTCAATACCAATAGCCATGCCAAGTTTGTTTACACTTTTCGCTGTTCCATTCAACTATTTCTTGTATTTTGATATAGATATTACGATACTCGACACTTTTTTGAAAGTTTTAAATTGATTTCGATATGGTGGTTCGCCTTTTCTAAAAGAAATGGATGTCGAAATGAAAGTAAGGAGTGTGATGAAATGAAAAAATAAAATCTGTGAGAAACTAAACTAATTAAGGACAGGAGTAAAAAATAATTGTAAATGTTAGGATGTAAAGGAAAGCTTTTTGAAGAAAACGAAATATGAAGCCATTATTAACACCACTACTGCCCGATAGAGTTACAACACTCTCTAAATGTAGACTTATGAATAGTAAAACCCTTTTAAGCTGAATTTGAATTTCACTCTCGTAATAGGCCTAAAAACAGAACTGGTTAAAAGCATTATATACGCTTTATAGGAATAATAAAAATAACCCTAGGTACCTACGTATTGTTAAACAAAAATAAGACGGTAACGGATGTAAAGAGAAGTTTTTTTTTATTATTGAGTTCTGCTGCATGGCAATCTGTTTTTCAACAATAAGCCACTTCTTTGTCTGATTTCTCAGTTTATGTTTTCTTCAAGAGCCATATTTGTATGAAAATTCCTTTCACACGACTCTCTTGTCGTCAAGTGGCAAAGAGAAGTAGCTTCAAATAAATTATTCTTACATACAAAAGTACCTAGAATATAGATTCTCAAAATCCCGGAAATTTCAGCTGACAGTTGTCTGTTGTTTCTCCGACAAAGACGAAGGAAAAGATCAATGCGTTTAATTTCCCCGGAGCGGGCGGCCACATTTAACATCGTTACGTTAACAATCCATGGAATCTCTGCCTTCATCCGATACGGGCTATTGTTATTCAATTATTAGATAGATACTGGTGCTGTTTCGTCTTTTAGAAGTGTATCATAGACACAGTGAGTCATTGAAAAGTAAATGGGACAATTACAGTTGTATAGAAAATAGGAGTTAATATCGACCTACCTATCAATATTCCCAATAGGAACAAAATACTCTTTCATTATTTAGTGAGTTAGGGAATACCGGACACACGACACACTGGTGACACTAAATACTATTCATACAAGGAAGAATTATCAAAATTCTTAAAAGAACAAAAAGAATCTAAATTATACTGGAGTAGTCCTATTTTAACTATCTATTTGATATGAAACATAGCCCACATTATTTTATTTGCACACCTGAAATTAATATTGGATGTGTAAAACTAATATTTAATTAATTAATGTATGCCCAAATAATTTGATGGATAATTATAATTGCAATCTATCCAAATTCCACTGCAGTGATTGTGGTTTGTAATGAATTCGATGAATAAATTAATATTTTAGATATTAATGCAAAATGTGGTTTCTATACAGTTATCTATATAAAATATTATAGATTTGCTATTTGGTTTTAATTAAAGCTATCGCATCGATAATAATTGATTCGAAAATAACTACGCACGATATACAATCAATTTCAAATTAATAATGATAGATACAGGGTAACCCGCAAGCTAAAATTAACTAACCAAACAAACTTCTTTGAAAACTTGAAAGCGTTCGAGACGCTCAAGGCAACTTGATATTTGACGTAAACATGGCGAATCTATCTTGAGGTACAAACAGGTAAGTGCAAACAGTGGCGGAATTCCATTACGTGAGGGGGTATCAACGAATTCCCCCTAAAAAGGGTGGTGATATAACACTAAAATTAGGTCGCACACCGTCGAGCCCAAATTTAACTATCAAATTTCTGTTTAACACCTCCCCCTTGATTCAGGCTCTTCAAACAATTCTGTACTGTATCTACAGAAATTTTACGACCGTCTCCACACAACTCGCTAATAAATCAAGGGTGTGTAACTTTGTATGATGAATAAGTTACGTCGGAAAAAATCTTGTCCCTAATCCCTACCGTGCATAGTCACCCATCAAACTATACAGATCCAGTATAAACGGACCATCGAATTCATTACAAAATCATATGAAGCAAGACCATGATAAAATGGTTCGTATAGGTCGATGTATAGCCGCGCCTACATAGTTACATGTGTTTCTGGACTCGGAAAGTTAAGGAAGGTGGATGGTAATTTTGTTTGACAAACTGTTTTATGTTTGGCGTTGTTTCAACGAACTTTTACATTGCCTTTGACAGGCTGTGTAGGTCGTATTGTCGTACTGTCGTACAGTTTTCGGACCGTGTGTGGGAGGCTCTATTACATCCAGCTAATATTTGCACGGGCTTTAGTATTTGTTCCGAGCAAGATTTTTCTGTGTACACTGTTATGTGGTTCGTTTTGTATTTGTTCTTGACATTCGCGCAATATGCGAGGTTATTAAAATCTATTGTAATTATTCCGCTTGGAGCCATTAGCAGTTTATTGATTTCAATAAATTCGCAGAACTAAGCTACTTTAAAATATTTAATTTCTGAATTAGACTGAGGTATTCTAAACCTATCTTTTGTAAATAGATATCAAAATCATCTCTGAGAGATGGGTTTAAGGGGGGAAAATCTTGGAATATTTCTCCCGCCGGGGTGACGCAGGAGGGAGTGGCACTAACTGACTAAAAATCACCCCGTTCTTACTCCTGCACTTCAAGCCGGAGCCTCGGTAACCTTTTACGTTTTCCGCGGCTCCGTATCGGCATCAGCTTTGTTGGTTCCCTGATAGATAGATAGGTCTATCTTCTTTCTTCAACCAGACCCGCAAAGTAAAACTATTTCTACACACTTAAGTCCATTATTCATGCTCTTATAAAGGCTAAGGAACTCTTGAACAAAAACTATCCTTCTTCAGGCCCGAAGGATAAGTAATCAATACAAGTGTACTTTAGGTAATTCTCTCCGCTCCTTTGTTGAGTAACAAGCTAAGTTCAGGCATATACTTAATAGTTGTTAAGTGAACTGACATCTTAAGTAGAATACGGAAAGTTTCAACTTGATCGGAACTTGGATTGTACGTTTGGAAATATGAGAACGAAGAAATATGTATGATTATATAGGTCTTGTTCATTGATCGTGTGGTTACTTAGACTATTGGGTCACATAGGGTGATAGGTAAGGCTATGACGATGGCATCTAGTTCATCTCTTAAAATCCACAATCTCCTCAACTGAAGCCTAAAGGCTTAAGACCATGTTGTCATGATCATAAAAAAAAACATGCCTTTGTTGAGAAACAAAATGACACCTTAATAAAGGTAGTAGTCAATTCTACGAGTTACTATGATATTGAATAAACCGTACCAGTAATATTTATGCAAGTCGTTACAGATGACCAAAGGATACAAATATGCAATGCCTTCGATAATTAAAGATTCAGGGAACAGAGAGTATAGTTCCCTAAGATCGGAAAATGAGGATCCTCCGACCAGGCGAGGTGATCGTGCCTGGCGGGCTTTCTGCCCAACAGTTGTTCGTTGGGATTTTCTATCCATGTTAATTCGCATGTAAACTTTACTTGTGACGTCATCCGTTGATTTGATTTCATCGATAGTCTTTGACATGTGCTACAAAGACAAGGGCAGTGATTGACGATTGAGTCATAACATAATTTATCATGGTCTAACCTGTATACCCTAATCTAAATACATCAGTTCACCAAAGTTCACAGACCTGTTTGTTACACTAACAATTCTCTAGCCGTAATTTTAGGTTCAAATACTTTCTAGATAAAGTCTTAGTCTTTTCCAAGAAGTGCTATTCGGGCTAATCCGTCTTTAAGTGATCTTTTTCTTTTCGAGATAACTCAACTAGGTTAAAATTCTACTTAAGATAATAGAATATAGACATTCTTTGTCAACTCAGACAAAAAATGCCATCAACTACTAGAAGTAGTAGAAGTTTGTCATCAGGTTAATTCTAGACTCCTGTCTATCGAGAGCTAGAAATCGGAAGATCAATAAATATCAATCCCACCAAAAATATCTTTTTATCAAGTCAAGACTGTTAGAAATCTGGAAAATTAAAGTTATATATTAAAAACTGTACGTATAGCATTTCCCGTCTAGTGGGATAAACTGACAGCTGCCATATTTTATAATAAACCCAGTTATGCCGTTAGCAGTACACAGACCGACGAAAAATTAAAACAGACTATTCAAAAACATCGAAACGTTGCGATGTTTTCTATAAATCTCGCTACGTTTTGTTTATTTTGGAAATATTCAGGTTTTTTCTCGTATAGAAACAACTACAGGTGGATACCGTGTAAATATTTATGTGATTATTTTTTATATGCACGTCTGAGCGCGTTTATCGTATGAATTATGATCTAATTTCAAGAGTTAAAATTAGACAAGTATTCCGACCGGCGCAGTGTGGCGAAGTTAGTTTAATAATTTTGTTGTATCTGTTTTTATTTTACTAAAGAGGCAGTTTATGTGTTGTTATAGTAAAATTTTCGGTAATTCGTGGATACAAATATTTGTATTAGGTAGACATTGTTTATATTGCATTCAATTAACAACAGAGATTAGTACTCAGAGATAAATAAGTGTCTTAAACCTTGATTGCTATTGATAACTTGTTATTGTCGTTTTGTGATTACAGCTACTCACATTAATTTCTTCTTCAAGATGGAACACTTTGGATGGAAAAAAACATACCTATAAACATAGCATCATAAATAACATTGCGTGTGCTTACAAATCGTACAAATGAAAAGAAATCCTGCCTGCCTCGTTGCCCGAGTAGTCGCAAGTGCGACTGCCGAGCAAGGGGCTCGGGTTCGATTCCCGGGTCAGGCAAAGTATTACTGGGTTTTTAAAAAAAATCTCAGCAGTAGCACGGATTCTGGAAACGTGCCCGGTATATGGCAATAGGCTCACTCCCTATTACATGGGACTCGTAACATAAATTGTGAAAAGTGGGTGTTACTTCTGTGTGCACCTCTGTCTACCCCTTCAGGGATAAAAGGCGTGATGTTATGTTATGTTTATGAAAAAGAATACTAATGACATAACTCAAGAATTAAACATCGAACCTCGCACACAGACAGATCGCGATCATTACATCAGAATCTGCCATATTAAAATAATGCCTCTCAAATTAGTTATGAAGATTAATCATCCATTCTTTTATCCGTTTATTCGCTCAAATCGCGATAATTCCTCTCGCAATTATAGACTTATTACCGTAGTACTTCAAAAATATCTTTAGAAATAAGAATTTATACGTTTTTACCCATTTGTTACAGCTAAGAATTTGTCATTAGGCAATGCTCTGAGACTAATAGCCAGTCGTTAGCCTAGAAATCTTAAGCGATGTGCTCAGCACGAGTAGAGCAAAGTAATACAGTTTTAAAAGATAAGATACTTTACGAAAATACCTATTGTAATAGATGCTCTCTAATAGATATACAAGGTGTTGTTTTAAAGCGCGTCATTTTCTAGGAGGTAACTCGGCTATCGATTCTGAGTCCAAATCAATAAAAAAATGGTAGGTAATTTTTTTTATTTTTCTGTAAATTACGCAAATCCGTAAGTGTGAACTACACGCCGCCGTCTTGTAACTAGCTTTATAACGCGGCATAACACACTCAAACTCAAAAACGTAATTAATATTATTCCTAATTCCATAAAACTCCAATAAGAAGCATTGCTGTCGCTTTTTCTGAAATACTGTCGAACTTAAACGATTTATTATAGCCGTATTTTTAAATATTGGACCGAAATTTTCTCTTACATTGAACCCATATGACTTCTGTGACATGCCCCCGAGAAATGACACGGCTTCAAAACTACACCTTGTATAACCATAAGCTCCACGCGAAAAAAAATTAAGTACGGCAACGCACTTGTTATCATTTCGTGTTGCCTGTATCCAGTGCTGATCCATCAGCTCGTTTTGCAGCCTTGCAAGGTGGACTTACTAATATTATAAATATAAAAGTTTGTTAGTTTGTGTGGATGTTTATTACTCAATCACTTCAAAAGAATTCTCACTTCATCTCTTCACTTTAGAATAGTGACAAATGAATTGACATTAAAGTTTCGCTGCTTAAGTACCTATATGAGGTATATAAATTTGTCTCATATACTTTACTAGTGACTATTGGGACACCTCGGGTACAATTTCAATTCCATTCCATTTATTTAAGTTTTAATTAATTGATTTAAAAGCTTTAACTTCTTTTATCTACACAATACAGGATTATAGAAACAATTTCAAAAAGCATTCCTGTTCCTAAGATACCAAAACTAGTTCAATTCAAACAGGATCGTCAACAAAATAAAAACAAATAATAAACGCTTCAGTATTGTCCAGAAAGTATTGCTTTAGGAATTTTCTAGCAAATTCATTTTTTGACTGACAGTTGATATTCAGTTTGTTTGTTGTTAATTAGTAGGTAGGTCCTTACTCTTGTTTAGTTTGACATCCTTTTCAGATTCGTTTATATTTTCGGCTGTCTAGTTTAGTGGTTTGGGTTCATGACTGTGTAGAGGTAATATGTTAACGTACCTGGATGACCGAGCCGTGCTCGATGATTTTATAGCTCTACATATTATTTTTAGAAAAAAATAAGAAATAATATTAGTAAAAAATGCAAAAAATAAAATAGAACAAAAGATAAAATAGAAAACAGAAAAAAGAAAAGTAACATTTCGGCCGATGATTGTACCTGAATGTCCTGCGTGGAAGGTACCTAATTTCCCGATTAAGTCATTTAAACAATAATGCTAATGGCGAAATTTAGCTTCGTATTGTAATAATAATAGAGTACAATTTCTAAAATTCAAACCTAGCTGAATCGATTTATCGCCCCCGAAACCCCAGCAGCTGTAGCCAAATGCCATTTAGCGCTTGTCTACATGTAGAATAGAAAACCAAATTATTTAGGATTGGTGTAAATTTTGACATTTGTCAGTGTCATCCCCATACATTTAGTTTTCTAGTCTCTCTGTAGACAAGCGCTAAAGTGGCGTTTGGCTAAAGGAACTGATTACAAAACTTCAAGAAAATCGATGGAGCCGGATTAGATGACGTTTTGTGTTTGATTCTCTGATTAAGTAAAAGTAATGTTAATCAGGATTACAAAGATAAAGTGGGTTATATAATAAAAATTGACACAAAAAGAAACATATCCGTTCTTTCAAATGATTAGTAATAGAACGGCAGTATTTCACAGCCGCCACAGAGAACATAAAACCGTCGACCCAAGTTTGTCTATGAAGATCTGTGGCACATGATAGGTAGGAATATAAAACTAATATCTAGACAAATGTACTCTTATCTGATTGGGGAAAATGACTTAAGAAATAAAGGTGCGTATTGTTAAACTGGAAAGAAAATAGTAATATATTATTTAAGTCCCTAAAGGGTTTTCGCTTATCTTACTACATCATAACCAACATGCGGTTTACGTGGAGTAAATTGTTAAATCCTTACTAATATTATAAATCGGAAAGTGAGTTTGTTTGTTTGTTTGTTCCACTTTAACGCCGTAACTACTAAACCGATTGCTTTGAAATTCTGCAGACGTAAAGTTAGAAGTCCGGATTAAATAATAGGGTAATTTTTATCCCTGAAAAATTTGATATTCCCGAGGGAAAACAAAAATATTGGTATAGATGACGCTGTGTGTATTGGTATATGTCACATTGGCTTTTTATCCTTTTGTGACGCGAGCGAAGCCGCGGGTAAAAGCTAGTATAACATAAGACTACAAAACCGAGTTATGTCTGCCCCACATTATTAAATTTCAAAACTAGTTACTACAATTTTAGCTATACATTTTTCCGAAGATTATCATTTTTCTCTTTAAACAACTCTAAATTGTATGGTACCTATTTACCTACAAACCAAAAAATAAAACTGACTATAGAAACCAAAGAACTAGTTGAAATTATGACGTCATTAACAAGATTAACGTCACTAATAGGTACTTAATAACCATGTTTCGCGTGGGATTCTCCAATGCGTTCCCAAGCTTTGATGTGTTCGGCAATTGATATTTCAATCAAGAGTCGAATGGTAATGTGTCATAAATCATTGATCGCGTCATTAACTAGAAGTCATTTGAGTCATTACTAGTGGGGGCTAATGTTAACAGAGAGTCGATATTACGCGAAATCAACAGTCAATGTTTTGTTTCGTGGAAAAGAATGAGTTCATGATGCCATTTAAAAATAAAAGGCATTTAGTTCTTGAGAAATACCCATTTGATTTAAGCTATACAAATGTGATAAGGAAAACAGTCGACAATCCAACTATTTTGAAGTTGTTACATTCTGTGCAAAAGTATTCAAAGTCAAAGTCTAAATCATTTATTTCAATTAGACCAGGAAGCCATTTTTGAACGTCAACAAAAAAATTATAGTGAAGCTATTTGCTCATTAAGTGTGGAAGAGCCATGCTTCGGCATGAATGGGCCCGCTCGACCGGAGTGATACCACTGCCTCACAAAAAAGCGACGTGAAGCACCGCTTGCTTTGTGTTTCGTCGTGTGAGTGAGGTTACCGGAGACCCTCCCCTTCCCCAATCTCCCCAATTCCTGAATCCCCAACGATCCTCAAACTCAAACCCAAAAGGCCGGTAACGTACTTGTAACGCCTCTGTTGTTCCAGGTGTCCATGGGCGACGCCAATTGCTTACCATCAGGTGATCCGTCTGCTCGTTTACCGGCTTATGCCATAAAAAAATTCCAAGGTGTAGATTCCTATGAAGAAGAATGAGCAAGAAACTCCACAGGTTACTCTTTTTCAATCAGGTGCACAAACCAATTCTCTATTTACATAGTTTTATTGGTTCGATTGTGCGAGAACAATGTAACACCAAAATCCAGTCAAAGAGATCGAAAAAATAAATAACCTTAAAGACAGTAAATAATGCAGTCTGAAGCTGACCAGTCCCAGTTGACGGCGCCCGTTCACGAACATGACACGTACGCACCACCCAACTCAACCATATTGTAGGGTATCGAGCGATCCAATGCACGTGCCACCGCCAATGAGATCGTTGAGTGAGCGATAGTGGCGATTGCTGACCAAAGGCCTCTTCTCACACGGAGAAGGTTTAAGCATTAAACACCACGCTAGCTCAATTAGATCATATTTATTGTTGAATCGAAATTTTGGAATTAGCATTAGGACGGCTCCACGGTTAGGCGCAAGATGATCATACTTAGTTACTAGGTATCGTACATCTTTAAGACATTAATGTAACTTTTATTCCCCAAAGAGACCTAAACTGCTGTGAACTTTATAATACCTACCACATTAGGACGTCGCAGTTACGCATTACATACGTATTAAAAGGCTAAAAGGTTCCGATTAATCGGTGAACACTGTAAGGTAAACTGTATAAGTTTCTTTTAAATGTGTATTAGGTACCTCTTACGGCCCTATCTTACAAGACCTGCGACAAGTACGGCTGCCGTCACCGCACTGAGTGTATTCGTAAAAACTGCATACATACATACATATATATACATACATGACCTCACGTCTGTCTCCTGCTACTGCTACGATTCTTACTTACCTTTTCTCTTCATCAACAGTCTGATGACTGTTGTGTTTTCATGCATGCTCGTCGGTTAAGGGTACTTTTAATTCGGCCCTTCTTTTATACATCGCCAATCTGGTCGATACATGTCCGCCTAGGGCGACCTCTATCAACAGCCCCATTCATATCCGCTCTGTATACTTCTTTCGGTACTTTACTTTCATCATGTCATATCATTCTTTCTACATTTCCAAACCGTAGCAGCATTCCCTTAGCAATCTTTGTAATTCAACACTTTTCTCTAATTACACTATTTTTCACTCGATTTTACTCCACACATACTTTTCAGGGATCTCATGAAAACTACATATAAATATAAATCCAATAATTATTTGCCCTAACCGAGACAACAATCTCGTCAGCCACACATAGTTACAATGAACAACACAATCTCCCCAACAATATCCGTAGCACATATTAATGTAACTCGATAGACACCCCACGGCGAGCGACCTTCGAGCACCAGATCTCAGTAAAGATTGACCTTGAGACATCTTCGACATTTCAAGGACATCCAAGCCAGCCTGGAGCTAGCCATATTGAAAAGGACGCGTCTAGTTGACATTAAGGTTATTTATTGCATGTAATTTGACAGTTCACGCTTATAGTTTTACAGTTCAAAGTGTGAAAATTAAGTTATGCGAAATTGGTACTTATTGGTTGAGAGGTTACTTAGTAGATTAGATTTGGGTGTGATAATCTGTAATAAATATTGATTGAATTATGAATTAATAAAGGGTAATTTAGAGAATCTTGTAGAAATATTGGATAAACGAAAATTTAAGCTTTAGCAGCGCAATCTAACTTTATGATATCTCCTGACATTTAACTAAATCTGATTAAGACTCAGAGCTTACACCAAACTAAATGGAAAAAGGAAGAATCCAAATTTATGATGCTGCAGAGTGTTTTACCGCATACTATGATACTATCAGCCTTTCATAGATGGCTAAAATAGGCCTTAAACCAAACACAACTCCAGACCTTCCAATTTCCTTTATTTAGGCACAAACGATTACGTCACCCTAAAAAAAAGCAACTCAATAAATAAAAATAAAAAAGAAAGATATTAATAGAACATAAACCCACTTTTTTGGTCTCAGGATTTCGATATTGTGACAAAAAATATTTCGTTGAAAGCTCTTAATAAAATTTCAGATAAAGGAAATCCAAGGACATCTGGAGTACGGTGAATGAAGCGTACCTACATTAAATCTTTGTACATCCTTCATTGTTACTTAAATACATGCCGCCTACGTACATATGTATGTGTGTATGAGTAAGAAGGGTAGTTAACAGATTACTTTATCCTTGTTCAACAATATCTATACGTGTTACACAACAGTCCTTTGCTGTGTCTGTCTGTTCATGATAAACCCAGAAATGACTGAATGGTTTTTGTTCTGGCTTACACCAGATTGAAGTCCTTTAATTACAAATGGGTGTACCTATATCTTTTACTAAAAAAATGCTGAACGAAAACAGAATAGCCTTAAACTAGATATAGACTAATTTCGACAAAACGACATCGCTGAAAGTAGCTGCAAATGACGCATAGGCTAAAGTATTTGTCATAGAAAGTACTTGGCATGTAACTTGGGACAGTGTAAGTAAGTACGTACAGAGAAAACCCAAGATTCCTATAGAATACAGCTCGTTGGCCGAGTGGTGGCAATTGCGACTCGGGCAAGGGGTCTCAGGTTCGATTAACGGGTCAGGCAAAGTATTACTGGGCTTTTTCAAAAAAATCTCAGTAGTAGCACGGAGTCTGGAATTGTGCCCGGTATATGGCAATAGGCTCACCCCCTATTACATGGGACTCATAACATAAATAGTTGAAAGTGGGTGTTACATTGTACAGTGGCATTAAGTGCCGCAATGAACACCTCTGCCTACCCCTTCGGGGATAAAAGGCGTGATGTTATGAGTGTCTTATAGAAATACTAGGATTTTAAATGAATACAAAGACACAGGCAAAACCTAGCCAGAAACAATAATTGGCAAGGGATAATTTTAGGACAAGAGCGTATTATGTGACCGGGCCTGGAGGTCCGAAAATAATTATAATGAGCCCATAATTGCGTACCAGTAAGTACCTACCTATTGTACTTGCAACCCTCGGTCGAATGGGGTCAAGGGTGGTGGATTGTTAGTACGAAAATAATTTGAGAAACAGAAAATCGTTCGTTGACATCAAGAGTAGGTAAGCAGATTTTCTCGGAATTAGAAAGTAAAAGCCTATTTCGAATTGGACAAATGGGTTCTCGAGATAAAATGTTTCGTTTTGATAAGACTGTTTCGTAGGTCTCAAGCGTGACTGCTAATTCGGGTTCTTCAATTTGTTCTAATCCCGTAGTTATAACTTGATAGACTTTATAGTTATTCATGTCAATATTTGGTCATCATCATCATCATCAACAGCCTATTAATGCCCACTGCTGAGCAAAGCCACTTCTCACACGGAGAAGGTTTGAGCATTAATCACCACGCTTGCTCAATGCGGGTTGGCGATTACAAACTTATAATTAGAAATTATAAGCCCAGGTTTCCTCACGATGTTATTCCTTCACCGTTTGTCAGTGGTGTCTAAATAATCTTAGAAAGTACATATAACTCGGAAAAAGTCACATTGGTAGGTTTCGAACCCGCACCCTCATGCATGAGAAGCGGGCGTCTTAAACCTCCGGGCCACCAAGACAATTTTTGGTAGTAAACCCGAAGCCTTTACAGTTTTTGTTATGGGTAAACGAGCAGACGGATCTCCTGATGGTGTGCAATCGGCGACGCCCATGTACACCTGGAACACCAGAGGCGTTACAAGTGCGTTACCGGCCTTTTGGGTATTAGGAGTTTTAGGAGTTTGAGGATTGTTGGAGATTTGGGGATTGGGGAGATTGGGGAGGGAGGGGGGGGGGGGTAATTGTGTCTCTTGTAACCTCACTCACACGATGAAACACAACGCAAGCGTTGCTTTACGTTGGTTTTCTGTGAAGCCTTGGTATCACTCCGGTCGAGTCGGCCCATTCGTGCCGAAGCGTTACTACAAAATCTGGTTCCTAAATTTGTTCCAATCCCGTAATTATAACTTAATAGATTTTATAGTTATTGATGTCAATGCTTGTCAATAAACCCGAAGTCTTTACAGTACAGACTATACAGACTGCCTCGTTGGCCGAGTGGTCGCAAGTGTGACTGCCGGGCAAGGGGTCTCGGGTTCGATTCCCGGGTCGGGCAAAGTATTACTGGGTTTTTTAAGAAAACTCAGTAACAGTGCTGTTACTGAGTCTGGAATTGTGCCGGGCATATGGCAATAGGTTCACAGGTGGATGTTACATTATACAGTGGCATTGAGTGCCGTAATGTGCACCTCAGCCTTCCCCTTCGGATAAAAGACGTGATGGTATTTCATTTCTTTACAGTAACACAATACTTAAGTTGTGTAAATAGTGTAACTACCTGTCCCTTTCAGGAAATAAAAGATTAATCTTTAATAGTATATAACTGCTCTAATCTACAACTATAACACTACTCAAACAAATAACTATAAGTGACACATTTCAACTTGGAAATGAAACTTTAAATGATATATTCATTTAAAGTTTCATTTCACAAACCTTTGTAGGTCAAAGTTATTAGACACACAAACGTACATGCGTAATTATTCATACTAAGTCGACATATGTGGAGATTCACAAGGGTACAACTCGAGTTGGGACTCATTAAAGTACTAGTATAATTAAAACTGGTTTATTTTAGTTGTCAGTTGTAGTTACGTGACTTATACATAGACGTACTACGCTACGAAGTCTTAGTTCCAAGTTTACGTGCAAGGTTGTGGAGTTAGGTAAATTTAGTTAATTTATGACACTGAATTTTTTTTATAGGTAAAACATTTCCCCCCTACACTAGTATTTTCTCATGTGTCGTGGGTGCGCTTACAAACATACAAGTTCACATACACATGACATGATTTATAGTGATTTCTACAGACAACCTATGGGTGGATATAATGCAAAAGAAATATTTAGAAATTGATCACCTTCTTGAGATGATAGTTACTGTTAAATTAAGAACACCATATCTAGTTGATGATCCATTTAGTCCAGATGCAAATGAAAAGTGTAGGAGAACCAAGCTTCGGCATGAATGGGCCAGCTCCACCGCCTCACTTCTGTGAGGCCGTGGTATCACTGCGGAGTGTGAGTGATGTTACCGCGCGGAGGCCCAATTTCCAGATCGACCTTAGTGGTTTGGAGTCCCGAAGTAATCAAAGTGGAATTCTTTTGTCAAGATCTTTAGTATTTTAAAGATATTGGCAATGAGGTATAATACACCCCTGTTTGCAACTTGCAAGAATAGGGTAGTGTCCTATTTTTTATTTTAATGTCCGTCTGGTAGATTATTTTAAAACATGAGACACGTATTTTTTATTTTCTAACAGAAACTAATACTTTCGACGAAATATTAATATGAAATGTCGGGTGACGTCACTTCTATGAACATTTTATACGTTAAATAACGTTTTAGCCCCCACCTCTAAACTTCAATTCGTTTAATCTGAGTGTTATTTTATTATACCTACGACAAAATAAAAAAATACGTGTCTAATATTTTTTCATTATCTAACTGACGGACTAATTAGATTTTTAATTTTCATACCCTGCCAATTGTCATCATCCCTATTACCTAGTCCAATGAGAAAAGAACACAAAACACATAAGTCCCTTCTCTATTTGATACAGATGACAACTGCCCTATATATCGTCTAATGGACATATACAAAGGAACTATATCTACTAACTTAATTCCATCGTAAATGTAATTTGGAATCGGACGTCTATACTAAACAGATGTCCGTAGTCACACGACACACGCTCGGTAAGACGATATATGTATTATTGAAAAAGAATATACATATAAATCAATATCACATTAGGTGTACTTAATATTGTGATTGTTATTTTAAGACTAGAAATGTATTGAGGTCTAGCTGTGAAGGCTGTTTGCAATTTTCGACTGTTAAGTTAGTGCACCTTTTGTAATGGGAGGTGAGCCTATTGCCATACATGAATAGGGTAGTTTCCTAAATTTTATTTTAATATCCATCTGGTAATTAATTTAAAATATTACACGTATTTTTTCTTTTATTACCAAATTAAATACTTTCGACGATATATTAATTTGAAATATCGTATGACGTCACAGTGTGCTACAAAATTAATAGTACAATTGTCTCCTCCTACTTCTAAACTTAACTCCATTTTATCTCAGTATTGCAACATAAAACGAGAAAATAAAAAAATACGTGTCCTATAGTTTTTCTTTATCTAACTGACGGACTAATTAGATTGGTAATTTTCATACCCTGGCAACTACCCTATTCTAAAACCTGTGTTATTATTTATCAATCTTTCGAATATCTAAAACACGGATCCACGCGAGAGCTAATGTAAATATCTTCTATATAGCACTAGGTTAAGGACTGATTAAGACTTATTATACTTTTTGACCGATTTGGGGATTGATTTGGTTGAGTCCAATGGATAGTTTAACTTTGATTCTTTAATGAAAGTCAGTATTAACAGGCACTAAAAGTTACAGGGCTGCCGTAGGCACACATTTTTTCATAGCAAACTTGTGGACTAGAGACTTAGTCCCTTTATACATAGGACTAAGAAAATACCTACTCATAAAGTGAGTGCTACAGAAGTAACTACAAATATTAAATGTCGTGTCGCAATCGTATCGTGATCTACAAAACAATCTCAATAACAGGAAGATCTCAGAATGCTTGAATGTCTATTGAATTCTCGAACAGCGGCGCCCTCTATACGGAGCGAATGAAATTGATTTTGTAAGTGGTGCTGAAGGGATGACAAGCTCAATATGCTGTGAACATATTTTCATTATTTGTTTTTCTTTATTGGAAACTAACTGTGGTTTGTGTTTTGTTCACTCAAATCGAAGTTTATTATGATTTTTGATAGAATAGAATAGAATACACTAGAATAAACTTTATTGTATACCATTTAATAATATAGTACATACAGAAAATCAAATGACAAATATAAATAAAAAAATATATTGGTCACAAAGGCGGTCTTACCACTTTAGTGATTTCTACCAGACAATCTCTGGGTGGATATAATGCAAAAGAAATTGATCACCTTCTTGAGATGATAGTTAAATGAAGAACACCATATCTAGTTGAAGATCCAGTTAGTCCAGATGCAAATGAAAAGTGTGGGAGAGCCATGCTTCGGCATGAATGGGCCGGCTCGACAGGAGTGATACCACGGCCTCACAGAAAACCGACGTAAAACAACGCTTGCGTTGTGTTTCGTCGTGTTAATGAGGTTACAGGAGGCCCAATTACCCAACCCTTATCCTTTACCCTTCCCCAATCACCAACAATACTCAAATACCTAATCTCAAAAGGCTGGTAACGCACTTGTAACGTCTCTAGTATTCCAAGTGTCCATGGGCGGCGCCGATTGCTTAACATCAGGTGATCCATCTGCTCGTTTACCGGCTTATCCCATAAGTATACCCACCTAATGTACTCATTTTATTAAGTCATTATTGTCCAAACTTTATTGCCGTTTTACAATACAGACCTTAAGTAATGATTATACCGCCCACAATATCAAAGACCAGGTAAGTACACTTACGTGTTTGTCTAACCATACATACATTTTAACTTGCAACTTTACTTTATCACAGTACATAAAGAACCCACGCACACTACTAAATACTTTTACTAGACGAAACCTACGTCACTCATTCTGTCATTCCCAACTTACTGAACTTACAAACAGTTTTATATTAATACGTACTAACTGACAAGAAAAACTTGGTACCGTCTCAAAAATAAATTTCTCATCTTAAACATTTACAGCTCCTCACCCATCACCCATTGGTGATAGCGTGATAATATGTAGTAGCCTATATGTTGGCCTGACCTGTCAGTAAATATTCATGCAAAATTTGAAATAAATCCATTCAGTACTTTTTGAGTTTAGCCCGATCATACATACAAACAGACAAAAATACTGAAATACTATATTTTTGGCTTCGATATCGATTGTAGATCACGCCCCAAGTATTATTTTTTTAAAATATTCACATTCGGGCAAAGTATTGGGTTTTCAAAAAAAATGTCAGCAATAGCACGGAGTCTGGAAATGTGCCCGGTATATGGCAATAAGCTCACTTACATGGGACTTATGAATAGTGAAAAGTGAGTGTTACAATGTGCAGTGGCATTAAAGTGCCATAATGTGCACCACTACCTATCCCTTCGGGGAGAAAAAGGCGTGATATTATGTTATAATATACCTTATAAATATACTTATAGAAAAACTTATCTATCTATTACTAACTCTCTATATGCTGACACATAAAACACATTCTTATGGCAACCATTAGTTTTCACGACTTCAGATGAAGTTTTCAAAGCCGTTAATAAGTATTTACGATGTAAATAAAAGAAAAAGTGATCATAAGGTCGGTAGAAGACTATAAACTTTATGTCTCTTTGATTTGTTATCTATACGTGTGAGGGGAACTGGACATATCGAAAATGGAGATCAAATTTTAAGTCAAAGTCAAAGCATTTATTTCAATTAAACCATAGTTTGGTACTTTTGAAACGTCAACAAATAAAAAATAAATAATATTCTGTCATTCAGTCCGTCAGTGAAACTAGGTGAAGCCAGGTGCTCATTCCAAAAAGTAGATTCGAATGGAGAAGAACGAGCAAGAAACTCCATTCGTTACTCTTTTTAAAAAAGTATGTTCTACAATGTCTTTATTCAGGTTCAACTGAAATCAAATAAATGTATCATATAGGTATTGGGTAATTATTGCATCATTGCAGATGACGCTCCTTGTAATGTCTGGTGATCAGTAGGTATCTTCTAATGTTACCTAACGATATTTCACCAGGGTCTTAGCAATCCTAGTAGATCACGTTGTTGGTAATTACTATAGGTACATGAAATTGATCTCAATCAAAATTTATGTGATACATGAGGACATAATTATTGCATCTCATCCAAATCCTAATTTTCTTTGCTACAAGTGATGCTGTGGCTTGCAGGGAGATCTTGTTAATTATCTAAAGCAGTATTTCTCAAAATATTAGGACTTATATTAAATAATATTAGATCGAATTACAAATTCTTTCTTTTTTATGGGACAATCCCGCCACAATTTACCAAAACCGCTGCAACTCCTGTACGCCAGGATCTACAGTAGATACAACTATGAACACACCGAAACATTGAAGTCCATCGCGTCCCAGGGACATGAATACCGCAATTTTAGATCCCGCAACAAAATAAATCAGAAGATATTTACAAAGCATTACTGTCAAAGAAAGTTCTTAATAACAAGAATTTTTAAGCAAATCGAATAAAGGACAGAGGTAAAACCTCATCATATTCAGTATCCCCAGTTAATGTGAATCATTATACAAAATGTATTGCCGCATTATAAACCGAAGCGATTCGAAAGTATGGACACTCGTTTTATTAGAAGACTTTTAATATCATGTTTTATTTAAAATTCACATATAAAACTTTATCTTCTCTCGATCTTACAGCTCAGTAACCAGGCACTAAAATGATTTGTTTACAAAAATCTTTATAAGAGATTTTATTAAGTCGTTAACTGGAAAGTGCACTTTAGTGGCGAGAGAAAAGTTATCAGAATAGATTCATGGATTAAGACGTGGTTTAGGGGTAGTCAAATGCAGTGGGAATGTTCTGGAAAGCCGATAACAGAATTACTTACTAAAGATAGAAAGAAAGAAATAAAAAGCATTATTTCGACAAATAGGCAAACATATACAAAGTAAATTAAAATAAAGATATTTATATATAATATAAATATAATAAAATATATATAAATTATATATAATACCACGGTTATTCCACAAAGAGATAGCCGATAGGCAGAGTGTTTCTTACTTACTGAAAGTACATACTCCTAGAATATACAAACTTCTGGTTTTCAGGAAGGAGATTTGAAAAAAGCGTATTTTCTATCATGAAAAAATGTTTTTTTCGAAAACCCTAATAACACTTCTCCTAGCCCAGGAATCTCGCCAAAGACCTCTTACATATTAAACCCTGATGACGGCGCCAATAAATAATGTATTCAGAGACTTATTTCGGATTGCGGTCTGTTTAATCCACGCCGCGGTTCCGCTGAGGTCTAGTGACTGTACATTATGTAACACTATGTAATCTAAGGGGCGGTAATCCGTAAAATACGGGGAAGAATGTGGGTCTATAATAGAATTCTGACATCATAAAATAAGTTATATAAAACTGGGTCTTAAATTCTCCTAGTCTTTTGTTCTATTAGTTTAAAAGTCTTCTCACATTATATAACCAGATCGTGACAAATTTTACATAGAACAATAATTGCTATGTGCCCTCCAACAACTGGGAGATACTTAATTCATTCTTGGTTACACCATAAATGCCATACGGAAACCACAGCTCGACATACTTTCCGAGAGATTAAGCAATTTTTGAAAAAAGGTACCTAACTCGAAAAACAGAAAATAACAGCACAAAAAAATCCTTGCAATTACTAAAGGTTGCAATTACATCGTAACAAAACAGAACAGCAGAAGTTCGAAATCAACTCCTAACCATGCCTTCAGAAAGTTTCAAAATCGAAGTTCTTAATGCTACTCTCTCGTATCGAAACACAAATTACAATAGAATAAACATTTACCAATCTACCTACCTGCATATCTCCTGTCTACTCACCATTTTACTAGAGTTCTAAATTCCATAACACATATTAATACTTCCCTCTTCAATAAACACGATTTTCACCAATAATTTGTCTACATTCTGTTCATTTTCACTGTCTAAATAACCTGCCATTATATTTTAATGTCATTTAACGTTGATATGTTTTTAAAACAAAACACTAAAGCGATCGGATATGAAGAAATATCGATGAGAATAATAATTTTACATGCCTCCTAGATTTTACGTTTGTAAGACAACAGTGCAATATATCGGTCTTAATTAAATATATTGCAATTGAAAGAATAAAAAGCTATACTTAATGTACAATTGTACATACATACATATTAGGTATGTACGTAACACCCACTTTTCATTTATTTTCTGTTATACAAATAATATATCCACACTGAATGAATGTCACAGATTACAGCAGATGCAAAATACAGCAAATAAATTATTTTTCTTTCTTTTCTTTCCAGATGTAACTTATTCGAGCGTTCTCGACTAGTTTCAAGCGAAAACAGGGGCTTACGCAGCAATCAACCGACGCACGCGGTGCACGGAACAAAGCCAGTGTTAATCTATCGCTAAAAATCTATCGCTAAAAATAATTAAATACAGCGGAAATAATCCTTTAAAGACTAGCCACCTTGAAATAGAAGCAGACCGCTTCTTCCCACATATATTAATTGAACTGTATCTCTTAATTAAAGAATGGACAATTGGACGCAACATCTTACACTTCCTAGTGCTAACTAATTGATTTACTGTTTCCGTATCGTGTTATCTTCTTTAGATATTATCATGACCGTTGTAACTAGAAGGAATAAGCTGAAAGAAGGTATCATCCCGTTTTTCATTAATTGATGAGGCCATATCTTTCGCTCCACCACGTATGGGGCCTATTAGGGCTGATGCCGCTGAGAACGTAAAAGGTTACCGGGGCTCCGGCTCGAAGTGCAGGAATAGGAACGCGGTGGTTTTTCGTTTGTAAGAGTCTGACACTCCCTCCCGCCTCACCCAGGCGAAGTCATTCGATGATTTTCCCGCCTTAAAAAAAATCCTTTCATTCCTAGAAGTGCGCGAAATGTATCTAAAGCCTTCTTTCATTTGAAGTGGGACGCCAAGGGTTGTAATCACGTTTCTCTAGTAAGTATTAGGGAATGAGACCATTGCTTATTGCTATACATTAGGCTCCAGACTCTGTTTACTAACAATTTAGGAAGTCGAAAAACTCAAAAATACTTTTGCATATACATCTAAAACTATGTAGGTAACTATAAAATTATTACATTAGTATAAGAAACATTAGTAATTGGGTAGTTTCCAGGGTAAAAAAATTAAAAATCTAATTAATCCGTCAGTTAGATAATGAAAAAATATTAAACACGTATTTTTTTTTCTTGTATAAAGTTACAATACTTAGATAAAATGGAGTTAAGTTTAGGAGTGGGAAGTCGTTACGTCACAACGTGCTTCATTTAGTTGCACCTTGTGACGTCACACGACATTTCAAATCAATACGTCGTCGAAAGCATTTAATTTTGTGAGAAAAGAAAAAATACGTGTCTAATGTTTTAAAATAATCTACCAGACGGACATTAAAATACATACAATTTAGAAAACAAGCCTATTACAATCGTAGCACACATAGGACATAGGACCGTCGACATTTTCAAATTTACTTAACGTAAACGTTCTATAACTTTCCTTAAACATACTAAATTAATTATTATGTTTTTCAGCTTACTAACGTCCTCCTGCTCAGTAGCAGCGCGACAGTCACCGCTTCGCGGGTCGCGGAGTGCTGCTAAGCTAATGAGTATAAGCCTCTAGCATGGCTTTAAACTATTCGAGTTCCTCGTCAAATAATTACGTGAGTCAGCCGAACATTTCACGTTCCTAAACTAGCTGTAAGACATATAACCAACCTCATCTCGTAAAGATGTATTGCAGTATCTTAAAAATTCCGGCACCAAGGTACCTAATATTATCGCACCCTTTATTTATCAAGCCGTCACATCAATTGTTTCCCTCCCTTCCCTCAGACTCGGAACCCTGTCGCCGACAGCTTCTCAGAGTTACGTGTGAAAAATTATTTGCTATTTCACGACAAGAATGACATTAAAATTATCGTTATTTCTAAAGGACAAAATCTACGTATTTTAGCGTTGTGACGATTAGGATTATATTTCTGGATAAACGATGGATTATGCTGATTTACCTTCTTATTTACATTTCAATTAAATATTCTTTTTCTATATTTTTTTGTGGTATGGTAAAAGAACCGGAGCGTTTTCCTTTTAACAAACATATTATTATAACGTCTTTCTAATCTGTAGTTAATTTTCAGCAGCTTCTTCTTACTAGTATCTACGATAAAAATAGGTTACTGTGCAGTTGGGAAAAATACAACAATAGTATCTTGTACAAGGCCTTAATAGAAATATAGTTGTATTACGATCATCTGATCGCGTATTAAACCCCTGGACAACACGGTTAGTGCGGTGGCTGGGCAACCGACTGCCACGCAACGTGTCGCGGGTTCGATTTCCGCACGGAGCAACTCTTTGTGTGATCCACAAATTGTTGTTCCGGGTCTGGGTGTCATGTGTATGTGAACGTGTATGTTCGTATACGCACTCACGACACAGGAGAAAATCCTAGTGTGGGGCAACGTTTTTTCTAATAAAACAAAACAAATTAACAACCTGAACTGATACTCACTAATTAAGCTGTTAAGTATTCAGACATCAATAATTAGAAGTACCTAAAGCTTTACTTCATCTAGACCTGTTGCATTTTTAAGTATCTTAATGAGCGTCCTCACTATAGTTGCTATAATCACCGCGCATGGCACGGATTAAACATCGTAGTTGATAAGGTGCAGGTAGAATAAAATAGAATTGAATTGAATACCAAATCTCTTTATTACACAACATATAAAAGACACAATGGACAAATATTTAGATATTAATAGTACAATGGGCGGTCACTAAAAAAGTAACAATGTCAGGTACGGTCCTAAAGCAGAGGTCTGCTGTCCCGTCTTTGTTAAAAGTTTAGTTTCTTAGTTGTCTCTTACGACATGCGCGGAAAGAGTAGAAGAGATACATAGCATCACGTCTTTTATATTCCTTCGAGGACATATTAGGGCACTTTAATGCCACTGTACAATGTAACACCCACTTTTCACTAGGTATTTATGTCATGAGTCCCATGTAATAGGGTATGAGTCTATTGCCATATACCGGGCACAATTCTAGACTCCGTGCTACTACTGAGATTAAAAAAAAAACAGTATAACTTTGCCTAACCCCGAGACCCCTTGCTCAGTAGTCTCACTTGTGACCACGCGTCCAACGAGGCAGTCAATATTGTGATATTCCATTTTTATATCACTACACGGCAACATATTCGTAAACCAACAAACCACTATAAAACATATACACTAACAATGAACAATTATCTTCACAACATATTAATATTGAAACTCAGTACAACCTCGAAGGTAAGAAATCGTCTGCCGACGACGTTAAGCAGGATTTCTGTGAACTAATAACATAATCAGATTATAAGGTAGGTACAGCCATCAGGCTTCGCGGGACGCCTAAATGAAACTAGAAATTTCATATCGCCTTTGTAATAGGATTAGGTCTTCATTCCTTCAACGATCTTGTATTCTTAGGTAGTATAATATTCATACAGATTAGTGTTACAGATTTTGTATTATAATTCTGTTTAAGACTAATTAGACTAGACATTGCTACTATGAATATTAAAGTCATAATTTGTTAAGATCAATACAATGCTAGCAGCGAGCTATGGAGAGGGCTCGGAGTATCTCTAAAGGATAGGATCCGTAACGAGGTGATCCGACAGAGAACTAAAGTTACCGATGTAGCCCAAAGGATTAGCAAGCTGAAGTGGCAGTGGGCCGGTCACATTTGTCGAAGAACCGATGACCGCTAGCGTAGACGTGTTCTGGAGTAGAGACCGTGTCTAGGCAAACGTAGTGTAGGGCGCCCTCCAGCTAGGTGGAGTGACGATACATAAAGTGGCTGGTAGTGGTTGAATGCGTAGAGCTGAAGACCAAGCTCATGAATACAATGCCAAGGAACTTCATAAACTACAGTGTTCCAAAACAAACGTATAGTTACTATGACACTTAAATGTGCCAATGAGTGTCGTGGTGGCCCGCCGTCTTCTCATGCATGAGGGTGCGAGTTCGAAACCTACCAACGGCAAGTACCAATGTAACTTTTTCCGAGTTATAATATGTACTTTCTAAGATTACTCAGACACCACTGACGAAAGGTGAAGGAATACATCGTGAGGAAACCAGAGCCTCAAGTCTGCTATTACAAAAGTGTCAGAATAATCCATCATTAATTACAAAATTGTTGATTTTGATACATTTGACTCTACTAATGTAATGGCGTTATTATGACTTTCCAATGGTCAACCACTGACACACCATTGAAAGTAATAACATAAAATGGTAATCTCGTACATAATGACAGATACTTCAGATTGTATATAACACTGATAACTATTTTATAAATTATCATCTGGCATGAATAAATGTTCAAATTGAGTAGTCGTTTTTCGAAAACTATTTCTACTACAAAGTTTTTTAATAATGGCAATAATATAATTTATTGTAAGTTTGAAATCGCCAACTCGTATTGAGCAAGCGTGGTGATTAATGCTCAAACTTTCTCCGTGTGGGAAGAGCCTTTGCTCAGCAGTGGGCATTATAAGCTGTTGATGTGAAATGTGCCAAGTGCAATTGATAAACAGTTACAAATGTCCCACATCAGAATCCACGACATAATCATAAAGAAGGAAACAGATTACTTTGTTGACTGAAAAGTAAAAAGTTCTAAACGGTACTCATAAACATTCACACTTAAATCCACTTCATCAAATATTCATACACAATTTTCACGAAATTCATTCACGTTTTCCTCTAATCTTGTGCGTGGGAGAGCCATGCTTTGGCACGAATGGGACGCCTCGACCGGAGTACCACGGCCTCAAAAAAAACCGACGTGAAACAACGGTTGCGTGGTGTTTCGTCATGTGAGTGAGGTTACCGGAATCCCAACTACCCAATTCCTGAATCCCTAACATTCCTCGAATTCCTATAATCCCAAAAAGGCCGGTAACGCAGTTGTAACGCTTGGGATGTTCTAGGTGTCCATAGGCGACGTCGATTTCTAACCATCAGGTGATCCGTCTGCTGTTTTACCGGGTTATCCCATAAAAATATCTTCCATTTCATTCACAAACATTACTTTTGTTACAAGAACTAAGGATGCAGTTTTCACTAATCAACACAGATTAAAAAGGACCCAGCAGACTTTGATCTCATCACATCACAAAATGAAATGAGTAACACAAAGACCTTTCACAATAGACATACAGACACATGCACAGAAAAAACAGTGTTTACATAAAAAATTCTTCATACATACCAGTGTCAGTTCTAAAACAACTTTATAGGCGGTATTATAATAAATCGTAGTCTCAACGCGAAATGGATTAAAAGGAATTGTTTGTTTAAAACAGTCATAAAGTTGTATATCGCCGGAAGAACATACATTGTTATGATTCAAATGTTTAATGGTATTAGGAATTAATGTTTTCCGGGATATAATCCAATATTAGTACCGCTGAAGGATATACTACGTAATTTTAGATTGCCTCATCAAAATAAACGATTGGTTGTTACGTTGTTTAGTGTGAGTTATATCGTGTGAATATTTAATCTGTCTTCAAAAATGTATTCACTAAACATCTCCAGTCATTAATGTAACTTGCTAACATTCTATACTAGTAGATCTATAGCCTAACAAACAACTATAGATTAGTTAATTGTAGAGATTCTAGCATAATATTCAGCTAATAAAAAATGTTAATAGACCAGGTTTCTATACACTCCATTCAAAAAGGAATATTATACTTTAATAATATAATTAAATATATTCCAATTTCATTCGTTTAATAACGATAAACCAACAGTACATTTCTTTATACACCGTTTTCTAATACCCATATAAAAATATTGGCTGAAAATGAAGACGAAAATGATCTATTATTCGTTAAATTCAAGAATATTATGATAAATTCTGTCAGCTGTAATCTTCCCACGCAGAAGACACAAGGAAACTGGGTTAGTGGGCTGGCAATGTTTGAAAAATCCACCATATTTTTTAATATTCAACTCATATTTCTTTTAAATACAACTTCGCAATAGAATCAGGACAATTTTTTCCTCATTTTTTTTTATTTCTTACGTAAAAATGTCGAAATAAAATTGTTGAAGTAGATTTATATTTGGGGAACGATGTTTTATTAATGATAGCGCTTGTTTTCTGCATGGTAACTAAGTTGTGGCTTGCATGCGATCGATCAAACCGGGATGGGTATAACTATAGGGTAGTAAAAGGGTAGCTTGGCGGTTGGTGTGTCAAGCAGGAGTTTACGATTTTTTTACAACCTCTACTGAAACAAAGATAACAAACACAGTATCATAACTGTTTTTCCTCTACAGGATAGACCGAAATTTAGTAGGTACACATTGTTTGGCTGATGTTATTAATAACTATAGCTGAACGTTCAACTTCGTCTGCATTTTTCTAAAGTAAAAGTATAGAAAGTAAATTATATATGTAGAAAGTAGCCTATGTTACTCCTTAGTACATTAGCTACCTGCCAATAAAAGTCCCGTCAAAATCTGTTCAACCATTCCAGAGATTAGCCAGTACAAACAGACAGACAGACAAAAATTGTAAGAAGTGTATAGATTCTTATGTATGTAGTAAAAAGCGGTTGTTTCAATATTACAAACATACACTCAAATTTTATTTATCTGTGTATAGATAAAATGTCAACTATTTTTACTTCAACGTTCCTTGAGTCCTTTCGATACATAATTAATCAAAACTATGACCCTAAGAGATCTTAATGTCATTAGATAACTAAATTTAATCATCGTAAACACAATACATCTCAGAATCCGAAGTGAACATCAAAGATATCAAAACCACAATCCGAATAGAACGCCAACTCTCAAAAAACGAACATTGAATATTAACAATACAGTACAGATGAAAGCTACACACATTTTCAACTACGTCCCAATACCAATACATTATTGGATCCGCTATTGTACAGATCCGAACTACTGATCCTTAAAAGAACGAAAAAGACGAAAATCCGCCTCGTTTCGACGAGAAATCGATCGCGTCTTCAACCGATGGCTGAAATGTTGGCGTGCAATTGTTTTACGAGATTATTTTATACATTAAGTCTAATCTAGTTAGTTAGTCGTTGTCTGTGTATTCATTCACATGGATTTTTTTGGATATCAAAAAGCAATTTTGATATCCAAACCCTATTACATGGGACCCATAACATAAATAGTGAAAAGTGAGTGTTACATCACAGTGGCATTAAATGCAGTAATGTGCCTACCATTTCGGGGATAAAATGCGTGATGTTATGTATGTATCAAAAAGCAATTTCACCAGTTTTATCTCCATATGCTTTACATAACGTAACTAAACGCCTCTTATCCCCGAAGTGGTCGGCAAAGGTGCACATTGCGGCACTTAATGCCACCGTAAAATGTAACACCAACTTTTCACTATTTTATGTTATGAATCCCATGTAATAGGGGGTGAGCGTATTGATTTAATTGGTGGTTAATATAACAATTCCATATTAGGAACGATCAACGATGTTAGTTAAAATAACAATAGTAAGAAAAGGATTTCAAGGAATTAGACATTTCGCCCAACAAAGGACTTAATCGCTTATGTCTTTTTATATTTTCTTTATATTATTTTCCAATTTTAATCTATCTCAAATAAAGGATCTGTTCAGCCATTGTGGTGTGATTAAAGATAGTAACAGACATCCAGACATCTAAACTTTCGCATTTAATATAATAATAGTACCAAAAGACGGAGCTATCTTTTGTCTAGACTCCTTAACGTCCTGAATTCTGACTTAGGTGTAATCTTCGCGACGAAATTTATGTAAATATTATTTTAAGAGGTCGGTGTTTGTATAATTATCCTCATTAATATTTAGCGCTGGAATAATAAAATAATAAATATGATTATGTTTTAAAAGTAAGCTTGGTTAGAATGAGAATTAAGACTGTGAAGTACTTAGCCCGTTGAATGGAAAATATTATATTTTGTGTGCTATTGCGCTCATTGTAGAGTTTTTTACTTAAGTTAAAATTTTTCAGTCAACTAACTTGTTTTAGAAGCAAATCTCTTCCGTTACCAATGACTGATTTAAATATATAGGTATGTGCTGATTACAAAGTAGCTGAAACCGCTGATCGAAATAGAGTGATTTTCGGCATGCATAATCTAGCGGCACCACATGAACTTTCTTCATAAGATAGAAGTTCAAGCGATCACATAAAATTCCTACGAGATCGGAAATGTAAGGCATGATAAACGTTGAATAAAGTCGTAGGAAAAAGCAAGTTTTGTTGTCAAATTGATAAATAAAATAAGTAAAAGCAAATGCTTATAGTTTCAACAATTACATTTAGTTAATACAGTTGTAGACTTGATCGCAGTTTGATTTGGCTCCGAACAAGACTGGCTCGAGCTAATGAGATTACTGTTCAATCAATAAGTCTGGCTGGAGACAGCTGTAATCTCGATGGCCATGCCCTATCTCAATGTAGTTCTAAAAGGTTTCATTTCAATCCATTAACACAAAGACGGGATTATTTTAATTTTCAAAAAGTTCTAAACGATGAAAAACTAGACGTTAATCCCCACGAAGTTCCCAAATTATATTATCAGAGAATTAGTTTATTTATTTATTTATAAACTATGTACATACTACTATCATAACAGGAAGTAATACCTAATGCAATAGTGTATGCCAATATTAATAGAATTAAATTACAAAGTCTATTTTACAACTAGGTATTACAACATTCATAATTATGGTAACAAACATATTCCTTAAGCTAAGTCATAGATTGGTACAGGTACAGTAACAGGCTCTTCTGAATTCATTCAGTGTACAATTAAATATGTCAATGTATTCCGACATCACATTGAGCATCGCATCATAGTGAACAATGATGCCCCATTGCACTTAATAAACAATCTTTTGGATATTGACTAGCTAGCAGATACAGACTTATGTACAACACATTACAGCAAGAAACTGCAAAAGCAGTAAAGGTTAACGGGAATTCAAATTGTATGAAACTCATTTTAATAGTCGATATACTCAAAAAAAATGAGAAAAATGCAATTGGAAACCGCCATTGAAGTCTCCATGCAAATATCCGAAACGTTCGAGTCATTCGCCGGTCAATTAATTCCCTGACAATGATAAAAAAGGATTATCAATAAAATATCAGAGACAGATAAATGTATCAAGCCTTGGTTAGAAAAGGTCCCTTTCAAAACCGCAAAAGAGATCCAAACTAGCAATATCGCAAGTAAACCTGATATATGGGCACATGCCCCAAAACAATTGCCTACGTGACCATCATCAGCTATCGCCAAGGATATTTATTTAGAACGTACCAAGCTCGTATTCTATACTTTGTCTGATAAAACTTGAGTGGTAAAGGATGGTCATTGATTTCCATTATCTTGGGTACAACTTCTACTAAAAAAACCGAACTGTATAGAGTGGGTAATGTAAGGGTCAGCTTTGGCTACTAAATTCTCTATGTATCTATTCTCTATCCGGTTTGTTTTTCTGCCTTGATTTTGATCACAAAAATCTGCTTTTGGGAGACTCTTTTTATGATATTTTTTTTTTTTAAGGGGGGAAAATCATCGAATGACTGCTCCCGCCTGGGTGAGGCGGAAGGGAGTGTCAGACTCTTACTGACTAAAAACCACCCCGTTCCTTCTCCTGCACGTCGAGCCGGAGCCCCGGTTACCCGTTAGGTTCTCCGCGACTCCGAATCGGCATCGGCCCTATTGGGCCCCATCTGTGGTGGTCTGATGGTTCTTTGAGGCGCGCGCGGAACGCGACGCGCCGTACGCTCGGGTCTGTTTCTGGTCGGACGGGGAGCCACCCATGCTCGCCGTCCGCAGGCCCGCGCTTACGGTGGCCGGAGATCGTCTCGCGTCTTTCTTTTTATGATATAGGTGGCTTTTTTTAGTTTGTTATTCTCCCTTCATTTCGATCACAAAATCCAGTTTTAGATCCTTTTCCTTATAATCCTGATTCTGACAGATCTCCATTCTATAGAATCTACATTTAATCAGCAAACTTAAAAGATTAAAACTTATCAATATTGTGGAGCTGTCTAAAGATCCTGTTTCATAATCTGTGGTCAACGTACCATAAACGTATGAGACACATTCAACATGGAAACGTCGTCGGATCGTCCGCAAGAAACTTAACTAAGTACATGCGATAAAATAGGACTATCACATCATCTTTCTCAGAATATTTGGGTATCTGTGCATCAACACACGATTGGCCTTTCGTGGTATCGTTTGTAAATTAGAAGTATCTAACTAAATTGTCTGTGTATCTACATATCTTCTTGGAAGTCTAGGTGTGTCATGGTACCGTCTCAGATTTTCTCCAATTATTCGGAATTTTTATCTTCTTTTAAAGCAAGAGGTTAGTTTCTAAGTAGAGTTAAATCTCATCCGTTTAAACTCCAGGTTTAAGTAGAAAAACCACGTAACTATCGAGTTCCTAGAATAACTGTGACATTATTATAACGAAAAGTCGTTAAGATTTAAAAAATCTATCTTTGTAGACAAGTTTAATAATAAATTAGTGTAAGTTTCCTCGTAAAATATTCTTTTAAAATTTCGTCTGATCCTTTCTCAGAGTTGTCTCGGAATTTCTGCTTACTTTATATTAAATTTCCTTTAGCGAAACTTACACCGTTACACTTAAATGAGTTTCAAACTAATATCGAGTATCATGATGAACGCTCTCTCCTGCGGCTGTAAAGGAATGCTTACGGTATCCTCACATGTTTAGCTAACTTACCAAAGAGTCCGATGCATTGAGCAATCCAATCCCACAAACAGTTATCATTATCACACCCATATCCACTTGGCATCGCTATCACAAATTATCACAAAACAAAACACAAAAAGTCAATACACGCCACTTAGAAAACGAACCATCTCCACTAAATCACGCCATATTGGAAATCCGCGAAAACAAAAATCAAATTCCATTTTCGAAGTTCAACCTACAAATTGGCGGGGTTTTATTTGACGTTTTAATTTTTTTATTTTATGAATGTGGGATTAATTCAGGAGGCACAGGCGACACGCCTGCGCGGCTCTCCCGACATTTCGCGACTGAGCGAAAGCGTCTATAGAGTTCACAGTACCTGTTACATTTCGGGTGGTTTGGCGCGTGCGTACTACTGAATGAGTACGGAACCATTAGCAGAGGTGTTTATTATTAAGTTTGCATAATAGCCGTTGACAATTTCTTGATTGTTAGTAAGGATGCAATTAGAATCGCAGTCGGATTGGGGACGTCATTCGCCATTTCCGCTAGTTCTATTTCTGTTCTGTATTACCGGATCTGTTTTCTCCTTCGTTAAGCCGCTTTGTCAATCAAAAAGGTTTACCTTTTGATTGACAAAGCCGCATGCAAATCTCTGTATTAATTTTGGAATAAATGGGAGGGTTTACAGTACAATTACTGACATTACTAAGATGTAAAATTATTACGGTTCTTGGAAATAGCTTTGATCTAATTTAATGAGGATCTGAAAATGTTTATAGTGCAATGTAAAGGAAATATAGGAATGGTGTACATAGTTTTAATAATATTCTTTATTTAGAATAGAATGTTCCACAAAATATAGGAGGTATTTCGGCCATCCTTACGATCGGACGTTTTCCCCAAAGACAGTCAAAAAAGTATCACCCTTTGGTCTTTATGGCCTTACCCTATATTATTTATGGTCGGTATAATAATTATGGCAAAAATGGCCTTAAAATCCCACTGCATCTGTATCTAATATAACCTAGACCAGGGGCGGCCAACGATCGTGACCATTAGTCCAATCGATTGATTTGATAAACGCTCATACCTACATTCGATTTTTAAAGTTCGCAATTTCACATTACAAACCTGATTATGCCAAATTAGTGGAAGATACTGTGGTGCAATGCTCACATTAGGATATAGATAAGACCCATAAATGTTGATTAAACATCGTAAAATCGAGACTTTCATTCTAAAGTATTAAGTTATGGATACAATCATACATCATACATGTGGTACGAAAAGAAACTCCTAAGACTGTCTGTTCAATAAAAAATATTTCATGAATATGAAATGAAACAGCATAGTTAAATACTATGCTGTGTCATTTACGAAGTATGTAAATGGTAGAGTGCCACGGCAAGGGGTCTCGGGTTCGATTCTCGGTTCGGGCAAAGTATTACAGGGTTGTTTAACAAAAATCTCAGTAGTGTCACGGAGTCTGAAAATGTTACCGGTATATGGCTGTAGGCTCACCCCCTATTACATGGGACGCGTAACATAAATAGTGAAAAGTGATGCAAGTGGTAGACCGTACAGAGTTTTGTTAGTAAAAAGTAAATCATATGTCCAATCAAATTGGCCAGCCCTGGCTTAGACCGATCAAAAAGTTTCGTCACTTCAACTTTCTTTAATTGTTTTTTAATTAAAACGACGTAGCCCCTCACTAAGATTTTCTCCTGTGTCGTAGGTAGGTATACAAGTTCACATACACATGACACTCAGACTCAGAACAACAATCCGTGGATCGCATAAAGAGTTGTTCCATGCAGGAATCGAACCCACGACACGTGCGCGGCATGTTACCCAACCACTGCGCCAAACATGCACTTAAAATTAGTTCCCACATAGACTGAAAATGCAGTACATCCGAGCCATTCTGTGAATGCTTCTGGTCTGCTGACCAGATCATCGTCATTTTAACATGTCAAGTTAAGCCCTATAAAAACACATATCAATAACTAACACCAAGTTCAAGGGAATGTTTAAAGAGTTTCAGTTGATCGCTTCTAAAGGCGATAAAAGAGCAATAAAAATTGGTTTTATAGCCCCAATGGGCTTTAAGTGTCCATAAGTTATAAATAAATAGCTTCAGTTAGAGCTACCTACGTAAATTGACACTTCCAGTGTAAAAGTAATTAAAGTATAAATGTCAAATTGTACTGCTGTGGTTAGGTCGGACAAATCCTATTAATTGCTGCCTACACTGCGCTCCTACTTACTGAGTGGTTGATAAAGTGAGGGGTGAAACTTTCATGTTCATAGGCAACTTTGGAAGCCTTAGGATATATTCTCCTAATAGGAGGCGACCCTATTTTGTTGTCCAGACATCAATTTATCATACTTTTCCAGACTTAACGCTATTTGTCTTTTAGTTGACCTTCCGAAATCGAAAAACTTTAAGTTTAAAAAAATACTTATTTATTACAATACGATTCGACTATTACATCACAAGACTAACCAATCGACTAACAACACAGCACAAGTTCCATAGAAAAAAAAAACAAAGAAACATTTCAAAAACATTATTCCAAAGTTAAATTTGGAACACATGTATTCGGAAATTAAATTTCAAATACATACGAGCCGTTAAGACAAGTTTGGACGGACATACGCTGCTAACCTTTCGACCTGGCTGTCGGAACTTCAGTGCAAAACTTCAGTTCCATACGTTATCTCCATGCACCTGGCTTCGGAACTTGGAACCGATCCAACTCTTCGAATTAATACCGCTTAGATTTCCACTTACGAGGGAAAATAGAAGAATCGTGTAGGTTGTTCGTTACCTGTTGTTTTATCTAAGTTTTTTGGCTTTTGATGAGAATTTATTACGGGTTTTACTAAACAGTTCATAAGTTGACTGTTATTTTTATTTCTAAGTTTTTGTAATAACTATCATGACTACGTTGGCTGCGCGACATCACCGCGACCGCGCACGCTGCTCATGAGGAAGAACCCCTCTGTGGTTCGAAACTAGTAGAGCTTTTATCGGTATATTCACGTGAGTAACCCGCGATTTATAGTTAGTTTAGTTGTTTTATAAACTTAATAAAAATATGTAGCTGATTTGTCTACTCATCTTTATATCTATGTAGTAAATTTTAATGTTAATATTGTCTTTGCTTTAAAGGCTTACGGTAATAAACCTGAAAAAGCGAAATGTGGGAAGATACAAGAATAGTTTTTTTTTAAGGGGGGAAAATCATCGAATGACTGCTCCCGCCTGGGTGAGGCGGGAGGGAGTGTCAGACTCTTACTGACTAAATACCACCTCGTTCCTACTCCTGCACGTCGAGCCGGAGCCCCGGTTACCCGTTAGGTTCTCCGCGACTACAAGAGTAGATACCTAATGAGGTACAGAGATAGTCAGGTCACCTATTAACATACTTTTAATCCGATTATTGAAAATATCTATAGAGCAAAATATAAAGCTGATTGTCGTAAAATATTTTTTGAAACACTAACGTTTCAGGTAAAATAATTTTAAAATAACCGAGCAGCTTCGAGGGCGATTCTCAGTAGAATGAATGCAAAGAAATTTCGCACAAAAGACTTTGAGCTCTGAATAGATGGAAGGTTTCATCCGCTTACTGTGTTCTTATCTATTGAAGTACAGATGGGAACCGCCTATTCTATCTGTAGGCACGACAGATTACGGGGAAAATTATCTCTGTAAGCGCCTGCGTAATTTTATTAGCAAAAAATCTCGTTCTTACGGAAAATTGCCTTGAGTTTATAAATGTTTGCTAGATAAGTACCTGATTAGTAGTGTTTGGTTGGAGTATGGACAGTTATTGTTAAATGGAATTAATTTAGATACATCAGGTTTTTAAATAAATAAATTTTCATGCCTAGTGGCTGGGCAATCGGCTGCGCAACGTGTCGCGGCTTCGATTCCCACACGGAACAACTCTTTCCACAGATTGTTGTTCTGGGTCTGGAGGTCATGTGTATGTGAACTTGTATGTTTGTAAACGCACCCACGACACAGGAGAAAATCACATAGTGGGGCAAAGTTTCTTAAAAAAAGTATGAATGAAAACGTGAATCAAATTCATGTGCAATTTGTTTATTTAGGTATTATTTTTTGTACCTAAGGTGTAATTTATTAAATTTCAATTATTATCAATAAATAGTAAAGTGATAATGTTACATTAAAAAAAAATATTATATATGTAATGTTACAACGTATATACATGTTACAACTGTAGTAGGTACATTATTTGTACCTACAAAATAATATTTCCTTCTTTATTAAATTCTCTTTTATAATCAATAAGCTCAATTTTTTTATGTATCCAGGAAGAATCGAACAAAAGAACGCGCGTGTTCCAAACGTTGCCTCAGAGATTAACTTAATGAGCTAGGTATAGTTTTCATATTGTAGCTATACAAAAAAGAACATTTCTGATATCAACAGTGTACATAATATGTACCTACACTAAGATTTTCTACGGTGTAATGTAGGTGGGACCTTTAAAATACAGTCCTCGATTTGTGCAAGACACACTTTATAACACTGCCTCGTTGGCCGAGTGTTCGCAAGTACGACTGCCGGGCAAGGTGTTTCGAGTTCGATTGCCTTGTAGGGCAAAGTAATACTAGGTTTTATAAAAAAAATCTCAATTGTAGCACGTAGTCTGGAATTGTGCCCGTATATGGCAATATACTCACCCCCTAATACATGTGACTCATAACATAAATACTGAAAAGTGGGTGTTACATTGTACAGTGGCATTTAAGTGCCGTAGTGTGCACCTCTGCCTACTTTATAAAATAACAAAGGTAAGTAGATGTAGGTGTAACAAATATTTTCTCTGTGAAGGCTACACTTGAGACGCCTACGGTACGGTAAAAGCATTGTAAAGGTGTAAGAGGTAATTACCTAATCTTTTCTACAATTGTATAGGACACAAACCCTGAAATGAATTTTATATTAGCCTAAAAAGCTACTAACTGGAAATGAATTACTAGAATGCAAGGCCCGCACCGCCGCGCCGCAAAGCCGAGCTGCCAGTAGCAGCGCGACAGTCGCCGTGTCGCAGGTTGCGGATGCTGCTCATGAATGATGAAGTCATGAGCCTCTAGCATGGCTTGAAACTAGTCGAGTTCCTTGTCAAACAGTTACGTGAGTAAGCCGAAAACGTACTATTTAATTTAGTACAATTTAATTTAGACAGACGGCGGATAGCGACTTTGTTTTATACTATGTAGTGACTTAGATCTTTAAAACTACGCTACGGATTTTTTATAATAGATGGAGTGATTGTTAAGGAAAGATTATATGCATATTGCACCTGTGCGAAGCCGGGGCGGGTCGCTAGTTATAATAGAAACAGAACGTAAGTACTAATATTAGGCGAAAAATAAAATAAATTGAAGTTTAGAAACGATGTTTATTAAGTTTAATTTGGAAAATACTTATTTGTTACTTTTAGTTCTAGCTATTTTGTCAGCTATTATCTAGATTTGGAAAATCTACACAGCTTTTAGTTCTAGCCCAGTATAAAAATATAGACTGTGGTTCTAGTTCGAAACCTAAGCAATAATAGGTAGGTACGATGAGAATAGAGTTCACGGAAATTGTTGTGCCAAACTTGTTCGTCGTGATGAGTTGGCGAGACACATACTTGAGAACTTAACGTAGAAATTATATATATTTATCATCACCAGGTGTCTTCAAGTGAATTGACTCGAATTAATTGGTTGTTGTTGGTAGGCAAACGTACTCCATTGGCCGATGTACAGCATCGTCTTACAACATCGCTTACCACCAGACGAGTGAATAGCCAATTAAGAATAAAAAAATACATTTGACGCGTGTATTTTTTAATTTGGTAAACTCAGTTATTATTATTATTGAATTAGTTCATTCGATTTTGGTAAGTGATTAGTACGTCATCTAGTGTCTGAAAAATAAAACACAGATAGACAGCGTGATATAAACAAGACAGAGATTGTTTTGATTTGGATTTAGTTCGTACGGTCGAATCTAGATGGCGCTATAAAGTCTTAATTTGTAATGGCGCCAAGTTGGTAGGTTCGATGTCGCATATTTGAATACTCAATTGCGCTTTTCCATTCCGTGGCGGTTTTTATCGTAAGTATCTAATTTTGGTACACTTTACAGTATGCAGAGTCCAGTAAAGTCACGTCTCGCGTCTCAGTATGAGTGTGAGCTGTGTGTAGTGTGTTCACATTGTGTGGTAAGGACAAACACAATTAACAACAAGTGCGCACATCTGGCGCGAGTGTCGCCACTGAGAACGGCCGTGTGTCGTAAAGTGTAGACAATTTGTATTTGTCGGCTAAAAAACAAACAATGGAGTGGAATAACGAGAGCGTTCTCGAGTTTATAGAATTGATGCAAGGAGAGCCAGATATATGGGACCCGAAACGTAATAGACATAAAAACAGAAATAATCTTTATGAGGCCTGGAATAGAATTAGACAAGAGTTTTCAGTGCCTTGCACTGTTGATGAATTGAAGCGAAAAAGAAATACGTTACTGACACAGTACAGAGATTGTTTTAAAAAAATAAATGATTCAATTAAATCTGAATGTAGTGCCGAAGATATATACAAACCTTCATGGTTTGCATTTGAAGCTCTTGATAATTTTCTGAGTGATATTTATAAGTATCGTGTGACAATTTCTACCGAAGTTATGGTAAGTATTTAATTTTTGTTGCAGTGCTTGGGTAGCACGCGGTAGTAAAGTAAGGCTGGCGCAGCAAGACATGTGTTCAAATATTTGAATAGGAAGGTACCTATTTGATCAAAGAAGTGTTCACATGTTTGGCACGGACAATTGATTATATTGGCCCATGTTTGAACACACTTAGGTACCGTGTCGATATCTTTATGCGTACATCAAAAAAATCAAATTTAGAAAGTATTATGTTTATATATATGTATTTTTATTTTTTTATATTCTTTGTTTTCTGTGCGTGTAATTGCCAAATAAATGATTTTTCTTTCTTCTTTCAAAGTTTATGTGCCTTTCACACATTTGAAACACTTTGAAACTAACCCTGATATAATTTTGGAACCGCTCTATTATAAATGTGAGTTTGTTGTGTGTTCGTTTGGTACTCAATCACTCCAAAACAGCTGAAGGGATCGGAATGAAATTTGGAACAGAGGTAGATAATGGTCTGAGGCCTTAGTACGAGTTTGTTTTACGCATCGTAACGAGTACGCGTTCGGCGCTTAACCGTGCTATTCGTGCTTGATCCCTGATTGGTTGGTAAATTAGCGCCGGCCAATCAGTAGGCTTACTCTTGAAACAATACTCAATGTCAATTTCAAACCAATCCAATAACAATACAATAATAAGTGCGTTCTCTTGACCAGCTTGGAATTGAAATCGCATTGATATTGGGATTGCGTACGTATTGGAAAGATAGGAGTGAAGTTAGCTGCACAATAGTGAGGAACTGAGGACCTATGCGTTTGTCGCTGTATCGATAAACTGAATGTAGAATAAAAAACTACAGTTTTTAACCAATTTTTATGTATTATTTGAAAAGTACATTGAAAAAAATTTAACATTGTTTGATTCGCATATTCATTAATGCTTTTCAATAAAATTAATATTATTTAAACAAAATATATGAATTATAGGCTGTTTGAGCTGATCCATTTGCTTGAAATGACGTTGTTGACATAAGACTTATTGTTGACATATTTTGACAGTATGCGTATATATAAACATTTTCAAACATGTTTGAAATATTAATGCGAACTTTTATTTTTCTTTAATTAAAACTTAAAAGTGTGCTGCAAAGATTAAAAAACTCAAGGCAAGTCTTATAAAATATTAATTGTTATATTTGATGTTATCGGGAAATTGGTTATGTCGAATTGTCTCACAATGTTTATATTTTTTTAGGTAAAATGTCCAATCGCCCTTCAACTTTACAATTAGAAACCCTTGTGGAGTTTCTTGAACAAAATCCCGGAATCGCGAGGGGTTTTTTAAGAACTTCGCAAGGGAAACAAGAAAGTAAACAAAAATGGGCAGAAATAGCTGTTACTTTGAACGCTCTAGGCGGCGTCATCAAGGATGGACCCGGATGGTCAAAGGTATTTTTTTTTATTTTTAGCAACATGAATAAATTCAAATGTTACACAATTATTCATATAATTAACTAGTACATACATACTTAATTTTACTTATAGTACTGGGCTGAAAAAAAATGCAGCCTGAAGAAGCTGCATTCCCAACATGCAGCTTCTATCCGGCGGACTGGTGGAGGAGAAGGTGAAAGATGCTCGCTGTCCCAGTTAGACAAACGGCTTGTAGCAGTGATGGGAGGCACAAGTTTTGCGTCTGGTGACAGCGAGCTAGCTGTAAATCCTTTCCCACAAATGGTAATATTTATTCATATTAATGACTGCCCCATTGGCCGAGTGATAGTTTCGAAAAATCAAACTCGTACTAAGCCTCTGAAGTAACATTTAGGCTACTTTTTACCCCTTAGAACACGGTCGAAGCCGCTCTGACAAAAACTCTGTTAGGACATAATTACATTTTTGATTAGATGGCTACTAAGAAACAAACACCCCTAAGGGCTCGTACACAAAATTACGATGCGAATTGCTGCGATGCGATTTCATGCGACAAGGCTTCTCCCAGGATAACCATTCCTTCGACAACCGTCAACCGTACTAAACGTATTTTAAACTGTCAAACACCAAGCGGTCACCGGTGACCGCAACCTACTGTTCTTTAATTGTGTCTATAAATACGGTACTCGACGAGTTAAATTGAAAACTAGGTCGTGATATGGATCGTAAAAAGAAGTGTGCACTTCTGTTATTACTTAGGAGATACAGGAAAAAGAAACAAAGATTTTGGGAAGACAAGATTTTGATGAGCGATGCGAATCAAATCGCAAGTGAGGTAGAGGGAGCTTGCACATTTTTACGATGCGGCGCGACGTCGCATCGCAGTTTTGTGTATGGAACCTATAATTTTACAATTTCAAATTTGAAAAGACAACTCTTGCCAGAGCCGTATTGATATCTAAAGCAAACTAGGTAACTGTGTAGGGGCTAGGGCGCCAGGTTATGTGGGGGCGCTGCGAGGTGCGTTTGTCAAAAAATTAGGGGCGCCTATGACGTGCTTACCTAGAGCGCTCTGTGCGTCCACCTCAGACTCTTGCCTTTGCCATTCTTTAATTCATCATCATCATCATCAACAGCCTATAAATGCCCACTGCTGAGCAAAGCCTCTTCTCACACGGAGAAGGTTAGAGCATTAATCACCACGCTTGCTCAATGCGGGTTGGCGATTTCAAACTTATAATTAGAAATTATAAGTCCAGGTTTCCTCACGATGTTTTTCCTTCACCGTTTGTCAGTGGTGTCTAAATAATCTTAGAAAGTACATATAACTCGGAAAAAGTCACATTGGTACTTGCCGTTGGTAGGTTTCGAACCCGCACCCTCATGCATGAGAAGTGGGCGTCTTAAACCTCCGGGCCACCACGACATTCTTTAATTATTTTTTTCTATTTTGCCTGAAGATTAGGTACAGTACCTTCGTGTTAGATACCAAATTAAATTAAATTATATTTGAGTAGGTACTAAACACTTATTATTTTGCAGGAAAGAATAAAGGAAAGTCCACAGTCTCGTGAAACCATAGGACATGGGTCAATAGAAACTTCTTCTCCTAGGCCAGACTCACCAGAATCATGCTCATATAGTTTAAGTGGAGCTGATGCTTTTCCACCGCCAAAGAGGCAACGAAGACCTAGAGAATTCGTAAATGCAAACGCATGTGAATTATATGGCCAGCTGCTTGCTGAGAAACTAAAGGCCTTAGGTACAGACGATAGATTAGTACTGATGAATGAAATTGATAATCTAGTATTCAAATACACAATGAATGCCAGACAGCTCCAGCATGAGCTTGGTATGAAAACTCAATAAATCGTCAATTTATAAGGATCCTTCAATCTGATACCACTATCAGTTGCTTCTCAAATAATGTATGCAGAATCAACACCATTTCAGGACACTACAGGTAGGGACCTGAAGTGAATGTCACCGAAAACTACTAATGCATTATAGACTTGAGGAAATACCTAATACTTTTTATTTATGATTCTATTATTTAGTTCTTCAAAACATCAAGAAATCAGTAATGATAAACATCCTTTCTCAAACTCCAACAAAAACAATTGAATATAAGCCTATATTTTTTTTTGTGACAAGCCCGCCACGACCTCCCAAAACCACTGCAACTCCTGTAAGCCAGGATCTACAGTAGATACAAGCATGAAAACACCAGAACACTGAAATCCGGCGCCCAGGGATATGAGTAAGCCTAAATAAAAGTAACTTTAAACACTGTTTTTACATTTGGATAGGAACCTAGAGTTTGGCATAGATAAGCTAAGAACCCACGGCGCGATTTCAAATTCCGCCACTGTGGCGGGTGTTGGAGAAAATCGCACAGAGTCGTTAGCCATATTAGTATAACACAGTACTTTTACATTCTATAACCCAGACGTAGACGAAGCCGCTGTCAGATATTAGTAACATTAACCCATTTGGGACCAAATGTAAACTACACATAATTTAATAAAAAAAACTTTATTAACTCAATGATATGACGCCCACAAACTAATATCAGCAAAAAAAATTCAAAAAATATATTTAGAAGTATTAAAAAAAATGCCGTCCTTGATTGGGGACAATGGGTTCATATGTAGTACTTTTCGAAGTAGTAACTGTTTTCGACACATAAGGTTCTAACGCATTATTTGCATTGATATCACAGTTTTTTTATGACGAACTGCGTGTCGTAACAGATATTAACTAAATCTCTGCGGAAAATGTCTAAATCAATTTGATGTGACGCGCCTATATTTTTTTTGAGGGTAAAATTCATGCATTGCTTTTTCCACCTGGGGGACTCTTACTGGCTAAAAACCAACACATTCCTAATTCTGCTTCAAGCCGAAGCCCCGGTAACCCGCCAGGTTATTCACGGTGGTCGGGCATCTGTCCCACTGAGCCATCTCGATCTAAGGCGGTCTGATCTGCACTTTGAAGCACGCGCGTAACGCCACACACCTTACAGGTACAGGTCTGGTTCTAGCAATCTGTTCTTGCTACTATGACTGCTTCGCAGAAAGAGATGTGTTCCAGTTCCCCTTGCTCCGCACCACAGCCAGAACCTAAGCTGGACGTGGAAGATTATCGTCGTCGATCACTTCCCTGAAGACACGGCGGTGGTCAACGTATACAGGGCATAATGCTACTCTATCCTCTGGGTGGACTTCGCTGTGACGACACCAGAATACAGCTGGAGGAGAATGCCCCCTACTGCTGAATTCTGATATCGGATGCGACGCCTGGTACTGTAGGTGGACTTTTGCATCTTCGGTCTTGATGCCATCAGATTTTAGAATATGAACGCGTAAAAGATATGGCGGAATTGGTGATGCTCTTCGTGAATTAGCGTCTGTTGTCACCAAGTATTAGCTATAACTAAGTTTAGCCTAAAGGTGACCTTTATAAATTGGAAAACAAAATATAAATCAGGTATAAATGTTTTAAAAATATACTACAGATGTGCCCATTGTCCCCATACGGGGACACCATCATTTTTTCTAACTTTCCCCTAAGCGGAATTGAAAGTATAAGGATATTCTTCAATATTGTTTTAATTGACACTATAAGCAAGCAATAATCACAAAAAAGTTTTATATATCTTCATAATAACGTACTACAAAACGCCTCTGCTTTCGATAATAATTCCCATTTCACTTCCTCTTAATAAAATTGATAATATGACCCCTTTTTTGTAGCAATTTGTCAAAAGTTCTAATAATTTTAGGAAAGTACACTACTCCTCATTATAAATACCCATGAAATGTGAAGATAGCTAAAATAATTAATAACCAGCGGGTAAAAGAAAACCTGTCCCCATATGGGGACGGCGGGCCCAAATGGGTTAACATAACATCACGCCTTTTATCCCCGAAGGGGTAGGCAGAGGTGCACATTATGCCACTGTACAATGTAACACCCACTTTTCACTATTTATGTTATGGAGTCCCATGTATGTAGTAGGGGATGAGCCTATTGCCATATACCGGGCGCAATTCCAGACTCCGTGCTACTACTGAGATTTTAAAAACCCAGTAATACTTTGCCCGACCCGGGAATCGAACCCGAGACCCCTTGCCCGGCAGTCGCACTTGCGACCACTCGGCCAACGAGGCAGGTCATATAAGTAACAAGAGAAGATAAAATAATTAGTGATTAACGTAAATCTACGCGAGACACAATGCATATTCTATTGTGTCTTATATACCGGCAGTCAAGAGGTTAATAAAGAAAACAACAGCAATAGTTAGGTCTTAAACTTTATTAGGCTTAGCCTTGTTTCTGCGCCAGCTCGCGTGCCTTCGCCTTCTCGAGCTTAGCGATACGCGCGTTGGACTTGTTGCCGAGGACACCACCTCCCCAGTGTTTGCGCAGCTCTTCGTAGCGCTCGTTGAAGTTCGTCTTGATGGCTTCCGTCACCTTGGAGAAGGCTGCACGGTCGCCAGACTCAACCTGGTCGAGAAACAAGAGTGTTAAGTATCAGGTATTAAATTGGTGATGAATCTTTAAATTAAAGTAATTAAATTATAAAAACTCAAATATAAGACAAATAAAACTAAAGAAACTCAAAAAGGTTAAGAGAACCTTTAAAAAAGTATGAAAATAAAACAATCACAATGTTCACTATTGTGTGATTGTTTAATTAAAAAATTCTGTATCATAGATGGGCATCCTCAGTAAAATCTATTGGTGGTAGAAAGGTTGTCAGCATAGCTGTATGATAGCAAATAAATCATCATTACATGCCCATCTTAGACACAATCATAAAAAACAAAATCAAAGTTTTAAGAGTAAAAGTAGTACATACATGTGTGATCGCTACACAGGTGCATGTCTTGCGGTGTACAAGGGCTCCCAAGCGGGATTTGCCCTTGACAATACAGTAGGGCACGCCCATCTTGCGGCAAAGGGCGGGCAGGAAGAGTACCAGCTGTGAAAAATAAAGGTATTTAGTAAAATATTGCAGCAGACACTGTAATGTAGATATTTTTTATGTGGCTCAGAGTCAACAATCTTCATGCAGCTAAAAATAAAATTAATATTTAAAGCCTCAGGTGAAGAAATTCTAACATCACTGCAATTAGCAATCCCCCATACATATATGGATAAAAATGTTGACAATTCATTATTAAGTAAGTTGTTTAATAACAAAACTAGTGTAAACAGCAAATTGTTTGTTAACTTGCAACTGTTGGCTTTACAATTTTTACAATTAAATTCTTACCTCAATAGGATCAACATCGTGAGCGATGACTACAAGCTGGGCCTTCTTCTTCTCAACCAGCTTGGTGACTGTGTTGGTGCCAGCACGGATGGTGTTGGGCCTCTTTGGTGGGGGCTCATCCTTCTTGGCGATCTGCAAAGTGGTTTCATTGTTATACTCTATGCTAAAGGCTAAAGGGGGTGGTGATCAAGTAGGTTAGTTGAAAATATCAGAGATCTTGGTGGTCAGAGGTCTTCATGGCATTCTGAATATTGTTTTTTATGCATCATGTCAATGGTTAAATTTACAAAAGTATTTGTAGAATGTTAAATTTACAAAAGAATTTGTAGAATCCTAAGTGCTAGGTAAAATTATGATAATGATTTTAGCCTCACTTTAGCTTCAGCAGCCTTCTTGAGGCGCTCTTTCCTGACTGCTTCAGTCTCTGGCCTGTATTTCTCCAAGATCTTGAACAATCCCTTGGCTGAAACACACAAAAACTTATGTTAAACCATTTGCATGAATATTAGTTGTAAATAGAATTGTTTGTTTTATTCTCAGAGTTAAAAAGCTCGTATATTTTTGTTGATAATCATAGTGATTCATTGTTGCATTTGGTGATCATCATGTTGGAACCTAATAGCCAATGATCAGACACAAATTGTCATAAAATCAACCTTTTCAAGGTAAATCTGAATCTACATAATGTTACAATTTGCCTCATTAGCAACAAGTAATAATCAACACTAAAATAAACACAGTAATACTAAATTAAGACATTTATGAATAGTTTCTTATATTACAACATTTGTTATCCCACCAATTTTGGTCTTAACATCAATGACAGACTTGGACAAATTACTGAAAGGCAAATTTTTTAGGTAACCTTGTTGAAATTAAAGGAAGTTATTGCTTAATTTATTTTAGTATCAATAAACAAACAAAAATTAAGTCTAAATTTATACTGAATATTAGTAAGAACTTTAGGTTATTGCTAGTCAGATTCATCATGGCTAATAAATCAAATCTAAGGTAAAGTAATAAAATCTAAATATATTGAACAAACCTGTGGTCTTGTCAAGTGTCTGGGTGAACTGGTTGATTGGTGGCGGCACCTTGAGCCTGCGCTGGAGCACGGCCTTTTGGCGCTGGATGCGAATGTACTTGGGCCATCTGACGAAGCGAGACAGATCCCTTGTGGGCTGGATGTCCTGACCTAGGCATAGAATATAGTTAGATTACAGTTTGTGGAATTTACTTTTTTAATGGTAACTTTAGCATTTTGCCTGGCTTAATTTACTAGTGGTTAGTGTGAACATTATAGTTAAAATTTTTTATAAACACATACATTTTTTTTCTAATTTCCTTGTAAACTTCTGCGAATTACACTCACTAAATGGCACTATTAAAATTATAGTTAGCAGGACCTGCACTTAGATGAAGAGTAGGTACCAATTTAAAAACTTTACAATGGAAAGGTGCACTTAAAAATAGCAGAACAGTAATAATAATAAACATTTAGAGGTTATGTTCAACACACTAGTACCTAAGTTTTATAGATTTTGGACTAATCAGTGTTAAAAAGCTCGTATAATTTGTAACCACATGGTCATTCGGATTAAAGTTTACATCATTTTAGTCCAATACTCTACTCTTTAACGCCAGGCGCCAATATTGACAACACATTTATTTCAAATTTCGAATGTCAAGATTTTATGTTCGATTCTACTGATTATGGAATTGGTACACAAAGACAATGCGAAATATTTCTGTATCGTAAAAAAACATTGATTTATAATAATAATATATGTAAAATAAACTCACCGATAGCGAAGTTTTTGGTCCTCTTCTCAAAGAGAGGGTTCACTATCTTCTTCTGTTCTACTTTCTTCACGACCAGAGGTGCGGCCGCTACTTTCTTGCCTACCTTCTTCTTGGGCTGAAATGACAACAATTTTGTAAACTATGCTCACGTGTTGGCTTCAACAAACTGATTAACACATTCTCTTCAGCGATCTTGGTGATAATTTGGAGGTAATCATAGCACTTCAGTATAAAGTTAACATCATGGCAAGCTTTGAGGTTATGTTAAGTTTATTTACAACAATGACTTGAAATCACAATAAAATTAGTTTAACTCGTTGATTAATTTACGTCTTTACAATATTTTAATGCACCACTGACTCGAAATACTTGGATATATAAAAATAAATCAGCATTGATGCCAAAAACATTGATAGTTCCATAAACATGTTATGGTGTAAACTTCGCGAGAAAATCACTTGTTATAACGAAAATATAGTAATTTACTAAACGCACATGGCTTTTACCTTCTTCTGCACCATCTTGAAAGAGTTTTATTTATGTGATCTAAAGGCCACGAAAAGATACGTGACCTAAAGCGAACACCAAACGTTCGGCGAAAATGGCCGAAACAAAAAGATTTGACAGCTGAAAGAAATGTCAAACGTAAACGTTGCCACAGATAAAATAGAAAACCAATGATATCGTTCATAAATACTAACTCGGACTCTTGTCTTTTGAGACTGTTTTACAATATTAATTGCACAAAGTAGTGCTGCTGTAGAAAATTGAAATGTTTGAAGTATTATCACAAAAAATTATAATAATAGGTTAATAGAATATAATATATTATTTTTGAAAGGATATATAAACAATGATTTCAATAACCAAACGATAAATACGATTAGTCGTTCGATTTACCATTTACTCATGAAAATCATGTGTCGTTTTGTTTCTTTGAATCCTGCAATTTTTATGCGGGTCCAATATAGCTCAAAAGGCATGAAAAATCTATTTTTTTTTTAAAGGGTGAAAATCATCGAATGACTTCTCCCGCCTGGGTAAGGCGGAAGGGAGTGTCAGACTCTTACTGGCTAAAAACCACCCCGTTCCTTCTCCTGCACGTAGAGCCGGAGCCCCGGTTAACCGTTAGGTTCTCCGCGACTCCGAATCGGCATCGGCCCTACTGGGCCCCATCTGTGGTGGTCTGATGGCTCTTTGAGGCGCGCGCGGAACGCGACGCGCCGTACGCTCGGGTCTGTTTCTGATCGGACGGGGAGCCACCCATGCTCGCCGTCCGCAGGCCCGCGCTTACGGTGGCCGGAGATCGTCTCGCGATCCCCGACGCCCGGTGTGTCCTTTGCGACGGCTGGGTTGCGAGGACGCAGCGCTTCGCTGCCTCGCGCGTCCCGCCTCCTCCTTAGCTAGCATGACTGCTTCGCAAAAGGAGGAGACGGCATCCCAGTCCCCCTCGCTCCGCATCATGGCCCGTACTAGGCCCGGACGCGAGAGGTCACCATCGCCGATCACTTCCCTGAGGGCACGGCGGTGCTCAGCCCACGCAGGGCATTCCGGTACAGTGTGTTCCACCGTGTCCTCAAGGCGGTCCTCGCAGTGATGACACCCGGGCGTTTCCTGCCGCCCCATCAGACACAGGTACCTCCCGAAACTTCCATGTCCGGTGAGGACCTGCGTCAGGCGGTAGGTGAGGACGCCGTAGCGTCTCTCAAGCCACTCCTCAAAGAGGGGACTTACCGCTGCGATGGCAGCGAGCCCAGCATGAAAAATCTACTTTAAAGATTTTACATTCAGCTTCGTCATATCAGCCAGTAAATGTGCATCGCTATGTGCAAAGTGGGTGGTGGGGAACGGCAAATCGGCAATTACAGCAAAGACAAAAATGGATAGCTGCTGTGAAGAGAAAAAAGTAAGAAATTTAACCTAGTACACTATAATTAATAATAATAATAAGCGTTCCAAAATTACAGTCCTTTTTTATTTGTTTTAGTGCTGATGGATCCCCATGGCACCCAAAACGACATGATACAATATGCAGTGAACATTTTATTGGAGGCAAAAAGTCAGACGCAGACGCGAGCCCTAGCTATATTCCAACAATATTCCCGTCAATATATCAATGTAAGAAAATTGACCATTCTCAGGTCACTGCTAGATATAATCGTTTTAGTACACGAAGATATCCGGATCAACAATTTATTGGAAAATACGAACAGAATCAGTTACCAATCGAAACAGTTACTAAAGTAAATGAAAGGGAATTTACTATGATGGCTGATAAAGGATGCCAAGCAGATATTTATAATCAGTTCGAGTTGAAAGAAACAACATTTATTTTTAATAGGTACATTCAAAATAATAACTGAGATCCAAGTAGAAATACCAACTACTTCCAAAATTGTCACCACAAATACTCCAAAAACTAAAGATATAGGTTGTTGCAGTACTAAAGTTACATATAGTACCCAATCAACATCTACAAGTAGTCAAGATTTTGTTGGTATTTCATCAATTAAGAATGACCAACAACTACTAGATACTAGAACTTTTGAATGACACACTCGCAGGTGTGTCATTCAAAAGTTTTGATATTTATATTTTGCGGTTTCTAAATCAGCCGGTTAGTTCATTAGACATAAAAAAATAGTCTTTTAATTTCTTTTTTGCGAAGGGTGCAAACGAGCAAACGTGTCACGTTATAGGTAGCACTAGCAACTTATTAGACCATTGGTAGCCCATTTTATTCCGTAATTTTAGTTACATTATGGTGAAACACAACGCAGACGATAATGGGTTGCTGTAATTTTTATTTTTGGTCAACAGATGGCACAAATGTAAGAACATATTTTTAGTCCAATCAAAGTAGTTGTCAAATATTAAACGTCCAATGGGGCAACACGACATTAACTAATTTCTTACTAGACAATGAACAAACGGTTCTCACTAACGCCATCTAGTGAGCGGTAGACCAGCTTACTGTAACTACGGTTGAGCCAGTTCATGCGTGCTATGGCTAGTTAGTTTAATCCAAGAAGAACTTCATAAGAGTATCTTGTCACGTTTAGTTTATCTACATCTACAAATAACTGCATTATTATCTAAATAAATAAGTTGATACCTAGCTTTTACAAAACCTAAAAGTTCGTTAGGTAACTTGGGAAACATTTTTAGTATCCTTTGAAACAAATGTTTTATTTATTGCGTCTTCTACTAAACCTGTTTACTTCGCTTTTACTGCTTACGACCATCAAATTGAATCACGACTCCATTTTGAAATATATTTTAAGGAGAAAGGAAAGCGTCAACCGTTTTATGAGTACTAAAACAAAATGTTATTTAGTTTTTATCAAAAATGTATTTTATTTTCGTCATGGATTACATAAAGATTTTGCTTGTAGTTTTTGGTGAGTGTTTTATTTATTATTTCTTTAATATACAATATTAGCTATGCCCCTTATCTTATTTGAATCTAATTCAATTTAGTTGTAGTAGAAGTAAGGTACCTACCAACTTTAACTTTGTTCATATCGCAAAAGACATTGTTACCTTAACTGTTTTACAGCAATAATATACCTCAACGATGCGGTTAAAGTCAACATGCAAGGGTCAGTCAGCTTCGGTAAAGAAGTTATAGATACAATATCACATTACATGCGGAGAAACGCGGGCGCCGGCGCCGCCGCTGCATCGGCGTCGGGGCGACGGTCGATACCATTCTCTAAAGAAACCGATGTTCTTTATATCATTATCAAATCTGCATACTTATGTCGAGACCTCCAGTTTTGTGAGGGTGAATTAGAGCTATTCTTGAATGAATACATTTTGGTACAAACGAAATCAATAGAAACCATTTTTGAAGGAATATTTAACCAAAAACACCTGACTGACGAACAAGCAAATATGGAAAAGCCGTTAATTTTTGAAGATGAATTGAAGAAATGTTTACGAGAAATAAGGAAACTACTTAGACACACAAATATGAAAATGAGAGTAGAAAGTAATACTTACTTGTGGATTGAAGTTATTAAAAAAATAAGTGTTATGTTTCAAACAGCAGCGATTCTATTTGCCGCGGAAAGGATTGAGGGCAATCCTGACGAAATAGAACAGGTTAAGAAGAAATTGACCCAAAAGACGGTCATTGCCACTACTATAGTTGAGGGGAAGTATGAGAGCAAGCTCTGTTCAGAATATCACGTATGTGTCAAAGCTTTTGAAGTCACGAAGACCCTGGAGACTCTGTTAGGGTCTTTTAAAGAAATGGAAGAGGAAAATGTGAAATTATTTATCCGTTATGTTTCCGAAGCACTGGTGGAAACCAAATTATATTCTCATTTATCCGAAGAAACTTCTAATGAGCTGCAGATCATACTGAACGATATGGCATACTCCGACAGCGTGTCAGCGAAAGGAGTATTGCTGTCTATACACAAAGCTGTAGAAGACAGACTGAATGCTTTACAGTTAAAGACACATATGGTGAACGGAAGAGACGTGGAGTTAGTTCATGTAATATTGTCAGACATGGATCATGTGTATGGCAAAAGCAGCTTTGATCCGTTCCATGTGTTCATGAAAAGTTTCTATGGTTGGCAAAGGACAAGAAAACGGTTAAGCGGTCCAATTCGAAGTCTGCTCAAAGATTTAACAGATGCAATAAGTGGCCTCCCCGAAGATTTAAGTTATAAACTCATCAATGAAGTACGAGCCTTTTTAGAAATAACAGTTGACCCGGAATAGTGAAATAAATTGTTTTTTATTGAGTGCATTTTTATTTTACGTCCTGCAAATTCCGACCTCGCTCACTCCGTGTGCACACTGAGAATTAAAAAAAAAAAAAATTATCCACTCGATCATAGGTACATACATGGGCCCGACCCAGAGCGAACCCAAAATCGCTTGGTCGACAATCACCTGATTATCACCGACTCGAATATATTTTAACATTAACTACGATACTGAATGTCTCTGTTTGTAATAATAACATTCAAGCAATAATATGAGTACCAGAAGTACCTATAGATGCTATTCTCATAACGTGTAAGCTGGAATTCAGAACATCTACATTAAATTCCGTTGCTTTCAGACAAAAACGAAATACTTGTGCCTTGTACAAGAATTTGCCTAAAAATACTCGGACAAAGATTAAATTCTATGATAAAAATAATATACACGACACACCACACCACAATCAAAGACGTTCAAAAAAATTATTTTTCAATGTTATTGGCCTATGCCTTACGTGCCTTGGACATACGAGCATCATTGATAAAAAATAATTGGTACGTCAACTACAACACTTCCTTCTGTCATAGTTGTCATTGACAACGCCTACAAAAATTGTCATAGCTACAAAACACATTCTGAACATTTGCATTTACAGCGAAAAAAAAGCTTGATAAAAATACACGTACCTAATCTATAATGTCATTCTATTACCAACTTTCATTAATTTTACTTCATGTATTGAAATCAAAATCAAATTTAAATAAAAAAACCGCCCAAATCAAACCAAAAATGCTGATTCTATTTTAAAGTGTGGGAGAGCCATGCTTCGGCATGAATGGGCCGGTTTGACTGGAGTGATACCACGGCCTCATAGAAGACCGACGTGAAGCAACGTTATGTTGTGTTTCGTCGTGTGAGTGAGGTTACCACACAGATATATTAAAGATTTTAATATTTCTGTGGGTTACCAGATGCCCAAATCCCCCCCCACCCCCCTTTCCCCAATCTCTGAATCCCCAACGATCCTCAAACTCCTAATCCCCAAAAGGCCGCTAACGTACTTGTAACGCCTCTGGTGTTCCAGGTGTCAATGGGCGACGCCGAATGCTTACCATCAGCAGATCCGTCTGCTCGTTTACCGGCTTATGCCATAAAAAAAATGGTGAGATTTAGGCGGTACGTAGTTTGCCGGGTCAGCTTGTCAATTAATAAAATACTTGTATTAGAAAATATTTATCAAGAATAAAAATCGTAATTGAAAAACATAATAGACGCATTACTCGCCCATAGAATTTTCGAAAGTTCCCCTCGGTTTCCCTAGGATCCCATCATCAGATCCTGACCTCATGGAAATGGGACCATCTCGGGAGTATACCCTTTCAAACAAACAAGAATTTTCGAAATCGGTTCACAAATGGCGGAGTACTGCGCGAACAAAAAAAAAACAATCAGCCGGACATAGTATATAAGATAGTATATAGTATATAATTATTGTACTGTTTATATAAGATACCTATTACATAGTAAATGAGTAACATTTTTTTATTGTTTAACTGTATAATGTTTTGGCTTGTGCTGTAAAATTGTACATGTGCTTAAAAAATAAATAAATAAATAGTATCTCCTCCTTTTTTAAAAGAAAAAACGCTAGTGGCTACGTTTCTTTACTCCAAAGTAAAAGTTAGTTTCCAACGCTTAGTTGAAAGTTAAAACAACTTAGTCTAGTTGTATCAATATGTTTAGTTACTCTCCTGTCTAGACTAGACTAAACTAAACCGCTGTTTTGCACCCTTTCAGTTAAACTGTAATTTCTAGTTAGGGTTCGACGTTTGTTTAACAGGGTGAGCGAAAGTTTAAACTTTTAAACTATGTAAGCACTGAAACTAGATGGGTTGGTAAAACGAAATGTTTTTCAAACACACTGTATGAAACATAATCATGTTGTCGTACAAATCCTTACTATATAATATACATATACTCACTAGCAATAGAACACTTTCAAAACTCTGCATTTCACATGAAATCTCGAAAACTTTGGTTCAGCATTAGATTCGAAGATGGTACCCACATACGGCTACACAAAGCTTCGATAAACTATTATAAAACGGACCGTTGAATGTAGGGTGAACTCATCTAACTTCGTGACAAAGGCATTTGAGTAATAAAATACCAATAAATTATTAATTAATTTAATTCAGTCTCCGCATGAGTTTTAATCAGTCTTTTATGAGGAATATTAGCACAAATAATCAGATTTTTTTCTAGAAACCTAAGAGTTCTACCAAATTTACTAAACCGAATTATTAGGCGAGTCACAGAATTAGATGAGTTCACTATACTCAAAGATTATATAAACTGAGACCATAATATACTGGTAATGTATAACTTGATGTGTGTTTAGCAATTTTCCCTCACATCACACCAACAGCCTGATGCCCACTGCTGACCAAAGGCCTCTTCTCATACGGAGAAGGTTTGAGCATTAACCACCACTCTTGCTCAATGCGGGTTGGCGATTGCAAACTTATAATTACTAATTATAACCCTAGGTTTCCTCACGATGTTTTCCTTCACCGTTTGTCAGTGGTGTCTGAATAATCTTAGAAAGTACAAATAACTCGGAAAAAGTCACATTGGTACTTGCCGTTGGTAGATTTCCAACCCGCACCCTCATGCATGAGAAGCGGGCGTCTTAATCTTCGAGCCACTACGGCAATTTTCCCTACAATACCCCTATTCTGTTAGCTACTTACCTGCAAAGTTAGGATTTCAGTAAATACATTAAAAACTTTTCAATTCGCGTAGCTTCTATTTATACTCGACGGTCGTATTCCCGAAGGAATACGGAGAGGTAGGGCGCAATAATTACTTTATTGAATTATGAAATTCTAAAATGTAAGCTTGGAATTCGTATTGTGTCCGGTTTCGGAGAAAGGCTGTTGCCAATTACCATAAATCATCATCATTATTGGGTATCAACAGGCCGTGAAACCTTCTAGAAACCTTCTATGTAGACATACACAAGTGGGTTTGTGTTAACTAAAATTCGCGGGTTACTCACGTGAAAATACTGAGGAAAGCTCTATTAGTTTCGTACCACAGAGGGGTTGTTCCTCATGAGCTGCGTGCGCGGTCGCGGCGATCTTGCGCAGCCTATTGATAAAAGGCTAGTAGAGCTTTTCTTACTATTATAACGTGAGTAACCAAGATTTTTAGTTAATTTAGTATGTCTCAATATAGTTCTTATAGGTTTATATTATCTACAAATTGTAAACACTACGCAATCGGGTTCGAGATCAACTTTTAAATCAGAAAGCGGTGTTGTTCGGTGTAAAACGTGGTAAACTAGCCAAGTCCCTCACTATTCCGTCACCCCCGAGAAGACCAGAGGAGGTGCCAATAGGGTAGTTTCCAGGGTAAGAAAAGTCAAAATCTAATTAGTCCGTCAGTTAGATATTGAAAAAATATTAGACACGTATTTTTTATTTTCTCGTATAAAGTTACAATACCTACTTAAATAAAATGGCGTTAAGTTTAGGAGTGGGAGGTAGTTTCGTCATAACGTGGTACATTTTGTATCACGCTGTGACGTCACGCGACATTTCAAATCAATATATCGTCAAAAGCATTTAATTTTGTGAGAAAAGAAAAAATACGTGTCTAATGTTTTAAAATAATCTACCAAACGGGCATTAAAATAAAATTTAGGAAACTACCCTATTGTATTCGTCTCTGCTTCTCTGCTATTTTTATTATAAACTCTACGAAAATCACATTCATGACCACGACACGACGCGATGCTTCATAAAATTGGTCGCCATTATTGAACATTTTTCAAGGGACATAATGCCAATGCTAAATCCACATTGAATAGCCATCTAATGCTCCTAATGCGCTTCAAAACCTCTGAAACGTTCAGCTATTATACGGAGTGACTGGCTGTATTGACTACAATATTATTTATATGTATACTAGCTGTGCCCGCGACTTTGTCCGCGTGGAATAGTTATTCACAGATCCTCCCCTTTAACCCTTTAACCGCCATCACCTTAATATTACGTATTGTAAGCATATTACCCCACTCGACAAGACGGAATATTGCGTAAAAGTCCTTTTTTTTTTTTTTTTTAAGGGGGAAAATCATCGAATGACTGCTCCCGCCTGGGTGAGGCGGAAGGGAGTGTCAGACTCTTACTGACTAAACACCACCCCGTTCCTTCTCCTGCACGTCGAGCCGGAGCCCCGGTTACCCGTTAGGTTCTCCGCGACTCCGAATCGGCATCGGCCCTATTGGGCCCCATCTGTGGTGGTCTGATGGCTCTTTGAGGCGCGCGCGGAACGCGACGCGCCGTACGCTCGGGTCTGTTTCTGGTCGGACGGGGAGCCACCCATGCTCGCCGTCCGCAGGCCCGCGCTTACGGTGGCCGGAGATCGTCCCGCGATCCCCGACGCCCGGTGTGTCCTTCGCGATGGCTGGGTTGCGAGGAGGCAGCGCTTCGCTGCCTCACGCGTCCCGCCTCCTCCTTAGCTAGCATGACTGCTTCGCAAAAGGAGGAGACGGCATCCCAGTCCCCCTCGCTCCGCATCATGGCCTGCACTAGGCCCGGACGCGAGAGGTCTCCGCGTAAAAGTCCTATCATTTGAAAGATGTTAAATAAATGTTGAATTTACTTACTAAATCTTAGTATATTTCGTGTTATTACTTTATTTTTAACAGTACTAGATATAGGTATATTTTAGCTAATTGAATGAAATAACTAATGATTCTCAGTTCACGATACATATAAATATCAACCTACTTCGCCAAACCCGTGATTTCACGCAGACTAGTGTTGTACCACATATGAAGTTCCTGATGCTAAATTAATAAAAAGCATCCTGTTTTTTATCAAATTATCAACTAAATATTTACCTATTCTAATTTCATATTTATTAACGATTTTATTATTTATAAAAAACCCAAGCTTAAGTGTTATAATATGTAGAAATCAACAAAGGAATAAAAATTACCGACTTATTCTAGAACGTCACTAGTGCAGGCGATCCGCGAAGCCTTAATTTTACGTACGGCTCAAGGTCAACTAAAGTCATATTTTAAATAAGCGTCAGTTCAGTTGCGCTAGCGCCATCGCCGTGATAAGACGTGCTTTTATATTATTAGGTCTAGGCTAGTGACGAGAAGTGGTCGATGATGTTATACAACGACGAAGAATTATTAACGATATTGCAACCATCAAACAATGATATTAGTATAATGAATCGGTAAATTTTGTTTTTCTAGTCTGTTTATTTATCCTAAAGTTAAAAAGACAGCTAGCAAACAATAACATGTGTATTTACGTATTTATTTTGTATTAAAGAAAAATTAAAGTTGATTTAGTTATTTTAATTGTTCTTAATATAATTCTTAAGAAAATAAACCTTTAATTAAAAATGAGTAAGTTTTATTTTTTTCATTAGTTTGTTTATCGATAACTATATTTTACAACATTATGCAAAATTGTACCTAAAGTTTGCTGGCGCTAGATGCACTCCACGCGTATTATGACATGGCGGTTAAAGGGTTAATGATAGCGTAACAATATGTAATCTAATTATATGTTGACCCGACTTGTTAGTAATATTCAATAAATTTTAAGTAAATTTATGCAATACTTTTTGAGTTTACCCCGGATATACATACAGACAAACAGACAAAAATTCTAAATACTATATTTTTGGCTTCGATGTCGATTGTAGATGACGCCCCAAGTATTCTTTTTAAAAATATTCAATGTGCATTTTTGACTTTCCTACGATTTTATTTTATCTTTGTACTAATAATATTATAAATGTGTAAGTATGTTTGTTTGTCATTATTTTACATAGCAACAGAAAGTGTGATGGTATGATTTTGTGTCTGGGTATAAGGAGCTGGAAAGTAAGTAATATTTATAACCTTTTTCCCTTTGACCGCTTTTCGCCGAAATATTGACCGTATTTTCTGGGATACATCAAATAAATCCGGGTAGGCCCAACCTATAATAACAATACAACAGCAACCTAAACTTTAGGTGGTCTAACCACTCTCTTCACCACCTCAAACCGCCTACCAGAACCCTACTACAAGTAAAGTAAAGTCATTGTTTAGCAGAGAAACACATCATCAGCTGAGGTTTGAATACTCCCTATTACCTACCTACACACAACAACACAACATCACGCTTTTTATCCCCGTAGAGGGTATACAGAGGTGCACATTACAGCACTGAATGCCACTGTATAATATAACACCCACTTTTCACTATATGTTATGAGTCCCATGTAATACTATGAGCCTATAGCTATATACCGGGCACAATTCCAGACTCCGTATTATAAAAATCCCAGTAATACATTGCCCGACCCGGGATTCGAACCCGAGACCCGTTGCCCGGGAGTCGCTCTTGGGACCACTCGGCCAATGAGGCAGTCTATTACCTACCTACCTAATTGTTTAAATTATCCAATTCTCAGATAACAATATAATTACTGGGAATGTTAGGGAGGCACCTGAGCAAAGCTGGGTCAAGTTGCTAGTTAATAATAAAAAGATTACTCATCAATCATTATGACTGTTTTGAATGCAGGGATTATTGAAAATTTCAATTTTATTGCAGAAATATGTATGTACGTACACTGTGTATGTAATGTAAATTGTAAGGGCGTTCAATCACATTTAAATACATTAACACTTTATATATTTACTAGATGTTCCTCGCGACTTCGTCCGCTTATAATAAAAAAATCTGGCAAATTTTGGATATTTTAATTAGTCTTTTCCAAGGTTAATTGCAATGCTGTGTAACAAATCTCATCAGAATGAATTTAGTTATATTTATTCTGAAATATTGTTTATTATCGTGATTTCATACAATAAACCATCTTACAGAGATTTTACCCGTACAGTATCTATCCATTCCCGTGAGGTCTCAGTGATTAAAACTCCATTTGAATTCCAATCAAATAGGTACATCATCATCATCATCAACAGCCTATAAATGCCCACTGCTGAGCAAAGCCTCTTCTCACACGGAGAAGGTCAGAGCCTTAATCACCACGCTTGCTCAATGCGGGTTGGCGATTTCAAACTTATAATTAGAAATTATAAGTCCAGGTTTCCTCACGATGTTTCCTTCACCGTTTGTCAGTGGTGTCTAGATAATCTTAGAAAGTACAGCCAAATAGGTACAACGGTTGAAAACTATCATTTTCCGAGTCTCAAACTATAGTTGTACCGAATTGCACTCAAATAAGTTCATGTGTATTATACACATTTATATGACAGTAAACACTTATGATACATAAGTATCTACAAGGGTAATTTAAGTTTGAATTCGCCACGTGTTATTGAAAGTTAAGTATTTTTTTTATGAAATGACATAGGTATAGTGCCAGGTCAGCGACATAAATCGTAATTAAGTAATATTTAATTGGTACACATATGTGTACCATATTTAATATGTATATGTATAGACATATAGTTAATAGAACTTAGTTATTTATTTAACAATGAAATTTAAAAGCCTGCCTCGTTGGCCGAGTGGTCGCGATTGCGACTGCCGAGCAAGGGGTCTCGGGTTCGATTCCCGGGTCGGGCAAAGTATTACTGGGTTTTTAAAAAATTCTCAGTAGTAGCACGGAGTCTGGAACTATGCCCGGTATATGGCAATAGGCTCACCCCCTATTACATGTGACTCATAACATAAATAGTGAATAGTGGGTGTTACATTGCACAGTGGTATAATGTGCACCTCTGCCTACCCGTTTGAGGATAAAAGGCGTGATGTTATGTTATGAAATTTAAAAGCTATAACCACGGTAATAATATCACCCGAACAGAATTCATAGAAATTACAATTAAAATAAAGTAATAAATTTGTACAACTCGATCACAAAGAGACCGAAATATTCTTAATGTACCCTCTAACTCATTCAATAATGAGTAGGTACTAGGTAGTACCTATCAACTGTGAAAATTGTAATGGCTTCCAAGACTTCTAAGAATAAATTCGCAAGTTGACAAAATGTCAATAGAGCTGAAACTTTGACTTGTTCGAATAATTCTGTAAGTACCTTAGAGTTAGGTAGCTAACTACTTACTTAAGTATAGGCATGTATAAGTACTTCGCAAGTCTAAGTGATTACTTGAAGAAAAGGTTTTTCAGTCATTTACATTGTTGTATTTGTTGGATTTAGTATAAGTAAGTAGATAGGTCGGTTGATCTCTCATTGCTGACCATAGTGCGAGCTATGGTCGACAGTGTGAGTGCATGAGACGGAGTCGCTTCCTTCTGGAGTTGAAAGAGAGAGGGAAGAGTCCAGTTCTATCCCCTCCCGCTGTAGACCTGCCGGTCGTCAACGCCGCGAGGTGGTAGCTGATCTGCGCCCTCCATGAGAGAGGCCTGCGGACGACTGACCAAGGGCCCGGGTCAGTCGTCCGCTGTATGGGCGGGAGTAAGCGTTAGCGTTGTGTTCCAGGCACACCACTCGAGGAAGGTAATCAGCCTCCAAGGGCTGCTACGTGGTGGGACCTGCCGTAATATAGCGGTAGGTCGAGGCCTGCCGGATGCGGCTTCGAAAGAACGAAGAAACTCTTCAGTTTATTATAATAGTATTAGATAAGATAGTAAGTAAATATATTTTCCTAGTATGGTTTCGGTGCGATTTAAGTTAAGCAGTCTAAAAAGGGCAGAATCATGAAAAACAATAGATTTAATCTCTTAAGATTGTCCAAAAAGTTTTTAAAGACTTGTTTTCTAGTTTGGAACAGGCTGGATTATATGAAAACAAATAAAATGCCATTTGTAATGTCGAAGAAGAATAAATAAAAAAAACTTTAATGGCATCCACTTGTTTTTCACAAAAAATGGCCATCTCTACTTATTAACTTTTACAATGAAACCTCCTTATTCTTGACCATTCAAAGAGTTTCAAACTTTTTTTTACGACCGTTAGATATGCAAGGAGTGACTTTTTTATAAGATTTTTTTTTGTAGTAAGTATATTCATAATCCCTCCTGTACAAATAGTCTTACCAGTATTGTAGTGTATAAGTCAAACCAATTCAATATAACTTTACATTTAATTATCAATCTTTATTTTTATTGTTAACATGAATTAGTTATTCATTCTTCGGTTTTTACATAGAGCTTTACACCTTTCACTTAACACTAAAATATAGTCTATTTTTTATACTTCATGAGCCGACGTTTGATCACTATCTCGCCAGGTGGTAAGCGAGATATATAACCTATATCTCAAATAAGATATTTTTCAACTTTACCATTGATGTAAAGAACGCATAACCTCCTTACTTTTTTTTTGTAAGGGAAGAAAATCATCGAATGATTTCTCCCGACTGGGTGAGGCGAGAGAAACTGTTACTGACAAAAACCACCCCGTTCCTGCTCCTGCACTTCGAGCTGCAGCTTCGGTAACCTTTTACGTTGTCTGTGGCTCCGTATCGGTAGCAGCCCTATTGGGCCCCATCTGTGGTGATCAATCAATGGCTTTTCAAGACGGCGCGGAACGCTTGGCGCCGTACGCTCGCTTACTCTTCAAACCAATCTCAATGTCAATGCAATTTCAATCCAATAAAATCTCAATAATTAGTCAATGTCAAAACTATACTACCCCTATCGTAGCTGTTAAAATAGCATTCAGAGTACGGAATATAAATCTAAACTCAATACTATTTAGTTCATTCAATATCCACGCAATACGGATGCAATGGGCGCTAGTGCTACTCGAGAGTACGAAATTTCACAATACCAATGTCGATCGATCGGAAGTGGACTCAAGAGTAAGCCATGCGAATTACCCATGCTCGGGCGGGCCCGTGCTTACGGTGGCCGGAGATCGTCTCGCGAGTACATATCTACTTAATTAGATTTCTATACAATTTAATTAGCACCCTTTAATCAAGGCTCACGATGAGACTGCTACAAGTTAAATGGTGCTGCAATCGAGATCGTTGATTAGGTCAATAAACAGTGCATTAACCTTAGGTACGTTCTCAAATACAAAGTGTCATAGGTCATACGCCTATTTATTATGTCTGGCTTGTCAGTCAATTGGTTGTAGTATAGCAAAATAGACCTTTAGATAATTTCTTGAGAATTTCTAAATAAAAAATCCGAGTACCTATACCTATACCCGCAAACAAATTCTTCCCTGACCACTTTTTTTATGGAATAGGAGGCAAATGAGCAGACGGATCACTTGATGGTAAGCGATCAGCACCGCCCATGGACACCCGCAACACCAGAGAAGTCACAGGTGCGTTACTGGTTATTTGAACAGCAAAACAGCCAAAAATAACACGGAAATAAAGTGGGTGTAGCAACCATCTTCAATTCCCTATGAGGAAAAACAGGTGTGATGTTATGTTATACAACTTTATTCCAAATAAAGATACCCTCTGGCCCTCTTATAACACAAAACCTTTTGTTTTTCTGTGCCAAAAGCCTTGGTGTCGTGTCCGGTAATAATATTATTTATTAACAAAGTTAATTTCGCCCGCCATATTATTTTATGCAGTGCGAAGTCTCGACCTAGATTCACTGTCGCTGTATAAAAAATAAAAGTAGTGAATTTACAACAGCTTTTTGTGGAAAATTTTAAGTAATTAGTACGTAGACAAATCCTAAATGGCATTTGGCTACAGCTGCATGCAGACTGCAGTATGATTAAAAAAAAAATAATGTAGAAAATAAAATGTTGACTTATTAATTTCCAAAAACTGCCTCATTGGTGGTTCTCACTGCGAGTGGTCGCAAGTGCGATTGCCGGGTAAGGGGTCTCGGTTTTGATTCCCGGGTCGGGCAAAGTACTACTGGGTTTTAAAAAAATCTCAGTGGTAGCAAGCACGGAGTCTGGAATTGTGGCCGGTATATGGCAATAGGTTCACCCCCTATTACATGGGACTCATAACATAAATAGTGAAAAGCGGGTGTTATATTGTACATACATTGGCATAATGTGAACCTCTGCCTACCCCTTCGGGGATAAAAGGCGTGATGTTATGTTATGGTAATTTTCAAAAATAAATAAAATAATGAATAAACATAGTAATAATATTTATGTTAGCCTGCATATTGTTAAGCAGTTTTCAATTTAAAGCGCCATCATTCATGAATAGCATAGTTGATGAAAATTAAGTGATATTAATTAACTGTGGTTCAAGTTCCATAATTACCTATCACTTTGGTCGATATGTAACGCGGTAACGTTTATTTTATTGTAGCACTACCTTCTGCCCGCGACTTCGTATGCGCAATCCTGTTTTCTCCCAATTCCTGTAGGATTTTTGCGATTCTTTCTGTCTTAAGAACCTTCTCCTAATAATAACAAATACAACAAAAAAAGAATTTGTGAAATCGGTCCAGTCATTCACGGGTGATGTTGTGACATAGGGAAAAACGGATTCATTTTTATATATATACTAGCGGACCCGACAAACGTTGTCCTGCATATCCACTTGAATGTATAAACAAAAATTCATTCAAATTAGTTCAGCCGTTTAGAATAAATAACCAAGACACCGACTGCAGCGCCATCTGCCGGGCTGATTTGTGAATCTAAACCATTCCCAGATCCCCTTGAACACACACAAAAAAATTCATCAAAATCGGTCCAGTCGTTTGAGAGAAGTTCAGTGACATACACACTCACAGAAGAATTATATATTTAAAGATATAACATAATTATATAGATTTCGAAAACTTGTTGGAAGGTGCACACTACGGCACTTAATGCCACTGTACCTCTACAATGTAACACCCACTTTCCACTATTTATGATATGAGTCCCATGTAATAGGGGGTGAGCCTATTAGCATGGCCATATACCGGGCTCAATTCCAGGCTCCGTGCTACCACTGAGATTTTTTTAAAAACCCTGTACCTAATACTTCGCCCCCCGAGACCGCTTGCCCGGCAGTCGCACTTGCGACCACTCGGCAAACGAGGCAGAGATTATAAAATTATAACAATGTAATTTAATAATATCGCCTATATACGCAATATTCAATCTGAAAATGTTGAAAACATGACGCGACAATAAAATAACAGTATTTCAAAACTAATAGCTCTATTACCAGTGGCTAAGACAGAAGAGTAAAGTCAAGGACGTCACACAGCATATCTCGAAACTTAAGTGGGAGTGGGCTGGTCACGTTGCACGCAAACAGGGTTCGTGGTGCAAAGCCGTGACAGAGTGGAGACCGTGGGGCGAAAAACGCCCACAAGGAAGACCCCAGATGCGTTGGTACGATGACATCAAACGAACAGCTGGCACGAAATGGATAGAAATTGCTCAAGACCGAAAGAGATGGCAGACACTGAAAGAGGCCTACACCCTAAGGGTAGAAAAAGGCTAAAGAAGAAGAAAGAAGCTCTATTACAAAATTATCTTCGAAGACAGAATTTAATTATATTTCCAGTTATTTGATTCGAAACGTAACAAAGTTCTTGATTTCTTGTAGCTAAAATGTTTGATAGAAAATTTTATTTGGTTTTACAAAATTGTTATAGGTATTGCTTGTGATCACCATCCAGCTCGTCTGATACCCAAGTCTTAGTCATCTTCAGGTCCTTGGAACTTCAAAACCGAACTTTCAAATTAATACTTAGTGCGTACTTTAGACTCCTCGTTGGTCGAGTGGTCGCAAGTGCGACAGCTGAGCAAGGCGTCTTGGGTTCAATTCCCGGGTCGGGCAAAGTATTACTAGTTTAAAAAAAAATCTCAGTAGTAGCAAGGAGTCTGGAATAGGGTAGATGCCTAATTTTTATTTTAATGTCCGTCTCGTAGATTATTGTAAAACATTAGACACGTATTTTTTATTTTCTTACAGAAACAAATACTAACGACGATATATTGATTTCAAATGTTGCGTGACGTCACTTCTATGTACATTTTATACGTAGAAATGACGTTGATGACACTCCTAAACTTTAATTCATTTTATCTAAGTATTGTTTTCTCGTACGATAAAATAAAAAAAATACGTGTCTAATATTTTTCAATTACCTAACTGATGGACTAAATTAATTTTTAATTTTCATACCCTGTCATCATCCCTATTGTGCCCGGTATATAGCAATATGCTCATCCACTACTACATGGGACTCATATCATAACATGACATAAGTCAGGTAGGCAATACGGTAGTTGACATATAGTCAAATTCAATACTTTTATCGACCCGTCAAAAACGATACTGTTCTATGAATTTTGTACGAAATACTATCTTATGACGTCATCAGATTTACGCGTCAAATAGCACACTTATATCTAAAAAAAATGCTAGAAGAAATCGAAAATTAAGTAAGTATATCGCCAAATCAATGAATGAAAGTGTAACTATTTTCCAATATTTAATTGGACTGAAAAATCAAAATAATTTATTTTTGACCCAGAAAACTACCCAATTACCTTTGCAATCATTATTTATCTACTTCTACATAGCATTACACACAATAATAATATTAAATCTTCATGAAACATAAAACCGTCGGTATGAGGTACACAAGATTGTAAGGATTCGTTACATTATCTTCGAATGCGTGAGTTTTGTTCGTATAATTGAATAATTTACGCGTTATCCCCACGCGCTGACATAAACACGTCTTCCATCTTGTATTTTTTATTAACGAATATGGTTGCTACCTTTTTCTCGAGCGATAAGGAGAGAAAATAGGTTGTATTTGATTATTTTTATTTCAAGTTTGTATGAATTTTGTTTTTTATTTATTTGGAGATCGTTTAGGATTATGACAAACCCTCCATGTAGAGGAGACTCAGTAGTCGGCAGTGAATTGTAGAATAAAGATGCCTTTTTTTGAGGGGGGAAAATCATCCAACGACTTCTCCCGCCCGGGTGAGGCGAGAGTGTCAGACTCTTACTGACTTAAAACCACCCCGTTCCTACTCCTGCACTTCGAACCGGAGGCCAGGTAACCCATTAAGTCTTCCGCGGCTCCGATAATAAAGATGCCTACGGATTATATTTCTCTTTCCGCCATATTATTCTCAAGGTATCTCAAATTACGTCTTTCCCCAGGATATTTCTGGATATAATGCCAAATAAGGACAATGACATTATTTCGGTGATGTTTGCCCCAGATATTTGAGGAACTTGGCATATAAAACACTGATATTCTAGATATCTTTATAATATGTATCCATCATTATAATAACTATCGTGAGACAAACTAAATTGACTAAAAATCACGGGTTACTCACGTAGGCTAAAGCTCACTGTAGGCTGCGCGTCATCGCCGCGCCCGCTCACGCTGCTCATGAGGAAGAACCCCTCTGTGGTTCGAAACTAGTAGAGCTTTTTTCATTATATTCACGTGAGTAACCCGCGATTTTTAGTTATTACCTATCCATCATTATTTTATTATTTTATATAACCGCCTTGAAAGCAAGAGCAATAAAGATTTTATTACAGTAACTTCTAATTCTAACATTCCAGAGATATCACAGAGCGACTCATGAATTTGAAGCACGTAAAACAACGATAGAACAATAACTAAAGTGATAGAATAGACGTTATTAAAACTAAATTTAGATTAAAACAGTCTCTTCACCAATCTTCCGAATCTCGTAAAGATCTATTTAACTACCAATTCAGATTAAAACCCTAAGAAAATGTAAGAAAAATCCTATTCTATTTTATAAGAGCCACTTAAAATAGCTAAAACATTTGTATTCAAGAGCAAATCTCGTTAGCTGGCCGCTGCAAATCTTGGCAAATTACTCAAAGTGGACGCAAATTGGATTGCGTTGTACGACGTGCCGGGGGAATCTACCTGTACCACCTGTGGGCTGTGGGATCTAACAATGGACGGTGGGAGTAGTAATATAGAGTGATTTATCTTGGGAGGATGACACTTAAAGCGATTTTTTAAATAAAATGCAGAAGATGCTGCTATGAAGTGAAGTCTCGAGTCTCGGAAGTGTCTTATTCATTGGATTATGATGTTCTAACCTGTCTTTTAAATATATTGTCTTATGTAGATGTGATTAGGGCAAAACCAATAGGTAGGTCATTATTATCTATTAAGATTATTAAAGAAATAAATTTGATCAATATAAGTACGTATCTAATGTAAACTGACTGCCTCATTAGCCGATTGGTCGAGGCCAAGGCCGCCGGGCAAGGGGTTCGATTCCTGGGTCGGGCAGAGTATTACTGGATTTTACAGCACGGAGTCTGGAAATGTGCCCGGTATATGGCAATAGGTTCATGCCCTATTACATGGGACTTATAACATAAATAGTGAAAAGTGGGTGAAACATTGTAAATGGTATTACGTGCCGTAATGTACCTACACCTCTGCCTACCGCTTCGGGGATAATAAGGCGCGATGATATTTAAAAGCTTTCGATTGCATAATTACCCAATATCTATTCTAAATATTCAGACTAACGTAGGTGTAAGTACTAAGAAGTATTCAGAAATTAAGTAAATACAAGGAGACAAAATACTACACATTTTAAAGAAAATATCAAAATGTCTCCTTTGCTAAGCAATTTCATTATTTTACCAGCTTATATTTTCGTAATACAGTTTTAGCTGATTCAAATAACTTAGAAATAACTAGATAACTTTATTCAAGAAGTCAATTTTACTTAAGTTGTGTAAGAAAATGTTATGTTACTGTATCTTTAAAGGCAAAGGGTTAGAAGATAGGATTAGCTAAATAAATATAGACGTTTTAAGTTTTTAGACTAACTGAAGATTAAAGTAACTTAAAGTACTTTAAAACTTCGAAATGACTCTGTTTTTTATTAATTTGTATTATATGTATGTTTTTTAAATAAACATTGCCTCACACTAGGATCTTCTTGTGTCGTGGGTGCGTTTACAAACACACAAGTTCACATACACATGACACCCAGAACCGGAACTACAATTGGGTATTTGCCGAACGACAGTTTCTATGAATTTTGTACGAGATTGTGTATTGTGACGTCACGTTTTTTTAGTGTCAAACAGCATACTTATTTCTTAAAAAATACGTCATATATAAATAGGTATTGTATGTGGTACCCACCTAATAAAAAATGTCAATAAACCTTTCAACATTATTGCACACACAATTTAAACTTTATCACCCAACTTTAAGGTAGAATATCTATTAAAGGAACACTTTAATTTAGTTGTTGTGCTCTGTACACTAGTAATCAGGCTTCAGTTTCACCCGTGAACGTGTTGACGTTGAAACAATGGAGGGTTTAATTAACACGGCGGCGTGGCCGTGAAACTTGTCTGTCCGTCACACGCAGACTGCAGTTAGATGTTAGGATGGTCAGTAGGTACAGATAATTAAATGTGATATACGTTTTACCTAGGGAGGTACTACAGTAATGAGGATGCATGTCCAAATTAAAAAGAATGCAGCTATGTGTCAGACTGTATCTCATAAAGGTGTAAGTGGTTAGATAAGTGACAAACTGAAATTAAATCGTCTTTATTGTAAACTATGTATCATTAATTTATGTATTTTATTTTATGTTGCATTGTTTTTTTTTTCTTTTATAATTATTTGAAATGTATAACGCCTTGTATTTATTTGATATAAATAAATTAATTAATACAGGTCTTAAATAATTTATTATAATAAGTTCAGCTATATCCCGCCGTTGAGGCATACAATAATAAAATACAAATCAGAATTTAAAACACAATTAACTAGTCATATTAGTCTCGATATATTGTTTATATATATATAATATCCAAATTATAGATACAAAATTCAAATTCAAAATCTCATGTTCTGCTTTTTTCCATCTATCGATCTACTTAAATGAGCAGACGAATCAAGTGATGGTAAGCGATCGGAACCGCCGATGGATGTAACTCCAGGGGAATTAAATGTGTGTCTTTGAGGGCGTCCTCTCAATAACTTTATAATTTCTCCTTTATTAAACAAATAAACAAGCTAGTTTATTAAGATATAGGTACATGAATCTTATTAACACGTCCGACCCTTCACACATCCCTGCACACGTTAATAACTATTTGATAAAACAAAAACAATACATAAGAAAACAAAGGTCACATATTTCAAGTTTTAAAGGATCCCAATTTATCCGAATCCCGGTTTATTGGAGACGGGACAATAGCGACTAACTTTCCAAAAACTTTCAATTAGATTGAATATTATTCGCCGTATCTTTATGAAATGTTCAATTTCATTAATTCCTAGAAAATAGTCGTAAATTAAGTTAGGGGATAATCTATAAAATATGGCAGTAATTATTGTCAAAGGATTTGATTTGACGAGATTTATTTATTTGACATTCAAATTAATAATACTTATATGTCATGGTAATTGTCAGTCATGGCATAGCGTATGTTGGCGGGCCCCCCATATAAAAATTTGTTTGGCCTTTATGAAAGGTAATTTCTCTGAAGATTTTTTTACATGATATGATAATAATTTGTGTTAAAACTGGAAAGCTTTTCAGGTAACTCGCACTGCTCAAATTATCGGACAATCATTACTTTAGTTTTTCCAAAGTTTCTGGTCATGAAATAACTCGTGTGTTCATAAGTTTTGAGACAAACTTTTTACTTATAAAAATAAAATAAAAATTACTGGCTGCTGTATATTTCTTTTTCTAATTTTGAATTTGGAATGTTAACTTTTAATATCTATGATTTCGGATTATTTTATTTAAATTTTCTCGTAATGGAGCGAACAAAAGAATTACGTGCGACCGTCATTTCATTATTTAAGGTGGGAAGAAAACCTATGGACATTTTCCGAGAACTGAAAAGTTTTGGTGTGAGGCGTAACTTCATGTATTACACTATTAAACGATACCAGGAGACAAGTTCTTTACATGATCGGCAAAGAAGTGGTCGTCCACGCTCTGTGAGGACGCCTGCGAACATTAAAATCATCCGAGAGCGACTTCGCCGAAATCCATGTCGCACTCAGAAGAAACTCGCTCTGCAGACCAATATTTCGCGCGTTTCAGTCAACAGAATACTGAAATATGATCTCAAGGTTAAGACGTATGGCCGTAGAAAAGTACACTTTTTATACGATCGCCTTCGTCAATTGCGACGCGAACGTTGTCCAATACTGCTTAGGAGACACGATGCGAGGAAGATACTCTTCACCGACGAGAAAATCTTTACCGTCGAAGAAAAGTTCAATCGACAAAACAATAAAGTGTATGCCAAAAGTAGCAAGGATGTCCCACCTTCAGCACGGAATGTCTCGCGTACTCATCATCCGGCTAGTGTCATGGTATGGTGGGGAGTTTCGTACGAAGGTGTCACTCAGCTTCATTTCTGCCAACAAGGCGTCAAGGTGAAAGCCAAAAATTATCATAGTGACATTCTAGAGACAGTTGTGAAACCCCTGTCTAATACCCTATTCCATAACAAGTATTGGGTTTTCCAGCAAGACTCGGCGCCATCCCATAAGGCTAAAACCACCCAAGCTTGGCTGAAGGAAAATGTGCCGGCCCTCCTCCAGCCCCGACCTCAACCCGCTGGATTATTCTCTATGGACCGAATTAGAGCTCAGAGCCTGCCGAAAGTCCCACCCAAACTTGGAGTCACTTAAGCGAGCTCTTGTCCGAGAAGCGAAGCGAATTCCTCTGGAAAAGATTCGTGCCGCCATTGATGACTGGCCAAATCGTCTAAGGGCATGTATTAAAAACAGGGGTGGTCATTTTGAATAATAATTATATTTAATTTTTACTTACTATCTACTTAATGTTTGTTATTGTTTTTATAAATATAAGTTTATTATTTAAAAAGATATGCAACTTTTAATTTGTCTCAAAACTTATGAACGCACGAGGTAGATCTCTATTTCATGGTTTCTGCCAACCTTTGAACGCATGCATTTTATGATCACTGAAATACGTATAAATTGAGAAGTTTTTATATATTTGCTTACACACGTTGGGGGCCCTCGTAATTCGGGGGCCATAACACTACATCATGCCTCTTTATCCCCGAAGAGGTAGGCAGTGGTGCACATTAACATCTTGATGCCAACAGTGGCATCAAGTGTTAGGTACATTGTACAGACAATAAAACACCTACTTTTCACTATTTATGTTATGAGTCCCATTAGGTGAGCCTATTGCCATATAACGGGTACAATTCCATACTCCGTGCTACTGATGAGATTTAAAAAAAAACCAGTAATACTTTGCCCGACCCGGGAATCGAACCCGAGACCCCTGGCCGGCAGTTATTTATGACCACTCTGCCAGCGAGGTAGTACCTAGTAGATAATCCAATAACCTTCGGGAATGTCTTTACTATCATAAGCCGAGGTGTTGATATTTTTTATGTAAATGTGTTATAATAACTTATAAATAATCACTCGTTTGCATTGTAGTTAATGAGTTCAGATTACAATTATTAAAATCTATCCTATATAGTGACTTTATTATTTTAATCAAGTATTTTATATAGTGCGAGAAAATTAGGGATGAACGTCGAAATATTCCCCGAGGCAATGACGCTGCCTTTTCATAACAAAAGAACGAATAAAAGTAGCCAGTATTCATTTTGTTATTTAAAAATGTTGCAAGTAAATAAATTCTGTGCAAATAATATAAAATGTAGGAAATCCTTACTAATATTATAAATCGGAAAGTGGGTTTGTTTGTTTGTTCCGCTTTGACGCCGTAACTACTAAACCGATTGCTTTGAATTTTTGCAGACGTAAAGTTAGAAGCCTGGATTAAATAATAGGATACTTTTTATCGCGGAAAAATGATATTCCCGAGGGAAAACATAAGTATTGGTATAGATGGCGCTATGTGTATTGATATATGTCACATAATATATAACACTAGCTTTCACCCGCGGCTTCGCTCGCGTCACAAAAGGATAAACAGTGGCCACTGTTTATCCTTTTGTGACGCGAGCGAAGCCGCGTGTGTAGTGTTATATATTTCTTTGGATCTGAAGCTAATATTCGTGATGCACTTTTATGCTGCAAAGTTCTTATTGCCGTCGGTACCCACAGAACATTCTAGAATTTTATTAAATTCTTTTAAAATGTTAGCTGTCGTTAAAAATGCTACAAAATATATATTTTTTAAATTGGCTGCAGTTTTCTTTGACATTAACGAGCAAGAACCACAATTTAGAGATCTAAAATCGAATCTGCAGCAAATTGGACATGAAATATAATAATGAGCTACATAGACGGTTAATGTTCAGTAAATGAAAATAATTTTGTAACTAATTCTAGATTGCAGACGTATGTACATACAGCTACAATAGAATCAAAGTCAAAATCAAACGACCGGACTGATACCACGGCCGCACAGAAAACCGACGTGAAGCAACGCTTGCGTTGTGTTTCGTCGTGTGAGTGAGGTTACCGGAGGCCCAATTACTCTCCCCTTCCCTAATCTCCTCAATTCCTGAATCCCCAACTATTCCCAAACTCCTAATCCCCAAAAGGCCGGTAACGCACTTGTAACGCCTCTGGTGTTCCAGGTGTCCATGGGCGACGCCGATTGCTTACCATCAGGTGATCCGTCTGTGAAGCTAGGTGCTCATTCCAAAATGTAGATTTGAATGGAGAAGAACGAGTAAGAAACTCCATTCGTTACTCTTTTTAAAAAGATTCAAACTACCATTTCTTTCAAATCGTTATTTTCAGGAGGTTTAAACCCGCTCCTCATGCATGAGAGTTCGGGTTCGAAACCTACCAATGGCAAGTACCAATGTGACCTTTTTCAAGTTACATGTACTTTTAAAGATTATTTAGACACCACTGACAAACGGTGAAGGAAAACATCGTGAGGAAACCTAGGCTTATAATTTCTAATTAACTATAAGTTTGTAATCGCCAACCCGCATTGAGCAAGCGTAGTGATTAATGCTCAAACCTTTTCCGTGTGTAAAGAGGCCTTTGGTCAGCAGTGGGCACTTATAGGCTGTTGATGATGATGACGATGACCTAGGTAGATCACTAATGACACTCACACACTTAGGTATTGTCTAAATCTGTATTGTAGGTAAGTATTTGTATTAATCCTTACTAATATTATAAATCTGAAAGTGAGTTTGTTTGTTTGTTCCACCTTCACGCCGTAACTACTCAACTGATTGCTTTGAATTTTTGCAGACGTAAAGTTAGAAGTCCGGATTAAATAATAGGGTACTTATTAACCCGGAAAAAATTGATATTCCCGAGGAAAAACAAAAGTATTTGTATAGATGGCGCTGTGTGTATTGGTATATGTCACATAGGCTACTTTTTATTCTTTTGTGACGCGAGCGAAGCCGCGGGTAAAAGCTAGTAGTCATATAAAAATTAGTTATATACCCATATGACTAATTTTTTATTTTAATGTCCGTCTGGTAGATATTATTTTTAATCATTAGACACGTATTCTTTATTTTCTTACAGAAACGAATACTTTCGACGATATATTAATTTGAAATGTCACATGACGTCACTTCTATGTACATTTTATACACGTAGAAATGACGACCCCACTCTTAAATTTGATTCGTTTTATCTAAGTATCATTTTATTAGTATTGTTTTATTTAAGTATGATACGACAAAATAAAAAAATACGTGTCCAATATTTTTCCATTACCTAACTGACGGACTAATTAGATTTTTAATTTTCATACACTGTCATCATCCCAATTGAAAAACTGCTAACACTACCACTTCAGGAATATGTATAAAAGGCATCATACATGACACATCCATCATCCTCAGATCGGTGATATTCCTGGAAATAGCATTTCCATTTCCGTGTAAAATAAAGCTTTGTTGCATAGAAGTTATTTACGTGGGACGTCATAAAAGGAAAAACAATGGACAAACGTCAACGCCATGTTCATTTCTCTTGTATAAATACTAGCTTTGTACTAGTTACCTACTGGCTTTGTCTTTAGTAATGACTTTACTCCTTTGTCTTCGTTTTGGAATAGGTAGTGTGATCTCTACTTGAATCTGCCTCGTTGGCCGAGTAATCGCAAGTGAGATTGCCGGACAACGGGTCTCGGTTTCAATTCCCGGGTAAGGGAAAGTATTATTCAGGTTTAAAAAAAATCTCAGTAGTAGCACGGCCATTGGAATTGTGCCCGGTATATGGCAATAGGCTCACCCCCTATTACATGGGAGTCATAACATAAAAGCGAAAAGTGGGTGTTACATTGTACAGTGGCATTAAGTACCGTATGTGCACCTCTGTCTACCCCACCGGGAATAAAAAGGCATGATGTTATGTTGTGTTATGTAATTTTGAGATTGCATGTAAACATCCATAACCTTCATGATTAGCCATTTCTATTAGTCTTCCTAATTAATTGTCTTCTTGAATTTTTCCACTGAATGCTGCACAAATCTTCATAACATTCCATTACACACACACACAACAGAGACGTGTTCGTTACACACTCAGAAGTTACAACATAGGTAAACAAAACATTTTCAAAATAAAGTTGTTTTTAAACACAGTCAATATTTTATACGTGTCTGTTTTCATTCATTCAGTAATATTTAATTGCGAAAAGTCACACAAAACTGTTCGAGCCCATTTCATTGCAATAAAACGGCCGCCATGTTTCCCGACGTGACAGCCATTTTAAAATTTTCCCGCCACACAAAATTGCCGAGCATTTGCTTTTAGAATATTTCTGCAACGAACTGTTGAAATATTCAAATGATTTTACACCTCCCAAGTGGCATAGTGGTGAGTTTGAATAGGATTTACAAATAAAAGTAGTAAATATCTTTTATGTAACCAAAATTGTGTGGAAGAGCCATGCTTCGGCACGAATGGACCGGCTCGACCGGAGTGATACCACGGCCTCACAGAAATCCGACGTGAAACAACGCTTGCGTTGTGTTTCGTCGTGTGAGTGAGGTTACCGGAGGCCCAATTACCCCCCTCCCTAGTCCCTGTCTCCCGAATCGCCGAATCCTTCACAATCCTCAAATTCCCAATTCCCAAAAGGCCGGTAACGCACTTGTAACGCGTTGGTGTTTCGAGTGTCCATGGGCGACGCCGATTGCTTACCATCAGGTGATCCGTCAGCTAGTTTATCGGCTTACGCTATAAAAAAAAATTGAAAAGTATTTAATTATTCACAGACTGTCCTTCTTTATGTACATACCTCATACAAGGACGTTGAAAAAAAGGCGGACATAGTCTCTTGAAAGAACGACTGTGGCACCTGGCTACTATAGGCTTACATGCAGAATACACACACATTGACACGAAGGACATCTGTCGAGTGACACGGCCCGTCATTACACTTCATACATTACGGTGTTGCAAGTACACGCACACATAAATACACCACAGATATTTTGGTGCTTCAATCATTTCTAAGTGACATTACAATTGAACAAATTATTTTTGGTTAATTTGAAATATCACGTAAAATATAGATAGGTACAAAAGATAACATTACATAGGCAGAGGTGCACATTACGACACTTAATGCCACTGTACAATGTAACACGTGATGAATGAGTCCCCATGTAATAGGGGGTGAGCCTATTACCATATACCGGGCACAATTCCAGACTCCGTGCTACGACTGAGAATTTTGAACAAAACCCAGTAATACTTTGCCCGACCCGGGAATCGAACCCAAGACCCCTTCCCAGGCAGTCGCACTTGCGACCACTCGGCCAACGAGGCAGTCGATATAGTTAGATATAGTATATATAGTAGATACAGTATATGCTGTATACACAGTAGATATAGTCGATATAGATACCCATTTTGAAAGTGACACAAAACGAATACCATGCAGTAGGTAGCAAATAATTCTTTTGGCCAAAAATTCGGGTGCACTACACGCCGCATCTAGCAATCTAAAAATCAAAGCCAGTAACGGGAGGGTGGCATATTTTTTGTTTTTCAATGTAAAATCTTTTTTTATTTTTACCTCTCAACCTCTCGCGAATGAAACTTGTTTTGCCGAGGACTTCAATAGGAAAATACATCAGTCATTTCCCCTCTTGCCTTTGAGGGCTACAGTTTGAAATTTCCCTTCAGAATCCAATAAAGTACACTTGGTAACTTTGTAGTGGGCAGGGCTTTGACGTTTAATGCACAGCCTGTATTAATAAACAATATTCATCGCAATATTCAGCGAGGTAGTTCAAAGGATTTCGGAAATGGCTTGTGAAGTTTGGTATTGTCGATATTAATTGATGTAAACATTGAATGTTTATTACTGTTTACATCGATAATTAAACTAAAGTGTCTTTTGTAAAGCTGATGTGTTTTGTTTCTTTAATAACGTTGCCCCACACTAGGGTTTTTTCCTGTGTCGTGGACGCGTTTACAAACATACAAGTTCACATACACATGACACCCAGACCCGGAACAACTATTTGTGGATCACACTAAGAGTTCCTTCGTGCGGGAATCGAACGCGCGACACATTGCACGGCAGCCTGTTGCTAAGCCACTGCACTAACCGTGCCATCTAAAGCCGTTATTTCCAGTTTGGTATAATAAAAACGCAGAGCAGACTGTCGGAACAAGGCTCAGTATTAATTACTAGCCACATCTGCGCGGTTTACCCGCTCTGCTTGGCTCCTATTGATCTTAGCATGATGTTATATACCCTATAGCCTTCCCCGATAAATGGACTATCGAACTCAAAAAGAATTATTCAATTCAGACTAGTAGTTCCGGAGATTAGCGCGTTCAAACAAACAAACTAATTAACTTTATATAAAAGTACTCATAATAAGATAATTTTATTTACCTAAATTGTTGTAAACACAATATATCGAAATAAATACTACGTAGTGATTCCTATTTCCTTTTCCAGAGAAAATATCACGATACCTTCAAGCGTCATGCGAATAATGTCATATGCGTTGCGACATGAGATAATCCGGAGATGACGGCGATGTATTCAATATTATGAAGGACATTTTATTTTCACTTGATTAAGTATCGGTGTTAAGGCTAAAGCTGTGCATTCACTAAGTAATGGATCGACTGGCAATATATTTATGTAAAAATCTGTATAAATAAAATAAAAATGAATTTCCGTTCGTTAGTCCCGCTAAAACTCTAGGACGGGAACTGATTTGGCTAATTTTGGTCTTGAAATGTTCGTGGAAATCCAGGGAAGGTTTAAAAGGTGGGAAACTCACAATTAGGCGGTACGATGTTTGCCGAATCAGCTATCATCTATATATATATAATTCAAAGGTGATTGACTGACTGACTGACTGACATAGTGATCTATCAACGCACAGCCCAAACCGCTGGACCGATTGGGCTAAAATTTGCCATACAGATAGATGTTATGACGTAGGCATCCGCTAAGAAAGGATTTTGATAATTTCCACCCCCAAGGGGGTAAAAAAGGGGATGAAAGTTTGTATGAAACTTTGTCAGTTTTTAACTGATCGGGTTGAAATTTGGCATGCAAATAGGTGTTATGACGTAGGCATCCGCTGTGAAAGGATTTTGATAATTTCCACCCCCAAGGGGGTAAAATAGGGGATGAAAGTTTGTATGAGGCTTTGTCAGTTTTAAACCGATCGGGTTGAAATTTGGCAAGCAGATAGATGTTATGACGTAAGCATCCGCTTTGAAAGAATTTTGATAATTTCCACCCCCAATGGGATAAAATAGGGGATGAAAGTTTGTATGAGACTGTCAGTTTTAAATCGATCGGGTTGAAATTTGGCATGCAGATAGATGTTATGACGTAGGCATCCGCTGTGAAAGGATTTTGATAATTTCCACCCCCAAGGGGGTAAAATAGGGGACGAAAGTTTGTATGAGACTTTGTCAGTTTTAAATCGATCGGATTGAAATTTGACATGCAGATAGATGTTATCACATAGGCATCCGCTAAGAAAGGATTTTGATCATTTCCACCCCTAAGGGGGTAAAATAGGGGGAGAAAGTTTATATGAAGCTTTGTCAATTTTACACCGATGCAGATGAAATTCGGCATGCAGGTAGATGTTATGACGTAGGCATCCCCAAGTAAGGATTTTGATTATTTCCACCTCCAATGGGGTAATGTAGGGGATGAACGTTTGTATGAAGCTTTGCCAGATTTACACAGATCGGGTTGAAATTCGGCGTGCAGATGGATATTATGACGTAAACGTCCCTTTAGAAAGGTTTTTGAAAATTCTCACCCCAAAGTGGGTAAAATAGGGGGTGAAAGTTTGTATGATACTTTGCCAGTTTTAAATTGATCGGGCTGAGACTTTGCATGCATAAAGTTACTATGACATAGGTATCTCCTTAGAAAGTATTTTGATAAATTCCACCCCTAAGGGGATAAAATAGGGAATGAGAGGTTGTATAAATCTTCTTAGCCATTGAATTTAGAATCATTGTATCTTTTTGAATTACATTCGGTAAAACGATGATTTGGGACCTGGGTAACGTTTGATAGTTTTTATCACAGATGTCCCACGGGAACGGGAACTATGCGTCAATGCCCCAGGATTCCCTAACTCTTAACCACTGAACTTATTTTAGAGAGATTCGGTTCAACAATAGTCGATAGAATAGTTTTTATTACTCCAACCTTACGTGATCGGGCACTGTACTGGTAAGATCCCTGCGGGATTATTTATTTATTGAAACTACGATAAATCATTTCAAAATAGGTAAATCTTACTTGGGCACTGAATTGATTCTGGTTAATTCTGTCAGAAGTCATTAATCTACGCGGACGAAGTCGCGGGCAACAGCTAGTTATACATATTAATATGATGTTTGTTAATTATCTCCTATAACAAGGTTTCAACAGCAAAAATAACATCTGGAACAAAAACACTGACAATATTCCAAAATACTTACGTACCATCAGATATGACCAGTTTTCCAGCAAAATTCCGATATCAATTACAACAAAGCATTTCGAATTGAATGGTTCTGACAATTCCGATCGTAGCCGAGTTATTGAAACAAAGGGTCGAATTATTTACACTAACTACAATTGTATTGGTTTGTCGATATTGGTTCAAGGTGGAATATTATACCTAATTGGCAGCCACGCAACGAGTCGCAGGTCGTGCAGAACCAACTCTTTGTGTGATCCACAAATTGCTGTTCCGGGTCTGGGTGTCATGTGTATGTGAACTTGTATGTTTGAAAGCGCACCCACGATACAGGAGAAAATCCTAGTGTGGGGCAACGTTAAAAAAAAACACATAATTCATGAAATTTGGCTGCTTGCTATCTCTGAGCTGACCAGCAATAAACCAATTTAAGAAAGGTATTTCAAATTAGGAACATAATTAAAACGAATAGACGACTTTTTCTGCAGCCTTTGCTTAAACAGTTAGTCCCCAATTAGAAAGGCATCACCAAAGGAATTCCTTTGCGGTTGCGGATGTTCGAGGGACGTGGACAGCGTCGATGTCTTACCATCAGGTCTTCAAGTGTAGTATAGTATAATTAATTTAATAAAATCTTTGAATGACTTCTCCCGCCTGGGTGAGGCGTAAGGAAGTGTAAGACTCTTACTGCCTAAAAACCACCCCGTTCCTACTCCTGCACTTCGAGCCGGAGCCGCGGTGAACCTAACGGGTGTTAGGTTCACCGTGGCATAGTATACAATTAAGTACATAATATGACGATTTTTTAGTGCGAATTAATCACAAAATCTAACAAAGCATCACAAACTGTAGGTTACAAGACACGTAGGTATTTGTAAGGGAAGGAATTTGCCAAATTCCGTCCCTGAAGACTTCAAATGAAGGGTGAAAGTTTTAATGTGACCGAAGTCACTGGGGGTAAGACAGGAAATTAGGAATGTGGGTTGGACCGTGACTTATCTATATTATGTGGATAAGAATAAAGCCTGAAGTATTCGGGGTGACTGAAGTAGGGCTGACGACTTCGCGGTGGCCCGGAGGTTTAAGACGCCCGCTTCTCATGCAAGAGAGTGCGGGTTCAAAACCTACCAATGTGACATTTTCGAGTTATATGTTCTTTCTAAGATTATTTAGACGCCACTGACCAACGATGAAGGAAAATATCATGAGGAAACCTGGATCTCGCGTGGATCCACGTTTAGACACACGACGAGTTAAGTGCCGTTATGTGCACCTCTGCCTAACCTTTCGGGGATAAAAGGCGTGATGTGTTATGTTTAGATGCCTAAAAACAACTACATATTGATTATTTGGTGACGTGAACAGAGACTACAAAATAAACTAGAATACGATTTTATTTTTCATCTTGTTCGAAATAAAATCCCGTTCTTTTACTATCAATTTTCTCTCTATTTTCACACTACCGCGTACATCGGATCCGCAACAAAACGGGTGCAATTCTTGGATCTGTGATACAGCTGGTGTCGACTCGAAAAAGACTGCCAGATAATGCTATTGTATGTGCACGGAATGAGATAACATTGTGTATGAGATTTGTCTTAGAAAACCACGACTGCACGACATGTGACACAGTAAATCTTAGAATATGTTTTATAGCAGAAAATACAACCTTATCTTATCTTATATTTCTTATACTATTATAGAGGTATAAAGCGGAAGAGTTTGTTTTTTTGTTTGTTTGTTTGAACGCGCTAATCTCCGTAACTAGAAGTCTGATTTGAATAATTCTTTTTGAGTTGGATAGCGCATTTATCAAGGATGGCCATAAAACATCACGCTACGACCAATAGGAGCTGAGCAGAGCATGTGAAACCGCTCGGAAGTAGCTAGTGTAAAGATAAGACAAAATATTATGTAATCTGAAAACAAATAATGTACTTACCTAAGTATGAACTTATTTTTGTTTTCCGTAATGGTCAGATTTTGCAGCAGTTTTCAATATTTGTAAAGAATATAATTATTCAGTATTATATAAAAATATGCGTCATAGTGTACCTACTTTTGTCAATATGGCTCCCATAAAAGATTTTTTATGGTATAAGTCGGTCAACGAGCATACAGATCACCTGATGGTGAGCAATCGGTTGCAGGTGGTTACCGGTCTTTTGGGGATTAGGAATTAGAGAACTCACTCTCACTACTATTATGTGTATCATCAGTTTCCACAATTCTATTATATTTAGAATACCTTAAAAAAATTATTATCAGTACTTACTGTGTGCTATGATGCGGTGGAGTCAAGCAAGTCCGTAAGACAATTATGTCGGAATACTCAAACGCTACTCAATTTTAAGTCGTGCTTAAGTATAGTTCTGTCTCGACAAATTCTTTGTAAAATGACAGAGATGGCACGATATTTAAGCACGACTTAAAATTAAGTAACGTTTCAGTATTCCGACAATTTCCTTCGTCTGTGCAGGTTCTAAAAATCTACTTATTATCAATGAAACCTATGTAAGTACTACTAAACCTATCTACTATCAATGAATGAAGTTTAACTATCAATAAAACCTACGTTATGTCTTTAGATGCAATTATATTTCTATCAACCTCATTTCTTTTGAAAAATCCAGGGCCGCAACAAAAAGCCGGCTAAGTCCGAACTCGCTCAAATTATGGTACCTACCTAACAATTCTGTTAACGTTATCCCACTTGATTTTCATCGCTTACCTTTTGTTGTTCGAACCGTGTTATATTCCCTTTAATATAACCGGTTTCCACCGGGTTTTTCACCGTAAACCGGCTGAGATTTCCCGGTAAAGTCGGGTTGATTAAATAACTTCCTTTTTGTAAGAAATCTAATATTGTTATGTATTTTTGACGTCGTCTACTTGTTCGCTTCGTATGAGATGTGATATTAAGCATATCTTTGAAGTTAATTTACATATTTATACATCGGTACATGTTTTATGTAGAAAATATTTGTGTGTTGAATTATGGTACTTATTAGAACGAGCCAGATCGAATTCAAAGCGCGTGTGATTATGATTTTTTAGTTTTCTGTTTATTCATAACTATGTCAGGCACACTACATTGTCTGGAAGAAATCACCATTGTGTGATAAGACCGCCCATTGTACGCATATTTACTTGAACTGTTTGTTTTTTACGCTATGTAAATGTGTACAATAAAGCATATATAAATAAATAAAATACCAAAATAACCACAATGATATCCCTTAACAAATTATTCCCACGAACATCTTAACAGCAGCTTATAAAAACAAAGTTTGCTAAGAAAACTCTATTAAAATTCACCTCATAACTTATACAGGCTTAAGTAAGCAGATCATATTAATTACTAGAGACAGCGTTGCAGAAGTGGGGTAGGTAGGAGTATCTTGGAAACTGTCCCTTAATAATTCACGCTGAAATAAAAGTATGCTAACGAGTAGAGCTGCGGTCTCGAAAATATTATGCTTTTACAAAGATTTGCAAAGCTACTGGAGATGGTATATTTTGGTTTTGGTTAGTTATATTTTTTAATTGTGGTCCCATTTGGGCGCCAAGTTCGGTTATTTTTTTTATTTTTATTATTTGGGAAAACAAACAGTACACATTGCATGATACATTATAATGACACAATACTTGGTAGTTCGAACAAATGTGTAACCAACGGCGTTTTCCACAGAATATAAATTAAATCACAAACACCATCACACAAACTTATATAACCTTTTTTTTTTTTTTTTTTTTTTTTTTTTAAGGGGGGAAAATCATCGAATGACTGCCCCCGCCTGGGTGAGGCGGGAGGGAGTGTCAGACTCTTACTGACTAAAAACCACCCCGTTCCTTCTCCTGCACGTCGAGCCGGAGCCCCGGTTACCCGTTAGGTTCTCCGCGACTCCGAATCGGCATCGGCCCTATTGGACCCCATCTGTGGTGGTCTGATGGCTCTTTGAGGCGCGCGCGGAACGCGACGCGCCGTACGCTCGGGTCTGTTTCTGGTCGGACGGGGAGCCACCCATGCTCGCCGTCCGCAGGCCCGCGCTTACGGTGGCCGGAGATCGTCCCGCGATCCCCGACGCCCGGTGTGTCCTTCGCGATGGCTGGGTTGCGAGGAGGCAGCGCTTCGCTGCCTCACGCGTCCCGCCTCCTCCTTAGCTAGCATGACTGCTTCGCAAAAGGAGGAGACGGCATCCCAATCCCCCTCGCTCCGCATCATGGCCTGCACTAGGCCCGGACGCGAGAGGTCGCCATCGCCGATCACTTCCCTGAGGACACGGCGGTGCTCAGCCCACGAAGGGCATTCTCCCACCGTGTGTTCCACCGTGTCCTCAGGGCGGTCCTCGCAGTGATGACACCCGGGCGTTTCCTCCCGCCCCATCAGACACAGGTACCTCCCGAAACTGCCATGTCCGGTGAGGACCTGCGTCAGGCGGTAGGTGAGGACGCCGTAGCGTCTCTCAAGCCACTCCTCAAAGAGGGGACTTACCGCTGCGATGGCAGCGAGCCCAAAACTTATATAACCTTAGGGGAATCCTGAGGAGAAAGGCAAAGTATAATAATTATATATCATTTTCCTTTGGTTATGTATGGTTCAGAAAAGCAAAAAAAAAGAAAAAAACGTTAAAGGTTATCACACTATCGTAATATTATAAAAATTTATTTGTCTGGGTGTTTGTCCATCCATCACGCTGAAACTACTGAACGGATTTAGATGAAATTTGGTATACATACAGGCAGGGTTATGACTTATGAGCTGACTTAGGTGATAGAATACTTTTTATCCCGATTAAATGTCCCATAAGATAAACCAGGGATCATATTCTACGCGTACGAAGTCGCATAACGGTAAACGGCAACAGTTTATATATAATATTGTAGTGATTTTCATTCTGTCTTTTGAGCTTTTTAATAATAATCTGAAAATGTTTGTTTTCATTTTTTTATTATTACTAAGTAGTTTTTTTTTAAATCTCTGTAGTAACACGGAGTCTGGAAATGTGCGCGGTATAAGGCAATAGGCTCACCCCCTATTACATGGGACTCGTAACATAAATAGTGAAAAGTGGGTATTACTTCTGTGTGCACCTCTGCCTCTGCGTGATGTTGTGTTATGTTAATTCTTTGTTTTTTTCTTAAAAGAGTTGCTCCGTGCGGGAATCAAACCCGCTACACGTTAAACGGCAGCCAGTTACCCAGCCACCGCGCCAATCGTGCAGTCAATTGACAGTTAAGTATTGCTCAAGACTCAAGACATTATTCACTTGACTACTAAGCATATACTTGACAGCGAAATATTCCGTAATTTTTTTTTCTAGTAAGTACAAGAAAATTGAATGAATTTCATCTTTCACAATCCTGCGCTTTAGAAGAAGCACACACTGATTTTTTTTCCTTTCTTTTCATAAAGTCAACATTCACCTCATCCATTCAAACTTCCCACATCGCGGTACCACATCTGACACTCGAATGGAGGGAAATTATGAAAGTTTTGAACGAAACAAAAATGCTGTTGAACGTGGTGTTTTTAATTTTGAATACAGCACCACCAGAGTGGTATGAAGTGGAACGCCGAGGGACCTTTTGTTTGCATATTAAACGCTGGGGCAGGCCCTGGAGGATACAGTCGGACTGTCGGAATGAGAAGCGATGCGGACTTTATGAGGAGCTAGCTGAGCTCTGTCAGCAGTTATATTCGTGATTACACGTTTGTGCTTGCGTTTTCATTAAAATTGTCTGGACTGTGTTTATGTCTTGTGTGCCATGTTAGCTTTGATACACAAATGTTTATATTTGTGTATTTATTACCACTGTAATGACTGTGATGTAAGTTGTAGGTATACATAATCGTAACAAAATGTTGTTAATATAGATAAGCTTAAAAGTAGGATTAACAATTTGGAGTTTATTCTGTACTAACTTTTACCCGCGGCTTTGCTCGCGTCACAAAAGGATAAAAAGTAGCCTATGTGACTACATCCTTTCAACTATCTTCAGTTAAAAAATCACGTTTACCTCCGTTCTGCCGTTTAAGACAGGCAAACAAACAAATAGCTTTCCGCTCGCGTGGAATTCGGTTATATCGCGCTATTTAGATTTTTCCAATAAGTAGGTAATTCGTTGACTGGTTTTAAATGACATACAGCGCCATCTATACCAATACACACAGCGCCATCTATACCAATATTTTTGTTTTCCCTCAGAAATATCAAATTTTTCCCGGGATAAAAAGTACCCTATTATTTAATCCAGACTTCTAACTTTACCTCTGCAAAATTTCAAAGCAATCGGTTTAGTAGTTACGGCGTGAAGGCGGAACAAACAAACAAACAAACAAACAAACTCACTTTCCGATTTATAATATAAGTAAGGAAGTAAGGATAGTTGCTAACTAAAAGGCTGAACAGAAGTCATAAATTACACGAAATGTAAGTGTACCGTTAAGTAAGTGGTTCCCGTTTTAGCGCCAATTACTAAATGCTCATGTTGGTACCAGCACCTGGTGTCCTGTCTACCCTACTCGAGTACAAAGTTGGAGTTATTCCTAAATTACTTCCGAATTCTCGGTATTGTAAAAATATGAATAAACTTTTTTAAAATTCATCCGTGAATAAGTATTTGATACGGTACAATTTATATCAATTTACGCGGGAAAATGTCATTGAAATGTACAATATGGCCGCACATAACTTCTTAATGACAGCATCAAAATTAGATAACTGTGTTATTCGAATTATTATGCATAAAGCTAAGGATACACTAGGGGAGAAAATTTCCCACGACGTGTATCGGCGACGGTGACATGTCAAGCGAAGCCTGCCGATTTCGCCCGACATCTTATACTATTATCTTATACTATTATATACCTCTAAAGCGGAAGAGTTTGTTTTTTTGTTTCTTTGTTTGAACGCGCTAATCTCCGTAACTACAAGTCTGATTTGAATAATTATTTTTTGTTGGATAGCGCATTTATCGAGGATGGCAGGCTATAAAAAATCACGCTACGACCAATAGGAGCTGAGCAGAGCGTGTGAAACCGCGCGGAAGTAGCTAGTAAGGCGACAACGCGCGTCTTATGGTCACAGCGACGTTAATGTTGCCAAACATGTCGACCCAAGTCTGGCAACGTCGCGCTACTTTACTGAACGTCGCTGGCGATCCAAGTCCCATGATATTTGTCGCTAAATGTATCCTCGGCTTAACGAGAGCATCAAAATGGGATAACCGCCTTATTTGGATAATACGAGTTTTCAAACTTGTAAAACATTTTTATAAGATATGTATCATGAGATATGTTTTATTGTAAGCGATTCTTTTCACCTTACAACAACAGCCTATAAATGCCCACTGCTGAGCAAAGCCTCTTCTCACACGGAGAAGGTTTGAGCATTAATCACCACGCTTGTTTAGGGAACAGAGAGTATAGTTCCCTAAGATCGGAAAAGGAGGATCCTCCGACCAGGCGAGGTGATCGTGCCTGGCGGGCTTTCTGCCCAACAGTTGTTCGTTGGGATTTTCTATCCGTGTTTATTTGCTTGTAAACTTTGCATGTGCGATGTAGGATTCTTGTGACGTCATCCGTTGACATGTGGCATGCGTCGCCACATCACTCCCTCCTAAGACCGGAGGTCGATCCCGCTGAGACGGCTGTCGATGCTTGAGATGAGTGGCGCCAGAGCCAGTGTAGAACGTCCCTAGTTCCAGTGGGTCGGAACCGTGCCGCTGAGTGCCCAGTGAGTCGGGTCAGCGGTGCAGGGTGAAACTCCAGTGAGTCGGAGAGATGCGTTCGCAGTGTCCCACGGTGGGTCGGGGAAGAGATGCTGCGAGGGTAGGTGCGTAGTGGCCGGCATCTGCGTTGACGGGAGGAGGTGTCCTTCAGACCGTGTGCAGAAGTGCTGTGCCTAGACGCTGGTGAGGCCGTAGGGAAGAACCAGGCTGCACAACTTCGTTGCAGGTAATGGTGGTCCCTGATGAGGCCGAGGATGCTGGTTGGCTGCGACTTGGTTACCGCTCAGCGGAGAAGTGATGAATGAGAGGGATGGCGATACGGATGACGGTGCTAATCTGCTCCGTGAAGTGAAGGTTGTTTCCAATCACGTCGGGGTCACCACTTTAGGGAACAGAGAGTATAGTCCCCTAAGATCGGAAAAGGAGGATCCTCCGACCAGGCGAGGTGATCGTGCCTGGCGGGCTTTCTGCCCCACAGTTGTTCGTTGGGATTTTCTATCCGTGTTTATTTGCTTGTAAACTTTGCATGTGCGATGTAGGATTCTTGTGACGTCATCCGTTGACATGTGGCATGCGTCGCCACACTTGCTCAATGCGGGTTGGCGATTACAAACTTACCTCTATAATATGAAATTATAAGCCCAGGTTTCCTCACGATGTTTTCCTTCACCGTTTATCAGTGGTGTCTAGATAATAATCTAAGAAAGTACATATAACTCGGAAAGAGTCACATTGGTACCTGCCTTTGGTAGGTTTCGAACCCGTACCCTCATGCATGAGAAGCGGGCGTATTAAAACTCCGGGCCACCACGACACATTCATATTTTTGAATAAAATTATTTATAAACCATTTTCAAATCGCATTTCTCTCTAAACCACAGTTCTCTAATCCAACACAACGATACAAAAACACCTTTATATCCTGAAACACCAACAAATAATGAGTTCAGAACAAATATTTGAAAATACGTGGTACAAGGGATTAATTCCATAAATAATTCTATCGAATATGGCCGTCAGTTAATATTTAACGGCGGTGAAACACCAACGTAGGGTTGGTGGGATGATTTGATTTCGGTGAAATTAAATATTGATATTAGGTTACTGATATTTACTGGAAAAAAGAATTTGGTGGAATATTATTCATCGATGTTATAACATATTCAATTCTATGAGATATTGAAATAAAAAATAAATGACTGCCTCGTTGGCCGAGTGGTCGGAAGTGCGACTGCCGGGCAAGGGGTCTCGGGTTCGATAACCCGGATCGGCCAAAGTATTACTGGGTTTTAAAAAAAAATCAGTAGTAACACGGAGTCTGGAATTGTACCCGGTATATGGCAATAGGCTCACCCCCTATTACATGGGACTCATAACATAAACAGTGAAAAGTGGTTGTTACATTGTACAGTGGCATAATGTGCACCTCTGCTTACCCCTTCGGGGATAAAAGGCGTGATGTTATGTTATGTTATAAAATAAAATAGATTAGTGGCATTCAATTTGTATTTACCTCTATAGAAACAGTCTTTTACATACGTATGTAAAATACTGTTTCCACGTTCATAAAAATAATATCTTTAGGACGTCCTACGTGTGTATGTTTATTTTGATAAAACACCATATGCGGTAACAGCCCTGTAACGAAGGCTCGCTAAACCGATTTACGTTAGCTACCGACTTACAGCTATAATCTGCTTTCACGATTTCCATACTGAAGTTTTCAGTTTCAAAATAAATACAAACTAAACATGTTTACAAAATAAAAGGCTTCGTTGGGCTTTATTTTAAACTAGCTTTTACCCGCGGCTTCGCTCGCATCACAAAAGGATAAAAAGTAGCCTATGTGACATATATCAATACATACAGCGCCATCTATACCAATACTTTTGTTTTCGAGAACATCAATTTTTCCGTGATAAAAAGTACTCTATTATTTAATCCAGACTTCTTACTTTACGTCTGCAAAAATTCAAAGCAATCGGTTTAGTAGTTACGGCGTGAAAGCGGAACAAACAAACAAACAAACAAACAAACAAACAAACTCACTTTCCAATTTATAATATTAGTAAGTATACCTTGTTTATCATCATCATCATCAACAGCCGAAAGACGTCCACTGCAGGACAAAGGCCCCTCCCTTGGTCCTCTACGTCGAAGGACAACTCGCCACCTGCATCCCCGCAACCTTGTTATACTGACAATGATCACTGTCGTGTCATGTCGTGGCGCGGAGGCTTAAGACGCCCGCTTCTCATGCATGAGGGTGCACGCTTGAAACCTACCAACGGCAAGTACCTATATGACTTTTTCCGAGTTATATGTACTTTCTAAGTTTATCTTGACATCACTGACAAATGGTGAAGTAATACATCGTGAGGAAACCTGGGTTTATAATTTCAAATTATAGATAAGTTTGAAATCGCCAGCTCGCATTATGCAAAAGTGGTGATAAATGCTCAAACCTTCTCCGTGCGAGAATAGGCCTTTGGTCAGTAGCAACATCGGCAACATCACAAAGCTTATAAGTAGGTTGTTTCACGCTGATCTTTTGTGAAGTATCACTCCTGTAGAGCTAACCCATTTGCACCGAAACGTAGCTGCAGGCAAGAGCCTGCTAATTATTTAACGTGGTCTTCCACGTTAGTTAAATAATTACAAATAATCTACGTATTAGTAGGTAGGTACTCTCAGTTACAAAGTAAGAAATCGGTATGATAACAAATTAGGTGGGATGGATTGACCTCAACCTCCTGCTATGTCACAAGTACCTACTTTATGCCATAACATAATAATGATAATTATAAACTATGTTTAAATCAATCAACTTCAGTCCCCTCTTTTTTGAAGTCGGTAAATTAATATACAAAAACCTTCTTCTAAGTGTAACGAACCCTTTTCTGGAAACCGCATTGTCAAAATTGGTTCAGGCAATCGCGAGTTAATTGCTCACAAACATACATACAGGTCGAATTGAGGACCTACTTTTTTGTTTCTTTTTGCAGTCGATTAAAACGGTGTTATTACATATTACAGGCGCTCCGCGCAAGACGTGCAGGACTAGGGCGCATACACGTTTACGCAATCATTGAAAAATTTACATCTCTGTTGAAACCTTCAAGAAGGTTAAGGTGAAGGTTAAGGCTTTGACTGCCAATATAAAACTGTTCGTTTGTTGTGAAGGGATATCCTCCTTTAAAGTCGGTCACCGATGACGCCCATAGCGTTTAATGTGTTAATTTTATTTAAAGGCACAGGCAAATACAGTAAGCTACCTCTATATCCTATAGTCCGTACACAAAACTACAGTTTCTGATCGTAAAGTCGTGAGTTCGGAGTCGTGAGCTGTACCTACGAGTAAGTAGGTACAGTTGCGGTCACCCTTTCTAATGGTTGTTACGCTCAAAACAGGCACAAATTAATTGGGCAAGTTAAACCTTTATGTTTACTCCAGTTTCAAGTTCTAGATTCTATAGTTTTACCACGTAAACCACGCCTTCTACCAAGGCAGTACTCAAATGTGTAGCTACGTTATATCTTAGGCATTTTAAGTGGATTTAAATAGTTTTTTTTATGGCATAAGCCGGTAAACGAGCAGACGGATCACCTGATGGTAAGCAATCGGCGTCGCCCATGGACACCTGGAACACCAGAGGCGTTACATGTGCGTCACCGGCTTTTTGAGGATTAGGAGTTTGAGGATCGTTGGGGATTCAGGGATTGGGGAGATTGGGGAAGGGGAACGTAATTGGGCCTCCGGTAACCTCACTCACACGACGAAACACAACGCAAGCGTTGCTTCACGGCCTTTCTGAGAGGCCGTGGTATCACTCCGGTCGAGCCGGCCCATTCGTGCCGAAGCATGGCCCTCCCACACTTAGAGTAGTTCACTAGGTTTTGGTTTGAGGTCAGTGGTGTACTAAGTTTACCAGGTTCTGAAGTTCGACCTAGGGTATAGAAACTATAACAGCGATTAACACATCACATCATCACATCAACAGCCTACAAGTAGCTACTACTGATCAAACGCCTCTTCTCACATCGAGAAGGTTTGAGCGTTAATCGTCGCCCAATCCCATCGCCTGAGTGAGGCGGGAGGGAGTGTCAGACTCTTACTGACTAAAAACCACCCCGTTCCTTCTCCTGCACGTCGAGCCGGAGCCCCGGTTACCCGTTAGGTTCTCCGCGACAATCGTCACGTTAGCTCAATGTGGGTTGGCGATTTCAAACTTATAATTATAATTAATTATAAGCCCAGGTTTCCTCACGATGTTTTCCTTCACCGTTTGTCAGTGGTGTCTAAATAATCTTAGATAGTACATATAACTCGGAAAAAGTCACGTTGGTATTTGCAATTGGATCCGAACCCGCATCCTCATACGTGAGAAGCGGACGTCTTGAACCTCCGGGTCACCACGACATTAACTACCTGGGATTGGACATCCATTGATAATAATAACTGACTGCCTCATTGCCCGAGTGGTCGCAAGTGCGACTGCCGGACAGGGGGTCTCGGGTTCGATTCCCGGGTCGGGTAAAGTATTAGTGGGTTTTTAAAAAATTATCAGTAGTAGCACGGATTCTGGAATTGTGCCCGGTATATTATATGGCAATAGGCTCACCCTCTATTACATGGGAGTCATAACATAAATAGTGAAAAGTGGGTGTTACATGTGGTATTAAGTGCCGTAATGTGCACCTCTGCCTACTCCTCCGGGGATAAAATGCGTGATGTTATGTTATGTCTAATATACTCGGAGAAGTGACTAAACACAGTCCAAGTTAGTTAGCTACCAAGATTCATTTCCAAACAACCACCTTTCATTCATTCATTTCCAAGTAAAAATTAATTAAATCAACTCAATATTCGTATACGGACTGTTCACAACAAAATTAAATATGGCGGCCGGAGCATTTCGCGGCAAAAAGTAATTTAGGCTTTGAATAATTAAGTCTTAATGGTGGACGAAATATTTTACGGCACATAATTTTCTTGTGGGTGTTCCTGAATTAATTCCGGCTTATTCGGCGGGTAAATATAACATTTTCCCACTTGAAGGTGCTAAATGAGGTAAGAAATTATTTATTATGTAAGTACATATTCTTTATATTTTACTTCTTCGTTAGTTTAAAAAGGTTAATGGTGATGGTAGAATAACTAGAGCAACTATTACCGTCCGACCAGAAACAGACCCGAGCGTACGGCGCGTCGCGTTCCGCGCGCGCCTCAAAGAGCCATCAGACCACCACAGATGGGGCTCAATAGGGCCGATGCCGATTCGGAGTCGCGGAGAACCTAACGGGTAACCGGGGCTCCGGCTCGACGTGCAGGAGAAGGAACGGGGTGGTTTTTAGTCAGTAAGAGTCTGACACTCCCTTCCGCCTCACCCAGGCGGGAGCAGTCATTCGAGGATTTTCCCCCCTTAAAAAAAAAAAAAAGTGTCGTAGAAAGGAACCAACTAGGGGGGATGAAACATTTTGATCGAAACCGAGGGTAGTTTTTTTAAATTTGTGGGATAAGTCGATAACCCATCAGATGGATCACCTAATGATAAATGATCAGCGTCGTCGCCCATGGACACCCAGAACATCAAAGGCGTTACGAGTGCGTTACCGACCTATTGGGGATTACGAATATGAAGCCTTTCCTGAATAATAGATTTAGGAGGGGGGGGGGGGGGGGGGGGGTAATTGGGCCTTACTCACATGATGAAACACAACGCAAGCGTTGCTTCACGTCAGTTATCTGTGAGGTCGTAGTATCACTCCTGTCAAGCCGGCCCATTCTTACCGAAGCATGGCTTCCCACACTTAGAATAGGCATCTACTTAGGTAGTGCTTTCTAATATACATAAACCTTTTACATTACGTTCTCTACCCTGTCCGTTATGGAGGTTATAATAAAGCCTCTTATTTAGACGCTAAAACTAATGTTATTAAACCAAAAACTGTTTAAAGGTCTCAACTATTTCGATTCACATTGTTATTTTAGCAATACATAGTTGCATTATTGTACCATATCTAAGTACATCTAAAACGCAGGTGGAATGCGCTACTTAGCTTCATATAAAGTTATTCCTTAAGGTCACATAAGCATAATCTAGTAAGTAATGTTCCTGCAGGGTACAGGGAAACTTAAGTTAATATTCTTAGAAATAAGTTTTATCCGAGAAATATGAATAAGTGGCGCAAGGGGAGAGATGATAATGTTATTACATTCTTAGCTTAAGGTAACATTGTATTTGTTTGTCTAGAATGTTTTAGAGAGGTGTGTTTTATGAAATTAGAAGGAGTTTACATTGTTAATAGCTCAGGCATGAAATTGTTTCGTACTGAAGGTATATATGTTTTAAAAAAATTTTTTTTACCCGAGTGTGCGGCGTGTCGCGTTCCGCGCGCGCCTCAAAAAGCCCACCACGGATGGGGCCCAATAGGGCTGATGACGATACGGAGCCGCGGAGAACTTAACGGGTTACCGGGGCTCCGGCTCGAAGGGCAGGTGAAGAAACGGGGTGGTTTTAGTCAGAGTCTGACACTCTCTTCCGCCTCACCCAGGCGGGAGCAGTCATTCGATGATTTTCCCCGCTTAAAATTGATTGACTGATTTTTCAATCATCAGTTAATTTGTACACGTAATTACGTTTATTCTAATTCGTTAACTATAGAATAAAATACAGTTTTTTTTGTTGTTACCTGATGGTGAATGGTGAGCGCTGGATACACCCGTCTATAGCCATTTACCAAATTTAAACCATTAGCAAACGCAGAATATCTACAAGAACGTGACCTCTTTTTGTCTAAAACCCAGAAAACACAAATCTCAAGAAGCATATTTAGATAGTGTAATTGACGAAATTATTGCTAAACTATAATAGCATTAAGTAATCCGTGTTATAAACTTGTTAAGTTCAGGTAAGGTCGGTGTAAAACCACTTAATCCGATAGCCGTAAATTCAAATTGGCTAACAATAATTCTAAAGCGGTACGAACTATTAGCTTTGTAGAGGTAACTCAGACCGAAGTATCTTGTTTGAATTGCTTCCGTATTTTAGCTGTTAAAGGATTAATTTTGATCTACATAGGTAATAGATAAGTATAATTAATTAACCATATGGGATGACAGAGAAGTATACATTTGTTATCGTCTCTTCTTTTCCCACAGATGTCGCAAGAACCGATTAAGGGACTGCATTGGCGATAGCCCAGACCAGACCACCTCCTGATAAACCTGAATGTTTTAGACTAACATCTCCTACCCGTTTGTCAAGCAAGTAAATAATTAAAACCTCCAGTAAAACTTACCTACTCGATCTTAAGCCACTTTGACGAAAACGCTTTTTTATGGGATAAGCCGGTAAACGAGCAGACGGATCACTGATGTCAAAATCAAAGTCAAAGCATTTATTTCAAATAATCCTTATTTATGCACTTTTTTAACGTCACAAAATGAATTGTCTGTCCGTTTATTTGTCAGTGAAGCTAGGCGCAATGGTAAGCAATTGGGGTTGCCCATGGACACCTGGAACACCAGAAGCGTTACAAGTACGTTATCGGCTTTTTGGGGTTAGGAATTTGAGGAATGTCGAGGATTCAGGGATTGGGGAGATTGGGGAAGGGGGGATAGTTGGGCCTCTAGTAAACTCACTTACACGACGAAACACAACGCAAGCGTTGTTCCACGTCGGTTTTTTGTGAGGCCGTGGTATCACTCCGGTCGAGCCGGCCCATTCGTGCCGCAGCATGACTCTCGTACACTTAGCAACAACAACAGCTTGGATAAATAAAAACATCAGAAGTACAAAATACACTTTTATTAATTCACAAACAATTTAAGGGGAAAAGCAAGTTCTATAGAAGAAAGGATCAATATCCAATATCGTCAAAGGATACTCCACTTCAGGGAAGTACAGCGGGTACCGGGAACCACAACCACATTGGGATAAACATTGGCATACTGGCGACGGTCGTTGGTCACAAACATTGCAAACGTTGGACAGATCTCTGAAGCAGTTGCAGGGTGCGTCACAGTTGCAGATTGGGCCAATGTTGGCAGTGCAGCCACACATATTGGTGCATGGTGTAGTTGGCAGCATGTACGGGTCTCGGAAACAGCAGTAAGCGGTTGCCATCTACAAATATTTTTGACGTAAGTACCTTTAAACTGTCAAACACCAAGCGGTCACCGGTGACCGCGACCTATTGTTCTTTAATTGTGTCTATAAAACCGGTACTCGACGAGTTAATATGTAAATAACCCTTGACTGCCTTGTTGGCCGAGCGGTCGCAAGTGCGACTGCTGAGCAAGGGGCCTCGGGTTTCGATTCGAAAAAATTCTAAGTACTAGCACGGAGTCTGCATGGAATTGTGTCCGGTATATGGCAATAGGCTCACCCCCAATTACATTGGACTCATAACATAAATAGTGAAAAATAGGTACATTGTACAATTGCTTTAAGTGTCGCAATGTGCACCTCTCTGCCTACCCCTTCGGGAATAAAAGGCGTGATGTTATGTTATAACCCTTGACTACCTCGTAGCTTTAATGGTCGGAAGCATTGAAACGGTATTTTCGGGTTAGTTTACGAATTTCTCACTGGTAAAACGGAAGATGAAATTGTAAATGGTATATAGCAATAAAATCGTGATAGACGAACGCGATCATATTCACTTGTATTAATATGGATGCGCTTATGCAGTTACACTTTATTAGAGGACTAGCCTATTGCTCCATCATCCTCCATCAGTCATCACCAGACTCCATACTATTAAAAAAAAACTCAGTAACTTAGTTTTATAATATTGAGAAAGAGATAACAAAACATAGAACACTTACCTGACAAAAATAGAGCACCAAAGCCAAGAAAGCTAAATTCTTCATTTTTATTTCTGTACCTGAACCACACTAATATTAGAGGTGTATATGTTAGAACTAGAAGTAGAAATAGTGTTACACTGTGTGCCCTATATATAATAAAATGTCCTATATATAATATTTCACATCTGCTGATTAATTTGTGTCAAGCAATGAAAGTTGCACGTAATGTCAGATGGTTCCGCACATTCTTTAGTTTGGTATTATTCGTCGTTTATCAATCAATCAGCCTCACCTGTTAATTGAGCTGACTGTAAACTGACACATGCGTACTACCTTCAGAACGGGTCCGCTCAAACTGTTGTGGTTCTTTCCTCAAAAGGCCACTACAGAAAGAACTTGCACGGTTCTCACACATAATCTATTACATATTTGTCTGGACTTTAAAAGAGACGGACATCTGAGTTTGTTTCGGCATTTCTTCTCAGAGTAGTCAGTTAGGAAATGTCGGCTTCATCGTTCGCTTGATAACATTGACGTGTAAAAGTGCTGCCGTGTAGCCTATTTGCAGAAATACATGCACTTGTTTCACGTTTATTCATTTGTTACTGACTGATCAAGTCAAATCGGCAACAGGAGACCCAGTGTCAGACTGCGCCAGACAATCCACAAACAGGGAGAGATGGCGGGAGATCGTGAGGAAAGCTGTATCGGCCTCCAACACAAATACAGCCGCCTCAACGTGACCACGACCGAGCGCCAAGAGCGAAATGACGGAGAAGAAGATTAATGTGTTAGTATATTTGTTTATAAAATTGAAATATGGTTTTGATATAAATAAAAAATAAGAGTTCAGAATGAAACTATAGATATGAAAGGCAATAACTACACGACAGGGTTGGCACGGTGGCAGGGCAACCGGCTGCTGCGCAACGTGTCGCAGGTTCGATTCCTGCACCCACGACACTTTTCTCTTGTGTCGTGGGTGTGTTTACAAACATACAAGTTCACATACACATTACACCTAGACCCGGAACAACAATTTGTGGATCACACAAAGAGTTGTTCCGTGCGGGAATCGAGCCCGCGACACGTTGCGCGGCAGCCGGTTGCCCAGCCACCGCGTCAACCGTGCAGTAAGAATTAAAATATCAAATTCTTTCACTAAGGGTTTTCAATATTCTCTACAGAACCCTATTCTAACAGAACCTATTTCGAAAGTATGTTAATTTCGTAAAATTAATTAAAGTAGGTGTAGTGTAGTTGGTCAAGCGATAAGTAAGTAGTGTTTACAAAAATATCACGTCCGTCCTGTTGTATGTTGTAACTATATGTTTTGCTATTAACTGATAAGATATTCTTATGAATTAATGCTAAGATGTTTTTCTATTGATTTTTTCGATTCCCGTGGTCGGGTAAAGTATTACTGGTTTTTATTAAATCTCAGTAGTAGCACGGAGTCTGAGGAATTGTGCCCGGTATATGGCAATAGGCTCACCCCCTATTCCATGGGACTCATAATATATACCTATTAGGTACATGGGACTCATAGTGAAAAGTGGGTGTTACTTTGTACAATGGCATTAAGTGCCGTAATGTGCACCTCTGCCTACCTCTTCGAGGATAAGGCGTGATGTTATATTATGATATAGGGGTGAGCCCATTGCCATATACCGGGCACATTTCTAGACTCCGTGCTACTACTGAGATTTTTTTATTTAAAAACCCAATAATACTTTGTCCGACCTGGGAATCGAACCCGAGACCCTTGCCCGGCGGTAGCACTTGCGACCACTCGGCCATCGAGGCAGTCTTTCAGGTCAATTTTCATCTTGAAATTTTTACAAAAAAAAATGATACAGTACAGCACTTACGCTGTACGCAGTGGCATTGTAAATCAGCCGCTGAAAATATAGCTTTACAGTCGGCTACAGGCTATAAAACACGACGGTGACATATCGCCGGTACCTTGAAAATGTAAGGTATTAGGATATATATTGTTTTAAACCCTTATAAGTAGTATCTGGTTCACCGTAAAATTGTGTGAAAAAAGAAGTGGTTTTTGTTCGTTCCTATTTGGGTGAGTTCGAATTGAACGCTATTGGGCGAACTTATCGTATATGACAAAATTACGCTTGTTCATTCCTGAATTGAAGGCCCTATCTAATGAGCTATGCGGTGACTGGTGACGGTAGACAAGAAAACATTAGTTGCTTCTACTCTTCAGGTAAGTCCTGTAAAAGGCCATTGAGAGACACATTTGACAGATCCCTACAAGTTACTGAACAAAATCCCCCGTTTAATGAACATGTTATGAAGAATGTCATTTAAAACTCATACTTGATGCATTATCCTCTTAATAGATAAGAACTATCACGATGGCTAAAGGCAAAGAGCATGTCCAGAAATAACTGTCTGTCATTATTATCCTTTTCATAAAAGAAATAATGGGGTCACCCATGACCCCATAAACCGAAGCCTTGCCTTTCAAAGGAATTAAAAGGTTTATACGCCAAGGGTTGCCCTCAAAATTCTTTACAAAACCTCAAATAAATTGAAAACCCGCTCTTCTATAGTGTATTTAATGGGGTTTTATCCATCTGTCTCGCTCGCGGTAATCTGCGAACCAAGGTTTTTATGACGTTAAATGCATTAAGTACGTTTCCCTTTTCACGCGATAGGCGGGAAATTTATCGTTTGGCGGTAAAAGATTTTTTTTATTTTTATTTTTGTACCTATTGGCTTTTTGCAGGCTTTTCAATTTCATTCAGATTATTGAAACTTTTACAGCTAAAAACTATTCCAAAAGTATGCAGATAATTAATACCTACTTGTGTTTTTCATGACAGTGAATTTTTTTTGTAAATCGAAGTAAGTTTTCTATAAACCTTTAAAAGAAAACCCAAATAAAAGTCTTAAACAAAACCTTAACAAAATTTGTTACTACCACAATTCCTGAAATAAATCTTCTCTACCTACTATTGATTATTGTATTTCTGTCGACACTCGAGAGTCAAGGCAATCGTTCAAACTTAAATAATACGTTTGGCAAACAAAAACGCTTGATACATCGTTGTTACACGAAAGTTGTTCTAACTCATAAATCTATAGAATCCCGACTATTTATTTTTAATTAGGCATTTCTATATTTAAGGGTAGAATTTAGCAAAGCTAACATTGTTGGCGAAAAATTTTTTGAAAATAGTATTTACCTCAGAATTTTTTATTACTTCTATGATTTTTACGCTCATTGTCAGAACTTGAACACCTTACGGTTCTGTCAAAGCATTATAAGCCTTTAGTTCTAAGACTTAACGGGTTGCCGGGGCTCTGGCTCGAAGCGCAGGAGTAGGAAAGGGGTGGTTTTAGTCATTAAGAGTCTGACACTCCCTCTGGCCTCACCCGGGCGGGAGAAGCCATTGGATGATTTTCCCCCTCAAAAAAGGCCACTGTACAATGTAACACCCACTTTTCACTATTTATTTTATTTTATTTATTTTATTTTTACATTTAGAAAACTTACAGCTAGAATTGACAATTATATATAACTATGATTAAAGTATGGCCAATTACAAGTTTTCGCATATATTTGCTAAGTATTTATAAAAAAAAAAAATATCGTGGCCTGCCGACAGTACTTAGTAAATTACAACCTTCAGCCACTCACATTTTTTCAACCCAATATGTCAGCAAGCAATAAGGAAAGAAAAAAAAAAATATGAAAAGCAGTAACAACTACATCGATGACAATATGAACCAAGATAAAAAAAAAAACAACAAACAAAAGAAGCATTAACGAAAAGTTTTTTTTTTTTTTTTTATATGCTGTTAACCAAGGAAGCACAGGCAAACCAGAACCGATCCAACCGACTAGTTACGATGTGTGAAAAAGTGGTTACACATCACCCTCTTTAATTTCGTCCCACTGATGTTAAAGAGATCTATGTCAATCTCCCTACAAACTGCATTAAGCGTGTGACAAGCCCTGACCATAAATGAATTCTGCCGATAAATGCTCAGAGTGGCAGGAGTATGGAGAAGATTATGCCTTCTCAACAATGCAGAAGGTACGCGCAGGCCAACTTTGTTCACTAGCACGGATACGTCCGCCAATCCACTCAATACTTTATGTAGAAAGGAAATGTCCGCTATTTTCCTTCGCTCCTGCAGTGGAAGCAAGTGAAACCTTCGGCAGCGGCTGAAATAATCAGGCAAATATGTACCAGTATGATGTTGAATATACCTTAGGAACTTCTTCTGGACGTTTTCTATACGATTTATGTAGGTATCATAGTTGGGGTTCCATACTTGGGAAGCGTATTCAAGGTGACTGCGAACGTAAGAACAATATAATATTTTTATTGTTTTGATGTTCTTAAAATCTTTAGACACCCTTAAAACAAACCCCAACGCTTTATTTGCCTTATCAATTGCGTTAGATATGTGTGCATCGAATAACAATTTGGAGTCGAATGTTATTCCTAGGTCCCTGACGGAACTAACTCTAGCTATCGTGGCACCAGACAGAGTGTATTGACTTGTTACTGGGTTAGGCTTACGTGTAAAAGTACAGACGTAGCATTTGGATACGTTCAGATCCAACTTGTTTCTAGTGCAGTACGCCTGAAACCGAACGAGATCATCCTGCAAGTTAACAGTGTCGTCCGGAGAGCATATTTTATGTAGTATTTTCATGTCGTCTGCGTATAGTAAAATTTTAGATGACTGAAAACATGTTGTGACGTCATTTATAAATATGTTAAAAAGTAGTGGCCCTAACAAGGATCCTTGTGGGACTCCTGAAGGAATGTCTGTCGCCCTCGTTGACGAGTAACCATTGAGAACAACAATCTGACTCCTATTTTCAATGTATGATGAGAACCATCTAAACAAGTCACCACGTATACCCATTCTCAACATTTTATTTTTTAGTATGAGATGATCTATCCGATCGAAACACTTGCGATAGTCAGTGTATACGACATCCACCTGAAAACGATGTGACATGTGCTCTGACAAGAAGTCACTACAGACGATAAGATTTGATGTAGTGGAGCGACCATTTAGAAAACCATGCTGGTGCTCGCTAAAATTGAGTTTAACAGCTGAATATACCTGCTTGTATACAATTTTTTCAAGTATTTTAGCGAACACACATAACTTTGAGATTGGCCTATAGTTCTCCACCTCGTCCCTCGGACCTTTTTTATGTATTGGATTTTTTTTATGTATTTTATGTATTATGTTATGAGTCACACGTAATAGGGGGTAAGCCTATTGCCATATACCGGCCACAATTCCAGACTCCGTGCTACTACTGAGTTTTTTTTAAACGTCGCACTTGCGACCACTCGGCCAACGAGGCAGTTAAAACAAACTGCCTACTCTAATTAAGTATTACTATTCTCTTTAAGTAAAGCAATACCTACTTATAATATCCAAATAGTATCTACTTAATATAACACTATATCTAAAGTTACTAGTTATTATCCTGTTCTGAACTCCTTAATCCTTATAGAATACAGCAATACTCACATCCAACACAGTGTCTAAGTATAATATTATTCATAATACAGTAAAACTATTCTGCGTCTAAGTTATGAAATCTCAAGTGCGAATCTGTTAGCAACAAGTTAGTTAACACGAGTTGGAGAATTTTGACACTATGAGGGCACTACACACAAGTGCCTACTTCAAACAGATGAATCTATATGTATCTACTGTCTATTAGGTTGTACGTAGTACATAGTAAATACATCTATGTATCTCAAAGCTTTGAATGTACTTAAACGGTTGCTAGTTATATTTGTTTGTTTAAAGTACGTATAGATAGTTTTATTGTTGATTGGTTGTCATCTTGTCATGTGAAAATCTATTTTCTTTATGGGATAAGGCGGTAAACGATCTGACGGATCACGGCAAACAATCGGCGCCGCCCATTGACACCTGAAACACCAGAGGCGTTACAAGTGCGTTACCGACCTTTTGGGAATTGGGAATTTGAAGATTGTGGGGGATTCGGAGATTGAGGAGACTGGGGAGGGGAGTAATTAGGCCTCCGGTAATCTCTCTCACACGATGAAACAGAACGCAAGCGTTGTTTCACGTCGATTGTCCGTGAGGCCGTGGTATCGCTCCGGTCGAGCCGGCTGATTCAAAGTCAAAGTCAAAATCATTTATTTCAATTAGGCCAGAATGGCACTTTTGAACGTCAACAAAAACAAAAATTTAAAGTGAAGCTATTTGCTCATTCCAAGGCGTAGATTCCTATGGAGAAGAACGAGCAAGAAACTCCATAGGTTACTCTTTTTCAATCAGGTTCACAATACAATTTACTAGTTACATAGTTTTGCTGTTTGGATTGTGCGAGAACAATGTAACACTAAAATCCAGTCAAAGTGATCAAAAAAGAAAATAACCTTAAGGACAGTAATACAGTCTGGAGCTGACCAGTCCCAGTTGACGGCGCCCGTTCACGAACATGACACGTACACCAGCACCGCCCAACTCAACCATATTGTAGGGAATCGAGCGATCCACTGCACGCGCCACCGCCAATGAGACCTTTGAGTGAGCATGACAACTCCAAGCTGACACAAATGAAATCTACTAATCTAATTTAATATTAAGTTAATTACAGGGCTCTCACATTTACAATGGTTATCTAAGTTAAACAATAGACAATTTAGCAATATGGCTGTATTATTTACGATTTCATTAAAACAAGTGTTTTTAGTTATTCGTGTCGAAGCATGGCTCTCCCACACTCAAATGAATATTGAAAGATTGAAAGCTAAACAAATATTAACTCGTCGAGTACCGTCATTATAGACACAATTATAGAACAATAGGTTGCGGTCACCGGTGTCCTCGCGGTGTTTGACAGTTTAATATTTATCTCCGATTGTTTGTGAAGGCGATGAAGTCATTCAAGAATAGAGGTTTATGATACCGACTTCTCTATGTATTTGATTTAGTATGAATGAGTGACCCCATTCTAGTTTAGAGGCTCTACGAAGTCTACGAGCTCCGAGATATATAAGATAGTTGAATCTGAATTGTATAAGGGGAGAATAGATACAGAAGATGGGTAAATAGATACTATAAAGAAATTCCCAATGCCATACAGGAGGGTGGCCTCCTCTATCTCTATTCACCTCTGGATTCCTATCACCCCATTTTACTGTACCTACTTATTTAATAATGATGATTGATGACTGTTGGTAAAATGCCACAAGACGGCAGTGAACATAGGCCTCCCCCAATAGGTAATAATAGTAAATAGGTTCTAGATAACCAATTGGAGATTCGACCATTGCCAGTGTCGCAGGGAGCTAGTGGATGCAGGTAGCAAGTTGTTCGAAAAGGACTGAGGGGGAGGCTTTTAGCAGTGGACGTTTTCCGAATGTTGATGATAATAATGTTGAAATGGTGGTTATTTACTAACATTATAAACATAATATGATAGTACACTGTCTACTGAAAATTAAAAATGTAATTAGCCTAGTAGAAAAAAATTTAACACGTATTTTTTTATTTTGTAAGTTTGTACAATGTTTTTTAAGTTTAGGAGTGGGAGGTCGTTACGTCACGCTCTATAAAATGTAAGTAGTAAATCGTGACGTCACACGATATTTGAAATTAATACATCGTACAAAGTACCTATTTAATTTTGTAAAAAAATAATAAATACGTGTTTAATGTTTTAAAATAATCTTTAACATTAAAATATTTTAATTCCTATTCCAAATTCCATTTAGACCCTCTTCCAAACTCTGTGCTGTGTATAAAGTGTCTAGGATTACTGTTTTCGAGAATTCGAAAAACCAAACACTTATCACCACCTATAATATACCAGTTATCCTGTTCACATTTCAGTAACTACACTCGCAATACTTCTCATAGCAAATATCTTGGTGTGGCCGTAATAAGGAAGATGCGAGTACTGGTTAATATTTAATACAGTCTCTGTATGGGCCGTAAAGCTCGGCTACATGCAATATATAATACGAGGCGAGGATATAGCTACACCAGTATACGATGCATACCACCTACCAAAATTATTTTTGTATACCTATAAGGAAATTGGTATTGTTTGTGAGAACACGAAATATATTTGTTTGTCGAGTGTGAATTAACATTTCCAAAATAGCATCAAAGCCAAGTTTATTCACAAATTTTAAATATTTTTTGAACCAACTATTTACAAATAAGTATGATTAGTTAGTATACTGGTAAATTAAGTTATGTTCATGTCATGCATAGCCTATATTTATGTACTTAATCTACGTTACAATTTTTACTCGTATTTTTGTAAAAAAATTACCTTCCTAGAAAACAGACCATCACTTAAAAGAAAATGACACCCATCCGAAGTATGGGAGAGCCATGCTTCGGCACGAATTGGCCGGCTCGACCGGAGTGATACCACGGCCTCACAGAAAATTGACGTGAAACAACGCTTGCGTTGTGTTTCGTCGTCTCAGTGAGGTTACCGGAGGCCCAATTACCACCCCTCCCCAGTCTCCCTAATCCTCAAATTCCCAATTCCCAAAAGGCCGGTAACGCACTTTTTTTTATTGGACAATCCCGGCACAACCTCCCAAAACCGCTGCAACTCCTGTAAGCCAGGATCTACAGTAGATACAAACATGAAAACACCGGAAAACTGAAGTCCGGCGCGACTCAGGGACATGAGTAACTGTCTTGGTTCCCGCAACGAAGTGAATCAAAAGATATTATAAGAGGAGAAGGAGATAACGCACTGGTAACGCCTCTGGTGTTCCAGGTGTCCATGGGCGTCGCCGATTGCTTACAATCAGGTGATCCGTCAGCTCGTTTACCGGCTTACCCAAAAAAAAGTAAAAGCGAGATACCTAACACAATATTCTGGAGAGAAATACGAGACTACAAAACAGAACCAAGATTGTCAATAATTTTGAGCACAACATGGTTTCCAACTTATCAATATTACCTGCATCTTACAGCACTTTGCCAACCAGTAAGCCGTGGGAAACTGGATCTAATTGCTTCTGCAGAAGTTCAGTTTTGCAACTAACTCGTCAAGCTTCTACCGCTTCTAATTAAGTAAGTACACAAACAACCAGTATAAACTGACCGTTGATTATACGGAAAGATCATGGCAAGCGAGATCATGATAATCTGGCTATGTATAGCTTGATGTGCGGGTCTGTACATTCTACGATCGAACCCAACGTCTTAATTATAAAACTTCCTAGCAATCAAGATGGCGGATTAAATATTATATTCTACCTTTATAAGTAATAAGAATACGGAGTAATCAAGTGTAATGAATTTATTAAGAGTTTTAATTATTGAAGTTCGTTACGCGAAATACTTTTTGAAAGTATTTTTTTTTGTAGCAGATTGTTTGCAAATTCTGAGAATGTTTCACATTGTACTGTTTTTCTTTTTTTTCGTTTAGTGAATATCTTGATACCTTTTTTGATGTTTTAGGTTGTATATCTTAATGTTTTTAGGTTGATTGCCTCGTTCGGCGAATGGTCGCAATCGCGACTGCCGGGTCTCGGGTTCGATTCCCGGGTCGGGCAAAATATTAATAGGTTTTAAAAAGAAGCACGGTGTCTGGAATTTTGCCCGGTATATGGCAATAGGCTCACCTCCGGACACCTCCATGGGACTCATAACATAATAGTGAAAATTGGGTGCTACATTGTACAGTAGCATTAAGAGCCGTAATGTGCACTTCTGCTTACCCTACTTACTTATTGTGTTATTATTTGGATAAATCATAAATTGATTTTTTTTAAGGGGGGGAAAAAACCATCGAATGACAGCTCCCGGCTGGGTGAGGCGGGAGGGAGTGTCAGATTCTTACTGACTAAAAACCACCCCGTTCATTCTCCTGCACGTTGTGCCGGAGCCCCGGTAACCCGTTAGGTTCTCCGCGACATCATAAATTGAATTGAATCATTGATTGTTATTATTAAAAGTTACTTATATTATTGACAACTCAAAACTCCGTCGTACAGCAAAGAGTTCACATAGAGATAGCAATCAAAAGCTTAACGCTTTCAAAAGTGCCTAATTAAGTTTAATTGAAATAAATGCTTTGACTTTGACTTTGAAACTAAACATTGATTATGTTTTTATTATAACTATCGTGAGACATACTAAATTAACTAAAAATCGCGGGTTACTCACGTGAATATACTGAGAAAAGCTCTACTAGTTTCGAACCACAAAGGGGTTCCTCCTCATGAGCAGCGTGCGCGGTCGCGGCGATGTCGCGCAGCCTACTCAACCCCTCTATGGTTCAAAACTAGTAAAGCTTTTCTCAGTATATTCACGTGAGTAACCGGCAATTTTTAGTTAATAATCATTGATTAGTTTTAAAGTATAGATCCTTACTTATATTATAAATCGGAAAGTGAGTTTGTTTGTTTGTTCCACTTTAACGCCGTAACTACTAAAGCGATTGCTTTGAAATTTTGCAGACGTAAAGTTACAAGTCCGGATTAAATAATAGGGTACTTTTTATCCCTGAAAAAAATTATATTCCCGAGGGAAAACAAAAGTATTGGTATAGATGGCGCTGTGTGCAATGGTATATGTCACATTGGCTTTTTATCCTTTTGTGACGCGAGCGAAGCCGCGGGTAAAAGCTAGTTAGTTAATAAACATTAGTTTTAACCTCAAAGGGGTGCCGTCATTATAGACACAATTAAAGAACAATAGGTTGCGGTCACCGGTGTCCTCGCAGTGTTTGACAATTTGAAGTATAGATACACTAATAAAAAAGAACTAAGTAGTTAGTACTTCTTCAGTATTCAACGCCCGTGCGTCATCAATACCAATTCAAAGAACCTGAAGCACATTTAATTTTATATCTCCTACAGAATTGCCAATAGATTCTCCAGGGAAATCTGATTTGGATGACAATAATTCAATCTCGTTTTATTTAATTCTAGATTACTGTGACTGAATGAATTCTGATTTAGATTTGCTTTCGAAATAGTAGGTCATTCTGTTCTGTTTTTCGCACTGAATTTGATTTTGTCTCTAATTTTTATGTGTTTACAATTTAATCACGATTTCTTATTAAGCAACACAAAACAACACACATAACATCACGTCTTTTATCCCTGAAGGGGTAGGCAGAGGTGCACATTACTTATGCCTACCAATGTAACACCCACTTTTCACTATTTATGTTATGAGTCCTATGTAATAGTGCCCTGCAATCGCACTTGTGACCACTCGGACATTGAGGCAGTTTCATATTTAGATATGGTGTATATAACATACTATTACACCTTTAAACCCCGAAAAGATATAGGTATAGGCATAGGTAGAAGTGTACTCATAAACGTGTGACAACCATTTTTTACTGAAAATCCTTTCATAATTTCGTATTTATCAAATTCAAACCGTAGTGAAACGATTCTTTGTTTCACGTGCGCAGTGTTTTATTGTCATGTTTATTTTAGAAATGTAATAAATAAGCTTCAATTCCAGAAATTTATTCTACAAATAAAGTATATATATAAAGTGTAGTTTTGAAACCGTGTCATTTCTCGGGGGCATGTCACAGAAGTCATAAAGGTACAATGTAAGAGAAAATTTCGGGCCAATTTTAAAAAAACGGCTATAATAGATCGTTTAAGTTCGACAGTATTTCTGAATAAGCGACATCATTGTTTCTTATTCGAGTTTTATGGAATTAGGAATAATATTAATTACGTGTTTGAGTTTGTATGTATAAAGCTACAAGACGGCGGCGTGTACTTCGCACTTACGGATTTCCGTAATTTCAGAAAAATGAAAAATATTTACCTACAATCTTTTTTATTGATTCGGACTCATAATCGATAGTCGAGTCACCTCCTAGAAAATGACGCGGCTTTAAAACAACACCTTGTATAAAGAAAATATACCAGAATACTTATAACAAAAATATTTCCAGTACAATCCATTGATATCAAAGGTCCAATCAACGCTTTTGAAATGAAGAATTGACGCAAGAATTCGAGATATTCAAGCAAAAGTAATTGTATTAAGGGCACTTGGGGGTACCCTAAGGGTCGTAGAGGTGTACTCGGGGGCGTGGGGGAGTGGGGGAACTGCAATTACCCCAAGTCCCCCCGCTGCCCATGATTAGGAGTCGCGCTTTGTGAGACGTGTTAGCAAATGTTGATTCAATTTTCGACAAATTCTTTATTTAAGAGATTTCTTTGTTTCTGTTTCTTTATGTATTTCATTTGTTTTTCGTATTGTGCTTAAATAGGTAATCAGCGCTTGGTGTGTTGGCACCATTTTCATGCGAATAAAGCTTTTGCTCTTTATAATGAGAAACGATTTATTACCGTGTACCGTATACTTTAATCGTGTTATTATCTTTGTTTTTTTTATTGCCTTTGCAATTGACTGCCTCGTTGGCCGAGTGATCGCAAGTGAGACCAAGGGGTCTCGGGTTCGATTTCCGAGTCGGGCAAAGTATTGCTGGGTTTCAAAAAAATCTCAGCACGGAGTCTGGAATTGTACCCGGTATATGGTAATAGGCTCACCCCCTATTACATGGGACTCATAACATAAATAGTGAAAAGTGGGTGTTACATTGTACATCGGCATAATGTGCACCTCTGCCTACCCCTTCGAGGATAATAGGCGTGATGTTATGTTATGTTATTATATTAAATGCAGGACAACATCTGTCGGTTCCACTAGTCTATATATATAAAAATGAAACCCGTTTCCCGTTGTCACGCCATAACTTGAGAACGGACTTTTTTTGTTGTGTTTGTTATTGTCAGGAGAAGGTTACTACGTCAGAGAAAAGTCCTGAAAATCCCACGGGAACGGGAGAAAACGGGATTACGCGTACCAAGTCGCGGGCAGAAGCTAGTCACTCAATAAATATATATAGGTAGGTGTAACTACTTCAGTTATTTTATTACATTCATTTTATTCATTCCCCATTTTAATATTTATCATTTTGAATTCAAAATCTAGTCCCTACCTTTTTTTTGGGACAATCCCACCACAACCTGCTAAAACCGCTACAACTCCAGTAAGCCAGGATCTACAATAGATACAATCACCGAAACACTGAAGTCCGGCGCGTCCTACTCGTCCTAGTCTCTATTTCCCAATACTCTTTTCAGAAGTAAGATCTAATTCTCTGAGATTAAATTGTGAAAACAAACAAAACCAACATTCTTCAATAGACCCTGTGCTCTTATATTAAAACCTCCTTTATGGTTAGGAAGCAAATGGATTATATTCTGATCGTTTTTTTTAATATCACTAAAAGGTCGCTTGGTTTGACGAGAATAGGCGCCATTTTTTTTCTAAATCAGGAAGCAATTACTTATTAAATAAATTATTATTAAAGTAGCAGCGTGATAGTCGCCGCGTCGCGGGTCGCGAAATGCTGCTCATGTATATGAGCCTCTAGCATGGCTTGAAACTAGTCGAGTTCCTCGTCAAATTATTACGTGAGTAAGCCGAAAACATAATAATTTATTTAGTATGTCTCACGAAAGTTACAATACAAATTACTTATTAAATACAAAATAAAATAGATATTAGAGGCCCTACAGTTTTTCACTTACTATTTCGCGACTGCCTTGTTTGCCGAGTGGTCGAAAGTTGGACTAAGTATAATTGTTTTTTTTTAATCTCAGAAGTAGCCCATAGTCTGGATTAGTCCCCGGTATATGGCAATACGCTCACGCCCTATTACATGGGACTCATAATATAAATAGTGAAAATTGGGTGTTACATTGTACAGTGGCATTAAGTGCCGTAATGGGCACTTCTGCCTACCCTTTCGGGGATAAAAGCGTGATCTTATGTTATGTTGTGTTGTGTGTATTTCTCCAATTTATGTGACATATTTTCTCTTAGTGATTGTAACTTGAACTTACCATATATACTTGTGACATATGAGCAACTTCGCTAACCACAATTTATAATACAATTGTGTTAAGATGACTTAATAATGTAGGTATTCCATATAACGGAGCCGCGGAAGGCTTAACGGGTTACCGGGGCTCCGGCTCGAAGTGCAGGAGTAGGAACGGGGTGGTTTTTAGTCAGTAAAAGTCTGACACTCCCTCTCGCCTCACCTAGGCCGGAGAAGTTATTGGATGATTTTTTCCTCTCAAAAAAAGGTTTAACACCAACGCTTTTAGATCAAAAATAACACTTTTAACAATAAAATATTCGCTTGTTTCCTCAAATAAACCATTTCAATTCTTGTTTAATAATATTTTCAGCGTGAAATTTACAAAGTCCGGAGTCTGTGTTAAAATGACACTGAATTTCAGTAATTTGTTGAAATTGATTCGTTCATAACTTCCACAATGGAGTCTGGATGCCTGGCATTTTAAATAACGATGTGATCACAAAGAAGATCTAAGGTTATGAAAATCAGGTGAAGGCATCTATCGATCTGTCTACGGAGTATTTTTGTAGGTTTATTTCTGTACCTTTTTTTTTGAGGGGGAAATCATCTAATTACTTCTCCCGCCCGGGTGAGGCGAAATGGAGTGTCAGACTCTTACTGAATAAAAACCACCCTGTTCCTACTCCTGCACTTCGAGCCAGAGCCCCGGTAACCCGTTAAGTTCTCCGCGGTATGGGCATGGGGCCCAATAGAGCTCATGCCGATACGGATCGGCATGAGCTCTATTGGGCCCCATGCCCCATCTGTGGTGGTCTGATGGCTCTCTGAGGCTCGCGCGGAACGTGACGCATCGTACGCTCGGATCTGGTTGAGTACTTACGGTGACCGGAGATCGTCTCGTGCTCCCCGACGCCCGGAGTATCTCTCGCGACGGCTGGGACGTGAGGATTATTTCTGTATCTAGATTTTTAATTATATGTATTGTTTAATTTTAGATCTTGCCTGTAGTTGGACCATTTAGAAAACCGAGACCCGAGGCCCCTTGCCCAGCAGTCACAATTGCGACCACACGGCCAACGAGGCAGTCTTACTTACGAAGCAGTTGAACATTCTACAGTGATACTGATAATAATAAAAATTGTAATTTGACAAAGACTTCCCGATTTAGCGATATTGCAAATTTAGTGCACCAGGAAAGTATTTCTGATTTCTAATATCAAACTCCGAAGTGAAGTTTTCGTGTTTTATGTTCAGATACTTAACATTTAACGGTTTTACCACTGAAAAAGGTTGTTCGGTGTGTCATAAAGTTGGGTAACCCACAGCAGCCGATATTGAAGCAGTCGTTAAATATTATGTGCACAATAAACTGGCTCGGAGTGGTCCTGAGAGCACTGGAGCAATGAGGGTCTTAGCCTGGTGTCGTGAGTGCCATGAGTGTCTTAGGTAGCGTCAGGAGTCTCTAATTACGATAAGAGTGTCTCAAGTAGTGTACAGAAATCATCAGAATTGTCTTCTATGAGGAGTCTTCACGCCTCGAGTGAAGGGTTGCTTATGGGCAGGTGTGCTCCATCGTAGGCCGCTTCGGAGCCGCGGAGGACTTAACGGTTTACCAGGGCTCCAGTTCGAAGTGCAGGAGTAGGAATGGGGTGGTTTTTAGTCAGTAAGAGTCTGATACTCCCTCCCGCCTCACCCAGGCGGGAGCAGGCATTCGATGATCTTCCCCTTTAAAAAAAATAGTATATAGGGTGTTCCAGATGTGTCAAGAGTGTCTTCTAACACTAAGCATAATCTTAGCAATATTTCAGACTACACCTCTCACCTTTTGCATCCTTACTATATATTATTATAATATTATAAATCTGAAAGTGAGTTTGTTTGTTTGTTCCACCTTCACGACGTAACTACTCGACCGATTGCTTTGAATTTTTGCAGACGTAAAGTTAGAAGTCCGGATTAAATAATAGTGTACTTTTTAACCCGGAAAAATTGATATTCCCGAGGAAAAACAAAAGCATTGGTATAGGTGGCGCTGTGTGTAATGGTATATGTCACATAGGCTCCTTTTTATTCTTTTGTGACGCGAGCGAAGCAGCGGGTAAAAGCTAGTAAATAAATAAGACAAAGGTTATATTTTCATAGATATATTTATTTTCAATTCAATATCAGTGTTGACTATCATTAGGAATGCGGTGTACATAGTTATTATATTAAAATATATTTCCAAAGCTATCGTCCATTTTACAGCGGGAAGTGATATGTAGATTGTATACAGGGTGGTCGCTTATTGGGAAAATGTTGATACAGTATGTAAACAGTTATATATAGGTCATCTGATCAAAATACAGTATGCGGCATGTGTTTTTGTATTCTAGGTTGCATAGGAAAGATAAAAAAAAATCGCTTCGAAATTCCTAAACATCCTAGTCTGGATTAGAGTCCTATTTATGTGTGATTAATGACAATAATTTTAACATTGATAACATCAAAAAGTACTTAGTCGATTGAAACAGATTACTCCTTGATTAGGTACTGAAGATTTTTACAATAGTATTCGTATACAGTTTTAACTACATTTAGATATCGTTATACATTCTAACAACGATGATAATATATACCAAACATAGTATTACTCTCATCTATATATAAATACGATAAAGCTGTCGAGTTTCTACGTGCCAACATTAAGCTGTAAGTCAAATTTTAAAAGATTATTTCATAAGATCATCATCATTATCACACGGAGAAGGTTTCAGCATTTATCATTACGCTTGCTCAAAGCGGGTTGGCGATTTCAAACTTATTTTTAGAAATTGTAAGTTTGAGTTTCCTCACGATGTTTTTCGACGTTTATCAGTGGTGTTTAAATAATCATAAAAAGTATCTACATAATAACTCGGAAAAAGCCACATTGGTAGGTACTTGTCGTTGGTAGGTTTTTAAAAGGTCCACCACGACTATAAGATACCAGAAAGAAATAGACCTATGTCGGAATACTGAAACGCTACTCAATTTTAAGTCATGCTTAAGTATAATTCTATCTCTACAAATTCTTTGTAAAATGACAGAGATGGCACGATATTTGAGCACAACTTAAATTTGAGTAACGTTTCAGTATTCCGGCAATAGATAAGTAATTTAATATTACTCTCAAATCTGAAAAAAGCGCAGTGTTTTCACGACTAACTGTTGACCTCATATATCTATCAACCACATTTTATTCTTCTCTATAGTATATAATAACATGGCAGACGAAAAAAGTAACGCATTAATCACCGCTGCCACCCCATTCAACAAAACAACATTCAGAAAAACACCGAGAACATCACTTAGGTACTTTTTCACCAAAAACACTAAAGTAAAAGTTAGCAATGGTTAACAGGTTCGAATGAACAAAAAGACGTTGTGGAATTACACAAGTGAAACACAAACACGTGTTTATGAATTAAAGGCTAGGCTCACGTTCCCTGTATTTCTAGAGCGACATTATCACGTGCCAACGAAGGCTAATCTAGTTCTAGCAATTAGAGTAATGCAGCCTAAAAGACGAGACTTTTAGTACTCTTTTTGTTAAGCCTTATATTAATTCGCAAGCCAAAATAAAAGAATATTTTTTCTTTTTCACAGTCCGTTCAACTAAGATGGATTAGGTATTCGAAATGAAGAGCATTTTCATAAATTTTAAACCCCTGTCCTAATAGGATTAATTAGTTTTTAGAACAATCTTATAATTTTAAAATAGTTGTGTTGGCTTGTAATACTTTAATCGCTGTTTTATACTCTGTTTCAAAGTTATTAAATAATATTTTAAACTTTTTGAGTCATAAAAAGGACACGCTGTATATGTATAAAATATATAATTATAAAAATAAGCGACCAACCTGTATACGGAAACAATAATTACATACCTACTATTATTTATTATCAAGAGAAAAATTATTTTAATAATTGGCACCGAGACAATAAATATCTAAATTATTATAAATCTTTAGAATAATAATTCTATTATTCTCATTTATATAATTTTTTATCTTATATACGAATACGAATTGGCGAAAACAATATGACGAGACGTTCACAAAATCACAGGAGATTTTTCAATTCCAATTAAGCGAATTTTTCATACATTTTTTAAAAATATTTTAAATGAAATACTCAAAATCAGTCGTGCGCGCGAAAATATATATATTTTTCTCAGTTTTCTATTGTTTATAGAACTTTCAACATCATTTGTACTATTTAAAATGAAATCTATTTTAACAAGAGAATGAATGACTACTCGATTATAATATTTTGCGTCAAAACCTCTGAGGGCAAGCGAATTATATGAATAACCGTGTCTAATATTGATTGATTACATTAAACATCGAATTTACACTGTCCATTTAAGCTCAAAATTGTAAACATGAATATATTTCGTATCTAGGTATTAAAATATATCTTCTAGGCCAATAAGATTCATTAAAAACCTGTACACATCAAGAATATCAAAGAGAACAACAATATACACAACAATAGTTTTCCCTATAGTTTCACTACCACGAGTAAATATGTCCATCTTTGTAAATAAATTATTCTAGAAGTATCCCTAAATAAAATCAGTTCTAAAACAATAGAGAACTGGAAATGAAACCCTAACGAATGTTGCACAATATCTATTAAACATACAAGAAATATTTATTTACAATAGTTTGAGTATCAAGAATATTTTCTTCAATAGATTTGCCTCCGACATAAAGCTGGTTACATAACAACCCTTACTTTAAAAGGTACTTGGATACTACGGTTAATTTGTGATCTACTTTATCTGTGATGTAGAAGTAAAACGTTGTTTACTTGTGAAGCGGTTCACGCAGGACTCGGCACTTAATTAAAGGAACTTTCAGCTTAGGCGTAACTTTGCGCGTGCTCGAGAGGTAAGTTCGTCAGCTTGTTCCCCTTGTCCACCCAGTTCTTTAGCCTCCCTCGCAGTTCCTCCAGGCTCTTAGACTTGGCCTTGTTTATCCTCTTGTACTTTACATCCTTCGGCTTGGTCACGTTCCGGTGGTTGGACATCACTCGGTTGTACGTCACCACGTGGTTGGATTTCGGCTCAGGCTCCTCGTCACTCTCAGCGTTCGAGGTGCCCTCGTCATCAGACTCGTTAGCCGGAGTCATCCTTTTTGGCACATAGCTGTACGACCATACTTCCTTACCATTCTTCGGTTTTAGCTCCTTGTCATTATCTATGCTCTTCACCTCAGCTGTAAGGACTACGCTCCTCATTCGAAAGTTATCCCGCCTTTGAGCGAGGAGACTGGTCTCTTTGTATTTCTCTTCATCAGTTTTGTTGGCATCGTTCAGTTCCTTCTCTGTGCTGTTCTGAGCACTTAGACCTTTAGTAGAATCTCCATCTGCTTCTTCTTCGACGCTGTATACTGTTTCCAGAATCTCTGGTCGTCGGAGGAAGCCATTTGATCGCCGCACTACATTGTACTTCAGGTTGGGATCTATGGCATCCGATATTGACCGGACAATGGTCACGCTGTCAGGGTTTGTCGACCTAAACCTTGGCACATGAGGAGTGTTACTGCTATCGAAGTCAACATCTTCCATGATCACAGCTGAGTCGGAGTCATTGAGTGAGTCGAAGTCTCCTGTGAGGTTGGTATCTTGTAGCATGTCTCTGAAGTCTGGAATGTTCTGAGATTCGATACCGTTATCTAAAAGCTTAGCTTGGAGAGATTCGATAACTTTCTGTTGCTTCATGATGATAGTCTCGCGTAGTGCGAGCATGCTGGAAATTTCCTTCTGCTTCCGAACGAGACGCGATTCGAAGAGAAGAAGTTGGCTAGAGAGAGATTTGAGTTGTTCCGCCTTTTCTTTCTGAAGGCGTGTGACTAGTTCCTCTTGAGTTCGGTGCGCGCGGCGCCATGTCAGGAGCTGGTGAGCTTGAGCGCGATACTTCATGCGAAGATCTCTGTAACAGCAGAAGAGATAATACAGTCACGATGAGCTCGTTATTTTTCGATTAGTCTGAGGGAACGAAATAAATCACTTTTATTCTACAAACTGCTATAGCGTCTTAGTCTCAGACAATTCTATCTATTAAGCTGTCAGTTGGTATCCGTTATCCCCCAATCCCTACTTTATTACGACACCTATGCCCCGGGGGTACGGAGTTTATTCTTGTCGCGTGTTACCGAACAATTGGACCGTATCGATAGATAATATTGTTTTCTAAGTTATTTTTGCAGGAAACTTATACACTAGTTGGAAATAATATCGTAGTTATATGAGTTGGTAGAAATATTTGGAACAATTCTCTTTGATATTTCTGCTCACGTTATTTATAGTTTGAACTTGAATCGTCGATCTGCCTGGAGATTCATTTATTTCATATTATATTTTCTGTGATCAACTTTTATAAATGTGTTGAATAGAAAATTACATATTCACTACTAAAGGTCAAACTACTAAGTCTATGCTATCCTTTTTTTATGCATTTCTGTTGAGACTTAAATACGCTTGCTTCTTGCATCGACCATTGTTTTTGTCTCTGCATCACCCAAAGGTCTGGCTGGAGGAGAATGCCCTAGGTATTAAGCCCACCTTGTACATTAGTGTGTGCATGAAGTCTTTTAAAATAAAAAATAAAATAAAGGGATCAATTGTTCTTTGCAAAACTGGTACAGGAAACGGTTTTAAAAAAATAAAACTTGTAGGTAGGTACTATAACCACAAGACATAAAGACAACATCAGACCCCGACAGCTGTTTGTGGATGACACAAAAACGAAATGTGCTTTAGTGATCAGTTACCTGATACTCCTGCGCGCCTCCTCCAAGGTGTGCGCCTCCAGAGGGTCGGTAAGGGATGCCGCAAGCGATACGTCAGGCTCCGTTGGGCTGTTCAGAGCCGACTCACTCCGGCTGTGGACAAAAACCAGTCATTATTTACAATGTACTAAGTTATTACTAAGTGATAATAAAAAAGGAAATCAATTAAAGACTTCGAAGTCTTTTTTGTTTGGATATGGGATAAGGAGTAAACAAGCACTTAAATAACTAGATGGTAAATTAACACCGTCGCCTTTATACACTCCTATCACCAAAGGAGCTTCGAATGTGTTGTTGACCTTTTAAAAAGGAGTTTAAGCTCCTTTCTCAAAGATTTGGAATTACTTTCATCTATACAAATAAAAATGAAATTTACGTTCATCAGTCTCGCTAAAACTCGAGAACGGCTGGTCCGATTTGGCTAATTTTGGTCTTGAAATGTTCGTTAGAAGTCCAGGGAAGGTTTAAAAGGGGAGGAAAGACAAATTTTAGGCAGTACGAAGTTTGCCAGGTCAGCTAGTTTAGTAATAATTACCATTAATGGCCACATTGGCTATCCGCGTCTGATGATAAACAAAACGATTTCACATAATCTGTGAACATTGCAAACTCAGTATTTTTGATTCGATACAGTTTCTACTAAACACAATAACTAAGTTACCAAGATAATTCGCCAGATATTTACAACAAAGTGTAACAAGATTTGACCCGTATCTATAAGATTACAAAGTTTAAGCTCAACATTGTTTGGAAATAACTTAATCTGAATCCAATATGGACGTTTATTACTGACACAATGTTTCGGTTCATTTGTAGTTTTAACTCTTTCTAAAAAGTCAATGTTACGGTTCAAGAGAAGAAGTGTTGAAGTTTCCTTAATTCAGTTTTTTGAGAAATGACCTATTAACACAATGTTGCATTTTATAAGGTTGAACCGCAATCCAATTTACGGGGATCTGAGCGATCTATCAAACACCAATACCTCTAAAAATACAAAAAAGTTTAAAATTAAACAATATCTATCAAAAATCACGAGGTGACTACCATAATTAATTGTGGGGTCCCTTCTTCATAGGAGAGTTTGCCTAGTCTCCAGCCTCCACGCTTAAGAAGCGGATTGCAAATCGTACTTTAATATAATAATACTAGCTATTACCCGCGACTGCGTTCGCGAGAAATCCTTACTATTATAAATGGGAAAGTGAGTTTGTTTGTTCCGCTTACACGCCGTAACTTCTAAACCGATTGCTTTGAATTTTTGCAGACGTAAAATTAGAAGTCCGGATTAAATAATAGGGTAATAGGGTAATTTTTAACCCGGAAAATTTTGGTATTCCCGAGGGAAACAAAAGAATTGGTATAGATGGCGCTGTATGTATTGGTATAGGCTACTTTTATCCTTTTGTGACGCGAGCGGAGCCGCGGGTAAAAGCTAGTTATTAATATTTCTTGTTACTTTATACTTTTTTGACGCGACAACGTGTTGATTGGCGAGGCGTAGTTGAGAGCTAGAATGAAACGGAACGTTTATTGTCTATTCAAGATGGCGACTGCGGTTTGTCTGTCAATGTCATTAAAATGAATTTATAAAACGAAATAATCTCCGTAATCCGAATTTTGCGGATATAATTATGTTGTCGACTGGAAATCGATATTTTTTATGTTTTGTTATTCAGGTAATGTTTTGATCGAGTCTATCCCGTGACGAAATTATTAATATAGATATTTTTCTCTAACCGATTAAGTCTTAACCAAATTCGACTAAACATCTTAAACAACTAGTTTAATTTAGATTCTAGGAGTTGAAATCTACAGTCGACTGAGAATTTTAATTAGTTTTAAAGGTCAGATGAAAACCATCAAAGGCTTCATTTATCTGTATAAACTAAAACGATTAATATGGACAAACTATTGCTTTTCTCCTAAAAATCAAATAACCTTTTTGGACCCAATTCGGTACACGAATTAGCATATTCATTCTGCTTACCTACCCTTGTCAATAAGAGTAAAACAAACATTAAAAGTTGGACAAAAGCGAGAACTTCACACTTAACGTACATTACTGCTTAACTTTGTAACAAACGGCTCTGTTTAACATGATTCCCTTACAAAAGGGGAATTGGAACGAAATGTATTAGCTTTTACTGCAATTAGTTGGGGTTTTAATTGAGAAACTAGTTTGTGTTGGAGGCAAATGTTTGTGAATATGTTAATGGTGGAGAAAACATATTTTTTATGCCTTTTTATGTGATAGAGGCAAACGAGCTGACGGTGAATTGGATACTAGCAACACCAGAGGTGTTACAAGTGTGTTACTAATCTTTCATGCCAGATAACATCACACCTTTTATCCTCGAAGGGATATGCAGAGATGGACATTAGCACATTATGCTACTGTACAATATAACACCCACTTTTCACTATTTATATTAGGAGTCCTATGTAATAGGGAGTGAGCCTATTGCCATACCTTTCATGCCAATCTAAATATTCATAGAAATTATTATTATTTTGAATTTCTCAGTGACTTTATAAGTTCGATGAATCTGAAAAATATCAGTAGTTTAACTATTTGTTGTGAACAAAACCTTATTGTAACAAAATTAGATAAAATAGCTGCACTGTAGACAAGTCTGCCAACTTTCGTAGAACATCAATCGTTATAATACCCACCTACATTGTACAACGCGCAATGAATAAAACTAAATGATTTATTTCACTTTTTCATGTAAGTACCTATATTTGAGAGTTATAAGTTATAGCTTTTACCCGCGGCTTCGCTCGCGTCACAAAAGAATAAAAAGTAGCCTATGTGACATATACCAGTACACACAGCGCCATCTGTACCAATACTTTTGTTTTTCCTCGGGAATATCAAATTTTTTCGGGTTAAAAAGTACCCTATTATTTAATCTGGACTTCTAACCTTACGTCTGCAGAAATTCAAAGCAATAAAGTGGAACAAACAAACAAACTCACTTTCAGATTTATAATATTAGTAAGGATAACACACGCAATCACATAATAAATACTAAAACTGATTCTAGAAGAATCTGTGATTTCTTTTTTATCACTTAATTTTTAACTTTAAGTCTTCGTCAATAGAGCCTAAAACACAATGATACAATATGTTGAACTGCTGTTATGTCTACCACAAAATATGAGTACTTCGTTTAATTAACTTCGTTTATTTAACACAATATGGCTGCGGTTCGTGTGAAATATCATTTTACATTTTGTTTACAGCATGCAGTAACATTATACATTCAGCTGTGACGTGATATTTATTTATTTGTTAATGAAAATGAATATTCACATTTATAAACAAGTAGCTACTTCTGCGTGGTTTCACACGCTCTGCTCAGTTCCTATTGGTCGTAGCGTGATGTTTTATAGTCTATAGCCATCCTCGATAAATGCGCTATCCAACACAAAAAGAATTATTCAAATCAGTCTTGTAGTTACGGAGATTAGCGCGATCAAACAAACAAACAAAAAAACAAACTCTTCCGCTTTATATAATAGTAATATAATAAGATATAATGTGGCGCGTAGGGTTGCCGTATTTTTCTGTTTATTTTTATTTTTTGAATGTATTTTTGTTTGTTTGCTCAGATTTTTCAGAGGTGTTATAACCAAAAGGTGCAGATTACCCTAAGGGTTATCCCCATAGGTTTTAAGAGTCTTGAGTTCAGAACCCAACCTACTGTCATACACGGCACAATTACAGTACGACTGTTACTAAAACGAATTCCGAAATAGAATAAAAACCTAATCATTTGCCTAAGCAGAGCTCGAAAATCAAACACAATTGCCTGAAAACACATAACATAACACCACGCCTTTTATCCTCAAAGGGGTAGGCAGAGGTGCACATGTGCCACTGTACAATGTAACACCCACTTTTCACTATTTATGTTATGAGTCCCATGTAATAGGGAGTGAGCCTATTGCCATATACCGGGCACAATTCCAGACTCCGTGCTACTACTGAGAATTTTTTTTAAACCCAGTATTACTTTGCCCGACCCGGGAATCGAACCCGAGACCCTTTGCCCGGCAGTCGCACTTGCGAAGTCTGTAAAACACGCAATTCAGAAAAATACGTTGTGTTTCGTCGTGTGAGTGAGGTTACCGGAGGCCCAATTACCCTCCCCTTCCCCAATTATCCGTGTGCTCGTTTACCAGCTTATGCCATGAAAAAAAAAATACTTAACAAAATTGTAGATGGCCTTTTTTATTTTAAACCCTTTGTCCATGATACCATGATTTTTTTTTTTTTTTTTTTTAAGGGGGGAAAATCATCGAATGACTGCCCCCGCCTGGGTGAGGCGGGAGGGAGTGTCAGACTCTTACTGACTAAAAACCACCCCGTTCCTTCTCCTGCACGTCGAGCCGGAGCCCCGGTTACCCGTTAGGTTCTCCGCGACTCCGAATCGGCATCGGCCCTATTGGACCCCATCTGTGGTGGTCTGATGGCTCTTTGAGGCGCGCGCGGAACGCGACGCGCCGTACGCTCGGGTCTGTTTCTGGTCGGACGGGGAGCCACCCATGCTCGCCGTCCGCAGGCCCGCGCTTACGGTGGCCGGAGATCGTCCCGCGATCCCCGACGCCCGGTGTGTCCTTCGCGATGGCTGGGTTGCGAGGAGGCAGCGCTTCGCTGCCTCACGCGTCCCGCCTCCTCCTTAGCTAGCATGACTGCTTCGCAAAAGGAGGAGACGGCATCCAACCCCATCCCCCCCTCGCTCCGCATCATGGCCTGCACTAGGCCCGGACGCGAGAGGTCGCCATCGCCGATCACTTCCCTGAGGACATGATACCATGATACCTATGTAACATTTTATCAGTGGTGTTGCCTGTTACAAACTGACAAAAGCAAATATTCGATTGACAAACATGAAACTGAAAAAGCCTTTGAAATCTGTTTCAGAGTGAAAATAAACACGTACTGTACATACAGCGACACATCAAACTATAAAACCAGTATATCATGATCCTGCTTTGTTTAATCTTTGCGTACAATCGACGGTCAGTTTATACTGGATCGTCATAGCTACATAACCACTTTATCATGGTCTCTCTTTATATGATCTTTGCGTACATTCGAAGGTCAGTCTATATTGCGTGTGTATAACTTGATGTGCAGGATGTTCCAATACACGGTGTTTACAATGCAGGAAGGTAAATACTGTGGTTTTCATTGCATTGCTACTGAAAAGAGCTTTTATTTTATTTAGTAAATTGGTTGTTTGCACTGTCTTTATTAATTGGTTGGATCATGGATATTGTGCTGGTTTTACATTGATATGATAGGTTGTTGTAGCGATCCTAGATCTTTTTTCAACTGATGCTAAGATATGTATCAATTGGGATGATGACAGGGTATGAAAATTAAAAATCTAATTAGTCTGTAAGTTAGGTAATGAAAAAATATTAGACACGTATTTATTTATTTTGTCGTATTATAAAACAATACTTAGATAAAACGAATCTAAGTTTAGGAGTGGGGGTTAAAACGTCATATCTACGTATAAAATGCACATAGAAGTGACGTCACGTGACATTGCAAATCAATATACCGTCGAAAGTATTAGTTTCTGTAAGGAAATAAAAAATATGTGTGTAATGATTTGACATAATCACCAGATGGACATTAAAATAAAAATTTGGCATCTACCCTATAATTCGGAATATTTCATATAGCGTGTTTCGCCAGATTTATGGATTAGCCCTGCGATTAGACCTGTATATTCGGAGCTCGCACTAACATAAGTCTTATGAAAAATATAGTTGTTTTCAAAATTGTTATTGATATACGGAGTATAGAACTCAGCAAAGTTTTTCATAATAGGTTTGATGTATCGAAATGTCATACGAAGTTAAAAAAATAATCCTAAAATAAAATATAAAAATATGTTTATTGACAAAAAGATTCACATTACATTTTTTGTATGACCCTGGACCCAACACTAGGTTTCCCTGTGTCCTAGGTTTTTATATTCCGTGACATGATGCCACCCGGCATTAAGTCCACCATCGTATGTTATACTGTATATAATCTACACCTTGGAATGAGCAAATAGCTTCACTTTTAATTTTATTATTGACGTTCAAAAGTGCCTTTCTGGTCTAATTGAAATAAATGATTTTGACTTTGACTTATACAGAAGTGTAAATAAATAAATGATCAATCTTTGTTTACCCTTAAGAAAGACGACAAAAATAATCATACTTAAACATAAGAACCCAACAAGGCTTCTTAAAATCGAATTTTAACGTAAACGAAAAAAACACGAAAAAATATTCTCTAAAACAGGTTCATTAGCTACTCAAAATTCCAGATTAGCGCTTACTAATCCGATTACACACATTTATCATTATTTCTAAGTCTTCATAAATCTCTGGATTCTTTTGTTAAAGTATAATTTTGTAAAAATACCTGTCTGCTTGAAAATCTTGAACATTTTTCAGTGTTCACTAACCGTTCAGCCGTGAAACGTGATCGTATACGAATCGATTTACGAAAAACGTAGGGAAATACGAAAGTAAGATAAGGTTTCTTTTCCTTTGTGTTTCTTAATATTTACCGTATTGTGTTTTATTTGTTTGCTAACATGTTTCTAGTAGAATTATTCATTTTGCTGGTTAGTTAGAAAATAGTTGCTATCTACCTATCTATGTATTAAAAGTAACAGACTAGCAGTACTTATTAAGATTAGGATGGAAAAGGGAATGTTCGGCTGGTTTGGACATGTAGAAAGGATGGGAAAGTGGAGTAACGAAAGAAGTATACAGAGCGGATATGACTGGAGCCGTCAGTAGAGGGCGCCCTAGACGGACATATACTGACCAGATATATATTAAAAAAGTGCTAAATTAAAAGTACCCATAACCGACGAGCATGCATGAAAAGATTGATGATTAGTGTTTTAGTTTAGAGAGTTTGTGTGAGTTCAAAGATGTTTAGTGAAAACTGCTATAAGTAGGGTTTTAAAAAAACATAATATCTTATGATAGCAATACCGGTCGAAAATACTGAGTCTAGCCATAAACTTGGTATAACTATGCTATAACATACGCATATAACACAATTAATGTCTATTAAACTGCATCATTACACACAAACGACTGCATATGATGCACGCATGCACGCACACACGTAGCAATGAAATGTTATTGGGTAATTAGATTTGACTGACATTTATGGATGTATGTTCGATAATGTTTATATTCGCATTGCAGCGATTATTACGTTGTTTAATAGGGTTCCTTACACCGCCGATCTATATACCTATCTATATAAATAAAAATGAATTTCCGTAAGTACGTTAGTCTCGCTAAAACTTGAGAACGGCTGAACTGATTTGGGTAATTTTTGCCTTGAAATGTTCGTGGAACTCCAGGGAAGGTTTAGTTTAAAGAGTGAGAAAAAATAGGTCAACTAGTAAAATATATATTTTAACTTAACATTTCCGTATCTGAAGGATATAAAACGACTCTATTGCTAAGACTCTGACGTTTTTTCTCTTAACATAACATCACGCCTTTTATCCCCGAAGGGGTAGGCAGAGGTGCACATTATGCCACTGTACAATGTAACACCCACTTTTCACAATTTATGTTATGAGTCCCATGTAACAGGGGGTGAGCCTATTGTCATATACCGGGCACAATTCCAGACTCTGTGCTACTACTGAGATTTTTTTAAAACCCAGTAATAGTTTGCCCGACCCGGGAGTCGAACCCGAGACCCCTTGCCCGGCAGTCGCACTTGCGACCACTCGGCCAACGAGGCAGCATTAGAAAAATAATTATGTGCAATTTCTGGTACATGCTTATCCTATGGGGATTAAAAAGTGTGATGTTACTTCATATCATTTTGAAAACTACAATCGCAATAACATATAGCACTTTAAATAAATTATGCAAACTGCGACCGAGGTTAAAAGCAGTTTCAATCAATAGAGTGAGTAAATATTATATGAATTTCGTATGTAGTTTATTATGTACAAGTACGTAATATGTAGATATAAAGTAGAGATACATTTGATTATGTAAATCAATCTGAAATGTTATGCATAATTGATATTAGTTTCAGTCAGTTTCAATGTTATTCCCATTAATATCTGCGTATGCATGTAATATTGTGTGGGAGAGCCATGCTTCGGCATTAATACCACGGCCTCACTGAAAACCGACGTGAAGCAACGCTTCAGCTTGCGTTGTGTTCCGTCGTTTGAGTGAGATTACCGGACGCCCAATTACGTTATGACGTGTAGGAGTGACAAACAAAGAAATATACATAGTTTCACATGTATAATATTAGTAGGATAGTAGGATTGAACTACATAACATCACGCCTTTTATTCCCGAAGGGGTTGGCAGAGGTGCACATTATGCCACTGTACAACAAAATACTGGACTCATAACATAAATAGTGAAAAGTGGGTGTTACATTGTACAGTGGTATTAAGTATCGTAATATGCACCTCTGCCTATTCCTACGGGGATAAAAGGCGTGATGATGTTATGTTTACACGAATTAATATTAATAATGTATTTGTAAACAAAATAATTATCTTTGTGATTTAATGTGGCTACTGTAAATTTTGTAGTTTGTGCACAATTAGGGTAATGACTTCATTAGCGGTGCATTACAGTGGAAGCTTTTGAATATGTATAAAGTAATGTAGGCTACATTTATCATGTTTTACTTGAGTGCCTACATGATAATTGATGACGATGTTTTTAACACATTAGGGCTCGTACACAAAACTGCGATGCGATTTTATGCGACAAGGCGTCTCCCAGGGTGACCATTCCTTCGACGACCGTCAACAGTGCTAAACAGTATTTTAAATTGAAAACTAGGTCGTGGCATGGATCGTAAAAAGAAGTGTGCACTTCTGTTATTGCTTAGGAGATACAGGAAAAAGAAACAAAGAACATTTTGGGAATATAAGATTTTGATGCGCGATGCGAATCAATTCGCAAGTTCTTGCGATGTGATGTCGCATCGCAGTTTTGTGTACGAACCTTTAAACGCCATGGGGATTACCGGTAACCGACGATGTTACTTTAAGATTTGCCTTCTGCAGTTTTTTATTGGCAGTCAAAATCCTAAGAAAAGAAAATAAAGTAAACCTGCACCTGGTTCTCGTTTACTACTAGGGTTGCCACCCGTACTTTATAATAAAGTATTGTACGTTATTTAAGGTAATTGTAATCTATACTTTATAAGAATAATAAAGCACACGAAAATACTTTATTTTTTCAAAATTCGATATCGATATTTATCGACTTATGTTGAATCGATTTCGCCACTCGCCAGCGCCACTTAGACAATTTCTAGTAATGATGCAATCGTTTAGTATTTCAATGCAATTGTTTAGTAAAGATACTAATTTTATACAAACTGCAAAAAGCAATAAAAAGTATATTTTTAAATATAATACTAAATAAGAATAAATTGTACTTTATTTTTGTACTGTGTACTTTTTTTCTTACCTATAATTGTCAATGTACTTTAAATACCAAAATAAAAGGTGGCAACCCTATTTACTACTATTACTGTTGTGCTAGTCAACATTAGCAGCTTCTTACAATAAACTGGTGGATTACAGGCCTTCTCTACATGAAAAGGTTTTCCATAAACTCCACGTTTAGGCCATCCAAAAGGTTCTCGTTTATAAGAAAGCCCTTCTTTAATCAAATATGTCTGTCATCCCTAAGACGGTTCCTAAGACAAATGTAGAAGAAAATTTATTCTAATCTGCCATCACATAACCAATTTCACAGCTTTACAGTGAAAGAGCCACCAAAATCTATAAATATGTTACAATTCGAACTAACACAAGCCTTAACATCGATCAGTACCAATGCCATTCCATCCACGTCCTTTATCTTATCTTATACTATTATATAATATAAAGCGGAAGTTTGTTTTTTTGTTTGTTTGTTTGAACGCGCTAATCTCCGTAACTACACGTCTGATTTGAATAATTCTTTTTGTGTTGGATAGCGAATTTATCGAGGATGGCTATGGGGCATAAAACATCACGCTACGACCAATAGGAGCTGAGCAGAGCGTGTGAAACCGCGTGGAAGTAGCTAGTACAATATATATACAACATAGAACTTCCATAAAAAACTGCCAACCAAATTCAGCACTTACATATAAATAACATTTCCTACTAAATCAACTCACACCTCGATATTTAAAGGTTCGATTCTATAGCCAGTAGCGTGTCGTTCGCTCCCCGTCCATAGCCCACGAGTGCACAGTCAATAAGCCCACAGCTGGGGTACCGTGGGCCTTTCCACGAGTATTACGTGAAATATTTATAAGCAGCGTTACTGAGCTCGTGATACGGTAAGTGGGTGCGTGTTTGGTTTAAGCGATGAGCGGTAAGCGACTGTAATAGTACTAAGACACGGTTTCACACGCTCTGCTCAGCTCCTATTGGTCGTAGCGGGATGTTTTATAGTATATAACCATCCTCGATAAATGCGCTATCCAACACAAAAAGTATTATTCAAATTAGACTTGTAGTTACGGAGATTAACGCGTTCAAACAAACAAAAAGAAAGAAACTCTTCCGCTTTATATAATAGTATAAGATAACATTTTAACGCAACGAGCGCTCCTCTATATCCTTACTATATAATATTATAAATGAGAAAGTGAGTTTTTTTATTTGTTCGTTTGTTCCACTATCACGCCGTAACTACCTAAACCGATTGCTTTGAATTTTTGCAGACGTAAAGTTAGAAGTCCGGATTAAATAATAGGGTACTTTTTAACTTGGAAAAAATTGACATTCCCGAGGAAAAACAAAAGTATTGGTATAGATGGCGGTGTGTGTATTGGTATATGTCATATAGGCTACTTTTTATTCTTTTGTGACGCGAGCGAAGCCGCGGGTAAAAACTAGTGTTAAATGTAAGTGTTACAAAGTAATAAAAGTGTTACATTATACAAGTACGGAAAACGGAGGCAAAGAACGCATGCTCGTTTCGATTACTTTAAACATAAAAAAACTAACTCAGGCTAAGGTCTCTCAATAAATGACTTTTAAACGCTAATCGATCGAGAACTTAGAAAGCTCAATGTTTGCGTTTGACATAAGTTTTAACACTTTTTAACATCAGTAGCAATCCTAAACTTTCAATTTAAATGCCATCTGTTTAAAGAAGCATCATGGAACTCCTCATACAAAACCTCTTCACACAAATCGCTACCGCTTATCACTCGTCCCACCTCCACATATGACGCGTCCGTTACTCAGTGCTACGGGGCTATAATTTGACTCCATCTTAGTTCCTGTTCTAAGGTCTAGCTAGTACGAGCTAGACTGAAGCCTGTCAGTCGGAACCCATCATTATATACAGATATATAAGTGATAATATTGCGAAATTACATATTGCTATTACATATTTGTTTATATAATTTGTCCGAATGATATTTTATTTGAAAGGTCGTATAGTTTCTTTTCCTTGTTCGCTGGTCTGATAGGTTACCTGATCATTTAGCGGTCGGAAACGTCTGAATCTAATGTCTTAATCGTTTGGTTTCCATTTTTGTCGTACGTACGCGCTGAGTTTTTGCTTCCGACTAAAGTATAGCCTAGAATCACTCTCAAAAATAGTCTAAATACTAAATACTTATCGCTAAGTATTCTAATTAGTCAGTACCTAACGATTCTTTTTTTAAGTCTGTTAGTAATACAATTATTTTTGTCTTTTTCTATAGGACGTACAAATGCCATTTTAAATCTAGCCAGTTATAGAAGTCAGTATATGACAAATGCCATGGTCCCACAACGACAAGAAACAGAGTATAAATACCGACGTAATAGACAATATTTTAATTATGTTACCATATACTTCACTGACTGAACAAAAAGCTAAGTTCTCGACATAAGGATGTTCGGTCAGCACCCATGAATGCATGCTAACCGTACCTTGACTGGGACAATCAATAGAACCTCTCTTACTTAACCACAAGTTCCTCTTACACAATAAGAGGGACTTATATTGTACTTATATGTTATTGAATTTTATCCTATTCTATAGGATTCAATGTAATTTTATCCTTTTCTATAGGAGTTTATGGGACAGTCGGCAGTGAAATAATGATGGTCCTTTATTGATAACATTGAAGGGTAATTTTCAATCTTCATAACCTCATTTGTTCCCAAAGGGATAGGTTAGGGTTAAGGGATGTATTTTCTCTAGTTATGTTATTAAGGCTATTGTAACAACTATGATGTTAGCAAAGTCAAGTCCAATAATGACTGCGCCATATTTAAATTTATTCACCGGTTGCACAGAAAACCAAATTTGCTGAAATACAGGTCATAAACCTAGGTCAGCAACAGAAGCTACAGCAAGGACACAATAACTGTATACATATATGAAATCTGTTACTGGCTCATACATGTTAAACTGTGTAACTTCTTTTTTTTGGTGAATACAGTTATTATTATTAAAAGTTATTATTATTAAATGTTACACAGTCTAATGCAATGTAAGATCAGTAGTCTAGAGGTAGACTTTCTTTAATACAGTCCAATTTAAACCTAAAAACACAAACACAAAATAGCACTTTTAAAAATTGATTAATAATTGTACCTGCCTCAATGTTTACACAACGTACAATCGACAAAGTTGGCGGTTGATCATCTTTGGGCGATATTCGCATACGCTCGGCGCGAGCGACCAAAGGAAAAACGCGCGGTAGACAACGAGATTGCCACAGGATTTTGTTTAAAACTATACTTACTACCGTAAACTTTGCCGATTGCCGAGTACTTGCCTACCTATATTTAGCTACCAGGAAATAGAAAGCAATCTTGAATTTCTCGATAATTATACTAGATAATGTAAATTTAACACCTACGTCGTTTAGCATAATATAAGATACGTTGATAAGAGCCTCATGTGTATTGAAACAGTTATCTTAGACGGGAGATCTAAGATAATATTAGCATAGTTTGTGATGTACACACCTACTGAGTAATTATTATTGATGTTGATACAGTTTGATCTGATTGTTTATACTTGCTTTCATGTCGAAGCGCTTAATTATGGTCATTGGTCACATAATGCACAATTTACAGAATTTTTTTAAAGATTTTCTAAATAATTTATCAATAGGCTATAAATGTCCACTGCTGAGCAAAGCCTCTTCCCACATAGCGGTTTGAGCATCACCACGCTTGCCCAATGCGGGTTGGCGATTTCACAAACTTATAATTACAAATTAAAAGTCCAGGTTTCCTCCAGATGTTTTCCTGCACAGTTTGTCAGTGGTGTCTAAATAATCTTAGAAGGAATAAATAACTCGGAATAAGTCACATTGGTACTTGCCATTGGTAGCTTTCGAACATGCACACTCATGCATGAGAAGCAGGCGTCTTTACCTGAGGGCCACCACGACATATAGATACATAGTTAAATTAACCTACCCAGTAACGAATCTAAATACATCTGTTGCGTTACTACTATCAGCAGTAGAGTAGCAGCAGTCGAATAGCAGTGCTACAGTCGCCGCGTCGCGGTTCGCGGAATGCTGCTCATGAATATGAGCATCTAGCATGGCTTGAAACTAGTCAAGTTCCTCATCAAATTACTACGTGAGTAAGCCAAAAACATAGTAACTATTCATGCCTTTAGACACTTGAGCGTTTAGTAAATATAATTAAAGAGCATTTAGCTAATTTAATGAAATGTAAATCCACTTTCTTGATAGTACGAGATCCATCCTACTAATAATGAAATAAGAATATGTTCTACACCAATCACAAACCCAACAAAAAACAAACATAGATAAATAAATACATAGTTTTTACACTAGTTACTATTACATGGGACTCATAACATAAATAGTGAAAAGTGCGTATTACTTCTGTGTGTACCTCTGCCTCCTACAGGGATAAAAGGCGTGATGTTATGTTATGTTTTTACACTATTTGAAATCCCACAAACGTCTACAATAAGTCTGACACCAATCTGAACGGAAAACCACTAATTTCCTTGCGTTAAATTTCCATAAGAGCTAAGCAGATAAACAGAAAATAAGATTAACAGATTATGAAGCACTCAGTATGCAGATTACATTAGCACAGACGATAAGTCGGAAGACTTATACCTTCAACGATCGAGTTAAACTAAGCTAGGTATAAATGAATTTAATAAACATGTTAAGTATTTAACTGTGTCTGATAATACTGTTTGCAAAGAATAAATTACACTAATTGTCACTATCTCTATTCTTCTCACGGGTGTCGCAATAACCTGCTAAGGGTTTGCACATTTAACATAGACAAACTTCGTTAAGTCATTTTTTTTATTTGAGAAAAACCTTGCCCCTTACTAGGATTTCACCTGTATCGTAGGTGCGTTTACAAACATACAAGTTCACATACTTTATGACACCCAGACATAGTATAAAGAACAAAGTAGGTTATCTTCATACAAATGCTCCGCGCGCGGCTTATATGTGTGCGCCATAGTATCTATGCGTCGACGCACGCACACTTTAACAAAATCTCGACCCGTTTCTCAGTGCGCCAGGCAGGGCTAACACTGCACGAGGTTCGCGCGCGCTTCACGGCTTTTCGGCACTGTTCAATGAAATAAAAAATGTCTGATAATCGTAGAAGAACGTATTGCTGTGTGTTTGGGTGTCTTAATAATTAATCGATTCCAGAACTGTCTCTGTTCAGATTAGGTACCTATTGAACAGGAAAGGTAAGCTAGTCACTTTTTCTAGCATAATATAATTTGTAGGTACTTGATGATGAGATACCTACTTACCTACTTATTCTTACTCTTATCATTCTTCATAGTTCCTACTCAACCAGAAATGTAATTACCTACTATACTTAAATATTATAAGAAAATGTGGTATTGTATTGTTTATTTCACAGTTTATCTGATTTGTTAAGAGCGTAGCCGTGTCGCATTTTTCCATATAAATGTATTCCCAAATTTACTTTCTGAATACTATGTATAGAGCTAAAGTTTATTTTAAGAAGTTAATAATATTTTTATAAGCTTTTAATTTTTACTAAATTTATAAATTGATAAAATATTCAATCATAATATGCTTTTCATTTCATAAATTTAGATCAAGTGCTGCTTGTTCGAAAATATAATAACTAAAAGTAAAAGTGACAACCCTGGGGATCAACGCAAGAGTAGGCTAATAACTCGGCGGGCGGCCTTAGATAACCTACTGTGTTCTTTATACTATGACCCAGACCCGAAACAACAATTTGTGGATCATACAAAGAGTGCCTCATTGGGTAAGTAGTAGTACGGAGTCTCGAAATGTTCCCGGTATATGACAATAGACTCACCCCCTATTACATGGGACTCATAACATAAATTGTGAAAAGTGGGTGTTACTTCTGTGTGCACCTCTGCCTACCCCTTCGTGGATTGGAGCCGCGGAGAACCTAACGGGTTCCCGATGCTCCGGCTCGAAGTGCAGGAGAGGGAACGGGGTGGTTTTTAGTCAGTAAGAGTCTGACGCTCGCACTTGCGACCACTCGGCCAACGAGGCAGTCATTCCATAATGTCACGACATGTAAATGCTGTTTTATGCTGATTTCGAAACAGAGTACCACATATGTTCCCGTTCCTTCTCCTGCACGTCGAGCCGGAGCCCTAGTAACCCGTTTTTTTTTTAGGGGGGATAATCATCGAATGACTGCTCCCGCCTGGGTGAGGCGGGAGGGAGTGTCAGACTCTTACTGTCTAAAAACCACCCGGTTTCTTCTCCTGCACGTCGAGCCGGGGTCCCGGTAACCCGTTAGGTTCTCCGCGACATGCTTGAATGACTTGGACGCGTGCTGTTTTTTAGTAACTAGTAACATCTTTTTTAATAAGAGGAGTACCTACAATAGGTATTTGTTTAATGATTCAGTACTTAACTAATATTTCAAATTAGTGTAATGGCTATAATTTGTCAATACAAATAAATAATCACATTTTATTTCGACATACAATTAGAGTAAGAAATTCGTCGACAGTTATTGTCACCATCACGTTTCTACAACTTCGTAGATAGCACTATTAAACACAGAATTCACTGAAATGAAAGTCACTTCGCTCTAGACCAAGTATTGAAACACATCTACAATAATCTCTCACTTCTGTTAAAAACAAAAGAACTCACCAATCTTCCTCTAACCTCGTATAATTCACCTTCATATCACATTTACACAAAACTAGGACAATTTTAAACATGTACACACAATATTTCTATCCGACTTTAAAAGAAAACTAGCAAAAGAAATGTACTGCACCCACAGTCCACAACCGACTTAAACATAATACACTTTTCAACAAAAAATCGACTCCTGCGCAGGGAAGCGAAACATCGGACACCGCACCTTTCAAGGGTCAGCTTCGATTTGAAAGTTTCCTATCCCTCTCTAACTTGTAAAGAAGGAAAGAGATGGAAGAGTTCGTGTTCGTATTAAGTATGGACTCATGATGGCTGGTGTTAGGCCGATATGGAGCAGATAAACGGAAATGGGCATTACACGAGGGTACTTGCCAAGTAATGGGCATAAGGCGGTTATTTTACCAGGATTTTTACTAAAAAGACGAATAACCTTTATGTATAGGCCTATTAATCACTAGTACGGCTTTGTGATCCTGGAGCCAGATACTAATACTGTTCTAAAACTCTGAGAATACAGGGCTAAATCCACAGGGCTCATATCATACCACAGCTGTGAAAAAATATAATAGAGTAGTTTACTAAATTTTATTTTAATGTCCGTCTGTTAGATTATTTTAAAATATTAGACACGTATTTTTTCTTTCGATGATGTATTAATTTAACTTTGTATAATACCAAAATGGAGGAAAAATTAACTTAGGTACTACTTTTACCTACACTGCGAAAAGTGACTAGATGTTTTTTTTACTTTAAACTTTTCAAAATCTATAAAATCAAAATCTAAATTTATTAAACTTGCCTGTATGCTACAATTATCCTTAATTATTTACTTAAAATAACGTTGTTTTAGGGCTTACAAGCGAGTTTGGACGCGGTTGGCTGCACATCGGCGCACGCGCAACAGGTGGCCTGCGCAGGAGTGCCTAGCAGACAGCTGTCGCGATTGTAACGAACTTTTGCATTCATTATGCAAAAAGGTGAAATGGCGAAATTTTGCATACAATATGCATTATTTTAATGGTGAGCAAATTTATAGAGTATTTGATATGAGTTATTTTCTAATTTTCTATTGTTCAATTTTAATGATAGAAATGGTAGTACCTGTGTGGTTCGCGCGGTGGCTGGGCAACTAGCTGCCACGCGACGTGTTGTGGGTTCGATTCCCGCACGGAACAACTCTTTGTGTGATCCACAGATTGTTGTTCCGGGTCTGGGTGTCATGTGTATGTGAACTTGTATGTTTGTAAACGCACCTACGACATAGTAGAAAATGGTAGTGTGGGGCAACGTTTAAATAAAAAAAAACTACACAATTTATTTTTTCAATATAATACAGTAACTGAATATAGGAATTGACCAACATATCTTAATAGGTTCCTTTTTAGAGTATAATCTTACACTTCTTATTGAAATAAATAATTAAAACTAAAATATTTACACCTTAAAAATAATAATAACGAAAAAATAATAATAATGAAAATAAATCATAAGGCATCAAAGAAAACATTTACCTCATCGCTACCGTGAGGTAGGGTGCCCAAAAGACTGGCAGCATTGCCACGTTGAATGGCGTAACGTTGCCCAAGGAAGTAGCCAGCCCTTCGATCACCTGAAGTGTCAACCATCCTTTTTTTTAGAGTCGGTTAAAATTCGTATCAAACAAACTAACGAAGTTTGTCTCAGATCTTATAATATTTATTTTATCAAAGCCCAGTTCACAGTTTTAATTGAATTCTTGTGTACATTTCGAATGAAAATGAAATCTAGATTGAATCAAATTTAGTGTCTGGCGCTTTGAAAGACTTCCAATATTCCATTCGATATTTAAAATGTGATTTTGAACTAATGGTTTATAAAAATGACGTATCATATCGTTAAATAGATTAAAGGCAAGAATTGATGAAATGAAATTTTGTATTTATAGCTGTCTAACATTATAAGAGGCAGCAGACTGGAAGACGAATCAGTTATTTTCATGAACATTATGAGATCGAGGGTAAACGACTAGTCGGATCACTAACTGGCAAGTGATCACTGCCACCAATGAACAGCAAGAGCAGAGCAGGTAAGCATGAAAGAAATTGTCAGAATTGTCAAATATTTAGAATATTTAGAATATTTAGAATATTTAGAATATTTAGAATACTTAGAATATTTAGAATATTTAGAATATTTAGAATATTTGACAATTCTTCTGACAGGCTGAAAACGCAACGCAAGTGTTGCCCTGTCAACTCTAGATCATCACTCCAGTCGAGGTCGAGGTGGCACATTCGCTTCTCAGGCTCTCAACTTAGATCTCCCACAGAGAAAAGAACATAAAAGCCAGGACAGTAAAATTTATGGGCATTCAGAAGATTTAATTTAAGAAGATTAATTCGTCTTCTTTATTATTCTTCTCATAGTTAAATTGCCTAAAATAACATATAAAATCTACGTTCAAAGGTATTGATTGCGAATATTAATAGCTGTAAATTTGATACCAACTTTCCTTTCCAGTTACCCAGTTATTGTTGCTCTTGAGACTTCAGCGAATTACAAGATTATAAGAAAACAATTTAGTAATATCACCCTTCAGAAATTGTAAAGGACAGCTTCGGAATATCCCACTTTAAAATAACTGTTTCTTACTTTCATAATATTGACATAAACGCCAAATATTCTCAATTTAAAACTCAACCTTGATTCCAAACTTTAAGGTACATAATCAAGTAGTTTGGAGGTTAAGTGCAAATATAGGGTTGCCAGTTGTCGTTTTTCCCACAAAATGAGAATTTCCCCTTATAGTAAAATGGCGATCGATGTAATTATGCAGGGGTTGGATATTAGAAATAATGATAGGTGTTTAGCTTGAACTGGTGAACATTGTAAACTGAATAATGAAAATCATAATCTTTTGTTATGATCTGTTAAAAGAGGTTAAAATATCTGTAGCGTTCCTATTACGAGTAGCAATTCGCATATATGTAACTAGCTTCTGCCTCTGCCCGCATAAGACTGCCCGGTAAGTCGCATCGCAAGAATTGAATCGCTCGTATTATTATCACTTATCGAGATAATACAAGTGTCTGGCGTTAGGTGCCGTCCGGCGTTAAGAGACTTCCCCGTGCGTGGTACTCCTTCAGTTAGTAACAAATGTAGACACATTACCTAAGTATGTATTATGTAGACGTAATAAATAAGATTGAAATTGACCTGACAAACTCCAAACGTCTTACATGGGTACATTTTAAACGAACCTGTACCTGTAACTCCACAAGTAACAAGCAAGGAACTCTGAGAAACTCTAAACGTGGACACAATCCGTAACCAATTTTAAAATACAATAAATATACAAAATTATTAAGATCGAGTACAATTAAACAACATACTGCTTTATGCCTTCGTATCGAACCTGTACCACCACAAGCAACAAGCAACGTAAACAGTATAACCAAAACATTTCCACAGCAGTCACAAACAGCTGCAAGTCTGCAAACACACAAACAGCGCCGGCGCCGCCGGAAGTCAGCTGACACAAGTTGCGACTTCCGGCGCCGTATGATAACGGGACAGTGTGTGCACTGTTATCGTGTTACTATCTGTGGTAAAATGCAAGTAGTTTGTGTATGTATGGAAAATATAAACTATGAGTTTAATAGGAGAATGAAGAAAGTAAATTATATGTAAGGACCTGTACTACCCGACTACAGCGCATCGCGTTCCGCACGCGCCTCAATGAGCCATCGGACCACCACATCGGGCCCAATAGGGCTAATGCCCGGTGCGGAGCCGCAAACGGGTTGCCGGGGCTCCTGTTCGAAGAGCAAAAGTAGGAACGGGGTAGTTTTTAGTCAGTAAGAGTCTGACACTCCCTCACGTCTAACCAAATCACTATAACTTAAACTGGTCTGAAGTAATCGTATTGGCTGCAAAATGATGGTAGTCCTGCATATTGTCGTGGAGAACCTAACGGGTAACCGGGGCTCCGTCTCGACGTGCAGGAGAAGGAACGGGGTGGTTTTTAGTCAGTAAGAGTCTGACACTCCCTCTCGCCTCATCCAGGCGGAAGCAGCCATTCGATGATTTTCCCCCCTTAAAAAAAAGGGGGGGAGAAGTCATTGGACGATTTCCTCCCCTCAAAAAAAAGTTATACAAGGAAGTTATAGGTTAAACTAATTGTAATTCATTTGCCTCGTTGAAAATGCAAATGGCGAGCAACTGTGCAAAAACGAAAATTAGAAGATTACTTTAAATAATTTAAAAGCTATTTAAGGTTCATCTCTGCTGTGATGCTGCGACTAATCAAGCTAATCGAAACTATAATTTCCAATTTGGCAAATAATTGTCTAGGCACGACATCTGGCATGGAGTCTGCAGTGTTTGTTATATTAATGGTTTTTATTGCACTTAACTACAATAAATTTACTACTGTGTTTTAAAAAAAAACTCAGCTGTAGCATGGAGTCTGGTATACGGCAATAGGCTCACCTCCAATTACATAGGACTAATAACATAAATAGTGAAAAGTGGATATTATATTGTACAATAGCATTAAGTGCCGTAATGTAATTTACCTCTGCCTACTCCTTCGGGAATAAAAGACCTGATGTTACAATATATTTTTACTGCCATTAAATTAGTGGTCAGTTGAATATTATAGATATACCGGACATAATTGAATTGGTAAATGACCATTTGAACTTGAATTCATTTAAGCACACCTTGATGTACCTCCTACAAATAGCAAGTTTTTTTTAATTCTACTCATCCTCTTTGTAACAGAAGCGTGGTATTCAAAAAAGAACTGTATTAAGCAAGAGCATTGTAAACATTTTTGTGCCGACCCAACTCCCTGGAGACACGAAGTTTAAGTTCCACAACTTCCAAAGTACGAACTAAGTTCAGTGATTAAATAAACAATTTGAATACTTCATTACAATGTTAATTCTCATCTCTTTTGGTAACATCATCGACCCATTAAAATACTTTAGCTTTATGTTTTTAGATGATAAATTTATGTTATTTAGGTACTTCTTGGACAGTATTAAAATAGATTCTAAAGAAGATTGAATTTTTTAAGGTCTTCAAGGCCCGAGTGAATACGTTGCTTATAGGCAAACGTGTTCCATCGTAGACAGCATCATCCCTTAAAACCAGGCGAGATAGTGGTCAAACGTCGGCCCATCAAATACATATGTAAATAAAAAAAGATAGGGTCTATAGAGTTACGAATAATTAGTAGATACCTAGTTGCACAAAGAGGTGTTAAATTTAAATCTTAAGTTAAAGTCGGTTTACGTTGATCTCTGCTTACAATTCACTACACCTCTATTTTGTTCTCTATTACTAGGGCATATAAAACACTTCATAAATGTGAGAAAACCGTAGTTCGATCTTAAGATCAAATCGTATGTCGAGCTCAGCAGATGAATCCAACCCTAAAACTATTCGCGGACAACCTAACGGGTTACCGGGGCTCTGGCTCGACGTGCAGGAGAAGGAACGGGGTGGTTTTAAGTCAGTAAGAGTCTGACACTCCCTCCCGCCTCACCCAGGCGGGAGCAGGCATTCGATGATTTTCCCCCCTTAAAAAAAACCCTAAAACTATACGATAATCTGACAAAAACTAGAAAACAAAATAACAAGCAACATTCACCAAAATATTATTCTTAGCGAAAAACCCATTTTACTGTAATCGAATAACAAAAATCATGCTAACAACGTTGTGCCCACAAAAAACACGATAAAATACAATATTCATAAACTTAACAAACTTTACAAGTTAACATCTGTTTGTTAGATCAAAAATGTTAACAAAACAACCCCTGTATTAACTTGTTGATTCCATCCAGTTTGACCCTTCAAGGTCGTTAAGAATAAGGGCAATCGGTACAATACGACCTTAATTGGTGATTGGGAGCTGCCTATCTTTATTGGCTCGAGTTAGGAAGTTCTGTTTCATTAAAGTCTAATGTGATGAGCGAAGTTACTTCGACAGGTATGGAGGTGATGAGTACGGAATATAGATGAGTTCAGTCAGTTAAGAAGTTCAAATGTCTGTATTTTTCTGATTGGCACTGTGGTAGTTCTCGTCGGTTATTAGAAGACAAGTTCTTTGCCATAACCAGATTCCAAGTCATGAACGTCACCCAACAGAGGCTGCGGAGAAGCGCAAGGACATGTCAGGGTTGCAGTTTAAAGTGGGAGAGGAACGAGGTGATTTTTAGTGAGTAAATGTCACACTCCCTCTCGTCTCACACAAGACGGGATCACGGGAGAATTAATTTGATGATCCCCCTTAAAGAGCTATTGACGACCATTAAAAAGTATATATTACAATCACAGTAAGAATTAATAACTGATATACTTGTTTACATTATTATTATTAGTACATATATAACAATAACACATCTTAACTGAAAATCACGGGTTACTCACGTGGATAAGGTCTACTAGTTTCGAACCACAGAGAGGTTCTTCCTCATGAGCAGCGTGCGCGGTCGCGGCGATGTCGCGCAGCCTATAGTGGGCTTTTCTCAGTATATTGAAGTGAGTAACCCGTGATTTTTATTTAATTTAGTATGTCTCACGATAGTTATTATAAAAATAACACATCTGGCAAAAAGGGAGACCTCGTATATTAATCGTTCAAGTATAAGCTAAGCCAGACAAAGGATATGTACCATTTATGTTTTGTTTCCTACCGCCAATCCATTACGAGTATCAAATGTACGTTAGAAACATACAAACAGAAGATTAATCTTTTAATATCGTAATATTAGGAAGTCTGTTATGTATGTATGTACACACGGCTACACATCAAGCTTTACATAACCAGTATAAACTGAACGTTAAATGTACGGAAAGATAGTGCGACGCGACACCAGGATAAACTGGTTTTGTATAGATTGGTGTGTGGCCGTGTATACGTGTGGACGCAACACAGATCATTTGTTTCTTGACAAAGAAATTGTTGCTTACGTGATTAGAAACATGTATGTGCGGATATTAGTAGTTATATTTAGTACTAGTGATGGATAAGCTAGCTATTAATTACCGAATAATTGTACGGGGTAACTAGTTCAATACGAAGCAGTTTGTTGACTAAACCAACAATAAGGAATCTGTCTGACTGACCAATCAAGGAGCAGACAGGAACATTTAGACTGTACTTGTATAGACAAGTCTCGTTACGTGTATAACACGTGTTACCTAAGCAAAAAGACTAGGTATGTCTTTTTGCATTATTTTTAAAAATCTATAGAGAACAGTTTTATAACTTTTATAGTTCTTTAAAAGTTCAGAGTTTTATTGTTCCTTGCCTTTTTTATGGGACGAGCCCGCCACAACCTCCCAAAACCACAACAACTTCTGTAAGCCAGGATCTACAGTAGATACAACCATGAAAACACCGGAACACTGAAGTCCGGCGCGTCTCAGGGACATGAGTAACTGTCTTGGTTCCCACAACAAAGTAAGAGATATTATAAGAGGAGAAGAAAAAAACGGTAGTTGTATTTGTAGTAATTTTTCCTTGAATTATTGGAAATTAGAACGTTTTTTTTTATATAGCATAAACCGGTAAACGACCAGACGGATCACCATGGACACTCGAAACACCAAGGCGTTACAAGTGCGTTACCGGCCTTTTAGGAATTGGGAATTTGAGGATTGTGGAGGATTCAGGGATTCGGGAGACTAGGGAGGGGGGTAATTGGGCCTCCGGTAACCTCACTCACACGACGAAACACAACGCAAGCGTTGTTTCACGTCGGTTTTCTGTGAGGCCGTGGTATTACTCCGGTCGAGCCGGCCCATTCGTGCCGAAGTATGGCTCTCCCACACTTTAAATAAAAACGAAAAATGATATTTCCACAATCCACAAAAAGCCTCCAAGCTCTACTTACATTCACTTGCAAAAAACCTCAATTGAGATCGATGTCAAAAAGTATGCCAACAAATAAATATAGCTGACTAGGATTCAAGGCGCGTTGCAGGGAGGCTTTCTCTGAATTATGTATTCTGTGGCTGTACACCACTTGTCTCGGATAACTACGCTATTTACATGGTTTTGCAAACGAATTTGCTTCGGAATTTCAAAGGTTGGGGTGATGTCATTACATTTTATGCTAACAATCTCGGTGTTTTATAAGATTTTGTGTTGGTATTTAAGATTACAGTTTTCTTTTAGGTTTTGGAGGTAAAACAAATTGCGTATCATATATTATTTTTAACACCTTGAATGCCATGGGGACAAGGTATGGGCCACGATAGCGGAGGATTTACCCTCAACAGTTTTCTGTCGGCAGTCAAGGCTTAAGGGGGGACAATCGTCGAATGTCTTCTCCCGTCTGGGTGAGGTGACAGGGGGCGTCAGACTCTTACTGCCTAAAATCCACCCCGTTCCTACTCCTGCACTTCGAGCCGGAGCCCCGGCAACTGTTGACGTTCTCAGCGACTCCGTATCGGCATCAGCTCTATTCGGCCACATCCGTGGTCGTCTGATAGCTCTTTGAGAATCGCGCGGAACGCGACACTCCTTACGCTGGGATCTGGTTCTGGTCGGGCGGCGAGCTATTACGTACCATATTGGAAGTTTTATAGAGTAGGTTTTGATTTTTTTATAAGATGTTGTGTCCAAAACATTCTGAAAGTGTGAGTTTATCATCATCATATTAGCCACAAGAGGAGGAGAAAGATGAAGAAACAAAATGACCCAAAAATATTTCATCTATGTCCAGAATATGTCTCCTGTGACATTAGTAAATCTTATAGGTTATTTACTAGTCCACATGGGGCTGTGTAACATAAATGTCAATCCGTGGGTGTGCTATAAACCCCTGCCTACGCCTTTACTCTTTAGGGCACAGGCGAGATGTTACATAATATAGTTATTAATCTACATACCACATGCGCTCACAAGAGATAGACAGACATTAGATTTTAATGTTTTTATAAACACACAGTTTTTTTCTTTTTAACTCGTCGAGTACCGGTTTTATAGACACAATTAAAGAACAATAGGTCGCGGTCACCGGTGACCGCTTGGTGTTTGACAGATTAATGGGACAAGCCCACCACAACGTCCCAAAACCGCTGCAACTCCTGTAAGCCAGGATCTACAGTAGATACAACCATAAAAACACTGGAACACTGAAGTCTATGGCGTCTCAGGGACGTAACTTGAATCCCACAACGAACTAAGCACAGAGCCTGGAGTTGTAAACAGGTATTATAAACAGATTCATACTCCGTTGTGATAAAAAATATAACTTTCTTTCTATTTTTTTTAAACCATCCCACCCTCTTGGATTTTCTCCTTTCTCCTGTGTCGTGGGTGCGTTTACAACCATACAAGTTCACATACACATGACACCTAGACCCGGAACAACAATAACTGCCGAAAAAAACATATTAATACGGTCGAATTGAGAACCTCCTCCCGTTTTTGAAGTCGGTTTTTAAAGTATACAATAATACCCCAACCTACCGTAATGCGCTTTTATCATTTCTCTTTCTCTCTCCAAACCCTGACCTACGACGACATTGAAGCCAACTAATTAATCTCGCTACAATGGCTAGATTTAAAAATTCTCCAGCGGACTTTTAATGAATAGAAAATGTCTGAAAAAGCTTCTAGAGTAATGAATAGGCTCAGTTTTACATTTATTTTCGGCTATTCATCATTCCAGCCGTCCGGTGACTTTTTAGCTTTTTACTAGAACACAGACTGTTAAAATATTACTGCAGTTTAAGCTATTTTGGTTACTGACCGACCCAAGTAATCTATACTAATATTATAAAGCTGAAGAGTTTGTTTGTTTGAACGCGCTAATCTCCGAAACTACTGATTCGAATTGAATAATTATTTTTGTGTTGGATAGTCCATTTATCGAGGAAGGCTATAGGCTATAAAAAATCTCGCTACGACCAATGGGAAATTATGTCTGTACCTAATAAGGGATGACTCCTATTTATGTTAAATTGCAACAGCGGAAGATGTACACCTGCGTTATCAAAGTTTTGAATGTATAAGTACTTGTCTTAAAGGTTTAAAGATTTCCTATAAATTTTGATGAGGAAAAAGTGTTCTCAAAACTCCCCAAGGCATGGGAATTCGTCGAAAAATCGTGGTCAAAGTGAATAAATAATATAAAATTGTTAGGGAAAAAGTCGTAAAACATTTGTTATACTTTAGCCTAAATAAACAGGGTGAAATATAAGAACCGGCTGAATTCATTATAATAAGATTGAAATCGTAACTGTTTGTACCGTGGCCTTGTACCACGAGGGTTTGTAGCAGAAGAACCATTTAAAACCATATTTTGAACCACTCGTCTGCCTCTATATGAGACCCATTAAAAAAAATGTGTCACTTAGATCTGTATTCCAGCTGATCAGGGCTTACAGTTGGATCAGCCACCGTTAATATAGCAGTACCATGAATGAATACAACTGCTTCATAAACCGAGGGGTCTCAAGGCCTCAAGCGTGACTGACAAGCTACAAGTGTCGTATTCACTATTCAATTCCCAAGTCGTTTCGTATGCAATTATAAATTACTAGCTACTTCCGCGCGGTTTCACTCGCTCTGCTCAGCGCCTATTAATCGTAGCGTGATATTTTATAGCCTATAGCCTTACTCACAGAAGAATGTTTCAAATCGGTCCAGTAGTTTCGGAGATTAACGCGTTCAAACAAACAAACAAACGAAAAAACAAACTCCTCAGCTTTATAAAACTTAGTTCTTCACATTTTAACCTATTCACTTTCTGAATCCTTTACAGCTCACAAACACGTGAACCTTCTATTAACAATTTTTGGCGGGGAACCGGAGTCAGGTGTTAACCCGCTCGGATTTATGTCCAGGGTCATTGCGAAGGTCACACTTCGCACGTGTACGACAATGTACACCTACTACTGTCACCACGTGCAGTAAACTGTTACCATGTGGAAATAGTGTATCGTAGAGATAGGAGAAATTGATTGAAAGAGGCTTCAAAAATGGATGGGTAATCTCTGTACCTGGGAGGCGGGTTGGAGAATCGCAACTGACGCGCTGTCTTTTTTTTTTATATATATTTGATGGGTCGACGTTTGACCACTATCTCGCCTGGTGGTAAGCGATGATGCGGTCTATGATGGAGCACGTCGTCCCATAAGCAACCTATTCACTCAGGCCTTGAAGACTCCCAGGTTATACCCTTCAGGAAGTACAGATTCTGGCAAAGAATTCCACTCTTTAGCAGTACGCACAAGGATGCTTGAAGCGAAGCGCTTCTTGTTGGTTGGTTCGCTTGTCTGGTTTATTAGACCTCTTTCTAATGGCATTCGCGGGTAGTGCAGGAGAGATGACAAATGCACTCTGTTTAAAATAGATACAATAGGCAATTTTATTATCAAAATTATATTGAGCTCCGTAACATCACATATTTTATCGGTATCGGGTACTTAGAGGTGCACATTACGGCACTTAACGCCACTGTACAATGTAACACCCACTTCTGACTATTCATGTTAGAGTCCCATGTAATAGGGGTGAGCCTATTACCATATACCGGGCACAATTCCGAACTCTGTGCTCTGTGAACTGCTGACTTTTTTTTAAACCCAGTAGTTCTTTGCCTGACCCGGGAATCGAATTCCAGACCTCTTCTCCTTGCATTCGCCAAAATTATAGGACTGAAGTTTGTGAACACAATCATATTTCGTTTATACATTCTGGATGAAGAAGAAAACCACGTTCATAATAAATAAACAGCTAAGCGACCAGTATTTTTCTTCGCAAGTTATTTAATACGACACTATATTAAGCACTCTCATACATTTCATACTGTGCATGAGGTGGCTAAGTCGATACAATCTTAGAAAACTTTTTGCAAACTACACTAGAATATTTTTAACAAGACGTATTTGAACAAATTGATCATGAGGATCTATTTAATTCCTTTTATAGTAAAAAATACTACGATCTAAGATTAAATAAGATCAGACTAAACTTTACATTTAGGATTCTTTTTTTTTGGTACGAGTCGGTAAACGAGCAGACTGATCACCTAATGGTAAGCAATCGGCATCGCCCATGGACACCTGGAACACCAGATGCGTTACAAATGCGTTACCGGCCTTTTGGGAAAAGGAATTTGAGGATTATTGGGGATTCAGGGATTGAGGAAAGGGGGGGAGTGTAATTGGGCCTCCGGTAACCTCATTCACACGACGAAATACAACGCAAGCTTTGTTCCACGTCTTGGTGAGGCCGTGGTATTACTCCAGTCAAGCATAGCTCCCCCACACTTAAACTGTCAAACACCGAGCGGTCACCGGTGACCGCAACCTATTGTTTTTTAATTGTGTCTATAATGACGGTACTCAAAGGGTTAAATCTGTTTTCAAACCGACATGCAGGAGATGAGTAGAAATTACGTACCTAGTAAAAAAAAAACAAAAATAAGGTACCTGGTACGCCATGCCGTAAACAAGCCATGAATCTTACTTAATGAAATATAAAGTTATGATCTAACATACCAATGTATGTACAAAACTACTCATACGACGATATTATTATTATGTATTCTCTCTCTTTCACTTATATTTATTATTTTACGGGAAATGCACCAAAACCGTGCAAACTGCTTAAAGATTCACAAACCAAAAGGACTTCAAAAATCAATAAGTGCTCCATGTTAAAATCACCTTCTAAAAGTATCATCTCTGCTGATCCTATAACAGTACCTAACCTGTAATCGAACAGGTGATGTGGTAACACGTATACAACTAATAACAATGTGACAGCCGCATGCCACTGTTTGTCGGCCGTGCGCCGGCGCCGATGATTCGAATTGCGTCATGTGAGTAGGGTGACCATAGAGTAATTTGTTGGACAGACAAGTGGAGATTCTTATGTTATTTTTATCTGATAAAATCTGAAAATTGTCGGAAATAATGTAAAGAAAAATATTTTAGTGCCTATTTTAATAATGTTTACGTTTATGATTTTAAAAAAGCGTTTCTTTAATAATTTACAAAATAAAAAATTTAAAACGTTCATTAATAAATGGATTTTCTTTTTCTGGGTTACAATGCCTGTTGTATGCCCAAAAATTAATTCACTACTTGAAATAACGTACTTTGGGTAAAATATCAGTACTTAGCTTACACAGCGAATAACCATAACATACTTATTGTAAAAAGACAAACAATACAACGAACACAACTTACAATTATTTAGTAAAACAACATAATATACAATACAACTTATATATTCCACTGATGTCCCGTATTTATGAGGTGGAACAAATTGATTTTTAGTGGATATGGATATCATATTGATGACGTCATGTCTCATAGGGCCTCATCAAGTCATTAGGGTCAGTTGTGTTTCAAATTACTGTTTCGTTATGGTACTTAACAATATTAGTCAAAGTCAAAGTCAAAGTCAAAATCATTTATTTCAATTAGGCCAGAATGGCACTTTTGAACGTCAACAAAAACAAAAATTTAAAGTGAAGCTATTTGCTCATTCCAAGGCGTAGATTCCTATGGAGAAGAACGAGCAAGAAACTCCATAGGTTACTCTTTTTCAATCAGGTTCACAATACAATTTACTAGTTACATACTTTTGCTGTTTATTGTTCTTTCATATTGTAGGCGTTTGTTTTTACAATCACTTTATTAAATATAATATATTTATTTATAGCCATAGATATGCTTTGTTTAATAGTATCCTGTTTCTTCGTGTAGTTATAATTGTAGCCCTTCATAAATTATGTCAAGACAACACATAAAATCACGCCTTTTATTCCCGAAGGGCGAGGCCTCTGCTTAGCGCCGTGTACTTAATGCCACTGTACAATGTAATACCCACTTTCTACTATTTATGATATCAGTCTTATTTAATAGGGAGTGAGCCGATTGCCATATACCGCGCACAATTTCAGCCTCCGTGCTACTACTGAGAATTTTTATTAAAAACCCAGTAATAGTTTTGCCGCCAGTCGCACTTGCAACCACTCGACCAACGCAGCAGTCCGTCGGCAGAAATTAAATCAAATAAAAAAAAATCCCGTCAAGTGAAACAAGTGAAACAAGTGAAACAAGTGAAACAAGTGAAACAAGTGAAACAAGTGAATTTATTTCTGCAAATAGGCTACAAGGCAGCACTTTTACACGTCAATTTTATCAAGCGAACGATGAGGTCGACATTTCCTAACTGACTACTCTGAGAAGAAATGCCGAAACAAACTCAGAGGTCTGTCTCTTTTAAAGTCCAGACAAATATGTATAAAAAGATTACGTGTGAGAACCGTGCAAGTTCTTTCTGTAGTGGCCTTTTGAGGAAAGAACCACAACAGTTTGAGCGGACCCGTTCTGAAAGCAGTACGCATGTGTCGGTTTACAGTCAGCTCAATTAACAGATGAGGCTGAGTGATTCGACGAACAATACCAACCTAAAGAACATTTGCGTGGGTCGCACAAATACTCAAACTGTCAGAGTATGAGTAAGAAATAAGAAAAGAAATGGCGAGGCAAAGTCTCGCACGGTCCTAGCACTAACAATTGTAAAAAATAGAGGTAAATGTCAAGTTTAAAAAAATATAAATTTTTCAAATGAAAAACAATATCACATTATGTTAATAATGTCAAATAGCAGATAAAAAGAAATGTAACTATATGTTACAAACATGTCAACATGACCTGTGTGGACGTTACAGCGGCTTATTCCCAAGCCAGACTATCATCTAGGTAGTCTTTTATTTTATAAAAAGCTTTACTAAAAATTTTATCTTTAATGACATTTTTAAATTTATTTAGACTCAAATTTTGGATATGGCTGGGAATTTTATTGTAAAAGCGTATACTCTGACATCTAAACGAACCACTTATTTTCTTTAGTCTAGTAGTGGGAACAACATATTTGTCTTTATTTCTCGTGTTGATATTATGTATATCACTATGCTTTTTAAATAAACTTTTGTTTTTATGAGCATATACTACATTTTCATAAATGTATTGAGAGGCAACAGTCATTACATTAATTTCTTTAAATAGTTCCCTGAGAGAGTACCTCGGACTAAGATTATAAATTGATCGAATGGCCCTCTTCTGCAAAACAAAGATAGATTGAATGTCAGCAGCATTCCCCCATAGGAGAATACCGTATGACATAACACTATGAAAATAACTAAAGTATACTAATCGCGCTGTATCTACATCGGTTAATCGGTCATTAATTGAAATCTAAAAATAATGTCAGTTACTAATAAGAAGGTTGTATTCTGTGCACACGATGACGATTATTCTGAAATAAACATTAATTTTACGGAAATAACTATTTAAAAACCCAAAAGAACTAGGACAGTCCCAATATCTCCTAGAATGATGGCAACCCTAGCAGTGCGTTAGCCGGTAGCACTCACGCGCATGTCAATACGCTCAGCGAAAGTGATTATCATTGTATTACAAGTGCGCTTGCGCAATACAAGTTATAAATATTTCTCGTTCACATTGCCGATATGGAGCGGTATGGTTGTGTTGTGTATTATTATTGTGTTGTTTTTGAACAAAATTGTACTTATTATTATTGTGTATGACAAAACATCAATTTTGAACAGCAAATTCGACTGTATTCAGAAGAATTAAGATTACTGCGCTTACTAAAGTACCCATCCCGCGGATGTTTATAAGAGTCGGTCCAAAGACGTTTAAGAGACTAGACAATAGCCATCAGCGCTCTCTGATTATTCGCTGTTTCTCTGTACTTCTAAACCTGAAACATTTAGACTCCAACCCTGTGCCCAATGTGGAAGAAGATATCAACAACAAACGCTTTTTACATGTAAAAGAAGCTGGACCATGGGTTCCAGTAGTCGACTATCATGAGCCGTTTATATTGATGATGCTTTTGTACAAATATAGGATGATTTTTTAAAGGGAGATAACCATCGAATGACTTCTCCGGAGTATCAGACTCTTACTAACTAAAAACCACCCCGTTCCTACTCTTGTCCTTCGAGCTGGAGCCCCGGTAACCTTTTACGTTCTCCATGACTCCATATCGGTATTAACCCTATTGGGCCACATAATTATGTGGAGGTCTGATGGCTCTTTGAGGCGCGCGCGGTTGCTTGTTTTGAGAAGCAAATAAAGTAAAAGTCCAGAAGTCTGGGAATGGGAATCACTTGATCATATCAGACTGTGCAAGACAGAGCGCAGAGGATAATTTAACCTTTCTTGATATAAATATACCGATGTCAACTCCCATTTGCTAAAGTTAACACTACAATAATTACATTCCACTTTCCCTTTATCTCCCTTTTAAATATTAAAAGATAACATTTTCTGTTCTTTGAAAGGAAAAGAAAGAAATAACATCGTGAAATGGTAATTTTGCGGCAACCGCGTCGGTTAGCTGATGCAAATACTGGTTATATGAATAAAACATAGTTCAAAAGTCGCAAATATAACCCTGGGGAAAAAATTATACGATATAGGGAGTTTATGTGATATAATATTTGAATCTGCTGTGAAAAATGTGGGTAATAAATAAGGATTGGAAAGTAAGGACCTTGATGCTGTGGATAAATAAACTGTTGGACTGCGTATGGTCTCAATCTACAGTTTTTTTGTGATAAGTATCATCTCCAGAGCAGTTAAATAGTCTTTTGGAATGTGATCTTACATTTACGATATATTTATAAAGCACTAGGGCAAAAACGGAGAAAAGTTAATGATAAAAGTTAAATATAAAAATGTCCAAATCATTTGCAATTGCTATAACTAAGAAATCCCTATTCATGAAAACAAATAAGTCATAAAAGTTATAAACAGTTACAATCCTAAAAACTAAAATGACATGAAAATTCAAAGGCCACAAAATATCAACGCAGCAATATATCACACCTAAAAAATTATAAATTACATGGACCTTTGTCCCCATCATCTCCTAATGAAACACCATCATAATAACAGACCTCTTTTCTTTCATAATACTATTCTCTAAACACCCATTAACACGGGCTAGTCACAAAAACATGGCGTCCTCAATTTTTGCCAGCGGCACTGTTGTTTCTTTGCGGTCAAAATCTGAAGTTCATGGTCATCTAATAAGAACCTTAGCAATAAAACATAGTCTGTCATAAGTACTTTGTAATCGAAGAAATCGATCTATTATGTTTTATTAGTCCTTGAAATGTTAAACTGATTATAATCTTCAAGGGACCGCCTGATTTATCTGTTGATCAAAATTGCTTTATTATTATACTAGCTTTTACCCACGGCTTCGCTCGCGTCACAAAAGAATAAAAAGTAGCCTATGTGACATATACCACACACAGCGCTATCTATACCAATACTTTTGTTTTTCCTCGGGAATATCAATTTTTTCCGGTTTAAAAAGTATCCTATTATTTAATCCGGACTTCAAACTTTACGTCTGCAAAAATTCAAAACAATCGGTTGAGTAGTTACGGCGTGAAGGTGGAACAAACAAACAAACAAACTCACTTTCAGATTTATAATATTAGTAAGGATTATTATCGGTTGAGCTGTTTCGAAGTAAAACGTAACACGTGTAGGCGACTGCTTTGTCAAATTGGTAGATGGAGCTTTACAAGCTGTCTCACCCAACTAGCTTAATTAACCATTTAACCTAAATCACTAGGTGATTGATTGAATGGCTGAATTTCTCATATACATGTATGTAGAATGTAAAAATCATTTGCTGGTGCTAAAACTACGATAGAAACAAATAAGTCTAAAAAGTTTAACAGTTACGGTAATATTTTCTGTGTGGAACGAAACAAAGAATTTCTCATTCAGGTCGTCAGTTGAACGCTGAGGGGATTGTCATTAAAACATCCAATCTCACAACTAGTAACATAATAATTATTAAATATCTAAAAGTAGTATGTACTTTTTACAAAAAGACTACGTAGAAACCAAAATAAAACAAAACCACACCAAGATAATCATCACATTTTCTCCAAAACCCCATGAAATACGACACAGCAGTTCTTGAGATGCGACATGCAATTACCTACAAACAGTTTCCTCAATGTAAAACGTTCTAGTTTCTAATGGAACTGTCTGCTTTAAACTGTGAACTTAATAAGGTTTCTGTACCTCAGGGAAATTCAAACCTGAGATAAGAAAGCTATTCTTTGTAAAATAAAGGCTAACAGCTTTGAAATTAAGTTTATTTTTACTTAATATAGGTAGACAGGCTGTGCTATCTAAGATGAGAAAATTATGTTCCTTAAGGCTCTCATTTTCGTTTAAGTACGAAAATCTGTTTAGACAACTGGCCAGTCAATACAAAAAAAAATACTTGAAAAAGGTAAATGGAAACCTTATATAAAGGTTTAAAAAAACCTAGTCTATGCCTAATGCCTAGTTGGCCGAGTGGTTGCAAGTGCGACTGCCGGGCAAGGGGTCTCAAGTTTGATTCAGGGTCGGGCAAAAAATTACTGGGTTTTTAAAAATTTCAGTAGTATCACGGAGTCTGGAAATGTGCCCGGTATATGGCAATAGGCTCACCCCTTACATGGGACTCATAACATAAATAGTGAAAAGTGGGTATTACATTGTATAGTGGCATTAACTGCCGCAATGTGCACCTTTACCTACCCCTTCGGGAATAAAAGGCGTGATGTTATGTTATGTTAAAAAAATAAAGTTTTTGTTCACAAACTAGATCCACTATTTTCTTGTTCATAACTTTGATGTAACAACAATATTACGTTACGAATAGCAAAACCTAACCGTCAAGAATATTTTCCATTCCATTTTCAATTTTCGCTTGACGTCTACCATACTAAAAACGGTTGGTGTCGAAAAAAAACTAACTAAAACGTCAAAACTAAATAAATAACGGCGTGTCAGTAAAATTGTCAAGATTGGTTGTTGAATGTTTGTCATCACCTCGGCCTTAGAAACGTTCTTTTTGTAGCGAAATTGTGGCAAGTGTGGCAACCCTGACCGAGTTGACAAATCGGTCGGCCGCCATGTTTGTTGTACAGCCACGTGCAAAAATATTTGTAGATACGACTTTATTGTTCTTTGAAGATTTCTTATACATATCTGAAACTACATACTAGTAATCTTCAATCAGAATACACACGCTACTGCTGGACATAGCCAATCACATGAACAACCTATAAATGCCCACGAAGTCGCCGTTCGTGATTTTCGGTTAAAAACGAGTATTGGGTAAAAAGTATCCTATGTCCATCTCCTGGTTCAGCTACATTGTATACTGACATTAAGTGCCGCAATATGCCCTTCTGCCTACCCCTTCGGGGATAAAAGGCGTGATATTATGTTATGTACACAGTCCATTGCTGAACCATGGGATAGGTGTCCTCTACGTGAGAGAGAGAGAGTCATTTAGTCGGCTCTTACTATACACGAGAGAAGAAGGCGGTGACGACAAATGTAATTTAAATTTCCTGCCACCTCATTACTCACGAACAAAGCCTCTTCTCACACGGAGAAGGTTTGAGCATTAATCACCACGCTTGCTCAACGCAGGTTGGCGATTACAAACTTATAATTAGAAATTAGACGTCCAGGTTTCCTCACGATGTTTTCCTTCACAGTTTGTCAGTGGTGTCTAAATAATCTTTGAAAGTACGTATAACTTGGAGAAAGACACATAGGCAATTGCCGTTGGTAGGTTTCGAATCCGCACTCCCATGCATGAGAAGCGGACTGAAGAGGGTGTCTTAAACCTCCGGGCCACCACGATATTATTTATTGAGAAAGTCAAATGAATTAAACAAAATATCCCGGGTAAGTCCTGAAACTGTGAATAGGTGGCAAGGTATGGGTACTAAGGGCAAGATCTGATCTCCAATACTGCTGTTAACGTTGAAGTTAAGGCAAAACAAGCAAGGCCATTGTCAACAAGCCAAGTTTTGTTGCAAAGAAATAATTGTGGCGACACATATCAAATGACAGTTCAAACAAATCAACGGATGACGTCACAAGAATCCTTCATCGCACATGTGAAGCTTACACACGATTTAACACGGATAGAAAATCCCAACAAACAACTGTTGGGCAGAAAGCCCGCCAGGCACGATCACCTCGCCTGGTCGGAGGATCCTCCTTTTCCGATCTTAGGGAACTATACTCTCTGTTTCCTAAATAAGATTTAATTTCCCATCCACCTACCAATGTGCCTATTAATAGATAAGTTCTCTGACATTTCTTAGATTGTTAGACTTCCTACGTAGGGATCTAACTAAAGACATTTCAATCACCTAAGTCGTTCCATAGTTGGCGTACTACTGAAATATTCAGGACCAATTCTCTAATGTTGCTGATAAAATTGCTTTGAAATACGAAGTTGAACCGAAAGTTTCATTTCTTTGACCTATCAGAAGCTGGGGAATTGAAGACAAATAGTCATGTTTGTTATAAATCGTGAGTAATGAGGTGGTAGGGCAGATTACATTTGTGGCCTCCGCCGCTCTTCTCTTGGGTATAGTAAGAGCCGACTAAATAACTCTCTCCCTTACGTAGAGGACACTCATCCCGTAGCTCAGCAATGGACTTTGTACATAACATAATATCACGCCTTTTATCCCCGAAGGGGTAGGCAGAAGGGCACTTTACGGCACTTAATGTCACTATACAATTTAGCTGAACCAGGCGACGGAGACATAGGATACTTTTTACCTAATACTCCGAAAATCACGAACGGGTACGGGAAAAAAAGGATTGCGCGTACGAAGTCGCGGGCAGAAGCTATAGTTTTAATATAAAATACACGTGCCTTCTAAGACCACACATATTAGCAGGAACCTAATACTAAATCACAATATAAAGGTCAAAACACAAAAAACAACTAAAAGGTCAAAATATCAGAAATGTTAATACAAAGCTAGAGAAATAATAACAAAAATACCACTAAAACTAACATTCTAGATTATTCCATGAGATACGAGAAAGAAAACATCACATTTTGAGCTGTATATCTTGAAGGCAGACATATGCTATTCATACGAAATGAGTAACTATGAATACTAGAGCATCGCATACGAGCATACAACATACAAACTATTAAAGTGAGATAGAAATATCAAAACTTGACGGAGATTATTTTGCATCTTTATATAGCAATGCAGGTATTTTCAAGTGCTTTATGCTTTAGTAGCCTGTAATGTATATTTCGTATCGTAAATTGTAAGTATATATGCGGCATGAATTTCGAATCCGCAGTGTATTACGGGAATTTATTAATATGTGAAGTAAATATTTTGAATTGATATGCATTTGATAGAATTTTGTAGGAATTGGTTGCTGATATATACATATAGAGGTATTATATTGATATAAATATTTTGATTTGATTTTGATTTAATATTTGAGGTATATTTGAGGTATACTGTCCCAAATACGCATAATTATCTAATTAAGACGATATACATCGAATAAAAAACCATTCAAAAGATTAAGTATATTTTTTTCGACTGTAATAATATTTTATTTGTGACTTTTCCGTCCACTGCCAACCCTTCTGAAAAGCAGTTCAAAATATAGAGGTAAAACCTCTATAATGCCCTGCCACTGAAAAAATGTAATGTAACACACATTGCATCCACAAATCAAAATAGTTTGTAATTCATGCTTGTAATGTGTTGAGCTCTGTATAAATAGTCCACTACCTAAACACAAAATAATTAACTAAACAAAAGGTATGTGAACCACTAAATGATTTATCCTGAAGGACGCGTATTGTTCTAAACCTGAATGAGATGAATATTTAATAGTTTCTCCTTGGATCTAATATTCATATTACTCCTTGCAACGCCTGGTGGAAGGTCAAGGTTGGAGGATAGAGGACCTTCGATATCTAAGCTCTTAATAGTGATCTGAAGTTAGGATGCAGATGGTTCCCGAGTCAAAAGTTTAATAAAGAATCTGTTGGGGATCCTTCATTGATAGTGTTGTTGGAAGATTGAAGATATACTAAGGTTTTCCGAAGATTTTTTAGACAATAAGAAACAGTATTGATATTATTATTGTCTCTAACAGGAATATGTATATTTCACACCGCCTTCTGATGGTAATTTAAACGAACTAATACTACGATTCTGTGATACCACGGCCTCACAGTAAACCGACGTGAAACAACGCAACCGGAGGCTCAATTACCCCGCCCTTCCCCAATCACGAATCCCTAATAATCCTCAAATTCCTAATTCCAAAAGGTCGATAACGTACTTGCAACGCCTCTGGTGTTCCAGGTATCCATGGGCGATGTCAATTGCTTACAACCAGATGATCCGTCTGCTCGACTTTCATGTATATCATACTCTATATATAGTAATATTTTAAACAAAAAAGTATTGTACAAATACCATTTCTTAAAAAACAATACCCTTCCAGCCTTCCTCCAGTCGGATAAAACCGAAAGTGAATATCATCGTGTCTTCATACATACATACACAGATATATAGTAAATTCAATTTTTTGTTTATACATGTCAAACTCCTTTGTTTACGTCACTATGTGTGTTTTGGTGTTCGGTGTCTCCGAAATTGGACCCTTTTCAAAAACCCCATGACGTGACGTCAATCTTATTGTTCTTATGTTTTATTAAATTTTGAGTTGCGAAGGGAAATGTAAGTATGTGTTGACTGGCTGTCTCTAAGATCGTCATTTTATTTATATTTTATTTTTTTATTTTTATGGAACAGATATTTAACAATATTTATGTTTTGGACTAAAAACATAGCTGTTTATCGTGTCTATGATTATTGCTACAACAATGTTAGATTCAGTTCAGTAATATTTTGTTATATTATTTATTATTGCTGCCTTATTGGCCAAGTGGTCGCAAGTGCAACTGCCGGGCAAGGGGTCTCAGATTCGATTACCAGATCGAGCAAAGTATTACTGGGTTTGTAAAAAACCTCAGTAGAAGCACGGAGTCTGGTAATGTGCCCGGTATATGGCAATAGGCTCACCCCCTATTACATGGGACTCATAACGTAAATAGTGAAAAGTGGGTGTTACATTGTACAGTGGCATTAAGTGCCGTAATGTGCACCTCTACCTACCCCTTCAAGGATAAAAGGCGTGATGTTATGTTATGTTGTTATATATTATTTATTAATTACACAGTCGATGTAGTGCAATAGACTCGCTGAAGAAATCTTTATCTTAAACTCATTACTTATGTTTTTCTTCTACTGTAAACCAACAAAAAGGTTTTATTACACTTATGAATTCGTAATCCCATCTATAAATACTCCCTAACTTCCGAACCTATACAACGATTTCCACAAATTTTCTACAGAACAAACAAACAAGTTTTTCGTTTAAAAGAAACTTTGCAATGCTCTGGATCCTTTTTCCAAACATTTTAGTGTTTTAGGCCGAAATGATCCCTACGGGCCCATTTATTTTCACGCCTAGGCTCAGTCCGAACTAAAAACTCGAAGTACTAAAGACCTTTATGAAAATATTAATACAAATTCGAAGAACTAAGTAGATAGTAACAGTAAAAAGGACTTATGATAATCAGAACATAAGGCCAATTATATCAGATCTTTGAAATCTGCACTTTATCCTTACTAATATTATAAATCGGAAAGTGAGTTGTTTGTTCCGCTTTCACGCCGTAACTACTAAACCGATTGCTTTAAATTTTTACAGACGTAAAGTTAGTAGTCCGGATTAAATAATAGGGTACTTTTCATCCCGGAAAAATGTGATATTCCCGAGGGAAAACAAAAGTATTGGTATAGATGGCGCTGTGTGTATTGGTATATGTCACACAGGCTACTTTTTATCCTTTTGTGACGCGAGCGAAGCCGCGGGTAAAAGCTAGTTACCTATAATAGTTAACTAGCCGTACAATATTAATATTAAATGACAAGAAAACTGAATGCATGGCAAAAAATAAAATGACATTTCATTTAACAAATAATGTCTTCACTTATGTCAAACCTACATTGGCTTTTGTGTTATCTTGTTCAATAAGCACTTGAATGCCATTTGTTTAAGGGCATGAGTAGTAATAAGGTCTGATGGGCACTACTATATAATCACAGATACTAATTCTAGAACTCAACGTCTATCTAATGATCGTATACAGATGTATTTTTATTTTAAGGGGGGAAAATCATCGAATGCTGCTCCCGTCTGGGTGAGGCGGGAGGGAGTGTCAGACTCTTACTGACTAAAAACCACCCCGTTCCTTCTCCTGCACGTCGAGCCGGAGCCCCGGTAACCCGTTAGGTTCTCCGCGACGTATACAGATGTATACGATCATTAGATAGATATTTAACCGAATTTCTGAAGTTTAGATTTGTGAGTACGGAACCAATCAGTATCGAATCTTAATCTCGTTAACGTTTTTTCCTGATTATACACAGCAATATCGACCCTTTTGTTAAGATACCAGGACAGGAAATTTAAACAAAATACGTAGGAAGCAATGGAAATAAATTACAGGATGTTCATTTTGTTCTGAATTTCAGCAAGTAAGCCAGCCTGGGAAAATGGCGGACAATGTTCCCTTTATATTTAAATCACGCAGGAAATATTCTGAATAGGTTGTATTATTTTGAGAACAGCCTGTTTACTTGGGCGTGTATAATGCGTCTCTATTGTATGCGAATCTGGATTTTGGTTTACCTTTTTGTAGGTCAGTCTAAAAAATGTGTCCTGTGTTTATAATTATGTCAAAGTCGAAGTATTTGTTTTATTTTCAAACAGCCTGGAAATTAAAGATGTACGAACACTTTCGAAGATTCCAAGTACCTTAATCGATCCTAAGCCCTGTTATAAAGAAGCAATTTGTTTCCAAAACATCGATAACTGAATTTCATAGCGAATGAAATTAAAATAGTCAATCAAAAAGACATTTTGAACAAACTGCAATTAAGTTCACAATCGCTTACCTCTCCGAATCCATGGTTAAGCTTTCAGATGGTATCCAGTTTTGACGAATTTTGTTAGCGCCCCGTAAACTGAAACAAAAACAGTGAAGTTCAAATGTTTTGCTTATAATTGAACGCAAACACGGTCGAAATGTTAACGAATTGGGTCAGTCGAATATTTCGAATAAAAGGTGATGTTTTGAATAGTAATATTTGGTCCAATTGTCCAGTTGTTGATGTAGTGGTCACTAGCTGAATTCTGTTCGATGTTTGGTTATACATACATCTTTATAAAGGTATATAATTCTTATTTGAGTGTGTATGTCACTGAACTTCTCTCAAACGACTGGACCGATTTTGATGAAATATTTTGTGTGTGTTCAAGGGGGATCTGGGAATGGTTTAGATTCACAAATCAGCCCGGCAGATGGCGCTGCAGTCGATGTTTTAGGTTATTTATCCTAAACAGCTGAACTAAGTTGAATGAATTTTTGTTTATACATTCAAGTGGATATGCAGGACAACGTCCGTTGGGTCCGCTAGTATATAAATAAAATTCAATTTCCGTTCGTTAGTCTCGCTAAAACTCGAGAACGGCTGAACCGATTTAGCTTATTTTGGTTTTGAAATATTTGTGGAAGTCCAGGGAAGGTTTAAAAGGTGAGAATAAAAATTTTAGGCGGGACGAAGTTTGCCAAGTACGAAGTCAGCTAGAATATTATGTTACTACGTTATTATAATAGAATTAAGAACTGTAGATAAATATTTAAATGCTATTACCAGTATTAACAATAATGTGTATGTTCACACCATAATGATTTAACCGATTTTGGAGAAGCTTTGGAAGACGTAAAGACGAGGACAATCAGAGGCAAAACCAGGACTAAGTATGGATGTAATAATTAGCACCTGGATGACTGATCTTCGCTCAGTGTTTTGTTTTTAGTACACGTCATTTTTTCTGAATTGGAAACCTAGCTAGATGGATTTATCACCCCCGAAAACCGTGGTTACTCGTTTAATAGTATTAAAATTGGATCGATAGTATTTAAGGATGTATGTAGTGACTATTAAATTATGCATGCAATCATAATTATCAAATGTATCCATTAATGCAACATTTTAATATAAAACACTATATAACTTATACACAAGCTTATCTAACATACTTTGTATGCAAAACAAAATAACATATCTCTTTAAAAATATTATGTAATTCTATTATATTGTGTGCACTTTCTTTCCTTTACGACTGCGACAATCCCATCTAAGCGCATTTCCGCAGTCGTGCAATAAATGCGAACAGCGATTGGAGGCGAAGTAGTTTTATAAACTAGTGCAACTAAACAAATGGCTCGTTTGTATGGGAAATACGATTTGCTTAGGGCTTGGTACAAGATGGAAGAGACCGCGGGTTAGAAATTGATAATAATTACAGGGTAGATCGTAGATCACTACTACCACTAGGTAGAGGTGCGATTTCTACCCTATACCTGTTTTCAGTAGGGTAGATATTAAAATAAAAGAACGCAATGGGGATGATGACAGGGTATGAAAATTAAAAATATAATTAGTCCGTAAGTTAGGTAATGAAAAAATATTAGACACGTATTTTTTTATTTTGTCGTATAATAAAACAATACTTAGATAAAACGAATCAAAAATTAGGAGTGGGGGCTAAAACGTCATTCCTTAGTATAAAATGTACTGAGAAGTGACGTCACGCGACATTTCAAATCAATATATCTTCGAAACTATTCGTTTCTGTGAGAAAATAAAAAATATGTGTCTAATGTTTTTAAATAATCTATCAGACGGACATTAAAATAAAAATTAGTCGTCTACCCTATTGAAAAACAAAGATGACGTCGTCGTCGTGTCGATTTACTGCGTATGTTGACTAGACGATGATTCCTTGTATTATTTGTAAAAGAATAAGACTTTTCAAGCCAATATTTAACCAAGGTAAGCATAGTGTTGGTCATGAAAAAGATCTCTACACTAAATTGTATTGTCATCATCAGTGTCATGTCGATCCACATGACACGGAGACTGACACTGCTTCATTCAGTTTAAGAATTGTGTCGAATATTTTAACACAAACCTCTCTAATCCCGTAACTTGTACTAAACATAAGCATTAACGTAGGAACCTAGGACTACAAAATGGATATAAGAACTTCATTGTCCTCCAACGCTAGTCCGAGATTTATTCCAACTTCTAAACCAAATTATGAAGAATCTTCGAGAGAAAACTTCTTTACAAAAAGAAAGATTTTTGTTTTCAATTTCCGCTGTTAATTCGGGTGTGAGGGAATCGCGAAATGAATACCCACTGAAGTTATTGCGTTCTTTATTTTGTTTTGGGTATATTCTTTCTTTTCCTTATTCCTGTGAATCTTTTCTAAACTTGTTGCTTTTTACGCTCAAGTGGTGTTTCTGATCCGATTGATTTTGTTTGTTTTTCTCTTTGATGATTGGTGTTTTGTTGCTGAAGGGTGTTTTTTATGGCATAGTAAACGCGCAGACGGATCACCCGATGGTAAGCAATCGGCGTCGCCCATGGACATCTGGAACACCAGAGGCGTTACAAGTGCGTTATTGGCCTTTTGGGGATTAGGTTTGCGGATCGTTGGGGATTCGGGGGTTGGGGAGGGTAATTAGACCTTTTTTTAGATTCTTCTTATCGTATATAGCATTCATTTGTATATACGTAGTCATCTACCTAGTTGTTTTAAATAGTTTAACGATTAGGCTCAACCTCCATTTTCTGTATTAAAAAGTTCACGTTCTTTAAGAACTCAAGTGTTCAATATTCAAGGTTCCTTTTCGACCAAAGACATAAACTCTACGGTTTTATTATACGTAGACTACCTAGCAAAAAGAAAATACTAAGGTACAACTACGAATTTCTCTAGGGAACACACGACATTGCACACAAACACACAAAAAACCAAAGCCTATATTGTAACAAATCGAATCAATATCAAAATCTGTGGCCTACATAACAATAACTATTCGTTTACAAAACAATATCTAGAAAAAGTATCCCAGACAGTACATTTAGAACTAGACCAGATGTCTATCACTCTAAACAATAGCTCTCGATGGGAACCGAGCAATTTCTATCGTATTACTATACTTCATTAACACTATTGGCACAAATAGATCATAACAGATAGATTGTGGGAACGCTTTTTATTGCTCTAAAGAAGAATTACTATAGTTAGGTCTACATATTTTACGGAGAAAGTGAGGCAAGAGTGTGATAGTGCCACTGATTCGTAAACAAATGAAGTATTAATGTGGGAAGGTTGGCATGGTAACGTTGCGTTATGACATGCGATCTTTTTCTTTTGTGGTCTATTTTCTCTTGTTTGTTGGTGACTTATTAGTTACAGTTGTGATGATTATGGAGTTTCTTGCTCGTTCTTCTCCATTCGAATCTACTTTTTGGAATGAGCACCTAGCTTCACCTAGTTTCACTGACGGACTGACTGACAGACTATTATTTATTTTGTGTTTGTTTACGTTTCAAAAGTACCAAACTATGGTTTAATTGAAATAAATGCTTTGACTTTTATAAGTGGAGTTCTACCTCTAGATATATGGTAATGATAACGTATTTGTCTCTTATTATGAGTTAAAAAAACGATTCATTGGCCGAGTGGTCGCAAGTGCGACTGCCGGGCAAGGGGTCTCGGGTTCGATTCCCGGGTCGGGCAAAGTATTACTGGGTTTTAAAAATCTCAGTAGTAGCACGGAGTCTGGAAAAATGTGCCCGGTATATGGCAATAGGCTCACCCCCTATTACATGGGACTCATAACATAAATAGTGAAAAGTGGGTGTTACATTGTACAGTGGCATTAAGTGCCGAAATGTGCACCTCTGCCTACCCCTTCGGGGATAAAAAGGCGTGATGTTAAAAAAACTATTCTGTGAGTATCTATTTGTAGCGCTAAATGTGAACACACACATTATCATCATCTGTATCAATCCGCTTGCGTCCATTGCTAGACATTGGCCTATACCGATTGCCGGTAAAATCGATCTATTCAAAACTGTTCAAATTGTCAAACAATTCAAGTATTTACCTCTTTCATTAATCAAAAATTATAAACTATCAAGTCTAGACAATCTTAATAAGAAAAATAACCGGCTTAACACTCCATTACTCAGTACTCCGTGTAATTTAGCAAAGCTGGGAGGAAAGAAACGTAAATGAAATATAGGCGAAGATTCCGTTTGTCTTGGGTGATGAATAGTGCAATATAGCGTGAAGAAATTACCGTAGTGACAGATGATTCGTTAAGGAGGCTTCTCTGCAGCGAGAATCATATTACTTTGCGATTGCTTCGTGTTAGAAGCTATCTGTTTCATGACGTTGATGTTTGACCGTATTGGTAGTCTGGTTTAAACTATTTATTTTGCGTTTTGGTAGTTACATTTTCAAGTGTTTAAATAACCTGGCTTATATATTTTGCCACTATACTTGAACGAAGGTCAACTTGGAGAGGGTAGATAAATTATACACAGTACTGAACTACTAATCACGTAAATAACAATCACAATGCTTGCTGATCACAACATACAAATTCATTCCCCGTACCCTATATAAATCCTTTTTTTTTAAGAAACATTGGGGCAATGATTCTTTTAGGATTTTCTCTTGTGTCGTGGGTGCATTTACAAACATACAAGTTCACATACACATGACACCCAGACCCGGAACAACCAACTATGGATCACACAAAGAGTTGTTCTGTGCGGGAATCGAACTCGCTACACGTTGCACGGCAGCCGGTTACCCAGCCACCGCGACAACCATGCAGTCCATATCCTTATCCTTACTTATACCCTATATAAATATTATCTCTTATCTTATTAAACGTGGCCTGTAGTCTAATAGTGAACTGCCATGACCCTTAATGAATTATTCCATTATCCCTTTACAATTTTGCATAAAATCGCTATCGCTTATGCACTAACACCTAACCCTTCCCAAGTGGCTAAAAAAGGCCAAAAGCTGGTATCCATTAAGCGCGTCCTATCACAACGCCGGCACCAATAAATCTTGGCCGGAGTTTGGCTTTAGGATTTATTTGCGTTTAGTGCATCCGATTTGGGTGCTCGGTCTAATATGGGGTCCTAATGGTACGCCTTTGGAAAGTGCGGTAAGTTGGTAAAACTGGATAGGTCTTTTATAGAAAATGCGTTCTTATTTCTTTCAGTTCCATTTAATTTCTGATAAAAAGTGATATTTTATACTGTTGAGTGACCTAATCTAATAAGTTTAGGAACTGCAAGGTAACATAGAACGGTTCAAATTCAAATTCAAAGTCTTTATTGCTTCATGTGTGGGTACCAAGGTGTTATACATAATACATATTATTTTGGTTAAGCAGTATCAACATGACCCTGTAAGGGCGCTGCAATTTATATTATACAATAAAAAACACTATATTATTCAAAGATTTTACATAAGTAACATATTATTAAAGTATTACCACAATTGCTGATTGTGAATCTGCTGTTCTGATTTGTAACATTTTCATCTTTGCACGTGTTTTTAGTTGATATAAACAATTCGAAGACCCAAAAACGTTATAATAACGTGCAAACAAAGTCTGACTACTACTACATAACTAAACATAGAACACCCGAAGGACTGAAATCAGTAAAAGCTTTCCGAATTATTATTTTACAACACATTAACATTTCCGCGAAAAGCATTTTAAGCATTAGCTCGTTGATACAAAGGAAATAAACCGTTCGGGATTGCGATGTTGGAATAATGTGCCCATGGGACCTTCTCCCATGTCCGACGCAAGGCATTTCTGACATTGATTAATTATCTCATACACACATAATTAGTTTATGTAGCAAACAACAGGATATCTTCTTCAATGCAGCTACAAAGACAAGTTATCCATCCATCAAATTGCTGCTTTGGATTCCGGAATTTGACACACATACCTACGAAGGCATTGAAAATTTTTATCCTATAATCTACTATATAAAAATAAGCCGGGTTTTCCTTCATGACGCTATAACTCCAGAACGCACGAACCGATTTCCACGGTTTGCATTCGTTGGAAAGGTCTCGGGCTCCGTGAGGTTTATAGCAACGAAAATTCACTTTTAATCACCAAACGAAATGTTACATAAAACGAAGCCATCTGGTGGCGAAACGGAGTTCGCCATGTTTGCTAGTATAAATATGTATCCTAGGTTCTTCACCGTTTGTCAGTGGTGTCTAAATAATCTTAGAAATTACATATTCGGAAAAAGTCACATTAGTACTTGCTGTTGGTAGGTTTCGAACCCGCACCCTCATGCATGGGAAGCGAGCGTCTTAAACCTCCGGGCCACCACGACTCTCTCCACATTTGAATTCCCATTTCCCCACTAAGACACAATTCCAAACTCCGTATTCAAGTAGTATTTTTTCCACACTATCTTTGTATTTAATTTTTCAGAGTTGGTGAAACCACTGCATTATTTATTGTTGGTTTGACAAACTAGTTTCCAAGTCTTTTCGAGGTAGCGTCGTAAGACGTGCTCGAATAAAAGCCTCGCCATGAATAAATAGTTCATTGTGTCGTCAAACTTCTAGAGTTAAACTGTCCTTTATGTATTTGGTTTTAGGGTTGATTCAGTATTAATGGAACTTAAAGGTTATTTTGTAGGTTTAATAAAAATTATTGAAGGAGATTGTCTCTTCAATCCGTCTCTGTCTTCCGCCATTGTTACCTAAGTTTTTTCCAATTGAGTTTACAAGAAATGTTAATTTTTTCTAGCATGGCATATTGATGTACTACTTTTTCTTCTGACGTCTAGATTGATATTGATTACTGATACACGTAACACGCTTATTTTAATTCATGTTAAACTATACAGTTTTAAATTATAAATTAAGAAAAATATAAACATTTTGTTATTGAAAATTGTCACTTTCTTTTCTATATTTCCAAAGGCAATGAAAAGAAAAGAGAATGACTAAGACACTAAATTCGCTCTAAAACTATTTTGGGCCTAAAAATAACTACTTACATAATTATAACTAAACATATAGTGAAACGAGTGAATTTATTTCTGCAAATAGGCTACAAGGCAGCACTTTTACACGCCAATTTTATCAAGCGAACGATGAGGCCGACATTTCCTAACTGACTACTCTGAGAAGAAATGCTGAAACAAACTCAAAGAGACTATAAATAAATAAGTTCATACACCAGCTTTGCATTATTATCTACCATCACAAGCAAGCACAGTGCAGGCAGCAGCAATCGTTATAGATATCGATTGGATAAACCGATTTATTTCCATACAAGTATCTGATATCTAATATTGACCTCTGCCTGTCTGTCTGTGTGCCCGTGGGCGATAATGCAGCCAAATAAAGGTCCTGGTTTGTTTGCCCTAAGGTATAAGCTATTGAACTTGCTTGGGCAGCCAAAGCAATGTAGATATGTGAAGGTCTGCCCAAATCAAACGTTGGTTTGGTGGAAATACAAGATTTAGGGAAAATTCAGACATTCATGTTTTACAAAAGAAGGTTGTTAAATTTGGTCGATAAAATAGACTTTGCTTCTGGACATCGACGAATGTATTACTACTTCACCTACTCTTTGTTAAAAATATCATTGGACCCTTCGACCTGTAAGTACCTAATTATATGTCTCTAAGTTTCAGTCAAAACCTTCTGATCTATGACTTTAGAGATACTTAACTTAAAATCAAGACAGCTTCATTATATTAAGAGGAGAAAACTACACAATTAAGTCAATTAAGACCATCCAAATGTTGTAAAAAAAAATCACATTAATTCAAATTAATTCACCACACTACAAACATTCTCACCCCCTATTACATGGGACTCATAACATAAATAGTGAAAAATGGGTGTTACATTGTACAGTGGCATTAAATGCCGTAATGTGCACCTCTATGCAAACAACAATTTAACAAACAATTCCAAATATGTAACCAAATCGCTTCAGCTTACAAATCGCACCAGCCCCAATATAATAGTGGTCGTGACCGGTGGGTGCCCGGTCGTCCTGGGTACCGATGCCCGCTGCCCTGCGGAAGTATCACTTGACAGGCTGCCGTCGGTCCCGGTCCCGGTTATACCCGGATACCGTCCTGTTATTTGAGGGTGCGCAGTGAACGGTCAAATACGGAAGTGACGGTTTCCGTTTTTTTATTAAATGTAGGTGTTTTTATTTTTTGGATTTTTGTTTTTAAATTGTATTCTCGAAGTGTTTTGCGTGGTGGTGGTACTTTATTCATGTATTGAATATTTAATTCAACACTAAGAAAATAAGGAGTGTTATGTTATGGCTCTTTCATAACTGTGGCATCATCATCAACAGGTTAGTGGAGACTTATGACCTAAGGCCTCTTCTCACACGGACAAGGTTTGAGCATTAATCACCACGCTTGCTCAATGCGGGTTAGCGATTTCAAAGTTCCAGTTCAAAATTATAAGCCCAGGTTTCTTCACAATATTTTGCTTCACCGTTTGTCAATGGTGTCTTGATAATCTTAGAAAGTACTTATAACTCAGAAAAGTCACGTTGGTACTTGATGTTGGTAGGTTCGAGCCAGCACTCTCTGGTCGTGGTGGCCCGGAGGTTTAAGACGCCCGCTTCTCATGCATGAGGGTGCGGGTTCGAAACCTACCAACGGCAAGTACCAATGTGACTTTTTACGAGTTAAGTATATGTACTTTCTGAGATTATCTAGATACCACTGACAAACGGTGAAGGAAAACATCGTGAGGAAACCTGAGCTTGTAATTTCTAATTATAAGTTTGTAATCGCCAATCCGCATTAAGCAAGCGTGGTGATTAATGCTCAAACCTTCTCCGTGTGAGAAGAGGCTTTGCTCAGCAGTGGGCATTTATAGGTTGATGATGACTCTCAGGTATGAGAAGTAGGCGGGCCACCACGACGATTTTGTCTTCATTCATATCTATGTGAACAACCCTTTCGGCTAGTTCTATCGGTTTGCTACTTTCAGCCTGAAAGCCCAAGAAAAGGGTTATTTATACAGTAATATTTTTTAATCATCTATGAAACCTAATAAGGAGCGACATTTCGAAGGTTGAGTCCTTTAGTAGCTATCATTGGTAAAACCCATTGTCCATTATTTAAAAAATAAAACCTCAATTCACTTAAAAATCAACTTAGACGTAAACAGAATAAAGTAACTAATTAAGACATTTGTCTTTCTTTCATCCAAATTAGGATGTCAAAACAAAACGCTTAGCAATCTTGACACCCACACAGTCTTTTCATTTTAAACCTTGATTCTGATATACTTGAGTCCATTTTGCAATAGGATTAAAGTATTTAGTAACAAAGTGACGTTAATTGTTAGTGCAACGGTTTTTATTTGCGCGCGCGTCGGTGGTCTGCCCACGCGCATATACAAGATTAGAATCGTTCACTTTAAAGTCTTTATGCTTTTGATGTAATTGAATTATTGATTACGGCCTCTTTAGCCGAGTGGTCGTAAGTGCGACTGCCGGTCAAGGGGTCTCGGGTTCGATTCCCGCGTCGGGCAAAGTATTACTGGGTTTTTAAATATTCTCAGTAGTAGCACGGAGTCTGGAATTGTGCCCGGTATATGGCAATAGGCTCACCCCCTATTACATGGGACTCATAACATAAATAGTGAAAAGTGGGTGTTACATTGCACAGTGGTATAATGTGCACCTCTGCCTACCTTTTCGGGGATAAAAGGCGTGATGATGTTATGTTATTTATATTGTACATATATTTACAACATGATTTATTTATGTGTATTTTTATTAAGGGCATTATTTATTTATTTTATAGTGGGAGATTGGTCGATTGGTCGTCGAATGACTTGCAAGTACGCGGCCTCAGATTGAATTACAGAGTCGAACAAAGAATTATTGAGTCTGTTCAAGTGTTTTAAAAATCAGTCGGTATACTCACCTACATATTTGTAACCTTTTAGCATAAGACGTGGTTTCAAAACGTATTCTGATAAAAATATTAGGATAATCATAACATTGTTTGACATAAAAAAAACAAATACTTGAGTCACCAAGCCGTAACAGCATAAAAAGTAAACATCGGTACCTATTCTGAGCATTCAGTACCTACCTAATAATAAAATCTCATTCCCTAGGTTTGAAACATGTTTTATGGTAAAAGTATGAGATATTGACTATAAAACAGATGAAAAACGCCCCTGGACCAATCATAAACCGTCTCATTATTATCATACAATGTTGCATGCTCCTGCGCAGGATTTAATGCTTGATAGTTTATTATATCTAGTCTAAGATTGAGACTACCTCGTCTGTCTAGTGATCGTAATGTTGACTGCAGAGTATAGTAACGGTACTATTATTAATAATATTGAACCTACAAGGGTTTGACATTGACATTTATACATATGATGCAGTTTACGATGGAGCACGTCGTTTCATAAGCAACCTATTCACTCGGGCCTTGAAGAAACCCAGCTTATACCCTACAGGACTCTAGCGAAGAATTCCACTCTTTGCAGTACGCACGCGCTCCTTACTACATAACATAACATCACGCCTTTTATCCTCGAAGGGGTAGGCAGAGGTGCACATTATACCACTGTACAATGTAACACCCACTTTTCACTATTTATGTTATGAGTCCCATGTAATAGGGGGTGTGCTCCTTACTATACATACATAATTTCACTTCTGTCTACCCTTTCAGTACTAAACACAACTTAAGTACGTTAACTTGGTCCCTAATATTATATTTAGTTTACAACATACACAATAAGCAATCCGTAGTTAATGTACTGTACATTATTACATTAAATGCTTGAATTGGTTGGGGATTTCGGGCACTCGATACATAAATTATTATGTACACATACCTGCCTTATGTACTTAGGTCTTGGTACTTAAGAAAGCTTTAGTAGCGTATTGTATTTTTCTTCAAACGGGAGTAAGATTTAAGCCCAGTTTTGTACGTATTATCGTAATAATGTAATAATGTGAATTCATATCAGCCTTATATGTAGATATGAATTCTTCATTTGCACCTAAACTAATTAAAAATGGCCTTTACTCACGTAAACATAATGTGAAAAGCTCTACTACTTTCGAATCACAGATGGAGTCTTCCTCGTGAGAAGCGTGCGCGCTTGCAGCGGTGTCGTGCAGCCTACTGCAAATCCCTCTTTGATTCGAACCTAGTAGAAATTTTCTTCATCATCAACAGCCTATAAGTGCCCACTGCTGAGCAAAGCCTCTTCTCACACGGAGAAGGTTTGAGCATTTAATCGCCTCGCTTGCTCAATGCGAGTTGGCGATTTCAAACTTATAATAAGAAATTTTAAGTTCAGGTTTCCTCACGATGTTTTCGTTCACCGTTTTGTTAGTGGTGTCTAAATAGAATATAAGAAATATATTAGAAAGGGCATATAACTCGGAAAAAGTCACATTGGTACTTGCCGTTGGTAGGTTTCGAACCCGCGCCCTCATGCATGAGAAGCGGGCGTCTTAAACCTCCGGGCCACCAAGACATTGACACGAAATGTTCTTAGTATGTCTTTTTTTTTAAGGGGGGAAAATCATCGAATGACTGCTCCCGCTTGAGCGAGGCGGGAGGGAGTCTCAGACTCTTACTGACTAAAAACCACCCCGTTCCTTCTCCTGCACGTCGAGCCGGAGCCCCGGTTACTCGTTAGGCTCTCCGCGACTCTTAGTATGTCTAGTTTCAAATCACAGGGGGACTCTTCCTTATAAACAGCGTGAGCAGTCGTGGCGACAGTTAATTCAGCTACTCATCATACCATCACTCTACACCAAGTTTAACCAAAAAATTCAATAGATCAACACCAGTTTACCGATCAAATAACACCGAAAGTCATAAATTCCGTGTTAACATGCTTATATCAATATTTAAATGCAATGTGTAAACAAAATCCGGGCACCGGTCGGACTCAAAGCCCCGACTGGCTGTTGGTAGACGAGGTGCGATGGGAACAAACAACCACACATCTCCTGGAGTTGTTGATTCAATATTTTGGTTAAAGGTACTGTCAAAAACATCAGTTTTATGATTTTTAAGGTGATAAATATCATTTTTAAAACATTTGTAAGGAATAAAACTAAATAATAAATAACTAGGGCTATTATAAGTAAAAACTAAAGTATATACAACTAAAATTAATATAAGAAATATAGAAAAAATAGGATAGGGGAAAAAAGAAAAATTAACTTTTTGGTTATGTACCTACAAAGGTTGGAATTAAACCTAATATTTGGTACTTAGTTAATTTGGCATTGACTCATTATCTACTTTATTAAATCCAAAACATAATTGGTGAATCTTTTTTTTTAAGGAGGAGACTCTTACTGACTAAAAACCACCGCGTTCCTACTCCTGCACTTCGAGCCGGAGCCCCGGAAACCCGTTAAGTCCTCCACGGCTACATATCGGCAGATCGGCTTCAGCCTTATTGGGGTGCCTTCTGTGTGGTCTGATGGCTCTTTCAAGCTTGCGCGGAATGCAACTTGGCGAAAAGTAAGTGTTTGATATAATGGTTGTCGTATCTGCTCTATATACTTAATGTTTTTTAATGTGTTTTTTTATAAAAACATTAACCATTTTAGGTACTGGAAAGTATCTTATAAGAATACAAATAAAAAACTTTGTAAAACGTTAATTGCAAATTATGGTAATTTTACCTTAGAAGAAAATTACAAATATACATAAATCATAAGGCTCAACGCATGATAACTATAATTGTCTACAATTATAATAAGCTGTATAATACGTCGTTCGTATATCATTAAATAGGTTTACAAAAAATGGAACAAGCGTACGAATAGTGTTGGTGAATACATATTATTTTAAATAATTACTTAATAATGTAAATTTATAGAAGTAATACCCGTAGCATATAATAGAATAGAATAAGATTCCAATAAACTACTAACGATTTAATCATTAGTTCATTAGTTACAAACTGCATTTGAAAAACCGACTTCAAAAAATCAAAAACTAAAAACAAACAAACCGTAAAAAGTATAACGCAAAAAGTAACTATTATTAGTACTGATAAGTTACCTACCCTCTGATAGGTTAGAAGTCGATACAACAAGCGCCTGCACTTAATCATAAAGTCGTTACTCTCCATTTTTATACCATAATTGAGTCTTATTAATTAATTTAAGTACCCAATAAACGTCTTTAACAATAAAGAACTATAAAACAATCAAATAGTTCCAACCTCGAAGTCCAAACATTAAATTAATCTCAGTTCTATTAATTAACACGATTAAAATTATCAAGTTTTACGAAGTTTCACCTAAAGCCTTCAATACTGACGTTCAAAGAACTTGAACTAACTATGTAATATTATGAAAGTAATTCTATCAATGAATAGTTTATTAAATTCCCAAGTTTACTATGAACAAAAGAAAGTATGAAAGAATTTTATTCTAGTACCTTATCTTTGATGATTTTGAAGACATAATTTTGTAGCAATACGTATTCAATGCGTGTTTTACACTATCCGAAGTTGGATTTCAGTAATACGTACAACAATACACGTGATTATATTATGTCTAGAATATTATAGTAACCCTTTCATGACCGACATACAAAAGTATTACTTAACAAACATCTTTTTTTATGCAATCGGAGGCAAATGAGCAAACGGATCACCTGATAGTAAGCGATGAGCGCCTCCCCTGGACACCCGCAACACCAGAGTCACAGGTGTTGCCGGCCTTTTAAAAACGAGTACGCTGTTTTATTGAAGGTTTGAAGGCCGTATCGGTTAGGAAATACCGCCGAAGACAGATCATTCCACAGTTTTGATTATCACTATATGTAACAAACAAATTCAGTGAGACTTCGAAATTATAATCAATAAATATCTTTTCTAACAAAGAGCTAAACAAAAACCTCGTTCCTATCAAAAGAACAAAATCATAAATCACATAATACCCAAGAGACACTCATGCGCACCAAACACCGACGTTCCAAATTCAAACAAAAAAGAGGTCAATTGACTGAAACAAGGGTTGATCCGTTTCCGGTTCCCCTTTTTGTTTTTACTACCCCCGATACGCCGTGAAACGCCTGTAAGGGAGGCTTTTTTCTTTCAGCGCTGAACGTTTCAGTGTAATCCTGTAAAACGTCATTTGAATAATTTTATGTGGGTAGTACAAGATTCGCTAGAGTAAGGTTAAAGTTGTCTTTATTTTATTTTGGGATTTGTTCTCGAATTTAAGGTTTTTAGAGCTTATTTTTATAGACCTTTAGTTGTGAAGGGAATAATTTATTGGGTTGCTTTGAGAAAATACTATGACATACCTATTTCATAACCTTTTCAACGACTTAAGACAGTACCAAATATTTGAAGATTTTTTTCGATTTTAGTAATAAAATCACCTTTAATGGTAATGGGTTATACAAGGTGTCATCATCTAGGAGGTAACTCGGAGGTACACCTTGTATAAAGCAAGGGGTGTGTTATAAATTCACCATTGTAACTCCACAAAAATGTTATTTAGTGCCACTAATAGACACATCTTCATTTATAAAAAAACTTAGCACTTCATTGCAACAACTTGTAATCTAAGACTTCACTAAAACCGATAACCCGCCAATATCAATTGCAACATCGCACGAAATAACGGTTTGCCAATAAAATACCGTTTGTCACTTTACCTGATCAATAACTAAATCAATTCTAATCAACCGCCATTGTACACGACTGTACTCAAACGAAAATCATCGGTTTACAACTTAGCAGGTGCGCGCGCGCGTGAATGAACTAAAGATCACTCTTGCGCAGGGTCACCGACCTCTCCGATCAGGTGTAATTACTAGTAAATCACTGTAGATCTTACTACCTAAGATTAAAGTTGTATTTCGCGTGTAATTCTTTTTATAGAGGAGTTACATCAAAACTGTAATAATTTAAATTAACGTTTCCGGTGGGCAGGTGCAAAAACGCAGGATGTGGGCAGTTCTGCACATGTTGTGTACCCGTTTTATGGTCAAGATTTTATTTAATAAGGATGATAAATAATTGATATTGATTGCGCATGTGTTCAATTACTGTTAACAAGAAAGCAACATACATAAATAGGGAGGACAGATTCACATCTTCCGTAAATCATTAATTAGTATCAGTCCACAACTTTACAATCATAGATACTATCTGTGTGACTTTCACACCGCACTGTGAACCGTACGATATCTGTACCTACATTAACACTGCCTGTGCGGATCTTCAAATCGTCTTTATACAGGTTTCATTACAATAATATAGTTAACGGTTTAGCAAACAAAATAATCGTCGTTTTAGAATACAGATGATGTAGGGAGTAAGTGGTGTTACATTGTTCTCATACTCATCTCATTGAACCCACAAAAATATGTAACCAAAAAATTGTATTGTGAACCTGATTGAAAAAACCTATGGAGTTTCTTCGTCGTTCTTCTCCATAGGATACAATGTTCAAAAGTGCTTTTCTGGTCTAATTGAAATAAATGATTTTGATTTTGACATTGCCTTTAAAGCTCAGTTCCTCCAATTTGTGAAACCGTCAAAAGTCGACGTCATCTTAGGCATCGGTTAGAAGATTTTATGCGATGCCAGCGCCTCTAACAGCGCAAAAATACGTTGAATGTTTTGTGACCCACAAAATCAAGATTTAAGCAGTTGTTTGAAAATTGAACTATTCTGCTCACTAGGCTAACGAGTTCCGAAGTTTGTCGAACCGAATTGTTCGGAACCCGGCCTTAAGATCCGCAGTAACAATATCTAAGTGTCGGTTAAACATTTATCCTCAACAATATCCAAACTCCGCTAATCACTGTGTAAACAATTCACATCCCAAGGGCCTACTCGACCGTGTATTAACGCCTTAATATTCAAGTAGGGTTGTCCTACATCGGCCAGAGAACCCAAGGTCCCAAGAAACCTCATGGCACTAACTGATAAAGGATTATTTTCAACTTTCTATAACAATATCCAAATCCTTAATATCTCAGAGGATATGATCCTCATCGAGGGTTCGTGACAGCCCTACTGTACTCAGAGTGCGATGCTAAAAGTTTATTTATCGTACGAAAAGTGGGCCCTAAATATTTTATTGGAAGAGGTCTTTTGGGACCAATAGCCATTGTTTGAAGTTCAGTCAAAATTGGGTAGGCAGAATTTGTCGTTTATCATCAAAGGACTGAAAATATTTTCATTCTTTTATCGGGTCGTTTATAGGTATTCGACATTTGTAATAAGTCCGTTGGGACTTTTTGTTGAAGAGAAATTCCGAATGTATGTCGGAAATAAGAATTTAATTACAAACTTCAACAAGGAACATTCCTCGTTTGTAAAAATTTTAGCACAGTTTTTGTTTAAGATTCTTTATAACTAAATAAGACTGTGCACTAACAAAGTCACGATATCAAGCTATACACAGAGCGCGGGCATGCGGACAGCGAACATGGGTGGCTCGCCAACCAGAACCAGACCCGAGCGTCTGAGCGTCTCAAAGAGCTCAAAGAGCCATCAGACCACCACGGATGGGGCCAATAGAGCTGATGCCGATACAAAGCCGCGGAGAACCTAACGGGTTACCGGGGCTCCGGCTCGAAGTGCAGGAGTAGGAACGGGGTAGTTTTTAGTCAGTAAGAATCTGACACTCCCTTCCGCCTCACCCGGGCGGGAAAAGTAATCCGATGATTGTCCCCTCTTAAAAAAAATACACAGGTAACTCAAGTACATCCTACAGCTACATCAAGCCACCGAGAGACGAGCTACAACGTCCTCGGGGACTTATCTACAATTCACAAACCGCTTGTCAACCGGGGAGCTTACAGCGAACCCTCTTCTCAGATGGAGACCTTATAAGACTGATGATGGCCAAACATATACTCAAATAACAACTTAGTACAGACATATTACTGCTATGTAAGTAATTCAAAATGACCGAATATGGGAATACACCATTTCAAGCAATAGAAGCGTACATTACAGCTAGCAAATATTGTAGGGTGCGAAATTACAAGGTAAATCGAGTTGTATTGAAACTGTTATCTGAGACTAATCGAGTTTTGAGATCGTATTGCTGGCTTGATTACAGGCTGCGGAGATTACAATACGGTATGAATGAAGTACCTTTCCGGTACATTTTATGAAGATTGGGGATTGAAAGCGAATAATATGTTTTTGGCTGCTTTGACTGCCTTGTTGGCCGAGTGGTCACAAGTGTGACCGATGGAAAAGCGGTCTCGGGTTCGATCAAAGTACTATAGTTTAAAAAAAATCTCAGTAGTAGCACAGAGTCTGGAATTGTGCCTGGTATATGGTAATAGGCTCATTCTTCTATTACATGGGACTCATAACAAATAGTGAAAAGTGGGTGTTACATTGTACAGTGGCATTAAGTGCCGTAAAGTACACCTCTGCCTACCCATTCGGGAATAAAAAGCGTGATATTATATACATATGGTTTTGTGTTGAGTTTTGGATTTGTGGGAGTGTGTTGTCTTTTTATCTGAAGTTTTATTCTTGTGTAAAAAACCATTTCAAGGTACTATCGGTCAATTTAACTCGTCGAGTACCGGTTTTATAGACACAATTAAAGAACAATAGGTCGCGGTCACCGGTGACCGCTTGGTGTTTGACAGTTTAATCCGTACCCAAATTGAGGATGAATGTTCTGTGCAGTGACCGACGCCCACTCTTGGCTACCTGGTTTCGTCCACCAATAGAATTGTAGTAACTCAGCTTGCTACTTTTTTTGTTGTATGACAAAAAAAAATTGGAAAATGTTTTTTTCTTGCGGTGTTTTATTATGTTTCCATTGACTATATACATAGAGGTACAAACTTTGAAATTAGGTCGTACCTAAACATAGTGGTTCGAATTGCCCCATTCCTAAGAGCTAGTGGTTGATTCACACCACTCGGCGCTCCAAGGACCGCCGCGCCGTGGTCCGAAACAGCCTATTCGTAAGTTCTTAGACGTTTCACACCTTGGTCCGAACCACTCATGGTGCGAAACGACGAAACATCCATTTTAAAATACAAAGATACTAAAACAACTATTAAAGAGGTATTGAAGTCGCAGAGAACCTAACGGGTAACCGGGGCTCCGGCTCGACGGGCAGCAGAAGGAACGGGGTGGTTTTTAGTCAGTAAGAGTCTGACACTCCCTCCCGCCTCACCCAGGCGGGAGCAGTCATTCGATGATAGTCCCCACTTAAAAAAAATGTATCATGGTAGTACTTAGTTTAATAAATGTGTCCTTGTCTTTGTGTTATACAATGGAACGATTGTTCTGACGCACCTATTAACGAATTTGTTTTATTGTAAATAATATCATGTATCCACACGTGCAAAGCTTAACCCGTAACTCTCGATCTTGCGCATTAAAAGAATCTCGTTACTGTAGGCATCATTAATTTTGTACTACACTTCTGGACACATCTATTGGTCCATCTTAGAGTTTAGGTTTCGATGGCCCCTACCGAAATATGATTGCTAGATTGAACAAAAACTGTTGATGCAGTTTTAAACCTGATACATTTTGCCATCTTTTTCGATTGTATTGTTTTAAATTTGAATTCAGAATACCATACGACGTGGAGTTACGCCTAACAAATCGGCTATGCGCCTTGTTAAAGGCAATTGATTTTTGAATAAAAAACATGTTTTATCAAATAAAAGTTTAATTTAATAACGCGTGTTGCCTCCATGGGCATCTACCACAACTCTCATACGAGCACTCACGTTTTTTTGGCTGTATCCGGCCTGAATAAGTGCCACAGCTTGGGCGGCGACTTCAGGTAAAGTATCCATAGATTATTGATAGAACCTCACCTTAATGTTAAGAATAAGTATGTTTGGTGCAAAACCAAAGATATCAATCCCTTTTCGAAGAACTAAATTCAAGTAAACCAATAAAACCAAGTTTTCATAGTATTCGATTGTTTGATAATTGTCTTTTGTTACTTTAAATTCTGTGTTCGAAATTCAAAAAAACACTATTGAATGAAATTGTGAATGTGTCAGGTTCAAAACTGCATAAAAATTTTTGCTCGACCTAATATAAAATTTTACCTAGGACCAAACGAAACTGAAAATACAAGGTGGGCCAATAGATGTGTCCAGAAGTGTATTTTATTATAGTGACGAGGTTTTACATAATGATGACACCTCACATCTTGTATACGAAACAACTATACATTGCCTTTTCAGCGACGTCAGTTAAACAAAGACAAAGAGATCGATTGTTTTTGACTACGGCCCTGGACTATGAGTATACCTTTTTGTTTATACGTTGTGTTAAACAAAGATTGGCGGCGATATTTTGAAGATGGTTGACACTGATCTTAGAATTATTTATTTCATATTCGGATTCAGGCAGCTAGCGACGTGCGCGCCTTTGCCGAAAGAAGTTGTGTTGTGTTTTGAGTTTACTTTTACCTTTTGTTTCTATAGTGCAAGTGTATGTTGTATTATTATAATTCCTCACTAGAGAAGTGAGGAATTATAATAATACAACAAGTAATAAATACAGAACCACGACGACGAGTACTGCTTACGCCCGAATAGTAGTAATCATAATGGATGGCGAAAGGGAAATCCACTTCAGCGAATGTGTCTTCAAGAACTTACCAGGTGCGGCTAATATTATTTCTAAATAATGGCAAAAATACTTCCAAAAGTAAATTTACCCGAAAGATTATATTTATAAAATGTAATATTAATAAAATATTAGGCACGTAATTACAATTATATAACGTGGTATTTTATTGATTGCAGAGAAAGAGTCATGGACGTTTACGTTAACCTTTGGCAAGAGAATAAGGCTTTTGTTCGTGATGAATTGTTTGATAGGCGTTATCTTAATGCTATTAAGTTGTTCGATAGCGTTTCACTACTGGTACGAAATGGTATCGATGAAGAGACAACTGATCGTGATAAATGATAACATTGTCTTACACAACTTGAACCGCGATAGATGGCTACAGAATGCATCGGTGGCCCAGCCAAGGTCACCGGTCGAGGGAGACACGCGGGCGCCGAAAGCCTTTGATGACAATGACACTGCTAAGACATTCTATTTCGAAGATGTGGAAGAAGACGTGGTAGACACCAAGAAAGAAATTCAAGCAAAGGCAATGTTCCTGCTTGTGACTTGAACATCCTACAAAAAGGTTAATATCTACAAATTCTAATACATTCATATAAATAAATTATTTTTATGAAATTATAAATAAAACCTGTGTATTTAAAAAATTAAACAAGAATTCTGTGTATTAGTCATATGCATGACAATAACATTTAATTTTATTAATTACAGAGTTAGATGTGGTTCAATTTAACGGGGGTCAGAAAGAAGTTAATTTGGGAAACCAATGTGAGTATTACATAAAATATTATTATTATTAGTTTCCAAACAAACGCTAACCTTTATTAGTTACAGGTCAATAATGATACCTCGGTTGTAATCTTTTCTAAAGGACGATGAAGCAGTCCATTTTTATACAACTATTGCTATGTATAAAAACTAGAAACAAATAACCAAATATTACTTTTATCTTATATTTAGTATATATATAAAGCTAAAGAGTTTGTTTGTTCGAACACGCTAATCTCTTTAATTTGAAAAAAAAAAATTTGTGTTGGTTTGTCTATTTATCGACGAAAGGCAATAAAACATCGCGCTACAAAAAATAGGGGCCGAGCAGAGCGAGTGAAACCGCGCTGTGGTAGCTAGTGTAGGAGTGTGTATTCTGGCTAGGTAACGCGGCAACGGCCACATAGCTGTGACATATTCCTCCATGTGATTATAAAGTATGATGTATCATTTAACCTTATCCTCAATTTCTTGTTCCACAGCACTCGTGGCTCCCTGGATTCGGGATGAAGAGGCTTCTTTGAAAAATAGCGCGAACAAGTTCGAGTTGACGGGCAATTACGTGACGATCAAAGAAGACGGCCTTTATTTAATTTATGCTCAGGTTTGTGACCGACATTACTGTAGTTATACGAGTCAGTGATAGGGAAATATTTGTGTAATCCTTTGTATGGAGGTGCATTCTGTACTTTTTTTATCAAATAGTTAGCCTGCCTCCAGCCTTCCTTTAACCGTGCAATCAAGCTAAAATATTCGTAAGTTAGTAAAATATAATTAAGTCTCCTATTTACTCTTTACCGGTGGTATACCTAACACAATCACCGAACTGCTACTACATATGGGCGCGTCAAACGGGGAAGGATCCCCGTCTGGTCTCGACTTGTGCAACTGGGGACGACTCGAGCAACCGACCGCTCAGCAAACCACTAATGTCTTGTTCCTTGCAAACTATTGTGAGACTTTACAAAGGAGACATAGTCGACATTACCCAGAGAGAACTGAACAGAACTGTGTGGCTCCGACCGGGGTACAGCTACTTCGGCTTCGTAAAACTTAGCTCTTAATAAAATGTCCTGTTAAAATTTTATGTTTTTATACGTTTATGATTAAGTATATAAAAAAGTATGATAAAGAATTAGTATGGTAAAGTTGATTACGAATATTGATTTTTAATTGTTTTTTTTTTATTTCTGCCTACCCCTTTGGGGATAAAAGGCGTGATGTTATGTTTGTTTTTGCTAGTAACTGAATGAACGGAGTTGGTAATAGTGTGAACCGATTATGAATAAACAATTTTAAGATTTACGATACACGGATCTAGGGTCAAATATCGTCACAATATCGGCGCCCGCTTTGCTTAACAATGCTTTACACAACTTATAAACAAAAAGGTAAGCTCCTTTTTGTTTACCAATGTATAAAGCACTGTTAAGCAAAGCGGGCTATTGTAACTGATATTCAAGGGCCGTAATAAAAAACAATAATTCATTTGTCTTCGTGCCATAGGCTAATATCAAAATGAATCAAATACAAAGAAAAAAAAACACAACAGAACATCACGCCTTTTATCCCCCAAGGGGTAGGCAGAAGGAAAAAAAACAATTAAAAATCAAGATTCGTAATCAACTTTACCATACTAATTCTTTATCATACTTTTTTATATACTTAATCATAAACGTATAAAAAACATAAAATTTTAACAGGACATTTTATTAGGAGCTAAGTTTTACGAAGCCGAAGTAACTGTACCCTGGTGGGAGCCACACAGTTCTGTTCAGTTCTCTCTGAGCAATGTTGACTATGTCTCCTTTGTAAAGTCTCGCAACAGTTTGCAAGGAACAAGACGTTTGTGGTTTGCTGAGCGGTCGGTTGCTCGAGTCGTCCCCAGTTGCACAAGTCGACAGCAGACGGGGATCCTTCCCCGTTTGACGCGCCCATATGTAGTAGCAGTTCGGTGATTGTGTTAGGTATACCACCGGTAAAGAGTAAATAGGAGACTTAATTATATTTTACTAACTTACGAAAATTTTAGCTCGATTGCTCGGTTAAAGGAAGGCTGAAGACAGGCTAACCATTTGATAAAAAAAGTACAGAATGCACCTCCATACAAAGGATTATACAAATATTTCCTAATCACTAACTCGTATAACTACAGTAATGTCAGTCACAAACCTGAGCATAAATTCAATAAAGCCCGTCTTCTTTGACCGTCACGTAATTGCCCGTCAACTCGAACTTGTTCGCGCTATTTCTCGAAGACGCCTCTTCATCCCGAATCCAGGGAGCCACGAGTGCTGTGGAACAAGAAATTGAGGATAAGGTTACATGATACATCATACTTTATAATCACATGGAGGAATATGTCACAGCTATGTGGCCGTTGCCGCGTTGCCTAGCCAGAATACACACTCCTACACTAGCTACCTCAGCGCGGTTTCACCCGCTCTGCTCAGCACCTATCGTTTGTAGCGCGATGTTTGATTGCCTTACGTCAATAAATAGACAAACCAACACAAAAAGATTTTTTCAAATTAAAGAGATTAGCGTGTTCAAACAAACAAACTCTTCAGCTTTATATATATACTAAATAAAAGATAAAAGTAATATATGGTTATTTGTTTCTAGTTTTTATACATAGCAATAGTTGTATAAAAATGGACTGCTTCATCGTCCTTTAGAAAAGACTACAACCGAGGTGTCATTATTGACCTGTAACTAATAAAGGTTAGCGTTTGCTTAGAAACTAATAATAATAAAATTTTATGTAATACTCACATTGGTTTCCCAAATTAACTTCTTTCTGACCCCCGTTAAATTGAACCACATCTAACTCTGTAATTAATAAAATTAAATGTTATTGTCATGCATATGACTCACACACAGAATTTTTGTTTAATTTTTTAAATACGCGGGTTTTATTTATAATTTCATAAAAATAATTTCTTTATATGAATGTATAAGAATTTGTGGATATTAACCTTCTTGTAGGATGTTTAAGTCACAAGCAGGAATATTGCCTTTGCTTGAATTTCTTTCTTGGTGTCTACCACGTCTTCTTCCACATCTTCGAAATAGAATGTCTTAGCAGTGTCATTGTCATCAAAGGCTTTCGGCGCCCTCGTGTCTCCCTCGGCCGGTGACCTTGGCCGGGCCACCGATGCATTCTGTAGCCATCTATCATGGTTCAAGTTGTGTAAGACAATGTTATCATTTATCACGATCAGTTTTCTCTTCATCGATACCATTTCGTACCAGTAGTGGAACGCTATCGAACAACTTGATAGCATAAAAATAACGCCTATCAAAAAGGTAATTACGAACAAAAGCCTTATTCTCTTGCCAAACGTTAACGTAAACGTCCATGACTGTTTCTCTGCAATCAATAAAATACCACGTTATATAATTGTAATTACGTGCCTAATATTTTATTAATATTACATTTTATAAATATAATCTTTCTGGTAAATTTACTTTTGTAAGTATTTTTGCCATTATTTAGAAATAATGTTAGCCGCACCTGGTGAGTTCTTGAGGACACCTTCGCTGAAGTGGATTTCCCTTGCGCCATCCATTATGATAACTACTATTTGGGCGTAAGTAAGCAGTACTCGTCGTCGTGGTACTGTATTTATTACTTGTTGTATTATTATAATTCCTTACTAGAGAATACACTTGCACTATAGAAACAAAAGGTAAAAGTAAACACAACACAACTTCTTTCGGCAGAGGCGCGCACGTCGCTGGCTGCCTGAATCCGAATATGAAATAAATAATTCCAAGATCAGTGTCAATGTCAACCATCTTCAAAATATCGCGCTTGCACAATGCGGGTTAGCGATTACAAACCTATAATTATACATTATAAGCCCAGGTTTCCTCACGATGTTTTCCTTCACAGTGTGTCAGTGGTGTCTAAATAATCTTAGAAAGAACATATAACTCAAAAAAAGTTACATTGGTACTTGCAGACGGTAGGTTTTGAACCTGCACCCTCATGCATGAGAAGCGGGCGTCTTGAACCTCCGGGCCACTACGACATACAAAGTACCATAAGAATGTAAAAAATACCATAAACTTAATACGAATTTTTGGAAAATGCTCAGAACATAAATCGAACCCCTTGCCTGATAATCTCACTCGCGACCACTTAATCAACGAAGCAGTCCATTACAATAACAGCTTTAAAAAACTTTAACAATTCTCGAACTCTTTTTTCAAAATTGAGTTTTTACAAACTCTTGAGAAAGTTCAACCATTCGGGGATAAAGTAAAAACAATCTGTAAAAGTAAATTTACATTCTCATTGCATTTTATTGTTTTTAAAACCTCTGAAGGGTTGAAAGTTACGATTTGTTTAACTTTCTTTGTTGAAATGTTTTAATATTTTCGTTAAATATTTTTCAAACGTTAAAGAGAATGAATTATGTACGAAGAGGAGTAATTGTTCAGAGTATTGTTTATAATAGGCAAATTCCAAAGTAATCTTTGTTGTAATACCCTCCCCCTTTTCACCAGTTATGAGACCAATAAAACTGAAAGAAACTTAGCAGTAACATTTTGTCCAACCTAAGGAACCCAAGCGTGAACCCAAACCAAGAATGGGCCGGCTTGACAGAAGTGATACCACGGCCTCACAGAAAACCGACGTGAAACAACGACTGCGTTGTGTCTCGTCGTAGAAGTGAAGTTACCAGAGGCCCAATTACCCCCCCCCCCCCAGTCTCCCCAATCCCCGAACCGAATCCATGGCAATCCTCAAACTCCTAATTCCCAAGAAGCCGGTAACGCACTTGTAACGCCTCTGGTGTTGCAGGTGTCTATTGGCGGCGCCGATTGTTTACCATCACTATACACACATACTTATCCCATAAAAAAAATTTAATCCGAAACCTTTAGCTCAAAAGACAGATTCACAAGATGACAGAACCATGTAAGATTTCATTTTATGCTACCTAAAGATTGAAGTCCAATTATCATGCTTAGCATTCATACTAGCAACCACTGGACCAACGATACTGTAGAAGCCAGTAAAGCAATATCACAATATGTCTAACTGGGATTTACTCCTAGACATTCAAAGCCAGGCTCCAGTGAAATGATTGGCACTCCATTAACTTTATAACAGGGTTGCCAGTGTGTTCAAACGAATTCGAAAACTTTGCCAGATCTAATAACTTTACAAAATAAATATTGAGACAGATTTGAAGTGTTGAGATATTATAAAACTTGAGTTTAAAAGTTATGACAGGGAAATAAAATACTGGACAATAGTTGAGTTGCCAATCACTTGTCTAAGAAGCTAATAAAAACTTTTTTATAATAGGGTTGATGCCTAATTTTTTTTAATGTTCTTATTGTAGATTATTTTAAAACATTAGACACGTATTTTTTATTTTCTTACAGATATGAATACTTTCGACAATATATTGATTTGAAATGTCGCGTGACGTCACTTCTATGTACATTTTACACGTAGAAATGACGTTTTATCCCCATATTTTTTTGTTATAAACATCACCTTCACTAATGAATCGATTGACAGAGAATTCCATTTAACTCGTCGAGTACCGGTTTTATAGACACAATTAAAGAACAATAGGTCGCGGTCACCGGTGACCGCTTGGTGTTTGACAGATTAAAGTGCGTGTATGTAGATTAATTGAAATAAATGCTAGCTTTGGCGATTGATTATAACAAAAAAAACTTCAATAAAAAATATGACGTGAATATACTGAGAAAAGCTCTACTAGTTTCGAACCACAGAGGGATTCTTCATGAGCAGCGTGCGCGGTGGCGGTGATGTCGCGTAGCCTCTGTGGTTCGAAACTAGTAGAGCTTTTTTCAGTATATTCATTAGTAACCCGCTATTTTTAGTTACATTCAATTTTTACGGAATTTTGATACACAATCAACAATCTAAGTTATACCCGATCCAATACCATAATCTTAGACCTTACAGTCGCCAGCTTTCAAACTAGTCGACAGACAGTCACTTAAGGATAACTGGTGAATGTTTGAGCTGATCTCCACGAAGGTACTTAACTCAAGGTACGAAAGGACTTTCCCCTCTTGAAGGAAAAGTTTTCTAAGAACTAGGAAGACGTTTACTTACGTAGGCACTAGAAATTCAAGTGTGTTATGCGTAAGAACCTTTCGACCTATGGTTAAAATTATTGTTTGTATGACCCTTACACAAATAAATATTTGCAAAATGTATTTACTAGATTTCCTCACTCCCGCGAGGTTAAAGAAAAATGTAGCCTATATTGTTCTCTAACCTCTTATCTATTACCAGATAGAACAAAAGTATCACATCATCATCATAATCAACAGCCTATAAATGCCCACAGCAAAGCCTCTTCTCACACGAAGGAAGGCATTCATCACTACGGTTGCTCAATGCGGGTTGGCGATTACGAACCTATAATTAGAAATTATAAGCCTAGGTTTCCTCACGATGTTTTCCTTCACAGTTTGTCAGTGGTATCTAAATAATCTTAGAAAGTACATATAACTCGGAAAAAGTTATATTGGTACTTGCAGTCGGTAGGTTTTGAACCTGCACCCTCGTGCACGAGAAGCGGGCGTAATATAAATAAACATCACCTTCACTAACGAATCGACTGACAGACAATTCCATTTAAACTGCTTGTATGTAGATTAATTGAAATAAATGCTAGCTTTGGCGATTTAGATCACGAAGCGGAGCAATTTGGTAGGTAATAATAACCCGGGAGCTGTAACTCAACATCTCTGGACGAGTACAACAAAAAAGAAAACACATTTCTCCTTCCATTAGTAATATAACACTCATTAATTCAATACACAACGTCCATTGTTCGAGAAATTACTTTCATATCCAATACTAGCCAAATAATTACTATGTACAAACAAACACAGCACGCAGTACATTGCTGGCTAATTACCGAGGTTCGTAATAATTATTCATACTTGGCAAGCAAATAATGAAACTGCAGTGAAATTCTCGCCTGTTACCCATACTCAGTTAATTTACAAGTGTGAATGAAATTTTGAGAGGTTAACTAAATTCATGAGCTAAGGTAACACTTTCAAATTCCATTTTCCCTCGCGAAGCACCATTTTATGTTTGATGTTATTAGATTTAGGAAGGAGAACTAGGCTGAAGCTAAAATAAACTAATTTAATAATTATGTTTTTTTTTAGGGGGCAAATCATCGAATGGCTGCTCCCGCCTTAGTGTCAGACTCTTACTGACTAAAAACCACCCCGTTCCTTCTCCTGCACGTCGAGCCGAATCCCCGGTTACCCGTTAGGTTCTCCGCGACTAGTTAGAATGTTTAGGAAATCATTTAAAGCTGATTTCGTCAGAACAAAGATAGAGTCTACAACACCATCACCTTTATTCTTACTGCAGGTGTTTCAGGAGCTTTTTTGTGACCGGGGAAAATCATCCAATGACTTCTCCCGCTTTGAATGAGGCGAATGGGACAGTCACTCTTACTGACTAAAAACCACCCAGTTCCTACTCCTGCACTTCGAGCCGGAGCCGCGGCGACCCGTTAAGTTCTCTGTATGTATCGCTATCAGCGCTATTGGGCCCCAACTGGTGTTTTAGGAGGTGACTGGACTAAATATTAGACACTTCTAGCAGCAGAGCTTTTTCATTCGACTTTTTCATTCGAATCTACATTTTGGAATGAGCACCTAACTTTACCTAGCTTCACTGACGGACTGACTGACAGTCGATAGACTATTATTTATTTTGTATTTGTTGACGTTTCAAAAGTATCAAATTATGGTATAATTGAAATAAATGCTTTGAATTTTGACTGTTTAAGTATATTTATTTACCGGACCCCAAAAAACAAGTCAATATCTTAATCGAAGTAAGTAAAACCTCATTTGATATAGCACTCAACTACGCTAAAACAACAAAAATACATAAACATTCCAACCACGTACAGCCAGAGGAAAAACGTCTCAAATGAATCAGGACTTATTTACATTCACCGTACAAATTGCGGGGGCAAAAGATTTTATCAGATTTCCTTAAGGTTAAAAGTTTATTGCGCTAATACTAATTGCTTATGAAGACGGCTAATGAAAAATGTACCAAGTTTTCGTTTATATTGTGAGTAATTACGCTTTATAGATGGCAAGACTAGTGGCAAGATGGCAAGAGTTATTATAATAAGAAATAATCTCTTTTCTTTCGCTGTCGTTTATAAACGGTATGTAAAAAAGGTACCTTTAAATTATACCGACCTTCATTGAGCTTCAAGGTACTGAGTAATTAAAAAAAATTTAATCTCTCAAGATCACCAACAACCGAAAAAAAAGCAACGCTTGTGTTGTGTTTCGTCGTGTGAGTAAGGTTACCGGAGACCCAATCACAACCCCCACTTCCCCAATCCTTGAATCCCCAACAATCCTCAAATTCCTAATCCCAAAAGGCCCGTAACGCCCTTGCAACGCCTTTGTTATTCCAGGTGTCTATGGGCGACGCCGACTGCTTATCATCTGGTGATCCGTTTGCTCGTTATGCTTATACCATAATAAAAATCATAACATAAAACCTATCAACTGCTTCATACACATACACACCTCATATTAAAATTACTATCAAGACAAATAAAAAAATTACGTTGAAGCACAATAAGAATGAAACACAATCACAGATTCAATATAACAGCAAGTAAGTCGAGTTTTTAGTCGAGTAAAATGTCAATTTCGCACCAATTTATCTGTAGTGATATCGAAAAATATATTCAGAGCCTCTTTGAACGAAGATATACAAAAAATATATATATTCCCGTGTCATATTATTGTGACAGACAGACACTTGATGAGTCCCGTTTATTCTTACACACGTTCCAATTTACATTTTTCGCAAAATCCAGCGTTATATTACTGAGCTAGAAAATCTTTTTTGTTTCATACATCTGAGGTCTTGTTGGGTTAGGGGGGTATACAATAAGTTTGGATATTTTTGAAAGAATCAATGAATGAATGAGAAACTGTGTCTTTTATTACAAATTCTAGTTGTTTTCCACGACTTTGTCCGCGTAGAATATGATTTCGTTTTTATTCCATATGAGCCATGGAATTATAGCTTATAGGTGCTATTCTGCTATTCTGCTAAGTGCTCTTAATCGGGATAAAAAGTATCCTATCACCTATATTAGCTCATATCCAGTAGTTTTACTGAACAGATTTTGATGAAATTTAGTATAGAGGCTTAAACAAGCGTGATTGTCGGACAAACATCCAAACAAAGAAACTTTCACGTTTATAATATTAGTGTGAAAAACATAAAACTTGCTCTAAGAGTGTTAGTTTTAAAGGAATTCGATCCTTATTCATGGGTTCTGTAGGCTTAGTTAATCATTGTAAGGATGTCAAATATCAAATCATCAACCAATTCTCATTATTATGTTTCTAATCAATTTTGACCTCATTAAAAAGAACAAACAAGGTACAAAAAGCTCAAGAACACCAAATGATTCACAAACAAAAGTCTAAAAAATCCGTCGTTCCTAATACATCACCTACTCAATTGTTCCCAGATGGCCATCCACGTTAATTCGCATTACAGTCAGCAAAATGGCCACTAACTCACAATAAAAACATTGCAACAGTTCCCTCCTCACTTAAGAGGTAAGAGGGTCGTTAAGGTAAGTACTCTGTAGCTCTTAATCTTGAAACAGATGATTCCAAATGACTATCTTCATTTTTGCGTGGCCAGAATTCGGTTAAACGATGTATTTTCTAGACCTAGGTAAGTAATTAACTAAAAATAACAGGTTTTATATGTTGTTTTTAGTGTTTTGGTGAGGTAAACTATGGTGCTGTGTTACGAATGGTCATCCTCTCTTGTTATGGACTTGTTTCCTAATTGGGATTGGATAATTTAAGCGAAACTAGGTTACAAATAAAAAGATATCGTCAATTATTCTTCTGAATTTTAAGAGACTCATGTCTAGTGATGCTTATAAATGCTTTAATATCCTTATATCCTTGTATCAAAGTATTTATTCAAATGCATTATTAATAAGGCGCTTTTGAAACGTCAAATTGAATAGGGTAGATGACTAATTTTTATTTTAATGTCCGTCTGGTAGATTTTTTTAAAACATTACAGACGCATTTTTTATTTTTTTACAGCAACAAATACTTTCGACGATATATTGATTTAAATGTCGCGTGACGTCACTTCTATGTAGGTACATTTTATACGTAGAAATAACGTTTTAGCCACCACTCCTAAACTTTGATTCTTTATATCTAAGTATAGAGGTAATTTTATAATACATCAAAATAAAAAAATACGTGTCTAATATTTTTTCATTACCTAACTGACCGACTTAGAATTAGATTTTTAATTTTCATACCCTGTCATTATCCCTATTGTCGTAGGTAGCTGTTCGTAATCCGTACCAATAGAAGTCTAGCTATAGTTTTACGGAATCCCTGTATAAAAATCTTTATTAATCGGTTCTAATTTCTACATATGAATGATGAAAACTTAGCATTACTTTTAAGAAAACCTTACATCTTATTTGCAATCGTATACACAACATGTAGAGCATAAATTTAATCAAGCTCAACTATAATAGGACATATGTAGAAGTAATTCCCTATATAGGGCACGTAGCGAGCATTTCCCATCTCTACTTAATACCGTGTGCATTTTTTCCGAGCAATTTCAGTGCAATTTCCTGAACGACGCACATCGCGTTTAGATTAGTTTCAATTGGAATATCTTCACTTGGGTATTTTACTTGATATTTACAATTACATCTAACATTTAGATGTTATATTTTTCAAATTCGATAGGTATTTTTGACTGCATTTCCTAAATTCTCATCTTTTTTTCGTTTTTCCCGAAAACGTTACCCCACACTTGGATTTTCTCCTGTATCGTGGGTGCATTTACAAACATACAAGTTCACATACACATGACACTCAGACCCGTAACCACAATTTGTAGGTCACACAAAGAGTTGTTCCGTGCGGGAGTCGAATCGGCGATACGTGGCGCGGCAGCCATTTGCCCAGGCACCGCGTTAACCGTGCAGAAGAAAATTATGAAAACAAAATGGTTGCTAATTCACACAAATTTATTTATTGTCTCAATCAATCAGTCAGCCGAATGAAATTGTACGAACAACGTCATCGTTATTTTCATCTAAATCACCTTTTACGAATAATACACATTATAAACAATAGCACCATATTTGCCAATCTATTTCGAGGATTGTAATTCCACTAGCTAATGCCACAATCAGGGATAAACCTGTCACGACCTCGAGCACTAATGGACATTGACAATTGAGTGCCTATTGCCATGAAGATCATTAGAAAACCAGTAATGAGTACCTATTTGGCAGATAATGTTTAGTACTGATTTACTATTAGTACAGCTGTTCTAGAGAATCTCAAAATCTAATATTTAATTCTGTTTTAAAACTTACTTTACTATTTGACGAGGTAGCTGGACAAGTTTCGGGCCACGTCTGGGGCTCATAGTTTCCCCCTTAAAAAACAAGAGGCTCATGGTATGGTTTCAAACTCTGTGTCGTTTGTCACGCAATGTTGTTCACTAAACATGAGTCCCTAGCGTGTTTTGAAACCAGTCGAGCAACTTCATACAACAGTTACATAAGTTAGTGATGAAAGTCGTAAAACGTAATTAATTTAATATATCTTACGATAGTTTTAATACCTAATTAAATTACAACCAGTACTAGACCTCCTCGACCACCAAGAAAATAAAGTACCTACATAAAACAAATCAGAAACAAGACATAAAATAAGTTTCAACTTCCTAACATTTACGAGTGAAGATTACACTAACAAAAACATCTCAAGTCATCAGAAAACATTATAACCTTTAATTGCTACACAGCTCATCAAAACCTACATGAAACTTCCTTAACCCATTAAATTTAACCGCTGAACATTGAAAACATGACTCGCTATAATTCTATAGAACTGGTGAAACAATTTTGCGGTTCTCCGTAACAATTTCCGCAGTTTTCATTAAGTTCGTAGATTGAGCATCGAACTCCGACCGCGCTGTCACCGACAGGTCGATCATTGATGTTTCCAAACTGTGATCGATTTAAATTGATACAGGAGGCGAGGAAATCTATGTTAAATGTCATTGTTTTGGATTTTTGTTGTTACATTGTAAGCCAAATTCCCAATTTCCAAAAGACCGGTAACGCACTTGTAACGCCTTGGTGTTTCGAGTGTCCATGGGCGGCGCCGATTGCTTACCATCAGGTGATCCGTCTGCTCGTTTACCGGCTTATGCTATGAAAAAATAATATTCCACCAATTTGAGATCCCCTTTGCAAAGTCGCCTTTTTTCATAGCATAAGCCGGTATGCTATGAAAAAAGGCGACTTTGCAAAGGGGATCTCAAATCGGTGGAATATTTTTTTGTTATGTTCATTGACCACTTAAATAAATCTTTTTCCTACTATATCAGGCTTAGTACCGTCATTATAGACACAATTAAAGAACAATAGGTTGCGGTCACCGGTGTCCTCGCGGTGTTTGACAGTTTAATAGTTATTTATCATAGTTGTATATTCATTACAAAGCGTAGTTAATAACGCCTGAATATTTTTTTTTTCAAAAGATGTTATAAAAAGTATTCCTCACTGCAACTTTATAACTTGTTTAAAGTTTGAAAAGTCTGTCATCCTCAGCTGCATCAGTTCTTGGCTTTCAAACTCTCTTGACGTTCTTGTACGTGATATTTTTATTATTCTCCTTGCTACTAACATAACATAACATCACGCCTTTTATCCCTGAAGGGGTAGGCAAAGGTTTACATAATGCCACTGTACAATGTAACACCCACTTTTCACTATTTTTGTTATGAGTCCCTTGTAATAGGGGGTGGCCTGTTGCCATATACCGGGCACAATTCAAGACTCTGTACTGAGAATTGAAAATCCAGTAATACTTTGCCTGACCCGAGAATCGAACCCGAAACCCCTCGCTCTGCAGTCGCACTTGCGACCACTCGGCCAACGAGGCAGTCAAAAGTACGTGATATTTTTATTTGTCTAATTAAGAAATGTGTAACTAATGTCTAGTGTTTACTGTCTCGATGATCGTCAGTGTGATTATAGCAAAGTGTGCACCTTAAAAAGGATCTACTTATACCAAAAAATCGGTATTTGTGAGTAGATAGCACTAGGATTGACATGGTGTTTCCGTAAGCTAAAATGAAAAGACTTGGTTATCTTCTTATAATAACTATCGTGAGACATACTAAATTAAGTAAAATCCCTGGTTACTTACGTGAATGTACTGAGATAAGCTCTACTAGTTTCGAACCAGTGAGCTGCGCGACGTCGTCGCCGCGACCGCGCACGCTGCTCATGAGGAAGAACCCCTCTGTGGATCGAAACTAGTAGAGCTTTTCTCAGTATATTCACGTGAGTAACCCGCAATTTTACTTGACTTGGTTATCTTTCCATTTTAGCTTACCTTACGCACAGATAAAAATAAACAACAAACCAACTCCTTAATGTTCTTCCGCAACCATTTAAAAACTTAATTAACCCTATCAATACCGAACCAAACCTCGATAAATATGATATGGATTTCACAGGCAGACCCAGTTACCATGACAATGATGCACCACAAACAAATGGCGGTCTATCAAGCTTGTCGAGACCAGCTGCCGATTATATCGACGATCCAACGTCGGATGGAGCAAGCCTAAGGGCTATCTGTCACCGAGACACCGTGGCGGCGCTACCAGTCACGCTACCGTGGCGGCTAAGTGAGTAACATACCATACAACGCTATAGTAATATATAGTATAAATATTTTTTTTTGTGTCTTTGTCTAAACATACAACGTTGCTACCATTCGTGCGTCACTGCATGGGTGCCCACTGAAAATCAGTGCTGGGTAATTGGTATGCCTGGCTTACACTGAGTGGGTGACCCTTGTAGCATAGGCATGTTGTCAGCGTCTCTCTTCTTATTCTTCTGTTTTAATTTTTCAAATGTTTTTATTACTTCCACTGTCACACGTTTATTGTCTTTTTTATATTTTATTTATGCTGCATCGTGCCTGGTGCTGAATATATGTTTTTTTTTTCTTTCTTTCTAGTGGCGCGAACAGCGACGATGATAAAATAAAATGTGCTAGGTAGACAGATTACTTGATTGTAAGTATTTGGCGCCATTAATAGTAGCTGACTAGAACACCAGACGGTTATAATATAGTTGTCAAATTATGGTTCTAATAGTTTAAACTCTAAAGTATGACCGAATAGAGCCTAATTTGTATTTTAATGCCCGTCTGGTAGATTATCTTAAATCATTAGACACGTATTTTTTATTTTATCATAGAAACGAATACTTTCGACGATATTGATAAAGATTAGAAATGTCGCGTGACGTCACTTCTATGTACATTTTATACACAGAAATGACGTTTTAGCCCCCGCTCCTAAACTTTGATTCTTTTTATCTAAGTATCATTTTATTATACGACAAAATAAAAAAATAACTACCTACCTGATGGACTAATTAGATTTTTAATTTTCATGACCCTGTCATCCCTATTTTATACATATAGAACTGCATATATTTTGTTAGTGGCGGTGACTGGTTACGCTGCCATGGTGTCCCAGTTAAATATAGCCCTAAAGATACCAGCACAATGATAGGGACCAGATTCTAATCAGGAGTGAGGAAATGAGGACGCTGCGCTGCACGGTGTAGCGGTGTTTTTGATTCCTATTGTTCTGTTTTTCTGACGGGTTTTGTTAAGCTTTGCTTGACGTAATCTGATGCTTGTGGAGTTAATATCTATGAGCATCAGTTTCTATTTAGAGTACGAAATAGAATGAGTAAAATTTTATTAATTCGTAATTAAATGTTCATTGAGGTTTATATAAACTGTCAAACACCGCGATTACTTATTGTTCTTTAATTGTGTCTATAATGACGGTACTCAAAGGGTTAATATGTCTTTAGTTTTCTGTTTCTGATAGCAACATCATAACAAGCTGAATAAACATAATAAGACACATTTACTTCAACCATAAATAAAGGCACATACAAAAAACACAAAGGCAATAATTTTAGTGCTATCAAAGAAAAAATATATTACAGAGCTTATTGAAATATAGACACAATTTTTTTCCCCTTCTTGCCCTACGATCCGGCTAATTTACAATCGCTCGGAATCGAACTCTAGATGCAAATCAAGAGGTCTCAAAGTGTCACTGAAATTGAATATTGTGAAGACGATAACAGTTTTACATTTTCTCTTTGTAGCTCTTTTCATAATCTTGTTTCTTTCATGTCTTTTTCAATTTCAACTGTCGACACCAGGAGGCTTACTCTTGAATCCAATTCCGATCGATCGACATTGATATTGTAAAATTTCGTACTCTTGAGTTGCAACATTAGCGCACATTACATCCGTATTGCGTGGATATTTAAAGAACGAAATGGTATTGAGTTCGGCTTTATATTCCGTACTCTGAATATTATTTTAATAGCTAGGATAGGGGTTGTATAGTTTTGACATTGCATAATTATTGAGACTTTATTGGATTGAAATTGCATTGACATTGCGATTGATTTCAAGAGTAAGCACCCAGAAGGTAAAGTTGATTTTTCGTTAGCTGTTTTTTTTATATTTCATTGCACAGTCGACTCTTGGATCGATTTTCACTGTCAATATAGATTGTTTACGCTTTTTATGACTTCTTGCGTCTGTGTGGCTTCATTTCGGTTGTCTAGTATTGGGTAGCCAGTTTCTTTATTTACTAAGTAATTTAATTTGTGGTTTTCCTCAAAGGACGTGACACGTGTAAAAGTCTGTTCCAGTGATTATGAACCTTATGATAAATGAGGTAAGGGTTTCTTTTAAGGAAGTTTTTAGTTGTACTTGTATAGTAAGATTGCTTATAACTTATAGTAGTATCGTTTTAATTCATTGGCTCTTTGCACCTGATATTGTGACGATAGTACAAAATAAAAATAATATCCGTTAAGCTGACATTATGTTTCCTTTGACTTACCCTTTAAAAGAAACTAGACTAAAAAAAGGACATTTTAAATTGTTGTCACGGGTCTGGGTGTCATGTGTATTTGAACTCGTATGTTTGTAAACGCACCCACGACACAGGAGAAAATAATAGTGTGGGGCAATGTTTTTTTTAAAAAAAAGCATATATATGGTCGAATTGAGAACATCCTCCTTCTTTGAAGTCGGTTAAAAAAAGAAAAAAAAATAGAATATACCAAATAGAAGATACTTAAAGTACCTTAAAGGTCTTCTAATAATTATAATTAAGACTTATACAATTTACTTATATCATAGCAAATTCTTTTAAAGCTCAATCTTTATACAACTGACCCTATCAATGGAAATTCCAAGTTACCAATACCGCAGTCTTACAAACTTTGTAGACGCGGTCCATCAATTGATTCGCGTCGAAACTTGGACAGCTACACATCAACGTCGGGATAGATACAGAATGTTCTAAATTGTAGATAATGGAGTTTTTAAGTACAGCCAGAGTTCTTAAGAAATAGTTCGATTTGATAGATAATGTAAATAGGGATTTTAAAGTGAGCCTGCTGAGATTTGGGGTGTTTTTTGGAAGTTTTTGGTTGATCTGTTTATAGATATCCTTCTTTCTTGGTTTTGTTTCCTCAATGCTGAGGGTGGTGACCACCCTTTTGCATCACCTTCTCACGGATGATTTTTATCCGTTCATACCTGTCTCTGGCAGTGTGGATGGCGTTGTGAATAAAGGAATCGAGTGTGGTGCGGTCTGTTCTTGAACCTGATTAAATCTGATCGGTCCATCATGTCGAGCTGCGACCACGACGACTTTTCCCATCAACTTTTCCGGTCACAATGAGTCTCTCTAAACTTTTTCCATCTTTCTTTGTAGTTTGAAGTTACATGACCCTTGTAAAGATGTTTTGAGGTCATAATGTATCTTCTGCTGTTTCTGAGTCAGTTAAGTCTAAGACGACGTGAAGCAACGCTAGCGTTGTGTTTCATCGTGTCAGTGAGGTTACCGGAGGCCCAATTACCCTCCCCTTCCCCAATCTCCCCAATTCCTGAATCCCCAACGATCCTCAAACTCTTAATCCCGAAAAGGCCGGCCTCTTGTGTTCCAGGTGTCGATGGGCGACGCCGATTGCTTACCATCAGGTGATACGTCTGCTCGTTTACAGGCTTATGTCATAAAAAAAATGTGCTTGTATATCATTTAGTAGACATATGACTAGTTAAACGAAGTAGATAATGCAAGATTTTTAAGACATACTGCAAAACTTTTTCATAGCACACAAAAATATAAAGGCAGTTGTTAAAAATTCAATTAAAACCTTAAAAACAGCTCGGTTACAGGCCGTTACGGTTTGACGACCAATTCTACAACCTGCCACGTGATTGCATAATAAACTGTGTCATGTTGATTTATGCTATTTTCACGTTTAATACAAGTTCATAGAGTACATTTTTGGATTGGTACATCATTCTTTAAAGTGGTTATCGAAATTCTGAGTAACAAGGATTCGCACCGCATCGTTGTCGTCGCGTCATTCCTTATATAAATATGTAGGTATGTTATTTTGTAGTGATAACATGCCAATCTCAACTATTACACAAAAATACCTGATACCTGCCGCATTGACTGCACGGTTGGTGCGGTGGCTGGGTAACCGGCTGCTGTGCAACGTGTCGCGGGTTCGATTCCCGCACGGGACAACACTTTGTGTGATCCACAAATTGTTGTTTCGGGTCTGAATCATTGTGTGTGTCATTGTGTATGTGAATTTGTATGTTTGTAAATGCACCCACGACACAGGAGAAAATCCTAGTGTGGGGCAAAGTTTAAAAAAAAAAAATTTCGCCATCGACCCTCACGACAGAATATACATCTCCACCATATAGATGGTTGGCAGGCCACAACTGCGCTTCTCTCGATTCTTTCTGCCTCGCACAGCAAAACTGTGGAATGATCTGTCGTCGGCGGTATTTCCAAACCGATACGACCTTCAAACCTTCAAGAAAAGAGTGTATTCCTTTTTAAAAGGCCGGCAACGCACCTGTGACTCCTCTGGTGTTGCGGATGTCCATGGGCAAAGTATTAATGGGTTTTAAAAAAAATCTCAGTAGTAGCACGGAGTCTGGAATTGTGCCCGGTTTATGGCAATAGGGTTCCCTATTATATGCTGACTCATTACGTAAATAGTGAAAATTGGGTGTTAAATTGTACAGTGGCATTAAGTGCCGTAATGTGTACCTCTGCCTATCACTTCGGGGATAAAAAGGCGTGATGTTATGTCAAATAAAAAGTCCACCACCCATTTCAAAATTAACATATAAGTACAGCTAAATCCACCAGAAATAACCATTTTACTTCCAAGATTAATTATGATATAAACGGTAGAAATTCTCGTCTCACTGACGGATATACATTTCTGCAGTAATTACGCCATCTAGAGCAGGATGTGAAATATTTAGCTAATGACTGATAACTAGGGGCGTGTTATCACACCTATCAAAAGTTCCTGTCCTTCGCTTATCGCTTTCTTAATCTTGAACTTGATTTCTATGTGATTAGACTTGATGTGGTGATTAGGATCTGCGATAGGAGTAACGGTTTTTAGATAGATTAGTGAGATTAACGGGATTCACACTTGTTCAGACCTGTCTGTGACTAATCCTAAAAACTGACTGAACTGATGAAGTTTTACACCTTATTACCTACCTAGGCACCTAGCTTTGGGCTCGCTGCCATTGCAGCGGTAAGTCCCCTCTTTGAGGAGTGGCTTGAGAGACGCTACGGCGTCCTCACCTACCGCCTGACGCAGGTCCTCACCGGACATGGAAGTTTCGGGAGGTACCTGTGTCTGATGGGGCGGGAGGAAACGCCCGGGTGTCATCACTGCGAGGACCGCCCTGAGGACACGGTGGAACACACCGTAGCGGAATGCCCTGCGTGGGCTGAGCACCGCCGTGCCCTCAGGGAAGTGATCGGCGATGGCGACCTCTCGCGTCCGGGCCTAGTGCAGGCCATGATGCGGAGCGAGGGGGACTGGGATGCCGTCTCCTCCTTTTGCGAAGCAGTCATGCTAGCTAAGGAGGAGGCGGGACGCGTGAGGCAGCGAAGCGCTGCCTCCTCGCGACCCAGCCATCGCGAAAGACACACCGGGCGTCGGGGATCGCGGGACGATCTCCGGCCACCGTAAGCGCGGGCCTGCGGACGGCGAGCATGGGTGGCTCCCCGTCCGACCAGAAACAGACCCGAGCGTACGGCGCGTCGCGTTCCGCGCGCGCCTCAAAGAGCCATCAGACCACCACAGATGGGGCCCAATAGGGCCGATGCCGATTCGGAGTCGCGGAGAACCTAACGGGTAACCGGGGCTCCGGCTCGACGTGCAGGAGAAGGAACGGGGTGGTTTTTAGTCAGTAAGAGTCTGACACTCCCTTCCGCCTCACCCAGGCGGGAGCAGTCATTCGATGATTTTCCCCCCTTAAAAAAAAAAAAAAAAAAAAAAAAGGCACCTAGCTTCACCTAGTTTCACTGACGGACTGACTGACAGACTATTATTTATTTTGTATTTGTTGACGTTTCAAAAGTACCAAACTATGGTTTAATGGAAATAAAATGCTTTGACTTTAACAGGGTATGAAAATTAAAAATCTAATTAGTCCGTAAGTTATGTAAAGAAAAAATATTAGACCCGTATTTTTTTTTATTTTGTCGTATAATAAAACAATACTTAGATAAAACGAATCAAAGTTTAGGAGTGAGAGCTAAAACGTCATTTCTACGTACAAAATGTACATAGAAGTGGCGTCAGGTGACATTTCAAATCAATATATCGTCGAAAGTATTGGTTTCTATGAGAAAATAAAAAATACGTGTCTAATGATTTAAAATAATCTACCAGACGGGCATTACAATAAAAATTAGGCTCTATTCAGTCATTAAAGTTTAAACTATAAGAACCAAAATTTGACAACTACAATTACCATAACCGTCTGGTGTTGTAGTCAGCTATTATTAATGGCGCCAAATACTTACAATCAAGTAATCTGTCTACCTAGCACATTTTATTTTAAAACTACATCAAAGACACATACATAACATCACGCCTTTTATCCCCGAAGGGGTTGGCAGAGGTGCACATTATACCACTGTACAATGTAACACCCACTTTTCACTATATATGTTACGAGTCCCATGTAATAGGGGGTGAGCCTAATGCCATATACCGGGCACAATGCCAGACTCCGTGCTACTACTGAGATTTTTTTAAAACCCAGTAATAGGTACTTATACAACAAAGAATAACATATTATTCCTAATATTTAAACACTCACATATCCTAAACAAAAAATATTTTGCAAAATAAACTACAATTTCAATTGTAACTCTCCTGAAAGTCTCTTTTCAGCACATTCCCGTAATGAAGTGTCCTACATTTACAGGCAAGCACATCTTTCATTTCTTTTCAGTATTGCGAGGCTGAAATTGCACTCGTATGTGCAGGGTGTACTAGTGCATCGCAATTTGTATCGTGTTGTAATGGTTTTTAGATTGCATTTTGTTATATCCGTGTAAATAGAGTGGTGACAGATTATTATACCTTTTTTTAAGGTTTATCTCACACTAGGATTTTTTCCTGCGTCGTAGTACAATTGTAGTTATTGATAAAATATTATTATGTGAAGTTTTCTCTGGAAAACGAGATTATATTGACAATGTTTTACTAAATCTTCCTCTATAGTATTTACTGTTATTGCAAAAGTTCTATAATTGTAATTTCTATTCTAATCATAGGTACCTTTTCCCTAGACCTTAGAAACCTTAGAGAATGGCACTCGTAACATGATTTAAATCATTCAAAAACTTTTGTTAACATTATATTGTTGACAACACGGTTAGTGCGGTGTCTGGGTAACCAGCTGCCACACAACGTGTCGCGGGTTCGATTCCCGCACGGAGCAACTCTTTGTGTGATCCATAAATTATTGTTACGGGTCTGGGTGTCATGTGTATGTGAACTTGTATGTTCATAAAAGCACCCACGACACAGGAGAAAATCCTAGCGTGAGGCAAGGTTTTTTTTTAAAAGAATAGTTGTTAGGTATACATAAATGTACAACATTATCTACATCTGAAGAATAGAATAGAAATGACCAGATTACAGTACCGAACTTCCACACAAAAAGATGGCATACCAATTTTGCACTACAGCCCATTCACATGTCTAAACACACCTTTCAACATAGTAATTAATGTAAAAATCGCGTGTTGCATATCATAACATCGATGTTAGGTCTATGACAGATTCTGATGGTAATTGCTGGTTAGACATAACGGGGTATAATTACTCGTGAGCTTTGACTAGATAGCTGAGAAGATTTGACGTGATTTCATATTTACCTACCTAGTAATTTTACATACATACATAACTTCACGCCTGTCTCTCATGGAGTTAGGCAGAGACTATGGAACGCCAATTGCTACGATTCCCACATACCTCTTTCGCTTCATCAACAGTCATCAATGTTTTCATGCATGCTCGTCGGTTAAGGTTACTTTTAATTGTACCCTTCTTTAATATATCACCAATCTGGGTGCTTACTCTTGAAATCAATCTCAATTTCAACCTAATAAAACCTCAATAATTATTCAATTTCAATCTAATAAAACCTCAATAATTATTCAATTTCAATCTAATAAAACCTCAATAATTATTCAATTTCAATCTAATAAAACCTCAATAATTATTCAATGTCAAAACTATATAACCCCTATCGTAGGTGTTAAAATAGCATTCGGAGTACGGAATATAAATGCAAACTCAATAACATTTAGTTCCTTAAATATCTACGCAATACGGATGCAATGAGTGCTAGTGTTTACAACTTAAGAGTACGAAATTTCAAAATATAAATGTCGATCGATTGGAATTGGATTCAAGAGTAAGCCCTCAGATCAGTATATGTACGTCTAGGGCGCCCTCTCCCGATGGCCCCATTCATATCCGCTCTGTATACTATATACTTCTGATAATTTTATGAAAGGTAATAATCAGGTAATAATAGGTCTAATGGTATTGGAGTGTATTATTAATTTATTAATGGTGTGTCTTCTTAACGACCTCCTTTGTGAAGCACCAAGCAAAGGGTCTCAAAGAAGTAAAATCTTAGTAACCAATTCTGAAGCACGGAGTCTGAAATAGGGTAGATTTCTAATTTTTATTTCAATGTCCGTCTGGTAGATTATTTTAAATCATTAGACACGTATTTTTTATTTTCTTACAGAAATAAATACTTTCGACGATATATTGATTTGAAATGTCGCATGACGTCACTTCTATGTACATTTTATACGTAGTAATGACGTTTTAGCCACGACTCCTAAACTTTTATTCGTTTTATCTAAGTATTGTTTTATTATATGACAAAATAAAAAAAATACGAGTCTAATATTTTTTCATTCCCTAACTTACGGACTAATTAGATTTTTAATTTTCATACCCTGTCATCATCCCAATCCCGATCCAACTAATAAAACATGAGGAAAAGGAAGATTTTGTTTTTAAAGCGCACTAATTGGGGACTGTTTTTTGCGAATAAACACAATTTCTTCTTTAGCCCAATTAAACACGGATTATTTTTGATATTCCTAAACTTCAATAATTGCTTCCTATGATTCCTGTTTCCTGTATTTTAATCTTAGCTTATCCTCAATTAGTAATATTTTTCAATCTCTAAGAGGATCTAGCGAGCATTTCCTATCTTTTAGAAATAATTTTAATTTTTAAGTGTGGAAGAGCCATGCTTAGGCACGAATGGGCCGGCTCGACCGGAGTGATACCACGGCCTCACAGAAAACCGACGTGAAGCAACGCTTGCGTTGTGTTTCGTCGTGTGAGTGAGGTTACCGGAGGCCCAATTACCCTCCCCTTCCCCAATCTCCCCAATTTCTGAATCCCCAACGATCCTCAAACTCGTAATTTCCCAAAAGGCCGGTAAAGCACTTGTAACGCCTCTGGTGTTCCAGATGTCCATGCGCCGATTGCTTACCATCAGGTGATCCGTCTGCTCGTTTACCGGCTTATGCCATAAAAAAAATTGGTCATTTTTGAAGGCTGTCGTTTGAGAGGTGTCATCGAATAACTCCTCCAGCCTTGGGCGAAGTGTGAGGGAGTGCTAAGACTCTTACTGACACCACCCCGTTGCTACTCCTACTTCGAGGAAGAGCGCCGGTATCATTTTGCGCTTTACCGCAGCTCCAAAAATTTTAATCCTCCATTCATAGATATGAATGATGATTAAATTTTTTCACGAAAGAAAGGGTATGCCAGACAGATGTCTGTACGATGTGACGTGACGTGACGATGCAGTTTGTTTAATTACTATATGACTCGTGTCTAGAGATGGATATAAGGTTGAGAGTGATTGTCTCCTAATTTTCTTTGAACCACGCGAGTGATACCTCACTCGGAAAGCTAGTTTACAATTATGCATATTTCAAGTTAGCGTTTGACTTGACTTTTGACCTTTTTTTTTAAGGGGGGAAAATCATCGAATGACTGCTCCCGCCTGGGTGAGGCGGAAGGGAGTGTCAGACTCTTACTGACTAAAAACCACCCCGTTCCTTCTCCTGCACGTCGAGCCGGAGCCCCGGTTACCCGTTAGGTTCTCCGCGACTCCGGACATAATAATTTCCTTCTAATAAATATTTTCTGACTGCCTCGTTGGCCGAGTGGTTCGATTCCCGGGTCGAGCAAATTATAACTGGGTTTTAAAAAAATCTCAGTATTAGCACGGAGTCTGTAAATGTGCCCGGTATATGGCAATAGACTAACCCCCTATTACATGGGGCTCATAACATAAATAATGAAAAGTGGGTGTTACTTCTGTGTGCACCTCTGCCTACCCCTTCGGGGATAAAAGGCGTGATGTTATGTTATGTTATATTTTCTTTCTTTATGTGTTTAGGCAACACATTCAAATCCCTACTTCGATGTTTTGTTTGATGTATTTAGGCTATAATAACTACAAAGAAAAATGTATTCATACAAATACAGAAATATTACACCCCGTCAAACAAAAGGTTACATTCCCGCCAAAAATATCTAAACAATCAATCTCAGGATCTCAGACGTCTGACACAAATATTTCTATAGCATTGAAATTCAGGCAAAGGTATTAAACCATTCTGCCATATTAAAACCTATTTTCGATTTGACAGCTTTATAAATGTCAATGTCAAAGTAGTTCGATTTCTTTTTAATAGATTTTATTTAGCGTGTACCGTTTGTTTGTTTGTTTGGGTCGAGTAATTTGCGTTTTATACCCTTCCTGGCGATAGATTGATCTGATATTTGGTACACACTCTTAATCTTGATGACCATACGATATAGAATAATAGAGGAGTTTTGGCCGCGAGGCGCAGTCTACCGGCGATTCCGAGGTCGGCTGCCGGACACTGCGCGACACACGACGCCGTCTATTCCTGTGACCTAGTTATTAATTACCTACTAATTATGTAATTATTTTGTTTATAATGTATGTATAGTATTCATATTTTTTAGTGTATTAGTTTATAGTACTTATTCGATATGGGCCTATGAAGCTTGAAATAAATGGACAAATAAAAAATCTATTTATTTTCACAACTGCCTCCATTGTTGATCAAAGTAAAAGTCAAAGTATTTATTTCAATTAAACCATAATTTGGTACTTTTGAAACGTAAACAAATATATAATAGTCTGTCAGTCAGTCCGTCAGTGAAGCTAGGTGAAGCTAGGTGCTCATTCCAAAACGATATCAAACAATAACGCTTAATTGGTAGAATGCAGCTCATTAAAATAGTTAATCATAAAATAATATTTTTTATGTGTTACTTGTATTCTTTTGTAACAAAATGGCTCTTATTGACTTGGCTTTATTTTTTTTTCTAGGCCCCAATACGTTCTCGTTACCTTGGAAGTGGCAGGTAGGTGTCAGCTGAGAGAACAAAACGCATCATTACTGGAGTGCGTACTGGATAATGACACTAGCATTGTGTAGTGTGACAATGCACCGTCTGCTGCAAGGGGATAGTCTTTCACAAAAAGGTAGAACTCAAAAAGAATATAGAAATATTACTTTATGTTATAACTTTCGTTAGACATACTAAATTAATTATTATGTTTTTCGGCTTACTCACGTAATTAATTGACGAGGAACTCGACTAGTTTCAAGCCATGCTAGAGGCTTATATTCATGAGCAGCATTCCGCGACACGTGAGGCGGCGACTGTCGCACTGCTACTGAGTCGATTTCCTCGTCAAATAATTACGCGAGTAAGCTGTAAAACATTAATAATTAAGAAATTTTTTTTTCCAAGTGTAAATACCTACTAGTAAGTGATGTGCTATCTAGACCAACATATAAGTATTTTTATTAAGGGGGGAAAATCATCGAATGACTGCTCCCGCCAGGGAGAGGCGGGAGGGAGTGTCAGACTCTTACTGATTAAAAACCACCCCGTTCCTTCTCCTGCACGTCGAGCCGGAGCCCCGGTTACCCGTTAGGTTCTCCGATATTGTAACTAGCTTGCCAATGGCTTTGCCCGCCTTCCTGTGAAATAAAAAGTAACCTATTTGTTATTCCACACCATGATCTACTCCTGTTCCTAATTTCATTCCAATCTCTTCAGCCGTTTTGACGTGAAGTAGTAATAAACAAACAATCATACAAACTTTTGCATTAACTCGTCGAGTACCGTATTTATAGACACAATTAAAGAACAATAGGTTGCGGTCACCGGTGTCCTCGCGGTGTTTAATAGTTTAATAATCAATGTAGTGATTTAGAATGAAAGCAAAAATCTGATGACAAGAAAAGAGCGAAATTAGAACTGACAAAATTAAATAATATAGTACTTGCCAATTAGTCAAAATACAATACTTTATTCAACCTATCAAAACGTCAGTTTCCTATGAATTTTGTACGAGATTATGTATTGTGACGTCACGTTTTTTTAACGTCAAAAGGCATACTTATTTCTTACAAATTTGCTGGAAAAATACTAAAATTAAGTTGGTCTAAAAATACAATAACGAAGTGTCATTATTTTTTTTTTTAATTTTGTATTGAACAGTCGAAATAATTAATAATTTAAAGAAATTACCCAATTGTATAACGGCGTACCAGCTTTAAGAGAATAAAAGACGTCATATTCCAAATATAAAATAATAAAAAAACAACTCATTCACCCTTCATCAGAGACAATTACAAAACCGTCATTATTTTAATTAAAATATATTAAACGTGAATTCAAATACGAACCACATTTTCCGTTTTAAATTCAACACCGGTCTCAATGTGTGAGTAAATTGTGGCCACATACGTGGCTACACGATGCTTTCATAGAGCTCGGAATACCACACATCAAGCTATGTATAACCAGTATAAACTGGTCGTTGAATGTAAGAAACAATCATACAAAGCGAGATCATGATATGCTGGTTATGTATAGTTTGATGGGTGACTGTGTGCTGTAACGTATAGCTACATACAACGTGTAGTTTTGAAACCATGACATTTCTCGGGGGCATTTCACAGAAGTCATAAAGGTTCAATGTAAAAGAAAGTTTCGGGCCAATAGTTAAAAATTCGGCTTTAATAAATCGTTTGAAGACAGCAATGTTTCTTATTGGAGTTTTATGGAATTAGGAATAATATCAATTACGTGATTGAGTTTGTGTATGTTAAGCCGCGTTACAAAACTAGTTACAAGACGGCGGCGTGGGGGCATTCCACTTTGCGCACCTGTAGGTGCGCTTAAAATAAAAATTTTAAATAAATAGTTTTTCTATTCCACGAAGCGCACCTACGAATATCACTCGCATAGTGCGGAGACTAAGAAATAAAAATATCGATATAAGAACATATTTAGGTATTATTTAAAAGACTAACTTAAATACCTAACATCTGTCAGTTTCATTATATTAATGTGACACAATATTTGTCGTTTTGATTTTGTAATCTTACTATTTAAAATCACAGATTGTTTCATAATTACAATAAAAACATGGACAAATATGAAAAACATTGTAAATATGGTTTTACATAAAGATCTGTTGAAGTTTTCTTATAGCTACATGTTTAGTGAACAATAAAAATACTCTACTTTAACATAAAAAATCACAGATTGTTTCATAATTACAATAAAAACATGGACAAATATCAATATTGAGTCACATTATTATAATGAAACTGACAGATGTTAGGTATTTAAGTTAGTCTTTTAAATAATAAATATATTCTTATATCGATATTTTTATTTCTTAGTCTCCGCACTATGCGAGTGATATTCGTAGGTGCGCTTCGTGGAATAGAAAAACTATTTATTTAAAATTTTTATTTTAAGCGCACCTACAGGTGCGCAAAGTGGAATACTTTAGGTGCGCTTCGTCTGGGTGCGCTTCATTTAGGTGCGCAAAGTGGAATGCCCCGCGGCGTGTAGTGCGCACTTACGGATTTCCGTAATTTACAGGAAAATGAAAAATATTTAAATACATTTTTTTTATTGATTCGGACTCAGAATTGATAACCGAGTTACCTCCTAGAAAATGACGCGGCCCTAAAACAACACCTTGTGTATTATTACATTATGTATGTTTAAGTAAATTGTAACAAAATGGCTTGTAAATAAATGAGGCTTTTAGGTTCTAGTGTAACATGATTTTGGGATCTTTAGGTAACTTGAGTGCGACTAATTTGGGTCTGGGTAAGTTTCGGGTTGATTGCATTCTGGGTGTGTTTAAGGTAGCGTGTGTATTAAAAAGATGATTTTGATAACATCTTAAGATAATGTTGCCTTTTACCACATTTATAAGTAAATATGTACCCAGTAGTAATTGAACCGAGACCGCTTGCTCGGCAGTCGCCTTTGCGACCACTAGGCCACCGAAGCAGACACCTACTATAATATATAACCAAAAATCATCACACAATCCCATCGAAATCCAGATCACGTAGCCAACACTATCCCAACTACAACAGAACATTCCATTCCTATCTTCCATTTCCCTATTGATCCAGTTCCAATAATAAGGAATAAAGGATCAATTTCTATGATTGGATCGGATCTTAGGATCGTATACGCAAAGTGATCAATATCTTTGAAGAGATCTTTGAGTACAGTCGTAATTTGAGAATATTTCCCGTCTGTTTGTTATTGGACTATATAAGAGGTATTGTTTGTAAAGTTGGGACTTGAAATGAGTTTTTTTTTATTGTCAGTGTTATTTTTGATGGTGATTTTGTTTTATCTTATTGATAGAGTAGATTTAATTACTGTATTAATTTACATACTAACCATGTAATGTTAAGTAGCCTTATTATTAGGTATTACAACATAAATATGCTTTTTTAAGGTGGGAGGAAAATCATCGAATGACTGATCCCGTCTGGGTGAGGCGGGAGGGAGTGTCAGATTCTTACTGATTAAAAACCACCCCGCTCCTACTCTTGTACTTCAAGCCGTTAGGTTCTCCGCGACTCCGAATCGGCATCGGCCCTGTTGGGCCCCATCTGTGGTGGTCTGATGGCTCTTTGAGGCGCGCGCGGAACATAAATATGCATTACATTACATATAGAGTACATTTTTCAATAATCATTTAATTCTTAACTGTATTCTTAACTGTATGAATAAAATTGACATTTGACAGTTTTTAGTATGGAAGAATTGTCAAATATTCAAAGTTATTTCTCAGTTAAAATTTATCCGGCGTTGGACAAAACGGCCGTTACATTAATAACATACCTATGACCTATGACTGCGCAGTTGGCACGATAGATGGGCAACTAGTCTTCATGCAACGTATGACAGATTCGATTCCCCCACGGAGCAACTATTTGTATAATCCATAAACAGTTTCTGAAATTCAATGCACCAACGACATCGACATATCTGCCTAAATGAAAGTCAAAAATTTAAATAAAAGTCCTATATTTCAAATGAAAAGCCAGACCAGACCACATCGCACATCGATCGAGTGAAAATAGCTTCGTTCATACCTGTATTTCAGTTCGAATGGCCTTGCAGAAGTTATGTAACTGGACGCCTGAAAATTCCGTGAAATGTTGCTAGTGAATGTGTAAAAATGCATTGGTATGTGCAGTTTTATTACCTTAAATGTCCTATGATCTATTTTGAGAGGTTATAAAGAATTAGCTTTCAATATTGATTATTGTAATTACTATTATTAAACACAGACTTAAAACCTAAAAAATTATCTTGTAATACGTATTAAATTGTTGTATTAGTAGGTATTTATAATTACATTTTATGAGTTCGATAAAAACCGTATCAATGTTTTTTTATAGCATAAGCCGGTAATCGAGCAGACGGATCACCTGATGGTAAGCAATCGGCATCGCCTATATGGACACCTGGAACATCAGAGGCGTTACAACTGCGTTACCGGCCTTTTGGGGATTAGAAGTTTGAGGATCGTTGGGGATTCAGGAATTGGGGAGATTGGGGAAGGGGAGAGTAAGGCCTCCGGTAACCTCACTCACACGGCGAAACACAACGCTAGCGTTGCTTCACGTCGGTTTTCTGTGAGGCCGTGGTAACATTCCGGTCGAGCCGGCCCATTCGTGCCGAAGCATGGCTCTCCCACACTTACTTAAATTAAACAAAACGTACGAAAATATTCCCGTTGTAAAATAGGCAAACAACAAACAAATCAAAAAATATTTATGGAAGTACTAGTAAGTAATAAGTACTTGTCCACATTTATACGTAAGTCGTCTTGATTTGAATTTTAATGATGTAGAAATTATATGAATCATATAAACGGACAGACAAAACATTCATATCTCATATAAAACAGTTTAACGTGCAATTTCCTCAATAATTAATATGACTTCCTTGCCGTCCTTCATAAATTATATGCATAATTAGGATTAATCTTTCCTTTTAGTTGCGGATATCAATATAACAATTATTATGCTATTAAAATCTTATTAGAACTGCAGTTATTAATAAGAGGACAATTTTAATTTGTCGCTCAACGACTGCGCCAATCGTACAGTCAAAAATTGTAACCCAGAATTGCTCGACAGTCGAGTCGACACATACCAAATGACAAGTTGAAAACAACCGGTATGTGTTTTTGATTGATTAACAATACAATCATCAACAGCCTATAAATGCCCACTGCTGAGGAAAGCCTCTTCTCACACGGAGAAGGTATGAGCATTAATCACCACGCTTGCTCAATGCGGGTTGGCGATTTTAAACTTTAATTGGAAATAATAAGCCCTATCATCGGCTTCAGCCTAGCATCGGCAATCGAAACCTATCAACGGCAAGTACCAATGTGACTTTTTCCGAGTTATATGTACTTTCTTAGATTATCTAGACACCACTGTCAAACGGTGAAAGAAAACATCGTGAGGAAACCTGGACTTATAACAATACAATAATTTGTGGAAATTCAATTAGTTACTTTGATCAAGAAGTCAATATGAATGTCTCCATATACGTTATTACTATGTAAGTGTAGAATAGAATTATTAATATATATTTTTTTAATGACTTACTTACGTTTCAGTTTAATAGTGAGAATAACTTAAGTTATTTTTCTGAACAATAAATTAAGAAAAATAAATTGTGTTGTCAGTTAAGTAAAAATCGCGGGTTACTCACGTGAATATACTAAGAAAAGCTCTACTAGTTTCGAGCCACAGAGGGGCTCTTCCTCATGAGCAGCGTGCGCAGTCGCGGCGATATCGAGCAGCTTACTACGTTGTCAGTTGTAGTAAGTACTCTTTTGACAGAACTTAAAAAAATCCCTACCAAGGTTGAATAAATCTCAACGAGAAAAATCATAAAAAGCGAGAAAATGCATGCAGTACAATTAATCGTTGCACAATATCCAAAAACACTCGATCCGATTAACAACGACAGCAAAATCGTTACCTGTTATCGATAATGGATTTAGTAAAAGCGGCCGCGTGGGAGCCTCTCTACCGGCCGGGAGCCGATTGAAACTATCGCCTTTGATAGCTTTGACGGGACATAATTAGCTTAGACTATAGACTATAGCTTGCAGCTTGGCGTTGCAGCTATGTCAATATTGTGAGTGAATATGAACGGGATGCATCGATTACTAAGCTATAGTTTGTGGAGGAGCTTTTGCCTGTTTATTTGCTCATTATTTAGAGCTTTTATTTTTATGTCTAGACTAGTTTGTAGGAAGTCCAAAGCTTTTATTTTAAAAGGTTGCTTAGCCATTTGAGTACCGTCATTATAAACACAATTTAAGAACAATAGGTTGCGGTCACCGGTGTCCTCGCGGTGTTTGACAGTTTAAGGACCCGCTTTCAACGCCAGATAAATTTTAACTGAGGTATAACATTGAATGTTTGACAATTCTTCCGTACTAAAAACTGTCAACTATCAATTTTATTCTGCAGTTAAGAATTCACTGATGAACGATAAATCGGCCCTTAAACATATTTTTGCAAATAATCGACGCCACAAGTTGTACGTATCCTGCGAACATCTGCGTTTGACGTATGACGATAACCAATAACCAATACGATTTCGTGTCCTGCTTCGAACAAAATTGACACATTTTATTTTCATTAAGTACCTAATTGTGTGGGTGTGTGTGTGCCACGCCCTAAGACCTAAGACGCCCGCTTCTCATGCATGAGGGTGCAGGTTCGAAACCTACGAACGGCAAGTACCAATGTGACTTTTTCCGAGTTATATGTACTTTCTAAGATTATTTAGACACCACTGACAAACGGTGAAGAAAAAACATCGTGAGAAAACCTGGACTTATAATTTCTAATTATAAGTTTGAAATCGCCAACCCGCATTGAGCAAGCGTGGTGATTAATGCTCAAACCTTCTCCGTGTGAAAAGAGACTTTGCTCAGCAGTGGGCATTTATAGGCTGTTGATAAGTACCAACATTCTATTCTATCATTCTATTGGCATTCTATCATCGTACTAGATAATACCTATAGCTTGATGGCATGATTGGCGTGGTGACTGGCCAACCGGCTGCCGCGCAACGTGTCGCGGCTTGGATTCCCGAACGGACATTCTGTGATCAACAACTCATTGTGTGATCCACCCAATCTGGGTGTCATAAATATGTGAACTTTGTTTGTAAACGCACCCAAGACACAGGAGACAATATTGGTCTGGGGCATCATTTGATTTAAAAAAAAATGTAAATAAACTACAAAATGGCTGCGAAAATCCTTCATTATCCGTAAATATAAATAACCTCAAATTTGTAGCATACAGACTCAAACCACATACATCCTACTTTACCAACAGCTTACACAACTCCTATACCCAGTATTTACATTACTCGGTTTAAGTCAATTGAAAATGCTGCAGTTAACCGGAACAGTTATATACCGGACAAAGTTAACCGGATGCGGAAATTACACTGCAATGAACTGCTTTCAGCTGAATTTCAGTGTTAAGTTCTTTATGGAGTAATTAGTGGAGTATTGTTTTAATAGTGGTTAGTATTAAATGTGTATATATTAAAGCTTTTTGGCACCGCGTCGCTGGTCGCGGAATGATGCTCCTGTATATGAGCCTCTAGCATGGCTTGAAAGATCGAGGGACGATCTCCGGCCACCGTAAGCGCGGGCCAGCGGACGGCGAGCGTGGGTGGCTCACCGTCCGACCAGAACCAGACCCGAGCGTACGGCGCGTCGCGTTCCGCGCGCGCCTTAAAGAGCCATCAGACAACCACGGATGGGGGCCCAATAGGGCTGATGCCGATTCGGAGTCGCGGAGAACCTAACGGGTTACCGGGGCTCCGGCTCGAAGAGCATGAGAAAGAACGGGGTGGCTTAAAAAAAAGCATGGCTTGAAACTAGTCGAGCTCCTCATCAAACTGTTACGTGAGTAAGCCGAAAACATAATAATTAATTTAGTATTAAACGTGTTTATAATTTTCATTATAAGTATACTTTAATTTATTTTTGGCATGTGGTAACGGTATAGTAGTTTTTTACCATTACCATTTTAAGTGTGGGAGAGCCATGCTTCGGCACGGATGGACCGGCTCAACCGGAGCAACACGGCCTCACAGAAAGCCGACGTGATGCAACGCTTGCGTTGTGTTTCGGCAGTGAGGTTACAGGAGGTCCAATCACCCGCCCCCCTTCTCCAATCTGCCTAAACCCTAAATCTCCAACAATCCTCAAATTCCTAATCCCCTAATGCCGGTAACGCATTTGTAACGCCTCTTGGCGTGTCTCGCGGAAGGAGTGTCAGACTCAGTTCCTACTCCTGCCCGTTAACCTCTGCGGCTCCGTATCGGCATCAGCCCTATTGGGAACCATCCATGGTGGTCTGATGGCTAAAAAAGAATGACAGAGTTCGCACGATATTTAAGTACGACTTAAAATTGAGTAGCCTTTCAGTATTCGGGCGTTAGATAATCAATTACTAACTCTAACTTTAACAGGTAATGAATAAAGTTAAAATCACTTAAAATCTTAATACAAAAGCAAGGTCGCAAGTAACTTAATACTTCATAATTACCATTAAGTTACACTGTAGAAGAAAGGTAGTTAAGTTGAATTTAATGTATGTTTACCGACGTTACTTAGGTAATAACATAACGAGACACGTCACGACTTTCAGGCGTATTTTCAGGGAGAAAATTAGGACATATAGAAGTTATACGTCTGGTTCTGTGTTATGTACAAAATACAAGAGTGTCTAGCGTATTTTACAGGTATACAACCTTTATACAGCATATCACATACTCAAGCATGTGATGAAGTCAGAATAGAACATATTTGTCGCTAAATTATTGATTACCAGTTTTTACCCGCGGCTTCTTCGATCGCGTCACAAAAGGATAAAAAGTAGCCTATGTGACATATAACAATACATACAGCGCCATCTATACCAATACTTTTGTTTTACCTCGGGAATATCAAATTTTTCCGGGATAAAAAATACCCTATTATTTAATCCAGACTTCTAACTTTACGTCTGCAAAAATTAAAAGCAATCGGTTTAGTAGTTACGGCGTGAAAGCGGAACAAACAAACAAACTCACTTTCCAATTTATAATATTAGTAAGGATTGATTATATTTGACTGCCTCGTTGGCCGAGTGGTCGTAAGTGCGACTGCCGGGCAAGGTATTACTGGGTTTTTAAATATTCTCAGCAGTAGCACGGAGTCTGGAATTGTGCCCGGTATATGGCAATAGGCTCACCCCCTGTTACATGAGACTCATAACATAAATAGTGAAAAGTGGACGTTACATTGTACAGTGGCATAATATACACCTCTGCCTACCCCTTCGGGGATAAAAGGCGTGATTGTTATGTTATAACAAATTGAACAATTGAATGAAGTTATATTGAGCTTAAATAAAAAAGTAAAACTAATATACCTTAAATAGCATGTTTTGTCACAGCCGATTTAAAACCTTAACCCTTTCTTTTACGATTCATTTCAGCTGAACTTCAAGCCTTCAGGTCTGTTATTCAGTGCTGAAACAATGTACCTGTTGCAGCTCTATATATTTTCTTAGGTACGTGTAGTTGGCAACACCTGCGCGAAATTGCTGGCATTGCCCTGAGGGCCATTAATGGGGTTGCCAGCCAGTATTATATATTTGTATTTTATTTTTATGCCTTTTATTTATCTATGTAGGTATGTATTTGATTTGAGAGATTGATTGATCTAAATTAGAGTTATTGATTTAAATATGCTACATTGTAACGCCTCTGGTGTTTCGTCTATCTATGGGCCATATACCATCAAGTGAAACGTCTACTTATTCACTCCCAAATACGTGAACACACAACATCTCTTTTCGCTCGAAACAAACCTGAATAACATAGGAACTAATGATGGAGATTTGAGGCTTACATTTTTGTTGTGTATAATTACCAAATTCAATGAACAGTTAAACATCCCCTTCCCCAATCTTCCCAATGCCTGAATCCCCAACGATCCTCAAACTCCTAATCCCCAAAAAGCCGGTGACGCACTTGTAACGCCTCTGGTGATCCAGGTGTCCATGGGCGACGCCGATTGCTTACCATCAGGTGATCCGTCTACTCGTTTACCGGCTTATGCCATAAAAAAAAACGTTCGATTTTCAAACATTTTTGCCTATGCTCAATAGAAGGCCTTTTAGCATGTTATTTAGAAACTAAATAATACTTTTTAAACGCAGTTAAAAGCTAATCACTAACAAAATTCCAGACGGTATCTAAATATACCCTTATCATATAGCAGTCTGCTCAAACGAAGCTAGAATTGAAATAATTAAGAATATTCACCGTTTCATCTCCTCGTTCATTCACCTTAAGACAAAGGAGTTTCATACAAAGTCCTGGCAACTGACAAAATAATTAACCAAACCAAAGTAATTTGTTTAATACATTACAATATGTATGTATGTATGAACATAATGTTTGTTATAAAGCGGTTCGTCTCAATTAAAATTGAACTCAAAGTTTTGGTTGTAAAGGTTGAAGTTTGTTTGTTGTTTTTTGTATAGGTTATTTTTTGTAGATAGATAGAGGTGTTTTCTGTCTGTTTTTGTGTTCTATGTTTGTTATAAGTTTTTTTTAAACATAATAGTTGTGAAAATCTATTACATTGTTTATCCTTACTTAATAATATTATAAATTGGAAAGTGAGTTTGTTTGTTTGTTTGTTTGTTTGTTCCGCTTTCACGCCGTAACTACTAAACCGATTGCTTTGAATTTTTGCAGACGTAAAGTTAGAAGTCTGGATTAAATAATAGGGTAATTTTTATCCCGGAAAAATTTATATTCCCGAGGGAAAACAAAAGTATTGGTATAGATGGCGCTGTGTGTATTGGTATATGTCACAAAGGCTACTTTTTATCCTTTTGTGACGCGAGCGAAGCCGCGGGTAAAAGCTAGTAACTACATAAATATTTACAACTTAAAATTAACTACAATTTACTACTACTTGTTATAAGTTAAATGTGATGTACCTTAAACTGTCAGACACCGCGAGGACACCGGTGACCTCAACCTATTGTTCTGTAATTGTGTCTATAATGACGGTACTCAAAGAGTTAGATATTTTTCTGATTTCTTACTTTTAATATCCCCCAACTACTATATCTTGTATCATAAGTAATACGAAGTTCAGAGCGTTTCGTTAACCAGAGAATTGCAAATAATGTAACTACAATGTCAAAGTCAAAGCATTAATTTCAATTAAACTATAATTTGGTATTTTTGAAACGTCAACTAATACAAACAAATGTCTGTCAGTCTGTCCCGTCAGTGAAGCTAGGTGCTCGTTCCAAAATTTAGCTTCGAATGGAGAAGAACGAGCAAGAATCTCCATTCGTTACTCTTTTAATATCTCAACCTATCATATTTGACGTCACATCAGAGGTGAACTGTGACCTATAACCTCCGCCTTTACTGTTAAATGACAGTCATAATATTCCATCTAAATCACTACATCCCACTCAGCAATCGCATATCATATATACATATTTACCAATCTCCAAACCCAATATATAATTCAATACAATTCGATATAACATCCCAATTGAGTCCCGAAATAAACAATAAATAAAATGTATGACATCCCGAATCCCCAATCCCGACATCCACGCTCAAGTGCCACCTCATCCATCAATATTCCAATATGGCTGAAAGGCTCCGCTAAAAAAAGCCTTCGATGCTTTATTACGTGTTACAGGTTAATATTTCAGGTGTTGTTGATGTATTCTGTACTGTTTTGTTTTACAAACGTAACATTAGTCTTTTTTTCTAGAAGGGTAGGCAAATAGATACTTAGGCTAAGGGTTCACGACGCGATATTCGGCGTCCGTCGCGGTGTTGGAATGGAGGCGGAATTGGGTACTTTCCTTAATCAAAAATAAATTATTTCTACTATTCAATACAATAACATATTAAAAAATAATCACACTTTCATTAATTGATTATAGGACCAAATTAATATTACTATTTATCCAGGTCATTTTTGAAAAACAAAAACGTGACTTCACAATACATAATCTCGTACAAAATTCATAGATAACTGTCGCTTTTGACAGTTCGAAAAAAGTATTGAATTTTACTAGTTGGTAAGTACCCAATTATTAAAACTCACGAGACTGCGGATCGCAACCGCTGCGGGCGCAAAACTCTCCTCCTGCTAATTTTTTGATCTTTAGTTCACTGTATTAGGAGAAGAGCGCTTTGAAAATTAAACTTTTCCATTACATCCAGTTTTAATTATTATGTTTTCGGCTTACACTTGTAACTCTGTCGAGGAACTCGACTAGTTTCAAGCCATGCTAGAGGCTCATATTCATGTGCGTGAGTAATCCGAAAAAGTAATAATTAATTAAGTAATATTAATTTTTTATATAATATATTGTAGTATTTATGCAGTATAAGTATTTGTTTAGTAGTATATATTATATGGTATGTATATGTCTATTTATAAAATATTGTATTAATATATTTATTCTATAGGTATTTATGTGTGTAGTATACATATTACATAACTTTTTTTTTTTTTTGATTGTGTTCTGGCTTCGCGACCACTTCATTTCTCTGCACTTCCCTATGGTTGACTGTAAGAGAATGCCTTAAGGCATTAAGTCCGCCATTCACGGTATTTTGTGTAGAAGAAATAAATAAATAAATAAAATAATTGTTGTTAACAATAGTATTTATTAAAACAGTTTTTATTTAAAAAAAATTGTCATATGTATCATAGAAAGAGGATAAGGAACCTCTGTATCTCATTTTAAGTGAACAATGTATCTGTACTTATGAGAAATAAATTCTTTAAACCCAAAATAGTTAAAAAACCCAATTAAAAAACAATGAACATTTCCCAATCTGATTCACCAGACCTCATTTCCAAATTACTAATAAATCCAATATTTGTCAAGTAATAGTTATTGTTACACCCACTGCCAGATTATGTGGACACAGCCTAACGAGGTGGGTGTAACATAGGGACCAAAATCTAGGGTCTTAATATTAAATCATATAGCTTTGAAGTGACAATATTGAAATAGGTCTAGCGTATGAATATCAAGATTGGCTTACTAAGCTGAACCTTTAGACTAAGATCGTTGTCCTATTTTGAGCCTAAATAGGGCAGTAAGATATCTTGTGTAAACTGTTATATAAATTCATAATTTTAGCTGTTTTATTCTAAATTCTATGTACATAAAAGTGAGTGTGTCCATTTCTATAGGAAAATAATAATGGTTCCGAAAAACAAATTAATCTCCAGCGAGCTGTGGCCGAATATAAAAATGGATCTTCGAATAACAAAACTAAACTTCCGAATAGAATATTGAACCTTCGACAAAATTACTAAGTTACCGACAACAGACGTTTTAGGTTAGGTTAGTATTGTAGCAATAAATAAGTCATGTAAAGTAGTCGGAAAGTTAGTACTTTAGGCAGTAGATTTAATATTTTCAGTAAGGACAATTCTTCTTTTCTTGTCGGAGCTTTTATTACTATCCATTTCTATACAGGGTGTGAAAGGAATGTTCCCGAATAACGCTGACAGGTGATGGCAAAAAACAAGTATTATTTTCATAAAAGGTAAGGAATTAAATGTTTCCTTTATATAATAATAGTTGCAGTCAACTGCTCAAGGCTGATGTTGCATGAACAACACAAAAAAATAACAAAAAATTGTAAAAAAAAACAATTTCTATTTGACAGCGTTTCTTGAGCGTTTGGTAATCTTGTTTTATATAAAGGGTATCTATCTGCGTAAAACTCATTACCAGGATCCCATCATCGTGAGTACACTCTTCGACCAGTCCCTGCCTTCTTCACCAGTAACAAATGCGTACCTGCAACAAAGATATAAGATATTTAATAATAAGAAACAAAAATCTCTATTGTTTCTCCCAAATCATCAATCATCATCAACAGCCTATAAATGCCCACTGCTGAGCAATGCCTCTTCTCACACGGAGAAGGTTTGAGCATTAATCACCACGCTTGCTCAATGAGGGTTGGCGATTTCAAGTTTCCTCACGATGTTTTTCCTTCACCGTTTGTCAGTGGTGTCTAAATAATCTTAGAAAGTACATATAACTCGGAAAAAGTCACATTGGTATTTGCCGTTGGTAGGTTTCGACCCCGCACCCTCATGCATAAGAAGTGGGCGTCTTAAACCACCAGGCCGACATACGTCCAAATACGTCATAGGAATTACGAATTTGCTACCTGTTTTCTTCTTTTGGCGTCCTTCCAGAGGTATTCGAAACGAGTACGCGTTCGGCGGTCTGATTGGCCGGCGCTAATGAACCAACCAATCAGAGCGCCGAATGCGTACTCGTTACGATTACTTTAAACGTAAATTAAACTAGTACTAAGGCCTAACCGTTCGATAGATAACCCTCGACGGACGGTCCAGTTTCACGAAATCCTCTCAGTCTCCAGTCTCACGATTTCCTCATAATATGAAATACAAACTATATCTGTCAGCACCTTCAAATATTATTTTAGGAAAGGTTTCTCGAAATAACCTCAGAAAATAATCCCCGTTCGAAACCGGACCGACCCAATAACCTAATAACCGAAAATACAAAATTATTATTATTATTAAACACAGTGCTATTAAAAGGTTGAGCTGTTACCATTCGTTTCCATTAATGGATCATCTGTTATCTAACATGAGCCCTAAAATAACCAATATCAATCAAACGGGTTTGACGGTTTAAGGAATGGGCCGCTAAAATGTAACTTTATTGAAAATCGGCTTTCATTGAAACGTTTCGGGTCATATTTTACGGGATCTGTCATAAAAGGATTATATACGATATTATTCAATAAAGATAGGGTCGTTTTAAATTGATTGACTTGTTTTATACGATTTTGAGAAAGATAAAGCGACGTGAAATATTGTTTATTCATTGTTAAAATTGGTTTTAACATAACATCTATTGACTGCCTCGATAGCCGAGTGGTGGAAAGTGCGACTAAGGGCAAGGGGTATCAGGTTCGATTCCCGGGTCGGGCAAAGTATTACTGGTTTTTTTTTGTATGTACCTGGTATATGACAAAAAGCTCACCCCCTATTACATGAGACTCAATATAAATAGTGAAAAGTGGGTGTTACTTCTGTGTGCACCTCTGCCTACCCCTTCGGGGATAAAAGGCGTGATGTTATGTTAAAATTGGTTTTGTGGTTTATTGCATATATTTAGCGGGACAACACGCCTTTTTGTTTAGTTAGATTTCGAAATCATAAATAGAAACGTGAAATTGCACAGAGCCAAATGTGTATCGAAAAAAAAACTATTTACAGCAACACTTCAAGCCTCGTAAAGCTGCCAATTGGCTGCTAAAAGGAATAATAACATCTCATAACATACGAAAAACAATAGCGAGCACAAGAAAACGACTCCATACATAAACATAGTGTGCCAACATGTCGCAACAAGTAATGTTTACTGAATATTTATGTACATGTTTCCCTTACAACCCTTTCTATCCACATTCGAGATAGATTAAAGGAAAACATCACGACTCCCAAATGTGTACTTTTTTTTTAAGGGGGGAAAATCATCGAATGACTGCTCCCGCCTGGGTGAGGCGGAAGGGAGTGTCAGACTCTTACTGACTAAAAACCACCCCGTTCCTTCTCCTGCACGTCGAGCCGGAGCCCCGGTTACCCGTTAGGTTCTCCGCGACCCCAAATGTGTACTAAGGGATGAAGTATAATAATATTGATAGTTCATAAAAATGTTTTCTTGCGTCTTGGTAACAGTAAGTAAGTAATATCCAACCAAAGACATTCTGTAAGAAACTAGCCAAGCTTCGATGGAGGTCGCGGAGGCTCCAGCTCGACGTGCAGGAGAAGGAACGGGGTGGTTTTTAGTCAGTAAGAGTCTGACACTCCCTTCCGCCTAACCCAGGCGGGAAAAGTCAATCGATGATTTACCCCCATTAAAAAAAAAGCTTCGATGGAGCCGCTCGTTCATATCAGAAAGGCAATAAAATCCAGACAAAGTCGTGCAAGGTTCCTTACTGCGCTTCTTTCTGGTCTGGTTTCATCTAGAGGTTCTCAAATAGGGACCTGGAAACGCAGCTAAACGGTTACAGTAAAGGATGGTACGTCAATGTTTGCTTCGTGTTCGACTTGGTAGGGGCACTGCCGTACCTCCAGATAAAGTGTCCACCCCTAGGTAGGGGTGGACACTTTATCTGACGATACCCACGGAAAGAGTAGGTACTCTTTCCGTGGGTATCGTCAGAGCCGGCAAAGTGACTAATATTGGCAGAGATCGAATATTAAAGCTCTCTGATTAACACCTAACCTCCTTTGCTAAGCTAAGGAGATTATGAGAAATCCTTTTCTATAGTCCAGACTGGACCTTTTCTGGCAGCTGGACTGTTCAGTAGGATATTGACACGGACTGTTGGTGCAATTTTGTTACATTCTGCCTTCTAATAATTTTGTACTTTTTAGGTTAGGATACACGACAGGATTGTGACAAACAGTGATCCGTCCTAAAGTCAGAAGGACAGTTCTTAGCTTATGTACAACATAAGCAAAGTCATAACACAACATAACATAACGCCTTTTTATCCCCGACGGGGTAAGCAGAGGTGCACATTTCGGCACTTTATGCCACTGTACAATGTAACACCCACTTTTCACACGAGTCCCATGTAATAGGGGGTGAGCCTATTGCCATATACCGGCCATAATTCCAGAGTCCGTGCTACAACTGAGATTTTTAAAAACCTAGTAATACTTTGCCCGACACGGAAATCGAATCCGAGACCCCTTGCCCGGTAGTCGCACTTGCGACCACTCGGCCAACGAGGCAGTCAAAACATAGCCTAACAAGGAAATGAAACGACCTCCTTTCGAAAAGCCTATAAACATTTAGTTTTTATTGAAAGGAGATGGAAAACTTGTTCGATTGCAGATAAAGTGCAATATTCGTTCGATTGGATGCAGCGTGGACAACGTTGGCGTGATGCCAGTTGTGGGGAAGTTGGACTAGATTGCATTCTTCTGCTGGGGTCTGATAAAACCAATCGAATGGAAAAATATTAAGAAGATTGTTTTTGCAATAAATGCAACTTAATATAATCGTTACATTAGGTATAGTACATGTTTATAACATAACATAACATCACGCCTTTTATCCCCGAAGGGGTAGGCAGAGGTGCACATTAAACCACTGTACAATGTAACACCCACTTTTCACTATTGGTAAATACTACGTGTTTATTTGGAGGTTATTATTTCACTTTTTTGAGGCAATCAATCAATCATTTATTACCTATTTGTTATGAACCCGTGACGTACTTTGTGTAAGTTTTTTAATGAGTCCCATGCAATAAACGTCCACAAGCACATTTCTTGGAACAAAGCTAAGCAGATAATTAAGTACTTGCCAACTAGTCAAATTCAATACTTTTTTCTGAACTGTCAAAACGACAGTTTTCTATGAATTTTGTACGAGATTGTGTATCAACAACAACAACATAACATCACACCTTTTATCCTCGAAGGGGTAGGCAGAGGTGTATATTATATCACTGTACAGTGTAACACCCACTTTTCACTATTTATGTTATGAGTCCCATGTAATAGGGGAGAGTACACAATGTGAGCCTATTATTGCCATATACCGGGCACAGTTCCAGACTCCGTGTTACTATTGAGATTTTTTTTTAAAACCCAGTATACTTTGCCCGACCCGGGAATCGAACCCGAGACCCCTTACCCGGCAGTCGCAATTGCGACCACTCGGCCAACGAGGCAGAATGTGTATCACGATTTGAAATATACTAAAATTAAGTTGGTCAGAAAATTAATTAATGAAAGTGTGATTATTTTCTAATATTTTATTGTATTGAACAGCCAACATAATATATTTTTGATTAAAGAAAGTCCCCAATATGAGTAATTTAATAAACACAAAAACAATTTAGCCATTAAATTAATAGATCCTTTATAAATAATGTTGCCAGGAAATAGAATTAATCACTAGCCAATAAACCAATACAATCCCACGTGGTTATTGTTCCCATCTTAATTGATTTCGTGCACGTAGGCGCAACATTGACGTCCGGTCCTTTCTGCGCCCGCGCATCTTACGGACATTACATTTCACGCTATTGGTCCTTTGTGAACTTTAATGACATTGATAGTTTATTGTTTTAATGGTGCTTGCACATAATAAGTTACTATAATTTAATAGCCTATTCTATTGGTAAAACGTAATATTATTATTTAATTGATTTACATGAAAATACATTTCGCGCATATACCTATTTCCTAGAATGAGATAATTATGTACCTCTATATTCATTACGTCGTAAATAAAAGCTGTTGAGCAATAAAAACGAATTCTTCTTTTGAAGACTGCCATCAAACAAAAATCTAATGATTCTCCTAGCTTAATCACCGTATTCACCAACCTATTTACACACAAACTAACACATACACACACACATACACAGCTAGACCAATCAGCCATGACCATGACACTATATAAATCATGACCGCATATAAAAATAGAAAAAGGATTTATTCATTACCTTGAAAAAGAAACGATCATTCACGATGACATAAAGTTCTTCCTTCCTATTTATAATGTAGGTAAAACTCTTTAGGAAATTAACTTCAGACAGTTAATTTTAAGATTATTAGAAAACGTCAACTTACGTGACCTTCAAGTAGTAGCTAGATTAGGTCTGCGGTGGTCGTGACGTCAATAGGTACTAGGAGAAGGACTTTGTAAAGGACCTAGGTCAAGGAAGTATATTGTGTGAATAAAGTTGGAAAAGATGTGGTCGTAAGTGCGACTGCCGGCCAAGGGGTCTCGGGTTCGATTCCCGGGTCGGGCAAAGTATTACTGGGTTTTTAAAAATTCTCAGTAGTAGCACGGAGTCTGGAATTGTGCCCGGTATATGGCAATAGGCTCACCCCCTGTTACATGGGACTCATAACATAAATAGTGAAAAGTGGGTGTTACATTGTACAGTGGCATAATGTGCACCTCTGCCTACCCCTTCGGGGATAAAAGGCGTGATGTTATGTTGAAGATCTAAATTATTTTCAGTTGTTATTAATATTGGCATGCCAAACAGTGAATGAAGTTAGGTAGTCATTCTTATTTTAATTACCTAAGAACATTCTAGAAAACGCTTGGTGCTATCTAGATCTGTACCTGATGGGGTTTACGATTATTCTCAGCCCATTAAGCGACCGCAAAGTTGTGACTAATATTAATTCCTATTAGGGTAACCCATAGCTAATGACTAGTAATAGTACATGTCTCATAAAGAGGACTAAAGAATGACATCATCATTCAATCATTGGCATAGAAGTTAATAATGCTAAAGATTATGTAAAGTGGAGGGGACAACATTCAGAAATTGAACCTGTACCTGGATAACTTTGTGATGATGATGACCATGACGCGAACAATTTTTTTTTAAACATTGCCCCACACTAGGATTTTCTCCTGTGTCGTGGGTGCGTTTACAAACAAACAAATTCACATACATCACACCCAGACCCTGAACAACAATCTATGGATCACACAAAGAGTTGCGCCATGAGGGAATCAAACCCTCGACACGTTGCGCGGCAGCAAATATGTTTTACTTCACCAGGACATTCAGAACAGACGATCAACAAGTCTAACAATAATACTAGAGCTGTAATAAATAAAGAATATCTTACAAACAAAAGACAATCTTGGATATTTCACGATTCCAGTTCATTGGAGCATGTCGCTCCATTTCAACGAAATAGAACTATTCAAAACAAAGGTCATATTGGACGTACCCTGAACAGATCTAGTGCAAAAGTTAAGGTAATATAGACCTTATCCGTAAGTTTTAAAGTTAATGTTTAAATCATGAGATTAGTGAATACTAAGGTCAGACTAGTCTAGCTTAGACCAGACATATGAATAGCACTTCTGTTAATGCCACGAGTTTACTCTTCATGCAAATAAAGTGACATAGGGTATCAATGCAAATTGTGGGACTTTTTCTTAGTAAATGTTTTTGTCAGTAATTGTATGGTAATGTAATCTTTTAGGCGACTGTTGTTATTTAAATGTTTTAATATGATACCTTGGAGCGGTGTCGCACTTTGTGTGGCTTCGAGTATCGTGAGTTTTAAGTACTAAGCGAAGCGAAGCGAAGTTTGGTTTAGTACCTATATTGTGCTTTCAAATTGCACTAGTTAAAAAAGGCAGAATACTAACTTTAACAAACCTACAATTCCTAATCACCAAAACGCCGCTAACGCACTTTTTTATGGCATAAGCCGGTAAACGGGCAGACGGATCACCTGATGGTATGCAATCGGCGTCGCCCATGGACACCTGGAACACCAGAGGCGTTACAAGTGCGTTACCGGCCTTTTGGGGATTAGGAGTTTGAGGATCGTTAGGGATTCAGGAATTGGGGAGATTGGGGAAGGGTAATTGGGCCTCCGGTATCCTCACTCACACTACGAAACAAAACGCAAGCGTTGCTTCACGTTGGTTTTCTTTGAGGCCGTGGTATCACTCCGGTCGAGCCGGCCCATTCGTGCCGAAGCATGGCTCGCCCAGACTTAAAACTTGACAACTTAAAATTTGACAACAACACCACATATAAACCACCAAACATTACACCCGAAACCAAATGAAGCATTACTCAACCGGTTGGAGTAACTAATATCGAATCCTGACTGCGTCGTCAACCACAAACGTCAGACCTTTCCGATTTAGCCCCAGTCTGTCTGTATTTGGAAATATATACTCCGTGCCATTACCGTAAACAAGGATCGATAAACTGCAGGCCACTACACCAGCGAACTTATGAATCGCAAACTTCAAATACAAGTTTAATCAGTGATGCTAACGAATTGCAAGTATCACAATTGATGAAGTAATCAAAAAAAAAATTATTTTTTTGACAATCCCACCGGTAAACGAGCAGACGGATCACCTGATGGTAAGCAATCGGCGCCACCCATGGACACCTGAAACACCAAGGCGTTACAAGTGCATTACGACCTTTTGGGAATTGGGAATTTGAAGATTGTGGAGGATTCGGGGATTGGAGAGACTGGGGAGTGGGGTAATTGGGCCTATGGTAACTTCACCCACACGACGAAAAACAACGCAAGCGTTGTTTCACGTCGGTTTTCTGTGAGGCCCGGTATCACTCCGGTCGAGCCGGCCTATTCGAGCCGAAGCACGGCTCCCACACTTAAAACTTCTGTAAGCCAGGATCTACAGTAGATACAACCATAAAAACAATTACCTTTGACATTAAATAGATACTTAGAACTTAGATTCAATAAGAAATCATTTTTAAATCATAATACGAATCACATTTCAATTACCATTTTTTAAGCAAATAAAAAATAACAATCAAAATGATGAAACATAAATCACTGGTAGGTAATCAAATTAATTTTCTTTGAACCGTGACTATTTATTATCTTTTAAAACAGCCAATTAGATTTGAGTGTATTGCTGAGGATTAAAGAGGTGAAATAGTGTATGGTTGTCTAACTCACTCGTTAGCTCGCTGATGCTATGGCCTGTACTAAAGGCTACCTAGGAATAAACAAGCGCTGGCCTCAATCGAGTCCTGTCTGGCCCCTATTATATGGAAAATCGTGCTCCTTACACTTTGATCGGCTGAGAAGCCCAGTCTTGTTGGCTTTTAAATTATAATATGTGAATTTTTAATGGAGATCTTAAGTTGTCAGGTATGGTAGAATCGTTATTATTTAGGTAATAATTTGAACAGATATTGTTCCACGTCATATAGGTCTGTATCATCTATTATGGCACATGCCATTTCGGGTTACACACGTAATTATTTGACGAGGAACTCGACTAGTTTCGCGCGGCAATTATCGCTATCGCGGAATGCTGCTCATGAATATGAGCCTCTAGCATGGCTTGAAATTAGTCGAGTGAGTAAGCCGAAAACCACAATTAATTTAGTATGTCTCACGAGAGTTAGGTATAATATAAATATCAAAACAACAATATTTTCACTTTTAATCCCTGAAGTGGACGGACAAAGACACAAAAAGACATAATATATGACATACATATTTCGCAAACAACATAAGATCTATCGTGAGACATACTAAATCAAGTAAAAACGCGGGTTACTCACGTGAATATGAAGTATGAAGGCCTCCAACACGATATGAGAGTCATGGGACTAATAACTTGAAGATCTTATGTTAAATCAAGTAAAAACGCAGCTCACGTCACCGCGACCGCGCACGCTGCTCATGAGGAAGAACCCCTCTGTGGTTCGAAACTAGTAGAGCTTTTCTCAGTATATTCACGTGAGTAACCCGCGTTTTTACTTGATTTAACATAAGATCTTCAAGTTATTAGTCCCATGACTCTCATATCGTGTTGGAGGCCTTCGTACAGGAGCCTGTTCCATAACTTTATAGAGAAAAATAGGTCACCCAACCCACTTGTGAATCCAAACGCAGAAACTGCTCGAACAAAAGAAATCTTCAATTATATTATAACACAACCCCATACAATCTATGTTAACATACTATATAATGAACACAACTTAAAAAAACCACCACTTTTGATTGGTCCACATAATTAAGAACGAAAGAAAAACCATTTATTACGTCACGACACACAACAAGAATACAGTATCTACTGAGATACTCTGTACTGACAGAATCATGTATAAGTATCTTAAAATGATCTTGACGAAAGGGGCTATCAATTAAAATAAAGGCTTTAATGAAGTCAGACAATTCTATTACAAGTTAAGATCCGTTAAAAAATAAATACTTTGTTTCAAAGACAAACAAACGCACGGGTTAGAATTATACCACCTCTGGGTTACTCTTGAAACCAATCTCAATGTCAATGCAATTTCAATCCAATAAAATATCAATAATTATTAAATGTCAAAACTATACAACCCCTTTCGTAGCTGTTAAGATAACATTCAGAGCACAAAAAATAAAGCCAAACTCAATATCATTTAGTTCATTAAATATCTACGCGATACGTATGCAATGGGCGGTAGTGTTGCGACTTAAGAGTACGAAATTTCACAATGCCTATATCGATCGATCGGAATTGGATTCTAGAGTAAGCCGGCGGCGTAAGTTTTGACGCCTGGGCCATAAAAAAGATATGACCGACCCATACCTGTCCCTCAAAATCCAGAAGGAATCCGCAAAAATGGAATCCTCTGGAATCCAATTAGTTATGACACAATGACACCTAAACCAGCCGGTATTCGGTTACACGAAACAAAAGAGGATTTTATTATATTTCCTTTAACTTTACAAAACAATGCGAGACAGATTTGTTTTCCTTAGAATCAAAGTCAAAATCATTTATCAATTCATTCAATTAGACCAGAAAGGCACTTTTGAAGGTCAACAAAAAAAAAAAAATAAAAGTGAAGCTATTTGCTCATTCCAAGGTGTAGATTACTATGGAGAAGATCGAACAAGAAACTCCACAGGTTACTCTTTTTCAATCAGGTTCACAATACAATTCTCTAGTTACTTATCTTTCTTGTAAATTTTTGTTAGGATATTGCCTTGGTATTCATTTAACCCGTCGAGCGTCCGCGTTACTTATGATCCAACGGGTGCACACGTGACATTTGGAGCATTTTTTCTTATGTTCCACCGGGTGCTCATAAGGACGCTCGAGGGGTTAAGATCATAATGATAAGTTCTTATTCTTATTTAACGTCAGAAAGGCTGGGTAGGGACAGTGACGGCTCCTAACATAGGTAGGTATCAACTCAACAAGTTTATTGCAAATACTATTTTTATTGGTATATTTTGAAGTGACTACCTCGCTGGCCGATTGGTCGCAAGTGCGACTGCCGGGCAAGGGGTCTCGGGTTCGATTCCCTGGTCGGGCAAAGTATTACTGGGTTTAAAAAAATATCAGTAGTAGCACGGAATCAGAAAATGTGGTATATGGCAATAGGCTCACCCCCTATTACATGGGACTCATTACATAAATAGTGAAAAGTGAGTGTTACTTCTGTGTGCTCCTCTGCCAACCCCTTCGGGGATAAAAGGTGTGATGTTATGTTATGTTATTTTGAGGGGTGTTACATTTTCGAGGCCACTTTTTATTTCGATGTTCTTGCAGGATTACAAAAAAAAACCCTTTTTATAACCACATGCAAAGGCGGCAAGCAGATATGTATCTAATAAATAACAAGTAAAACAAACATTAATAAAAACTAACACAAAAATATTAATACTACACATTACACACACATGTATATCTATATTCTATATTACCCCACATAAAGCAAAGCTCAGATAGGTAAATACGGCCACACCTATACCAACCAGTATAAACTGACCGTCAAATATACGACAAGATGCTACAAAGCGAGACCACGAGAAACTGGACACGTATTATAGCCAGTATAAAATGACCGTCAAACATACGACAAGATGCTACAAAGCGAGATCACGATAAACTGGCTTTGTATAGGTCTATGTGACGTTGTGTGTACTCTAACGTTTTCACACATACATGAGGACTAAAGCATTTGAATTTACGTTGTGGAATGCTTTCAAAGTCGTTCCTCGGTGTCTGTCTGTAAGGGCCGCCTGCTGCGCCTCGATACACAGACAAAAGATAGAAAACGTGTCTGTTAATTTCTGTACACATTAAAAGGGTATGTAGAACTATATTTCGTTTGTGCTTAGGTCGAAATTACAATAATAATCTTTCAGTAGTGATAAGAGACTTACGTCCAATTTCAATAACCTATCTATCTGTAGATTTGCTTACTAGAGATAGAATTTTGACACATTTTGTATGGAGCTCAAGTCAAAATTCTATCTCTAGTAAGCAAATCTGCAGATAGATAGGTTATTAAAACTGGTTGTTAGTAGTAGACTTGGTTGCACAAGAGTACAATCTAGGACATTTATGTGCACAATTTTTTTTTTACCGTAACTAACATTTTTTATATATTTAATGGGCCGACGTTTGACCACTATCTCGCCTGGTGGTAAGCGATGATGCGGCCTACGATGGAGCACGTCGTCCCATAAGCAACCTATTCACTCGGGCCTCGAAGACACCCAGGTTATTTACCCATATATCCCCAAGCGCAAGCGGTCACCGGTGACCGCTCTCCACTAACTACATTATAGACCTTATTTCTAATGTTTAGAGACTACTTTTGTATGAACAAATTTAGAAGATGATTTTTAACAATGTTCAACGGGTTAATGTATATAGGAAACACAGACTCTGGCAAAGAATTCCCCTACTTAGCAGGAATGTAGGTAAAGAATTATAGGTTTATGAACTCAAAATTTTCGTTTCCTATTCAGGCAACGAAACATCATGTCAACATTAAACTGTCAAACACCAAGCGGTCACCGGTGACCGCGACCTATTGTTCTTTAATTGTGTCTATAAAACCGGTACTCGACGAGTTAATAACATAATACCCGCGGCAAAGCATTTTGCACTTTGTAACTGTTTAAATAAAGTTGAAAGAAGGTATATCTGAAAGAATCTTGATGAAAGATGTAAACAAAATACATTTTCTTATTCCACACTTCAAGCAAGTTTTAGCAACCCTAATACCACCCCAAACTCTAAAAACAACAACTCAATCCAATCCTTGAATCAACGAAAATTAATCCCAAAACCTAGTTACATAGCAACCCTTTTCGAACAACTTTAAATACTACAAATAATGGACAACAACTGATCGATATCTTCGGTTTAAAATTGACACTGATTTGGGTCTGAAAACAGATCGTGTCCCTGAGTTAATTAAATGGATTACAGATATCTAAGATCGGAGTATCGGACCAATTTCCCAATTAATCACCAGATTGGAATTCTGAATTCTCTATTGGAACTTAGAGGAACATCTGACGAATGTGTGAATAGTGCTGGTGAAGTTTGATAGTAAGCTCCGAAAGATAAGCTGAAATCAATGCTAATGCGTACTGAAAATTGAAGTATTTTTAAGACTTGTGAGAACCCCATATCTTCGTATAAAGCAAAAGTGTGTACTTCGCGTAAAAACCTTAAATACAGCAAAAAAATTAAGTTGTTTTTTAAATCTAGAATCCATATTATGTATAACATTCAAATATACAAATCTAAGAACAGAAATTCCAAACACCTTTAAACAATAAAACCCAAGAAACATTTTCCTCAATAAATCCATCATTACGCTAGCAACAGTATGTTTCAACCCTTATTCCTAACCTACATTCGCATCCATAGACTACACAGAGCGTTAGAGATGTGGTGCGTACAGCCAGGCTGGCACAGAACGCACCCGGTGGCTTTTACGGTTAACCCGTCACGGATATGAGTAGGTACTATAGGCCGTATAGTAGGCACAATATGGCAATGGAATTTTTATTTGACTTTTGTTGTTATTATGTTAGCATTCTTAAGTTGTATTATTGTGTAAGAGTAATGTATGTTTTCCATCTTAGAAGAAATGTGAAATACAAATTTTTAACCGACTTCAAAAAAATGAGGTTCCAATTTCACCATATATGTATGTTTCTGCGTAATTATCTCGCGATTGTTTTCAGAAAAGTGTTTGTTACACTTGGGAGAAGGTTTTAGTATAATAATTATTATTAACAGACTTCAAAAAAAGAGAGGGTTGAAGTCGGTTTTTTTACGTAATTTATAAAAGAAGTATTAGTTTTTTGCAATCAAAAGTTACAGGCCAGTTGAAACAGACATATGTTAGTTAAGCTAATACGTAAGCTAACAACTAAACTATTTGGGATTAATTAACTGAATCTATCTCTATATGTGTCTCAAAGGACCATCTAACATCTTAATCGAGTAGGTCACCGGAGGATTTATGTTCAACTGTTTTCACGCGGCGATCAAGGTGTTAATGAGAGGGGTAAATCTATATACAGGGCGTTATTGAAACTGGCCATAAGTAAGACAGTCAATTTTTAGGAGTAATAAAAAATATCTAAATAGGATAGCATTCAAAAAATTTTTTTAATGTCCTTCTGGTAGATAATTTTAAAACATTTAACCCATATTTTGTATTCTTACAAAATAAATTAAACACTTTCGACGGTACGTTGATTTTGAATATCATGTGACCATCCTCCCTCCCCATCTCCCCAATCCCTGAATTCTCAACATTCTTCAAATTCCTAATCCCCAAAAGGCCGGTAACGCACTTCTAATGCCTCTGGTGTGCCGGGTTTCAATAGGCGGCGGCGATTGCTTACCATCAGGTGATGCGTCTGCTCGTTTACCGGCTCATATAATAAAAAAAACAATATACAAACTATACGTGTACAAAACACTCTCTTAGCTAAAAAGCATTGCTAATTTCAAATTCAAATCTGTATTATACGACTAAGAAAATAGAATTAAATTAAAATAACATCCAGTAGGTGTACTTGCAGAATAAATATTTTAATATTCAATAAACTGCAGATCTGTTTGGAGTACTATTTAATTTTCTGTCTGGCAGAACGACCTCTTCAATAGAAATATAAAGAGCTTTTTATTTTTTTTCTTGAGTAAACTGTTTGGAAATGGAAATGTTTTTAATTTTTTTTTTATAATGCGTTTGTGAAGAATAAATTCATTTTTTTGGCCATTGAGACTTGAGAGGTTGAGATTCGTGGTTCAAAATAAAAATATTGAGATAATAATATTTTCTTTTTGAGGTTTTATGCTTTATTTTGACTGCTTTTATTTTGTTATTATTTTGTTGTTCTTTTTTAATTGGTTTTTCAACAAGTAAGCTACTGCTTACAGTGCAGTGTAGGTACTTTTTTTGTTGGGAGGACTTAGTCGAGTAGTTTTGAATCCTGGATCAAGAATTTTGGAAAGTATCCGTCTGTGTATGGCTACATTACATGGAAATAGTAAATTTTTAATACTACACAATACATGTAGAAAAGAAACATCGTGTTTTTAGCTTAAACCAACAAAACAACTTTAGACTTTGATTATTTTTATGATGAGACCTTCATTGACACATGAACAGAATTATAGGACACTACACGTACTACGAATTTTGAATTCAAGAAATCTGGCCTACCAATATATAGGTACTGTAACATATTAGGAGCTAGATGTTTCCACTACAAATTAAAAAACCGAGAAAATTGGCGGGAACACGGAGCGTCATCGAACACGCTCACTCACTCAACCATTGGCGACCATTATTGGCGCGAGCGTTGGGACTTTTTTTTTTAAGGGGGGATATCATCGAATGACTGCTCCCACCTGGGTGAGGCGGGAGGGAGTGTCAGGCTCTAACTGACTAAAAACCACCCCGTTCCTTCTCCTGCACGTCGAGCCGGAGCCGCGGTTACCCGTTAGGTTCTCCGCGACTCCGAATCGGCATCGGCCCTATTGGGCCCCATCTGTGGTGGTCTGATGGCTCTTTGAGGGCGCGCGGAACGCGACGCGCCGTACGCTCGGGTCTGTTTCTGGTCGGACGGGGAGCCACCCATGCTCGCCGTCCGCAGGCCCGCGCTTACGGTGGCCGGAGATCGCAACGCGGAGCGTTGGGACTTGGGTCTGATCGAGCGAGGCGTGGGCGGGGCTTCGAATTTCGAATTTTAGCGCGAACGCAGATTCAATACGATACCACCATTTTTCTTATCGCGCTACAAAGGAGGTTTTTACATTTACCATCCTACTAATATTATAAATGCGGAAGTCTGTATGTTTGTTTATCAGTTACTCCTTCATGTCAAAACGGCTCAAGGGATCAGAATGGAACAAGAGGTAGATTTGTTAATCACAACATAATATAACATCACGCCGTTGATCCCCGAAGAAGGCAGAGGTGCACATTATGCCACTGTATAATGTAACACTCACTTTTCACTATTTATGTTATGAGTCCCTTGTAATGGGGGGTGAGTCTATTGCCATATACCACAATTCCAGACTCCGTGATACTACTGAGATTTTTTAAAAAACACAGTACTTAACACTGCCCGGCCCGGGAATCGACCCCGAGACTCCTTGCCGCAGTCGCACTTGCTACCACTTGACGAACGAGGCAGTCAACAGAAATAGAATATAGTCTGAAATACCAAGCGAAGCCGCTGGCATTATAAAGTTAAAAATCGAGTAACTATAACATATTGCCATACTTTTATATACCAAAGTCTGTATCTATAATATTTTCCGAATCTATGACGTCACATAGTACTACTATTTCACTCGATGACGTAGAAATAACATCACAAACTTACAATAGTTATCTGGGAAGCAAGTAAACACACAAATCACCCAGAACTTGGGAATTTCAACAGACATTCGTCCGCCATCTTTATTGTAACCTAACTTGAATTATTATTGCAGTTAGCTATTCAAGTGGAACTGTTTATTACATTTAAACGCCTCTTTTGTGTATGTATAGACAGAAAATAAGGTTCTTTGTTCAGGACAAAATAGTCCTTACTGAGGTTTTTCTTATTTTAGAACTGTAAGGTTAACTAATTGGTTACTGCGCATCGTGGTGCGTTGGATCCCTGCATGGCATAGCTCATATCATAACTTAACATAACATCACGCCTTTTTATCCCCGAAGGGGTATACAGTATGTATTTGAGATTCATCCCATAATCCGAAAGAAACCGTCAAAATTTCGTTAAGTTTAACTACACCTGTACTTGAATTTTTCTGACATTATGGCAGATAAGAAACAGAGAGCGAGCGATTAACCGTAGTTAATAAAATATTCTTCTTTGTTTAAAATATATTCGCAATATATATACATTTCATCACGATAATTTTCTCATCATAAGATAATCAAAAGCAACCATGTTTTTTATGCTAGCAAAAGCTATTTTATTATTTTCAATATACGTCCCTACGTCAGTATCTACCTCTACATTAATCACATAAGTAAATACTCAAGCAGTTTACACAAACTGTGCCATTCAGCCACTTTATAACATAAATCAAACAGAGATCTTATCTCCCGATATCCGCTAAAATGTCCCACGATATATCCAGAGTTAGATAAAACAATAATTGCGCCTAGATATCGGCCTAGGCAATAAATATTCAGATTGATAAATCGTCTGGGGGGAAAGCTAAGCGTATAATGCTTCAAAAGAGGTAACAAATGGTCTTTATCTTGAGGTATCCTTAACGAACAGATTATTAATTTTATTTTGAGTGGGACTTTTTGGGTTGAAGGGTCCGTTTAAGGGTTTAAAATGTTATCTAGTTCATTTTCTCGGTTTATGAAAAATACGTCGGTAGTATTTATTTGAAAAATTATACAAAATATTTTATTTCAGAATTTATTACATTAGTCGATTATATTATTCGATTACATAAAATAAATACTATTACTTTTAGAAATAAGATACATAAATATGTCAACCTTAAAATATATTAAGTAAAACTAATAGAGAAAAATAAATAACTAAAACAAAATGAAAAGGAAAGAAAACATAAAAAAGGAAAAATATCTAACCTAACCTACTATTACTATTTATGTTACCTACTTATTACTATTTATGTTATGAGTCCCATGTGAGCCTATTGCCATATACCGGACACTATAAATTCACCAAACTCCTTGCCTAACATGAACAACTCCACGCCTATCAACAATATAGACAAAAACAACTCCGTGCATTACTTCAGTCTTATAAAGCGCTAGAAACAACACTAAAATTAAATTAAGACCCTTCTGACTAGCAACAACAGATTGTTACTAAGGCGAAAACCGTCAAAACTTGATATTAAGAAAATATTATTCATTGAACCCTTAAAATTGCTAAATACCTACCTTTAATTTATTTTGTTACCCGATATCAAATGAAGTACAGACACAAGCCCAAGAAGATACACGTAACTAGTGAAAGGAATTTCCACTTTAAAACTAAATGATAAAGGTGAAAATGTAATACATAACTAACACAATTTAGTATACCTTGATTAGCTGGCTAAACAAAGATTCCAACTTTTCCTTCAGTAATTGGAAAAGGTATTTCTTTAGTCGCAAAGAAATACCGCGATATGTCTCGGAATCCCGACTCTTGGAACTCGTAAACAATGTCTTAGTATAGGAAATTCCCACCCTAGACAACGTACAGAACAATCATGTGGAAATCGTATTTTTTTTTTTAAGGGGGGAAAATCATCGAATGACTGCTCCCGCCTGGGTGAGGCGGAAGGGAGTGTCAGACTCTTACTGACTAAAAACCACCCCGTTCCTTCTCCTGCACGTCGAGCCGGAGCCCCGGTTACCCGTTAGGTTCTCCGCGACGTGCAAATCGTATAGGAAATGAAGATAGATCGTTTCTTGTTCAACATGGTAATAAAATGCTTAGACAAAGTTAACATCTATCAGCAAAACGATTGGTTTTAGTTTAAGATTTGAGCCTAAATAGTTCACAAACACATAACATCACGCCTTTTATCCCCGAAGAGGTAAGCAGAGGTTACGGCACTTAATGCGACTGTACAATGTAACACCCACTTTTCACTATTTATGTTATGAGTCCCACGTAATAGGGGGTGAGCCTATTGCCATATACCGGGCACACTTCCAGACTCCGTGCTACTTATCAGATTTTTTTTTAAAAATCCCTTGCCCGGCAATCGCTCTTGGCACTCGACCCTTGGCCAACGAGGCAGCCTAAATAGTATGTAAAAATATCTCACATGGGCTTAACTACAGAGGGTAAAGAGAAATAAAATACTACATGTAGCTATAAGAGGTCCCTAACTACACAGAATAAACTTTTCTCTTTTTCAGTTTATAAAATCGATTATCCGGAGTTCCAATTCTTGTAGCTATGCTACCCATTTCGTAGGTTTTCGGCAGATTTTCCAATAAACATATTCAATAAAAGAATATTGGCAGCGTTTCTTCGCAAAGGAAAATTAATTGTAATGATCAAAGACACTAGATTCAAAATCTATCATACCTTTGTAACAGTCAATACAAATACATATTATTAAATTAATATGTAAAATACTCGTTACCATCACTTCATTTTCTTATCGTTTGACGCTACGGTTAAATCGTGCTAACATGTTTCATAAAGTATAATACTTTATAGGTCGATATTTCTTAAGCTTGAAACAATATCACGCACCGTTTACCTATATGAGATGAGCACAGAAGCATTATTTTATAACCAGTTTGTTCGCTTTTAAACGCCTTGCAAAACATGCAAAAACTTCGGATGGTATTTTGCTCTTAGTAGATGGCGCCACAAGCACTTTAGGTCTTGCCAAAACTCCATTACTGGCATTTTTAAGTATATTAAGTTGATTCTTAGTATTGGTGGGTTGTAATGTGTTTTCATGCTTGTATCTACTGTAGATCCTGGCTTACAGGAGTTGCAGTGGGTTTGGGAGGTTGTGGCGGGCTTGTCCCATTAAAGAATGATTCTTAGTATTCCAACCTATAAGATGAAATTAGATAAAAGACTATTTTGATCCTTACCCGAATTTCCACTAGACCCACTTACATAATACTTTGAAGACTTAAAATCTAGTGATATAATTTCAGACTTAGCTCTAACTAGCAAAGGCGTAATTTTTAGTAAATTACGGCACCTAATTAGAACGGGTCTAATTGAGATTCTGACCGAAATTAGGTCAAGAGGACCTTATTATTACACTGAACTGACTTTTAACTTCGAAATATTGTTATTGTAACCCAACCATAATTATAACGATACTGCTTTTAACCCCAAAGGGGTAATCTTTAGTAAGGTGTGACTATGCATATGACATTATAGAGGTACAATGGTACCCCTACTTTACGGCAGCTATGTTAATCCAACAGTCTTTTTTTTTTTTTTTTTAAGGGGGGAAAATCATCAAATGACTGCTCCCGCCTGGGTGAGGCGGAAGGGAGTGTCAGACTCTTACTGACTAAAAACCACCCCGTTCCTTCTCCTGCACGTCGAGCCGGAGCCCCGGTTACCCGTTAGGTTCTCCGCGACTCCGAATCGGCATCGGCCCTATTGGGCCCCATCTGTGGTGGTCTGATGGCTCTTTGAGGCGCGCGCGGAACGCGACGCGCCGTACGCTCGGGTCTGTTTCTGGTCGGACGGGGAGCCACCCATGCTCGCCGTCCGCAGGCCCGCGCTTACGGTGGCCGGAGATCGTCCCGCGATCCCCGACGCCCGGTGTGTCCTTCGCGATGGCTGGGTTGCGAGGAGGCAGCGCTTCGCTGCCTCACGCGTCCCGCCTCCTCCTTAGCTAGCATGACTGCTTCGCAAAAGGAGGAGACGGCATCCCAGTCCCCCTCGCTCCGCATCATGGCCTGCACTAGGCCCGGACGCGAGAGGTCGCCATCGCCGATCACTTCCCTGAGGGCACGGCGGTGCTCAGCCCACGCAGGGCATTCCGCTACGGTGTGTTCCACCGTGTCCTCAGGGCGGTCCTCGCAGTGATGACACCCGGGCGTTTCCTCCCGCCCCATCAGACACAGGTACCTCCCGAAACTTCCGTGTCCGGTGAGGACCTGCGTCAGGCGGTAGGTGAGGACGCCGTAGCGTCTCTCAAGCCACTCCTCAAAGAGGGGACTTACCGCTGCAATGGCAGCGAGCCCAGCCCTCGGTTGCGACAGTCGTTGCTGCCATTCCGCCATGAGATCGCGCCGGAGCTCATCCCGCCACGCACTTATCTGGCGCGGCAGCGGAGTTTCGCCCCGGCGACGTGCCTCCGCGCGCATGCTGTGCACGCGCGCGAGCACCTTCGCCTCCAGATCCCACGGCGGTAATCCGGCAAGGAGGTTCGCCGACTCCCCAGAGATCGTGCGGTATCCGCGGATCATTCGGATCGCCATGACCCTCTGTGCCATGAGCAGCGTCCGAGCGGGACGCCGCAACAGGTTAGGCGCCCAAACAGGGGCGCCGTAGAGGGCCATGGACCGCACGACCCCGGCGTATAACCTCCGGCAGGAGGCGTTTGGCCCCCCGAGGTTGGGGAGGATGCGTTTAAACGCAGCCCCCGTCCTCTCCAACTTTGGAGCCAAACGTCGGAAGTGTTCTATGAAGTTCCACCGACTGTCGAGGACGAGTCCTAGGTACTTCATCGTCGTCTCGACGCCGATGGTAACTCCTCCCGCCGTTATTTGGGACCCACCCGGAGGTGGCGCGTTCCCGCGGCCATGAAAACACATGGCCTCGGACTTGTGGAGCGCCACCTCGAGTCCCAACTGAATCCAACAGTCTATTGTGATAACTGATAGGAGGCACAAATATGTAATCAGATTATTTGCTTTTGCTGAGATATTTTCGAAAAATCCCCAAATAGCTAATGTTTTTGTCGTTGAAACAAAGAGTTTCCTTTTTTTGTATAGAAGCACTAATTCTATGGATTATCAGTATGCATATGTGAGCACCATGTTGGACGTCAAGATTTTTTTTTTTTTTATTTTAGTCAGTTATTAGTATAATGCGTCAAGCATGTCTTTGCATTGTTCTTACATATGCGTACAGTATTGAAATATGACTCAGAGACACTGTAGAACATACTTTTTTAAAAAGAGTAACGAATGGAGTTTCTTGCTCGTTCTTCTCCATTCGAATCTACTTTTTGGAATGAGCACCTAGCTTCACCTAGTTTCACTGACGGACTGACTGACAGACTATTATTTATTTTGTATTTGTTGACGTCTCAAAAGTACCAAACTATGGTTTAATTGAAATAAATGCTTTGACTTTGACTTTGAATAGCTTGACCTGAAACCAAGACCCCGTGCTCGACAGTCTTGTCCAAATACTCAAACGCTACTCAACTTTAAGTCGCGCATAAGTATAGTTCTGTCACTTCAAATTCTTTGTAAAATGACAGAGATAACACGATATTTAAGTTTAACTTAAAATTTCTGACCGGCAACAACTCGATCAACGAAACAGTCCAAACCGCTACATTAGACTTTAATGAATTATAATACTGTTCATAATGAAATAATGAGTAATTTACTCTTACTAAGGCCAATTTAAAAGCCAATTATAGCAGTCTTCCACTGATTGCGAGCCAAGCTTCTGGTAATTTTAATTTATTGTGGGCCTAAGCGATCGTAAAGGGTTTATGAAACTCAAAAATTAATGGGAACAGGGTTAACGATTTTTATCTTTAATATAAATTGGTATTTCTTTGGATTCTTTGTAATTTTCTCTCGTTGGTTTTTTAGAAGTCGCTGAAAAGTGCTATATAAAATCGCGGGTTACTCACTTGAATATACTGGGAAAAGCTCTACTAGTTTCGAACCACGGAGGGGTTCTTACTCATGCGCAGCGTGTGCGGTCGCGGGAACGTCGCGCAGCTCTATACTCACGTCAGTAACCCACGATTTTACTTAATTTAGTATGTCTCACGATAGTTATTATAAAAACAAGTGCTATATACTTGTAGTTTCTAGAAATTCATAAAGACAGGACAGTATTTAGAAATTTGACTAGTTTTCCATTTCTGGTGTTCCAGGTGCCCATTGGCGACGCCGATTGCTTACTACCAGGTGATGTGAGGTGAGGTGTTTACCAACAAGCTGACGGATCAAACATATTTTTATGGCATAAGCCTACGGGCTTTTTGGAGATTCACAGTAGTAGCGCGGAATTCGAAATTGTATTTAGTGTAAGTCATTAGTTTCGTCCTTTATCACATCACACATCATCATCATTATCATATCAGCCCTAGGACGTCCACGGCTGAACTTAGGCCTCCCCCAATGACTTCCAGATAGGCTGGTTAGAAGCGACCTACATCCAGCGGCTCCCGGCGACCTTGATCAGGTCGTCTGTCCACCTTGCGGATGGAAGTCCTACGCTGTGCTTGCCGCGCCGGTACGTGGTACGTTATCACATGCGAATTAGAAATATAATAAGTGAAAAATATATGTCACGTGTACCGATACCTAAACCTATTTGTTCAGAAAATAAAAGATATGTTCTTATGTATGTAAGCCACATACTTATACTACACTGTAATTCATCAATCCTTAAACGGCTGACACAATGTGTCTCCAAATAAGTACACGAGTCCGTATTACAACCACATAAGGTTTGTTATCGCACCTCCTAAATATAGTGGTGTCGTAATAGTGCAGGTTCCGGGTTCGAAGTGCCGATAAAACTCGTAAATGTTGCAATATTTACGGTAACACGTTTAAACCCTTAGATATAAAACTTGTCTACGCGGTTTAGGCGTTCCGGTTGGAAAAACACCTTTTCAGAACTTATTTTTAGCGTTTATTTTTTTTTATTTAAACGAGCAGACGGATCACCTGATGGTAAGCAATCGGTGTCGCCCATGACCACCTGGAACACCAGAGGCGTTACAAGTGCGTTACCGGCCATTTGGGGATTAGGAGTTTGAAGATCGTTAGGGATTCAGGGATTGGGGAGATTGGGGAAGGGGAGGGTAATTGGGCCTCCGGTAACCTCACTCACACGACGAAACACAACGCAAGCGTTGCTTCACGTCGGTTTTCTGTGAGGCCGTGGTATCACTCCGGTCGAGCCGGCCCATTCGTGCCGAAGCATGGCTCTCCCACACTTAAAGATTTCTCCCACACTATTTTCCATCAAACGATAACGGTACAGGTTTAAGAATTGTGGTAGACTTATAGTATTGAGCTTAGCATAATTTTATAGTATTTTAAATGGCTTGTCAAATACAAATACTTTATTGCATTATCTGCTGATCTAACCTAACCAGTGGGAAGTTTTCGGATTGAATATCAAGGAGACTGCGCACGCTGCTGATATTTACTTGAGTAACTCGTATTTTTGTTTTAGTTAACCAAGAAGTTTCTTTGGTCTTTTGGTTTCAGAATCAGGAATCGTTGCTCTATTATATATTGCAAATACATTAACCGTATCAATTTATTTAGCAAAAACTGAGCATTCTATCTAGAAATTCACTTTACTTTATAGACAATATTATCTTCATTCTACAGACTCATCAAAATCTTCCACGAAATGCTTCAATATCGTTAATAATTTATTGCAACAATAAATAACTTCCTTCGCTCCATATACACACTTGAACTTTGTTTATGGGGCCAATCATGTTTTAAGGACTCCGATATTTATTTTGGATAAATGCCAAATGATATGTAATTCATATATATTAGGTTCGAAAACAGTACTATATATGAATTACAGAAAATTCATTTAGATACTATATAGATAGGAATGTTAACATTATCTACGGAGTCGCGAAGAACCTAACGGGTTACCGGGGCTCCAGCTCGAAGCGCAGGAGAAGGAACGGGGTGGTTTTTAGTCAGTAAGAGTCTGACACTCCCTCCCGCCTCACCCAGGCGGGAGCAGACATTCGATGAATTTCTTAGCTTAAAAAAAACATTATCTACGGAATCTATGAGCTTTATCTACGGGACAACTAAAAGTAAATGCGATTTCGAGGTTTCCAAAAAAAAAACGAAAATTTTAAATAATTCTTTATTAGATCCAGGAATTAAATCACCTCTTACTCGGACGCACTTTCCCAATCAGCGAGATGTCCAATTCAAAAAGCGAATGTCTCCAAAACTCAGGAATCGAACAAAACCTCTCGATCAGCCATCCTACTAAACCAGTCATTTACGTAAACATACGTCTACTTAAAATTAACACCACACGAATAACCTCAAAATTGATCGAATAACATTAATTAAACCGCCGTCAATTAACAGGGATCACTATTTCAGTTTGAAAATATAGGTCAGCGTCATACTGAAGCATCAAGCACTGAACATTTGTAATTGCTAGAGTTTTGAGTGCCACACTGAAGTTCAGGGCAAACTAACGTGGTTTCAGAACCGGGGCAATATTTTCAACTGATTTCAAGTGTTTTTACAATAACTATCGTGAGACATACTAAATTAAGTAAAAACGCAGGTTACTCACGTGAATATATTGAGAAAAGCTCTACTAGTTTAGAGTACAGTGAGCTGCGCGACGTCGCCGCGACCGCAAACGCTGCTCATGAGGAAGAACCCCTCTGTGGTTCGAAACTAGTAGAGCTTTTCTCAGTATATTCACGTGAGTAACCCGCGTTTTTACTTAATTTGATATCAAGTGTTTTAACCGACTTCAAATATAACGGAAATTCCCAATTTGATCAGTGTGTATTATGTTTGTTTTTTGTTAAGGGGGGAAATCATCGAATGACTGCTCCCGCCTGGGTGAGGCAGGAGGGAGTGTCAGACTCTTACTGACTTAAAACCACCCCGTTCCTACTCCTGCCCTTCGAGCCGGAGCCCGTCAACAAAAGTAACGTAAGTCCTCCGCGGCTCCGTATCGACATCAGCCCTATTGTGTCCCATCCGTGGTGGTATGATGGACACACCAGCGACCACCTTCGACTTCAGGTCCCACGGCGGTAATCCGGCAACGAGGTTTGCCGCCACCCCGGACATCGTGCGGTATCCGCGGATCATTCGGATGATCTGTATGTATGTATATGTCGTAGGATAATTTGATACTTCGAATCTTCCCGGAAATCCTAGGGGTTTTGCGAAAACGCGGATAATTAGACATAGGCGAAAAATTATCAAATCTTACTGGACAAAGTCAGGATTTTTGCGAAAATACTCGTTACTATAGTAAGATTGCGAAACGAAACGCTGGCTGTTATGAAATAAGAACGCTGATTGGTCGGTCAGCGCGTTCAATAAGAGATCGTCTCTGATTGGTTGACGTCTTAAATGTTTTTTCGTCGTCTTAAACGACCAGTTTCATCCCATTTATGGATTACACCCTAAAATTGGATCATTTTTTTTTACTACGACTGAGATCTCCTATTGTCTGTAGAAAACAACATACATACTAAGTTAAAATTTTCAATAGAAAGTTTATAAAAATCGATTTAGTGATTTTCCTTCCTCACCTATTCTAAACCTTCATAACTCTATGATACAATACTTGAAGTTAATCATCGGCAAACTAGGAACCAATTAGAAGTCAGCCAGCAAAATTGTAGCCAATCAGTGTTGAGCACATCAAATCTTACTATAGTAACGTGTATTTTCACAAAAATCCTGACTTTGTCCAGTAAGATTTGATAATTTTTCGCCTATGTCTAATTATCCGCGTTTTCGCAAAACCCCTAGGATTTCCGCGAAGATTCGAAGTATCAAATTATCCTACGACATATATATATATGTTTGTGCACAAATATCTCGCGATAAGGATTGAGTGTATTAATAAGGAACCGACTATATAAAATAAAGGGGTTGAAGTAAATTTTTTAAAACGTAGTTAATAAAATTCTCAGTGGTAGCTCGGAGTCTGGAATTGTGCCCGGTATATGGAAATAGGCTCAACCCCTATTACATGGGACTCATAACATGAATAGTGAAAACTGGGTGTTACATAGTACTGTGGCATAATGTGCACCTCTGCCCTTCGGGGATAAAAGGCGTGATGTTATGTTATGGTATACAGGTTTTTAGAAATTCATAAAAGTAATTATATGAAGCAGATAACCAGCAAAACCTTGGCCCGTACACTGCAGGTATATGCAACAGAAAGGGGGGTAGGTAGCACCCCTCCTCCTCCTCTTGTGCAACCCCTCCCATTAATTATTTTACAGAATTCGTTATGAGTATGAAATACGATTAATTGCAAAAGGCAACTTGTGCTGACGACGGACGCTAAATATTATACTTTAGATATTTTTTATATTAGTTTTATACATATTAGTTCTAAAGCTATCCTTTACGCTGCGGCATAGCATGCTATACTGATGTGAATGATATTTTACTATCTAATTCTCATTTTACCATGTTACGGTGAAATTTCATTGTCATATCCTGTTGGCACACATCTAACATATTAGAAAATAGCAGAAATACAAAGGGCTGATTTTTCTAACGCCAGATGAATTTTAGATGAATTTTAACCCAGGAATAACTTTGAATATTTAACAATTCTTCCACACTAAACACTGTCAAACGTCAATTTTATTCTACAATTTAAAAAATTAACTGATTATTCAAGAATCAGCCCTAAGTCTTTATTGAATTAAGCATTTAAAAACGTACCATTTATTTTGTAGATAAGAAGCTACAAACTGTAATTGGCGTTCCATAAGTCTCTGCTTACCCCCAGGGAGACAGGCCTGAAGTTATATATATATGTATGTAAGCTGCAAACTAGCTAACTCACAAATTTAATTTATCACCCATAAGAGACATATTATAATGCAATCTGTGCAGATAACCACTGGACACTTAGTTACTAACTTGCGTTCCAGCTGACTACTCTAACAAACTTAACCCACACTTCAATCCAGATTTAATTCAATATAAGCTAGTCAGCTTCTTGCAACGATGCGTGAATATGTAACCGGTATCGATGCTCTGATGGCTGGATTAGATCCCGTCCCGTTATGTGTCAAAGGGACCCCCTTTCACGGTGTGTTGGCGATTGTAGGGGGTCTGATCGCTTGATGCTCGATAATAGCTGCAGTGCAGTTAATAAGGTCGCGTATCTAATTGGGAATTGAGTCAAACTCCAATCTAAAATATATGTGTCTAATAATTAACTAACTAATTCAAATAATGTTGACTAATTCAAATAATGATGACTTATTCAAATAATGTAAGTAATAAATAATAAATTGTAATTATAATTTTCACAATAAGTATTGCATGCTAATTGGCAGAATGTAGCTGATCAAATTATTTAATAATACCTACTGTAACATCTCAACTTGACCTATATTCGCAATTAATGATGTGAAATTTGAATTTGAATTACTTTTCAAAAAAAAGTCAAATGTCATAGCATTTATTTCAATTAAACCATAATTTTGATACTTTAAAACGTCAATCAATACAAAATAAATAATAGTCTGTCAGTCAGTCCGTCAGTAGAAGCTAGGTGAAACTAGGCGCTCATTCCAAAATGTAGATTCGAATGGAGAAGAACGAGAAAGAAACTCCATTCGTTACTTTTTGTAAAAAAGTATGTTCTACAATGTCTCTGATACATATTCCAATACTGAACATAATGTGTGATTTTTATTATTTAACTGACCGACTAATTACATTTTTAATATTCACACACTTTCTACTACCCTGTCCCTTCTAAAAAGACAGAGATGGCACGATATTTCACTACAACTGGAATTTGAGTGGCTTTTAATATTCGGGCGTATGAGCGTCTAAAGATCCATTTCTCTAGACGCATTTCATACAACGGCCATCCGTTGTATGAAATCTTCGTGAACTTATGCATTAATATTACATACTCAAACTGTACTAAGGAACTATAAAATTACTAAAGACAGTCTCAAATATAAATGAGAGAAGGTTGGTCTCGCTTACACAACGACACCTATTGCCAAGATTTATAACTATCAGAACACACTTCCAAAAACCAACAACAAATTATCACATCGCCGTGAATAATAATCATGATCTATTAAATCAAATAAATACACTACACGTAATTTGAACGTCGTAATAATATCTAGTTATTAGAACATGTAGTGCATACTAATTTGATCTAGAATTCTAGATCTAAGATGGCCGCCGATCGGCGCCAGCGCACGAATGGTTACGTGTTAGGTTGAAAGTAAGAGTTGTCGCCAACGCGTGATACATGCTATGTAGGTAGGAGTGCCAGCATATATCTTAATCTGGATAGACAAGACAAACATAAAAGTGATTATAGTGACTATTATGAAAGTATTAGACATATTTAGTTCGATTACGTAAACACTAGCTTTTACCCGCGGCTTCCCTCGCGTCACTAAAGGTTAAAAAGTAGCCTATTATTTAATCCTAACTACTAACTTTACGTCTGCAAAAATTTAATGCAATCGGTTTAGTAGTTACGGCGTGAAGTCGGAACAAACAAACAAACAAACAATCTCACTTTCCGATTTATAATATTAGTAAGGATAAGGATAATGCCGTGGTGGCCCGGAGGTTTAAGACGCCCGCTTCTCATACAAGGGGATGCCGGTTCGAAACCTTCCAACGGCAAGTACCAATGTGGATCCCAGTGGTGTGTACCTGGATTACGAGGAATTTCATGAAATCCATCACATCCTTCTCGTTAACCATTTCGGCGAAATGAACAATAAGTTTTCTGGAGAGGTTTTCTGTTATTACTGGGCACTAAGAAACACAATACCCTGATAACTTTTGCCATATACAATAGGCAATAGGTTCACCCCCCTATTACATAGGACTCATAACATAAATAGTGAAAAGTGGGTGTTACATTGTACAGTGGTATAATGTGCACCTCTGCCCACCCCTACGGGGATAAAAGGCGTGATGTTATGTTATGTTAAATTAAAACATTCATCTTAGTTTGCCTCCAATCATCAACACAACTATAGCAAATAAATACAGCAGTGTCTTGTCTCTTGTGCCTTAATATCATACCGCTTTCTAGGACGATCCTATTTCCTTATTATTTGGACTTATACTTGTTTTGCTTCGATAAACACGGGTTGCGCAGTAAAGTCCATTACAATGCAATACAATATCTTTCGAATCCAAAGGAAGCCATTTTGAAGCCTGTTTCACATATATAACGCATATTTTTATACACATTTGCGATTCCGATATAGAATAAAATCAATAAGCTATTTGAATCACATGTAATGATATTTTTTTCTAAAACAACGCTTTCGTTGTGTTAGTGAGGTTACCGGAGCCCCAATCCCCGAATCCCCGAACAATCCTCAAATTCCTATTCCCTAAAAGCGGTAACTTACTCGTAACGCCTGGTGTTCCGGGTGTCCATGGGCGCCGCCGATTGCTTACCGTGATCCATATGTCTATCTAAGTCCTAATATCCAAATTTAAGTCCTTAAAATGTACCTCTATAATTTGGTCCTAATGATCGCAAATGTGACTGCTATATGATTTTCGCGTACTTTCGGGGTTAGCCAAAAAATATTACATTTTTACATATAATTCACGCATATTTGTGTTATAACTTTCGTGAGACATACTAGATTAATTATTATAATTTTCGGCTTACTCGCGTAATTATTTGACGAGGAAATTGACTAGTTTCAAGCCATGCCATGCCATGTATATATTATATATAGATATTCTACAGTTAAAATCGTTGTTTATTCTACTCACTTCAGTTAGAGACAAAAACAATTCGACGTCCACTTGAAGATTCCATTATTTTATTTCGCTGTCGAATTGTCGGGAAATTCCTTCGTTTCCGGGTAGGTACACAATTGGAAAATGAGGACCATAATCGATTTATCAAAATTGGGGACCAATAAGAATATGTAAATACGTACGTATGTAAGTACTCATATGCCGTTGTGAGTACGTACTTGAGTTTATGTAATGATTTCCTTCACAAGTTCAGGTCACATTTTTGTAATGGTTAAGGATTTACCTGAAACAAACAAAGAAATACTAATTAATACATTAATTATAACAAAACTCACTGATTAACACAATAAATAACAATGTCTGTAACATTCCAGTAAAGCTAGACAATACAAGGTGTAGTTTTGAAACCATGACATTTCTCAGAGGCTTGTCACAGAAGTCATAAAGGTTCAATGTATGACAAAGTTTCGGGCCAATAGTTAAAAATACGGCTATAATAAATCGTTTAAGTTCGACAGTATTTCAGAATAAGCTACAGCAATGTTTCTTATTGGAGTTTTATGGAATTAGGAATAATATCAATTATGTATTTGAGTTTGTGTGTGTTGAGCCACGTTACAAGCCAGAGTTACAAGACGGCGGCGTGTAGTTCGCACTTACGGATTTCCGTAATTTACAATAAAATTAAAAATATTTACCTACTATTTTTTATTGATTCGAACTCAGAATCGATATCCGAGTTACCTCCTAGAAAATGACGCGGCTTTAAAACAACACCTTGTATAATTCAGACATCACTATTAACAGAAAAAAATTTTTTTTGTTAATAGTTTTATATAGAGGTATATAATATTCTGTTAATGGTTTTTCTTGCCCTGCTGCTCGAGCGACTATGAGCTCCAAAATGACCCGAACCTAGTCGAAATACATAGTCAAATTGTTACTACAACATAAGTGACGCAGCGTCACAATTCAACTAAGCCATTTCTTATTGCACATCTCAAAAAACAAATAAATTTCAAAAACACTCAACAAACTTAATGTTACAACCGTTGCTGGTGCAACGATATACTTCATCGACTACAAACACACACAAGTTCCTAGAGTTTATACAAAGCATTTACATCAACCAGGCAATAGTCAATAGAATGGCCTGGAGGTCACATGGGACACAATATAGCGTATTCAAAGGCTGGAGCATAAAGGCTGCACCGACTGACGGATTCTATAGAGCTTGTGCCGATAGAGAAGTATGTTAAGGCCGATTGATTTGATTCTAGAAAGGAAATGCATTTGTTTGGTGTGTGTATGAAATGAGGTATGACATAAAGAATTGAAAAACAAATGTATATCAATTTCTGAAATACACAAATTGGGGGCCAAGATTTATTTGGTCCTTTTGCTCTAAATAAGGACCAAAAAGTTATAGAAATGGTTGTGTCGAGGAAACTCAACTAGTTTCGAAAACATTAAGGGCTTATATCCATGAGCACCGTTGCGTGTTACTTTGAGGATGTAGTTGGAATATAATTTACTAAATTTCATATGTCTCACCACAAGAGATGTTATGCCGCTATTTGATTAAATAAACTATTTTTAATAAAGTGCTCCAAAGTCTTGGTTTATATTTATTGTCATTTTGTATAAATATTCAGAGAAAAAATACTAGAACCTTTTTAGTTTCTCCTTCCGAAAAGATGTCACGTTTTATTTCACTCTCTTGTGGTCCTAATGTATTTCAGCGCTCGTTCCACGTCGGGACAAATTTGTGTCGAATTGAATCTTTCTTCCATATTCCATTGTTTATATTATAAATGTCTAAGTTTGTCAGAATGTATAAATGTTTGTATTTTAAAGTCAAGCTAAAGCATTAATGTGGATATTTCAATTAATTCGTTCGTCAATGACGCTTTTTTTAAGGGGGTTAAAATCATTCAATGACTTATCCCGCCTTGGGTTGGCGAGAGGGAGTGTCAGACTCTTACTGACTAAGAACCACCCCGTTTCTACTCCTGCTCTTCGAGCCGGAGCCCCGGCAACCCGTTAGGCCTTCCGCGATCGTCAATGAAGCTAGGTGCTAAATGTACGTTTGCTTTTTACTCTTCCACGCAAAAACCACTGACAAGATCTAAAAGGCACATAGATAGATTATAGTATGGAATTAAACATAGGTAACCTTTTTATCCCTGGAACGTGGACAAAGCCACTAGCAGGGGCTAGTCTTTCATATAATCATTGTCTGCTTACATAATTTGATGTTTATCTGTTGATATTGTCTTCAAATATAGGTATTTATTCTAAGCATAGATAATGTGGGTATTGTTGAATGTTTGCATATCGAAATTGAACTGTTTCTATACTTTCAGCAATCGGATAATATTGTGTAGATAATCTTTTACGGGTTTATTTATCTTTCTCTTTATTTACCAATTGTATTTGATGTAAGTACATATTATGACGGTTTACTGTTATCTGTTTTCGATCGTGAAAAATTATAGATTTCTTTATGATATAAATGACTGCCTCGTTGACCGAGTGGTCGCAATTGCGACTGCTGGGCAAGGGGACTTGGGTTCCATTCCTGGGTCGGGCAAAGTATAACTGGATTTAATAAAAAATCTCAGTTGACACGAAGTCTGGAATTGTGCCCGGTATGTGGCCAGTAATATAAATAGTGAAAAGTGGGTGTTACATTGTACGTAATTTGCAACTGAGATAAAAGGCGTGATGTTATATTATGTCATATTAATACCTAGGTGTGATAATGTATTTAAAACTCATGAACACACGAATCTTATCTATTCAGAACCCAAAACCTAATACTGATTTAGTATATTATCATGCTTTGTTTAGGAAACAGCACATTCACATAATTTCATTACAAAACAAAGTCTTGTAAAAATGTCAACGAAGTAATGAACAATTTCCATTCTTTTCCCTATACGTACCAGTACTGTTGTAACACGGCTAATAGCTCTCATAAGCATATTTACTCCAAAAATAATTTGAGCATCTTTTGGGGCGTTCACAAAAAAATATTTTCGCTAACAAAAAGTACCTTTTGTCTCCATTAGGTTAAAAATATTGCTTTTTCCTATTTTTCTCAGGGTCATAATGTTGTTTTTGGTTTGTATATCACGTTTGTATGGTCCAACAGCTGTTGAGGTCCCGTTATTCTCACGACACCAACGAAATATATCATTTCTTGGACAAATATTGTGAAGACAAAATCTTTGTTGGACTATTTTCTTGCAGTATTTTCGAAGAAAATAATTAGTCGTAGTGAAAGATGAGTTTTACGTAGCTATTTACATGAGCGTTTGTACAGCGTAGGCGTTCGATAAACGTATACGTCGAGCAGACTGCACGGTTGATGTGGTGGCTGGGCAACCGGCTGCCGTACAACGTATCGCGGGTTCGATTCCCGCACGGAACAACACTTTGTGTGATCCACAAATTGTTGTTTCGGGTCTGGGTGTCATTGTGTGTTTGTAAATTTATGTTTGAATGAAATTGAACTTGTATGTTTGTAAACGCAACAACGCATAGGAGAAAATCCTAATGTAGGGCAACGTTTTTTTAAAAAAAAGAAAGGAAAGGAAAGAAGACTCCGCGCAAATAAAACAGTCGAACATTGAGGTCGTAACACCGCATATTCATTTAACCTAATACTGACGCCGCCTGCAAAACGCTGGACAAACGCTAGTGTGATGGCGGACTTAGTCTCTGCTGCTATATTCTGGCTAGAATCCCATAAGTTTTCAGATAAAACTTTATTTGCAAAATATGTTTAAACCTCTTTTAATTACTACACAGAACATATTTACAAGTTAGATAATCATATTTTTTCTTTTGTAATAGATCTGGCCGGTTACGAAACTCTAAACTGTAAAGCCCCAGGAATCAAACCTAAAAAGGACTTCTCTCATTTAGCGAATCACGAGTAGGTACAATACAAGACAATCAATGCAATTAATTTACATTTGAAAACAAAAGTAAACCACGAGTGAAGATATCATTTCATAATTTTTTTTTTTATAATACCGCCCACGTACACAGCTGCACTTGAAGCTGTACAAAACCTATTTATCATAGTCTCGTTTTGCATGATCTTTGCGTACATGCGACGGTCAGTTTATACTGGTTCTTTAAAACTGAATAACCAGTTTATCATGGTCCCGCTTTATATGATCCTTTCGCATATTCGACGGTCAGTTTATACCGGTTTTAGTTAGCTTGATGTGTGCAACATCTAAAGATTTAATTATAATTAAGTATGAATATGTTTTAATAGTTTTAATTCAATGTAACCTTTTAGTTGGCTGGTATTCTTTCTACATTAACTATTGTGGGAGTATTCAATGTTCTTATAATCCAACTTGATTAACTGATTAATATTTTCCATTAAGTTGATAATAATGGTGTCTTGCACAATCCCTTCATTGTCTGTGGGCGTTGAAGGTCGCCCACGTATGTATTTGGGACCGTTGTAGCAGCCATCTTTAAAATAGGACTAATTAATCAGAAATTTTAGAGCATCAATAAAATGATCTTTAGAGTGGGATTAGATTTATTTTTAGATGTGTCGTCAGAATGTATTAGTAGTAAATAATTCTGGAACCTGGAACCATATTTGCTATCTCGTTCTCGCCATCATTATCATTAACTGGATCAACCCGTTAGTGTCCATTGCTGTATAGGTAAATAGGTAAATGCACGCCGCTTCGATAGACATCTCATCATAAGTTCAAAACTGCAGAATTCGAAGTTATTTCATAACCACAAAAAACTGAACATGACTGCCATTAGAAAATTGTTGTAAATAAATCCTCCGCTAACGTCGGTCACCGGTGACTCCCATAGCGTTTACCGTGTTAAAATGTCACAAAAAAAACAAAGCACTCAGCCTACAACTTAGTTTTTATAACATTACTAAATTTTCCTAAGCATCTACCTACGAAGGTAAATTACCTTCGATACCTAAGTTAGAACATTTGGTCCAAGTAAGGACATTTTGGTCCTTCCGTACTAATAAAGGACCAAATTCAAACAGAAAGTTTCCTTAAAACTGTATCAATTTTCTTGGACACAGCTTAGATTTTTAGAAGCTTAGATTGAGAAGTTATTTCAAAACAGACTATAAGAGGAAATGGGTTTCGTTATATGATACGGTTTTCGTACAAAATGTCATCCTTTGTTTGGTTTTGTTGTCATATTGACTTTTATATAATGTAGTTTTGTGCAGAAGCGTCCTAAAGAATTTAAAAACTTCAATGCGTTGGAGTTAATAGAGATTTCATAGTTATTGTTTAGTCTAGCTGTTGTATGAATGTAATTGTAGCAAACAAATTTACTTTGTTTTAACAACAATGCCGTCTTTGATTGCCGATTCAAACAAGTTGTCTATTGGATGTTTGTCCGTGTTGCTACTGAAGTCGAGCCAAATAGTTAACTAATGAACTACACTCAAGGAGAAGGACCAATCCTCTCGTAACCCACCGTCGAAAAGTGGGCAACGTACTTGTAATTATCATCAGGTCTGCTCGTTTGCCAAAAAAACATACAAGAAACTGATTAGATATAGTAGGTAGTTGTATACTTCGTTTGAATCATAAATATGTATATCAAGGCGTGTGGTTCCAACATTTTTTTTTTATGGGATAAGCCGGTGAACGAGCAGACGGATCACCTGATGGTAAGTAATTGGCGCCGTCCATGGATACTTGAAACACCAAGGCGTTACAAGTGCGTTACCGGCCTTTTGGGAATTGAGAACTTGAGGATTATGGGGAATTCAGGCATTGGGGAGGGATAGGATACTCACACGACGAAATACAACGCAAGCGTTGCTTCACGTCGGTTTTCTGTGAGGCCAGGGTATCACTCCGGTCGAGCCGGCCCATTCGTGGCGAAGCATGGCTCTCCCACCATTTATACAACAAAACGGCAATACTAACTAATGAAGTAACAAACTTAAACAAAGTTCATGTAAATCCGAATACATCCAAGTAAATGGCTAGCTAACTTCTTTAATTATACCTTTAGCTACGTGGGAACATATTTCATAATGTTTCACTTCTTTATAAACAGCAACACAACGGAAACATGGCTGACAAATGAGTTTTAACTTCGTGGGAACAGATCGTAATTTGATAGTTTAAAAGACTTGAGATCGCTGTGAAATATAGTTAAGTAATTAAATATTCCAGTGTCGAGCTCGAGATTGTCTTTTTTTAGTTTTAAAGTTATTTGATGATAGAAATGAGATTTTATTTAAAATTTTGTAGTGTCGGCAGACAGATAATTTCATTATTTTTTTGGTGGTGAGGTAGATCGATGTAGGTAAATTGCCTCATTAGTCGAGTGTTCGTAAGTGCAACTGCCGGGCAAGAGGTCTCGGGCAAAATATTACTGGGTTTTTAAAAAAATCTCAGTATTAGCATGGAGTTTGGAATTGTGCTCGGTATACATATGACAATAGGCTCACCCCCTATTACTTGGGACTCGTAACATAAATAGTGAAAAGTGGGTGTTACATTATACAGTAGCATCAGTGCCGTAATGTGTACCTCTGCCTACCGCTTCGGGGATAAAAAGCGTGGTGTTATGTTATGTATCGATGTAGGTGTCTTTTAACTTTTTGTTAATGTTAAAATAAGGTCAGTTGCACTAAATGTAGCAGCGCATTTGACGCGCTTTTCCTAGAATTTTCTGATACTTTGACATTGTCCTAACTTTGTATCATCCTCGAGACTCTAAACTTGGTCTTTCTTGCGACCAATGAACCGAGGAGACACTATTTACAAGACTTACTTACGTAGCTAATAACGAAAACTAATGAAAACTCAACACACTGTTGTGACAGCAATCTAAAACATTGATCAATAGACAGTGTAATGAAACCTGCCATTTATGTACATATAATTTTTGAGTATACAGGGTGTAACCGGACCGCTCCCGAGACGCTGACAAAAAGAGAATTTGTTTTTATTTTATCACATTTGTTTTCATGTTATTCATGCGATATCAGCCGATTTCAAGTGATACGACGATCTCATAGAAATTGGCGTGAAGAAACGTTTGCGTTGTGTTTCGTCATGTGAGTGAGGTTACCGTTGCTCTCCAATCTATGAATCAAAAAGGCCGGTAACGCACTTGTAACGCCGATTGCTTACATCTACACATCAGGAGATCTGTCCGCTCGTTTACTTGCTTATCCCATAAAAAAATCACTTGTCGACGTGTTTCGGTAGCGTTCTGTTTACACCCTGTATACGTCGAACTATTAATCAATGGCTCAGTCGCACGCCTATATGTCAAATCGGCAGAAGTTTTTGATATATGGTCCTTCGGTACGTACAGACTTTCATGGTCCTTTCGTACGAATAGTTGATAGTATAATTCATATATTTTGTTTATTAATCTGTACACCTATTTTCGAGGTGTAAAATAAACTTACAAAAATGATTACTACTACTGATTATCATCAACCAGAGGGTGCCCAGTGCAAAACAAAGGCCTCCTCTGACACGGAGAACGAAACTAGTTATTAAATACATTCCTTAAAAACATTGAAGATTTCAGAATAGCGTTTTCCTCTACCTAATCTTTAAATATGAAACAAAACATACATATCAAGAATAAGTAGTAGAATTTCTTTTTAAAAAAATGTACTCTGAAATCTATTTACCCTTTATCTGAATGTTTTACAGACAATATACCAAGGATAGCTCACAAAGCTAGCAGACTAGAGTATTTACTTTGGCGTCAAGCTTCAACCAAGCAAGTAAGCCGGTTAATCTCTTTGTAACCGAGTTCAGCTTAAGCAAAGACTTGTTAGTGTTTCTACATGTAGTGACTAACCTTAACATTGTGGGGAATGGGGGATAGTAAGCAAAACGTAAGATTTAATTCTAAATGAACTAAAAATTGCGGATTACTCACCTGATTATACTGAGAAAAGCAATACTAGTTACAAAATATTTTTTATATAAAGCAAGTTTAAAAAAACTAAATTCAACACCCCCTTTTTTTTGAAGTCGGTGTGTTATTGCTAAAGCCTTCTCTCAAGTGTAACAAACACGTTTCTGAAAACTTCACCAAAATCGATTCAGCCAATCGTGAGATAATCGCGCACAAACATACATACATAGATATATGTATATGTCAAACTGAGCACCTCATTTTTATCTTTTTGAAGTCGGTTAATTAATAATAGATAATTGTTGACAATGAAACTCTTTGAAGTCAATTAAAGTCAATTAAACATATCTAAAGGGATGTTTATAAATAATAAATGAACAAAGAGACATGAACTTCGTAAAAATTGAGCTTGTGATTGTGCAAAACCTTATTGTTTAGATCCTGCCCTACGACCTTATTAATACTGAGGTAAGATATACTTGTAGCCAAGGATATATGTATCGGTGATTTGTCGAGCGAAGCCGGCCGATGTTGCCTGACATTTTTAAGTATATGGTGACAATTATTCTATCCACAGTGACGTTGATGTTGCCAGATATGTCGACCGAAGGCTGACAACGTCGCGCTACTTCACCCAATGTCGCTGGCGACCCGTGTCGCAGGACATTTGTCCCCCAGTGTATTGGCTTTCACATAGCTGAGAGTAAAAGACAGCTAGCTAGCAGCAGGTCGGTATAGGTGTAGCCTTATATCTTCCTCCTCTTTTCTATTCAGTGTTCCCGAGTTTCTCTAAACAAGCGAGCTTCCTTATCAAGCTACAATTATTTGCTTTTAGCCAACAATGTACCAGAAGCCGGGGAAAGTGTCAGGATGTACAGTCGACAACACAACCAGTCCACAACACAACAAAGTAACCGAAAGCATCCATTTAATTTAAACTGTGTAAAATAAATACAGGGTAAACAAGATTTTGATTTTTATTTCTTAGGGGTCGGTGTTTACTTTTTTAGTATTGTCTACGTTTACATTAGTTTTAAAAAAATAAATATCTAATGTAAATGCCATCAAAATCCATATTTTATAATCTATACTGATTATTTTGTTGTTTCCTAACGACTTAAAAACCTTTTTAAACTTTATATTCAATCAATTTCGCTCTCACACGACTTGTGATCGCCCAAACAGTCCAGTGACTGTACTCAACTATGAGTGCACACGAATATCTTTTTATCGTAACAAAGTACACGTAACAACGCTTAGGTAGTCAGTACCTACTTATTTTACACTAGTCTCATTGTTTCAGCCAGGAGAAAGTACTTGGACTAAACGGCCCATTGTTTGGAACTAACTTTCTATGCGATCTAGACCAGTTTGGGATGTCTATCGCTTTATCTACAACAATGGACGTAATGGTCAACTGTTAGAAATCATTTCGCGTCCATTTGGGTATTTAGATCAGTATGATGGCTGATAAAATTCTATATTATTGATGTATGTAATATGAGCTTTTATTACTTAAATGTGGAGTCATACTTCGGCACGAATTGGACGGCTCGACCAGAGTGATACCACGGCCTCACAGAAAACCGGCATGAAGCAACGCTTGTGTTGCGTTACGTCGTGTGAGTGAGGTTACCGGAGGCCCAATTACCCTCCCCTTCCCCAATCTCCCCAATTCCTGTATTCCCAACGATCCTCAAACTCCTAATCCCCAAAAGGTCGGTAACGCACTTGTAACGCCTCTGGTGTTCCAGGTGTCCATGGGCGACGTCGATTTCTTATCATTAGGTGATCCGTCGGCTCGTTTACCGGTTTATCCCATAAAAAAGAAATAGTTAAAAATCGAGTTGAATTAAAGGCCTAATAGGTAAGACATATTTTCTCTCCTTAGAATTATAAAAAAAAAACAAAAAGGAATTCTACATTAATAAACAAATACATAAAACAATGAAATAAAACGAATAACTACTCACAATAGTTAATTTGTTATGTAATCCTAGCATTCTTAACGAAACAATGAAAAATTTGTAAATACAAAATATCTTGTAAACCACGATACAACATTCATTCTCAATCACAACAAGAATTTAAATCGAAATAGTTTTAGACATTCTGAAATGGATAAAGTATTGGTCCTTCGATGCGAAATTTTAACAAGATTCTTGGCCTCACTAGTGTTATAGTATATGTGAACTAACTATTAAGACTGACTGTAGACTAACTATTAAGGTCTAATATCTTGAATCGTATATGTTAACCGCAGAATATATCTACAAGATTTACATATTAATATACAACAAAGTCACCAGAATATATTGTATATATTAGGTATTGTAAATCTCATTTACCCAAAAAAGAGATTATAAGAAATAAAAAACACCAAGAAAACATTTAAATTCTGCGTTATTGAGAGTTGAAACAAGCATAACATCACGCTTTATTCCCTGAAGGGGAAGGCAGATGTGCACATTACGGTACTTAGTGACACTGTACAATGTAACACCCACTGTTCACAATTTATGTCATGAGTTCCATGAAATATGGGGGTGAGCTTATTGCCATATACCGAACACAAACCCAAACTCCGTACTACTACTGAGAAAATTTTAATAACCCCGTAATACTTTGCCCGACCCAGGAATCGGCAGTCGCACTAGCGACCACTAGCTCAAAGACGCAGTCAGTCAGTTCACCCTGAGTATAAAAGAATAACGCAGGAGTACGAGGACCCGTACCTAAAGACCAAATCAAAGACCAAATGTAATTTATCGTTACCCGACCATCTAAACGTCCATCTTTAATTTTTTTGTACGATACAATACAACACCTACACACCGACAATTAGATACATAATTACTTTAAAACCAGATAACAAAGCGAAGGCGAGACATTTAAAAAAAACTCGTTTTCTATAAGACACTGTTACCTAACTAGTTTTTAACAAGGACTTCAGTTAGATATAAAAAATATGAGCTAACTGCTTTGACCACAAAAACCTAACATGATCATTACCGTTTACAAGTCAATGAAGTTATACTTTATGGTTCAGTACTGTCGACGGCAAAAGTGATTTTGTTTTAGTAAATTTAAGTTTATTGTTTTAGTTATGAAATCACCAGTCATTTCGGAAGTCTACGTTCAGCAGCGGTTGCCTTGTAGCTGATATGATGATGATGATGATAAGTCGCCTCAAACAAGTAATTATTAGAATCCTAAAAATTGACAGTTAAAAACCGGATTCTGGTATTATAATCAGTAATAAAAATAAAATAATTTGTCAGGTCATTGTCAGGTCATCAGGTCAAAACGGCTGAAGATCGAGATGGAATTTGAAACAAGGGTAGATTATAGTCTGAAATACCACATAGGGTACTTTTTATTCCAGGGGAACGCTGGTGAAGCCGGTGGAAGAAACTAGTATGTTATAAAAAATGGATGACTATTGTGCTTAAAGTAAGACTAAGGTTGAATTAGATACAGCTTCTTCAGTACATATTGTATAAAATAAAGTCGCTATCCGCCGTCTGTGTGTCCTATGTATGCTTAGATCTTTAAAACTACGAAACAGTTTTTTTATAAGATTCTTAAGGATAAGATAAGTGATCCTTAAAGAACGTTTATATGTACAATACATGCATATTGCACCCGTGGGAAGTTAGTTTTACAATAAAATGTTTTAACTTTATACCTCTACAAAACAAACAAATAAATAACTGAGACTAATATTATAAATGTGAAAGTTTCTTTGTTTGGATGTTTGTCCGTCAATCATGTCGAAACTACTAATACCTACGTATTTTGATGAAATTTGGTACACATGGGAGGTATGGTCTGACTTCGGTGATAGGATACCTTTTATCCCGATTAAATGCTCCTATTAGATAAACGAGGGATCATATTCTACGCAGACAAAGTGAAGCAACAGTTAGTAAACTAATAACTCTCAAATTCTGACTATTCACAAAGAGTTCTGTCGCCATATACGATACAACCGGCTACATATTAGATCTAAGTCAAAACTAGTCGCCATAAATATTTATAACTACCATAAACCCATAACATAATGTTTCGCAACTGATATCAATCGGACACAGAACATTATACCTCTATTTCGAAATGTCGGTTAAGCTTTATAGATTTATCATTAGAAACATATAAGATTTAAAATGCTTTAAAATCAAAATGTTTTAACAGATTGTAAAAAAACATAGTTTGTTTGTAGCTGAATTCAGGTTATTTGGAATTGTACCTAAATGCTAAATAGCCAAAGTCTTTATTTCTTCTTATTTGAATAACCTTAGCTCTGTAGCTGACGTTTACAAAAGGCAAAGAGAAAAAATATTCATAAGGAAGTTGATATCTTAGTGGAAAAGTTTTCCAACTAATTTGCCTTGAGGACTAAAACAATAGAAAGTTAGGAGGTCTTCTCTTGTGAAATTTAATAAATAAAATGTCATAAAGATCGTATCACATGCCGCAGGCTGTGGCAGTCTTCAGGACTATGGACCTTCTTAATGTGAAACAAGTGAATTTATTTCTGCAAATAGGCTACAAGGCAGCACTTTTACACGTCAATTTTATCAAGCGAACGATGAAGCCGACATTTCCTAACTGACTACTCTAAGAAGAAATGCTGAAACAAACTCAGAGGTCCGTCTCTTTTAAAGTCCAGGCAAATATGTATAAAAGATTATGTGTGAGAACCGTGCATGTTTTTCTGTAGTGGCCTTTTGAGGAAAGAATCACAATAATTAACAGTACGCATGTGTCGTTTTATAATCAGCTCAATTAACAGGTTAGGTTGACTGATCCCACGAACAATACCAACCTAAAGAACATTTGGGTGGGTCGCACAAATACCCAAACTGTCAGAATATGGGTAATTAGAAAAGAAATGGCGAAGCAAAGTCTTGCACGGTCCTTGCACTAACAATTGTAAAAACTAAAGAGTAAATGTCAAGGCAGAGAAAAAAAATACGAAATGTAATAAGGAGTTTGTCATACGAGATCCATGCTTGGTAGGCTGGTCGAAAATTTACAAAAAACACTGCTGCCCAGTATTCATTATGCATGATTGCACGATACTCCATTGGTATGTATGATCTGGTAGGCGATGTGCTATGAGTAAGTCTACGATGCCCCGTCACTTGCAATCTCGAACGAACTAGGATTAAACTAATTTAATATAGTGTTTACATTATGTATTTCTAACCTTATATCATTTTTGTATTTTGTACCTATTTAAGTTTGGTGGAGTACATACTGTAACTGTAACTGTACTGTAATATCTTTAAAAAACTTACAAAAAATATTTCAGATTTACTTTTGTTCTTGAGACAAACCTAATCATAGCAGTGATTCTGTATGTTTACTGTTGAATCATTAAAGCATGTACTACTTAAAATTACAATGAATTAACACAGATAATAATATTTTGAATAATGATAGAACAAAGAAAAAGAGTACAAATTAAAATAACTAAGTTCAGTATTTTACCGACTCGAAGGACCAAATTTTACTTTATAAAAGCGCTTTATGAAAGTCATTCAGATTTCTTTGAAGACTTCGTGTACCTATATGTCAGTGTCAATATGACATGTTATTAGATTAAGGTCGTTCCTAAGTGATCCCTTGTCATGACATGGGTGCTAACACAAAATCTAATATCCTTTACAAATACCAGTTATCGGCTGTTAGGTCTTGTTCAGCTGTCTTTAAGTGTCGCTTAAATATTTTAAATGTAGGTAACCTATATTTCGAAGTCTACTTACTAGACATTTCTATATAGAGAAAGGATAATTTCGATAAAAGTAATGTAAGGTTTTCAAAAGTTTTTTAATAGTATCAGTAGTAGCACAGAGTCTGGAAATGTGTGCGGTATATGGCAAAAGACTCAACCCCCTATTACATGGGACTTATAACGCGAATAGTGAAAAGTGGGTGTTACATTATACAGTGGCATTAAGTGCCGTAATGTGCACCTCTGCCTACCCCTTCTGTGATAAAAGGCGTTATGTTATGTAATGTAGGTTTTGTTTCATTTACATTATTTCAACGTTTTTTTTTTCGAAATCGCAGAGCATCGCATCAATTTGCAAATTTCGCTAGCACTCTAGAAGTACTTCAGAAAGACCAACATTTTCTTACGGGAAACAGACCAATAAAGAATATGTTGAACCCTTTAGTATGGCCATCAGACCACATGAATTTAAGGATAAAAAGAACATATTGCTTTTAACAACTACTGAAAGTAATATAAGTGACAGTAGCCTCAAAATCCATTTATATTTCGACATTTAGATCCAGAATCATGCCGTACCCCTCACAAACTCGTTAATTATATATTCAAGCCACGTAATCCTTGTGTCAAAACGTAAAATGAATAACAATCGATTAAATTAAGTTTTACAATGTAATTATATTAACAAAAACAGGACTTAACCGGGTTAAGAACTAGTTTAGACCGGTTTAAACCAGAAAATGACTGATTTTATCGACAGTTGCCTTTTTTGTCTTAAGTCTATAATAACGGTATCCTGACGTGTGTTTATTTTTAAAACCTGTGTTTAACACTAAGTATAGGCAGTCGATTACGGTAATTTGCTTAAGAGGAAAATAATTAAGCGGTTCTCTTTAAAAGCTGCACATTGTAGACACCTTTTCGAATACGTGGGATAAAGATATTGACAATATTGCTGTGTAAGTAGATGTGGTACATTAAACCAATACGAATGTCTAAATAATAAAACAATTGCAGGTTAACCCATTGTAAAAATAATTCCACGCATTTTATTGTAATATCCCAATAGTATGCCTATTGTTTATTTGACACGTTCTGTGTCAAATCTAAAAATAATTAGAATAAAGAAAACAACTCTATATTTTATTTAAAACAGAATATAATTAATCAGAAACTTCACATTCCTCGACAAAATTGTTTAAAAAACATACCCAATCAATCGACTGTCCCTAACAAAGGGCGGACAAAAGGACCAAAAATCCTTGGTCCTTTTACACGAAACCTCTCACAATATCTTTTCACACGTGTATCACGAGTCCCATTAAACATTGATTTAAGCCCTCGAGGGTAGAAAATTGTTAGAAAATTTACGACAGGTGAAGGAAAGAACGATAATTCAGTGCAGTAGCGGATTAATTGAACGCGGGGCCCTTAACAAACTCTATTTTGGGGCCCTCGATTTTAACAAACATAAATGTACCCGACATATTTATTAAATAAAAACCTTGTCATTACATTCTGTATGGCCCCTGAACCCCACACTAGGAATCCCTGTGTCATAAAGCCCAGTGTCTCTCAGTCAACATAGCAATAAAAAACTAAAGACAATTTTAATGAACAGAAATTGCAGATAAACGTGAACGTGGAACGTGAAGAATGTTATTTCTAAACAATTATTATTATTATACTATCTGACCCGGGAAACAAAGCAACGCAAAAAAAATCTCACCTTGTAAACCTTCCCTGGACTTTCACGAACATTTCAAAACCAAAATGAGCCAAATCGATTCAGCTATTCTCGAGTTTTAGCGAGACTAATGAACGGAAATTCATTTTTATTTAAATATATATATGTCGTAGGATAATTTGATACTTCGAATCTTCGCGGAAATCCTAGGGGTTTTGCGAAAACGCGGATAATTAGACATAGCCGAAAAATTATCAAATCTTACTGGACAAAGTCAGGATTTTTGCGAAAATACTCATTACTATAGTAAGATTGCGAAACGAGACGCTGGCTGTTATGAAATAAGAACGCTGATTGGTCGGTCAGCGCGATCAATAAGAGATCGTCTCTGATTGGTTGACGTCTTAAATGATTTTTCGTCGTCTTAAACGACCAGTTTCATCCAATTTATGGATTACACCCTAAAATTGGATCATTTTTTTTTTACTACGACTGAGATCTCCTATTGTCTGTAGAAAACAACATACATACTAAAATTTTCAATAAAAAGTTTATAAAAATCAATTTAGTGATTTTCCTTTCTCACCTATTCTAAACCTTCATATCTCTGTGATACAATACTTGAAGTTAATCATCGGCAAACTAGGAACCAATTAGAAGTCAGCCAGCAAAATTGTAGCCAATCAGTGTTGAGCACATCAATTGTCCAATGTCTAATTATCCGCGTTTTCGCAAAACCCCTAGGATTTCCGCGAAGATTCGAAGTATCAAATTATCCTACGACATATACATATATGTATTAGTTTCAAGTATACTCTTTATTTCACTACAAACGGTTTACACTTCTAAAGGGAAGGTTAAATTAACCAATTTAACCTGGGTAACCAACCAGGACCATATTTCAGCGGGGCCCATGGCAAATAAGTACTACTCTTGCTACGTAAATCCGACACTGCACAGGTGCTAACTCGGGATTGGACTAATGAAGAAAACGCTTGTCTTTCTGTCAGCGGTTTTCCAGATTCTACTCGAGTTTCAAGTGAAAATGATGTTACTTTTGCGCACGTGAGGAAAATCGGTTGAAGGAACCTCGCTACTTTTTTGTTCAAATTATTTCTTGTAACATTACGTCTTAAGTTCCTTGGTGCTTGTTAAATGTTACACATATAAAAGTACTTACATAATAATTGGGATGATGACAGGGTATGAAAATTAAAAATGTAATTAGTCCCTAAGTTAGGTAATGAAAAAATATTAGACACGTATTTTTTTATTTTGTCAAATAATAAAACAATACTTAGATAAAACGAATCAAAGTTTAGGGGTGGGGGCTAAAACGTAATTTCTAAGTATAAAATTTACATAGAAGTGACGTCACGTGACATTTCAAATCAATATGTCGTCGAAAGTATTCGTTTCTGTAAGAAAATAAAAAATACTTGTGTAATGATTTAAAATAATCAATCAGACGGACATTAAAATAAAGATTAAGCAACTACCCTATTGTAGAAGGATTTATGATATCAAGTTTTAGTCGAAATTGTAGTAACTTTAATATTTTATCGGTAAAATAATTTATTACATAGAAATACAATACTGAACAATCGAATCCTTAGAGAAGGACCTAAGTTTATTTATTCATTGTGATAGATTGCGTAGTGTAATAAATATTTAATTCGACTGCACGGTTGATGCGGTGGCTGGGCAACCGGCTGCCGTGCAACGTGTCGCGGGTTCGATTCCCGCACGGAACAACACTTTGTGTGATCCACAAATTGTTGTATCGGGTCTGGTTGTCATGTGTGTCAACTTGTATGTTTGTAAACGCACCCACGACACAGGAGATAATCCTAGTGTAGGGCAAAGTAAAAAAAAAAATTGTTTATGTAAATGGCTTTGAGCTAGAACATTCATAGTTAGAAAACCTAAAAGAACGTTATGCTTGTTGGTTTGCCAGTGATACCTACTGCTCTTTTGTTAATGTATTATTGTTATTTTGTTATTTTTGTTATCATCCATTCAAAAACCCAATTATACTCAGCCCAACACAGATATCGAGATCTCTTTCTTAATGTCAATGCAATTTCAATCCAATAAAATCTTATTCAAAATCAAAAAAGATTTTACAACCCCTATCGTAGCTGTTAAAAGAGCATTCAGAGTACGGAATATAAAGATAAACTCAATACCATTTAGTTAATTAAATATCCACTTAATATGGGTGCATTGGGCGCCAGTGTAGCAACTCAAAAGTACGAAATTTCACAATATAAATGTCGATCGATCGGAATTGGATACAAGAGTAAGCCCCCTATTCGATCAACGAGGTAGTCTAAAGAATCAATTGATCATAAATGTCAGTTTATGTGTTCAAGATAGTCAAATTAATAACAAAATTGCAAAGGAAATCCATAAAAAACTTCCGGAATAATTAACGACCTTGTCAAAATCAATTAGTATAATATTTAATATCTAAAAAGTCCTACTGCCCCAAAAAATGGCGCTTAAAAATACCATAGCCAACATCATAAAAATCAATAACCGACCATAAGCAATCAAACACGCATAAATCATAGATTATAGAGTTGCCATAATCGATCTTCATCGTTAACTAGACTTACGTAATACCAACATAACAACTGCAATTAAAATGGCGGACTTATGTAACAGATTAAATAATTAAAATGTAGGACGCAAATGACATTTTTAATTCCGTCGTCTTGGCCCCGTTAGGATTAAATGTAAATTTTTAGGTTAGAGGAGAGAACGGAAGGATGCCTTGACAAAGATACATTAATGTTCTACTGATTTAATATGGAGATTGATTTACATAATCATAATATAATTTACATTTTATTTCTTTATTTTCTTGCTATTTTGGGACTGGTGTTTGTAAATCAGTGTGTCAGTTGATAATTAAATGATACTACAGTCCATTCACTTCTGCATTAGATAAAAGAGGTTCATAGATGTAGGGGTTGCATAAACATATTATATTTTTTGAAATGAATCACACTAATATTATAAATGTTAGTTTCTTTGTATGGATGTTTATCCGTCAATCATGCTGAAACTACTGCAAGGATTTTGATGAAATTTGGTATACAGACAGAGGCCTGTACGTAAATGGGCTGACTTAGATGATAGGATACTTTTTATCCCGATTAAATATTCCCATGGTATAAAACAGGAATCATATTCTACGTGGGCGAAGTCGCAGCGAACAGCTAATTCAAACTGTTTTCATAAAAAATGGTGAAAAATTTCTGAATGGTGGATTAAAAGCGTTTCGACTCGATGTCAAACAAAGCTAACCCAAAGCGGCCATTTTGAAAAAGAAATATAATTAACAAAACGCTTACAGAAATCACTTGCAGGTACAGTCAGAGTCAGCAATGTAATTAAGTTAAAATATCACAGCGTCGCGTGCGGGTAGTCGTTAAAACGTGGCGTATAACCCGTTACACACGATCACAGATGTGTACTCGCGCACAAAAGTCGTAGTAATAAATTTTGTTGAGTATACTTCTGGATCAGCGGTTTTGTGAGCTTTCCAGGTGTATGCTTTAGTCTTACGTTTAGGTTATGTTCGATAAGTAACAGCCGTCCGGTTTGTCATTAAATCATGAAAGTAATAATAGTAGGGATTGGTATTTGAAGGCGTGTCCCGATTTCGACGTTTTTAGAATGTAATTTGTGTACGGATATTATAAGGGTCGCTTTTTATTTAATAGTAAAAAATAAAAAATGTGTTCATGGCTGTTCGAATAAATATTCATAAAACAACGACAATTGTCTAGAAAATCGCCTCTTGGATTACGAGGTTAGTCTTTTTGATCTCTAAATAAACAATCAGCGGCTACTGTTTTTCATAAAAAAATTGAATACCCTGCAGCCTGTACACGTGGACGTGGCCCACTTACTAAATGAACCCGCTCTTCATAACAAATTGCTTTCGAGAAATTCAAACACCGACTCTAACAAACGTCATAAAAAGAACTAAGTGAGTGCTTTTGTTCTTTAAGTAAACGCCATCTTGGGTAATTTACTTTTGTTTTCCGGATAACCGCGTCCTTTTGTTAAAAATGCGCGTTACGAAGTTGAAATACGTTTTCCTCTGTCACCGGACGTACACCGCTCGTTTACCGGTACCGCTAAATATTAAAGCTAAAGGGAGAAATCCTACTTATATATGTAAAAGTTTGTTCGTTTGTTTATTACTTCTTCAGGTCAAAACGACTAAAGGGATCCGAATGAAATTTGGAACAGTATTAGAATATGATCTGGAGTAACACATAGGCAACTTTTAATTGAGCTAAGCCGCTGGCTGAAGCTAGTGCATTATAAAGTCTAGGTTTATTGAGTCGACAACAATTTGCTGCTAAAAAGATTTTTCTAAGTCTACCGAAGACGGAAGATGAATGATGAGAAATGATGGAAGTACAGCTGGCCAGTGTTGGTTATTGGAGAAGCGATTGTGCCTTGTAAAATTAGCGAGTGGCGAAGCAGTGTTAGTCCTGATGAACAATGACTTATAAGTCTGTTAGTCATTTTAGACAAAGGAGAAAGAATTAATAAAATCTTTAATCTGTCCCTGGTATCCTACCTAACCTTAGTCTTCATTATTATTAGGTGTTTTGATTCAAATTGCACAATTCCTACCTAAAATGTTTATTTACTATATTGTACAGTATAACATTTTATTGTACTTAATGAAATTGTCATAAAAATATTGTCACGTTACGAAACACAGCACATGATAACATTTTAACCAATTTAACCCTTTGAGTACCGTCATTATAGACACAATTAAAGAGCAATAGGTTGCGGCCACCGGTGTCCTCGCGGTGTTTGACAGTTTAAAATACATTTAAATTCTCATTATAAAATTAGATACTATGAATATCATTCTACATCTAGACTAATTAATTATCCAAATTACAAAGTGTAGTCCCGATTAACTTTGCTATAAAACATAAGAAGTAAATACTGACAGCTCCAGCATTCAGGAAACTCCAGTTTAAGTCACACATTTCAAGTTAACTGAAATTTTGAATATAAGTTTGAGAACGTAAAATTAGAAGTTTCGCACTGCGGTGTATGGAATCAAGTGAAATATTCTCGGCGTTTGAACATACTCGATTTAAGAGCTGAGAAACTTAAGTTGAAGTTATTAAGTTCAAGTTTCCCACTAAGCGAGTTATAAAGTTCAATATTTTGATTTCGTTAACACATACGTAGCAGATGTATAGCAACACATATACTACATGTATAGTATACCTTGTTTTACATACGCCCTTTGCTATCTAATATTAATCAAGAAAAAAAACCAGTTACAGTACTAAGTAACTTCTCATCAGATTCCGATAATGTTAGAAAATTATTCACTTCAATCCATTTCGACTTTTTTTTGCTTAACAATAACAGAAAAGACTAACGCAACAATTTAATTAATATTTATTTCTATTTTATTTTAATTATTAAATTTTCTCTATTAGATTTAGTATATTTTAAGGTGTACATATTGCTTTTCTTATTTCTAAAAGTACCTAATAGTATTTATGTAATCATCTAATGTATTAAAAAAGGTGAATACCTAATGCAACATAATTTAGTATCTATCTTCAATACAATACTGTCCTCAATACTTGACACTGAATATATAAAATGAAAACGCAAATCTTACTAAAAGTATTTCAAAAATTCACACAAAGCGCTTTTGTCCGCGACAGTACATCCAGGATTTGTTGTCACGATGCGATGAGCACGCTATCTACACATTGTAGCAAGTTGTCGTGTTAGCCCTCATAATATCTATTTCCCACATTATACAACGCCATTTTGTTTTCACTACGGGACAGTCAAAATTGGACTTAATTTCCTTATTTTTTTCGGTTGATTTTCCTTAACTTCTGATCTTAAGAGTTTTCGCCTTTAATGCCACAATTACCTACGGTTTCTATATCATCATATCGGATCATATAGTTCTTAACTTATTGCTGAGATAAATTAATTGGCTACAGAGTCCTCTAAAACGGGCTGTTGTGACTTGCGTATCAGTCATTATTGTTACTGTTTCATAAGTCTTTACGTAAAAAATAAATGTGGTGGAGTCGCCATTTCCTGACTGCGGGAATATGAGTACGGAAGCCACAGTTTCAAATCAAACCATGAACATCCGACTTCCACCCAACTTTAATGGACTACGACAAATCCATCTGAAATTGAGCGGAAACTCAACAATGTTAGTTCTACATCGCGATTAACATTGGAACCACGACCTTACTGCCTACGTAATAAGTGTCATCGCAGTTTCTAATTTTGGTTCGGTAAGGTTATTGAACAATATGCGGTTTTAATGATAGACTGTCAAGTGTTTTGTTTGGGTTCGATGCAAGGCGCGTTTGTAGGTGTGGTTGTGTTACAAAAACGGTTTAATCACTGTTATCATGAAGTAATAGCTAGTTTATTGAGCCACGCAAGAATTCGCTTCTAGCAATGCCACTTGTACTGTCTCAGAGCTTCTTCAAAATTACGGATAAAAAGACTATGTTCCATTTTATTTTAAAGTTGCTATTGTTTTTTTTTACGAAACAGGCTTTTATCTTAGAAAGTATTTAGTTACGATGATATTGCCTATGATCAAACCTTATTATTAAATCTATAAACGTAATAGTTATTACTTCCAATACGGAAAATCCAACAAGTCTAACGAGGCATCATAATGCATAACACTTCCATAAGACAACATTCTTACATCACAACAAATAACTCACTAAAAAACCAAAATGGCGGCACTTTGCCCGCCACTTTCACTAGCGAAAAACTATAATTATGATGATTTCGTGGTTTAAAAGGTTACGACGGTAACCATTGTCTTAAAAACCATTAGAAGGTGTATGGGTCGAAAGGTGACTGGCCATAGTTCACATCACACGTAGGTACAGAGAGAATGTGTCTAAAAAAAAAAATGAAAACGTCAAAACATTATTGTCTAATGCAGTCATGTCATGGCGTCTTAATATAATGGAATTTTCACTTGGGCGAAAGTGTGTGGAACATGCATTTTTATAACGTGGACTTGTTAAAGTTTGTTTTGTGTTATAAACAATTCTGAGACACATTTTTATTATTATATTTTTATCGATCGTAACTTTTTCCTTTAGAATCATACTGATTGTTCCGTCTTTACAATATTGGGAACGTTGACACACCTTATATCGAAATACTAAGTTAATAACCTATTCTAACGCCCGAGACAGATAAATACTGATCCACAAGTTTTTACATAAAAAGGATTCAATTCATTCCATGACCAATACCCAATACTCACTTAAAAACTCATCAATCATCTTTCAATTCAAATAAAGAGCATTACAGACGTTTCTTGCGATTGTAAAAATTGTAAAGGCGGGTTGTCCTATTACTAAATGGTATTATCGAAACAATAATGATGTGTCTAAAAGTACATACTGCACTAAAGAAAATCAGATACTCTTTTCTTTTTTTTATAGCATAAGCCGGTAAACGAGCAGACGGATCACCTGATGGTAAGCAATCGGCGCCGCCCATGCGACACTCGTAACACCAAGGCGTTACAAGTACGTTACCGGAATTTCTGCCTTTTGGGAATTGGGAATTTGAGGATGTGGAAGATTCGAGGATTCGGGAGACGGGGACTAGGGAGGGGGTAATGGAGCATCCGGTAACCTCACTCACACGACGAAACAACGCAAGCGTTGTTTCACGTCAGATTTCTGTGAGGCCGTGGTATCACTCCGGTCGAGCCGGCCCATTCGTGCCGAAGCATGGCTCTCACACACTTAAAACCTGAAACCTGAATGTCAGAATTGTATGACTCTGTGAATTCAAATTTACTCTGTACTATCCATGTGTACACGTTATTCTACTGTTCGAGCATAATTTATATAGTCTAGATAATAAAATAGGAACAATAAAATCTATATAAATAAAAATGAATTTCCGTTCGTTAGTCTCGTTAAAACTCGAGAACAGCTGAACCGATTAGGCTAATTTTGGTCTTGAATTGTTCATGGAAGTCCAGAGAAGGTGTAACAGGTAAGAAATATTGTTTAGGCGGTACGTAGTATGTCGGGTCAACTAGTTAATCATAATCTAAGTAAGTAAGATAAACGGGAACGAAATCGCGAGAAAACCTAGTAAGTATTTCATAAACAAAATTCACCGAACGAATCCTTACTTATATTATATTATTATATTATAAATCGGAAAGTGAGTTTGTTTGTTTGTTCCGATTTCACGCCGTAACTACTAAACCGATTGCTTTGAATTTTTGCACAGGTAAAGTTAGAAGTCTGGATTAAATAATAGGGTACTTTTTATCCCGCAAAAATTTGATATTCCCGATGGAAAACAAAAGTATTGGTATAGATGGCGCTGTATGTATTGGTATATGTCACATAGGCTACTTTTTATCCTTTTGTGACGCGAGTGAAGCCGCGGGTAAAAGCTAGTATACATATAATTCAAACAATTTGTTCACTTAAACAATTTCACCTTGAAAATAAGACAGATTTTAGATGAAAAGGTTTAATATGCATTGTTATATGGGAACGGATTCTGTTCTCACATTATGCAGCGAACCGTTATCGGTTGAATATGTACCGACCTTAGCATTGCGTCACTATTGTGAACGAATTTGACATTAAAACAGAAAACGTTCAGAGGTTGTAGCATTCTCTATGTGCCAAGGCTGAGTTACTACTAATAAATCTCATAAATACAATCACATGAAGTCATACACTGAAGGATTGACTATTAAACGTGAAATCTTATATTTTATTTCGAGGAGGACAAATATTAAAATGCTGCAGTTAATATTTTATTGGTTAACTATGTATTTATGAAGGCATAAAATAGCTGCTTAGGTATGAACTTAAGAAAAATGTAGGTAATATTGGTTTAACCGACATCATTGGTACTTAATTTTTTTTTTTATCAGTATTAATTTCGAAAAGGCGATGCCTTTTCGAATTTAATACATCAACAGCCTATAAATTCCCACTGCTGGGAAAAGCCTCTTCTCACACGAAGAAGGTTTTAGCATTGAACCACCCACGCTTGCTCAATGCGGATTGGCGATTATAGAGGTAATAAGCCCAGGTTTCCTCACGATGTTTTCCTTCACCGTATGTCAGTGGTGTCTAGATAATCTTAGAAAGTGCATATAACTCGGAAAAAGTCACATTGGTACTGGTAGGTTTCGAACCCTGCATGAGAGATGCATGAGAAGCAGGCGTCTTAAACCTCCAGGCCACCACGACACGTATTTTTATGCCATTTTTACACATGACAAAATCTTAGTCTGCAGAAACTGTCGCGAAGAACCTAACGGGTAACCGGGGCTCCGGCTCGACGTACAGGAGAAGGAACGGGGTGGATTTTAGTCAGTAAGAGTCTGACACTCCCTCCCGCCTAACCAAGGTGGGAGCAGACATTAGATGATTTTCCCCCCTTAAAAAAAAAGACTACAGAAACTACACCTAAAAGAAAAATAAACTCGTTTAAAACTTTTCTACCTAGATTTCTCTAGGTAGAAAGTACAGCCATAAACAGATGTTTTTATGTCAGTTGAAGGTTCATCATATCTGATTCAAGGTCTCAGCCAAGGTTCGCTCAGGGATGGAAACCCGAGACCGGGACAAGGTTAGGAAACCAGGGCGGAGCTGGGATACTTTTTTATAGACTTCTAATGTTTTTTACAGTATGAAGAGAACCTTGTTTTAAATACACATAAAAGTAATATAATATCTAGATTGTAAACGGAGGAGATTTAGTAAGTCTTCGGTGTCAATTTTTATGCTGCTTTATTATTATTATATTTCTTGTTACACTTTGAACATATTTCGTGCGCAAAGACAGGATTTCCTCCGAATTTCCCGACATTGATTTAAAACGCTCGTATATTAAGCAATTAAAAATTATAAATTCAACATGACTTAAAAAGATACTAGATTAAACATCGATTAATATTGTCAATGCTACTGTTACGAAATTTTACTTCGAAACGTACAAAACAAAGAAATCGTACATAGATAAGCATACTTAAACGCAAGTGCGATCGCGTGATCAGACAAAATGTCGACATGCGACGCGACTTTATTCAATGCTAACAGACTTAAGGCTCACTACAGATTGACGCAATGTCGCACGGCTATGCGAATTTTCACTCTCCATATAGCAAACGTGACAAGAATATTGAACTAGGTAACTATACAAATGAAGACGGGTGTCGATTTACGCACGATCGTAACGTCTGTCTAGCGTGGTCCTAACGTCAAAATATTATGATTAGCACAGTAAAAGAAAAATAGAGCGTGATGCATTTCTTCCTGAATGTATGTATAATTGAGTAAGTTAATGAGACAGATAGACATTTTTCATGAACTCAATGAATTGGATAGGTATTTTTGTAGCTGGTATGGTAATAGCTTGCTTATGACTTCGGAACTTTGTAAAGTCAACCTTAATTATCTTTTTATAAAATCGTTAATTGATAATACGAAAAATAATCCATAAATGTTGATTTTATGGAAACATATTTATGCCTTTTTAATTATAATTAAACTTTAATGGTCAGTTCGTCATAAACATTTAATGATTTAATGCAACAGAATTCTATTAGTTTTGAAATAAAAAATACTTACGCATTTGATTTACGGTTTTAATAGACACCACATGTGATCAATGTTAATCGATTGGCCATTATTTTTTTTTTTATAGAATCGTTGTCCGTCATAAGGATTTTCTCCTGTGTCGTGGGTACGTTTACAAACATGACACCCAGACCCGGAACAACAACGAGTTGCACCGTGCGGGAATCAAACCTACTGCACGTTGCGCGGCAGCTGGTTGCCCAGCCACCGCGCCAACCGTGCAGTCAAATTAATTAATAACATTTTATCCTGTATGTGATCCCCAAAAAGGGGTAATATTTTCTAGACTTTTCGTTTTCCTAATTCTCAGTAGTGGCACAGAATCTAGAACTCAATTCTTGTTTTAAAATAGACTCTTATAGTATTACAAAAGGGCTAAATAACTAGTGGGGAAAGAGGATGGACCTTTCAGAGAAAATCTGACGTATTTCAACCAAGAGAAAAGTTCGACAAAACAAAATAGAAAACGAGTAAGAAATGGATTCGCAATCGAAGGAGTTCCGTACCATCCTTACTTAATATTATAAATCTGAAAGTGAGTTTGTTTGTTTGTTTGTTCCGCTTTCACGCCGTAACTACTAAACCGATCGCTTTGAATTTTTGCAGACGTAAAGTTAGAAGTCCGGATTAAATAATAGGGTACTTTTTATCCCGGAAAAAAATGAATTTCCCGATTGAAAACAAAAATATTGGTATAGATGGCGCTGTGTATATCGGTATATGTCACATATGCTACTTTTTATCCTTTTGTGACGCGAGCGAAGTCGCGGGTAAAAGCTAGTTTTATCAATAAGATAGACCATGAAATCACGCTTTGAAGAAATTGCTTTTGAAGCGTAATGTAAAGATTTTTATTGTTATTTAATGACCTATTTAACTTTTTACTAAAGTCTTTGAATGCATGTGCACGGTGTGCTCCTACTTATTTTATTCTGATTCTAATTACAACGACTACTGCAGCTTTCAACCATCTGGCTATCACGATTCATAAGTTCATGACATGCAGCCTAAACAGGTCCAGTCAGAACCGGCCAACAGTCTTCAGTTCACACTAGGATTTTCTCCTGTGTCGTGGGTGAGTTTACAAACATACAAGTTCACACATGACACCCATTTATACTAATATTATAAAGCTGAAGTTTGTTTTTTTGTTTATTTATTTGAACGCGCTAATCTCCGAAACTACAAGTCTGATTTGAATAATTCTTTTTGTGTTGGATAGCTCATTTATCGAGGATGGCTATAAGCTATAAAACATTACGCTGCGACCAATAGGAGCTGAGCAGAGCGTGTGAAACAGCGCGGAAGTAGCTGGTATCTTAATAAAAGTGTCCCATTTTTACCCTTTGGGACCGGGACCCTAAAAATTGGAGGTCACATTACCCAACAGGGCTAAACCCTTTTCTTTCCCGTTGTTACGTCGAGACCTCAATGAACGAACCGGCCCCTGACCCCTGCGTAATACCCTTGATGTCTTATTCCTGAATACATTTCGTCTGGCCTTCGAAATAAATCTGGATTTTTACCTGAAACAAGAAAATATGTGGTTAGAGTTAGGCATAATGGTGAACTGAAAGGTGATTTATTCAATAATCAATAAAGACCTTTTTCGTATGTGAGACATTTTCTTTTGTATTTTGTTACGTACCTACATAAGTACTTGATCAGTTTTTCTTTAAAGTAATACAATGGGAAAATGATTTATACAAAGTCTAATCAAGATTATTTGCATAATGAATTAATGAGAGATGATTTCCTGATGAAAAAATAATTTAAATAAACTAATAAAGTAGGTAGTGACTAAGTAGTGACTGCCTCGTTGGCCGAGTGGCCGCAAGTTCGATTGCCGGGCAAGAGGTCTCGAGTTCGATTCCCGGGTCGGGTAAAGTATTACTGGGTTTTTAAAAATCTCAGTAGTAGAACGGAGTATGTAAATGTGCGCGGTATATGGCAATAGGCTCACCCCCTATTATATGGGTCTCATAACATAAATAGTGAAAAGTGGGTGTAACATTCTACAGTGGCATTAAGTGCCGTAATGTGCACCTCTGCCTACCCCTTAAGGGATAAAAAGGCGTGATGTTATGTTATGTAATAAAGTAGGTAATCCTTACTAATATATAAATCGGAAAGTGAGTTTGTTTGTTTGTTCCGCTTTCACGCCGTAACGGTTTAGTAAACCGATTGCTTTGAATTTTTGCAGACGTAAAGTTAAATAATAGGGTACCTACTTTTTATCCCGAAAAAATTTGATATTCCCGAGGGAAAACAAAAGTATTGGTATAGATGGCGCTGTGTGTATTGCTATAAGTCACATTGGCTTTTATCCTTTTGTGCCGCGAGTGAAGCTGCGGGTAAAAGCTAGTCATAAATAAAACGCATTTTGAATTAAAAGTAATTCTCGTCTCCGTCTCCAAGATCGATTATAATTGAACCAATAAAGTTCAAAGACGAACTTCGAACCTACACGAAGCCCAAAGTACCGTATTTCACAAAACAGTGAAATAACACCGAACTATTTTCTCCTTTGAAATGTCAGACTCGACTCGTCAATCTACAGCCGCCATAAAATATAAAGGCAGCCAGTCACGATCCGACTATCGAACGATTCCAATACCCTACGTACTTAGGAACTTAGTACTTATTTCTACCAAGAGCTTGGAATTAAAATCACGACTTTGTAACACGAAGACAGCACTCACTATCTACGGTTTTACCTGTGTTAATTGGTGTAGGAAGTAACATTATACAAGTAACATTTTCAAACTTGCATTTTACGTCAAGACGAGTCAAAAGAGTGATTGTTGCGGACTTGGCATTTGCGTGCCGTGTATGGGGAAGCGTAAAGATCGTGTTCGAAATTTGAATACCTACCTTTTTTTTGTACACGTGCCAGTTACATTCAATTTTTTTTTCTATATTTTATAGATATATTATGTAAACTTTTTGGTGACATACTAATAAAGTTATATGAAAGAAATCTGCTCAATAAAAAATGGTGAGATTTTGTCTTTGCTATTGTTATTTTTTCTGTTAGGCTGTTGTGTTCAGTAAAGTTAATAATATGTGACCCAGGACTAGTGGACCTAAGCCTGAATTAACAATATTAAAAATATTGTTATATTTTGATAAAAAAAAATCTTTTTAACGAAAAGATGGCGCTTTGAAATCTATTACCAGTTTCATAAAGACTCAAAATACAATGTACTCGGTGTAAACAGGCTCACCGACAAATAAAATCTAACTTATCTCCCGCCACAAAATGGCAGACATTTTGAACATCACACAAAACGACTTGAGACAGAGAGTAATGTATAAAAATAAGCAGGAAGATCCATAGAGTATGAATGGATGGAGTATCATCTTGTATAGGAATTAAAAACTAACTAAACAGTACAATTTTATAGAAAGAACTGCATTCTGTATGGTTGCTAGATTACTCAACTGAGAGCTTACTGGTAATTATGCATCTAATACTTAGCCTTAAAGCCAGATAAGAGACTTTTCTTAAAAACTGGGCAGGAGCCCGCTTTAATAATACTAAACCTTTTTTAACGCCTGTTACCAACATGGAAGCTCAAACGTGGAGATTAAAGCAAAGTCTACCAGAGGACTATTAACGTGGTGTTGACGAAGTTACTCCTGCTACAGTTAAGCCTTTGATTCAACAAATGGGGTAGACGACTAATTTTTATTTTAATGTCCGTCTGATAGATTATTTAAAAACATTAGACACGTATTTTTTATTTTCTCACAGAAACGAATAGTTTCGAAGATATATTGATTTGAAATGTCGCGTGACGTCACTTCTCAGTACATTTTATACTAAGGAATGACGTTTTAGCCCCCACTCCTAAACTTTGATTCGTTTTATCTAAGTATTGTTTTATTATACGACAAAATAAAAAAATACGTGTCTAATATTTTTTCATTACCTAACTTACGGACTAATTATATTTTTAATTTTCATACCCTGTCATCATCCCCATTCTATCAAATAGTTTTTGATAGATAGGTAACATATAAATAGTATTCCTTACCTTCCATACTCCATGGCCCGGTCTATTGTAAGACTTACAATGTGAGGAGCATAGTGAGGGTCCTCTAATCTATGAGAGGGATCTTATAGACCTGTTGCTGAGAGGGCGCTGCAAATGGCCAGTAAAAATAAAGCGGAGGTTTCATGTAAGAGGCGAGGGACAGAAAACTTCGCAAATTACTCGTGAACTTTGGGGATGGGGAACTCTTTTGCTATGAATTCTGTTGTTGACTGTAGATAGGTGGTTTAGTTTCCGATGTCTTTACCGTTAAATAGTGTAGCGACACATGTCAAATGACAGCCAATGCATACAGACTATCGATGTAAATAAAATAATCAACTGATGACGTCATAAAATCCTACATCGCACATGTCAAGTTTACATGCGAATTAACACGGATAGAAAATCCCAACGAACAACTGTTAGGCAGAAAGCCCGCCAGGCACGATCACCTCGCCTGGTCGGAGGATCCTCCTTTTCCGATCTTAGGGAACTATACTCTCTGTTCCTGTAGTAAAAATTATAGCGATACTTAAGTATTTAATTCCCGTACTGAGTTACCTAATCTTTGTATAAGCCAAATCGCATAACATTAGTCGGAAAAGATAGAATAGAAATGTAAATGTATGGAATTGACATTGGCATGAAATAAATTATGGCAAAGGTAACGTTAGTATTTTATTTCTATTCTATTTACCAAGCATCTCTGTTTTTTGGCACGGTTAGTAATGACGAATTGAAAAAAAAGCAATAATACAATCCTAAGCCCCAAAAATCCAAGCGAACGGCGCGTCGCGTTTCGCGCGTGCCTCAAAGAGCCATCAGACCACCACGGATGGGGCCCAATAGGGCTGATGCCGATTCGGAGTCGCGGAGAACCTAACGGGTTACCGGGGCTCCGGCTCGACGTGCAGGAGAAGGAACGGGGTGGTTTTTTAGTCAGTAAGAGTCTGACACTCCCTCTCGCCTCACCCAGGCGGGAGCACACATTCGATGATTTCCCCCGGTAAAAAAAAGCCCCAAAAATGCGAGTTAAGTAGTTTACCTTGTTACAAACTAGACTAGCCAAACAAAAAAATACCCAAATATAGCCACAGTAATTCCAATGGTTAGAGCTAAACACATAGCCATTGTTAGTCTGTTTAAAGCCTTATATAAATACAAACTAAAACATTGTTAGTACAGTAAACTTAAAGCAAGTTTTTTGCCCGACGCCCACGCATGTGAACTTTGTATGTTCTCCTACGCATCACACTTTATGGGAATATTAAAGTGAAGGACAATTTATGAGATCGATAAGAAGGCGATTGGAGTACTGATAGCAAGTATATCAAGTATTCTAGGTATATATTATTTTGTAAGTATACTAATAAGAAAACCTTTTGAGATGAATCATGAATGTGATAACTATAAGTAGCTGTTTGTTTTAAAAATAAATCGAGCATTAAAATACTATAATACCCTTCTTAAAGTCGGGCAATAATTAGGGAAATAGCAAATGAGCTAGCCCCATTTTAAAGGAAACTAAATTAACAAGTTATCAATGATTTTTTTACTTTTTCCTTTACACGCTTTAGTGACTAGTATGAGATTTACGTAAACGAGCGGACATATCACCTGATGGTAAGCAATCGGTTCCGCCCATGGACACTCGCAATACCAGAGGCGTTACAAGTGCGTGCCTTTTGGGGATTAGGAATTTAAGGATTGTTGGAGATTCGGGAAGTTGGGCATCCGGTAACCTCACTCACGCGACGAAACACAACGCAAGTGTTATTTCACGTCGGTTTTCTGTGAGGCCGTGGTATCACACCGGTCGAGCCGACCCATTCGTGCCAAAGCATGGCTCTTCCACACTTAATAACTAATAGAAACTAGTAAATACATAAATTCAAATTCAATATAAATCTAATAGTAAATAAGCCTACCCATTCAAAGAAAGTGGGCATCGATCTTGTAAGTAACACGAGACGGACCATGAAATCGATAATTACTGGAAGTAACTGCTAACCTACTGATTACGTACATACATTGAAAGTTTACTGGGTTGTACTATAACTGTTTACTTCATAACCAAACTGTATGTTTGTATGTTAGCCGCAAATGCCAATATGTTATTTTAATGTTCATGTTAAATTAACCACAAATTACCTAATAGTTTAATCACGATACGTCTCTAGTCCCTAAAGGAGTCGCGGAGAACCTAACGGGTACCGGGGCTCCGGCTCGACGTGCAGGAGAAGGAACGGGGTGGTTTTTAGCCAGTAAGAGTCTGACACTCCCTTCCGCCTCACCCAGGCGGGAGCAGTAATTCGATGATTTTTCCCCCCTTAAAAAAAAATATATATAAAATAAAAAAAAGTCCCTAAAGGAGCAGGTAATATCATGCTTATATTCCGTTATAGTAGTTAATTAATACTATTTTTTTAAAGAATAGGAGGCAAATGAGCTGACGGGTCACCGGATGGTAAGCGATCAACGCCGCCAATTGACACTCGCAACACCAGAGGAATCCCATGTGCGTTGCAAACCTTTTAAAAAGAAATACGCTCTTTTCTTGAAGGTTTGAAGGTCGTATCGGTTCGGAAATACCTCCAACGACAGATCATTTGCACAGTTGTTGGCTGCTAACCATCTATATGATGGGGATGGAAATGCTGTCGTGTGGGTCGATGGCGAAGACGGGACAGGTATTAGGGCAAACAATTACTCAGAGCACTCCCTGTGATATAAGCGATAGAAGATACGCAACGAAGCTACATCTCTACGAAGTTGCCAGTATCTAATGTAACTAATGTAAAACTAGATGGTTCATTTTGCTAAATATCGAATAGATAAGTTAGTAAGTAAATAGAAAAAGTAAATAGTAAGTAAGGTGAAAGGTAAGTTTACAGCTGGGCTAACACGTCAGCGATTATTTTACATTACCATTTAAATTATATATTTTTTTATTATTATTACCATCAGGTGATCCGTCTGCTTGTTTGCCTCAGATTCCATAAAAAATCTTATTTTGACCTGTACGTCGTTCCATATTTGTCACGCCGAAACTCAATTGAATTAAAAACTTAAAAAATACCTAATGCAATTCTTAACCTTACAACATGCTTGCTTGAACCCTGAATGAACTAGTACTTATTTGTGCCCACTAAACTGCCACGAACTCATTAAACGTGTGAGTATCAAAAAGAAAACCAAGAAAATCTCTTTCCAGATCCTAGCGAGTGCTAAGTAGGTTAATTAGCCTCTAAAATCCAATTAAGTTGGCATACTACTGCTTATACACCTCAAAACAATGCCACAATGCATTAGGACTAAGAAGGTTCACATATGATAGTGCAAGGACGTTCGTAACTCATTTCAATGCTTAGCTGCTGTAGACTTTCTCACAATAGTCCATTATAAATTAGAACACATATCATTATGGCGACTATTTGGCGTACCAAAACGAAAGAAGCAGAAGAAATAGAATTATGATAATTTACTTTACAGGTAGCCACCTGATATACTATGACAGAGCTTCCTGAGTCTTCCTCTACCTCCGATGGATTTTCTTTTTTAAGGGGGAAAATCATCAATTTTCCTCTTCCGCCTTGGATTAGGCGAGAGGGAGCGCCAGACTTTTACTGACTAAAAACCACCCCGTTCCCACTTTTGCTCTTTAAGCCCGAGCCCCGGCAACCCGTTAGGCCTTCCGCGGCTCCCCATAGCTATAGGGCATTAGCCCTACTGGGCCCCCTCTGTAGTGGTCTGATGGCACTTTGAGGAGCGCGGAACGCGACGCGTCATACGCATTTCTCCGATAGATGCAGATTGATTCCAATAGTTATATATCTGGCCGATCGATAAAAGCTTAAGATATTTCTATGTTTAGCAGAGCACGTCTTATGATTGCCGTATCCTTTCGGCGTTTTAAGCATTTTAACCGAGTTCAAAAAAAGAAGAAGGTTCTCAGTTTAACCTGTATGTATGTATGTTTGTACGCGATTATCTCGCGATCAACTGAACCGATTTTGATGTGATTTTCAGTAAAGGATTTGTTGCACATAGGATAACATTTTAGTATATTATTTATCCGACTCTCAAAACAGAAGAAGTTAGAATAAGCTTTTTTAAACGTAGTTTATAGAAAAATTATTAAAATACGTTTACCTCGCCAAATGAATATATATCCAATTATAATTGCCTGGGAAATCATAAACAAGTAGACCTTCTGTTTTCACAATCACACTAGAAGTGTATTTAGCTGCGCGCAAAATGCCAGTCATTATAGTGAAGTTAACACTGTTGGCTAACCGCCATGATAATTTACAATTTGCCGCGCAATTTCGTTAATCCCATGAAGCTTGGGCCTTATATGTTAAAACACTATGTTGGATATTTACAACACTAAGTTATTAAAGTCCTTACTAATATTATAAATCTGAAAGTGAGTTTGTTTGGTTGTTTGTTTGTTCCACTTTCACGCCGTAACTACTAAACCGATTGCTTTGAATTTTTGCAGACGTAAAGTTAGAAGTCCGGATTAAATAATAGGGTACTTTTTAACCCGAAAAAATTTGATATTCCCGAGGAAAAACAAAACTATTGGTATAGATGGCGCTGTGTGTATTGGGTATATGTCACATAGGCTACTTTTTATCCTTTTGTGACGCGAGCGAAGCCGCGGGTAAAAGCTAGTATACCGAATAAACTTGAGTAAAGTAATAAATGAAAAAGTGAATTTGGATACGCTTTCACGTCTAAATAGCTGGACAAATTTTTAATAAAAAATTCGATGAAGATAGTTAGGTAAAGTTACCGATGTATATATTTTTCAGAATTGGTAAACAAATCAACCACACATTATTTTTAACCATTACTTTAATTTGTAATAAAAAGTACAAAATATTAAATAGACACACATAACATCACGCCTTTTGTCCCCGAAGGGGTAGGCAAAGGTGCACATTATGCCACTGTACAATGTAACACCCACTTTTCACTATTTATGTTATGAGTCCCATGTAATAGGGGGTCAGCCTATTGCCATATACCGGGCAAAATTCCAGACTCCGTGCTACTACTGAGATTTGATTTTTTTGAAGTGGCATTAAGTGCCGTAATGTGCACCTCTGTCTACCACGTCGGGGATAAAAAGGCGCGATGTTATGTCTATGAAACACACAACTTTAAGTATGACAAATTAATTAAACAAAACCATCAAGAAAATACGGAAAAATACGTTGAAACATAAATTACTACCGAGTAAACGTTGCTACACAGATTGGCGTATCAGATTACGCAACCCTTTGTCGGAACAAATGAAGCTGCTGATCAAAACTTTAATTAAACTTCGATTACTCGAATTAATCGAGAACCAGTATATCTTGGTACGCGGTGGAAAATGGAACTAAATTTTTATTTATTTATTTTACACTTTAATGCACACAAAATAAGGTACATAAGGCGGACTTAATGCCATATGGCATTTTCTCCCAGTCAACCTTTGGGTTAAAAGTAAGCTCAGCGAAAATGGGCTTGTGTTTTATCATATCAATACAATGAAGAATGATGTTTTATACATTTATTATCACTAATAAAGAATAAAGAATATATATAAAGCGGAAGAGTTTGATTTTTTGTTTGTTTGTTTGAACGCGCTAATCTCCGTAACTATAAGTCTGATTTAAATAATTATTTTTGTGTTGGATAGCGCATTTATCGAGGATGGCTATAGGCTATAAAACATAACCCTACGACCAATAGGCGCTGAGCAGACCGTGTGAAACCGCGCGGAAGTAGATAGTCACTAATAAAGATTCTCCGTCTTGTCTGGCAAAATGATTTGTTTTTTATTTACAGCCACGATTATCTGTGGTTTCATAATCTTTAATAGATGCCGATGATGGTAACGACATACTTGGTGCATCAGACCCCAATAAACCTTCGTAAACCCTGGCTTTCTGACACACCAATAACGACATGGATATAGCGTCTCTCTTCTAATTCTTCTGTTTTAATTTTTCAATTCAATGTTTTTATTACTTCCACTGTCACACCTTTATTGTCTTTTTTATATTTTATTTATGCTGCATCGTGCCTGGTGCTGAATAAATGTTTTTTCTTTCTTTCTTTTCTTTTACATGGAAAAGTAAGAATGGCTTGTCTGTAATTAAAATACAACGTCAAAAATGAACCAAGCATTTATAATTTAGTCCAAAGTTTACCCCATGAAGCATTATTATTTGTCACTAGCGCCACCCGAAAGCTCAAGTTACGTTGGTTAATCAAATCAGTTGGTTAATCTTGACAGTTCGTTGTCAAGACAACAGATTATTATTAAAGTTGACAGCTTTAAATTATGGCTACATTAAAATCGAGTTCGGATGGTTATCTATAGAGCTGTAGAACAAAGTTTTGGATTGCGTCTATCTTTTTGTTTTAATCGAGCCCATCTTGATTGTTGTGACCAATTGTTACACAAAAAGGTTGACTGTTAGAGAATGTCACTAGGCATTAAGTCCGCCATTGTATATATACAAAAAGTGTAAATAAATAAATAAATAAATAAATAAAAACGTAAATCATTTTTTGCAGCTCGTAATAGAATTTTGTTGTAAATGAGGTACATTGTTTGTGTCTTTATTTTGTGCTAAGCAATTGTTTTTTTTTTTGTTGTATTTGGTTTATTTTGGCAAACTAACAGTAGCATCTTAAGTCATAAAACAAAATTATAACTTTCTTGAGACATACTAAATTGATTATTATGTTTTTCGGCTTACTCACGTACCTAATTATTTGACGAGGAACTCGACTAGGTTCAAGCCATGCTAGAGGCTCATATTCATGAACATACAACAACTAACTAGTCGAGTTCGTGGTCAAATAATTACGTGACGAACCCAAAAAACATAACAATTAAAATCGCTAAAGTTGCTCTATTCTCTTTCTCAATAGGTATTTGATATTACAGCATACCTAAGTAATTGAATATCAGTAACAAAATGAAGATATAGTTCAATGAACGTAAATAAATTTTAGAAGTCACAACAACATAAAAGAGAAAGGACCATAAATTCATTATTAATATTTTATGCCCCTCTCGAAACTATTTTTAACAAAAAATTTCACCCAGATGGTTAATTAAATTGCTCCAATTTTCTGAAACAAAAGCTTTTATTATTGACTTTGAGTTGCAAAAATATTTTAATTGAATAAGCAATTCAATTATGAACGAGCTCAGTATTTTAACGTTTTCGTTCGAAATAATTTACAACGTCATTCGAGTACCTTTTTAAGCATGAAAATGGTTATTGCTAAAGAAAAATAGCGCAATAAATGTTTAATCATCTTTTTATTTGTGGGCCGAGTGGTCGCAAGTGCGACTGCCGGGCAAGGGGTCTCGGGTTCGATTCCCGGGTCGGGCAAAGTATTATTGGGTTTTTAAACAATTCTCAGTAGTAGCACGGAGTCTGGAATTGTGCCCGGTATATGGTATGGCAATAGGCTCACACTCTATTACATGGGACTCATAACATAAATAGTGAAAAGTGGGTGTTACATTGTACAGTGGCATAATGTGCACCTCTGCCTACCTCTTCGGGGATAAAAGGCGTGATGTTATGTATGTATTACATCACGAAGTTTAGAATTGACATAATTCGTCGTTCGTTACGTTTCTTCAATAACACATGGATTTTATATTTATTCTAATTTTGAATGTGGCCAACAGAGTAAACAGAAAACAATATTACTCTTTACTATAAAAAGACAAAGGAGGTTTCTCGTACAGCCTCTACGTTCCTTTACGCAAAAGTGGACATTTCTATTCAGACAACTCGCGCACAAAGATGTATTTACAAACAGCCAGAGCGTGCGTTACTTTGCTTTACTGCGTGGTAAAGATGTCCTAGTTTAGTGAATACGACTGGCTGTACAGAATAATGTAACTGTTTTAAGCTTTACAAAATTACGAACGTACGTTTTTGTTATCTTTTTTCCATGCCTTCCACTTTCTGTAATTGTGAAAAGTTACGCAAGAATTATTTATTATCTATGGTTAAACAACTAGGTTTATTTTCTTTCTTTTAACACTATTTGTCGTCGATTACATGACTGTGTGATCTTTTAAATTTGAGACTATAAAGTTTCAACTTCTGTTTAATACTGTCTGTTTTCCTTCAATATTCTTAGAAGTATACAAAAACTGATTGATGCAAAAGCTTGATTGAGAAGCATGTCTAATGAACGTCTTTCCGACAGCCGTACTCAGAGATTACCATAGGTATACATACAAAACCATTTAAGCCCAATATTGAACAAGTTTGGCGTTAATTTAAACCATGCCATTCGATTCAAGACCAATCCACTTACAATTTTAACCATTGCGGTCCACAGCGTCTCCAGTTTGGAGTGTGACACAGTAAGCGTTATATGTAACATTGACTTTGTGCCGAACCCGGAATCGAACTACTACCCGCACCGCTGGTGAACGTACCGTGCGCTATAACATCGTCCAACGCGCCGGCCGCCGGAGTTGGAAGCAAACGCTCGTGGTGTCCGGCAGAGGGCGCGTTGGGCTCGCAGCGCAAGTAACAATACCGATGCGAGCGCCAACGCCAGCTAGTTATAGGCTGCGCGACATCGCCGCGACCGCGCACACTGCTCATGAGGAAGGACCCCTCTGTGGTTCGAAACTAGTAGAGCTTTACTCAGTATATTCACGTGAGTAACCCGCGATTAGTTAATTTATTATGTCTCACGATAGTTATTACATAAACATTAATGATGCTCCAATCACCGACTTCATCTCCAACGTCTTCATGATCACGTTACGTAGCTACCCCATTCATTCACACAAGCCACGTTGATTAATTAAGAATCCTATTACCTACGTATAGCTAACCAAATTATTTCACGCGAGTACCGCTTTAAATATTCATAGGGAACTTAATTGGTGACTATGACAATAACTTGCGAGGCTGAATTTTAATAATAAGACTACGTGTAAATGAGAACGTACTGGTGAAAATTGTATTGTATTAATTAAAACTATTGACTCGCAGTTTTAGTTTCTGACTTAGGTAGGTAATTATAGTTCTGTTATGTTATATAAGGTAAAAAGTTACTATTATAATATAGACTAGCTTTTACCCGCGGCTTTGCTCGCATCACAAAAGGATAAAAAGTAGTCTATGTAACCTATAGAATACACACAGCGCCATCTATACCAATAATTTCGTTTTCAATCGAGGATATCAAAATTTTCCGGGATAAAAAGTACCCTATTATTTAATCCAGACTTCTAACTGTACGTCTGCAAAAATTCGAAGCAATCGGTTTAGTAGTTACGGCGTGAAAGTGGAACAAACAAACTCACTTTCCGATTTATAATATTATATATTATAGTAAGGATGTAATATGGATGATGACAGCGTATGAAAATTAAAAATCTAATTAGTCCGTCAGTTAGGTAATGAAAAAAGATTAGACTCATATTTTTTTATTTTGTCGTATAAGTAAACATTACTTAGATAAAACGGATCAAAGTTTAGGAGTGGGAGTAAAAACGTCATTTCTACGTATAAAACGTCTCTAGAAGTAGACGTCACGCGACATTTCAAATCAATATAAAGTATTTGTATATCTGTAAGGTAATAAAAAATACGTGTCTAATGTTTTAAATTAATCTACCAGACGGACTTTACTCGTAAAATAAAAATTAGTCACCTACCCTTTTGTTTTACAGAAATACAGTAGGGGACCAATCTAGGGGCTTTAATTTGTTTAAATATGTTTGGCAGATGCCAGCTACTCCCAAAGTGTAAAATTAATAGATTATTAACTTAATTATTTTGTATAATATCGGAAAAATATTAAAAATAAAACAGTTTGGGTTAGCTTGATGTGCTGGGCAGCGTTTAGATACCAACCTCTATATGACTTCACGACGCTTTTAATGAATTATGGTAAGCAAATATAACACATATCAAATCTCGAGACCGAACAACCGCCAAATTCGATACAAAATAACCATTTAGGTAATGTAAAGTTAACATCGAAATCAATAAAAAAGAATTAAGAGCCTGGTTTAACACAGTTCTCACGGTAAGTGCAAATAACGACCGGTTGCTACAACCGCGTGGGTCGCACGTTCGATGCTCCGGCGCAATCGCGTTAATCACTTCGATCCATAACGAGGATCTCTGATTAATAATGTTTTCATGTTATTTGCTTGTTAATTGAAATGTGTTATTTATAGGTTGTATTTGGATTTTGAGTACATTATTATGTGGTTGTGCTAAGTGCTAATAATAAAAGTTTTATTTTATGTAGCTTTTTTTTTAAATTTAGACTGCAAGTTAGTGATTATAGTCGATCTAAGGGATTGACTATCATTCTACTATTTAATGTGTTTCTGTACTATTATGTCCATCACGAAATTATCAGTATCTTTAATTAAAAAAAACTTTGCCCTACACAAGGTTTTTCTCCTGTATCGTATCGGAATAACAATCTGTGGATCACATAAAGAACAATTCCGACCGTGAATCGAAACCGCGACACGTTGCGTGGCAGCCAGTTGCCCAGCCACCGCGGCAACTGCGCAGTCAATCTTAATGGATTTTGAAACTGTAGTCAATTTTAAAACATTTTTGTAGTCTAGCGTGATCTTGTAAAACATGTTTTACTGTCTTAAAACTAAAGCTTATTCTTAATCACCTAATTGTTTTCCTCTGTTTCATCTTAAGATAAATATCTGTGAGGTTTCTTCATCTACCAGGCCTATAGTAACCTCAATCGAGCCTCATATCAATAAGCGATCAATATGGAACATAGTTTTTGTAACCTTACCACGTGGGCATCGAATTAGGCAATCTTTTTATGCCGGCGCGGGCGCCACTCTGTGTATTATTTGACTGTTGCTTTTATGTACACACGGCTACAAATCGAGCTTAACATAACCAGTATAAACTGAACGTTAAATGCGCGGAAAGATGATGCGACGGGACACCAGGATAAACTGGTTTTGTATAGATAGATGTGTGGCCGTGTGTACTATCTCGTGATTTTTGCTAGCTTCGGACAACACGTGGACTACGCTGCGTTGGTTTTTATAATTGTTTCTGTCACGTAGAGTTGGTGGCTGTGGAGGTACTTGGCTCTAGTTTTTACATACAAGTATTTATGTCATTTCTATATAAAAGATTGTAAAAAAGTCTTTTCTATCTTTATATCATCATCAGCCTGTATTCGTCCACTGCTGGACATAGGCCTCTCCTATGGCACGCCACTGAGCTCGGTCTTCAGCTCTTCTCATCCAACCACTGCCAGCCACCTTGCAGATGTCGTCACTCCACCTAGCTGGAGGGCGCCCTACACTGCGTTTGCCCAGACGCGGTCTCCACTCTAGAACACGTTTTCCCCAACGGTTATCGGTTCTTCGACAAATGTGACCGGCCCACTGCCACTTCAGCTTACTGATCCTTTGGGCTATGTCGATAACTTTGGTTCTCTGTCGGATCACTTCGTTTCGGATTCGATCCTTCAAAGAGACTCCGAGCATAGCCCTCTCCATAGCTCGCTGCGCGACCTTAAATTGGTGGACCAGTCGCACTGTCAGTGTCCACGTCTCGGCTCCGTATGTCATTACTGGAAGGACGCACTCGTTGAAGACCTTTGTCTTCAGGCTTTGCGGTATCTGAGACGAGAAGACTTGATTAAGTTTTCTATATAAAGATTTTTTTTTTGGACAAAAGAAAAAAAAATATCTTTATATGTGATGATTTATTATGATATATGTATTATTTTTTTACCTCTAATCGTTTCTTATGTGTGTGTGGAAAAACAAAAAAAAATTGGTTTACTTTTTTGAACAATTTATTTAGTATCAAAGTGATCATCGTCACATCCACAAATCTGCACTGTTCCTTACAACTTACAAAGTACGACTCGCACTTCGCCAGTTTTAAAAAAAAGATTGCTAGACGACGTAGTGACGTCAAACCGATGCTCCAATCAACGAGAGGGCGGACCAAACTAAGCATAAACAATGAGAGAACAATTAATTACTTAACTATTGCTTTACAATTAATTTTGTTGCTGCAATGACTTGCTTTGGCCTATTGCTAAACGTTGATTGTCTGTCTTGCATCTTGAAGAAGGGCGTTACTTGGTTAACCGACTTCAAAAAAGAGGTTCACGGTACTGTAGTACCTATGTATATATATACATGTTTGTGCGCAATTATCTTGCAATTGGCTGAATCGACTTCGATGATGTTTTTAGAAAAGTGTTACACTAAGGAGATTTTATATTAATTGTGATAAAAAAGAGGGATTTGAAGTCGATTTTTATATGAAATAGACTGCCTCGTTGCCCGAGTGGTCGCCAGCGCGACTGCCAGGCAAGAAGTCCCGGGTTTGATTCCCGGGTCGGGCAACGTATTACTAGGCTTTATAAAAAAATCTCTGTAGTAGCACGGAGTCTGGAATCGTGGCCAGTATATGGCAATAGGCTCACCCCCTATTACATGGGACTCATGAGTCATGACATAAATAGTGAAAGTTATATTGTTCTTCTGAACATATTTTATTTGACAATGGGTTGTACACCCAATTTTTTCTATTAGTTATATATATTTTTAATGCGAAAGCCCCCGGCGATCCATTGCTAGTCTATGGGCTTCCTCAAGGTAAGAAGATTGCCAAGTTGCCCTTATGTTCACACTAGGTAGTTATGTTGTTAGCAGTTGAATAAGTAATTTATCAGAGAGTGATGCTACCCTCTCTGTCTGTGTCCCTTAGTCGGTGTAACTGAGTCCCTTCGAAGGAGTGTCATAAATATAAATAGTGGTGACTAATATTACGTGGAATGATCTATCGTCGGTGATATTTTCGAACCGATACGAATACGACCTTCAAACCTTCAAGAAAAGAACGTATTCCTTTTGAAAAGGCCGGCAAGAGTTTTTAAGTGTGGGAGAGCCATGCTTCGTCACGAATGGGCCGGCTTGACCGGAGTGATACCACGGCCTCACAGAAAAACGACGTGAAGCAACGCTTGTGTTGTGTTTCGTTGTGTGAGTAAGGTTACCGGAGGCCCAATTACCTTCCCCTTCCCCAATCTCCCCAATCCCTGAATCCCCAACGATCCTCAAACTCCTAATCCCCAAAAAGCCGGTGACGCACTTGTAACGCCTCTGGTGTTCCAGGTCTCCATGGGCGACGCCGATTGCTTACCATCAGGTGACCTGCCTGCTCGTTTACCGGCTTATGCCATAAAAAAAACGCACCTGTCACTCTTCTGGTGTTGCGAATGTCCAAGGACGGGCGCTGTTCGCTTACCATGAGGTGATCTGTCTGCACGTTTGCCTCCTATTCCATAAAAACCTCCATCATCACACGGCGAGACAATTCAAACTCTCTTCATATTTAAATTTATTTTCCAAAGTAGACTCAAGTTATAAAACCCGTAATAAATACCTATTTAACGAGATACTAACTCGAAACTTGTAAGTATTTAACCAACAGCTGTTGTAAACGATAAAACATTAACATCAATGTTAGACAATTAGGATTAACTTGAAGATTAAACGCTAACTAGTTAGGTACTTATTTGTATTCAATTTCGTTTAACGCTGCTCGTTCTAGCTCAGTATGAAATGTAATTTGTTTCTGATGTCTAGGTATTAAGTTTTGAGGCTTAATTACCGTAATTCATTGTAATTTTAACATTATGTCAAGCCTTTTTAATCCACGCTGAAATAGAATTTTCTCCTATAGGTAATCAGGTGTTTTATTATCTCGAACAACTTAACTTAAATCTAAATCGCTAGAGGCGCCATCTAGAAATAATAGGTATTAAAACTTTCGTGAGACATACTAAATCAATTATTATGTTTTCGGCTCACTCACGTAACTGTTGGACAAGGAACTCGACGACTAGTTTCAATTCAAGCCAAGCTGGAGGCTTATATTCAAACTAGTCGAGTTCCTCGTCAAATAATTACGTGAGTAAGCAAAAGAAATAATGATAACTAATTTATTAACCTTAACTAAAATGGAGTCCTATTTTATTAAGTACCAACAAACACCATTAAACAAATGTTGTAGAGTGGAACCGTCGATAATATAGAATCAAACCTTTCCTCTTAATCCTTGACCTTCCAGACGCATCCACGAAGGCTTAGCAACTGCATTCTGCAACATTATCTGCGCCATCAGATGTCGTGATACTCAAAGTTCACAGGATCGTGAGAATTACTAGATATTTCTATTCACAAACACTATAACTTAAAAACTACAACGACTCTATAACTTTGGGTACTAAAAAAGTCAAAGTCAAAAGTCAAAGTCAAAGCATTTATTTCAATTAAACCATAGTTTGGTACTTTTGAAACGTCAACAAATACAAAATAAATAATAGTCTGTCAGTCAGTCCGTCAGTGAAACTAGGTGAAGCTAGGTGCTCATTCCAAAAAGTAGATTCGAATGGAGAAGAACGAGCAAGAAACTACTACTTATTCAATTATCGTGTTTTATGGATTTTACCTAAGTACGCATTTCTTTGGAATGTTCGTACGTATTCATTTTTAATTCTTTATTGAATTGATCTGATGGTTACAGGTTCAGATTAGATTTTATCTTAAAATACTGGGGAACTATTAACTACCTCGTTCGCCGAGTGGTCGCAAGTGCGATTGCTGGGCGAGGGGTCTCGTGTTGGATTACCCGGATCGGACAAAGTATCACTTTTAAAAAAAATCTCAGTAGTAGCACGGAGTCTAGAATTGTGCCCGGTATATGGCAAAAGGCTTACCCTCTATTACATGGGACTCATAACATAAACAGTGAATAGTGAGTGTTACACTGTACAGTGGCATTAGGTAAATGCCGCAATCTGCACCTCTGCCAACCCCTCCTGGGATAAAAGGCGTGATCTTATGTTATATTGGGGAAAGTATTCGAAATGAAATTTTCGAAAAATATTCAGTTCTATCATTAAATAAACGAGAATTGTACAAATACCCTGTCTTTATGCGAACCGCTTAGTGGATTCCTTCCCTGAGAATCCTGAATTAAGGAGGGTTACATCATATCCCTTTCGTTCAGGCACTAACATTAAAACTTTCTTGATCACCTGCGCTTGCGACTAAAATAATGACGAAACCAAACAAACAATCGCGAAATTATTTATTAATTAAAACAAACAATTTGACACGAATTTTGTAAGGTTTTGCGTAAAACAAAGATTTACGTTACCTTGTCAGTACAGTATGTTGAAAGTACTGTATTAATTAAATACACAATCAATATAAATATGCAATACATATGTTTATTTATGTATGTATGTACATAAAGCTATTAATTTGTGAACGGACACGACAATTAATTTTGACATACAAATTGACAGTTGGCTTTTATTTTGTTTTATTGTTTTGACACATAACGTCAGGGACGTGTTGCGTCATTTAACATTTTGTTAAAAAAAAAGATGTGACACTATGGAAAGAATAAATAAATTAGAATTGCAATCTGGCGATTAAATCCGTAGTCAGTTATAATATTTGTCAAAGATTTGCTACCAAACCCAAAAACACTTACTCACAGTCCTAGAAATTATTACTTTTAAACTATCCAACTCACTTTTCTAACTAGACACTTTTCTATTGATTTAAGTATGTATTTCTAACTACTCATTTAAAAGTAGGTGTAATTTAAACATCGCATCAAAACAAAAACAAATCTAAACTTTGTTCTCAGCCAAAAACAATCAAACCATCAAAATGAAACATACTCACTTTAACAATACAAATATGTAAAACAGCTATTATCTTTAAACGGATACAATAAATCACTTTCATTTGGACAACTCCGCTAGATTGGGCAAACATGGCCGTACATACATTATATACAGCGTAATATAGCGAAAACAATGGCTAGCCGTTTGTGTGTTGTCAACACAACAGGTGTATTGCATGCAAAATCAATTGTCATACGTAATGGAATCAAAAAAGTTGGGAGGCAAATATGGCGAGGTATTCCTCGTAGGTAGCGCTCCCGCGCTTGGAGGAACGAAACGGGAGCGCTTAGATGGGAGCTCTTCAAAACGGGAGCGCTACGAGGAATACCTCAATATGGCGGGCTGGCCGTTTATAAACATAGGTCTATTAAAGATAATAGGTCGATAAAACTATGAATTTTAAGAAGTTGCAAGTTTGGGATTTGTGAATAAGTATACATAAAGTAGTGAATAGTTTTACAGACGTGGCTTTTATAGACTTACACCAATACCTACCTACACATTCGTATCTGAAGAATAACCCGTTGATACTTCATTCAATAGGAAAAACAATGAAATATATGTTAACAAGACATTCGACCAGCTTTCGTGGCCCCATTCTCGCATCAAGAATTAAAAAGTTCACCTCAATGCTTCAAAAAGTAAAGGGGCCAGTTACAATATTAAATTTTAACAACTGACTCATGATGAACTGAACTCTTCTTGGGTGTCTCTAGTACACAAAAATCGTGTAGAACTGACTTACTGATCAAAAACATTGTGTGCAATTAAACGAATCGATGTGCACAATTATGGGCTTAATTGACAAGAATGCCGTTTTATACCAAGTCTGGAAGAACAATCAACAAAAAAACGGCCTCAGCAAGACTGTTTCTCATAATAAATTTAAAATTTCTCGAGTTTCAAGACGTTTTTTCTTGCAATTCCATTCACATGATTAACGGGGAATAAATTAAGTCGTTTTACTAGAGAATTCTTTATTAATAGACTTCCAACGTATAGGTAAAAAGATTAGAATTGATTGAGATTCTACAGGTGTGTTTGAAAAATAGTTGTGCTTTTATATGATACCAAAAATTGACACAGGTTATTGTTTTCTTTTTTTATCAACAGTCGTCTTCCACCATAAGTATGTCAGTCAGCATCATACCAGATTCCATATTCAAATTTAAAAATAGAAAAATGTCGCACTAGTAACCAAGAAGATGACTAAAAGATAAGAACCTTCGTAGGTAGTTCACTTATTAAACAGAATTGACCCTCCTTAGTTGATGAGGCCCTTAATAATTACAATTCACTCACCTATTTCGTCTTAAAACCTTTCAACCAACTATTGCAATCATTTTAACGTCAGAGACGTCAAATTGTCAACGTTGCAGAGCCCAACTAATGCGAATACGATATTAAACGAAGTTTGGTCGACTCTAAACAGAATTGAGAATGAGATGGTCTAAAAGCTAAACCTATGTAGCTTTTGTAATGCTGACAAGTGACATTGGACAATATCTACTGATGACTAGAAGAGTTCTAGTTCAAAATAGTTATAAGTGCTGCCCCAAGATTTTGTTTGTTTACTTTTCTTTTATGTCATTGCCAAAAGACCTCTTTTTTTTAAGGGGGGAAAATCATCGAATGACTGCTCCCGCCTGGGTGAGGCGGAAGGGAGTGCAGACTCTTACTGACTAAAAACCACCCCGTTCCTTCTCCTGCACGTCGAGCCGGAGCCCCGGTTACCCGTTAAGTTCTCCGCGACACTGAAGGTACAGTCAATCAGTCACTTTGGCCTGAGTACACGTGCAATACCAAGAATCACAAAGAGGCTGTAAACAATATAGGAAATTGTTTATTTTCAACATAATCTTCGGAGGTCCTCCCTAAAATAGATAGATAAACAGGTTAATGAGCCTCGTTAGTGATTTCATATAAACGAAACCAAAATTATGTTATCCCCTAAAATAACAACGCACGAACCTTCGGATCCTAAGTACATAGTCATGTCGCTGTCATGCACCCGTACTAAATACCAAACGGATTATAATTTATAGCATAAGGCGACTAACACGTTTAGTTACCATGCAAGGACCGGAATAGAACACCGGTTCTCATGTGAACCCATTTCCAGATCTCCTTGCGATATGATGGCACTGATTGCAAATCTTGTAATCAAGTAGTTTCGGACCTTTATGTGTTCATTTTTCTTTTTTTATGAAATAGAGCAGGTGCATCAGTATATGTTATATGATAAGTTATGATTTATGAAGCTCTCATCTCAAGTTTCGCTGTCGTGTCTTGGGGGTCTTTTTTTTTATTTTATTTTTTTTTTTAAGGGGGGAAAATCATCGAATGACTGCTCCCGCCTGGGTGAGGCGGAAGGGAGTGTCAGACTCTTACTGACTAAAAACCACCCCGTTCCTTCTCCTGCACGTCGAGCCGGAGCCCCGGTTACCCGTTAGGTTCTCCGCGACTCCGAATCGGCATCGGCCCTATTGGGCCCCATCTATGATGGTCTGATGGCTCTTTGAGGCGCGCGCGGAACGCGACGCGCCGTACGCTCGGGTCTGTGTCTTGGGGGTCTAATAATGTGTTATTATTAATTAAATGAGTAATACGGTATTTGACAAAACTAATCAAATTCAATGCTTTTTTCGAAAAAACGACAGTTTCTATGAATTTTGTACGAGATTGTTAATTGTCACGTTTTTTTTAGCGTCAAACAGCGTACTTATTTCCCGAAAATTTGCTGTAAATATACAAAAATTAAGTTTGTCATAAAATCAATTAATGAAAGTGTGATTATTTTTTAATATCTCATTGTATTGAACAGTGGAAATAATTTATTTTTGATTAAGGAATGTGCCTAATTAGAACCTATAAATAAAAGAAAACTATTTAGAACATTAAATCACAAAACAGAAGACATTATTTCCACACTAAGCACTATAGTTATTACCAGTCCCGATAACCAAAAAAAATTATTTTGTATATTTATTATAAATATACAAATTATCAGATACATTTCTCTAGCCTTGTGTATTGAAGTTAAAATCACATACATACATAACATCACGCCTTTTATCCTCGAAGGGGTAGGCAGAGGTGCACATTATACCACTGTACAATGTAACACCCACTTTTCACTATTTATGTTATGAGTCCCATGTAATAGGGGGTGAGCCTATTGCCATATACCGGGCACAATTCCAGACTCCGTGCTACTACTGAGAATTTTTTAAAAACCCAGTAATACTTTGCCCGACCCGGGAATCGAACCCGAGACCCCTTACCCGACAGTCGCAATTGCGTTAAAATCACAACTTAGTAAAAACTATAAAACTCGATTATGTTGTTCCTTGCCAACTTTGAATGGGTTAGAACACATCAAAACATACGTTTAAAACTGGATTGACTTGCTTATACTCGTATTAGGCATATAAAATGTCTGGCGGCCATCAACCTGCTTATGCAAAGTGCGGTAATAGAAATCGATACTCCTTATGTCTTACTAGAATTCTTGGAATTGAATTAACTAGTCTAGTATTTCTAGTTACTGCCGTGTATTTGGAGAGGATTATGATTGAATTACAATACTTACAGACAAGCAGACCACGCCTGCAGATGTTGGTTTGAGCTACATAATACAGAATAGTAATCCAGAGACGTCTCAAAGTGCAGAAGTAGGAACGGGGTGGTTTTAGTCAGTAAGAGTCTGACATTCCCTCCCCCCTCTCCCAGGCGGGAGAAGCAATTCGATGATGTTCCTCCCTTAAAAAAACAGACGCCTGGGTGTTTCTTCGAATAACTTTAACTTTTATTTAACAAATCATTATTCTTGCTAGTTGTTAAGCACCATAGTATCTAACTTATTACCATTTGTATTTTTACTAGATTGGTTAAAAGCAGTGGCTCTGAGTTTCTTGAAACCAAATTGTGTTTTAATCAGCCGTTAATTGTTTGTGATTTTTTGTATGAATCACCAGTCACCGAACTTTTGTGAGTAAGTGAAGCCGTCGCCACAAAACAAACTTAGGTATCTATTTACGTAGGAGCGGTAAACTTGTAAGATTACTCAAAACCTACTTCTGACTCGGTATTAACCCCAAAAATGACTTGAGAAAAATAAAAATATGTTAGGAATGACATTAATAAAGGATGAAATACAAGCAGAAAGGTTAATCACTTTAAGCTGTAGCAACGTTTACCCATTTTTATTCTCATCTAAAATTCCCAAGTTGAGCAGGTCACGAAAATACCTAGGCTAATGTATTCAGCCACATCTTAATATTATATTTTTATGTCGGGTTTGTTCTTTCCATCCATTAGCGTTGTTGAATATTTTATTTATTTTTGTCTTGGAGACAGAATAGCTGTGGCAATGTATAACAAGTTTGATAGAGTTACTTTAGTGGTATATTGATTGTGACTTGTACCAAGGTCATGGTTAGATAACGTAGCCATTTCATCTGATTTGTGTATACTGATTTGAAAGGACTGATTGCAGAATTGTATAATGAAGAATTAATGTCGCTTGTAATGTCTGTGTTATATTTACACCAATTTCTTTCTTTTTATACCCATTCGCCGGTTGTCAAGGGTCTCCCTATGAAAAATAACCTGTTTTTCGCAATTCTCATATTAAGTGGAGTAAAAAATCAACAGGAAGAAAAACTAAAATCTAAAACAATGTGTTGCTCCAAGATTAAAGCACTGAAATAATACGATAACCTTATTTCCCGTCTAATATTAACCAATCAACGGTCATGAATAGAATTTTTCATCACAGTGATAAATCTCGAAAAATATATTAGTTGCCATTACGTAAGCAATCTTCTAACAACACAGAATGCTGATAAACAGACATACAAACAACAGAAGTGATTTACTAAGGCACAACAAAGAAACCCTGTTAATGTAGTGTAGTTAACAATTCTGAGTAAATCAAAAGAATCAAAACTGTTTGTATTGTTTTATTCGAAGAAAATGGTGTTTTGATGAACAATTGCCATCAATATTTACAAATTATTGTCACCTCTGATTGTCAAAGAATGATTTGTTTGTGCACGGACTTTTAGGTACTATTATTTATCTTCCTAAAAGCATTCAAGTATATCTTGTGGAAATGAGGTTAGAATTGTTTCTCGTTACCTATAATTATACATAACTACACTATGGCCTGCTGATAGATTTCTTTGTAGTCTCTTCTTGGATCTGATTCCCATGGCATAATTCTTACGAAATAACTTTTATTTCATAAAACCGTTTACTCGTTTCCTGTATGTTTACCAAATAGCTACATGTATTAGGTACATACACAACCATCTCGTTTAACCTTCAAGTAGTGAAGACATCTTCTAATACCGCTTAAGTTTACCAGCAAAATGGCTTTAAAACTGTATACTCAACTACCTGCAACCACTTATCTTTGAGAAAACAGTTACTAACTACATACTTTTCAAGTAAATAGGTACGTTTTCCTCCTTAATTCACGGATAAACGCTAAAGCTCATTCATGTTTATAGGTACCGCAAGCGCTAATTTCATGCAAATTGCCCTTTAGACAACGATTGAACAACAAATATCTACCTATCTACAAGTACTTACTTCGATTAGCTTGAAGCTGATCGAGGGTAGTTGTAATTTTGTACGTTTAATCGTTTTTTGCAAGTACCCGCAGATTGCTATGCTGCAAATAATGACCTTGTTAACATTTTATGGGACTTGTTCTATTTATTAAAAGTTCACTGTAGAGTATAACATTAACCGTGTTGAAATGGATGCCAATAAATGAAGGTCTTCGGATGGGGCCCAATACGGCTGATGCCAATACGGAGCCGCAAAGAACCTAACGGGTTACCGGGGCTCCGTCTCGAAGTGCAGGAGTAGGAACGGGGCGGTTTTAGTCAGTAAGAGTCTGAATCTCCCTCCCGCCTCACCCAGGCGGGAGAAGTGATTCGATGATTTTCCCCCTTAAAAAAAACTAACATAAATAAAGGTCTTTCAATCAGTCCTTTATTCTTTACAGGCAAAACGGTTTTCAAATGTCTTGCAATGGTGTTTATTCTTTGGCTATAATGAGAACCAGTATATCACCAAGTACCTACAGATACTAAAAGTCGACAAAATATAGTGCTCATAAAATTTACTCTAACGATCTGTCAATGCGAACAATAAGATGTCTATAATAAAACCACAATTCCGTATTTTACAGTTACTCTAAAGGTAACAACCGTCAAGGTTGTACATTACGCCATATTTTAAGAATTCACGACTGAAAAGGAAATGATCGGGAGTACCGGACTGATTCATGTTCAAAAATGTTCATTGTTAGCACTATTTTAGGTACTTAATGGATATTACTGCATGCATGTAAGCCCTTATGGAGTTAGAACTAAGGAGAATAATAATGAATATTACCAAGAGAATAGTGTGTTTATGTAACTAGTTATTATAACTAATCTGATTGTAGTACGTAGAGATTTCTCATTAGGTTGCCTGTCGATAGCACAAACGCGATCCTTGTGTAGGATTATTCCTATTGTGTGTGTAATACCTAATTGATATATTATGTGTACTTTCAGTGGTTTACAGTTATATTTTACTACAAATTACATGTATTTTTTTTATTAAAAAAACGTTAATTTAAAAGTGAACTAGGTAAGTAAATATAGCAAAATAGCTGCTACAAAATACAGATGTTTCATTATAACAGACAAAGTGCTCTCCTCGAGCGCTCTTTTACAGTTTATTTTTCAAGTTTCCGATACCAAGGCACTATTGAAAAAGATAGGACTTAAAAATAGATACTTAATGAAGAAATTCTTTCAAGCACTTACATTTTACTTTTTCAGTCCACACGATTGTTCACTTTTTTAGATCCATTATCCTACCCACGGAATAAATTCAAAATTACATAGAGATAGGTAATAGTATAACTTATTGGAAAATTTGCATCGATAAAACCCGTTTTGCCGATGTTTGAAGGACTCCTTTGGTACACTTAAACGTCAAATCATTGATTAACCTTAAAATTCGTCTTGTTCTGAACATGTCTGCAGATAAATAAATTAAGGTTTCGAAGCAAGATCTCCACGTTACATGACAAAGGAAAACGATTAAAACTCAATCAAGAAAGTGCTATTATTTATTCAAAAGCAAGCATTGTCGTACACAGTACAGAGTACGACCACTCGCGTCTATGGATTTTTATTGCGCTCCCTTCATCAAACATTAACCTGACCTCACCGGGTAAATGACGATCATTTGGAGACAATTTTGTTTCGTCCACCATTTTGTTTTGCTATCTAAGGACACGTAATGGACTGAAAATGGTTCCTAACATTTTGTTTACTGATTTTGAATAGAACTTTTGTAGGTGTTTATTTTATGGGACTTTTATATTATGTTTTCTTGGTATAATGGTCGTTGTACGTTCTTGAGTCCGGTTATTAAAGACTGAGGTACATTTTTGACGATTTTTAGGCTTTAACTCGTCGAGTACCGGTTTTATAGACACAATTAAAGAACAACAGGGCGCGGTCACCGGTGACCGCTTGGTGTTTGACAGTTTAATGAGAGCGTGTTTAGATGGTATGTACACAGTACCTATTCTGTTTAAACGCATAATTAAATAACACAATTACATGAAGATTATTTGAAGATGAAATATAAATGGTAAGTAAATGTTAAGAATGGATTGGTTGAAATTAGCAGCCTGTTTTGCCCTCAAGCAAATTGTTTAATAAATTAAAGCATTACGTTTGTTAATTGCAAACTATTACTGAGTCGTAATTATGTTGCTAATTCTGTACACCGATTAGGACTAGGTTTCGTTATTACAATTAGCTAAGTAATATTGCAGACAAATTAATGTTTGCAGTAGCCTAGTTATTTGGACTGTAGTGGTGGTCCTTTGGTGATATTAGATAATTTATCAATTTCGTATAACTTTGAAAGGTTTAAAGTTATCAATATTTATAAGTTGTAAGTTCCTGATTTATTATTGGTAAGGAGAAGTCGATGTATCTTTTGGGAAAACAGTTATCGTAATGCTAAAAAAAAAACTATTGTTTCGGAAAGTGCTGAGTTGTGTAAGACCTCGGGGAAAACTTCAATGTGTTATGTATTATTCAATCCTCAAATACGATAGATACGCAAAATTGAGATTGATGCGAATAGTAATAGCATTGGTTTTATTTTGGAAAAGTTTCAAATAGATCTAATGTTCTCCGAAACAGTGGGTTGTGGATACTTATCTACTTTAGAACATCCACTATATACCAGTTGTGGTAACATTCTTATCAAAAGTAAGATTATTGCTAAACACGGAAACAAATCAGACGTTTGTCTTATTACTGAAAACCTTGGTATACTAAAATTAATATGCTATCGACTCAGAGTGCATAAAGCAGTTAAAAAATAATTATCTTGGTAAGTAATTACTTTAAAAAATACCAATGAAAACAACAAACATCCTACAAACATACTTACATAAAACTTTGATAGCTTCGATTTAATACCTTTGATTTCTGTTTAACATTTGTTTTTTTTTTTAGCAACAGCAAAATAGCAGCTTTAATTGTGGGAGAGCCAAGCTTCGACACGAAGGGGCGACTCGACCGGAGTGATACCACACCCTGTCTGCCTATGGCCTGACAAAAAACCGACGTGAAACAACGCTTGCGTTATGTATCGTAGTGTGAGTAAGGTTTACGGAAGCCCAAATACTCTCCTCCCCAATCCCCACAATCCGTGAAACACCAATAACTCTTTAAATTCCTAATCCCCAAAACGCTGGTAACGCTATTGAAACGCCTTTGGTGTTTCGAGTGTTCATGAGTGGCGCGGAATGCTCGTTTACCGGTTTATCTCATAAAAAAAACATTACGTTATCAAGTTATCATTTGTCCGTAAATGCAGGAAATAACTCCATTTACATCCGTTACAGCCAAATTACTTTTTTTTCCTGTTGGACGCAACTTTCCAACTTCGAACCTACCTAAACTCATTAAGGATCTTCGTATTATTGCGTCACCTGATGAGTCTGACGTTAAATGGCGAAATTAATGCGATTTGTGTTAGAAAATGTGACAGAACAAAGACCGCGGTTAGGAATCCTTTGGTCTGTTTCTTGGAGTGTTTGGGGTTTAATGGTTTTATAAATTAGGTACCTCTAAAAAAAGGTTATATCTTTTAGTACCTATGTCCAAAAGGAGGAAGTAGTCTATTTTTATGATTATTAATAAATAATACCGGTTAGACAGATATGAATCCAGGAGACTGCTGTTTAAGACTCAATAGTTGGCTCTGCATTTCGACATGACTAATCGTGATTTTTTACCTTAAAACGACCACATTCACAAAAGCGACCATCTTTAAATTGTAACACTAATTTCACCCATACTATTATAATAACAGGATATCTTACCCCTTTCTATCCAACATAAAGCAATTTCCTCTATTAAACTATACACGGTAGGATACAGAATGTTCTGGAAATCTAATATTCATCCCATCTCCTTGGTATGTTATGGCATAGATAATAACGTTACATAAACTGCCGTAATGTTGGTAGACGCGTGGCGGGTGGGCGAATCTACCGTGTTGCGAGAATACAAGGGACTGTAGACGTAACTGGTAGCTTCCTGGAGTCGCCTGGAGATTTTCCGGGGTAGCTAGATTGAGCAGGTTTTGATGTTGACTGAGAATGTAGTCATTCGGGGTGGTCTGATGATGTGAATGCTTGTATCTAATAGTTATAGAGAAATGTCGAAAGAAGACTAGAGACCAAGTCATGATTCGTGACATGACACATAAAAGGGTAAATATTAATATGTATATTTTTGTAATGCCACTTATAAAATATACATTTTACCTTGATGACAAAACCTTGTGCAGTGCAGTTGAGTTAAACTTGTAGAAAGATTGAGAAACATCAACATCAGTATTCATAGCATTATTTTACTCAACTATTAATTCAGGTGTGACATTATAGATTCATATCATTATAAATTAGGTATTTAATTTCTGTTAACATTCCAATTTCTCTGAATCGCACGACTTTATCCTTTACAAAAGCCTACACTAAAACCCAGTTATTATGAAACTCGATAATTTATTGCCAATTATTATATCGAATAACTGCTACATTTGACAATATCACGCTGATTTACAATGACCCACTTTCGATATTTATTTTTGGAGCAACTCACAAGTAAGTGGTAACTTCAACGATACTTTTGGGTCGACAGATTGCATTTGCACGTTCGTATTCAGCCTTAATACATACATAATCTGACAGGGTACATGCAAAAGTAATTTATCTGTCAAGTTTATACGTGCTGGCCACATTTACTCGAGAAAAACCAAATAAATAGGTCTGAAGAAATAAAATATTGGTATTGTTTCGATAAAGAGCTGTTACATAATATGACAGATTGGTAAACATAACATATGATTGTTGTAACGAGTCTTTGGAATTCTGATGATGCCTGTTTGCATCGTGCGACGGATTTTTGGGAAGTAATTTCCCTAATGCTAATGGTGTTGTAGGAGTACCTAATTACTTAAAGTACCTAAATTAGTAACTGTGCAACGCCATCAGACCATCACAACACAATTTAACAGACTTCTATTCATTCTACTTAAATTAAATTGTAAGTAAACTCAGAATTATTAGGTAATTTACATTGTAATGCGGGTTTAAAAATTGCTAACGAACCCTCGTTACTTTGTATTAAGGTACTAACAAAAAAAACTGGCGAAAAGCCAGCGAAGTTACGTACGTCTACGAAGAAAACAGATAACCGATGAGAATAACTGTAACTAAAATCTGAAAATATTCATCTGCATAATCATGTGACCCAAATATCGTCAATGAATTATACCTAATGCAATTAGCACAGACTACATCAGCAGAACAGTGTAACATTATAGCGAAACTGTAGCTAAATCTAATCACCCGGTAACCAAAGTCTACCTGCACCAGCGCTAACTTTTACCCAGAAAGTTGGGAGTTAGTTTATAGTTTCGTCTGTCCCTTGTGCTTCTAATTACTGTAATTCTCGAAATTAGGAAAAGTTATATTTAACCTTAATTAATCTACTAAAAAACACATCACTTAATACTTACTTTATTGACAAGCATAGAGTATAATTACTTCAATAATAATCATGTGCTGATACAGTGAATGGACTAAGTCTAAGGCTACACTAACAATTATAGAAAAATCGGTGTTTTATGGATAGGGGTAAACGCTAACAGAGTATCCATGTCACCTGATGGTAAGGTAATAGGGCCACCATGGACAGCTACAACACCAGAGAATAATAAGTGACCTTTATTCCCATATTTGACTCATAATTACAGTTTAAACAGTCAATGGACGATAATACCTTAAGGAATTAACGAAAACACTTCAAACCATCTAGCACCATTGTTACCAAATTCAGAACAAAAGCTATAAAGTCCAACACGGGCCACGAGCCTTCAATTGTTATTCACAGAGGCTGTTGTCAAATATGTATTAAAATAATCCGAGGTTATTGTTTCTTTAATAGTCTGTGCTCTGTGCTATATACTCTGTGACAAAGGTGACCTTTTCGCATCGTGTACCGTTTACAGTCTAGTAATGTATAACGTATACAAAAGCTTTTACTAATTCAGATTCTCGTCTTATACTATTAACTAATATTATAAATGAAAGTAAGTTTATTTTAGGTACCCTTTTTCTCTCTTTACTTTTTCAACTACTCAACCAAGATTCTTGGAATTGGCATAGAACGGAGAAGGGCATCGCGCGGATAGTCGGGTGTAAAAGGAACTTATAGAGTAAGGATTTGTTTGTTTGCACTTACTGGACGGATTTGATAAATTCTTTCACCATGTTTTAATAATAACTATCGTGAGACATACTAAGTTAACTAAAAACTAGGCGACGTCGCGCAGCTCACTTTGTGAAGGAAGAACCCCTCGTGGTTCGAAACTAGTATAGCTTTTCTCAGTGTATTCACGTAAGTAACCCGTGATTTTAGTTAATTCTCTCACCATAATAAAAATTACTCTTAAATAAGCAACATCTAATTTCTTTTAAATTTCAATATCTCTAAAGATAAACCTAACTACTAAAGAAAAATCTTAGATTACACATGAGCCAAGCCGCATGAGTTAAGCTAGTTAAGTAATAATCGTAAAATATATAATTAGGCTCATAGTTTTAAAGGCGTGGGTAATTAAGTGAAGTCTGGATTACTTTGTTGCTTCGACATTCAGGTTTAACTTTCAGAAATTATAATATACTATATAGTCATAAAACAACTTGCTGTAGGTCTTAAAATATATAAATTAAGTACTTAAGTCAACGTATATTATATGTAGTTATTGAGAGGTTATTTTGAAGTTTTCATGCAAGCTGTGCGAGTTCTTGCTAAGTTGTGTACTTACCTACTTAGATCTGCAGCGTGATTATGCATATTTACGTCTTTTGGAGAAAATTTCGTAGTTTTTACGTCTACCTTTATATCAATGTACATATAAGATTAACAGAAACCTTTTACATATTCTAGGTATTTCAAGATCAAATAAATATCGCCCTATTGCTGATATAAACTTCATCACGTCACGTGTATCACATCCAAAGTAATTATTAGACAATCAATGATACTATACCTACCTAATTGTAAGCTTTCACCAATTCTGTATCAACATTATAATAAGCACTTGTCTAATTGATAATTCAGACACACATATTGATACAATCAAGATCAATCTCAATACAAGCATCTCACATTAGTTACGATTGAGAGTATAGTGATGTTATAGAGCTCCCGAAATGAACATACATATATCCGTAATTGTAATCGATTGATATAAAAAGATTCGGATAGTTTCAAGTGTGGAAGGAATCTAAATGAGCCTTGTTTTGGGATGGTACCTAGTTACTTAATTTCGTTCTTAGTTTTTCTTTATCTGTCTTAATCTTAGGTCTAATAGTTTAGGTATATGGTATCCAATATCCTTACTAATATTATAAATCAGAAAGTGAGTTTGTTTGTTTGTTTGTTTGTTCCGCTTTCACGACGTAACTACTGAACCGATTGCTTTGAACTTTTGCAGAGGTAAAGTTAGAAGTCTGGATTAAATAATAGGGTACTTTTTATCCCGGAAAAATTTGATATTCCCGAGGGAAAATAAAAGTATTGGTATAGATGGCGCTGTGTGTATTGGTATATGTCACATAGGCTACTTTTTATCCTTTTGTGACGCGAGCGAAGTAAAAGCTAGTATTTTAATATTCATAACATAAACGCTCAAACACGAAGAAACAACAACACCCGCAAACAATTACCTACTTTCAGAAGTGCCTCAAATAAGATTATTTAAAATGACCAAAGCCAACAAATATAAGGTTTAAAATGAACAAGACGAGAGGTGACAGAACAATTTCATCATTATACATAGAACTAATGTCATTTTAATATCAGTAACCATTCGTATCCGAAATGTCGCAACCGTAACATCTTAGCAACCAACCCAGAATGACCGTATATACAGTTAGCTTCTAGACAATAAACCTAGGCTGAAATCTAGGCGCAATCAATCACTCAATAGCGTGACATACGTGGCAAATCAGCCTCTTTGTGTCAATATCATTGTCTTGCCTTTTGTGACCAACCACTTAGGGTAATCATTTGGGATAGCAACGGTATTCGATGCATAACAAGGTAACTATCAATCTTTATTACTTTACGTTAATAAAATCGAAAATTGGATTTTATAGGTTAATATGCATCTATGATGCACTGACGCTTAGATAGACATCTATTCAGACGAAAATGAGGTATGCGTTAGAATATTGATTGATTTCAATATATTTCATTGGAGTAATGAGTTTCCTATAAGGAAGGAACTCCTAATATTTCAACCATTTTAATGTGATAGCTGTTTAACTGTCCAGTCGTTAGAAAATAATATCTTGGGGGTTTGGTTTTAGTTACTTCGAATTTCAAGGAATAGTGGCAAGAAATCTAGCTGTAATACTGATGTCTGAAAATAGGTAGAACTATTTGAATATAGTATAAACAAATCCCTTATCTCGGTTCACGCATAGTGGTAATTAACATGCTAATAGGAAAACTCAAAATAAAACTGCGATTAATGACTTCTAATTCAAATATTATCAAAGACATTAAATTTGGGTAATTGAATACAATTGGGGTCATTGAACTCTGTTCACAATTTATTTAAAATAGCATTTACGATTTTAGAAACACAAACAAGTCTAAACCTATTATAAGATAACTATCTAGACTTAAAATAACTAGATACAATCCAAATTACAAACTAACTTTTTTAGCATATAACTATTGAATATCACAACAGAATCAGTACGTACGTAGTTAATTCCACAAATTGATGTCTTTAGTGATCATTTATCATATTCATGCCCCCCGTACTCTGATGTTTACTACAAATACTGTTTGTCGAACAGCCTTTGCTCTGCGTTGGTGTTCGCCATGTTCGACACTGATGCCAAACAGTGGCGAACACAAACAAGAAAAGGCACACTCATACAAACAAGCATCCACATGTTCGTGTTTGCTGTTTGATATTATTTGCCAAGCGTGCGGACGTGTGCGTAAGTACTGTTGTAAATACAATACGTAATCCTAATTCTGAAACTAGATGGACCACCGATTGCATCTTTTGTAGTTTTGTCACCACCTAAGCTGTTTTCATGCTTAATTACAAAGGTTAATGAACTATTTCATGATCAAAAGTCAATCGTTTGACCATTTAATGTCCGCAGCCTGTAACCGCAATTACTTACGTAATTAAATAGCTAGTTTTTAAACATCTAGGAGGTTGCAAATTAAGACTACTTTCATCATTATTGAAGCAACAGTGTCTAGTTTAAGCTTCAGATAGAGAAAAATGCACCTATTGCTTATTACAATTAAGATATTCATTGGATTGGTTACCATTCTAGGTCTCCTGACCTAGGAGAAGTGCCTCGTATCTTTAGAAGAGATTAAAAGACGACAATATTTTTTATTATTGGTAATGGTCACCCATTTGGTGTAAGATTCTCTCAGTTGAGCAAGTACCTATCTAGACATTACTTGTTTAGATTTTGATAATAACTACCTACGTCTCGTAGAAATCGTCTTCAGGTAAAAATCTAAAAATAAAACAGTTTAGGTTAGACTAATTCACATTCTGATGTCGTTTGGTTTTTTTTTTTGACGATATCGATTCGTCACACACATGAGTACTAACACGTGATACCTAACATAACGGGTATTTGAGGTGACTACACGACTCAAATTCGACAATCAACAATCCTATTTCGACTTCACAAATTAATTCTATGAAAAAACAAACATGTTTTTCTAGCATCCAAAAATGTAACACCTACATTTCACACCCGAAATATGAAACAAAGAAGGTTTTAATTAAAATTGTTTCATTTTTAACTGCCACCTCCGCACTGGGATTTTACTTTGCCGTGGGTAGTTTTGAAATCACAGAACTCAGAGATAAACAAACATGTCGGTCTGTTGGACGCGGTACACAAATATTTGTTCTGTGTAGAAAAGACACGGGTGCTGTCATCTAACGAGCAGAGCATTAAATAACATTGTTGCATCAAGTAATTAAATTGTAATATTAATGATAGTAAATAGAGAAAGTTATTAATGTACCTCCTAATGAATATGGAAGAGAGAAAAGGATGGAAGTATGCCAGGACTCCAGTACCCGAGGAATTTGACGACCGCAACCCTTTGTACCTGTTGATATTCTCAAATGAGTAACATCACAAGAAAATAAAGATTCTACTACCTAACTACATAGAATAGATTTTATTTATTTATTTTGTAAAATAAATAAGCACAAGTGCGATTTGTGAATGAACAAGAATACGTCATTAAAATCAATAATACCTAAGCGGAATACAGACAGTTCACACGCTACGGAAAACATTGTAAAATCTAGATTATTCTAACCAATACAAATATATAAATAGGAACACAAAACCTTGACAAACAAAGAAAATAGTTAGCACACTAAATAATAGAAATCACAAGAACTTAATAGGGTTTTAATTGAAAATGTTGAAATTAGTTTCTTGAACAATCGTTCTAGGTTGGAAGTTGTAAGCTGAGACTGTGGTTTCGCAGTTGCCAACAAGTTTATGCCATAAGCTACAAGCACCTAGGTAGTTAGGTTAGCCTAGTTGTCGACTTTACAACAGAGATGCATGAATAGACGCAAGCACATTTAATTACGCCAAATTAGTTTTATTTAAATACCTAGGTCGGTATAATATGTCTGTTAAAGTAGCTAATATGCCAATAACATGGTGATGCATTTTGTCTCCCTCCTTATTCTTCTCGCAGGTGTTATAAGAGGGACTACCTGCACACATCAGATTATTCAAAGACAGGCTAGCAGCGCTCTCGGATAAACAGATCCTCCTAAAATGAGACCTCTAACCTTTTTATATATTCTAGAGGAGGCCCATAGACCATAGATTAGCTAAGCTATTTCTGTAACTGAAATTCGATTTTCGAAGTGAGCTCGACCGCATTCTCGTCCGTCATTGGTCTAGATTATTCTCACTACCAATGACATGGGGGGCCATTCTATGAATTTTGTACAAGATTCTGTAATGTGACGTCACGTTTTTTCACAGTCAAACAGCTTACTTTCTTAAAAATTTTGTGGAAAAATACTAAAATTAGGTTGGTCATAAAATCAATTTCAATTAATGAAAGTGTTATTATTATTTTTTTAATATTTCATTGTTTTGAACAGTCGAAATAATTTATTTATTTATTTTTAATTAAGGAAAGTGTCCAATTGAATGTCAGAAATAGCCTAGCAGTAGTAAACTGTTTTAGGCTGTTGATGATGATGAAAAGATCTTGATTTGTTGGCGACTGTCGTTACTTTGTTCTTATATCATGTTTTCTTTCCACCAAGTGCAGACCCAGATCAATTTCAAAATGGCTTCCATGTGTTTGCAGGTTAGCCACAAGACTGTATTTAGGCAAACCGATAATTTAAAAGCAGTTGAAGTACCTAGTAAATGGCCATGTTGGCGGGTTACTTTCTTTATGTGCTATTAAGTTTATACGTGGCTAAACGAAACCCTGGATCTCTTTCATCTTCGTAGGTAGATCTTAGTAGTTTTTCTCAACTAGGTAAGGTACCTATCTATTTTTCTTTCTACTCTTCTTCTTTCTGAGATAACTCGGACCAACGGCTTTCGTGCTCAGCATCCTCTAGCTAGAAATTAGGTATCTAATTATTATGATTTGTAGCTATAAAATCGAATCATACTTATTTGCAATGAAACTAATTAACTAATGTAGTCACCTTTGATAGGGTTAACGCAGTTGGACAGACAAAAGATCTTTCGCCTTTCCTTGCAAATACCTACTTAAATTCTATGTCTATGTACGATTACATGAGTCCTACGACTTACGTTCCAGTAGTTAGGTACTTAACTACTTAATATCTACATAGGTACCTAGGTATCTAAACTACGAATGTTTATGTAATGCGACAAATACAGTAAAGACTATTGTACAACTAGGTACACGTATTGTACATATATTTTATACTAACTACAATAAAATCGGTATTTTTACCTTATTTCAAATGAAATGATAAGCAATGGCATACAGTTCACACAGATGCGCAAGGAGGGAAAGGAAGGATAACGAATGGACAAGACGATGTTCTCAGGCCCTTTTTACTGAATGTCAGGATGTCTGGAGTCCGGAGCCGCTTGGATAGTATTGGTAGGTATCTTTAGGAGTCAAGAATCGTCTTCATAACACTGCAAATACTCATCAAACAGAAACAGATAAGTCTAGTTAGTGTAGTTTTATTTTTACATTACTTATAAGCATCCGTAGGTAATAATAACCAATTGTTGATGATTTCGTAGCAACACACATCCACGCAAAGAACTTTACGATAGTAATGTAAAAGAACAATAAGTTTCCAAAAATTGTAATATCAATAAAATTTCACAGTCACATAAGATATTGTAGTAACAAAGAGTAATATTTAAGTCGTTGTATAATCACCGTTATTTATAAACAGTTTACATGCAATCGCGTCCGAAATCATGCGGGTTGAATGTTCACAACTAACCTGTTGCCAAAGTACGCCTGGGAACGGCGAAATATCACCACCGGACCGCTACGGCTCCAATTAGAATCCAACTCGACACTAACTATACCAGAAAATCACTGTTTACAACACTTTAAAATCACAAAACAGCAAACCGAACAAATCTATTCGAAAAGTTTTAGACAAAAATTGCAACACTGCTTTTTTGCAACAAATCTAAATATTCATTACTTTACACACACAAAAAAGTTTATTTTCAACGATATTACACAATAAGAAACGTGGGATTATTTAAATATTTACACCAAACAGATTCATTTTTGTTGACGATCGTTTTTGGCGGCAAATACGACACTGACACGTGTTAACTCGGCGCGGGTATAACTGGACTGAGGCAAAAATGGCGGTGGCTGGTCGACGGCGACGAACGGCGCCGCGCAGTCAAAGATCATGCGTGCAGTGCACAGGTGAGAGAATTTATGTACAAGTAGATTTATTTAATGATATGGGTACATTTAATTAGTTGCATAAAATAAATGCAATGTTTGCCTTTAATCGCTCTCAAAAAGTATAGGAATCTATTAGTCGTCTCTTTATGTTAATTAATTACGATTTATAAATGTTTAATTTCCGGTTATAGAATAGGTTTTTAATGATTTTATAACGCATCGACCTGACTTTTATTGCCCAAAATCTTTAAATAGAATCCACTCACACAATTTCCACTTATTCATTTTCACCATTTTAATATAAAGGAAATCTTATATTTGTAGGAGATTCTACCTCTAAATAAATAAAAAATAAAAAACAATGATTGAGTCGTTATTAGTTACCTGCCTACACAAAAACCTAATAAGTAGTCACTGCACTGTCTCATCTTTGCTTTCTCTAGCATAGTCTATGATGCAAGCAACAGTGCAGCGCTACCGCGCGGTGCAAAAACCGGTTATTGAAAACATAAAAAATACTTATATGGCTGCAAAATGCAAGTAGATACTATATTTAGGGATAACATATCTATTATGAAATCATAAAAACCGGAGCTAATCTTAATCGACTTGTGCTTTCAAAACAAGAATAGTTAGATAACTTTTTTTACAACCTAACTTGTAACGAGAATTTAGTCAGCTTGTAGAATGTTTTAGATTTCCTAATAATTCTTTTTTGGTGTACCTAAGACTCATCGCTTGCATAAAATCACACTTTTCTTTTTCTTTTTTCGAAAGGCAGGGTCTACGCTGTAGGCATCTATTGTTTTTTTTTGTCTCAGAATTGTGCTCATCCCCAAGTACCTACTAACCTTTTTTAAGTAGGTATATCGATTTTCATTTTTTTCTTCTGGTTTCTTAATGAAAAAATTAAAGAGTAAAAAGGTATCAGGTAAGTTAGCTACCTACGAAGCAATACAATAACAACTCGCAGAAACAAAAAAAAAACAGCTGAATAACTACACAATTACGTATTGCAATGATTTTGTATCTAATGTTTTTGTTTTAATTTAGCCCCCGCACACATGCGGAAATCAAACTCGCGACACGTTGCGCAGCAGCCGGCCGCCCAGCTACTGCACCGATAACAATGCATGATATCAAAACGAAGACGTACGATCGTATGTTAGTTAAAACTATCGAATACAAACCAACTAAAAAAAAGCAACAAGAAACGGAGAATAGGGATGATGACAGGGTATGAAAATTAAAAATGTAATTAGTCCGTCAGAATAGGTAATGAAAAATTACTAGCCACGTTTTGTTTTTTTATTTTGTTGTATGATAAAATAATACTTAGATATAACAAATCAAAGTTTAGGAGTGTTTCTACGTATAAAATGTACCTACTTATGTACATAGAAGTGACGTCACGCGACATTTCGAATCAATCTACTTTCGAAACTATTCGTTTCCGTAAATAAATAAAAAATACGTGTCTAATGTTTTTAAATAATCTACCAAACGGACATGAAAATAAAAATTAGTTATCTACCCTATTAATATGATGATAATATATGACGGGGCTCTCTCAGATATCTATATCTACATCTACATTGCAGTACCTACACAAAAATATAGGTAAAATATTTTATTCCGCAAAACTATGATAGAAATTCTCGCTAAAAATGTAGGCCGAAACCGAAACGAATTGGTTTGGTTAAGCTCAAGGAAGGTCCGGGTACAGATTACATGGAAGCCGTAGTAATATTTTTATTCTGTACCGTACCTACTCTTTCTGCCCATTCATTTAATCTTGCAAGATTTCTTTGATTACCTGGTTTCCTTACTTATATTCCTACTATACTTTACCAGTCAGTAATAGATACAAATCTGGATTATAAAGGTATTGCATTATATATTTATTTAATTCCGTTTACAAAACACTACTTATTCGCCAAAAGGAACTAATGAAAATATATAGGTTTTGTTTTTTTATGGAATACGTAGTTCACTGATCACCTGATGGTAAGCGATCGTTACTCATGGAGACACAAGTGCGTTACCGGCTTTTTTTAGAGGAATACGCACATGTTCTTGTAACTTACGTCATTTTTATGTTAGGTCCGTAGGAACCACGCTACTTAGTAAATACAATTTTCGTGAGCGATTGCCTACGTGTAAACAACTAACGTCCTAAGCGTAACCTAACTGCGGAGGGCCTAACGGGTTGCCGGAGCTCCGGCTCGACTTGCAGGAGTAGGATTTTAGTCAATAAGAGTCTGGCACCCCCTGTATTTAAATTTCGATCAGTTAATAATATAGTAATAGCTCCAGCTAAAACAGGTAAAGATAATAATAATAAAAATGCGGTAATTCCTACAGCTCAAACAAATAAAGGTATTTGATCAAATGATAAATTATTTAATCGTATATTAATAATAGTAGTAATAAAATTAATAGCTCCTAAAATAGATGAAATTCCTCTCACCTCACCCGGTTGGAATTGAATGATTATCGCCTCTCAAAAAAAGCGTACTTAACTACCAATTAAAACAAGTATGAGAAAATTAGTGAGGTACCTACTTAGGCTGAGAAAATTCCATCTTCGATAAGTACTATATAGAGTACGAATGTAATGCGGACTGACGGCAGATGGGCCAGGAAAGTCCTTGAGTAGAGACCACGGACCGGAAGACGAAGTGTGGGCAGGCCTCCCTCTAGATAGACCGGTGACATCGCCAGAGTTGGAGGGAGCCAGTGGATGCTGGTGGCGAATTGTCGTTCAACGTGAAGGAATAAGGGGGAGGCCTTTGTCCAGCAGTGGACGTCTTTGGGCTAGGTATTGATGATGATGATGATGATAGGTATGTAAAATAAAACAAATTTTTAAAAACATCATTATTAATCTTATATTAATTTCCAATAAGAAGTTTAAACTGTTTTATATATTGCACATTTTCTAAGAAATAATACTATTTCCTTTATACGAAAATAAATGTATAAACATTGAAAGCCACGATATTGGCAAATTAAAAAATTAAATAGTGCATTAAATACTTTTCTGTATAATATTATTTCTTAATAAATATACAGATTTCTATACATTAAATTCTATTCAGTAAACTGACTACAGCAGCTGGTCTCAGTTTGCAATATAATCGATTATAATAATTAAAACGAATATTCAATCATTACTGGATCAAATTAAAAGAGGCTCAATTGAGTTCTTAGTTACTTTGAGTAGATAGATAACTCTTCACAGAAGAAAAAATATTTACACTCATAATACGTCATAAAAAATAAGTCTCAACTATTAACTCGTCGAGTACCGGTTTTATAGACACAATTAAACAACAATAGGTCGCGGTCACCGGTGACCGCTTGGTGTTTGACAGTTTAACTCGTCGAGTACCGTATTTATAGACACAATTAAAGAACAATAGGTTGTGGTCACCGGTGACCGCTTGGTGTTTGACAGTTTAAAAGACCTATGCTAAATATTGAACAGTTATTGTGCCATAACATTTACGACATAATTTGGAAAATAATAATAATACTAGGACCAAAATCTAAATATTAAAATTAACTATTTAGCTTATTTTCTACAGAACTCTCCTGTTTCACATTCACAGGTTTTGATTGTTCTAGTGAGTCTGGCGATAAATCATCGTGTATCTTGGCTAAATGCCGTCTCAGTGATTCTCTAAGGAAGAAGCCTTTATCACAATGTCGACAAACAAAATTCTGCTCCATATGTCTCTTCTGGTGAATGGCTAACTTCTCTTCATTGTCAAGGAACATGCCGCACATAAAACACACAACATTGGTTGCTGTATGCCGAGATATGTGTGTTTTTAATAATCTTGCTGTAGTTGTCAAGTACCCACACAGATTACATTTAAATGTTTTAGCTTTACAATGGACCCTGTTACGGTGATTACAAAGTTCAGCCATAGTGAAAAAATTTGCAGGACAGCTTGTACATGTATAACTTCTAACACCACTATGTCTTTTCATATGGTTCCTTAAATTGCTACGATTTTTTAATATTTTCTTACAAATCTCACATTGCACGGACTTTGATTCATGATTTACTAAGTGTTTGTACAATTTGTTGCGGCCTTTTATGTGTTTGCCACAGTATTGGCAAGTGCCTACTTTTTTATAATCATTGTGATGCGCTTCCCTGTGTCCTTGTAGCGAGCTGTGTTGGGTGAACCATTTCAAACAATCCTTGCATTGATATCGCCGAATACCATTGTGTGTAACTAAATGAGCATCTATGTCTTTGATGTTTTTAGTGTGATAGGTACAATCTTTGCAGTGAAATACTCTATCCTTCCCCAGACCTTCAATACGGACTAGAGTAGCAGCATAACAACTTCTGCTCATTTTTTTACGATGCACATTGAGAGCTTTAAAAGTTTTGAAAGTCCGTTTGCAGTTAGAGCATATCAACTTTTCATGCAGGTGATCCTTCTTCCAATGCACACTGAGTTTACATTTGGTTTTAAATGTTTCACCACAGTCATCACATATTAACTGTAAGTCTATGGCTTTACTTTTTTTTTCTCCATTTGTTTTTTTAGGATCAACCTCATTTGTTTTGTCAAGTGTATCTTCTGGTAGTGTTTCTGCTTGTCCTGTTGAGTCATTTATGGGTCCCTCATGATCAGATACTATGTCATCATCTGGTTGTTCTATTTCATTCATAGATTCATAATTTTCATTTAAAGGTATTATACATAAATGGTTTGGAATCTCTACTTTTACAAATAATGGTTTGGTTTCCTTTATAACTGATTCTTTTTTGGCCTGAGAAGGTTTTTCTATTTTGCTCTCTAATCTTTCAACCTTAGCTTTGTTTGATTTAGAATTACTTTGTTGATCTTGTTTACTGTTCAAGTGTTGGCCAGTCTTATGTTCCGGTATTGTAGGACACGATGTTGTGGTATTCAACCTCTTATTTGCGTTATCTACATGTACTTCCTTTTTAAACGGAAGTTTGATAGACACTTTACATACTTTAGAAGGCTGCTGTACAACAGTCTGTAGGATTTTGTTAGATGCTTCACATTTCTGTTTGATGATAATCGCAGTCTCGAGCTGTAGTAGGCAGTCAGGGCATACTGTTGCTGGCAAGCCATCATTCGGTTTAATTTCGATGTTGGCTATATATTTAATTTTGTCTGATATTATAGAGTGATTGTACTTCTCAAACAATGAGAATGTTTTATGTTCTTTGTTTAAATCGCATCGTAAACATATTCGACAGTTAATATTCTTCTTTTGTTCACTCATTTTGTGTTGAAATACACATAGGTAACAATATTATACGATCACAATCAAATTCCTAGTTCAGATTGTAGTGCACTGTTCACACTGTTATTTGGTAACAGTCTAGGCTAGTCTAGTTTATAGGAATATTCTTTCACACATACATATTTTTACAACAATTAAATCAATTAATTTTGCTTGAAAATGTTGTAAAACGAACAAAACAATTTTTTGTAAACATTGTTGATCTTCCTCAATAATATTGATCAAAACGAGACAATTGTCATTCATGACATGACAATGTCAACTTCAGTGTCCACCTGTCAACCTGCCTTTTAACTATATTTTAAATCAGTTCAGTGCTTTAGATACGAGTCTAATAAGCCAATGGATGCAGTATTAATATTAAAAGTCAGCAAAAAAATTACAGAATAATACTTTTTAAAGATTTTCTTTTTGTATCAGGGCCTAATTTTTTTTCCACCAAACCATACCAAAATTCAATGTTAATAAATGATTTTTCAACCTAAACATATTTTTTATGATTTGTCTCATGGAATACAAAACTACTTTTGTTTTTTATGTTAATCAAGACGTTGTTCCACACTAGGATTTTCTCCTGGGTCGGGGGTCCGTTTACAAACATACAAGTTTTCCGGGAGTTTTGAAATTGGCAATTTTGTAGATTTTGATGTCATTGTGTTGTTTCAGATTTCCATTTTGCACCCTCGTACGTGCGCTGCTCGCGCCACAATCCTGGACAAATGCGATCCTGTGCATTTTATAAGATAACGTTGACTTTTTAATGAAACTACTCACAATTTCTTACAATTTATATCTAGGCAGGTTTTTTGTAATATAAGAAGTAGTTTTGGCGCCAGAGCACAGCAAAATTCATTTTTCTGACCATTTTGGGAAAAATTAATTTCCACACCGCGTGAAAGTAGAGCAAGCAGTTTTTATATTGTTTGTGGGCCTAATACTCTTTAGGAACTTTCCATAATCTCCTGCCCTAAGCTGTTTATAATTATCCGTAAATAGGAGATTTCGCTTGGGCACCTATCGATATGTCATAGTCGTTATTTTTAGACGAAATTGCATGTACATCTGCAAAAAGTGCATTGCAAATAATCCAGGTTAAATTTTTGATCATCTTGATCTTGATTGACATCTTGATCGGTTCCACCATAGGATTTGAACAGGGAATTGAACCTATTGCTCAGCAGCAGTCACATTGTGGCCGCTCGATTAATGATGTCTAGTCTATTTTATGAAACTTTTATTTAACCTCTTGCATACTATTGTTATTGTATTTGATACCCATTTAAACTGAAAGGGTAACTACAGCAGAAAATAAAACGCAAATAGTAAAATAAATATTTTATAATATGTTTTTGTTAATATTTTACTATAATACATATCACTTCTTTTCTTACATTGGAATTCACTTTATGAACTAATATTTAACAAAATCTAATTAATACAAGTATTAAAGTAAAATACTAATAAAATAATGAAAGTTATAAAGATTCTAAGAAGACTAGTAAAACTTTATTTAGCACAGACACGCTTCATTAAATTGATTGATTATCACACTACAGAAATGGCCAATGACAAAAAAAGAAAGATAAATAATATGAATTTGTAACAATTTCAAATTCTTCATTTGGGCTAAGAAAAAAGATAAAGTATTTTTAGAAACTGCAAGTTATTCAATGGTTGTACGTTTTATAACATGCATTTTTTGTCATAAACTTTTAATTTAGTCAACAATCAACACTGTCGTTTTCAAACTTATTGAAAAAAATGGTCAAACGGTGTACCAATTATTATGTCGTGTCAAACACAATCTATTATTTAAAAAAAATACATTATATAGAATAAAATAACAGTAACACAGATAAAAAAATTGCACACTGCGCAAATGTCATCATTCCCGCCAATTTTTCAAATACACAGATATTTTTTTTTATAAATGTATACAGATACTATAAGGCACTTTTATCCAGGTGCACCACATTTCTTTTTCTTAACTTGTGAAGTTAATGAGTAAATCTCATAAAGGTATTTGGTCCCAAAACTATTAGATTTTAATAACAATAATGTAGTAATATTAATATAATGCCAACCTTATGTGTAATAACGTGAAAAATATATTAAAATACGCAATAATAACCTATTGTACTTGTAACTACATGGCGTTTGTCTTAGCTACCATCTGTACTTTTAACACATTAATAAAATTGAAATTATAAAATATCTATTAATATCCTATGATAGTGTCTGTTCATTGGTATTAAACCCATACCTATTGATTAAACCTATGATATTAAGTTTTTTTAGTAAACAGAAGGTCAATTTTCTGTATTTAATTTTTCATATTGATTTACATATCATTGTCATATTAATTTACACCGTTGTCCCAAGTAATTTACTAGGACCTAGGTCACGTAGTAGTACGCTCAACGCACAGGTAATAGACAAGTTTTAGTAAGACAGAAAGAAAGAGAAAGTGTCAATCGTAGTTCTAAATTCAAACACCTCGAAAATATGCGAACTCAAATTTCAAAGAAAAGATGTCCCTAACGTTTAATTGGTCTATTTCATTCCTCGCTCGTCAAATAGAAAGTCACCACCTATAATTAATATTTTCTTTGAAATATTGTTTGTAATCATTCTCAAGAGCTTCTTCACTACTTGTTAGAAACAGTTATCCTGTTAGCTTTAAACTGGCAAATAGGATATGACTATAAATTAATTACATGCCAAATTGACCTTTATTTACTGAGTATAAAGAGTTACATTTGGAATTATTGACTGCTAAAGAACGATCTCGTCACTCATAAAACCTATAGAAATGCGTCAACCTATAATTCCAAATGTGTTTATTCATTGGTAGTTGTGTACACTCCATATAAAATCACATAAGAACATTTTAACAAGCCTTGTTTACAGTTTAGGTATATATTCAAATTTGAACTCTATGTTCTAGACTTAAATATGGTATTAAAAAAAAGTAGCAAAAAATTCTGCGTGTATTCTCCTTTGTCTCTTATGCCTTGTTGGCATTATTATTTATTTTAGTTTAGTAGCGAGTATTTAGCAACTCTCTCGCTTCGATTTTGTGACAGAAGCGAGAGGGATATACTAAACACTCGCTGCTCGACAAAATACTAGACCAGGGCGATCAAGGCTTTTCGTTTGTAGCAATAGATACAAAAATTGATTGATTGTAAATAAATCTTGTTAAAATTCAATGTAGATTAAAAAAAAGTAAAGCTGTATAAATGAGTCATCATTTTTATGAAAATACGTCATGTTCTAATCAAGTTTGTATGTATGGTAGGCATTGGTAGGTCATTGTTTTAGTACGACAACCAAGTCAGTCCAATTTTCTTGGTTGCTTAGATCATTTGCTTTAGAAAGACTGGTAAATGGTGATTGGAAGTACCTAGATATCTTTCTGGCACCGATCTTTAGAGACCGACGAAGATCTGAATTAAATGGCAACTGAAACTGGTAACTATGCAATTGAATTTTATCAAAAAACCCATAATGCTAGAAACGCAACGGTTATTTTCAAAACAGTTCTATTTTCACAACCAATCACAATTCACCAGTCCCTGAGCAAACCAATAACATTTTTGCTTAATTTAAATTACATTTCTGTGTCAAACACTGTCTTTTCACCACTATTCTTAATACTAGAGAATTGTAATAATCTACTTAAGAACTACTAGAACTGAGTTTGTGAATTCAATCCGGAGGTTCTTGGTGTGAGCAGTGTGGTACTGGCGTAGGGGATGATTTAAAGGCTCGGGGGAATAACGAGGAATAGGATGGGGGTGGTTCGTATTCAGGGGGGGATGGGGGAAGGGGTTGGGTGAAGAGTTGCTGTGATGCGGCTGTCACTGTGACAGTTGGCGAGAGATCGATACAAGATGGCGGTATGTTGACTGGCGTGTCTGACGGCTTGGAGCGTTTGCAGCAACACTCTGGAAGGTGAAATGGTAACATTTTATATAGGGGATAACGTGTAACATTCTTAGTGGTCACAAACTGTTTGGGAAATATTAGTTCGGGAGTCAAGAGGCTCCAGAAATGACGTAAAAAGTGGGTAAATAATTTTTGTTTCTGATTTTTTTTTCTGTAAGTAAATGAAGGAACATCTCTTTGTCAGTCTGCATTACATGGGACTTGTAACATAACTGGCGATGGTAAACGTAGCACTTTACAATGCGCACATCTGGCAACTTCTTAAAGGTTTTTTTTGTATTCAACATCCCACTACAATTAGCCTTACCCACTGATCATAAAATCATAACAAAACTTCGTAAACTACCTACATACGTATTCGAGTAGTCTTTTAACACACTAGTAAAAATAATCCCGTTTTCAACTCACCCCAAGCCAGGCAGAACATGAGTATAGTAGCGCAGACCAGCATGCCGACCACCAGGTAGCTCCAAGGTCCGTACGGCTTCAGTGCAGCTGCGAACTCCATGAAAGCGTTCGACGGCTTCTCACTCTCACTGATCTTCACTGAAAGGGTCAAATCGCCTGTTATCAGTTACAATCTGCGGTCCATATTGAACAATTGGGCTTATTACTATTTTACTAACTAGTTTGATCAAAATGATGACGTTCACGTGGGGACGAATGGCCTGGCTCGACCGGAGTGATACCACGGCCTCACAGAAAACCGACGTAAAACCACGCTTGCGTTGTGTTTCGTCGTGTTAGTGAGGTTACCGAAGGCCCAATTACCTCCCTCCCTTCCCCGATCTCTCCAATCCCTGAATCCCCAACGATACTTAAACTCCTAATCCCCAAAAGGCCGGTAACACACTTGTAACGCCTCTGGCGTTCCAGATGTCCATGGGGGACGCCGATTGCTTACCATCAGGTGATCCATCTGCTCGTTTACCGGCTTATCTCATAAAAAACGTTTCAAAATTTTAATTGGTATTTGTAAGAAAGTAATTTCAAAATTGGTATAGCCGTTATTGAGAATTGCACTTCTAAATAGACTATAACATTTTTTTATTCAAAGGGTAGCCTAAAAAGCAGATAGATAGGTATATCATCCAACCGAAACTTAACGTTCGAAATTTAAAAATAACGGATAGAAAAGTTCACAATGTTTAACTGATGTCATAAAACTTGAAGTAGGTACAGAAATTATGATATCTAGCAACGTACACAAAAGAATCTACAACAGATTAAACAAGAACGCATTAACAATACCATTTAAATTTTTAAACTAAGACCTTTTAAATTACCGTGTAATCAATTCGCAAATGACAAAAGGATAACCACTCACGTGTTCTGTTGTTGTTGTTCATCATTTGTTTTTACACTTTAAACGAAATTTAATAACTTTAACACTTTTTTTTAAATATCACTGATTAAACCGACTAACGCGACTGAAGTCGTGTCGATAGTATCGACTCGATACAGTGCACTGTTGCCCCGTCGGAGGTAAAAGTAAAAATGTAACACAATGAATCAGTGGCACATGCATGACAAATGAACTGTTAAGTTTTACCCGTCATTTATGAATGACGGTGTACTAATTACCCACGTACGATTATGATATTTGCAGGACAATAGTACTTGAATAATTATGCGTACATCTATACAGTTAAATAAAATCGGAATGTCTGTTTGTAATATTAAAATAACCGCTTTTTACTACGTGCACATGAATATACATACGGTACATTATATCAAAATGTCATTTTTTACAATTTTTGTTTGTCTGTATGTTTGTACTGGCTAATCTCGGGAATGGCTGGACTGATTTTGCAAGCCTTTTGGCAGGTAGCTGATGTACTGAAGAGTAACATAGGCTAGATAAATATAATTAGAGTGTCTATTTGTAATATTTAAATAACTTTTTACTACATGCGTGAATTATACATACGATACTAATACCAAATTTTGTCTGTTCGATCTAATACTCTCTCTCTCGGGAATGGCTGGATTGATTTTGCAAGACTCTTATTGGCACGTAGCTGCTACTTTTATTTTGGAAAATTGAAACAAAAAAAAGATATGTTCTAAAATTCATATTCTACGCGGACGGCTAGAGCTAGTTATACATATAGCAACTTATAATAATTTGTTTTGCATTATGTATGTCAACTTAATTGAAATTTACGAGGAAACAGATGACAATATAGTTAATGACTCGAATATGGTTTGTTTTGACTTCCATTGATAATTTAACGGGCATTCCCCCGACATTGCAAGCTATTGGTAATAAGGATAATGATTTTTATAATTTTGCATGTTTACGTATCCTTACTTCCTTATCCTTACTAATATTGTAAATCTGAAAGTGAGTTTGTTTGTTTGTTTGTTTGTTTGTTTGTTTGTTTGTTCCACCTTCACGCCGTAACTACTCAACCGATTGCTTTGAATTTTTGCAGACGTAAAGTTAGAAGTCCGGATTAAATAATAGGGTACTTTTTAACCCGGAAAAAATTGATATTCCCGAGGAAAAACCAAAGTATTGGTATAGATGGCGCTGTGTGTATTGGTATATGTCATATAGGCTACTTTTTATTCTTTTGTGATACGAGCGAAGCCGCGGGTAAAAGCTAGTGTTTTATAATGCCGACAATTTTTGTGGAAACTACCAGTGCTTTGTCTTTGAAAAAAAAGTTGCGACTGACATTCTCTTGTATTTAAATGTTGCACGAAAGTATCAGACGTTTTGAGCTTAGTTTACTAGGCTAGTCGCATGTTTACAGATACATAATTAGTAGCCTATTAACCTACTTACAAGTATACCTAGCCTAACCACAACATCATCATCATCAACAGCCTATAAATGCCCACTGCTGAGCAAAGCCTCTTCTCACACGGATAAGGTTTGAGCATTCATCACCACGTTTGCTCAATGCGTGTTGGCGATAACAAACTTATAATTAGAAATTATAAGTCCAGGTTTCCTCACGATGTTTACCTTCACAGTTAGTCAGTGGTGTCTAGATAATCTTATAATGTACATATAACTCGGAAAAAGTCACATTGGTACTTGCCGTTGGTAGGTTTCGAACTCTCATGCGTGAGAAGCAGGCTTGAACCTCCGAGCCACCACGACATGACATGACACGACATGAGTCTAACCACAGAAACATCTTCAACTTCAACTACATAGAACACCCAAAAACACTTACTTATAACAGAAGGTTTTGTCATTCCATCAGGCTGGTCCAATCCCAACAACTCCTGGTTTCTTGCAGCAAATCTTCTGAGGAGTTCGAGAAGTGGAGGATCATGCCTATGAGAGCAGGCTGATGGGTCTTCATCCTCTCCTCCGGGGCAGTGCCTAACTCCATCACAGACGAGGTATGAGGATATACAGAGGCTGGTCACACCGCATATGAATTGGGAGTCGTTGTTGCAGATGGAACCTGGAAGGTGATAAAGATTGGGTTTAAAGATGTGTTTTAGGGTATATTGAAAAGTGTATGGCAATAGGCTCACCCCCTATTACATGGGACTCATAACATAAATAGTGAAAAGTGGGTGTTACATTGTACAGTGGTATAATGTGCACCTCTGCCTACCCTTTCGTGGATAAAAGGCGTGATGTTATGTTTGTTATGTATGTTGTGAAAAGTGTGTTTGGGTAGTTACTAAATAATGCAATATTATTAGCTATTTGTGAAGGTATCTACAATGACGAAAATAGTGCTAAACAATTCTATGCTGACGTTTCAGAATTGCCTGAATGTGGATTACTTAATAAATCTTTGATTTTGACTTTAATCTAGTGCTAAATTCGAATGTCTAGTAGCCATAAATTACTTTTACGCATTTATCTGCATACATGTATCTTATAGGCATTTCAATAGACACAAATACAATAAAAACGTTATGTAACATATTAATTAATGTTAAAGTTTAAGTTGAAAATAGAATTAAAAATTACCCGGCGAAATGAAAGAATTAAGTTAAAAATAGAATTATAAGATAACCGGAGACATAATTAAAATAATGACGTCCTTATGACGTAGATAACCATTACACACTATAATTGTTATCTTACTTTGTCAATAGGCTAGAAGTGAAATACTTGTACGAAAATAGATGTACTTAAAACTGAAGATTAAGTACTATAATTTAAGTGTGTGCAACCTATGTACCTACATTCGTATACTTGCATCGTAGCTATGTATTTAGAGATACGCAATGTTTGAAACATGTCACGCATTCACGTTTTGTACGAGTTTCGAAACAGTAAGTCTAGTCATGACTCGTGTGACAGACAACACATTTTTTTTTCTCACACTTATAGACATTTGGACATGTCTATGACCCCATGAGCCGTCACTTTTATTAGCTTTTTTATTTTAAGGATATTTTTAAGTATTATGTGCGAATTTCTTACATTTTCTGTTTAAAAATGACTCTACAAAAGACTGATAATTAGGATAGTTCGGGGTTGCCTTTGGTTATGAACTCCGATAGTAGCTTGAAACTAATCGATCATCCTCGAAAAGTTATGTTAATGTTATTAAACTGCACAGAGTCAGCAATAGCATTAGCTCTTACACATCAGGCATACTCATATTGTCAACTTTATTACTTTTATTACTATTTAAAATTGGAATTGGAATTACAGGGTTTACTTAACATTCCGGAGTCCTATGTCAAAATTTTCTGATCACTTACCACTATTAACAGCAGTGACCACCAGCCGCAACTTCTCGGTGTGTTGGTAAGGGGAGGTGGGGGGGTTCCACACGATCCTCAATTTTGAGGGCAGCAGCTTGGTACCAGCCCTCGCTGCCACCGCTGCAGCGTTACCTCCGCAGAGGTTCAGACGCCACATCGGAGTTTTGGCATCGCCAATATACTGGAAATAAATATCATAGAAATAATTAAAACTCTTAGGGATTTTTAAGTCGGTTACGCTCAAGAGATATTTTTGTTGTTGGGTTGATTTGATCCATAGACTATACGTTAGCATTTTGGAAACCCTTTAGTCTTCTACCTTAATTGTGTAAAGAACTAAGCCGGGCGATTTGCAGTTAATTATTAGATTATATTTTTTACAAATAAGATTAAATTCTTCAACAGTTTTATTGACAACTAGCGACCCGCCCCGGCTTCGCACGGGTGCAATATGCATGTATTATACCTACATATAAACCTTCCTCTTGAATCACTCTATCTATTAAAAAAAACCGCACCAAAATCCGTTGCGTAGTTTCAAAGATTTAAGCATACAAAGGGACATAGGGACAGAGAAAGCGACTTTGTTTTATACTATGTAGTAATAAGATTAATCTATGTAGTATTAAGCTAATAAGATTTGGAGAGGTTGCCTTAGAACAAATGAGTCAACTATTTCAACCAAGAATGACATCACCCTCATTAGAATATTGAGACCTAAGACCTGTCAACTAGGATTGATATTCCCAAACCTACGCTCTGAGATTTGATTCAAAACGGGCACAAGAGGACAAGAAAACAATACAATGATTACAGTAAAGTACTTGTTAGATAATTGAAGACATTTGACATCAATTAACCCGAATATTCCTGTATGTGAAGTTTGGTATCACGCTATCTCCGCATAATATGATGACACCATTAAGGAAAACCATGGACGACTTTGAAGAGTAATTCACTTGCCTTTTATTCTCAGAAATGTTAGGCCTGGGTTGTTCAGATCGGAGCCACAGAGAACTGATCGGGTTGCCGGGGCTCCGGCTTGAAGTATAGGAGTAGGAACGGGGTGGTTTTTAGTCAATAAGAATCTGACACTCTCGCCTCACCCGAGTTATTGGATGATTTTCTACCTCAAAAAGGGGTGTTTAGATAACCTTAATTACTTTCATTATCTTCATTCACTTTTCCCCATGAGGTCAGGTTGATTGGCATTGGATATTGAAAAGAATTTAGGCAACATTACTGAGACCTCAAAAATCACAAAACTGAATAATAAATCGCCTATCCTGCAAGTGAATAGGCACCGAAACTCCATTTATTGGTATCGTGCTTATTGCAACTCGATCAATAATTGGTACAAAAATACATATACTATAGTACTTACAATAAGCAGCTTGCAAGCATCAGTGCTGTTGTTGACAGGCGCTGATTGGTCGGTGGCAGTGTCTTGCGCGTGCGCAGCTGTCCGCGCGCTCCATTTGCGGTTTAACGCCCCGGCTACTGGTGGCACCTGGACGTCTGTTACACCTCTCTCCCAATCTGTTAGTGACTCCTGGAAAAGAAAGAAAGTCAAAAAATAAGTTATTGTCGAATGTCGAACTCGAATAGGTATTGGAATTATGTATTCAAATAGCATACCATTAATTTTTCATTTATTTTACACAGAAATACTGGTATGATGTCAATTATAATTGACCACAAGGTTTCAAACAATGCATACTCCCAACCAAAAGCCACAACAAATAGGTAATCCGCAACTTAATCAGTTTTGTAAACATTTGCAGAAGAGTCGACAAACAAGAAAAGTAGTTTGGTATTTACAACTTAAGCAATTACATAAAATTGTATGGTAAAATCCACAGGAAAATGATTTTAATATGTAAAGTACAGCTACCTCTAATTTATAACTAAACATTCATCATCGTCATGAAATGTCCATTGCTGATCGAAAGCCTCCCTCTTTAAAAAGAGGTTTTAATACAATCCTTATGTTTGCGGGACGGGTTTAAGTTTCCGAAAAGGATACTGTGGCCCATCATTAGAATGTTGCGCAGTTTGTGGCCACTACGCCAATTATAAATTAAATTGGAGTGTCTTTTTTTGAACAACATCAACATTGCTACAGAAAACGAAGAAGAAACACGATGAAAACCTTTAAACAAATACTTAAAGCTTTAGACAACATAGGCATCTGCCTATGTTGTCTATCCCATGTCTATGTCCTACTATATCCTGTATACTATGTCCCAAAGTAATAAAGAGAAGTCATAATTTACCAGATTTAGGCGCAGCAATTGGTAAACATTACGGATTCCGCAACACCGTCCAATTTGGCGGGGATCTAAATATTTATAGCTATAGTACGGGCGTTGAATTGTAAAAAGCCATTGTTTCAAAACTATTGTTACGCTGTGCAGTGTGCATACGTACAAGTTTAACATTCGCACTTTTTGCAATGCCATAAAGAATCGCTAATTCGCAATGTGCAGCATAACATCGGCTGTTATTCTCCTACCTACGAAATAAGCAGAGGTACAGATAAACTAAGTACATTCTACTTCACAACGAATTAGGTTTTTAGAGTGGAATTGTACTTGCTCATAATTTAGCACATAGGCACATCTATTACAATCGAGATGTTGACGAAATCAGGTACAATAAGACAAATATCGTAAGGGAAGACAATTTTATAACCGGTGAATTCAGGGACTTTTAGGGAATTCAGTGAATAATTAATTCAAGGAATTTTAAGTGCCGAAATGTGCACCTCTGCCTACCCCTTCGGTCATAAAAAGGCATGATGTTATGATGTTATGAATTCAGGGACCTTATTTGATAGTGAGATAAATTGTCAGATGGTATGGTAAATGTTGGTGATTGGAATTGAAACGGTTATTTATAGGTTCACCAAAGCTTCACAAAAGACCCTAAAGATTCCATTTTAAACCGATTTTTATTGTAACGGTCTATCAGAACCCTGTTTAGTATTCCATGTTAGCACAAATTGTACAAGCAAGGCCGTATAATGCAAGAATTTACGATTCAAATTGCACATTTTTATACCAGTTTCAGAATTAGTACTATAATCACGGACAATGGCTTATTTCCTTTAAACGCACGCGTAAAGTACTGAATTTATGTAACATCGTTGTTTTTGTGTAAAATCATAATATTGATTGTAGGAAATCCGGATTCATTAACTTAAAATTAAAAGTACAAATTTAATCCAAAAAAATCGAAGGATACAGAAACTGAAATTGTTTTAAATTAAAATAAGGATAGAGATTATGAGAATATTTGAAACCTACTACTACCCAATTATATTGAAAGATGCAAGTAAATGAACAGTGTTATCATGCTGAGGTAACGGACGAGTAGTCCTTATAAAAAGTCCCTCAAATCATGTTCAGGGACTGAACCATGACGTGGAAGTGATTATAAAATCATTGCATGGCATGGCATTGCGTTGATAGCATTGTTCTAATTACGTCAAAGTTTTTACGAGAGGGAATGTAAGTATGAATTTCATACTGCATTTGTTTATATAATGGCTTTTTTTAATGATGTGCCTGACATGCCCTTTACGTCTATACTAGAATCTCCTGCAAAGATGGTTTAAGAAAGGAAATACAGAGGAAATTCTAACAAAGCATTTCATGCAAAAACCATTTCATTTTGCATACAGCAACACATAAAAATTCACGACCTGTAGATACCAAAGCAGGTCAAACTTTATCTAAGTCACATACAGCTACAACTACATATATATTTAACGAAGCAAATTTTCGCCATAACTCCATATCCATAACAGGGCGAACGAAACTGGCGAACGTATGATAAAAAATTTGAAACAATAGTTATTATGAAAGACTTAACAATGGAATCTCTTACCCAAGTGGACTGGTAACTAGTATGTTGCATACAAGTACGTACACTAAGTTAACAATTAAACCATTGTCTTGAATTATTAAAGCTGAAAACCTAGAAATTTTGTGATGCAAATGCGGAAATAGGTATGAAAGAGATTTTGAAATTGAATTTTAGGTAACCGAAAGAGACGAAGACTTGGACTTAGGGTCTGATACTAAGTAAGTCGTATTTGTAGACAATTGACTACTTGCCTTCATAAAATAAATTATTTCGACTGTTGAATACAATAACGTATTAAAAAATAATCACACTTTTATTCATTGATTTTATGACCAACTTAATTTTAGTATTAATTTATTTTAGTATTAAACCAGTAATTTTTTAAGAAATAAGTAAGCTGTTTGACGCTAAAAAACCTGACGACACAATCTTGAACAAAATTCATAGAAAACTGTCGTTTTTGACAGTTCGAAAAAGTTTTGAATTTGACTAGTTGGCAAGTACCCAATTATTAACCGCTTGAATGCACTGATATGAGACATAATAGAAAATACGTTGTGTCCCACGTGGATCCGCGTTTAGACATACAAAAGGTTAAGATAATGTATTTATCCAATTTATAAAACCTACAAAAACTACAAGGAACATGGTAAATAATGTGATGACAAAAATTACATGACGGATTCTGGATAGAACTGGCTTTAAGGGCATACCCAGAAAATTAGATAATCATTTCAGAACACCACAGAACTCCTGAATTCAGCTTTTATTTTTAAACAAGTTCACCAAGCACCAGAAATAAAAAAAAACGTCTCACACTTGCAATATAAAGTCTCACACTTTCAATAAAATGTAGGTAAGAACCAAAACGATATCGTATCGTATCGTAACTCATAAAGTGACACAACATTTTAGTACAAAAAAGTAGGAAAATTTCTTCTACTTCTTCTACCATATTTCCGTGTTTACGATAACATGTATTACTGTTTATCTACTGTGACACATGGCGTGAAGACAAAGGAACAGTTGAGTGAGATCAGTTGCATCAGTATTACATATAATATGGAGGAAGCAGACGACGCCATTACGTTGTTCAGGACAATTAAGTTTTGTCTAACCAACAATCTAAATACTAAACTACATTAATGTTTATTAGATGAGTAAACTCCATATTATATTATACTCAGTAAAGACTTATGTGCGCTTCCTTCTTAGAGGTTAAAACTTATCACTATTGGCTATCGAGATTCGAAATCGAACAAGCCTTTTTGACACAATGCAAGCTAATCAATTCAACCAGCACATTGCAGACAAAAACAAAATGAAAACAGACTAAAGACCTATTTTTTTTAAATAAAGGTGTGCAGTAATCGGCACAAAACAATCATAACATAACATCACGCCTTTTTATCCCCCTATTTATGACCCCTTGCCCGGCCGACAGTCGCACTTGCGACCACTCGGACAACGAGGCAGTCATGTAAATCAAAAAGTAAGACTAAAAAGAGAAGTCCTTTGATTAAAACCACTTCACCTTCATAGAGGTCATATTTCCAATAAACGTAAAAATTATGTATTAAGTAATTATATCAGTTATAGAACACTCAATAAGATTAATTGGTTACTGGTTACCTTCTACCGTATCGTGGACTTCCGTATAAAGTATAAACAGATACATAGACAGACAATGGGGGCTACTCTATTTTTGCTCACTAGATGTCGCTAGTGTGCACCTCGTTTTTCGTCTAATAGGGAATTAGCTAGTGTCACAGGCTCAGAACATTGGATGGTCAATATTTGACAGCTGCAGTGATTGAACACAAAAATTATGTTGCGACATTTGCGCCATCTAGTTAGTTAGTTCAGTGACTACAAAAACAGTAGCCCCCGTTGAAAAATACACATCACTTGTGTATTGTTCGTTCGTTAGTTTCGCTAAAACTCAAAAACAGCTGGACGGTTTCAGCTTATATTGATCTTAAATTATTAGTGGAAGTCCAGGGGAGGTTTAAAAGATGAGAAATATTTCTTTGAGGCAATACAAAGTCTGCCAGGTCAGATAGTAGTTGATAAATAGTCTATAACAAGACAAGACAGGCGGCTAAAAGAGAAATTGGAGGAAGTGAAAACTTTATGTAACGTTATAATATAAATGTTGAGATTACATTGTTCATAATATTGTATGTAACTGCATTGTAAGCTGCACTTTCGAAATTGGTGTTAACTGCAGACGGAGGCCCTGTTTGTCACGGAGGAAGTTCGTTGAGTTTAGATTCTTGTTATTTATTAATAGTGTGAACGATCTATAAGATAACATAACATCACGCCTTTTATCCCCGAAGGGGTAGGCAAAGGTGCACATTGTACCACTGTACAATGTAACACCCCACTTTTCACTATTTATGTTATGAGTCCCATGTAATAGGGGATGAGCCTGTTGCCATATACCGGGCACAGTTGTGTGTACGATCTATATGAATATTAATTCTGAATTAGGTCTGACAAATAATTTATAGAAGTCCTTCTGGAGCTAAAATACGGTTAAATCGAGTTTAGCAGAAATGTGTGCATTCGCAAGAACCGAACTAACTTTTTATGGGGACATCTTCAAACCTGGAAGATGTCTCCATGAAAAACATAGATAACTTCAAAGGATTATATGTAACCCTATGGAAATTTATAAGCACCAAGATGACTCATGTCAATAAGTTATACGTAGGTTACTAGGTAGTTGCACATGTGGATAATAAAAGTTAATGGCTACGTCACGCCTTCAGAACGACCTTCATACCCTTCACCTAGACCCAGATATGTTACAACTTTATCTAGATCAGTACTAGGAACGTTATTACAGACCTAACTAGCTATTATTTTAATACCTACACGTCAGGTTCTGTCTAACTTATTTTATCATACATCAAAGTTTTCATCATCAATATCGCTAGACGGAATATGTCCACTGCTAAATATTGACCTTTTTTTAGTGGGGGTTTGACATAATATCGGCACTTGATGCTTGCTATGTAGCTTAGTCCCTTACGCACTAGCGGTGAACCGCGCGGCTAGCCGCTCCCTGCGGTTGGCCGCTTTTCCAATTTGACATGCAACCGCGTCTGTCGAACCGCCTAGGTGGTCAACCGCTAGTGTATAAGTCCCCTTTGGGATCTCAGCTGGGTCACCAATAGTTAGAAATACTACTGCCAGTCCATCGGTGGCTGGTTACTGTTTTTGGACTTATATACTTGAGTCCATTAATATGCTAACGTCCGAATACTGTACTGTAATATATGTATATAATATAATACTGTAGCCTTTCTACTCAATTTAAAGTCGCGCTTAAGTATAGTTCTATCACTACAAATTCTTTGTAAAATGACAGAGATGGCATTGGTATTTAAGTACAGTTTAAAATTGAGTAGCCTTTCAGTATTCAGTCGTAAGTTTGAGAATAGAGACCTTAGTACAAGTTCGTTTTACGTTTTAAAGTAATCGAAACGAGTATGCGTTCGGCGTTCTGATTGGCCGGCTCCAATGAACCAACCAATCAGAGCGCCGAATGCGTACTCGTTTCGATTACTTTAAACGTAAAACGAATTGGTACTAACGCCTCAGATCAGTGACACGTTTGGGGCTGGTGTTACAGACGCCCCTGCACCAATAAATGCTAACCATCTGGTGCTGTTGGAAACCTTAGTTTATTATTCTCTAACCACGTTGATGTCGTGATAATAGTAAATAAAATAAGTACAATTATACAATATACTACGTGATACTACACCATCCTTTGTCTTCTATAGGTACATTACGCAAGTAATTTGATTGTATCAAATAACATAATTAGTTTCTATTTTCCAGGAAGGAAACATGAGAAACACATGTTCGCAGATGCATTTGTTTGATAATATAATTAAATCAGTATATAAAGCCAGTAAATGAATGGATACTTGAAACTTTAGTTTAGCTAGTTCTTTACAATTCCCAACAAAACTCTCAATAATAGTGCTGACTAAAAGACACCGTCTTTGATTGAAACCATCAAAAATGGCTTATGTTCAAACTCAAAGTCTTTATTTGCATGTTAAGGTAATACATACAGGTCTTATGAAATAACAGTTACCTACCAATGATGATTAGACAAAATGAAATAGGTATAAAGTATCTGTAGAACGTTCACTTTTATCAATAACGTATTAAATCATGCGTAACAAAACATAATAATTTAAAGGAGAATTAAATCGAAGTCATTTTAACCGAGACAAAAAAGATACAAGTGAATGTTGAGAAAAGTAGTCTTTAGTAGTAGTAGTCTTTAACTTCAAGTTTAAGCTTACTTTCAAACTTATACAAACTAAGTGCAATCTAGGAATTTAGCCTAAAGCCTACACCAAGTCAGCGACAAGGTCTAAGCAGTCGTGATCCAAAAGACCTTGAAGCCGTATTATTGTGTCTTGTTCTAGAATTTCTGTGTTCTTGTTACTTATTTTAATTTGTGAGGAGTTCCTATTGCCTATTTAATTATTTTCGCTGTACAATTTTTATGGTTGAAAAGTTAAGTTTTTTTTAAGGGGAGAAAATCATCGAATGACTGCTCCCGGTCCCACCCGGGTGAGGCGGGAGGGAGTGTCAGACTCTTACTGACTAAAAACCAACCCGTTCCTTCTCCTGCACGTCGAGCCGGAGCCCCGGTAACCCGTTAGGTTCTCCGCGACAAAAGTTAGAGTTTATCATCACCATATTCATCTTCATCACCAGGAACACATCCATTGCTAACCAAAGACATCGTATTTGTTTCATTCATTTACTGTATTGGACACAGGCGCCATTAAACTGTTATTTTAGGTATGATGAATGTTCTAGTGTTTTTTTGCCGCCGAAAATCGCAGCTTTACAAAAACATTAGGTACATCAACATAATAGCAGCTAAACTGCTGGAATTATATAACTTGTTACAAAGGTAATTACAACTTAATGCCTAGATAGAAATCTAGATTCTAGAACTGTACAATCCAAGGCTATTAACCCTACAGTTACCGCGGCCTAGTGTTTTATACTTAGTTACGGATAGCCTATAATCAACCGACCCTCGGCCATGTTGAAAAAAAATGCAACGTCACACATGACAGCATGATTAGTGGCCAGTACGATCGTTTGTATGTTATCTATGGTTGATGCAATGTCGTGTGACAGTGACATGACAACTGTATTTTGTTTTCTTTTTTTATAGAAACATGCAATGATCAGAACGCTAAGCACCCTAGGTAATTTTATAACAATAAACAGGTTAGAAATAATATATTACAAGGTAAAGTAAAACGTAGGCTTTAGCGGAACATTCTAGACGGAACCTTGATTAACTGCCTAACGAACTATTGAATGGTCCCCTTCTAAATAACATGTGTCACATAAATACGTTTGAATCCATTTCAAGATGGCCGACCTAGATTTACCAAAGATAACAGACTCGCAAAGAATTGACCATGAATACGGGTGATCAGATAAAGTATGTTTGTTCCATTAACTATTGTTTTGTCCCATCGTTGGGCAAATCTGATCTTTAAGACACGCCATACTACAATCAGTTTTGACGCTACTGAAAAAGATTTTATTTTTAGAATACAAAAATAAAGATGAAGGAAGAATTAGAGAATAAACGTTTCAGTTTTAAAAGTAAAAAAAAAATAAATTTTAAACTCAACGGCCAGTAACTGCCTAGTAGGCTATGGGCCTCCTTTTCATATTACGAAGTTTTGCCCTAATCTCCACGTAAAACCGGCGTGTTGTATTTTGTATTTTAATAACTATACTTAATTGTACCTACACAAGATTAATTGCTAAGGAATTATTTTTTACACCTTAAGAATAGGAAAATTTTCGTAACAATGGCTTTGTATGCTAATAAACTAGTTGTATTTTAGTCGTTTCTCTTAAGATATTATTTATGTATGATGATATTTTTAATATAACTTACGACGACTTGCGTGTCCTTGTTGTTTGCGAATTTTGATAAACATCTAACTACTATCTATTTTCATTGTAGCCAACAGTCTAATTTTTTTTTTAAGTTGGTACTACGTTGTCTGGTAGTGGAAATTATTTAAGTAAGAACGATTTATGCCACACTTGACACGTGTTTAAGTTTGTAAAATAATAAAAAAAAATGTTAGTTTCATACCAAAAAATTGTAACATCAAATACTCGCATTTAAAGTAAGTGAGAATATAAGTTAGGGTTTATAAACGAAATGCCAAAGAAATACACCTAACATAGTCAATAATAAATAACCTCAAAAAATTCCTACACGTCTACGATAGGGAAAATGCTAAGAAAAACTGATTGAATGAATGACGAATGACCTGACTGTAAATGGTTGTAAAGTAGTAACATTGCTGGCTAATAGTATTATTGCATCAGTCCACTATTGAATCATTAGCTATGAATTTACCTTTGCTGTCATACATGAAGGTTGCATAGAAAGGTGTATACAATAGAAAAACCTGGCTGATTACACAAAGATTTTACTATTTCAAAATTAACTGTTTTTGTTTGTATTGTATACAGCTATACACAGAAATGGACGTTATTTTGTTTAATAATTAAAAATCTATTACAAAATAGATGCCACCGTAAAAATGCTATAATTTTTCAAATTGATATTGAGTCATTAAAATTATTTCAATTTGATTTCCCGCCATAAGAATCTGACAGGTAACGAGGATAGATAAATAATTATTTATCTGTGACGGTAATGACACACCCACACAGCCTTGGAGGTGGATGACATAACATGCTGACAATCTTTTGCTTAACTCGAGCCGCCATTATTCTGACGTCACGATACAACTAATCAAGTTGAACCAATCAAACTAATAATATAGCTTATGAAACTAATCCAATTTTCAGCCATAGATTTGTATAATAAAGTTCATAATAAATATGTATAATCGTTTAAAGAACTTTGTTAGTTTAGTCATTAGTGTTACTTCATTCATCATCAACAGCCTATAAATGCCCACTGCTGAGCAAAGCCTCTTCTCACACGGAGAAGGTTTGAGCACCACGCTTGCTCAATGCGGGTTGGCGATTTCAAACTTATAATTAGAAATTATAAGTCCAGTTTTCCTCACGATGTTATTCCTTCACCGTTTGTCAGTGGTGTCTAAATAATCTTAGAAAGTACATAAAACTCGGAAAAAGTCACATTGGTACTTGCCGTTGGTAGGTTTCGAACCTGCACCCTCATGCGTGAGAAGCGGGCGTCTTAAACCTCCGGGCCACCACGACACTTCATTACTTCATTACTTCATTACTTCATTACTTGCTTAAATTTCTTTTATTTGCAAGTTTTTATTTATTTAATTGCTAGGAAAATAATTTCGCTTAAATTTCGTATAAATAAACGGAATAATTACGTGCATAAATAATTAAATCGTGTGTCAACTGCTTCATTAGGCTCAGAAACCTGTTTGTCTGTATATTGCAATAGTTTGGCAACAATTGACTAGTTTATTATGAAATTATTGCTTATTTCTTAGGTCCGACCATCTGAGTCGAAAGCTTGATTAGCATTTTTGATTAAGGTTGCAAGGAATAAGGTTTTTATAAATTATTAAAATAAATACAAGCAAAATGTAAAAACATATTGAAAAGCGTGGAGTAGGTATTTGGCTTTAGCTTTGGGTACTGTATAATTTAAAAGGACCAAACAGCTTCTCGAAGGAACGATATGAGAACCTCCCCCTTTTTGGGAAGTTGGGTAAAAAATAAGCTATTCCAGCTATTAACCTATTTTAGGATATTGGAGGACATATCCTGTTTGGGAATACAATACAACTATAATATGATTAGTTCTAAGAAACTGTAATGATTTCTAGTATCTACTATGTACATATAGTACGTATGTTAATAATACTTTTAATTTATTACATTTTTATCTTTGGAATGCCAGTTATAAAAAATGTGCAATAAAAATAGTTGTTTTGAGTAGTGTTATTCTTTATTATATCTACATTTAATTATATTTCTAGGTAATCATTAAAAATATGCAATTATAGAAGTTTATTTCTCTGTGTGTTGAGTGATATGAGTTATACGATTAAAGATTTAAATATAGAACAGTGATCGTTTTTAGATAATCTATGTTATTCCTTGTTTTTTTTATTCATGGTAGAATGTCTTGCCGACCAGTATTCATCAATTCTATGTTTAAAACCACGGTACTCAATTTATAGTAACTATTCTGGACTTTAATTTATTTCTTTTTTTCTTTTTTAAATATAAACTACATAATGTGTGAATTCTTTGAACCTCTTTGATTACGTATTCACACAATCGTGCGAAATAGCCATCTTTTCTCAACTGGTATTTAATTTAAATATGAGCTCATCTGTCAATAACTTAAGGTCATATAACTTAAACATTAGGTTAGTGTTTGTTTTGTGTCTGTCTGAAATATTTTTACGCCTGTTTTTCCCGGAGGAGTTAACTTCGAGAGTTCGAATTGACATCTTATAGAATAGTCTAGCAGGTCGTTTATCAACATCAGTAACTAGTAAAGGTCGAGGATTTTCCCCCCTTAAAAAACGGTCTACTCCTGGTCCCTGGACCATAGTTATGGGCCACCTCATAAGCAGAGTGTACCACAATTTATAAATTAGGCAGGTGGAAGTATAAGAACGCCGGTTAAAACGAAAAGTCCTTTACATAACAGTGTCAATACTCTCAACGCTACAGACGGAGTTTAGAGACAGTAAAGAGTAAAGTTCTGGTTTAGCCTGCTACAACTGGTGTTGTAAGTTTGATTTACATTCAATTTGAATTGAATATTGAAATAGGATGTTTATGATTGTACCTAAAACACTTCATAAACACGGGGTTGCAGACGGCGAACCAGAGAATGGACAGCCGGACGCTGGATGATGCCGATACAGAGCCGCGCAGGACTCAACGAGGTTGCCGGGGCCCTGCCTCGAAGTGCAGGAGTGCAGGAGTAGGAACGGGGTGGTTTTTAGTCACTAAGAGTCTGACACTCTTGCCTCACCCGGGGCGACGTCATTGGATTATTTTCCTCCCTTACAAAAAAGTACTTCATTAAAGAAATGGTATACATAGTTGTAGCTAGCTATAAGGCCAAAGGGTTATCCCCTACGTAATGAATCTAATATTAACTACCAATAAGTATTTATGCGTACTGCGTACCTCTTCAAGGAAATAAATGCGTGATGTTATTGTTACTATAACAAGAAACCTCACGGTGTTAATTTAAGTTTCCATGGTAAAACATGGCGGCAGGCCTTTTGTGATCTGTTGACTCAACAACAAACTGGTTTTAAATAGAATGAAACGGTCAACAACGGATAACCGACCAACTTTAAAATCCTTTAGCCTTTTCGGAATACTTCAGACTATGAAGTCTTTTTCATTTAGCCAGTTGTTAAGGCTGGACGGAATGCTACGGAGATATTTGTTGAGAATATTTATTATCTATATTATTGAATATTCGTAGTTTTTGTACGTTCGTCACGTTCTTGGGGTTTTAAGAGTAAGAACACACAATAGTCGTAATTTTAGCATGACAGCAACTTCATGTGAAGGTTTATGAATAAGGAGTTAAAAATCTTTGATTTCCGTCTAGTACATTATTCTAAATAGGATCATCTGAGACAAAAAAAGTATTAGTTATTAATCTTTACGTATCCAGTTTGTTGCAATAGTAGCATACCCGAATAAAACCTTTTTGTGGGGATAGAAAACCATCAAAAAAAACATAAAGTACTAAGTACTGGGTTTTTTTAAATTCTCAGTAGAAGCACGGAGTCTGGAATTGAGCCTGGTGTATGGTAACAGGCTTATCCCCTATTACATGTGAGTGTGACTCATAACATAAATAAATAGTGAAAAGTGGGTGTTACATTGTACAGTTACATAATGGGCACCTCTGCCTACCACTTCGGGGATAAAAGGCGTGTTATGATAATATTATGTAAAACCATTAAATTATTTCTCTCATTCCATTCCAACTACTGCCCTATGGCACCTTACATGGTTACTTGGTTAGCCTCGACCGTGACCTCTAAATTCAAAACCTATTCACTATAATTATGTCGCGGAGAACCTAACGGGTAACCGGGGCTCCGGCTCGACGTGCAGGAGAAGGAACGGGGTGGTTTTTAGTCAGTAAGAGTCTGACACTCTCTCCCGCCTCACCCAGGTGGGGGCAGTGATTCGATGATTTTCCCCCATTAAAAAAAAAAATCACTATAATTATAGCAATAGGCTCACCCATTACTTTTTTTTTTAATATAAGGGCTTTGTCGCTTAGCGACCACATCGCCCAGTTCGAACCCATTACTTAACCCTAATACATTAAGCTTTGACTCATAAATTCAGGTAAAGATACGCCGTTCATCACCGTTGTCTGCCCTTCGGGAAATCTTTTAGTAATACTAACAAAGGAACGTAGACAAATGAATGGATGTAGTTACAAAGACTAGTTTCATTGTAGATGATTAATTGAATCCCTTCTATAAAATATGAAATCGATCGTGTTTTTGAGATTGTTCTGACTTTGCATCGACTGCTTGATATTTCTGCTCTTTACTTGGTTGACTGTTAGAGAATGCCTTAAGGCATTAAGACCGCAATTGACAGTTATTTTGTGTGAAGAAGAATAAGTATTTTTTTCTTTAATCATAAACTTTACACTTTACCTATCAAAATATTTACAAGCGGTGGGCAAAACTACTGATTGGAACCCGTTCAACGTCTATAGATGTATTAGACGTTACGTCAGGCCCAAAAGGAGATGGTGGGATGAACTGGACATCTATGACAAGGATTGGCCGCAAAAAGCTATACATATAGTGGGAGAAGGGCAGGGAGGCCATTGCCCTGCAGTGGGACGATTATGACTGAAAAATAAAATAAATCTTCACGTTTACCCAGTACATATCTGCCTCTCTATTTATGTAACTTACAAACCGGAAAACTCATACACTCCTAATAGGTAATTACTATGAAAATCAATGATTCTAAGATGTATACTTGTATAATTGAATATTCATTATGTATAGTTAAGTTACATAAGCTACCGCAATGACTAATTGATTTTCTTAACACTACACCGTATTTTTTTACGGAGGAAAATCATTCAATAACTTCTGCCGTCCGGGTGAGGCGAGAGGGAGTGTCAGACTCTTACTGACTAAAAACCACTCCGTTCCTACTCCTGCACTACGAGCCGGAGCCCTGGAAACCTTTTACGTTCTCCGCGGCTTCGTATCGGCATCCTATTGGTCCCATCCATGGTGGTCTGATGGCTATTTGGCGTACGCTCGGGAACACTGCACCGTCTACTAAGCGTGGTGAGTATAGCAAACCCTTTTAAGTAGAGGAGGCTTACATTTCAGTAATAGACTGTCACGAGCACGAGTATGACGATAATCGAGCCCCTAACTCTTCAGGAAATACCGAACATGCTATCAATGCACCAATCATCAACCATAACCGTGATTTTCATCCACAAATTCATGATAAACTAGATTAAATCGAACAAGAGACCACTTATGAATGTCATGTGACAGTCTGAACATGTGAGTACAGATGAAGCTATGCATAACCAGTATAAATTGACCGTTGTGTATGTAGAAAGATCATGCAAAGCAAGTCCACGATAAGCTGGTTAGGTACCTATGAACAGCCAGTATAAACTGATCGTTGTATGCGTGGAACGATTATACAAAGCCAGATCGTGATAAACTGGTGTTGCATAGCTCGATGTGTACAATTAGAGATAATGACACTATTAATGAATATGGCTCATCGTTACGTGTTACTATGGATTTTACTACTCCACTCTAATGAGTCAATGATACTTAATATTGTGTAAGAGACTGAGACGCATTTACTTTACAGACGAAATTGAAATTTTGTACATTATGCTGTAAATCTGACTTTTAAAATTGGTAAATATGGGGGATTGGCGTTTTAAGAGCCATTCGTCATTTTGCTTTCGAGACCTGGATGAAGCCTACCTTCAATAGATTGGAATGCAGTGGCGTAACTAAAGGGTTGCAAGTCGGCATTGTGAAACGGGCCCCCAGCTGGAAGAGTCCCCGTTCAGAGGTTTTCATCTGAACATCTTGTTTTTTGGGAACGGTGACCGATCTAATGAATTAGCCACAGGCCCCGAACGGTATAGTTAGGCCAGAAAAGAAATGAGAACTTACATACAAGAATTCTATCCATTAGACTAACCTATCTTTGCGACTATAGGAGGACCAAGTAAGTGTAAATACATTTAAACACAGAATTTTAAGATTTGATACAATTGTTACACAGATACTCGTGTAACAATTGGCACAGACTAATTTCTCTGCTCTGAGATTTATAAATGGACAATGGACAATGAACGCCCATCTATAGTCTAGCCGTAACAGCTTAGCGACAAGAAACAAGCTCTGTATACACAGGAGCATATAATAGAGAAAGTAAAACTGAGAAACAAAGTTTCACCCACTTACATACAATTTTTTGTTGTGTACAATGCATTGTTAACAATTCAATTGTTAATAATTCATTTTGTATTGAGTGGTTTGGTATAAAAATAGACGTTAATGAACAATAAAATATCATTTTGTTGTCGTTAAGATATGGGCAAATAAAAACAGTAATTAATAGGTGGAGCTAGTTATAATTTATATTTAGTGGCCTGACGTTCATTAGTGGTTATAGATTCATCATCCATGATATGTATTTAATGGATTATTGATTGTGAGTTCACGAGACCTTATCCATTAGATTATGATTTTTAAATTCAATTTTATCAATACAACCAGCCTTTTATGTGGAACTCCTTAGGCAGTGACTATTACTAGTACGTCTGACCTTAGGCTCATGTATTATTGTTTAGTCCCTTTCCCTGATACGGGTGGTGTAATACAGTTATTATACTTTTTTGCGGGTTTCTACTCTTTAGCGGTTATTTGGCACAAACCAGCTTCTTCATTAATAAAGAATTTGTGCGAAAGACCTAGATGTCAGTAGAGCGTGTCCATCATTTGCATAATGTAACCGTTCCATGTATTTTATTTAGATACTCGAATTCTTAGTAATTAAGTTGTAATTTTTACAGTTGAAATGAAGTTATTTGCAGTATACGTGAATTATTTTTCTGCTCTTTAAATTGAAGATGGTGATATATATATGTAATTTTGGAAATTGTAGACAATATGCCGATGAAGTAGAAAGAATTCAAGTAAGGATTTGGCTTTCAGAAGGCTATGGAGGTAATCAAAATGATTTTAGAAAAAGCAGCCAGTAGTGACGAGTTATTAATGCAAAAAGAAATAAATTATCCAAAACAAATATTCAATTGCGACTAAAATTAGTTTTTGATCGTTAAAACGATGGAAACAACAGTTAATTTCAAGATTCTAAAAATAACTTTATGCAAAAAGTTTATGGTCTGTATGAGTGAGTATAATAATTTGATCTCCAACGATCAGGCGGTGGGAAGACCAACCAACGTTAATTTATTTTGATATAACATGGCCAATTTGAGGCGAATTAATTCTGGACGGACGACTTTTTGCGTATCATGCATACAGTTGATAATATTTTATTATTACAGCTTTTTGCCAGTATAGTGACGTTAGAGATGTGCAAAACATACTTCTAGATACTTCTGTAAAACTTAGAATGACTGCATACTTAAACAGAAACAGTCTTTCATCATTTTACTATACAGTAATTTTTACATAATTGTAACAGTAGATTATCTTATGATAAAATGGAATAATCTAAGTAAAGACACAATAAACCTTTTAATAAGTTTGTATACATACTAGGATTTAAATCACCTTAACCACGATACCGTCCTTACAAAGCTAGCAATATGAACATCATCGGCTATAAGTACCTGAAACAAGCATAAAACATTTATTAGATTAAAGTGCAAATGCAAAAAAATAATAATAAGATCAGATGTTATCAGGTAAACTCCACATAACTAAATAAAAAGGATGAGAAACAGACAGACGATGTACAACAAGAAATAACACTAGATATGGTCATTGACCGACTAGGCGTCATATGATCGCAAAATCGCTGTCTCCAAGTCAAAAATTTGCTCAAATTCCCAAAAAAATTGATGTTAAACATAAGAAAAACAATAATGATAACGTTAGTTGATATAGATATAAGTTTTCCTATAAAATTGATTGAATAAACAAAGGTGAGGTGTGAATTAATGCTAAACGATACAGAAATACACATGACTTAAGTCAGTCGATGGCTAAGGGGATAAAAACAACTCCACGATAATTAAAAATTGCCATTTTTGAATGTATTGGATGTCGTTACGTGACTTTAGTAATGTAGTGTGTGAACAAACTGCTATGCCTAATACGTATCTCAATATTATTATTTCATATTAAATTTGCAAATACTAATAGTTCCAAAGATACGTTCAACTAATAAACAAAAACTTTCGTGAGACATTCTGATTTAATACCTATGTTTTTTGGTTTACTTACGTAACCGTTTGACAGGTACCTCGACTAGTTTCAAGCCATACTAGATCCTCAAACAGTTACGAGTAAGCCGTATCAAAAATGTCGAGAAAAATTGATGATAGTTGTCTTATTAGAATATTGGGATTTCAAAGGCGACCACAATATAGGTTTACTAAACTAAGATAAAGGTTTACAAGAATCTTGTTTAAGTGGAAAATAAAATGCGACCCACAAAGGTGTGTTAATTTTGGTCACTTGGTCTTTCCCAATCTTCTTCTCACGCATCGCTGAGACAATTGGACTTAGTCAAGAATTACCCACATATATTCTTATCTGATTTAAGTAAGGAGAGGATGAAACCCCCACAAATGACCGGGAGTTCATCGCTTGCAAAACAAATTGATCATTTCCTTCAATTGACTACTTGGATGACTAAGTTGGAGGTCTTGGAAGGGCTGCTTCGGATGAATCACTTTTTGTTTAGCAAACAACAAAGCAACCGGATTGAAATTAAATAAAACATCATAATGATGTGTGTAACAAACATATTTTATAAATAATTGTGTTTTATAAAGAAACGAGCAAGAAATTGCATGTCTTTTCTTATAAATCTAATTTAAGAAGTGTATCTTATAATGTATGATTGAACCCTGAACTGTTATAATCTGAATTAATTTTATCGCAAACTTTATGTAAATAGGGACAAGAGTAATTTCCTGAGACCTCTGATATGATGGTTCTGTTTTGCGGTCAACGGCACAGCTTATCTGAGTCAGTGTCCGAAGTAAATAGTATTTTGATAGTCTTAAGGATTGAGGATACCTTTGTAACTGGAGAAAACTGGAGAATTGAAAGCCAAAGCATTTATTTCAAACTAGCTTTTACCCGCGGCTTCGCTCGCGTCACAAAAGAATAAAAAGTAGACATGTGACATATACCAATATACACAGCGCCATCTATACCAATACTTTTGTTTTTCCTCGGGAATATCAATTTTTTCCGGGTTAAAAAGTACCCTATTATTATTACCCTATTATTTAATCCAGATAACTTTACGTCTGCAAAAATTCAAAGCAATCGGTTGAGGAGTTACGGCGTGAAGGTGGAACAAACAAACAAACAAACAAACTCACTTTCAGATTTATAATATTAGTAAGGATAAACTACAAGTTCCTTAGTTCAAGCTCACTGGAAATCATGCATATCATCTGACAAAATATGATGAAATTCAATTATTAATTCTCTAGAATGTCTAGACTCTGGACATCCTGATTGTCCAATTACTGCCATGTCATGGTACATCAGACATTGTTCTACGCAAAAAATTGATTTGCATTTCAAGCAGTTAGTTGTTAGTCATTACAAGTAGGTATCTAAGTACGTAGACGAAACTGCAGTGAAATACTAGTCTCTGATGAAGATCATAACAACCGGGGACGGGAAATCCCAAAGGAATGTTCCTAAATAAAGTTTACAAAATAAGGTAATCTAACTGCTGAATAAATATCGTAAAGCGAGTTTTATAATGTTTGAGTTCCAGTTATAGAAGATATCTTAAAGCTAAAACCACTCTTGCTGAGTTTAGTTACAAGGTATTATGGATACTCTGTCGATGTTCAGTCAAGTCGATTACACTTTTTAAGACCCAAATAAAGACTATATAGTTTTTTACAAATAGACATGAAAATACTTCTACATCATGCTAGACTTTCAAGATTACTAACCCAGTTGTAATAAAGTAAGAAATAGGGAGTAAGGAGAATTTTAATTAAAATCATCTCTAGTTATACCAAACTGGCCTTTTAAACCGCTAAAAAGTACGAAATTATTTCAAAAATAGAGTAAAACAGTACACATGACTGTGGGAGATGCACTGACGAAACCAATTTGCGAGACTTTGCGCAAGTTGCAGCGAGGAATATTGCGGTTGCGCCATTTTATATGAGTTGCTTTGTTGACCGCACTGTATGGCCTGTCAAGGTCCTTTCAATTTGTTCACTGGTGCAAAGGCTCCCTAGAGCGAAGTTTTCGGGTCAAAGAGGAGATTGTTATCATGGTCGTGACGAAACTGTTTCAGTGCAACAATTGACCGAGTTAATTTATTATGAGATGTGTGTGTAGTAAAGACTGAGAGTCGAGGATCAAGATCTTATAATCTTCGTTAGATAAAACAAAGATAATATTTAGAGAGTAATATTTTACAAGCTAGCCGTTTATGACGTGTTTGGTAGTAATGGGATTAGGAATATTCTACGATGCAACTACTTTTTGTGTAAAAATTAATATTAAAGAGATAGCCAATTAATTAATTAGCATTGATTAAAATCCTGCGGTAGGTAAACGAGTAAATTTTAAAGGTTGCAAACAGAAATGGATTTATAAAGTCGGTCAAGTTCAGAGGATACGTGACGCGGGCTGCGTTTGCGCATTAAGCGGAATTTTTTATTGATACATATTCAATAATGATAATGTAATAAACGCTAACCTACACATTATACAGTGATTTTTTGCGTAATCAAGGCAATTAAGGGGAAGCTGAAAAAATGATATAATATGAAATGAAATGAACACTGATACTCCTTTTTCTTTTATAATCCAAAATCAATATTTTTAAAAGAGTATTTCCTGAAAATATTTTATTGTCTGTCCAAAACAAGTCGGACACAAAATTATACTTTAACCACCTTCATAAAATTGACAAGTGACAAAGGACCAAAACATTTACACACCGAAAAACAATCTGGTCCTTCGATACGCACAAAGATATTTGTATCCTACTTCACAGCCTACTCGATTAGAGGTAATTTACATAGAAACTATCTTATCATTACCCATGTTATTACTAATAGTCTAGTTATAGGAAAATCACTTCTAGGAAGTGTTAACACGATCATTAGCAATGGTTCCTTCAGTTTAGTTCCTTTTGTCCGCCTGTCTGTCACTCTGAGGTTACTGATATCCGACCTCATTGGTAGCCTGTCAATCGAGTTCTCATTTAATTTCTTGATATCTATTATTAACCGTATTGAGAATATCAACAGGTATAATAATTTTTTTTCTTAACACGTTGAACGTCATGGGTGACTGGTGACCGAAGTTAACGAAGGATTTGCCTTCAACAGTTTTTTATTGACAGTCAAAGCTTTAAGTGCTGTTGGGTTAAATTTTTAACTTGTTTCTATGGGTTCATAAAACAGAAGTACCGCTTACTTAACTACTAAAAATAGGACCGTAATAAAAACATTTGTGTTAATGTTTACGAAGGCAATATAAATAATGTTTTCCATGTATTTCCCAAATTGATACAACACGACTGTATAGAATTTATAGCAAAAACGTGAGCAATGTATTACAGTTTAATACGTATGTTTTTAATGTATAACTTTCCTTATAGGATTTTCTCACATGTCCAAAATTTACTTGGAATAGAGTCTAAAGAAAATTCGGTATTGTCCTGCCGAATGAGTCATGATGTCATGATAGATTCACCATGTTTAGGGAATTGTGAGTAAAGCTCCCTAAGATCGGAAAAGGAGGATCCTCCGAGTAGGCGGGCTTTCTATCCAACAGTTGTTCGTTGGGGTTACGAAACCTTAACATTGTAGGATTTGTATCGACATGTTGATTTGCTCGCATTTGTCAATATGTTATGTTATTATCACAGATATTGACAGATACTGGGTTCTTTAATATCTCACATATATTGGCTTCTTCTATAACACCTAAGCGAAAACAAAGGTGATATAATCGCCTAATATGATTACAAAACCTTATAGGAACCCATACAAAAACATTTAGTTGTTAGAAGACGTTAAAATTGCCAATATATTGCCGGTTTTATCAATTTTCACTTGCGTAACCGAGTCGTTGGCCTACGAGTGGCCTATCAAATTCACATAAGCAGCAAACTGGTAGTTCTACGCAGTGGCATAAAAACCTTGTAAGTTTACTTTTTTATTTATAGAACCACTCAGAATAATAGATGGGTAAAAAATGGCAGTTGGTATAGGGGCGTGCAAGCGGAGAATGAACATAAAATGACGTCAGCAGAAATTTAAAATTTAATTAAACGCAATGTCCACTTTTGTAACAACTATCGTGAGACACTGAATTAACTGCAGCGTGCGAGTTCGTAGCCATGTCAGTAGGCTGCGCGACATCGCCGCTCATCGCTCATGACGAAGAATCCCTCAGTAACTCGAAACAACTACTAGTTTCGAGTTACTCTTCGAATATACTGTATACTGTTTGAATATACTGAGAAAAGCTCTACAGCTTTTCTCAGTATATTGGCGTGAGTAAACCGTCATTTTCAGTTAATGTCCACTTTCCCCAGTTATTTAGGTTCCATTAATAATAGTAATAGTAGGTAAGGTTGTTGCTATGATATCATAAGATATTTATTTAAAATTACTTATTATACAATTAATGAACAAAACACAATTCAAATTCAAAAGGGTCAGCCCTATAGCTAACACAAGACACCACAAGATTTTATACGTCAATAGATTTCACCGTCAAAACGCCGTGGGCTACGTAGGCGCCGCTTTCTCGAACCACAAACATATAAAGTAGATGATTATCAAAATAGAAGGTATCAACCAACTAAATACTTCTATCATCCGGAACCTGCTTTGTCGGTTAAAAAATGCTAAAATTCGCATAAACATTAAAATTCCAGAGTTATATTATGTTATGCACATTGCACATGCAGACATGCAATTGCATTTAATACGGACTATATAATCATTATTCTTATTTTCGGACTTTCAAGGATTCAGATAAAATGAAAAGATTTAGTTAGCAGTAGAATAAAAATATTTCAAGTTTCAGCTTTCTACGAACAGTTTCGGTAATTCAGACACTATGAACAAAGAGTTTTATTTATTGAAAATTTGGAGTTTGAATTAATTGATAATTCCACTGTAAATAGTACAAGTGTGATTCTCATAGTCAAATATGACACATTGAATAACCTATTATAATTAAATTATTTGACATAATATCCATGTAGATAATAATTAATTACAATAATTAATTACAACCCCTTAAAATAAAGATACCTATTTCAGTTATTGTTAGTTTGTGACGTCAATTGTCGTTATTTTTTCATTACTTTACATAATTTCAACATACAACTGGTATTTTTGGACAGATTTATTGTTATCTGATATCTTATAAGATTTATGTGAGAATCATATTTATAATACTATTTTAAAATTTTCCAACAAATCATTCATTTGTTTCGTGGCTGGGAGTTGGGGCAGTATTTTGTAAAATTTGTATAAAAATGATCCTTAGATTTTTAAGGTAAAAAATTAATAAAAATTACCTATAAAAAGTGGTTGTAAAAACAAATGTTTTGTCTTCTATTGCATTTGTACAATAATGTCTATTTAAATAAACAATAGCATAAATTCAAATTATTAATTCAAACATTTATTAAATTACAGTGCATACAGAAAATTGCATTACAAAAGACAATGGGCAGAAGATGGAGCAGTGAAGATAGAATCTCTAACAAGGGAAACGATGGAAGGAGCGCTAAAAGTAATCCGAGATTCTTTTTTCAAAACGGAACCTGTATGCAAAGCAGTTAGTCTGCTGGAAGAACCTGGGGCTGCAGAAGAACTAATGCAGACGTGTTATGATGCTGCAAAGGACGGCGTGACATTAGTAGCCAATGACACGAGCACCAATCAAATAATAGGGGTTATATTCAACAGAATACAGGTAAGTTTGTATATTATTTAAGCAGAATCTTAACATGTCCATGATAAATATGATAATAATAATCAACGTTTCTACATAGGTAACAACACCAAAAGAAGAAAATTACTATGAAAAGCTAAGACAGCGTTGTAAGCACAAATCTGTAAGAGCATTCCTCGACTTCAGTATAGATTTGGAAATGAAAGCCAATATAAACAAGCGGTACAACACTAACTGTTTCATCGAAGTGATGTATCTTTCGACGTTGCCAGATTACAAGCACAAAAATATTGGCAGTCTTCTTGGTCTGTGTACTTACCAAATGGGGAAGAAATTGTACAAAGGTGAAGATGTGAAAACTAGACTGTCTGATAATGAAGACATTACTAATTTTGAAGCTGTGCCTAATATTTTAGTAGCTCTTACTACTTCTAAGTATTCTCAAAGAATGGGAGTTAAGTTTGGTTATGAAAAGGTTTTGGAAGTTCGATATGATGATTACTCTTACAATGGACAATCGTATAGAGAGAAAATTGGAGACGAACATCAGACCTGTCAAGTTTTAGTTAAGAGACTGGATAGTGTAGTATATTAGTGACGGTATGTCAATATTCCATGATAATTGTATGTGAGGGTGTTTGAATAAAAGTCAGTGTTTAACCAACTTGCGTGCGTTTCATTACATGGTGTCAGAAGTGGGATCTTTTTAACATTAATTGCGGGTTAAAAAGATATTTTAGTAACAATAAACTATTATTCTAAGTGTCGTTGTGTACAAGAATAATAAATATGGAGCACGCACGTCCTCCAGTGGAATTATCGCTCGACGGTGGTCCGGCCGCGCGGTCCGACGCGTGGCATAAATGGCGGAAACAGTTCGAGGTTTTCCTTAAAGCATCTGGAGTGAGCAAAGAGCCTAAGGAAGTTCAGGCTAGTTTGTTGGTTAACCTCATCGGATCAGCTGGTTATGAGGCTTTTACAACTTTTACGTTTGAAGGAGGTGAAAGTGAAGACGACATTCATTGCGTATTAAGGAAGTTCGATAAATATTTCGGCACAAAACCAAATATCACAGTGCGGCGGTTTAAATTCTTTTCACGCGATCAGGAAGAGGGTGAAAACATCCATCAATATGTAACCGCGTTGAGGGTATTGAGTCAGCAGTGCGAGTTCAGTGAATTGCACGAGAGCCTGTTGCGTGATAGGATTGTGTGTGGTATTGTAAACAATACGGTGAGAGATAGACTTCTCCGCACAGACGAGTTGTCGCTATCCAAAGCGATACAAATCTGTCAGGCGGCAGAGATGTCCAAGGAGGAGAGTAAGCACATCGACGGTGCATCTGAGGGGGTGCAAGTGGATGCTGTGCAAGGCGGCCGCAGAGCACGAGGCGGGCGGCGCGCCGGAGGATGGCGCGGAGCCGGCGGAGCGCGAGCAGCGCGCGCGCCGCTTGTCGCTTGTGAGCGATGCGGCAGCGTGCGGTGTCTCGGTGGCGAGCGGTGTCCGGCGTGTGACGTAAAGTGTTATGTTTGTGAAAAGAAAGGTCATTTTTCGCGAGTGTGTAAGCATACAAAATCGATTCGCAAAGTGTTAAATCTCAGTGTAGAAACCGTAAATAGTGATAGTGACGAAGAAAGTCAGAAACAAAGGTTTTATATAAACACCTTAGATAATAAGAAAAAACAATGTAAGTCGCCATTGGAATGGACAGAAATTATAGAATGTCAAGGTAAAAAACTTTTATTAAAAATAGATACTGGATCAATGATTAATGTTATCTCTAAAGTAAATTATATGAAGTTAGGGTTATCTATTACAGACCTTAAACCGTTCACAAAACGTGTATATTCGTTTACAGGCAATCAGTTATCAATTATAGGCATTGGCAAGATTTCTTTTATGTTTAGAAAAACTAGTTATGTGTTATCATTTGTTGTTGTGGATTTGTTTTGTCAGAGTGTACTCGGTTTAGAGGGATGTATTGCGTTAGGATTAATAAATCAAATAAATACAATCAATTTGGATAACTATAATGAATTGTTTCAAGGATTGGGAAAATTACCTGGCAAATATAGTATAGTAATAGATAAAAACGTACAACCAGTTATATGTCCTACTAGGAAAATTCCATTCGGTCTTAAGGATAAATTAAAGGAGGAATTGTGTAGAATGGAAGACTTGGGTGTAGTTAGGAAGGTCACTCATCCAACCTCATGGGTAAATGCAATAGTTTTAGTCGCGAAAAAAGATGGCAGTATTCGTGTTTGTTTAGATCCGCGACCATTAAACCGGGCGGTGCAACGTGCGCAGTACTCGCTCCCGACGGTACCGGAGCTGGGCCGCGCGCTTGCGCGGTGCTACTGTGTTTAGCGTGTTAGATGCGCGCTGTGGTTTCTGGATGGTTCAAATAGACGATGTGAGCGCTGATCTCTGTACGTTTGGCACACCATTCGGTCGATACCAATTTCTGCGTTTACCATATGGTATAAACTGTGCGCCAGAAGTATTTCATGCGAAGCTTAGGCAACATTTAGAAAATTTAGAAGGAGTTGAATCTTTTATTGATGACATAATTGTATGGGGCCGTAGTAAAGACGAGCACAACCAGAGATTAGAGTGTCTTCTGCGATGTGCTAAAGATATTGGCATAAAATTTAATCGCGAAAAATGCAAGTTTGGTGTATCAGAAATTACTTACTTGGGTCACAAGTTTGACGCGAATGGTATGCGGGCAGACGACTCCAAAGTAAAAGCTATAATGGATATGCCCTATCCTACTGATAGGAAGGCTCTCGAGAGGTTTTTGGGCATGGTAAATTATTTAGCTAAATTTATACCTAATTACTCAGAGAGTGTAAATGTGTTAAGGTCGTTATTAAAGAAAGATTCGGAGTGGTCTTGGGAATCTCAACATTCAGAAGCAGTGGATAGGCTAAAGGCAAAGCTAGGTAGTGCACCGGTGCTAGCGCTGTACAGTGACAGTGCGCCGTTAGTGGTATCAGTGGACGCGTCTAGCGTCGCGCTGGGCGCTGTGCTACTACAAAATGATCGTCCGGTGGAGTTTGCATCGCTTACGCTCACCGACACTCAGACTAGATACGCGCAGATCGAAAAAGAAATGCTAGCTATTGTGTTTGGTATCGAAAGATTCAAGCAGTATATTTATGGGAGAACTGACGTCACCGTGTGGTCGGTCCACAAGCCACTAGAAGCATTATTTAACAAACCCCTGGTTTCGGTACCAGTTAGGCTACAAAGAATGATGTTGAGAGTACAAGGATACGACTTCAAAGTAGTATATACGCCGGGCAAAAATATGTATATAGCAGACACGTTATCGAGGGCACCTTTGAAGGAAAAAATGCATGACCAAGTATCCACAGAAGTGGAGATACAAACTTGTTTCATGTTAGAACATGTACCTTTTAGCCAACCACGATTGGAGGCCATTCAAAAAGAAACGGACTTAGATAGTGACTGTCGATGGTTGATTAAATACATAACAAAAGGCTGGCCTAAAAATAGGCGCGATGTAAATGAACGAGTGAACGCTTTCTGGCCATATCATGAGCAAATGCATTATGTAGACGGAATCATTTTTAAGGACGAATTAGTGTTTATTCCTCGTGCTTTACGGGAAGACATGTTGTCACGAGTTCACGAAGGACATTTAGGTATAGAACGGTGTAAAAGGCGCGCGCGCGATGTAATGTTTTGGCCGGGAATGTGCGACGATGTCGAGCGCATCGTGCGCACGTGTGCAGCTTGCGCACTGCACGCGCCTCGCCCGCGACGTCAACCGCTTCTGCAGCATAGCGTGCCTGCGCTGCCATGGCACAAGCTAGCATCGGACACGTTCGAGTATAAAAAAATGAATTACATTGTTTTAGTTGATTACTTTTCAAACTACGTTGAGGTAGGACAGTTAACGAGCATAAGCTCGAAGCAAGTAATTTCTTTTATGAAAGAGCAGTTTGCTAGGCATGGTATACCAGCAGAATTAGTCAGTGATAATGGTCCGGCTTATAACTCACAAGAATTTAAAAAGTTTATGCGCGAATGGGAAATACAGCATGTAACGTCATCACCGCATTACCCACAATCAAACGGGAAAAGCGAAAGAACAGTGCAAACAGTTAAAAATATGTTAAAGAAGTGTGTAGACTCGGGACAAGATTTCAATTTAGCATTGTTAAATTTCAGAACTACGCCGCGGCATGACTTAGACTCACCTGCCCAGATGTTAATGGGTAGAAGGCTGAAAACTAGATTACCGGTCTGTACTAAACTACTAACGGAGAGGGTAGATAATGAAAAAAATTATAAAACAATTTTGTCAAAGAGGGAACAAATCAAAATAAATTACGATAAATCGGCAAACACCCTTAAGCGATTATCTCAAGGGGATAGGGCAACTTTAGTGTGTAATGGCGCCAGGAAACCGGTGACCGTAGTCGCACAAGCAGCTCAACCGCGCTCGTACATTGTAGAAGACGAACGTGGTGGACGGTATCGGCGAACTCGAAGTCAGTTGATAACGCGTACGGCCTCGTCAGCAGAAATAATTAGAGAAACTGTGAGACAACCATCTGATAATGAATTTAGTTGCAAGTTACCAAGTGTGATCTCGATGGCAGGGTATCGTAGGCGTAGACGAAAGCCAGAATCCACAGGATCGCAAAACACCGTGGTTCCTATTTGGGCGCAGGCAAGCCCAGCGAACAGCGAGTACCATGAAAGTCCAGTTGGTAGTCGAGACCAGTCTTGTACGTTGTCACCTCACGAGATACCTATTGAAAGGTCTAAAGAAAGAACTGCACGAATGCTGAATCATCTATTTCAATATAATGAATAGATATAGGTTATAGAAATAAGAAAACTTAGAAAAAATTGTTGTATAAATAGGAAGGAATAGGGCAATTACTATATAAGATTAGATAAGGAAAAATTATGTGTTATTATGTAAGTTAGATATAAGCATTAGTTAGTATGTACGTAACATTAATTTTAAGTAGTTGTTAGTAATCATTGGGCATTGCTTTTCGGAAAGGAAGAGATGTAGTATATTAGTGACGGTATGTCAATATTCCATGATAATTGTATGTGAGGGTGTTTGAATAAAAGTCAGTGTTTAACCAACTTGCGTGCGTTTCATTACAGATAGGTAATGTTGTTTGAAAATGTATTTATTTTGGCCTAAGAAAAGACGAAAAGGTGAAGGTAATTCTGTAAAAAATTAAAATGAATTTTAAAAAAAAACATTTATTCTCAGTTTTTTTTATTACAAAGCTATTCACATAACATGACTGCCTCGTTGGCCGAGTGGTCGCAAGTGCGACTGCCGGGCAAGGGGTCTCGGGTTCGATTCCCGGGTCGGGCAAAGTATTACTGGGTTCTTAAAAAATTCTCAGTAGTAGCACGGAGTCCGGAATTGCGCCCAATATGGCAATAGGCTCACCCCCTATTACATGGGACTCATAACATAAATAGTGAAAAGTGGGTGTTACATTGTACAGTGGAATAATGTGCACCTCCGCGTACCCCTTCGGGGATAAAAGGCGTCATGTTATGTTATTCACATAATATCTGAATGATCTGCAAGTGTACGAATTTATGTAAATTATTATAAAAAATAATTTATAAGCCCACAAAAGACAATTTGTTCAGGTGTCTTGTTATGTCCAAGTTGCGGAAAATAACAAAAATAGGCGACAATTAACACAGTTCGACGTCATAGTGACGTAATAAATAAAGGCATGTGATATTTTCTATTGTAATAAATAATATAATGGGCGAATGATTAATGGGGCTTTTGAACCACTATCATGTTATTATTAAATATTGTCACTATGTAGGGAAACTATTAGATTAGCATCTTACCATCCTCTAATTTTAGTTAACTTTGAATAGGGACAGATTGACAGAGACACTGTGAGTGATTATCGTATTCTAGAATCAACTATTGGTGCTCTCATTTCCAGAAAAAGTTTCCTTTTGTAACCTTTAGTCTAATGGTTCAAAAATTCTGAGAACTGAATTAAATTCAATTAAGAATGCAGGTCAAAGATGCATAACACACGGACGCACACATCAAATTTACCTCCAACGTTCAGAAATACTCAGTAGAATTTCAACTTTATCACTAACCATTTAAGCTTGGAAATCAATTAAAGATTATTCACAGATTAAGGTAGCTTGCTGTGTTGTTCATAAAATATAAGCATTGTCATTGATACGTGGACTGCAGATGACTGTTTACTAGCCGCCAGTGCCACGTCACAACCTAACATGTCAGTACCTCATTGACTGAATGTAAGCGTAGAACTTAATTGCGTATAATCCATGATTGTTATAACAAGTGTAGATTATACACAAGGTCATATTAGCAGTCAACAAACTACTTGTGGATAGGTACACCAATACTAATACGAATAAAACCTTTGAGTCGGAGGACCAAAAACTTTAAGTTAACTTGATCCTTTAGGATTTCTTTATTATATGACTATTTTAACAAATGTTAGTTAAAATTATACAGAAGGTCATTTGAAATATCAACAGAGTGTAATCAAGTAGGAATATCAATATATTAGCATTAATATCTAATTCAAAGGCTTCGACTCAAAGGACCAATAAATTTAATACAATTTGGTCCATCTCACCTTCTATCATTAGTGTCATTGTAAGTTTAAAACTTGATTGGTGTATTGTGAGGTGTGCGCAGGTGTATCTCGCACTTTGTTAAATCACCTCTATGAGTCAGATTTGTAAGACATTATCATCAGGTGCTACGTGCCATATTTCAACCAGATGTGTGACATTGTGCTAGTAATAGTCTACGCTCAATTAGAAATAAGGTCAATATTGTGTTTTGTAAGCGTCTTAATGATAATGCATGGTTACGAAGTATTTGTCTTTATTGTTACCCAAGACCGGAGAGGTTTTACTCATGTAGATTTGAAAGTTTGGCTTATTGACGACTTTTGAGGTTGATAACCTAGGGACAGTGCATTTTCAAGCGGTTCAAATTTTTGTGCCGTTTGGGACGTTTAACCGTGATGATGGTGCACTTGTACCTTATCTTTGGTATCATGCATACACCCTTAAAGATGACACACGTCTTAACTAGACTAAAATCGTTGAACTTCGTGGAGGTTGTACAACTGCCAATGTTATTTCGTCAGTTGGATCTCCAAAAGATCTCCTTAATGAAGGAAGTCTTCATCAGCATTCAATAATTACATTTAAGTTTTTGGATATCATGATATCATGTACAGATTTTGTGCCTTGCATTAACTACTTCATACATGTTATTGGGTTATTTCCTCGTGCAAAATTGGGCAAAGTTCATCATGACAAACTCAGATGACTTTAATGTCACCTCTAATTTCAAGTTTGTGACCGCTGTTGTTAATTAAATCATTAACGTTAATCGCCGTCATTCTGTAGGAGGCACTTAATATGTTTATCTAAGGTAAAATAATTAGTATATTGACAACGTCTGCAATTAAACGGTCATCACTATGCGCAGGTGGTTCGATCCTACCTCCCCGTGTGTTGACCGCATATTAATGGTTTTATTCATTAACATTAACATACATAACAATATCGTGTTTGTTTTGGTTTGAACAAGTACGTTGAACAAACTTTTTACGACACAATGATATGCTAATTTGTTTTTGAATAATATCATCACCAACTGAAAGGTATATACTACTGAATAAGGGCTCTTACCCCTTAAAAATAAATGTCGCTATAACCTCCAGACTTGACAAGCAAGTTGGTGAGTAGGATTAATGATAATAATAATAATACTGTTCTTTCTTAATTATAGAACATAAAAACTAATAAAGAATTGGTGTTTCGTTTTAGGACGCAAGGACCAAGATTTCTAATTAATTTTATTTTTTTATCTAAGTCTACGTAAGTTATAAATAACTCCTCATATCAAAATGGCGCCTATCTTAAGGCTAACGATTACAAAAATATACCTAATGGCCGTCTAAATTAGAGTGATATTACTATGCCACGTGACATAATCAATATAGTTGACAGTTAGCTTAGCCGACTTGGTCGTTATTAAGCTATTTATAAGACTAGGCACAATTATACTTGATGAGTTAATAGGTTATGTCATAAATAAACTCACGTGTCACTTAATTTACAGACAGACCGCATTTAAGTCCATTTATTTTTAAACATTCCAAGGGATAATATTTCTATAATGACACAACATATCTTCTGCTAGGTCTTACTAACATTTAACTAACTTGGTTAGGTACCGGTATAAAACCTGAACTGAATTAAACTTTTTTGTATGCGTCACATCTCTTTCCCATGAGAGAAAAACCAGCATAATGTTTGTTACATGTTTCAAAGATTATGATCATAATAATAATGACAGTTTCAGAATGGACCGTGTAAGTAAAATCGCACGATGTCGAAATACTCAAACGCCATTCAAATATATGTAGTTCTGTCACTACGAATTCTTTGTAAAATTACAGAGATGGCGCGATATTTAAAAAGTACAATTTATAATTGAGCAGTTTTTCAGTATTCGGGCGTATGTAAGTAGGTATACATTGGGCTCGCTGCCATTGCAGCGGTAAGTCCCCTCTTTGAGGAGTGGCTTGAGAGACGCTACGGCGTCCTCACCTACCGCCTGACGCAGGTCCTCACCGGACATGGAAGTTTCGGGAGGTACCTGTGTCTGATGGGGCGGGAGGAAACGCCCGGGTGTCATCACTGCGAGGACCGCCTTGAGGACACGGTGGAACACACCGTAGCGGAATGCCCTGCGTGGGCTGAGCACCGCCGTGCCCTCAGGGAAGTGATCGGCGATGGCGACCTCTCGCGTCCGGGCCTAGTGCAGGCCATGATGCGGAGCGAGGGGGACTGGGATGCCGTCTCCTCCTTTTGCGAAGCAGTCATGCTAGCTAAGGAGGAGGCGGGACGCGTGAGGCAGCGAAGCGCTGCCTCCTCGCAACCCAGCCATCGCGAAGGACACACCGGGCGTCGGGGATCGCGGGACGATCTCCGGCCACCGTAAGCGCGGGCCTGCGGACGGCGAGCATGGGTGGCTCCCCGTCCGACCAGAAACAGACCCGAGCGTACGGCGCGTCGCGTTCCGCGCGCGCCTCAAAGAGCCATCAGACCACCACAGATGGGGCCCAATAGGGCCGATGCCGATTCGGAGTCGCGGAGAACCTAACGGGTAACCGGGGCTCCGGCTCGACGTGCAGGAGAAGGAACGGGGTGGTTTTTAGTCAGTAAGAGTCTGACACTCCCTTCCGCCTCACCCAGGCGGGAGCAGTCATTCGATGATTTTCCCCCTTAAAAAAAAAAAAAAGTAGGTATACATGTAAAACCTTCTACATAATTATGAATGAGTAAAAGAGCTATTTGAAAACATTAAATCGATGTTCCAAACATAGCAATTTCTGTGACTATCAGATGTCTGTGACTAGCATATGTAAGTCTGAATTTAAAACTCTTTTGAAAAAATCACTTTTGGTGTGACAATAGCCTAGAACGACTGAAACCAGCAAACATTTTTTTTTTCATTTAAAACATCTTCTCCGTACTAGAGTTTTCACCCGCAATTAGGTATTAGGTACATACAAAACCCACTTAAATTACAAACCATTACAACAATAAATTAATATAATAATATTATTTATTATACCATATAACATTACTAGTTATTACTGCACGTTATGTTACGGTCCATGTATTCGTGGCTACATGAAGGTCCCATGTGACATAATTGCTGGCACTCTTATGTAACGCGTGTAACTAGACGCAGCCTGAATACATACTGACTAAGTAAATATGGAACAGGGCTGTTGATGGCGAGATTTTAAAGAAATTATATTGTTTGTTGAAGAAGAATGAATTGGGTACTTTCCTTAATCAAAAATAACTTATTTTGACTGTGCAATACAATGAAATATTTAAAAATAATCTCACTTTCATTAACTGAATTAATGACCAACTTAATTTTAGTATTTTTCAAGCAAATTTTTAAGAAATAAGTATGTTGTTTGACTCTAACAAAACGTGACGTCACGATACACAATCTCGTACAAAATTCATAGAAAACTGTCGTATTTGACAATTCCAAAAATGTATTGAATTTGACTAGTTAGAAAATACCCAATTTTAATTTTAATAGACATTTTGTTCGGTGCTTTATGACCAGATTTTGATTCGATTTTGAGTTTTATTTAAAGCTACGTTATTTTAATTGGAATTAACGAATAGACGGATTTCCTGCTGGTAGGTAAGTGTTAATTAACCACCGCCCATGGATATCTACAGTACCAAAGGAGTTACAAATGCATTGCTGGTTTATTGAATGGGTGAATAGGGTTTATAATGTCATAGACAAACTAAATTTAAATAACGGTCTTATCACTAACATATCAAGGTTTAAATAACATGAAACACAAAGATTTTAATTAAAATTAAGTCAAACGTGCAAGCGTATCAAAAGACCAATTGGACAACCCTATCACATCGATACCTACATACGTGGCATGACAAGAATCGTAAGATTCTTTAAAAGGTTTCATAATCTTTATGTAATAGATCAGGTCTATTCTAGTTTTTGTGAATATTAATGAAGATAAACGCATTTTTGGTGTACTGCGCATTTTATTTCCGCAAACATCTTTGAACTGCGTATAAATCCAAGTTGGAATGGCTTATGACGCCATGATACCATAAAACATTAATTAATAACGTCTGTACAAATAATTGTGGATTATAACATATTTTTTACAATAAATGACAAAATAAACTTAGTAAAGATTAACTCGAACATTTTATGATGTTGTTCACATTTACTTCAAGTCTGAACTTTAATTCTTTATCCATAGCTCCTTTTATAGATAAAAACATCAAACAATCACATGATATGTCAATTAACTAATGCAACCTAGAAATAACAATTACTTGATAGAAAATGTATCGTTTACAATGCAATTGATACATTTAATAGATTAAAACTTCATGACGCTTGGAAAACTTACTAATCCATTACTTTTTTGTTATGGCAGCTAGGTGTTCTAATAACCACCTATATTTAGTTTAAAAAGAAATAACAGTATGAGGAGAAGCAAGCGAAAATTTAATTTAAAATCATGTCAATGCGTTATGTACGCAGAACTTCTCACTTATATGCGAAAAACCTAGATTAAACATAACCGAATGAATACTAAAGTCCATAGTTTGTGTTTTAATGTGCTAGAACATTCGATTTCACCAATAATTCTTAATTAAACACGAAGAACATGTACACATTAAGCTATGTAAAACCAGTATAAACAGACCGTCGGATACGAGAAAGATCATGTAAAGCAAGACCATGATACACTGGTGAGTACATCAGTGTTGTCAGTTCATCACCTTCACCTTTTATTGGTCAGAGTTAATTGGGGGAATATGTTTGCCCAACGCTACGACACGGTCGAACAAACAGCCTGACCCAGCATATGTATGTAGGTACCATGTTACAAAGTACAGTACAAAGGTATCGTACAGTTGTATTGAAGGGACTACATTATCCAAACATATTGGTCCTTTCTCGGTCCTTTGAGGCGAATGTTGTTATTTATCGAATAAATGTCATACATGCCATTAAAATCGGGTTTTGTTTATTTTACTGATATGTACCTACTGCTTTTCATAATATTTTAATTAATGACTATTTAGTATTTTTCCTGTAATCTTATTCTCAATCTATTTATCAAATTCCTATAATATCGGTATCTATGTAGTATAAAATATCTCTATGTATGTAACGGTTAATATTATCATTATTCGTATTCCTTTTTAAAAGGTCGGCAACGCACCTGTGACTCCTCTGGTGTTGCGGGTGTCCATGGGCGACGCCGATCGCTTACCATCAGGTGATCTGTCTGCTCGTTTGCCTCCTAATAGGACAAAAAATATATAGTCATCTTATCCATGTAGTTACTTATTGACTGCTTAGAGAAGCCATTACATTGAACTTCCGCATCAAAGTCGAACTTCATAGGACTGTTATGGTAATATAACGCGGGCGGTGACCTTTAAAATAACACGTAAGCCTGATCTCTTTTTATAATGTATTTACGAACACTCGAACAGTACTCACGTATTTATTGTATCATAAAAACTTGGAAAAGAAAAATTGGTCTTTTTGTCCGCACTGGTCCTTTTCGACGTGCTCCAATGAAGCGTTTTGAGATAATTGAACGAATGATTCATTCAATGCGTATTATTTTCTCGTTTACGTAAAGATTTTAAGATAACCAGTTTTATCTCTTCCATGTAGCGTAAATTTTAGCTGTCCTTAAGTAAACAATTCATAAATTGTTTGATTTACTCTACGTATTTCGCATATTATTTTAAGTCTTAAGTGCTTTGGTAATAACTTCTGTTATTTACATATTAATGCTGTTTTCCGTCTACTAAACGACCGGCAATAAGTGAAGAACATTTTCCAACTTTATTTGAATAAATGGCAATTGGCAATTGGCTGGTTTAAGCGTAGATGTTAAAAATAAGTGACGTCACTATCGATGTATCGTCAATGTCAACATCAAAGTCCAAAGTAGGATCGATTCTCAAAAACGAACTGATTGATTCAGAGAAAATCTTGCGCAAGATCGGATTCACCGTCCTTTGGAAGCTGCGCCCTCCATTATGATATTTTTCTGCGAATTCTTTCAAAATACTTGTATTTTTCCTGTTTGTTTTCATGTTATGGATATTTGGTTAGTAACAAATAGCGTATACCGTCATCATGGCCAATTTGATTTTATTTCTTACGTTTGGTCTTTTGAGTCGTAAACTAGCACATGGTTAGTTCCAAGATTGAATCACCAACCACCGAATTCTATGTTCAAAATTATAATACGTATTTCATACCTACCCGTTTCTTAAAAAATTTTGATCAATCGACACAAACCATAATATAGTTTTTTCATGAAATAACCTAAAACTTTTGATTTATTTTCTAGAGGTGACAACTAATGCTTTAGAAACTATTATTTCTATCTAATTTATCAATCGAGCCTTTCACGAACATTTGAAGGTTGAAAATACTGAATATATCTGCTGCTGAAATATTGTATGTATAATGTACGTGTAAAATTATTTTAGATATCATGTTCTTATTGATATAGAGGTACGTGAGCTCAACAACGTCATCTCAGGTGTTTCTTTTTTCGATAACATTATGTAAGTTACTTCGACCCGAGTACAAGACTAATCAGTGGTAACCAAGTAGATACATAATAAGTACTAACTGAAAAATTGTAGTTAAGTAAAAATCAAGGACTTCTTGTAAGTAGTCCTTGTTAGTGAGTACACAAAAGGGATTTATGAACAAACTGCTACGTGCTTCTCAAATGCTTGAAAAGGACCACTTTTTAAAGCGAAACAACATTTTATCACAGAAATATAATTTGTAGCGATCATCGCTTAAGGTACAAATTACTCTGTGAGTGAAAGGAGAAATGTACGTGTTGTGTAGCGCGTACGCACCGTTAATGGCTGCTGCGCGAGCTATTTTTGGATCTTAGAACCTGATTGGCGAGTCTGCGGCGGGTTTTGCAGCCTTCTCGGCTGCTCGGTCCAGTATAGCCAATTTTAGCTTGGTTTGATCTCAAGATAGTCGATATCTTTAGATTTAATTGCGCCAACGGTTATTTCAGATGACATCTTTATTCCTTCGTTTCATTCAATGAAATGTTGTTTTTGAAACAATTGTTTCCTATTTACATAAGTTGTTTCATGAGACACTTAATATTAGCTTTTACACTTAGATGATAAAGGAAGTGAAAATAAATCCGATATAAGACAGTCGCCAGTTTATGTGAACAATAAATAAATCTGTGAGTGTTGGACTGTTAAACAAAACATGCGCTCTTAATTACAACTTTCACATCAAACCACAACTACAGTTAAAGTAGCTTGTATATACTAAAAAGATCAGCCAATCAAGTTTTTGTACAAAGATGTGCAGAAATTAGTTGCAACACAGACATTTATATCAGATTCATGTAACGGTGCATATCAGCTTTGGCATGCAACCCTTCCTGGTCATAACTTAAGAATGCGATGCGGTTTGTACAGTTTGATGTCTTTATAAATGCCTCTGATATGAGGAGGCTACCGTCCTTATTTTGGGACGAAGACAATATATTCCTTGTTTAATGGACTGGAGAAGAATGTATCTGTCCGGCACGTGAATTGAAACTGATGTTTAGGGTTTAAAAAACTTAACCATCGAATCTGAAGTACTACTGCAGTAGTTAATCTGAAGAAGTAGTAGCAGAAATAGGTATTAAGACTATTAAGAATATCATTTCTATTTGAAGTGATAATGAGGAACACGTCGAAGAGACTGCCAATGACTTTACAAACTACACATACGACGAGACGAGAGAAATACCATTCGAAAAGTATGAAATGAGACAAATCAGTGAATGAGTGTACAGACAATATTAGAAAGCAACCTAAAAACTAAGGAACATTATCTGCTGATTCACTAATAAGATAATGTCATGCAGACACGGAACGACACCTCTTGAACTAAAGTTTCTCTTAGTACAGCTTATAGAACCAATTGTATAATTCATATATTATTGCAAGCATATTCGTTTAAAAATAAAGATGGCTTTCTAGGCAACCCCTTATTTCCTCCTTAATGATCGAACTATATGAGGTTTTTCCCAAACACACTAACAAAAGCATAATAAACTATCTCAATTGGCAACAAAAGATCTTAAAGGTCAAATCTTCTTTAGTTCGCAAAACACAAAGTAATTTTGTCTCACAAAAATATCTTAAAGCGCCATCTTGCATTGAGCCACGTGATCGAATTTGTTTGAAATATAGATTATAGATAAGTCGAGGAAAATATTTTTGTACCTGGAAGGCGGGAAAGTCCAGTATGAAACTATTGTAGTTGTAACTTAATTTTTACTGCGATAAGGATGAAAATGGCATGGAGGATAACGTAGAAACATAGTAGGAATATATTTTTAGCTGTGTTTTCTATTGCGTGACAACAAAATTAAATGTCAACGAAATAGAATGTTATTAAAGAACCATGATATGTAAACTTATTTAATACTAGCTGTGCCCGAGACTTCGTTCGCGTGGTTGTCGAAAAAAAAGAAACATCGTTTAGATAACAGTAGTAGGCTATATACGTATAAACTCCACTCAAGCAATTTCACGCAATGACATAATGGACACAAGGAGTTTCGGAAATCTTAAAACTTTTTTCTTTCTCAAACCATACTCACCAATTAACAAAACCGCATAACCTCACGAACAATTATTCAATAACTACGACGGGATAAATACCTGAAACAAAGAAACATTCACGATAAGAAAAATAATTGTAATTAGTTATTCCATTCGATAAGGACCAAGGCTTTTTCGAACTGATACAAATAGTTTTTATGTCGCAACCCATTTAGAACCTAATTATTTTGTAACAAAGTAGCTTGTAGTGATTTTTTTATTGTTGACACGCCCGTTACCATAGCAACCCACGCTGCTTAGTTATGCTCCATAAAAAATGCAGTCTCAGTTTTCCGTATCGAAGGACCAAGTTTTCAATTAGCTCCAACTTTAACGCCTACTAGATTTTGCTTTGTTATTGTTTTGGTTTCTGGTGTGATTCATTTTATTTGCGCATTTTATGAAGTTTTTATGTAAGTCAAAAAAGATTTTAGTGAAAATGTCAAATAGTTATGATGATAATTTGGTATTTCCGCAGTTTTTTTATGATTCTAAGTGACGTGTACATCTAGCTTATAGTAGGAATTATAATGGACTAGTAAAATAATTTGAGAAATGTTGACACATTTCCTACTACTATAACAGACCCATAGACAACCGTATAATCAATAAGAAACAACAGACACCAGTAACAAGACTTTCTTTGTAAAAATTAAACATCCAAGCGTTATTTGCAAAAATTCGGAACTCAAGTTAGAAACAAGACAACGCGCATCCAACATGGCAACACAAAGGACCAATAACGCAAGTGATCTTATTTAACCTCGATCAACGTTGCATCCAATTCATCCCACTTGACGTCTCTATACCACACACAAGAATATCTTATTGTTCAGTATTTATTTTAACTGTATCGACCTTCGCTGGAGTGGAAAAACGCCTGTGATTGTGACTGGGGATGTTTTAAGGTCATTTTATTGGATACTGGCCTAGAAAACCTAGGCATAGCAATCTAATGGACCTGAAGGTCTCTGGGATTTGAGTCTTGATTGAATATAATAGGGCTAAAAAAAACATGGGTGCATATTGTGCATCCATAACCGTCTTGGTACATTATGGGCCACTTGGGATTAAAATGGTGGTTTGATCCTTATTAGACGCAATGATACCACTGAGACATTCTCTACGATCAAGAGTCGTATTACATCGACAAAGGGTCGTCTTTCCTTCAATTCGGAAAATAAGTTTATATTTATTCTCAGAAAGGTCAAAGAAAATTTCCTAAGATTCTGATAATGGAAACTAAAAGCAATTCAAACCTGGTTTTAAGAACCAATAGTGAAATTTCAGCTTTAATATTATCACAGCCTATCTATTGATAGGCTAAGAAGATGCCTTTGATCTATACTTATCTTTGCTGCTGAGCAAAGGCCTCTTCTTACACGGAAAAGGCCTGACCTTAAACACCACGCTTGGTCAAGGCGGGTTAATTTAAGCTTTACTGCAAACACATTGCAAAAAATGTCATTGGAAAATCACTGGACACAACTAAAGGATCACAGTTCAATTTGCCAGCCTCAAGTGTGCCAACTGCCAATACCGTTCGCCATTCGATTGACACCGATCGATTGAGAATTGATGCAATTGCAATCAATACGGCACACGTTAAACAATTGAGGACCGATGCAGCTGCATGAGACATGAATATTAGTCGTGATTGATTTTAAACTAACTGTAATCATGGTTCGTTTGTTGTACCCTAAAAGGATAGGCATATACGTAATTGTAGTGTGTATACTTTTTGCTATGTATTTTTTTTAAGGGGGGCAAATCATCGACTGCCTGACATGACTTCTTCCGCCTAGGTGCGGCGGGAGGGAGTGTCAGACTCTTACCGTCTACCGACTAACTGCCACCTGGGTGAGGTGGGAGGAAGTGTCAGACTCTTACTGACTAAAAACCACCCCGTTTCTACTACTGTACTTCGAGCCGGTAGCCTTTTCTGTTCTCCGCGGAACCATATCGGCTTCAGCCTTATTGTGCCCCCATCCGTGGTGGTCTGATGGCTCTTTGACGCGCGTGCGGAACGTGATATACTTTTCGGTACGAAAATTTTAAATCTTATAGAAAAACACAAGACTATGGCAAGCTATTGGCAAACAGGGCAACCCAGAATTCGTGCGAATATAAATATCAAGCAAGATCACCAACCAATCGGCCTTTTGCAACACACAGTCAACAAATGTTTATGATAATGAAGATATATTACATTTTTAAAAGTGATTCTTCTAATAAAAAAATTCCACCGGTGCAGTCACGACCTCTCTAATCACGTATATGCAAAGTGAAACAGGTCTAGACTTCTAACATCTATTTTAAACAAAAATAAAAGTCGACCTTAAAATAGAATCAATGTCAATTTTACTGTTTTAAAAATGTTCAAGAATTCTAAAAGAATTTTTGGCAGCCAATACATAGGTTAGACCCGTTAAGAAAAACACCTCACAGTTAAAACTCAATTTTGGCGAGATTTTGTGTTTTATTACGTTGACAGTGACTAAGTCAAACGAAAGACTATCTATCCTATTTGAATACTCTTTTCTGGTCCAATTGTTACATTTTTTGGTCTTTAACAATGTCTACTATAATAACATAACATAACATCACGCGTTTTATTCCCGAAGGGGTAGGTAGAGGTGCACATTATGCCACTGTACAATGTAACACCCACTTTTCACTATTTATGTTATGAGTCCCATGTTATAGGGGTGAGTCTGTTGTCTACTATAATCTTCACACAAATTCTTCTATTTCTTCACATATCTTCCTATAATCTTCATACATCAGGAGTGCAGGTCTTCTGAACTTCGAATAACAAATTAAGACGTGACATTACACCAGATAAAAACCAGCAGCATTTCCCCTAAGTTTACAACTAGCTCATTAACAGAAGCAGTAGCAACATAATCTAAAGAGAAGGACCAATAAACTAGAAGAATAATAATACTATGCAGAACAAGTGAACAAATTGACACTTTGAAGCCATTATTACTGTGAATAATAGCACGCCATCTTCAGCTAATGATATAGACAGGACAAATGCAGATCGATTGGCGACATGATTCCACAATTATTGTCACGTCACGTGTGCCAACACGGGCTCTCGTTAGCACTTTCTCACGTAATTCTTTTATAAGACTTAATTGTAGTAGTTATTAGAGTATAGAATTAAAATAGACAAGTATAAGGATGTTAAGACAATGAGATGGAGGTTTGATTTCTATATAGTCTTTATTTTAACCACGTAATGTTGCGTTGTCTAAAGAAGAAAGAAAGTTGCCATTTTTACATAATATCACATATGTTATTTAATGTAACACCAAAGAAACTTACAATTCTCACTTTCAATGCCCACTAAAACAACAAAGAGTTTTAGAACCATTTTAAAGTTAGGAAGTATTTGAATATATAGAAATTAGTGTTTTGACACCTCTCTCCTATGTATAAGCGCACTCTCGAAATCGACGACATTCTAGAATAAATCATAAGAAGATGAGGTTTCGTGATTGAAGTATCATACTTTAAGTGCAGTCTCGCTTGGAATATTCTAGAAAAAAAATTGACGTTGAAAATTCGTGGTGTGTCCATATCATCATGTTTAAAAAAGGAATCATTGGATGATGACGATGAATTTTTAAAATTAGAACTTTTATAATCATAAAATAGCAGGAAATTATTGAATGGTGAATTTACAAAATAAACACTAAATTAAGAAACGATATGACCATAAGTCAATAGGGTACTAACGTTTTTTCACTCACCAGACGGGGCAAATATAAGAAAGAAGCGGTGTTTTTGTCCAATCACAGCAACTGTTAAATATTGAACGTCCAATGACGTGACACTAGCGAATTCCCTATTGAATGAAAAACGAGAGGTTCATAAAAGTGCCGTCTGATGAGCAGAAATACAGTAGACCCCATTGTCAAAATGTTGGTCCTTTGGGTTTACCCTCAAGAAAAACTTATGGTAATATTTAATGATGATTTTCCTTATCCAAAATTATAATAGGTACTTCTTCAAACTGCCAATGTTATTAATTGCTTAATTTATAAATAACTGCATAGGTATATATAGTTTGAACGAAATAATATCATGAATCAGACTGCCTACTTAGGAGCTTGCACCCGGATCAACCGTCTGACATTACAAACGACCAGAAATCATAAATTAACTCCTACGTAAACTAAATAGCTATTGTTATTAATTTATCTAGAAGTCTGTAGAATATTAGAAATACATTTGCGTACCTAAAGACCAAGATTGGTCTTGGAGCAGACATAAGCTTTATTTTATTTTTCCTGTTTACTGTTCATCAAGACATTCTCCTAAAATATCGTATTACCTAATCGAGAATATTCGTAATTATAAACACGAGGAAAAATATTCAAGTGTAGGAGAGCCATGCTTCGGCTCGAATGGGCCGGCTCGACCGGAGTGATACCACGGTCTAACAGAAAACCGACGTGAAACAACGCTTGCGTTGTTACCGGCTTATGAAAAAAAAAACTTATTACAAAAATAGTATAAATAATACTTTATTGGTCTTATTGATCAGACACGTCTTTTATAAGAAACAAAAGAAGAAGCAAAAAGCTAAAGGCATTTTCCTTGTTTTCTGATACACGGAATATTTATTCCAGAACACATAAACCGGAATGCATCAAGAATTCTTTTATTCAACAGTTCCTTCCATAATGATCCAGTTTCTGAACAAAATTTGCAAACTAGAAAAGAATAAACGTTGTATTGTATTAGCGACGTCCTTGCTTTTTTTTGCCTAGAAACTTGTTTAGTATTGACACGTGTAACTGATATCAGAGACCGAATATTTCTCTGTGCAACTGTCAAAAGTTTGGAACCTTCTAGAAATTGTATAAATGCGAAACAAGCTTATTTATAAATGCGAAACAAAATTATTCGGATGATATCAATATATTGATGTGAACTTCGGATACCTCTAATAAATATTTTTTCTTATCATAATCATCATCATAACATCACGCCTTTTATCTCCGAAGGGGTAGGCAGAGGTGTACATTATGCCACTGTAAAATGTAACAACCCACTTTTCATTTCACTATTTGTGCTATGAGTCCCATGTAATAGGGGGTGAGCCTATTGCCATATACCGGGCACAATTCCAGACTCCGTGCTATTACTGAGATTTTTTTTTAAAACCCAGTAATACTTTGCCCGACCCGGGAATCGAACCCGAGACCCATTGCCCGGCAGGCGCACTTGCGACCACTCGGCCAACGAGGCAGTCTTATCATAATCTTCAGGTTTTTTTTATTACATATCTAAAACGAAGTTATCTTTCTTGTCTGTTTGTATGAATGCAAGAAACTCGAAAACTACCAGACTGATATTTGAAATGGTGATTCCTGAGAATAGTTTATTATGTTTCTGAGCACGATTATAAGAATTTAGAAGAGAAACAGCAATTTGCGTGGTAACTGCACTAACCGTGAAGTCAAAATATAAATCTTATACTTGACTTAAAACACTAAGAATTAAATTAATCATAAAATTAAAACTAAAATATAATTAAAACTAAAATATTTAAACCTTAAAAAAATAAAAGGTGTAAATATTTTAGTTTTAATTATTTATTTCAATAAGAAGTGTAAGTAATAAAATTGGATTGTCTGTTTGTAATATTGAAAATAATCATAAAATTGTTCCTAAATAAGAGATTTAACTGTTTGAAAACCATTAAACAATCTAGCACAGATTCCGAATGATGTAACACTTGACAAACAGATAAACTATGTTTATTATAAATATTAATGCAAATATTATATTTACTTAAGTCATTATTTAAATAATAGTACATATATAATGTACTAAATTATTTAAAGGATGAAGCAATCATATTAATAATAATCTTGCATATTTATACATAAGGTTTAATATTCTTCTTTACCTATGCATTTAAATTAGTAACGACTTTCCTACACATTCTGCAAAGATGAATTCATAATTTTTAGTATCCTTATCTATACAGATAAATAAAATTGGAGTGCCTGTTTGTAATACTACAAGAACTGCTTTTTACTACATGCATATGCATATACATACGATACACACACCGAAATAACACTTTTTTTTAATTTTTGTATGTTTGTTTGTACTGGCTAATCTATAGAATGGCTGGACCTGAATTTGCAAGAGTTTTATTTGCAGGTAGCTGATGTACTAAGGAGTAACATAGGTTACTTTTATTTTGGAAAATTGAAACAAAAAAAGTTATTTTCTAAAATTCGGATGAAGTGGCGGGCAACAGCCAGTACCTAATATTATAAAGCAGAACCGCGTTTGTTTGTTTGTTTCTTTGTCTGTCTGTCTTTATTTCATATCGCAACAAATCATTTTATGGCATGGTTCGGATCTGGAGATGTTAAGGCTTTTTTGAGGAAGGAAAATCATCGAATGACTGTGATCTCCAAACTGTTGGCTAGCAGGTTGGAGTTGATTGAAAATTAAGGCACGAAGAATATAGAAAATTATGAAGATAGAAATATATTACGAAGTTCATAATCAGGCTGTCGATGAAATGAACGTAAAGAAAAGTGAGTGTTTGTTACGTTAGTTAACCACGTCAAATAGCTCAAGATGCCAGGATGAAATTTGGAAGAGGGGTAGATTGTTGTTTAGATCAAAACATATGGTACTTTTAATCCTACGGGAACGTATAAGAGTAGGAGAGCCATGCTTCGGCACGAACGGGACGGCTCGACCGGAGTGATAACACCGCCTCACAGAAAACCGACGTGAAACAACGCTTGTGTTGTGTTTCGTCGTGTGAGTGAGGTTACCGGAGGCCCAATTACCCTCCCCTTCCCCAATTTCCCCAATTCCTGAATCCCTAACGATCCTCAAACTCCTAATCCCCAAAAGGTCGGTAGCGCACTCGTAACGCCTCAGGTGTTCCAGGTAGTGCAGGTCATTACTACAAAGCCATACAAAGTAAAACATACGCATAGGTAGTTATATCAAACAGTTATTGTATTGGATATTAGTTATTGTATTTCTAGCTTTATTATACTCTGCAGAATAAATCTAGGTCAAGCCAGTTAGTACTAGGTTTTACTGTGAACAGGCTTACAGTAACCAGGCATATAATGTTGCATTAACTTAGCTGTTAATGTATCGTTTCGTACTAATAGGAGTTGCTTCGTTTACTTTTCTATCTTTTAGTCATGAAGTACATAAATTCACATATTTTATGAGACTACATGTGTTGCCTGTTGTCATATCGTTATATGGCTCAATTTTAGACACCGTATTACTTACTATGAGAATTTCTGGCGACATAAGGACCCTATTGTACTTTGCCCAATCCGGAAAGCTGACCAGTCTCGTACTTGGCAGTCACGATCATCTAACGAGACAGTCCTTAGAGTTCACGAAAAATAACAAAGTAAGATTTTTTTTCACTATTTTCTTCATATTGTTTTTTCTTTACAACAACAACAATACAACAACATAAATGAATAAGCGGGTAAAACCGTAGGAAAGTGGCTAGTGGCAGCCACCTAAGTAACTGACGATTCCCTTTGTAAATAGGCACTGAATCACCGGAATACCCGTGTACAGTAACTAAATAACAAATACATATTCATAAAATTATCTTTGAATATTATGAATATTTACTACCATCAGTACGAATAAATTTATCCTCAAATTTTATGAAGTCATAAATCTGTTAGCAATTAATTGCCAATCGTTTATTAAGTGCGGTTTTATGTCGGTTATTGTGATCCATTTTAGGTATGTATATAGTATCGATCAATGCTTTCCTGGCATCCACACCAGAGTGTGATTTGTTCGCAGCGAGATGGAAGGATGTATGTCGTGAACGTGGAAGATTTTGTGAGAAGATGGACGGCTGATGAATTAGTTTTAAGTAATTATAATTATTGTTCTTTTTATATAAGATACCTGTTACAAAAGTGTAAAATACATAGTAAATAAGTAATATTTTTTATTGTTTAACTATATAATGTTTTGGCTTGTGCTGTAAAATTATGCATGTACTTATAAGTAAATAATAATAATAGTAATGTGATTTACTATACCCGGTGTATAGTTATAGGTTTTAATTCTAAGTAACTTGCTACACAGTTGGCACAGTTGCAGAGACGTATTTTTTTTTTTTTTTTTTTTTTTTAAGGGGGGAAAATCATCGAATGACTGCCCCCGCCTGGGTGAGGCGGGAGGGAGTGTCAGACTCTTACTGACTAAAAACCACCCCGTTCCTTCTCCTGCACGTCGAGCCGGAGCCCCGGTTACCCGTTAGGTTCTCCGCGACTCCGAATCGGCATCGGCCCTATTGGACCCCATCTGTGGTGGTCTGATGGCTCTTTGAGGCGCGCGCGGAACGCGACGCGCCGTACGCTCGGGTCTGTTTCTGGTCGGACGGGGAGCCACCCATGCTCGCCGTCCGCAGGCCCGCGCTTACGGTGGCCGGAGATCGTCCCGCGATCCCCGACGCCCGGTGTGTCCTTCGCGATGGCTGGGTTGCGAGGAGGCAGCGCTTCGCTGCCTCACGCGTCCCGCCTCCTCCTTAGCTAGCATGACTGCTTCGCAAAAGGAGGAGACGGCATCCCAATCCCCCTCGCTCCGCATCATGGCCTGCACTAGGCCCGGACGCGAGAGGTCGCCATCGCCGATCACTTCCCTGAGGACACGGCGGTGCTCAGCCCACGAAGGGCATTCTCCCACCGTGTGTTCCACCGTGTCCTCAGGGCGGTCCTCGCAGTGATGACACCCGGGCGTTTCCTCCCCCGCCCCATCAGACACAGGTACCTCCCGAAACTGCCATGTCCGGTGAGGACCTGCGTCAGGCGGTAGGTGAGGACGCCGTAGCGTCTCTCAAGCCACTCCTCAAAGAGGGGACTTACCGCTGCAATGGCAGCGAGCCCAGCCCTCGTTGCGACAGTCGTTGCTGCCATTCCGCCATGAGATCGCGCCGGAGCTCATCCCGCCACGCACTTATCTGGCGCGGCAGCGGAGTTTCGCCCCGGCGACGTGCCTCCGCGCGCATGCTGTGCACGCGCGCGAGCACCTTTGCCTCCAGATCCCACGGCGGTAATCCGGCAAGGAGGTTCGCCGACTCCCCAGAGATCGTGCGGTATCCGCGGATCATTCGGATCGCCATGACCCTCTGTGCCATGAGCAGCGTCCGAGCGGGACGCCGCAACAGGTTAGGCGCCCAAACAGGGGCGCCGTAGAGGGCCATGGACCGCACGACCCCGGCGTATAACCTCCGGCAGGAGGCGTTTGGCCCCCCGAGGTTGGGGAGGATGCGTTTAAACGCAGCCCCCGTCCTCTCCAACTTTGGAGCCAAACGTCGGAAGTGTTCTATGAAGTTCCACCGACTGTCGAGGACGAGTCCTAGGTACTTCATCGTCGTCTCGACGCCGATGGTAACTCCTCCCGCCGTTATTTGGGACCCACCCGGAGGTGGCGCGTTCCCGCGGCCATGAAAACACATGGCCTCGGACTTGTGGAGCGCCACCTCGAGTCCCAACTGCCGGATTCTCTCAACGACTGTCGCAACCGCTGTCGCCATTAAGTCGGCCGCCGCCTGGTGTGACCTCCCGTGCGCCAGCACCAGCGTATCGTCGGCGTAGCATATAGTGCTAACGCCGTTCGGGAGGTCGGTGCGCAGCACCCAGTCATAGCCGATGTTCCACAGGAGCGGCCCCAGAACCGAACCCTGTGGAACACCGCGTGACATCTCTCGCCGGTTCCACTCGCCCCGGTGACCGGGGTAGCTGACGGACCTGTCCGTCAGGTAAGCCTCGATTACACGACGGAGTAGGTAGGCACCCGATGATATCGGAGTGCCTCCAAGATGCAGCTCCAGGGCAGGGAGTTGAAGGCGTTGGCGATGTCCAGAGACACCGCCACTACGACCTTACCCCTGGACACTGCAGTCCCCGTCGTGAGGTCTCTAACGCGCATGATGGCGTCCACCGTGGAGCGCCCTCTGCGGAAGCCGAACTGGCCGTCCGACAAGTCCGGCCCAATGTCCGTCAGGTGCGCGACGAGGCGGTTCGAAATGATTCTTTCGAAGACTTCGTCGAGCAACACTATGGGCCGGTACGCGGACGGAGAGTCCGCAGGGCGCCCCGTCTTCCGCACGAGGACCAGTTTTCCCGCTTTCCAGAGAAGCGGGAACTGGCCCTCTCTCAGACATGCGCTGTAGAGACCAATCAATCGAGGCCCGAGAGCCTCTGAGGCCAGGACCCATGCCTTGCCATGCAGGCCGTCGGGTCCCGGGGCGGTGTTCTTGGCGCCCATCCGGCGCACCGCCGCTCTCAATTCTGCCTCGGTCACCTCTGGGACGATGTCGTCGTCGTCGTCGCTGTAGCCCGCGTCGGGCACCGCAGGGGGCGGAGTCATATACGGAGGGGTGAACCCCCTCCACAGTCGAGGGAACAGGGTGCCAATCACCTCCTCCAAGACTTCTTGCCGGAGACTCTGGGTGAGCGGGGGAGCCCAGGCGCGGAGTTTGTCGCGTACCATCCGGTACGGGCGTCCCCCGGATCTCTGTCCAGAGTCCCCAGCATCTCTCGGCGGGCCTCCTCCTTGGCCCGCAATATCTCCACCTTGAGGAGGGCCTTGGCCGCCCTGTATCCCTCGTACAACTCCGCCTCTCTCGCCTCCGCATTAGGAGGACGGATGCGGCGCCTGCGGTGCCTAGTGTACTGGCGTCGCGCAGCAGTGCACGCCTTGCGTAGAGCTGCTAGCTCTTGCGACCACCAGTACACCTGGCGCTTTTGTTGCCTCGACCGGATCCGGGGCATCGCCACGTCACAGATCCTGGACATGGCGTCCTGGAGCCACTTGGCCTCATCGTCTATGTCGGCAGGCCTGACCGGTGGTATCACCCAGGCCTGCACGATGGCGGCTTCCAGGAGCAACTCCCGGTCCAGCTGTTTCAGCGCCCAACGCGGGCCACATGGGGCCTGTCTGACCGGCGGGTCTGCGGACTCGGCGGAGACGTCGAACCGGATATACCGGTGGTCGGAGTACGTCTCCACCTCCTCCATGACGCGCCAGCCAACAATACGCGGTGACAGAGCAGGGCTGGCGAACGATATGTCCACCACCGACTCGCCCTGCATCCGCACACACGTGGGGACAGAACCCCGGTTCAGGACGACTAGGCCTGTCTCAAGGGCCCAGTCTTCCACCATCCTACCCCGGACGTCGGTGAACCGGGAACCCCAAGCCAAGTTTTTGGCGTTGAAGTCCCCGAGGACGAGCACGGGAGGGAACGGAACCCGACGACGACAGTGACCAACTCCCTCAAGGAGTTGTGGAACTCGGCGAGAGTTCGGTTCGGAGAGAAGTACACGCCCACCACAGCGAGCTCTCCGAACCGTGCTGCGACACAACCCCGGCCTCTTTGAGCAGCCTCAAGAGTCGGGGTACCGGCGGCGGCCGACGAGATGATGGTCACCGAGCCGTCCAGGTCCGCCACCCAGTGATCCCTGGGCAGGACAAAATACGGCTCGGAGACCACGGCGACATTGATCGACCACTGCGCCATGCTCTGGAGCAGGAGATCCTGAGCAGCGGCGCAGTGGTTGATGTTCGCCTGGAGGAGGCGGATGGAGCCACTATTGACAGTCCATTTCGACCTCCTCAGTGGCGGCAGCGGCGACTGCGGTGGCAGTGGCGGCGGCGGCGGCGGAAACGGCAGGGGCGGCGGAGGGCCTACCTTTGCCCTTTTTAGCAGGAGGGGAGCAGCCCTTGCTCCCGACCCGGTGATTGGCCGGCTTGCCAGCCGCTGCACATGCGTTGCAGTGCAGCGGGCGTTGCACGAGCCGGCCTTGTGACCGGGCCGACCGCAGCGGAAGCAACAGTCGCTGCGGTCCACCTCCGAGGTGCATTTGACACTCACGTGCTCCCCCACGTGACAGCGGTAGCACCTCAGAGGCCGGGTCTCGAGCAGCTTGACCTGCGCCGAGACCCATCCCACTAAGAGCCTTTTGCCCTCCTTTAATGTTTTGGCCGCTGTGACGGGGCAGCTCACCACCACCGTGCGCAGCCCCGAGTTGTCCGGACGTATGGTGCCCAACCTGACCTGTCAGCAGGGCACCCTCCCGTCCTGGCCACAGCGGCCACCACCTCACTCTCCGTGACGGAGTCGTCCAGGCCCAAAATCCTGACATCCAGGCATTTGGTGGGCCTGGACACGCGGGCCTCGTCCGCATCGAGGCACGCCCTAAGCCTCTCGGCCAGGGCGTCGGCCGATGGGCCGCTGGTCGCGCCGGGGACCTCCAAAAGACGGGCTCCGGTAGCGGTCACCTTGACCGCGAACCCGTCCGGGGCCCCGAACTCCGCAGGAGTCACCGCCCCCTTTAATTTGGCGAGGACGTCGCCATATGTGACGCCCCTATTGACCGCTTCAGGCTGTAGGGTGATGACCACAGCCGCGGTCTTAGGGGCGAGGAGCAGGGCAGCAGCGCGTTTCTCCCTGCGCTGCTGCTGCCGTCGTTGCCGCTGCGCCTTTTTTTCGGCGCTTCCGGCCCTCCTTGGCGACTCTCCTCGCCTCGCCGGCGATTTGCCATCCGCCGCCATCCTCTGCTTGCGGGCGGGTTCCGCCGCCGCCGCCGCAACCCCAGCTGCCGGGCCGGAGTGCCCCTCCTCTTTTTGCGCCCAGCGGGCGCAGGCGCAGGCGCCGTCGGCGCAGCCGGGGTCTGCGCCGGCGGGGGCGCCGAGGCCCTCGCTGGGGCAGCCGGTCGCGCTTTGCCGGCGGTTGGGAGCTGCGGCTACCTGACCCGAGGTCGAAGGCTTGCCGCAGCGGCCGCGTACGACCGCGGGACCGCGGGGCGACCTGACTCGTCGCGAGCGGGGGCCGCAAGAGCCTACCCTCCAGCACGTCGAAACGGAACGAAAGGGACTACATTATCCAAACATATTGGTCCTTTCTCGGTCCTTTGAGGCGAATGTTGTTATTTATCGAATAAATGTCATACATGCCATTAAAATCGGGTTTTGTTTATTTTACTGATATGTACCTACTGCTTTTCATAATATTTTAATTAATGACTATTTAGTATTTTTCCTGTAATCTTATTCTCAATCTATTTATCAAATTCCTATAATATCGGTATCTATGTAGTATAAAATATCTCTATGTATGTAACGGTTAATATTATCATTATTCGTATTCCTTTTTAAAAGGTCGGCAACGCACCTGTGACTCCTCTGGTGTTGCGGGTGTCCATGGGCGACGCCGATCGCTTACCATCAGGTGATCTGTCTGCTCGTTTGCCTCCTAATAGGACAAAAAATATATAGTCATCTTATCCATGTAGTTACTTATTGACTGCTTAGAGAAGCCATTACATTGAACTTCCGCATCAAAGTCGAACTTCATAGGACTGTTATGGTAATATAACGCGGGCGGTGACCTTTAAAATAACACGTAAGCCTGATCTCTTTTTATAATGTATTTACGAACACTCGAACAGTACTCACGTATTTATTGTATCATAAAAACTTGGAAAAAAAAATTGGTCTTTTTGTCCGCACTGGTCCTTTTCGACGTGCTCCAATGAAGCGTTTTGAGATAAATTGAACGAATGATTCATTCAATGCGTATTATTTTCTCGTTTACGTAAAGATTTTAAGATAACCAGTTTTATCTCTTCCATGTAGCGTAAATTTTAGCTGTCCTTAAGTAAACAATTCATAAATTGTTTGATTTACTCTACGTATTTCGCATATTATTTTAAGTCTTAAGTGCTTTGGTAATAACTTCTGTTATTTACATATTAATGCTGTTTTCCGTCTACTAAACGACCGGCAATAAGTGAAGAACATTTTCCAACTTTATTTGAATAAATGGCAATTGGCAATTGGCTGGTTTAAGCGTAGATGTTAAAAATAAGTGACGTCACTATCGATGTATCGTCAATGTCAACATCAAAGTCCAAAGTAGGATCGATTCTCAAAAACGAACTGATTGATTCAGAGAAAATCTTGCGCAAGATCGGATTCACCGTCCTTTGGAAGCTGCGCCCTCCATTATGATATTTTTCTGCGAATTCTTTCAAAATACTTGTATTTTTCCTGTTTTTTTCATGTTATGGATATTTGGTTAGTAACAAATAGCGTATACCGTCATCATGGCCAATTTGATTTTATTTCTTACGTTTGGTCTTTTGAGTCGTAAACTAGCACATGGTTAGTTCCAAGATTGAATCACCAACCACCGAATTCTATGTTCAAAATTATAATACGTATTTCATACCTACCCGTTTCTTAAAAAATTTTGATCAATCGACACAAACCATAATATAGTTTTTTCATGAAATAACCTAAAACTTTTGATTTATTTTCTAGAGGTGACAACTAATGCTTTAGAAACTATTATTTCTATCTAATTTATCAATCGAGCCTTTCACGAACATTTGAAGGTTGAAAATACTGAATATATCTGCTGCTGAAATATATGTATAATGTACGTGTAAAATTATTTTAGATATCATGTTCTTATTGATATAGAGGTACGTGAGCTCAACAACGTCATCTCAGGTGTTTCTTTTTTCGATAACATTATGTAAGTTACTTCGACCCGAGTACAAGACTAATCAGTGGTAACCAAGTAGATACATAATAAGTACTAACTGAAAAATTGTAGTTAAGTAAAAATCAAGGACTTCTTGTAAGTAGTCCTTGTTAGTGAGTACACAAAAGGGATATGAACAAACTGCTACGTGCTTCTCAAATGCTTGAAAAGGACCACTTTTTAAAGCGAAACAACATTTTATCACAGAAATAAATTTGTAGCGATCATCGCTTAAGGTACAAATTACTCTGTGAGTGAAAGGAGAAATGTACGTGTTGTGTAGCGCGTACGCACCGTTAATGGCTGCTGCGCGAGCTATTTTTGGATCTTAGAACCTGATTGGCGAGTCTGCGGCGGGTTTTGCAGCCTTCTCGGCTGCTCGGTCCAGTATAGCCAATTTTAGCTTGGTTTGATCTCAAGATAGTCGATATCTTTAGATTTAATTGCGCCAACGGTTATTTCAGATGACATCTTTATTCCTTCGTTTCATTCAATGAAATGTTGTTTTTGAAACAATTGTTTCCTATTTACATAAGTTGTTTCATGAGACACTTAATATTAGCTTTTACACTTAGATGATAAAGGAAGTGAAAATAAATCCGATATAAGACAGTCGCCAGTTTATGTGAACAATAAATAAATCTGTGAGTGTTGGACTGTTAAACAAAACATGCGCTCTTAATTACAACTTTCACATCAAACCACAACTACAGTTAAAGTAGCTTGTATATACTAAAAAGATCAGCCAATCAAGTTTTTGTACAAAGATGTGCAGAAATTAGTTGCAACACAGACATTTATCAGATTCATGTAACGGTGCATATCAGCTTTGGCATGCAACCCTTCCTGGTCATAACTTAAGAATGCGATGCGGTTTGTACAGTTTGATGTCTTTATAAATGCCTCTGATATGAGGAGGCTACCGTCCTTATTTTGGGACGAAGACAATATATTCCTTGTTTAATGGACTGGAGAAGAATGTATCTGTCCGGCACGTGAATTGAAACTGATGTTTAGGGTTTAAAAAACTTAACCATCGAATCTGAAGTACTACTGCAGTAGTTAATCTGAAGAAGTAGTAGCAGAAATAGGTATTAAGACTATTAAGAATATCATTTCTATTTGAAGTGATAATGAGGAACACGTCGAAGAGACTGCCAATGACTTTACAAACTACACATACGACGAGACGAGAGAAATACCATTCGAAAAGTATGAAATGAGACAAATCAGTGAATGAGTGTACAGACAATATTAGAAAGCAACCTAAAAACTAAGGAACATTATCTGCTGATTCACTAATAAGATAATGTCATGCAGACACGGAACGACACCTCTTGAACTAAAGTTTCTCTTAGTACAGCTTATAGAACCAATTGTATAATTCATATATTATTGCAAGCATATTCGTTTAAAAATAAAGATGGCTTTCTAGGCAACCCCTTATTTCCTCCTTAATGATCGAACTATATGAGGTTTTTCCCAAACACACTAACAAAAGCATAATAAACTATCTCAATTGGCAACAAAAGATCTTAAAGGTCAAATCTTCTTTAGTTCGCAAAACACAAAGTAATTTTGTCTCACAAAAATATCTTAAAGCGCCATCTTGCATTGAGCCACGTGATCGAATTTGTTTGAAATATAGATTATAGATAAGTCGAGGAAAATATTTTTGTACCTGGAAGGCGGGAAAGTCCAGTATGAAACTATTGTAGTTGTAACTTAATTTTTACTGCGATAAGGATGAAAATGGCATGGAGGATAACGTAGAAACATAGTAGGAATATATTTTTAGCTGTGTTTTCTATTGCGTGACAACAAAATTAAATGTCAACGAAATAGAATGTTATTAAAGAACCATGATATGTAAACTTATTTAATACTAGCTGTGCCCGAGACTTCGTTCGCGTGGTTGTCGAAAAAAAAGAAACATCGTTTAGATAACAGTAGTAGGCTATATACGTATAAACTCCACTCAAGCAATTTCACGCAATGACATAATGGACACAAGGAGTTTCGGAAATCTTAAAACTTTTTTCTTTCTCAAACCATACTCACCAATTAACAAAACCGCATAACCTCACGAACAATTATTCAATAACTACGACGGGATAAATACCTGAAACAAAGAAACATTCACGATAAGAAAATAATTGTAATTAGTTATTCCATTCGATAAGGACCAAGGCTTTTTCGAACTGATACAAATAGTTTTTATGTCGCAACCCATTTAGAACCTAATTATTTTGTAACAAAGTAGCTTGTAGTGATTTTTTTATTGTTGACACGCCCGTTACCATAGCAACCCACGCTGCTTAGTTATGCTCCATAAAAAATGCAGTCTCAGTTTTCCGTATCGAAGGACCAAGTTTTCAATTAGCTCCAACTTTAACGCCTACTAGATTTGCTTTGTTATTGTTTGGTTTCTGGTGTGATTCATTTTATTTGCGCATTTTATGAAGTTTTTTATGTAAGTCAAAAAAGATTTTAGTGAAAATGTCAAATAGTTATGATGATAATTTGGTATTTCCGCAGTTTTTTTATGATTCTAAGTGACGTGTACATCTAGCTTATAGTAGGAATTATAATGGACTAGTAAAATAATTTGAGAAATGTTGACACATTTCCTACTACTATAACAGACCCATAGACAACCGTATAATCAATAAGAAACAACAGACACCAGTAACAAGACTTTCTTTGTAAAAATTAAACATCCAAGCGTTATTTGCAAAAATTCGGAACTCAAGTTAGAAACAAGACAACGCGCATCCAACATGGCAACACAAAGGACCAATAACGCAAGTGATCTTATTTAACCTCGATCAACGTTGCATCCAATTCATCCCACTTGACGTCTCTATACCACACACAAGAATATCTTATTGTTCAGTATTTATTTTAACTGTATCGACCTTCGCTGGAGTGGAAAAACGCCTGTGATTGTGACTGGGGATGTTTTAAGGTCATTTTATTGGATACTGGCCTAGAAAACCTAGGCATAGCAATCTAATGGACCTGAAGGTCTCTGGGATTTGAGTCTTGATTGAATATAATAGGGCTAAAAAAAACATGGGTGCATATTGTGCATCCATAACCGTCTTGGTACATTATGGGCCACTTGGGATTAAAATGGTGGTTTGATCCTTATTAGACGCAATGATACCACTGAGACATTCTCTACGATCAAGAGTCGTATTACATCGACAAAGGGTCGTCTTTCCTTCAATTCGGAAAATAAGTTTATATTAGGTATTCTCAGAAAGGTCAAAGAAAATTTCCTAAGATTCTGATAATGGAAACTAAAAGCAATTCAAACCTGGTTTTAAGAACCAATAGTGAAATTTCAGCTTTAATATTATCACAGCCTATCTATTGATAGGCTAAGAAGATGCCTTTGATCTATACTTATCTTTGCTGCTGAGCAAAGGCCTCTTCTTACACGGAAAAGGCCTGACCTTAAACACCACGCTTGGTCAAGGCGGGTTAATTTAAGCTTTACTGCAAACACATTGCAAAAAATGTCATTGGAAAATCACTGGACACAACTAAAGGATCACAGTTCAATTTGCCAGCCTCAAGTGTGCCAACTGCCAATACCGTTCGCCATTCGATTGACACCGATCGATTGAGAATTGATGCAATTGCAATCAATACGGCACACGTTAAACAATTGAGGACCGATGCAGCTGCATGAGACATGAATATTAGTCGTGATTGATTTTAAACTAACTGTAATCATGGTTCGTTTGTTGTACCCTAAAAGGATAGGCATATACGTAATTGTAGTGTGTATACTTTTTGCTATGTATTTTTTTAAGGGGGGCAAATCATCGACTGCCTGACATGACTTCTTCCGCCTAGGTGCGGCGGGAGGGAGTGTCAGACTCTTACCGTCTACCGACTAACTGCCACCTGGGTGAGGTGGGAGGAAGTGTCAGACTCTTACTGACTAAAAACCACCCCGTTTCTACTACTGTACTTCGAGCCGGTAGCCTTTTCTGTTCTCCGCGGAACCATATCGGCTTCAGCCTTATTGTGCCCCCATCCGTGGTGGTCTGATGGCTCTTTGACGCGCGTGCGGAACGTGATATACTTTTCGGTACGAAAATTTTAAATCTTATAGAAAAACACAAGACTATGGCAAGCTATTGGCAAACAGGGCAACCCAGAATTCGTGCGAATATAAATATCAAGCAAGATCACCAACCAATCGGCCTTTTGCAACACACAGTCAACAAATGTTTATGATAATGAAGATATATTACATTTTTAAAAGTGATTCTTCTAATAAAAAAATTCCACCGGTGCAGTCACGACCTCTCTAATCACGTATATGCAAAGTGAAACAGGTCTAGACTTCTAACATCTATTTTAAACAAAAATAAAAGTCGACCTTAAAATAGAATCAATGTCAATTTTACTGTTTTAAAAATGTTCAAGAATTCTAAAAGAATTTTTGGCAGCCAATACATAGGTTAGACCCGTTAAGAAAAACACCTCACAGTTAAAACTCAATTTTGGCGAGATTTTGTGTTTTATTACGTTGACAGTGACTAAGTCAAACGAAAGACTATCTATCCTATTTGAATACTCTTTTCTGGTCCAATTGTTACATTTTTTGGTCTTTAACAATGTCTACTATAATAACATAACATAACATCACGCGTTTTATTCCCGAAGGGGTAGGTAGAGGTGCACATTATGCCACTGTACAATGTAACACCCACTTTTCACTATTTATGTTATGAGTCCCATGTTATAGGGGGTGAGTCTGTTGTCTACTATAATCTTCACACAAATTCTTCTATTTCTTCACATATCTTCCTATAATCTTCATACATCAGGAGTGCAGGTCTTCTGAACTTCGAATAACAAATTAAGACGTGACATTACACCAGATAAAAACCAGCAGCATTTCCCCTAAGTTTACAACTAGCTCATTAACAGAAGCAGTAGCAACATAATCTAAAGAGAAGGACCAATAAACTAGAAGAATAATAATACTATGCAGAACAAGTGAACAAATTGACACTTTGAAGCCATTATTACTGTGAATAATAGCACGCCATCTTCAGCTAATGATATAGACAGGACAAATGCAGATCGATTGGCGACATGATTCCACAATTATTGTCACGTCACGTGTGCCAACACGGGCTCTCGTTAGCACTTTCTCACGTAATTCTTTTATAAGACTTAATTGTAGTAGTTATTAGAGTATAGAATTAAAATAGACAAGTATAAGGATGTTAAGACAATGAGATGGAGGTTTTATTTCTATATAGTCTTTATTTTAACCACGTAATGTTGCGTTGTCTAAAGAAGAAAGAAAGTTGCCATTTTTACATAATATCACATATGTTATTTAATGTAACACCAAAGAAACTTACAATTCTCACTTTCAATGCCCACTAAAACAACAAAGAGTTTTAGAACCATTTTAAAGTTAGGAAGTATTTGAATATATAGAAATTAGTGTTTTGACACCTCTCTCCTATGTATAAGCGCACTCTCGAAATCGACGACATTCTAGAATAAATCATAAGAAGATGAGGTTTCGTGATTGAAGTATCATACTTTAAGTGCAGTCTCGCTTGGAATATTCTAGAAAAAAAATTGACGTGAAAATTCGTGGTGTGTCCATATCATCATGTTTAAAAAAGGAATCATTGGATGATGACGATGAATTTTTAAAATTAGAACTTTTATAATCATAAAATAGCAGGAATTATTGAATGGTGAATTTACAAAATAAACACTAAATTAAGAAACGATATGACCATAAGTCAATAGGGTACTAACGTTTTTTCACTCACCAGACGGGGCAAATATAAGAAAGAAGCGGTGTTTTTGTCCAATCACAGCAACTGTTAAATATTGAACGTCCAATGACGTGACACTAGCGAATTCCCTATTGAATGAAAAACGAGAGGTTCATAAAAGTGCCGTCTGATGAGCAGAAATACAGTAGACCCCATTGTCAAAATGTTGGTCCTTTGGGTTTACCCTCAAGAAAAACTTATGGTAATATTTAATGATGATTTTCCTTATCCAAAATTATAATAGGTACTTCTTCAAACTGCCAATGTTATTAATTGCTTAATTTATAAATAACTGCATAGGTATATATAGTTTGAACGAAATAATATCATGAATCAGACTGCCTACTTAGGAGCTTGCACCCGGATCAACCGTCTGACATTACAAACGACCAGAAATCATAAATTAACTCCTACGTAAACTAAATAGCTATTGTTATTAATTTATCTAGAAGTCTGTAGAATATTAGAAATACATTTGCGTACCTAAAGACCAAGATTGGTCTTGGAGCAGACATAAGCTTTATTTTATTTTTCCTGTTTACTGTTCATCAAGACATTCTCCTAAAATATCGTATTACCTAATCGAGAATATTCGTAATTATAAACACGAGGAAAAATATTCAAGTGTAGGAGAGCCATGCTTCGGCTCGAATGGGCCGGCTCGACCGGAGTGATACCACGGTCTAACAGAAAACCGACGTGAAACAACGCTTGCGTTGTTACCGGCTTATGAAAAAAAAAACTTATTACAAAAATAGTATAAATAATACTTTATTGGTCTTATTGATCAGACACGTCTTTTATAAGAAACAAAAGAAGAAGCAAAAAGCTAAAGGCATTTTCCTTGTTTTCTGATACACGGAATATTTATTCCAGAACACTTAAACCGGAATGCATCAAGAATTCTTTATTCAACAGTTCCTTCCATAATGATCCAGTTTCTGAACAAAATTTGCAAACTAGAAAAGAATAAACGTTGTATTGTATTAGCGACGTCCTTGTTTTTTTGCCTAGAAACTTGTTTAGTATTGACACGTGTAACTGATATCAGAGACCGAATATTTCTCTGTGCAACTGTCAAAAGTTTGGAACCTTCTAGAAATTGTATAAATGCGAAACAAGCTTATTTATAAATGCGAAACAAAATTATTCGGATGATATCAATATATTGATGTGAACTTCGGATACCTCTAATAAATATTTTTTCTTATCATAATCATCATCATAACATCACGCCTTTTATCTCCGAAGGGGTAGGCAGAGGTGTACATTATGCCACTGTAAAATGTAACAACCCACTTTTCATTTCACTATTTGTGCTATGAGTCCCATGTAATAGGGGGTGAGCCTATTGCCATATACCGGGCACAATTCCAGACTCCGTGCTATTACTGAGATTTTTTTTTAAAACCCAGTAATACTTTGCCCGACCCGGGAATCGAACCCGAGACCCATTGCCCGGCAGGCGCACTTGCGACCACTCGGCCAACGAGGCAGTCTTATCATAATCTTCAGGTTTTTTTTATTACATATCTAAAACGAAGTTATCTTTCTTGTCTGTTTGTATGAATGCAAGAAACTCGAAAACTACCAGACTGATATTTGAAATGGTGATTCCTGAGAATAGTTTATTATGTTTCTGAGCACGATTATAAGAATTTAGAAGAGAAACAGCAATTTGCGTGGTAACTGCACTAACCGTGAAGTCAAAATATAAATCTTATACTTGACTTAAAACACTAAGAATTAAATTAATCATAAAATTAAAACTAAAATATAATTAAAACTAAAATATTTAAACCTTAAAAAAATAAAAGGTGTAAATATTTTAGTTTTAATTATTTATTTCAATAAGAAGTGTAAGTAATAAAATTGGATTGTCTGTTTGTAATATTGAAAATAATCATAAAATTGTTCCTAAATAAGAGATTTAACTGTTTGAAAACCATTAAACAATCTAGCACAGATTCCGAATGATGTAACACTTGACAAACAGATAAACTATGTTTATTATAAATATTAATGCAAATATTATATTTACTTAAGTCATTATTTAAATAATAGTACATATATAATGTACTAAATTATTTAAAGGATGAAGCAATCATATTAATAATAATCTTGCATATTTATACATAAGGTTTAATATTCTTCTTTACCTATGCATTTAAATTAGTAACGACTTTCCTACACATTCTGCAAAGATGAATTCATAATTTTTAGTATCCTTATCTATACAGATAAATAAAATTGGAGTGCCTGTTTGTAATACTACAAGAACTGCTTTTTACTACATGCATATGCATATACATACGATACACACACCGAAATAACACTTTTTTTTAATTTTTGTATGTTTGTTTGTACTGGCTAATCTATAGAATGGCTGGACCTGAATTTGCAAGAGTTTTATTTGCAGGTAGCTGATGTACTAAGGAGTAACATAGGTTACTTTTATTTTGGAAAATTGAAACAAAAAAAGTTATTTTCTAAAATTCGGATGAAGTGGCGGGCAACAGCCAGTACCTAATATTATAAAGCAGAACCGCGTTTGTTTGTTTGTTTCTTTGTCTGTCTGTCTTTATTTCATATCGCAACAAATCATTTTATGGCATGGTTCGGATCTGGAGATGTTAAGGCTTTTTTGAGGAAGGAAAATCATCGAATGACTGTGATCTCCAAACTGTTGGCTAGCAGGTTGGAGTTGATTGAAAATTAAGGCACGAAGAATATAGAAAATATATGAAGATAGAAATATATTACGAAGTTCATAATCAGGCTGTCGATGAAATGAACGTAAAGAAAAGTGAGTGTTTGTTACGTTAGTTAACCACGTCAAATAGCTCAAGATGCCAGGATGAAATTTGGAAGAGGGGTAGATTGTTGTTTAGATCAAAACATATGGTACTTTTAATCCTACGGGAACGTATAAGAGTAGGAGAGCCATGCTTCGGCACGAACGGGACGGCTCGACCGGAGTGATAACACCGCCTCACAGAAAACCGACGTGAAACAACGCTTGTGTTGTGTTTCGTCGTGTGAGTGAGGTTACCGGAGGCCCAATTACCCTCCCCTTCCCCAATTTCCCCAATTCCTGAATCCCTAACGATCCTCAAACTCCTAATCCCCAAAAGGTCGGTAGCGCACTCGTAACGCCTCAGGTGTTCCAGGTAGTGCAGGTCATTACTACAAAGCCATACAAAGTAAAACATACGCATAGGTAGTTATATCAAACAGTTATTGTATTGGATATTAGTTATTGTATTTCTAGCTTTATTATACTCTGCAGAATAAATCTAGGTCAAGCCAGTTAGTACTAGGTTTTACTGTGAACAGGCTTACAGTAACCAGGCATATAATGTTGCATTAACTTAGCTGTTAATGTATCGTTTCGTACTAATAGGAGTTGCTTCGTTTACTTTTCTATCTTTTAGTCATGAAGTACATAAATTCACATATTTTATGAGACTACATGTGTTGCCTGTTGTCATATCGTTATATGGCTCAATTTTAGACACCGTATTACTTACTATGAGAATTTCTGGCGACATAAGGACCCTATTGTACTTTGCCCAATCCGGAAAGCTGACCAGTCTCGTACTTGGCAGTCACGATCATCTAACGAGACAGTCCTTAGAGTTCACGAAAAATAACAAAGTAAGATTTTTTTTCACTATTTTCTTCATATTGTTTTTTCTTTACAACAACAATACAACAACATAAATGAATAAGCGGGTAAAACCGTAGGAAAGTGGCTAGTGGCAGCCACCTAAGTAACTGACGATTCCCTTTGTAAATAGGCACTGAATCACCGGAATACCCGTGTACAGTAACTAAATAACAAATACATATTCATAAAATTATCTTTGAATATTATGAATATTTACTACCATCAGTACGAATAAATTTATCCTCAAATTTTATGAAGTCATAAATCTGTTAGCAATTAATTGCCAATCGTTTATTAAGTGCGGTTTTATGTCGGTTATTGTGATCCATTTTAGGTATGTATATAGTATCGATCAATGCTTTCCTGGCATCCACACCAGAGTGTGATTTGTTCGCAGCGAGATGGAAGGATGTATGTCGTGAACGTGGAAGATTTTGTGAGAAGATGGACGGCTGATGAATTAGTTTTAAGTAATTATAATTATTGTTCTTTTTATATAAGATACCTGTTACAAAAGTGTAAAATACATAGTAAATAAGTAATATTTTTTATTGTTTAACTATATAATGTTTTGGCTTGTGCTGTAAAATTATGCATGTACTTATAAGTAAATAATAATAATAGTAATGTGATTTACTATACCCGGTGTATAGTTATAGGTTTTAATTCTAAGTAACTTGCTACACAGTTGGCACAGTTGCAGAGACGTATAAACCAAGAGAACGTCCTAGGCAAGCGCGTAAAAGGCCCTTCATATTTCTTTGGCGTCGCCGTCACTTTAGTTTTACGCGTCTCTAACGGTGCGCCACTTTAGGCTCACGCGTCTCTGGAGGCGTCGGTCGTGGGGCCCCTCTGTACCCTGGCACCCTAGGCACTTCCCTTGTGGATAATACGGCATGGCTCTGCATGTACAGTTGGCTGGGCAACCCAACTGCTTCCCGCACGGAATAACTCTTTGTGTAATCCTAAAATTAGTGTTTTTTATTATTTAATATAAATTGCAGCGCCCTTACAGTGTCATGTTGATACTGCTTAACCAAAATCATATGTATGATGTATAACACCTTGGTACCCACACATGAAGCAATAAAGACTTTGAATTTGAAATTATTGTTTCTGGTTTGATTGGATGTGATATGAAAATTGCTAATGTAAAATGAATTATTATAGGAGATAGATAGCTCACCTAAGGTAGGTACGCCTAAAGGTGAGTGTGACAGCTATTTCTAACCAAGACAAAGCGAAGGCTAAGGCACTATTTTTGGTTGTTTTTGTAAACGTTAGCGACTTAGGGGTGGCCTAAAACCGACCTTTGCCAACCTTTAATTAGAGTTAACTAACTAGTGTTATAGTGTTTCCCTTGCGGTTCAATTAAAAATTGTGCCAAATCATCAGGGAAACAGACGCGATGGTGAAATGCTATATTTCATCAATGTTTGTATTATAACTTTCGTGAGACATACTAAATAAATGTTTTGGCTTACTCACGTAATTATTTGACGAGGAACTCGACTAGTTTCAAGCCATGCTAGAGGCTCTTATTCATGAGCAGCATTTCGCGACCTGCAATGCGGCGACTGTCAACGAGTACTGTAGAGTACTGTACTACCTCTAGCATGGCTTGAAACTAGTCGAGTTTCTCGTCAAATAATTACGTGAGTAAGCCGAAAACATAATAATTCATCAATGTTTACCAAGATTTTGTAGCTTCATATTTCCCGAATTTAAACCGAAGCAGACGCATTCAGCAAATATTGGTATGGACGTCAGAAACAATACATTTTAACGCTTTTCTTTGATTTTGAGCCGGCCTTGTTTTTCAATTACTTCCTAAAGCGAGTCCCATTGATCTATTGTTAGGCATCGCAGTGACCTCGTTGAGAGTTTGTCCGTAAAAACAGGCATTACACGACTCTTTTACATTTGCTAATGAACTCTGGTTATTTGTGGTCATTTTCCTTTGCAGAAAAACCCGGTAAGGGAAGTCGTTTTTCTAGAAATGATTTAAGTACCTACTATTAGTTGCAATTTAAAAAGTTTTAGTTTCACTACTGCAGCCATTGAAAGCGTATCTACTGCGACCCTTATTTCAAAATTATCAGTAATAGTACAGCGTCTACATTAGTACTCAATTCAGGGTAAGAAGTTCACAACCGGGTCAAACCATAGGCCTAAAGAATTGCGTACAACTGATCAAATTGTACACTACCATGCAAATCGATGTTCTTATACTCCTGCAAAAACCAGATCACTAAACAAATTTCTTCACACTAAGTAAAAACTGACCCAATAGGGCTTTTGCAAACGTATCAAAGCAATAGGCGCCATGATGTCCCAACACCATCATTAGCCCATTGTCCACGCCTCGTCTGACCATATAGGACTTTAATGGGTTCCTGGTGACACACACAGACATGACGCAAATAATGGGATGATACCATGTGTAGCGGGATTTTGTAACATATAAAACAATGATGGTTGATGTTCAAGGAAAATGTTTAGAAATAATCCTACAATAGATTCACCGCCTGGCTCAGGTTGTGCGAAATTTTGCCTGTTGCATAAAAAATTATTATAATATAAAAAGGACTGCAATTAATGTTATCAGATTCATAAATTCATTATAATAAATGTAAACATTTATGGTAAAAAACTATTAATTCAAAAATGGTCCACTCATGAATCTTCTTGAAACACCAGAATATAAAACACAAATATTCTTAATTAAAACAAATATTCATTACCTTTACAAGCTCCGGTTCAACGATCTGTAGACCAAACAGACAGTTTGGCAATTCCATTTAAGGAGGTCCATAACCATACAATAATATGTAAATTCCTAAATTCTATCAAAATTAAGGTCAATAGCTACCAAAGCTCCATTTTTTGACACATTCCAAAAACAATCAGACGGCCATTTTGTTACGTAAATGGTCCTTCGAGTCCTCAAAATGGCGGTTGCGCAATAATTCGCAAATTACCTCGCGTGCGTGACCAAGTCAATATAGAAGTGATTATCACAATTATATCCATTGTAGCACAAGGAAGGCCTGATTAGGTTGCCTGTTAGAAGACTAATGAGCTTTGACAGACTTCGTGATGGTATGTCCAAATAGGTTTTTCCTCAATGAATTAGGTAGGAGTAAATAGGACATCCACTTTTCAACGTTAATCAAGTCCTCACTAACTTTACTTACTTTGTCATGTGGGTTTTTCAAACCAGAACATAGAGTTCAGTATTTCATATAGATCTACTAAACATGCATTTTCATCGTCAAACTAAACTGTCCAACCAAAATGCTGTAGCAATAAACTAGTAGAAGAACAAAAAAGAAAATACTAGAAATGAAGATTTTTTCAGTTTTACTTCCAAACTTGAATCTCACACATTAATACCTCAGAAACGGCTCGACAGTTATCGATAAGCCATCGGCTCGCGTAATTGATTATTCGTTTCTGCTACACGTGAACTAAGCAAAACCATAACTCGTATGGACCATGAAATAATCGATTTCTAAATCTGTTGTAAAAACACAAACCCTGTAATTAAATTGGAAAATTGTTTTTTAAGACATTGATAGCCTTTTTTGGCGTGTTACAAGATTTCATGATTGCAATGAAATAACTAAGAACATAATAATGCTTGTAATATCTGTAATATCAACAAGATAAATATAAACATCGAGCTCAGATGCTAATAGAAGCATCTACTACAACACTGCTAGATTTCTGGTACTGCTGATAGATAGCTAGCTTCCCACTGATAGCAATACTACGCGAAATACCAATGTGAAGTAGTAGACCAAAATGAGCTGATGTTGACAACTAATACTTAATTTTTAAATCGCAGGACATTATCTATCTGAAACTGAATTTTTGACAGTGCCTATAGCAACCCAAAACAGTAAAAGCTTTGAAACTCCAGAAACCACAAAATTTGACCTAAAATTGCATCACAAAAATCTTTAATACACCTTTCCGGAAATATCTACAGGGTTTTTGAACCCAAGAACCACACAACAGTCAACGGTTTCTCATAAAAAATGCTCATCTCATAGTATAACAGGAAAAACCGCAAATACTTGTATATATAATCATACAAGAGAATCTTGATAATAAAATGTTAAACTCTAAATAATGATCTTTTGTTGTTAAGGGTCTCAGAAAGATCATAAAAAGTCAACGGTTTGAAGAACAAACGGAGACGCGCTAAAATAAAGCGTCGCATAACGGAAAATGCGATTCTGACCCATTTTGAAGGAAAATTGTTTACGACGAGGAAATCTTTAAAAAAGTTATCATAATAACAGTTGCTATGGATGGGTCATTGTCATTTTAAGGAAAACCACATTTGTAACGATCTGTCACGATGTCTAGACAAACGTTTTGTAACGATTATGTGATTCGAGGAAGTCATAGTCACGCCCTATCTAGTAACAAGGTAGTAAAAAATTAGGAATGGCAGTTATCTTTGAGTTCTCTCTTCCGAAACATTTTTCCGGGTTTTACAAAATTGGAGATTAAGAGCTAGTTTCACCACTCCCAAAAAGGTAAGTACCTTTTTTGAGGTGGGAAAATCATCCAATGGTTTCTCCCGCCTTGGGTTAAGCTCTTGTGTCAGACTCTTACTGACTAAAAACCACCCCGTTCCTACTCCTGATCTTCGAGCCGGAGTCTCGAAACCCGTTAGGCCTTCCGCAGCTCCGTTATTCAAGTACCTCATTTAATTTAATTCAGGCAAACTAAGTTCTAGATTATTTCTTTGGTGGATAACTGGATAGTTGCTATCCAGAACCTTTGAATATCCTGATCTGATAGAGGTATTCACAAAGCCTAACTTAAAGCATAACTGAAGATACTATTGCACAGAACAATTACGAGCGACCCAGTTATGTCGCAACAATAATTTGCAAGTTTACGTTAAAACTGGAATCATCTGTTACGAAATTACTTGATTATATCACTAGATATTTAGCTGGTAAAATTTACTGCTCTTGAAAGGATTTATAGCATGTGAGCATGCTAATTCGGAACAAGTATTAAATTTGGTTGAGCCGTTGAACTTCAAGCAAGCTTCAAGAAGTCTCTCTCTGATCATAAGTGTCATTAATGACTTTCAGATCGGCGGATTGGGACCTGCATCCAGGAGTTCCCTTTACCAATTAATCTGACAAAAATTCTTTCGCGCATATCTTCTTCTAAGTAACCCAAATCTCATTAGACTGACCTGATTAAAGAAACGCAAATGAGTACATAAATCATGATTCCCAACAAAAGACCGCAATTTTCAATGGAAATCACCCAAGTTCCGTATAAGTAGTCAACCACAGGCGCAGTGCGAAACCACAAAGAGTAAATGAGATGACGTGTAGACGGTAATACTATCATACTTGTACCTTGTACTATAGTTTAGAAATATTGAGGTTAATGGTGGAATCAGGGAACGATCTGCCTTTGAGATATACACCAAAATTCTGCCCAGTGATAGGTATTCTGACGGTTAGAAACAGCACCATGACGGGCTTGTATCTTTGTGCTTCTGATTTTCATGATGGGCCAGCTAAATAGCAAGCAAACTGCTGAAATTCGTCTCAGATATATTTTAGAACAGGATGTGATAATCAAAATTTGACGCGGTATCCTAATCGATTGACATTATAATTTTGGGAAACTATTTCAATAACTTAGGTAATTGTATCCGCAGATTCTGTTAGCAATTTTCAAGTACAGTTAGCAAGATTGATTTATCGATATTACAAACGCGATCTCAAAGCAATTTGTTAACATTAACGATTGATATCTAAATCGGTATTACGTGTGGAACGAGCTCGCCAAAAAGGTCTCGCTTGAAGTGATTGTTATGTTATTGTTCACGATTAACGATTAACCAGTACATAGCGCATGACTTGTTTGAATATAACATTTCAAGTTTTAAGTTGATAACTATGTTGCATAGTAACTACTCTTTCGATTGGGTGTGGAAACTGTACAGGCATACTTAATTATATGTGCTTTTGTAATAATATATTATCTGCCGCCTACACTTGCCACACACCACTGCGAAGTAACCTTTTTAAACTGTCAAACACCAAGCGGTCACCGGTGACCGCAACCTATTGTTTTTTAATTGTGTCTATAAATACGGTACTCGACGAGTTAAAAATACATACCTTAACATCTATAAGCCTGACAGCGAAGGCAGCGGCTTCAGGCGCGGTGAGGCTGAGCTGGCAGGGGGTGCGGGGCGCGGACGGAGGCCGGACTAAGGCCAGCGCCAGCGCAGCCCCCGCCCCGCTGTTGCTGCCTAACTCCAGCTTCTCTGTGCGCCCGCATAGCAGACTAGAACAGATCCCTGGAACAATGGAAAAGACATTTTAAGATAGACCGAAATGTTATTTTAGGATTAATTTAAAACCTAATAAGGAGGAAGAACGAAAAGATGAAATGACTTCGATGTGTTAATTTGCTTGTAATTACGTTATCAAAGATCCTCTAAACCTGGTTTCTATGGGAGAAAATGCAATGCTAGTTTTTTAAAACGTAACAATCCTTGACAAGGTTAGAATTCCTTCAGATTCGATATGACAATCCTTTTATCAATTTCATTATTCTGTGCCTATACATACCATTGTATCATAGAGGACAAATCTCTATGAGCACATAAGAAAGCTGCTCCGAAAATATATTTTGACATCACACATAAAACAATTTATCGAAGCCAATTCAGGCAATAAAGTCCAGTCCAGACGGTGCAGAAATAAACTGTTTATTACTAGTTATGTTCGTAAAAATTCTAACTGAATTTTGTCTTGACAAAGTGTAGTTTGTACGTTGTACTAGTAATTTTAAAAAAGATGGTGGAAGGTAGCTTCTCACCGATTGATTTAAAAGGCATTGGGAGAGACGTATTATCTGTAGCCCTATATATTCAACAGTGGCCCTATATTCGTCTTGATGACGATGATGATGAAGTGTAAAAGACAAGACTATGATTTGTGGAATACAAGGACACGTTCTTAGGTGTCCATTCATGTCCACATAACGAAATAATAGGTAATAATGTCATATATGTTTATGTCAGCATTGTGGCCCATCTTAGATGTTTTCCATGCCATCATCCATCGACTGTTAGTCATGCCGCGTATTACAATGAGCGCTTCATCAAACCATAATACAATCATCATGGCGTCAGCTGGACTAGTGTTCATATTTTGAATATCCTAGTTGCCTACGTGTTCGGAGAAAAGCAGGTGGTGTCTATTATGTTCTCTAAACATATTATATACTTACATAAATAGTTTTAAACTATTTGAACAGTGCCAACAACTGACTCCCACATAGCAACATCTGCATACAGGTTTAGAAAATTAGATTATGAGCGTAAAGCGGTTTGTTTTATTACGAATTTGCAAGCCAAATGTATGTATATAAATACTTAGCAACTGCGAAATGTATGAGCAATCAGCATTTGGCAAAGGATTGGCTGTGCACATTCAAATTATCATATTCATAATCTTAGGCGTGTAAGATTGAAATGTTGTAGGTACATTAGCATATATTAAATTTAATTTCTGGTGCCTCCTCTATTATTTTTTTAGATTTCCTTTGATACGTTCATAGTTAAATATTTCATATGTCTCAGTAATTAACACTGAGTATGAACTGTGCCAGCTGTTTAGGTTCAATTTACACCTTTATGGTAATTGGCTTGTCATCCGATCATACACTATCTTTTTCTCTTCAAGCTCTTTCATTCTTCTTACCTTTAGTTTAGGTAAGCACTATTAAAGAATACCTTTAAAAAGCGCCTAGGTTTTTGGGATAAAAGACTAAAGAGTGTGGGATTTTTACCTCACCAAAACCACCCCGGTGGCCACGCTCAACACCTGTACGGAGGCAAGAGTACCTAACATTAAAATTTACAACTTCACTATATTTGTATCATAAGTAGACGTTAAAAGAGGCTTCGGTGAACATTACCGGACCTAACAAGTATTCATGACGCACTATATTTCGAGAACTTGTGTTTTTTATGGAACTCTGAATTCTCCATACAAGCCGCTTGCGCATGTGAACTGAACAAATCGTGACAAATGTACATACCTCTATGTATGTATATTAAGGCAAATACATAGACCTAATCATTGAACTGCATCGTCTGTTGAATTCCTGTTAAAATGAAAGAAATATTTTAAACATATTTTGATTGTGTGCCACTCACGACCTTTATAACGACCTGCATGATAATGATATTTCAACGCAAAATAAAATAGCGTAAAAAAAATAGTCTTGCACTTCCAAAAAAAAATCAACTGTTTTCCATCAGACAACCATTCACAACCGTCTCACGCGCAATGATAGAAAACCGCCATGCGCAGTCCGAATGCGCAATATACCAAACATGCGTCCACGCATGCGTTTAAGGGCAAACAGCCGGTCGGACAGAAATAAAACAAATTAAAATTCTAAATCTATTCCCAGCCTCATTACAGATACATTAAATTAAATACCTTTAATGGTTTTTAGTTACCGAAAGTTCGAAAATAACCTCATGTGTGTCCGTTTTGTAATCACTATACTCATTAACTTACTTGAGCAGTCAGGTTTGTAGAACGGCTGCCATTTATATGTGTGTTTACTTAAAGATATGTATATCTGTATTTTTTTTTAAGGTGGGAAAATCATCGAATGACTGCTCCCGCCTGGGTGAGGCGGGAGGGAGTGTCAGACTCTTACTGACTAAAAACCACCCCGTTCCTTCTCCTGCACGTCGAGCCGGAGCCCCGGTTACTCGTTAGGTTCTCCGCGACATGTATATCTGTATTACGTGAATTAGACAAGCTAATACAACAAGTCTGAAATAGGTGTGTTTGTTGGTCGTTTTTTTTCTTGTTCAAATTCAAGTCTGGCTTGTTTTTCTAATTCCGTTTTAGAGTTATTTTTTGTGTCTATGACATAAACTGCTCAACATCCTATTATTATTTACTTGCTTTGTCTAGGTTGGTTCTTTAAAATGGTGAATTTGTCCGACCCCGGGTGGAAGTATTAAGATATTACAACTTGCTCACTTCTGTAACTAGACAGCAGGTTTATATCTACTTACAGAAATTAGCTGCTAGCTAGAGGAACAGCTGACGTTATGACGTCACGTGGACTTGACTTTTCAAATATTGAATTAGACAACATTTGTTTTATTCTCCAAGTCTTCTTTAGTCATCGTAAAGTATATTCTAGACTTGATTTTAAATACTAGAATGATCTAAGATGGGATAGGTTTAACAGAATTAAGCACTATAATTCTTTTTGGATTTATTTTTATTGAAAATTGCAGAAAATTTTAATCGTTATTGCTTGCAGATGTAACATATCGATCGGTAAAGAGAATGAAAATAGAAATTCGTTCTTTTCATTCTCAACAGCCTTTAACATTACAACGACTTTTTAGAATACCTACGCAAAAATAAAGAAACACACAATAGGTACCAAGTCCCAAGAATGATAATACCGAATCTATTTTTAAACGTAAAACCAATGTCTACACAAAAATGACCCGAAACAAACGAACTTAGTTCATAAATAAACATCATAAAAATAACTATACCTACTTAAAAAATAACCTTGGAAACGTTCGAGAAAATTCTAGAAATAAACAAAAGAAGATCCTTAGATTTTGGCCGCCATTTTCTTCAATCGTTAACGTCAAACTGACGTCATTTAAACGTCAAAGTCAGCTGATCGCTTACACAATGCACGCAACTTTTCACGGATGAAAGGACAAAAAAATTATGTACATTGGCACATAATCAAGTGTAACGTGGGTACTCGTTACAGTGGCTTTTTCACTACATAGGACAGACGTGTACTAATATTTCGGTTTGGCTTGTTTTGTAGATATTCACACACAATACATACTTGGTACTTAAAGTATTAGAGTAAGTAGAGTATATTAGGTATATCAATGTAGTCGTGCCGTCCGAAACTGCTGAACGGACTTTATTTACATATTTATTTCGTCTTCACAAAAGATAACAGTAAATGGCAGACTTAATGCCTTAAGGCATTCTATGACAGTCAACTATAGGGAAATGCAGAGAAATGAAGCGGTTGATGCGAAACCAGAATGCTTATTTACTATATAAATATTACTATTTTGATACAGAGAAAGTTCCCTGAGTCAGTTATAGGCACTTGATGCAAAGCAAGATCGTTGAGTCTATAATTGTTCGTGTTTCTGGATATATCCCACGAATGTTAACGACACATGCATCATTTAATTTGTCACCTCAAAAACAGGGATAGCAGAACCTTTTCTAATAGTATTTTTCACGTAAATTGATTATAATTATAAGCACAAACCGTTAACGAAGGGAAATAAAGAAACTTTAATTAGATATCTAGCCATCCTATTTATAGAGTGACCATCCTATTTATAGACCTAGGTTCTTACTACAAACACGTCTAAGACACTATCTGCATCACAAGGTATACGCCATAACTTAAGACTAGTTTTCACTTAGGATTTGGTGTTATTGCGAAGCTATTTACATTTTTGATCATTAGACCGCATTGAGGTTAAGTTGATGATACTTATCTGTGCAAAAATTGAGGTTAATCTTGTAGTTTGATGTTAGAAGTATTCTAGGTGTGTTTCTCGCTTATAAGATGTTCTTACATTTTCTATCCCTATATCCTATCCAGATAGTTGAGAAGCAGTGCTCATTTCTACAAACAATCATAGTGTTTTCACAAAAATCATCGCGGAGAACCGAACGGGTTACCGGGGCTCCGGCTCGACGTGCAGTGCAGGAGTAGGAACGGGGTGGTTTTTAGTCAGTAAGAGTCTGACACTCCCTCCCGCCTCACCCAGACGGGAGCAGTCCTCCGAAGATTTTCCCCTCTTGAAAAAAAAATCTAAAAATGAACAATATCATTGATTTCTGGGATCTATAAGGCGACTCTAAATAGATGCCACTGCACTTAGTATTCTGCATACGATTTGATTACAAATCATCGGGCACAGTTCCAAAATGCTGAACTGGAAATCAATGAGGGTCGTGCCAGTGTTGCAAGTTCTGTTTTGTGCACATAAAACTTGAGAACGTGCAAAAAAACATACAAGTGACGAAAATGCATTGTTTTTTTTTTTACTTTGCCCCACACTAGGCTTGTCTCCTGTGTCGTGGGTGCGTTTACAAATATACAAGTTCACATACACATGACACCCAGACCCAAAACAACAATTTGTGGATTACACAAAGAGTTGCTCCGTGCAGGAATCGAACCGCGATACGTTGCGTGGCAGCCGGTTGCCCAACCACCGCACTAACCGTGTTGTCTTTAACAGTAATTGTATTTAAGAGGAGGAGAAATCAAACGCTAAAGTGAACTACACAAAGTTTAATTAACAGTTTTGTGGTCTTTGTCGGAGTATCCAAAACTCATTTAGACACCATCAAAATTTACCGCATCGATCTAACGAGAACTTGACAACAGTAACTAGTTCAGCAACACTTCAAAACAAACCGAACACCAAATAAGTCATTACCCAACACCAAGGCAACCTTTTGAACCAGTTCATTCACACTCCATACCTATACACGAACACTGATATAACAAAGAATCGAACCCGTATTTATAAATTACGTGGTGGTTTTAGTTCCGCGAGTACCTACAGTTCTATTGTTACGTGTGGTGTACGCAACTCTATCGGTCGACGACCCTGTGACGTCATTAGTACTTGCAGTCATGGCAACCATAAATAAATGAGGAAAGGAATTGTGCATGGAGTTTTTAAAGGTGTTTGCAGTCAATAAAGAAGAAAGATAAACTCGTAATGGAATGTATCTGTCTTAAACAGAAGGCAAATAAAATGGATACGTTACCGCAGGATTGATTATTAAAATGTAATCCTATAGAGTTAACTATAAAGATCATTTTAATAAATACATTTTAATGTTCACTTTGACTGACACTTCTTGACTGACCAAGATCTGTATTCTACAGCAGTATCATTCATCCTCTGTTTCCACTATTTCAGGTTACTGCAATGGCTGGCTTCCCTTTTAGGTTTTATGGTAATTATTACAAAGTTTACAGACGATTTCATGGAAATCGACTACTAACTAATATACGTAGATCTACGCTTACTAATATACGCAGTCCTAATATTAGGTACTCTATCCGACACACAGCATGGTTGCAAAGTATAAATAATAAAGCAGTCGAAATTGACACCTAAATACATAACACACAAAGATGCAATTTGTATTCCACGTCTGATTTACTGATTTAATTAATATTTAAATTTACAGTCTATTATTTAAAAAAATCCCAGTAGTAGCACGGAGTCTGGAATTGTGCCCGGTATATGGCAATAGGAGGCATGTAATCGGAGGGTAATAACATAAATAGTAAAAAGTATGTAGGTGTTACATTATACAATGGCATTACTTAACTGCCGTAATGTGCATCTCCGCCTCCCATCGGGGATAAAAGGCGTGATATTATGTTATGATTATTAATAAAGTTTTAACTAAGCGTCATTTAATTTTGTGGTGGTACTAATTTGTTTTACATAGGAAAGGTCATTAAATATATTTTGAAGGTCGTGAATTAGAAATAAACTTGTGTGCCTAAGGTAATTGATTACCTTAATTCATTCATAATGTTTATATTTATAAATCAATCAAGAAACTAGGAATCAGAATGAAATTAACTCGTTGAGTACCGTCATTATAGACACAATTAAAGAACAATAGGTTGCGGTCACCGGTGACCGCTTGGTGTTTGACAGTTTAAGGGCTATAGATATTATTTGAATGAAAGTCTATTCATAAATATAGACGTTAATTATAATTGTATTAATAAACACAGGACATTAACTGTAAATTAAAATTCGAAAGGATGGAAAAGTAGAGTACGACCAAAGAACAGAAAAGACGGATAGATATTGAGAAGAATGACATAGAAAGAGAAAGGGATGTGGGTTGGGATTAGTGGAATGATAGGGGAGAATGGGAAAATAAAACATATTATGTCAACACCACGTAGCTTAGAATGAGAGAAGGAAGAAGAAAAAGAAGATGATATTAGGAACAAAGTAGCTTGTCACTGTTAACATGTAAAACACAAAGCTTAGTTACAAACACATTTTTAGCAGATCATTTTTTCTATCTTACTCAAGCTCTTGTAATTCTATTCAACAACGCCCAAAATGTCATCCAATGAACTGAAATTAAACTAAGCTTCAAACAATCATTCTTTTTTATAATAAACTTTGCGCCACACAAAGATTTTCTCCTGTGTCGTAGGTGTATTTACAATTTGTGGATCACACAAAGATTTGCTCCGTGCGGGGATCGGACCTGCTACACGCTACGCGGCAGCCGGTTGCCCAGCCACCACAACTGTGCAGTTTCATCACTAGTCACTATAGCAAATAAACTAACTACATTGTTTAATGCAAATATGGTAACTAGCAATATGAATCACAAGGAACTGCGTAAATAATTGAATAAACAAGAGAAAAAATATGGGACATCATTATTCTGTTCTATGCGTCATCATTCTCATCAATATGTGCACACTTGATGAAGCCCTTTCCGGGCGGTGAGCCTCGTGGGAGGTGACCAGAATTAAAACAGGGTGAGCTGGAAGTTATAAACCATAGTTTTATTGACTGAGGAGTTTCTACTTCGGAAATTGTTGGTTCAGTTTTGGTGTCCATAATTTTCTACCATTGAAAATACCTACCTTTGTGAATAGAAAGTTTTGAAATCTCAGTCTTTGTCATGCTTTACTTAAATATTCAAAATCAAACTATAGTACCTATTCAAATAAGGCTATTGTGCGTAAACCTCATTGGTACATAGCTAAAGTAAGAGGAGATTTTTTTTTATAATGCTGGCCAAAACTCTGTAGAAAAGGTACGTCCCATTAATTGTGAAAACCCTAATCTACATAAGATGAAACAAACATCTCGACCTTTAAATCAAGCAGGGCAATTAGCAATTAGTAAGTAGCTAATAAAATTGTGACGTCATCGTGGACTTGTGCAACGTATGCGCCTGCGCAGCACACGTGTACCTCCACGATACAGACTAACGTTATCAGCGTGAACTTTTAATTGCTTCACAAGGACTTCATGGTACGTAGACTACTTGGAGGAAATAGGACATGTTTCAAAACATGTAATCTAGCTAGACAATGTTCATAGAATCACTGTCTTTAAAGCCCTTGGGTGCTATGAACAATATCTGTTTGTCATCATCATCAACAGCCTATAAATGCTCACTGCTTAACGATGTTTTCCTTCACCGTTTGTCAGTGGTATCTAGATAATCTTTGAAAGTACATATAACTCGGAAAAAGTCACATTGGTACTTGCCGTTAGTAGGTATCGAACCCTCATGCATGAAAAGCTGGCGTCTTAAACCTACGGGTCACCACGACGAGTTTTCTGTTTATAGCAGATTCAAAGTAAGGGTTCCATGTAATGACATGACGCCCAGAGATCTATGATAGTGAATTAGGTCTTACCATAAAAAATAAGGTCTTAACTAGAAATGAATATAGACGCTTAAAGAAGTGCTACTTAAGCTGCAATTTGAAGGATACTAAAGTGAAAAGTTAAAACTAAAGATGAACTTATGACCATTGTCTAAGATATGATTCTTTTAAATTATTAATACGTTTAATGACTAACTGAACCGGTTAGTCAAGCCTTTGTCTGAGTAGTTAATTACTAATTAAATTACTTAGTTACGTATTGTTTAGATTGACACCCGCTCTTGTCACGAGGTGGTACAAATCAGCTCACAGCTTGGGGCCAAAGATTACACAGTGAGATTGTGCCAATAAGATTTACTTAGGAATTTTGGTGTATTAATTTACGTTGAACATGGCTGGCGCGTAAGACAACTAATCAACTTAACTTTGCAACTGTATCGCATTTTATATTTGTGTTTGTTAAAGATGGTGGTATAATGTAGTGCAAAAATCAATAAATGTGGGAAAGCAATGTTTCAGCACAAATGGGCCGGCTCGACCATATAACAATACCGACGTGAAACAGCGCTTGCATTGTTTGTGTCGTGTGAGTGAGGTTACCGGAGGCCCAATCACGCCCCCTCCCCTGTCTCCCCAATTCCCGAATCCCCCACAATCCTCAAATTCCTAACTCCCAAAATGCCTGTAACGCACTTGTAACGCCTCTTGTCTTTCAACTGACGCCAACGCTGATTGCTTACCATCAGGTGATCCGTCTGTTCGTTTACCGGCTTACCCTATAAAGAAACAATATATCGATGGGTCATTTACAGAAATTACTGTAATTACAATAATCAATATTGCGTCTTGCTTGTTTGGATCTATCACAGGACCTCTTTAAACATTATCAGAATCAATAAAAATTATTTATTTTATGATAAATCCGATGGCATGATATGGTGGATACTCCAGATACTCTATGGAGACAGTCACGATCCTCAATAATAAGGAACATGACACAAAGAAGAAGGGGATGATATTGAAAAAACGAACAAAATCGTATTAAAATGTCACAATTTATTTTCTGGACCTGTCAAACGTTATAGGTAGAAGTAGAACCCAAGTTATGCGCTCAGTGTAAACACAACCATTATATGTTTAAGACCTATACTTAGTCAGCCATTGTATTCCAATAGAAAGACGTTCCATAGTTTCATGTATCGGTTGTATCATGTACAATACAGAAGCCAGCCATGTCCCAGCCATACGTGAATGACATAATCAGTGAGCGTATAAGATAGCCATTCGACCATGAAGATATATTTAGTGTTGTTTGCGAAGCTACGAACTGTTTACTATTGTATCAGACTACCTATAGTAAGATACGGCTCAGAGGATCGTCGCTGTTGTACGGGTTCATACAAACTCGAGGTCGGGGTCAATGCACTTATAAGACTTCCAGAGTTAATCTTCAAGGCAGAAATGGCTGATTTATGTATTTCTTTATTATGTTATGTTTATGTAGCATGTTATGACTGCGGGATTATTTATTATATCAGAAAGAACGTGTAGGTATGTGCTGTATGACTCCTTGTATTAATGACATTCTGCCAATGATTATGGAATACAACAAATTGACGTTGGTTTTCGATTCTTAATTTAAAAAATACGAAATATTAAATATTTTATAATCTGTCCGAATTTCAAATATTTTTTTTATTCGTAGAAGACCTCATAAAGAGTAGAATATTTAGTCCAACGCCAATATAATCGTAAATCGCCTGCTACAGACTAAAATAAATAATAGTATCACCTTATTTTCTACACAAACGAGCTCACGAAACATTTATTTTTGTTAGAAGGTGAAATTTTCGAGGACAAATCTCTCATAAGTGTTTGAAAATAAAAATATATTAGAAACTTTGTAGAAAAACATCGTGACATGGAAAGAGGTCACTGAATTCCTAAAAAAACATGGAAAACAAAATCGACATTGACTTCTGTAGAAGGTTGTAGGTAAGGTCAGGAGTATGTGACCGACAATAACCGATTATGTTGATAATATTTATATAATGAGCGACCTGTAATATCTAATTGCTATAATTTCATCGTGACGCCCTCTAAAAGTTCATGTTCGTTTACTCGGAACACCCTTGTGTTTTAGCAAAGGTTAGGAACAGAAAGCAGAAAAGCATATTAAGAAACTACCTAACTAACTGACTCATATTAACCCGTAGAACGCAGATCTACGCTAGACACAATTTGTATTCGATTGTGTCTCATATACTGATATTGAAGCGGTTAAAAGTACGGCATTTATCACAATGCACAACTATCTTAACCTCAAAATCATGTCTATTGCATACCTATACTATACGTATTGCTTGTTTTTGCCATAGCAAGCGATACTTGTAAGTGCAAGCCTTAAAACGATGGTTTTGAAGTGTGTTTTCTCTACGTGTAAACTGTCCATAAACACTGGGAAGACCAAGCAGGAATAAATTCTATGAAACCCTGTATCTTTTCATTTTATCCGGTAACTACAAAACGTAAGGCTTAATCAAGTAGGACCGGGGTGGTTTTTAGTCAGTAAGAGTCTGACACTCCCTCCTGTCTCACGTAGGTGGGAGAAGCATTCGATGATTTTCCCCCCTTAAAAAAGACATAATCAATTCAGACACAAGTGACACTAAGAAACTAGATTACCTCGTTAACGAAAAAGCAAACATAAATCATGACGTATAGTCAGTTATTTTTTAATATCCTTCGAGTTAATTGCGCAAGTAACTGCAGTGAAAGTAGCACTATATAGGTACCTGCCGCGTAGAGGTTATCTCTGTCGTTTATATCTACTCTATGTAAATACGAGACATCTGTTTAAATATGAGTCGGATTGAAACAATCAACTGTTGCTGTTCAGTTTATTTAAGTCATATTCAAATAATAGTTACTGGATTTCTATAATTTTATAGGCAGTTTACAGTTTATCACTAACAGACCGTGAAAGTCCCCTATTAGCTTACTAGCTACTTCTGCGCGGTTTCACAAGCTCTGCACAGCTCCTATTGGTCGTAGCATGATGTTTCATAGCCTATAGCCATCCTCGATAAATGCGCTATCCAACACAAGAAGAATTATTCAAATCAGACTTGTAGTTACGGAGATTAGCGCGTTCAAAAAAACAAACTCTTCCGCTTTATAGAGGTATAATAGTAAGTATATTATTAGTATAAGATATAGACATAAATTAATTATTGTGTTTTCGGCTCACTCACGTAACTGTTTGACGAGGATCTCGACTAGTTTAATTATTAGCGGGTCGTGGAATGCTCATGAATATGAGCCTCTTGGATAGGCTTGAAACTAGTCGAGTTCCTCGTCAAACACATAGGCGACTTTTAATTTAGAAAAACGCAAACGTAAAAAAGCAGTAGCCATTTAATTTTGGGTGCTAATTAAGGCAGCTTCTTTAAAATGTCATTCTCGTCTGCAAATATATTTAGTTGTCTAATGAATTAATAGGTCAGCGACAAACTTTTAGCGTCTAATAAATGGTTTATAAGCGACCATATATTGTAAAACAAGCTACTGTTAATATGACGCAACATTTAAACTAATATTTTTAATATAAACGGCTAAATGGTATGAAAAGATTTGAAAAGCAGTTAGTGATATAACGCTCGGCGGCCGCTACCGCGGCACCGCTCGCTACGCTCGCTCGCCTCGCGCCTTGTGAGGGTCGCAGTTCTAACCTAACCTAACCAAATGTTTCGGGGTGCCCAAAATTGCTGTGCAGTCAGTCAACATTAGTCGCTGAGTTATCAAATCAGAAGTAAATATATTTATCGGTAGCTCGGAGTCATATTAATTTACGCTCGTAAATTGACGCTGGTTTCTTGATATTTTGTTGGAATAGTAAAGATGATGAATTAATATAATTGAAGCTGTTCTATTAACTCGTCGCTCACATATAAAAAAAGACGCTAGGTTGCAGGTGCTAAAGAAAACTTTTGTTGCCGCACATATAATTTACCTTTAATTTTTATAAAGATACATGTAGTATCTAAAAAATAGGGAACTGGGTTAATCTTCTAATCTGAAGAAAGTTTCAAAGATTATATTCGAAGCCCAGTTTCATTAAAATTTATCTCCCCATCATCGTTTTCTCACACAAAAATCGTCTCAGTCTTGATAACGGCTCTTATTAAAAAGTTGTTTGCGAAGCCAACCCAGTTCGTAGCAATTAAAAGCTTGCATTTGGTGTAAATAATACAATGAACATCCATATAATGTTCTAAAAACAACAGTATACTGCCAAAGGGTATGTGTAACGATTGTGTTCCCATGTGTTGGTTCTCAGGCGAAGTAAGACGCCATGCTTGATGCCGGGTCAACCGCTTCTTGGCACACTTGGCGACGGATCTTGAATTCCATCGACAGTCTCCGTATTTGTACGTATTGTGCACAAGTACAGTACACATATAGAATAGAGGTATACAAAGTTATCCCGTTACAAATTATTGTTGAACTATTGGTTGTAGAAACCAGTCGCAAACTGAGAAATGAGAACTTAAAAGACGTTTTTTTGAGGAGTGTAGAGTAGAGGGGCACACAGAATTACAGGATACATACAAGTACGAGTGCACTAACTATTATTAATAATTTACGTAACGAAACGTAGGCTTCTATCGAGACCAGTGAACACAAAAAACAGGTACACAGTACTCAATAATTTAGTTCAAGAGCATTAACCTCTAGTTGTTCTGGTTATCATGTTGTCTTCGATTGACACCTTGTTTCTGAGGTTAATTGTACAATACACGCCATGAATCGTTTTCCAATGGTTGATAGTTATCAAGGGCTCCTGTATATTTACAAATCTTATCGTAGTAACGGAAGATTCCTTAGACAAAACTTAAGTCTAACGCCCGAATACTGAAACGCTACTCAATTTGTACTTAGTTAACATCGTGCCATCTCTGTTATTTTACTAATAATTTGTAGTGGCAGAACTATAGTTACTTAAACGCGACTTAACACTGAATGGTGTTTGAGTATTTGGACATAAGAGATGTTTTCATGTTTTAAAATACATTATTAATTGTTCGTAGTTGTTCGATCCGTTTCAGGTCACGGCCGGGACTCATAATTATGAGCAACATGTGCGACAACGGATGACGATATAGCGCAGTCAAAATAAAAAAAATGATGATGCATCAGTGTTAAACTATAGTTTGTAACTACCTACTAACTTTCTAGATAGGTATTGAACATTATATATAAGTCGAAAGCGTATTTAATGTATGGAGGAAATTTTCGTCAGTTCCTGAGATTTGGCAAGATGTTGCATTGAGGTAATTAGTGATGCTAGCACTAAGTCATATCTCGAAATAATGTTTGCGGTTATTTGGATAAGCGACAAAACAATATTTTAGTTTTTGAAAACTTTTAAGGACGGACATCCATTCCATTTCAAATTCTCGTTTTTATGGAATAGGAGGCAAACGAGCAGACCGATCACCTGATGGTAAGCGATTAGCGCTGCCCATGTATACCCGCAATACCAGAGGAGCCTCTCTTTTCGGTTCGGAAATACCGCCGACGACAGATCATTCCACAGTTTTGCTATGCGAGGCAGAAAGCTACGAGAGAAGCACACAGTTGTGGCCTGCCAACTATCTATGATGGGGATAGATATGCTGCCTATTCTCAAAGCAGATTAAGCCCAATGCTAAATCAGCATAAATCGATTCATAATGAAGACTGCCTAAGACAGACGAAAGCAAAGATTTTCTTTTCATGTAAAGGTGAGTAATCAAGTTTATGAGAAATTATTTATACACACAATCATGGGTGAGTCCAATTGAAAAGCTTTATAAAGAAAGTTGAATTTTCTTCTAAACTGTTAGCCAACAATGTTAACCTACCTGTGGCTAAAGAAAGCCCCTATTACATATAACACAATAGGCACAAATCCAAGTACCGTGTCTTGACTGCTTTCTCTTTTCTATAAATATCATTTTCCTTGTAGGTACTCAATGACACAGTTCTAAAGTCAAAGCATTTATTTCAATTAAACAATCATTTGGTACTTTTGAACCACAAATACCTACAAAATAAATAATTTCTGTCAGTCTGTCCGTCAATGAAGCTAGATGCTCATTCCAAAATGGAGATTCGAATGGAGAAGAACGAGCAAGAAAACTAAATTCGTTACTCTTTTAATTCTTCTGTTATTATTATCTTACTTATTTTTAATGTTACAATTTCACTGATATAACAATGTTGAATCAGACATTGCTGTCTGCACGTGGGACTGTTTCAAAACACATTGTTTGTTATTGAAATCTTGGCAGGAAACATTGTGAGTTCACTCATCTTACGAGTATAAATAGTACGTTGTCAACTGGCTCATTCGCTTCTGTTTACTAATTCAATGCATCGCGGAAATTATTTGTGTACTATTCATTCAATTTCAAATAACTCGTAAAAAATTAAAAAGCGACTATTTTCTGCATTTTGCCGGCCATTTTTCCAGGGAACTGTTCATCAATACTTCGTTGTGGCACCCAACTTGCTTCTATTGTGGTCACAAATCGACTGATTCGTAGTATACGATATCGATGTTTTAGTTCAGCATTAGTCATGTATCTTTAAAGATTTTCAACGTTTTCATCTGTTTACTTCCACCGCTTGCTTGATGACGTTTAAGCAAATAATTGACGACATCTATTTTAGATATTATTACGTTCCATCGTGCCATTTGGCGCGTGGCACTGGCCCTGGGCGTGATGAGTTCATTTGTTTCTAACACAGCTTGTCACTTTTGTTAGCGATGCCATTGAAAACCCCTCTAAAATTGTACCCAACATCAACAGAAACATTTTTGGGGCACATTTATGAGTAAGGTATTTATATCATTGATCAAAGTCCGACACCTGGTAGATTGCCGTTTCCCGGCGGCTAATAGAAATCTAATAACCTATGATCGACTGATGAACTTTTTGTGATATCCTCGAGGTTCTATGAACGTTATAATTTGTTCAATTGAACACGACTACGAATTGTCGAAATGTTTAACACGATTCGATTACGTACCGTACTTAAATTAATCTTTGCACAAAAGGTGGTAGCTGACAATAAATTGTAGGACGTGATCAAAATACTAATAACTTGGGTCTATTTTTACATTTATAGTTTTTTTTTATAGTAGTAATGTTTGTCTTCCACGAGTCTATACACAGTCCACATCACTTCAAATTATCATTCGTAACTATTTTTAGTGTCATTTGGATTTTGCCAATCAATTTACTTAGGCGACTAGTTATTTTACATTTTCTCCAAGGTGGGGCTGTCCCGTGCGTACGGCACGTTACGTTCCGCGGTCGCCTCAAACAGCCATCAGACCACCACAGATGGCGCTCAGTAGGGCTGCCGCCCGATTTCGGTTCAAAGAGCAGGAGTAGGGTTGGTTTTCGGTCAGTAAAATTCTGACACTCCCTCTCGCCTAACCCAAGGCGAGAGAAGTCATTGGATGATTTCCTCCCTCAAAAAAAAGCCGTGGTCTGTCACGGACTTTTGATGATGAAGGGATTATCAGCTCCACAACTTTATCGGCAATAAAGGTAACTATTCTAAACTGTATATCGTTAATTTTTAGTACAGACCTTTGCAATATCTTTTTTATAGTTTTGACCTTCGCACTGTTTTTCTAACATACTTCTCATCCCGTTTGTTAACAAACAATGGGTTTTCCTTGTATCAATTATACAATTATCTCCATGCATAATGTGATCTCAATAATATTTATCATGTACTTAGACTTGTAGACTGTAAACATGATCAACCTGAAGTCTTAGTTTCCAGTGCTAAGAAGATGAAATCGAAGAAGTTATCATTATTATTGTCGGTTGTGACAGTTCTGAGTTCACAGCTAAAGTGCTAACTGCTATGGGCTCAGTGTGCTATGAGCCTCCTCTACACAAGAAGGTTTACCAAATTTGCCATAATTTCTAGTCCTGCCAGGAGGGTTGGAGATCGTAGCTTAAAAGGTTAAGATTAATTAGGGACATTTGGGGAGCGCTGCTACCTCATGTCTGTTGTATCTATAGTACCGTAGTTAGATTATTCCATTCTATCGTCACCACTCATCGCATCTTTGTGCGGCACATTTGCGGTAACTAGGTGTAAATTAAGGTGATATCTTCTCAGCTGTTCAATGACTTTTCGTACGACAGAGAGGCTTAAATGTACTGTCGTGTTCGTTTTCGTCATGTGCTGTTTACTCGGTTTAATGCCTGCCTATGTGCTTAGGTACCTACTTAATCCAGGTAATTTTGACATGTTTGTTTGTTTTATACTTGTAAATTAGTTTTCGTACGTTTTATCCCTTCCAATAAAGTAACAATGAGACAAAAATGTGAATTTAATTTTCATTTTAATAGTTAAGTATAAAATAAAAAATTATTAGCAAGCTGAAGTGGCAGTAGACCGGTGATATTGGTCAAGTGAAACAAGTGAATTTCGAATGTTCGAAGAACCGATGACTGTTGGGCGTTGGGGAAGACGAGTTCGTGAGTGGAGGCCGCGTCTAAACAAACGTGTGTAGGGCGCCCTCCGCGTAGCTAGGTGGAGTAACGATATTCGCAAAGATGCTGGCTATGGTTAGATGGCAAGGATTGGTGGGAGAGGTTGTCCAGGAGATTGATGATGATGATCATGTATGGACTTAGCGTTTTTACCTATAACTAAGTAAACTTTTCTTTCACCTCATAATGCAGTTACGCATTCAGTTATCAGTAAGTATTTTCTACGACGTGAACTGTAATGGAATTAATTAAATTTAGCAAGGCTACGAAGGAAATAAAGACGTCACGCTCTGTTGCAGGCAGGTCGGCAATTATGTGGCATGTAAGTATCTACTTACTTACCTAATTTTATAATGAGTACGTACATTCATTGAATTGAATGGCAGTTTACAAAGTACACTATGTCAGAAAGTATTTACACCCAGCTACTAAAAGGTGAATTTTCAACTGATAAGAAAATTATTCATGCACTGGGTGCCCCAGCTACCTCGACACGTGATCTACCTGATAAAGGATCACCTCATAGTAAGTCGAATTAAAAATTTAACAAAACATATTTTGCAAAACTGGTTGTAATAAAATAACTTATTCAAATACGAAGGTCATTTAAAATATCGGAATAATTATAAAACTATCTTACCTGATGGGAATATTAGTGTCACTAGCACACAGAACACTAGGAATAATTCTCTCAACATTTTCCCAACTGTGCAATTTCGTACACACTTGACAACTCAAAAACAATAACCGTTTGCATTGTGCATTTAATTTGAATTAAAAACAACTGTAAAATACAATCACCAGTCACTATATCACATTTGTTAACACTCACACCACTAAAAACTGTTGATTTGTAATAAATAACAGTTAAAGTTAAAAAAGCGATCGAAGTAAAGTTTAAGCGTTCGATGCGTGAAATCGGAGTGAGGCGACCATTTTGGCGCGAGAACACGACACGTCCGTGCGAGCGTGCGCGGCGAGGCGGACTTGATAGTTGATCAACCAACTCGGCCGGTATCCGCGGCTGTGGCGCGAAGCTTGTTTGGGCGGTTCGCCATTACCTACGAGAACGACTGACGTTGTTGCGACGCGGCAGTCGTGTTCGATATGATCCCCATTGCTGCCATAACAGAATATCCAGTTATAAGTGCCTAGTGCCTAGGTATTTAGGAACCCATATAACTGCACAGAGTTCATAGCAAGCGATTTCCTCATAGATACATAGATTAGGTAGAAGTAAGCCTGGGATCATTTATTTTATAGATGTACTAACGATTCCCTTTCAATATGTTGGTCAGTTTTCTCCGAATACCTACCTAGGTATTTTCTAATTTTAACCGACTTCAAAAAAGGAGGACGTTTCTCAGTTCGATCGTTTAAAAATGTCGTTGGTTTTTATTAAACAATTGAAAATTTAAAACGCATCTGTACTACCCGGTTACAGCCTAGCGTGGAGGTGATAACAACATTGTTTATTTTGTTTCTGCACGACTTCAACATCGAGAGCAAATCGACCTTCATGTTATTTATCTACTAAAAAAATATCCTAAAACTAAACTCTGACTTCCTAATTACTTCCCTACATAATGATATCTTTATATCATTAATAAAAATACAATCATGTCGTGACTATTAATAGAATCTTTAATTGGGTAGTTTTGGTACGCCCTCGAATATCTTAACTAATCTACTCACAATATTAATGAAATTGTACCTATTGAAAGTAGGTAGGAACACAACACATAGGTAAGTAGTTTGAACTTAGGCAGTATAAGTATAATTACCTACTTTCCTGGTGCGAACCGCTAAGGAATGGAATTCCTTACCGTCAAATATGACTTGGGTGTCTTCAAGTCCCGAGTGAACAGGTTGCTCATAGGTAGGCGTGCTCCATCGTCGGCCACATCATCGCTTACCATCAAGCAAGATGGTGGTCAAACGTCGACCTTACTGTACATCACTTAAATGTACATAAGAGTGATGTAAATTAATTACGCAAGGTATTAGAACATTTGTTCTGAATAAATGGCCCTCTACTTTAGAGACACATCTTTCCCATTATAGGTACCTACCTATTTTGTTAAATGTCAGTATTACATATCAATTCCCATAAGGCTTTTTCTCCCAAACTCCCAAGAGACTACGACCATAAGTCCATGACCAATAGCTTTTCTAGTATTGAATTTGAGGATGGAACATTTACAGACAACAACTCTGAACAACCTCAATGTGCGATCCATAAATTGTTGAATAGAATCAGCAACACATCGCGTAGTAATCGTTTGTCTGTAGTTCTGTGGTGCAGTGTCGTATTCGTCATCAAAAAGTACTAATCAACTTTTAGCTGGGAAATTATTTTAATCTGTGTTAATCTACCATTCTACTTAGTGTATAAAAACTGGCAACTCTTTAAATCATAGTATTGCCAGCGTATATAGTAACAATTCCACTTCATTCTCCACATTCAACATTCAAGTACCTATGAGCTCTAATTTCCAAATCGTTATTATTTTACTTCTCAAATGCACCAATACAATATTTATAAACAATATAACAATTACTGTTTACTTGGTACACAGGAGATACGCGGTTTATGTTCAAGTTGAGGTTTACATAGATAACGACGATTTAATATAGTTAAAGTTTTATTTATTGAAATAATCACCTAGTCATATAACCACACACATAACACCACGCCTTTAATCCCCAAAGGGGTATACAGAGGTGCACATTACGGCACTTAATGCCACAGTCAGTCATAAAAGCAGTAGGTAGGTAAGTAAATAAAAAGTAAAACGTACAACTTGGCAACCAAGAGTTTGGAATAATTGAGGTCGCTACTCGCTAGTATCGTACCTATGGCAACCTTAGGACTCAATCGATTTTATAATGATTACGTATCGTGTAGTTTAAGAAGGTACTTACGTAATGAAAAATACTTTCATTTTTATAATACCTGTAACCAAATATTAATTAAAATGAATATGACCATTATGCTATACTTGGCAACTCTTTCATAAGCCAATGACTTTTTGACAAATGTACGTGACTTCAGGCACAACCTAAAATCGATCCACATTTTTTCGAAAAACACTATTTGATAACAAATAAAGAAAATCAAGCGAAAATAGACCTTATGTTTAATGGAAAAGGATTTTTATGAAAACCTACCAATAAAATGACGGTACGGTAGAATTTTACGACACATAAAACTTGAACTTTAAATGTCACTGTCAAACTTAACCATTATTATTTGTGTCAAGTTATGTGCGCGGGCGCCGGGAAAATTATAAAACTCGGGAATAAGTTTTTTTTACAACCTTTCCAATGTGATTCTTATATGAAATTTTCAACTATAATTTAAACAAGAGATAAAATAGAATATTAATCATGCATGTCTCGAATACCACTATAAATGTGTTCGTGGGATGTTGCGCCAGCGCTTTTCTTATGGAAATTCTTATGGCAAATTGGCCGAACAGTGCGAATTTAGTAACTTATTTACAATTTTTCTTTATATCCCTGCAAGGATTTATAGTCACTACAAAATGGGGAACGGTGAGTCATTTTACACTGATATAATTGCGTCAGTTACGCTATGCATTCGTAGGTACCTATTTAATTGTGTTATTTTCCTTCTAATTTAACTTAGTCTTGCTTGACTTTATTTATAATCAAACTAATGTCAATTAGAAATAATTGTTCCAGTTTTGAAATGAAATAATTTAAAACTTATTTTTTTATTGACATCTTCAAAAGATAATTGAATATATTAAGTTCCTACTTTTTAAAACCACTGACCAACTTGCTGCTAAGCAATTTTGCTTAGCATATTTATATATAACATATTTATGTTATTAATTCGACCAATATGAACCTTATCATCTTTTCAGGTAGGTCCAAAGATACCAATTAGCCAGTATGTGTTACTAGTCACTCTTTTCTTCGTGACTACTGTGGCTAATAACTATGTATATGCCCTGCATGTGCCTTCCACACTGCATATGATTATAAGGTAGGTTTTTTAATTAAAAAAGAATGTAAGGCTTCTTAAGCAAAAAATATCAAATACTGCGATGAAAGCCATCACAGCAGGTTATCCAGCCAAAAGGTGGATTGATGTTCTAATAACAATGTCAGGAAGCTGCTGGAAACAGGTTGCTTCGAACTGGCCAATCTGCATGCTATTGTGGTTGGCTTATATCCAAAAGTGGATGTCTCGTGACTTGCCTCTATGACAATAATTATTATTGAATATCATTATGAGACATTTACAAACTAACTATTTGTTTTCCAGGTCAGCATCATCACCCGCTAGCATGCTAGTCTACTGCTGTGTTAAAAAACAACTACCAAAGCTAAACAATGCCATTGGTTCTATACTAATCAGTGCTGGAGTGGCTCTGGCCATGTATGGTGGAGCTCCTACAGATGAGGAGAACAAAGGCACCTTTCTTTATTGGTGTATAGGAGTCACCATACTCTTGGTGACATTGATAACTGGTGCTTTTACTGGCTTGCAACAAGAAAGACTGTATTCCAGATATGGAAAACATCCTAATGAGGTAAGATTGTCGTATTTCTTTTTTTTTTGTAGATATGCTAAGGCTGTGTGCTACTTATTAAGCACACAAAGACTTCAGTAAGAGTCAGACACTTTTTCGCCTCACCCAAGGCAGAAGATATCATAGAATGGTATTCCCTCCTTAAATAAAAAGCTACACAAATACATATTAATCTGTCAAACACCAAGCGGTCACCGGTGACTGCGACCTATTGTTCTTTAATTGTGTCTATAAAACCGGTACTCGACGAGTTAATATCATAAATGTTCTATATTGAATTATTGAAAGCGAATTTCATATTTCTTAGTCACTCAATATGAGTTGTGATTTCAAAGAAAAATAAACTAATAAGTTTGATAAGTAATATTTGTGTATAACTTTTTATTGTGTTATGTAGGCAGCTTATCAATTTATCACATAATGGGTACTTTCAGTTATCTTTATTAACAGTATATTTTACTAATTGCAAATAAAGATATAAAATTATTATTAAAATGTTTTGCATAAATAAAACAAGTGGTTGAGATGATGAGTATATTTTTAGATACTTAAACTAATCTACAAATGAAAATAACAAAACTACTGAGTAGGTAATTGCTATGAATTCTTTTTGTTCATTCTGATCATTACAACTGCAAACTCAATTTAAAAAAGATTTCATGTCAATTCTCATGTCCACACAATATTGAAAACGTACAAAAATACAATTTGTTAAATTCAAAAGAAAAAGTACTAAACTTTACTTTTAATTCAATTCAGTGAATGTCAGCCATTGTTAATTTGTAAAAGAATAATACAATAGGTACTCTAATGCAATGCAAGCTACCATTACAAATACATATTTTTAAGAAAAATATATTCATAGTGACAGAAATAGCAAGAGTGAGTTTTACGAAAAATATTGGTTACAACCAATTTGATTGAATATTTCCATCACATTTTCTAGCCATCATTACATGACATTTTACTGGATCAAATTACGTCCGAGTCTAAAGTGCTGTATTTATATCTTTTATCAAAAAATCAATTAACAAATCCAATCTAAGCTTTCTAAAATGTACAATTTTTTTTACAGATGCTGTTTTATACACATGCAATTCCATTACCCGTATTTTTCGGACTCTCACCTCAATTGCTGAGTACTGCAGCAATCCTGCCATTCGCCGCATGGGTACTGATAGCTCTCAATATACTTTCTCAGTTCTATTGTACACATTCAGTGCACGAACTAGCTACCAAAGAAACTTCAGTTACAGTAACATTTATACTAACTCTAAGAAAGTTCGCTTCTTTATTGATCTCTACAATTGTGTTCAAAAATAATTTGAACATTTATCATGTTATAGGAACTATGTTAGTTGCTATTGGGACTTGTGTATATTTCAACTTCTTCTCCGCTAGACGGCAAAGACCGGTAAGTATGAAGACCAAGTAATATTTATTATGTGATTTGTGAACTGAATTCTTAACATTCCTGCCGAATTTATTATTATTGTAGTGATGAAAATGAGTCATTGTTGTGGCTTTTAGATCTTTTACGTTTTAGGAGTTTATAGTGTTTGTAGATGTTTAAATTATAATTACATGTAATGATCAGAAGTATTTGTTATATACATATCTATATAAATAAACGTTTTGGTATACTTAATTTTGTATAATTTAGGAAAGGAGAATAAAAAATTTTGATATAGTTTCCACATTTATTTAGTTGACTTATTTTAATATTTGTAACTATGTGTATCTAGTATATGTGTTGATTCTTACAAAAGAAAAATTATACAACTTTGTAAGGCATTTGGGTGTTTATTCGAAAAACTTTAGCATGATTTAAGGTTATTATTAGCATCATCACTGTGAAGCAAACCTTTCTATGTTTGAAAAGTGGCAGTTGTCAGCCATGTTAATTTGCTACAAGATGTAAAGTGGCAGTTGCAATAATGTAAATGTAATATTTCCCTCAGGGCCTGATTGTGGTTTCCCAGAGGATATGGACTGGTAACCAAGGTATAAAAACCTCAGACATAGCTTGGATCAAACCACTGATCTCAATAATTTGAGAGAACGTAATTTTTAAGAACAAACACCCATAGGAGTAAGTCTATACAACCTTACAGCGAATTACAACTACAATAGACAGAAGCTGCTTGTACCATAAAGGATTAAAAATACAGTTGTAGTAGCCTACTGGATTCATACACACAATCGCTCTATTCACATCACATCACTTATATTACAGAATTTTTGTCCAAGTTTTTCTTTAGAAGCCATTGTATCTTCAATGTCTGAAAATAGAAAAAAAATAAATGAGTAAGTATTTACTAAATATAAAAAAGTTGCAGTTATTCCCACTGTGACATGGTAAAAATATCTGAATCCGTGGGGTCTACATACCTACCTGCTCTTGCTGTCAGAGCGGCTGCGACGGTCGCGTGATCGTGAGCGTCGTACGGAGGGCGAGCGGCGACGGACCGATGGGGAACGGCGCGGCGACCCCGATCTGCCTCGCGAATACGAACGCCTTCGTGGACTGCGACTGCGGGATCTATCAACATAAACATAATATTATGATGCGTCCAGTTCTTGAGCATAACGTAAACACAGTGCAACATCTACACCTCAGGGCAATTTCAACAGAACAGCGCTCGACTTTAATGTAATTTTAAGGTCCTTCTGCATGAATAATATATAGTTATTCACCGCTTCAATGACTCGACATCTCTTCTGTGTACTCATGTATAATTTCAGTAGATCATATTTTGAAAGTAGGGGGCCCATATAATTACTGTCTACATTACATAAATCCCTAGTTACCTACACCTCAAACGCCAACACGACTTCTCTAATTCTAAGTTTAGGCAAGGTAAGGTTCTAAGTATAGGATTTAAAAAGTACCGAGACATGGTGAGCCTGCGAAGGTTGACCGTTGTGGGGCTGCTGTGAGGCCGAAGGGATATTACTGAGGCGGAGGCGAGTTTCAATGTTATCTTCCGTCGAACGGTGGCATTAATTGGAAGTTTCAAGAAAAATTGCGGTAACACGGGGAAGTTGATCGCCGTTAGGTTGTATTTCTAGCTCGGTGCCACGGTGACGACGAGTGTGTGCAGTCGGTGAAGCATTAGGAGTTGCAATGACATTCAGGATATTTGTAGGATCCTACACTGTGTGGCTCTCTATAATGCATTATATTCAAGTCCAGGTTCGGATTACGGTTGGGGACTAGGTGATGGCGGTCAGGAGGTAAGTTATAGGGACGCAGATGTTGGAGACGTCGGCTGCGCGCAGAAGTTTGGAGAGCCGATCGCAGAAGTTGAGCGGGATGTTGTTGCGAGCGGCGTTCGCGGATGTCAGATTGGTTAACGAGCCGTAGTTGTGGTGAAGACATGTGGTGAGGTCGTTGGTGTGTTGGTGGTTGGTTGATAAAATGGACCTGTAAACGTTCCAACACCCACCACTTTTAATATCTCCAGATCAACGTACTTACTTAACTACTTGTCTTTGATTAATATAACAGCATTTTGTTTCTTCAAAAGCAAGCAAATCATGTAATTAAGTCCATTTGCTAACTGCAACTTAGACTAACGAGGTCAATAATGAGGTACTTAGTTGTTAATGGTGATAACTAATGGATTTTCAATTTGAATCTTGTCCCATCCCATTAAGATTACATGTCTGGACAGTTACTAAGGAAGGTATAGCATTATCCTTTTTTCATTTTGGTTTTAAGGATGCAATCATTTTCACTCTCATGAAAATGTTATTAGATGTTCCCCTTCTTTTGGTTTAGGTAAATAATGGTAACTATTCTAACAACTGATTAAATTACTATGTGACATACCTGGAGTATCGGCGATCTCTTCTTGTGCGGCCATTAGACATTTCAACACGGATGCGAGTGCCACAGCATCGTCTATAATAAAAACAAAAAAAAGGAAATTAGGACCTACGAAACTCGATAAAGAAAACAAGTGTGTCATTACTCCTTAGTCAATTACAAAATACAGCTCGACTGGCCCAGTGGCCAAAAAGCCACTAATTCAATTTAACCGTCGATAATTTGACGGAAAAACAGCAGTATAGTTATCAATGGCTATGTAAAACAAATTATTTCAACATGCAGTAATTAATTGAAAACTTCTAGACATTAAATCCAATACAAAATTGTGGTAAGGTACTTTTTAATTAGGTAGGTACCTGCATACTTCGTTAAAACAATCGTAAAATTAACAATAATTTTGTTGTGTTAAGCATTTTCCAAAGATCTAGGTCCTATATCTGTTATTTATTAAAAATTCTCAGTTAGTTTCAAGTAGAAATACTCAAAAAGAACATAGGAAGTGATTTACGGACTAAAATATAAATGTTCCCCATTCCAAGACAAGTGGTATCTCATTTAAAGGATATCACATCTCAGTCTCAGCTTGGAGGTATCGTGATCTAGCACACTTATGACTCAAGCGTTTCACATTGAAGGTGGAACGGATCTAAGGAGCGTGCAGAGTAACCGTTGGTACAGAGGTTTGAACTCGCGATCTATTGATCGGCAGTCGCCGCCATGACCGTAATGCTATCGTTTATTTACCGAGGTCACGCGAAATAGGCATTCTGTTGTAGAATGAATAAAAAAAAGTTAAATTATACCTAATACTTTTGGTACCACAATATCCTAACGAAAAAGAAATTAAAACATTAAAGTTGGATGGAAGATTCACTTCTCAGAAAAAATACCACGCAGATGGTATTTCTTTTGAAAGCGACCAGTCTACTTTGCGTGGTATTTTTATGAATCCTTTAGATACTTCAATCTTCTAAACTTTTATCAAGAAAAATACTATTCGATTTACACAAAATACATACGAACTATGTCTACAAGTGTTCAGAAGCATCATGAAGTGGGTCAAGTGAAACTAAAATGGCGGATGAACTTCGGCTCGGCCAGGATTACAAAAGCGGCATAAATGAACAAATAATGGAACAAAATTAAGAATATTAATTAATTGAGTACTACTTACGTGCCATCCAACCCTCGTACGGAATCTTCAGCATCACGTGGGTCTTCAAATTCTACAAACGCAAATCCTGGTGGATTCCTCGCCACCCACACATTCCTAATGTTTCCGTATTTCGAGAATACTTTTTCTATTTCATATTTAGACGCATTTGTTCCAAGATTGCCGACATAAACTTTGCAAGAAAGGTCCCATTCTCGGTAGCGAGACATCTGGAAAATAGAAAAGCAACGTGTAATATTTTATTCGACGCCATTTTGTTATCATCACTGCACTTATATCATTGTTAGTTGCGTAATTCCACTTAAAACTACCACTTACTTTGATTACAACACTGGTTTATTAACGATGATAAATATAAAGAACCACTTTATTTGAGGACTGGTTTTAATTCGACCAACTCCTAACCTTCCTCGACAAACGTCCGGAACGGAATGAATTTAAAATGAAAGCACTTCGGCCCTCGCCCTCACTGAGATAACCGAACGAAACGAATGAACGAAACGAACACGAAGGAAAGAGAGAGACAGACAGAGATGTGAGAGAGAGAAGTGACTTGAACGAAGTTCACGTCGGTCTGTTTCAGGTTTCTGTTCATTGCATTCATTTCATGGGTCATTGATTGAACGATTAAATGAATGAATAATAAGAATACAGATTATATTACATTATTTGTATGGAAAAATGGAAGGCCAATGGCCAATCAGGATGTAGATGAGATCAAAGACAATGTGTTGGAGAATAGAAGCTGTGGGAATATCATTCCATTCACTTTAATTCCATTTGTCTATAGTATTGCACCCCGTTCCCCTCCACTCCACTTTTTGTTATTTATTTGTCAAACAGCTGATAGTTTCAGAGAATAGCGATGAATTTCTCGAATTAATTTGAATAAAAATCGATATTATTCACGAAAATGGACGTAGTAGGGCTTTTGAACAATATAAACGATAATTCGAACATGTTTGCTGTGAAAACATGGACGTCCGAGTGGTCGAACAATTTTCAAGACAACCAAGTAAGTATTGATTATTCGGTTTACAGTTTGTCTTATTTCGTTAAATCGTGGGAAGTATGTGTTAAAATGTGTTAATATTGTGTTGGTGTGTTTTTGATATGAATCCGGAAGTGTATTGTTAGGGGACAAGGGTACAGAATTGTAATAATAGAAATCGGTATCCTTGAGACCAATGTTATCGCATTCGATGTAAGAATAGATTGAGAAATATTCCGGTTATCAATTAGTTAAAGATTTCAATCTTGAAAACTATTTCTAATTAGTAAAGAACCTATTTTGAGCATCTATATTTGGCTGGATTAAAATTTGAGGCACCTTAATTTTTTGGTAGGTAATATTAAGATTCTGTTATAGTAGTTACCTTTGTTCTTATTACTTAGTAAAATATATAAAATACATAAGCAATAGTATTTAATTTCAAACATCCAGAGTCTAATTAGAATGGCAAAATTACTAAATAGTCAATCAGTCATTACTATTAGCAAATAGTCAATCATTAAGTCATTATTATTAGCAAATAGATTCCATTAGTGAAGAAAAAATAATGAGAAAAATCTTTGCCTCTTAATTGTCTTTCTATACTCAGATCTTGATCATGCTTTTTCTACTTAAACTGTCAAACACCAAGCGGTCACCGGTGACCGCGACCTATTGTTCTTTAATTGTGTCTATAAAACCGGTACTCGACGAGTTAATCAGAAAAATATATTATCAAGTAAAACAACCTACTTTGCTCTCATACATTTTGAATTAAAACTATTAAATTCTATGGATTCTTTTTTGAAAATAAGAGGAATAAACTGAATCTACAGTATACTATGTATCAATGTATCTAAATCAAATAGCTAAGTCTATTTAGTACAAGTTCCAAGATAACTAAAAAAAAAAACAATTTTTATTTTCTTATCTTTCACTAAATATGGTTTTAAATAGTAAAAATCATGCTGATAAGTATACAAATGAATAGACAAAATAGATAAGAAAAATCGATTTCATACCTAATTCATTAGTACATTGAGTTTACTTTACTAATAATGGAATAAAAAATGATTATTCACTAGAATTACAAGTCCAAAGTTCAAAGTAATAACACAAAGTAGGTATTGTAATGAGACTGAAGTACTTATGTACTACACATAGGTAGGTAAGTGATTTGATAGCATTTGTTTATACACTGGATGGGTTGATGTAGGACTACCATCTCTTTCTCGGCATTGTATACTACAAACCAGTAATATGTAATGAAACTCCAAAGAGTTGTGCCTTAGTCAGAAAAACAAAGGCCTTCTTAAAAGGCCGGCAATGCACTTGTGACACATTTGGTGTTTCTGATTGTTAACCATCAAGTCATCATTGGTACCATTTGTCCCTTCTTCCATTTAAAAAGCTATTATCAATTTTAAGGGTTCAGCACTTTAGCATATAGGCATCTACAGTCTTTGTGAATTTCTATACTCTTGTATCTAAATTCAGTGAAAAGTTGGCATAAACCTACGTACATTACATACATGATGACATGACTGCTTCATTGCTCATCGCCATGGGAGATAGTGGCCAGTGCCAGTGTACAACCAATAATAAAACAACCACAAGAGAATTGTTCCAGACAGATTCTTATCTTATAAACTCCAGGCAGACATGGGAATCCATGTTATTTTTAATAAAAATAAGATGTATGTGGAAATAGTGGATTGTAAAAAAACACTGTTTTCCGGACATTAAAATATTCATAACATTTTATGATAGATTTTTTTGTAATATCATTGTGATATGACTTCTATATTAGATGTAATTTCATTTTTATGCAGTTCTGTAGCATTGTGTAATTGAATGTAAATTGACATGTCAAGTTGTTTAGCTTATCTTGAGTCAGTTGTAGCTACTGCTATAAATATAAGTATTTCTAATATGTGATCATTTTATTGTAGCATTAAACTGTCAAACACCAAGCGGTCACCGGTGACCGCGACCTATTGTTCTTTAATTGTGTCTATAAAACCGGTACTCGACGAGTTAAGCTGTTTGTTATTGATTTTTATTACATTGACAACTTGTGTAAAGGAATCACACTAATATTATGAATGTCAAATTTATTTTGCATATTTGTCTGTCAATATACACTGAAACTACTGGATGGATTTTGATGAAATTTGGTATACAGGCAGGGTATTTTATTCCGATTAAACTCTCCCATGGGATATTACAGCAATACACTGGCAAAGTGGCGGGTAAAAGCTAGTAATAAATAATACCACATCTTATTACCATGTTATTTTTTATTCGGTGTCGCGGAGAACCTAACGGGTTACTGGGGCTCCGGCTCGAAGCGCAGGAGTAGGAATCAGATTCCCTCCCTCCCGGCTCACCCAGGCAGAAGACATTCAATGATTTTCCCCCTTAAAAAAAATGTTTGTGCTGTGGCAATTTACAAATATGGTATTTTTAAATGTCAGCGTAAGACTTCCATTAAATTCGTACATGTGTTATTTTTTATTTTCTATTATTTGTAATGTCCAGCGAATCAGTCAATGTACGACTACTTTGACTGTCTGAGTAGAATCAAAATGCCCTTTTGCCCCTTTTGCCCTTTGCAAATGTAAAAGTATTTTTTTAGATTTTAGTTCTTGAAAACACTTTTTCAAGATTTAGTTTCGTATGTAGTTTGGACAGATCCTAATATTTCTCGCTACTCTAATAATTCTCATGGTACGATCAGTTTGGCATAATCCCCTTAGATTTGAAGACTTTTTCCAATGTTTAGAGACTACTTTGTATGAACAAATTTAGGGGATGATTTTTAACAATTTTCAATGGAGAGTGCGAAATAGTTTTTATATAATTCTACCCAGGTTTTGGAATTATGCAATGAATCATATAATCAATTGTGTATTGCGAATGGCTCCTCTGTTACTTTGGAATATAAGCTAACATAACTAGAAAATAGGTACTGTTATCAACAAGGAATTGTTGGCTCTTATGTCAAGTCTCATATGCATTCATTTTAGCATATGCATCCCCACCATATAGATGGTTGGCAGGCCACAACTGTGCCATGCGCTTTTTACGAAGCTTTCTGCCTCGCACAGCAAAACTGTGGAATGATCTGTCGTCGGCGGTATTTCCGACCCGATACGACCTTCGAACCTTCAAGAAAAGAGCGTATTCCTTTTTAAAACGGTGGCAACGCACCTGTTACTCCTCTGGTCTTGCGGGTGTCCATGGGCGGCGCTGATCGCTTACCATCAGGTGATCCGTCTGCTCGATTGCCCCTATTCCATAAAAAAAAACTAAGTATTCATTTATCATATCACATCAAACCTCTTTAGTATCCTAACAATATCGATGCATTTCGCGAGGTCACTACAAAGCCTATGACCCCTCACAGGCCAATGCACTCGCTCAATACAGCCGGCGCATTTAACATGAATGCGAATCATTCTGCTCTTGCATGAACGATGATCGTTCTGAGCAGAAATAATTTTATTGTTATGGAGATTGATAGAATAATTTGCACATAGGAAATGATTTTTTTTTATACATATTTGATAGGCCGGTGTTTGACCACTATCTCGCCTGGTGGTAAGCGATGATGCGGTCTACGATTGAGGACGTAATGTATAGCAAAAATTGATATCTAAATTGTATTAGGTTAGGTAATTAGTTCATTAGTTCACATTCTATAATTATGTTTGGGGAATTGAAGGCATAATGTCGTAGTCATTACCACAGAAATATTAAAAACTTTTATTATATCTATGGTAATTACCGTGGTAATAAAAAAAAACCATAAGAATAATGTACATGCCTATTTTCCAATTCGGTAGCCGGGATCGGATGTTAATTTATTTTAATATGTAAATAAAATACATATACAAAAACAAGTAATTGTATGTACATAAGGCGGACATTAATACCATTACTAATTACTAAGTATATAATTAAATTAAGTAATGGTATTGATTATGGATGACGAAGTACTATGATCGATATGCCGATTAATCGGTTCTATTTGTGTAGTAGATATCTAGTCTGTCTTAGTCATGGTACATGTCTAGAATTATTTGATTAAATAATTAGTACTATTGGCAAATGCTATCATTTAAACTTCGTTAACATCATCATAGGTGGTTTAGATAGGGCTTGAACTCACGACTTCTGAATTTTGATTACGTGAACTTCTGCAATAGGTATAGTAAATATTGTAAATGCTGTAACATGTATTAGATCAATTTAAATCTAGCTATGTTTTATAGCGAATCGTAAAATATCGAATGGTCTTTTAACTTTAGGGCCTATAGTTCTATATATATCTGTTTTAATACCACATGTCAAAATAACACAAAGCTGCATACAAAAATAACACAAAGCTGCATATAAAGAAGAAAAAAAAAAAACAAGATATTACAGAAATTGGAATTGTGACCGGTGTATGGCAATAGGCTCACCCCCTATTACGCGGGACTCACAACATAGATAGTGAAAAGTGGGTGTTACATTGTATAGTGGCATTAAATGCCGTAATGTGCACCTCTCTCACCCCTTCGGGGATAAAGGGGGTCATGTTATGTTATGTTCTATTATAAGAAACTAGAAAACAATTACCTTATATCACGACCAAAAAATCAACCCAGCTTTGAAAATGGTTAGAAGAAAGAACAGTTTCATATTTTTCATAGGTTTATATCATGTCTTAAGATAATCGCAAAGGAAATCTAAAACAAGTGTGGGAGAGCCATGCTTCGGCACGAATGGGCCGGCTCGACCGGAGTGATACCACGGCCGCAAAGAAAACCGACGTGAAACAACGCTTGCGTTGTGTTTCGTCGTGTGAGTGAGGTTACCGGAGGCCCGATTACCCCTTAGTCCCTGTCTCCCGAATCCCCGAATCCTCCACAATCCTCAAATTCCCAATTCCCAAAAGGCCGGTAACGCACTTGTAATGCCTTGGTGTTTTGAGTGTACATGGGCGGCGCCGATTGCTTACCATCAGGTGCTGCGTCTGCTCGTTTACCGGTTTATGCTATAAAAAAACTGTATCTATGTCTAACTACTAAATTGTTCCAACCAATATCTATCAGTGATTGTCCAATCTCTATAATACATTGTTTATATAATATGTAAAGTAATTTATAGGCAAGTCATTTCCTACCGACGATATTATCGCGACTTCGCATGTCAACACGGCATTTTCAAGATAATAGAAACTATTTTTCTATTTATGTTGTTAACTATATTTGCGTCATAGATGAGTTGTAATAATATGTTAATTTAAAGGCTAATGTAGATTGCTTATTTGTTTTTTATATGGTTCTGTACTAAAAGGATGCTTCTTTAACTCTTAATAGTTAAGAGTTAAATCTCTCAGTACGAGCAGTAGAATAAGCTTAGTCCGATTTGATAACAGGTCAGAATAATTATAATTATATTAGCATGATCTCTAATATTTATGACACAGATTACTAAATAGGAACCAAGCTGTAATATCAAATAAATTAATCACATAATCACATAAAAAAACGTAATTCCGTCCTTGCTTTTCGCAAAACGGATCCTTTCATATCTAACTAGGCTCAATCGGTTGTATGTACACTCATACAGCCTTGTTCCAAAATAAAATAGATTAAATAAAATAATTAATCATTTATTTCTAGTACTTGTAGTACTTATTACCAAGCTTCTTATCTACTCTACCTGGCCTCTTCTGGCCCTGAGTTCCAAACGTTGTGAATTTGATTATTTGCACAACTTTTCCGGTGTTTTCGACCTTGGATAGAACTACGTAACAATGAAATGTGACACGAAAATAAACTACGTAGCTGTTTTTATGGTTTATCTGTGACACACCTCCGCAAAAACTGCGGCGTGCTTGCTCATGCGCATAAATGGAAGAAAATAGGTGATAAAAATATCAATAATGTACGTTTAAGATACAATGGGGGTCTCTTTAGGTCTTATAATACTGCATACCTGATTAATGATTAATCGTTGTAATTAATTTATATTATATACATAATATGAAACTTATTGTTTATCTTGGCAAATTGTTTACGATGGCTTTGTTAGTAGTTAGAAAAACTCGTTTGTTCATAAATGTAAACAAGTTACCATAGAATCACATAAACGGATTTTATATTCTTTGTGTTCATTTATGAGTATGGTATACTACATAGTCAATGCTCATAAAATAATAATACAATATACTCATTCTTATTTATTAAAAGTATGTATTAATTAAATGTTCTGTATTATTGAAAACGGTATCGTTGCTAAGCCCAGCAGCAGTAAACAGATCACTTTTGTCTGAACTTGTGAATCATTGCTTTGTTCCAACTTTGACCTAATTGCACATTATTATCTCTTAGTGAATGTCACACGGAGTTGGCATTAAATAATCCGCTACATAAGATTAAAATTTGAGTATAACTTCTATCGGAGATATTACGCATTTTACTAAGAACCGCGTAAGTACTTCACTATGTAATCAATCATAAAAATATTCGCAGTTTTTTTTGCGCAGTATTAAAGTAATAAACAACGTTATATGAATGAAGTACTTACGAAATTTAATAGATAAGTGACACGGTTCGTGATCTTAAAACTAGCTGAACTGCTGCATGATCGTCCTTAGTTATAGTTCATGGTCAACTGCAGCTGTTATTCTGTTATGCAATGTCCGCAAATCTTGCATATTATTTATATTTGTTAGACAATGTTAGCGTTAAACAACAATAATAATATTAAAGAACCTCCGCAATCATCATCGTCATTAGCCGGCCTTTGTTCAGAAGTGGAGGCATCCACAAAGAAACAAAGGCCTTCCTTAAATCCTTGCACTTCTCAGACGGATCTTATTTGGTACTAATTAAGCTGCCGAATTATCTCTTTTGATGGTCGATTACAGTTATAGGATGAATCTGGGTCTAATGCATCCTTAAAGGACTTTAGTTACTCCAGAAATTAACATCCCTGGCCTCCCCCTTAGATTCATAGCCCCTGATGCTCTAAGCCCCCATATGGCCATATTCACACTGGCCAGGCTCAGTGAACAACAATGTGACTACAATGTACCCACACAATGCGTAGATAATATACAGGAAACTCATTCACAATTTGACATCACTATCAGCTGTTTAGTCGTTACAAACGAAACGCAAACGTCTATGAGAGCGCGTGTTGCAACGCGGCCAGTCGCGAGGAGTTACGACAGAAAATGAAAAGTCGCACGCAAGGACTAAACGTGTTTACAAACTCGCGATTAGTGGATCCATTCTGTCTATCACAACGGACGTATTTTAGTGTAAAAATTTAAAAACGGAGAATTAAAAAAAATTAAACAAATTTGAATTTAGTGTGTTTGTGTGTGTATGTGGAAGTTTCAAATATTTTTTTATAGTGTTTATGTGATGTGCAAAGATTAATTATGGTGTTCTTTGTGGCATGCGTATGCGTCATTTTAACCGCTCAACTGGGAGACAAACAATATCGCGTGAGTTGATGCCTTTATGATTTACAATAATTATTTGTACTCTCCATTTGTGAATGTTTCAAGAGAAACGGTATCGATTGGTTTAATTATTTGTTGTTACTTTATCTTTCTTTAAAGGAAATTTTGGTCATGTCTGATCCTACTTCCTGAAGATAGTGGCCAAAATTGAGAATTAGGTCGAAATATATCGAACATTTTCGTAAACATGATAAGCATAACAATGAAATTGTTGTAATTAAATAAATTAATATTAAAATTGAAAGTCTATTGCTATCTTAATTACAATTTAAATTGTCTTTGTTTATAAAATGCTTGCTTGCGTTTTGTAATGTAAATGCTATTTACAATTACGTTAGCGATCTTGTTTATAAGTTGCGCGTGCGCATATCCAGAAATCTTGTCGATGCAGTTACTTGATACATAGTATTGTGTTCAAGATATAAGATATATACGATTTGTTTGTGTTATAACTATTTTTTTGATTAACCTCTAAAATTGTGAATTTTATTATTGTAGAGCAGCTTCCGAACTGAACAGGCGTTTTGTAGAAATTGTATCCCAGGCCCGCAACTTCATCCGCGTAGAATAATGTTTTATCTCATGGGAGCATTTATTCGGGATAAAAAGTATCCTATCACCTAAGTCAGCCCATACCCTGCCTGAACACCAAATTTCAGTAGTTTCCAAAATCCGTTCAGTAGTTTCAGCATGATTGACCGACAAACATACAAACAAAGAAACTTTGACATTTATAATATTAGTGTGATTTTTGAGATAAACTCCTAAACTAGTAAAAATGGGAGAAAACGCCCGCGGCATTAAGTCCACCTTGTGTACACTTTGTGCATGAAGCGTTAATAAATAAATAAATAAATAAAGTTAAAAATCGATCCATATCAGTAATAAGCACTATGCTTTATTGTAATTCGTGATATCTACCGTAATAACGGTTCAATGTCATTACCTAATTAAATATGTATTGCAAAAATAGTAACAATTCCCTCAAGGTCGCATAGTTTGACAAGTTTTATCGCGGTTTTGATAAATGGTATGTAAAGAGGCTGCGTGAGGTCGTACGATGATATTGTATAGATAATTTTATAATAAAACATTTGTAGGGATTCCTCAAGCGTTTTAATTCAACCTTTTACAAGGTTTTGCATACATTCATTTCTTATTAGCAAATTAATTGGAATATACTACGTGACCCATTTGCCAAAAATACGTTTGCTCACGAAGTCACGAATATGCGTCCCTGTTTTTATAATGTTTTGATGCCGCGACTACGCACGTTGCTCATGAGGAAGAGCCCCTCTGTGGCTCGAAATTAGTAGAGCTTTCCTCAGTATTATCACGTGATTAGAGCTCGTACACAAAACTGAGATGCGACGTTGCATTGCAAACATGTGCGACCTACTTCTACGCATCACAAGAACTTGTCAATTCATTCGCATGTTCGCAATTGAAAATACGTTCAGTACGGTAGACGGTCGTCGAAGGAATGGTCACCCTGGGAGACGCCCTTTTCGCACGAAATCGCATCCCAGCAATTTATGTCGTAATTTTCTGCGTTACGAATTCGCATCGCATCGCATCGCAGCTTTGTGTACGAACCCTTAACCCGTGATTTTTAGTTAATTTAAACTGTCAAACACCGCGAGGACACCGGTGACCGCAACCTATTGTTCTTTAATTGTGTCTATAATGACGGTACTCAAAGGATTAATATGCGTCCCGGTGTAACCTGGAACTAGTAGAGCTTGTCTCGAATATGAGCTTAAGTGAGTAAGCCGTGTATTACGATTAATATCAATAGTTCCTTGAAATTATATTAGTAACACAATGGCGAAAAGTTATATTGATTTTAATAAGTACCTAAACCTCTGCCTTTGATGCTCTGAAGAATATAAAACTGCTTTGTTATTGTTTATTAGTGTATAATAAATAATAATATTACTTAAAGGTATCCTTAAGTCTTCTGACATCGAATCTAGCCTTGACGAAAGGTTTCGTATAAAATAGTAGCAAAAACTGGTCTGGTTCGCGCATTGGAGGTCTTTGTACTAGGACAATGCCAATCAACAAGGACAGACTGTTAATAATTTTTAGTGCATTTTCTATGCGAAATGTCTTCGTTTACTTACTGATCCCTCGATTAATAATATTTGAAGAAACGACAATAATACTTTGTCTGATTGAAGAATCGAACTCGTCATTTTTATGGTAATGAAAAAAAAAATAAACAACGTCGATAGCATTATTCAAATATGGTTTAGAATATAGGACGTAATAGAAAGAATATACAAACACATGTTTGTGTTGAGTGCAAAAACCATGTTGACTTCGGACTTCATGCATTATTTATTATTTTCGCGCATACGCAAAGCATGTCTTTGTCACAGTATAAATATATATTATACTATGTCTTTGTGTTGTCAACCATGACGATTTGATATTCGGCTTTTTTCTTTATAACAGTTTTAATACTGTAGCGTTATATTTTGTCTAGTACTGATAATAATCAGCGCTGCGACTCGAGCTATTGTGCTCAGGTCACGGCATTTTAGCTGAGGTCTGCGCTCCTTTTTGCTCCGTTTTCACTGTTTTTGTTTATTTTTTCGTGTTTTTGTTTTTTGTAAGCGTGCAAATAAACTGTTTTTTTTTCTTATCAACATTTTGGACGGCTAGGTAGATATTTATTTCTAGTGCGTAAACTTACGGTCAGTTTATTGCGTTAAATTCCTTCTTAAATGGCCGGCAACACACTTGTGACTTCTCTGGTGTTGCCTGTCCCGATGTCCTGATAATCAGTATGCTCGCTTAAACCCTTTTCCATTAAAAATAAAATATTGTATGACATATTCAGAACTTCCCATTAATACAGAAATAATGGTCGGATACGTGAATATACATTAAAAGCTAGTTTGGTCGGCACTGTGACACACTTGCAAACAAGTTACCGTTAACATGGCGAATCGTTACTATTGCTAATCTAAACGTAACATAATAAATAATCCGTCAGTTTGATTCATTGCAATTTCGTACTAATGGCTAGGGATACATACATACATACATAACTTCACGCCTGTCTCCCATGGGGGTAGGCAGAGACTAAGGAACGCCAATTACTACGATTCTTACATACCTCTTTCGCTTCATTAAACTGTCAAACACCAAGCGGTCACCGGTGACCGCGACCTATTGTTATTTAATTGTGTCTATAAAACCGGTATTCGACGAGTTAACAGTCATCAATCTTTTCATGCATGCTCGTCGGTTAAGGGTACTTTTAATTTGGCCCTTCTTTAATATATCGCCAATCTGGTCACTCGATTTTGAATCCCGAAGCGGCTTGAAACTAGTCGAGGTTTTTCGAAGAATTTATGTGAGTAAACCGCACCGCAGTTAATTAGTGTTATTACATTTTTCTGTTAAATTCAATGAATTTATGATGACAATTTTGGGTTAGTAGGTCTAAGGTAGGTTAGTAGGTGACATCTTGATATCCCTGGATTCGGGAAATCGTTAGGCAAAGAATGAAATCACACTTTTACCGACTTAAATCACACTGACAATACAAAATGATTTTCGCCCCTCAAAAAAATCCTTCTGTAGTATACAATATACATATACTTATTTTTCCTATTTACTTCGATTTTTAGATGGGAAATGCTCATGCATTTTGCAACTAAATCAATATTGTCATTAATAATTTAATGACCTTAATACAAAACTACTTTCGCCTTGAAAAATTCTGTAGTATACATATTCTTATTTTTGAATTTACTTCGATTTTGGACGGGAAATGCTCATGCATTTTGCAACTAAATCAATATTGTCATTAATATTTTAATGGTTAATGCACGACATGTTCACACGTTGTGCTAAAGGACACCGGCTGTGTTTATTTGGCAAATTAACAGACGGTGCGAAGGTTTTATGTGTTTGTTATATAAATATTTGATTTGTATACTTGTGGCGATTAGTAACAATACTATTGAATACTGATGAATGCAAGTGTGGTTATATGAGGCTAGGTACTATGAGATAAGAACTAACTAGAGTTACTTAAGTTAAAGACTACCTTTTTGGTCAATCGCGAGCTAGATGAGGTCGGCAATTCCTATGTGACTACTCTGAAAATAAACACCGAAATAAACTTAGGTTAAAGTCTTTTTAACCTCTTTTAAAGTCTAGACAAAGTAAAATAAAGTGGGAGAACCGTGCAAATATTTTTCTTTAGCGGTCTTTTGAAGAAAAGTTCATTCATTTAATTATAAGTTGAGTGCTATCGTATTTATTAGGTTTCGTAACGTTGCCCACATATTTTTTTAATTGCGTTTTCATAACAAACGTGACAATGAACTAGTTATAATAGTCTAAAAGTAAATGAAACCTAGATTGCTCATTGAAGACCATTTTATTGTGTAAAATGTATGTTTTTTAAATTTGAACTTGATAAGTGATATTATTAAGTGCTATTTTTGTTTGCAGTTGATGTGGTCTATCTGCGGTTGTCTTCTCGTTTCCTTAGTGGTAGTATTTTTCTACTACTACAGAAGATGGAGGTCGAAAGGTAAGATTCGCTAATATGAGATATCGATTCGAATTCATCACTAAGTTCCAGCTGGAAAGACGATATTTTAACAGTATTTTCTGATAGATAATTGACAATTACATTATATTTTTTTTCACCCCCTATTACTTATGCATAACATAAACAGTGAAAAGTGGGTGTTACATTGTACAGTGGCATTAAGTGCCGTAATGTGCACCTCTGCCTACCCCTTCGGGGATAAAAGGCGTGATGTTATGTTTTTTTTTTATCGGGCCGACGGTTGTCCTCTATCTCGCTTGGTGGTAAGTGATGACGCAGTCTACGATGGAGCACGTCTGCCTATAAGCAACGTATTCACTCGGGCCTTGAAGACACCCAGGCAGGTTATACTCTTCCGGAAATACAGGCTCTGGCAAAGAATTCCACTCCTTAGTAGTACGCACACACATTTCGAGTATCTCCACCTCTAAACAAATGCTCCCCCTAGTCGCCATTGACAACGCGCCATTTCACTCCCCACGACTCTAACGATCAGTGTCATCATCAGTGAAATTGTTTACGAATACAAATGTGATGGTTTTTATTTACAGCATGCATATTCCAAACCCACTTGCACTTGATTGATTCAAATCTCCCAAATGCTCCAAAATATCGAAGATCAAGAACAAGTAGTTCTTTTTACTTTCCAGAATTAACCGGTGTCACAGGCGGTGTTGGGGCAACAGGGGATGCCGTAAAAAGGTTCCGAAAACGTGATAAGATGCTGTTCTACGGACGCAGGATGCTGAGGAAAGTCAAGTCTATCTCCAACTCTGGCCAGGGAAGGAAGAGACGAGCCGTCATGCGGTTTGCTAGGAAACTGCTGCAGCTGAAGAAGGAAACTGCTCCTGAACAGCTGAAGGTGGGTAACAGTTATTGGGCCATTTTTCTTTAAGATTGTTCAAAATTGTAGCTTCAATCAAGCTTCAGAAGAGAGACTTCTTGTCGGGTGCCACTTGCGATGCGAATAGTGCTTACAAATTTACGTAGACTGCCTCATTGGCCGAGTGTTAGCAAGTGCGACTGCCGGGCAAAGTATTATTGGGTTTGTAAAAACCTCAGTAGTAGCACGGAGTCTGGGAATGTGCTCGGTATATGACAATAGACTCACCCCCTATTACATGGAACTCATAACATAAATTGTGAAAAGTGGGTGTTACACTGTACAGTGGCATTAATTGCTGTAATGTGCACCTCTGCCTTACCCTTCGGGGATAAAATGCTTGATGTTATTTTGTGTAAATTTACGTCTAGTGTGTCATAAAAATTTCTAAACTAAAAAAAATTACAATATTTTTTGTTTTTACTTTGTACATCGAAAGCACATAAGGCAAGTTGTTTTGCCGCGTAACGAAATAGATTTCACGGTGTATCTTTACCTTTTTCTCATCTTTTCGTGAAGGTTCTGGAGCCCCCAGCAGAGTACTTGGAGGAGGACCTGACTAGTGATGACAGGGTCCCACCAGATGCCCTGTATATGCTGCACAGCATCAGGGTGTTTGGTCACTTCGAGAAGCCCGTGTTCCTCATGCTTTGCAAGCATACTGAGATCCTCAATCTGCCTGCTGGTGCTTTCTTGTTTAAAGTTGGTAAGTTATGTTGGTAAGTTATAAGGATTGTCTATGGCAACAAAATGTAAACATTAAATGCGTATATTTAAAGTTTTAATTTTACATATTCATGTGCAAGTGAACTCATTTTGTGTTTCATCGCTGTGTAACAACTCAATAAACCTCATAAAACGTTTGCAAAACTGTGCGTCAAACAATTGTGATAATATACAAATAATATGAAAATATGTTTATTGTAAAAACAAAACATTGAAAAAATGACTTTTTCGACCTATACCGTAGTGTCAACATGAATATAGTTAAAAATAAATAAATCAAAAAGTGATTGTAGAAAAAGTGACTCTTGTAAAACAGTAAAACTTGTTTATTGCGATTATAAATAACCGTTACAGTTTGATTAATTTTCAAATGACCTTTGGACCCTCAACAATAGCAAAGACAATGATAATTGAATGAACTTATAAATAAAATCTCTCCTTTACACGAAACGAAAACAAACAACTGTCAAACATATGTATTGCCAACCTATGATCGGTGTTACAAGTACAAAAAAACAAACCCAAAATAAGGGTAATTGACAAAATTTCATAAAATTATTAATTCATCACAATTAACGTATCGACTATTGGTGCTCCGAATCTGCAGGCATTTGAAGGTAATTCTCGCCATGGATCTTGACCGAACATCACGTATCGAAGGCCACGACGTGCCAGCTCCCTTATTGACGTTTCAAGAGCTGAATCGCCTGTTTTTGACACTACTATGATGAGCCTCCCGAACACATCAATTAATGAAAACCAGGCAATAATTGAACTCAATGAAAAAATAACTATTCTCACAAACCAATTGGCCAGTGCACACCAAGAAATTGACAATCTAAATTCCGAGAACTTCCGCTTAAAGACTGATCTGAGCAAAAGTATGAAAGTTGCCGAGACATATAAAAATATTTATTTATCAGGTAGTATACGTACAACACCCAGCCGATTAAAAAAACATAACGGCAATTCGTCTACACCAACTAAAAGGACCACCCAGCAAATTCCCAATGATGAACGTATAACAGACGATGGTCAATCGACAAAAACCTCGACGCTGCTATGTAATACCTCGCGTTGCGACATGGTACACGAAATGGATCGAAAAATGGAAAAAATGGATTCAGACGGTATAGAAATCAATACAAAAGGTAATGTAGAAAGTATAACAGTTCAAACGGAGAGTTTACTAGTTGTAAATAGCAACAAGAAAATTGAGGCGGAGAATACTCATGATGTAGAAACTTCACAGAAACACTCACTTGGTATCGGTATTAGTGGTGAGGCGAAACATCAAGTAATAGTTATTGCTGATGATCAGGGACGCCACACTCAGAAATTATTACAACGCTTGATTGGAGAACAATTCCAAGTTAGTTGCTTTTGGAAATCTGGAGCGACATTACAAGACGTGCTACTGTGTGAGCGAAATAAAATAAATTCTCTAACTAGAAATGATTATGTGGTTATATTAGGTGGTACGAACGACAAGTCTCCATATATTTTTAAGACATCTGTTAGTAATTTTTTATATTGTTCTAGGAACACTAACATTCTGTTTTGTGAAATACCGTACAATAATCATCTTAGGGAATCAAAATTGAATTACGAGCTAAAATTCTTGTGTTCGAAATTTTTGAATGTTAGATATATTGATATGGGTTTTTCTGTAAGGGTACCTACTCGAAAAATTTTGGTTCAACATACTTGTCGATTATTGTTAAAAGAAATATTACAGTTAGATTATAAATTTAAATTTGATGATTTCCAAAATAATAAGAAAAAGATAAATGAACTAAATCAGTGGATAAGGGTATTCAGACTGACGGATTATATGAAACGGATGTACTAATTGATGCAAAAGCAACTAGAACTGCTCAAAATATACCAAATAGTTTTTTTCGTGTATAAATGTATAAATATTCTTCATCAAAACATTAATGGGGCTATGAATAAATCTGAACTTTTGTATGTAAATTTGGAACAGTTAATAGAACAGGGCAGTCCAGCTGACGTAGTATGCCTGACCGAGCATAACATGTTAGGAGAGGATATTAAATTGTTATATGTACCAAATTACTCTCATGCAACATCTTTCAATCGAAGTAAGCGCCACGGCGGTTCTTGTATATTGGTTTACAATAAACACCAGTATAAGTCTATTAAGGCAGTGAAAAAACATGCAATTGATGGTGTAATTGAATGCTGTGCCATTGAGCTCGTAATTCATGGCCTTATTATAATTTGTGTTTATAGGCCACCTAGAAATAGTGTACAACAATTTGAACAATTTTTCACTCAACTTGATTCTGTACTAAAAGAGTTATGTTTCTCTAAAAAGAAAGTAGTTATATGTGGGGATTTTAATATAAATACAATGAGAAAATCTAAAGAGTCAAACCAATTATTGAATATTGCGTGTTGCTATAACCTCAAAGTGGCGATTAATGAGCCAACCCGTTTAAGTAGTGGCACTTGTATCGACAACTTTATGTACGATGTTAGAGGATGCAAGTGTAATATCTATGAATTTGCTCTCTCCGATCATTCAGCTCAAATTTTATCCTGTCCAGTTAAAGAAACATGTTCTCTTACTCATTGGTACATTAAGAAAAGAGATTATAGCAAGGAAAATATAATTAAATTCAAAAGATGCTTGGAATCCCTTAGTTTTAACGATGTATATATACGGTGATCCTAATGCTGCCTTCGACAGTTTTCATGACATATTTACATTATTTTATTACCTGTGTTTTCCATTTACATTAATTAAAAAAACCAGTCGTATGAAACCATCATGGTTATCAAACGGTATACGGGCATGCTCAAAACGGAAAAGAGATTTATTATGGCGGTTTAGAAAACAACCAAATCCACATAATAAAAACCAATTTAAATCATATTCTTCACGTTTATCCAAAATTATTAAACTTACTCAAAAATCGCAAAATGATTTTAAGATTAAAATGGCAACAAATAAATCAAAAGCGACTTGGTCCGTTATTAAACATAATAAGCAAAATATACCGAGAGTACAAATTAAGCAAATACGAGTTGATGGTAATATAGATGACCCGTTTCAGATTGCTGAAACGTTTAATAAATTTTTCATAACCGGTAACAAATCCAACGCAAATGACAATCCCAAATATAAATTATCGTTATGTAACAACAATTATTATCACTCTTTATTTATAAACCCGACTTCTCCGTTTGACATTGTACAAATAATAAATTCTTTAAATAATACAAACAGCACTGGTTACGATGATGTGAGTACTAAAATATTAAAAATTGTATCTGTAATTATTTCACCCGTTTTGAGTTATATTATCAATTTGTGTATAGTTTCTGGAGTATTTCCAAACAAGTTAAAATTTTCTATAATTAAACCTCTATAAAAAAGAATGATAGAGAACTCATAAATAATTATAGACCTATAGCACTCATACCTATTTTTTCTAAAGTACTTGAAAAAGTTATCGGTAAAAGTCTTTATAATTTTTTCGAATTAAATAATATATTTACTAACAAGCAGGCAGGTTTCAGAAAGAATAAAAGTATAAATTTGGCTGTGTATAACTTTTTGCATTCTATCATGACGGGATTGAATAATAAACATTTAGTTTCCGCATTGTATATGGATTTAACAAAAGCATTTGATTACGTTAATCATAATATTTTGCTACATAAACTAGAAGCGTATGGTGTCAGAGGCAACGTATTGGCATTATTAAAATCTTACCTCAGTGATCGACAGCAATGTACTCAAATCTCTCGCATATGTCCAAAAACGTACATAGAAACTGATTACTCATCAGATTTTAGTGACGTACTTCAAGGGGTTCCACAGGGCAGTGTACTCGGCCCCCTATTATTTATCATTTATATCAATGATCTGCCTAATTTTATTGACCATGATATGGTTTTATTTGCAGACGACAGCACAGTTATGTTCAGTGACAAAAATAAAAATGACTTAGAACTAAATATTAATTATACTCTTGGTACAATAATTCAATGGTTAACCTATAATAATTTGCTAATAAATTTAGATAAAACTAATATTATGACATTCAGGAACAGGAAAAATAATTTGCAACAAATTGACATAAAATTTAATGGATGTAAGGTTAACGAAGTGGAGACTGCAAAGTTTTTGGGTCTTCATGTTGATAGCGGTTTGAATTGGAAATTTCAAGTTGAAAGTGTATGTACAAAGTTAAGTCAATTCTCTTATGCACTGTATATGCTTGGCAAAGTAGTGAACCCATCTGCTGTTATTACTGCATACCACGGGTATGAATCACTATTAAGGTACGGGGTCATCTTTTGGGGTAACTCGGTTGACAAAGACATTGCGTTTAAAGCTCAAAAAAAATGTGTCAGAGCAATATGTAAACTTACACCTACAGAGAGTTGTAAACCCGCATTCATTAGTTTAAACTTGTTAACCTTACCATGTATTTATATCTATGAGGTAGCCATATTTGTAAAGCTGCATATTTCAATGTTTGATCATTTAAAGAGCAAACGACATGGTAAGAAGATATGCTTTCCATCAAACAAAACTGCTCAATTCAGTAATAGTATATTTTGCATGGCACCTCGTATTTACAACCATCTCCCGCTTGACATATTGCGATGTTCAAACTTAGGAACATTTAAATTTAAATTAAAACAATTACTTATTAATAAGGCATATTACAATGTAAACAATTATCTTAATGACAAATTCAGTTGAGTTTTGGGTTTGCTTAGTGTTTATGACTCAATGATATTAATTCTTTTATGATAATAATTACTTAATTTTATCGTCTTGGACTACTTGTGACATCTACCTATATTTTCTTATGACTAATTTAAATAATATAATAAATGATAAATTGTAATTGTAATTAATATTTTCTTATGACTAATTTAAACAATGTAATTAATAAATAAATAATAAATTGTAATTGTAATTAATATTTTCTTATGACTAATTCAAATAATGTAAGTAATAAATAATAAATTGTAATTTTCACAAATAAGTATTGCATGCTAATTGGCAGAATGTAGCTGATCAAATTATTTTATAATACCTACTGTAACATCTACACTTGACCTATATTCGCAATAAATGATTTGAATTTGAATTTGAATTTATGTATTTTTGTTTAATTTGGTAGTGAAAATTTGTGTCGAAATTATTTAGTTACCTATTCTTGTTTTCATGGTAATCCTATCTACAATATTCATTGTATTTTAAAGATGTTCAATGATAGATTGAAACATCCTTACTAATATTATAAATCGGAAAGTGAATTTGTTTGTTCCGCTTTCACGCAGTAACTACTAAACCGATTGCTTTGAATTTTTGCAAACGTAAAGTTAGAAGATCGGATTAAATAATAGGGTACCTTTTATCCCAGATAAATTTGATATTCCAGAGGGAAAACAAAAGTATTGGTATAGATGGCGCTGTATGTATTGGTATATGTCACATAGGCTACTTTTTAACCTTTTGTGACGCGAGCGAAGCCGCGGGTAAAAGCTAGTACTAAGTAAATGGGAAATATTATTGATTCTTGTTCAGTCAATTTCTTTTTTCTCAGTGGTAGTACGGAGTCTGGAATTGTGCCTGGTATATGGCAATAGGCTCAACCCCCATTACGTGGGACTCCTAACATAAATAGTTAAAAGTGGGTGTTACATTGTACAGTGGCATTAAGTGCCGTAATGTGTACCTCTGCCTACCATTTCGTGTATAAAAGGCGTGATGTTATGTTATGTATATTATATCGTGTCGTAAGACCGTTTTCATCAGCTCCTGGACTTATACTTCATCGATAGAACATCACTAACCTCGATCTACAGTATCTAAACATTTATTGGCTGAATTTATATCAAAAAAATACTTTGAACATGTCTATCCCTTATTTCCAGGCGATACAGACGAGAACGTATACGTAGTTCAGAACGGTCGCGTGAACGTGTACATCACGAACCAGGACGGCAGCAGTCTCTCGCTGAAGGTGGTGCGCGCTGGGGAGAGTGTGACGTCACTGCTCAGCTTCACTGACGTGCTTACAGTGAGTACAATGTTTGTATTTAAAAAAAGAGGGATTTTTTTAAGGGGGGAAAATCATCGAATTACTGCTCCCGCCTGGGTGAGGCCGGAGGGAGTGTCAGACTCTTACTGGCTAAAAACCACCCCGTTCCTTCTCCTGCACGTCGAGCCGGAGCCCCGGTTACCCTAAAAGTGTGTAAAGACACATTTCCTGAGGGCCTAGTACGAGTTTCTTTTTCGTTTAAAGTAATTGTGACGAGTACGCGTTCGGAGCTGTGATTGGCCGGCTCCAATGAACAAACCAATCAGAGCACCGAACGTTTTAGTAAAAGAAACTCGTACTAAGGCCTCTGATGTTCAATATGACTAATATTACGCCTTCGACGTGTTCTTTCCTAAAAGTACGTCTATTTTTAACCAATTGGGTACTTTCCTTAATCAAAAATAAATTATTTCGACTGTTCAATACAATGAAATAAAAAAAATATTCACACTTTTATTAATTGATTTTATGACCTATTTATGTTTAGTATTTTTCTAGCAAATATTTAAGAAATAAGTACGCTGTTTGACGCTAAAAAACGTGACGTCACAATCGACAATCTCGTACAAAATTCATAGAAAACTGTCGTTTTCGACAGCTCGAAAAAAGTATTGCACTTGACTAGTTGGCAAGTAGGTACTCATTAGTATCGTTTGGAAAAATTGTTTGAAGATCTGTTCAACAAAGTTTGAATTTGTCGTAGCAAGACAGAAAAAAACATGTTATTTACGTTAAACTCTATGCTAATATGATATGATTGTAATTATGTATTTTCCAGGGACACTCACAACCCTACAAGACTGTAAACGCTAAGGCGTTGGAGGACTCGCAAGTAATCAAGTTACCGATGAGGGCTTTCCAAGAAGTCTTCAAGGAGTACCCGGACATATTCGTCCGAGTTATACAGGTATTTTAATCATAACCTACATTAATACGACTTTAAAATGGTTGATATCATATTTGACCTAAATATTTATAATGAAACATAAATATTAGGTCAACTACATAACTATAATAATCAAACCAAATCAAATCAAATCAAATCAAATCAAATCGAATCAAATAAAATCAAATCAAATCAAATCAAATCAAATCAAATCAAATCAAATCAAATCAAATCAAATCAAAAGTCATTTATTTGCCCGAACAAGGTATACAGTGGTCACATTATAATTATAGTCCTAATGAAGTAGTAGATAAGCCCTAATGAAGAGTCAGTGAACTAAAATTCACCTGAAACATATTTATCTTATTTATTTAAATTTACAGATCATTATGGTGCGTCTACAGAGGGTGACATTCACAGCTCTCCATCAGTACTTAGGATTGAGTGCCGAGTTGGTCAATCCGGTAAGTATTTTATAGTTATTAAAGTTCAATCGGTGTTGTTATTCATGAGCAGAGCCGTGCGTGCGTGTTGCGTGTCGTGAGACATTGAATTAACTAAAGAGTTACTTACGTAAATATAAATATAGTAGTGACAAAAGCTCTACTAGTTTCGAGTCAAAGAGGGACTCTTCCGGTCGCGACGTCGCCCTTCCCTCTGTGACTCGAAACTAGTAGAGCTTTTCTCAGTATATTAACGTGTGTAACTCGAAATATTTAGTCAATTGCATATGTTTGTTTACTGCCATATCCTATAAAATATGAGTAAGTTAACAATATTTAAGGATAAACAAACTAACTATGTCTCTTCTAATATTATTCTCATCTCAGATTGTATTCATCAATAATAAACATTCCAGGGTCGCGACAAACGGCGTCCAAATACAGTGTCGTCGTCCCCCGGCAAGGCGGCCAAGATGTCGACGGCCGACAGCAGCGCCAACATGCACTCCCCGCACCACAGCGACCGAGCCATGTCCGAACATCTCGTGAGTTACAACTACAATCGTTGTTTGTGAATAAATACATAGAGTGCTTTTTGATATTCAGTGATTTTAAGCTTTAAAATGTCAAACACCGCGAGGACACCGGTGACCGCAACCTATTGTTCTTTAATTGTGTCTATAATGACGGTACTCAAAGGGTTAAATATTAACTTGATGTATTAAATGACTGACGACTGCCTCTTTGGCCGAGTGGTCGCAACTGCGACTGCCGGCAAGGGGTCTCGGTTCCCAGGTCGGATAAAGTATTACTGGGCTTTTAAAATATTCTGAGTAGTAGCACGGAGTCTGGAGTTGTGCCCTATGGCAATAGACTCACCCTCTATTACATGGGACTCGGAACATAAATAGTGAAAAGTAGGTGTTACCTTTGTGTGCACCTCTGCCGACCCCTTCGGGAATAAAAGGGAATAAAACATAACATAACATCACGATGTTATGTTATGTTTTTGTTAAATGACTTTTGGCCGATTTTCCAATCATCAGTTAATTCTTAAATGTGCAATAAAATTGACATTTGACAGTTTTTAGTATGGAAGTATTGTCCAAATATTCAAAGTTCCTCTGATAAAATTTATCTGAGTATTGAAAAATCGTCCCTTAGCATGCTGTAAATTATTTTAATCGATTATTAAGTAGTTGGTTACTTATAGGCTCTCTATTAATTAAATCATTTATTCGTTAATATATGGGTAAATTACATTAAGTTTTTAGCAGAAATGTACAGTTCCGTCCGTATTACACTTTGAGGCATGCAAATTACAAAATGGCGGCATTATAATATGTGAGATATGTGTGTGTGCTCTGTATATGAGATGATTTTTCAGAAATTACTAAGCTTTATTAGTCATATCTAAACCAAACTGTTGTTTAGTTATGAATACAATTTATGAGTTATTGCATCCCTTTTAACTAAAGTTTGAATCCTTACTTCCTTACTTATATTATAGATCGGAAAGGGAGTTTGTTTGTTTGTTTGTTCCGCTTTCACGAAGTAACCACTGAACCGATTGCTTTGAAATTTTGCAGAGGTAAAGTTAGAAGTCTGGATTAAATAATAGGGTACTTTTTATCCCGGAAAAATTTGATATTCCCGAGGGAAAACAAAAGAATTGGTATAGATGTCACATAGGCTACTTTTTATCCTTTTGTGACGCGAGCGACGCCGCGGGTAAAAGCTAGTACATAAATATGACCGAGTAACCATAATTAGTCGTAAAATTACCTTTTTATGTTATTGCAATGGATTTAATACATGTGTGAGCTACCCCTAATAACAAGTTTCCTCCCATAAACTAACAGAATGCATGCCAAGAACCGAGTCACCCGGCCTCGTCCCCCATACACATACAAGGACGCCGGCAGAAACCTGACATGGTGCCCGACATAGCGTCCAATACGCCACAGGTGAGAAATATACTATGATGGAAAGATAAATAGAAGTTGAATTGTAGTTGGTTGCAGTATTGATTTGTTTTATAATAACTATCGTGAGTCATACTGAATTAACTAAAAAATACGAGTTACTCACGTAAATGTACTGTGAAAAGCTCTACTAGTTTCGAACCACAGAGGGACTCTTCCTTATGAGCAGCGTGTGCGGTCGCGGCGATGTCGCGCAGTCTATTCCCTTGTTAAGAGTCTCTCGTAATTTTTACTTAATACTTTGATTTGTGTCATTGTATAACTTTTGATACATGTTGTAGAAATAAGAGTCTACAATTTTATTTTATTTTTTTCATTATTGTAGTACTTATGGCGTAGGGTTGTTATAGGTGCGCTTGCGCAAGTATAATGAAAATAGTAACTTAATAAAATGTTACAATGTTACAATAACTTAATAATATGTTACAATAATCTATCGTTACAATAACGTTGTCGTTTATTATTTATAGTTCTTTATATAAAGTAATTGCTCCTTTCAGAATCAACCAGATGTCCAGCCAACTCCACCTCTTCAGAGGGCTCGGGAAGGATCTTCCTTCAAGAAACACAATACGGATAACCTTGACGAACAGGTAAGCACGGTCATTATCATATCATTCATATGACATTCACTGTTATTTTTTTGAGGGGGAGAAAACATCCAATTACTTCTCCCGCCCGGGTGAGACGATAGGGACAACTCTTACTGACTAAAAATCACCCTGTTCCTACTCCTGTACTTTGTGCCGGTGCCCCGGTAACCCGTTAGGCCTTCCACGGCTCCGTATCGGCATCAGCCTTATTAGGCCCCATCTAAGACATTCACTGCTGAGTAAAGGGTTTCCTCATTGACGTTCACGTCGACCTGTTAAAAGCGACTTGCATTAAACGGCGTCCTATAGTAATCCTTACTTAATATTATAAATTGGAAAGTGAGTTTGTTTGTTCCGCTTTCACACCATAACTACTAAACCGATTGCTTTGAATTTTTGCAGACGTAAAGTTAGAAGTCTGGATTAAATAATAGGGTACTTTTTATTCCGGAAAAATTGATATTCTCGAAGGAAAACGAAAGTTTTGGTATATATGGCGCTGTGTGTATTGGTATATGTCACATAGGCTACTTTTTATCCTTTTGTGACGCGAGCGAAGCCGCGGGTAAAAAAGCTAGTATCAATATTGAATTGTTTGTTAATGCATCTTTATCAAAATTTATAACGAATGTTCATTCTCATATTTAAATACTTTCATATCTATGTTTTTGCGGGATTATTTCGCATTTGGTTGAATCGATTTTGATACGGTCTTCAGAAAAGGGTTTGTTACACTTAGGAGAAGGTTTTAGTATATTAATTAACTGACTTATAAAAAAGAGAGGGTTGAAGTCGGATCTTTTAAACGTAGTTTATATAGTAATTATTCCTCTAATTTTTTCAATATCTTATCCATTTAAATACAAAATTACATCAAACTGGCCTGGTCAGTTACAGGAGGCCAGAGGTCTGGCTGGAGGACGATGCCCATGGAATTAAGCCCACCTTGTACATTAGAGTGTGCATGAAACCTTTAAAAAAAAAATTACAAAATATTTCTATAATATTTTCAGACGCTAATCCAAATAGCAACGGACGCGTTCGTGAAAGAACTTGGACTGGACAGTGACACAGTGTTACGCGGCAACGTGCAAGTTAGGGACCTGCCGGCTGGGACCTATATCATGAAGGAGGAGAGTCATAAGGTAGGATTACTTATCTAATACCTTTTTTACATAACATTACGCCTTTTATCCCCGGAGGGATAGTCTGTGGTGCACATTACGGCCCTTAATGTAACACCCACTTTTCACTATTTATGTTATGAGTCCCGTGTAATAGAGGAGAGCCTTTTTTTCTGTATATTAAAATATGGCAAGAATCTTTAAATCTATAGGGATTATGCCAGACTCATCGTGACCATGAGAATTATTGAAGTAGCGAAGAAATATTAGGATCTGCCTATATAATACCTTTAAACGAGCAATTCTTGTACTTACCTATATATGTATGAACGATATTGGAAACGATGACAACGGTTTCCTTGAAAATGTTGTACTTAGGGAGTTTCAGGGGCGATAAATCGATCTAGCTAGGTTTCATTTTCAGTAAATGTCGTTTCCTAGAAAGAGCATCGAGCTTGGCCGTCCAGGGTTTTTTATGATGGAGGTAATCTTTAAAAGGTGCCTAGGTATTTGGAGAGAAATACCAGGAAGTGGGGGATCCTTACATCATTAAAACCTCCCCAATGACCACCACCCGCACCCAATGAAATGGTGCTTTACATCTGTGCAAGGAGGGTTGGGATTCCTTTGTCCGGCAGTGAGACGTACATGGCAGAAAATTAAAAATAATTAAATTAAATGATACCCACGTAACTGTTCGAGTGTACTCAACTAGTTTCAAACTACGATCGGGGCTCATAAACTGGAGACTTCAACAATGGGGATGATGACAGGGTATAAAAATTAAAAATATAATTAGTCCGTAAGTTAGGTATTGAAAAAATATTAGACACGTATTTTTTTATTTTGTCGTATAATAAAACAATACTTAGATAAAACGAATCAAAGTTTAGGAGTGGGGGCTAAAACGTCATTTCTTAGTATAAAATGTACTGAGAAGTGACGTCACGCGACATTTCAAATCAATATATCTTCGAAACTATTCGTTTCTGTGAGAAAATAAAAAATACGTGTCTAATGTTTTTAAATAATCTATCAGACTGACATTAAAATAAAAATTAGTCGTCTACCCTATTATGTTTAGTCAGTCTGTTTGGTTGGTTATTAAATTATTTTTATAATTTCGTTTCATAAGCTGTATTATAGTATCCCCGGCGAGCCGGAGATCTCTCAGGTATGGTTTTAGTGTGATACATTGACAGTTCAACATGCCATGGAAACCATATCACTGTCATGATCACATGTATAAAACCATGAAATTTTTAACTTTTTCGTAATATGAAATCGGAATAAATGTATTGTGAATTGTAAAAGATAAATCATATTTTTAATCTTTTGCATATCAATCCCACTAAAATTTTGTTTAGTCAATAGGTATTAAGATAGTCTTATGAAATGAGTTAATTGTAATCATTGTAAAACATTCAACTTACAAAAATTCACTATTTATTTCTATACCATCGTGTTATGTTGTTAATAATTGTTTTATACTGTTGTTTTGCTTATTCATATTGTTAACCGTTTACCTGTCTCTTTTTCACACAAAAATATGAAACTAATTATTAAGTTTTCGGCTTAATCACGTAACTGTTTGACAAAGAACTCGACTAGTTTCAAGCCATGCTAGTAGCTCATATTCATGAGCAGCATTCCGCGACCCGCGACGCGGCGACTGTCGTAAAGAACGCACGAATGTTTTAATATTTCTGTTCATTCTGTTTTTTTTTTATATAATCTATTCAAAATGTTCTGGGCTTTTAACTGTTGTAACAAAAAAACAGTCTACTGTTGAATGAAACAAGATCTATTTTTGCAGTAAAATATTGAATTTAACTATAAGTTCTTCATTTCTAGGATGTGGCGCTAGTATACCTGTTATCTGGGGCTCTGCTGGTCTCTCAAAGAGTAGCTGAAGGCGAAGGAGAAGTGCACATGTTTACTGCTTATCCAGGTGAGATAATAGCCTATTACAAATATTTGTAACTACATACATAAGGGTGGGAGAGCTATGCTTCGGCATGAATGGGTCGGCTCGACAGGAGCGATATCACGGCCTCACAAAAAACCATTCACGGATAATAAAGTAGGTGGGCCCCACGAATATCCCAACGACAACTGTTACTGGTAAACTAATAGTTTGTAACATGCCTTTTATCCTGTAGAAGGCAGAGGTGTACATTACGGCACTTAACAATTGAACACCGACTTTTCAAGTCCCATGTAATAGGGGATGAGCCTATTGCCATATACCGGGCACATTTTCAGATTCTGTACTACTACTGAGATTATTTTTAAACCCAGTCCTCATTCAGTACCCTTGACCGGTACTCGCACTTCCGACCACTCGGTCAATGCGGCTGTAAAATAATAGTGTGTTTTATTCATATTCCAGGTGAAGTGGAAGGCGGTCTGGCAGTGCTAACAGGGGAGCCAAGTTTCTTCTCGATCAGAGCGAAACATTTCTCCCGCATCGGCCTGTTATCGAAGACGACAGTGTACAGCATCATGAGGGAGCGCCCCTCTGTAGTATTGCACATCGCCAATACTGTCGTACGGAGATTGTCTCCTTTCGTGAGGCAGGTCGACTTTGCGCTGGATTGGGTGAGTTTTAATCATTAATTTGTTAATGTATTAATTTGCGAAAGGTTTCTTTTATGACGTCACGACAAAGACAGCGACCTTTTACGTCCAGTTTCTATAACCTATCTATCTGTAGATTTGTTTACTAGAGATAGAATTTTGACATGAGCTCCATACAAAATGTGTCAAAATTCTACAGATAGATAAATAGCTGCCTACAGATAGATAGGTTATAGAAACTGGACGTAATTAACGTAGTCATGACAAGTATTTCTATGGCGTAGAGCGGTAACACCAGATGACAGTGTTGCCAATATTTTAAGTATTGGGGGTTGGGGATAGACGGCAGGCAGGGGAGCAAGAAGGATTAGGTATGGGAGGAGGGAAGGATTAGGGATTGAGAATAGGGACTACCTCATTCCCAATAGAGAAGGGGCATTATTGTTTAAAAGCACATATAGTTTCATCTATATTTCTTATCTTTTTATTATTAAATTGAAGGTGTGACAAAAATAGAAGTTTTCATCTATGTTTCTGAACTCTACAACTCCATTTTCAGTATTTTACTCAAAAAACATCATTTTCTCTGCACAGGTGTTCCTCGAATCAGGCCGCGCAGTCTACCGGCAGGACGAAGAATCAGGTTCCACATTCATAGTCCTCAGCGGTCGTCTGCGTTCCGTCATAACACATCCGAACGGCAAGAAGGAGTTAGTAGGAGAATATGGAAAGGGAGATTTAGTAGGGATAGTGGAGATGGTCACTCAGACTAGAAGGAGTACTACAGTCATGGCTGTCAGAGATTCCGAGCTGGCCAAGCTACCTGAAGGTCTGTTCAATGCTATTAAACTGAGGTTCCCCGTTGTGGTGACGAGGCTGATTAATCTGCTTGGACATCGGATTTTGGGTGAGTGCTTTTTTTCTTTATGATTATAGTTTTTTAAGTTTTGCACAGTATTGTGTAGGCCAGTTATACACAACACACACAACATCACGCCTTTTATCCCCGACGGGGTAGACAGAGGTGCACATTATGCCACTGTACAATATAACACCCACTTTTCACTATTTATGTTATCAGTCCCATGTAAAAGGGATGGGCATCCATTGGCATAGATTTAGATTCCGTGCTACTACTGAGGTTTTTTTTTAAAAACCTAGTAATTCTTTGCTTGTTACGGAAATCGAACCCAAAACCTTGTGCCCGGCAGTCGCACTTGCGACCACTCAGCCAACGAGGCAGTATCCAGTTGTAACCAAAGCCAGTTATATACATATTTAATAGATTCATTTCTTCTAGAATAGACCTATTAGAATAGAAGGTGTTCTGTTGAACGACGCCTTCAACGTTCATTATGAATTTATCAGTTTTACGCCCTAATACTGGAAGGCTACTCAAATTTAAGTTGTACTTAAGTATCGTGCCGTCTCTGTCATTTTACAAAGAACTTGTAGTGACAGAACTATACTTAAGTGCGATTTAAAATTGAGTAGTGTTTCAGTATTCCGGCTTTAGTCAATGAGAAATACAACCTATTTATTATGTAATCTTGCTGATCAAGTGATAAGACAGTGTATGGATGAAAACAATATTCCTAATAAAAATATGAATATGAAGTGTTTTCATTCACATTCAATCCCATATCACAAATCCTGTCCTACTTTTTCAGGATCATGGCAGAAACCAACAGCGGGTCTAGGAGGCGCGGCCGCCATAGAACCGCGCCCCTCCCAGCACAACTTCTCCACCGTGGCCGTCGTACCAGTCAGCGATGACGTACCATTGACTGCCTTCACATACGAGCTGTACCATTCCCTGTCTGCTATAGGTAAGTAATTAGTATTTAGATTTACTAATTTATAGAAATCAATTTTTCATGAACTACATACTATGAGTGACAGATCAATTTGTTTTGAAATTTTAATAAACTAAGTTTTTAATTATTTTTATGGGATAAGGCGATAAACGAGCCGATGGATAACCTGAATTCACCTGATGGTAAGCAATCGGCGTGGTCCATGGATACCTGGAGTACCAGAGGCGTTCCAAGTGCGTTACTGGCTTTTTGGGAAATAGGAATTTAAGGATTGTTAGGGATTCAAGGATTGGGGATATTGGGGGGAGCGGGAGGGGGAAAATTCGGTCTCCCACTAACCTCACTCACACCACGAAACACAGCGAAAGCCTTGATTCACGTCAATTTTCTGTGAGGTTGTGGTAGCAGTCCGGTAAACATTCGTGCCGAAGCATCGCTCTCCCACACTTTTCAATTTTTGTAAATAAATGATTTTATTTTAAACAAAAACATATTATGCGGCAGCATTCTGCAGTGGTATTGTAGGACCATTTATTTGTAAAATAATAATAATATGTACTTTGTTTTCCTGTTTTTCTAAGTTTTATGTTTCCTTTTTTATGTAGAAGTGATATCATGCGTTGTTTCGTTTTAATTGACTGCCTTAAGTTTTTCATTTCAGCAGCAAAATACCCGATCCTTACTTTTGACAGTCATTTACATAAAGGACATTTAAAAAGATTTTGATCTTCTCTCTTAATACAAGACAGATATGACGATTGCTAATAAATATATTTGTTTCTTTTCCAGGCCCTACAGTGCGTCTGACTTCTGATGTAATCAGAAAACTTCTCGGTTTGACCATTATGGATCCTAATAACGAGTACAGACTCAGCTCCTGGCTAGCTCAGCAAGAGGATAAGCATAAGGTATGAGCAGAAACTTCAGAAGTAGCAGTTTTGAGTGACCTATTGTTCAATAAGAAGTAGTAAGTATAGACTGTTTCGTTGAACGAGTGGTCGCAAGTGCGACTGCTGGGAAAGGGGTTCGATTCCCGGGTCAGGCAAAGTACTACTGGGTTTTAAAAAAAAAATCTAAATACTAGCACGGAGTCTGAAATTGTGCCCGGTATATGGCAATAGGCTCCCCAATTACATGGGGCTCATAACTTAAATAGTGAATAGTGGATGTTACATTGTAGAGTAGCAATAAGTGCCGTAATGTGCACCTTCGCCTACCCCTTTGAGGATAAAGGGCGTGATGGTATGTAATGATATGTAAGTAGTAAGTATTCACTTATTTATATTCATACATACGCGAGAACGAAAATATTTTAAATTTTTTAGAGGTTTCTTAGGGCTATAGAATTTATTATAGATACATTTCAAAAATGCATGTAATAGCCTATTGCCTATCCTTGTTATAATAGAATATTTGTTAAATTCCAGGTGGCCCTATACCAGTGCGACCCAAGTCTCACCCAGTGGACACAGCGCTGCATTCGTCAGGCTGATTGTATTCTGATTGTAGCATTGGGAGACAAACAACCGAGTATTGGAAAGGTAAGTTTGTTATTTGTACGTGACCTCCTATGTAGGTGATTTGGATACCTACTCAGATACATTGGATAACAGGATAGATTACCGGAGGCCCAATTACCCTCCCCTTCTCCAATCTCCCCAATCCCTGAATCCCCAACGATCCTCAAACTCCTAATCCCTAAAAAGCCGGTAATCCACTTGTAACGCCTCTGGTTTTCCTGGTGTCTATGGGCGACGCCGATTGCTTACCATCAGGTGATCCGTCTGCTCGTTTACCGGCTTATGCCAAAACTCTTTGGAACAAGCGCCTAGCTTCACTAACAGACAGACGGACGGACAATTCAATTTTTTCAAAAAGTATCTAATTCATTGAAATAAATGCTTTGCGCAAGTTGCGCATTGAAGAAAATTATTACGAGATTGCGCAAGTTGCGCTTGATTGGTTTTTTAAATTAATATGTTGTTTTTGTTGCGCATAATAGATTAGTGATGTTCGATTATTTTTCGCATTTTGAATATAGTAAAAAAAATCGTCATGTAAATGTTTTACACAATATTTGCGCAAAATTCTTGCGCAAAAAAGTTGCTTAGAATTTGTTTTTGAAGTTATTATTTTTGTTGTTTTTTATGAAGCATGTATGTTAAACATGCTTCGTCATATTTTATTTATAATTCACAGTGCATTTAATCCGAATTTCAGATAGAAAAAGAAATAGAACGCCTAGCGATACGTACTCAGAAGGAGCTGGTCCTCCTGCACCGCGAGGGCGGCCCGCAGCCGGCCGGCACGGTGCACTGGCTCAACATGAGGTCCTGGGTCAGTCAGCATCATCACGTGCGCTGCCCACACCGCATGTTCACTAGGAAGAGCCAGTATAGGATCGTGAGTGGCTTTTTTGATTAAGTGAAAATTGAATTTTATCTTATACTTCTTATACTATTATATAAAGCGGAAGAGTTTGTTTGTTTGAACGCGCTAATCTCCGAAACTACGGGTCCGATTTGAAAAATTCTTTCTGTGTTGGATAGCCCATTTGTCGAGGAAGGCTATAGGCTATAAAACATCACGCTACGATTAATAGGCGCTGAACAGAGCGAGTGAAACCGCGCGGAAGTAGCTAGTACATGAATAAAGTTACTAGTAACATTAGTCGATATTGAACATTTTAACCGACTTCAAAAAAATAAATGTTCTCGTTTAGATCTGTGTGTATAAAACTTTATCCTAAGTGTAACAAACAGTTTTCTGCAAACCACATCAAATCGCTTTAGCCAATTGCGAGATAATCGCAAAATAATATAACAATCAAACATAAAAACAGAACCGAGATCCTCCTTTTTTGAAGTCGGTTAAAAATAACGAAATTTTGCTCCTGTATTTATTTCCTCTTTATATATTCTTACATACGCCTTATATATCTTTATATCTTCTTTTATATATATAATTCTGCTATACATACGTGTGTATGTCATTGAACTCCTCCTAAACAGCTTGACGGATTTCTATGATTTTTTCTGTATGCCTTTGAGTAGTGCCCTGGATGGTTTAGATTTACTAATCAGGCCGGCAGATGGCGCTGCAGTCGGTGTCTAGATTAGTCATCCTAAACGGCTGAACTAATTTGAATGAATCTTTGTTGATACTTTCAAGTGGTTATGCAGGACAACGTCTGTCGGGTCCGCTAGTGTTATATATATCCTTATATATGCTCCTGTGTTTAATCCCCAGAGCGAGTTATACAGCAAAGTCCTGATGTCAGAAGCCAGCGTGCACTCGGACTTCTCCCGGCTGGCGCGCTGGCTGACGGGCACCTCCGTGGGGCTCGTGCTGGGCGGCGGCGGGGCGCGGGGCGCGGCGCACGTCGGGATGGTGCGCGCCATACAGGTACATGGGAAATCATTGTGTTTTGTATGTTTGGCTGTTTGTTGGAGTAGTTTTCGATGCCAGTTGGTATGTCAAAGTTAATAGAATGCGATGTTTTTATGATAGCAATAGATTTTGTGTTGACTTATATTATGTCATGGGAAAAATTTAGGTTTTGTTATTTTCTACAATTTACCGTTAGTGTAATGAAAATGCTAACAACACAGTGTTTTGCTACATCGAACATTGTATATATACAAATAATAAAATCGCAGGAAAGTGCAAACTGTACATTGTTTTTTTTTTTTAAAGAAGGCTTCGTGTGTGATCTGCATACTTCACCGAAGCTAAAAATATGGTTTATAGATCTTTTTGTCTGTTTATCTGTATATATGTCTGGGCTAAACTCAAAAAGTATATGGATTTCTTCACTTCTTCAAATTTTGCATGAATATTACTAACAGGTCGGGTTAACATATAGACTACATATTATCACACTATCACCTGGGGAGGAGCTGTGAAACACTATTTCACGCGAACGAAATCGTAGGCAACAGCTAGTTCATAATATGTCCCGATGTGTTTAGTAAAATAGTTCCATGTGACTAGTATCATTTACGAATATCATCATTCAATTGAAAGCTTTAATCCTAACGGTTCAATTATGTAAAATATAAACAAACAGAAACCACCATAGATAAAGAATAAGTACTTGTCTAAAATACTATGATCCCAATTTCAGGAAGCCGGTATCCCCATAGACATGGTGGGTGGAGTAAGTATCGGAGCCTTCATGGGAGCTCTATGGTGTATGGAGAGGAACATCACTACTGTCACGCAGAAGGCGAGAGAGTGGTCACAGGTATGTATACTAACGATATAAATACTAAAATAATATTCAATACAATATTAGTATTAAAATTGACTTATTTTTGACATTAGTTTTATAATTGGATACTTTCCTTAATTAAAAATAAATTATTTCGACTGTTCAATACAATAAAATATTAAAAATAAACACACTTTAACTAATTGATTTAATATACTGTACTTTATTTAATTTTTTATAAATTTTACACTTCTTATTGAAATAAATAATTAAAACTAAAATATTTACACCTTAAACAAATAATAATAATGAAAAAATGATTTAATGACCAATTTAATTTAAGTATTTTTCCAGCAAGAAATAAGTATGCTGTTTGACGCTACAAAGAAGTGACGTCACATTACACAAACTCTTACAAAATTCATAGAAAAATGTAGTTTTTAACAGTTCGAAAAATGTATTGATTTCGACTAGTTGACAAATACCCAATTAGTGTGGTCTTAGTTATTAGATTCTGTCTAAACAGAGACCGATTCAAAAATTTTCGTTTAAGATTAGTTATCAATTTCGGTCATATGTGAATTTGTTATTATTTTCTAGGTAATTTAACCAAACTTTCATAAATATTCCAGAAAATGACACAATGGGGCAAACAGCTCCTAGACCTGACCTATCCAGCCACCTCCATGTTCTCCGGGAGACAGTTCAACGCCACCATCAGATCTACCTTCGGAGATGTCCACATCGAAGACCTGTGGCTTCCATACTTCACTGTCACTACTGACATCAGCTCCAGTTGCATGAGAGTACATCGACATGGTAAGTTTCTACCATAATAATTAAAAATCTAGATTTTATACAACAATTCTAGAATATTTTGGGAAATACATATTGGTTTATGATATATTTTTCGGGTTGACTCGATTAGTTTCGAGCCCGATGGTTAAAGGCTCCGGTTGAGCCTGTAAACTTTTGTAAATAAATAATTTGTTTGAAAATGTGACGAAGATTTTTTTGAATTCAAAGTTTTTATAATGTTTGGATTGTTTTATGATTTATTTTGGACTAAATACTGACACGATAATTATCCAATACGTAAATGAAATTATTTTTCAATCTATTTATTTTAAATTAAACATAAATAATATTAACAAAAGTAAATTTTAACAAATATGTGTGCAAAGCTTCAAACAGATCGCAATCATTGTGTGTCTCAATGCACTTGGAACTTAAAATATTCACAAATATTTGAATTATAATTAGTCCATACAATAACACAACACATTTCGTGGATAGGAAATATTTTTTTAATAAAATTTTGTTGTTTTTAATCTTTATTTTGCACTTTACTAACCCAAATTATGTTTATATTGCTTTTTATTTATATTGTTGTTGTGTATGTAATAAGCGATCGTGGTTGTTGATATGGTATGGCTTTGTTGACGCATTTTAATGTTCATTGGTGTGCTTTGTCGACTACTTAGTGTATATATTTGTATTGGAAATTATCAATACATAATATCATGATTTTTATTCTTTGAAGGGTATATTTTTGTAGAGCTTGTCTAAATTCTGAAAGGTTCATTTTTTTTTCTTTATTATAGAATAAAGTTCCGTGAAATAAGTTCGCGCGCTTTTACATCGGACTCATAACAGCTGTGCCTTTAGCCAAATGCCACTTAGAGCCGATTTTTCAATGATCAGTTAAATTTTATCGGAGGAATAACATTGAATATTTGACAATTCCTCCATACTAATAACTGTCAAATGACAATTTTAATCGACAGTTAAGAATTAACTGTCGATTGATAAATCGGCCCTTAAGCGCTTAGTCTACCAAGGTCGTAGAAAACTCAATATCAATATAGCCCATACTATGACACTGACAAGTATCAAAATTTATGTAAATCCCATATAATTTCTTTTTCTACTCTGTTTATAGACAAGCTCTAAATAACAGCACATGAAATAATGTGATGTAACATTAACTATGTGCAAGAACCCTTTTAGAGAACAAATTAATATTGATACTATGTTATTGATAACAATATAAATTGTATACTCATGTACAGATGAAATATTTTTATGCATATACTTCATTATCAAAGTTTGTTTATACTAACCCTAATTAAACCAACAATATGTGTAGTAGCTACAAACTGAAACGATAAACATTAAAATACGTCAATATGAGCCATTATTTAAGCGAATAATAAGATATTCGTGTCGATGTGATGCATGTTGATATTGATCGATATTGTGTTAAATTGTCGTATAATCTGCAGACCAGATTTTAAGGGCAGTGTGTTGGACGTTTATTAATGTACGATACTGAAAAACTGTAATATATAAACTGTAGCGAGGGTTATTGTATCTGAATTTACGATTATTTAAATCTATTGTTATTTTCCAAAACAATATTGGACACTTTCGACAGCGTTCAGCTGTTGTTGATACTTATAGTGATTGAACAGACAGGACACTTTATTCGACACTACCGCCATCTACAGAGTACAAAAATAATAGCCCTCGCTAAATTATTCTGTGACGTCAACAAACGTATCGTTCATTTATAAACGCCTTATTTAAAAAAGTCACCGTACACGGCTTTAGTGGAGCAACGTTTGAGAGTCGCGTCACTTTGCTATTTGCGGACCTTACTACCGTCATACGATCAGTATCTATGGCGGTAATCATAAGTACTTGCTAATATTTTGAGCTCATGTCATTGACCCCACGCCCGTCACAAGGCAACGTTGTCTCATTGTCCGCTACAGTCTACAAACCACACTCACTTGCATTTATATGTCTGTATGATGTCAAAGTGTGTTTGTTACAATATATATCTGTATCCCACCCCTCCCCCCACACTCACGATCTTCTAAAACTGATTATATTATAATTATTATTATTTTAACAACGTTACGAATCCGACATTTGCCATTGGGAAGTTGCCATTACTTTAAAAAAAAGCGCTTGTGATTGGTTTACCTAATAACGCTAATTTTGGGAGTTTATACATTAAAAAAAGTATTATTATTATATATATCGTCCATATAATGTCGGGTTGGATGTGTATAAGTTTGTATATATCAAAATCATCATACATGTTTCACAATCTCATCTTCGTGTATATGCATGAGTGTGGTTCTTAGTTGTCATTACCCTATAACTCTCCATCCGTAGTTTGTCCGCAGCAGGCTGCGTCTATGTTGTAGCATGGTGCATGTAGTACTGTAGCGTCTATTCTCATCATAGATATGTCACGGACGCGTCGACACTGAGACGTTCTTTGGGTTGGTAAAATATTCACGTTCATTTCCTATCCATGGACTGTGTTGTAACTTAACTTAAGCCCGCGAGTGCACGATGGCCGATGGGTGAGCAGTGTCCTTGTGTGTAGGTTCCCTCTGGCGTTACATTCGCGCGTCCATGTCGCTCAGCGGGTATATGCCGCCGCTCTGCGACCCGCTAGACGGCCACCTCCTATTGGACGGCGGTTACGTCAACAATCTCCCAGGTAAACCAATCACAGCTCTGTGTTGCGTGCCCGTATGCTCCGATTGGTTGATTGGCTGATACGCACACACGTTAGGCTGAGTGAACATATTGTCAGAAGAGTCTGTGAATTATTTATATTTAAAATTTATCGTGTAAAAAGAAATAAAGTTTGTGTGTGAAAGTTTTATATCAAGCAGTCCAAATTAACGTCATTCTGTACTGTATAAAATGACGCATATAAAAATTGTTGGCGTAAAAACCGGTTGCGGGTTACTATAAATACTTTTCTGTAGAATTTCCTCTCAATAGTTAGTGGGAATAGTTTAGATAGCCTTCTAAATCTAACCTCAAAACTAGCTTACATCTGTCTTTCACGAAAAAATCCTTTTCACGCATTTCTTTCACTGTCAATCAGCTTAATACTTTCATACTAAATAAACAAAAATCTCACATATACTAATTTTCCAAAATACCGAAAATTCATAAAATAAATCTTCGTTTTGACGTATATGGTCACTCAGTTTAGCAGTCGAAGGTAAGTAATGGCAACGGTCCCGGTTTTGCCCGATCGTTTACGGAGGAGTTTCGTCAGGTGTCCTATGGAGGTATTGCCGAGCGTCTATGAGTATAGCCGGCATCTTCCCACCGATTTGCGATCCCATGGATGGGCATCTACTTCTTGATGGGTGCTACGTGAACAATGTACCTGGTAAAGTATTATTATTATTATTTTTTATTATTTTATGTTAAAAATAGTATTTCTATAATGGTAACGGTTTAAAAGCGGTATGCTAAAGGCTTATATGATATGTTACAATATTATAATTTGGACTGTCTGTCAAAAGGACAATATAATTATCATCTGGGTAAATTAGTGTCTTAAAATTGGAGAAAGGATTTGAAAAAGGTAAGTATTTAATATAATCAGAGATTTAAAAAATTGTTTCATATGTCTATAATGTGGAGAATTTGTAAAATATTCTAAAGGATCTATTACTGGTGTTATATTTTATATTATACTTAAATTAAATGTTCTGTAGAACTTTTAAAATCACTTTTAAATAAGTATCAGTAAGAAAATATCTATAATATGTTTAATTGCAATATTACAGCGGACGTGATGAGATCTTTGGGTGCTAAACACATCTTGGCCATTGACGTGGGCTCCCAGGACGACACTGACCTCACCAACTATGGTGATGACCTATCTGGCTGGTGGCTTCTGTGGAAGAGGTGAGGAAATAAATAGTCGAGGAATTGTGTTAATTTTTAACACAATATTTAACTCTTTAAAATTGTGTTAGTAGGCATCTACAAGTAGGTATTAATCTGTTTTCGCTCGTATTCAATTATTTAATACCTATATGCCATCTTATAGGTAAAATAATGCTACTAATTTTCGTGTAGGTATTTAAATTATGGCGGGAAGCCGCCATGTTTAACTTGTCAGTTCAGTTCACTAACAATTCGCCAGATGGCGTTACTCGTAATACATAATTCAGGGTCACAGCGTCGTTTTAGTTCTACAATTTCACCGACAGATGACACTATGCCGTGACGTCATTTTCTGAATCGCGGTGTTAAGATTCTCCGCCGTTGAATGACCCTCGCTGCTCGCTCGGCAGAAAGCATACTTACCTGGCGTAGGGGATACCGTGATCAATAAGGCGGTTCCCCCAGGGCGAGGCCTTTCCATTGCACTGCGGTTAGGTTGACCCCTGCGATTATCCCTAATGTGGATAACTCGGACGCGTAATTTTTGGTAGTGGGGACTGCGTACGCGCCGTCCCCTCAGAATTCTTTGAAAATCTAATGAATTTTATGAGAATAATTCATAGAGTTGCTCTTGTTATTCGTAGCTGAAGTACTCCCGACTCCGTCCGATGGACGTTCTATTCATGTGTACGTACTTACGCTACGTTTAAGGACGGGCAATCGTTTAGTTTAGCTAGTTATAAAAACGATTAAACTAAACTAACTTTTATTATACTAATATAAATTAAAAACTAAAGCATTTTTCCAATATTATTGTAACATTTTCCATACAAAAAATATAATGTAACGACAATTTACATACTGTTTTCAAATAGAAAAACACTCTATTTTCAGATGGAATCCATTCACCACGCCTGTGAAGGTGCCGAACTTACCAGATATTCAAAGTAGACTGGCTTATGTGTCTTGCAACCGACAACTTGAGGTATCTATACAATTAATCACATCTTCTATTTAAAGAAATCCAATTTAATTTAGTTGTTCATACATATTTTAATCAGTACTTGCAGTCAGGTGATTGCTTATGCACTTATTTGATTCTGAAGTTTTGATGATTAACCATTTTACTTATGGATCAAAGTTTTGGGTGTAGAAATGGGTTTCTAGTTTTATTTCAGTTCTCTGAATTTCTAAGATGGTGTGGTTCACAGTAGGGTTTTTGATACAGATACAACAGATATAAGATAGTAACATATATTTAGTATGTCTTTCTTAACTTAAGTCAAGCGTATTAATAATTCTATAGCTTACCTTTTAGTCACCAAGAAACATAACATAAATCATAATATTTAAAAATTACAGGAAGTAAAAAAATCCGACTACTGCGAATACATACGGCCTCCGATTGACGCATATAAGACGTTACAATTTGGTTCGTTCGACGAGATCCGTGAAGTAGGCTACCGACATGGTGCGGCCTACTTCGAGGGTCAGCGGCGGGGCGGCGGCGGCGGCGTCAGCGGAGCTGCTGCGGAAGGGAGACGGCATGATGCACAGCCTTCACTTACTGAGTAAGTTGGAAAGAGATAGAAAGGCTTCGACTCGTATTGTGAATTGGGTAGTATCCTAAATTCCGATTTAAATATCCGTCTGGTAGATTATTTGAAAATATTAGACACGTATTTTTTCTTTTCTTATAAAATTAAATACTTTCGATGATTCATTGAAATATCATGTGACGTCACGATTTACTACATTTTATAGGGTAGGGTGACGTAACGACTTCCCACTCCTAAATTTAACTCCGTATTATCAAAGAAATGTTTTCTTATACGACAAAATAAAAAAAATACGTGTCTAATATTTTTTCATTATCTTACTGACGGTTTACATTTTTAATTTTCATTCACTGTCACTTTTGTGATGATGCGGTATAAAAATGTGATGAAGGTAAGTGCAGGAATTTTTATTTATGAACTTAATTGACGCAGTTTTAGTATTTCCAGTGTATGCTTCATGAGTTTTTGTTCATAATACGAGTCGAAGTGTTCGATGCTTTTTATATTGTGGATGCGATTATTGTTGGTTAAGCTTATAACGGTGCGGTGTGGTATAACAAAGAATGGTTTGTGTTGTTAACATTAGTTTTCTATTAACTTATAGGTTTACCCCTAAACAAACATTTATTAGCATTGACATTTTATTTGCACTGAATTTCATTAACACTGATCAATTAATAAATTAAAAATAATTTACATAATTAATTTCATTTTTTAATAAAACTGATTTTCAACACCAATAGAAGTCACATTTCATTGCTTTCTATGTGTGTCGAAGAGTATTTTTTATTTCGTTTTTTTTTAATCAACGCATCAATTAGGTTCCCTAGAAAGATATTATGCATTAAAGGACAAAACAATATCAAATGTATTTGACTATTTTCCTTATAAGAGTGAGTACTTCTCTGTAGAATCTTAGAATACACTAAAGCAGGAATTGTTATCAAGATGTACATATATTTAAGGACAAAAACAACTTGACAGCTGAAGAACAAACATAGAGTATTTTACGTGATGTAGATATTATCAACTCTTGCTTTAGCTGTTGTATTTAGTATATTTATTTTATAATATTTATTAGAGCTTTGTGCTAAACATTGTGAATATAGCGCTTTAAGCATTTATTGCCGGAATACTGAAACGTTACTCAATTTCAAGTCGCGCTTAAATATCGTGCCATCTCTGTCATTTTACAAAGAATTTGTAGTGACAGAACTATACTTAAGCAGGACTTAAAATTGAGTAGCGTTTGAGTATTCCGACATAAATCTAGAATATTCTAGTTATTTATATATATTAATATGTTAAAATATGACGTACCTATTTTAGTCCTAAGCGTATGCAGTTATAAAACTATAAAGGTAATTCAATCTTTAGTATTTAATAATAGTTTATAAATATAGAAAAATATTATCGCTAGAATATTGTACCTACAAATTGTGAGCGGGTGCAACCATATCGACGGTGGCGGTGACCTACACTACATAAGTATGGGTAGTGAAACAATCTAGTTTTGTTATATAAGGTACCGGTACGGGACGACGTACTTTGAGGGGCAGCGCCGAGTATGTGCCAGACGCCCTAGTGGCATCATCGATGGAAGAAAGAACCACCCACAACCTTCGATTACTGAGTAAGTTTGTTATTGCTAGACTTGGCCATTGTTATTTTGGTTGGATAATGTTGTGTTGTCTCCTTGTGGGTACGTAGTTTTCTTTTTGGTTAAATTTAATCAACTAATTTGTCTCAATGTTTAAATCTAGTCTATCTATAGATGTAGGTATAAGTGAAAGCCGTATTCTTTTCAAAATATTATATAATTATGCTGAAAACTAGTTCATTCTTTAAAAATGGCAAACAATTTTTATTACAAGTATGATTGAAGGATATGCCCCATAACTGCTACCTGTAAATTAGAAAATGTGGCAGTTAATAAGGTCTGTAACTCCCATATTCTCGAATTTAACAAGTATTAAATATTGTTTTAATAGGCTCACCCCCTATTAAATGGGACTCGTAACATAAATAGTGAAAAGTGGGTGTTACATTCTATAGTAGCATTAAGTGCCGTAATGTGCACCTCTGCCTACCTCTTCGGGGATAAAAAGCGTAATGTTATATAAAATATTTTTTTAATGACGTACAGTATATTAAAATCATATTTATATTTTTGTGAGACGATACGATATTAACCATGCTGAAATAACATTGGCCATAGGACTGGTCTATCGCAAGAAGTTTCATAGTCTTCTCTCTTTGACACAGAAACCCTCCGCTAATTCTATAAAGGACTAATGCTGTATGTATTTAAACAATAACTATTCATAAACACCTATTTTATTAATTCTTTCATGTACATTTTGTTCTTAACACTCATCTTCGCTACTTATTAACTCAAAAATGTCTGATTAAGAAAAATCTACAACATTTGTGCAAACAAAAGTAGTCTCAAAACTTCGGAAATAAGGTCTATAATGGAGCTGTCACCGGCGACCGCTTGCATCTTGATCAGTTGGTATACATATCTTACTCAACTATTAAAATGAGTGCATTGTTCAAATGTCATGAAGGTCATTCATGTTTTATTTCATGATTAGGGAGCACTGGTGTTCATTTAGGAGTGTCGATCAATAATTTTTTATTTGGGTTAGATTTTTTTAAAGAGATTTAATTAAATGATAGTATATTTAGGGATTTGCTAATTACTTGCTATATTTAATTAGGATGGTAAAATATTCTTCTAATTATTATGTTTTTTTGGCTTACTTATATAATTATTTGAGAACCAACTCGACTAGTTTCAAGCCATGCTAGAGGCTCATAATCATGAGCAGCATTGAACGACCCGCGACGCGTTCCTCGTCAAATATAATTACGTAATTAAGTCGAAAAACATAATGATTAATTTAGTATGTCTCGCGTTAGTTATAATATAAATTCTAAACTCCATAGTAGATGCTAGTAATAAAGATAAGATGATCGAATTGTATATGTAAGAATTAAGTTTTTTTTTTATGTATGGCAAGGCGTTAGTGTTGTTACATTATCGAACTATAACATTATTTATAATATCTTTTCACGACACGTTCTTATGATACCCTATTTAACTCTTCACCTATAAAAAAACATAAACAAATGGTGTTCCTATAAATTTCTATATGAACAATTTTCCAATTTTTTCAGTTATACTTTCACGGACTTGGCCCAAATGGTGTGTTCAGTCCGCACGGCCCGTGACGTAGACAACGACTCCTCGTCATCATCAGACTATGAGGAGGACCAGCGACATTTCGAAGGTTACGCCTCGGAGCCCAGCGCTGGGATACTCGAGGTAAGCATTAACTGATGTAGATTGTTCTGTATAGATTGTTTTTTTTTTCGGGGTAAACTCTGTCTGGTTTAATGAAGGTATTGTTTGATTCGTTTTTTAAAGTTTGTATATTCTCCAAGTATTGGTAGTTAGGTATATTTTTGGTATAAATCTGGTCAAGAATATTTTTTTAAATGTTGACTATACAAAAAGTAATATGTATTTTATTTGAGATTACTAGCTGTGATATCATGATAAGAAACCTATGAAAAATCCACAACATTTGTCCATACAAAAGTAGTCTCTAAATATCAAATATAAGGTCTATAATGGAGTAAGTGAAGAGCGGTCACCGGTGATCGCTTAAGGAATCGGCAGTTTGACATTGTATACCTTCATTACTGGACAGAGTTTTTTTAAATAAATTAAGTATGTTAAAACTACATATGAATGCTACCTATAAATGCTTCTAGAATATAATTATAAATATTGTAGTACCTAGTTACTCAAATAGTTGGTGATATTTGTTATTGAATGACTTGTGAGGTTTTTCTTTCATATTTATTTACCTTTATTTCTTTTGTAGTTATTTTATTTTATGGGTTAGTTGTGTGTGTGTGTAGACAAATCAGTTTAAGTACTAAATTACTTTTACTGGTTTCAGGGTGAAAGGCGTGCGGTATTTATTATCTAGTTTCACATATTTCGGTATATTTCTTATGTATAAATATTAAAATTTTCATTTTTGTGGACTGGCATACATATCTGTCATTAGAGTAGGTTTTTATTGAGTTTTTTTTTTCTGTATTTTAGTTGACTAGTTTTTTATGTGTGTGTATGAGTTTTTTTAACCTAACATTTTACCTACATGGATTTTCTGTGTCTAATAATATTTTTAAAGAAAAAACGTAGTATATACATATATGTATATATATTATAGGGTGTATAATAGTAATGTAAGTAATTTTAAATATTAATATTAACGGTATTACCTAGATAATGTTGTTATTGACTATTTGAAACCTAGACACACATTCTCGGTTGCCTAGTCGAGTAACATACAAATAGTAGCAATGACAAATGTACGACGGTTATTTGGGGATTGGTACGTCATAATCAGAGTTGACAGTCATAATAGAATTAAACTCTCATCTCTAAGAAGAGGATAAAAATGGCCAACACTGGTTTATAATGTGGTATTCATTGTTTCACTGCCTCGTTGGCTGAGTGGTCTAAATTGCGACTGCCTGGTAAGGGGTCTTTAGTTCGGGTTAAAAATCTCAGTCTGGAAATGTGCCCGGTATATGGCAATAAGTTCACCCCTATTACATCGGACTCATAACATGAATAGTTAAAAGTGGGTGTTAAATTTAATTATAAAGTGGCATTAAGTGCCGTTATGAGCACCTCTGCCTACCCCTTCGGGGATAAAAGGCGTGTTATGTTATGTGTTCATTGTTCCATTCAAAAATCTTCTTACCCTTATCTCAGGCACAAAAATGTCTCCTTTTTAAACTCCCCCATATCAGTCGTCTGCTAATATTGTTGGCACTTCTCAAAATTTATCCAATGTTACGCTTTAAACCTAGGTTTAATTACAAAAGCCTGTAGTCTGTTTTTATATATAGACCCTATTATTATTTTTGACCTACCAATTCCCCTATATATAACCTATAACTTATAAATAATAATATAGCGAAAATACATTCTAAAATTCGACCACGTATATATTCAGATGTCGTCCAGCGTAGAGGACGGAGCGGCCGCGTGGATCAGTGACACAGAATTGGTGGGCACTTATTGACTGCACCGCACTTTACTTATATACGGTTCACAGTTGATTTTTTTTATATAAAGGGGCTGTGACGTCACGGGCTTTCGGATTTCTGTGCTTGCGCTGGGTTTTTGAAGTCCTATTTTAATAACTACGGGAGTGACTTAAGAACCGACTAAGGGATTATACAATCGCCAGAGACCAGACAGACCAATTAAAACAATCAAGTTTATCAAAACCTGATTGTTTTAATTGGCGATTTCCAATCCGCCTGCTTAGTGCGTTATAAATAATTTTCAATTTTTACCTAAATGTGCTAGTATCGCATTAATTATTGCGCAGCATTTTGTGTTTTGAGGCGTCTATATACATGTTTTTAAGATTTTGTATAATTATTTGTATAAAATATCAATCTGCTATTAAAATAGGACTTCTAAGTAAACGAGGGTCTTTACTACATTATCTGTCTAATTTACAATTTCTTCTTTGCTTGTTAATTCTAATGGCAACTAATGCTACTAAATAGGTTTATGATCTTTCTTACTTAGTCTTCGGTTTCTGAAAGGATTCACATAACATTGTCACGGTGTATATTTTTCTGCCTCTTATTGCACATATTTTGTAATGCACCGTTGGTTGCTCTTTAAGAAAATTTTTTTTTTATTATACAAGGTGTAGTTTTGAAACCGTGACATTTCTCGGGGCCATGTCACAGAAGTCATAAAGGTTCAATGTAAGTGAAAGTTTCGGGCCAATAGTTAAAAATACGGCTATTAATAAATCATTTAAGTTCGACAGTTTTTCAGAATAAGCGACAGCAATGTTTCTTATTGGAGTTTTATGGAATTAGGAATAATATCAATTATGAATTTGAGTTTGTGTGTGTTAAGCCGCGTTATAAGTTACAAGACGGCGGCGTGTGGTTCGCACTTACGGTTTTCCGTAATTTATACAAAAATGAAAAATATTTATCTACAATTTTTTTAATTGATTCAGACTCAGAATCGATAGCCGAGTTACCTTCTAGAAAATGACGCGGCCTTAAAACAACATCTTGTATGACAGTCGGATTGCGTCGTCGGCCAAAATTTTTGGGTTCGAATCCCCCAGTCAGACATAGCGCTCTGGTGAATTTTTGATTTTGTTTTTTTTTAATATGCCCTACAGTCTGCAATTGAATTCGATTTGATAAAACCCAAATAATTATTTTTGTGTGAATTAATGTCTATATTATATGGCTGCCTCATTGGCCGAGTGGTCACAAGTGCGACTGCCGGGCAAGTGGTCTCGGGTTCGATTCCCGGGTCGGGCAAAGTATTATTGGGTTTGTAAAAACTTCAGTAGTAGCACGAAGTCCGGAATTGTGCCCGGTATATGGCAATAGGTTCACCACTTATTACATGGGACTCATAACATACATAGTGAAAAGTGGGTGTTACATTGTACAGTGGCATAAAGTGCCGTAATTTGCACCTCTGCCTACCCTTTCGGGGCTAAAAGGCGTGATGTTATGTCATGTTTATATGGCAAGAGTTCGCACAAAATTGAACCTCACATTGATATATATGTAGTTGATGTTTTTGTTTATCTTTTCCTGGGTATATGCATGCGGTTATTCGTAGTCTTTGTACCAATTAATATTTTTTATAGGTTCTTAATTTGTTTTTAACCATATTTGTAGTCAGCATTGCATTTTTATACGTATGTCCTGGTAAAATAAAATTGTAATTAATTATAACGTTTTTGCTAACACTATATACAATTAAGTAGTTTGATTTAATTTTTGGTTTTTATTTAATACATTTACCTCGTTTGCACTGAGTATTTAATTTATATAGTGTTAGAAAAATGTATAAAATTCATTGTTTGTCAATAAAATACACAACTAAATATTTTATTAATTTTATATCTATGTCGTAACTAAATTGATATATGTACACCGTGAAATCTATTTCGTTTTCGCCTCGCAGCAAAATATACGTGGCATAAGGAGTCCTTTCGATGTATAAAGTAAAAACAAATAATAAAAAAAATGTATTTTGAGTTTCAAAAAAGTTTTCATGGAAATACGCACATGAAACACTAGACGTAACTTTGTATGCGCTATTCGCATCTCACGTGACATCCGACGAGAAATACCTCTTCAAGTATTACATGTTTTGATAATGTACTATGAGTTCGTATGCGCTTTCGAAGTTTGCTTTTTGCAATGGTTCACCAGTTATTGTTCAAAAATCAAAATTCATTTATTCACATTTAAATAGAGTTATTACATTTGATGGTTTTTATGTTACATCCTTTGTTCTTATAGTCTATTTAGCCTGCTTAGGGCATCTGAAGTTAAGTGCATTTAAAAAAGGAAAGGAATGGTTGTTTGTTTTAAACATTTTATTTATTTATGAAACTATTGTATTACCAAGATAGAACCATTTTAATTCGGGACGAAAACGAAATAGATTTCACGGTGTATATACGAATTGTATTTCGTACTAATGATGTATTTCATTGTGAATTTGTGTACTAATTCTATCTACAAACAGTATAAACTAACACTATAAACTCTAAATAAAATAGTCAGCCTAAAATAGTTATAAATGTCGCTATGTTAATGCAACAGAAAGTGCAAGATTTTGACATTGCTAATATTAACTACTTATTCGTAAGGAAATTATGATTGAACATCAATTAAAACCTTTTTTAAAATATGTGAAAATTTTGCACATCCTTTAATTTTAACTAAAATCCCATTTTAATTTGATCACCACAAATTACTGTTATAACATTCAGTATCTAACTAAAATAACAACTAAAAATATCCCAAAATAAAAAATTAACACGAAAATATCAATTTACAGGAAGGTCTGCGCACGCGCAGGGTAGGTGGCTCCCTCTCGTTGTCGGAGGACGAAATCGACTCGGAGGCTGAGGTCTATGACCCTCTGAACAAGCGAGGAGGAGGTAGGTGAGACCCGACCTTGCACGATCTGTGCAAAGCCCTCTATGAGTACGTTCAGTACACAGACTCCTGCGCTGAGTAACGGGATTCCTGAAATTTCTGGATGCAGGAGTTTTCGAAGACTGTGCGTGTAAAAGTGTATCAAAGAATTATAAACCTTAATAACCACGTAATAAGGTTTATTTGTAAATTAGGAACTTTATTTTAATAAGACTGCGGCGAATGGTAGCTCTATATACAGAGTGTGGTAGAAATGTAGATGTTACTGTCTGTATGTTTGTACGTTTATTGGTGAAATGTTCAGAACAAAGACATGTTTATGTGCTGTATACATTAGTTGTATTGTATATATTAAAAACATTACCCTCCTTCTTTGGCAGTCGGGTAATTAAAAATATATAGTGAAGCTGAAACTAATGATTTTATCGACTATACTATCTTTGTCTTACTCGCACAGTCGTAAGTCAGTCCTGCAAGACAAGGATGCAAATATAGTTTAAGTTTCTATTGATTATATTTATAATATGAATATTACTATAGAGACTTATATTATTAAGTTTGTCTCTGTCATATATGTTCGATTTCTTGTCTTGCAAGAGAGAGATGTCTATATAGTACTACAATATCTTATTCATTCTATGTGTGTGTAAAAAGGGGGATACAAGTTTATATAAAAAAGTAAATTAAATTATTACTAGAGCAAAGCATCTTAATTGTTTAGTAGAAAATATTATCTTAAGTCTCAGGTTCGATTCCTGAGTAAGAAAAACAATTTTCGAAATTCTCAGTAATTCGTGTAGATAGTATCTGGAATTATGTCCAGTTTAGTTATTATTGTATAAAGAAATTGTTTTGTTTTGTGGTAAGTTTGTATTGTAGATGTGTAAACGAATTAAAATATAATGTATAGTAAGTAGTTGTCGTTCATAGAAAAATATATGAATACTAACACATTGGAAAATATTTAGATTTATTTCGCTGAAGGAATGAATTTGCAGCCTATAGTATGCAGCACCGCCCTCCCTCTCGCTCATAGATAAACGCTCATGCAGCAGAGATACCACACAAAACAACACACGACACGCAACAAATCACTCGACATATATTTTGCTGATCCACGGAGCATCTTCAGGGCGCTTACTCTTGAAACCAATCTCAATGTCAATGCAATTTCAATCCAATATGATCTCAATAATTATTAAATGTCAACACTATACAACCACAATCTTAGCTGTTACAATAGCATTCAGAGTACGGAATATAAAGACAAACTCAATACCATTTAGTTCATTCAATATCTACGCAATACGGATGCAATGGGCTCTAGTATTGCAACTCAAGAGTACGAAATTTCACAATACCAATGTCGATCGATCGGAATTGGATTCAAGAGTAAGCCCCCAGGAGTCGTTGATTCGGCGGCTCCCGAGGCTTGATATGTATGAACGTTTAACCGGGCGAGAGGGAGGGCGGTGCTGCACATCATCAACAGCATATAAATGCCCACTGCTGAGCAAAGGCTCTTCTCACACGGAGAAGGTTAGAACATTAATCACCACGCTTGCTCAATGCGGGTTGGCGATTACAAACTTATAATTAGAAGTTATAAGCCTAGGTTTCCTCACGATGTTTTCATTCACCGTTTGTCAGTGGTGTCTAAATAATCTTAGAAAGTACATACCTATAATTCGGAAAAAGTCACATTGGTACTTGCCGTTGGTAGGTTTCGAACCCGCACCCTCGTGCATGAGAAGCGGGCATCTTAAACCTCCGGGCCACCACGGTGCTGCACACTGCACATTAATTCTTTTAATGGAATGAAAACTAAATATTTTCCCAGCCGTTAGAGTAGCATTGATTTTCGCCAAGTAACGCCTGAGTCTATTCTATATATATGAATACTTTATTTCTCTGTGTTAAAACAAATAGCTGAGTTTTAGCAATGGGTATAAAATTGATATACTTCGGTAATAACAATTATCACATGATTATTTCCAGTTGATTTTGAGTTGAGTCTCAGCTTTATTTATTCAAAATTTTTGAGTGTATATTGTGTATATAATTATGTATTATAAGTATATGTATAATATATAGCAGCGGGTCAACCCCGAGAAGGAGAGACCTCCACGTACTAGTATAACAGCGGGAATATATGCAATACTTCTAAGTAGATAACACAAATAACTAATATAATACACTCAAATTGTACCCTTAAAGAACAAAACTAAACATTTTAAAATATACCGTATTGCTTAGGAAATAAAGATGCTTCTACATACTTTATTATCTTATTCTTTTGGATACAAATTAGGTAATATCGTTACTGATACAGACATAAAAATTAATATTGAAATGAAAATCCATGTAACAATGTACTTCCAATATGATATCGCAAACAAAATAAAAACTTTGCTACTGCATACTAATTGTGATATGAGTAACCTAATAATAACCTTATATCAACGCAATTAGGTTTAGATTAGATTAAAATTCGTATTACGGAACCCAAGTGAGATATGATACAAATATAGAATAATTATCATAATATTCCAGTATTCGATGCAAACAATTTAACCCGTGGTATACCGGAACGTGGATCTATGCGACATACAATGTATTTTCTATTATGTCTCGTATGTCTCATTCAATGGTTAATGCATGTAACAAACAATATGAATAGACAATATACAATAGCAGTGCATTTTATAGTTGCCTTTACAATAATCACAGGATATAGTCATCATCATTATCATCAACTCAACAGCCTATACATGACCACTGCTGAGCAAAGCCTCTTTTCACACGGAGAAGGAGCATTAATCACCACGCTTGCTCAATGCGGGTTGGCGATTACAAACTTATAATTAGAAATTATAAGCCCAGGATTCCTCACGATGTTTTCCTTCACCGTTTGTCAGTGGTGTCTAGATAATCTTAGAAAGTACATATAACTCGGAAAATGTCACATTGGTACTTATTAGCGAGAAGCGTCTTATTAAACATCCGGGCCACCACGACATAGGATATAGTGTAGTTAGAATAGGTAGACTTATGTCAAAATATTCAAACACCATTCAGTTTTTAAGTCGCGCTTAAGTATAGTTCTGTCAATACAAATTCTTTGAAAAATGACAGAGTTCGCACGATATTTAAGTGCAATTCAAAACTAAGTGGCCCTAAATCTCGTTTTCTCTCGTTCCCGTCGGATTTTCAGGATTTTTTTCTGTCACAAGAACCTTATCCTGACAATAACAAACACAACAAAAAAAAAATCAGCCAAATCGGTCTAGCCGTTCTCAAGTTTTGGCGTGCAACGGGAAATGAGTTTCACATTTATATATAGATAAAACATCAAAAATTCACACAAAATATTAGGAGTATTAAATGCTTATTTAGGGCGCCCTCTACATAGTGTCCCATTCATATCAAGTCTATCCCATACTCAACTACCTGTGTACTTCTTTCGTAACTTAGCTTTCATCCATCTTTATGTTCTTTTTTGTTTTTTGTACTTACGCATAGTCTTATAGTCCAGGCACTTGATACCTTGGTCAAAATTATCATGAGACTTCACTGCATTCAGCATTAGTCTCCATAGCAAAATCCTGATTTGCATATTTTATTTTATTAGATTAGTACATTTTGTGCGTAGCGAACCTATATTATGTTATATTTTTATATTACCGGGCTTCTCAAAATAGCCTCATTTCTTTTTATTATAATTATCGAGTGAGGTGAGAGTGAGACATACTTAATCAACTAAAACAGTAGTTTGCGTGACATCACCGCGACCGCGTTCACTGATCATGAGGAAGAACCCCTCTGTGGTACGAAAATAGTAGGGCTTTTCTCAGTATATTCACGTGAGTAACCCGCTAGTTTTAGTTAATTTAGCCTCATTTGTAATTTTAATCCATATAAAATAAAATAAAATTACTAGTTTTGCACAAACAATTAAGCATATTAAAAAGTTTATCGACACATACAGACTGTTATATAAAAATTATATTACTAAATAGCACACAAGGCAAGGAATAATATTAAATAGTACTAAAAATAATTACCTATACATATATAGCCTCTTAGGTTAGCTTGTAAAGCTTAACATATTAAAAGCTAGGCTAATTTAGCTCGCTTAACATTTTTTTATATAACGTTTTTCTTAAAACAAAGATATTATTTAAGTCTGCAAACTCCAATGTAAATATAAATTGTCTTGAAAAAGAGTATAATGTTAATTTTCTATACAATTATTAATTATATTTAGTTTTATTAGTTCGTATCACATACGTTTTATTATTTTTGTTCGAGGTAATTGGTTTTGTCTTATTATTCAGGTGTTGAATATAAAAATAAGATTTATGTTTATTATTCAATCGTTGAATAAATTATAGTTTGTTCCTCTTTATTACTTTTATATAGGTGCTTCCAAGACTTGTTTTGCCTTTTTACTTGATCAAAAATTAATAAAGTTGTTTTTTTTGCAAATATTTAAACCAAAAATTCAAACCAGTTAAAACTTAAGTGATAAGTGCCATTATATGTCTTCTGTTGAAATACATAAAGATGAGAATCCCTCGCAAATTGTTTGAGTGAAAATTGTGATTTTGCTTGTCGATAATTGAAACGTTTACCAATGAATAACGTGTGTGTATAATAATTTAGTTTATATTGTATATTACTATAATATTAATAACATTTTCATTCATCAATCATCGTCATTCTGATTTATACTGCACTTTTATTACGAACAGTAATATGTACACCACTAGTATCGATAAAACATCGATAAAATCCTGTAACTGTAGATAATAACTTATTATTTAGTCTCTCCGACTGAATGTAGCTTTAAGTACGCCACGAGGCACAAAAATGTGTTAAAAATAAAAATAAAAACCAAAATGTCTAGCTCAAATATTGTAATTCACATGATTTATGGAATAAATGCTTATTATTATTAAAACATTCGAGTATCATTCATATTTGCGGTTACCCTGTTTACTCAGACGTTCGATTACAGAACATGATGTATATGTTCAAGTGAGAGTAAGTAGAGTGTTCGATTTCCCACCTTATCCAGAAGACCCATAAGGTTTCAAATCCATTGTTTTCAACAAATGTTCCTTAGTATCCCTGACGCGTTGTAAATAGTTGGGCACAGTGACAGAGTCAACGTAATCTCCTTTATCATTCTTTACAGTCTCCGTACCATCAATGTACCTCGTTCTGTAGTTATGTGAGACGTCCAGGCCGTACTTCCTCGGCTCCGTGCTACCGTCCCACTGCTCAGGAGTACGGATCTTTATCCCTTCTTCAATGTATTTGACTAAATTACCCTTCATAAATCCCCTGACATCAGGGCTGTCGCACATGTTGATCAGAACCTGCATCGCTCGCAGTTGCAGCGCTGGGATGTCGTGCACTATGCATAGGTATACTAAGCGTCTGCTAAGACTGTATATGAACTCTTTCGCCCGCCATTTAGCTCTTGTCGTTACTGTAGTATACGCCATCAACCCTAGGGCGCTGATGATGATATTAACGTTGTCAGAATCTACGTACGGTATCAGGAACCGTGTCAGGTCGTACTTGTCCGCTAGTTTCTGCCCCACCACGTGTTTGCAGAGGTGCACTAGACAGTTGATCGCTGCCTCTGTGATCCTGTCTTCTTGATATAATATCAACTTTAGCATTACTTTAAACGCGTTAGCTTTCAACGGCTTCTCAGGGTTCCATTCAGCCAAGTGCGTTAGTGTCTCCAAATGTATCAGAACAATACCTTCGTGATCGTGTTTAATCATTTTGATGAGGTTCTCGACTACTTTTTCGTTTTTTATAATAGTTTCTGCTTCTGATCGGGCGAGGGTTTTGAGACACCGCGCTGCAGCGTAGCGGATTTCTTTGCGGTCTCTCATGAATAGAAACATGAGATGATTTATGACGATTGGCTTGGCCATGATGCGGGCCCTGGCTTGGTAGTAGTTGCCGAGTATCGTGAGGATGAGACACACCTTCTCCCGGACGATGGGGTCCTGGTCTGGCAGCAGATCTATAAGCTTGTTTGTCGTATTCAAGCTTACAAGGAACATAGCGTTCTCGGATATTTGTACCTGCCGACAAAATTTTATTAAGAAAAGAAATACAAACATGAAAAGTGCAACAAATAAAACTGACAATGATCGCTTCCAGTCATTATTAACTTTAAAAATATTATTATTATTACGTGATCCAGCAAAGAATGTATAGCTCGCAGCTTGATGAAGTTGTCTTCAGAGTTGATGTCTCTATTGATGTGACGTAACCCCAGACGTTCGAAGCCCAAGGTTGCCCTCGTGATGTCGGTACAGGGACCGAACAGCGATGGCTGCATCGACGTCATTCTTTGGGCAGTGGGGGTTTCTGGACAAAAGGGGAAAGTATTATTAGTTACAGAAAAGTTTACAAATATTTTACAAACACTTAAGGCCAATAGGAATTAATTACCCGAATGGCAACCTCTTCCCGCGGGTATAATAAGTTTATTAAGGGACTTTCAGTGTGGGAAAGCCATGCTTCAGTACGAATGGGCCGGCTCGACCGGAGCGATACTAAAAGAAAACCTCACAGAAAACTGACGTGACACAACGTTTCGTCGTGTCAGTGAGGTTACCGGAGACCAAAATACCACCCTCCCCAGTCTCCCCATTCCTCGAATTCCCCACAATCCTCAATTTCCCAATTCCCAAAACAAACGGGTAACGCCTCTGGTATTTCAGGTGTCTATGGGCGCCGATTGCTTACCATTAGGTGATCCATCTGCTCGTATATCGCAAAAAAAAAAACAATTTATCAGGAACCGAGCCGAAGCGTTCTGTTATAAACCATTTTAAACTGCGAACTCCAACCCGTTTGCCAAGCGTGGAGATATGGCAAACCTTTCTTTTGTAGAAAACTCCAGGAGTGGACTCTCATGGATTGACGATGGTGGTGATTGTTTTATCAATATCTTTTTCTTACCATCATGAGGATCAAATTGAGTTTTCCGCATCGCACGACGCACCGCTTTGTTGACTAGCGTCGGGTTTACAGACGTCTGCAGTTGAAGATACGAGTTTTTATTAGCGCTAAACATTTTGTTATCTATTTAAATATATTTTCGAAAACTTAAGTAAATTCCACTATAAATGTAAATAAGTTTCCCTGTCGTACGCAAGTCCGACGATAATATTTAAATGTTATTATTTTCAATGCAATTTAAAATTAACTGTTCTTGTGTACTTTTGACAGTTATCGATTTTGACAGTTCTAGCTTCAGGGACTGACATTTTTTAAAAAAAGTCTTCAAGCCAGTTGAAAAAAAAGTTGCAATTTTTATTCGAAAAAGGGTTTATTCGAAAATATTTTGTTGATTACGAAGAGGTGTGTCTTTTATTCAATGATGCATTCAATTAATTACCTACTAATACAACTTAAGATACTTTTGTTGATTGATGACTGCCTCGTTGATTGATGGCAAGAGGTATCGGGTTCGATTCCCAGTTCTGACAAAAGTTTAATTGGTTTTTAAAAATAATCAGTAGTAGCACGGTGTCTGGAATGTGGCCGGTATGGGCTCACCCCCTTTTACATGGGACTCATAACATAAATAATGAAAAGTGGGTGTTACATTGTATAGTGGCATTAAGTACCGTAATGTGCACTTATGCCTACCCAGGCATAGGTGCTGCACTGATGTCGTGTCACCGCCAGTTCTCTTATTATTCTAAAGAAAAAGAGATGGGAATACGTACAATATGTTTCAATGTATTTTTGTACCTCTAGATTTAGCATCATCGCTTCTCACCAGGCGAGATAGTGGACAAACGTCGGCCCATTAAATAAAAGAAAAAACAAAAAAGCCACAATCAATATCAATCTGCATTTATATTATTATTTTCGATACCTAAAAGGGGAAAAAAATAAAGAAGATTATTGCATTACAACGTTTATTTAACAAGGCATTAATGAATACATTATGAACTACTAAAGTGAGTGAGTAAGATTGCAGAGGACATCCGAGTGAAATCCAAATCATCATGAGGGTTCTTTGGAAAGATCATCGAATAACTTCTCTCGCCCCGGTGAGGCGAGAGAGTCCACACGACTCCGGTACTTCGTGTAAAATAAGCATTATAATTAAATATTATGTAGGTGTATATGGACCAAGACGCCTGAGACAAATATATAAAAAAAATAATAAAAATAAAGCTAGGAGAAATCCCAAGATAAAAACACGTAAAGAATTTCATATTTCACGTAACAATAAAAATATCATATATAAGGGTAAGTATCCATTATTTTTAACAATCTCATCTTTGCTTCACGGATACGTCTCCAAAAGCTGGTCAAGGTGACAGGACGCACACCGTCACCGTAATCTTCCTCAATCGTCTTGACACCTTCTATGCTCATAGTTTGGTAGTTTACCCCAGTTTCATAGCCAAATGTGCTAAACTCCGTATAACCGTCCCAGGACTCATGTGTCTTAACCTTTATTCCTTGGATCTTGTCCTTCCAGATGTACCTAATGTGCTCTCTTATGTCGTTACAATCGCACAGGTTTATCAGCACTTGCAAACATCGCAACTGCAACGACGGTAGGTTACTCGCCACGGCCAAGGTCACCAATCGCTGGATCATGTCCCATTGGAATTGTTTGCACCGCCATTTCGACATATCCGTCAGTGTGAGATAGTGCAACAAGCCCGCAGCGCTGATCATCACTTCCACATCAGACGCCAGTAAGTACATCCTCATCTCCTTTAACATGTCATGCTGGTCAGCTAATTTCTTACCGACTTTATGCTTGCAAAGCTGCGTCATGCATTCCATAGCAGCGACAACAATCCTGTTATCGTGAATTTTCATAAAATGCCACATTATTTGAAACGCATTGGCTCTGAGAGGTCTCTCTTGATCGTAATCCATCAATTTTCTAAGAACATTCAAAAGATATACGACAATATCTGTATGATCATTGCACACTACTCGCAAGAGTGTTTCTATAATTCTATCATTTTGCAAAATCTTTTCGCAAGTGCATCTGTCTCTAGCTAGAGTTTTAAGACAGAGAGCTGTCACGTAGCGTATCTCTTTACAGTCGTTCCACAGTATGTCGATGAAGTGATCGATGATGACTGGCCGTGCCATGATGCGCTGCTTCCCCTGGTAGTAGTTAGATAGATGAGTGAGAATTAAGATAGACTTCTCTCGAATCATGGCGTCGGTGTGAGTAACTAGATTCACAACATTATAAATAACATTCAAATCTAAAAGATGTAGGGCGCTGTCTGTTTCTTGAACCTGTAAAATTAAGACTAGACATAACATTCGTTTATTACGTTCACTATATTAATATAGGTTTTGAAGTTACCTTGTCTAAAATAGTGTGGACAGCTTGTGATTGAATTATAGGATCATCTGAGACGAGTTCTCTCGCAACAATGCGAAGGCCGGGGCGGCCATAGCCGAGATGAGCTTGCGTGATGTCCACCCAGGGAGCAAATAAGGACGGCTGCATGGATTCTAGTCGCCGGGCTGGTGGTAAATCTGTTACGTGAGAAAAATGGTTGACTTATGATGTGTAGTGTATCATTAGATAAACTGAATGTAACATTTCGTAATGTAAAATTAACATTAGAAGACAATACACTATTTTATTTAGTTTTCTGATATTTACCCTATATTTATCTTACATACATAACATCACGCCTTTTACCCTCAAAGGGGTAGGCAGAACTGTACATTATGCCACTGTACAATGTAACCACCCACTTTTCACTATTTATGTTGTGACTCCCATGTAATAGGGCCTATTGCCATTGCCATATACCGGGCACAATTCCAGACTCTGTGCTACTACTGAGAATTTTTTAAAAACCCAGTAATACTTTGCCCGACCCGGGAATCGAACCCGAGACCCCTTGCCCGGCAGTCGCACTTGCGACCACTTGGCCAACGAGGCAGTCTTCTTACTACTTTTTTTCCTTTCATAAGTGGTTTGATGGTGAAATTAATATAGAATATTTTTATACAATAGCAACGCTTGCTAAATGATGTTCTTATATAAATACTTCAGTTCCTTTAGGTTTTGTTATGCAGAGTATATTTTTATATAATGGCAACACTTGCTAAATGATGTTCGTAAATAAAATGCTTGCTAGATATTATTAAAATATTATTTTGTATATGTTTTAATAAGTTAGTTATTATTTTTATTTTATTTAAATACTTTTACAAAAATATGAATGTTTTAGTTAATTAGTAAATTATTTGAGTGAAGCTCATTTATGATGAATTGATGTTACACACTTTTGGCGGGAATTGAAAAAGTTCGGTCGATGGTTTCGACTTAAATTGTAAAATTATATTAAATAAATTATTGAAAGTCGTTACGAGTCTTATTTCCTGGCCCTAATAATAGGTTGACTCTATTAAATGTCTTACCATTGTCAGGGACGATTAGAGTTTTTCTCATAGCGCGCCGCACAGCCTTATTGATCAGCCGTGGCTCCATCGGGATCTCACGCTGAAGGTATGAATTCTTTTGCGGACAGAACATCTTGCCTTATTCATTCAAGCTTGAAATCTATGAAACTAAAATAAATTGCGTATGTATAAAACTAGAATTAGGTGGATAACATTAGACCCCGCCTGTTAATCATCTATGGGGCAGGCAGAGGCGCACAAATTACCCATACGCAACACTCACTTTTCAACAATTATTTTATGAGATTTATGAACAAAGTTATCTTCAAAACTAAATAATTTCACAGTTGAATTCAGTTCCTTTAAATCGCATCTGGTTGAATGATTTGTATAATAATATAATCAAAGTTTGAACAATCTATGGTATGAACGATTGTTGCAAAATAAATATGACACATTGTCATCGAAATGATTGACGTATTTTTTATTTCAACGTCCTTAGTTTTTCTTTTACAAATACTTTTTAAGGAGGTTATATATATTAGCAGTAACCATTGTGATAGCGAAAGAAGAAAAAAATATTTCGTGACCTGGTAATCTCTGCAAAGGATCTCTGCGTTAATGAACCGACCAATTTACAAAAAGAAAACAATATATAAAAACAAATAATATAATATAGCTTCAAAACAAGATTATAACAGACTTAGAAAAACTGACTTTTATTGTTAGAAGTGGTTAGAAGCGCTATTGTAATTAGAAGTTCTTTAGCTTAGTAGGATGTAGCATTCATAGCCTTTACTAGATTGCGCATCGCATTGCGAATCCGTCCAATATAGCTGCTTGGATCTCCGATTTCTACATCACTACCATACTCGTTCTTTATTATATCCACCGGTTCTATGCTCATAGTCGCATAGTTCAGGCCGGTCTCCTCACTAAACGTAGTAATTTCTGAAGTATTTACGAAGACTTCGTCAGGAGATATCTTCACTCTGTGCACTAGCTTTGCAAAGGAACCCCAAGTATTTTTGACTTCAATCCTCATATCGGCATTGTCGCAAAGGTTCATCAATACCTGCATAGCTCGCAGTTGTACCAGTGGCTGGGTCTGCGCATATGTAAGCCTCACTAGACGTTTCACGAGTTTATAACCAAATTCTTTTACTCTCCATTTAGACTTCACTGTGATTGTCGTATACTGCAGCAATCCTAATGTGCTATTTATCATTTGTACGTCTTGTACATGGATGTAATGTAACAGTAATTTGTTCAAGTCATAAGAGTCTGCGAGCTGCTTCCCAATCTCATGTTTGCAGAGCACTGCCAAGCAATCCATTGCAGCTTGCTCCACTCTGGTCCGATTGAACACTAGTAGACTTGTTAGCACTGGAAATGCCTCCGCTTTCAGCGGCGGGACAGGGTTCCAGTTTGATAAATATTTAAGCGAATTCAAATGGTAGATCACTATTTCCATGCAGTCGTGTTTTATCATTTTGAGGAGGCTCGCGATAACATTGTCATTTTTCATGATTATTTTACAGGCGCATCTGTCTCTGGTCAGAGTTTTAAGGCATAGTGATGCAGCATATCTGATCTCCTTGCGGTCATGCATGATTATATTTATAATATTATTAAGAAAGACTGGATGCGCCAGGATGTTCATCTTGCATATATGAGTGCTTGCTAAACGGGTGAAAATAACAGCAACTTCTTCTCGTACGATTGGTTCTTTATCCGTCATCAAGATTATTAGTTTATGTACCATGTTCTTTTCTATGAGATATAACAGATTTTCTGGATATACTACCTGTTAAAGAAAATGTTACCTTAATTCATTACTGCCATCGATTAGGTTTGCTTGGCAATTACAATGTCTAACCTAATAATGAAATCAGTTGTTCGAGTTTAAAGTTAACAGACACCTGATCAAGTAAGGCATGAACGGCTCGCTGTTTTGTCAAGTTGTGATTTGAACTAAGGTCCTTTATAAGGTTGTCGAGTCCTGATCGTCTGAAACCCAGTGTTGCTACCATGACCTCCAAATTTGGGACATTGAGTGACGGCTGGGTCGACTCCTCTTCTGAAATATTAGGAAATATTCTAAATATGCTTTGTACTCTAACCTTGTAATCTAAAATCGAGAATATCAATGTACTTTTAAAAATTATTCATAAATTATTATTTTATTTTACCACTAAAAGAATAGAAACTTAATTGCCTACAAAAAAGTGACAGATGTTCAGCACTGGATAGCAATAGGTGACGATGAAATTGAAACTTATTATAATTATAAGGTACCATTTTCGTATTTACTGTGTAGTTTCTGTCGCATGGCACGTCTCATAGCCTTATGTATAACTCTTGGATCCACTGGACATTCCATTTGGAGGTACGAGTTCATGGCGTGGTTGAACATGCTTACAAAATAATAATACAATTGCTTGAAAAATGTAAATGAAATATATTATGTAGAAATGATTATATAATAATATAAATGCTACAAAATAAATCACTTTCAAATGTAAATGTCATTTTGGCAGTTTGCGACTATAGCGGTATTGCAACTTTAAAATAATGTGGGTATAATTAGTAACTATTTTTAAAGAACATTTTTTTCAATAAATATGTTTGTTTGAGTAATTTTGAACTTGAGTTGTCTACGTTTGAGCTCTGCCTGTCGATGATAATGGTGGTGATCACACATGATCACAGATTGAAATCAAATTAAATTTATCATTTTAGAATTCCCTAAAGTTCTATGAGGTTCGGAGAGTTTGAACGAGATGACAATTGTCGTTACCTATTTCCGAATTTATAACAAATATGTTTTCCATTAATTTACATACAATTAAATTAAAAAAGAACATAAGTTAACAATAACATTAATATAATAGTAATAATTAGCTTATTAACAAAATTATGTACTAAAATCTTAATAAAGAAATAGATGATACCTTTTTTTAAAGAATATCAACCATCAAAGAATACACATGTGTCTGGAATACACATTACACTTCCTCATTTTCCTCATTCATAGCTTTGAGAAGATTCTCCTTTAATTGCTGGATGTGTCCCGAGTAGCTATACGGGTCCGTAACTTCAGCATCAGGGCCATAGTCTTGCTTCACCGTATTCAATTCTTCTACACACATAGTCGTGTAATTGTAACCACACACAAGATTGTATGAACTACACTCCGTTCTACCGGCAAAATGCTCAAAAGGAAATATCGGAATGTCTTTGTTCGTCATAACTGTGTCCCAGTATGTTTTAACTGCGATCCTAATGTCACTACAGTCGCATAGGTTCGTCAGTACTTGCAAAGCTCGGAGTTGCAGCACTGGCCAGGTATGCGACTGAGCAAGAGTAATCAGCCGGTCAATAAAATCGTATGCAAATTGTTTTGCACGCCATTTCGAGTATGTCGTCGTTGTGATATACTGCAGCAGGCCCAGTGTGCTCACGACCACCTGTATGTGTGGAGACAGCAAGTAATTGAACAACAATTTGGTCATATCATGCTTGTCCGCCAGCCGCTTCCCTACGTTATGTTTACAGAGCTGCGTCATCACATCTATTGCGGTTCGTACCACTCTGATCTGATCATAATGATTAAACATGAGGAGCTGCTTCATCACCTGAAATGCGTTTGCCTTCAGAGGCCTAACAGGGTCCCACTCAGAGAGATTTTTCAACGAGTTCATGTGGTGTAGCACTATCTCCAAGTAGTCGTCTTTTATCATTTTCAGTAGGATTTCGACAATCCTTTCGTTTTTCATAATTGCTTCGCAAGCACATTTGTCTCTTGTTAGAGTTTTGAGGAATAATGATGCGGCATATCTGACCTCCTTGCGGTCGTACGAGATCAACTCAATAATGCGATCGATGACAATTGGCCGCGACAAGATCTTCTTCCTGCCGATATCGTATCTTGCTACAAATGTCAGCAGTATTGAAACCTTTTCTCTAATTATGGGATCATTGTCCAACAGCAACTGTATAAGCCTGATGACGACATTGTTCTCGATGAGATACAGAGCGTCTTCTGGTATTAATATCTGTTTAGAAAAGAAATATTTCATTGGTGAAATCAATAATGTTTAGGAAGGCAGGAACAGGAATGTGCTGTGCAATGTTTTTGTGGTGTTTACCTGGTTTAGAAGTGTATGCACAGCTTGCACTATTACTAATTGTGATGCAGAGCTGAGGTCTCTGATGAGGTTCTTGAGTCCGAGGCGTCCGAAGCCATGTCTTGCTTCAGTGACGTCAACGAAATGGGCCGACAGAGATGCCTGAGTGGATTCTAGTCTTTTAGCTGGCCGTAGTACTAGACCGAAAATGCTGTCTGCAATAACACAATAGAGACATTGAGTGATTAAACTTTTTAGGAGGAACCTACAGAAACAATATTTATGGTTACATACATGAATATAATGCAAGTTAAAGTATGTTAGGGTTATAGAAGGCGTACGCTACTGGCACTGTTACACATGATAGTTTCAAGCATAAAACATAGATACTTCAATTGAGCACTTGTCACTAATGTGTGTAGGAATGTTGCTCAAAATTAGCATGCTCATTTCGGGCATGCTTGCGAATAAGCAGGCGTTAGATTTTTTAATTTTTGAGAATGCTCAATACAACATTTGTTAGCATTTTAGAGTATGTGGAAAAGTACCTTAATTCTAGTTGTTTGCGAACGCTACTAAGGGATAAGGGGTGAGCTTAGGTATGTATATAAGATACATATGAATCAGAAGATATTACCTTCGCCCTCCAAATAAGTTAGCTTTTTACACATGTGGCGTTTCACAACCTTGTTGATAAGTCGAGGGTTTAATGGACATTCGATTTGGAGAAACGCATTCCTGTGCGGGTTAAACATGATTAAAAACTAATATTTATTAGAAAAGTAATTGCTTTTATTAAAACGTATATAAACAATTATAAATTATGAGTGATATTTTCCTTTCAAACATTGAATACGTCTAAAACCTTTTCATTGACAGTTTGTTGCAAGATTTCTCTATGGGCTTGTGTTTCTCAAAGAAGAATTTAATTACGTCGGTTCAAGCACCGTAACAAGGTGTGATTACTAATGGCAAAAAATCAGAAATATTTTCAGACAGGCCACAGACTTTGTCCGGTTCAAAGTTAAGTTCAGGAGGTTGCTTGAGGCTTAGGCCGTGCACGTTAGCGTGTTGCCGGGGCTCCGGCTCGAGAAGTAGGAGTGGGAACAGGGTGGTTTTTAGTTAGCAAGAGTCTGAAATTCCCTCTTGCCTAATCCAAGGCGGGAGAAGCCATTGGATGATATTCGCACAAAAAATGTTTATTATTACCAGAGAGATCACAATTTTTTACATGTAAATGTTTTAAAATGTAAAAAGTTCAGTAGGTTTTTCTTTTATCTGCAAGGAGCAGCCACTTTTTTTTTGGCTTTAGTTTGGCATAGTTTGGCCACCATGTCATTGTCATGATGCCTTCATGTACCTAGGACTTGTAAGGTCATCAGTAGATTAGTTTCGTCGAGCCTTCAAAACGATGATTTGAAGTAAATTAAAAGCACGATAAGGTAAAATTGTAAGAATCTTATTTTATGTAATTCATTACGGTGCAACATAACAGTTAATTCTTCACAATGATCTTATATAACTATAAGTTTGTTCATTTTCTAGGGTAGGGGACTCTAAACCCTTTCCTCCTGCATTTAGTGTCGACAATTAGTTGCGCCTGTCTCTTCAAGTAGCACCTTGATGGGATGTCTTCTTCATCTTCTGAAGCTGAAAAAAATATTAAAACATTTCAATTACGTTTATTATTGTATGACGCATTTGTATATGGAGAAATGTAGAATAACGAAAGATAGTACAGTGGTCTACTCATATTAACCGACGAGCATGCATGAAAAGATTGATGACTGTTAATGAAGCGAAAGAGGTATGTAAGAATCGTAGTAATTGGCGTTCCTTAGTCTCTGCCTACCCCCATGGGAGGCAGGCGAGAAGTTATGTATGTATGTATGTGTCTAAGCGTGGGTCCACGCGAGACACAATGTATTTCTTTTATCGTTATCGTTAAAAGTTTTATCTCATATCGTTAAACCTTCATCATAGTAATATTGTATACTGGAGGGATATACCTATCATATGCTGTGGCCAAAAATAAACTCGCTTTTAAGTTTATTTGCTTTTAATCCAAGGATACAATAGGGGACAGTTATCCTGCGGCTTAGGTCGCCAGTAACCTTTGGTGAAGTACCGCGACGTTGCCTAACTTCGTGGACATGTCTGGCAACATCAACGTCGCTGAGGACATAAGGTGCACGTTATCCCAAAATCAGCAGACTTCGCTTTTTTTTAAGGGGGGAAAATCATCGAATGACTGCTCCCCCTGGGTGAGATGGGACGGAGTGTCAGACTCTTACTGACTAAAAACCACCCCGTTCCTTCTCCTGCACGTCGAGCCAGAGCCCCGGTAACCCGTTAGGTTCTGGCAGACTTCGCTTGACATATCGCCGATATATGTATGTCGTGGAAGTTCCACGGTGGAACATTTGTTCCCTACCGTATCCTTGACTTTAACTAGGTTGCCATAAGTTTTCACAGCAAGAACCAATTGTTTCGAGCTGATCTTTAAACTTCGTCTAGCTGGTTACGTGTTAATGATTTAAGAAACACTTACTTTGAGCCTTGACTGGTTCCTTTTGCAAGAGTTCCTTGTATGTAGGCACGTGCTTTTCAGACTCCTTCGGCGTGCTTTGACTTCCACTCAGTCCTGCTACTGACGCCGCTGCACTGGCGGGCTGCAAAAAGTAAGTAATTTACTTCATTAAGGAACTCCAATAAACTTCATCTTTAAACAAATGATCGTTGGAAATCCAATGTTGTTATGTATAGTATAGCTGGTATATAATTTCGCAGTTCCTAGTCAATTCTTTTCCCGTTTGCAGGGTCGATTCTGAGTACCTATTCGGATTCCTCGTTTTTGAACTTGTACGAAGATAACACTTGATTTTAATTAGGTTTTTATTTTTGGGCTTAAGCCAGTAAACGAGCAGATGGATCACCTGATGGTAAGCAATCGGCGTCACCCATGGACACCTGGACTGGAACACCAGAGGCGTTACAAGTGCATTAGCGGCTTTTTGGGGATTAGGAGTTTGAGGATCGTTGGGGATTCAGGGATTGGGGAGATTGGGGAAGGGGAGGGTATTTGGGCCTCCGGTAACCTCACTCACACGACGAAACACAACGCAAGCGTTGCTTCACGTCGGTTTTCTGTGAGGCCGGAATATCACTCCGGTAATATTGCTCACGTATCGTAATATTGCTCACGGCGCGGCGTTTTGTTTCCAACAACCACTTAAACACTAGATATATGAAATAAGTAAATTAATATCTTACAGTAGAAGGCACCATGATGATAGTAGTGTCCTTCTGTTTCTCCTTGATATCCTCAGCCTTGGCTCTGGCCTTCTCGTAGCGGGTGGTCAGCACTGTCACCAGTTCTTGCACGTCTCTGGCTTCTGCTGTCCATTCTGGCATGCTGGGCTCTGGGATAATCTGGAATCATAAAGGGTATATTACTACGGATATTCTTTATATGTTTTCTTCGTTGGTGCATTAACTTGGGATAACTTTGTGCTAAATTATATTGTTAGATACTAATTTTCCTTCATTTTAATTACATTGTTAACCTTAGTTATCTTGCAAACTTATTCTGTACCATGTTTAGTTGGTAAGCAATCGGCGCTGCCCATTGACACCCGGAACAACAGAGGTGTTACAAGTGCGTTACCGACCTTTGGGGATGAGGAATTTGAGGATGTTTGAGGATTGGGGAGACTCGGCCTCTGGTAACATGACGAAAAACAACGCAAGTGTTGTTTCTCGTCGGTTTTCTGTGAGGCCGTGGTATCACTTGCACTTCGGTTGATTCGTACCGAAGCATGGCTCTCCCACACTTGAAATATATTATCTCTTATGTATTGTCATATTGACTATCGTCCTTACATCCAGTAGCTTGCACAGCTCGTACAACAGCCTCTTTATCTCCAGCAGCAGCGTTTCCAGCTCGTCCATTTGCTTTTCCAGCTCCTCGTAAATTGCATTTTCTTCTGCTATCTCTTCTTTTAATGCTGTTATTTGGTCTTGGGCTCTGAAAAATGTTAAATAGTAATCTGAGTGATTAGATTAATGTGTCACGAAATAGATGATAATATATAAGGATTGAAAAAAAGCGGTACCTTAGAATAGGTATCTTTATCAACCTAAAATCTATAAAATACACAATTCAAATGTAATATGGAAAGAACCAAAATTTAAAAGCGAAAAGTACTTTAAAAACACAACGTTACGAAGTTTTTATAACATGCAGCGCCATCTATCGAAAAGTAGCATAACTACTACATAGATACCAACTAGTAATTCATTGACTAATAAAACAGCTAATAAATGAGTCGAAAAGTGCACCGAATAGGTACCTTTAACAACCTAAAATCTATAAAATATACAATTTAATGTAAAATGGTAGGAACCAAAATTTAAAAGCACAATGTTACCAAGTTTTATAACACGCAGCGCCATCTATCGCTAAGTAGCGTAACTACTACATAGGTACCAACTAGTAATTCGTTGACTTATAAAACAGCTAATAAATGAGTCGAAAAGTGCACCAAATAGGTGCCTATATAAAATGTATAAAATAAACAATTCAAATGTAAAATGGTAGGAACCAAAATTTAAAAGCGAAAAATACTTAAAAAACACAACGTTACCAAGTTTATTAACATACAGCGCCATCTATCGCTAAGTAGCGTAACTACTACATACATACCAACTAGTAATTCGTTGACTTATAAAACAGCTAATAAATGAGTCGAAAAGTGCACCAAATAGGTGCCTTTAACAACCTAAAATCTATAAAATATACAATTCAAATGTAAAATGGTAGGAACCAAAATTTAAAAGCGAAAAATACTTGAAAAACACAACATTATTAAGTTTTAAAACATGTAGCGCCATCTATCGCTAAGTAGTGTAACTACTAATAAATGAGTCGAAAAGTGCATCGAACAAGTGTAGGTAACGCTAAAGATTAAAGCGTGAGATTTCCAATTAGTGGGTAATTCGTTGACTTGATTTAAATGACATACAGCGCCATGTATACCAATACGCACACCGCCATCTAAACCAATATTTTGGTTTTCCCTCGGGAATATCTAATTTTCCGGGATAAAAAGTACCCTATTATTTAATCCAGACTTCTAACTTTACGTCAGCAAAATTTCAAAGCAATCGGTTGGCCGGCTCAAGAAAACCAACCAATCAGAACGCTTAATATAATGCGATAGTTATTCGTGCTTGGCACTCTGGCTATAGAATACATAACAGGCTGGTAAAATAATGAGCAATATAAATACTTACTCATCTTTATCCTTGACCGACGCAAACTTGAAGGCTTCGAGCTCCGCCATCATAGTGGCTTGTGTCTGTTCTAGTTCCAGTTTCTCTTCCTCCGTAGTTTGCTGGAGGTAGCTGAGGCGCTGTGAAGTGTCTCGCTGGGCACGGAACCTATCGAATACTTCTTCAGCGTCTGTCACTCCTGAAAATAAGCCCTTGTGTAGTTTATGCTTAAAAATATCATTAGATTTTTGATGAGTATGAAAGACTATGGAATAGGATCTATAATAGACTTACCAGTTAGCTTCATCAGCCTCTGGAAGATGTTCTCCATCTGCTGCGATGCGGATATTTCTTCTGGAACCGTCTCGCCTTCCGTAGATCTCGTCGACTCTTGTCGTACCACTGGTCGGGCTAACGACAAAGTAAGAAAAGTTAATAAAGACGGCTTTTGCGACATTGTGATTGTGAAAAACTTAGGCTCAACCTTGACTTTGGTGACCAATTTTCATATGATGATGATTGTATTGATTTTTGGACAAAAATATTAAAATCATTAATTTGCATTGATCTGTAGATTGTGGAGATGCATTAAAGTAAAAATACTCTTTTTTATGATAATAATTATATTCTTAATCACCTTGTGGGGGAAACACTCTCTTCTCAAGCTTCTCCAACTCTCGCTTTCTCTCAGCGAATCTTTGCGCGAAGTAAGCTCGTTCTGCAGCTCTCGAATGTTCCGCATCGTGCGCCCGCGCTGCCTCAGCTGCTGTAGCTGCTGTTGCGCGTATACGCATCTCTCCTGCTTCCTCGCGAATGCGCTACAAAGAGAACAGTAAATGATTATAAAAGAAAATTTAAACAAGTCTACGTTTGATCTAAAGGTTTACAATATTTAGTTCGTTCTAATAACCAAAAATAATTCTTACCTCTAATTTCATAATTTCTTCTTTCTGTTTCTTCAACAGATCTTCAATGTGTGTAAGCGAGCTTTCAAATTTGACTGAATCATCTAACAGGGCTTGTCTGTAAAAATATTGTGGAGTATCTAAACTATCCTCATTTAAGTAGAATTTTATTGGAATCATGTGAAAGCTTATATTTCCAAAATCTCTAATTAACAGTTCAACAAGTTATTATGTACTAAATAAAATTAATAATACTATGATATCATACTTTTGTACATTTAGAGTTATTAAGATTCTCACGTCTCTTACCTTATAGAGATGTATTTCTTCTTGACGAGTTCTGCTTCCGTCCACTGGATCAGAACTTTGTGGATCTCATTTTCTAAGTGCGAAACGTGCTGTGTGTAAATTCAATTATTTTGTTAGAATATAATGTATAATCGTAGGTACCCAATCTGTCCTAGATCATTCCCTATTTCTTTTACGACATTTTTCGAAACATATTTTCATGTTTGTCTTTCTCTTTATTTTCATTCGTCGTCATCATCATCATTATCATTATCATCATCATCATCATCATCATCATCATCATCATCATCATCATCATCATAATTGGGATGAAAAAATCTAATTAGTCCGTAAGTTAGGTGATGAAAAAATATTAGACACGTATATTTTTTTATTTTGATGTATAATAAAGTTATACTTAGATAAAACGAATCATAGTTTAGAAGTGGGGGCTAAAACGTCATTTCTAGATATACATAGAGGTGACGTCACGCGACATGTCAAATCAATATATCATCGAAAGTATTCGTTTCTGTAAGAAAATAAAAAATACGTGTCTAATGATTTCATTTAAAATAATCTACCAGACGGACATTACAATAAAAAATAGGCATCTACCCTGTTATCAGCCATAAAACATCCACTGCTAAACGTACGCCTTCCCCAAAGACTTCCAGAACCTCTCTCCGGTTATTGGCTCCCTTTACTTCATATACATTTAAATTTGCATTATTTCTCACACCTATCTATTATGTTGTGCTAAATAAATTACGTGTCACGAAAAGGAATAAACAATAAAATAATTCCAACTTTTTCTTGTATTCCTTTGAATTTCTACGAATGATATAAATAGTTTCATTGACTGTTTATTTATCTGTTACTAGTTGTTTGTACCTAACTTTACCTAGCTTCACTGATGGACTGACTGACAGGTTATTATTTATTTTGTATTTGTTAACGTTTCAAAAGTACCAAATTATGGTTTAATTGAAATAAATGCTTTGGCTTTTTGTCTATACTTACTTTTCTTGCTCTGCTATTGTTTTTTGACTTGACAAGTTGTCCCTTATTGTTCTCGATCAGAAGATGTTCATACTCCTTCTCCATTTCTGCTAGTTTCTTCTTCTTATTCCTCTTCTCATATTTTAATAAGTCCAGCATCTTTCTCTGTTCTGTCACTTTAAGATCTAGATTGTGTATAATCTGTTAAAGACGAAACATTACCAAATTAGTTTACTGATTGTATACTACTTTCTATGTTATAATAATATTCTTTATTTTCATTAAAATGGCAGTTTACAAAACAAATCTTAATGAAACGGAACATATTATCTCGCGTATTTAAACTATCTCTACAAAGTAGAATTTTGTATCACAAGCGCGAGGAGTTCTAACACAGAAATATTAACATAACATAACATCACGCCTTTTATCCTCGAAGGGGTAGCCAGACGAGCACACAGAAGTAACACCCATTTTTTACTATTTATGTTATGAGTTCCATGTAATAGGGGGTGAGCCTATTGTCATATACCGGGCACATTTCCAGCCTCCGTGCTACTACTGAGATTTTTTTAAAACCCAGTTATACTTTGCCCGACCCGGGAATCGAACACGAGACCCCCCTCGCCCGGCAGTCGCAGTTTTTATTTTGCAAGTAGATAATGAAATAAGGAGCAACAAAAGCTACGTTTATTTTAGAAAAACGCAGACGAAGTAGCGGGTTCACCTAGTTTCATGTACAATTAAAAATATTTAAAACTTATATTATTATGTGTTGGTATTCATATGTTTACGATTCTGATTAGATATTGTTGTAATAATACCAATATTATTTCTAAACCCTTTTTTCTCCCTCTGTACGTAAAGTCATAGGTATATTTCAAATAAAATTCGCAGTATTAATACAAACCTTATCAGCACTCTTATCTCCCATAGGACAGACTTCATTCAAGTACTTCTTGATCTGCACCTCATCTTCTCCAATCACAGCTCTAGCCTGGGCCAGCTCTGTGAGTCGCAACTTGATTTCTTTCTTCAAAGTATCTATTAGATCATTGTTCTGCTGTTTCTCTGCTTCATTTTCCTCAAAATTTGACTTTCTTTGTCCCTCTGTATAATAAAGAACCAAATCATTATCTTTTAGCTTTTCTATTTACTTAATAGGGAGCGAATTTGATTCTTTGGATATACATTAAGAATCAGAATTACCATTATTCAGAATTTTTATTTATAAGAAGAATTTAATTTATTATCATTAATCAGAATTAGAATAAATAGCTGTTGGATGAGAAGAGCTGAAGACCGAGCTCAGTGGCGTGCCATTGGAGAGGCTTATGTCCAGCAGTGGACGAATACAGGCTGATGATGATGAATCAGAATTTTTATTTATAAGAAGAATTTAATTTATTATTATTAATCAGAATTATCTAATTCATGAAAAATAACACGACGTAAGTTAGGATATGAGAGGGTCCATCACTGGCACATAAAAAAAATACACAAATATGTGTTTCTTTACGTACATACGTACTGTTTATTAAGAATTAATTAATGTATGCTATCGAATGCACAATATACTTTGTTCAATGTAATGTTCCACGCACCTGACAACTGTATTTTCTTTTTAATCTCAAATATTTTTGTGTTGATAGTAGTTAGTCGGTCTTCTGTTTCTATTTCAAAGGGATGTTTTTGATAACACATCGCCATTGTTAATAATGTACTCGATGTGATTTAATAATAAATATATTCGAGCTCCAACCCTCGCTAGCAACTTTGTAACTACGACAGAATTCTTATTATTGATCAAACTGTTAGTTGGTCGTATAAAAATGTTCATGTTTGGTGTTATTTGTTTACTAATTATCTTTTTAAGTTTGTTTCATTAAATAATAGTTAGTGTAAACTTAGGTTTAATTTACTATGAAAATTAACTACCCCTAACTTCATTTGTCAATAGCGCCATCTCTGTTGTGGCGAATGAACGACAAAGTTCAAAAGCTCATGATTGGTTGTGCGCACACGGCGCTGCTGAATCGCTTGATTTCTCCATTGAATCAACATTCCTTCGCGTACGTTTGTATGTGTGCGTAATTCGGTTCTCACGGTGTTTTAGCCAAATATTCTACAATTCATGACTTAAATCAGTTGTGTACTGTTTTCAAATGAACAGAACTAGTGAATCAACGCGGTGATAAAGCTTAGATATTAAAATACGTGCAGTAACAAGGGGTGCGCACGCACACAGGCGCGCTGGCGGCCATTTTGATTTACCGTACGCTGTGTATTTACGGACAAAGCCGTCAGATGCGAGCGGGACGCGGCTGCGCATGATCCTACCGGGCTTTACGTTAATTTCGAACGTGTTTTACCGCTAAAATGTCCAATAAACAAATGGTTTCGACGTAACAACAGTTTAAAAACAAAATGAAGTGTCAGTTCTTACATTTAGTTCCGTGAGTGTTGATAATTTAGTGTTCAAACGACATAGAAGGAGTAAAACAAATGTGTGTGATCCATGTGTGAATGTTGTGTTACAAAATGTGGTCGAGGAACTTTATACCGGATTATGGGATTCAATTGCTGTCAATCTTCATAGTGGTGTCGACACTGGCCACCAGGATCCATGGTGTCGAAGGTGAGTGCTAGTTATACAAGTAGTTGAGCTTATGAAAGCGCGGCCTGCAACTTTACGCGGCCGAATTGCGTTGGCGCGCTGGCTTAGGGAGCTTTCGGCGTACCGGTGTCTTATTACGTTTGGTCGGTTTACCATTTGGTTCTCACAGTAGGGACTTGTGAAACGAGTCGTTTTAAAAACTGGAGTGAATTCAACGCATCGCATTTTTTAATGTTTTTTAATTGTGCCGCGTTTGTTGACGTTATGCGCTCGTAACCCGACCCCGTATTATGGCATCGGCTTGCTTTCAGCTTCGTACGTTGATATTTGTAGGATTGCTTGTTGAAACTTATTATTTAGGTACCCACACTTTAAACCTTTCATTTAAAAAATCCATATATAAATTTTAATCTACCAGCATTTTACTACGGTAATATTATTGTTTACTTACCAAGTATACTCTTCTTATTTATTCCCTATTTCACTCTTTCGCTTCTAATGAGGGTACAAGTAAAATAATATTCCTTAATATTCATTCATTTAATTTCTCTTTCTTATCAGTAGAAAACAATAGCTTATTTTCTTAGAATTCTATTTGAGTAATTCCTAAAACCATCTGCATAGAAATCTTTTAAGCCGATCGCCGCTGAATATTTTATAATAATCTTCTTTTCAACTTGAAACTATAAGACTTAAGCTCTTCGGTGAAGTTAACAACAGTTTAAATCTTTATTTTAATGATTTAAATGCAAATCTGTGTCACTATCCCGGTATATAATCTCCAATGGGATGGACAGAAGTGTCCATAATAAGCACAAACTTTTTGCTCCTCACCTATGTTATCTGTATTTTAGTGTTTAATATTTTTCCCATACATTGGCCAGAATGTTAGATTCCGTGCTATTTATTATTAGTAATTTTTAAATTATGAATTACAATAAATATAATAAGTTCATATCGTGTAATAGGTTTGTTGACATCAATTCAATTTAATCATCGTACGGATGTAATTACGATATGAATATTTATTTAATTTTATTTGCTTTATAGAACTGTATGGGAACGTATTGTATTTACAATACATTCAATACAATTCATATCTACTTAGTCCTATATTGATTCATAGTTTATTGGTCATTCAACTACGAATTTTACTCATTATTTAAACATGGAACTTTATGCAAAAGTTTAGGCGAACGCGCATCTATGATTGTGTACCCGATTCGGATAAAATAGTTACAATTAAACTAGGTAGCAGCTTTAACGCTATGTTAACATGTAGGTGATGTATCGCAAATACAAACACCATTAAATATAAACCAAAGACTGGCGACCATTATGACTTTATTTTGACTTACGACTCTGACGTAACTGGGTAAAAATGTCATATTAATCTCAGAATTACAGTGTAAGGTTGCTTATGGGCAGACGTGCTCCATCGTAGGCCGCATTATTGCTTACCACCAGGCGAGATAGTGGTCAAACGTCGGCCCATCAAATAGGTATAACTGTGACCAAGTTTAGCCCAAGAAAAACATGATATAATTATAAATAACTGAGCTCTGCTGGCAAAAATAATGAGTTCAAATGCGCTAAAAATAGGCTCTTCTTAAACTAAGAGCATCGGAATATCCTAGATAAGGAACAACAGCTTAATTCTAAACATTGGGTACGACATGTTTGTGTCCAACAGTTGGGTGAATACCAATGTGGTCATCCAACATTTGGTATGCACAGCAACTGCACACGATTTCTATGGTCGGGACTCACTCGGAACATTTTGAATATTGATCAACTACTGCCAGTTTACGACTTAGAAAGGGACAATATGTGTACAAATACACCATTTTGAGGGAAAGTATCCATTTTGTTTTTGAAAATCGTCACTCACTTTGTATGCTTGGATGAGAAACGGACGCAGTTCCACTTATCTTTAGCTGTGATTCGATTTTATATTGCTGTTTTGGTGTCGTAATGTAATTTTAAATGTTTATTGTCTTGGGAACGCTTGTTTAGTTTATATTATCTTGTTTGCTTTCGATTATAGACGCAGAAAGATCCCGTATATAACCTATTCTAAGTTAATTTCGTCTTTTGGCTTATCCTTGCTTGATGTGCAATCATTATTTACTATCAATCTCACATTAACCATTCTATATTCTCTACACATCTTTCGATATTAAAAATATCGGATTTGGGAATGTTACTTAGTTTTGTATGCTTAATATCATTATCTATCTAAGATTTCTGACAGCTATCATTAAGTCTACGTTCCTGGGGACACATGTCCTCTTTCAGGGCTTAACTATGTACACACTCAGTACTGTAAGCCCGTCTGTTGCCCAAACAGAGCAAACAGTTAATGCTGTGGACACAACAGCTCAAATATTGTTTGTATCCATTAATAGTTTCCGTTTGTATTTTGCGCTTCCTGTTAGCCGTTAAGATATTTCGCTTATCTCAGTTCACAGCTCAAAGGTCAGTGTGAGAAAGATTTAGCTTACATTGTTGCTAATTGTAGATTAGTTAGATAAAACGAATCAAATTTTAGGAGTGGGAGCAAAAACGTCATTCCTACGTATAAAATGTACATAGAAGTGACGTCACGCGACATTTCAAATCAATATATAGTTGAAACTATTTGTTTCTGTAAGAAAATAAAAAATAGAAATTAGTCATCTATTCTACTATTATTCTTCTTGCCGCCCTTATTTAATTCAAGTTACTTATCGTGCGCGCCATATGTCTGTTCTTCTACTTCTGTCTATTAAACGTCCTTTTTCTTTATCACTTTTGCTTCTTCTATAGGAAAGTTAGTACTTTTATAGCTAGCTAATTTAGTTATACTAAATGAATGATTGGTAAATGTAGAACTTATTAGGTTTAGCAGTGCCATATTTATTAGTAACAGCATTTTGTCATATGCTTGTCACTTTCTGAAATTTAATTTACAAATTAAGACACTTCTGCAATTTTTAAACATAGTTAGATGCTTTATTATTATTTGCTTAAAGTTTACTTTTGACAAGTGATTCATTCTTTTTGTTTACGTCTTGCTACACTGAGCATTTGTTAGTCTACCTGGCTTTAATACCTATAAAACTCTTTTGCCATCAAAACTATTGCTATCTCGCTCTATTTTCAAGATGGCAACAATAACAGGTAGATGTCAAATTTATGAACGAGGTTGTTCATCTTTTGTGGTGGTTGGTTATAGAATTCATGGGTTTATGGATTTTTGAGGGTATGGGTGCGTTTTGTAATAATGTGATTTGTGTTTTGTGGGATAAGTGCTTGTGCCATAAAATTTTTGGAATTGTTATTATTAAATGATATAGTGTAGTTATAACATAACATGATAATGAAAGTAGTTATTGCCACTTGTTATTGACTGCCTCGCTGACCGAGTGGTCGCAAGTGCGACTGCTGGTCAAGGGGTCTCGGGTTTGATTCCCGGGTCGGACAATGTATTACAGGTTTTTTTTTAATCTCAGTGGTAGCACGGAGTCTGGAATTGTGCCCGGTATATAGCAATAGGTTCACCGTCTATCACATGGGAATCACAACATACACGGTGAAAAGTGGGTGTTACACTGTACAGTAACATTAATTGCTGATGATGTGATGTTATGTTATTGCCACTTTTCTATTATAATAAACTAAATCATTCTCAGAACTATCAGTCGACTAATTTAAATAAGAAAGATCGATCAAAGTCACGATTTTATTGGCTAAATGATACACTTATTAGGTACAAACAGCTAGCCATGCAAATGTCGTCACACTACAAACAGACAGTACACTCCAATTCTATCAACATGCGCAATTAATGGCCAATTGTGCGCCTGGACCAACCTCCTTCACCGAGGTCATCGCACTCAAATAAATCTCAACTAAACAACACCCTGTATGACCAATTTCTCATTTAATCTACATTATTTGCATCTGCTGTAGCACTAAGATGGAAATCAAACCTTACATTTGGTGTTATAAAGTTTACTTTTGCAAAATTATAACTCCTTCGGGTGTCGGCGACAAGAAATCGTTCCGCGAATCGCCTTTGCTTATTTGTAACGTACTGTGTCTGAGTAACATTGAATATTTGAACAGTTCCAAGTCAAAGAGGTTGGAATAGTTTAGTTTTTAAATTTAAAAAACTTCAGTCAGTACGTCAGTCCCTTATTTACCCTGGTTTTGATTCACGGGTTACGCAAATTTTACTACAGCAATTTCAATTTGGACATGTTCTGTTTAACGCTGTTTTGACTTTATGCAACTGCTTTTTATCTATTGACATGGTCCCATATTTTTGTTCAAGTCTTTTAGCTTACTTATAATTTTATTTTTGATGAAATACGACGGTATACGTACCGTCATTTTTCTAGTCCTCAATAAATTAAGCCCTTATCAAAATATTTAACTCCATCGTCAATCATATTGATCGAATACTATTTTCAGTCATTCGATACGTGTGTAGAAGTACAATTATCATAATGTTGCCAGACTTCACATAAATCAGCAATAATTGTTAATGGCACGGAGTTACGGACCAGTCTTACCAAATTAGGATCAAACCTTTTTACTAGCGTTGACATATCAGTGTTTATTTCGTTACAAGTTCTAAACTTGGTCACATGGAGTACCTACAAACAAAACTAGATACTACTAACTACGGTATTCTTTACTTAAAGTTATTATATTAGGATGAAACTAACTATTCTCAAATAAACAATAAACAGTGCGTTGATGACAGGGTAAATAATTCTTTTATTAACTATGTATAAAAAAAACAGACTTTGACTCGTTCTTTTTTTGAATTTAACCGATTTTTAATATACTAGAACCTTCTCCTAAGTGTAACCAATACTTTTTTTAAAACCGCATCAAAATCCGTTGAGTCAATCGCGAGAGATTCGTGCATAAACATACATATATATAGGACAACCACAAAACTTCCTCCTTCATCCTTTTTGTAGTCAAAAATACATTTTTAGCACCATTTCTTTTCTTTTTGGGGTCTTAAAAGCCGAAATAAAGGACTACACAATACATATGTCAGAGACCAAACAGCAATGCTCTCTTATAAACTTGAAGTTTCCGAAACCGAAAACGAGTAATCCAATTCCCAAGACAGTTTTATCGACTAAAAATTTATTCAATTCTAGCACCATTGTTAACCTCTCGAACGTCCTTATGAGCACCCGGTGGATCATAAGAAAAAATGCTCCATGCTGCTTTCTCTTTTATTAAATCTATTAATGTTTTGTTTTTATTTTCACTGTATTTGTTTTATTTCTATTGTAATTATCCTTGTTTTTGTGTGCCAATGGCCAAATAAATGCATTTTCTTTCTTTTTTTCTCCAAATGTCACGTGTGCACCCGTTGGATCATAAGGAACGCGGACGCTCGACGGGTTAAAGAGATTTGGGAGTATTCTCACTTATAATTGAATAATACCAAAATCTTACTACCAGAGATAATCTGCCGAATACTTCACGCATTTCAAAGTAGAGTTACACCATAAACGTCTAAAGTCTGTGTGGCCTGAACTGTTGACTAAATCGCTAATTATGTGTTTACGAGCCTCAGACAGTGAGTGACAAGTCTCACAGTGACTATTTACCATGGCGATGTCTTTCTGATGGTAATTGTCGTTCAAGTTGCCGCTTTGGTTAAAGGTTTATGCCTTGACATGCCTTGCGAAGTGCCTTTAGTTTAGTTTTAGATATCATATTGTGCTTTGAAGGTGTGTGGTCAGTTGATGACAATTATGAGATAATTAGTCACTCTGATGTTTTTATTAAAGACTCCAATCGAAATCTTTCTGTTCCCTGTCATCATCATCAGCCTATAAATGCCAATGAGCAAAGCTTCTTCTCACACAGACAAGGTTTGAGCATTAATCACCACGCTTGCTCAATGCAGGTTGGCGATTTCAAACTTATAATTAGGAATTATAAGCCCAGGTTTCCTTACGATGTTTTCCTTCACCGTTTATCAGTGGTGTCTAAATAATCTTAGAAAGTACATACAGTCATTGGTCTTTACAATATAATCTTCATGTCTTATCCTATTTCATATGTCGCGGAGAACCTTACGGGTAACCGGGGCTCCGGCTCGACGTGCAGGAGAAGGAACGGGGTGGTTTTTAGTCAGCAAGAGTCTGACACTCCCTTCCGCCTCACCCAGGCGGGAGCAGTCATTCGATGATTTTCCCCCCTTACAAAAAAAATCCTATTACATATAAGATTCATCCCAACAATGCAAGCGCTATTCAAAGCCAATAAAACGCATAACTCCTTCACCCATACTAAAATAATCAACTACTTTAATAACTTAATTGTGAAACGCGAGCAGTGTACTAAAATTCGCACCAATAAATCTTTAAACCTTGTAAAAATTGCATTGAGCTGCATTAAATTGTAAAACGAATGTAGTGATTAGATCATAAGAATACTGTATTTTTATGAATGCTATGCAAGTATGTTTTTAAGCAAGATTTCTGACAATGGATCCTTAATAAAAACCTTTTAATTCTTGCTTTGTAATATAAAAGGGGTTATGAACATTCTGGGTTACTAAAATCAGTGTGAAGTTAAAGATTTTTATGGTAGAAAATCGCTGTTTGGGTTTTGTATTAATTCGATTATAGCTTTAGTGTTTTGAGTTGTTCTAGTGTTTCCTGTGTCTTTTAGTTTAGTTTCTTCATATTTTGTGTTTCTTGTCTTTTTTTTCTCATTACTATCTTTATTAATTTTTTTAACTGTTTTTTTAACTAGAATTATAAGATTTTTTATTGTAAAATAATCCTTATTGCAAAAAATGATTTTGCATGTGTAAAAGTCCCTAACTGTCATTTTACTAGTGCTATGCTCATGTCTTTTTGACGTGAGGTTTTATAGCTTCCAAAAAACCTTTTCCATTATTATTGTTATTTCAACCACTGTTTCAAATCCTACATTATAACCAAAAACCCCAACAAACCTGACACTCAGCATACCAGTATCTATCCAGAGTTATCTCCTAGCGTTGTTTGCTCACACAACACTGCGCCGGCGCAGGCACGGTGCTCAAACACGCCTGTGTTTGGACCTCACGGATGTCAGATAGGGTTGACACTTATGTGCTATTTATCTTTATCTTTTATTTTATGTTTCTGTATATCTGTATGTTTTATTTTTGGTATTGAATGGTTTTATGTAAATGAGATTTATTTACGTTGGTTTCTGTATTTGAAATGGACAGATAGATGCACACAGTCTTTTCTTTCTATTATTGTGATAACTTTGTTGTATGAATTCGCTGTTGAATTTTGTACAGTGTACAATGAAGTTATCACAATTAATTATTGATTTTTTTTTCATTTGGTGGATGGTAGCCAAGTATTTGACTTGAGTGACAGCCCTATTAGACAGGTTTATGACATGTAGTCATGCACTAGGAGGGAGGGAGTGTTCGGAATGATAAATCTGTTCAGAACGTTTTATGATTTATCTATATTTGTGACAAGTTCATACCTTATCATGACAGTATCGGGACAATGCATATTTAAACCCTAAAGTTCACTTAAAAGAGTAAGTTATAGTAACTTTCAAAAGACCGCTAGCTTTTGGAGACAAAATGCTGGTGATTGTAGACTTACCTCAATTAAAGTAATAAATTTTACAACAGATCTAGAAGTATCTAGCATTAAATGATGCTAGATATCTCTAGTTCTGTCGTAGCTTGTCCAAAAGGACAGACAGTATACATAATAAAAACTTTTAACAGGTAATTGTGTAAAACGCTTTAGTTCTAAGAAACAAACGATTGATTAACTAAGTATAGTTTTTTGTTAACAATCTACAATCTTGCGAACTCAATACAAAATGGCTGATTGGCGTTCGTTTTTAACAAATAAACATTATTGTGAAGTAAAATTAAAAAAAACGAGACAATAGAAGACTTTCGCATGAGAAACAAGTGTTTCCCATACAATATTGGCTGCGCATGCGCAATAAAAACGTGTCGCAGCCTCATTGGTGACGAACAAACCTCAAGACACACAGGTTTACGTCATACCCGCATCGGTTTAACTGCTGGGGTGGCGTTAAAATGTGAAAAAATGTCTTTTAAATTGAAAAAGGGTTGCGAGTAAAATCGTTGCCAGCTAAGAGAAGCAAATAACGAACTTTTAAGACTTTCATATCTAAACGTTACCTGGTGCAACATTTACCTTAACCCCTCGAGCGTCCTTATGAGCACCCGGTGGATCATAAGAAAAAATGCTCCATGCTGCTTTCTCTTTTATAAAATCTATTATTAATGTTTTGTTTTTATTTTGAATGTATTTGTTTTATTTCTATTGTAATGATCCTTGTTTTCGTGTGCCAATGGCCAAATAAATGCATTTTCTTGCATGCATAAGGATAAGGAAATGCATAAGGAACGCTGACGCTCGACGGGTTTACTTAGGAAAAATAATGCATGGATTTTTCAGCAGGAGAAAGAAACCAAAAATTGGTTTTTGTTACCAAAAACAAATAACACAATCAATGAGAAGGTCATCAGCCCAAACTAGAAATCCTAAACATTAAAAAGTCGTGATATTCAGCAATACAATTCACAAATATTCTGGATGATTCTATGAAAATATTCTAATACATTCCTGCTCCAATGTTTACGTGGCTTCAATGCATATGCGGTAGTAGTTATACCGTCCGTCCGTTCGTCCGTTTGCTTTAATAATAAGCCTGCGCCCGCGCCGATGTCACGAACTCCAAACATAGCCTCAAGCTAAACGTTCTCCGTCGGGATAGAAAGATGAAAAAGTGTTAAAAAGTCAAACCAATGGGTCGAGGTAAAAAAAATTAACACAAAAATGATCTCTAGTAAAAAACGTGTTAGATTTTGATCTTGATTTCGTCATTTCGTTCTGAGGTCATTGTGTTTGAGGTGTAATAAAAGTTATAGCATTTATATGCTATGATGATGACGTGTTAAACAGTCTGTGTGGCTTAAATCTTTGTATGGTATACGGTGTTTATGGTACATATTGCAATTTGTAATAATTAAATAAGGGACAATATATTCTTAGAGACGATGATCTAGCGTTTCGAGTTAGACGAAATACAGACCGTTCTTTTCAAAATGTCTAGAAGTCATAATTATAGAGTCTGGTATTAAGCTTTTATCTTTCAGTTATATATATTTTGTATTTTTTCTCCATCTGGCTTATACATTTTTGTCTTTTTTGACTCCTTTTTTTAGAAACCCGATAATTCTTCAAACCACATGTAAATATATCAGCCATTACCTTTTATTTGTCTGTTTGGTGCTTTCAAAGTTCAAAACCAGAGGGTAGCGGGTTTCTTTCCCGTATCAAGTATCTGAATCTTCTCCCACGTTTGATTAACCGACAAAGATATTAATTACAGTTCAAAAAACGTCTTTCTTCATTGTTTTAAAACTTTTCTTCTTGAAAACAACCACAAAGTTAAGTTTGTCAATATTTTTAATACAAAAGTCTGTCACAGTTTCAAAATCGGTTTGAATATTAAAACGATGGTCTATTATCGCCTCATATCGGTTGTACGAACTTTGAATGTGTATCGATTAATTAATTAATCGTTTCGCTTTTGTCCTGAATCGATTAATCGGGAATATTAAATGTCGTTTCTTATTTATATGCGCAGAGTTATTAAATCTTTCTTTTTTGGTTTATTTCAATTTATAAAAAACAAAACAAATGACAACCTTGAACTCATACTGTGAATAAATTAGTTTAATACCCTACAGCCTGCTGCGTTGGTTAGGTAAAAATTTATTGGGTTTTACAAAAAAAGAATTTCAGTATACTCCGGTAGTAATTGATTTCGCTCCATATTAAATTAATTTGACTTCTGAATGCTTCTATTTTTTTAGGGAAAAATGAAGCAAATACTTTTTATTTATGGGTGGATGTGAATATTAAATAATAGGAGCCAAAATTATGTATCTGTTACTAAGTAAGTTTTAGTTCGCTCTTCGCGATACTAACCTACACTTTAGTTTAAGTATTAGTCCTACTACAGGATCGACACATATTATTCTATCCTTAGATATCAACTACATGCTCTGTTGTATGTATATATTACAACTGTCATGTGACATACCAAAATGAATTATTATGCTTTTCGGCTTACTTAATTATTCGACGAGGAACTCGACTAGTTTCAAGTCATGCTAGAGGCTCATATTCATGACCAGCATTCCGCTACCCGCTACGCGGCTGTCGCGCTGAAGTAGCCAGTAGCAGCATTCAAATTATATTTCTTATTGTTTTTCGATCTAAACTACATTTACTATATTTTGCAGATCTATGTCAGTCTCTGCAAGTCTTTTAACTCTTTGAATACCGTCATTATAGACACAATTAAAGAACAATAGGTTGCGGTCACCGGTGTCCTCGCACGGTTTGACAGTTTAATACATATTATCTAATTAATATAATTCATTACACTTCACTAGTTCTAATTCATATTTTTAAAATGCAGTCTCACGTCTGTCTGTTCGACTTTTTTCAACCTGTCAATTGTAAATTACCAGTCTAGTGCCTAATTGCATTGCCAGTCAATTCAGGTTTGACCAAGACAGAAGGTTCACTTTGCTGGACCTTACTTTTATAGTGGACTAGCTTTTGCCAGCGGATTTGCCCACGTTCCCGGGGAATAAAAAGTGTTATTGTCGACCATCATCTACCCCTGTACCAGTTTTCATCACGATCTCTTCAGCCGTTTGGATATGAAAGAGGAACAAATGAACAAACAAATATATAAACTTTTGCATGTACCTCTAGAATATTAGTAGGATAAAGTCTTTAGTCACACTTTATTTTTATTCGGACGTTTTACTGTTAAAGTGTAGCTTAGCGCCTATATTATGAATGTTTTTATAGCTATAACACAGATTGTTTTTGACTAGTTAGCCAATGAGTTAGTTTCATCGATGATAGCTCTGGATCCGATTCTGTAATAGATAAAAGTTGAAGAGATGATTTTGACATTCTCAGACGTAGGATTTGTTTGCATACTGACACACGCTATCCCCAACGATCTTATGACTTATAAACCTCATTCTACAACACTTTCCGATCATTGTTGTCGGTTACAGCTCTGGTCCTATTTTTATGTTTATTGGTCCTTCGGTACTTATCTGTTTTATGGTCTTTAGAATCGTGAAAGCCGAACTTATCTTGAGTTATGGCAATCAATGTCTGTGATCTAACGTCTGGTGGTATTTAGCCATATTGAAAATTGATATCTTGCATAGTGATTGTTGTGTTTTTGCGAAGTCATTAATTACGAAGGTTTTTGGCTTGCGGTTAATTTGACGTTTTGGTCTTGTGCTGTGTTGCTTTATGATCTTGTAATGCTTTCATTTGAGGTTGGGTTTGATTGATAGAGTGGCAACTTGAAGTAGAAAATTATCGCATTGATGACTTGTGCATTTAAGGAGTTAGTAGTAACAGTTTTTCTATGGACTATTGTAGCTTATTTCTTGTTTTTACTGTTAGGCTATATGAATCTTGTTCTTAAAGAAGATCAAACTCCGAACCAAATCTTGGAAATAAAATTATCGGACAGAACGTTACATCAACGAAACAAATAGATAATTTACTCACAGTCTAAAAGAATTATCACAAAAGATACATTTTAAAACAAGAAACTATCGACCAACAAATCTTAAAGACGAATAAATCAGTCTTCGAAATAGCGTCCACTAAAGACACGTGGAATTTCTAACCGCACATAATTGATTTTAAATTATTCCAAAATACATTGTACTTTGTGGACTTACGTGTGAAGCATTCGGACACACGGTCACAGTGTTACTCACTTCGGGTTTTATTGACACTATATCTGCTTAGAGATTAAATTTTATGAATCTTCTTTTGGGTTCAAAGCTTAAAATATTTCTTATTCTCCGCTAGAAGCTCGAAAGTGTAGTTGTAAATTACTTCAAAGTGTGATTATGAAGAAACATCTAAAAATTTGGTTATTTGGTCTTTATGGACTTGAACTTGGTCCTAATGTTTATTAGAAAACGTCTTATCATTTTTCCAGTTCAAAGTTGCTAAAGATTCAAACTAATCTGTTTGTCTAATTAGGCTGAAATTCCTATTCAATACCGCACTCTACATACGATTTATCAAGTTCATTTCAACGGCAAATAACTTCTAACATGCCTCGTTATTAATCATCAGAGAAGCATAGAAATCAAGTTTTTAAAACTGTTTTGTCTTTATCGTCATTAGCGTGAAAGTACGAGAGCACCGAACATTACTCGTTACTTGCCCATCATAAATCATCACCAACCTTTACAATTCTATTATATATATCATTGTCTTTTGTTTCGACTAGAGTTCTAGATTTGAAATCCATTTCGGTTACGACTTTTTAATGAAGTTCATTGCAAAAAACGATATGTTCATTTGACATTTTGACAGCGTGTTCTTTAAGGAAATGTAATGTTGTGATTAAATTCAGCTGATTTGTTTTGTGTTAATACTTTAGAATCATTAGTAGACACGCTTCTGATTGTATTAATATTATTTATACCATTAAAATTAAATAACCCGCCTTTTGTCTCGCTCTTTTCTTTGCACATCAAACAGCCAAGAAGAATACATCAACTTCAAACGTCTTTGATGTTCGAAAGCAAAAAGTTGATCGACACGATCAACGATTTTATCATATACCAACAAATAAATAGAAACGTTTTGCCACCGTCCAACTGTTGCTTATTAATAAAACAAATAAGATCAAACTGTACGATAAGATGGAAGCTGTAGATGATGAATTACGAAATGACCTTTCATTGTTTTGAGTCAGCCAGCGGCAGCCACATAACGGTACTGGTATCCAATCAGGTACATCTCATCAACCTCATCAAGTTACCTTCTTAATATACAAAAACTGTAATAAGATGTGAGAGTAGGTTTTTGTTTGGTTGTAATCGTAATTGAGATGGATGTACACGAGAATGTTTGTTTTCGTTAAATTATACATTCTCTTTGTAACAATGTCCCTTTCTGAGAAGTGTGACAAAATATCATGAGAAGAAATAAAAGGGATTTGTATATTCTATCGTTTTCATCGTCTTTGCGATAGGTTTAATACTTCAAGTGTGATTCGTTTAGGTGTCATTCGGAAATACCGCTTATCTTAGATATTTCTGGACATCTGTAGCATCAGTCACTTCAAAAACATGATGACTATCATCATTATCAATAGTCATAACGAGAAGTTCTTCTATAAGTACAGTTAGTCACTCCACTCCTTCTAACAAGGTACCAGCAACATTTGCAACTCAAGTGGCATAATTAAATTCACAGCTCGCAATTAAATTGTCAATCTCTAAGTAATGTACCACAGGTGATGTAAGGTCAAGCGGTTATAGACCGTAATTGGATTACGGAATGGCTCAAATTAACTGGTGCATGATGTCTGCTGACGCCCAGATCAGACTGTTAACGCTTGGTTGCCTCGTCTTGTCAATTGTGTCTGCTTCAGAATGTTTGGGTTACTCCGGTGGCTTATAATCTATGTAAGATAGGATTAGGTTGGTGATTGGAGTGGGAATACTTGTTTGGGGATTTTGATTCATTAGCTGTTTGTTTTATTGATTTGATTTCGTCTGTGACTTGTCTGTGTATCTTTGGAGTGGATTTTGTTTTCATATCTACTTTTGTTGATATATATTGAATTTGAATGCATGTTTTTAGTAGTAGAAGTATTAATAATGTTTTATAATCCTGTATCATCAATGTCAGTTGTATTTAGCGTGTGACATAAATGTTTTTTTTTTCATTTCTTTCTTTCTGTTATCGTCATCTAAAAGTTTAAGTAGCCAAGTATTGCGCTCTTAATAACATTTCAAATTAAATCTGATAACTAGATTCAAAATATCAGTCCGTACTCGATAAAGATTTTTGTCTTCTGATACATATTCATAACTTGCTACATCATTTAATTCTATCAACTTCCGTGAAAATATTTAAAACACTATCTTTGTATCTGTATTCAGATGAATGTAATTACGTCCCACAGGTTTCTTCATTTATCTGTTAATCTTATGAAAACAATGAAGGTGATCGCTTTAACATTAAGAAACGTCAATTAATTTCGTGTGAATATGATATTTTCGTAATGTTGCGCGCGCACTCTATAATGATGGGAGCGGCTTACGCGCATAAAGCTAAGGAAACTGCGGCAATCTCGGTGAGACTTGTTTTGTATCACACGAGACACGACTGTTACGATAAATGAACGTGTTATTTAATAATAGTGTTTATGACCAATACATTAAGGGTTAGTTTTCAGTTTTCAAATTCTTTGATGGTGCACTCAACATGGTTATACCTAGATTTCAAAAACGTTGTTAGGAAGAATTTTTAAATTGTGACTATGAGTGGTTTTAGCGTACTGTCTATATGCTTATCATTTTAAAGGATCCCAATAACATATGATTGACCTACTTAAAAAGGACCCCAGCAATTTTTTATCAATACCCCTTCAAATAAGCATAACCGACCTTGATCCAAAAAAAAAAATTAAAAAAAATACACAAAAAAAACAACATGACCAAGTTATCGGTATCACGACTGATACTGAGACAAATATTGTCGTTTGCGGTGTCCGGCGGGAAGTGGGTTCGATAGCGGGTCAGGTCTGAACAAGTCGACGGAAGGCCGCTCTCGGAAGCACTATCGTACCGTGTGAACGCCGCTATCATGCGCAGACGCACACCACCGAAATGGGCACCATTCGATTGAAACTGGATACTTTATGAATGGACTAAGTAAAGATAAACAGAAAGCTCGTTTACTTGGTTTGAGAGAAAAGTTTAAAATTTGTTCTGAACTTTCTTTTAAATAAATGAAAGAGTAAAATTGGTTTAAAGTTGGTATAGGGAATAACGGTTAGCTTATGGTCATATCATAACCCACAAAGCCATTGTAAGTTGTAAGTTGATAACTTTATAGATAAACATGTTAGTAACAATATCACGATACATAACAAAGTTAACCACAAAAACACCAGAGTTGATTTATCAAAAAGTCCGCAGACTGTCGACCCTACAGTCATTGCTGTGACCTCGGCTGCGTTGTCGAAATCCAACGTCATTGGCCCACACGCTGGCTGATCTAAATCGACCATTTAGAATGGTTCCGGATTCTGGCTAATACTATGTCATAAAGTATTAACTGAGTTCATTATAATCGATTGTCTTGTATTATCAAATGTAGCTATTCATTATGTGAGTCATGATAAAAATCTAGCCCATCAAAATGATTATATTCTTGATACAGAGTCAAAACTAGTTTGTAAATAATTACACATTTTAAAACAACATTATGTTTAACCATCAAAAAAGTTTTCGAACTGGTCAAGTCAATCAAATGCTTCACCCAAGTCCACAGTAACAAAAACTTTCCAAATATATGTATAGTTACTGTTGGTCTATTGCCCAACATTTCAATTTTTATGGTTTAAGAACTTCCTTTAACGTCAAAAGCATAGTCAACACTTAATCACCCGAACTTTTGTTTAGAGTGCTCTCAGCGTACTCTATGTTGTCCGGAAGAGTGGAATCCGGTAAAGTTGTCAAGACCCACTCTTTGTGGCAACCTACAATGAGTCGTAAAGCTGCACTTGTTCGTCTACCTGCTTGCTCTCCATTGTTTTACTCGTCGTGGCGTTCTTAACGAGCTCCCAGATAGTTTATGTAAAGGGGATGCTTTTGGGTGTCCCTTTTCGCTTTTGTTACTTGTCTAGCATCCTCGTTAAGCATTAAGCCTTTCAATGTGTTGCAAAACTTGTTGAAATCGCAACAGATTTTTGATTTCTATGAAAATAATGAATCGTTTATTTTAACAGCCTATTGTTCGAATATGTCGTCATAGCTTTGAGCTTCAATTCTTACCCTTTAACATACACATCACGGATCAATAGTAACTAGATGCTAACAAACCTCGCGAAACGGTAGAAATAGAACGTTCCACAGTTGATAGTGTACTAAAACTTAATGATTTAAACGTGGCCACAACTCGGCGAGATCTTGGTGAAACAATACCATTAATTATATGGATTATCCTTTACTCAGACGGACTTGCACGTCGGGGTAATAACGGTATGAGCTTAAAATCGACATCTGGTCCGCGAGCCCTGAGTGACGTGCGTAATTGCTAAAACATTATGATGCTACTGAAATCAGAAGGCCCGGCAGTCTCAGTTGACGGTTAAATACCCATTTGCGGACCGTGAGACCATTTAAATCTGTTTAGATTGTACTCGTATCTCAGTATCGTGGATTTATAAACAAATTTAATTGCTACTTACTCCATCGTCGAAAATCGCGTGATCACCAGCAATTTTGGGACTTCAGAACATTATAGCCTCGTCTACATACACTTACCAAGTTAAAGAAAACTAAAAATGAAAATTACGTGACGATATATCAAGCTTTGTAATTATGTCGGCGCGAATAATAAACGAAAATACATCATTTATACGACAATTTAATGAATAAAATAACCTCCACGTGGGATTTCGACACACTTGGTAATGGTTAATTATATAATACCGGAGTATCGTGTCGGCCGCTGCCGCTGCTGTAATTAATACCTCTAAACCTATTCCATGGCTCGTTTTTTGTCTGTCTGTGATGATTTGTGCTGAGAATGGCCCGATGCTCGGCAGCCGCGGACACACGAACGCTGCGCATGCGATGTGCGCGGTAGTTGCGTAACGCGTGAGATCCGATCATTTTCTTTTCAGTTATTATGTTCATTACTTCCAAAATGATTAGATGCTTGTTACAAGTAAGTCCGCATCAACGTCTCAATTTATAAATATTCGCATTCGAAACTAGTTTTATTGATCTCGGCTGCGGCAGCGGGGCTGGGGACCGTTTACCTGCTCGTCTGTCTCCCTTCGCCCGGAGCGGGCCCGAAGGCGTCGCACCCTCCGAGATTTGCGCCGGGTGCGCAGGCGCAGGTGCTCGACGCACGACGGCCGTACTAACCGTCTATTTTACAAAAACAACAAAAAGGCCCAGTCGGGAGCGATGGCAAGCATGTCATGTTATTCCGTCGGATTATACCATAAAAAGAACGGAGAATTTGGCCGTTTCCGCTTTCTCGGAACCGTGATTCACCTCGCGTGTGAGCCCACTCTATGATTTATACACAGATTATTGTTTGCGGTCAAACTTGAATGTTTTATGCGATTAAATAAATTTTGTTAGAACACGAATTTTAATATTCAACTTTAATAATGCATAGTCGGCATGGGACGCTGGCTAAGTCCTCTTAACAGTCTTTAAATTTATCATTTAGAGGGCGCTTTCACCACCATAAGTCACGCAACGTCGGAGCCAATAAATATCAAAGTTTAATGATGGCAGGATAAGGGGAAATCTATTTCAAATGTACTCCAACTCGGTGAAATATGGATACTTGAAATTATTTAATTTCTGTAAATGATTTAAAGGTCTCGGAATCAGCATCATTTCAATTCCCATAGTTAAAGCCATATGTGGAACGACAATTTGTTCTCGACTGACTATAAACATTGTTGACACTGATAACAGTGAACAATGAAACCAAAATTACATGAAACGAGGACTCCCAATATAACAGCTTGTTAGCCAAAGTAATGGTGTTCACTGGATCCTCGCCAGTCGGCCCAAATATGCCGTTTACGGTCAAAAGTAGGGGTATTTCAGTAAATCGTGAATCCAGGCTATTGTGGTTGAGACGTATATGGGATATATAAACTGATTCCTCGAGGGATTTTAACCTGTGGGTCGCAAACCATTTCGTGACCTTTAAAAGAAAATTGGACATGACTATTGATTCTAATTAGGTGATGCCTTTGTTTGTCTGAATAATACTATAAATGGAGGATAGTATGAAACTTGAATGCTCTCTAATGGAGTGGTTGGACATTTACCTAGTTGTTATTCACGGGCTGGGGACAATGATGCAACACCTTATTGTGAGAAGATGTACGATACCTTTCTTTTATCGCCTAGTTAACAGTACCGAAGGAAAACTTAGTTTTAGAGCAATAATTTCCATCTGTTTTACTTCAAGTCCTTTCACAGCAGTTCTAACTGCGTCTCCTGTTAAAATTCATCATATTCCTACACATAAAACATACCAATTTACAATCTGTCTCTCCTAACGACGTAATTTACGATCACCCACTTCCATAATTGGCACACGCAACAAATCTATTTCATCGCGACTATTAGTCATTGTTAGCGGTCCTGTACCCTGACTCCCTGACTAAATGACGCTGTCCATAATTTAGTCGTTCACGGAGCTACAGGATAATTATGATTAATTTTATGCATGAATTGAGAAGGATTTCAGCTGATTACATGTGTGGTTGTGAGTCGTGATGTTTTAATGAACGATAATTTGGTGTAGATGGATCTGTCAACAATGGGGATCATAATGGTATTAATGGTGTATTACTAACAGCTCAAGATGAGCAACATTTCTTTAAACCAAAAGTAGTACGAGATTTGCTAAACAGATGAAGTAAATATTGATAGAATGGTGATGGAAGTGAAAAAGAAAGTAGATTAATCAAAGTAGAAGCTCTCCTGAAGAAGGTCAAAATCATTTCCCTAAAATAAGGAAGAAATCAGTAGTGACTATACTAAATAACAATCACACCAACTGAACAAGTTACCGAAACCTAATGAGGCACTTTGAAAAATTACATGCCCATCAAGTAGTTGTTGCTTCAAAACTGGAAGACATATTGTACGGTAACTACTTATCTGCTGACACCATTTGTAAAGCTCGGACTGTTATTCGATTTACTATCGATCGTATTTTCGTGATTAATGAATGCTAGTAAGATACCGCCCTTTCGACATCGCCTAATTTGTTTGTATCGTTCCGCGTAATGTGATGTGATTATGGTTTTATCTTCTGATAGTAGTTCTATGTAGATTTCGAGAAACTGTGGATTGATTGTTAGGTAGGTGTTGTACGGAAATTGCCTTTCATCTGTCTTATCGGCGATACCTTCTTGATCTGGAACGGCTTCATTGATCATTAGATCGAGTGCAGTATCAATGACGTTCTTAAGTTTATCGTCATTATTTTGATTTCGCTAGTCTGGGCTTAATGGCTATGACAATAAGGTCTTCCGCTTTTAGTTTGGATTTAAGATAAGTGGCGTAAAAAGTGTTAAGCATTGTGATTTTAATGAACCATTTAGTGGTTCATTAAAATTTGTTGGTTCTAAGAGATATGGTTCTCAGTTTCACAATCCAATGTTTTCACTTATAAACGATATCTTTACAATATTTGTACGTGACTTTCAGTAATAAATGAATCAAACTAAACCTTAGTTTAACCGAATTGTGTTTTGCACGCAACAAAATCGTATTGAAGCATATCACAATTTTACGGGTACCCATAAACAATTTCAATATAATATTGTGATAATTTGCGAGTATGGAGCGTGGCGAACTATTACTGAGCTTTGAGAACGTTGCGGGTTAGTTAGTGATGTGACGAATTGGAATCACCATTGAATATGTGATGGCGATTTGTGCTCGCACTGAATTTGGACAAATTCTTTTAGCGTGTTGTATTGTCGGTTATGATATTTAGTTAAAAGAGAAAATTATGTTGATTGAATGTATGCACGTCACGTTTTGAAACTATTTGGAAGTAAAAAAACTGTTATTACATATCCAAAAGCAAATGATTTTACAAAAGGCTCGAAGTAAAATTTATTTAAAATATTGTAAACATAGTTGAACTGGGTTTATTTAAATCTCCATCTTCCTACAATCTGGAAAGTAGAAAGCCACGGAGTAAATGTAAATCATTTCGCTAAAGATCCATCTTTGGACCATGCTCCTTCTATAACGGGTTTCAGTGATTCCATTCCCGATGATAGACAGTATTGTGAGGTAAGTAATGACTTGGCTTGCTCGCTATAATATCGGCGTGTGGTGTGCCTTTTCCGATCTGCGTTTCTCATCTCTTTTATTGGATTCGAAATTTTCTTTTGAGGTCATCTGTATTACTATTCAATATGTTTTCTGATGTTGTTTCAATTGGTGTTGAAGGGAAGCTATTCATAGTAATAGTAAAATCTCTGTAAAATTGGTTGTGGTTTGTTTTTAATTACACTTAAACAGCAGCATTCCTATCTTCAACTTTATCTACAAGCTGTGTATAATGGACAACAAAGCTCATTGTTTCGATCTAATTGGCAATGAAAATTCTAATTCCAATGTTACATAGGAAGTAATTAGGGCTTATTTATTGTGCTACCTTATCTTTGGACGTCACGAACGCCTGCCCTGGCCGCCCTGGGCACCTGGGCCAACCAATTGTTTACTGCACAGCAAGAAACAGTCGCACGCGCATATGTGAGATCTCGAAGGTTGCATTGTGCTTCGGACCTGACTTCGGGTCATTGTTTAATAATATCTATTGTACTATTTGTTGTATATAAAAAGTGTTCGATTTGATTGGGTTATGTTTATACGAATAGTTGATAGTTGAACATGTACTTATATGTTATCGGACAGATGTCAAAACCGTTCGAGTAATTTTAAACTCGGTGACCATCAACAATTGCAACACAATACTCGTTTAAAAACTTATTCCTTACCTGTGTATAAGTTCCTTCAACTTGAACTTATAAATACAAGAATTTCGCAGTTATTCTACCAAACTGGATATTCTGGTATGTCAGTAAGTGACCAAAGGTGGCATCATTTCGTGTTTTTATCCTCGTGTCTACGCTTGAGCGGGTCCTATTATTCCCTAGCTGTGACGTCGGCGGCAGCTGCAACTAACGTACGCTACGTGCATGCATCCCTTTCTGACATACCGAGTTTTGATGTCGTCTCTTTCTCCCACAAGTGCATATCTATCATCCGGTCAAGTCAACTGCGCGCGCGGTGAAACTGTATCGATTTGTGTCGTATTATTTTTGAGAAATTCTGGCTTCTGTTTTAGGATGTTTTACAAATCTAATAGCTGTCTAATAATGCTCCTAAAGCCGTACCCTCAAAGGTCCTAACTTCAATTCAAGTAAATAGTTATTATAAGAGAAAAAATATAAATAAAGGCCAGGCAAGATATATCTTTCTGATCTTATTTCCAAATTTCATCAAAACATTTACTAGTTTTGAGCTATAAAGCATCGACTAATCGCCTTCAGCTATCAAACGCCCACGTGTGGACCCCAAAACTTTTTGATAGTTTTTTTTCCTTTTGTCCTTTTTTTGCTTCTAATGGCATATGAAATGTAACACAAAGGACCGACAAAAAATGTATTAGGTCTGTTACATACATGCAGTGCGTACGACCTTTATTCGATATTTTTTTGTCGTTACTTGTCAAAATGGCGGCGCGCGTTTGTTTTGAATTGTTATATGGAATGTTTTGTTTTTGCGGTTTTTTTGGTATTGTTCTGATTGGCTGATATGTTGGTTTTATCTATTTTGTGGTTAGTGGATGTTAGATAGCCTGTGTGTAGTCTAGAATAATAACTGTAGGATTTATAACATGTCTTTAATAATGAAACTATCTAGTTAGGTACATATATTCATAGATTACTTTTTCATAGATTTCGGCATCGTTTCTTGTCACTGCGACTTCTACAATTCCGACATTTTAGCTATTAGCTATCAGCTTTTCTTTCAATATTCAATTCATAATTAATCTTTAAATATTAAATTCAATATATTTTCTTATACTTAATTATGATTTCTGGTTCTTTTCGATAACATGCGCAGGCGCCCCACCTGTGTTGTGTAACGGAAACGCGGCGACAACGCGGTACTGTTTACTGACGTCATAACCTTAATGGCGGCAAGTTAATGTCAAGTGGACGCAAAAATGTCTGCTGTTTATAAGTTAAACGAGTTAGTTTTTGATATTGGGGTTAGATAACGAACTATGTAGTTGTACTAAGGTAAATTTTTGTTAAGCTCTTACAAACAAGGATTAGAATTTTTATGTTTGCTTTGATTTCTGAAGATTTTTATTATTTGGGAGGTCGTAGCAATTGGCGTTCTATAGTCTCAACCTACCTTCATGGGAGACAGGCGTGAGTTTATGTATGTTTGTATGTATGAATTTTTGTAATTTGTCTCAAATGAAATGTAGAAATATCATGCAATACTTGGTATTCACTCAAAGGCGTAAGCGTGCTAATTTACCTTAATATTGGTTTCTTTTAACAGGAGACTTCATTGTTCAAAATTCAATGACGGGTTACTATTGAGAAATTTAGACTCAATCGAAAACTTAAATATTACTTTCTTTGACTCAAAAATCAAAAGTTTGAACTCAAGACCTCGTCTCCGGCAGTAGCACTCTTAAATACTTTCATACACAGATAGAGGCAATCGTAAAAATACAATAAAAACGCGTATTTATACAAAAATGACACTGATCAGAGAACAAATCCAGGCAGGCGGTCCAACGGCGCCACGGTAGATAATACCAACTTAGTAATAAAATTCCATAGAATTAATATTCCAACTTTTTAACTAAGTTTAATTAGCTCGGTTACATTTTAACCGTGAGAATAGCCGTCTGCCGGCCATAACAATTACTAACATAACATTTTATGTCCAAAGGTTATGTGTATAAATTTTGTTATTAAAATTTAATTACTATGAATTTGAAATATGTAAGTAAGTAAGTAGACAGTGTTTGCTGGCTTTACGTCGCGTTGTTTCCGATAAACTGTTTATAATCATTTTATATGTTATTTGTTTAAAGAGGTATTATTTTTTTAGGTTCTCTATATCTAACTGACAGTGAAAGAGAAAAATAAATGTTATGTAATTTATTTTAACGTCAAAATGTATAAAGAAAAATAAATATGTATGGATGGATCCATGAAAATAATATCCTTTAAATACATATTTGAACTTTTCTGCGCACAACATGCAGAATAATTTTAATACAATTTTAGTTAAAAACCTTTTTTTTGTATAATAACGTTCCCCATACTAGGAGTTTCTCCTGTGTCGTAGGTGCATTAACAAATATACAATTTCATACACACACGACACCTAGACCCGAAACAACAATTCGTGGATCACACAAAGAGTTGCTCCGTGCGGGAATCGAGCCCGCTACACGTTGCACGACAGTTAGTAGCCCAGCCACCACGCCAACCGTGGAGACTGTCAAAAACAACCTGGTTTGTCTCTCGTATTCATTAACCATACCATACACAATCCATGCATACATATTTCATATAAGGGCAATTTTTTCATACAAATACTCTTAAAAATCAATGTACACATGTGTGTGATCATCGCCAGATGGGTCGCACTTGTGTTTTCATTGGGGGTGCGGTGGGAACGCTTGCGCATCTGTGCCATGCGCAGACGCAGCTCGACGAACGGATATGAAGGATAGAGATGTGTTGTAATTAGTTGATGTTATTTCTTAACTCTTAATTTATGAGTACTGTACTTTATAGTGGCAGTCGAAATAATGGCCGAATTAGATTTTTTGACACCCGTTCTTATTTGATCTATTAACATTATTTCGTTCTAATTTTGGCTTAAACATTTTAAATTATTTACTTATTTTGCTTTAAAAATGCATAAAGAACTGAACAATCGATTAAATGGAGTAATCTCAACTATCAAAACAGTAATGTAATGCATAATTTCCAACTAAGTCATAAAATAAACGATACATTTCTCAATAACTAACTAGTGTCTAAAAACTCTCGAAATAAGGTCAAAATAATTCTAGAAATCTCTACGCGACCCACTTTTAAATTCAGTCTACTTATTCCTCCATTATTTCACAATTAATTTGTCATAATAGTTTGAGCCTTGATTGGTCGACAAATTGTCGGCATGACACATGGAAAATTGGTCTGTATGTTCTGTTACATGATTGTATAGTCGGCCAAATAGTTGGTGTACTAGTTGCTAATTGCTTTTGAACTAGTTTTTAAATAAAGGTCCTTTTGGTAGTTAAAGGACCATGATTACAAAAATAGTATCTATATTAATATTATAAAGTTGAAGAGTTTGTTCTTTTGTTTGAACGCGCTAATACCCGAAACTACTGATTCGAATTGAATAATTCTTTTTGTGATGGATAGTCCATTTATTGAGGAAGGCTATAGGCTAGAAAACACTAGCAGAGCGGGTGAAACCGCGCGCAAGTAGCTAGTACTACATATTATTCATTACTTGTTAATATACAAACATCTCATCTATATTTTGGTACATTGTACAGTGGCATAATGTGCATGCAAGGCATGATGTTATGTAAAATATTTGCTTATTGAAAAGACACAACAACTTTGGCATTTCATAAAAATGGACAACAATAAAAAATCACCTAATTGCTAGCATGGCTCTATTTATGTTCAATTGTACTTGACGAAGGCCATAGGACCAGGTTGCTGTCATGTGCTGCCATTAGAGATAATGATCAAGTAAGGTCAATATTGCGCATTAATTCTTATTATATTCATAGTTGACGCGTTCCGTGAGAATGCGTCTGATTTTATATAGACCACCTATTTATGTATGGTCACCCAAGTTATTTAGTATGTAGATAACAAAATGTAGATTGATTCAGTACAGAGAGAGTAAGTATAGGTTGGCTATGGAGCTGACTAACAGGCACTTACAAAAGACATGACTTTGTTAAAAAGCATTAAATGTGGGAGAGCCATAATTCGGCACGAATGGGCCGGCCTAAGTGATACCACAGCCTCATAGAAAACCGACGTGAACCAACGTTTCTTACTGTGATGGAGGTTACCAGAGGTCCAATTATCCTCCGGACGCCCCCCACCCCAATTTCCCCAATCCTTGAATCCCCAACAATCCACTCAAAAGGCTGGTAACGCACTTGTAACGCCTCTGGTGTTCCAGGTGTCCATAGACGACGCCGATTGCTTACTGGTGATCCGTCTGCTCGTTTACGTTTGCTGCTGCTCGATATCCCATAAAAAAAAAACATCGATGCAGCCGCTTCCAAGCAGCAGATCTGAAGAATATTGGGGAGATCTATCTTCAGCACTGGGCGTCATGTGGTTGTATGATGATGATGATGATGATGAAAAATCATACAATTGAGTATAACCATAGTTATCGTTTTTTTCTTCTTCTCCTCTTATAATATCTTCTGATTCACTTCGTTGGGGGAACCAAGACAGTTATTCATGTCCCTGGGACGCGCCGGACTTCAGGGTTCCGGTGTTTTTATGGTTGTATCTACTGTAGATCCTACCTTAAAGGAGTTGCAGCGGTTTTCGGAGGTTGAGGCGGGCTTGTCCTATGAAAAAAAATAACAGTTCCTGTCTCTGTTCGATATCAATCTTTATTTTTTACCTACGTATTAAGTGACTTGGTTGACTGTACATACATAGTGTACATTTAAATAAGGTGGTTACTAATCTAGTGAATATTATAATAGATCATGAACGTATGATAAATAATAGCCTTGTTGTAATTGCGTTGTTATTGTGATAGTCAATTAGAATATGTTTTTTCTTACATGTCAAATAAAGCGTACCAAAGGACCAGTTTTAGTAGCCGCGAGGTTATTTCACAAATATGATAATGGCTACAGTAAAGGAAAAATTTCTCAAATACTTTAATATGATTTTGATATAGATTTGTAGCCTTTTTAAGACATTTATGATAAATTGTTTTTAAAACAAAATACGACAGCTTTTTAGTCGATAATAAAGTATGGATTTCTTCACAGTAACACCTGATTCTATTTCATAAACAAAACACAATTAAAACAAAAGACTAATGAAATGACCTTAAGTGGGAATTTTATCTGCTAGGGTAACTACTAACATTGTGTATTATGTGTGTGTTTGTATGTAAACAGAAAAAGCCCTACACAAATCCATTACTCATAAATGATTAACATGTGATATTCCAAAGGGCAGTAGCTTGGTATGAATATTTATTACGATTTATTATTCAGATATTCATCATCATCTGTGAGAAATTTCTTAGTGTTTGCTGAAATATGGCTTCTTATTTTCTGATGGAAATTAGGTAACGGGCAACTTAATGGAAGGTACCTCAATGAGAATTAGGTGCAAGTTTAGAGAGTGATTAACAAACCTCATGATAGGTGTTGACATCCAATCTAAAGGTATTTTATGTCAAAAGACTTTAATCTAAGATTTTGGTACAGGTTTTCTATGTAGATAATTAAGTATTATCCAAGTTAACATAAAATCATTGAAAACATTTGTTTTAAAAAGAGTTGTAAAATACCAAACTCTAGAGATTGATTCCGCATTACCTGATAAAAAATGGTATCTTTTTTTTAAGGGGGAAAAATCATTTAATGACTTCTGCCGCCTAGGGGAGGCGGGTCCCTCCCGCCTCAGTCTCAGACTCTTACTGACTAAAAACTGGTCTACGTTCTTATTTCAGGAATTCTGACAACTATAAAATTATGATTGTAAACACACCCATGGGCATAGGACCACAACAGGGTAGTACACTTTTTTAGATAGAAACTTAATAATAAATATAGGTAATTACTTTAGCTTGTTCCAAAAACAGTGCCTAAATCAATCAAGTAACATGTCCTTGAACTTTAACTTCATTACGAAATTAATACCAACGCTCCAAGAAAAGATAGCCGAAGTTGTTCTATCGAACTCATCTTTATTATAAAATCTCTTACAATTTGTTATCAATCGTTCGATTGATTCAGACTTTATGTTCCGTGACCAATCAGAACAATCAGCTCGTTGCGTCAGTTCTAGGGTTGCCTTAGTTCATTAGTATAAAGTTGTGTTGCCATATTTAAAAAGTAAAATTTGAGTTCGAAAATATGAATTTGTTAAATTATTGAGTGTACGAGGATTCATGCTGTTTATAAAAAAAATCTACATAAAAAGTAAATCCAAAAAGAATAATGTATAAAGGTAACACACATAATTTAGTTAATTTGTTTTGAAATTCATCGTTTCCTCAAAGTTTACACTAACTCCCTCGAACCATCACATCAGCAGTTTGAACCCATATTTTCTTTTCTCTACTTATTCCTGTAAAAAAAATAACAATATAATATCAATTAATAATCTCCATATACTTAACCAAAATCACAAAAAAGTTGCCATAATCAATAAATTCATCAATAACCTGAACATCCTGGTAACCCTGGCATTTTGTAAGGCGGCATCTTTGATCGCTACTTGCTTGTTTATACCAATTAACTAGCTCAGACACACGGCTTTACTCCTCTTACCGACTTCAATCAACCACATTTAATTACTTAGAACAAGATGCCACAATTTCTGTTAATCACTACAATTTCTATAAGCTATTTTGTCTGCAAGCAATTTGTTAAGATTGATTATTGTAATTAAAGTGTAATTCGTACTGAATGTGTTGTGTCGATAAGGTTCAATTTCGTGTGATGGTACAACTGCTCATGTAGTAGTGAAAATTTAAGGTCAATGTACTCATATGTCTTTGGTTATTTCAAAATATACTGAGATATTTTATTGTAAACTTTATTGTGTCTCATCAATCTATTTGTACTATAAAGTTATGGTTAAAACGATCCTACTATTTACAAGCAACTTGTAGAATCATTGGTGATATTAATCAGTCACTAATTAACAGTATTTAAAAGGACATAAGACCATTGACCCTTCACTCAAAATTGAACTTTAAACTCACACACCAAAGCTTACATCCCAACATCCAATAATTTATAGCAAGAATTCTGTTGACATGCAAACGAGCCATCGTAAACAAAATCTAGGCATGGTCTTACCAGTGTTAAAATCGTCCTTAGACCAGTATTACTCAAGTCTGTGTGATAAATAGTTCTATTCTGCGAGATCGATTTATGCATCGATTTAACTTTGCCCATTAGGCTACTATTATACTAGAAACGCGAGTAACTCGGTCCTTAGAGACAGTTCAGGCATTCAAGTGTCGGTTTTGCGCTGGAAGCCGGACCCTAATTGAGTGAAAATCTTGTACTGTTTCAATGAAAGACTATTTCGGTTTTTAGGTTAGATTTTTTGATAGAAAATTGCAGTTAGGATACACTAAAAAGTTTGGAGAAAAGGACCACGACCAAATGTACTGGTCCTTTGGTACAAAACACTAAAACTATCAACACTACCTTCTACTTAACTAAAAAATGCCATTTAGCAACATAAAACATCTACAGAGTGTTTAACAAATTTCCCGAAAAACACTAAAAGCTATCGCTACCCACATCTTCGGTAACATTTCACCGCCCACCATAACATCCCACTCTTACGCAAGACCTAACGCCATCTAATTAAAAGTACCATGGTACGAACAATCTACTTTATATTCAGTGTTTATCTTCGTATTTTATCATCTGTGTACCACATTATTGCCTTTGGAGTACATGTCGCTAGTTCATTAGTACGCCATTAGTCAGCCGCGGTTGTAAATTGGACTATTTATCTGGTAAGCCCACGCTTGGATGGCCAATACGCAAATGTTTGTGTTGATGCTTTCTTGTGTGTGTAGATGTTAGGGTATTTGTTAGTCTGAAAGAAATTGCAACAACAAATGTTAGTGATGTCTTTATTAGACTTTAGGGACTATGGTTTGAATAAAGTGTACGGTTGTAAATTGTGTCTCAAATGTAATTTAAATAATAATATTAATTTTGGTGTCTTTTACAAAGTGTCTTTTGAATTGAAATTTCATATTCAACAATCGCCTATGTTACAACATGCAACGTCCAGAACAAACTATACAGTTATTGCTACTAAAGATATGATAGTTACAATCCTTGCATTACCACCACCTATTGAAACGACCCTATCAAAACAGGACATAAATAACTAAAATAACTTCAGCATTAAAACTAACAACGTACAATTCCTATGCAACACCATGGAATATCTGAAAATGCAAATCCAAAAGTGCCCTAAGGTCTATAGAGCCTAGTAGAGATACCAACGATTTATAGAATTGATACTTGTGACAAATCGTTATGGTAGGGCGGGTACAACATGGTCTATGACCGTAGTGGGGACTCCTGTGGTGTAACATGACAAGCCGATTACCGGTCCGGCTCGGAAACGGTCCTAGTAATGATAGGTACTGATAGGGAAGTCATTTGAGGACTTAGACGATGCATAGGACCATTGTTATTGACCTCTGGATATTATTGGCGTTGTCGTTTAAGCTATTATGGTATTTATGTCACAGTTTTATTATGATATGTTTTAGCTTGACTTTGTGACAATTGGGCGGTTTAACTAAGCATATTTTTGAAAGTTTCGGTTTAAAAATTCTGTTGCTATTTTTAGCCAAGTTTACCTGCTTCGTATGTTTAGTCTTTATGTAGGTTTTGTGACTCACAGAAGTCTTTACACTAAATTAAGCAAGTCTACACGTCCTCATTTTTTACCATCAGTAAAACGTTGCATAGCATCCTCTGAGACTTTTAAATTCTACTCCATCTTTAGGGAAGAACGTAAATTAATTAGGAATGCCTAATTAGGATTAAGTCAAGTATTTCCTAATCTCGGTGCGTTTAACATACTGGACTTTTTAAGTTGAAATACTTGAAATGTAGAAAAACTTGTATCGTCAATTATGGGTAATTTGTTTGGCCACCTTGATTTTTGCTTGCGAAACTTTGACGTTTTCGGAGATGATACTTTTAAATTATTTATTAGGTTTATTTTTGTAGCTAATTATTAAAATTCTTAGCTACGAATTTCACATATTGGACCTTGATTCTCCAAAAAGATAAACCTCATATCTCGAAGTTGGGATTAAACCCACAATTCCTTTATTGGTATTCCATATTGTCACAATTGTCACAATAAATATCGTTCGAAGTTAGCTCACTATCAGTAAGTTAAAAGTACCTCACAATATCTTAGCGAATATTTGTCAAAGAAAGTCTAGATTATACACTTTCTTTGCCTTACTGCTTACTGTTGACAGCTACCATTTAAGGCGTGATGTTATGAGTGCAGAGCGCACTGCACGATTTCACCGGGCAATTAAAATTAATATGTGGCCAACTTGTTCTTTGCCATAATACCATTTTGATGTAGGGTTGCCACTGATCTTGATTCGAAAATTTGGTCCTTTTGGTTTTGTCGCTAAAAGACCACACTTTTCAACTTTTAGTTAAACCTAAGCTAGATTAAGTGAGTCTGGTATTAGTTATTTGAAACTTAAAAGTATTTTTGTTATACTTAAAAGTACTTATGGAACTAATCCAATTAGTAGGAATTGAACGAAGGAGTGAACTAGTTATTCCGTTATTCCACAGTAACTTGTTTAGTCTCATTAATCACAGATTATATTATAAAAATGGTTTTAAATAATCTCGGTACAGCCCTAAATTAAATGTACAAATGCAAAAACTCGCGATGTAATTGAGATCAATATTTATCGCTTTTAACTGAACTGGTCTTGGATTCCGGATAACTTTTCAAATTGGTGCTTTAGAGATGTAACGAGTTACAAAGTAATATCGGTAGCGTTTTTATTGCACTAAAATGTCTTTCTCCAAAAATGCTGGACGTTTTATGATGTTGTTTGAAGATGATAAGGGTATAAGGACTTCTGGACTTTGATTGCTTTAGGTGTGTCTGTGCTTTACCGCTGAGAGGTTTGGTGTTTTCAATGTTCGGGTGATATAATTGTCACAACTTACTATATCATTTACTTAAGCTTTGACGTTGCATTATGTATCTCTTTGAGGAAAAACAGATTAAACGCTATAGTAAGTGTCTCTTACTTCCAAACTAGCCCCGGGTATTGTGGTGCCTATTACAGGCATTGAGAAAAGCAATGAATAGTTTCTAGAACCGTATACAGAGCAACTGTCTCATATCCTTGTAGTTAGAATGCTTATGTGAAAACTATTGTTTATCTAACAAAACCGTGTCTCACTTTTTTGGTCCTTTAGGTATTTAGAGCTGTTTGAGTTTAAAGTGACTAAGTCATATAGTGTTGTAAGAGGTGTCTTAATTATAATTAATACTAATTATGTATTAGATACGTGATCTTGATATTATAAGTGGCCCAATGAACGGTGCTCACACATAAATGCAAAGGGTGGGCTAAAAGTTATAATGAAGAAGTTAAGTACAAAATATGTATGAGAAACATCTTGAGTAGCAAAACCAAAATTCAAAGCGCAAATAGAAAGCACCGGCTAAGTTATTAATGATATGAACGTCACATTAGTTAAGCATAGCGGGCATGTTCCTAGCATTTCGTCATCCATTGTGTGCTCAAACGGTATTAATGAATTGCTCGTCGATTTATCAACGCACAATGGACAACGAAACGCTTTTGTCACACGAAAACCGACCGATAATGATGTTAACAGAGTCGCTTTGAGATTGATGATGGAAAAGGTTTAATGAACTTTACACTCTGTGGTTTGATGTGTGGAGCGTAGAGACTAAACGGTGGACGTTGCAGCATCCAGTCCTTCGGGCCTAATAAATGGGGCTATTATAGCCATTATAAGAAACGTGTTTTGAAAAAAATTGGGCCTGTTGTGAGTTTGATGATATTAGAAGTATTATAACAGATTTGTTCATAAGTTCTCTTGCAGTTTTTTTAAGAAAATTGCTCATTATCATCATTGGAAATGCTTCCAATGTTCCCTTCATAATCTATTTCATCCTCTATGTGATTGCAATTCTATCCCGATTCAAAATAATACATCATCCATTTCTATCCATCTAAAACGTTACCTATATGTTAATTTTCATACAGACTTGCATCAACATCCACGTCTATATCAAGGAAAATTTTATTCTAAACTCCCATAGCCATAGAAATCGCGATCTGAGTCCATGTTTTATGCCCATCGTTCTTAGAATAACGGTTCCTACACTAGACCATAATATGCATTATAACGGCCTTATTGCCATGTGGCCTGGTCTGGTTAATGCAGGCCTTTTTGTCTAGCTATTATGAGATGTTGAACATGTACTCTTTAGGATAAGGGATATAGGATATACATAGTTCATAGATAAACCGTTTTTTGAACACTGTTTTGATATCATAGATATTTTCCTTGTCGTGCCTGTTCGTTTACTTTTTGTATCTTATGGAGTTCAGATATCATTTTTTCGCTGATGTTACAGACGTATCTAATTAGTCATTGAGCTGTGCACTTTGCACATACATGCACTTATGACTTATGGCATCTGTATCGGTCTTCCTAGTTTAGAATATTCAATGTTGCACCAGGAACATCATTAACTTCAGTAGGGAAGTATGTATGTTACTTTCTTTTCAAATCCAATCCATTATTAAAAATATCCTTCTCTTCGAACTTATCAATTACATCAGCATCCACTTCTAGCACTTCAACTTCAAAACATTTAACGTCATTTTTATCACTTTCATCTCAATTTAGGACATTATCATCCAGATAATCCAGATCTTTAGTGTATGTTATTGATACAGAAGTGAAATCGTGTTGTGTCGGTTAACGGATGCGCTGTATAAGCGACGGCATCCGCTATTATTACTGATTTGAGGCCCCTGCCTACCTATATTATGGTTCGGTCTTGTTGATGACCTTCGGTGACACGGCTCTGGATATGAAACTGTTAGTGGGACAACCAACAAGGAGTCTTTTAATTATGTATGGTTAATTGTTCTTGTAGATTTGGACAGATGGTGTGATTTCCAAACATAGACCTTTTTGTACAGGTTTTGTAGTTTATTTCTTGTTAATGGTAGTTGGTCTTGATCTATTTTTAGTTTCTTGCACGAATAAATAGAGATCTTATAATTAACACTTATGCAATATTTATATATTTCTCTACAATTAACATAAAATCATAACAATATAAACGTTCTACACTATTAACTATAAAAATGATCATTATACGGTTTTTAAACAGCGTAACCTTTAGTGAAATATATACTGAGACAATTCAAGTGAAAATTTCTACGCCATATTTTGATATCGTCGCAAAAGTTGTACGATGAGCGTGCGCCGGTGCGCGGTATTCGCTACGGAGGGTGAGCAGGACCCTTGTGTTATGGGGTAGTATAATAATAAGTAATAATAATTATCATGGATGATTCTAGATGTTTGTGCACAAGTTAACTTTTTTAGACTAAAGTCCTTTGTTGGTGTGTAGGCGGGTTCGAAATTAGATGGTAGGAAAGGTATGGTTAATTTTATATTGTATTTTAATGACTTTTCTTTGCACTTTGAAAATGTTGGAAATACATTTGTAAGAAATTACTAGGTACGCATTAAAATAGTATTTGTAGGGAAACGTTATTGTGTTATTGATTTCTTAAATTATTAGTTTCTATTTGGGCTCTTAAATTTTAAGTTAAAAACTATTAAAACTTTACATTGTTTGGGCTGATTTTTCAATCAGTTCTTAACTGTAGAATAAGATAGACATTTGACAGTTTTTAGTATGGAAGAATTGTCAAATATTGAAAGTTATTCCGCAGTTAAAATTTACCTGACGTTGGAAAAATCGGCTCTTAATATACTTTTAGCGCGATATATACTTAATATACTTTTACTTAATATGCTTGTGCGCTTATGTAGTTTTAAGTAAATAGGACTTTTAATATTAGGTACTTTATTTAACTCGAGAATAGGATCCACGTTCTTATTTTCTTCAGTCAATATCTTGCCATACATAACACATTCCTAATTATGAGTGTTGTTAATTAGTCAAAAATGTAATAACAAAACTAATTGCTAGTAAAAGATGGACAATTGATCATTGTTCTTAATTATCGTCCCGGTGAAAGGTTTCTAATTGATCATTGTAAAAATATGGACGCCATATATTTTGACAGCTAGTCTGACCGGGTATCTTGGCTTGGCATAAAATAGTTTATGAAGAAAATCTTCATCTTCAATTTCGTTTATTTTTAACCGACTTCAAAAAAAGGAGGAGGTTCTCAATTCGACCGTATATATGTTTTTTTTTTTTTTTTTTTATGTTTGTTCGCCGATATCTCCGTTGTTTATAAACCGATTTTAAAAATTCTTTTTTTGTTAGAAAGGAGATAGTTCCAGAATGGTCCCATGATAAGGAAATCAGGATCTGATGATGGAAGACCAGGGAAACCGAGGGGAACTTTTAAAAATTATAGGGGTGACTAGGGCATTTGTTAATTTTTTCATTAAGTATTAAAAACCACTACAATCTGATAAAGGTCTGGAGCCGATCTGATGATGGAGCCGAGAGCCAGTTGAGGGAACTCCTCAACGGTTAACAGTAGCTACCTTGTGTTTGGGTTTGATTAATTTGTATTGATGAGGACTTTACATCTGAGTGGGGTGTAATTGTCAATAAGGGTCTGATGATGAAGTAGTACGATAGTTGAGGGAACTCCTCAACGGTTAACAGTAGCTGCCTTGTGTTTGGGTTTGATTAATTTGTATTGATGAGGACTTTACACCTGAGTGGGGTGTAATTGTCAATAAGGGTCTGATGATGAAGTAGTACGATAGTTGAGGGAACTCCTCAACGGTTAACAGTAGCTGCCTTGTGTTTGGGTTTGATTAATTTGTATTGATGAGGACTTTACACCTGAGTGGGGTGTAATTGTCAATAAGGGTCTGATGATGAAGTAGTACGATAGTTGAGGGAACTCAACGGTTAACAGTAGCTACTTTGTGTTTGGGTTTGATTAATTTGTATTGATGAGGACTTTACACCTGAGTGGGGTGTAATTGACAATAAGGGTCTGATGATGAAGTAGTACGATAGTTGAGGGAACTCCTTAACGGTTAACAGTAGCTACCTTGTGTTTAGGTTTGATTAATTTGTATTAATGAGGACTTTACACCTGAGTAGGGTGTAATTGAAAATAAGGGTCTGATGATGAAGTAGTACGATAGTTGAGGGAACTCCTCAAAGGTTAACACTAGCTACCTTGTGTTTGGGTTTGATTAATTTGTATTGATAAGGACTTTACACCTTAGTGGGGTGTAATTGTCAATAAGGGTCTGATGATGAAGTAATACGATAGTTGAGGGAACTCCTCAACGGTTAACAGTAGCTACTTTGTGTTTGGGTTTGATTAATTTGTATTGATGAGTACCTTACACCTGAGTGGGGTGTAATTGTCAATAAGGGTCTGATGATGAAGTAGTACGATAGTTGAGGGAACTCCTCAACGGTTAACAGTAGCTACCTTGTGTTTGGGTTTGATTTATTTGTATTGATGAGGACTTTACACCTGAGTGGGGTGTAATTGTCAATAAGGGTCTGATGATGAAGTAGTACGATAGTTGACGGAACTCCTCAACGGTTAACAGTAGCTACTTTGTGTTTGGGTTTGATTAATTTGTATTGATGAGGACTTTACACCTGAGTGGGGTGTAATTGACAATAAGGGTCTGATGATGAAGTAGTACGATAGTTGAGGGAACCCTTAACGGTTAACAGTAGCTACCTTGTGTTTGGGTTTGATTAATTTGTATTAATGAGGACTTTACACCTGAGTGGGGTGTAATTGACAATAAGGGTCTGATGATGAAGTAATACGATAGTTGAGGGAACTCCTCAAAGGTTAACACTAGCTACCTTGTGTTTGGGTTTGATTAATTTGTATTGATGAGGACTTTACACCTGAGTGGGGTGTAATTGTCAATAAGGGTCTGATGATGAAGTAGTACGATAGTTGAGGGAACTCCTCAACGGTTAACAGTAGCTACTTTGTGTTTGGGTTTGATTAATTTGTATTGATGAGGACTTTACACCTAGATGGGTGATGGTCATTAAAGGTCCAATGACGAAGTAGTATGATAGCTAAGGGACTCTTCAATGGTTAAGAGTACCCACCCGGTGTTTGAACTTGCATAATGTGTATTGATGAAAACTTTGCATCCATGTGGGTTTTGTATAATATAATCAAAGTACTAAACTAAAAAGTATAAAATAAAATTAAAAAACTGCGTTTAAAAAAACCGTCTTCAAAAACAAATGACAAACAAAAAGTAAAAACTAAAAAGGAAAAAAAAACTATTAGTGGTCATACGTACTTATAGCTTACACACCCACTGATAGGTTAGAAGTCGGTGCCACAAACCCACAATAAAATATAAAGTAGACAAAAGTCACAGCTGGTATAATCCATAATAAAATTGTAAACAGCTCAATAATGTTAGGTATCTATTAAGGTTTTAATGAATATATAATAATTAGGTTTAAAACTTGTGGCACCGACTTCTAACCTATCAGTGGGTGTGTAAGCTATAAGTACGTATGACCACTAATAGTTTTTTTTTCCTTTTTAGTTTTTACTTTTTGTTTGTAACAATGATGATTCCGTTTTACGGGAATTGTCAAAAGATATTCTAAGTAGATGTTGTTCATTATAAAGTCTGGGTAATTGGGAAGAATCACACTAAAATTATAAATGTGAAAGTTTCATTATTTGAATATTAAAATATGTCCATCAATCACATTGAAACTACTGAACGGAGTTTGATGAAATTTGGTATACAGGCAGGGTATGGGCCGACGTAGGTGATAGGATTTTTATCCCGATTAAAGGCTTCCATGGGATAATAAAGCACGAATGATGTAGTACGCGTACAAACAGCTAGTTCATTAATATTGCTACGGTTTTCTAGATACAGATATGGAAACATTATTTCAAAAGTCATCAGTCTTGTGACTAGCGACTTGTTCGTGTATAATTCCAAAAATCAATTTCAATTATCTCTTTCCCAATTTTCACGGGATTAAATCATTAAAATGCCTATATTTATAATGCCTTAAAATATTGTAAAGACCTTATTAATATTAAATAAGTATAATAAGCTGCGGTTCAGGCTTCGCCCACGCAGTGTAATAGTAGCGTTCCACTAATGTCCAATAACGGTAATGTACCATATACTGTCGATATTCTATAATGGATTTTTTACTTTATTTCTACGTGATAAGGTTGTGAATGTAATGGATCGGGATGGGATAGCTTGACGTGCTAGTGTCAGTACATTTCTCTTAACCGGACACGCATAATCATTTGTTTTTGTTAATTAATGGATTTTTTGAGAATGGATCTTTAGACTAATGGAACAGTACGTTATAGGGTCATCTACATACGTATAACATAATAAGTTTTTAAGAAAATAATGGAATTGTATAGTTGTGGGCGCCCTAGACTGACCAGATTGGCGATATATGAAAGAAGGGCCAAATTAAAAGTACCCTTAACCGACGAGCATGCATGAAAAAAATTGATGACTGTTGATGAAGCGAAAGAGGTATGTAGAAATCGTAGCAATTATGGCGTTCCATAGTCTCTGCCTACCCCCATGGGACACAGGCGTGTATGTATGTATTTAGTATGGGTGAAAATGAATTCCTTGTCTAATTCAGTAATTGGCTTTATGATACAATTCAGTAATTGCGCTTGCAACTAAGTGCACGCGTCATCGCAGCTATCAAGGATAAGTCATAATCATAATAAATAACAACCTACCAATATTTCATCTTAACATAATAATAATAACATAACATCACGCCTTTTATCCCCGAAGAGGTAGGCAGAGGTGCACATTACGGCATTTAATGCCACTGTACAATGTAACACCCACTTTTCACCATTTATGTTACGAGTCCCATGTAATAAGGGGTGTGTCTATTGCCATATACCGGGCACAATTCCAGACTACGTGCTACTACTGAGATTTTTTTGGAAAACGCCGGTAATACTTTGCCCGACCCGGGAATCGAACCCGAGATCCTTTGCCGAGTCGCACTTGCGACCACTCGACCAACGAGGCAGTCATATTTTACCTTAATATAATAAAAAATCTATACATCAAATAAACTATATAGCTACCATATCTAATTACCGATTATAATGAGACAAGTCAATTACAATAAATCAAGTCAATTTAACAATTACCGAGTATCTTCTACTCAATTGTAAGTTAAGCGTTTAATTATCAAAATAAACAAATACTTATGAATCATTATGATTGATAACCTTCGATATGGCTACTTTTCATCGTGGTGGCCCGGATGTTTAAGACGCCCGCTTCTCATGCATGAGGGTGCGGGTTCGAAACCTACCATCGGCAAGTACCAATGTGACTTTTACCGAGTTATATGTACTTTCTAAGATTATTTAGACACCACTAACAAACGGTGAAGGAAAACATCGTGAGGAAACCTGGGCTTATAATTTCTAATTATAAGTTTGAAATCACCAACCCGCATTGAGCAAGCGTGGTGATTAATGCTCTAACCTTCTCCGTGTGAGAAGAGGCTTTGCCCAGCAGTGGGCATTTATAGGCTGTTGATGATGATGGCTACTTTTATTTGTTATATTAGCTTGTTATTTATTTTTATTAATTGACTAGCTTCGAGCCGCTGCTTTGCCCACGTAAATTAAGTTGTGTTTGTAGTTTCAACTATGGATATGTGAGTAATATAAAATTAGCAAAGTATAACATCAAAGTTAGTATAGTAGATATAGAAATAACATACAAACATGTTTTCGCATTTATTTTAAAATATGGTAAGTTACAGATTTGAATCCCGTGTTATGTAAAACAAAGTTAGCGCCTAAAATAAAAAAAAATTAATGAGTCAAGGAAAATGACATTCTAATTGCTCTTATCTAAGAAAGTGTGTTAACTATTGATGTTATTAAATATGCTACAATCATACTAGGTATATACTCGAAATATGAATGATAAAAGTAATTTAAAAAAAGTCATAGTTACGATTTCCAATTATGGCAACGATTCTACGATTTACATTTTTAATGGTAGTGACACAGTATTTTGTTCAATTTTATTTAAATGTTGAATTACGACCTACATAATTTGAAAATTGTGGCTTAAAATGTTGAGTATTTTTTTTTATTTCTAATTTGTTACTGGCCTATAAATAATAGACATATGTCTACGTGCGTTTTCTTAAAAAAAAAACAAAAAAACCAGTAAGTTATTTTTGTCGCCAGTATCTTCTATAACCTTCAAAATAAATAATTGTAAAGAAGAACAATACCGAAATACTATTACTAAAACAGTAATCTACATAGTATCACGCGAACAAGAATTTAACGAAAAATCTATGGGAACCCGCAAAACTATTTTTCCTATCCCACATTCCAAGATGGCGGCATCACAACTGTCAAATAAGCCTGACGCGCCGTGAAATCGCTAAACGTAACCAATTATTATTTTATACATGTAAGTATTGAATGTATAAACAGCCACACGAACTATACAATACTAGTTTATTATGACCTCGCTTTGCATGATATTTCCGTATATGCGAAGCTCAGTTTATACTGGTTTGTTTAGTTTGATGTGAAGTATGTATGAACGTTTATTGAGCATCGACTTGCGATTAAACTCCCGTAGTGCCGGACAATTAGTGTTACCAGATTTGGGTATCGGTTTTTCGTTTTTCGATATTTGGTACGAGCGATTGGCGTCCGGTTTTTAACGTTTTTTGTCCTATGCCGTTTGTAGTTTAGCTGTGTTATGGTTAAACTTGTTTTTGTTTATCAATTTGCTTGAAAGTTAATATGTGATAAGCAATTTCCGTTTTTAAAGCAATGGTAATAAGGTATATGTATCTGAACTTGTAACAATTTCAAAGCTACACACCATGAATACTTAACCGTATCTCACCTTCGCTATTTACTTTCTCATTTAGATAAAATGAATGAAAAAAAAACGTATTTACAAAATCGAAAATCGATTCTAAATATCTAAATTATATATCGATTTATTGTGACCGTGTAGTCCCGCGGGGTTCGAGTCACAACTATGAATTTTAAATAAGTACACGAAGTACTACAACACGGACCCCATAATGCTGTCAAATGGTCCATAATGACCCCGGTTTCACAAATAACCATCGCTTGTACGTTTAGTATACATACCAGTATTATGTTAACATGTATACTTTACACTTGAATGAATTAAGTGTGGAAAACTATGGAGGTTCTTACAATCTTACTCGATGTTATCCGTGAATTGAGAAAAAGTTCTGCGAATGGTGGTTTTGTGATAAAGTGTTGTGTTGATGACATTGATGTTCAAAATCAGTGCTCTGCCAATATCTCCAAGATGACAGATAATTGTTAGATGAGAGTGAATGAACTTGACATTGTTTCTGTGTTGATAAGACAATGCTGTTTAGGACAGCTTTATTGCAAAAGTTTTAGTATTCATTTTAAATTTTGTCCTCCTCTGAGCCGTCCAATATGCAAATATGGAATTCTAACAATAGCCTATCAATTCTTATCGCCGTCCGAAACAGATCAAGTTCAGACATGTTCAACTATCAAACTGTGAAATATCTGAAATTCACGGAAATACGCGGTCGTAGGCGAATTTTTTTAATACACATATATTTTTTTTAACTAATGTTTATTATATTTTTGTCCTTTTATCATCGCGTTACGGGTGATGTTCCCACGGTCCAGATATGCTTATCATGACTTCCTGGATGACTCAACGGTACGAATCTGATGATTTTCAGTTCGTGTATTTACCTACTTGTTTGTGATAATTTTAATACTACTTTTATTACCGACCGATGTGCGATGTCAGAAGTTTCTGAATTAAAAAGCGAATGTAAAGAAGGCGTCATTGGCGATATATGAAAGAAGGGCCAAATTAAAAGTACCCTTAACCGACGCACGAGCATGCATGAAAAGATTGATGACTGTTGATGAAGTGAAAGAGGTACCTATGTAGGAATCGTAGTAATTGGCGTTTTATAGTCTCTGCCCACAATACCTACCCCCATGGGAGACAGGCGTGAAGTTATGTATGTATGTATTTCATTTTCCCCATATCTTGAACCCTGTTTTATCCTCTGGTTTAGTTTTTGTTAGTCTAACTAGATATTTGCCGTATCTTCTATATGATATATTTGGACTTTAAAAGAGATTGACCTCTGGGTTTATTTCGACATTTTTTATCTAAGTAGTTAGTTAGGAAATGTCGACCTCATCGTTCGCTTGATAAAATTGACGTGTAAAAGTGCTGCCTTGTAGCCTATTTGCAGAAATAAATTCATTTGTTTCACTTATTAAGTCATGAGGAAGTTTCCCGTCCTGAGACAGAAGTACCATGTGGCAAGCAATAGAAGAAGCTATTCCTTTGTGACCAAGTGCTAATAAAGTTTAAATCCTCTTTGGCAGTGATGAAACAGACTCACACTCGTAAGCTATAGGGTTAAGTCACAAACCTTTTTGCTAACATTTTTTGACATGAACTCGTCAATCTAGTGACAGGCTGCCAATTCGATAGCCTATTTGGCATAATGGGTAAGCACTAGAGCTGTCATCTGTCAATAGAAATTCAATCAGTGATTATTATCTTCTTTGCAGGCAGGACTTGGCACATGCTTAATTTAAATGTTAGAAAAAATGGTCTCTAGACTTATGATCCTTTTTTTTTTTTGTTTTTTTGTGGTGCTTTTATCGTTTTGTTTGTGTTGGCTTTTTTGGTGATTTGAAATGAGTTAGTTTAGTTTTTTATTTAACTTTCTTAGTTGGAGCTTTTCTTTGAAGTACATAATATTGGCAGTCGTAGATAATTTCTCTGATAGATCAACGGAAAATTATGTTCATTGAAGTTTCAAAAATTAAAATGAATGTTTTGTGTTTGTGCAAAATTAATCTTGAAGTACAAATCACTACATAGTTTAAAACAAAGTCGCTATCCGCCGTGTGTCTGTCCCTATGTATGTACGCAACCGATTTTGATGCGGTTTCTTTAAAATAGATAGAGTGATTCTTAGGAAGGTTTAGTATAAAACCTACATGCATAATATTGCACCCGTGCGAAGCCGGGGCGGGTTGCTAGTGACAAATAAGTGATTCTCGGTTTTTTTACAGTAGGTAATTGCACTCTTCTAAAGATATAACAATCTTTCTCTAACATAACATTTGCACACAACTTGAGTCATATATTCCAAAACTTTTTGCTACAAAGTTACCAAACCTATTACCAAAATGGTTTTATTGGGTATCGAATCTAGGTCATCGGAAGCGTTGTCTTGCCATATTTGGTGTAACATAAATTTATATTGCTTGCAATACCAACTAATTCTAAATTCGAACCGGTTTTCCGATACCGATAAAATTGAGTGAAATAACAGTTTAATGTCAAATATCTGTCGCAGGCGTTTAAATAAAGTAATTTTACTGCTAAATGCTTAGACTTATGTGGATACTAGTTTTCCATATGCATTTATTGTAAAAACTGTTCTGATGCAACGCGAATGAATGACAAACAAACAAACAAATAACACTTTCGTATTTTTACACTATGAAACCATAACTAAAACCGCACAAACACTGATAAACGTCCTCCTATGTAGGTAGGCACCTCTGCCTACCCCTTCAGGCGTGATGTTATGATGATTATGACTGATAAACGTTAATTATTCTTCATCTTGAATAAAGCAAACTTTGGAAATCCTCTAGCATGGCTTGAAACTAGTCGAGTTCCTCGTCAAATTATTACGTGAGAAGCCGAAAACAATTATTTAGTATGTCTCACGAAAGTTACAATACAAACACAATTTTATTAAAATCTTATATAGGCTATCTAGCAAAACGGTATCAATTTTATTCCTATCTTCATCTGCACAACAATGGGTAGGAAATTATCCGACGGTCCTTCACCGGTCCTGCGGTCCGGACAAAAAACGATGAAGTGACCTTATAAGGTGACAGCAGACGCGTCCAGTTTTTGCGCTAGCACCCGTCCGCGACCGATACTCGGTTTTGGGAAGGTTTTCGAAAAAACGAATGTGTAGACTCGGTCGCTTTGTTTAAATTCTACGGGGTTTCGGTGTTTTGTCGATCTGAGGACGATTTTCCCATCTGCTTTTGGTGATTTTGTTCAAGTCTTAGGTTTATAGTGCATTTGGTTAAGCTGTAGGTACTCGTAACCTATTTTAAACCTTTATCATTAAGATGCTTAAATTTTAAGTTAGACATTGACCAACGACATGTATAATAGTTTTAATGTCGATTTGATCCACATATAACATCACGCCTTTTATCCCCGAAGGGGTAGGCAGACAGTGCATATTATGCCACTGTACAATGTAACACCCATTTTTCACTATTTATGTTATAAGTCCCATGTAATAGGAGGTGAGCCTATTGCCGTATATCGGGCACAATTTCAGACTCCGTGCTACTACTGACATTTTTTTTAAAACCCAGTTATACATTGCCCGATCCGGGAATTGATCCAAAATAGTAATCACGATATGACATATTAATATGAATTTAACAATCATGTATGTCAAGACACCATTTTGTTTTTATTAGGTTGCTGTTTATCAAAATAAGTCCATTCGTAAATGAAAGGTCCCTAAAAGCCCTTTACCGCGTTTGGTATGCGGATCATGGCATTTAACTGATCCCAGTTGAACGAGTGACCCGAAATGATATGTCCTTGACTATCACAAACAATTGCGCGTGAGCATTGTCAAATTGTTTCATAGATCCGTTTTTGGTTATGGAGTTTATATTTAAAATATTAGTTCTATTATAAACTGACAACACGGTTAGTGCGGTGGCTGGGCAATCGGTTGCCACGCGACGATTTTCGATTCCCGCGCGGAGCAACTCTTTGTGTGATCCACAAATTGTTGTTCCGGGTCTGGGTGTCATGTGTATGTGAACTTGTATGTTTGTAAACGCACTTACGACACAGGAGAAAATCCTAGTGTGGGGCAATGTTTTTCAAAAAAACTGATGATGTTTTTTCCATATTTTACATTCTCCTGATAATAACAAACTTTAACAAAACCGGTCCAGCTGTTTTGGAGTGTTGTGCTTAGCAACAAAGGCGGTTCCTCACGTGAATATACTGAGAAAAGCTCTTCTACATTCGAACCACAGAGGGGTTCTTCCTCATAAGCAGCGTGCGCGGTCGAGGCGACGTCGCGCAGCTGGCTGAGTTTAGTATGTCTCACGATAGTTATTATATAAACAAAGGCCTTTTGATTTACATGTGTATGAAATAATTTATCTTGGGATTGATGAGCATCTATATCTATCTATTATATCTACAACAGATATATCGATAGAATATTTTACCAGCTATATTATTTCGTTTTATTAATTCATTTTAATGACACTGACAGACAAACCGCAGTCGCCATCTTGAGTAGATGTAATTCGCATCCTATCAAGCTACGGTTTTTGAAGCTACCAATGTTTTGGGAGTTTACCTTCATTAATATATAACTGTCTCCAGCACACTCTAGATTACATTTGAAGTTCCTAAATTTGGTACTTGGTCAGTTTTATCAGTATTTACTTAGTTTAGTATTAGTGTGAACTTGTTCCCACGCGTGTCAATCACCGAACATGTTTACATTATTGGTTATTTATTGGTGATAAGTTATCGAGTGCCGACGAATTTATTCTGCTTTCGTTGTTGTTCAGATTGTTATAAGTCGATGAAGGAAAATTTATTAATGTTTTTACCATTCTTTTAGCATTGTACTTAGAACTTGATTTGAGCATGTTATTTAGTAAATAGTGATTTTATCTCTCAGCGTCTTTCTACAAAGACTAAATACAATAGGAAATTTATTGAATAAATATCTAGACAATACTATTAAGTTTCTTTACTTGAATGTTCGTCTGTCAATCACGCTGAAACTACTGAACGGATTAACATGAAATTTAGTATAGGTACAGGTAGGGTTTGGGCTGACTTAAGTGATAGGATATTTTCCTGATTAAATGCTCCCATAGGATAAATGGAATACGGAGGAATACGCGGGCAAAGCCGCGGGTAAAAGGTAATACTAAATATTCTGTAACAGAATTACCCACACATGTTTAAGCAACTTTCAAGTATGTTTATGTAGCCACAAGAGCAAAATAAACAAGTGAAAAGCGGCCTTATCATGTTTTAATTTTGTCCAAAATTATCTATCGCTTCTTCAAATAAGGATGCCTTATCAAATTCCACTTAAAGAATTCAAATGTTGAAATTGATAGGAAATTGTGAAAATTCGTTACTATTTCGCACAGATGTTTACTTTACTTTGGGATTGGTGTAAAAAAGTGGTAACTAATAAAATACATAGTTTTTTTTACATGTAATGTTGGCATAATCTTGTTTGCATGTTTAATTTAAGGATACTTTTATTCAAAAATTTTTTAGGTACGTACTTTTGTACCTTGTACTTTCCCACGGAAAAGAAATATAACGCAATAAGAAAAACATGTTTTGTATGTTCTATATTTAGTTTGTTTTAATGTTTTTTTTAAACTGTCAAACAGCGCGAGGACACCGGTGACCGCAACCTATTGTTCTATAATTGTGTCTATAATGACGGTACTCAAAGAGTTAATAAAATAAACTGCGACTTGAACTGAGTTTTATAAAACAAACATTGCAATAATCTGGTTCAACAGCTAGGTCATTTTATTTTCTCCTATATTTATTCAAATTAAATTAAATAAAAGCCGCCATTTTGAGTCCAATTTCCTGCAGAACGCATCTGATTATGTTTGGGTGGTCTCGATTGTGAGTGATCGATAAATCGAGATCGAATCGATCGATACTCGCGGTGTTGATAACAAATCGAATGTTTAATTTTTTCATCGTTACAATTGAAGCTACTGTTTAACAAACAGCATCTTCAGATGGATGTATCTTGTTGTATGCTTTATGTATGTAAAGTAGTTCTTTTAAATAATGCGCATAAATTAATTACGTTTTGGGATATGCATTCAAATGAAAAAGGTTTATCTGTTAGGCGAGAGAAGATTTGGAGAGATTCTATTCTTATCTTTTAGAATATACTTCTAATCTATACTAATATTATAAAGCTGAAGAGTTTGTTTTTTTGTTTGTTTGTTTGAACGCGCTAATATCCGAAACTACTGATTCGAATTGAATAATTCTTTTTGTGTTGGATAGTCCATTTATCGAGGAAGGCTATAGACTATAAAACACCTCGTTACGATCTAAAGGAGACGAGCAGAGCGGGTGAAACCGCGCGCAAGTAGCTAGTATGTTATCAAAGGCTTTGGCATTCGGACTTTGGAGAGATTAGATGAATTTATAGTCTACCTATACCTATAACAATTGAAACATTATTACACAATTTCTTTAAACTACTACCATTTTCTGCACAAGAATTTACTTAAGCCAACAATTCGCCATTTTCTTATCACTCATGTCTCCCAAAACGTTTTAAACGTTATCACGACATCAGTTACTCCCAAAGACACAGGCAATATGTTCCAAGTCTTTGCTGATTCGTATCAGACATTTACCACCGGATCACTCGGATGTTTTCGTCGCCAATCCATCTACTTTAGCGTCGTTTTGTTTTGTTTTTTTAACCGCAACCAAACCACTTGTGGCTTACAAATGGGAGCAAAAATCTTTTGGCAGTATTTAATTAACTTTAAAAATAACTTAAAGTTATTGTGCATTATGTTTGTAGTATTGTGAATGAAGTTTCCATTGCAATCGAAGTTATAAATGGGTTTACTATCGTTAGATTTCATCATCATCAACAGCCATTAAATGCCCACTGCTGAGCAAAGTCTCTTTTCACACGGAGAAGGTTTTTCGTTAGATTTATTGTCCTCTATTGCACTCAGATTTTCTTTTGCTTTTTTCTCTGTTGTTGTGCTCTATTTAGGCACCAGCTTTGGTTGTATTACTACCACTACATTTACCTCTTATAATTTAACTCCAAATTATGTTCAAAAAGCTAAAAAACTACTATAAAGGCTTCAAGTTCTAAGCCTCAAACGACCAAATTATTCGCTTTAACGGTGACCTAAAGTTGTAAGGCAAATGTTATTTACACAATCTCATTCATTACAAATCTAATGACAATTCTTATCAAGATCAGTGTAATATTCTGAATTTTTATTTGAAATCTCAGCAGTGACCTGTATGACCATTTACAGTCATGTATTATGACAGACAGACATAGAGCCAGTGCAATTAATCAGATGAATTAAATGTGTATCATTTTTCTGTTGAAACTCCATATTCATTGCAACGGTTCTTTTATCTGCTTTGTTAATTTGAACTTTAACTTCATTCACTTTATTGTTTAAAATATTATGTTTATTTGTGGATTATCTACATCTAATTTTAATAACACTTTGATTATTTATTTTGCATTTTCGATACTTTTGTTGCCTGTGCCCTTTTCGATATTTCTTTTACTGTGTTTTACGTCATATAAGTAATACCTTTAAAGGAAGCGAGCCATATTATTACCCTTAGTTCTAATAAACTCTGACTAAGATTATTCAGATAAAATAGTTTTGATATCATCATACATATTATGCGTTTGGTAGCCTTTGTATAACGATATCTGAGGCATTAGTACAAGTGTTCGTTTTACGCTTAAAGTACGAAACGAGACGGTGTTCGGAGCTCCGATTGGTTGGTTTTTTTGAGCCCGCCAATCAGAGCGCCGAAAGCATACCCGTTATGATTATTTAAAAGTAATACAAACTCATGCTAAACTCTCTGATATTCTTAGAAATATTAACTTGATTAGTGTTTATATTTGTGACGATGCTAATAATGTTTTTTCTTCCTTTCTCAGGTTTCGTTTCGTGTTCACCTTCGCCATGCAAGAATGGCGGTACCTGCCTGTCCACGCCCAGAGGAGAATATTTTTGCAAGTAAGTGACTTTATTTACTTTTTATATTAAACCTTTCTTCGGCCAATCACAAGCTGTGACGTTGTTAAATGGCGGAAACACTGACCTTTAGGATTCTGTGATAACATCAAAAAATATTTCTTTTAATGCTCTGTTTTCAGCGTGAATAAAAAGTATCTTTATGTTTGAAAAGTTAATCCTACAGGATATTTGATTGGCCACCCACATTATACGAAACATTGCAAAACTAAGCCCAAAAAATCTCCAAAACATAAGCAATCAAGCTCAACCCCATAAGTAAAAAAAAAATCGTTACTAGTTTCCAAACTGATACCCCGTCCATATGCCATATGAACCGTTAGAATTATTATTTCACCGCACCCTATAGATACCCACATAAGCAATACACGTGCACGAGTATGTGTTTGTGTGAGTGAATTGAATCGTGCGCGTGTGTGCGTGTATCAACGGACAGATGCGCAAGCGAGCCCTTGGCACTCAAGTGGGTCCTTAATTGCGTTAAAAAATATATTGCAGTAATGAATTTGTTGGGTTCCTTTAAATAAATCATATTTAAATGTGATCAGGGAAGTCGTTTTACCTTTTGTTGTTGGATTTTTGTAAAATATTAGTTTTGGTTTTATATTAACGTTTGCATTGTGTAGGTCTTTCAAGTTTCTATTTTATTTTAATTGTAAAAATAGTCACTAGTAATTTATTAGCTTCCATATTTTGTATCAAATTACAGTGAAGTTCTAAGAAATATTACGTGGTCAATGGACATTTCATTAGACTTCCATAAAAATACTTTTTTGTACAGAACCCAAAACATTTCGGTGATTCTTTGTTAGTATTGATGCTAATGGTTGCCGTCGATTGATATGTGACGTTAAGCCAATATATTGGAGCAAAAAGTTTGTTAGTTTTTTTCTTATAAATTGCTTTTAGCATGACTTTGATATAGGTAATAAATTTTGCAGTAAACCTTTAAGTGTTACAAAAAACCAAGTGGCGGTACGGACAAATCAATATAAGAATATTGATAAAATCAGCCCAATTAGAACAAATTATGTTGAAGCTGAAGATAACGCAAAATAATTTGTTGATTCTAACAACTAATTTAGAGTAAACAAATACAGTAGACATATATTTGCTATAGAAGACGACCATAAAAGAAGACAATATTTAATGCTATGAAGCAAAAACAGACTTCAAAAACAGAATTACTGCTAACAAGTCTTTGTTACAAATAATAACAAAACTCTCATTTTGCATGTAGTTAAAGATATTTCTGTAGACCCAACAATAAAAGAGAGGGTTGATGACTATGCATTCATGTAGAAGGCACGCATCGCATGTCCGCAAATATTATGAGATGCCTTCTCATAAGTTTGTGTAAATGACACAGCAATTACAAAGAGGTCCAGAACGGGGCCTAAGGGCCTCTTTTGATGAACCTTCGGGTATTTGAAATATGGACTTGTTTGTTAATTCTTTTTCTTTGACCTCTAATATGTACATTGTTGCATTGAAATATTTTCTGAGACTGCATTACGCTGTTGACCACTTTAAGAGGGTTTTCTTTTGTTCTTTCTTTGTTTTCATTTATTATTTTTGTTCCATTAACCCTTTTAGTTTCCGATGTACTGATGTGTGCATCTTCAGGGTAATCTTCTATTATAATTTCGATACTTATGTTAGTAAAACACGTAGTTTTAGTCAAACCTGTTGAGATATCTATCTTGAATCTAGCTGAATCCTCTGCCTGTCATGTATTATGATGAAACATGGACATTATGAACTGATTATCTGCTGCTTTTGATGTCTTGTTCCTAGAAATTGGTGACTGCGAAACCAGTTTTTTGTTAAACTTCAAACTGTGCATGATGAAATAAATTGTATGATAAATGCTTTATTGCAGCGTATGAGAAAAGTAGTAAACATGAGAGGATTGTGAATGATAAAGAAAATTTTAATAATTTTCATTATATTTTTGTTCTTCCTAATTAGATTTAAAGTTAGCAAAGTTAGTTAATTTAAAACTGCTTTCCTAAGACTTACAAGGCCACCAATGCTCTTCTAGACACAAAGGATTATGAAGACAGTAAAGATGATAGGTCCTACTTATATAGCCTATTCAATCATCAATCATCAACAGCCGGAAGACGTCCACTGCTGGACAAAGGCCTCCCCCTTAGCCCTCCACGTCGAACGACAACTCGCCACCCGCATCCACTGGCTCCCCGCAACTCTGGCGATGTCGTCGGTCCACCTAGCGGGAGGTCTGCCCACGCTTCGTCTTCCGGTCCGTGGTCTCCACTCAAGGACTTTCCTGGCCCATCTGCCGTCAGTCCTTCGAGCGACGTGGCCTGCCCATTGCCACTTCAGTCTGCAGATTTTGCGAGCTATGTCGGTAACTCTTGTTCTTTGGCGAATCTCCATATTTCGGACTTTGTCGCGCAAAGAAACCCCGAGCATAGCTCTCTCCATCGCACGCTGAGCGACTTTGAGCTTCTCCAGAAGGCCAGAGGTCAGGGACCACGTCTCGGTACCATACGTCATCACCGGCAACACACACTGGTTGAACATCCTGGTCTTTAGGCACTGAGGGATTTTCGATGAGAAGATTTCGCGTAACTTCCCGAACGCTGCCCATCCAAGTTGGATTCTTCGGGCGACCTCTTTGTCGAAATTGGACCTACCTAGCTGCATAATCTGCCCTAAGTATGTGTAGTGGTCTACAACTTCGAGGATATCGTTCCCAACGATGACCGGTACAGGTGCAACACCATGATTGATTGATTGAAAGATGATAGGTCCTACTTATATAGCCTATTACCTTATGAGCAATTCGTTAGACTCTAACTTAGCATACGAACCTCTCCAAGTTCCGCAGTTGATAAAGAAAGGTGCTGCATAGAGGAACCAGTTATGGAAGTCCGCAATCGTAAGCAATTCTTGCTGTACTGTACGGCACAGGCCCGTCGTAATAAATAGTGGTCCGCTATCAGATGGCCATATATGTCATGTAATGTGCAGGGATTCACACTCGTCCCCCTACCAAACGAACATGGTGACAAGAAAGTGAGAATCGTTTTCTGAAATATAGCAATAGTGACTGTAGTTCAATTTAAAAAGAATTTTCGATTTATTTGTCATTATTAAGTAGTGTAGGTTTCTGGTTGCTCACAATTTTCCAAAATATTTTGAACAGAAACCAGCATTCGTGGTTTCTGTTTCATCTTTAACATCATTAATCTCCGAAGGCAAATAGAAAACGCAATATTCTGATATTGGAAAAGAAGTCGATGCATTTTCGACTAATGAGAAAAGGGATCCTTTCGACCTGAACCACATTCTCAAGATTATTCACAGAACCAGTGGTACGGGCAGTGCAGCGGCGGAACCCTTTGTTTTGTGCTCATTAAAATGGCTTCTTTTATGGTGATAATGGCAACCGCTGTGACCATAAGGTCTTGCGGAAGTTGTAACTTTGCTATCAAATACATATTTGTATCGGGTATCTCCTTATCGATAACTCAGCTCAATTTAATACCATTTCTATCGATAATTGTGCGTGATTTTCCTTATAGAAAAGTCTTGTTAGATTTGTCATATCTTAACTGAAAGTTTTTGTGACTATGTTATTCATTTGTATGTGTTTCAAGCTGAACACTTTAGCTTGAATTCAATGGACCGTGACTCACTTAACTTTTGAGTCAGTAGGAAATTCCAAGTAATTGCCACAAGGATCTCCTAAAAAGTACATCATGTCCAAAAAGGAGTAAAATACAAGTAAGAGAAGGTACTTTTGGAAGATGCACAGATAATAGATAACAATTGTCCTCTCGTCTAGACGACTAATGGAGGTGGGCGGCCGGCCCCGATTCCGCTGATGTCATGCGCGCGCATCTCAAATGTACCGATCTATGACCACGATCTACTTGGAGATTATTTGTTTTACTAATGATTTTTTGTGGACTAAAGAAATGATTCGAATCATTCTTTGAAAATACCGAACTTAATATACAAATTGGAGCTGTTTTTTTTCTTTAAATTTTAATGAAACAAATTGCTTGACGATTTTAAAATTGTGTGATGCATGTAGATGTATAAGGATTAATACATTTCTAAATTCAAAATTATTATTAGTTACCGAGGGGAGATCCACCCTAGTACAACATACACAAAAGAATATTTAGGAGTGACCCATACACGTGTTTCCAAAATGTCATTCAACATCATTAGGATTCATCTATTCTATAACGTTTATGATATCAAATTCACCTTTAATAGCGTTTATTACAAACATTTTAAATGATTATGGCCCCAAATCGTTCGTATAATCGAAATTATTCGAAATCAATTTGAGTACACCACTATTGCCGACTATAACAATTACGTTCATTCGATTTCGTATCGAAGTGATGGGTTGGTTTGGGCATACAAATTATGAGGATAGATCAATCGATAACATTATAGATCGATTTGAGACTTTTTGTTTTTATTTGAATTAAAAATTGAGGCGCTAGTCTTTGTATCAACATATTTTTTGTTAGTTCTAAAGTATAAATTTTTGTATGTAAGTAAGTTATGGTCTTTCTTAATATTATGGACAACGGAGATAGGAAATATTGTGAACGGCTAAAGTTTTGGTTAATATGAAAATAATAAGATAATTGTATCCGCTCTTAGGTGAAAACTTAAGTCACGCAATGGACAATCAGTTGAAATAGTGGATGGAGAATCGGTACAACTTTGTAAACGAAATATATGACGTAGTATTGAACTTTGGTATTCAAATATTTAAAACATCTGTTTTCTTCTATATTAATGAAGAAAACGAGACTAAAGACACAGCAGGTTTTGCAAGACTAGTCTTTAGACCAATTAGAGAAATTGTCACACAGTCTAGACCAGAGTTTTATGCTATTTTGGTACGTATACTAGGAGTACTAAAGTTCAAAATTATATACCTATGTTATACCGTATCGCAACAAAAGACCTCTGCCCCAGAAGGTCTGAAATGACCTGATGTAATACAGTTATTATTATTTCACACAGTAAAACAAAGCAATGATCACTGTAACACAAAAGTACCGAAATATTGCATACCGAGAACTGCACGGGATTGAACCCACGACCCTTGGTCAGACATGCTCACGAAAACGTTATTTGGTATGACGAAATACGTTACGTTGTATTACTTGATGACTAATCTGCGTATGCGCCGGTAGGAGGTCAAATTACTATCATTACGGTTTTAATTTAAAAACGGTTTGTTGAGACAGAAGTTCTATTCAAGATTTATACGTATATAAATATATTTTTAAATATAATATTACGGATAAATTCCAAAAAAAGATTTGGCATTGAAAATACATGTCTTGAATTAGAATGAAGTCTTATAAAACTAAACACATGAAAATTAAAATAGTTTAAAAAACTATGCAACATCCAAACAAGAAATATATAATAAAATGCTAAGAGCCTGCGTATCGCTAATAGCTAGTAGCTTACTAATTACATATTAATAAAATCCATCTGTCCAATTGTAGAAGACATTCAAGTTTGGCATTAACATAGAAAAAAATTAGGAATGCCGCCGTCCTGTCAAGAAATATTAGGTATACTAATTTCATGAACGAGTTCACACGAGAAGTTTCGTAATAAGAACCTGAGAAATATTGCAACGTTGTGTAATGTTGGTTAAAAGAAGGTTATGTGTTTTGACTATGTATGTTGTTATTTGACTATGCACTAACTGGTTTTGGACACTTAGTCTTTTGTCTTGACTCAAACTTTGCATAACAATGGCTTGTTTTATTTTGTGTTCATGCACCTATTTAGTTTTAATATGACATATTCAAATCGATAGAATTAATGAGTTCTTATTTGTTAAACAAATATGTATTTGTTCTTGTCACATTTTGCTATGTTGTCATTTAAATCAATTTTATTATTGAAAGCAAATTAACAATCATATCTGTTTTAATTTCTAAGTCATTAGTGTTATAGATGAGACAACTGCATTATTTAAAAGTTCACTATCAACAATTTTGTATTCGTTTTAGTAGATATATGATTTATTTAAAGCCTTAACTAACTTGAACACACTACTACTTGAACACATAATAGAAGAATAACACATAGAAAAACACATTAATCCAAATAATATATATTTTTTAAATTCTCACAAACTTAGACCCATTTTCGTAACTACATAGCAGTACCATTACAACTAAATGAGTTTATAATAAAGGAGTCCACCAAGGGTCTATCTTGGGACCACTCTGGAAATGCATTAGGTTAATTGCAGACCAACATTGAGCCATCTTGTTACACTGAACTAGTATAAAATAGAAACCTTTTTAGAGTTCAATTTGAATTGGTTACTTGCTTGTAAACTTCTATAAAAAACTGTTCTGGTTTATTTGCTTTAAATAAAAGATGTTATAATAAAATATGCTAAATAAACTTGTTTATTTCCAGATTGTGAATAAATACAATAATAAGATATAAATAGCATATTAGATAATGTTATCATTTTTATTTTAAATTCAGTGTAGATTTTTGAAATCCTATTTTTTCGAGAACAAACGATTTCGTTGTCCAAAAACAAATGTTACGGAACCAGTTTTCTTATTTACGACTTGAGACTATGCGACGATGGGACCAAGCGACCATTTCTCGGTTTGTTTGACTTCGTTGAAGGAAGATAATAGCGACAACTTCCTCAAATTCGTTTCAAGATGACTTGCTTAAGAGCGTGAGAAATAAAATGATAGTTTTAGAATTGTTTTAAGAGATAGTGTGAAGTTATGTAACTATTTTGTCAGTGTTTTAAAATTTGATACGAATTTTTAAATAATAACATAACAAAACTAATGGAAGCAATCTATTCAGTAGCGTTACACAGACTATTTCCCAACGTATTTCATTCTGATTTTGGCATATTTTCGTTTATTTATTTATCTTCACTAAGAAGTTTATTCTAACCGGACTCATCATTATAAACTTTTCACACCACCGGTAACATGAAGTTCTTAAATAAAACTTCAATTAATAACGCCTGACTAATTAAATCAATTTATAAAATCTCAACTTCAGTTCAATAGAAATTATTATCTACAAGGCGAGATGTTATCGATATGGTGCCATTCAATTCAATCGGCTTCAGTCTTCACTAGGCTTCGGCACTTTTGTGCTGATTAGATCTTAATGAACCACGTGCGTCTATTGGTAGTTATTGTACCGCTATAGTATCATTTTTGTGGTCTAAAGTAGCTTTAGTTGACACCACATCAAGAAATTGATCTGTATCTTCGTCATCTAGTGTGTTTGTTTATATCTTCAGTATTAATGAATTCTCTTGATCGTGGCTTCCATTTCTGAGCTTATATATTTTGAAGTTTACTTTTGTGCTTTTATTTTTCGAAATGTGAATGACGTCATTTGCAATTTCATCACCAATCATGTCATCAATGAAAAAAAGAAAGAATACTAAAAAGGCGGATTTAACCATACACATGTATCGACGATAATAACTCCCATTGTATGCCATTATAAGCTCAATTACCATAAACATAGGTTGCAGAATCCCTCGTTACGTATTCATATCATGTCGACAGGGCTGCTTGTTTAATCATGGTTTTAAATACTTGGGCTTCTGGGACAGAAAGGGATACAAGCAACAGTAGAAAGGATTTTTCTGTTTGTTTATTAATGCTTTTATTGAAGGTATAGGATTAATTGGTATTAAAAATATCCCCTTGGATGGATGCGCACGGATTGCATTAAATGGAACGGATTAATGTAAAGGTAGATATTGACTTTTCGTCGAAAACAAAGATTGAATAGGTGATTTGCCTAAAACCCTACCTTACAGTCTTCTTAAGTTCCTAAATTAATGAATGAAGAATCAAATCAGATTGAAATTTCAATGTGTATCACTAATAGAATATTACAAAATCTCCAACGAATCAGTGACGCAAAAAAATACCCTCGAACTTTATTCAAAATTGCTCTCTCCGCCAGCGCTTATAATGGAAGTCCCAAAAAGGATCCTTAAATACGTGAGCCAGGCAACGCCAAAAAGATTAATTCCTTTTGTGACTTAAGACACGTCCCTTTCTGGTTCGGGTTTGCTTTTAAATAAGTGTTCTGCTGACCACCACGACACTTTAAGGACGAATTGCGGTCAAGGAGATCAATTACAAGAGTTTTATAACTTTAAAAACCTTTTAACTCCATGTAGCCACTTATTAAGGCGACATAAGAATCTTGGTCGTTCCTTCTCTGGTTAATAATATTCCTCATGCGAGCTCTGTCTCTGTTTAAGTAAGCAACGTCTCGAACAACTTATGAGAATATTTATACAGTAATTGTTTCGAATGATACATCATGAGTTATTTGCGAGGCATGCACTCATGCACAATAATTTATCCTTCAAATCCTTATAGGAACGATTCTTCCTTCGTCTTTGTTGAACAATCGATCCTCACATACCTAGCCATGTATAAGGCATAAAATTATGATATATTATTTCATACAGCGAGCGCAGCAAAATAAACTTGATACACCGTCCCGGAACAACGAATCACGTATATGCGCACGCGCAAACCGCCGCCATTGTCTCAAATTCGCCCAAACAAACCGGTTCGCAAGATAATAGCACCAAAACGATCGTCCACGCACGCAGTCTCGGAGAAATTCCAACCAAAGTAGTTTTATTCGTTAAGACTTTAGGGAATCCTGTTCAAAGGCATTTCTCGATAAAAAGTCATAGACGTCCGCTTATTTATCGCTGGACCAACAAATAAATTATGAAACGACTATAATGGACGCTACTGTGATTTCTAATATTATTACTTATCTGCTTGGAACAGGGAATTTTATTCAGCTACCGGTACAGACCATTAGCGGTGATAGAAAATTAGAGACGTCTAATTGAAAATAAATGTCTTTGATTGGATTCCGGAGGCATTACATCTGACAAACGGACTTTCTAATAAATTACTGTAATATGACTGTTATCTACGCTAACTATTTAATGTTTCAAAGAAATTTAAACAGTAAATGTGCAATGTGATTCTGATACATGAAATAAATATAATGAGAAAACCAACACAAGAACAATTCAATTCAATATCCACATGAAAACATAAATATCATTCTAGATCGATTAAAATTGATATTAGCTGCATTTTTATTTATCTTGAAGCCCCGTTGGGTTGAATTTCAAAGCGGAATACAGATTATACTTTGTCATTATCAGACACTTGCCTTAAAGCGGCAAAAGATTTCCTACACGGCACCAATGAATAATAATAAGCCCAAAGGTATTGAACCATGACTTTGTGCTATAAATAATGTGATACAATCTTTGCTCGGCCGGCAACTTGTAGGTACTGAGTCATTATAGGCATACTAGCCTTATGAAGTTGGTACATGCAAATGTGTGCTTCTGTTGCAAGCTGAATAGGCATTTAGTTTAAGAGCACCATAACTGGCCTAGCCTCTATATCGTAAACGGCTCTCCGTCCTTTTAGCTCAGTCTCAACCAGTCAGCTAAGGCTCCAAACGTTTTAGGAATTCCCAATGTATAAAATACATAAACATTTATAGTAAAATCTCTGCCTCCATTTGAATAATCCTAATCCTCGACTACATTGTAGCAGATGACAAATTCGAACATGAAAAATTCGTGACATTAATAACAAATTTTATTAAAGGCTCTGACGAAAACTATGGTGTTAACGTAAAAAATATAAACGTAGAAGAAATAATAGGATTAGACAAGAAAAATGAAGTGACAACTTTGACCCAAGGAAAAATGATAAGAGGAGCTTTGAACTTCCAAGTAATTGTGTAAATGACAACACACATTTAGTAAAAATTCAAATCGATGGATTAACTCGATGAAGATATTCATGGTGTTTTTTTTTCTTCTCGAACATGTCAAAACATGGTGTTAATCAGTTGAGTTATGACAGGAATATATCAAATATTTGAATAATACAACCGTTTTATTATTCATAGATGAAAAGTTTGGTATTAACAGATTAGTTGCGTGCGAAATGATTAATAAGACATCGATAGCTTTATCATGATTCTGAATTGGAGGTTTGACAATTTTAAAGATAAGAATTATCACATATTTGATTTAATCAGTGTCAAATCAAACGAAAGTCAAAGTCAAAGCATTTATTTCAATTAAACCATAGTTTGGTGCTTTTGAAACGTCAACAAATACAAAATAAATAATAGTCTGTCAGTCAGTCCGTCAGTGAAACTAGGTGAAGCTAGGTGCTCATTCCAAAAAGTAGATTCGAATGGAGAAGAACGAGCAAGAAACTCCATTCGTTACTCTTTTTAAAAAAAGTATGTTCTACAATGTCTCTGATACGCCAGATATACCTACGATATACGATATACCAGATAATATCGAAAATCCAAGTACTAAAATAATTTGCTCAATAGTTTCGAGGCTGTATTGATAAAGCTAAGTTCAAAGTTATTCCAAAAGGATTATTGGAGAATTCAGAATCCGACCACGGCCGCATAGATTTTTTGTACCTTTTTGAGGTGGTATCGGACAGCGATGATTTAGTTTTGTATTCACGTTTAGTATTTGGCAGATGTTCAGCCAACGCTTGATGGCGATATTTGCATTTATATCTGTTTTAGCCCGGTGTAAAGATGCTTCTTTACTTTTAAGTTGGTTATAATGCATTGGCTTTATGATTTGGTCTGGCACTAATACTACCACGCATGTGACTTTGCTTTATAAATCAGTATTTTTTAATTCAAATTATTACGCAATGATGTCATTATGAACATAAGCTTTCAGCTTTATAGTCATTTGTGCCTTAACAATATGTTATTAGAGTTCATTTCCATCTGGTCGTTTTACTTCTGTCTCGGTAGTAGTAGCTCTAGTGTTACACTTAGCATTATCACTTTGCCTATAGTCCAAGTTCTTGTCTATTCCATTTCCCTAAATTGATGGCTTGTTCGTAACAGTTTCCAATCTAAATTTATAACGGCATTAAAGTTTCTCAATTCAACTACAATTCAAATTGAATCAATGCTTGTTCTTGCTACGAACATCGATTCCCTTTACCGTATTGTAATTTAACTTGCTATCACATTTAGAATGGCTCCGTTCCCTCGTCCTTTGGCCGAACTGGAGCATGTGGAGACTTGATTTTATGTCCTTTAATTAAATTAGTTGTAGAACATTAGACTTATCGAATGTTTAAGATTTCATTGCCTAAAATTACAGCTGCAAAAATATAACTGTTCTATTCTCTTTTGTGGCATTTATTTGTCGTTAGTGGATATGATATCCAATATCTTCACTATATGTGGATCTGCAACTTAGTTATGAAATCATTCATTACCTACTCTTTGTTTCAAGATTTTGCCGGACAATGATTAAAAATAATGTATTTCTTTGTTCCTCTGAGGTGAATGTTTGCCGAAAACAAATTGTTGTTCGTGTACCCGAGGTCAAGTCAAAAAAAAAGTCAAAATCATTTATTTCAATTAGACCAGTAAGGCACTTTTGAACGTCAAAACAAAATATTTAAATATTAAATAATAAGAAAAAATGTCAGTCTGTAGGTCAGTCCTCTAGTGAAGCTATTTGCTCGTTCCAAAGTGTAGATTCCTATGGAGAAGAACGAGCAAGAAACTCCATAGGTTACTCTTTTTCAATCATGTTCACAATACAATTTTTGGTTACATTCTTCCGTTGAGTTCAATAATGTGAGAACAATGTAATACCAATATTTGGTCAAGGAGACGGAAAAAGAAAATAACCTTGAGGACAACAAATTTAATACAGTCTGGAGCTGACCAGTCCCATTTGACAGCGCCCGTTCACGAACATGACACGTACACCAGCACCGCCCAACTCGACCATGTTATAGGGAATCGAGCGATCCACTGCCCGTGCCACTGCCAATGAGACTTTTGAGTGAGCATGACAACTCCAAGCTGACACACATGCATTCTACTAGTCTAATTTAATTTAGTTAGTTACAGGGCTCTCACATTTACAATACTTATATAAAGTTTTACAGTGTACATTTGAACAAAATGGCTTTATTTGACATGATTGGAACTCATTGGAACATCAATGTTTTTCGCTATCCTGTGGAGCCGGACCAGCATGCCTCCAAGCATTTTTATCCTCTATGTAATCATTAAGTTTGTAGTATGCTTTCCCACATAACGTTTTTTTAACATATAATTTAAATTTTGACTCATTTAAATGTAGTATTTCCTCCGGAATTTTATTATAGCATTTAACACAGAATCCCATAAAGGACTTTTGTACTTTTGTCAATCTAAATAGTGGCTGACTTAGTCTATCCCTATGTCTAGTTTGATAGTGGTGTCTGTCAGACACTTTACCAAACAACTGTAGGTTCTTCCTAACATACATCGACCTTAGCATTTTGTCAAAATATTCCAACGTCTAGGTTCAAATTAGTACATTTATTCTAATTAATACTAGGTATGTACGTATTAAATACAAACACTTATTTATATTAAACTCTGAAGTTGACCAAGTTTCCCACAACAACCAGCATTCTATATACAGAGATGGTTAGAAACAAGTTAATTAATTTAATTAATGCTTTTATTTTTCGGTCTTCCGTGTCATTGAATAATCAAATTATTCTTATTACTCGACTTTGCGTGCGAATTATTTACTCATCTGGTCCGCATTAATATTTATTAAATAGCTGTCTCAAATTATTATCTCTAGTTGTGAGAATCTGTTCTGTGTTTGTGGAACCATTTTCATCAAGTTTTAGTTTTTTTGTATCTTCTTTAACTTTAACAAGGTTGCTTAAAACAATGCTACTATCCCATCAAGGATTTGAATCAAACATCAAGCCTCATCAAGTCAGTCGGATCAGTTCTAATGAACCCTGGCGACGCCATTTATGGCTCGTTCGGTGCGCCAGCGCAATCGGCTCAGCGATATCTGTATCACATCGCATTGTCGTTAACGATGCGGATTGTGTGAAAAGTGGAACGGTTTTGTTGTGATAGTAACGATAGCTACATTTGAAGTTATATTATTTATATGTATGACTGATGTTTAGTCTACTATCTTCAATCATGGTTCCTGTATAGAACAAGATATGATTAAATTTAATGATATCAAAATTGAGTCTATCGGAGACTGAATGTGCTCAAACGGTGGTCTCCAACTTCACACTAATGAAGCAGTCAAGAAAACCAACAATCAAATGAAATATATCTATCACATAGAAGTCATCAATGATATTATATTTCCAATAAATATAATAATCACGATCATTCATGATTATTGAAATATTGACAGCTAAATGCTGGCTGGAGGATGGTACAGCTAGCGTACACATGGTGCACATCAAGCTAAGCAAAACCAATATAAACTGAGCTTCGAATGTGCGGAGACATCATACAGATTGAGACTATGATAAACTGGTTTTGTATACTTCAATGCGTAGCTGTGTACCTCGATGGAATATTCTCCATTAATGATAGAAAATCTTGATATGGTGTTCATTATACCGATGCAAAGGTTATGGTATTCAAATTTAGTGTCCACGTGATTTAAATAATTGATAAAGATTGGTCAGATAATAATATTATTGAGACGTTTTGGTTCGGTAGCTTTTTGGTATTGGAACGTAATTGATTTTTGATAACTGAAGTATGGCTTTCCGATTTACGGTTATAAACATTTTGGTCTATAAATCCTCGAATAATGGTTTATTTTAAAATGAAATCAATGCTGGTCGGTTGTCAGTTCTTGATCATTATGAAGATTAACTTGGTTAGAGAAATAGTGTGTAGCTTATGAGTAGTGTATGCTTCAATGGGCATGTATGAAATGAAAGCTAAAGCATTAAGTAAGAATCGTGGTAGTTTTCGCCTAATTCTATGGTACAAGAAGTGTGAGTAAATAAATCATGACAAATGTAGCTTTGGTGTCTTCAAATCCCGAGTGAACAGGTTGCTCATAGGTAAGCGTTCTCCAATGTCGGCCACATCATCGCTTACCACCAGGCCTGATGGCGGCCAAACATCGACCAATCGAGTACAAAAAAAATGGCAAAGAACTAGTAGTAGTTATTAAAGGGAGTAATGAATGCAGGGACCTAATAGTATGTAGAGTTATGGGTTATTGTCCTGAGTACTAAATAGGTCGTTAGTGCGACTGCCGGGCAAGGGGTCTCGGGTTCGATTCCCGGATCGGGCAAAGTATTACTGGGTTTTTAAGTATTCTCAGAAGTAGCACGGAGTCTGGAATTGTGCCCAGTATTTGGCAATAGGCTCACCCCCTATTACATGGGACTCATAGTCATAACATAAATAGTGAAAAGTGGGTGTTACATTGTACAGTAGTATAATGTGCACCTCTGCCTACCCTTTCGGGGATAAAAGGCGTGATGTTATGTGTAGACTAAATAGCGAAAAATATTCGTCCAGGTACACCTGTGTTTAACAATTCGAGGAAAGGGCATGATGTTATGTTGTAAAGACAAATAACTCATGAGAAATTCCCAAAAACTTGTAATAAAACAAAACATTTCTGGCAGCAACAGTTACTTCGTTCTTAGAACACTTGAGGACTCTATTTTCTGTAATAAAAACAGTTATAAAAAATACTATATTGTACACCGTACCTTTGTCGTTTAATCACGGTTTATCTTGACGACAGTATAAGCAATAAAGAACTTAGACTTCCACTAAAAAGTGCCGACTTAACCAAGGAGTAAGCTACCTTTAATCAAGCTAAAATCAACTTTAAAGTTATAGCAATAAAAGTTGTTGTAACAGTAAAGATAAATTTGTCCGATTTCCGTGAAAATTCACCTGCGCTCGCGTCTATCTCGATGCATGAAGCACGTCTCATTCGGTCGCCATGTTGTTATCTTACAGTCATATGTCTTAATGGCCGTAGACCACATGAGTGAGCACGAAGGGTTCACTTGTATTTCCTTAACCTCGCTTTTATTTAAACTGTAACGTTTTATTTTGAAGAATATTCGGTTTAAACAAAAGAAATGGGCGTGGCTAATTGGGGTCTTTTATAAATTTTAACCTTTAACCTATGAAGTGTCGGAAAGCAGATCTATGCGAGACCCAATATGTGTATCGACAGACAAGAGGTTAAGTATTCGACGGGAGTAACTAAATTAATGATGTCACATTTTAATAAACTTAATTCAATGTTTTCATCCATATTTGTCCAAAATAAAACTAAACAACCTCACCAAGCCTTTCACATTACAACAAAAAAACATTCTACAACAAAAATGGATTGCGAAACGATCCAAATTGTCCGCCATATTGAAATAGCATCATTATCGATCAGATCTTAACGAATACATCTAATGATTCCCTTGGGCCAACAATACGATTGTTAGACATGATATATCGAGTAATTTAATCACTCATTCAATGCGTTTATGTAGCATTGGTAAAACTTGGGGCATGTACGCCACCCACGGCAACAGGATTTGTGTATACTCAGCTTGTGTTTAGTGAACATTCGAAATTAGTAGCTTGTGTATTTTTTATGACTTGTACAAGTACACTCTGTTCACTAAATGTTCAATGTATATAGACTCTTTGACAGTTTTGTGAGATTTCTGACACTGTGCTAATAAGAATTTCCAAAAATACCACATGATTTTTAAGAATAACCAAATCATTTAGACTAATTTGGGATGCGATCTCTCGATTTTTAGTTTTAGCCAGCTGGACATCGAGTCTTAAACGAGAACGATATTTTAGGAGATTAGTATATCACTAGAGCTTCCTTTTTAATTTATGCTAAATTTACAAACTTGATATTAAATATCTCCGAAAATCCCTCAAAGTACTCATTACCACAGAAAATCATTCCCATTCTTCACCGTCATGTAACATAGCATTGTACCAGCGTACCTGTTATAGTAACAGACCACGTAACACGAGCCATCCATCTAAACTGTATTACAACATTTGAAACAATCAATTATAGGTTTAATGAAATAATGGCTGCAGTGGATCACGACTGAGTTATAGGGCTGACTTACTATGATGATCAAGGTTGGAAAGACAATTACATCTTGGAATCTCCAAAGGATAGGCCATGGATATTATTGTACCCAGTTTTCGCCAAAAATGTTTCAAGGCCAATGTCTTAAGGGATGCGTCTATTGTCTTGCATTAAGTGCGGTATCATGGAGCATCAGCCGTCATCAATGGCTAGTAACAGTTCTTTACTGGACTATAAGTTACCTTATCCCTTAAGAGTTACCCTAAGAGGGTTTGCAAATACTCTTTAGGCATTCAGTTCAAATGATTTAATTAGGGTGGTCTGAAAAGTAGTGTTGTATGATAAATCTTTCAAACGCCTATGTTTTGCCCACTTCTCTCCATCCTTGAGATAAAAATAACAGATGTGATTTTTATTTCAATATTCAAAATAATAAGACAAAATGATAAGATACATTCTAAAATGATTAAGAGCTAAGACAACCCTGAAACTACAAGTATACAAAACAACATGCCTTGCGCATGCACATACATCGTTTGTTTAATAGAATCAAAGCATTGTCACATATATTGCTGTGAGTGATTTTGATTGGCAGCTAATTCAAAATGATTGCTTGTATGTATGTATGTTTGTATGTAACCATTTAGGTTTGTGTTCGTACAAATGTGACTGCATTCACGTAATGGTCTGCCTTATTAGACAGTACCAAGGATATTGGATTTATGTAGACTATTTATTAGGAATTCATTAGGTTTAACAGATTTTCGATTGGATCTACATTCGGTTTTCGACATTTAGTAAAAAAAGTAATTAATTCTCGTAATGTTAAATTCTTGACGCCTGGTTTGAGAGAAGGCTTGCTGATTTTTGTCAGTAAGCCCTTCTTTGAGACTAGATTTGTGTTTGTCCTATTCATTATAGAAGTCCATTCTAACTAATACCACATCAATATTCTCACATTTATTATCTTACTTAACTATTTCGTCCAAAATCATATCAACTTCATTCATAACATTAGCTTTAAAATTATTATCAGTACTACCACTAAATGGTTCATAGAAACTGTTCTATCTATTCCTGATAACATATTCAAACATTCCGACATATACCAAACAAAGACCATTAATGTTAAATTAACAAATTATAATGCAGATATAAAACAAAGACTTCTTATACTTCATAAGGAACTAACATTTAATTTTGATGTGGCAATACCGTTGCTACAACGGCTAGAGAATAGCTATCATTAATTAGAATAAGAATACAATAGCCGCAGATAGTTGGTAATCCATCATTAAAGTGACCACATGAAGAGAAATTCGTACCGTCTTTTGTTTCATATATGAATGACTCTAGTTGTGTTGTGTTCTTTAGTGGGTTTCATATATTGAGTATGTCTATCTGGTCGAGCGGTTGGGTATTTTTTCGTGTCGTATCGCTGATCAGCGAACTATTACACATTAGATTTTAGGTGCCTGGTTACCTTTCCAAAGACTGGCTACTAAAATAAAAAGTTTTTTGTAATATAAATCAAAAGAAAATAGAAATAAAGGTAATATCACTATGGGCAAGTTTATAGGTTATAAAATTCAATCTAATATTCGATAATCTTTCCATTTCTTTATAGTTATTTCAAGCCAAGCAGGATATCTAGAATAACAAGGAACTTTACTGTATTTACCCACACGACATTTACAAATACCCGTCATAATTCGATACCGTTACGACACTGTCATATCGATTAATCATCATACAAAGCACATCCCTATTAATGTAACTAGTGTTGTTTACCGACTTTCGCCGACTGCGTGTGTCACGCAATTCTAAGGCAGCAACTTGAGAACAATAGTGTTTTTTTTTTTTTTTTTTTTAAGGGGGGAAAATCATCGAATGACTGCTCCCGCCTGGGTGAGGCGGAAGGGAGTGTCAGACTCTTACTGACTAAAAACCACCCCGTTCCTTCTCCTGCACGTCGAGCCGGAGCCCCGGTTACCCGTTAGGTTCTCCGCGACTCCGAATCGGCATCGGCCCTATTGGGCCCCATCTGTGGTGGTCTGATGGCTCTTTGAGGCGCGCGCGGAACGCGACGCGCCGTACGCTCGGGTCTGTTTCTGGTCGGACGGGGAGCCACCCATGCTCGCCGTCCGCAGGCCCGCGCTTACGGTGGCCGGAGATCGTCCCGCGATCCCCGACGCCCGGTGTGTCCTTCGCGATGGCTGGGTTGCGAGGAGGCAGCGCTTCGCTGCCTCACGCGTCCCGCCTCCTCCTTAGCTAGCATGACTGCTTCGCAAAAGGAGGAGACGGCATCCCAGTCCCCCTCGCTCCGCATCATGGCCTGCACTAGGCCCGGACGCGAGAGGTCGCCATCGCCGATCACTTCCCTGAGGGCACGGCGGTGCTCAGCCCACGCAGGGCATTCCGCTACGGTGTGTTCCACCGTGTCCTCAGGGCGGTCCTCGCAGTGATGACACCCGGGCGTTTCCTCCCGCCCCATCAGACACAGGTACCTCCCGAAACTTCCATGTCCGGTGAGGACCTGCGTCAGGCGGTAGGTGAGGACGCCGTAGCGTCTCTCAAGCCACTCCTCAAAGAGGGGACTTACCGCTGCAATGGCAGCGAGCCCAAGAACAATAGTGTTAGGTTAACGCTAACCTGCGCAGACGCATGCTTTCGTTTCACACACACCGGTGTAATATGGCGCAATTTTATTGTGTCTAATGTCAAAGGTTCTTTTTTAATATGGTGTTGTTTATTTGCTTGAGTAATATTAGTTATTATGGTAATTTTGTTGCGTTTCTGTTGAGTATTTTAATTTTTATAGTTCAGATTGCTATATTGTGGAAGTTGTTGTAATTTCTAAGTGCCTGGGGTTAACTTAAATTTTATTTGTATTGGGAATTTCGGATCAACTATAATTTTGAATGTACTGACTTATTTATTTCATAATAATACTATAGTACTTTTTCTCATTTCAAGCAATTCTTTTTCTCCTGATTTTAAATATAAAATTGCATAAAATCTCCAAACATTTTACCATAATTATATTCTTCGTCTTAGTATTTTGAATAAGTTCGTCCTCTATTGTAGTTGCTTCGAGCCGAGCAATAGTTTCATCAACACCACGTGCTGGTTCAATAACACGGTCGTTTGCACCATGATTCATGGCGATGTGAATAAAATTATTGTTATCTGAAGAATGGCTGATGATTCTAACTTTGGTAACTATTCGTTTTTGTTGTATTCTCATGTTATGTTCCCTGGTTGGACTTTATTGATTCATAAGGTTTTAATGTAACCTTATAATCTATAGAAACTGGCAAGAATTCTGGAATAAGTTATTACTCACAATTTTACCTCAATACTTTGAACTACACAACAATAAATTCCGAGTCTTATTCATAAAAACAAATAAACAAAAAATCCATACACTTAAGACTGACTCCGCCCATACGATCACGATTCGATCAAAGCCACAACACACGTCGGAGTATCTTTACATAACTCATGAACTTTAGTCAAAGAAACTGCTTCAAGCTCGTCATTTGTCAGTCACCGTATCATGAACGATTCATGTAAATATCAACAGTGAGGTCACTAACCTTTACTTTAAGAGGTCTATTGGTTTAGAAATGTACATATTTTGCTTGCTCTTCTTATCTCACGTTTGTTTTTGGACCACCTTTAGTGGTCTTTACGTCATGAGGTCAGCTGTCTCATTGTGCAGTTTTTTGGGCATGACTAAGATGTTCCGTGTGAATGTCTGAAGCATATTTTGCTTAGAAATATCTGTTTTCATTAACATGAGCATTCGTGTGAATCTTTAGTACTGTTTTGAATCTAATATCTTTGTCAAGAAATATACTGTCAAATGCATGATTTGTTTCCAATTCGATAGTTAAGGAGAATAAATCTTTAACTTGCTGTAAATGTTTCACCGATACGATCCCAAGACGTGACGGGACGTTCCCTACCGCTTTGACAAAAAACAAACTAATTTCGAATTTAGATTACTCTTTTACCGTGACCAAATGCCTTATAGCAGTGTTTACTCAACATCGACCGTTTATCTACGCACGATCTTTGTAAATCCGTGATACTTGTGGTCTAAGGTTCCATGATAAAATATTTCTGGCATCTGAACAGTCCGCGCGTGAAGTGTTAACGCAGCATGGGCATTTCAATTGGCTCTGCTGATATCGAGAAGAATAACCGTGGTGATGATATCATGTAAAACTAGTTGCATACTTTTCTATTTGTTACTTCATCCAGTAATAGGACCATCTGAATACAGCTGCCTACTTATATTCTCTTCATTTCTGTCCTCATTCATCAATATATTCTGGTTCTTTTAAATTCAAATATTATAGAGAGCCGCTAACGCATATCTCATTTAATATTGACATTCCATCTCTAAAGAATACATATTTGTCCGTAATAAAAACATCTGGTATCTATATATATAAAATTCAAAGGTGATTGACTGACTGACTGACTGACATAGTGATCTATCAACGTACAGCCCAAACCGCTGGACAGATTGGGCTATAATTTGGCATACAGATAGATGTTATGACGTAAGCATTCGCTAAGAAAGGATTTTGATAATTTCCACCCCCAAGGGGGTAAAAAAGGGGATGAAAGTTTGTATGAAACTTTGTCAGTTTTTAACTGATCGGGTTGAAATTTGGCATGCAGATAGATGTTATGACGTAAGCATCCGCTGTGAAAGGATTTTGATAATTTCCACCCCCAAGGGGGTAAAAAAGGGGATGAAATTTTGTATGAGACTTTGTCAGTTTTAAACCGATCGGGTTGTAATTTGGCATGCAGATAGATGTTATGACGTAAGCATCCGATGTGAAAGGATTTTGATAATTTCCACCCCCAATGGGGGTAAAATAGGGGATGAAAGTTTGTATGAGACTTTGTCAGTTTTAAACCGATCGGGTTGAAATTTGGCATGCAGATAGATGTTATGACGTAAGCATCCACTTTGAAAGGATTTTGATAATTTCCACCCCCAAGGGGGTAAAATAGGGGATGAAAGTTTGTATGAGACATTGTCAGTTTTAAATCGATCGGGTTGAAATTTGGCATGCAGATAGATGTTATGACGTAGGCATCCGCTGTGAAAGGATTTTGATAATTTCCACCCCCAAGTGGGTAAAATAGGGGATGAAAGTTTGTATGAGACATTGTCAGTTTTAAATCGATCGGGTTGAAATTTGGCATGCAGATAGATGTTTATGACGTAGGTATCTGCTGTGAAAGGATTTCGATAATTTCCACCCCCAAGTGGGTAAAATAGGGGATGAAAGTTTATATGAGCCTTTGTCAGTTTTAAACCGATCAGGTTGAAATTTGGCATGCAGATAGATGTTATGACGTAAGCATCCGCTTTGAAAGGATTTTGATAATTTCCACCCCCAAGGGAGTAAAATAGGGGATGAAAGTTTGTATGGGACTTTGTCAGTTTTAAATCGATCGGATTGAAATTTGACATGCAGGTAGACGTTATGACGTAGGCATCCCCAAGTAAGGATTTATGATCATTTCCACCTCCAATGTGGTAATGTAGGGGATGAACGTTTGTATGAAGCTTTGTCAGTTTTACACCGATCGGGTTGAAATTCGGCGTGCAGATGGATATTATGACGTAAACGTCCCTTTAGAAAGGTTTTTGAACATACTCACCCCAAGGTGGGTAAAATAGGGGGTGAAAGTTTGTATGATACTTTGCCAGTTTTAAACCGATTGGGCTAAGACTTTGCATGCATAAAGTTACTATGACATAGGTATCTACTTAGAAAGGATATGATAAATTCCACCACTAAAGGGATAAAATAGGGAATTAGAGTTTGTATAAATCTTCTTAGCCATTGAATGTAGAATCATTGAATCTTTTAGAATTACATTCGGTAAAACGATGATTTGGGACCTGGGTAACGTTTGATAGTATTTATCACAGATGTCCCACGGGAACGGGAACTATGCGTCAATGCCCCAGGGCTCTCTAACTCTTAACCACTGAACTTATTTTAGAGAGATTCGGTACAACAATAGTCGATAGAATAGTTTTTATTACCCAAACCTTACGTGATCGGGCACTGTACTGGTAAGATCCCTGCGGGATTATTTATTTATTGAAACTACGATAAATCATTTCAAAATAGGTAAATCTTACTCGAGCACTGAATTGATTCTGATTAATTCTGTCAGAAGTCATTAATCTACGCGGACGAAGTCGCGGGCAACAGCTAGTACGGTCATAAACGTTAAAAGAAAAATGAGCTATCTTGTCTTCCGTCATGAGTCTAACCAAAATATTTTCCGTGGCCAACCACTTAACTAAAAGTCAGTAAATTACATCATCTCCTGCCCTATTTAACGGCATTCCCATGTCGTATAACTAATTAACTATATTTAACAGCTGCCGCATTTTAACTGATGCTTCTATTTAACGAATATTAAACTTAACTACTCCTAAATGTCACTCTATATTTTTGTTAGTATCTTCCACTGGTACAATGTACCTTTTGACTGGTAGTGCGTGTTAATTGCCTTAAGTTATCACAACTACGTTAATTTGTACTTTCTTTTCGACAACTCGATCGAATTTCGAAGTTTGTTTGGAAGCTTCATTTACAGTTGTTAGTACTCGGTTGAAGTTATTACCTCCGTTTTCTGTTTTATCATCCTTATAGACAATAGTTTATTTAACTGTGTCTCTAACTCCTAAACTCTCTTAGAGACTTATTTTGGGTTCAACCACATTCATTCGTGCCTTACGAGTAGCGACTGTCATATGCCTATCACAATTAATTAAGAGTGATACTACTTGATAGACCAGTTGTCAGAATGTGATGTTACGTCTCACTCACTTCTGTTTGTATGACAGCCGGGGCCATTGGTATTACATGTATTTAGAGCTCAGAAGAAAAACGTTAGGAATAGATGGTAACATTGCTTTTAGGCAAAGTTTCTAGTCCACTTGTCTAGTTATCTATACCTCTAGATAGTCTAGTATAGCTTTTATCATATTTTATTTCATATCCCTTATTGTTTAATGTATGTTGTCAGTGTCTTGAATTATGTATGTAATTCAGTCTATAACAGGATTAGTTCTGAGTTATATGCATTTATGATTACCTCCATAACTATGATCTGATGTAGGAGCAATGTTTTTCGCTGTAGTTTACCAGCTTTTTGCTGTCGTACCTTTCGCCATTGTCTGATCGAGCATCTCGGACATGACGGCCCTTAATTGGAAGTTATTGCAGCTGAAAACGATTGGTATTGTAAATTATTACACCGTCCCACCAATCAGAGTGATTGATTCGACTGAGTAATGCGCGCACGTAGAATTTTAATTGAAACCTTTAAATGGATCGATCGGTATGACGTTTCTGTATGTTTTGATAACACACTGATTCCGTGAAGTGAGGAAACAATGCAGTTTCGCGTCATTCACGTTTCTTCTTGTGATGTGTGTAATTTCTTGGATAATTTCAACATCTGGAGCTGATTGAGTGTAGTTGCTAAGTGTATGGGCTTAAAGGTCAAATTAGCGTTTGCCATCAGCTTCTATGTTTTGGTTTTTTTCTGCCGCAAATTATCCCATATTCAACTGAGCTTTACGACTGAACGAGGATGATTTATTTCTTTTCTCCCTATTTATTATTTACTGTCTTTGTAGTGTTTTCAACAGCATTGTTGGCTGGTACTTAGTCAGTTCGAGGTAACATATTGTGTATGAACTTTAACCTGTTATTACTGGCTGTGTTTGAGCACGGCACGAGCCACGCCCAGCCCTGATCGATGCCTGGTTTCTGTAATTAAATAGATGAACTTTGGTTTTGGTGATTACTTGATTTTGGGTTGCTAAACATTCTGTTAATTGGAGAAAATGTTATGTGATGCTATGCTTATGAGATTGAGATAAAGTTGCGTTGCTTTTCTTACGACTCTTTTTGTTTCCCATGTTATGAAATTTTCATTGTGAAAGTCGAAACTGTAAAGCCTTATAACACTTTGGTTGATTTATAAATTCTAAACACACAAAAGCAATCAAAGTTAATTAGACAGTCAACTACATATTTGTTTGGCTCGCCCAAAAGTGAACGGTAATTTAGACATGTTGCTAACAAGCGTTACATAAACTAACACACATGTCGCGAACTTAAGACAAATCGTATCAATTTACAGTTAAATCAATTCCAATTGATTATTACCATTAGCTTATGTAAGCAAGGAGAATTTAATAGAAATTATTCCTTTCTAAATCAAGTTTGACAGCATTGAGAGTAACATTTCTATAGTTTCCTGTTTCCGATACAGCATTGGCTCTTATCTTTACTTCTATTACTCCAAAATCTTCATTGCGGATGTTAGATTTGACTATTTCATCTTCATCAAACTGATCTGAATCTTCTTTCTTAGCCATTAAAGCCTATTATTCTTCATCAAAAGCCTTAGTAGTAGATCTGTCGTAGTAAAAACAACTTTGTGATTTTAAGTTTAGAGTTGATATTTGATTGTGATGGTCATAATCGATTTTGAAGCGGACTGTTACTAAGTAAACATTTAGAGATGAAGTCTAAAATCGATTCGATGAATGTTTATTTTGGAAAAAAATGTTCACGCCTCTCTGGTCCGACTGAACAGGTATCGATTTGACATCGAGTGGGTATCAATCGATTGTGTGGAATCGATGTGTCATAATATTGTGGTTTATTGTGTAAACAGTACATATTTATTCGATTCTTAGTCCTCTTGATTGTAAATGAATTCGTGAGCTTATATTTGTTGTTATAGATATTTATTTTTGGAAATTCCTTTTAGTAAATTTTATCTGCTACTTGGATTTGGATCCGTTGTTATTTCAGCGGTGAGTAATGACCAGTTAGGTCTTAGAGTACACAGATTAAGGTTCAATTAGGAATGTAAGTTTTGTCAACAGAATGTTTTTGGAAATTAAATATTCTTATAGTTTTATTACATAGAGTTGACTTACGAAAACGTTATAATTAAGAAATTAAAAAGAAAATATACGACCTGCTTATTTAATATTCAGTATTAATCCGTAGAGATATATAGATAATAAAAACACCGTATCCATGTATTATGATTTAATTAATATTTATTGCTTAAATCTGAATCATAAGGCATGCGAAATTTTTACATGGGATAATCTTGTTATACCTATAAAAATCAACATAATTAAAGTGAAAATTTATTTTGTACTTAAAATTATTTTTTATATAACTTTGGAATGTTGGATGTATAAATGTTTACATAATTTATAAGACACTTGTTTTTACACAGAGAGGTAACATAACATCGATCATAATACCTGTTACACCTACTGTTGCACATCTCTGCATCACCCCATGATTGATTGTTAGAGAATGCCGCCCGGCATTAAGTCCGCCATCGTATGTTATATACAGAAGTGTAAATAAATAAATAACATTGATTTTTCGGCAGCTGTTATTTTTATTAGATTTAGGGCATGTTTCAGTGTCTGATTAAGTTACAGTTAGTCTATATGATAGATAGTTAGACGTATTTATCGTATAAAATATATTTGTCAAAATAATTTTATGTATCAGTTAAGTTACTAAACATTTACTTAATCACATATTTTGAAGATCATTTCATAGTTTCAGCCCCAAGTATTTTAGTCATACACTGTATACTTATCCGTACTAAGTAGTGACAATTAACCGTTTCTTATTGATAACAAACCCCAAAAACATTTTAAGACTTTCAAATCTAACTTTAAACTTTTTTTTGATGGAGTAAAATCATCGAATCACTGCTCCCGCCTTGGGTTAGGCAAGAGGGAGTGTCAGACTCTGACTAAAAACCACCCCGTTCCTTCTCCTGCTAATCGAGCCGGAGCCCCGGCAACCCGTTAGGCCTTCCGCGGCGTTGTATCGGGCATCAGCCCTACTGGGCCCTATCTGTGGTGGTCTGATAGCTCTTGAATTACAAACCTCAAGCCCACGAGTTGTTCTTACAACCGCTACGCTAAGATATCAGTCTCTTGAATATTATTATTATAATTTATTCAACCGATAATTTTAATAAGTGGACGGTATTAAAGGTATCTAATTTGAAGGTATGCCCATTAGTAATTATGTATTCTTGATGTCGTCCATTGAAATAAGCCCAGTGCCCGTATGTTAATAAAATTAAAATGAGTTTCGGTAAAACAACGGGTTGGGGTCCAAGTTTTGAGATGGTAGCGAGTCATATGGGAAGAAATTTTTGGATTTCTTTCATTGAAATTGTTAGACAAACACGTCACTTCAAATTAATTTGAATGTATTGAATGACTCGACCAATGAACAAAACCTTTCAGCACCTCTTTTGCCTCTAAAAATATAAGAAAAAAATCTTCTTAACTTTTTTATGGCATAAGCCGGTAAACGAGCAGATGGATCACATGATGGTAAGCAATCAGCGTCGCCCATGGACACTTAGAACACCAGAGGCGTTACAAGTGCGTTACCGGCCTTTTGGGGATTAGGAGCTTGAGGATCGTTGGGGATTCAGGAATTGGGGAGATTGGGGAAGGGGAGGATAATTGGGCCTCCGAACTGACTTACCTGACGTACCTTCGAAGTACTTTTGTAAATAAATAAGCCCCTGAATATTAGATTTTTGCATACCAACACCAAACAACTGTTGAGACAAATCAATATGACGTTTAAAAAACATCTAACATTTTATTAGAACATAGTTCTATATTCAAAGGTATTGTTTAAATCGCTTATCTCTTTCACTTAGGACTCGAAATATCCCTAAGAACGTTAATACAGTGCCGTCGACCGATTAACCTGTTCATTTGAATAAGCCTCTACAATTGTTTTGAATTAAATACAGAATAAAAACAAAATAAAAATTTTAAACAGTGATTCTTAACATTAACCAATCAGGAGAGAGTTGACAAAGACCAACGCTTTCTGATTGGTCAAATTTTCGGTTGAATTATAGATGGAGTTTTATCTTATTCCTTGTCTAATGTGGATCTCATTCGTTCTTTATAATGTATTTGTCTTATAGATTTATTTAGACACTGTTCTTTTATCATTAATTAATAGATATGAGATTATAATCTTGGCATTAATTTTCATTTGCGTTCAATTAGAAGTTGAACGTGTTTGAATTTCGAATGTTCTGATTTACATTGTAATTTTATTATTATGCATTGTATTGTATAGATTGTCATTTGTTTTATGGGAATATTTTTAATGTTAGATAGACGTGTGTGAAATTAAAACCTTATTGGACGTAACCTGAAAAAGATAAAGAAGGAAAATGAAGAGTCTTTTAGAACTAATCAAACATGTTAATATTTTCTTTAGCAATACATATAAACAACTCTTATTTTTCTTTTAATGCCAAAGTAGAACTATTTATTTCAATTAATCCTTAAATAGGCACTTTTAAGACGTGAAAATTTAATTATCTGTTAGTCTGTACTTCAGTGAAACAGCTGAAGTGAAGCTAGATAAGGAAACCTAAGATACTTTAGTACACAATTAAATAATTATGTCTCATAAAATAAGACTATTCCGAATTACCATTATCAAAGTATCCATACTACTAATGACTGAGATTTTAAATACCAATTTTTTTAATCCATTCTATTTCAAAGTCGGTTGATTAATATATTAAAACCTTCTTCTAAGTGTAACAAACATTATTCTGAAAACCGCACCAAGATCGATTCAGCCTATGGTGAGATAATCGTGCATAAACATAGATACATACAGGTCAAATTAAGGCGGTTAAGAACCCAGTAATACCACATACTACCTACTGAGAACTTATCAAATATTATAAAGCATTCTACAATCTCCTAAATGCAGCCTATATTGACGGCAAACTTCTATACCAAAAGCCGGCTTAAAACCCAATCATGAAATTTGGATTATACGCTAATTTTGACTAGTAAATTAACTCTTGACGGTACTTAAGTAATATTAGGCGTTAAGTAACCTATAGCTTTAACTTAAGTCTTATCGAGATGGAAAAGGTGTAACTTGGATTAGATATGAGGTTCATCTCATTTTTATTCTAATGGTGGATTAGTTCTGATCCAGTTTTACTATATATATTATTTTAACATAACATCACGCATAGGTGTTACAAGTGCGTTATCAGGCTTTTGGGTATTAGGAATTTGAGGATAATTGGGGATTCGGGGATTGGGGAGATTGGGGAGGGGGGTAATTTGGCCTCCAGTAACCACACTCACACGACGAAACACAACGCGAGTGTTGTTTCACGTCGGTTTTCTGTGAGGCCGTGGTATCACTCCGGTCAAGCCTGCCCATTCGTGCTGAAGCATGGCTCTTCAACACTTAAAATTGGTTTTATTAAAAGTACTAGTAATCTACCCAGTAATCTGGGTTTTAAAAAATTCTCAGTAGTAGTACGGAGTCTGGAATTGTGCCCGGTATATGGCAATAGGCTCACCCCCTATTACATGGGACTCATAACATAAATAGTGAAAAGTGGGTGTTACATTGTACAGTGGCATACTGTGCACCTCTGCCTACCCCTTCGGGGATAAAAGGCGTGATGTTATGTTATGTTACATTTTCCACATTAGCCACTGTCATTAATTACTTCTACTAAATTCACATATAAGTCTGGGAATGAACTTATCTATGTTATAATGCAATCTTATTGAGGCAAATAGCTATAATAAAATAGATAGCAGAATATTAACGAAAGAATTTTTCATTGATAAAAATGTCCTTTATAATGGAAAATGATGATTATATTGTAATATCTATTACTTAAATGCATTTTTGAGCTAAAAACTAAAAGAAAGAAAGATAATTTTTTTTTGGAAAAAATACCAACCATCTAAAGATAAAGGATATTATGCAAAGTAGATCTTCAACCGGTTCTGATAGCACCCGGACATTGTGTTCAACTATACACAGGTCATAGAAACAAATGAAGCTAAGCAAACCAGTATAAACTGACCTTCCAAATCGGGGAAAGATCGTACAAATCGAGACCATGATACATTGGATATTGAGTATTTAGACCCAGACTATAGACAATCACATAGGCTAGACTGTCTATGAATAAGTAATTAGGAATGAGTTGCTAACCTCTTTCACATGAATGTTTAGAATTGAAATGTTGGTCTAGTTTTAATGAATAACCTCATTGGTAGAGCCTCAAACGTGAATCCTGAGAAGGAGATCTCAGTATTTTTGAAAGTTTTCAGTAATATCTTGAATATTTCACTAATAGAAGAATATTATTTTTATTACTTAAAGGTGAAGAGTTCGTTTGTTTGAATGCGCTATTCTTCGAAACTGCTGTTCTGATTTGAATATTTCGTTTTTGTTTTGGATAGTTCATTTATCGTTGAAGGATGTAGGATATAAAACATCACGCTATTATGATTTGGAGTCGAGCAGTGAACGAAACTTTTTTTTAAATAACTTTGCCCCACATTACGATTTTCTAATGTGTCGTGGGTGCGTTTACAAACATACAAGTTCACATACACAATGACACCCAGACCCGTAACGTTTGTCGATCACACAAAGTGTTGTTCCGTGTGGCAATCGAACCCGTGAGTAGCCGGTTGCCCGGTGCAGTCGTAGAGTTCGTCGTGCAGTTCGTCGAAACTGCGCGGGAACGCCTGCATAAACTATAAGGAATTGATGACATCAAGACTTTTCTAATGATAGCTATATTTTTTATACCAAATTTGCGAATATTTACACTTCAATATAAAATATAGAAAACCTATTACAATTCAAAATATTTTGACCTAACATTTTAGCCTTATAACTTCCCATGTAGCAATTTAAACCTTTATGGCATCAGCAATAAAGATTACAATCCTATCACTGTTATATCGTTGACAGAATCATAAAATTAGAATAAGTTTTCATAGTTGATGTGTTAAAGTATACAGCTTCGAACCCGTTTGATGCACAAATTAGTTGCCAGTTGTATGGTGCCATACATTTTATTACTGTGTGACTTCACAACAGGATTATTTCATAAATTTTAATCTTGAATTCATTTATTGATTTGTGATATATGGAATAGTTAAAACAAGACTTAAAGCCGGTTACACAATGTCTGATTAATTGTTAGCGACACCCACGATAAGTTTAGAGGTGGTGACAGAATGTTTAATTAGAATATCAGTAGCTCGAATCAATTACACTAACGAGAATATCAGTATAATACAGTCCACTACGAACATTGTTTTTATTCTTTTTTATAGTCTATGGTAATTATCTATGGCGAAGAGTGCTATTAAAACAACGAGATAAAATAAACGAAGTTTTTTTTTCAATCTACAAAATTGCAATTCCATCTAAAAATACAAAGTCCACGTTACACCCCAAACACAGAATCTACTTCACCGTCATCATAAAAAAACCTAACAACTGGGAAAATATTTAGTTTTATTCCGCTGAAGGAATGAATTTGCAGCATGCCGTGTACAGTACCACCCTCTCTCCCACAGAGATAAACGCTCATGCAGCAGAGATGCGATACAACACACACACGACACGAAACACACCACTCGAACCGCTCTCGACATATGTTTCGCTCCTCCACGGAGTATCCTCAGGAGTTGTTGACTCGGCGGCTCCCGCTGCTCGAATATCCTATACTATACACCATATCATCTATTCTATATATAAACAAAAGCTAATATACTACATTAAAAAACAAAAGATCAAAGACGTCACATCGTCGACAATTAAAAAAATAATTTATATGAATAATAATAGGACCTCTTTATACACACAAACCTTTTTTCTTTTTACCCATCCATCACAAATTACCAATAGAGTAGATTCGAATTATAATCGCCTTCTCAAATGTAGGTAATTATACGTAAGAGGATCCCTTCTTTAATTATGACAGCTTGAAGGCTGGGCGGCACCTGTCTACCTCTGTCTAATCTGTTAAAGAATCTACCTTAAGTATGAATACTTAATAACGTACTAATTTTAAAATATTAATGTCGGTTTTCACCAACTCTTCTAAATTTTAAAGAGCTCCCAAGCTGGTCGCGTTTAACGATATTTTGACATTTATCGAATTTCACTCACCTCCTCCGGTAACCTCACTCACACTCTTCACGTCGGTTTTTTTGTGTGGCCGTGGTATCACTCCGGTCGAACCGGCCCATTCGCGCCGAAGCATGGCTCTCCCACACTCCCGAAAGTGTCAACGGAGCTGACTAAGGGATTACATATTCGACAGGGACCTGTGCTCTCTGATAAACTTGAACCTACCTAAACATCAAAAAACCTAACTGCTTTACCGGGCCAGGAAACAAGAATCTTGTAACTGTCAGTTACTTTTTTAGACTAACAGCTACTATTTTCGGTGTCATTACCATATCTATAATCTAGATATTTAACGCTATAACTGTTAAACTATTCTTCGCCATCATTTTATTTATGCGACTATAAAAATAAATCGGTTCGAACGACATTTCCATTTCGAGTTTAATATTCTCATTTAGACGAGTTTATAATAATACCTACGTCGGGACGATTGTCATCTACTAGACAATCAGCAGAACAAATCATGACATCAAACTAGTTATGACTAGTGATGCAACTAGGTATGCAAATTGTCGAGCGTCGGGTCAACGGCCGCCATGTCAGCGTCGTCGCGCCCCCATTGGTCAGATCTCAATCGATTCGTACTGCGCCCGCGCATTTAAGGTCAATGTCGATACGCCTTTGATCTGCTACCGATTTTTGATCTAGAATTAATCTCGCGGTTGGCTATTAGTTGCTTTTTTCGTTTGCATTTTTTTTGCTGAAAACTGATATATTTTTTGTTTTGTAGTTTGTTGCGTTTTTGTGGCGACGTTGGTTGTTTTTATTGATATGGTAACATTTTCAATTATATTTGTAATTACAATATGGATGATATCCGTTTATTTCTGTTTACACGCATATACATAGATCATCATATCATTTAATTTCATTATCGTTGACAGCATCTACACTTGTGCTGCTTCTGCGCCGGTCTGCGTATACGCCACAAGACGCGTGCTTTCACATTTAGGGATAAAGTTATACTCGCATCATTTTGGACTTGAGGTCAGAGGTGTGGAGTTCAAATCTGAGGTTATCTTATCTTACACTGGTATTACAGGGATTAAAATACTACAAGATAGTGATCTGAATAAAAATAAAGGAGCACTGTTAAAATTAGAGGTACTATTTTATTGTAGTGTAGCTGATTTTCTAGTACTACAAAGTGACATATATTTTGAAATCTAAGTATCTTTAAGTCATATGGAAATTGGTTATCGTAGCGTTTTTGTAGTTAGATAATTTTGATCCCTCATTCAGCAGCGAAACATGACCTCTAGATCACCATATACAAAAAAAAATCTTTAACTGATTTTAACACTCAAAGCTGAATCAATTCTCACATACCATGAATTATTATCTAGATGATAATTCTCTTATTCGAAGTTTGAACCTTGAATCAAATGCACGACAGACTTAAAAAGCAATTCAAAATATTAAAGCACCGTTCGCCAAGGTAATCAGATGGTAAACTGCAGTATTCGTATACAAAGTACGGCGTTCCGCGTTAGTTTATTTTTCATAACTATGTATTAGCATATTTTGTACCCTATTTAGTATGTCATAAAGATGTTTTTTAGTGTCGTGTAAAATTCTGGTTTGATTGAAATATCAAAGTCTGTTTGTGAATCGGTAATATCTATGTTTACGTGTATGTCGATATCTTTTGTAGGTATAAAGTCGTCATCATCTATAGAGTGATCTTACTTTCTTTGGTTTTTTAGCAATTTTAAAGCAGCCATTTTGTATGTAGATGTTTTTCTATCTTTATTCGTATCTTTACTGTCGTCCTTATATCTTCTATAGTTATCTATCTCAATTCACATCTTAGTAGTTGTCTTTTTTAGCTGCTGTTGCACAGCAGCCTTACACCTTTATGATAAAGTGAACACTATTATAAAACCAGTTCACAATTTATAAAATCGAGAAATCAAATAATGTATATTATCAAGATCCTATTTTCTTGCTTAGTAATCTTTGTTTAAAAGTTTGAGTTTTTATTTACTCGTGCATGCACACATGCGTTTTATTTTTAGACATGAGTTCACAAATCAATCAAGTTTTTGATTGTTATGTCTCATCATCTAAAATTGGTTTCTAATTTGTTATTCTCCATTGGATATTTCCGAATCAAAGTTTTTATGGTCGTTCCAAAATATTTGGTCTCCTACGGCGTTGCTTATGGACTCAACTAATACTGATCGTGAATTAACGTAACACAAATATTATAGCCACATTTAGCCGAACTTATTCCATATTAGTATCATGTTACCTTTATATATTAAAGAAAATATGGTTGATATGATAATTTGCTTCGGCACCTACGCCATTTTATTCCATACATCTCAAATCACGGCCCCGTTCCCAAGACTTCCTAAGCTATAAAAAACTATGGACAATATCAATGCTGACACGACATCAATAAATTCCATATTACAAACCGCTGCATACATATGGATGTATGGCTCGTTCCTATTTCTGGCTTGCATATAATTTGAATCTCCAATAAGAGCGCATAATAGTTATGTCTCTCGCCCCACTTCTATAAACACTTCATCTATAACTTTATCGAGTATCTAGGCTTGTGATAACTGTTTATCTAAATTTATATTTCCTGTGTCTAGATTGTTATTTGCTAATGAAACCGCTGTTAGGAAATTGTTTTCTGAAATAAAATTAGCTTCTGATTCATCGATACCAACCATTTTAATATCATCTTTACCAATGATGTGTTATAATCGATTTCCAAATTCCGTTGAATAACTTTTAATATTGTATTAAGTTGTTCCTTTAAAACTAAATAAATTATACTTTAGAACAGCTTAAGTAAATGTTTCATTCAATCTGCTATTCACATAAAATGTTAGTGGCCACGCTAACCCATGATTTATTTCAGACGCCTTGAGGTATCAGCTCGTTATTTCACTATTATGTGAACGCAAATCAAATAGAGAAGTCGCTTAATTTAATATTTCTAAGGGGCTTGTTCTTTTTTCTCTAAAATGTATTTGTTACCTTATTTTTTCATTGTTTTCTTCCTTTTCAACTGTAGTTGGCGTCTAATCTTGTCGCACACGATATTTTAAGTATAATTTCTTACATACCTAGTTACTTGATTTTTTTTTGTCATTCCTCTCTAAGGTTAACCGTGCAAATTATTGGTTCACCTGAGTTCTTAAGTTCTTTGTCTGCTAAAGTTTTTCCTTGTAGTAACCGGTGTAAGGCAATAATACTTAAAATTATTGACCAAGGAAGTTGATATACTTACAATCATCTTAGAGCATACTTCAAACAGATGGAAGGATCAAAAACCACAACACTGCCCGAAATGTATTACAAGCATCTTGCAGTAAAACAATTGCTTCCTCATTCACCACCAACACAAAACCAATCACAACCTCAAACCACATTTGGAATCGATTATAAACCAATTCCAATTCTATCATACCACGTATTATTATTACCAACAATGTTTCCAATGTAAAAAGGCATCAAGAACCGGTGGTTAGGCCAGGTCGGAGCGCCTGGGGCGGTGGCGCGAGGCCAATCGAGAGAACGAAGGCCTCGAGGGCTCCCATGCGAGCCAAGCCTCTTTCCCACCAACACGTAAATACCGCCACGGGATCCTAGCCTGTACCGTCCGAATTTTATCAAGACCTGCAAAATTACTAGCATCAAATTATTTTCCTCTATCTGTCTTAATAGATTGGCCAGTTTTTGCTCTTCAGATTCTTTAGACTAGTTTAAGCTCTTTTTGTCCCCTTTTTTATTGCTTGACTCTAATGATGGTGGTCTTACGTTTTCAGATGCCTAATAATTAATTTCCCATTCAGCCGTTACATTACCTGTCGCGATAAACTCAAGTTCGTTAGCACTTATAATCTTTGCTTAGGACCGATTATAATCCTGAATATATTGCTCAAGATTGTACTTTATGTACAAACTATAATCTCCTTTAAATAATGTTTCTAGTTTGTAACTTATCTTGCTTAATAAATGCAGCTTTCGCCCTGTGCTTGTTTACGTATAAATGTCTTTATTACTGTACATTATACAATCTGTATTCGCTTTCTAAAACAAAATCGCGGACTACATGTCATTCTCACATACATAATCAGGTTGCTCAATTATTCAGAGAAATAATCTGGGCGAATTCAAGAGGTGTTTGTTTTGAACGCTATAACGTTCAAAACGTGTCTTTCTGTCACAACAGGGTGACACGTGTTGCTCAATCGTTATTTATTTTAAGCAGTGTTCGTCTATGGCTCAAGTCACCAACTTTGGAAGAAGCTTCAATTGTCTTAATGTAACTTATGCGCAATTGCGACAGGAATTCCAAGTTTGCGTCCTAAGATATGTCATTGTTTTCAAATCATAGCACTCTAGAATAATATAGTCGTACTTTATATTTATCTATGATGCCATCGCTTTACGTTATAATAATGACGGCTCGATTTAAACACTGATTGGACCAAAAGCGGCTCGGTTCGATACCAAATTAGCTATCGCTGTCGTTCTAAACTTGTGCTCTGGGAGAACGGCTTACAATTTGCATATAATGCCTGTGCGGCGCGACCACGACTGAGATTTGGAGCAGAGATGTGTGCGCGTCGTGCGCCTCTCCGCCACTCCATACATCATACCGCCGGATTACGAGTCAATCCCGACTTTGCACGTCAGTGTCAACACCGCAGCTCCGCAAATATTTGCCAATTACACTGCATGCGCAATCAGAAGCTCGTTTGCAGGCAGCTCCAAAATGACACCAAGATGCTAACCCAGAAAAACTTAATAAAAGTTTATTGACTTTAAACCTCATTAAAAGTAAAGTTCGCATGACTCACGGCATTCGAGTTCGTGTTGATGGAAATTATTCAGGAAACCTTATCAGAATGACATACGGCTCAAAATCGCTCATATGTCGGTTATGACAGCAGTACTATTATATGTACTCACGTATTCTTATGGTTTTAACTACCGACTGGTTGGTTATTCGAGTTGTTGCGCCGTTTAGCACGGTGACCCGACCCCGGGCGTGCTCGCCAGAACAATCTCATTGATTCGATATGAGATTAAGCGGCGTCCGTGAATGTTTCCATTTTGAATCCGCGGTGATGCTCGCTTGAACTCGCACCCGGATGTCATGTTCGATTTACATTTCGTTCTCTTGTTGCCGCATTCAATAGCGGTCGTGCTCTGGAGGTATTTACGAGCGAGTACATGATTGACGGTGGTGCGACGTCTGATGTAGACACAATTGTTACATCCCGAGCACCGATAGATCGGATTCTCACTATAAAAAAAGATGGAATTCGATAATTGCAAAAAGTGTTACAATCGCTGGGGTCGCGTGTTTCCCCGGCCATCAGTATGCGCGTCGCACACGAGTCCACATGTCTTGTTTACAATCCGGTGTCGCACGTAGCGATCGTGAAGGAACAATTATGTTGCTAAACCATGGACTATTGTATTCGCGGTTTGTGCGACCGTTAGCTGCGACCTTGAGAGTGATACATTGAACTCTGGAGCTCGACTTGAGGTATTAATCGCTGAGGTTCAAAAAAGAGAAAAATGCTTTCTGAAAGTGAAGTCGCAGATACAAGACGGTCGTTACTAAGCGTGCATTCGTTTGGTTGGAGCGCCCGAGGCCAATCATGTCTCGGTATAATAAAGGGTTGCGCGCGTCCTTTCGGCCCGGCTTTTAGATTTATGGTCGAGGTAGGCCGCGAGCCGCCGCCGCCGACGCCCGCTCCATACGTTTGTCACACCATTATCACGATCGAATGCTTGCGTCCTCTATTGACTTCAGTAATTGCTAACATGTGCTCAATAGGACCGAGCGTACCGACATACAATCTGAATTCAATAATTAAAAAAGAATTGGGTACTATGATTAATCTTCCCAAATGTAACATGACATGGTTACGCCCATATTAATATTTATGCTGATCGAAATTGATATCGTAAATTGTAAAACTTTTGTTTTTATTCTGTGATGCTATCTGTATTACGGAACAAATATGTTCACCTTATGTTTAGCCTGGAAGCGTTTTTCGTTGCTAAGAATTGGGTTAGTGTTGATTTACAGTTTTGCACACCTCTGTAATATGTTATTTTTGGACCCTGCAATTATATGAAACATCTGTGCTTTGGTTTGAATCAATAACATGTTGTGTAACTCTTTTGGTTGTTTTCTTGTTTACTTGGTCGATACTGGCATCTTGGTCAGCAAACTTGTTAATAAGATTCTCATTACAGCCTCACACATCTGTTCGAGATTTTATCTGAAATCTAGCGCTAACTGGACCTGCCGTTTCAGGCTTGGACGCGGTTCTCGCAAGCTGTTAAATGATCCGATTGATCTCATAACTCGCTTCGTTTGCGTTAAACAAGCTTCTTTTAATGTTTCAAGTTACACTGTGATTTACTTTTGATTTTAATGGTGTAGGATTTATTTGATGAAGATCTGTTTAAGCCTGCAAATAAGCATGTTCTCTTTACTGTAATCATGCAATCAGGGTTGCTTACTAGTGTTTCCAAAAACTTCAGTAAAGTCTGCTTTTTTGATGTGGTAGCAATTTATAATATATACGCTATAAAGAAAATTAATCTGTAATAACTATAAATGTATTATTACTAAGAATTACCAAATAAAAGCTAACTCACATCAATTTGTTAGCCAAAAAATAGTGAAAAGGTAAGAAACTTAAACATACATAGAAAGATAAAGCTAATAGAAAAAGCAAAATTGCCGCAGAAAATATTCCATAGATCTTCGATAAACTTCAAATTACAGTTTATAAAGACTAGTTTAACTAAAGTACCAAGCGATATATTTATCAGTGATTACGTCAGGCAATTGGATGCGTTCGTGTGATTAGTAAATGGACCTTATAGGTAATTAGCATAGATTACATAATTCTTTGGCCAGATAATCCTGATGGGAACACTAGTTGCATTCATTGGGGACAGTTTAATTTGCTTTTACTTGAATGTGTTGAATTAGGTCTAGTTTCTATTGGGAGGTAATTGGAGTTTGTAGACTTTTGGTTTGCTTTAGCTTATTAAGTTGTAAGTAAGGTTAAACATGTTAGACATTGCCATCTTTATTATTCTCAAATGTTTAATTGTTAGTATGTTCATTTGTATTAATTGTATATCTCTCATGTTTATTTCTGGTTTCTTCTTCTTCATCAACATTTTCATACACATTTCTTCCAATATCTTCCATTGACGATCAAATAAAAAAATTTTCTTCTTTATCAGTATCATTTCCTGTGTCTACTTTGTACTTTCATTTTTCATTACACAACAAAAAGTAGCTACACATGAATTGTATATTAAACAACTGACTGCACATGAAACCTTAAACTTCAATCATCTTGACATTACTTACATAATAAGCGGCCATGACAAAACTGCATCGAGGCAAAATTTCCGAACGATCTCACGGAGACGCGTCTGCGCATGTAGGGGGAAGGGAGGGGGGAGTTGCACGTGTGTGCAGTAACTCGATCCTGATGTATAGATAATTCCATATTGTTGGCCATATAAAAGGGGATGATGAATAAATGCAAGATCCTTCGGAGGTATAATGGCAATTGTTATTTGTTAATTTCGTAGGTGTACTCGGAATTGGATTGGTGGGGTCGATTATCAAAATAATAATCGTTTTGATGTTAAACAAAGCACATTTAGAGTGATATAATATTAAAATACTGTCGTTTAACATTATCACCTCTTGAAAAATGGATAGAAAGAGACAAAAAAGAAGACAAAACAAAACCAATCCTTTCACGAGCCCAATTTCCTAGTCAATTTGTCCAGAAATGGTCCCACCATTAGTCCGTGCATTAAACTAAATAACCACCGATTTGTAGTTCATAAGCACAATGCCATCACCTTGACGATGACGTCGCCGGTATCAGCAGACGTGTGCTCAATGGGATCGACGGATGTTGCTCTGCGGGTACGCAAAGAATAATCCGACAGATGCGTTACAACTTTTTGTTCTGCCCTAACATCTGTGAGGTCAGGGTCGTTAAAAAGGGGTTCATCTATCATAGTAACATTTGTCACTGTTTGCGTATCCTCTTTAAATATTTTAACAGCTAATTTTATTTCTCCCTTATCATTAATTACTTGTGTTCCGATAAGCCTATTACGTGTAATATCTCTATAATATATTTTAATTGTTATTGAAGGATCTTGTTGTGTATCATTAAGTTATTCAATGGGTCCTTAATGAGCTGTCTTATCATAGTTTCTATGTAATTTACTCCTTTTATTGACCTTTTAGAATAGGGTTCCAATTTGTAATTTATGTGCATAGCAACAAAAACAGGTCGTCGTTCTTAACAAAAAGTATTTCTACAACATAGATATTACATAGTTGCTAGCAATTATTATATTTATGATCAGTTTACAGTGTAACATCATATATGTTATTCAAGTCTAGTTAAAATGTAAGGGTTTGCGAATTAAAGTGACCAGCAGATGCTGGGGACTTGCAAGACTTTTTCGAAACATCTGCAAATTACTCCGACCTTGCTCTGAACCGGTCCATCTTTATTTATGGCTGATTAATGAGATGAAAATGTGTGGTATACCTGTTCATCTTTCTTTTGCCGCCATTGACTATAAAATGAGACATTTTATGGCTAAAATATATTAGATACTGACAGAATTTATTAGTATATTTCGCGTTAATTGCGATATTCAAGTGGTTTAGTTGTCCTATAGCAAATATCATTATCATACAACTATCGAGCAGTGATCATATTTGCAAGACCAGTTCCAAACGTCCAGCTCAAAATATTCACATTATAATCTACTCTATGAAACTTGGGAGCGCAAGCTGCGCGCGCGCCTCACACACACCGGCGCGTTGTCCGCGCGCATGTGTGGGTGCGCGTGGGAACGGGCGCGGCGGACGCGTGCGCGGATTGTGACATGCGCGTATTGTGAATTATTTAAACAAATCAACATTTTTTACCTTTACGACTGACTTATTTTGGACTTTATGATCTGGATATTAGGAATTGTAGGGCAGGTTATATTATAATGTCTGATGACTAAGTAAGGCTCGCATACTCAGGTGCAACAGACAATAATGTTCTACAAATTATTACACGTATTTTTTATTCATTGTTAAGAGTACAGTTGGTGATATTTTAGCGTTGCTAAAGACCACTAAAACGGTCCTTTGATCCATAATTCGCACTCCATATAAGTAATAGAATAAGATGAGCATGACTAAGCGAACCGTTATCTAGACTCGGCTCCCAAACCTCGTATTATATAACCTCTATTTGTCTATCGTCGAAACGATCTGATGTACAGATTAAAATATGACTTGCACGATCTGCCTGATTATTTTATGATGAAGATACTGATGGTAACCTGTTATATTTAGAGAGCTTAGATGATATTGTATGTAATTCTATTTTTTATATTGTCAATGATGAGGACTGTAATGAGCTGTGAATATTCTTAGTTCATTTGCACCTCCGTGATGAAATTGTTGCGAAGATTTTATCTGAAGTTATTTCTTACAAAATGATGTCTGTCTAAATATTTAAAGTTCTTTTGTCTTTCGTCTTTTTGTACAAGCTGTCGTTTTCACTAAGACTCCTTTCAGGGTTGACGGGACTTGATAAAATCTGCCAAATGCAGCCTAATTTATTTCACATCCACTGGGGACTTGAATTTTTTATAAAAATACCTTCTACAGAATCTTTTTCAACATCACACTCGGACAAATCACCGTTCGCAGTCATTACCATTTACCAAATGTTTGTGGAGTCACGATTTCGCAACTAAAGTACCTAACTTTTGATATTATTACTTTGGCCAACCTTTTGTTTGTTTTATTTGTCGAATGATGCTGACATGCTGCTAAATTCAGGACTTGTACACCTTCACACTGTTTCCAATCCTTGTTAAGGTTTTAGGATCGAGTAGTTGAGAAAGTTATATCGCCTCTTTTCAAATTGGCATTTGCACATATACCAGAATAAACTTTAAACAAATAAAAGCATTGAGAAGCCATTTCTATAGAAATTCTGCTATCAATGGCAAAAACCACTTGATATACTTTTTATATACGTTTCTATAGTGCATAAGGTTCAAAATCCCGAGGACACTACATCTGTAGAGTATGATGTAGGTAGAGGCACGTTCATTGTCAGGCCGCTTATTGTCCTGGATGCGCGAGAGCATAGACCCTCTATATTATTTGTTCGTTTCCATTCGCCTTTACATTTAATGTTCTTTGTATGTCTATTTTTATTGGTTTTGTAATTAGGTTTATGGATTTGTTCGTACGTTATTATTATCGTTTTAAATGTGTTAGTATCTTTATTGTCACTATCCTTTATGGAATTTGTTTGAGTCTAAGTGGTTTTTAATGAAGTTGCTTGTTGTTACGTTTGTTTTATCACAGAAATATTAGCTTTTCTAATTTAGCACTAGACAAACCATAAATCTAGTAGTCTTCAGTATGAAAAAGTTGAAGAATCTGAGTGCACAGAGGTTACCTATTACCAGTAGGTGCGGGTGTCCCCCCTCTCGCTACTGTAGCCACGCCCCCCGGCAAATTGCGTCCGCGGCTGCGCTTGCGCCGCGCGTTCGCCCAATCACGTCCTAACATAGTTCTGAATTTAACCGATCTAGATGCTTGAACTGTCTGAGGTTACGTCGGAAGGTGGTTAGAATACGAGTTGGTAGGGTCAGAAGTACTTTTTTTAGGTGAACTACAACTATTGTTCATAGTGAGCTTTTTGAGCATGATGATGTGTTTGCTTATGTTCAGATTTTATCATGCTTTTGTGCTGGTAGTATATTGGTTTTGTTACTTCTTAATAAATATAAAAAGAACCTATAGGAGATGTCTTAGTAGCACCAAAGTGTTCAAAAATGATGACACCACAAAAAACTTACATAACTAAAATAAACAAAAAAAGTATTTAACACGAACAGCAAGATAGCGTACTATTTACAGCAACAATATAGCACTATCGACCACCCTATCAGTTTCAACTCCAAGGACATAAAGTTTGCTATAAAGAGGTTCAGAAACCTTTAGCTTATTACGTCAATTACGGGGGTCGTGTGGACTGTTATCAGCTAGTGTCTACAGGGCACTATCGGGAAGATTTACAAGGAGTGGGAAGTCCTCGGGACTCGGAGATAGAATCCGGACCCTTTGTGTTTCTATCCTATCTCTAATTGTTGTTACGCTAATTAAGGGTTTAGCTACATCTTCTGTGGATTCCTTTACATTGTGTTTGGATTTTTCTTGTGGAGTTTTTTTAGGATTTTGTTTTATGCTAGTCGTTGGTGGCAATTTTGTACGCGTATTAAAATACTTATTTTATCCTTTTTTGGGAATCTTCTCTAGTAAGCACAGTTGATTTAAGTTATTTAAATTGTTTTTAAGTTTGATGATATACTTTTGTACCAACAAAAAAATATGGGGGACAAAAAATGTCATTAATAAATGTGTTAATGAAACCCGAATAAGCATTGCTAATCTAATTTTATACTTTACATAACAGGTCTTACTGAGAATCGGTTAAGTCTGACGCCCTAACGTACACATGTTTTGCAAGCCGTGTCTCTGTAGATGCCATGTGTAAATTAGGTCTGAAATTATTTTTATTGGCGTATTCAAATGCTGAAATAATAATTTAAGAGCAATTAGAATCATTGTTGTTTTGACAAATGTGCTCATTGAAAGAAATATAAACTTATGTCCAATATCTTTAAGTTCTTTTTCTAAAGCTTAAGTGTCTATATATCATTGGCTAGCCTATGAAATAATAAACCACAGATCCATTGAAAAACCACAATATGAACTGCCACAAAGTAAACTAGCTTTAAAAAATCATTTGCAAAACAAATAAGACATCGTAACCACAATTTGCATACAAAGCCAGGAGAAAAGAGAAGTATTTATTGAACAAGCGAAATGTAATGTTTTAGTTGCGCGCGCACCCGATGAGCTATGGCGGTGCGCCTGCGCATGCTACCGTGCGTTTTATGCTCCGACCATATTGAGAGTGTTGTTTATTTTTCGAAGAACAGTTTATGTGGCCTCTAGGTGGCTGTTAATTTTATACGATGATACTGTTAGGTCTTATTAAGTTGAATTAAGTAATAGAAAATATTTATTAACAACTCGAAAAATTATTATAGCCTCAGTAACGTTATGTCACAAATATGTCACGAATCGTCCTTGGCAGTGTAAAGCTTTAATTATAAAAATTTAAACCATAAAACATAAGCACAATACATAGAACTGTTCCTAAAATAGAACTTATACTTACTTACACACACATCCACACACCTTCCATACACCTAGTAGCACCAATTAACATAATTCCCATATAAAAACTCATTAAAACGGTCAAACATCACGAGTACATTGCACTTCTTTCCGCCCTTTACGGGTCGCATAACTGAGCATGTCCATAGTTGCGCAGACGTACCTAATGATGACAGGAACTCAACTGGTTCAGGTGGAGATAAAAAACGAATTGATGAAAACATAGTTTTTCTAGTTATACCAGGCTGTTACCGTTATGGGTACAAATTGGCTGATATCGTGTGATTAGTAGTAGTAGAAGGTGACATGGGATCCACCATAGAAGTCGATCACTAATAGGACGTCTGGTCTGGATGTATTGGAAATGTATGTTGTAAACTTTGGCTCGTTATGGTCTCCGTGGCTAGTTTTAGGTTCGGGAAACTGTTGATTTAAGATCATGACTGCTTATCGCCTTTTTCTTAGGTGATACATAGTTGGCACGTTACTGTATGAGGGTCATGCCATAGTATAAACCAATGGTCATAATTATATTGGAGATAAATCTGGAATACCAGAATCGTAATCGCAAGGAACATGCCCAAACCAGTTTAATTAACATCTTTTCAATTTAAATTAAATCGACATCCTAATGACAGCCAAAAAATAAGATGGCCAAAAACTCTCAATCAAAAGATCCGCTGATACGGTAATACCAAAATCTTTATCTCCAAAAATAACATTCACATTACGGTGACACTTCTGCGCTAAACGATTTAACGTCAAGATACACTGTATGCGCGTGCGCCGAAGCACACGCAGGCCGTCAGCGCGCGCATCAGATAACTACGACATGCGATGCTATGCGCAGGCGCAGTTCCACGAACCGAACCCAACGGAATATTGGTCGTATGTACACTGTTAATCATCGTATGACGGTATGTTACTATTCAATTGACACACAGAATTCTCGTTGAAGAGAGGGTTAGTTTGGTCCTATTGTCCTCAAGTAAAGTCCACGCCTTCTTGGTTTAGTTAGGTGCAATGTAAAGGGTTTTTACTGAACTTTTAAAACAATACAAAATTAGGACTACAGTCTATATTAAACAACGGCTTGACTCAAAACATAGAACAATTACAAATTATAAGAAGAAAAAGATTAAATATATTTTAATCCTTATTTTCACTGTACATCCGTTTATTTTATAATATGTAATTGTCATAACATCAGTACCTATATATAGATAAGTTAACAATATTAAACGTGCATTCATACATACGAACGCTAATTATGATGTACGGACTGTTGTCAGTACTGTTACATTTAGCACAGAACAGACGCATTTTGAAATTATTATTTTGTAAGAGACATCACAATGTTGCGTGTGAATTGTTAAAATATTTTGAATGTCACAGTTTCGGGTGTTAAATTATTCATAGACGGTCTCGTTTCAACATTTCTAGTTTAAAATGAGGACCAAATTTTTAAAGTGGACAGGCCTATTAATTCTCAAGGAATGACACTGATGATGATAGTAATGTAAATATTCTCTATTATAAAGTAGTATAACTATTATCATTTGTTGTGTAATGTAATATTCCCAATTACATAAAAGTTTAAGCGCTTTCATCTACATATCTAGTTTTTTTTTCTTTCAATTTGTTCAGCACCTAATGGTGTCCTTTAAAAGTTCAGCAAGCTCGCCGTATCATATAACATAGAACAAGCACGCAACTATATATTTATTACGGGCGCTGCCTGCGACACAAGATCTCCTGTCGTCGGCTATAAATTATGGTCGCACAACCTTGCTCTTGTGGCTTTCCAACTTGCTCTATGTTGACACAAATGTGGTCCTTCGGTCTTTAGTGTCGAAGGACCAATTAGGACCAAACGTTGAACTTAAGTAAAATATGGCTATACTGCAAAATATCCTAAGGGAAAGTGTTAACTAGTTAATTTGAGTAATTTTAAGAATAAACGTAACCAGAATGCGATAAAAAAGTGGTAAACTAACGATGACATGACTATCATAACAAATCATAAAATACCACAAACGATGGGAGGACCCAACCAGCTTGAAATTGCACATAAAACTCGATGATACCATGTCGGCACATTGGTTCCTCTTTTTCACTCACCTCCGTAATTAGATCAGCGATAATATAAATTTATTGTTCGCCCTATAATGAAGATTTAGCTCCTAGTCTTGTTAGCTGAACAAAAGCCCTATTTTCAAAGACAGGTTATAATTTTAGAGATAATCTTTGGAGCGTTGGCCAGCGTCATCTAGTGTTCTTATTGTTCAGTGATCTCGTTATTAAAAGCGATGAGAAGCTTCCTCGGGTGTCGTCATATTATTCTCTTTATCGAACATTTTACAACCTAGTCTGTAATAAAAATATTCTTGCTTGTTTAGCTAACGAGGTCTGTCAATGATCCTCGAGATATCATTTTTAATTTGCTAAAAACGACGCCGTTTTTGTTTAAAAATACGTGGAATCGTTTGAATATGGAAATAATAATTTTGATGGTCAGGTCTTTGCCTTTGCGAGAGGAATGCATGAGGTAAAATATTCTGTAGCTTCTCCGAGCGTTGGCAATAACATCATCGTAGTAGTGGGTCCAGTGCATGCACCCTCTGGCGAGGTCAGCGCGTGGGTAGCCAGGCACAGGCCCGTCCTCCCACGCGAGCATACAGGCTCACCTCAGGTTTAATACACCAACCTAACAAAATCACGATAAAGCCATTTGTATTTGGTGGAATCCATTGTTTAGATCCAAAACATTTTGCTGTAGCAAAAGTAAATGCTTTCGACTTTGTATATTTAAATGCTGTTGGTTTTGAAGCTAGAATCTATTATTTTGTTTTGATCCAACAAAATATCCTCATCGTACGTTATAAAAGTATTTCCCATTTATCAAATTTTGTTTATTAGGTATCAAGTAATAAAACATTAATATTCTTAATTAAAGAAAAAATGAATAATGTTACATCTATGCTCATTTTACGAGGTTTATAACCAATAAATTGGGAGGTTATAATTGTAACAAATATTGTAGATAATATTAAATACACAAACCATTTAAAACGAATGTAATCAAATAGGCAATATGGGTTTTACGATGTTCAATTTGTATGAATAGTTTGTGGACGGGTTATTTCCCAGTAACACTTTAAGTGCCAGTACAGAATGGTCCAATAAATGAGATTTACTTCGTTTAGGACATTAGCATAATTTCGTGGGTGGGTGCATTTGGATCGAGACAGCTAATGTTATCTAAAACTAACGTAATAAAAGGGCTGTGGGTGTTGTATCCTTTGAATTAATATTACCACACGCTAGCAGTATTTATTTATCAATTTTGTGTTATTAGTCTTGTGATCTCTAGGACCACGACTTGGATGAATAATGAAATTCTCTGTGATATCATTTTTGTTACCCAATCTTCTTGTTTCTTACTTTTACGAAGACAGATGTGGTGTCCACGTATGTTTAATATTGAGTCCTCATTTAAAAACAATATGGCATATTTTACTTTCAACATCGTCGTACTTCCATCAATGCAACTTTTCCAGAAATGTCTGACGTTCGTAAATCAAGAGTATTGTCAATGATTTATTTTATTCTTGGTTACGCTATTCGGATTTCATGTTAATGTTATTTATTGTGAGATTATGATAATGCTTCTTTTGCTAGTAAGAAAAGATTTCCTCCGCATGTGGGCGTTTTAGCTTTATCTTGGAACATATTGAGTGCACTGAATTCGTGTATTGGATGAATTGTGTCAAGAATTTTATGGTTCTCATTTTAGTAATGGTTTAGATCGTTGTTTTGTTACTTAATATCAATATTGTTTATTTTCTCATTTTTTCCTATGTTTATATTTTAACTTTCGTGAGACATACTAAATTAATTATAATATTTTTTGAGTGTGCCAATATCTTCCCATAAGGTTAATCTTTTAGTAAGACTTTGTTTGGTGGAATTATGTAAAAAAACATCAGAATTAATAGAGGTTTTTATATAAAAATTCAAAATTTATTAAATTTCGATCCAACAATCCTGTATAAAGTTTAAACTAATGATTCTCCTTGAGAATATTCTAATAGCAACATAGAAAGTCTTATACAGCCATCTTGCAAGGTGTAGTAGATAAACTGAGGGAAATTGATTACTTAATGGTGTTCTTTGACGATGAAGCGACTCGTGATTGCCTTACATTACCTATGGCGGTTAGCAAAAACACCGTCATTATAGAACTTAGAGTTTGCATTTTTACATTTTCATAAAAACTTTTGATTTATCTGAACTTTATGATTAAGATCAAATGACAATATTGAGCAGTAATTACAAGGCAAAAGCAATGTTAACTTCTGCCTAATCTTTTAATGATTAATCAAGTTAGAATTTTCATTGTCAATGCATCAACACATTTCTCGGAAATATGCATCCAATATTTGAACTCAAAAAACGCACTATAATAGCGATGCAAAGGCGAAGGTTGCGCGTGCGCACGTCACGTGATCGTGTTCGCGACGTATCTGCGTTATTTATTGTCGACGTCCGGCCGGGGCTGCACGACCGTACTCGTACAGTGTACACTACACCTACGTACCGTCACCTACAGTATGTTATAAGCCTTATGTTTAGAATATGTTATGTCAGGTTATCTCTTCAGGGTTTTGTATTTATTTGTTTAGCTAATTTTATATGTGTTTTGGTTTTGAATTCGCTATAGGGTTTAAAGGAAAACTTGACAGCAGTAGTCTTCATCCTCTTTAGGTAAACGGCTCTCTATGGGGAGTTTTATGGCATTTACATGTATATCATCGTCTTGAAAATTAACTTATGAAATTAAAAAGAATACAACTCAAAAGCATTTTTGCTTTTCCTTGACTGTTATCAGATCACTGATGTCGTTGCCCCTTTAGGGTAAGCACTTACTCATCCCTTAACTGTGTAATACGTTTGATTTCTGCTACATTACAAAATTTTCGAATTCCACGCAAAAGAAGTCAACAACAAATCACCAACAAATTCGCCTTCACAACTAGTTACATAAATATTTTGATTTATTCTGGCGCAAGAATATACACAAAATTGAATTGTTAATTCTTATAATTAATACCAAGGTCCTACCAATCTCGTTTTGTTACAAAAAGTGAATTTTTAAACCAATCAATATTCAGTCTGCAATCTGATACCGGCCGTCAATCTTAATAATTTTAATTAATAATATCACAGAAACCTGTCACACGGAAGCTTCGACTTTGGGTTTATTATTATAAGATCGTGTTTTAGTTGACACTTTGTTGGAATTTATAATTTTCAAGAGAATGACTGTTATGTTTGTAAATGTGGAGACATCGAGTGTTAATGTGTTGGTCATTTAATGTTTGTTGTTTAATTGTGGACCTAATTGCTTTTGTAATTGCGTCTTTGGTCTAGTTTTGTATACAACTGGTATTATTTAGGTTGTATTTGGAGCAAAGATTTTAAACGTTTTATGCTTTGAGCTCACTACTTGTGTATTTCTAATAACCTGTGCTGAGACATGTATGACTTCTATTTTTTTAAATTGTTTAATGGATTTGTGACAAAATTATGACGTATGCAAATCTCAATTTAGAATACCACATTAATCCTAAAGACACACAATACATACCAAACAAGTAATCTATAAAAAACATCACATAAATTAATTTGAAAGCAAACTACAGCTCATAAAATGATACTATAAAGACCTCCTACCGTGTACAGCCAACGATTTAAATAGAGTAGCTTTAAATTAACATTTACATATGTCCTGTTAAATTTTGAAGTCAAAAGAAAAGACAAGATGTATGAATCAGGACAGAAGCACAATAGGTGAGGTAGACATGTAACCAATGAGCTCAAAGGATTGTAAAATTACTCCGATGTAGGAACATGCAGTGTAGCTCTTAAAATGGCTCATTATTCACTTAGAACAGTGTATGGTATGATTTGAGATTGTTAGGCGGCTGAGGAACTGGCTTCCTTTTATTTTTTATCTTAGTTTTAGGTCTGATCTGGGAAAAGTTTTGCAATGTTTAAAGGTTAAGGACGAGGGATAATATATTGTTCTACGATCTCATGGTTTCGCCCCTCCTTTTTGTGATTTTGATTCTAAGTTTTATTGGAGTTAGCAAAAACAAAATATCAAAAGTTGTAGTTTATTTATTTGCTTCTACTTTTTACCATATCATTAACAAATTCATTTTCTTTGTTCCAGCTGTACATCCCGATACGCAGGCGAGTTCTGCCAGCATCTGAACCCTTGCCACAGTGAGTCCAGTCCTCGATGTCAGAATGGAGGGTCATGTCGCGTCAGACCAGGAGTCAGTGGAGGGCCACCGTCCTTCGCTTGCGATTGTCCTCTGGGCTTCAGTGCCTCACTGTGTGAGATTAGGATACCAGCTGCCTGTGATTCAGCGCCATGTTTGAATGGAGCCACGTGTCGTCTGACGTCATTGGACACGTATGAATGTGATTGCCCGCCAGGGTATACAGGTGAGTCTTTCATTGTTTAAAAAGTCTGTAGCTTTAGTGTGCTAGGGTAGGTTGACAATTAAGGTCATTAACAGTCCTTAACTATTAGTTTTTACTTACTTTAGGCTGTAGGTAGAAGTAATTTACTTTTTCGTTGTGGTAGGGCTGTAATACCTCGATTGTGATAACATTTTGCATGTCATGTGTTTGCTCGCGTATCATAAAGGCACCCATGATCTAAAGAAGATACCGTAACTTACAGATATTTATAATGCCAGAAGATTTTATTGCTAACATATTAGCAACCCTTCCAATTATTTCATTAGACTAGAAGAATGTCGGATTTCTATAAATACAACGGGTTTATTCTAAGCCTTTTCATAACCTTTAACCACAGATGCACATTTAATTACTTTAATTCACTTTTATACACATATGCATCTTAGCATCTTTTACATCTTCGTTAGATCTTAAACATAATCGGTATTGAGTCAATAGTCTCTCTGTCCGTCTATGTCACTTATATTCTATGCGTAATTGGTTATGTATTTGATGATTAATAAACAGGTGTGTGGTTCAAGATAGGACGGTACCTATTGTACTCATTGATTTAATTATAATTAATTGGCTTCGCCTAAGAAAACATTTATAGTGCATATCCTGCACCTTTTATGGCTATTGTTATAACTACCAATGCTCTGCGTTCATTCGCATTTATTATTAACATCGTAGGAGAATTTATATACAACGATTAAAGGAATGACCATATTACAATAAGAATAAACTGTTAGATATGAAAAACATTGCCATTAAAAAGTCTATATAGTATCCAATTAAGGAATGTTATTAATAAAATTGGGATTAATAAATCATGAAAATCCAATAAATATCAGAAAGACAACGTAGCATATAAAACTCGAGGCCCCTTAAATCACAATCAAAATATGGTAAGATTTAATACACTTGGAAACGTAAACGTTACTAATAAAAGTCCAAATAAATCCGTCATCGAAAACGATGGAGATTTTTATATCACAGTTGGCATAAAATAAATTAAGAGTATAAAAGACGAACAACTAAAAGCGAAATTCGTTCAGTCGGAGCCTCAAGCAAAACTTGTTTTGGAATATTATGTTATCAAAATGATTTAGTGAACTATAAATGTCGTAAGTTTGAGAAGGAGTAACTGGTAAATTTTGGAAAGTTGCTACGGCCGTTTCCTTTCAAATGCTCTATAATAATTGCTGCTGTTAAATCTAATTTAGTGCGTACAGTCTTAGTTCATTATTCATAGATTTGATTGCGTTTAGCATTTCAATTGCTGGTATTTTGTATTTCATATTTTATGCTTCTGCGATATTATCTTCATTAATGTTATTGCAAAGCTTCATATTCATTTCAAGATTACAATCGATATTTTCTGTTATTTTTGCTTTAAATCTCATCCTTGATTTCGTTCGTGAGGCAGAATTGATTTTACAATTGGTTTCGCTCATCGCACGAGCACAATGTCCCATTTCTTTACGACTTTCATTTAAAGGTTCTTCATTAGTTGTTTGTAGGATATCTTTATCCTTAAGATATTTATTACATTTCACCATAATGTGTATCCTTTCAATGTTTATGCTAAAGCATATTTTAGGTATTTTATTTGTTAAATTGTCATTATGTACCATAAAGTTTATGGTCATAAAAATATCATGAATTGTTTTAATGATGTCATGGTTAATTGACGTTTATTTTTAGTTCGTCACACAATATTTTTGATACAACAGATGGTCTTTTATTTTTTTCTTGTAATTGCGTGTGTTTTGTCATGAAGGACCATAATTGCTTCAATGGTATACGTGTCCGTGTCCCTGCATTTTAGTTTTACACCTTAATTATTATATGGACTTGCATTTTTTTTTCTAATATTAAATAATTATAGGTGCTTAGGTTGTTTCCTTATGAAAATAAGAATTGTATTAGCAATTAATTAAAGCTATTTTAAAGACTAGGCAATTTGGTCCTTCGGTACAATTGAAATTTCTTGAATGTCCAATTTCTAATAATTTCATCAAAACATTGTAAATGGATTAGTGTCGAAATATTTAATTCTTAATTGGCTTAACGGTTTGAATAAACATCACATAGGTATAAATTAATAAAATATGATTACTTAAAAATACATTAATATTATATATAATATGTAAATCTGGAATATAAAGATACTGTTATTCTTTATTAAATCTGTGTAAATATTTAATCTCTAATACTGAACCTTTTATGATTTTAACGGGCGTCGGCCGTAAATAAATTTACTATTTATACATACTGTGACGGATTTTAATTAAAGTATAGTCATATATTGTGGTCCTTAGTATGTTTCAAACTGCCATAAGGTGTCAGGTTTCTTTAAATTTTAGTTCAAAGTTTTATTGCTGATTGAATCCATAATGATGTTAAAATACAAGAGAATGAGAGAGATATCACTACATAGTATAAAACAAAGTCGCTATCCGCCGTTTGTCTGTCCCTATGTATGCTTAGATCTTTAAAACTACGCACCGGATTTTGATGCGTTTTTTAGATAGAGTGATTCTTAAGGAACTTCTAAAAATAACATATAACCTAGACAATCTAAATTACACCTACTGTAACTACTAATTTGAGCCGTTTGGGGTATTTTTTCTTTTTATTCATAGGTTTAGTTGTAGTTAATTTTAAATTGTAAATATTTATGTAATTATATTTAATTACAACTTAATTAAATCTTATAAAACCATCATAATATAAAAAGTTAAATTACGTCACATAGACCGGTTAACAGGGGCCATGTTGCTACCATAAGAAAGGAATTTTTGCAAAAAAATCTTCGCTTGCACAGGCGCAGCCATCTACAGTGAGCAATTATGGCGCGCACAGACGCTTAGAAGCTCAATATTTTTATATAAATGGGATTAGTGATTTAGAATATGGCTTAAGTTAAGTTTTTAGAACCAAAGGACCAAATTGCCTAGTTATTCAAAAATCCATGGCTTACAAGGCCATGGATTTTTGTTTCCAGTTCTGTATATATATATGGTAGAACTTTTTTTTATACTAAACACGTATCTATGACAACTTTCTTGATTTGTTTTGAAGACAATATGACAATAGTTAACGGTAAAGAAAATATGTAAGCTTTCAAAGTGGTAAAAAAAACATAAAGTCGATCGATACAATCGCAATAAAACAGCACTTCCATAAGCAAATACAAATTAAAATTCCAAATCCGGAATTCCAAAAAAACATCACAGTTCAATTGCCGACGAAAAAAGAAACGGTAAAGCGGGTAATTCATTAGATGCATAAACAATTGAAGATCAAATTGGTCGCGTTCACACAACGCATTTAAGATACGGACGGTACCTACCTTTAGCTTATGTTCAAAAAGTATTACACCTTGATAGTTCAGGAAATGACAAATTGCTGACTTTCTATGGCTTTCACCAACTCCCGTGTGATTCAGGCACTTGTAATATGTAATTTTCCATATAATCTGTTAAAAGTTTTATTCGTTTAATTGAAGATTGTTTCTGATTAGATTTGCCGGTGGTTTCAAAAGTAGGTAGCGCTACTGTAATTGGTTGCCGGCGACATGCAATGCTAGTTGTTTCATTATATCTAATTTACTTTTTATTTTCTATTTTTTGCAGTACTCTAATGCTAGTCGCGTCCGCTAATTCTAAAATCGTGATTGCAAATTCTGGTGGGATGTAACACGCTTTATATTGTCTTTTGTCTGACAGATTACTGTTATGATTGCGAAGATTTATTCAATAATTCTATGAACTAACAAAAACATAGCTTGACAGTAATGGGATCGCACGTATCTTCTATTTTTGGACAATTATTAGGTGTTCCAAAAGGACCAGTGATGAAAATATATATTAATTTGTCTATTGACATCGATGCGGATAAATTTTGTGATGATGTCTGTAAATAGATTTTTACAGAGACCATCTTAGTTTTTCCATTTTCGTTTCCTTTTATTTTATTTCCTCTATTAGTTCTAGTTTATTTTAAGTTGTGCATATTTATTTATTGTCTTGTTTTTATATTTCATGTAGGTAATTGATCCGTTAATAAAAATTGTATATCAATAATAGCTTAGCTTCCAAAATTTTTTTGAGATCTGGTTCTAAATCAATATGGTTTTACTTTATCCCGTTGTCTGCAATAGTCACTATCGTATCAGTAGTTAACAATTTTGTTTTCTAAGCTTCCATATAGATCGAAGTGATGGCCACAACACCAATTAAGCTCGTTCCACCAATCAAACCGAATTCTTTCGTTTATTCCATTAGTCAGCCAGCCTAGCATTCTTATTAGATGATGAATTTAGTGAGGTCATTTTTGGGAATTGCAATTCTGTTTGTTAAAATGCTCTTGGTCTAAATCTTTCTTGTCTTTAGTATCTATGTATCTTCTTCTGTTTCTATGTTAAATGCTCATTCTCTTTATGGAACAAATAACTGACTATAAATGCAAATGACTGACCATAACACACACCGACCTGCTCATCTATAAAAGGGATTAACGGTATCTTAAGCTGAATGAGCAAAATGTTTTCAATTAAGTTCCCGATTATGTTATTTCCAAACTTTATTAATCGTGACCCCTTTATCAATGTAAGCCATACTTTCTCCAGCCATTCTCATAGTTATCACTAATTCCTATGCAAATACAGTCATTAAACAAGAAATATTCAATTGTAAAACGATGTCAAGTCCCCAAATTCTATCCGAATCATCAACCACACAAATTATTCGATTAACAATCGATTATGACTTATTGATTGATATAAAAATCGCAATAATCGATACAATTAATATCTGCTCATCTGGTCGTTTAAATGCTAATTCCTTTTTAGCGATTTTTACCGATTCATCGTCTTCGATGTTTTTGATTAGGTAATTCTAATTATGGATTTTTGGTAGATTTTCTACATTGATTGGTTTATGGGTGTTTATTGGTGATATATTCTTTGCCTGTTTTATTAGTTCAGTCATCTCGTCCGACAGAGCAATGTCTTTTGGCCTTGGAGATGAGTTATTAACTTCATACTTTGCATAATCTATTAAAATTTGTTAGGATTTTTATTGTAAATTGACGTTTTAGGACGTTAAGCAATAATTATGGCTTTTTCATTAGGTTCTAAAGTGACAGACTCATTTATTAGATAGATTAATCTTTTTCATACTTAATTTAATATTTCTAATAAACGAATCTATTTCTCAGGTGATGAGTGCTCCCACGAAGACCACTGCGCATCTCAGCCCTGTCGCAATGGAGGACGATGTGTAGCAGACAACAGCACTGCTGCTGGTTACTCCTGCGCCTGTCCTCCTGGCTTCACCGGCTCCCGTTGTACTGAAGATGTGGTGGAATGTTCAAGTGGCTCAGGTCCTTGTCATCATGGACGCTGTTTCAATACCCACGGGTCGTACACGTGTGTGTGCGAGCCTGGGTATACTGGCAGAGATTGTGATGCAGAGTATGTGCCATGTGAGCCGTCACCGTGTCATCATGATGGAAGATGTACGCCGCTGGACCAGTTGAGATACGAGTGTGATTGTCCACCTGGTAAGTAACTTTTTAAATTGTAATTATCTAAATGGTATGGACTTTACTTTTAATTTAGGAAGTAAGTCATTTACTACTTTATTAAACGTCATAGTTTTGATACAACCATTTAGTATATGAAGTGAAGATTTAAAATGTGTATCCTATTTTACTATTTAATTACTTTCCAAATGACTTTGAACTCGGTGCCACTGGTATTAAAGTCAACAATCTTTTAACACCTGTTACACAGTTACCAAAATCAACAGCCAAACAGGGTGTGTCGTCGACATATTTCATCTCATAAGAACATGTTCAATAACTTTCTTAATGTCCATGTTAGGCAGTATCATTCAATCAAAGAGATGTACAATGTTGCGGTGTAAGTCACCATAACCGGTGCTACTGAGACTGGGCAGTTGCAGTAGATTTTCGCAACGGAATGGGCGTGGTTCTAGGTGTTACTTTAATCGAATATGATAATGATATATAGCTACTTACTGTACATACTTTTAGTAAACCAGAGTTTAATACCTAAGCACTAGAATGGATCTCTGACAAAGGTCTTATATCAATCATTTATTTATTCTTTAGACAGTTCCATTGTGAAGTAGGTTAATATCAAAACAAATTCATACAGAACAGAGCATAAAACATAAGATTTAAATATCATAACCATTCATAGAGAACAACTGGCAGGCGGGTACTAAACAAACCTAACCTATTTCAAAATTGAATTTACGATTTACGCATTAGGTATAACTGCGTTTCTAATCTATATCGAGACACCTTATTAAAGTCAAGTACCTTACCTAGGTACTTTAAATCAGATGTTAGCAACCTTTTAGGAAGTAAGGACTTTCAGATTTTAAAATATAAAGCTAAATATGAGCTTCAGTAGCTCAATTTAATATATGCATTCATATTCAAAAGAATATTACAAAAATACGCGTAGTTAGAATAATAGTAAAATACGTAAAAAAATATTTGCTCCATTTTTAAAGTACCATACTATGGTTTAATTGAAATAAATGCTTTGACTTTGACTTTGACTTTAGAGAACCTTAAGTTTTTACAGGGTCAGCAAAGCAACCATTGCTGTAGCAAACGTCTGTCACGACATAGTATAAAACAAAGTCTCTATTCGCCGTCTATCTGTCCCTATATATGCTTAGATCTTTAAAACTAAGCAACGGATTTTGATGCAGTTTTTTTAATAGATAGAGTGATTCTTAAGGTAGTTTTATACATATGTATAATACATGCATATGCGAAGCCGGGCGGATCGCTAGAAGATTATAATTCTTTAAAAAAATTGCCATTAAATGTATACTAGAAAAATGAAAGACGGACTTCTTTGAATTGAAATAACTAAGGATAAGAAGACGTGATACTTGTCAACACATAACAAAATACAAGTAGGAAAATTACAGATAACAGGCCTCATGTTGGTAACCACAGCCCCAGACGACCAACTTTCCAAGGTTTAACCTAACATTTTCTCATACCAATAAACAGCGTAAGATATTCCAACGCAAATATAATTCACACTATATAATGTCATTGGACTTGAAGTCGAGAAAGTTCGATATATTTACGAGCTTATCGCCTCTATTTGTAGGATACTTATTAATATTGTTAACTAGTGTGTGCTGGAGAATCGTATTAATTATGCCTGTGTTAATCTTGATAATTTGTAGTTCGTGTCTGGTTTATTTTGTAAAGAAAGTGGTAGGGTAAGGTGGAGTTTAGATAGAAAGTATTAAATTGAATATTGATACATACTTTTGTTATCAAAAATGTTTACCTTATTAAAAGGTATGCGATTTTCTTATTATTTTTTTAGGTAATTGGGACCAAAATTTATTCGTCTGCTGCACGCAATCAGTGATCGAAAGTATTGTTATTGTATTGATTTTTACCCAACTTTCAAAAAAGGAGGTTCTGAGTTTGGCCTGTATGATATGTATGTTTGTGCTATCTCTAAACCGTGCGATTGACTAAACCGATTTTGATGCGGATTTTAGAAAAGTGTTTATTACCTGGGTGTTACATTGTACAGTGGTATCAAGTGTCGTTATGTACACCTCTGCCTACCCCTTCGGGGATAAAAGGCGTGTGATGTTATGTTATGTTTAGGAGAAGGTTTTAGTATATCAAGGTTTCAAGTGTTTTTTTTTTAAAGTAGTTTATAAAAGAGTTATTAAAATGGTACAATAAAGGTACGGTGGCTAGGTGGCATACAAATTTCCGTAGTTTCATCTATAATTTTACTAGATACATAAAGCAGTCTGTACATTTCCAAACTCATTGTTTCAGTCAACTACCTATTTGACTGGAACTTTAACACACTTTAAAATACGTATAAATGTCAATAAAATAGCCATCACTATTATAACCTATAAGAAATCGCGTCTAGACACGCATTGGACTATAAAGAGGATAGGCATTATCTCAGTGCGTTATTTACATCAGTTCTCGATCATAAAGTCGACTATAGCCGAAGGCGACCACGACGGACGAAAGCTGTAGAACCAAATGGGTATACTGCATAAATCTATAATGTTAATGTTCTGAGTTTATCTAGGCTGTGTACCTATAGTGTAGGTTGTAGATATAGGTATGAAGTTATGTTTGTGGAGGTTTAAATGACAATGTGTTTTGATGTGAAAGGTGGACGGTTTGTTTTTGTTTGGACGTTGCTAGCTGCTAGAATCAGATCTTGGTGACGTTTTTAAGATTTTGGTTTAAGGTTTTTGAAGTAATATATCCTTCCTTCTAGTCGTCTTCTTCATTACTGAAGGTCGTGTCTAGTCTGGTGCACGCGTCACTTGATGCACAACCCTCCTCCAAATGCCCCTGTCCTCTGCGGTCTTTATGGCTTGTGGAACTGTCAGGCCGGTTAGGTTTTTTACAGCATCCAACCACCGGTAGGTGAGCGACCACGAGGTCTTTTCCCGTTAACCCGACCAACAAACACAAGCTTCTCCAGATTGTTGGGGTCTCTACGCGCAATGTGGCCAAAATAAGTTAATATTCGCTGCAAATGAAATAATATATACCTATTTCACTACAAAAAAAGATTTAGCGAATTTGTTTGCGCGGTAATAGATATATTTTGCTTAGTGTTAGGTTCCAACTGAGAACCATTTTGGTATAATTATATTAATATACTACATTGTAGATTTCTTTTCGGTCTTTCATTTGGAACTGCAATCATGACGTCACATCAATATTTACCAAGTAAATGAAACATATCCACCTCAATAATACTACACTCCATTATTTTAATAAACCGTGTAATTTCGCTAAAAACTAAACCGCAATGACACAACAGTTACGTCACAATTTTTGTAGCTGCGCCGGCGCATCTAGGGTTCATTAGCTTTCATTACGCCGTTGCAAAATGATGGTGAGCACTTGCAAAACTTTTTACTGAGAACCATGCAGACAGGAGCACATGAAGATACCAAAAGTACAAAAAACCATTCTCAACTCTATATTTTTGTAATAGCGTTGAAAATCTATTAGGGATTTTTGACAGTTCAGGGTAACTTGATGTGCTAGTGTCTGTATCATATTTTGATGCTCCATGTTCGTGTTTCTGGGAAAAAATTGCGCAACAAGGAAATGATGGGCATAGTGACAAGCAGTGGGAATTTAATGAAGCTTTTTGTAATTGTTCACGTGATGTAGATTGAATGTACATAATTAAATGCGTTTATTATGTTGGTTACGGAATTGTAGACATATAATAACATACACATTGTATTTTATTGTTTTGTCATCTAAATAATTCCCATTGATAACTTTTAAGAGGGTCTATTCCTTCTAAATTCGTCTATAGATACGAATCACATTACAAATATGGGACTACCCAGTATCGCCATGGCAAATAGAAAAGAATATATTGATACAAAACACATGAAAACTGGTAATCTAAGTGTGAAACATAGATATGAAGAATTTAAACTCCAAATAAACATCTCCAAACCACTTGCAGACAATATGGACGATAAATTAGACCACACACTTGAACCGCAACGGAATAATTGACCGATGACTCGATAGAATTCAATGGACACCACTTTCACTCACATAACACTAAAGCAGGACACATCGATAGACCACTTCAATTAGCTCAATGACGTCACAACCAAACCCAAGTGTGGGAACTAAGTCCCACAATTAACGCCCAAAGTATACTTGTTTATTGCCAAAATATAACAACGAAACGCTTGATCATGTGAAAAATACTGGAAATTATATTAGGTCCAATTTTGATGTGAATTGATAATGAAGATTTTATAAAAGTCACACTGTTCATGTTTAATGTAAATTCGATTCAATTAGGGTGTGCTAAAGTTGTAAATTGAATGGTAGTGGTTAATGAAGATGGTGATTTATTTGAACCTGTGCTATGGGAAAAAGGCAGAGATAGTAACATATAACATAATTCACGAAATTTTGGTAAAGCAGAGTAAAGCAGAATGTCACCTGGAATCAAATTGTTATTACCGGTTGAGAATTTGTCAATTTTATCACTAAACACTATTTTATTTGATAGACAATGAAGTTCCAAAAGCTTTTCTACAGTAATCACATTTTTGTCTTCTAACGACTATGTTCTTCTTAGATTTATCTACCTTGAGCAATATCTGTTTATGTTTCTGCTCCCTATTGTGCTATTATAATTATTATCACTCCCCTTTTCTTTCCTCCGTCATCACTTCTCTTACAAACACTCCACGAACGATTGCTATCATTGTGTCATCTTCATCTTCTAACAAAAATGTTATTAACTTGTTCGCGTTTCTCTTTGTCTTCAATCCATGGATTAGTATTAAGTTTATTACTAAGAACTTTGTCATTTACAGTAATCTCAAGCAATGCATAATTTAGTACCTAGGTTTACTTAGACTGTCAGGTTTTTACCGCATTGCCATTCATCTGAGTAGTTATTTTACAAAGCTGCACGCTTCGGCGACTCCTTTGATTACATGTTTATTATTCTTGTCTTCATTGTTATTAAATGAATTCATAATTAAATTATCTTTTTCTAATTAATTTTGTACTTTTATATGAGGCAGAAGAGTTTCTATAATGTTTACCTAAATTGATAAGATGTCGTTACAAAACCCGGAAAGATATACAGTCAAAGCATTTATTTCAATTAAACCATAGTTTGGTACTTTTGAAACGTCTACAAATACAAAATAAATAATAGTCTGTCAGTTAGTCCGTCAGTGAAACTAGGTGAAGCTAGGTGCTCATTCCAAAATGTAGATTCGAATGGAGAACAACGAGCCAGAAACTACATTCGATACTATTTCAAACGATTCCACAATTATCAAAATTTTAATGATTTTATTGCAATTATTTTTAATTCGCGGCGTTGATCTTGATATTTAAAACCAGATAATTATATTGATAGTAATCTCTTTTAATGAACTTATCGATTGAAAATCTCACACGTCATCTTAAAGACGGATAATTATCTGTGAAGATTAACTTAGCTTTTAAAATATGAGTCTATGTACTTACTCAAAGCTTGCTTTTTATTTTTTCTTAACTTATAGATATAAATCTGTAAATTATTCCTATTTATGAACGCAAATCTCTGTAATCTAAGATTCCTGCTAAATTGTATAACTCCTAACATGACAAAGCAATTATAATAACATTTTAATATCTAAACGGTTTTCTAACCAAAATAAAATAACTAGAAAAATCAATCATACTTCACAAAACTATCCATTAATGCGTCTCATTTCCTTAACAAAAAGTGTCAGTAATAATTTTCCTATTAAATAATATATGAATCATTAACACATGTCCAAATAGACATGACATGTGTTCGTTTGAAATAACAGCTTCCGTGCTCGCTTCACTTATGGGAATGCTGGGAGAGGATCTCTCACAGTACCATATTATGTTAATCCAACCGTTAATTATATTCCCAAGTCCACAAAACAAGAAGCACCAATATTTGTGACCAATATTTGACTGTACGTAACCAATTTATCATAGTCTCGCTTTATGTGATCTTTCTGTGCATTCGACGGTCTGTTAATATTGGTTTTGCATAGCTTATTGTGTAGTTGTGTCTACCAATCATGGCGTCCAAATTCAAATATGGCGGACGAATTGAAGTTTGAATTTGGAAATGTTTGTTTGATTGTTTGGTAAGTTGAATAAAAACTGTTTTGAAATAAAGGAACTTCTTATATTAAAGATTACGTACAACCAAATTAATTGAAATTAAGGGCTTAATGACCTGAATTAATTGAGAAAAGCTCTACTAGTTGTGTGCCACCACTTTTGTTTATCCAGACTTGATCGTATACCTGATAATAGGCATGTTTTATTTATTACAACACAAAAAACGTATTCAACCCTGTATCTATAAGGTTACAACTTATTAATTAAGAATTTAATTCCAAACTCCGAAGAAGAAGTAATTTATTACGTATGTTAATTTTTTTAATGGAAAAATTTAATTTGGATGCATCATTTCAAAATTAAAATTTTAAAGGAAATGTTTAGGCTCGTTTTATATACAATAAAACTTAAGAATTTTGTTTTCTACACATTAAATTGACGGCGTGAAGATAAAGATCTGCGCTTACGCATCTGAGGACAGTTTCATTTGTGACCTTCGTTTTATGATTAGGCCATGGTATTTTCAATCTTATTAAGTGCTAATTAGGACTAAATTGTTTAATTAAGTCGAGGTTTTAGAATAGTTTAACTTTTTTATGGGTATGTTTATGGTGTGCTTTATTCTCTCAAATGGGAATCGAGTTGTATTGAAGCGATTCTATGGCGCGTTTTGCCTTAGTTGCTTAATTTCTAATGGTACTCACAATTACATAGTTTATCGTTTTGAGTTTATGAATAGTAAAATAATAGAATAAAATATTTTTAAAGACTGCCTCGTTGGCCGAGTGGTCACAAGTGCGACTGCCGGGCATGGGGTCTCTGTTTCGATTCCCGGGTCGAGCAAAGTATTACTGGGTTTTTAAAAAAATCTCAGTAGTAGCACGGAGTCTGGAATTGTGCCCGGTATATGGCAATAGGCTCACCCCCTATTACATGGGACTCATAACATAAATAGTGAAAAGTGGGTGTTACTTCTGTATGCACTTCTGCCTACCCCTTTAAGGATAAAAGGCGTGATGTAATGTTATGTAAAATATTTTTATTCGTTTTAAATCTTAGTTTAATATAGAGTGCCTTTCTGCTAATGAAGTGGGGATATCGAAATGACAGCTGAGGACAATGCGAGCAATTACCCCTCCGATAGGTTGGATCATTGAAGCTGGCCAATCAGAATGCTGAACCAACGTCATAAGCCCGTTGATCACGTTAACATAAAACAAACTCATACTAGGACCACTGGTAGCGGTTGAATGTGAAGAATAGACTGCTGTTAATACGTAATTATTATACTGAAATTTCTGATGTCTTCAAGGCCCGAGTGAATAGGTTGCTACTGGAACGACGAGCTCCATCGTAGACCGCATCATCGCTTACCATCAGGCGAGATAGTGGTCAAACGTCGGCGCTTCAAATATAAAAAAAAAATAATAACAATTACGATATTCTTTAAATGTGCATGCAGATTATGTCAAAATACATATACCAGCATACTATACACCCAATCCCTGGAATAGAAGAAAAAAAAATAAAACCAAATGACGTCATAAAAGACAGTAAAAACTATTTCCAGCACAAACCAAACATTGTAAAATCCGAATTCGGTAAAATCGTTACCAAAATATTTACCGTCGACTTTCCGCGCGTCGTTTTCGAAGCAAAAAATGGCGTCGAAAGATTTGAACGCGGCGTCGGCGCCTGCGCAGCTACGGTAAACAGTTGCACATGTGTTAGCCGTGGGAACGGGTCGGTTAATGAACATAATGTTATTCTTTACTTGCTAATCGAAGCGTATGGACTTCGGTGTAATTTCAACACTTCTAGATTAACTGTAGGATGATTGAAGATGAAATTGGTTTAATTCATATAATTGACTGTCTTGCTGGTAGGTGTCATTAGTGGGAAAGCTTATTGAGTGTCGAATTCGATCTCTAGGTTGAGGAAAATCCACCATACATACGGAGCCACGGAGGTCTTAACGGTTTGCCGGGGCTCCGATTCAAAGTGCATTAGTAGGAACGGGGTGTTTTTTATTCAGTAAGAGTCCGACACTCCCTCTCGCCTCAATCGGGCGGGAGAATTAAATGATTTTCCCCCGTCTATAAAAAAGTTGAGGAAAATAATATTGGAGCTACAGATTTTCAAATTGTTAGTTGGTAAAGCATAGGGTCTGAAATTATATCTTGTGTAAGTTGCTTATGAGAATAGGACCCTCTTACATTTTTATCAGTTATTTTGTATGAAACTTCCATGTGATGAACATAAGTGGTAAAATAATCACATGCAAGTAATTAAATGTATGTGTATTGACGATTGCATCTCGCATAATAAGTATGTCATGCATTCATGGAATAGACACAACTTAGGTTTCTATTTTTCTGAGTAGGTATCTCAAAATGACGACAGTTTTTAATTGAAATCCTGTAATGACTCATTCATGAGACTTGAAACAGCTATTTGTTCCTCTATTTCTTAAACGCTAATTATTATCTTTACTTCTTTTTCTTTTACTTAGTGTTTAGCATGTTGTTTTAAGATAATTTAACAAAAAATAGTCGCATGACTAAAGTTAGCTCTAAAAACTTTGTTATATGGTTCACTGGTTTCTGCTAAGCTTAAATTGTCTATTTTTTCACCTGAAACTCTAAATTTAGTTTAAACAAGACCAATGTTAGTTAAAAGATTTTTAACGACGTGTAATTTTTTTTGGTCTACCTCGTTGGTTCAGTCTTAGGTGGTTGGAAACCAAATATTACAGTTAATTATCAATTCCTCAGCTGGCTGGCTCAGTTATAATATTTTGACAACAAAGTTTTCGAAAGTCCAATATAACTTAGAAGTGCATTGCGTAAATATCAATAAGTGTGTAGGTTGATCTTTTTAGTAGACACTTTATATGAAGGCATTATACTAAATAGACTAAATAGAAAAATTAGAAAAGGAAATGATATTAGAAGTTTATTTGTAACATTTCTTCAGCACACAGTTCACCCATTCAAAACACAAGGCGAGGTCCAATGACTCCATCTATGTTACAACACCCTTTTTATCATTAATCTACAAAATACATAACACGTGTTTTTCATCTCCGAGCCGCTAACACTTCAGTGTCGAAAATAGAAAACACATGTGTTACTCAGGATAAGTAGTCTATCAAAATTTTAAGAGTATAGATGACTAATTAATTTGGGAACTTTTAGATTTCGGAACTCCCATGCTTATGACTCATGGTCTAAGAATTTTAGGATTCGAATCGTACTGTATCACTTATTCAAATGAACTGTTTAACAATTTTCAATAGATCTTATTGTATTAGGAATGCATTCTTGGTTAAATTTTAGTATGATTCATTCTATATTTTCTATTACGAGTGTATGTAACTTCTTGATAAGTAGCGGTATAAAGAGTATCTACATTGAATGCTACTTCTGATTCAGAAGTCAAAACAACATGCCCAATCCTTTCAACATTCACATCTTCACAGCCAACATAAAATACCTTTCAACCTCCATCCTATAGTTTAGAATGTAAAATAATAAATGTAATAGCCGCACCAAGCGATTTATCATTCGGCTTTATCTAAATCTTTCATCTTTCCTCAGGTTATCGCGGGCAGAACTGCGAGATCGACATCGACGACTGTCCTGGCCACTTGTGCCAGAATGGCGCGACCTGCGTCGACGGGCTCAACTCCTACACTTGCGAGTGCCCGCCCACTTTCACCGGGACCCTCTGCGAGATAGATGTCGACGAGTGCGCTCTCAGGTAAGCCTTTGACCTCACCTACCTTAGTCTTATGATGTCCTAGTACTTTCTGATCTGTATCGCCATAATGATTTGTATGAGCGACTTTAATATTACTGTAATTAGAAACTCTACTCTAAAATCTATGTGTTACATTACTTAGCACTGTAAATAAACCTTTCTGTTTATCAAGCTAGAACAAGCGAAACACGATACCTTTAACTTTGCGCTGAACTTTAGAAATGCTATTCTATTGTTTATTGAAAGCTAACAAGACAATTGTAAAGTATATTCTAGCGTCGATAGCTGAACGATTCTTTGACCATTCAAGTCTAAAGGACAGTCAATTTTACCGACAGTATTGACATTAACCTGAGTGACAAGAGAATAGGGTCTTGATGAATGATAGAGAATACAAGATGAAATAATAGCTTTTATTACATCGCAAGAACCTTTCACGTTAATAACTCTATTTGTCGGCGAGTTGCATTGTTTAATGCATCATTAAAAACGTGATGGTCATAGCACGTGTACCTAACTTCAACATTTATAGCTTTACAATAATTATTAACTTTGACCATTTGGCTTACAAGTTCTCAGAACGCGAAAACTAGTCGAGTAATTAAATTAACAAATCGACAAACCGATCTTATCATTGATATAGATAAATGAAGATATCCGACGGTGAAGCGGTTAAGATCTTTGCACGAACCAACAAAGCGAGAACCGCTACTTTGATGAAGCTCCTCAGAAAATACTGTCAATTATATAAAATTAATTGCAGTTTTATAAAATTGTTGTTACTGTGCTAATGCGGAGCCAATACTATTAGTTACTGATAAAAATGAAGGCGAGGAATAACAGTCTCGCGGCCTACTGAAGTATGACTCAGCTTCATTTTTATTGACAATCAAGCTTTCATACTTAAACAATTTCTACACATACAGTTACATCTCGCCAATTTGTAGCCTCATGTATCCTTGGACCTCGAAGCACGGCCTATAATTGACAATGAAATATTACCGCTGCCATACCAGCTGTCATAGGATTATCGACTTTATTACCCAGATGAAAGGGGCGCGGTATGTTCGGATTGGAAAATATGTGTTGCGAGATATTATTCGCTTGTCAAGCAATCGGCGCGGCCCAATTAAGCCAGCGTCCCGGCAAAATGAAGTCTGGAACGGATCGGATGATTGCACCACCGAAAAAGCAAAATTGACCAAAGATTACTCCTTATTACATACACACAAGGCTGAATTTAGGAAGGACGATTATTTTAAAAACAAAGCCGCGTCCTGATCTCCGTAATTCAATACGAGACGCCATGTTGGATGACGCTCAGCATGCGACTATGTCCATATTACATTTTTTGCGTAACTCGTTAAAAAACCGACAAGTTAATGAAACGAATTACTGCCAAATGTTATTATAAACGGGCTAATGATATCTACATCTGTATTGAGATGTTTTTTGTATGATACAATATCATCACGGCCGTGTGTCGATGTATTGGGCGTTAATTACAAAATAACTCGTCAAGAAGTCAACGGCCCCGCGTCTCAAGCGACGACTGAATAGCGGAACACGCTTCATTCTTCCTGTTTACCTTATTATGTTTGTACTTTTGATTTTTCTAAGTGATTCCACATACTACCTAATTTACTTGGGAAATATTCATGTAAAGTCTCTTTCTACATTTTTTGGAGGCGCTAGATCGTTTTCGACCTTGATGTTAATGGCGTTGAATTCATTATCGTTATTGACGATTTATACATTATCTGTCAAATTAAAGTGGCGTCTAAATTATACGTCCGCTAAATTCTCACAACATAGTATAGGATCAACGTCCTAAGTCGCCATGTGCGATGCGCTGTTCCTTCATTAATTGTTACCTAATGATTGGCTAGAAAAAACTTTATGTTCCTACGTTCGCACGGTATAAAGACTCGCGTTCATAATACTTTAGCGTTTGTAAACGCAAATGACTTCATTTTTTCCTATAATTGCCTTCTGAAGTGATGATTAGATGTATTAATGACCGTTCAAGTACTTCTTTATTAAATAAATACTTGGAAATAATTTAAATAATGTGATTTATGACTTGTAAACTGCGGGCGATGTGTATTTTGTTTAAATGTCCATGAGTTGAACATTCATTTGGCTTCTGTTTTTGTCTTTCGCATAGTTTTTTATATGTATCAAATTCACGTCCGGCAAGATTTTAGCTCAGAACGTGTGGCTTCTCTTTATCCGGATTTCAAGGCTTCATATGATCAGGGATGAATCCTGAAGGCTTTTTTCTTGGGAAACTAGCCTCATGAGCATGTTAAGATATATCTTCATTACTAGTCGAAAGAAATGAATCTTATTCATTTTGCCTTCTACAATAGAAAATACTGTGGCAGTATTGCAGGTGCCCAAAATTACGGGTGTTAAGATACTTACTGAAAATGCTCTTATATCGTCTTTGCATATCGAGAAAACCGATATTTCATCTTTAGTTTCGGATTAAGGGCTTGCGGTACCTCCTACGTTCTTTCACACGAGAATTAATTTAACTGAATTAATTTTATTCTCAATTTCGTTACATGTCGCGTGAAACGAATCGTAGGAATGTGCAACATTCACTATACTATGCTTACTATCCGTATCAATACTATAAATTCTTCTGGTACTGGGTGACTTAGACAATTGACATACAATGAAAACTACTGATCATAGGAAGGTAAAAATTGGTCTTTAGGGTCCTTTGCTAAGGACAGGAGCCTTAACAGTACCTAGAAATTCCTAAAGGAATTAGAATCATGGAACGTTTTTAACATAACATCACGCCTTTTATCCTCGAAGGGATATACATAAAGTACATATTACGGCACTTAATGTACAATAACCCACTTTTCACTATTTATGTTATGACTCCCAAGTAATAGGGGGTGAGCCTATTGAATCATAGAACTTCTTTTGTTTTGTGTCTTGTTGTGTTTGAAATCGGAAACAAAAGCTAGCCATGAATATTTTATACAGATTGCTCATTACTTGTGTTTATTATTCTATGGTACCATGTCCAAAATATGATTTTATAAATGGAACAATCCAATATTCCTCTTCAATAGCTTGTAGATGGAGATTGATTGATGTGTTGTACATGAAAGATGGCGCCGATTGTTCATACCTTTAATGCACAATAGAAGACAATCCTCAAAGTGCATCATCAATATTACAATATGATACAAGAACATTTATTACATAATTATTATCATTAGTTTTTATTCATATCTTCTTACAATCTTCGATATAAACGTATAAAATCTTGTATGCTCGTTAAATTTCTCTATCTTTGGTATAAGTTCTTTGGCCGACCACCAAGAGGGACTCCCAATGGTGATCAATTAAACAAAGTAAAAATCATTGGATAAACAAACTAAAAATCCATGTCTACTCCAAAAGCATCTCTTTTTTGGGCCTTCAGATATATTGTGTACATCGTAAAAATAATACGATTATAAAAATGAATATTATTACCCAATTCCTCTGAATTAATCATCTTTATACTAACTATTAATATTTCGACCATCTATGGATTTGTCAGACCTCCCGCTGCATAGGCCTCTTACGAAACCAAACGATCTACGTTTGCACCCTGATACATGTCACGTGATCCCTTATCGTAACCCAATAAAGTTGAATTTCGATCACAAATTCCTTACTTGACTGTCCCGATAACTTTGTACGGATACACTTTAGCGTAGTGTTGTTGCTTATGTTTTGTTTTACTTATAGCATGTACTGCTGTGTTTGGTTTGATTTTCTAATTTTGGACCTTAGTGCTTTCTTGTTTAGCTTTGTTTTTAGTTGTGGTTTTGTTTCATGGGATAGTGTCACAGTATCCGAGTCGTTGGCTCATGAAACGCGTCAGATAAATGCGTGCCCAATATCAAGTTACGTCTTGGTGGCTCCGTTCTTTTATTTTCGTTTGGTTTGAAGCCCTCTGAGGTGGAAGTTGATACAGTTTTTATAACAGGGTTTTATACTAGATCGTATCGCGCTTTAGGTGTCGTTTTAGAGGTTATAAAATTTGGTTCGTTCTTTTTTATTTCTTAAATGGAATATCTATTTACAATTGATCTGCTCACATCCTCCTCATTTGCATAGTTATAGTGAATTCCTGGGTTAAGTAAATATGTAAAGTCTTTTGCGTATATCAGTGTTGAAATTCAAATTCTCATACAGACAAGGTCTGGAAGTCCACATTCCTAAGTAATACGAGGTTCGTCTAATACACAATACTATTGGTCTTTGTGTGTTTCAGTCGTGTCCATGAAACAGAATTATCCAAACAACCTTTCTAGCATTAAAACAATAGCCAATACATAGTCTATGAATTATTCCGGCCCATCAATCATCACGCTGCGTTCCCTGAGGTATAAACAGGTATAATCTAGCGTCAGTCATGACTTACGATGTTTCTGTTGCGCCCGAAGCGTAGCCAACGGGGCAGGTGGCGCTGCGATCGTATTACGGGTTAGAAATTTATTATGAAACTTGCATCTTGTATTTGTCTTGTTTTATATGGAAGTTTTGACAAATTGCCCGTTATAGGTCATCATTTCTTAACTGGTCTGGTGGGCTTCGAGCTAAAATCTAGTCGAAATCGATGTGGACAAGTAAAACTTTGTAGGTACTATACTGGAATATTGTGGCTTAAGTTAACAGTATTTCGGACAAAATTAAATACGTCAATTCCTACGTTAATTCCTTTCTGGTCTAGTATTCTTGTTTGTAAACTGTAAGAACGAAAAAAGGCGCGACGATAAAATATGACCAAGTAATTGTTAGTGCGTCAATGAGTGCTAGGTAACCATTAGCTACGATTAGTCTACTTCATTATCTCTCCCAATAACGTGTGCCATAACCTCTTTAACTGATTTTATATTTAGGTTGTTTTTAACACTTAAATAATTTACGTAATCCACAAGTGTGGGATCTAAAGAGTGTTTATTTAAATGCTTCCTTTCCTCATTTGGTTGTAACTGTCCAAGTCCACCAGATTTTTTTAAAACATTAAATGTTTATTCATGATGTGTCCCGAAGCTGTTGAATTATTCGTAATTAATGAAATGAGGAAAGTTTAATTATAACTAATGATTATGTTTGTAGTATGTGACAGGGCATATGTAGCGATGATTGTGATAGAATATTGATATTGTTCAACCTCGCTTTACCCAAAATCATCTACAATATTTTAATTTTCGCGTGTAGGTCCTCGTATTTTGACATTAAAAGAATACATTCCTTCTTTATCATCTCCCATCAGCTATTTAATTTTAATTGCAATCAAAATAACGACAAAAGGACCAGTTTAAATCAATTTTACACTTCAATAAAAGACTTTTGACTATCGAGGCCATAAAACAAATAAGTTAGTAGCTATTAAACAACACTTTTTAGAGTCGAAGGGACTACTTGAATACTTCTAAAAAAACGAACCTCACCTAAGCAAACAGTCGGAGAGTCGAAGGAATCCTGAGCAAATTACCGTTTCAGATTTACAACGTGTCGGCGAATGTCAGCCATCTTGTTAGGCGCACAGCTTAATTTTTTACCCCGATTCCAGGGAGATTGGCAAGCTAGGAAATTGTCGTGTAAATGCACATTATTATAACTGTTCTGGTAATGGTTAGTTTGTGGGTAGATAGGGAATGTGACAGCTGCCTCTCTTCTTGCTAAGGTCGGAGGAGTCAATTGATCTGGGGATCTTTTGGTAGTATATGCTTGTTGGTAGGGTGAATACTGTTGCTTTTTTGAAGAATAAACAACAACACAGATATCAATCTTTCTAAGGACCGATTTTCCTAACGCCATTAAAATTTTATCAGAAGAATAACTTTGAATATTGGACAATTTTTTGATACTACAAACTGTCAAACGTCAAATTTATTTTACAGTTAAGAATTATCGGCCCTTAGAAATTAATATTTTATGATGATGTTAGTCAATTTTCAATATAGAATAATGTATCAGTCCGTCAATGCATATGTAATTCCTTTCATATTATGTTACTGGTGCCGATAGACGGCGCTGATTGTTTACTACACATCTGATTCATTTGCCCGTTTGCCGTTTTATTCGGCTTCGCATGGGTGGAATATGCATGTATTATACATATACCCTAATAAACCTTTCTTAAGAATCATTCTATCTATTAAAACAAACTGCATCAAGATCCGTTGCGTAGTTCTAAAGATCTAAGCATACATAGGGACAGACAGACGGCGGATAGTGACTTTGTTTTATCCTATGTAGTGATAAATTATTAAGACTCAATTTTTTCCCATCAGTAAAGTTCGCAAAGCCTCGGGCTAAAAGACTATAAACTTTAATTATAACCGCGGCAACATCCTTAGAAATTAGTTCCTACGTCTACTCTAAACATGCTAGCCTGGTAGCCATAATTTGTAACTGACTGGCTACCTGATTGCCGATAGGATATTAAATTTGAACATCATCTGTTGGCTATTAATCATTCGCTAATCGATTACTTTATATGCTAAGGAGTAATCTGTTCATAGCTGTACACTCGTTTGCAGATTTTAGTAGATAGGGACTTTTAATGGATATGATAAGTTGGATACTATATACTATGTTTAGAAAAAGACTTTCTTAAAGGTATTAGAAACTGGAGTCGGCCAAAGTGTGGTCGCATTTTTGAGGGTTATGATATTTTCAAAAAAATGCTACTGAGAATGTTGGTGATGTATTGTGTCATCCTATAGCAAAATGAGACTTTACAACTGGTGGGACTGAATAAAATACTTTTGGACAATCAGGCACTGATCTAGCATTATAGTGATCACAAATGCCACTCTCGGAACAATAAAGAGTTAACCACCTCTCACCGAAACTGCAGCAACACATACCCAAACCAGTTGTCAAAAATCATCAGATTTTTTCTCATACTCAATATCCGTACTCAATCTTGCTGAGCAACCATTATCATGTAAAAAAAAATAACAACCGAACTTTATAAACACGATACTTTTATGAGGAAATTGCTTCTACAATTTGCGATCAACGCGCAGTGTCGGCGGTCGTTAAACAAGGCTGCGCTTGCACATGATGGCGCTACCGGGCACTTTGGACCTTTAGGGGGAGGGGGGAGGAGTAACGATGATAGTGAAGGGAGTTATAACGATCAAGCATAGTGGTAGGAGGTGGTCCAAGCATTTATCGTTGTTGTCAAATAAATAATTGAACGAGGCTTTATTGCTTAGTCGGAACTTTCAATTATTTTAATCAAATTAACGGCTGTTGATAGATTATGCTTAATGTGCATTTCTCAATAATTGTTATCGGTATAACTTATGTATTTATATCGTGTATCATATTCATCAGCAGATTCTATCAACTGCTCACCTTTTGCTTCCAACATTATGATAAGATCCACTTTTTATGAAACATATTTGAAACTATGTAGAAGCAGATTTAAAAATTGTTCCTACATAGATTTATTTTTACAATGACTAGACCAACAAGGAAGTCCCATGTATTAATTAAATTAAACATGACTAATGAAATCAGAGGGCTCAGTACGATTCGAGTACGAGCTCTGTCAAAGTCAAAATCATTTATTTCAATTAGACCAGTAAGGCACTTTTGAACGTCAAAATAAAATATTGAATTTGATACAAAATATTGGCATTCTCCAATGAACCATCCAATAAAATCGCCGAATGCGGTCTTCTTTTCAATATTTCAAATGAAAATACCTCACATCAAAAAACCAGAAAATACGAGATAAATAAAAAAAAACAAACATCTATTATTAGCTCAAACAACATAATAATCAAGATTTATAAAGAATATCAGCCGAACTAAATCAAAGGTAGTCCACATCTCAAGATTGGATCTTAGATCCTGCGTTTGCGCACCCAGTCGGTCCCGTAAAGCGCAGTGATTAATGATGATGACCCCCGCAATCATCTCGGTTCACTTCCGTGCGGGGTCCATGATGAATGGACCCCGTAGTGGTCTAATAGATAAGTGATGATAGTTATATTGCTCAGGGAACCTGATAAAAGGTTTTTGCTACTGGTGCCTAGGTTATTTGTAGCGGTTCTAATGGTGCAGTTTTTTGTATTACTTTGGCTCGCGTAGCTCAGCGTAATGCTGACGTTTGGGTATGAGTACGTTTGTTTATGGTACCTATAGCTGTGTATGGTTAACAATTACAACCATATTCCTTTCATAAACCTCAGTTTTACAGGAGTACTTTACTATTCACACCACAAACAACATTTTAGCACATTATACGTATACACGTGGATGATAGATACCAGAACAAAATGAATTATTAAGGCATAGTAATCAATAAATTAATTTACAAAATGTCATAAGTTACCGCCGCCAGATACACAGATTTTATGACACATTTCATAGCGGTGTCAGATGCAGTTAAAAATTGTAACAATTTATTGACGCTGTGACAAAATTTATGGTGGTAAGCCGACGAAATATGGAATTGCAATGCAATAAGATTTAAATGTACTATTGGAAAGGCCTATGATCAGTATTGGATGAAGACAGGCTGGTGAGGATAGTACTGAAGAATTAAGCAATGAGGTTACTGATGATGATGACGTTTTAAGTTATAAGCGAGAAATTTCACTTTTAAGCCTAATTTTAACTGTTATTTTCTCCATGTCTGGTTAGTAGGAAAGTGAAGTATATCATTGCCTTTAATACCTAATTTGTTGAATCAAAACTTGAACCGAGATTTCTTGCTTCATAGAAAGACTATTGGTCTCACCTTTAAAACAATACACTTAATGAGCCCTTTTAATCTTACAGCGAAAAAATATTTTCTGTTTTTTTTTCGGCTTAAAATTCTTCCACTACTTATTTTGATAAGTCAAATCTGACAAAGTTAACATACGACCCCTTAACTATATATTAACTAAAGGTTTGGCAATATTGTTTGCAATTTGATCTGATATGCGCAGGCGCTCGTGCCGCGCCCGTTCTCGATCGTACCCGATCGTACCCGATTGTGCCCGAGCGGCCGTATAAATCTTTCGTAATACGGACTTTAGTGATTTACATTGTGCCTTTAACCTTTATTGTGGAAATATTTAAATGTAATTACTATGATTTTTCGTAGATATTTTAGGTACTAAGTGCAGTTGAATGGCCTAACTGATTAGAAAAGAGAATGGTCGGTTGGGATTGGGATTTGGCTATGTACTATAATACCGTTTGGGAATGAGACATGGTCTTGTTAATTATCGTTTCATTAATGATGAGGGGCTTAAGGACTGTTTCTTTCTTATGAAGAAGAGAAGTATTTAAAGCTTTACTTTCTATAGATATAGATTTTTAATTCATCTTGGCCATATTTTTTGTACTGTCGTTTGTATTATCGAATCAATAGCTGGTATTTACCAAAATTCTCCGGTATTGAATTACTTTTACTAAGTTCATTTACAAGTATTTTACACACCTGTCAACTATAAACATTATTAAATACCCACTAAATTCACAAAGTCACATTAAATACAAGAAGACGTGTTAAACGGCTACCAAAGCGCAAATGTCCGAATTTAAAATCTGCACCAAATTCCGCACCGAAATTACGAAAGAGGTTTTACAGAAAAATTCAAACCTCCTTAATAAGCTTTATTTAAATCGTTTTAAAATTAAAAGTAATGACAATGAAAAAACATCGTCGCTGCTTTTTGTTAATTTCCCGCGCAAAATACTGTCATTTTAGTTAAAGAGGTTTTTTCGGTCTTGAGGTATGCTCGATCATAAATTTTTCGAAATTACCGAATTTAGGGTCGTAAAAAGAGGAGCTGTGGTCAAAGTTAGTGATTTCATGCATATTTAGAATGATGAACTTTTTAAAATTATTGTCGTAACAATAAAACTGACTAAACTGTCCAATAATTGCGAAGAAATATAGTTTTTTTGGAGGCTTCGAAACTTAATAGGAAACATTCAACTGTTGTACCTGGCTGGCGAAGATAAGCAGAAGGGTTTATATGTAACAGTAATTTTACGCATTTTAGTAGCTCCCATTTTAGTACTAAAAATATTATTTATCATTAATTTACTTTTTCCTTCTCCAGGCCCCTAGTCTGTCAGAACGGAGCGACTTGCACGAACTCAGTCGGTGGCTTCTCCTGCATCTGCGTCAACGGCTGGACAGGTCCAGAATGTTCTGTCAACATCGACGACTGCGCAGGCGCGGCTTGCTTCAACGGTGCCACCTGTATTGACAGGGTTGGGGCTTTTTACTGCAAGTGTACGCCGGGAAAGACTGGTAAGTAAACTTGAGTAGATTTTGTTTCTTTTTTTTCAGGGTTCTCTCTCTTAAGAGGCAACGTATTTGTAACTCCTCCGGTGTTGTGGGTGTCCATGAGTAGCGTTAATCGCGTACTATCCGACATTAATTTGCTCTTTTGCCCCTTATGCCATAAAAATAATTATGCCTAAATGATTAGGTCTATTTTAAGTGTTCCTATTGAAATTTTCGGAATGGCAAATGATCTATAGGCTATTTGTTCAGCAACCGCAACTTGCAACCATGTGTTAGTTTTTAGTCACAGTTATTAATAGATTTCTCATTTCTACAGGTCTACTTTGTCATCTGGACGATGCGTGTACCTCCAACCCTTGCCACGCAGACGCCATCTGCGACACCAGCCCAATCAATGGTTCCTACACCTGCTCATGCGCATCAGGCTACAAAGGGCTCGACTGTTCCGAAGATATTGATGAATGTGAACAAGGTAAGACATACATATTTTTATAATTTCTGATCAGTCAAATAAGGTTCTATCAGTACAAATATCTCAACTTTAAAGAAAATTGCTTCCTATATTAGTACATCATCATTTCATAATCGTGTAAACCAGTAATCTGAAAGTATAACAACAACATAACATAACATCACGCCTTTTTATCCTCGAAGGGGTAGGCAGAGGTGCACATTATGGCACTTAATGCCACTGTACAATGTAACACCCACTTTTCACTATTTATGTTATGAGTCCCATGTAATAGGGGGTGAGCCTATTGCCATATACCGGGCACAATTCCAGACTCCGTGCTACTACTGAGATTTTTAAAAACCCAGTAATACTTTGCCCGACCTGGGAATCGAACCTGAGACCCCTTGCCCGGCAGTCGCACTTGCGACCACTCGGCCAACGAGGCAGTCACTGAAAGTATGACTGCTTCTATAATTTACTAGGAGCATACAAATAAAGCCTATAGACCGCCACTAAGTTCTTAAGAAGTCAATCCTTACTATATAATATTATAAATCGGAAAGTGAGTTTGTTTGTTTGTTTGTTTGTTCCGCTTTCACGCTGTAACTACTAAACCGATTGCTTTGAATTTTTGCAGACGTAAAGTTAGACGTCTGGATTAAACAATAGGGTGCTTTTTATCCCGGAAAAATTTGATATTCCTGAGGGAAAACAAAAGAATTGGTATAGATGGCGCTGTGTGTATATGACACATTGGCTTTTTTTATCCTTTTGTGACGCGAGCGAAGCCGCGGGTAAAAGCTAGTAGTCAATAAAATCATCAGTTACTTAATACCTCTTCTTCTTTCACAGGATCTCCATGTGAACACGACGGTATTTGCGTTAACACCCCCGGGTCTTTCGCTTGCAACTGTTCGGTTGGGTTTACTGGACCGCGTTGCGAGACCAACGTCAATGAGTGCGAGAGCCACCCCTGTAGGAATGACGGTTCCTGTCTCGACGATCCTGGGACCTTCCGATGTGTCTGTATGCCTGGTAAGTGGAATTTTTATGGTTGTACATTATCTTTTATGTGTGTCTTCGATAGGACTTCTGGTTATTATTGAAAGGCGACTCCCGTCTTCGCTCTAACAAGGATTTTTCAAAGTTATAATACTTATATTGGTTTTTTGAGCTTAATTTCGAAATCTCCTAGCCATGTGTACGTTTAATAATGCTCGTATACGTTGTAAAATTCAAACATATGCTTTTGTGCCTTGAGAAATGTAGGTAAGCTTCACCATTCTTAATAGTGCAGTTAACTAAAATAACGACTAAACTAGCAATTAAATCCAAAGCAAACTGATCCGTTTTGGTGTTAGTCATTTGAAAGTGCCAAGATCGATAATTTACTTACTAGCATGAGCCTACATTAAAACCAGTTCCTGACTCATAGATTAATATTCAAACAACGGATTTATCTTTATAAACAAACACACAAATAGTCTTATCAGCCATCTCAATGACTATATCAGTAATTTGCATAAACTTGGACATTTACTGGACATTGTAATAAATAGTACTTACTTTGGTACTGTTAGTACAATCGGCAAATGTTTCAGATGCAGTGATTCTGCAGGACACGTGACTTTCCCAAATTCTGCTTAAGGTTATTTCAAAAGACAACTTAGTTAATTCGTTCGTCATATACTTGAGGGTATCGTAGAAAGATACAATTAACATAAATTATTTCTAGATTATTTTATATTGGTAAGTAAGGTTGACAAATTGTTTCAACCTATTTTAGTAGATTATTAGTTTGTTTTAATTTTAACATTCTATGCTACATACCTAACTATTGAGCATACAAAGAAAAGTTCAAAGAATCTCAAAGTCAAAGTCAAAATCATTTATTTCAATTAGACCAGAAAGGCACTTTTGAACGTCAACAAAAAAAAAATTAAAAGTGAAGCTATTTGCTCATTCCAAGGTGTAGATTCCCATGGAAAAGAACGAGCAAGAAACTCCATAGGTTACTCTTTTTCAATCAGGTTCACAATACAATTCTCTAGTTACATAGTTTTGTTGTTTGGATGATTCTCCTCTTATTGTTATGGTAGCAATTTGTAGATAGAATGTTACCAAACATTATATAAATGTACAGGATGACTAAAATATCGTAACTAAAATAAAAATAACAAGACGTAAAGTAAAAATAGTTAAGTAAACAGGTGACTAACACATTTCGCGAATAGTACCTCACTACAAGTGGGACTGTAACTTGTACGGTGTATTCTGTGCTAAAGCTTGACTGAAGTCGCTAACTTACAATTTGCTTCCAGTTGGCGGTATGCTTGATGATTATCATTAATTCCTATTAGACAGAGACGGGCGATAGACCGCGAGCCTAGGGTTGTTACCTTTCTCACTCTTTTTTACCAGTAGGTAATGTATTTTGAACTGCAGTAATTAAGAAATAGGGTTTGGAATGTATTTCAGGGCAAGTATGATATTTTACAGAACAATTTTCTCTTATCATAGAATGTAGGAAAAACACAGGAAACGATTATGCATAAAGACACGTTATTTTTCAAATGACAACGCATAGTTTCTAATAATAATGATTACAGCCTTGTTTTGCATGTAAATCGACGAAAAACTGCTCTAATTTCCAAACGCGCCGCAACCCTATGTAAGACCCGATTCCCATGGCGATGAGAGCGTCTGCGCCTGCGCATTGTCTTGACGCGGAAACGATTGCGCGCAAACCTTGCTATCAACGTCACAGTTAACGTAATCTTGCTACGCTGTACTTAGCACAGTACTATAATACGTAGCATTATTACTGTCCTCCCTTCCATATTTTCATTCAGGGAAATCTAGGAGCTTCTTAGCCAGTCTTGTGTGACGATTTAGCGGTTTGCGTGTGCTGTTTTCTTTTTTATGATGTAATACAGTGGGAGTCCATTTCGTTTTTGGATTGAAAATTATGTTTTTCACTGTGGATTCTTTTGTATCTCCGTTTGCATCCACTTCTTGTCTAGTTCTGATTTTATATTCTATACTTATATTAATCAATTTTAGAACAAAAAGTTTCAGCATACATCTAAGATCCTGTACTTTAGTTAGGCATACCAAGTCCACCTGAACTTAAGTTCACTATGAAGAATTAAAAACCTTATAAAATTAATTATATAACTTAAAAACAACATGTCATGTGCATCATAACAATAAAAACAAAACACTCAAATATAACCCAGACAATTTCAGATAGACATTAAACTATAAGAGCTACAGTGTATAAAAATGTACTATATTACTTGGTCGGTTTACCCATGGGAGTACAACCGTTCCAAAGACTGAGTTTGATCGCTCCATTGCGTTTCTGACATATTATAACGATGTTATGTCCACTATACTCGTGTTTTGAGTTAAATGGACTGTCTTATAGTCCTTTGGCTTTGAATATAAGGACTTACCTTTTTTGGTACATACTAATTTCAATTACTTTTACGGTGGGACATTATTCACTGAACTATCTAAGGCTTTTGATGAAACAAAATTTCTGCCATGCCCTGGTTTCTTTTCTTTAAAGTAAAGAAGGTTTAGATGAGAGAAGACGAGTTCATCAAAGACCTCTACAGAATCAACTTGCACGGTTCTCGCACATTATAGTTATAATCTGTCTGGACTTTAAAAGAGACAATGATCTCTGAGTTTTTTTTGCCGTTTCAGAGTAGTCAGTTGGGAAATGCCGGGCCTTCATCTACTAATTTAAAGATTGACGTGTAAAAGTGTTACTTTGTTGAAACCTATTTGCAGAAATAACTATCATTTCATTTCATTGTCAAACGCCTGAAATATTTAACTACCTCACTTGTTCCAAATTCCAGTTATGGGTTAGCCCTAAGTTTTCAATTAGGTACCTACTGTAATTAAGCGTCTACAGTAAACCTAGATAACTATGAAGTATCTACAATTCTCACGGTTTCTAGGGCATTAGGGCTTGAGTTATATCTATAAACAACATTAAAATGAGATGTGCTGATGATACCCTTTGACATTATGTTTAGCAATCACAGATCGTGTTAAAAGATTTTAACACTTGATGCTAATTAATTAGGGTTCTAAGTTTCTTATTTCCTGTCGAGTTTTGCAATGTGTTTGTGGTTTAACGGATATTGTTGCATTTGAAAACTCAGCCATGTCTTTTCTTTCATCTTTTCACCGTTTTATCTTTGCTTGTCTATTGCAGGTTTAGGTACTTTAAGCGATGCTTATTCCTCTGTTATTAATTCAGTAACATCTTTATTCCTAATTGTTATATAATCATAATGACCAATTTCTTCTTTGTCGTCCTCGTCTTTTAATGTCTTATGTACAAAAACACTATTATCATCTAAAGTTTTCAAAATATATGAATTTCTTTGACATTAGTAGGTAGTACATCTTTCAATGTTCGCTACGAATATCATGATACGTAGACCATCTAAATTCTAAAGGAATTCACAAAATATGAATGAAAGTTAAAAGCAGAACGTTCATTCAATAATCCATTGATTATCCCATGAGGTTAGGGGGGACTGTACTGTGTAGTAACCGCGTAATAAGATAACCGACTCCATAGACCTTATGACCTCACACTTCCTGTAAAAGGCGTTAATTATAGTCTGCTGAGGTTCCATTGGATTATAGGATCTTTGGTAAACGTTGAGTGTGAAGGTTCATGTACTATAATCATCTAGACTGTGGAGTGAAAATCTATTACGTTCTCAATTAAGAAGTAGTTAATCATTTATAAGCCGATGTCGTGTAAAGATTTCTCTATAATGGTTGGAACAGAGATTTCAGTAGTAGCACGGAGCCTGGAATAGTGCCCGGTATAAGGCTCACCCCCTATTACATGGGACTCATAACATAAATAATGAAAAGTGGGTGTTACATTGTGCAGTGGCATTAAGTGCCGTAATGTGCACCTCTGCCTACCCCTTCGGGGAAGAAAGGCGTGATGTTATGTTATGTATGTAGAGATTCAAATCTTGTGTTACATTCTAACTTCAATCGACAATCTTTCAAAGAAGTCATAGGAAATTTATGATTTTCTATGCTTAAGAATTCTATGAATAAGGATAAGCCCAAAAACGTTTTACCTATTAGATATCCATTCACTACAAATATTCTTAAAGTAAAATACCTACCATTGTACAAAATCTCAATAAAATCCGTTAAAACAGCATAGGAATGAAGTCGTCATTACATTGAGACCACAACTTCATCTGGTTTTGCTCGTATTACAGCCTGCGATGCTCGACTGAGCTCGAACTTGTCACGCCACTACAAATAAGGGCATGCCTGCACTGTATGACGACATTATAGTTTTTATAAAAACATCTCTGTAGGTCTTTGAACTGTAGCTTATAACCGTTTGACTTTTTCTTTAGTCTAGTATGTTTTAATATTCATATTTGTTTTTTTATGGATTATTTTATGTAACTAAGTATCAAGCTATTGTTTCCGTCGACATCATTATTTTATTACCGACAGACAATATCGAGTCATGTAACAATGACTTTAGTATTAAAAATCTTCTTTTGGGCTCTAAATCTATGTAACTGATTGAGGTAATCCGTTAAAGAGTTAATCAAACAGATCTTTTTAGGAATAAAAACCTTCAGTACATTATAAACACAAAAAACTCCGTAACAGTAACAGCCAACATGGAAGCCACAACAATAAATTTTCTTTTCAAAAACCATTTATGGAAGCAAACAGTTACCTAAGCAAAAAAATGCGCGCTATCTATCACTTTTTTGTCGTCTAGCTTTCAGCCATCAATCATATTCTCAAGAGGCTACTTTACTTTTTACTTTTCAAGCATAAGCACTCTTGAATACTGCTTGAGACTGTTAAGTAGGTAAATATAGCATTTTTACTGCCGACTGGCTGGTGACTGGACAATCATGCGGTCTTCGTCATCGATGACGTAAGAAACTGAAGAATTCCACACACCATTTTTCTATCTTAAGTTAGAAATTTAGAATGAAGATTATTAGAAATAAAAAGAAATTTAATGACGCAAATACATTACAATTAGCTTCATGACTTTCTGCCTAAGCTTTCTGCTGTCCTGATACAAACATTTACATTATAGAACGATGCTAAATGGTTGATTCTTTAGCACAGAAGTTAATTGTCATATCCAAAACGGTCCTCACCTATTTCTGTCTCCAAATACCGCTATTATTTTCCGGTTTTATGGTCTGACTTATAATTACAAGCATAACACAAGCTTTTGTGTCCAGACGCACCTGCAACAGATGCCTATACTCATTGGCTATTATTTGCTTCCCAATTACACTGGTCTATTCCACCCAAGGTCTCATGTTTGACTCGTAAAAAGTCTCAAAATTCCCACATTACCTGGTTTAACCCAAACAAATCCATAGTAATAAGTACATAATATTTAAAGCATTTAGATCCAGCTGGGCATATGTATTTAAAACTTGTATTAGCTATTCATATATGCGAATAGTGACCATTAGCATGCAAGGAACATTCTCATTGTAACTTGTGATCCGAAATCGTGACGGTGGAGGCACGGCGTAAACTGTACGAAGTATTGATAGTAGTGCGCTTGCTATATTTGAAGCTTGGGGATTAGTGAAGGGGTTACTGGAGTTGCATAGAAAAGTCTAACATAGTCTGTCTCCGCATACACCTAAGAGACGGGACTTCAGGATGGTTTTTTGTCAGCACGACACGGATATTCCTCCATAAAGATATACTTTAATCGTTAAACAAGATAATGTTAAAGAAGGTTTATATTCGGATTATTATTTGTAGTGAAAATGTTATGCACTGCTTCCTTATTTAATCTTTATCTTAGAGGAGGTATGAAACGATTGCGTATGATCACTTTATCTTTCCTATATGAAGTTCGTCACTTCTTGTCCATTTCACTACTTACCTTTCAAGTTCACAACTAGCTAAATCGCTTCTCTCTCATGTCTTAATCCTAAAATGACCAGTCCAGACGCCAGCGCAGAGGCGGGGCATCCCTCCCATAGGTCGCCATAACCACTCAATAGCCGAGTCTCTGAAAGCAATAACATTTGTTTTATAACCATTGTTTTGGGCTATCGTAATAGACTGAATTTAAATTATTCTTTGAACGAAGGTATCATGAAGATACACACAAAAGTTTGAATTAAAGAGTTAGTTATATTGAAAAACGCTTTGATTAGAATTGTAGGGAGATATGAAGTAAATTAGGAATCGGAATATTCGGAATTGAGAATGTTCTTGTATTTTGCCGTTTTTCTTTGGTATGATGCTGAGAGAATCTTGTTGAAGAAGCGATAAAGGTTTAAATTAATGCGATAGCTTGAAAAATCCTCAAAATCTTTACATAATGGTACTCTAGGTACTAATATAATGTCGCGGAGAACCTAACGGGTAACCGGGGTTCCGGCTCGACGTGCAGGAGAAGGAACGGGGTGGTTTTTAGTCAGTAAGAGTCTGATACTCCCTCCCGCCTCACCCAGGCGGGAGCAGTCATTCGATGATTTTCCCCCCTTAAAAAAAAAGTACTAATATAATATAGTGTTTTTTATTGTTAACAACAGTATACAATGAGTCAATGATATATTATATTCAAGTGCTGCGGTTTCCCTTGTCTAAGAAGTGTCATGATGTCATGTCGCCAGACATAGCTTCGACATAAAAGTGACTATTTACTTTGCAGTGTAGTTCTTCTATTTTGGATTCCATTCCTTCATTCTGGTTTAGAACCTGTACCAGATAATTACACTGATCTTTACGTATTTTTCTTTAACCGAAGTGAGATTCTACCATTCTAGAACTACCATTTAAATATTTAATTTACTTAAAAGGAATTAAATGATCATATATTACATATTTTTACGATATAAAATGAACTTTAATCCTACAGGCGTAAGCGTCATTCAACTCTCAACAATTTCATTTTTTGCTATGCAGAACCACATTCCCAATTTGGCGGGATAGTGATTTTCTTAAGAATAACATCACCAACTTAATAAGTTACGTAACCAAACGACTATGAACTTTATATCAATACAATAGAGGTCATGAAACCGCAGCTGTATTTTTGCTTCTTTAAAAGGGCAAACTCGATACTGGTCGGAGCTAGATTGTCCTGCCTCGAGCACTGCTTTATTCGTCATTCAAATATCAACTTAAACTTTACGATTTACAGTTGATATTGGTTTATGGCTTTTTAAAGTCCAGTCGAGTGTAGGACAGAGGGAACAATGGAGGATATTGAGTTTTATTTAAGTGGGTTAAGGTGGGTTTTTGAATGGGATGAATGATGGTACGGTTTTGATGGGATTGGAACGCTGATGTCAATTAGCATTCTAGAGGGACGGGGTCTATGGTATAAACATAAAATCTCATTGCCTGTCATAATGGTATTCATGTGAAGCCTGGGCTTTGTGAATGACGTACAACTTGATATTAGGATAATAGGAGACTGATGGAGTTAATTATATGTTTTTTATCGCTTTCATACTTTGTACTGCCGTATACAAATTGTCTAATTTATTGGCTTATTGACTAGGAGAATGATTGCATAACATAACATCACGCCTTTTATCTCCGAAAGGGTAGGCAGAGGTGCACATTACAGTACTTAATACAATGTAACACCCCCTTTTCACTATTTATGTTATGTATGAGTACCATGTAATAGGGGGTGAGCCTATTACCGTATACTGGAACTGGAACAATTGCAGACTCCGTGCTACTACTGATTTTATTTTTGAAACTCAGTGATACATTGTCCGACCTGAGAATCGAACTTGCGACCCCTTGCCTTGAACTTGCGGCCACTCGGGCAATGAGAATGATTGCGCTGAAATGTACTGAATTTGTTTTTTTTTAATGAGTTTACGAGAGAACAAATCACCACAGAGTCTTTGCAATAGGCCTTATCTGCCATTGTGCCGTTCAAATGCTCATCATTAACAGCCTATAAATGCCCACTGCTGAGCAAAGCCTCTTCAAACACGGAGAAGGTTTGAGCATTAATCACCACGCTTGCTCAATGCGTGTTGGTGATTTGAAACTTATAATTAGAAATTATAAGTCCAGGTTTCCTCACGATGTTTTCCTTCACCATTTGTCAGTGGTGTCTAAATAATCTTAGAAAGTACTTATGACTCGGAAAAAGTCACATTGGTACTTGCCGTTGGTAGGTTTCGAACCAGCACCCTCATGTATGAGAAGTGCGTCATAAACCTCCGGGCTACCACGACGTAACATATTAAAATGGTCATATTAAATGTTATTTTCTCTCTTTTCCAGGGTTCACGGGAACACAATGCGAGGTGGAGATAGACGAGTGTGCCAACAATCCCTGCTTGAACGGAGGCATCTGTCATGACATGATCAACGCATTCAGGTGTACCTGTGTTATAGGGTATGTATCATAGCCATTTATTCGCTGCTTTTTCTCGTAAATGGATTCACTAATATCAAAGTCAAAGTCAAAGCATTTATTTCAATTAAACCATAATTTGGTACTTTTGAAACGTCAACAAATACAAAATAGATAATCGTCCGTCAGTCAGTCCGTCCGTTCGATGGGAATATCTGTATGTCGGGTCGGCTGGAGTTAAATCATTAGATTATCGAAATTATAAGTCTGTTTTTTTTGGGGCTGTCCGGGGTAGTGCAGGTTATGTTTATGTAGTAAGCTACATTTGAAACTGATTATAGTATTTGTCTATTTATAAAGCGATTGGGAATGCTGAAGGGACATTTTTGCTTTGATAGCTGATTAAATTTCTTTCATTATGCTACCAAGACATTTACATGCTACAATTTGTATTTCAAATACACATATACATATATAACATCACGTTTTTCATCCCCGAAGAGGTAGGCAGAGGTGCTCATTACAGCACTTAATGCCTCTATACCTACAATGTAACACCCACTGTTTACTATTTATGTTATGAGTCCCATGTAACAGAGAGTGAGACTATTGCCATATACCGGACACAATTCCAGACTCTGTGCTACTACTGAGAAAACCTAGTAATACTTTGCCCAACACGGGAATCGAACCCGAGACCTCTTGCCCGGCAGTCGCACTTGCGACCACTCGGCCAACGAGGCAGTATTTCAAATATTCTTCATATCATCGTAAAAGCTAATAAAATTAACGCCATATCTTCAAACCCTCAGGTTCACGGGAGCTCGTTGTCAAGTCAACATAGATGACTGCGCTTCAAGTCCATGTAGGAACGGCGGCACCTGTCATGATTCCGTGGCTGGATATACTTGTGAATGTCCACCTGGGTACACTGGTAAGTCAATGTTTAAATGTATATCTTATACTTCTTATATACTATTATATAAAGCGGAAGACTTTGTTTGTTTGTTTGAACGCGCTAATTTCCGTAACTACAAGTCTGATTTGAATAATTCTTTTTGTGTTGGATAGCGCATTTATCGAGGATGGCTATAGGCTATAAAATATCATGCTACGACCAATAGGAGCTGAGCAAAACGTGTGAAATTAATGATATAGTGAGACATACTATTGAAAAATACTAAAAGCTCAATAAGTTTCAAGTCAAACCGGGACTCATATTCGTGCACTTGTCCTGTTAAAGTGTACTCAATGATGGGTTTAGCAAAATTCTTCTTTCATTTATACGTCTGATTCTTGAGCAAAACTTTAGACAACTATTCCTTATATTTAACACTTATGAATACAAGGATGGAAGTCATATTCTAGAAATAACTAGTTTGAATAATAAAGTTGTTATTGTTAATAATACAAACATTCCAACATTGCAACTTTAGCCTGTTATTATAGACAAGTTAATAAGCCTATGTTACTAATGTGAATCAGTCTGATGACGTGTTGCTGTTGTGACGTCATTTTAGACCAATCGTATCATGTACATAGAAAGCTTTTATTTGATAGTACTTACTATACTATGGGCAACGAACTATAATCTACACCCTACTTGAAACGTTTAACCCGTCGAGCGTCCGTGTTCCTTATGATCCAACGGGTGCACACGTGACATTTGGAGCATTTTTTCTTATGATCCACCGGGTGCTCATAAGGACGCTCGAGGGGTTAATATTTTTCTATTAGATGACTATTTAAACATATTTTTTATTATCTTACAGAAACGAATACTTTTCATGATAATAATATGTTGATTTGAAATGTCGCTTGACGTCACTTCTATGTACATTTTGTATGTAGAAACTTCGTAGAAATGACGTGTTAGCAGAGGAGCGGGACTCGTAAACTTTGATTCGTTTTATCTCAGTATGGTTTTCTTATATGAGAAAAAAAAGTATACAATGTTATCATTGCCTAACTGACGGACTAATTAAATTTTTAATTGTCGTACCCTGTCATCATCCCTATTTCACATGTATACATTGTAGACGCTAAAGAAGAACGGCTTTGTTTTACAAATCAATATACAAATACCTTTCTTATTCCAGGAATGTCATGTGAGACGAACATCAACGACTGCTTATCAGCCCCATGCCACCGCGGCGAGTGCATCGACGGAGACAACAGCTTCACCTGCAACTGTCATCCAGGCTACACCGGCAGAGTCTGTCAGACTCAGATCAATGAGTGTGAATCCAATCCCTGCCAGTTTGGAGGTAAGACTTGATATGACTGTATATTGCCCGTTCTCACCAAGGTCTTCTAAATATGAAAGAGGGGTTCCTTCAGCTGAGATTTTGGTTTCCACCGACTTATAAGTGACACCTAACCTTACCTACAAGTAAGGGTTAAGGATACTAATTGATTAATGGTAAGCAATCAGCGCCGCCCATGAACACCTTCAACACCAAAGAAAATGGTGCCTTGCTGGTCTTTTGGCGAGTACCCTCTCAAATTCCGTTCATCATTGATAGGCCAATTCTCTCTATGAACGCGATAAACTCTTCCACACAGATTTTTGTACGATTTTCATCAATAAATAGTGTCATTCCTTATTACACCATCAGCCTATAAGTGCCCACTGCCCAGTAAAACCCTCTTGCACGAAGAAAGTTTTAGTATACGAGCATTAATCAACTAATCATAACGTCAGTCAGTACATAAAAAATCTTCTTTCTTCAGGACATTGCGAGGACCTCATAGGCGGGTACCAGTGCCGCTGCAAGCCTGGCACATCAGGTCGCAACTGTGAGATCAACGTCAACGAGTGCTACTCCAACCCCTGCAGGAATGGCGCCACATGCATCGATGGCATTAACAGGTGAGGAACAAGCGAATATCAACCTTATGTTAGATGACTTTATAGTAGTGTTTTAGTTAAGAATTTTAATGTCTTTTAGTGCTTTTTGGATTGCACTTAATTCTTACTGGATATGTGGGATTAAATTGGAGTTTGGTATGCAGGAATGATGCATCCTATTAAATATTCAGTTTTCAGATTTAGACAGTGACTGAACCATAGTCAAGAAATTATGCAAAAAATAATCATTTAAAAATATTTTCACTTCAGCATAATATTATCCAATCAGAATAATTGTGGGTCTATGGGGGTTTCATTTATTTTATTTACTACATATTTATTTCTTTCTTAATCAAAATTTTAACGCTTTTTATTTTCTTTACATGCAGCAATAACTATTTTGAGTAAGTTTCAAAGTCATTTAATAAGAGCATGATTCGTTATCTTTAAATACGACATCAAAGTCAAATAAATAAACTTTGATTTCGTATGTTTGTTTGTTTGACCTGCATGTAATAGAAATAATATCTACTATAATAATGACGAAGACGAGACTTATTAAAATACTGTCTCTGATAATAATTTTATGCACGATTTTTGGTTTCTGTGTATTTATTAATTTGGTTTTACCCCTTGTAAATGTCCTATCTATGAAGTGCACTATAGATTGGGTTAATTTTCCCGGATTGAACAAATCTTCATTTAAGAATATTTTCTGAATTAACACCCGATTATATGGGACTACTCTTTCCATTACTGATATCATACCTAGCATCTCCTATCTCTCGTAACTCCTATCTGACATCACCCTGGTCTCCCCAGGTACACCTGCGAGTGCATCCCAGGGTTCACGGGTCAGCACTGCGAGACCAACATCAACGAATGCCTGTCGAACCCCTGCGCCAACGGTGGAAAGTGCGTCGACAGGATCAACGGATTCCGGTGTGAATGCCCTAGAGGATATTATGACGCTAGGTACGAACGGTAGTAGGGTAATGGATGCTGGAACAACCACTTTTATCGGTTTTGGGATTAATTTTACCAGCCAACATGGAAGAAGAAACAAAGCAACTGCTAATGTCTTCGATAAACCGAACGAAATACTTAAAAGAGTCTCACAGCAAATTCTTAGAGTGCTTTATAAGTAGAATAGACGTTCTTTAAGTTCTATGTCCTATATTTAGGCATTGAAGTTAGAATAACTAGAATAAGAGAAAACCATCATCATTACCTCACCTTAGCCAGCTTTATAATCTATTTTGAACTTATCTTTAACGTCCCATACTTATTTGACCCTGCCGAATCCTCTTGGACGTCTTTAATTCTTCGAATGCTGATCTCCCTCCCTTGCTGATTATTTATTGGTTTTAAATGCTTATAGAATGATTGTGTCCTTTGCAGATGTTTGTCCGACGTGAACGAGTGTGCATCAAACCCCTGCATCAATGGTGGTTCCTGTGAAGATGGAGTGAACCAGTTCATCTGTCATTGCCTGCCCGGTTATGGTGGTCAGCGGTGTGAACGAGACATTGACGAGTGCAGTTCAAACCCGTGCCAGCATGGAGGAACTTGCCATGATAGGCTGAATGCTTATAAGTGTGACTGTGTACTTGGGTTTACTGGTAAGTTCTGGTACCTTATGATCATATTGCTGGAATATAGTTTCATTATGAGAATAGATTTCTTCTTGATTTTTTGTCGAATTTGGTGGTATATCCTTTTGGTTCGTCTTACATTGAGTGTGTAAGCATTGAGTTTGAAAATGTGGTATTTCCTTATCAGCACATCACCTTGATGTTGATGTCCTTTGTTGTACTATTCATAGAATAACCATGATGAGCTACAATACCTGATTCTAGCCTTCTATATTCACCTCCGAACCCATAATATAATTCGCGAAATGTGATTGACGTCATAGCTTCTCTTTAGTGAATAAAAAATGTTTATATCTTCTGTACAGGTGTAAACTGCGAGACAAACATCGACGACTGTGCGGGCAACCCGTGCCTGCACGGTGGCTCGTGCATAGATCTCGTCAACGGCTACCGCTGCGTCTGCGCACCTCCTCATTCAGGCCGTAACTGCGAGAACACACTCGATCCTTGTACCCCTAACCAGTAAGTATTCGTAAATATTTTGATTTTGGTTACCTATTGTATTTCAAAGAAATTTGGTTGAGATTTTTAACATTACTTTAGTTACGTCAAAGAATCAATAATTTATCTTTAGGACGATAACAAGCAGTTTCTTATTGTTTTATTTAAAATAAATGTCTCGACTTTTGACCTTAAGTCTCTGAGTATTGTCGCGGAGAACCTAACGGGTAACCGGGGCTCCGGCTCGACGTGCAGGAGAATTCACTCCATGATTTTCCCCACTTAAAAAAAAGTCTCTGAGTATTGAAGGCAAATTCATCTGCGATTTTTAAAACAATTTCAAATTAACTTTTTACTAATTTTCTCTTCTGTCAATTCTGTAAAATTTTTAACCAACGAATTCCCTTTCTAGATGTCGCCACGGTGGTCGTTGTGTAGCCGAAGCCTCATATGCGGAGTTCACCTGTCAGTGCCCCGTCGGCTGGACTGGCGCCCTCTGTGAGCGAGACGTGGACGAGTGCGCTGTCACCGCGCCCTGTCATAATGAGGCCACGTGTATTAACACTGAGGGGTCTTACGCTTGTCTATGTGCGAGGGGCTATGAGGGGAAGGACTGCGCTATTAATACTGATGATTGCGCTTCTTGTGAGTATAGAATTTGATATCATTTATAGACCTGGGATTTACAACATGGGGTTCTTCAAGAGGGGAGTGAATAGGTTTCTTAAGGGTCGGCAAGACGCATGTAATGCCCCAAGTGTCGCAGGCGTACATAGGCTACGGTAACCGCTTACCATCAGGTGGGCCGTGTGCTTTTTTGCCACCGTCGTAGTATAAAAAAAGACCTGTGAAGATGTAATTTGCTTTTAAATCATGGAGTAGATGATTTAAAAGCAAATTACAGAAGACCTTCAGAAGTTGCTGCAGTCACTATAAGCTTTATATGTATGTCCTGTTGTATTAAAGGATGGTTTTTCGTTGTTCTGACAATTATATTTATACTCTTGATAACTGTTTGTGAAATGTGAATGTGAGTGTCTTTCCTAAGACTCTAAAGTCTTAGGAAAGACACTCATCACAATCGTTTCAGTTCAGTTCAGTTCAGACTGAAACGATTTTGATGAATTTCTCTACAAAAAGTGTTAAATATAGTTTTAGAGTATTTAGACTGTTGGTAATGCTTTGTTTTATGAGAAATCTAATAATCGTCTTGATCCGATTTTAAAGTAATAAAGTTCAAAGTAATAAATTATACTATATTCCACAGTCCCCTGTCAAAACGGAGCGACATGTCTGGACTCGATCGGCGACTACAACTGCGTGTGCGCAAGCGGGTTCGCGGGCAAACACTGTGAGGTTGACATTGACGAGTGTCAGTCCAGGCCGTGTATGAATGGAGCTACTTGTAATCAGGTGAGAATATTGTAACGTCTTTATTTTCTTAGATTTTATCCAAATAGGTTAAAATTGTAGACTTGTACATACTTAAATTAATAAATTGCCTTTGCTCCGCGCACTCAAAGTTTGATTAAGTAGCAGATTTCATTGCGTATTGTCGGTTCGATTTCCGCGTTGACCATAAATGTTTCTGATCTGCAATTGTGTTTGGTTCGCTAAATTTTTGATAATTATTACATATATATATATATATATATATATATAAGGAGAACATAAAAATCAAACTGCTTATTATATCTATTCAGACAATTTTAAACTCTAAACCCTTTACATATAATCTATTATTCCTTTTCAGTACGTGGCCTCATACACCTGTACGTGCCCGCTCGGTTTCTCCGGCATCAACTGTCAGACGAATGATGAAGATTGTACTGAGTCTAGTTGTATGAATGGAGGCACCTGTATCGATGGCATCAACTCTTATAACTGCTCCTGTCCGCTTGGGTAAGTTATTGTGAAATGAACCTTGTGATTGTTAGTATAAAGTTCTTGTTTGGTGTGTCAGTTGAGGGTTTTAAAACTATAAGATTTTATTCAATAAATCCGATTTATTGTACTTCACATCTCTAAAGGCGTCTAATGTTTTATAAAGCCTTGTGAATTTTTGCTGATGCCAAGCATATTGGTTTGTCAATGTTTAACAATAATAATCATGCTGATTTGACTTATCTGACCGCTCTCCACTTACTCTATTATAGACCTTATTTTCGATGTTTAGCGATTACTTTTCTATGAACAAATGTTGTGAATTTTTCATAATCGTCATCTATTAAAAAGCGCCATCTATTAAAACAAAATTGAAAATCCTATAGACGTTAAAAAAGACTAACATTTATTTCATAGATCAAATTTGAACTTTTAGTAAAAGTACCTATAGTTAGTATTCTTTATCCCTGTTTTATAATATTAATCCTGTTTTTCCTATTACAGTTACACCGGATCAAACTGTCAGTTCCGTATAAACATGTGTGACAGCTCTCCGTGCGACAATGGCGCCACCTGTCATGACCACGTCACGTACTACACCTGTCACTGCCCCTACGGGTACACGGGTAAACACTGCGAGAATTATGTTGATTGGTAAGTTACCATACACTATACTATACACTAGGTCATAATTATATGTTAAACAGAACTATTTAATTTGATATGAGTGACTTGAATTGTTTAAATAACATGACATTTGATCCCGCCTTTTATCTTCGATGTGGTTGGCAGATGTGCACCTTATGGCACTTAACACCACTGTACAATATAACACACACTTTTCATTATTTATGTTATGAGTCCCATGTAATAGGGGGTGAGCCTATTGCAATATACCGGGCACGATTTCAGACTCAGTGCTACTAGTGAGATTTTTTTTTTCAAAATCACTGTAATACTTTGCGCTACCCGGGTTCAGTCGCAGTATTGAATTCGATCTCAATTTATACACTGATGTAGTAAATGCACTAAAACGCAATAATGATGATTATTATTAATTACATTTCAACTTTTGAGTTCTTGACTTTCAGAAATATCAGTATGTACTCGAAATTTAACACAACCACAAAACATCTATCCGCAGCTCACTGAATAATTGGCTTAATTGAATACTTACGATTCTTACAATCATACAAATATCTAAACCCCTTCTTCCTCCGCAGGTGTGAAGTCAATCCATGTGAGAATGGCGCCACATGTTCCCAAAAGGGTCCTCAGTACACCTGCACCTGTTCCCCTGGCTGGTCCGGCAAGCTCTGCGACGTCGAGATGGTGTCCTGTAAAGACGCTGCTATCAGGAAAGGTATGGATTTCAGAGGTAATTTAGTGTTAAATACTTAACAATTGCTTATCTTAGACTTTTGTTACAAATTATTTATTTATCGCTTCGTTGTTAGAAACTGAAAATAATTAGAAATCTTTCTTTTGATAGAGTATGTCGTTACTAATAAATCAATACTTTGTCCTCAGGAGTAAAACTAAAGCAGCTTTGCAACAACGGCTCATGTGAAGACATCGGCAACTCGCATCGCTGTCACTGTCTCGAAGGCTACACTGGGTCTTACTGTCAGAAGGAAATCAACGAATGTGAATCAGCACCGTGTCAGAATGGAGCCGTCTGCAAGGATCTAGTAGGAACATACCAGTGTCAATGTGCTAAAGGATTCCAAGGCCAGAACTGCGAACTGAACGTAAACGACTGTCTCCCCAACCCTTGCCAAAACGGAGGAACATGCCACGATCTCATCAATAATTTCTCCTGCTCCTGTCCCTTCGGTACTCTTGGAAAGATCTGCGAGATCAACGTCAATGACTGCAAGCAAGACGCCTGTCATAACAACGGTACTTGTATCGACAAAGTTGGAGGCTTTGAGTGCAAGTGTCCACCAGGTTTCGTTGGTCCAAGATGCGAAGGAGACATCAACGAATGTCTATCCAACCCATGTTCAGTACCTGGTACTCAAGACTGCGTCCAACTTGTCAACGATTACCATTGTAACTGCAAACCAGGGTACATGGGAAGACACTGCGATGCCAAAGTCAATTTCTGCGCAAACTCCCCCTGTCAGAATGGAGGTATTTGCACCGCTATACAAGGAGGACACGAATGCCTCTGTAACGATGGCTTCTATGGTAAGAACTGCGAATATTCTGGCTACGCTTGCGATTCCAATCCATGTCAGAATGGAGGATACTGTAGGACATCTGAGATCGGTGGCTACGTCTGCGATTGCCCATCAGGATTATCAGGCGTAAATTGTGAAATTGATTCAATGAACGAGTGTCTCAGTAATCCTTGTAAACATCCAGAAGCAAGATGTATAGACAAACCTGGGGACTACCTTTGTTACTGCCCACCGCAATGGACTGGCAAGAGCTGTGATATCCATGATCCTCACTCCAGAGGAGGCTACGGTATTCCAGTCAGCGGAGGATTCAGTCCTAAGAAACCAGGCATCACCTTTGAAGAAATGGATTTGGCTTATCAGAAGGAACAGTGTGTGAAGAAGGGCTGCAAAGAAAAGCAAGGCGACCACCACTGTGACGAGGAATGTAATACGTACGCGTGCGAGTTTGATGGTAACGACTGCTCTTTAGGAGTGAACAATCCTTGGGCAAACTGCACGGCGCCAATCAAATGTTGGGAAGTCTTCATGGATGGCGAGTGCAACGAAGTGTGCAATACACAAGCTTGTTTGTTCGACGGCAGAGATTGTCAGAAGTCCTTACAACGTTGTAATCCGATCTACGATGCGTACTGCCAGAAACATTATGCTAACGGCCACTGTGACTATGGTTGCAACAACGCTGAATGTAACTGGGACGGACTCGACTGTGAGAACGAACCTCCTCACTTGGCCGAAGGTGTGATGTCAGTCACTTTACTCATGGACATGAAGACCTTCAAAGAAAACTCCGTCGCCTTCCTCCGAGATTTAGGTCATCAGTTACGAACTACTGTCTTGATAAAGAAAGATCATTTAGGAAACGACATGGTCTATCCATGGAAGGGATCTACCGACGTTGGATTACAGGATACGGAGTTTGGAAAGAAACACAACATCGTTTTTACAGAGAGGGGGCAATCTGGAGTGCAGGTGTACCTAGAAATTGATAACAGAAAGTGCACGTCTATGCTGAGCTCTGAATGCTTCTTCTCCGCGAGAGAAGCTGCAGAGTTCTTAGCGGCTACTGCTTCTAAACACTCCTTATCTCCAAACTTCCCAATTTTCCAAGTGAAGGGTGTCAACACACCTGATGATCCTAACGGCGTACCAACCAACTCAAAATACGTGTTCATCGGAGTAATCCTGGTGCTTCTTGCTGGTTTACTTATTGGTGTACTAGTAACAGCTCAGAGAAAGCGAGCAGCTGGTATAACATGGTTCCCTGAAGGTTTTATCCGGAACAACTCGTCGACGAGACGTCGATCACGCAGACGTGGTCCTGATGGACAGGAGATGAGGAATTTGAACAAAGGATCTATTGGTTGCATCGATGTGGACATCAATGGAGGTCATATGGGACCTCCTCATCATTGGTCGGATGAAGATGATGATGGGTCAGCGCCTCCAAGAGCGAAGAGAGCACGTGGGCCTGGAGATTCTAATGGAGCTCCAGGCGGCTATGCTTCAGATCATACTGCGATTACGGATTATGAGGAGGCTGGTCATGATGGCAGAGTTTGGACGCAACAGCATTTAGATGCAGCTGACATCAGAGTACCTCCGAGTATGATGACGCCACCGGCTATCGTAAGTATTCAAACTTATTCAAGTTAATTCTGTATAATCTCTTACTTTGAATTAACCTCTTATATAATTTTTGCATTTCAATTAATTATTGTTCTCTTTTCCAGCATGATGGTCACGTAGAAGTGGATGCTCGTGGTCCACTTGGTATGACTCCACTTATGGTGGCTGCCGTACGTGGTGGTGGTCTCGATACAGGATCAGACGCTGAAGACGAACAGACTGCTCATATTATATCAGAGCTGGTGGCTCAAGGCGCTCAGCTGAACGCTGCCATGGATAAGACTGGAGAGACCAGCTTGCATTTAGCTGCTAGGTAAGGCTACTTTAATTTCTTTATGTATATTTATTTATTCGAAGGAGTACGGCCACATCACAAACATATAACATTCAAAATACACAATAGTAACAAAATAAAGGACTGATGCATGCGACAATATTGGTGTGCATAGCATTGGCAATTCATAGGCTTAACAATGGCTTAAAAATAAAGTCCAATTTGAGAATTATGGAAAAGAAAATAACAACAATAATCCACACCATATACACATTAAAATGACAATTTTAACAAGTTCAATTTTCAATGTAATTATCATAATATGTCTGATTAAAACAAAACAAATTAACAACAAAAATTAATTAGTATCTATGTCATATTAAGTCTAATAATAATTTAATACAAATATAATATAATACAATGTTAAATTACCGTCTTATGTAACTTATAAGAGGGACTGCACTGAATACAATTGTAGACTTTGTGCTTCAAAGTTATCAACCTTTGAAAATCTTATCCGGTGTATTTAATCTAAACCTTCTTCCCAAGGTATGCTCGAGCGGACGCAGCGAAGCGTCTCCTGGATGCTGGAGCTGACGCCAATTCCCAGGACAACACTGGTCGTACTCCACTACACGCGGCAGTGGCTGCTGATGCCATGGGAGTCTTCCAGATCCTCCTCAGGAACAGAGCCACAAACCTGAACGCGAGGATGCATGATGGAACCACACCACTTATTTTGGCTGCTAGGTAAGTCAAAGGGTATAAGTTAGTAAAACTTTGCCTGTTATTAATTAGCTATAGTTAACTAATATTAGCAGTATAATGATAGCAGTCCTAATTAGCAGTCTCGTCATATGTCGGTTTATATGTATTGAAAGTTTAAATATGGTGTTCAGCTTATAATACTTCCTAATTTACAATTTTAAATAGAGAATCTTTATTGTCCTGTTAAAATAGTTCCTATTTAACTTTATCATGTGGTACATTTCCCGGGTCATAAAAGCAGCTAACTACTTTTTTATTTCTACTCAAGAATGCAAATTAGTACTTAGACTCTTATAATAATAATAAAGACTAAGAGGGAGGTCAACAACCTCTTGTTAAATCTCAATTTCTCTTCTCTAAATATAATGTGTATCCCCCTACAGGCTAGCCATAGAAGGAATGGTGGAGGACTTAATAAATGCGGACGCGGATATAAACGCGGCAGACAACAGTGGCAAGACCGCGCTGCACTGGGCCGCCGCCGTCAACAACATCGATGCAGTCAATGTACTGCTCACTCATGGAGCTAACAGAGACGCGCAGGATGATAAAGTAAGTGATTTTGGATGGTCAATGAGATTTTTTAAATTTTAATGACAGTGTTGAATAGACTATAATTAATAGTGGTTTCGCTATGAAAAACAATCGTTAGCCATGATAAGGCCAAAAATTTTACCATGTTTCATTAGGTTTCGATTTTTTGACACTTGAGCAAGATACCAGTTATCTTGCTAGGTTAAAGCAAAAATATACGTAAACAACAAAAATCTAAATAACTATAACGCGTGTGTGATAAAAGTATTCTCAACTATTACATATAGGTCCAAAAAAAATACAGAGACCATCCTGACCAATGTTCTAACCTTCTTTATTTCCAACAGGACGAGACGCCCCTCTTCCTAGGAGCTCGCGAGGGTTCATACGGGGCGTGTCGAGCACTCCTCGACGCGATGGCTAACAGAGAGATCACGGACCATATGGACCGGCTGCCCAGGGATGTGGCCCAGGAGAGGATGCATGATGACATCGTCAGGCTACTGGACGAACACTGTCCCAGGCCACCGCCACAACATCATCATCTTATGCGTGAGTATTTTGGACTTATAATAAATTTTGGAAGTGTTTTAGGAAATTTTCTGTGGCTTTATGCTGTCGTGGTGTATTTTGTATGAGATTTGTCTTTAGACATATGACAAGGTGGATTTTAATAATGTTTCTATGTCTTCAAATTTAGAAGTTAAAGTAATTATGACAAACTATGTATGAAGGAACGTGGTACTTATGCCACAGCACTGTTTCTATTCCTTATGTTGTGACAGACGACACCTCGTATTTTGACTCTGAAAAGTTAAAGTGATTCTAAAAACCATAGTTTTAGGTTAGTCCCTTGAAAGATTTAAAAGCAATTGTGTCTTTTAACCAAATAATAATTGAATCTCCTTCCACAGCTTCTCCAAACCCGCACCCGCAGCTGATCAGTCAGCCGACTGTCATCAGCACGGCCTCAAAAGGGAAGCCGAAGAAGTCGCGAGCGAAAGCCGGCCCCGACAGCCCCGACCAGGCATACGACAACAATAACTTGCAGACTACGCAAATTAGACGGTATGTTAGATGTTTATAGAGTATGTTTTTGAACTATAGAAGGGATATAAAGTTACGGGGTTCTTGACGGAAAGCGGTAGCTTATTTGGATGTTTGCAACACTAGATGAGATGTCTAAACATAAATTTTGCAATAGTAGGACATAGTTTGGTTGTACCAAACAACAAAAGGATATCTGTATCCCTTTAGGATTACTATTTGTTCATTGATAATGTTTCAAGACTAATCAGCCTAGCCTTGGTTATTTGTAATTGAAAATTATAAAGCAAGAGTGTAGAATTATCATATTTCATATATTTATTTAAAATTCTCTATAAATTACATTTTTAAAAACTACTTACAAAATAAAAAAAATGATATTTAAAAATATAAAAAGAAAAACATTACCCTCCTTCTTTGGCAGTCGGGTAAATAGGAGCCGATCAGTAGCGGGAGCATGGACCAAGCTACCGGTGGTTAGGGCTCCAGAGACAGAAACCTCCTCACGATACGTGCCGTTTCTAGAAGAACTGCCTTTTGTATCAGGCCCTTTATCCATCCACCTAACGCCAGCCTCCTAAGATGGATGTCGAGGCTTTTAGGGATTAACCCATTATTATATTTATCATTTTAATATTGAATTTGTTTGCAGGAAACCTAGTGTAAAAAAGAACAATAAGAAGGTGGCCCAGGAGGTGCCACAGAGCGTGGAGAGCCTGGGCTCCAGTCTCAGTCCTGTTGAATCACCGCTCCAAAATTTACAGGTAAACTGTCCAGATTTTATAATAAGAGTTAATTTTTAGCTGATAATGCTACGATGGAAATCACCAATATTTTATAGCGATTGAGAGAGAATTAAAAAAAATATTGACACCAAATTGGAAGAAGGTATAAACGGGATATTTTACCATCTCCGTTTGTACACGACTCCTTGTGTCACTGGTAGCTCACAACTTAAACTGTCAAACACCAAGCGGTCACCGGTGACCGCAACCTATTGTTCTTTAATTGTGTCTATAAATACGGTACTCGACGAGTTAACAGAGCTGCGGAAGGCCTAAAGGGTTGCCAGGGCTTCTCCTTGAAGGGCAGGAGTAGCAACGGGGTGGTTTTTAGTCAGTAAGAGTCTGATACTCCCTCCCGCCTAATCCAAGGCGGGAGAAGACTTTGGATGATTTTCGCCCCAAAAAAGAGTTCAATTTAACTGTCAATGTTCCTTGTTTTGGTGAAAATCAGTTCTGACTTTATTAATGTTCTGTTTGTAGGACTTGCCGTCGCCGTACGACGCAACGTCGCTGTACTCGAACGCGATGGCGCAGTTCGTAGGCATCGAGCAGCTAGTGCAGCACAAACAGCCGCCAAGCTATGAGGACTGCGTCAAGGTAATACACTACCACAATACTTTGAGTTATTCTATTCGACTAGCTGTTGCTCGCGACTTCGTCTGCGTAGAATATGATTCCTGTTTTATTACGTGGGAGCATTTAATCGGGATAAATATCCTATCACCTAACTTAGAACATACGCTGCCTGTATACCGTATGCCTATGTATTTCATCAAAATCCGTTCAGTAGTTTCAGAGTGATTGAGGGACAAACATACAAACATGCAAATAAAGAAACTTTCAAATGTATAATATTAGTGTAATAGTGAATGAGTTTCTAAGTATTAGGATAATGGCACGAAGGCTCACACACCATCTTCGTAGCCATTTTACAAGCGGAATTATTATACCATATCCTGTCTAAAATTTGCTGTACATGATTGTATGTATGTGTGTTATTGTCTAGCATCATTGTAATTAGTTGAATAAAGATCCCATCCACTCAGTTAGTTCAAACGGTGATTAATTTATAAGTTTTTAAGTTGATATAAAAGTTTAAATTTATAATTAAAGTAGGTACTGAAAAAAGTTCTACTAGTTTTTCGAAACTAGTAATTAAGTTTCGAAAAACTAGTATTTTATCAGCACCGTGCGCGGTCACGTCGATGTCACGCAGCCTACCGATTTTTAGTCAATTTAGTATGTCTCACGCTAGTTATTATAAAAACATAAATTATATATAAATTCTTCTAATTGTAACTTGTTTCATTACCATTGTTTTGTGCCATAATGTTATTGTAAATGTGTCCGTAAATATTGCGTACGCCGTAACTAACGAGCGCAGTGCTTCGTCCCGCAGCCGGGTCAGACGCTGCAACAGTCGTACGGCGGCGGCGCGCTGGGCGCGTCACTGTCGCCGCCCTACTCCAACCACTCGCCCACGCATAGCAACCACACCACGTCGCCACACGCTTATATAGGTAACATATTGTTTTTCATATTTATATTTCATAAATATAAATTTGAGTTTTTCATAATCTTCTAATTATAACTGCTCATTGCTGCCTCTGCTTCATTGGCCGAGTGGTCGCAAGTGCGACTGCCGGGCAAGGGATTTCGGGTTCGATTCCCGGGTCGGGCAAAGTATTACTGGGTTTTTAAAAATCTCAGTAGTAGCACGGAGTCTGGAAAAATGTGCCCGGTATATGGCAATAGGCTCACCCCCTATTACATGGGACTCATAACATAAATAGTGAAAAGTGGGTGTTACATTGTACAGTGGCATTAAGTGCCGAAATGTGCACCTCTGCCTACCCCTTCGGGGATAAAAAGGCGTCTTTCTTCCTCGAAGGGGTAGGTAGAGGTGCACATTCTGGCATTTAATGCTACTGTATCATATAACACCCATATTTCACTATTTTATGTTAAGAGTCCCATGTAATAGAGGGTGAGCCTATTGCCATATACCAAGTTTGAAATTGCCAACCCGCATTGAGCAAGCGTGGTGATTAACGCTCAAGCCTTCTGTGAGAAGGGTATTTGCTCAGCACTGGACACGTCGCTGTTGTTCATGATGATTATTGTTTTTCATTATTTTCTTTGAATTCCTAACGTCAAACACCAGGTATGATTTAATGAGTACAAAATCGAAATCCATCAGTGATCACCTCACCTAGCCTTATGTGAAAAACAGTACATGGTTGATAAAGTCAGACATATTGAAATTTTGACGTTGTTTGTTTATACCTACTATATATTAATCGGGGCTCATTGGATATTAAAAAAAATATTTTTGCTTACCATTTTCTTTTGACCTTGCGCAATACAAGTTGTGTTAAATTATTTATTTTGCTATTTATCTTTATTTATAAGTAAAAATAGTTTTTCCTTTTTTTGGAATATATATTGATTCCCTTAATATGCTAATAAGTATTTGTGTCCCTCAGGATCTCCGTCGCCCGGCAAGTCCCGGCCGTCTCTACCGACCTCACCCGCGCACATGGCAGCACTGCGCCACTCACACCAACACCAACTCGACGCCGCGGCATACTCTGCGCTTGCGCATCTAAGTAAGTATCGTTTACATATAATAGATTTACCTACTATACATTTTAAGTAGAGTTCTAATTTTAATTATAAAATTAATATTTATAATGACAATATTATTATCATAAAATGAAGAATGCATTTTTGACGTGACAACGTCTTATAAATTGGTTTGCCGGGTGTCACTTTAAGAAACTGCGTTACGCTCCGCTCACGTAATGCGCTCACAATGAGAGCGAGTGAGAGGCACGCGTCTCTTCCACTCGGGCATGGTTAGCCCGCCTAAGAGCGAGAGAGACAGACATAAAAAGTGAAAGGCACGCGTCCCTTCCACTCGAGCACAGTTAGCCCGCCTAAGAGCGAGAGAGACAGAGCGAGAGAGAGAGTGAGAGAGATAAAGTCGTTGTCACGTAAAACTTTCGCCCGTATACCGACTTTACAGGCAACCAATTTTTAACTGATTTTACTCATTGTATTTTTGCTTACCTTATTGGAAAATAAAAAACGTGACGTACGTATTTTTTTAATTTCAAGTAGTATCGAGTTTAATTCTTTTAATATTATTGTCTTATTTTTTCTACACGGTATACCAATCACTATTGTTACATAACATAACTACACGCCTGTTATCCCTCGGGGGTAGGCAGAGGTGCACAATACGGCACTTAATGCTACTATGTATAATGTACAATGTAACACCCACTTTTCACTATTTACCTATGTTATGAGTCCCATGTAATAAGGGGTAAGCTTATTGCCATATACCAGGCACAATTTCAGACTCCGTGCTACTACTGACATTTTTTTAAAAACCTAGTAATACTTTGTCCGGCCCGAGAATCGAACCCGATACCCATTGCTCGGCAGTTCTACTTGCAAAGAGGCAGACTCCATTAATTATTATTATTAATAATGTGTGTCTCTATTTACAGGTGCTAATGGTCAGCATAATGCGCAGTTGCAAGCAGTAATGACGCACGCGGCTGCGCTTGGACAAGTCCAGGGCGCGCAGCACCCAGCTCTCACGAATATGATGTCAAGTAAGTTATCATTTTTATTTAGAACTAGCTTCTGCCGCGACTTCGTACGCGCAATCCCGTTTTCTTCCGTTCTCGTAGGAACGGTAATGATTATTTTACACTGTAGTAATATTCATTAAATTTTTATCCTCAGGTCTATACGGCGGCTGGGGCATCGGTGACACATTCCCGACGCCATCGCCAGAGTCGCCCGACCATTGGTCAACGCCATCGCCGCAGACGCCGCTCACACAGTCCCCGCACTCTGATTGGTCAGATCGTGCCGCGTTATCCCCCAACGACATACAACAGACCAATAAGGGGGCGACCGAAGCCATCTATATATAGGTTTATTGTTAAGGATCGGTTTTAGATGAATTATAGACGTTCTTAGTTTGTTAGTGGTGATATTTTGTTAGATTTGATGTATTGTACAGCCATTTTTTACAATATTAATTAGTATTGCCGTAGTTGGTGCTACATATCACGATTTTTATAAATGGCAATCCAAGTTTTCTGTAAGAATGAAATTTAAAGCATTCCGCCTGTAAAATAATACAATTTTACAACAATTCTATATTTTTGATGTGGCAATTTTAAATGATAAGTATATTTTGTACATGGCAATATTACTCTCACATTCGAAATACAAAACACCACAGAACGTCCAGCAGCATAGGAAAGAAGACAATGTATAGAGCGACGCGATGCGATGTAAATTCACCGTTCGATGTCCATTGACGTTTTAGTTCGACGTCGGGCGGCGGTGTCGTAAACATAGACTGACTTGTACAGCCATGACTCGAGTGTATAGCTTTTAAAGTAGTGTAGAATAATGCACTAACAACTTGATAATCTCGTGATTTCTAGCATTCCCCCTGTTTTTCGGTGTGTTTTTTGCAATAAGTATAAGTTCGGGACCAATAAAGTGCAAATGTAAGCGTATCCTACGGCTCATTACCGTAGGCATTGCTTTGAGAGACATAGAAAAGGTATACATTCAACTTTGAACTTTAAAGACCCTTAAGGTAATGTTCAAATTATCTTAACTCATTCGTACTGTCTCTTTCAAAAAATAACGACATAAAAGAGAATGTAACAAACATTCGAAATTTAAAATTCAAAAATGCACCGGATATTAACAATTGACATTTTGATAAAGGAAATGACACATTTGTTACGTTGTTGATGTTTTTTTATTATTATTTACTTGTTTAAGAAAACTGTGTTTGGAGCCTTCGGTTTCAATGCATGAGATTTGTTAGGTGCAGGCGAATGACGTCACAAGCCGGTAGGCCGACACGTTTGTACGGAAATTATTTATGTGTGATTCTGTAGCTTAGGATTTTATCGCTTTTAGTGTGTAGATAGTTTATCGGTTTGTTACTAAAGCTGAGATAAAAATGTAATAGATTATTTTTTGTTCGTTTTTTTTTCTTTTCCTAATTTAAAAATAAGCATAGCTTTTTTATTATTTTTCTTTTTTGATGTAATGGTTTTAAACAGAATGCCTTTAAATCGGCTTTAGAAACAAATTGTGTTAATTTAGTATTTAAAACTGTAATATTGACTGAGATTGTCGCCATAATATTTGTCATGTTTGTTTGTTTTATCGTCAATTTTATTTGTTCACAAACTTTATTTTGATCTGGCAATAATCTCAGTTTTAAATATTATATTTTGATAGTTTACATATCTTCCGTATGTCGAATCATTCCATAATTGCTTCCAATTAGACTACTATGTTCAGGGGTGCCTAGTTAAAAAAATACCTAGTGTATAAACAAAGGTGTTGCCATTACTAATATACCAATGCAACCTCTTGCATATTTAGTGAATTCCCAATTGATATAAGATCTCATTCATTCCATTTGTGCTTTAAAGAACAACCTTAGTTGACATTGTTTTTTTTTTTATTTTTAATAAATAGTTGAAGCGGGACCATTCATGCTCAATTTTTACTCAATTCCATACATACTCTATTATATTGTAATATATTTTATATTTTTAAGTAATTCTATAGTTTATAGCTTGCGATGTTGTACGCCTTCATCATTGTAAATAGTTTTATCATTTTTTTTATTGTAATGTAAGTAATATTTAAAAAGCGAATGAAATAACTGATCTTCGTAGTTTTACGGTAGTATTGTAGTTTTTTTTTAATTTTTATTTTTTTGTGTCATCTTTATTGTGCCAATGAGCAGATTTGTTTACTGTACCGTTAGTGAAACGCACAGACAATATTACTTGTGTATTACTAGTTGTAGAATAAATATTATTCATAAGGGAATTGTGCTTCCTAACTGCTTATGCCTAAGCAACAAATGCCCCCTAAGTAAATATAGGAATTGGCTGAAGTACAAAGGGAATAAATAAACTTTTCGACGTAATATTTCGAAGTAAAAAAATGAATTGTAAAAGTAAAACCAAGACTGTAAAAGATAATTAAGTGCAAAGGATTTATACTCATAAATAAATAATTCCGAAATGTTTCCTTTTATCTTTCGTGTGAATGTAAAAAGTTTAATATTTGGCATTTTCTTTTTTGTGAACATGGCACATTGCAATGTAATGAAAGGCACTATTTTACGAAAGATAAAAATAAATAAATAAAGATAAATGAATCGACCTTTAATCAGTGTGCCTTTTAATTAAGACATTTGTAATTTAATCTATTTAGTTAATTAAGTGACGTAGGTAGTTAAGTTGATAAACTTTGTAAATATATTTTAAACAATTATTTTCATTGAAAATGATTGATTTTAATTTGTAAGGAAAAAATGAAATTTTAATGAATGTTCTCCCCTAATGACAATAAAGGAATAAAATAAATATTTGCTTGTTTTATTATGTAGGTAAATCTGTCTTGTTGTTTTATAATCACATAGTGTGATATCAAAAACCGAAACCTTCTCGAAAATAATGGTGTTAACGAATTATTCAAAATATCTAACTCAATATTTTTAGATAAACCATGAAATTCTTATTCTTCATAAAAAAACACTTTGCCCTACACCAGGATTTTCTCCTGTGTCGTGGGTGCATCTACAAACATACAAGTTCACATACACATGACACCCAGACCCGGAACAACAATTTGAGGATCACACACAAGCCACCGCCATAACCGTACAGTCAAGTCAGTCAATACTAATTTATTACTAACGGAATCGATTATACAATATTTAAATTAAACCGATAATATAATAATAATAAGGTATATAATAATTACGAAGGGTACTCGGTTGCCAAAGAGTAAAAAAATTACGAAGGCAAAAATAAAACTATGTACACTCAATTGTTTTAGTCAACTGTCAATATTATTTACACATACCCTCAACTTCTTCGCAATATTTTATTATCTGTAAAGGTAGTCATTTATCTATGAAATCCTTGACTCAAATAGTGTATAAATAAGTTTATGAATTAAAGTATTGCATTACTAAATTATAGAAGTAAATAGTGTTATTACCGATAGACTCATTTTAAAAAAAGATGGTGGTTTAGAAAAAAGGTGAAAGATAGTTTTCGTAATGATTTTATGAAGTGATGGTAATGTTATACTGGGTGATGATATTATTATAACGTGAAGAATATTCGTTTTGTTTTATGGTGAGTACTTGTTTACTTGAGTATCTATTTAGTATGGCGACTGTCCTGTAATAACAACGCAAACTCTCCTACCAATTTTAAGTTTTAAATTTTGCGGGTCCGTATTTGTTACTATTGTATTTTGTTATCGGGTTGCCGGGGCTCCGGTTCGAAGTGCAGGAGTAGGAACGGGGTGGTTTTTAGTAGTAAGTAAGTGGTAAGAGTCTGACACTCCCTCCCGCCTCACCCAGAAGGGAGAAGTTATTCGATGATTTTCCCCCTTAAAAAAAACCACCTGTGTACATTATGGTTGCAATAAATACTTGGTTTCTTGATTCATGTGATAATTTGATAATCTTCTTTGAGTGCAGGCAGTGTAGAATGCGTTGTTTTGGCACTACCCTCAGTCTACCGGCGGGTACCGTAGAAGCCGTCTAAGCCTAAGGGATTGCACATCACAGGGATTGTAAAGAAGAAATTAAAAGATGATCAATGTTGTGTCCCATTCATTGAATAGGAATTGCCACAGTCTGGATGGGCCGTAACACATTATTGTAACCACAGGAAAAGAACTTGTTCCCACATGGGCAGTATCGAGGCGCGTGGCGGGCTGACGACGCGATGGTGCGCAATGGCAGCATCGATGGCCGCCCTAGCCACCATTACCACCGTCGGTAACATAGCCGTGTTGATCGCGTTGCGGCGCACGCGCACTGCGCCTGCTCATTACCCGCTCGCCAGTTTAGCTACTGCTGATCTACTGGTCGGCTTCTTTGTGCTGCCTGTCGCTGCTGCAAGGGAGCTGTTTGTGTTTCAGTCTAGTAAGTAGCAAATATTTGTTAATATTTTTTCTTCTTTTCCTTTTTTTCTTTAAAAAAAAACGTTGCCCAAATTAGGATGTTCTCCTGTGTCGTGGGTGCGTTTACAAACATACAAGTTTACCTACATATGACCCGGAACAACAATTTGTGGATCACACAAAGAGTTGTTCCGTGCGGGAATCGAACCCGCGACTCGATGCGCGGCAGCCAGTTGCACAGCCACCGCACCAACCGTGCCGATTTTTAGTAAGCTTTATGTGACGAACAAGATCGTGTTTTGAGACGTGCTGTTGAAGAGGCATATTGAATGGATGTGGGTTGTTGACGATGTTAATAATAGTAAATTCTACCTATATGCATTTAAAGTCCTGCTAAATTTCTTTCAAAAGTAGCATTTGTATGTTTATAAATAAACCTTTGTCTATACTTATTACCAATGTTCAGACTAAGTGTGGAATCTATATATTCTGATCGATACGACATCTTTCTCGAATCTAGACTGGATAATCTGCAGCTGCTGGAAGGTCATGGACATCCTGTGCTGTACAGCATCCATCCTGTCTCTCTGCTGCTTAGGCTGGGAACGCTGGTGCGGGATCACAGCTCCTTTCGCTCGAGCCAGGCGAGCCAGGTTAGCCAGACTCTTCGCTTGTCTGGTCTGGCCGGTATCTTTGGCTGTGGCATTGCCAACCGCATTCATTCCGTCTCCAAAGACCTTGCAGATAGGAGTGGAGAAAGGATGTCCTGATAATACGCATATTGGGTGAGTTATGACAACTTTAGTACAAGTAGATAAATTATGTGTACACCGTCGGTAATTCCTTTCCTTTTCGTGCTTTATTACATGGATATAGTTGTTTAGATTTTTATGTTTACCTAATTTTTTTTATGGCATAAGCCGGTAAACAAGCACACGGATCACCTGATAGTAAGCAATCGGCGTCGCCCATGGACACCTGGAACACCAGAGGCGTTACAAGTGCGTTACCGGCCTTTTGGGGATTAGGAGTTTAAGGATCGTTGGGGATTCAAGGTTTGGGGAGATTGGGGAAGGTTAGGGTAATTGTGCCTCCGGTAACCTCATTCACACGACGAAACACAACGCAAGCGTTGCTTCACGTCGGTTTTCTGTGAAGCCTTGGTATCACTCCGGTCGACCCGGCCCATTCGTGCCGACGCATAGCTCTCTGATACTTAAACTGTCAAACACCAAGCAGTCACCGGTGACCGCAACCTATTGTTCTTTAATTGTGTCTATAAATACGGTACTCGACGAGTTAATTAGACTGTTGATTGCAGTTTAGTTTATTTTCTTAGTACATGTTCTTTGTTGAATGTTGTGGAGTTCTATAAGACCTATGTCAAGATCATTGGTTTCATGGGTTCATCCTCTGACGTGGATCTTGTAACTAGATGAAACTGGGTGTTTTTAAACTTTTGTTTTATATTTATTCCCAGTTATGCATTCTACTGCGCTTCCCTTTCGTTCTATCTGCCTGCTGTAATGATGGTGGTGCTATATGCTCGTATCCTGTGCGCCCTCTCAGTGCCACTGGAGATACGGTCCCATCGAGGAGCGGTGCAGGGTTCAGATCAGAACAGTCAAGTGGTAAGTTTCATTTAGTATTATGTATTACTAAATTGATTTTAAAATGTGGCATAGTCCGTTGTACTCGTCTAGTAATTCGAAATGCTAAGCTGTTGTATTTTTTTAACAGATCAAACAAGTTCCGTGAGATTGTATTTTTTATATTCATGGTTTCGCTGCCGTCAAATATATATACAACAACAACTTTAGAAAAAAAAAGAAAATTAATATTGTATTTTTACCGTAACATGTGCAAATTACAACATAACATAACATCATGCCTTTTATCCCCGAAGGCGTAGGCAGAGTTGCACATTATGCCACCCATACAACAACCACTTTTCACTATTTATGTTATGAGTCCCATGTAATAGGGGGTGAGCCTATTGCCATATACCGGTCACAATTCCAGACGTGCTACTACTGAGATTTTTTTAATAACCCAGTAATACTTTGCCCGACCTGGGCATCGAACCCGTGACTCCCTTGCCCGGCAGTCGCACTTGCGACGACGGCCAACGAGGCCAAAATACAAATGAGAAAACAAAAACAAAAATAAATTAAAGTCGTCATCACAGCACAAACTGGCTAGTACTTAACCTTTTAATATTCTGTTTCAGGATAAAGCTTCTACATCGGCATTAAGAAGGTCTGTTACTGTTATCACGGAGTTATCCACATTACCTGAGCGGACTAATACTGAGTAAGTACCTCATTTATTTGGAACTTCTTCAATAAGGTTGATGTGGATAATGCCAGCAAATAAATTAGCGAAACTAGCTTACGGAACAGAGAGTAAAGTTCCCTAAGATCGGAAAAGGAGGATCCTCCGACCAGGCGAGGTGATCGTGCCTGGCGAGCTTTCTGCCCAACAGGTGTTCGTTGGATTTTTCTATCTATGTTAAACCGAATATAAACTTCACATGTGCGATGTAGAATTTTTGTGACGTCATCGTCGTATCATACGCAGTGTCGTATACGCTGAAGGGACTACCTATTATTTGACAGAATTTGGGTAATAGCAATATCTGATAAAGATGAACCTTTCAAACTGCGATTGCTAACCCGTTTGCCAACCGTGGAAATGATATTAAATTTCTATAAACTTCCGAGGATTAGAATTAATGTCCTATGTTGCATGTTCCAGGGTAGCATCATCTCCAAAAGACAATAACATGAATGCACTAACGAGAACTGTCGAATGCACTACAGCGTCCCCAGCAAAACACCCTGGAGCTCCGTAAGTTATTTCTATAGAATCTTATTTTACATTTTGACTGCCTCATTGGCCGAGTGGTCGCAAGTGCGACCTACAGGCAAGGGGTCTCGGGTTCGATTCCCGGGTCGGGCAAAGTATTACTGGGTTTTTAAAAATCCCAGTAGTAGCACGGAGTCTGGAATAGTGCCCGGTATATGGCAATAGGCTCACCCCCTATTACATGGGACTCATAACATAAATCGTGAAAAGTGGGTGTTACATTGTAGGTACAGTGGTGTATTAAGTGCCGTAATGTGCACCTCTGCCTACCCCTTCGGGGAAGACAGACGTGATGTTATGTTATGTTATGTTGTTATTTCACTTTTAGCTGCTTCGCAATGGAACAAATCTTTTCTTTCAAGTAGATAGTATCTTAGGAGTCTTATGTAATATATAGAGGATGAGATTATATACCGGGAAATATTCTAAACTAACGTAACTAAAATGGAACGTAAGATACTTTTTCGACCAACGAGCCAGACTCAAAGGCCCAAGAACTCAAATTAGTCTTTTTTTTATAAGGGGGGAAAATCATCGAATGACTGCTCCCGCCTGGGTGAGGCGGAAGGGAGTGTCAGACTCTTACTGACTAAAAACCACCCCGTTCCTTCTCCTGCACGTCGAGCCGGAGCCCCGGTTACCCGTTTTTTTTTTTTTTTTTTTTTTTTTTTTTTAAGGGGGGAAAATCATCGAATGACTGCTCCCGCCTGGGTGAGGCGGAAGGGAGTGTCAGACTCTTACTGACTAAAAACCACCCCGTTCCTTCTCCTGCACGTCGAGCCGGAGCCCCGGTTACCCGTTAGGTTCTCCGCGACTCCGAATCGGCATCGGCCCTGTTGGGCCCCATCTGTGGTGGTCTGATGGCTCTTTGAGGCGCGCGCGGAACGCGACGCGCCGTACGCTCGGGTCTGTTTCTGGTCGGACGGGGAGCCACCCATGCTCGCCGTCCGCAGGCCCGCGCTTACGGTGGCCGGAGATCGTCTCGCGATCCCCGACGCCCGGTGTGTCCTTCGCGATGGCTGGGTTGCGAGGAGGCAGCGCTTCGCTGCCTCACGCGTCCCGCCTCCTCCTTAGCTAGCATGACTGCTTCGCAAAAGGAGGAGACGGCATCCCAATCCCCCTCGCTCCGCATCATGGCCTGCACTAGGCCCGGACGCGAGAGGTCGCCATCGCCGATCACTTCCCTGAGGGCACGGCGGTGCTCAGCCCACGCAGGGCATTCTCCCACTGTGTGTTCCACCGTGTCCTCAGGGCGGTCCTCGCAGTGATGACACCCGGGCGTTTCCTCCCGCCCCATCAGACACAGGTACCTCCCGAAACTTCCATGTCCGGTGAGGACCTGCGTCAGGCGGTAGGTGAGGACGCCGTAGCGTCTCTCAAGCCACTCCTCAAGAGGGGACTTACCGCTGCAATGGCAGCGAGCCCAGCCCCCGGTTGCGACAGTCGTTGCTGCCATTCCGCCATGAGATCGCGCCGGAGCTCATCCCGCCACGCACTTATTTGGCGCGGCAGCGGAGTTTCGCCCCGGCGACGTGCCTCCGCGCGCATGTTATACACGCGCGCGAGCACCTTCGCCTCCAGATCCCACGGCGGTAATCCGGCAAGGAGGTTCGCCGACTCCCCAGAGATCGTGCGGTATCCGCGGATCATTCGGATCGCCATGACCCTCTGTGACATGAGCAGCGTCCGAGCAGGACGCCGCAACAAGTTCGGCGCCCAAACAGGGGCGCCGTAGAGGGCCATGGACCGCACGACCCCGGCGTATAACCTCCGGCAGGAGGCGTTTGGCCCCCCAAGGTTGGGGAGGATGCGCTTAAACGCAGCCCCCGCCCTCGCCAACTTTGGAGCCAAACGTCGGAAGTGCTCCACGAAGTTCCACCGACTGTCGAGGACGAGTCCCAGGTACTTCATCGTCGTCTCGACGCCGATGGTAACCCCTCCCGCCATTATTTGGGACCCACCCGGAGGTGGCGCGTTCCCGCGACCATGAAAACACATGGCCTCGGACTTGTGGAGCGCCACCTCGAGTCCCAACTGCCGGATTTTTTCAACGACTGTCGCAACCGCTGTCGCCATTAAGTCGGCCGCCGCCTGGTGCGACCTCCCGTGCGCTAGCACCAGCGTGTCGTCGGCGTAGCATATTGTGCTAACGCCGTTCGGGAGGTCGGTGCGCAGCACCCAGTCATAGCCGATGTTCCACAGGAGCGGCCCCAGAACCGAACCCTGTGGAACACCGCGTGACATCTCTCGCCGGTTCCACTCGCCCCGGTGACCGGGGTAGCTGACGGACCTGTCCGTCAGGTTACCCGTTAGGTTCTCCGCGACTCCGAATCGGCAACAGCCCTATTGGGCCCCATCTGACTCAAATTAGTCTTGGAATAAATCATTTTTAATTAACCTGTATTTTTTATGAAGTAGGAGGCAAACGTTACCGGATGGTGAGCGATCAGCGCCGCCCATGGACAGCCACAACACCAGAGGAGTCACGGGTGCATGCGTTGCTGGCCTTTTAAAAAGGAATGATACGCTGTTTTCTTGAAGGTTTGAAGGTCGTGTCGGTTCGGAAATACCGCCAACGACAGATCATTGCACAGTTTTGCTTTGTGAGGCAGAAAACTACGAGAGCAGTGCATAGTTATAATCCATATTACACAACAATGTTAATGTTATTATTATCCATTGGTGTTTATTTTAATACCTTGTTGCATTTTATGGTATGATTTACAGGAGTTCAATCATGTCTCGTCAGCAGCGCGCCACCCGCACCATCATCAGGCTAATGGGGTTATTCCTATTCTGCTGGACACCATTCTTCATTGTGTTGCCAGTCGGTGAGTGCAAATTATTATCATTGCTATGCTTTGGATCCTGGATCAATTGAACATTCGATATTTTAAACACGTTGAGTATTAAATCGCCCGATTTATTAACTTGGACTGCCTCGTTAGCCGAGTGGTCCGAAGTGCGACTGCCGGGCAAGGGGTCTCGGGTTCGATTCCCGGGTCGGTCAAAGAATTACTGGGGTTTTTTTTAATCTCAGTAGTAGCATGGAGTCTGGAAATGGGTCCGATATATGGCAATAGGCTCATTTATACTATCCCCTATTAAGACTCATAACAACATAAATAGTGAAAAGTGGGTGTTACATTGTACAGTGTCATTAAGTGCTGTAATGTGCACCTCTGAAATAAACTCTCCCTTCGAGGATAAACGGATAAAAGTTATGTTATTTATTAACTTTTCAATACCTTATTATGAGCAACACAGTTTACGGTGTCGGAGCAATTGATATTCTATTATTTGGAATTCGTTTTGGCATAGTACCTACACCCAGTTTGATGGTAGTCTTTGCCCAGTACAACTGGAGAGCTTGAATTAAAGAATAGATTCCCGGGTCGTACAAATCACTTATTGAATTTTCTAAATCACCCTTTTAGTATTACAAGCGTGTCATTCTCTCAATAGTCCTAAATATTTTCCAGATGCGCTCTGCCACTGCGTCTGGGAACCTGTGTGGCAGGTGTGCACTTGGCTAGGGTTCACCAACTCGGCACTGAACCCGTTGGTCTACGCAGCAGCGTCACCCAGCGTCAGGAAGGCACTTCATGCTTCCTTGACTAGCTCCGTTCGACCTGAAGTGTCTATGACACCGAATGTTCGTAACTGCTATTGAGGTAAGAGTTGTGTATATATCTTTATTTCTTCGTCTCCTAAATTGCTGAATAGATGTTTAGTACAGTAGCACTATTTATTTACCATTAGCTTTTACCCGCGGCTTCGCTCGCGTCACAAAAGGATAAAAAGTAGCCTATGTGACATATACCAATACACACAGCGCCATCTATACCAATAATTTCGTTTTCCCTCGAGAATATCAAATTTTCCCGGGATAAAAAGTACCCTATTATTTAATCCGGACTTGTAACTTTACGTCTTCAAAAATTCAAAGCAAACGGTTCAGTAGTTACGGCGTGACAGTGGAACAAACAAACAAACAAACAAACTCACTTTCCGATTAATAATATTAGAAAGGATTGTAAGGAGTGTAGGGCGCCCTCCAGCTAGGTAGAGTGACGATATAGGTACATAAAGTGACTGGTAGTGGTTGGATGCGTAGAGCTGAAGATCGAGCTCAGTGGCGTGCCATTGGAGAGTCCAGGTCCAGCAGTGGACGAAAGCAGGCTGTGAATGAGATTCCTTGCTTGCCAGACATTGTTTAGTTTACTGATGTAACTAGAGCCGATGGGCAATTTTTGTACTTTTCATCATTGTTGACATATTATCGATTCTTGCTATGTCGGTAATCAACCAAAATCAACTGATTTCGATCCACAATCTTTGGATTAGGATTGTTTAAATTCTTCTGTAAATAGAACTGTTTCGGGCGATTTCACTTAACAAATCTGAAGTCTGGATCAGACAGGACATTAGGTTACGTATACCAGTGTTTAAAATTAAATCAATATTAAAATAAATAATATTTATTTACACATTCAATATTTGTGTACACTTCTTTGGCATAATCGCTACCCATTCATAATTAAAACGAAAATATATAAAATTGCACTCGCAAAATACTGTTTCTCGTGATTTTTATACTACGCTTATAAACAACATGTTTTTTATTAAAACAACAACAATTATTTACAACTTACATAGAATTTGAATAGACTACAAACAATTAACAACATTACTATCAACTAAAATTGTGCGATATATTATTATTTTTTCTTGAAATTTTGGAATAGTAGGCCTTATTACTAGGCCCATAAAGAATATTTTGTTCGATTTTACTTTTGAAGTTCCTATTCTTGTTTTTCGATATTTAAGCATTTGTTTTTAACAAAATGACTGCTTACAACAATAATAATAAGGTACATTAATTGACAATTACTTTTTTACTGGAAGGACTTTCATTCCGTGTCCCACAACTGTCTAAAAAATATTTCCATCAAGCCAATTAATATCATTTTCTCTTAAACATAAAACGATAATAAATTAACAAAATTAATGTTTGTTTACAGCTGGTATCTCAAAATGGCGGCAATTGTCAAGATGGCGGACAGGATTAATGGCGGGCGGGAGAATGTGGCGGCGCCACCGAAGTCTTTGGCGTCTGGGGAACAGTTCTTGCACGTGCAACGACCGGAGAGGCAGTATCCTGGCTCGTTCTCTTCTGATACGCATTCCTGTAAGAAGAATTGTTAGTTAGTCAGCAGAAATTATTAAATGTGATTAATAATTTAAGTACCGTAAAAGGAGTGAATATAATTCGAAGGAAGAGTAGATACAGAAGAAGGGTGATATTGGGAAATAGTTCTAGTATGTGTGTGCGATACGTTTATAATTTGCGCGCTCTGATTGGCCTGCTAATTTACTAACCAATTAGAAGGCTAAATACAGTAACGTTTCGTTTGAGTTAAATGTAAAATGAACTCGCACTAGTTCCATCCGCCCCTCAAATTCTATTTTCCTTGTTTTACCGTACTTTGTAATTAATACAGAAAACTTATTATAAATTGTATATTGTATTGCGTTACTGTTTGTCGAGGTAACCAGCTTGACTTGCTTCAAGCCACGCTAAAAGGTTCCGTCCAATAAGTGCCTAATGTGAATTTTTCACCTCTTTGGTTGCGGTATTGTTAACTGCCATTATCCATTACCTATTTGAATGGATAGGATCGGCTGTGATGGTAACAGTGCACTGCATTTATTAAATCTATTGCAAATCGTAGTTAACGTTAATGCGAAATCTAGCACTAAGCACTTAGCTCCGCGACGCTTGCCGCTTTATTACATAGCATGACAAACGACTGCCTACCTACCTATGAGTTACTTCGACAAACAGTATCGTAAAATTTCATTAAGTAAGAATGCTGGTATTAGATCACACAGAAATTTTGTAAGGAGTTTTCACTCCAAAGGAAGGTGTTAATGTGATGACATGAATTACTAGCACCAGAATAGCTGGTCGCCTGTAACTGCAATTAAAAGTACCTATGTAATAAAGATAGTGTAATCAAATAGCATGGTTTCAAACTAGTCGAGTTCCTCTTCAAATAGTTACGTTAGTAGGCCAAAAACATAATAAATAATTTAGTATGTCTCACGTAAGTTTTATTATTGCTTCTTAAACTAAACTAAATATTTGCAAAACAACTATTAAATCGCGAAAACGATAATGAAGTCTATACTGAAAGGCATTGTTTAACAATCGTGACTACTTTTAACTTCGGCTCCAGATGACTAGCTATTCTGATGCTAACTATGTATGTATGACTTGATAATATTTAGATTTAAGAATAGTTTTAAGAAAAAGTGATAAATAAAATATATAATTTGAATATTATTGGTATTTTTTTATTTAACTTTTTGCAACAAGTGTATAAAGGCGAGCTTAATGCCATGGGCATTCTTACTAGCCAACCTTAGGTAATGCAGTGAGAGCGTGGTCGGTTCTTTAAGTTGAAAACTTAACACTATGTAATATAGTGGAGAACTAAGGAGAGCTTTTATCCAGCAGTGGACATCTTTCGGCTATTGATGATGATCTAATAAGGTTCCTAAAATGACAGAATACATATACATACATACTATCACGCCTGTCTCCCATGGGGGTAGGCAGAGACTAAGGAACGCCAATTACTACGATTCTTACATACCTCTTTCGCTTCATTAACAGTCATCAATCTTTTCATGCATGCTCGTCGGTTAAGGGAGAATAGACATATGTATTCTGTCCTATATCGATATCATAAACACAGATAAACATATTATCAACATAATATGGTATTTCGTTCATTCAACTGTCAACCAATACCTATGACATCAGATCACAATTATTTCAAAACTCAATCTAACCCTAATTCTTCTAGCTCTGAGACCATTTCATCAATAAAGCTGAATGAAGCTCATAAAAAAGACATTAATGAATATTCTATAGTGAATCCACATCTAGCGAAAGGGCCACCCGCCGCAAGTTGATTGCTCGAGCACAAATTACTTGTTATTCAGTAAAACTGGAATAAGAAGCGATAGGTGAAAGAGGTAAGAGGGATTCAACCCTCTGTTGACTCTAATCACCTGTTGTTTCCTATTCATCCCACTTTATCATTGTAAGCTACACACGTGCCGTTTGCAAAATAATTCGCGAGCGGCTCACGAACTGTGGATTCGCCTACTATAGAAGCACCATCTTTTTTTAAGGGGGGAAAATCATCGAATGACTGCTCCCGCCTGGGTGAGCCGGGAGGGAGTGTCAGACTCTTAGAGACTAAAAACCACCCCGTTCCTTCTCCTGCACGTCGAGCCGGAGCCCCGGTTACCCGTTAGGTTCTCCGCATATAGACGCACCATAACAATACTACACAGTATAAACAATGTTCACATAGCCCTCCCGTTATCATATTTTACAAACAAAACTAAAGAAAAACAAATATTTGTCAACTTCGTTTGCGTCATTATATAGGTAGGCACGCAAAAGATTGATCATATGCCTCAGCAATGCTGATGTTATCTGTTCCGTTTACTTTACGACCACCACTGATTAAAATAGATCAATGGCCAACAAAACTACAAATTCATATTTTCGGTTCGTCGTATAAATTGGTCTCAATTAAAGACCCCTTATTAATTCGCGTCCAATAGACAAAGTAACTGTCTAAGGTCTGTAATTTTACTTAGTGTTTGACTTGCTAATTATATTAAAATGTAGGGTGAACTCATCTAACTTCGTGACAAAGGCATTTGAGTAATAAAATACCAATAAATTATTAATTAATTTAATTCAGTCTCCGCATGAGTTTTAATCAGTCTTTTATGAGGAATATTAGCACAAATAATCAGATTTTTTTCTAGAAACCTAAGAGTTCCACCAAATTTACTAAACCGAATTATTAGGCGAGTCACAGAATTAGATGAGTTCACTATACCTCCTCTTTTGGACTCGATAAAAATTCAACATACCTCATCCCTCTTACACTCCTGTCCGGGCCGGCGTCGATGCCAGCACCGCGCCGGAGTGCCGGCAGCGCGAGCGTTATATGCGCATGCGCAGGTCCCGCCCAGACACAGCGCCGCGCCCGGCGACCGTGCTTCCGGCAGTCCGGCCAGACCGTCACACTGCACGTCGTACTCACACGACTCGTTCAAGGCTTTTACGGCTGAAAAATAATAATAATAATGAACTTTAAAAACCGTAGGAACATCAGTACATCAGAAAAGATATTAAACAGATTGATTCCTAGGTCCGGAAAGTAAGTAATCTGTATTCAAACTTAATACCTATGTATGTAGGTAAAACACATTTTTTTAAGTCTGAAAAAGAGCGTAGTATGAAATTGGAGACTCTCCCCAGAGTATGAAAAAATAAGACATAACATAACATCACGCCTTTAATCCTCGAAGTACGACTTAATGCCGCTGTATCATGTAACAACCACTTTTCACTATTTATGTTATGAGTCCCATGTAATAGGGGGTGAGCGTATTGCCAAATACCAGGCACATTTCCAGACTCCATGCTACTACTGAGATTTTTTTTAAATCTAGTAATACTATGCCCGACACGGGAATCGAACCCGACTCCCCTTGCCCGGCAGTCGCACTTGCGACCACTTCACCAATGAGGCAGTTAAAAAAGGATACTCGGCACTCGCCAAATACAAAAGAATTCAAAGTACTTAATTCATCAGGGTAATTAACACAATGTTACCTATACTTATGTAGGTATCCTTGTTCCCAATTCAACGCTAAATATCAGATATCATCCTAATCACCAATTAATTACAAATACAGGTGTAGGCCCTTTAAATTAAGGGCATCACATCCAGGGCCTTGATAATCAAATTACTATAGTAATCATATTAAGGGCTTCTAACACGTACGTGATTCTATTTAAGGTCTAATTAGTGAAAGATTGCGGTCAAGGATTAGAACTAATAAGGTGAGGAAATAATAGGTACTAAGGTCATGTTTCAAGTTCTGTGCGGCGAATATATTTTTGTTATTTTTTATGGGATAAGCTGGTAAACGAGCGTACGGATAACCTGATGGTAAGCAATCGGCGTCGCTCATGGACACCTAGAAATCCAGAGGCGTTACAAGTGCGTTACCGGCCTTTTGGGTAGGTATTAGGAATTTGAGGATTGTTCAGGGATTGGGGAGATATACATAGGAGATACATAGACATAAGGACAATTCTACAATTCGTGCTAATAGTGAATGTTCTGTAGGAATATAAGGATCTAAACTAACGGGTAACCGGGGCTCCGGCTCGACGTGCAGGAGAAGGAACGGGGTGGTTTTTAGTCAGTAAGAGTCTGACACTTCCTTCCGCCTCACCCAGGCAGGAGCAGTCATTCGATGATTTTCCCTCCATAAAAAAAAAACTGCACTTTTGTTTTATCTGGAGTCTGGATCTAGGGTAGCAGATGTACTTATAGTTACTCAAGTAGTGTATCAGTCATGCCAGTCTTAGGTGGTTTAATAGTTATGAAATATATACAACTAACTGCCTCGACGTGGTCGCAAGTGTGACTGCTGGGCGAGGGGCCTCGGGTTCGATTAAAAATATTACTTACCTATTTAAATGAAATTTTCAGTAGTGGCACGGCTCAGACTCATAACATAAATAGTAAAAATTGGGTGTATCATTGTACAGTGGCATTAAGTGCCATGCACCTCTGGTTACCCCTTTCGGGATAAAAGGCGTGATGTTATGTTATGAATTCCATACAAAGAGTTTTCGTGCCACTAGAAGCGCTGACGCAGGTCTATTGACCTATACAATATTTGCTAATGTTAAATTATTACGCAATCTTTCAGTTCTTTTCAGAGTAGTCAGTTAGGAACTGCTGGCCCTCATCTAGCAAATTAAAGATCGAGAAGTAAAAGTGTTACTTTGTAACCTATTTGTAGAAATAAATACCATTTATCGTTCCAATTTTGATTGGAGTATTTAGACCTTGAGCTTCACCAACGCCATCTCATTTCAAAATCAATCATCCTTAGTATTCAAATCATATCGAGATCACTTTCTAACCATACCAACTACTTAATCTACCATGACGAGTTTAATTCTTATAAGATAGTTCTTAATACTTACATTCAACACAGGAGTTGGAGCCATTATGAGCTACCCAGTTGTCTCTGCAGCGACACGTGCCCCGACACTCCAGACCTGCGCCGGCGCACTGCATCTGATCCTCGCACTCCTCGCCTAATGTGGCATCGCGCACACATCTATATTTAAAGATTTTGTATTAGTTTTAAACAAAATTAACATGTCGTGGTGGCTCGGAGGGTCGTGGTGGCTCGGAGGTTTAAGACGCCTGCTTCTCATGCATGAGGGTGCGGGTTCGAAACATACCAACGGCAAGTACCAATGTGACTTTTTCCGAGTTATATGTACTTTCTAAGATTATTTAGATACCACTGACAAACGGTGAAGGAAAAATATCGTGAGGAAACCTGGACTTATAATTTCTAATTATAAGTTTGAAATCGCCAACCCGCATTGAGCAAGCGTGGTGATTAATGCTCTAACCTTCTCCGTGTGAGAAGAGGCTTTGCTCAGCAGTGGGCATTTATAGGCTGTTGATGATGAACAAAATCTGCTAATTGGTGTGTGGGGTGAGGTTATTTGACTGCTGCATAATGTGGAACAGTTCTTCTGCTCCTCAAACTATTGTTCTGGGATTAAATATTATTGTGTATGTTTGTAAAAGATCTCTAACGACTCAGAAGAAAATACTACTGTCATATAATATTAAAGAAACGAGAATTAGTGGTCACACATTCGGGTATCGCTCTCATGACTCAAGTGCGAGTTTTTTACTTGTTTGATCCGGTACTACAATTTGTATAGGATCGGCATGGGACGGTAACATGCAATATAAATTATATACAACAAATCGTAAATAGCATACAATTTCGTAGCTATCGTTATCGCGGCAGAATTGGTGAAAACTATCGCGATAACGATATTGGACGGGGGACTGGGATGCTGTCTCTTTCTTCTGCGAAGCAGTCATGCTAGCCAAGGAGGAGGCGGGGCGCGTGAGGAAATGAACGCCCTCACGCCCCAGGCTTTGCGGGAGATACCCCGGGCATCGGAGATCGCGCGACGATCTCCGGCTGCGTAAGTGCCTGTCTGCGGACGATGAGCAAGGGTAGCTTGCCACCCGACCAGAACCAGACCCGTGCGAACGGCGAGTCGCGTTCCACGCGCGCCTTAAAGAGCCTCAGTAGGGCTGATGCCCGATACAGAGCCGCGGAAAGCCTAAGGTGTTCTCGAGGCTCCGGCTCGAAGAGCAGGAGTAGGAACAGGGTGGTTTTTAGTCAGTAAGAGTCTGACACTCCCTCTCGCCTAACCCAAGGCGGGAGAAGTCTTTGGATGGTTTTCCCCACCCAAAAAATAAGGGAATTGGACGGACCGGAGTTTTAATGTAAGTTGTATTTACCTCGTGCCATTGTCCCTTGGGCTGAACTGTAGCTGACACGTGCAGTATCCTCGCACGCAGAACGCCTGGCGCTCGGTGCTCTGGTCTCCTAAGTAGCAGTTCTGGTCCACCACGCAACGGTCACCGATAACTGAAATAGAATAAAAAGTTTGTAATAAAAATGTGTTTTATTACAAACGAATGATCTTGAGATCGGTCTATCGGATATTCAATGTCCTCGTTATAATTTTATTCAAGTACTTAGGCTATTGCTAGATATAACTGTCTCTGTAACAGAGTGTTTTCAAAGCAACCTTTAGTAAAGTAATACTTCTTTGGAAACTTTCATTATTTTGTAAGAAATTGTGAGTTATTTTTTTTATGGAATAAGCTGGTAAACGAGCAGACATCCGTCTGCTCGTTTACCTGATGGTAAATAATCGGTGCCACCTATGGACACTCTAAACACTAGAGGTGTTACAAGTGCGTTGCCGGCCTTTTGGGCATTAGGAATTGGATTATTGGGGATTCGGGGATTGGGGACATTGGGCCTCCGGTAACCTCACTCACACGACGAAACACAATGCAAGTGTTGTTTCACGTCGGTTTTTTGCTCGGCCGTATTATTACTCCTGTCAAGCCGGCCCATTCGTGCTGAAGCATGGCTCTCCCACACTTAAGATGCCAAAGTTTTTTTGCGTTACTAACATGTTTTAGGAATTAAGCACGCTATTGTAGACTGCGAATCTCTCCCTATACCTTTTATTGCGGTTTGTTAACCAGTTTTTTATCCACATTTCTTCACTAGTATAAATATAGTAGGATACTAACCGGCAGTTTCATAACACCGGTCGTCTTCGAAGTGCGCGGTAGGTGCACAGGCACAGACACCATTGGTGCACTCCGAGTGGATGCCCGTAGTGGAGTGACACTGGATGTGTTGCACGCATTCCTCACCAATACGAGCCTCTGGAAATACAATAAAATTTTAGTACTTTCTCCTGCATTAAAAACATATGAATTTATATACACACTTTTTTTTTTTTTTTTTTTTAAGGGGGGAAAATCATCGAATGACTGCCCCCGCCTGGGTGAGGCGGGAGGGAGTGTCAGACTCTTACTGACTAAAAACCACCCCGTTCCTTCTCCTGCACGTCGAGCCGGAGCCCCGGTTACCCGTTAGGTTCTCCGCGACTCCGAATCGGCATCGGCCCTATTGGGCCCCATCTGTGGTGGTCTGATGGCTCTTTGAGGCGCGCGCGGAACGCGACGCGCCGTACGCTCGGGTCTGTTTCTGGTCGGACGGGGAGCCACCCATGCTCGCCGTCCGCAGGCCCGCGCTTACGGTGGCCGGAGATCGTCCCGCGATCCCCGACGCCCGGTGTGTCCTTCGCGATGGCTGGGTTGCGAGGAGGCAGCGCTTCGCTGCCTCACGCGTCCCGCCTCCTCCTTAGCTAGCATGACTGCTTCGCAAAAGGAGGAGACGGCATCCCAATCCCCCTCGCTCCGCATCATGGCCTGCACTAGGCCCGGACGCGAGAGGTCGCCATCGCCGATCACTTCCCTGAGGACACGGCGGTGCTCAGCCCACGAAGGGCATTCTCCCACCGTGTGTTCCACCGTGTCCTCAGGGCGGTCCTCGCAGTGATGACACCCGGGCGTTTCCTCCCGCCCCATCAGACACAGGTACCTCCCGAAACTGCCATGTCCGGTGAGGACCTGCGTCAGGCGGTAGGTGAGGACGCCGTAGCGTCTCTCAAGCCACTCCTCAAAGAGGGGACTTACCGCTGCGATGGCAGCGAGCCCAGCCCTCGGTTGCGACAGTCGTTGCTGCCATTCCGCCATGAGATCGCGCCGGAGCTCATCCCGCCACGCACTTATCTGGCGCGGCAGCGGAGTTTCACCCCGGCGACGTGCCTCCGCGCGCATGCTGTGCACGCGCGCGAGCACCTTCGCCTCCAGATCCCACGGCGGTAATCCGGCAAGGAGGTTCGCCGACTCCCCAGAGATCGTGCGGTATCCGCGGATCATTCGGATCGCCATGACCCTCTGTGCCATGAGCAGCGTCCGAGCGGGACGCCGCAACAGGTTAGGCGCCCAAACAGGGGCGCCGTAGAGGGCCATGGACCGCACTGATATACACACTAGCTTTTACCCGCGGCTTCGCTCGCGTCACAAAAGGATAAAAAGTAGCCTATGTGACATATACCAATACACAAAGCGCCATCTATACCAATACTTTTGTTTTCCCTCAAGAATATCAAATTTTACGTCTGCAAAAATTCAAAGCAATCGGTTTAGTAGTTACGGCGTGAAAGCGGAACAAACAAACAAACTCACTTTCCAATTTATAATATTAGTAAGGATTATACTAAGGTCCAATAATTTATAGATCACACAGATTCTATGCGGTAATCGAATGGGCAATGCGGTGCGCGGAAACCGGTTGTCCAGCCACTACAATTACGGAACAATCTAAACTTATACCAAATCGTCTGGTCACCTTATATCCTTAACAGTTGGACTAGATTATAGTATATAATACAATACAATTTCAATGTACTATGAAATAAAAAATAAACAATAAAATGAGATAAAATACTGGTCTGCCCGTGTTACTTGATTGTTCTTTGTGTATATTTATCACTTTACTCACATTTTCAAATAGTGAAAATTTGTATTTGTTCTTTTGTATTGTTTTTGTTTATATGTACGTACTACTGTGCGCTCTAAATTGTTTAATTTTATATGAATAACTATATGTTTCTCAGTGAGAGAATTACGTATGTGATTCTTTATGAGAAATAAAGATATTCTAAACCTAAACCTAATATCTACAGCACGTTAAAATTGCAAACAATAAAATACCTTTCAAACACCCTTTATGCGTGCTATTAACGGCTGCGTACACGAATCCATCTTTACAGACGCAGTAGCTGTTGAGGCGACAGAACGCGTTGTCCGGGCAGTCCATGTCCACGCTGCATACATTGCCCGTCCGACCTGTAACAATCAAACATACTTTATTACATATTCATTTAAATTAACATAACATCACGCCTTTTATTCCCGAAGATAACATAACATCACGCCTTTTATCCCCGAAGGGGTAGGCAGAGGTAAAATAATAAAATGAAATAAAAAAAATTTATTTTCAAACATAATAGTCTAGAAATGTACAGTATTGCTTAAAGCTATATAAAGTTCAGAAAATAAGGTGCCTGAACTAGGACATCCTGTGTTTCAGGCGAGGTTAGGTAACAGTAATAGACATTGTTATATAATCACTAGTATTTAAACTGTCAAACACCAAGCGGTCACCGGTGACCGCGACCTATTGTTCTTTAATTGTGTCTATAAAACCGGTACTCGACGAGTTAAATGCTAATAAGTTAAGGTAAATTATTACAATATTTAGTTATATTTATGCATACTGATATAAAGGTGCACACAGAAGTAACACCCACTTTTCACTATTTATGTTATGAGTCCCATGTAATAGGAGGTGAGTCTATTGCCATATACCGGGCACATTTCCAGACTCCGTGCTACAACTGAGATTTTTTTTTAAAAACCTAGTAATACTTTGCTCGACCCGGAAATCGAACCCGGAACCCCTTGCCCGGTAGTCGCACTTGCCACCACTCGGCCATCGAGGCAGTCATTTTCATTTTCATTTGAATAACCAGGTGATACTTTGCGCAAATTCGTACTTAACTACTACAGGACAGAATAGTCTGGCTTTAACTCTGCTATTAAGATTTGAACTGTGAATGCATTGGTAATCATTATTATCTATATGAATTTTATTGTCTCGTTATGGACAAAAAGACCGGCAATGCAATGTAGATAACATGCTTTAAACTATCAAACACCAAGCGGTCACCGGTGGCCGCAACCTATTGTTCTTTAATTGTGCCTATAAATACGGTACTCGACGAGTTAATAAACAAGCAGAGAAAAATATAACGTGGCAGAAATCTTAACACCTTATTATCTAACAGTCGTACATATTTTTATGGCATAAGCCGGTAAACGAAATGGATCTCCTGATGGTAAGCAATCGGCGCCGCCCACTGACCAAATACATAAGTCAATTTTTGTAAATATAAACAAACGAGTTTCCTATGAATTTCGTATGAGATTGCGAGTAGTGACGTAATATTTTTTTACGTCAAATACTTATTAAATTTATTTCTCTTAAAATTAGAATGACACGTACATTCAGTAGGAACATTTATTTTTGACTATTTTATTACGTTCAAGAATATTGTGGTTTATTCTTTCGCCAAATTACATACACTGACATCTCGCGTATTTTTTGTGAAGTACTTCATCAGCTATCGAATAAGCCAACAAAACATAATAATAGAGTTATTTTGGATCGACTTATTATTTATGACTTGCCTTGCCTTGTCATTCTGCCTCGTCTTACATACCTATTTCGTTCCACTGACGATATAGAAATGTATGAAATATTGCAACTAATTGATTAATGTATGAAATTATTCATGTTCAGTCTTAATGTCGTGTAGTCTATTGTTAAATCTTAAGAGAAGTAATATTGATGATTGTAATGAATTCGTTCTAAAAATCTTTATTTTATTCTTGTGTGTTAGAATTGCACTTTGGTTGCCATATGAATGTGATTTCAGCAATTGAAGGAGGTATTATAAAGATTTAAAAAAAATCTGATAAGTATTTTTATAATAACTATCGTGAGACATACTAAATTAACTAAAAATCGCGGGTTACACACGTGAATATACTGAGAAAAGCTCGACAGTAGGCTGCGTGACATCGCCGACCGCGCACGAGATCATGAGGAAGAACCTCGCTGTGGTTCGAAACTAGTAGAGCTTTTGGCAGTATATAGTATTCGCGATTTTCAGTAACCTTTTAAGTTTTTTTTTATAACATAAGCCGGTAAACGACCAGACGTATCACCTGATGGTAAGCAATCGGCGCCGTCCATGCACTCTCGAAACACCAAGGCGTTACAAGTGCATTATCAGCCTTTTTGTAATTGAGAATTTGAGGATTGTGGAGGAATCAGGGATTCGGGAGACGAGGATTAAGGAGGGGGGTAATTGGGCCTCCGGTACCTCACTCACACGATGAAACACAACGAAGTTTTGAAAAGTCTAAAAAAATTTTTGTTGTTGTTTATAGTGTTAGTATTTACTTGCGAGGTTGTAAGATGATTAAGAATATAGTAAATAATTAACAATGATTGATCATATTACCTATGCTAGCTTTAAAAAACTGTAGCATCGCAAAAAGCCGGTAACTAAATATGTTGCACTTCATGCACCGGTTCTCAGGACGTCTTATAGATAAGGTCTCGATATAGTTCAGTGTCAGATTTCGATAGACTTTACACAAATTAAAATTTTAATAAGATATAGATATAAAAATAGAAATATCTACAAAATCGTCACACTCGTGCAACTTTTTCCGCATTCCAATAATTGACTACCTATTCACCTATAACTTAAAAAAACTACACAATACTTGTATGAAATAAGGAAAACCCAGCCACTGTGTAAGTAGATCATAACACCACACCTTTTATCCCCAAAGGGGTAGGCAGAGGTGCACATTACGGCACGTAATACCACTGTACATGTAACACCCACTTTTTACTATTTATGGAATCAGAAATCAGAAATAATTTATTTGCCAAAAATGTAGGTAACAAATATGTTGTTTTATAACTTTCATAACATGTTGTTTAATAACATTTTCATGCAAAAATATTGAGTTAACTGAATACTTTGTCTATGTTGATACGTTTACATCTAATTAACATTTCTACTATGTTATGAGTCCTATGCCCCTCTGCCTTTGGGAATAGAAGGTCGATGTTATGGTCCAATCATTATCTAATCACAAGTCAGTGCATAAAAAACAGTGCATTATTTACACAAATGTCATTGCAAAGAAAGCATTACACATCTAGTTTAAATATTGTCTCTTTTCTCCTATAGTTCATATGACAACACGGAAATAATGCATACTGATACATTATAATATATTATTATCATCAGTTACTTCTTGATAAAGATAGCATTGTTTGCACGCCAGTGTAATCAATGTAAAATAAACATATTACAAGTGTTCACTATTTTATGGCCTACAGTGTACGTGGCTATATTTTTTATTGGTTGAAGGCCATTTTTTGTAGTATGTTTGCAAGGTTGCTCTATTTTAATCCGTTTTAGATAAAGTAGATTGTTTTCTTATACTATTTTATTACTTTGTTTGGTAAGGTGTTATGAGGTTTAGATAGTACAATTTTTGTCTACTGTAGTGTGTTTTTTCTTTAATTTGTTACTACCTAACTGTTAGAATTACTATTACATGGGTTTTATAGTTCAATAATAAGGTTGACTTTTTGATTTTCATAATCTTATCTTTATCAAATTCATCGATTCGATTTTCGTACCCCTATTGCCTACATGAGATCGTGGAGGACTTAACAGGTTGCCGGGGTGTCTGTCTGAGTCTGACACTCCCTGTAGCCTCACCCGGGCGGGAGAAGTCACCCTATGATTTTCCCCCCTTAAAAAATGCCTACATGAATTCTGTAACTGGTAATTAGTGGATATTATTTCAAAAGTTATACATACCTCTTTCTATCTAATCTTCCACGGAAAACAATACATGATAGAAATAATATAATAAACACCTAATTCTTTTATAAACTACGGTTTAAAGAATACCGACTTGAGACCCCTCTTTTTTGAAATCGATTAATTTATAGATATACTGTAAACCTTATGCGAAGTGCATCAGGCACTTTTCTAAAAACCACATCGAAATCGGTTCAGCCAATACAATACAGTAATCGCGCACATATATGGTAGATGTCCCACCGACACGCACGAAGTGCTTCGCATCAAGCTTCCTTATACGTACTCCTAAGAAGTGGAATTCTTTGCCAGAGTCTGTATTTTCTGAAGGGTGTCTTCACCTGGGTGTCTTCAAGGCCCGAGTGAATATAGTGAATAGGTTGTTTTTGGGACGACGTGCTTCATCGTAGGCCGCATCATCGTTTACTACCAGACGAGATACTGGGTGGCTGGGTTTACCGTCCATCAAATAAATGTCATCATCAAATGTCAATTATCAAAAAACAGGAATGTTAACCTCCTTCTTTTTAAAGCTCTTAATGATGATTATGTTAGGTATTTCAGTAAGCGGTAATTAAAGTATACAATTATTTATAATATCCGAACTATTTATCTATGCTTGACGAAACATCTCAATTGTTATTTATTTGCACGAGTAGCCTCGAGATTAAAAAAGGTTTTTCTGCTTTCCTTTGTCAGACAAACGAAGTTAATCTGTATAATCCGATACGCTTAAATTAAACTATGGAGACTGGGTATTTTGATAAAGACCTTACAATGATTTTAGAGGCCCGTATTCGGGAAAACCAAACTTATAATAGTTCCATGGGCGAGTTCGAGATAGTACCTCTGTGTTTGATTCGGTATATCTTCCCAGAGAAGTAAAGGTGGGAAATACCATTTACATTACATAGAGAGGATAAGTTAGAAAAGTTTTATTTGGACCTTATTTACCTCTACACAAATAAATATAATTTGAAAGAAAGAAAAATAATTTACACGCCATTTTTTTATGTTAAAAAAAACGTTGCCCCACACTAGGATTACCTCCTGTGTCGTGGGTGCGTTTACAAACATACAAGTTCACATACACATTAGGTATAATGCACCAAATATATAAACAAAAAGAGTAGTTTTACTAATAACAAATAAAACCTATAAAAAATATTAAGTCAAATATTAATATTTGACTTTAAGGTCAAATATCATTTCAATATCCTATGTTGCCGGTCAAAAATGAATAACTGACCTGGTACAAATTCTCTATATCAATCATTCACTATTTTTGACCGAAACTGCTAATGAACTAGAACCAGTAATGTCAAAAATCGGTCTTGAATTCCAGATTTTTCATTGAAGTACGCTATTATTAATTAATTAATTAAAAATCGCGGGATTTTTAACCGGAGATTTTTAGTCAGAAAATCTCTACGAGTTTCGAACCACGGAGGGGTTCCTTATGAGCAGCGTGCGCGGTCACAGCGATGTCGCACAGCCTACTCGCACGCAATTTAGTATGTCTCACGATATTTATTATAAAAAGAAGTACTTAGGCTATTAAGTTCCGTCGGAAACCTTCAAAAGAGAGAGAGACCCACGGAATCCCCAGATTGCTTTCCTACTCGAACATTCGACATTTTCGAAGTTTTGAAGCCTCATTGGCATCAGTGGAACATTAAAGAGATGAGTAGGTAGTTTAGTAAAGTAACTCGTGCGCAACAATATAGATGTTACATTGCGATACAGTCTATTGGAAAAATGTGGTAATAGAATATAGATTACAGAAATGTATCTTTTATAAGTATCGTGAGACATTTTTATAAAAACAAACTATACTAACTGTTCAACCAGTTTACTCTACTAGTTTCAAACCATGCCAGGGGCTCATAACCATATCGAATAACTTGATTAACTCAATTTTTATTAGCAGGAGCGAAGTTTTTGGAAAAGCTTATGATGCCTATAATTTGCCAATTCATGATCAAACTAAACTATGTCAAATTATTATTGATCATTAAAATATACGAAAATAATAAACGTTAATTTCATAAAAGCGTAACTACTCAATGATCCATATAAACGATTTTCAATCTCTACCCTATAATCATTAAGCATAAAATACCGTAACACAGAAATAGTTATTAGGAAATTAGAGAGTAGAAAAAAATCAATTTCGCCTAGTTTTCCGTGGTTTTCAATTAGGCGTGTCCATTCGCCGTTGGATGCCGAAATTAGGCTGCGTTTCCATTAAATCAAATCGTCTTTAATAATTTTTGATCGGCAAAGAAAACTTTATAGTTTCGCTATCTACTGCAAGTTTTAGAAATTTTATCTCAGGCTTATTGAATAAAATAATTATTTAGATATGTCAGGTCGCTTTTATAAGTTCACAAAAAAGGAATGGATATCAATCACCACGCTTGTTCAAGGTAGGTTGGCGATTTCAAACTTATAATAAAGTTGACATTTAAGTCCTAGTATCTTTACGATGTCTTCCTTCATCGTATGCTAGTAGATCCGTATGCCCAATATAACCTGAAAAAGTCATTTTGGTACTAGTCAGGCTTCGTATTTATGCTTTCTGTTACCTCCGCGTCGTCATGACTATCTTCACTTGAATACTAAACTCTAAAATAATGACAATAATACTGCGTGTACGCGACAAGTCTGAGAGATGCGCGCGCAGGTTCTTCTTCGGTTCAAATGTAACGAATCAAGTGTTGCAAATGGTACATAACGGTTGGCATCTTAGGTTAGTACCTATTGAGTTTTATCGGATTATAAAACTTATAATAAAGGCAGTAGAAGTGAGATTTGAATGTAGTTTAAATTTTATGATAGGTAGTCGACAGGAAATTATGATAAATCTATTTATTCATTTTAGACGTATATAATGTTCTTTCAGTTCCTCAACGGTGAAATATTGCATCAATGGTTCTTCATTTTTGCGTACTTATCTACAATAATAATTCTCAGAATGGCATTTTTCGATTTGCCGGGGCTCCGGCTCGAAGTGTAGGAGTAGGAACGGGGTAGTTTTTAGTCAGTAAGAAACTGACACTCCCTATCGCCTCACCCGGGTGGGAGAAGTCATTGGATGATTTTCCCCCCTCAAAAAATAAGGTGAAGTTTTCATACGAAAGAACATTAATAAAAATTCAATTAGGGGACCAGTATTTTAAACACGTTACTACTAAGTTAACCTATAACCGACTAACCAAATTTAGCAGTTAGGTACAAGTCTTACTACTTACACAAGTTCTATGACTCATATAGGCTTTAATCATTGCACTAACTGTGTAAGTAGGTGCCATCGCCTTGTCCTCCTTACGTCATGGATGAGGCAAGGCGAGACGTAGCAATTGACTCATATGATAGTATACATCAGTATTCAGGTAGCAAGGAGGTAATTCGAAAATTGTTGGATGCCTTCACGCTTGTGGGACGTTATGTAGTGTCTTATAGATGTATCTATAGATAGAAACACTAGTTGTATCTATAGATAGAAATATAGAAACACTACATAACCCACAGGTTATGGTGTAGTATTTTATGCAACAGTGCTCTTTGATAAACCAACCCGTCTTTCTTCTCCTCTAATTTTTTCTTCTACCCCTTTTTTGAGAGGGGAAAATCATCCAATGACTACCGGCCCGGGTGAGGCGAGAAGTGTCAGACTCTTACTGACTAAAAACAACTCCATTCCTACTCCTCCGCTTCGAGCCGGAGCCTCGGCAGAATAATATCTTCTGATTTTATTTCGTTGCGGCATCCAAGACAGTTATTCATTTCCTTGAGACGCGTCGAACATCAGTATTTTCATAGTTGTATCTAATGTATACTGGCTTACAGAGGATACAGCGGTTCCGAGAGGTTATGACGGGCCGAAAAACAAAAGCAATCATGCCAAGCGTGCCGATTTTGGCAAACTTCTCCTAAGTAGAGGGAGGCTTGATTATGTACTCTGTCTACACAAGAGCGGAAGCAATGGACTACCACAGTCAAAAAAGTCTTTATTAATTTTTTTTTAATACCTTTTGTTTGTAAACATGTCTACTATTATTGTTAATTTTGTAAAAACTGCTATGGAAGAACCGGGTCTTCTAACATAGGCACACGATCACCCAATGGAATCACAAACTACAATAATAAAGTATTTTCATTTTCATGATATTAATTTCCAGTCATGTCACCTAGTAAAAGTTTTAGCTCAGAAGCAATACCATCTCATCATATTCTTAAAGAAACCTAAACAACATGAATGTCACGCTAAAATCGACCTTAGTAACGTTTACTTAGCAGTGGTACAGTAACTAGGTAAGCGGGTCTGTCAAATTGAACCGATATAATTAACTGTTAGAGATAACTGGATCAGTAACTTGTTAGTCTCTTAACAAATTATATCGATAAAATCTGCGTTAAAATTAATGTACAGCGGATGAACGATTTCGAATAATTATTAACTCGTGGGAAGTAGTTATTTAATATGCAAGTAATGTGTCAATTTCCTTTTTAAATCGAGACGAAGTTAACGTTGATGATGTTGGTATAAGCACGTATATATTACCTAGTTATATCCACCAGTAGCACCCAGTAGCTACTCTAGTTACGTTGAGCGCAGGGCAAGTCTCTTGGCAGACACCGACCATGGTGTGAGACTCCATATTACGAGAATTTTGACAACTCCAACAATAATATGGGAGAGCCATGCATCGGCACAACAATAGCACGACTCGACCGGAGTGATACACGGCCTCACAGAAAACCGACGTGAAACAACGCTTGCGTTGTGTTTCGTCGTGTGAGTGAGGTTACCGGAGGCCCAAAGACAAAATTTACTAAGATACATATCGTTACTTAAAGAGCAATCACGATATTGTTTCATAATGTCTGGATAGCCAATATGTGCTTTATAGATTTTAATACACTACGTAATTTGTATGAAGTATCTGTCACATAGGTTTATCATGTACACACGGCTACACATCGAGCTTTACATAACCAGTATTTTGTTTTTAAGTCACAACACTGCAAACAAAAATTATCCATCTATAAAACAGTCAAAGATTATTGCTCTTACTCAAAAAAATTCAAACCTTCTATATAAAACCTAAGAACTATTCTCGTCTAGACACTACATAGGTAGTACCTAATTACCTATGTACAGTGGGCAGATCAACCTACGCTTTACTGCCAAACTTCTTCATTAGATTTTCAACTCTATCATTTAGATATTAAGTCGGAAATTCAATGACATAAATTGATACATTGGTGTAGGTTTATCTGCTGGTCACTGTACCAACATGCCTACGTGATTTACAGCCTACAAGATTGATAAGCGTGACAAGCAAAGGTTGCTCTGTTTGCCGACCGAGTCAATGACATAAAACTGTAAGCCTTCAGGCAAATATGTCGAAATTATATTAGTTGGTATATGAAAATGTACGCCTATGTTGTAAAAAGTTTATTATTTAGTTTTATAATTGTTTAATGCTGTATTTAGCTTTATATTATTATTACGTAGGTACTTAGTTAGACATGATAATGAACCCTATGATGTTAATGTAAGATGGTATTTTCTTTGGCATTGATCCTTGTTACTGTTAGCTGCCTCGTTGGCCGAGTGGTCGCAAGTGCGACTGCAGGGCAGGGTTTCGAGTCTAATGGCAAAGTATAACTGAGATTTTTAGAAATTCCCAGTAACACAAAGTTTGGAATTGTGCCCGGTATATGGCAATATTACATGGGACTCATAATATAAATAGTGACAAGTGGGTGTTACATTGTACTTACAGTGGCATTAAGTGGCGTAATGTGCACCTCTGTCTACCCTAAGATCACCAGACGGATCACCTGATCGCTTACCATCACGTGATCCGTCTGGTCGTTTGCCTCCTATTCCATAAAAAAACCCCTTCGGGGATAAAAGGCGTGATGTTATATTATGTTGATCCATGTATCCAAATGCAGTAGGTGGATAGAGATATGTAGTTGCTATGTGGCAGTTTTATTGTGATACCTTCAACGCCGCGACGCCTGCATTATGCATGAGGGTGCGGGTTCCAAGCCTACCAACGGCAAGTACTAATGTGACTTTTTCCGAGTTATATCTACTTTCTAAGATTATTTAGACACCCCTGACAAACCATGAAGGAAATCATCGTAATAATTTCTAATTCTAAGTTTGAAATTGCCAACCCGCATTGAGCAAGCTTGGCGATTAATGCTCAAACCTTCTCCATGTGAAAGGCTTTTGGTCAGCACCGGCCCACCAGCACTGGCCCCTTATATGCTGTTGATATTTTGATAAAGCGTAGGGAACTCTGCACGCAATTCACAATCCCATACTCCACACTATATGGTAAATTACTACCTATATCAAACAACCGCAATATCGGGTTTGGCAGTCACTTTAATGAGAATAGCAAGATTCAAAATTACATAGAAATAAAATATTCCTCAATTTAAAAATACTTTGCTCCATTTTAAGAATAAATAGGCTACTAGTCCAAAAATAGACAATATACCAGTACCACCACTACTGACAGATTACTCAGTATGTCAAAATTTGTACGGTAATTACGATTCAGTAATTCATAACCGATATAAAACAATAGAGAATTCCTTGGACAACATCTATGGCGAATTTTAAAATGATTTTACAGATATTTAGTTTAAAATTGATTAATGTTTAAGACGACAAAGTCAAGTATTATTAGATATATCATAAGATTGTTTTAAATCTTCAGTAGAGAAACAGAGTTTTATTTGTAACTGAAAAATGTAGTCCAATGTTGAAAACTGAACGAAAATTACAGGCAAGTAGATATTGTATTCGTTGCCAGAGTTTGTGTTTCCTGAAGGGTTTATAACCTGGGTCTCTTCAAGGCCCTAGTAAATAGGTTGCTAATGGGCAGACGTGCTCCATCGTAGGCCGCATCATCGCTTAACATCAGGCGAGATAGTGGTCAAACGTCGCGTCGGCCCATAAAATATAATATAAAAAAATGTAGGCATAATCAAGTTGTAGTATATCAATCAATACATTGGAAAAGGATAAAATTATTAAATGAGTCCATAATATTTATAATTACGGTCATACTTATGTAACAGTCAACATTCAACGGCTGTAAAAATATAGGTAGGTACAATACCTAAGTTTGAAATAACTTAATGGTCAGAACGAAAATTGCGTACAGAAAGCAATTTCAGAAACTGATTTTGAAATAATAATCGTTACAAGATTCAATAATGGTCATTACGTGAAACAATGTACTTGATATTTATCCAAGTACATAGGTACTTATGCAAGCAAAAATAAGTTACGTAAGTTTTATTATTGTAACTTGCAAAAATTTGACTTTTTTAATAGTTCAGACGTTCACAAACAGGGCCGCTTTATGGCAAAACACTCGCTAACTATTCTAATTGGGGAATAATACATAGCTATAACATAACGTAAAATTTTGTATTCATAAGTGGTCAGATGATTATAACGTATCTTAAACCGTTTGGGAGAGTATCTAGTGAATGTAAAGCAATACTTATTTTTGAAGTAATTAATTTTGAACTTAGCTGATAACATTCACACCCAAAGACTAAGTACCAAAACGATATAGGAACAAATAACAAAAACTAAAAATAAAATACATCTAAATAAAAAATAAAGTAAAACAAGTACTTACGTTTTTCCGGTCCTTGCCCCAAAGCGAAGCCCAGAAGGGCTAAGAAAAATAATTCCCATCCCTTCATTTTCCGAAAAGGGTTCGGGGACGATCGGCAAACGTCGGGAGAGGTCGAGCGACACTCGGGACCGCAACTCACGCGCACACCAAGTCAAGTCTAGGAAAAAAGGTAAAATAATTATAGTAGGTATAATGAGAAGATAAGATAACATTATCACATCTCTATGATTAATGTGATAGGAAAAATACTCGTCACGAGATGGGACGGAAGTGGGGAGAGTTTTGGAATAGATGAGGCTGTTCTATTTGTTAATTGAATGAGAGATTTATAATATGGTGTATTTTTATATCCAATTTATTTTTAATTTCTAATCAAAAAAAATGTCACTTTGGCAGTCAACCAAGTGCAGGGAAATGAAGCGGTTGATGCGTAGATAGAACACAATTTAAAATATAAGGATTCTGGTTAACTCAATCGTTAAATAATATGTAAACTACACATAAAAATATGTATACAATGAATATTATATCACTTAATACAATATTTAAAACAATATTTAGGCATACATACTACATACATACTTAATATGATACTGCTAAACGTAGTTAGATGTTATGTAGGTTTCCTACGAAAGTAGTAGATAAAACATAGATTTCTTTATCTTGGTGGATATTATAGTAATTAGGTATAGTACCTACTATGTCTCTATAGAATATATCTAAAACAAACGACCGCTTTATTCATAAGAAAATTCAAAAATGAAAATAAAAAACAGTGGTTAGCCGCAATTAGTGAAATCTAGTTCACATCCATTGTTGCATTTGTCCAAAGATTGGTTCATTTGCATCGCATGTTGTATCTAGATAAATTCATTCCCCAGTTTTTTTGCTGAAGACTGGGAACACCACCATAAACACGTCCAATAAACTTTGCGTGTCTAACGTCGTCGTCTGTCGTTTAAGTGAGAAACGTACTCAATGCATTTTCCTAACAAAAACCTGATCAGTTAATAGACGCCGTCGCGTCTAAACGCAGCATCAGTCATGTGTCAAGTAGGTAACACGCTTCCCTAGTTAGCTAGCTAGCTATCTAGCTAGTAGACACAGAATAAGCAAGTTGTTTAGGCTTTTTAATAAGAGGTTTACTTTGTCTTGTACTGACCGGTAGAGAAGTATGCATTTTATTTGTTACCACCTTTTTATCTATGGGAGAATAACATCTAATGACTTCTCCCGTCCGAGTGAGGTAAGAGTAAGAGGGAGTATTAGACGCTTATTTTTTTATTTATACTGCTACAACGGTAGAAAACCTATTACAATAAATAACGAAACAGAAAATACAAACTTAATTAAAACAGGAGTTAACAGCATTCATAAGTTTCTCTGACAGTACTTCACGCATTCCGATAAAATCTCCTTCCATCCGTCCGCAAACAGATCACTAGTCTAGGATTAGAATACAAAAGACCATTGAGCGTGGCCAGAGTGCAAGGAATAGGTCTTATTGACTTAAAACCACTCCGTTCTTACTCCTGTTTTTTGAACCGAAGCCCCGGTAACCCGTTAAGTCTTTTGCAAGTCTTCTTTTTCTAGTGCAGACTAATAGGTTAGACATTCAATAGACGCTGTAGCATTCTCTGATATAATCTTAAACACAAGTCAAGTCAAGCGTGGAGAATATGTCAAAGCATTCTTATGAAGAAGAGGTCTATAATCCACCAGAGTATAAGGAGTATGTCAGAATGTTGATTGTGATCATATGGTGATGAGCCTAAACCTCTGTTTAAGACGCCTGCTTCTCATTCATGTGAGCGCTGATTCGAAACCTACCAACGGCAAAGTACCTATAATGTGACTTTTTCCGAGTTATCCTTTCTAAGATAGATTATTAAAAACATCGTAAGGAAACCTGGGCTTATAATTTGTGATTGTAAAATTGAAATCGCCAACTCGAATTGAGCAATCTGGTGTTTATTGCACCTTCTCCGTGGAGATGAGGCAGGTCAGCTGTGGTCACTTATAGGCTAATGATGATGAACGAGTTGATTCTGAACTAAAATAAATGATTTGCGAAGCCTCAACATAAGACCGTGCCGTCTTATAAAACTATGACTAACCCACTTCTGTATAAAGTCACTCTATGCCACTACCAGGAAATCTTTACTACCTTTACCAGCCTACGTAACTCATTTATTTAACTTAGATTAACATAAAGGTAAAAAACAACAATGTTATCATGGAATTAATGCTGTGAAATAGGGCACTATGTCGTTGCTTCGATAAGAATTCTATGCATGTATGTCTCGATCAACCGTGACGTGCATGTAGCGCCATCTAGTTTGTAGTGAAGGAATTAGTTATAGCAATGTAAGTACTTGTTGATGGAGAACTGGAGAATAAACGGAACGCACCCGAAAACAAAAACAAGTTACATTTTCATTAAAGTAAGGAATGAAATAAATATTGATTATAATCAACCACCGCTGGTGTTGCATCAATAACACGTAAATAAAAACGATAAAATTGTTAAAAACTTTTTTTTCAGTGTTTTACAGGAGCGCTCCGCTTACCTACACCTATTATTATTATTCTATTGTCTATTTATTAATTAATTTATTTATTTATACATTTGGAAAACCAACAGCTATACAATTTGATTAAATAGAATGTGGTATGCAATAAGAAGCCAATTACTGGTTTCCACGATTAGTAACAGAAAGTAGAAACATGCTAACACACTGAAATTACTTATTAAACTCATTAAACCACAGGCATTAAACATTAAATATTATTTTGTACATGTAACATGTATTTTTTTTTTAATAAATGTATGTTGCAGAGCTTCAGGATGCAAGCGACTTCCAACTGGCCTATCTGTAAATAGGGCAGTTCTATGTTCTGCAGCGGACGTCTTATGGCTGGTATGACGATGATTTTTTTTCGGAACAGGGGCAAACGACGAATCAGTTCATGAACCGATCGCAACTTAAGTAATTTGCCACCCATGGGTACCCAGTTGCGGAGTAACAAGTGCGTAACCGGCCTTTTTGGTCGGAAAGTAAAAGATTCAAGATGAGAATCGACCCAATACATACCACATACCTTTTTCTCACCAATCACTCTTACTAACTAACAAGGTATTCTTCACATAAATCTAAATCACTTCCCACGCTAAATAGTTCGGTTAACACGACCATTATAAGATGTTTATCAGTCAAATGATACACTAGAACAAATCGAATGTATTAAATTGTAGTCAGCGGCATGTCAAGCTATACCATTTTTAAACAAAAATCTACCTTATAACCTTGTCGTAATGTCAAGAATCTATTGAAGAATGATGTCAGATTGTGGTACTTTGATATGCTGTCGACAAATAGTTTTAAAACAATAGTTCTTCTTGTAATGTATGTAGGAATGTAATTGCATCGTTTTCGGTTCAGCAGTTTTGTATTCACACGTTGTGCGCCGGAGCACGGAAATGATTTTAGTGAAATTATGTATTAGAATAAATTGTTATAATTTGTCTTTGTATGGTCATTGTTTTTTTGGTAGAGTGATTTTAAGTGCGATCAAGGTTCTGGTTTGATTCTCGGGTGCGGCATTTGTTCGAATCCGACATAGGGAGAGAGTGAAAGCATGAAGTCTAGAAATCTAAAATATCTAGAAATTCTCTATATGGTGTTTGGAATTGGATTCTGATAAAACTGAAGATTTTGGGAAACCCTCTTATGTAGACGATGCCCCAAGTCCAGCAGTAGCCTATCACTATCTATTGATGTATGAATATCATCAGAAAAACCTAACCAATACATAATACAAATAAATAGATACATAGAAAGAAATAGGTAAATGTATAAATATGTAAAGTATAGAATTACTTCAACTCTACATTCTACTCAGGTCGGTTACACGCATGTTGCATTGATGGTTGCGTAAGCGCAGGTTTTTGTGTTAACTGCAAACAAATAACATTCCTTAGAAAGTTGGTTATCAGGTTACTTTGCTAATCAAGGTAATATTTTTATATTATAATATTTACATAATGCTTTAAGTCATTAAATTGTATTTGTTCATTGAGTACTATAGAGGATGCTAATGGCAAATTTCGCTAAGTATTGAACATTGATTTACTAAAGGCGATTTCGGAAATCTATTCCACGAGACGCTAGGTATGCAAGAGCTGGATGCCGAGTCCCGGTATCAGAAGTTAACAATTATAATAATTATAATATTTTTTTTATCAAATCTTACTCTTAGAATGATTTAAATGCGAAAGTTTGTTTTTTTGTGGCATAAGTCGGTAAACGAGCAGATGGATCACCTGATGGTAAGCAATCGGCGTCGCCCATGGACACCGCTTATCCCATAAAAAGACTAGTCTAATTGTGCCCTTGATCAGAGTAATCTAATCGAAACTGGCAAATACTTCAATACATGTACTGTTCGGTCAAAGTATTCTGCTTTCCAAATTACCTATACAATAATAATGGTGCATAGGTGAAAGATTACCCCTCTGGCCTCTATTATAAAATGCGTGGCTCATATACCTATCCTATGTTCATGTTCACACCTCTGGTTACCCCTTAGGGTAATAAAAGGCTGTCTTAATAAATATGATGTAGGTACGTAATGTTCGAAGCAATTAAATTAGAACCTTAATTATAATGGTACTACAATAATTTTTGCTTAATGATCATGATATTACATTTTCAAAGATATTATTTTAATTTGTGTTAGACGGTTGTGTGTAGCTGTAACCCTTTGTTTCGGCCCTTTGGGTACTATATGGTTGATTACATGAAATGGACGAATGTAAAATTAATGCTGTTAGGTACTGAAAAATTTGTGCAAAAATCTGTATTTTTGGGATAGCAAAAATAACGATAAGAATTGGATAAAGATGAAAATTACACGGATATTCATATTGAGTGTGTTCAAGCCACTTTTATTCTTAATATTATATAATTAATACCACGAACTTCATAATTATTCTCTGTTTGTGCTCCAAAGAACTAAAAGGTGATTGATACATACTTGAACATAATTATGACATGACATGCTTTCTGGAAGTACAGTGATTATCTAACACTTGTAATTCTCATAAACCAACAATTAAACAAACATAACTCGAAGACTGCCTCGTTGGCCGAGTGGTCGCAAGGGGTCTCGGGTTCGATTCCCGGGTCGGGCAAAGAACTACCAGGTTTTAAAAAAATCTCAGTAGTAGTAGTACATGGGATTCATAACATAAATAGTGAAAAGTGGGTGTTACATTGTACAGTGGTATTAAATGTCGTATTGTGCACCTCTGCCTAAACCTTCGGAGATAAAAACGCGTGATATTATGTTATGTAACTCGAAGAGTGTGGGAGAGCTATGCTTCGGTACGAATGGGCCGGCTAGACCGAAGTGATACCACGGCCTCACAAAAAACCGATGTGAAACAACGCTTGCGTTGTGTTTCTTCATACGAGTGAGTTTACCGGAGGCCCGATTACCTCCCTTCCCTAGTCTTCCCAATCCCGGATCTCCTACAATCCTTAAATTCCCGATTCCCAAAAGGCCGGTAACGAACTTGTAACACCTCTGGTGTTCGAGCGACGCCGGTTGCTTACTATCAGGTGATCCTCGTTTACCGGCTTGTCCCATAAAAAAGGCCATCCAAACGAAAGAAACGACGAGCCAGAGAAACGACCTTCAATCATTAAAAATTAAACTCAAATCAAATCAACTTCATCATCAAAAAATCATTAATTAAGACTTAACTTTTTTTAGCACCCGTTGATATCTACATGTATCAAAAAAATGTCAAGTCACTCAATTAAATAGCGCATACTTTTCGTTACACCCTGTGCATGAATAGGTTTGTAATAAAAATTACGAAATGCAAGTACTAATCCGAGACAGAGTTAAAAAAAAAGTTTTGTATCACGATAGATCGTGACGGTAGATAAAATGCGTGCGCTTGCGTCGGTATCTTCACTTTGGACAAAGATGGCCGCTTTTGAAGTCTGTGTTGTGTTTCGGTTTTTGTTATATGATGTTTAAGTTGTAGATTTCAAAAAGAGAAGGTAGAGATTTATTATGTTATTACTATGCATTACTATACACAAATTTGACTTGACTTGACAAAATTGACTGCCTCATTGGCCGAGTGGTCGCAAGTGCGACTGCCGGGCAAGGGGTCTCGGGTTCGATTCCCGGGTCGGGCAAAGTATTACTGGGGTTTTTAAAAATCTCAGTAGTAGCACGGAGTCTGGAAATGTGCCCGGTATATGGCAATAGGCTCACCCCCTATTACATGGGACTCATAACATAAATAGTGAAAAGTGGGTGTTACTTCTATGTGCACCTCTGCCTACCCCTTCGGGGATAAAAGGCGTAAAGGTGTTATGTTATGTTACTATACACAAATTGTTATAGCATTGGTGTAGCAGATTGGACGCGATATCGATTGATGATCAGTGTATCCTTTCTTTATGAAGAACATCTCACTTCATGGTTGCTCTGAGACTAAACTCACTTTGAAACAACGAAATAGCCGTCAGTTTGTCTGTTTGTGAAATTGCGTACAATAATTAAGTGCTAGAATTGACAATTTTGGAAAGTAAAAGATTCTGGTCTAAGTCATTCCTACACATAACATAATATCACGCCTTTTATCCTTGAAGGGGAAGAGGCCGAAGTGCACATTACGGCTTAATGCCACTGTACAATGTCACACCCACTTTTCACTATTTATGTTATGAGTCCCATGTAATAGGGGGTGAGCCTATTGCCTTATACCGGGCACAATTCCAGACTCCGTGCAACTACTGAGTTTTTTTTAAACCCAGTCATACTTTGCCCGACCCGGGAATCGAACTCGAGACCCCTTAATAACCAGCCAACGAGGCAGTATACTAAAAACATTGAAAAATTAAACCTTCTCGTCCTACTGGGCTCTTTGGAACGTCATATGTGACCGTACAATGGAAACCGGACAGCGTACTATTGTGCACAGCTACCCACCGTGACGTGGTGTATGCCTCTAATGTAATTAGCTAAACTTAATTAATAGGGGTCGTTGACTTTGTCGAGTTCGATTCCAGGGTCCAAAAAAGTCCTGTCGGGTTTTTGAATGTTTCGAAATGTTTAGTACCATTAGGTTCCTACTTGTTGAAACTAAAAGTGAGGAAATGTTCGTGTTACTTTTTGGTGACATGATTTTACATGGTTTTATGGTTTGACGGCCTCATTAGTCGGGTAGACATACACACATACATAACGTTACGCCTGTCTCCCATGGCTGTAGGCAGAGACTATGGAATGTCGGGTAGACTGCCAAGCATAGGATCTTGGGTTAATTGGAGATTCAAGATTTAATTTAGGATAAAATGTTGAATCGAGTATAGATGGTATCCCGTCTGAGGGTTTTATGTACAGAGAATTCTCGCACTCCCAAGGCGTCTCGTTTCGAATCCGTGAATGCAGGCGCGCTCTGAGCATAAATGTTGGGACCCGAAAGATGATGAACTATGCCTGGTCAGGTCGAAATCAGGGGAAACCCTGATAGAATGTATTCAAAGTTAGCGGAAGATGTGCCTTCAACACTTATCTACCGACAGTAAAAGAGATTAAAGTGTCTGTCTCAATTAAATTACACAATACCTGACATAAATACCTTGTCATTAATAAACACTTATTGGTTATATTGTTAGCAATAGAATATTAATACTTTATTAGGTACTTACTATACGCGATTGTATTTATGAATCATCATCTATTTGTAAATTGTATGAGTCAAAATTACGTGTTACATAACATGCATTTTGTGTTTAATATGAGCCTGATTGTTTACATGTGTGTTCGTCGTTGTCATCCAAAATATTACACAATCAATCGAAGTGATTGAGTTGTGTTCAAAAATAATGTGACGTCATTTATTTTTGAGTTCCTCTAAAGTCGAATGTTGTAGTTTTAAAAGTAGGAGCAACATAATCTGTTTGTTTGCTTGATCTGTTGGAAGTCCTAGTTTAAAAGATTCAGGTTTATCTGAGACCCCTGCTGCCCAGTCTCTCTAAAAATAGTAAGGTTGGTGACAAATATAGGTATATTTAAGTATCCTGCATTGTCGTCACCACTCACCACACGCCTTCACAGTTAACGAAATTAACACTTTAATTTTACAACACACTAATTTCACTATTTTAATCATATCGGCATCGTTTTGATTACCAAACCAGGATGGCAATTGGGTAATTAATAAATTAGATATATCCAATTAGTAAATCACCACTTCTTGCATTCGCAATACGTAACGATTTCCATCAACCATAGGCATAATTCTTACCATAAAAACATAAATAACACCACTAATTCACAGGTCGATTGAACCATAAAAGTTGCGGTTAAAAATAATCTCATTGCAAAACGAATTTTACGAAGATTTGCGTAAAAAAACGTTTTTCAAGCGAAAAATTAGCTCGACTTTCTAAAAATTGTTCACGCTGTCTCGATTTCTGATTATAAGTAACGAAATATAATATTTTAGAGTTTAGTATTGCATGTCAATGATGTATTTTGATTTAACCGTGGTTTAAGATGAGCATGGCAAAATTTGTAAAAGTTGAGAGCGAATCGAATCTACATGACGAGTAGAAATGTCTGAATATTACTGATTGGATATTTGATATGTATGAAGTAACTATTTGATACGATAGTCATGGAATTATAGAATGTAAACGGGTATCTAATTTCTTGTTGCTACTTGAGCTGTCTATTTTAGAGAGACATGATGATTAGATATTTTTGTTTGAAAGTGTTTCTTTAAAATAATTTCCAACAACAGATTTTAGATACGTAAATAAAACCGATTCAATTCCAATTATACGCATAGGTTCATTCTCATGTTCATCAAGATATGTATTTTATAATAAACAATATAATGTTTGTTACGTAATATTTAAAACAAAGTAAATCACAAGAACCACACTTAATCATCGATTCAAAAACTATAAAACAATACCTACAACAATTTTCCAGAGCATTAAAATTAATCTTAATATAACCAGTTGATTTATTAATCTAAGGTTAACGCACGGTGCAACCCGCCTTGTATAAACGCAGGTCAAATCAATATAAACAAAACAAAACACAACACAAACGGATTTTAATAGAATTTTACGTTTAGATAAAAGTTACGTACACCGATAGTTATCGATAAAATATCGATATCCGATAACGATTTATCGATAAGCGGTGTTTATTTATACACGTTTTTTGGTTGCTAGAAGAAAGATTTATCTAAGGATTCTCTCTAATGAGTTCAGAATGTGATTTTTTCTTACGTTTAAATACGTGGTTTATCTTATCGATTCGTTGTGATTGTTTTTGGTAGTGTTACCTATATCGATACTATTTTCATTTATTCATGTGTGATATAGAATAGTAAGAAAATGTCACGTTTGTTATTTTAACAGAATAGACTGATGAATCAGATAACAAACAAGAAAAATGAGTTTGAATGAAAGGATTTTGATATCATGCCTTCCTGGTTCCTAAGTGATAGTTAATACACATAAGGCTGGGACATTTCCAATGGGACATACTTAACCGGCTTAGAATCAAGGAGAGTTATAAAGTCGTTATCAATACAAGTATGCGGGCATTGTATACCTAATAATATTACATATACTTATCATTATCCTTTCGTAAAATATCACAATTAAATGAACATGCTTAATATGAATGGTGACATGGTACACAAACGTTCGATCTACTCGAAATCCAATAAAATTTCTTTTAAATGAGTAATTGAACACTGCTTGATAAGATTAGATTATATACAGCCAAGCCTAAGTACAAATACAATGGTAAACGATTCATGGACGCAGAAGTTTAATCATAACTAAATAATGAAAAAAATGCTTTCAAAACTAAGTTATTATAACGCATGCTTTTCCCTTATTTGGAGGATACCATTGCCGACTGGCAAACAGACCTACAAATAATTATTAAATATTAGTTTGAAATAGAAAACAGAATGGATTAGTTAAAACTACGAAAGATAATAAACTAGGAAATAACAGTTTGTAAATTTATTTACTAACTTGGTCTGAATAAGGGGCTTTTTATTTATTTATTTTTTATTATTATTCTCCCTCATAATACATCAGCACCAGAAAGTGATAGTTCAAAGCTGGACTAAGGGACTTCTCTATCTTATACTTATTATATAAAGTGGAAGAGTTTGTTTTTTTGTTTGAACACGCTAATCTCCGTAACTACAAGTCTCATTTGAATAATTCTTTTTGTATTGGATAGCGCATTTATCGACGATTGCTATAAGTTATAAAACATCACGCTATGATCAGTAGAAGCTGAGCAGAGCGTGTGAAACCGTGCGGAAGTAGCTAGTGAAAATATAAAATAGGTTTGCCATCATCACCACACACATGGCCGGCTTGTTGGAGATCGTAGTTCAAAAGTTTCAGCCTTTTCATGTTTATCAGAGAAAACTGTTGTAGAAGTGTAACACACCATAGCAATAAGAACGAGCTTTGTCAAATATTACGTAGAAATTTTAGACATGCAACTGTCCAAATTGAAACACATTTTAAAACATTCGCAAATCAAATTGGCTTTTAATCCCACCATAGTATAGTGCTGTGTTTTTATAAGACAATGACATTATCAAATATTAAATTAAAACGAAACTTTACACAACAATATGTCTTTTATCCCCGAAGGGGTTGGCAGAGGTGCACATTACGGCACTTAATGCCACTGTACAATGTAACACCCACTTTTCACTATTTATGTTATGAGTCCTGTGTCATAGAGCGTGAGCCTATTGCCATATACGGGGCACAATTCCAGACTCCGTGCTACTACTGAGATTTTTTTTTTAATCCCAGTAAATCTTTGCTCGGTCTGAGACCCTTTGCCTGGCTTGCTGATTATTAATTTGCTATCTTGTTACTACAACTAAGAATTACTCATTTCCTTTGAACATACACAACTTTCCCGCTAAACTTGACGAGTTTCCTTTCTAAGAAATCGTGTCTAACATCACTCTAGTTATAGCTTAAAGGTTTCTTTTAGTTTTGGTTCTTTACAAAAGTTAGTCAGATACTCAAAACACCTTATATTTATTTGTTCCAATCGACTAAACTTTTAGGTAGAGTTCAAATTCCGAGTATAATTAAATACGCCTTGTGCACATTAGGTAAACAAGATATTAATCCGACTATGGCAAAGCAATGAAGGTTATGAGTTTTAGGCTCTAACTGCATGAAAATATATTATAACTAAATCTTTTCAGTCCTAATCAATTTTATAAACTATAGGATAACAGAACGTAATCTACAATATCAATTAGAATCATTATTGTGTACACTACTTACGTAACATAATAACAGCAAAAAATATAAACAAATACACTACCAGAATTGACACGAAAATAACTCGCAAGTCACAACAAACATAAAAAACTATACATAAAATACATACCTGTTTAAAAAAATAAACACAACAAAAAATAACTATCACAATATATCACTATAGAACACGAAATGTCACAAATATCATTATTTATGATGTCTAACTCGCGTGAGCACAACACTAGTCCACTGTTAACGTTACATGCGTCTGTCACTCGCGTCGGTCCGTACAACACTGGGCCGGTAACCGGCCATAAGGTGGACCGTAGACGTATGTATTGTTGATTAGATGATCGTTCGCGAATTTAATTTCAAACCTACGTTTATAGACTTTTGTATTAGAATGGATGGCTATCGTTTCGTCGGTTTTTGATGAGAATGGATTTGTTTAGGAGATATTTTTTATATTTTTTTTTTTATTAAATATTAAACATCTCCCTCTCTAGAGAACGACGTTTCATTTTTTTAAGAATGAGTAGATTTTATGAATCTCTTATAGATACATGAATTGACGTTAGTTTTACTTATATTAGGCATTACTGATATCACTAGTTTAAGTCATTTTACATAACTACATAGTATAAAACAAAGTCACTATCCGCTGTCTATATGTCCCTATGTATGCTTAGATCTTTAAAACTACGCAACGGATTTTAATGCGGTTTTTTTAATAAGTAGAATGATTCTTAAGAAAGTTTTTTACGTATAATACATGCATATTGCACCCGTGCGAAGCCGGGGCGAGTCGCTAGTCCGAAATAAATTAACAATCTTGATTGAAAGTCTGTGGATAAGGATGTATTTTTGACATTAGTTAGGTATATTATGTTATTTATTTATTTATTTATTTTACACTTTATTGTACACCATAAAAACATACATAAAAAAAAAACAAACATAAAAGAATGTGCACAATGGGCGGTCTTATCGCAGAATGCGATTTCTTCCAGACAACCTTTGGATGGAGCCAGTATTCAGGAGTTTGATAAAGGGGGTCGTCTAGTGTACAATAATTAAAACAATACATACAATATAATACTATCTATACCTACATACCAAATAATATATAAAATTAAAATAGATATAACTACTATACATAAGTGAGTGTGTGTGTAGATGTGTCTGTGTGTGCACGCGCGCGTGTGTGAGTGTGTGTGTGTGTGTGTGTGTGTGTTTATGTGTTTCCATGCTAGGTAGAATTTTTTAAAAACAATGACTAAAGAGACATGTAATGTTCTTTAACTAGATTTTTAAACTGAGGTAGAGTTTGAGCACGCCTCACCTTAATCGGCAAGGCATTCCACAACCGAGCCGCTTTAATAGTGAAGGAATTACCAAAAAAGGAAGTGGAGTGCAAACTAATATTTAAATTAAGATTGTCTGATGATCTCAATAACCTTGTATGTGTGTCACCAAGGAACTGAAAACGTTCTTTTAGATAACAAGGGGCAGCAGGATTGAAGAGTATATTGTAAAGTAATGAGAGAATATGAGCATTCCGGCGAAGTCGAATAGGTAGCCATTTGAGTTTTTTTCGAAAATCTGAAACGTGATCATATTTGCGCAGTCCAAATATAAACCTGATTGATAGATTTTGAAGACGCTCAAGCTTATCTAATTGTTCCTGGGTGAGATCGAGATAGCTGGCATCAGCATAGTCGAGGATCGGCAGAAGAAGAGATTGAGCAAGGGCAATTTTTGTATAAGTTGGCAAAAAATTCTGGAGACGCCTCAGGGAGCCCGCCGAGGCAAACACTTTCCGGCTAACCTCCTGCAGTTGTTTGGACCAGGACAGCGTATTGTCAACGTAAATCCCCAAGTTTTTTACATCTCGAGAATAAGGAATTTTTGTAGTAAGCAAAGAAACCTGGTGTAAAGCTGACCAGTCAATTTTAGAGACAGACCTTGAACTACCGACGATCGTCACTTGCGTCTTTGACGGATTTATTTGCAGTCCGAAATTACTGCTCCACTCGCCTATCCGGTCCATGTCGCGGTTGATTGTTGCAACAGCATTCGGTAACTCAACAAGCGAAGCTTGAGTATAAATTTGGAGATCATCAGCATAAAGGTGGAAAGGAAGAAAGAGTTTTAGAGATAGAATTAATAAATAATGCGAAGAGTAAAGGAGATAAAACGCCACCCTGAGGTACACCGGCAGCGGTAGTACACCATGAGGAGGAAGATTCCTCTATTTGCACCCGCTGACGGCGACCAAACAGGTAGCTACGGAACCATTCAACTACCCCAGGCGACATGTTAAGAGCGCCGAGCACGCCAAGCAATATGTCGAAGTCAACGGTATTAAAAGCATTGCTAAAGTCAAGGAGTACAAGTACCGTTAACTTTCCCGACTCCATGCCTGACCTGATGTCATCCGTAACATTGACAAGGGCCGTGGTGGTGCTGTGCCCCGGACGAAAACCAGACTGGAAAGGGCTAAGGAGTTTGTTTTTGGTAAGGAACATGCTAAGCTTAAGATGGACCAACTTTTCCAGGATTTTGGATAGGAAAGGAAGAATGGATATAGGACGATAGTCTGAGAAAGTGACAGGATTTGGTTTCTTAGGTAAAGGAATCACGTGAGCTGCCTTCCAAACCTGCGGGAAAACGTTACTAGAGACTGAGGAATTAAAGACAAAAACAATGACAGGAACAATTTGGTCAAGAATAGTTATGATCATCTTCCGGCTAACACAGTCACCACCAATGGCATTAGATGTTGTAGATAAGATGGCTCTCTTAACATCACACTCGGTGAATTGATTTAAGACAAAGGGAGCAGAATTTGGTATCGGAAGTAAAGAAAGATAGTTTAATGTAGCAGCTTTGGTTGCCCCGTCTAAAATGGGCGAGGATATGAAGTGATTATTTAATAAGTTAAGGTCTATATTTGGAAAAGAGTTTTGAGTAGACTTTCCGATACCAAGAGATTTGAGAAATTTCCACACTTTGGCTGGATCACTGTTTTCAACCGAGCTGTGAATAAACCGGCGTTTAGCATTCCTAATAACCTTGTTGCAATAATTCCTGATTTTTAGGTATTTGAGTCTGTTGCTTTCATTTGCTTGGATTCTATATTTGAATTTGGCAGCAGCTTTTTCGGATATCAGTATCTTAATATCATTCGTGAGCCAAGGCGATGGTAGGTGTCTGACCCTAACAGCCCGGACAGGCGCATGCTTGTCATACAGCTGAACTAGGGTATTAGTCAAAAATTCAGCCTGTTCATCAACCGACGTAGATTCGACCAGGGGCGTCCAGTCAAGTTATATGTAGTTTCTGTTAGAATATAGACTCATGAAGACTAAAGTGTGACTTGCAAATGATATATCAGCAAACATACAAACGAGTCGGTCACAAACTCTATATTGCCAAGTTTTTATGACTAGGTCAAGAACATACGTACATACTTATTAATTGGGAAGTAGGTAGTATACAATAGCGTATCCTTCGAGGCCCATGGGAAGTTCATCGAGTCGGCTCCAATTCCCAATAAAAAAAAGTGAAGTTCAGATGAATACCTCTGAACGTGGCCTCTTCCAGCTGGGGGTTTGGGGGCTGACGGAATTGCCGCCCTGTGGCTAACGTAACGTAAAACTGCTGATAGGAAAACAAACCTTATACGGAGTCATTACAGAATTTTCACCTATCCTCGTTTACATATAAATTCAATTAATCATTTTATAGTAAGTGGTAGCTAATAGCTTGTCGTATAATAATTGATAGTAATCACTTGTTGCTTACCCAGAACACTGATAACCCACTGATTGCTTTATCAATAAACGTCAATTTAATGATAACACTTAAACGAATTTATTTCTATTGTGTGTCATCGAAGTTAGTTGTAAAGCAGTACGGAATTATAGACAAAAGAGTGACGTCACTTTCTTGTCGGGTGTCAAGTAATTTGGATGATTTATATTCAAAACTAATTGCATCTGTTCTAGCCACAACTTTTGTTAGTTTACTAGTATATGCAGATACATTATCATCATCGTCATCAGCGTATAAGTGGCCACTGCTGACCAAATGCCTCTTTTCACACGGAGAAGATTTGAGCATTAATCGCCACGCTTACTCAATGCGGGTTGGCGATTTCAAACTTATAATTAGAAATAATAAGCCTAGGTTTCTTCACGATGTTTATTGGTTGATAGATACATAGGTATTGGAAAATTATAATACTATCGATGCATTAAGACTGTATATTACTTATTGCTGTATTCAGAGACTTCATACTGTAGTAATCGTTAAATGACTCTGAGTACGGCGGTAAAAAACAAACCCAAAACTATACATAATTGGAACTACACATTGGAACAGAGGCCAGAAGCCAACCAATCAGAGACCGCGTTGGGCACTCTGATTAGTTGGCTCATTGGAGCCGGCCAATAAGAGCGCCGAACACGGTCTCGTTTTGATTACTTTCAACTTAAACCAAACTTGTACTAAGGCCATATTACTAGAATCCTGGAAATAAACACAATACAAAAAAGTCATGAGACAATAGTGATCATTTTACAACCAGGTCAATGACCTTACATAAGAGCCTGGACAAAAGCCTTCCCCCAACGAAATTTGATTCTACTTTCGTAAGTAAAAGCGCAATAAAACGCACGTAACAAAAGTATCGGCGCCTGCACAGCGCCATGCGAGCAGGATGCGCGCGCGCACCGGAACGTCCGCGCTGACCTTGAACGACGCTCTACTAATGTAACTGCTGTTTTCTCCGCATACTACAGATTGTGTGTCTTTGTATGTTGGTAAAGGTTCATAGAATAGATGATTCGATTATAGACATCGTGACACAAAAAACTGAAGACGTGTTTACTATTTATCAGAATATTTATACGAATCCCGTTGTCACGCCATAACTTGAGAACGACTGGACCGATTCGGCTGATTTTTTTTGTTGGGTTTGTTACTGTCAGGAGAAAGTTCCTATGCCAGAAAAAAATACTAAAATTCCAAGAGAACGGGAGAAAAGAGGAATACGCATACGAAATCGCGGGCAGAAGCTAGTTTTACCTAAAACAGCAGTCTGAAAATTGGAAACAAAACTGCCCCGTGGAATAATTTGTACATGAGAGGAAGAGGCCATAACAGACTCGATTTCGATTCCCGAGTCTATTGGTGCGGTTTATACAATCGATTATTACCACTTGCTCCTGTGGGACATGGGATTCAGAAAATAAGTAACAATTAGCGTATTACATTAATCTTATATCTTATACTATTATATAAAGCGGAAGAGTTTGTTTTTTTGTTTGTTTGTCTGAACGCGCTAATCTCCGTAACTACAAATCGGATTTGAATAATTGTTTTGTGTTGGATAGCGCATTTATAGAGAATGGCTATAGGCTATAAAACATCACGCTACAACCAATAGGAGCTGAGCAGAGCGTGTGAAACCGCGCGGAAGTAGCTAGTTAAATTATATAACTGCACTTTTTGTCTCCTCTTCGGAAATCACAGATAAAAGATGTTACATTATAACATGTTATTGTATTTCAATTCGAATGAGTATCACTTTGTTTATTTATATCTGATTCTTTCTCCGTTCTACACCCGGCTTAAATCCCTTCAAGTGTCGGGTTACAAATAGCTCCTGCGTTATATTTAATATTAATTCCAATACCTTTAAAAACTATCTATTCATAGATAAAGTAATATTGGTGAACTTCACTGTTCATAATTTATTAGCTAATAGAGTATGTAGTTCTTAACAGATAAATAGAAGAAGGGTAGATAGGCCTTTTTGCCCTGCAATGGGACGATCATGGCTGAATAGAAATAAATAAAAAATAGAATAGAAAAAATAATTCATTATTTAAAATTAATTGACTTAAGTAGATGCCAAGTAGGTAAGTACGATTACTGTGATACCTACATAACATAAATTTAGTACGACTGTGTATCGTAATATTTTTGTTAACCCATTTCAAAATCTAGTTCTAAACAAAATCAAATTTGTAATACAGTCCAAGATATAAACTCGGAGTTTATTTAAAACGACTTTTTGCAAAATGACCTTATGAAGTGATTGTGAACAAAATGCTCTTTAAAGGTCACAATTACCTCGAATTATCGATTTTTAGCTCCGTTTCTCCTTTATCACTTTCAATTTTGAAAATCTTAGCGTGATCTTGGAGAATCAAGAATCAAATCTTGGAGAAACAATCAACTTATTATCATCGGAAATACTCCACAATAGGATAGTAGATAGTGTATGAAAATTAAAATTAGTCCGTCAGTTATATAATGAAAAAATATTAGACAAACATTTTTTTTATTTTGTTGTATAAGAAAACAATAAGACGGTCGTTACGTCACGCTAGGTACCATGTAAAATGTAGCAAATCGTGACGTCTCACATATGTCAAATCATTAATCAATATATCGTCGAAAGTATATAGGTAACTAGCTTCTGCCCGCGACTTCGTACACGTAATCCCATTTCCCCCCGTTCCCGTTCGTGATTTTCGGTAAAAGTAAAATAAAAATATTTTAGATAAAAAGTATCCTATGTCCGTCTCCTGGTTCTAAACTATCTCCCTGCCAATTTTCATCCAAATAGATTTAGTCGTTTTTTAGGTATACCTAAATAGTGTAACTAACACGACTTTCTTTTATATATATATAGATTGTGTTAGAAAAGAAAAACTACGTATCTAATGATTTAAAATAATCTATGAGACGGACATTGAAATAAAATTTAGGGTACTAGCTACCCTATTATATATCTTTTGAACCAGTTGTAACTATCAACCATGAACCTTCAGTCCACCAGTTAAACAATCATACTGTAATCGTTCAATCTTCAAACAAACCATGCCTTTAGTACGTTTCGCAAGCGTGAGGTCAGTTCAATCAGTCTGACCTTAAGAAAACAATCTACCGACATTGCGTGCTTGTTTGTATGTATGTACGTTTGTCAGGAAAACATGTAGAGGCTGTTAAGCTATGAGCTCATAGTAAGAGGTCGTTGTGTCCAATGGTGAGCTTCAAGGTTGGGTGTCCAGTTTGGGTAATATGGTAATCGATTAATAGATTTTTATTACTACTGCTAATCAGTAATTAATGCTAGATATGTGTTAAAAATAATAAAAATACGTTGTCGTGGCTCGAAGGTTCAAGACGCCCGCTACCCATGAATGCTCAAAACCTACCTAAAAGTCACATTGGTACTAGCCGTTGGAGGGTGTCAAAACCTCACCCTGATGCATGAGAAGCGGTCTTAATCTTCCGGGCCACCACGACACATTACAAAGTTATATGCATTCCCAAAAATGCGTCATATATACGTAGTTTATTGGAAATAAGAACATCAACTATCACAACGAACTTACTTTCGCAAAATACCATACCCAGCCGTAGCGAAGGACATTCCGGGTGTCGGGGATCGCGAGACGATCTCCGGCCGCCGTAAGCGCGGGCCTGCAGACGGCGAGCATGGGTGGCTCGCCGCCCGACCAGAATCAGACCCGAGCGTCGCGTTCCGCGCGCGCCTCAAAGAGCCATCAGACCACCACGGATGGGGCCGAATAGGGCTGATGCCGATACGGAATCGGGGAGAACCGGGGTACCGCGGGTTACCGCGGATTACCGGGGCTCCGGCTCGAAGTACAGGAGTAGGAACGGGGTGGTTTTTAGTCAGTAAGAGTCTGACATTCCCTCCCGCCTCACCCAGGCGGGAGCAGTCATTCGATGATTTTCCCCCCATCAAAAAAAAATACTCTCGCAAAATACCATATGTAAAAATATACCTACATCATGACGTAAAACTATAATTTAAAAAAATATACTTTCATACATACGATGTACCAATGCTATGTTATTATATAAAGCTCTGATCCCACACATAACAGAGTATTTCCTATTGAATTATAACTGGTTTATTGTTCGTAAATAAGATTACGTATTAGTCATAAAGCCTTGTTGTATAATATGTAACCTTGAACTTGTTTATATATTGTAATAACGCTATTATATGTATTATGTAGGCTGTATCGCACTGAGTACGTTAGTTTGTGTGTAGTATTCTTCACTGGTAGTTCCACATGGTTTCGTCTATGGACCTTATGATCTGAGGTAATTGTTACATGTTACCAAACAGAGAAGTGGAAGCCATTTTTATAGCCTCATAGGAGATGATCTAGAAAATAGCATTTTTGTCAAAAACCCAGTTTAATTTTGAGATTACGATTATTAGTCAATTTTGGTCAATGGTCGACCTTATAACAGAAAATGAAGTTGCAAGTACTAGTACATACCTATGTCTTAAGATAAAAAAGTAATTCTTATCAACCTGCATTATTTTTTATTACAGACTAATTAATTATTAGTACATGGTCTATGCAAATATTGCATGTAACGAAATACCACCCACGACACAGGAGAAAATCATAGAGTGGGGCAATGTTTTAAAAAAAAAAAAAATTTATTAGTTGATGGCACAGACTAGCATAAAGTTGTACTACGTAGTAAATTCGACGTACGTTTTTACGTTTGCTGTATATATATATATATATATAGTGACGTCATACTATAAGCATCCGTATAAAAATATAACGCACGTTTTTATATAATTTATTGACTAATCGTTACTGATGATCGAATCTTTTTCTTATAAGAGATATATACATATATATTATTAAATGTAAGTCACTAAATCAGATAGGGAAGTAGATTTTTTATGGAATAGGAGGCAAGCGAGCAGACGGATCACCTGATGGTAAGCGATCAGCGCCACCCATGGACACCCGCAACACCAGAGGAATCACAGGTGCGTTGACGGCCTTTTAAAAAGGAATACGCTCTTTTCTTTAAGTTTTGAAGATCGTATCGGTCGTATTTATTTATTAAAAATATTATAAGGTGATTCAAAATTGAGTTTAAACTGTCAAACACCGCGAGGACACCGGTGACCGCAACCTATTGTTCTTTATTTGTGTCTATAATGACGGTACTCAAAGGGTTAATTATGACCACGATAATAAAATATAGCTACGTAGTTTTGAGTAATAGGTATTAATTAGGTGCTAGAAGAGAGATTACCATTTACTGTGAATTTTAATTAACCTAGCTTCATCTAGCTTCACTGACGGACTGACTGACAGAATATTATTTATTTTGTATTTGTAGACGTTTCAAAAGTACCAAATTATGGTTTAATTGAAATAAACGCTTTGACTTTTATTAACTTTTTAATTGTATTATTCTGCATATAAATACGCAATTCGGAACAAGTTTATATTCTATTCATAAATAAACGTGTTATTGCAAAAAAATCCAACCATATATTGTGTGTCTAATGTAGATACATTATAAGGTGTTTAATGTTACAATTTGAATAATTATCTTCGAATATGACTTTGTCGACAAAAATAAAACAAATCGGCCATGAAAACGATTAAGCCTTTCTTTAAACATTATAAATGTCAATCGGTATATAACTCTTTATATTATAAATAGCATGCAGTTTCAAAGTTTCAAGGCTTTGTTGGCATCTTAATTCATTGTCTCCATTGTTATTGGAGATCCGTAAAATGCAGTAGGATCTTTACAATGCAGTCTACTCAAGTACATTGAGTCAATAACAAGCCCATAGTATTGTGAAAACGAAAAGCTTCCAAAAAACGAAGACTGGTTTCAAAAGCATTCCGCTTAAACCCCACTAAACCAAGGCGTTACAAGTGCGTTACCGGCCTTTTGAGAATTGGGATTTTGAGGATTGTGAAGGATTCGGAGATTCGGGAGACGAGTTATTACTTATATAACAAAAGAGGAAGTATTTTAAACTAAGTACCCCGAATAAGTATCCCGAATATTTATGAATGACAAATATAAAAAACTCGACCTATAAATAATAAGTTTACAAACAATCATGAATAATTATCATAAATACCTAAAGATTGATTAAATAGGAAGTTATTTATTTATTTATCTCACGGTCAGTCAAGACTCGCGCTTTGCCGGATTTTTGTTTTAATAGCCTTGAACCAAACGTCGTGTAGTTCACACAATTTATAAGAATAATATTGTTGTTTGTAGTTGTAGTTGCACTATTAACAGTTGCCTATTCAAAATGCTAGGTTTTCCACTCGATTTCAAATTATTAAACCTTTTTTTTGAGAGGGGGAAGCCTTCAAAAGACGCCAAACTTTTTTTTCTATTTTATAGAACCTAGATTCGGTATTAATCATAATCTATTATGGGTATATTATTACAATTAGTATTCACAAATTATTCTCGTTGAATTCCACATATTGATATATTGGCATTTATTTATATTGTGAGTCCATTTACAGTTGAACAGAGATTCTTTTCGTTTAGTTGGTGCCTTCCTTACATACTATCTAGGAATTATAATTATTAAAGTTCTTTTTTACGAGCATAATAATCATAACTTTCATTCTCCGATAACCTATGATGATTATCTACAAAGAATTTATAAGGCACACACCTATGAAAGACGAAATTACACAAACTTACATCTGTTTAACATTTCCGCGTTTCAAAAACCTTCATTTAAACCAATTGACCTGATAAACGGTTACTTACAACCAAACCCAATAAACGCCAGTACATCTTTCTTTCATCTGGGTCGATTGTACCAAAAATACACTTAACCCGTCTTTGCCGGCCGTATGGACTTATTGACCGAGTGACCGGTAAACGAGGCGGATATTAAAGATGGCGGATGGTAAAAAACTTGATCGTCGGTTGTCGGTTAATACATGGAGTATAGAAGTAAGGAGTGCGATCTTGTGGGTAGTGAAATTATAGAGAAGTGAAATTGTAGAGGATTATTAGGTTGGAAGTATAATAATAAATTATAGAGAATTATAGCATCGTACTAATATTATGAATATAAAAGTTTGTGAGATATGTAAGAAGTAGCAATAGTCTCTGCATTGGGCCTCTCTCCGGTAACCTCACTCACACGAAAAAACACAACGCAAGCGTTGTTTCACTTCGGTTTTCTGCAAGGCCGTGGTATCACTCCAGTCGAGCCGGCCCATTCGTGCCGAAGCATGGCTCTCCCACACTTAAAGGTAAACTACGATATATTTAAATTTTAACTCAGAGCGCGTTCTCTTTACCTCTATACTCCATGGTATCAGTTAACAGTACCAATCTAAATATTTGCACGACTTACTACTCAGTTACGAGTAATGTCCAATGGTTAAACGCAGTTTTTGTATGGTATTTATATACATATATAACTAGTGCAGTTGATAGCTGTGATCTACTGTGTGTAATGTGATGTATCGTAAAGAAATGTTTTGTGATAAGAATATTCGAATACTTTACATAAAGGCAGAGGTTTGTTCTCCTGGTGAATCAGTGGTTAAAGTGAGAGAATTATGGTCCTATTGTAAAAAATAATGTCGCTGATAACTTAACGGGTTACCGGGGCTCCGGTTCGACGTGCAGGAGAAGGAACGGGGTGGTTTTTAGTCAGTAAGAGTCCGACACTCTCTCCCGCCTCACCCAGCCGGGAGCAGGCATTCGATGATTTTCGCCCCTTAAAAAAAAAATTAAAAAAGAATAACAAAAAGCAGGTTAGTGCGTAATGCACAATAGGTCTTGTTATGTTCTTCCAAAAAAAGATTTTTTTATGAGTTAAGCCCATACCGTAAACGAGCAGACGGATCACCTGATGGTAAGCAATCGGCGCCGCTCATGAACATTCGGAACACCAGAGGCATTACAAATACGTTACCGGCCTTTGTAGATCAGAAATTTGACGATTGTTAGAGATTCAGGGATTGTGGAGATTGCGTATGGAGCCATAGCTTAAATCCATTAGTAATCGATCAACATAACATAACATAACATCACGCCTTTTTATCCCCGAAGGGGTAGGCAGAGGTGCACACAGAAGTAACACCCACTTTTCACTATTTATGTTATGAGTCCCATGTAATAGGGGGTGAGCCTATTGCCATATACCGGGCACATTTCCAGACTCCGTGCTACTACTGAGATTTTTATTTTTAAAAAACCCAGAGGTACTTTGCCCGACCCGGGAATCGAACCCGAGACCCCTTGCCCGGCAGTCGCACTTGCGACCACACGGCCAACGAGGCACTCGGTCAATTAATAAAATAATACTTTTGACATAAATAAAAATTAATTATTATGTTTTCGGCTTACTCACGTAACTGTTTGACGAGGAACTCGACTAGTTTCAAGCCATGCTAGAGCCAATCCGAAAACATATAAATTAATTTAGTATATATCTCACAGGAGTTTTAATAAAAATATGATATAACTAAGTGGACAAATTACATTATTATAAAATATCATCTGTATACATATATTACATGTTATGAAGTCGCCACTAGTTACAATTAACATTCCATAGTCTCTGCCTACCCCCATGGGAGACGGGCGTGAGGTTATATATGTATTTATTCGTCGAAAGCCATTAAATTATTTACTAATTAATTTCGAAGTATATTTCTATGAAAGTTCTCACTTATTATCTTTCGATAAAGTAAATGAAAACTCATCTACTCAAAGTAAATTTATTGTGTATGTTTTAAGTATGAAATATACTATTTTGGGTGTTCATAAATACGGGTATATTGTTTCGGGCACTGGTTTGCATTCTGTACCTACTTATGTATACTTTGTATTTCTCAGTCAAGTCAATGTAAATATCTTAAACCGTAAAACTAAAATTAAATAAAGCAAAGTAGGTCCCTATCTACATAAATATATAACAATAAAATTACAAAAAAAATATATACAAATTATGTGACAATAAACCATCAAATCAACCCAATTTATGTATTGCCAAAAACCCATAATTTCCAACATTATCCTATATTTATCTAACTCAAATATTTAACAAAATATTTGTATATGCATCCCTGGTGGGGATCGAACCCACGACCTTTGGATTAGAAGTCCAACGCGCTATCCTCTGCGCCACAGGGACAGATGATGTACTTTACAATATACCGGTCCATATACAATACAGAACTTCAGTAATTTCAGAACAATACCGAATCAACAACAAAGCTATAATTAATAATTGATTTTCAAACACTGAAATGAATTGAAGTTATTGTTTTCGTTACAAAGTAACGTTTCAGTATTGAAAATTAAATTTTATATTGTAAGTATGTACAATTTGGTTGTAGCAATCTCGGGAACTGAAGGTCTGTTTTTGAAAAATCTTTTTAAGTTTGATAGACTGATGGTAGATAGTCGTATTCTTGTGGTACTTATTTTTTAATTGTAACATCGATAGAGCCATGGGAGTTAAAACTGTGAGGGGATGATGATTCACTTTTGTCTATATATTAATTTAAATATTGTAGTAAACATATATAGACTACTGAGTATTTACTTTCGTGATCATTTCCAAATTTGTTTTTTCTTAAATATTGTATTGTTAAAAAATCGTATGACGTTCAAGTGGCAAAAAATTAAAATTGATACAATTTTGTGGTTTTTTTTTTAAAATTGGTACCTATTAACTATACACTTTTTAATAATAATGTTACTGCAACACGACAAATTTTAAATATAAACTTTTTATTAAAATAATACCAATCGTTAAACAATGTTAAACTAAAGATAGCTACCTACCGTCTTGATAAGTCTTTATCAAGCAGTGATTAGTAATTAATATGAAAATATTCATTATACAAATGTCTAGTAAGTTTCAAGGATAATTTGTGTCTAGAAGAGGTGTTAGAAACCTAGATGGTTCATTTGTGCTACTTTTTCCTTTAACAATACAGGCAAAACTGCGAGCGGAATGCTAGTAATATAGTAACTTTTCGTACGAAGTTGTAGTAGTAAAAGAACTAACTTTGATGTAGTCAATGGACACCGAAAATACCAGGGGCTTAGAAGAGCGTTGCCGGCCTTTTGGGGGCTTAGGAATTTGAGGAAAACCTTTTGAAAAGACAGATAAGTCAAAATTTCATTAAATAAGACTAAAGGCCAAATATAAATAAGTAATCCTATTGAAAAAGAAAAAAATCTTATTTTACCGATACAAGACTACGAAATGCCTTAAATATAAATAGGTATAAAGATAAACTCAAACACCATTAAATAATTCTAGTCAATCGACAAGATCAAGACCTATCTCCATGCTAAATTTCATCTTATTGCGTCCAGTTGTTTTGGCATAGTAGAGTGATGAACATGTACTTTGTGAGTAAAGTTAAAACTGATAATACATTTTGGTTGGAATTCTCCAGAAAAAACTACAGACAAAAATGACGTAGTTCAGTTCAAGGCAAAACTTTAGAATTAGCATTATTAACTAATAACTAAGTAATTATTAACTGAGAGAAAAATACAAATAAATCTTGAACTTGAACATTTGATATCAATGAAACCACTACTGACCAAAAAACTGTAAAAAATAAAAAAATCTACAAGAAAAAAACAAAAAAAATAACAAAAAGCATTTCTCACATGCGATGTTACTCTCAAGTGATCGCATCCCTGGTGGGGATCGAACCCACGACCTTTGGATTAGAAGTCCAACGCGCTATCCTCTGCGCCACAGGGACTGTGAGAGACGCGCCGTAATACCGCATTGCGTCCTACGTCACTCACACGTATACAGCGTCAGTGGTATTAATGTCTATGTGTGAGTCACTACATTGGCGTATCGATGTATGTATGAATGTAGTATTTTTGTATGGAGCTTGTCCAACATTATTTGATTCTGAAATTATTACATATTACGCTTTTATTTATGTTTGGGTATAAGCAGAGTTCAAGGTGATTTTGATAAATTAGTTTTGTAGTGATTTTTATAGTAATATTGTAATGTTTTATTTGTATTTACTTAGACAAGGAAAAATTGTACATTAATATATATTTTGAAACCATGAACAATCCCATTAACGTATTTCATACAAATTGACACGAAATTTCTAGTAAATTAAACAAACAACACAATTTTAGCGCCCTCAAATATTATACATGTTGACAGTAGGTACATATTTTGTGAACTATATACCTACTTATTTATTTAAAATACCTACCAAAAGACCTTCACCACCAATAAGTACCTAGCTATATTTACCGATAGCTATGTACATTATACATACATGTATATTTACTCACGGCTCAGTAGTTCACTGTTTCGACACTTCATTTACAAAAACACATCTGAATAAATAAAATGTGTTACTATTCAGCACGGCTGAGGCCTACTTTACTAATAATGAGTAACATAATGTTTGTATGTATGTTGGAAGGTATTAGATATGTATAATGTCTGTTGATGAAAGTGATGAATTTTTGATTTATAAATGTACTAACAATGTTTCATAATTTTTATTATATCCCGTATCATCCCAGTGATCCATTTTTGGATCGGTTACGTTTTTATTTTTTTATAAAATTTTCGTGAACGCAGCCATTTTTTTTTGTTATGTTGGTAGCACTGATAGTTCTTGCCGCCAAATTCATTTGTCAGATATTCGGTCAGACGCGAAATTTGTGTTTTCTTACCCTCTGCATTTTGATAAAATTGTAAAAAATATGTCTCATCGGCGAATGTAAGTATTTATTACTTTTTTATGAATAATTAACAATTATTGTATCGTATTTATATCGCTTAGGTATTGAGTTATCATATTGTAAGACAGTGAAAAGCAAGTTTAGCTTTTTTACATTTATTTTTTACTTTTATGTTTACCGGTCCGATAATGGATCAGTAGGATAATATGGATATGGAACGTTTTATGTAGTAAAATAATTGTTATTTATTATTTTGCGTTTATTTTGTTGTAGATTATCGGTAAATGAAATAATATCGCATCTGGAAGACAGAGATGACGTATTGTCTGCGGTAATCTATATAACACCCCCAGATAATTATGACAAAAGTGATGAAGACAGTGGAGATGAGGAGTCATCGAATATAAATCACCTTTCTAGGCAGCAACTTTTAGCACAGGCTGAATTTAGGGCTACTGTATCTTCACAGTCTAATTTAGATATCATAGAAGACATATCAAATGAACATTCTACAAATAATAACACAAACGACGATTTAGCAGTACAACCACCAGCCAAGAAAAAAAAATGCCCAGCTACCCGCAAATGGAGGCAAGTAGACATACCAGTAAAGCCAGAAAAAATATCAGAGCCACCACATTTTTTAGAAAATTTAGATACTCCTGTGCACTTTTTTGAACTTTTTTTTGACAAAGACGTATTTGAATTGATTCGCTCTGAAACCGAAAAAAATGCAATACAAAAAGGTTTCCATAATTTCAAAGTTACAACTGAAGAAATAAAACGATTTATAGGGATTCTCTTGTTATCGGGTTACAACAGTGTTGCTAGATATCGAATGTATTGGGAGCAAAGTGTTGATTGTAATTTTCAAGGTGTGGCAGCTGCTATGTCTAGGAATAGATTCGAAGAACTGTTACGATTCTTTCACGTCGCCGATAATACTAACTTGGATCCACAGGATAAGTTCGCAAAGATTCGTCCTCTCTGGAATCTTCTCAATAATAGATGGGTAAAATATTATCCTGGTGATAGGAATCTAAGTATTGACGAATCCATGATACCATACTTCGGGAAACATGGGACAAAACAACATATTCATGGCAAGCCCATCCGGTTTGGCTATAAAAACTGGTCTATTTGTACTCGTCTTGGTTATTTGATATACGGAGAGCTGTATCAAGGAGCAAGCACAGGAAATACCCACCCAGAACTTGGTGTAGGTGCTTCTGTTGTTTTAGACCTCATATCCAAATTGCCGCCGGGTACTTACAGCTTTTATATGGATAATTATTTTACGTCTTTGCCGTTGTTGGATGAAATAAAAACCTTAGGACACGATGCGACAGGAACGGTTAGAGCAAACAGAGTAGAAAAGGCACCCTTGAAAGAAGCTAAAGAAATGAAGAAAATGAGCAGAGGGTCTTTCGACCAGTGTACAGATACTTTGACTGGTATCACTTTAGTGCGTTACAATGACAACAATATTGTTACCGTGGCCTCAACCGAATGTGGTGTGGCGCCTGTAGCTAAGGTAAAACGTTACTGTGACAAGCAAAAGAAAGACGTCGACCAACCTCGCTGTATCGTCAACTACAACAAATACATGGGCGGTGTTGATCGTTTGGATCAAAATGTGGGCTGCTATCGAATTTCTATTCGCTTGAAGAGGTGGTACTGGCAGCTGCTTATGTTTCCAATAAATGCTTGTATGAATAATGCTTTCCAGTTATATAAGCTATCACCAGCTTCACAACACAATCAGCATGACTATTTGTCATTCACAAGACATGTTGTAACGACATATCTTCAGACTTATACTGAAAATTTATCATCTACATCATCATCATCTAATAAACCTATTCCACGATCATCTCTAGCTGTCATAAAACGCGTTCCAATTGATATTAGGTTAGATGGAAAGGCACATTATATTGTGAAAAGTGAAAAACAAAACCGTTGTGGGTTGTGTCATAAAAACACCACGATGAAATGTACCAAATGCAACGTCGCCCTACACCAAAAATGTTCTCCTGCTTTTCATACAAAATAAAAATTTTAATGCTAATTTAATTTAATTTATAATAAAAATATGTTTTAATTTACACAATAAATAAGATTCTGCATAAATATCTTTCATTATTTACAATCAATAACCTAAGAAGCTCACAATACGTACACACAAAATACAGTGGCATATTCTCCTACTGATCCATTTTTGGATCGGTACTGTAACTGAAATACAGGAAATCGAAAATTTTTTTTTGTTGCATATTATTGTTCATTGGGCTACTTAAAAGTAATTCTGAAAGTTTCGACTTAATCGAATAAGTTTTGAGGACTTGGGAAGATACGGGATATTCACGAATATTTTAGATGACATGATGCCCTGCATCGTTCGTGGAAAAAACATATTAAGAAAACAGAAAGTAAGGACATTTATTTAGCACCAAACACGATGCAGCATAAATAAAAAAAAAAGAATAAAAGATAGTGTGACAGTGAAAGTAAGATGAATAGTGAGTAAAAAAAATTAAGACAGAAATGCTAACAACATGCCCATGCTAAATGGATTACCCACTTAACGTAGCTAAGCTAGGCACACGAGTCACCCAACCCTGATTTTCAATGAAAAAAGCCTACTAAGTAATCCGAAGTTAATTGACAGAAGATTAAAGAGAAAAAATAAAAAGGAAAACATAAATTAGTGTAGCGACGTAACGTAAAGTTAGTTTATATGTGAAGTCATGGAGCCCTCTGATGTTCCTCTGATGATAATATCCACCTAATATTAAATATAGGAATATATTATCATATGAATGGGGCAGTCAGGGCGCCTTAGACGTATACTGACTGACTGACTACCACTACCAGATTGGCAATATATTAAAGAAGGGCCAAATTAAAAGTACCCGTAACCGACGAGCATGCATGAAAAGATTGATGACTGTTGATGAACCGAAAGAGTTATGTAAGAATCGTAGCAATTGGCGTTCCATAGTCTCTGCCTACCCCCGCCAGACAGGCGTGAAGATATGTATGTATTAAATATGGAAAATAATACTTGCCACCCACACCCAAAATAAGACTAAGAGCCTCATAATGACGTCACAGGTCAGCAAACCTCTTATCCGGTAGGTTTCAAGTAACTTGCGGTTTCGGTAAAAAGGGAAGGAAATACTTCCTCTTGATAAGGTACACGTGCATGATGAAATTAATTAGTTAACGAAGTCTTATAAGTGGGAAATTAGCGACACAATTTGCTGTGAACATGAAACCTTAGAAACGTATCAAAATAATTAAATGAGTCTTATGTGGGATTATTTAGGGGAGGACTCTACCTTTTTGTAGTTAATTATCATGTGATGTTATAGGGGCTGAAAGGTTTTAGACAGGGGTTGATGCAGATGGACTTGGTAGGTATTATCATTTGTTATGATTGTGTTAGGATCTAGGCAAACCATTTGTTATTTTCCATCAATACAATACAAGAGTCGAAATTAACCTTATAAAGCTTAGTTATAGAGTGTGTGCAAAATGTTTGCTTTTGTATTAGGTACCTAACATAAGTCCTTACTTTAAAAAGACAATAAAATTTCGATCCCAAAATTTGGCTTTATTTTCAACCGACTTCCAAAAAGAAGCAGATTATCTTTTTGACCCTAATGTATGTACCTATGTATGTATGTCCGTGATTATGTCGCGGTCGCGATTGGCTGAACCGATTTTGATTTGTTTACAGAAAAGTGCTTGTTACACTTATGAGAAGATTATCTATACTATCTTATACTATTATTTAAAGCGGAAGAGTTTGTTTATTTGTTTGAACGCGCTAATCTCCGTAACTACAAGTCGGATTTGAATAATTATTTTTGTGTTGGATAGTGCATTTATCGAGGATGGCTATAAGCTATAAAACATCATGCTACGACCAATAGGAGCTGAGCAAAGCGTGTGAAACCGCGCAGAAGTAGCTAGTTACATGTATAAAGCACAAATTCAGACATCATACTCCTATTGATTTCACACAATTTTATACATTCTTCAACTCAAACAAAATAAATGAACGTCTACCGTCTATCCTGGACATTCAGTCTAACAATTCTCTCTTTACAGATAATTCAGCCAATTTAAAGTCTACCACTAAAATTCTAGTACCTATGAGACAGAAAGTGCAGAAATGGTCCATTGTGTGAATCAGTAGTGGAAATAAATCGATTTACGCAATTGACTTTTACTACCGTGAGAAGTCACATAGACACAATGATAACTAGGAATAGATACTTACACTGTTTTGTACTATTTATAATTAAGTATGTATGAAATTGATATATTGTGTTGTCTGTTTTTCTGTGCTCTAGACATGTCATATCATCTTATCTACAGCTTGTGGCAATTGATAATCCACTGCCGGTTTATACCAATTGGCTGATGTCCCATAAACGGGTTGCCGAGGCTCCGGCTCGAATAGCAGGAGTAGGAACGGGGTGATTTTTAGTCAGTGAGAGTCTGACTGCCTCGTTGGCCGAGTGGTCGCTCGGGTTCAATTCTCGGGTCGGGCAAAGTATTACTGGGTTTTCAAAATCTCAGTAGCAGTCCGGAGTCTAGAAATGTGCCCGGTATATGGCAATAGGCTCACCCCCTATTACATGGGACTCATAACATAAATAGTGAAAAGTGGGTGTTACATCGTAGGTATAGTGGCATTACATAACATCACGCCTTTTATCCCCGAAGGGGTAGGCAGAGGTGCACATTATACCAATGTACAATGTAATATATAGTGGCATTAAGTGCCGTAATGTGCAGCTCTGCTTACCCCTTCGGGGATTAAAGGCTGATGTTATATGTCTAAGCTTATCATGTTACTAACTTTAAATCTTTCAAAACTTGTCTGACAGTCCGTATATTTTATTTCGAAGTTTTTATTTGGTACTTAACCACTTGAAACTAATTACGTTACTCTTACTTTAACCAGATACAGTTAAGTTAATAAAAAAGTAGTTCAGTTATAACGTTGAACAGTAAAGCACGTTCTAAATTTCGACTAAGTAGGTATTATTTAACTATAGCTCCGCTTCTGCCCGCGACTTCGTACGCGCAATCCCATTTTCCCCCCGTTCCCGTTCGTGATTTTCAGTAAAAAGTAAAAAAAAGTATTGTATAAAAAGTATCCTATGTCCGTCTCCTGGTTCTAAGCTACCCCCTGCCAATTTTCATCTAAATCGATTGAGGCGTTCTTGAGTTATAAATAGTGTAACTAACACGACTTTCTTTTATATACCTACTAGCTTCTGTCCGCGACTTCGTACGCGTAAACCCATTTCTTCCCGTCCCCGTTCGTAATTTTCGGTAAAAAGTAAAAAAAAATTGGTTAAAAACATTCTATGTCGGTCTACTGGCTCTAAGCTACCTCCCTACCAATTTTCAGCCAAATCTATTCGATTGTTCTTGAGTTATAAGTGGTGTAACTAACACGACTTTCTTTTATATATATAGATATAGATGTAAGGAGATTATTATGACGAGCATAGAATTGTATCTACTTATTTATCACTGACTAGCTGACCCGGCAATCTTTATACTGCCCAATATTTTTTTTTTTCACATATTTAACCTTCCATGGACTTCCAGGAACATATTTTGAAGACCAAAATTAGCCATACTCGAGTTTTAGCGATACTAACGAACGGAAATTCATTTTTATACATATAGAAGATAGATACATAATGTAGGTAAGTTAATAAATAATCAGATTATCTCTTATTTCACAACGTTCATCAAAATCCTCTATTAACTTTCAAAAATTCCGTTGAATGATTATGCTAGTAGACATAATTATAATAACATATAATTAATAATAAAAAAATAAAAACTACTCAGGTAGGTACGTAATTCCTAATGTTTTTCAAAAAGAGAGAGATAGTGATGCAAGAACTAAAGGTTAGAAGATATGATGTCGGGGCTTTCGTTAAAATATTATCTGTACCAAGTTCAAAAGAAGCGGAACTTATTTATGAAATGGTTGGTGCAGCACTATCCCCCTCGCTTACACAGGAATAGGTAAAGTAAATTAGCAATAAGTGTATAATTATAATTAAATGTAGTTAGTTAAGTTAGATTAGGGTATGATGAGGCTGACATACCTTTGTAAGGGAAAAGCCTCTAAATAAATAAAGATAAAAAGAAAAAAAAAAGGTTTTTCATTACCTAGTAACATTAACTAATAGGTTTATCACCATTCAATACTCAAGTCTTGTCTAGTTTATTAAGATCCTAATTAGAAATTACATAAGTAATAAAACAAATAAACTTCGCAAATATGACACCGCAAGTGCCCCTTTGGGTTTTTGTAATATACATAGGCACATAGTTCGTGAACATTCCAAATTAGTCTCTATTTACTTACAATTAAATCCAATGTTCCGTGCGACACAAATCGACAGACGAAAACTGCTTGCCATGCGCGATAAAACAAAAACGAAGCGCAATAATCGTAACACATTCCTAATTTACTTCACAAAACAATAATACAATTTAGAAATACAATTATATTCAAAAACCTACAAAGTCACATATTTTTTCAAAGTAGTTTACTATTAATATTTATTTTTCACCACACGTAGTAAAAATGTTTATAAAAAAACAATGAAAGAAAAGTTTATTTGATTACATCCGCGTTGCTATGGTTACAGCAAGATGGCGCACGTTCGCGCATGCGCACTGCGAGCCGAGCGGGCATAGACTGTCAGATTAGCTCTGTTTTGGCGCCAAAGCGATGCCTTCAATGATGGTGCGCACTGGTCCGTGTGAATTCCTTCCATGATTGCTACGGAAAAGGTTTACTATAAAGGGAAAAGTAGAACTACATCACAATTATTAATGCACCATTCTAAAGAACATAATTATATCCCATTTTTTTGTAGTTCCTAATCATTCAATTCTTTTCTTGTGCATATATAACGATTTACTTCCCTGAAAAGCATCTATTTTTTTATTGGCCGGAATATCATCAAACCACAATGAAGGCTACTTTGACCGGTTTAATTCCGACTTTAACGGTAATAAAATAGGAAATTCTAACTTCTTTATCCAATTTCATCCATCATCATTATTCTTTAAGTCTCCGGCCAATCGAATACCGCAGCTATTGCACAATCGATACTAAACGTCGATACTCATAGATCACATGCCATTTGAATCGAATAGGAGCGAGATAAAAATTTATTGTTCTGTAATAATAACGTTTCGTGCATTGTTGGGTGTCCGCCGGATCCGATGTCGGTCACTCCGGACGGTGGGTGTCCGGAGATTGGAAGTGTCTATAACTTTGGTGAAGGTGGGACTTTGTTTTTTGGGAGTTTGGTGACCTACAGCTGTAGCTAAATGGCATTTATCGCTTGTCTACAGAGAGAGTAGAAATCAAAATGTATGAGAATGACACAGATAAGTGTCAAAATTTACGTCAATTCCATATAATTTGGTTTTCTATTCTACATGTAGACAAGCGCTAAAGTGGCGTTTGGTTAAAGGCACTGGTTATATAAAACTGCAATTCTGATAAGTCAAACTCTACTGCAGAAACCAATATGAAAACCTTATACGACAAAATTTGGATATAATCTTTGCCTTCTGACCTTCATATTTGTATAGGTAATAATCCCAGGAGAAGGACAATAATTTTAAACTGTATATATTATAACTTTGAAGGAGAATAACTGCGCTTTCGGTCTCATACATGAACTTCAAAAGAATCTACAAATGTATTATAGGACTTTGTCTATCATTGATAGTTTTAGCAATGGTACTAAACATCCCGGGCAAAATATGAACGAAAAGTAAATCACTATTAGGTAAGTTATACAGTCCTCTGGAAAACAATAAAATTATTGAAAACAAAGACAGAATATTATTATCGAGTAGTAATTATGGTTCCCCTACAAACTGGTACAGCGAACAGCCTCGTGAACAATGTTGTGTATTACGTGAGCCGTAGCGCCGGCTGGCAGACGATTCCGAGCACCTAACTAGTTTGTAGCTTGTAGCTTGACGCAGACTCCTGCCTGGGTGGGCAGGGTGAGAATGAAGCATTACAGAGTTTATTTGTTGGCCAAGTTGACTGAAGTAAGTTTCCTGAGTACAATTGTTTCATTCTCAATGTTAGATGGTTTCTAAGGCCCTTTTCCGGCCTGCTTTTAAAAACAGTTCGCATTGCGGTATGCAAATAATTCCAAGTCCAAATGTTTTTGTGGAACATTACCTAGACTGACCCATTATTTTTCTTCCTTAAAAGTAGATTTCCTATCATAATATCCACAAAATATTTCAAAATAAGTTCAACACGAGTAGATAAGAAGAATTATCCTCTGAATTTTGTAGTAATTTCCAAACTCAGCCTATGCTAGGCAGTCAGTCAGTCGGTAGATATGGAGTAAATATCACAAACCTCAAATTGAAGCTGTTTTAGATAAAAAAAATATTTCTTTCGACTAAAACCCAAACCAACTCCAATGAATTTGGACCATTATTTATTTATTTATTTATTGCTCACACCATTAACTCTTCTCTGCATCACCCAAAGGTCAGACTGTGAGAAAATGCCTGCGGCATTAAGTCCACCTTATGTACATTTTGTGCATGAAGCTTTAAAATAAAATAATAAAATATTGCACAATGTAGATACATACCTACATAGAGGTATTATACTAATTAATACTAGTGCAGTACATCACTCTGTTAGAGCGCAGCATATTCGCAACGCTACACCTCATGCTTCTCATAAAGCACCCATAACAGTGAATCATGGGAAGTAACTCATTACAGTGCTTAGCCACGACATGTTACAGCTTGTCATTACTGCTGTCACGGCTTGTTCACTTGCATTAATGTCTGTAACTATAAATATCTACCTAATAATGCCTCGTTGGTCAGGAATGAGTTACGGTGGTTCATTATGTGACTCCGATGCCATGATAATATAATAAGCGTTTGTTGTTGTATCTGAAACAAAATAGTCAATGGTTTCATGTGTCATTCTATTCCTGATTTATAATTAAGTAATTCTCCTTATTTTTAATCAACTTCTTCTTCTTCTTCTCTATTGTCATTTTGGTGCGGTTCTGGTTAATCTCTGTTTTTGTCATAGTGTCTAGCTTCCCTTATCTCCTACATAAATTAGAGGTTACCTACTACAATCCTTATTTACGTAGTTCCTTTGCTCTTATAGGTACCTCCCATCATGCAATATTTATAAGACAAACTCTTTAGTAAACCAGATCTCCTAAGAAATGCGACTACGATTGCAACACAGGAAGTTCTTTCAAAAACCAATAAAAAGGTTGTAAATACTTGATCACAACTAGCAGGTGATTCTCACCGGGTAATCCGTATAGAATGGCTTACGACAGCTCTCATAAAACATTATAAAATCATGCAGTTAGCAGACAAATGTCATAAAACACACAATAAAAATGGTGGTAAAGATAGTCGGAAAACCAACTGGACTTTAGAGGGCGATAATGATCTATATCCATGTTTTAAGTATGTGTGAAATGCATGACTATGTTTTATAATTCTGGGTAAGTGGACACGTGTTAGGAAAAATTTTCAGTCAGATTTTAAAACTCTGGTCTTTGATAACCAAATGCAATGTCAGCAAGAGAAAGTCCTAAAGGTTTTTGAAGATGTTCAACTAACATTTGGAAACGGACCATGCATCTCATACTTTCAAAAATATCACACAAAACCACAAAGTCACTATTTACAACAAGGCATTCAATGAATGAACCAATCCAAATTAAAATAACGTGTTCCACTACCAATGAATGGGACCCACCCACAGAAATGTCATGCGCCTGCGCATTTGTTCAATGGGACGTCACAAATTTTATAGTAAACGAGTTTAATGGCCATAGGGGGACCTGTTGCGGTGGTTAAAAGGAAACAAAGTGCTCAAGTCGTAAACATTTGTCGACAATGGCCGACTAGTAAAGAGACACCTACTATGACTAGATTATAGGAATATCTATTTCAAACTAGTTAAGTAACCTTTTGAAAATTTTCTTCACAAAAACTGATTACTGTTTGCAATAGGTTTAAGACTCTTAACAATATTGGTGACAAGTGGAGATATCCTTACTAATATTATTAATCGGAAAGCGAGTTTGTTTGTTTGTTCCACTTTCGCGCCGTGACTACTAAACCGATTGCTTTGAATTTTTGCAGATGTGAAGTTAGAAGTCTGGATTAAATAATAGGGTACTTTTATCCCGGAAAAATTTGATATTCTCGAGGGAAAACGAAATTATAGGTGTAGATGGCGTTGTGTGTATTGGTATATGTCACATAGGCTACTTTTTATCCTTTTGTGACGCGAGCGAAGCCGCAGGTAAAAGCTAGTATATACCTCTATATCTGAACGTTTTTGGGGAATTAAAAGTGAAATAGGTTTTTACGAAATTGCAATAAACGAATGTAGGGATTGTGGTATTGCTACATCGTTTGAAGAATCCGTGTCTCCAGTGATTAATTCATCATGTGAAAAAGAAACAATAGTTTTTTCTGAACAGGAAACCGGTAGCTAGGTATAGTTTATAGTCATGTTTTTATTTGGCTGTACTTGAATCTCTCAGGTCGGTTTTATTTTGCAAAACATTTCCATTTACCAACTGGAAAAATAAACTATAATTCTATTGTCTATAGACGTATAGGCTTCCTTCCTATTACATGACGTAATTTTATTAAGGGAGGAAAACATCGAGTGAATTCTCCCGCCTGGGTGAGGCAGGAGGAACTGTCAGACTTTTACTGACAAAAACCACCCCGTTCCTTCTCCTGCCCTTCGAGCTGGAGCCCCGGTAACCTGTTAAGTCCTCCGAGACTCAGTATCGGTATATCACGTCATTTGGAAATGTAATAAAACTACAAATTATGTGAAAATTGACAGTACAAATGTTTTATCTACCTTCAAGGCATACCGGTCGCGATCATGAACTTAAAGGGTAAAAATAATTACTATAATTATTAAATGGACCAATGAAACTGTTAAACTCGTCTCAGATACATATCTTCATTAAAAATTGACTGTCAAAAAACAGTACCTACAAATTGCCTCTTGGTTACCAAAGCGAAATCGTACAGTCACGAATTTTAGAGGAAGATGGCGATATATGGAGTTTTGTGGGAGGAAAAGAGAAGGTGGATTAGAGGCTTTCATCGTTGGAGTTCCCACGAGTATGAACGTACTTGTATTTATACTTATTTTAATATGTCTGACTTTAAAAGTATAGTTGTCTTGATATATGTCTCGGTATTGTTCTTAAGTGGTTTGTTGGAGGCCTTTAAGTCTTTGAATGCCGACAGGAGACTGTTGAGGGCAAATTCTATATGTTTTTGCCCTTGGTGAGTATATTGAAATGATCTGATGAAGACAATAATCAGTCATTAGTTCGATTAACCACTTGAATGCAATGTTATGAGACATAATAGAAAATATTGAGTCTCGCTTAGATCCGCGTTAAAAACATGAAAGGTTAAGTAGGCAGCAATGTGTATAGTAAAACAACAACTTCTCTATAGTGGAGGCTTCATTGTATTTTAGATTAAAACCAGTACTATCTTCTATACATATAATGAAATCATATGAAAGTGAAAACTGTACATCGAATATTTTTTTAAAAGAAGGCTTTTCGCGTGATCTCGCGTGATCACATTTATAATTTTTGTCTGTCTGTTTTTCTGTCTGGGATGAACTCAAAAAGTGCTGCATGAATTTACTTAAAATTTTGCATGAATATTACTAACACGTCGGGTCAACATATAGGCTACATAACGGCTGTGCAATTTCAAAACCTAGTATCTGACAAATCTTAAAAAAATGTGTTTTTGCATTTTTCGACTTTATAGGATAGCAAAAACTCCCAAAAACAAATCAAATTTTGAAATCACTCCCAAGAAGATACGACTAATATTATTGAAGTGGCAAGCTGTCAAAGATATGAAATCATTTTTCGGCTCTCCTGTAAAATTTGGTTTTATGCAGATACTGGGTTTTGATATTTCACAGCCGATAATTATCATGCAATCAACTACGGGAGAGGAGCTGTGAATTATTATTCCACGCGAACAAAGTCACGGGCTCAGCTAGTATATTATGAACAAACAAAAACTCTAAAGAACATACAACAACAGAAAGAAACCTTAAAAACAACGATTGAATTCCAAAAACAGTAAAACTAAGTCGACGGGCCGTATCTACTTTTCACCTCTGACCTCACACTCGTAAAACCTTGAGCAGTGCTCTCAAAACTAATGATTTACGTCAAGTCAAGCAACTGCTGACGTGCTGTGAATAGGACCTTTGTGGGTAGGACCCCGTTTTTATAGCCTCACAGCTTGAGATGTTACCAACACATCATACTTTATAGACGTGTTAACAGAACACGATAGTTGAAACCATTTATAAACGCTTTTTGTCGGTACTTATATACTTACCTTTTTTTTTCAAATTATATCGAGATTTAAAAAAACATCATTATTAAGAACGTTTGAAATAGTTCTCCTACTTCAACACGAATTCCATATCGGTTTAAAATTATTGTCATGCCCCACAAATTAAAAGTTTTATTTGTGAATTTAATTAATAAAGGAAACTGCTTTAACTGTTTTGTATTTATAGTTGTAATTGTAGGTAAATACCTTATTTTTTTTTTTAAAGGGGGAAATCATCCAATTACTTCTCCTGCCCGGGTGAGGCGAGACGGAGAGACGATTCTTGCACTTCGAGGCGAAGCCCCGGCAACCCGTTAAGTCCTCCGCGGTTCCGTATCGTCATATTGCATCAGCTCTATTGGTCCCCATCTGTGGTGGTCCAGGCGACAAGCTACCCTATTGTTCTCCGTCCTCAGACCTTACCCTAGGACTAAAATATAGACGGTAATTATTATACAATTAAAACCTCTTCCCTCTATTATTACCTCCACCAACATCCATATTCATATAATATTAATACCATAAAACATATTAATAGGAAATCAAACTTCAATACATCAAATAAAAGCTCACCGAGTAACCACTTTCTCCACATCAAAGGCTGGGAGCCCATTATTCTCCCATAAAAGATAAACAAAGAATCACGATGTGTTCATTAATAACTGCGCTTGCGCATTGTGTAATGAAAATTAATCATGGCGGTGTGACGTAGCATTTGTTTGCTTGTAAACGCCGACAGATCGCGTTGTTCTTTTTGTATTTTTTAAGGTTTTGAAGTTGTCGGGTTTTGAGGAGTTTTTGAAGGGTTTGTTAAGTTTACAAAGTAAGTTTCAACACCTAATTAATTGATATAATTGGATGTCAAAACTTTATGTCACTCGAGATCTGTATGAAGTTGAAGCTGTTACAATATCGGTGGAAGGAGATTGCGTGTGGCAGTGTAACAATAGACCTTAAAGGCTGGAGATAAAGTCGACATCACAATAATTATAACATCTGGTATCATTTCCTAAACGTGTAGACCTCAAAAAGCTGCAGATGAAGTTGACATCACAATAGTTATAATATTTCTGGCTGGTCTCATTTCCAAAATATGTGATGTGATGGATATAGTTGTACAGAATAGGTATTCAATTTTAGCTATACCTGCGTCTGATTCAGCATGGCAAACCCTCCATTGGAAACCAGGTACGTATGTAGAGCAGGCCCATAGTCCAGTCCAGCGGCGGACTGTCACAGTCATTTCATTTGATTATGTTATTGATTTATATTGGAACCTAATAATGATTACGATATTTGGCAATAACCATCTATAACAAACCAATAACAACAGACCTTGACTGCCTCATTGGCCGAGTGGTCGCAAGTGCGACTGCCGGGCAAGGGGTCTCGGGTTCGATTCCCGGGTCGGGCAAAGTGTTACTGGGTTTTTAAAAAATTCTCGGTAGTAGCACGGAGTCTGGAATTGTGCCCGGTATATGACAATAGGCTTACCCCCTATCACATGGGACTAATAACATAAACAGTGAAAAGTGGGTGTTACATTGTACAGTGGCATAATGGGCACCTCTGTCTACCCCTTCGAGGATAAAAAGCGTGATATTATGTTATGTTATGTAACAACAGACCTAAGAACTGAAAACTAGGTTTATATCTACCTACATCTTCTGAATATAGGAGCCATGAATGGTGTGTTCAGTTAACGACGTATAGCCGTAAAATATTGATTTACTTCACACCATTAACCTCAATTCATGAATCAGTGCATTGTTCACACATTACGTGTTATAATTCCAAATATCTTCACACTGTATTAAAATGGTGTTAACAGAAGTCTTTGATTGTTCTTTTCCCTTCAAACAATGGCCCTTTTGATTGAGAATGTGGTTTTGTAATAACGGTGTGATAAATCTAATTTTAGTGTTGTTTTTGGAGTTTCTCTGTGTTAGCTACGAAATGTGGAACTAATTTTTATTATTGGTTGCGGTGCTGTTTTTAATATGGTGTCCTACAAGGGGCCTTAATAGAATAACGCAAATAAATAAACAATATTTGTTTTACTTGAATAATTACTGAAGTTGTATAAAAATCTTCTTTTCTTATTTTTAAAAAAAACGTTGCCCCACACTAGGATTTTCTCCTGCGTCGTGGGTGCGTTTAGAAACCGGAACAACAATCTGTGGATCACACAAAGAGTTGTTCCGTGCGGGAATCGAACCCGTGACACGTCGCGTGGCAGTCAGTTGCCCAGCCAAGCCTTCAACTAGACTTAGAGCCTGATGGTGGATAGATCGGGCAGAAACTATTTAACGTTTATTTGTAGAATTACAATAATCAGTAGTACTTTGGACAATATCGTTATGTGTTTGCTATTCCTAAAACACATTATCTTATGGTCTGTATAACATGTATAAATGATTTCATGATGTTTTTCACGGATCCAACAAAGAGTTGGACAAACCAAAGTCACAAACTACGTGTCACAGAGAAGACAGATAATCTAACTAAACACCATATTTCATTGTTTTTATGTTGGTGATCTTGAAGAACAGGGGTAAAACATCGAGATCTAGGTCAGTGACCATCACCAAAAATGTCAAGTGATAACATCACACACATCATTATACCATAATCATCGTCATCAGGACAATTGTCTCCACACAATCGATTATATAACGCTTCTAATTTTGTGGGAAAATGTTATTTATTAAACACAAAAACATTAATACGATTCTCAATTGTATGCTCTAAGACATAAAGGTCAATTTTAAGTGCAATTATTTCAGTGTAATTTGATGAGGGCATTGTTTAGAAGAATTTTAGATAGAGTAGACAGGGAATGGGTGCGTGTATTCTGCCTACTTAATTGGCACTTCATTGAGGAAAAAATTGTAGTGAATGGAGTGTCTTTGAAATTGATATAAAGTCTCCTATATTTCTATAAAACTTAGTAGGATTGTTTCTCTGCTCAAAAATCGGCAAATGCATTTGGTCTTGCACAGGTTTAAAATACTGACAAATTAGGTCTCTGTAGTACCTACATTGATTACTTCTACATTTTGGAACGAGAACCTAGCTTCATTAACAGACTGACAGATTATTATCTATTTATTAACCGACTTCAAAAAACGGAAGAGGTTCTCAATTCGACCGTATATATGGTTTTTTGTATTTGTTGACGTTTCAATAATACTATTAAATGGTTTAATTGAAATGAATGCTTTTGATTTTGACTTTGACTTGAAAAATATACCATTTAATTCTGTACACTTCAACTTCAGTTCCTCAAGAATACGATTTAATGTTTTTAAATTGATTGTAAAAGTTGGTAAATTAATGCGACTAAATTACAATTTGTTGAGGACCTAAGGTAAATGCACCTTATTCCGAGGGGTTCTAAAAATGGCACCATATTCCGATGTATTTAGAAAAACAGTTTTTTAAAGCAATTTACTAGTTATTTATGGTCTGCATGATAAAATAATGAATTAATAATTATCTGTTCATATTTATTTATACAAAGGAGAGTTTAGTATGGTCACACTGTAAAATAATCGGTCATTTTGCCGCGGGGAGCGGCGTCGAAAGCACACTTCATACATTTGGGACCTTATGCACGTGAGTATTACGATTTGCCAAATAGTGTTTTACGTAATAATTTTATACAACGCGAGTTTTCGTTTAGGTTGAAATATTGAAAGGATAATATTTTTTATCGAAAACACTTAAGATTTGAGTATTTTATTTGCAAATTAGCAAGAAAATAAGTGTTTAAAATACTGCGGCATTAGGTGCAAAATATTTTAGTGTGTTCCTAAAAGCCGATGTATACCACGGAAAAACAAATTTAAAGACATTTAGTTTTTTTTAAATTTCGGTGTCTGTTTTATGATTATAAACTTTAATGTGTTAGTTCTGACTTAATGAATAACTCATACATTTAATAATCTATTTCCGAGGTACACCGTGGCGTCGCATTTACTAATTATAGCAGGTCAAAAATTGTTTGTACAGGTACTTTATTAATACGTTGTATAGAAGATTTTAGTGAAGACATTAGGTTTTATAAGTGTTCTGTTATTATATGTATGTACTTATATTTGTTTTCCTTTCATATTGTAACTATACATTATTTTATTTGCATAATATTAAAAAATCTTTTACTTTTTAGTACTCGGAATTAGAAACTTTGATTTAGCATCATAAAACGCTATTCCGATGTATTTACGTCGGAATAAGTTACATGAGTACCTAATTCCGATGTATTTACGTCGGAATAAGATTACATGAGAACCTAATTCCGAAGTTAGTTAAGACCCTGTTTAAATACAGAGTGTTCATTATTTTATGTGCTTAGTAGATACGCGTTTAGTAACTGAAAGAATACTAATCATCTATACAAATACATAAAATTGGAGTGTGTGTTTGATATTGTTAATTCATTTTTATATTTTTATAAGATTAAGGAATAATATTAATAAAAAACAGGGTTTAGAATAAAACTAGAATAAACAAAAACAGAATTGATTTAAGTAATATAAAAAATAAACAGATTTGACTTTTAAACATCATGTATAATTCTCCCTACATAGTTCCCTTTCTATTTTTATACTCGGAATTAGGAACCAAATGCATCGGAATTACGATTTTTAAATCGGAATAAGGTACCTCGGACTTTTTTATATTTTTATTTATTTTATCAGCTTCAATAACCTTCTACTGACAAACTGCAAATATTTTTCAAAAATTTGATAGCTAACACTTCTGATAAAAATATAAAATTGTACACAAAGGTCCGATAAATACTTAATTTATAATGTTCTTTCGTGTTATGTTAAAAACAGCGCGGAATTAGGTGCCTTTACCTTATTAGGCACAAAATCTCGTGATCCTAACCACGATTTCTTACTGCCATCTCTACCAATTATAGTCTTTGTCCCCTTGTGTGTGGTACATCATTTTAATGTCAGGATCCTATCATCTTTGCGGTCATTATCCAGATTGAGCGCGTTCACGTAATTTCTTTTATAATCTACTAGGAATGTAGGAATGGCTTAATGGGTCACTTTCCCGATTCTGGATAGCAACAGACGGGGTTCTAAATGACCTGAGGGCAATATGACTTGGGTCGGGATTGTCTGGAATGTCGGGACTTTGATCTTTGTTGTTAATTTCTAATTAAGATGCATGACATCTTGGGTGTTAATGCCCGAAGGGTTTGGATCAGGGTGGGGCATAATTACTGTTATAATTGCTCTTTACCAACTATTCTCTTAGCTCCATTGATTCTTACATAGTTTGGACATCAGACACAATGGGGATGATGACAGGGTATGAAAATTAAAAATATAATTAGTCCGTAAGTTAGGTAATGAAAAAATATTAGACACGTATTTTTTTATTTTGTCGTATAATAAAACAATACTTGGATAAAACGAATCAAAGTTTAGGAGTGGGGGCTAAAACGTCATTTCTTAGTATAAAATGTACTGAGAAGTGACGTCACGCGACATTTCAAATCAATATATCTTCGAAACTATTCGTTTCTGTGAGAAAATAAAAAATACGTGTCAAATGTTTTTAAATAATCTACCAGACGGACATTAAAATAAAAATTAGTCGTCTACCCTATTACAGTTACTTCACATTTTGGACTCTGTACTAAGACACTCTTGCATGGTTGGTTTGGTATGATGTCAATTACCATCGTAAGCATTTAACCAGCTACAAGACTAAATGTAGGCCTTATCCAGTGACTTCCATTCCATATCAGCCAGAGAAAAGCGACCTGCATTCAACAGATCTCTGTAATAAAGTTTATATTGACTTATTGTTACGTAGAGTTTAAAACCGTTTTAAAAAAGTTCTTGACTGTATGACTGGCGCGGTGGCAGGGCAACCGGCTGCCGCGCAACGTGTAGCGGATTCGATTCCCGCACGGAACAACTCTATATGTGATCCACGGATTGTTGTTTCGGGGCTGGGTGTCATTTGTATGTGACATTGTATATTTGGTAACGCACCCACGACACAGGAGAAAATTCCCAGTATGAGTCATCGTTTTTTTTTTTAAATATTGGTCTAAAATCTCAAATAATACTTTACCAAATTCTATAATCAAACATCAAACCTTTGGGTCGATAGTCATACCATTTACTAAAATCAAAAAACAAAGATTTTATTTGGACTATAGAAGCTACACCTCTACCCACTCCCCATTAAAACAATGTGTGTATTACACGAAACAAGTTACTGCGCATGTTCCCACGGCGTCGTGTCTTATGACGTGATTACTGTTGCGCCGGCGCAGCCTACGACACACGATCTACGAAGATAATCCTATAATGTCAAGTACATTGTAAGTATCTACTTGGTAGGTTTTTTATGTGAACTACGGATAATGGGAGGATTAAAAACTTAGGCGTCGTCCTATTTAGCTTACTATCGTACGATTGAACTATGCAATTTCGTCGCACGATGAGATCAAACACACATTACTTTAGGGTGTCCTAAATGAAGTCTGCTAATCATCGCGCGAGCAAAGGGCTTAATCTCGTCGTGCGACGAAATCGCATCGTCCAATCGTACGGTGGTTAGCAAAATAGGACGACGCCTAAGGATCTGTATGGTAAGATCGAACATTTTCAATCAAAAAGTCTTTAGGACTATTATAATAGAATAAATTGCAAAGATATAAATAACGCCTCTGGGGCTGTGGGTGTCTAAGATTGAAATAATCATTGTACTTTATTTATTTAATGTTTATATTGTACAAAAGGGATGTTATTGCAAAATAACAATGTAGTGTTGTTTTAATGACACTATCAATATGACACTATGGCATCATTACGCCATCCTATCGAAGTGGTACCAATAAACCATGGTTCAGAATTTTCAGATAAACACGGTTGATTTTGAAAATATCTTCTTATGTCTGCATTATTTGCAAAATGTTATGAACCTTTCGAAAGGTATTTTTGTCTCACTAAAACTACCCCAATAGCCACCAACAGCACCTCTTAATAGACCAATCAGCTCCGGAGTTCTACGTAACGCCTTATTATCATCAGCCTGTGTTCGTCCACTGCTGGACATAGACCTCTCTAAAGGCACGCCACTGAGCTGAGTCTTCAGCTCTCATCCAACCACTGCCAGCCATCTTGCGGATGTCGTCCCTCCACCAGGCTGGAGGGCGGCTGACGCGCCCTACACTACGTTTGCCTAGACGTTACGTCTGTAAAACTATTAATGTGACCTATGTCAGTGCCCGCCTCGCACATGGTATTAGCGACAAATATAGCACAGAACATGCAAAAATGTTCGTCATACACTGATTAAAATTAATTATTCTCCTGTCCATTTTCATTATGGCATCCATTACGACTGTCCGTCTTGTCGTAAGTAAAAAACCTAAGCATGTCAAGCTACCCAGAACTGCTATATTTTTTCAATGGATTTTCGTCTTTGTAACAAAAGAATAAGGTTGAAAATCTATTTGGCATTAGATAAATTGGGATAACTGTGTATGCTGTAAGAACGATCGTCATTTGTCATCGCTAATCGTTGGAACTAAAAGATTATTGCTATAATTACATGTTTAATGGTTTGTAATTAAATTATTATGTTTAATTACAAAAATGAGATATCTTTTTGATGGACGCGGCGATGAAAATTATATTAAACAGGTCAGACTGGACAGAAAGACATAGAAAGAGAAAGAAGTTGTTATTTAAGGTAAACGAGCAGACGGATCACCTGATGGTAAGCAATCGGCGTTGCCAATGATCACCTGGAACACCAGAGGCGTTACAAGTGCGTCACCGGCCTTTTGGGGATTAGGAGTTTGAGGATCGTTGGGGATTCAGGGATTGGGGAAGGGGAGGGGGTAATTGGGCCTCCGGTAACCTCATTCACACGACGAAACACAACGCAAGCGTTGCTTCACGTCAGTTATCTGTGAGGCCGTGGTATTACTCTGGTCGAGCCGGCCCATTCGTGCCGAAGTATGACTTTCCCACACTTTTCTTATTTTATATATTATTTTACTTTGTTTAAATTCTTTAGGCTTCTTTTTGTATCAAGTCAAACTTTAGGCTATTTTTAATATTAAAATAATTTTGAAAAAAGAAATGTGCGATAAACATAATTTATAATAGGTAGATAGTAATTTATTACTAGTGTATATGTTTGACATTATTATTATATTCCCGAATTTTAATAATTTTTAGATCTTTTTAATGACTGTAAATTATGTATTTTGTCGAGGAGTTTGGACTTTCCTTCCTTCATAAAATAAAGCAATTTCAAGTCTTTAAATTATTTTTGCAAAAGCGACATCTATATTCATCTATAGAGACTATTAAGATAGACTCTCTTAGCTATTGTCAGCTGCAACGTCACCAGCTTAAAAGTTACACATAAATCCGGCAGATGGCGCTGTACACAAATTCATAACAATTTAATTTTGTTTGAAATAGTCTTCTTGAGGTAACAATATAGGTACTATTTTGATACTAGCAATTACTATAACATCGTATTTAACATTTCAACACAGAAATAAAACTTGACAATTATTATTCTATTCTTTCTGGACACGGCGCGTAGGTATTGTCCGGAGATTACTCTCTCCGGAGTCCTGACTGTTGGTAGCTTGGATTTCTCCCACTACTAGTGGGCTTTATTGCTTTTTATATTTTTAAATGTCTTTTTTCATAATCAAATATTAAAAAATATGTAAATCAAGTATAATTAAAGAAATATAATAATTATTCTATTCTATCTGCCTAATCCGACTGTCGATTCTCCAGAACTTCCACCTAGTTAGTTTGCTTAGGTACTTACGACCTCTCTATCAATGACGAATACACAATGGCATTTAAATAACAAAAAAAAAACATTTACTATCATCTATCTAAACAAAAATATGTTCGCGTAAATATAATAACAATGCATTTATGAACCAGTTTCATTTTACCCAGTCATCATGACTTCCTATCGTCATGGTTTGATCATTTATTATAAAGAATATTAAAGAAAATACCTAGATATATAAAATAAATACTTTACCACTTTAATATTTAAACAGCTATTGATACATACTGCAGATCTAATGAATAAAGTTGAATAATGCTGATGTTAGATTTGATTGAATGTTTGTTACCCTTTTAATAACACACGTTGTTTCTTTGTTCTTCCCCTTCCCCATGCTTTTTTTAAGAGGGGAAAATCTTCGAATGTCTTCTCCCGCCTGGGTGAGGCGGGACGGAGTGTCAGACTCTTACTGACTAAAAACCACCCCGTTCCTACTCCTGCGCTTCGAGCCGGAGCCCCGGTAACCCGCTAGGTTATCCGCGAGGATTTTCTTTTGTGTCGAGGGTGCGTTTACAAACATACACCTGCAAGACCTGAAACAACAATGTGTGGATTACATAAATAGTTGCTCCGAGCGGGAATCGACCCGCGCCAACCGTGCAGTCCGTGTTCTAAAAGAAGTAACTTATCATGATCACCATCAATATGACAACACTGTTGGAATATGTTATAGGTATGTTATCTGTGGCAAGCTGGCCTATTTACGTTCTTCTTTTATTTTGAAAAAATATATGAGTGTATTTCTGACTAGCTTGTTTAATTGACATGATAGATAATTATTGCATTATAGGTATATCGAATATATATAACAGAATATTAACCTCCTTTATGAATAAGGGGTTCGCTATTATATACAATAGGCTAAATGCCTAATTTTTATTTTAATGTCCGTCTGGTAGATTATTTTAAATAATTACACACGTATTTTTTATTATCTTACAGAGACGAATACTTTCCACGATATATTGATTTGAAATGTCGCGTGACGTCACTTCTATGTACATTTTATACGTAGAAATTACGTTTTACTCCTAAATTTTGATTCGTTTTATCTAAGTATTGTTTTATTATACGACAAAATAAAAAATACGTGTCTAATTTTTTTTCATTATCTAACTTACGGACTGATTATATTTTTAATTTTCATACCCTGTCATCATCCCAATTCTACACGTTTGGCAAGAAATCACAGTTTGAAAAGATACTTTTCATCTGATGTCTGCTGTGGTGGTTCCTACCAAATATGTAGTTCGTTAATTGGCTCAAAATATATTCGACTAATATAAGGGACTTAATATCACGGTAGTCTTTCTAGTTATACGTTTTATTCAACCGATATAGGTATGTAAGTCCATCCGTTTATCAGTTTTTTTTAACAAACAATCGAAATCAACAAACATACACGTCACTCATTACCCTTCTATAAACACGGGACAGTGAGGTAAAAAAACAATCATTTAAAAGTGCTCGCTCCGTCCACGATTTAACGAATTAAAGACTAAAAATTTGCATAATTACCTTATTATTTCTGTCTAATATCCGCATACAAATATTTCAATAGTTTACAGTCTAAAAAATATTTGCTAACCAATTGACTGTTTCAGATTAACTTTAATCCGTACATATCAATAACATCCTCGTTTTGTTATTCTATAATCTTTGTTAACCGCCATTTTTGACAATAGCCCATAGCTAAGCATTATAAAGAGATAATGAGCCCAACCCATCATAGATAATATTTTATTTTTTTAAAACGTGACGGAGCATAGAGGGCGATTATTTTAGGGGATGACTGACAATGAAGGTATTAGTTCGCGCTTTTTAGGGTGATATTGTTTATTGTCTAGGATTGTTGATGGTCAAATTTGAATACAGAATACAGTTTTGATGATTGGTAGTTTTATTGCTGGCTGGAAAATTATATAGGCTACATTTTTCGTTCACAAACACACCATGTTCTTTAACTCTTAAGTGCTACAAAACCCTTAAACAAAGCTCAATAAACTCCTAACATTCAATTCTTGTTAATCCAAAAATATACCCAATCAATATCCTTCTTTAAGAACGTTTTACTTTGAAACCGATATGAATTTTTAAACATGTTAGTTTTCGTAGCAATCCGTAGACGTCGTAGTATCGCTACGAAGGCGTAGTACTGCTACGGAGGCATAGTAACAGGCGTAGTGACTTATTCTAAAGTAGATTATGTACTTTTTATTTAAAGCTAAATATCAACAAGGCTTATCCTGACGGTGCTGATAAAAGTCCAAGAATAGCTCCTCAAAGTGCTTATTATTCAGGGTACCTAATGAGTTCCATTAAACCCACTATACTGTGCCTTTAGCGCTTGTCTACATGTAGAATAGAAAACCAAATTATAATGGAACTGACGTAAATTTTGACATTTGTCTCTCTGTAGACAAGCGCTAAAGTGGCGTTTGGCTAAGGACACTGGTGTCAGATCGTATTGCAATTTAAACATAGAATGCATTTATAATTAACCGTTAAACAAACTTGAAGTGTAAGTGTAAGACTTATCGAAGATGTTAAAATGAATTTAGCTTACATTTAGAAATAGTTTTAATGTATGATAAATCAAATATAAAAAAAAACATAGTAGGTATGTATATATTTTTTTTTCTAGTGGGTATATATTTCCCTAGGTTAGGATATTTTTTGTTTCAATGGTTTCATATTTTTCCAATAAATTGACTTAAACTGATTACACTAGAGAATCAATTAAACTTTGCTATCAATAGAAAAAATATAGAAAAACTACACCGTGGCATCGAACCCTCTCTAAATATCGTAAATAGACATAATATTAGTTAATCTGCATTTACTTTGACACATCAAGCTATCCTAAAGTCTAAAAACTGAATTTCAACTTTGTAGCATTTTAAGTATAAGGTTCAAATTGCCTTAAAGATACTGGACACCATCGTATACTTTGATCTGCTCCCGTCTGTCTACCAGCATAGTGCACGGTTCAACTAACATTTGTTTAGTCAAGCATGTCGGCTTATACATGAAAGTGGGTAAGCAGAGTGTATTGAAAGTCTTTCAATAGTTAATACACATCTGTTTGATCATATTTCTCTTTGACTATGTTGAATATGGGTCGAGGTTAGTATGTATTTGGGTGAATGTCAATATTTTTGTGTAAGATTATACTTATTTATTTATTTATTTTTTTCACAAAATAGAACAGTGAATGGCGGACTTAATGCCATAAGGCATTCTCTTATAGGGAAGTGCAGAGAAATGAAGTGGTTGATGCGAAGCCAGAACACAATTGAAAAAATAAAAAAAAGTTATGTAATATGTATACTACACACATAAATACCTATAGAATAAATATATTAATACAATATTTCATAAATCTGTATGGACATTGACACTTATCAATTTCATTGACAAAGTAGCCGCAATTGCGACTGGCGAGCAAGAGGCCCCGGGTTCGATTCCTGTGTCGGGCAAAGATTTATTGGGGTTTTTCAAAATTCTTAGTAATCCTATGAAATCTGCAGAGTTGAACAGACGGTAGTGTGCTGACCTTTTATTACTTTACCCGCGGCTTTCGCTCGCGTCACAAAAGGAAAAAAGTAGCCTGTGACATAATAACATACCAATACATACAGCGCCATCTATACCAATACTTTTGTTTTCCCTCGGGAATATCAAATTTTTTCGGGATAAAAAGTACCCTATTATTTAATCCAGACTACTAACTTTACGTCTGCAAAAATTCAATGCAATCGGTTTAGTAGTTACGGCGTGAAGTCGGAACAAACAAACAAACTTACTTTCCGATTTATAATATTAGTAAGGATAAGGATGAGAAAATAGGAATCTTATAATAGATATATTTTTACTCGTGACTACCTCGTTGGCCGAATGGTCGCAAGTGAGACTGCCGGGCAATGGGGTCTCGGGTTCGATTCCAGGGTCGGACAAAGTATTACAGGGTTTTTAAAAAATAATCTCAGTAGTAGCGCGGGCTCTGGAATTGTGCCCGGTATATGGGAATAGGCTCACCCCCTATTACATGGGACTAATAACATAAATAGTGAAAAGTGGATGTTACATTATACAGTGGCATAATGTGCACCTCTGCCTACCCCTTTTTAATATTTCTGTGAATTTTACACTTGTGCCTGGGTTTTGTATCAGACACTGTACTCGTACTTCACAATTATAGATACATATACCCGAATAGAATAAAAAACATACAATCAACAAACAATAGAATGGCTATTTTTAAAATTAAACCCGTTACTTTACAACATCCATACCAGTTCAATACTTTAAAGCAGTCATCAACATAATTATCCATTAACCAAATACCAGATTTATTTGCCAATCACTGTCAGGCACAAACGACAATCATTGCCCACTTATCACTATTCGGCTTATGGTGCTGCCTACCCCTTTATGCTAGAGGGATGATGATGTCCATTATGGGTGACAAAATGGGTCCCCGTGATACCGAGCTTAGCTGCGGGCGACATCCATTGTGAATGCATGTGACAATTGAGATTTTAAAATGAAATATATTACTCAAATTTATTTTTCAGAGTTCCGTCTGTTAGAATATGAATCCTTATGAGGATTTCTTTTATGGTTATAATCACAGAACATTATAAAGGACATTTATATGTTCTGTGGTTATAATCATGTTTGACAGTTAATGATGTGAAATAAAACGAAACAAAAAGAGTCAGTTTCTTGGGATTTTGTTAATTTGTCTATTTTACTTTCGTTGTTAAAATGGTTGTAAGTAAATTAAGAAACATAGGTCTAACTTCAGATTTAGGCTTTTTTTAAATAAGTCAAGTTAATATAAACTTCCAAAACACAGATACAACTATGAAAACACCGGAACACTGAAGTCCGGCGCATCCCAGAGACATGAATAACTGTCTTGGTTCCCGCAAAGAAATTAATCTATAAGATTCTTTCTCCGATTCTTGCAGTGAAGATTTCTGAATTAATAACTGGTGTACAATAAAGATGAAATTTCTTGCTCGTTCTTCTCCATTCGAAACTACAATTTGGAACGAGCGCCTAGCTTCACTGACTGACAGACGGACGGACAATTCAATTTTTGACGTTTCAAAAGTGCCTAATTAATCATTAATCGGAATCACTTTGAAATGCGCATCTCTATTTTCAGAGAACAATATTCACACGTATAAATTAAATTTTTAATAAAACGTACAGAACCCACAGTATATCAGTTCTCCGGTCATGGCGTTTGATGGGATAAGCCACGGTGTTGTGACAGGGGATAGTAATCAATCAACTCTGTGAGCTTGTGGTCATCTGAAATTCTGAATGATACTGTGTTGCTGTGTCATCGTTGTTTTGCTACGGGTTGTGGGCAGAAGTGGTTTGTGATGGTATACGCATATATTCGTTAGCGGCAAGCGCCCTTATCTTGGGCTATTCAACACTGAAAGAATTTTTCAAATCGGAACATTAGTTTCGGAGATTAGCGCGTTCAAACAAAAAAACAAACTCTTCAGCTTTATAATATTAGTATAGATTCAGTCCTTTATTCAAATCATTCAAATCATTTATGTCATAATTTACCTACAGATTATAAAGTTCCTTTTCATTTCATTTGACTTAATGAAATATTCGAAATATTCAAAGCCACTCAATATTAAGTCGCACTTTAGTATACCTACTTACCTACAGAACTATACCTAGTTCCGTCCCTACAAATTGGGTACTTGCCAACTAGTCAAATTTAATACTTTTTTTGAACTGTCAAAAACGACAGTTTTCTATGAATTTTGTACGACATCACGTTTTTTTTAGCGTCAAACAGAATACTTATTTCTTAAAAATTTGCTGGAAAAATACCTACTAAAATTAAGTTGATCATAAAATCAATTGATGAAAGTGTGATTATTTTTTGTTATTGCATTGTATTGAACAATTGAAATAATTTATTTGTGATTAAGGAAAGTACCCAATTCTTTCTAAAGTGTCGTTTTATAAGACAATTATAGTGGGAATCTTAATGGACAACATGGCGATGGAGATGGCGCAACTTAAAATTGAGTAGCCTTTTGGTATCTGGGCGTAAATATAAGGCGAACAGCTTCCGAGTTACTAAAATCTTCACAATTCTATCTACAAAGTAGAACCACATGAAAACACATAGTACTTAACTTTAATAATACAAACTTACAAAACGATCTTAATTACCTCGAAATTTTTCACAAACAATATTCAGCCGACCTCGTCTAATATCAAATTTATAACATAACATAACATCACGCCTTTTATCCTCAAAGGGGTAGGCAGAGATGCACATTCTACCACTATACAATGTAACACCCACTTTTCACTATTTATGTTATGAGTCCCATGTAATAGGGGGTGAGCCTATTGCCATATACCGGGCACAGTTTCAGACTCCGTGCTAGTACTGAGAATTAAAAAAAAAACCAGTAATACTTTGCCCGTCCCCCGAATCGAACCCGAGACCCCTTGCCCCGGCAGTCGCAATTGCGACCACTCGGCCAACGATGCAGTCAGTGAAATTTATAATTACATACTATTTCTAATGTCTATCACAATATCTCCAACCCCATTAGAGTCTATGGCCACTAGCCTATCACATCGTCTATGAAGGGTTGTGGCCACTTGAGGGTGACCAAAGTCCATAAGAATGTTGTACAGTGGATGATTACACTAATTGAAACTGGTCGAGTCGGGTTCTTGGATTTGTAAACTTATGGATAAGAGTAACATAACATCACGCCTTTTATACCCGAAGAGCAGAGGTGCACATTATGTCACTGTACAATGTAACACCCACTTTTCACTATTTATGTAATGAGTCCCATGTAGTAGGGAGTGAGCCTCCGTATTACTACTGAGTTTTTTCTTAAAAACCCAGTAATACTTTACCCGACCCGGGAATCGAACCCGAGTTCCCTTACCCGGCAGTCGCACTTGCGAACACTCGACCAACGAAGCAGTCTAATGAGCAATAACTATGTATACCAATACTTTAAGTTCTAACTACACCACCTCATAAAATTAATTTATCTAATGCAAAGATAAATTAATTTTATCTATTCTTTTACGAAAAAAACCACCCAGGAATATTGAAATATCTTAAGAAATATGAGCAAGGAAAATTCACATAACATTGGAAAATGAACTCCTTAACAAATTCTAACATAACCTACAACAACGTTTCTTATCCAATGGCATTCAACTCTACGCGAGGGTTCACACGTGTGCGCCAAGCGGTTCGGTAAGTAATCATTAATTGTCTTGATATCCCCCAGATAAGATAAAGTCATCGGCGATACCCTTTAATTGCATTTTAGGGTATACCACAGACATTGAACAAGATAAATTAGTTTTGTTATTAAAAAGTAAGAAACTCCCATATGGTGTCAGGTTTACGTTTAAAATATGATCATTTTACTGTTATATTATTATCAATTTACTGGGCTGTTAGGCTTGAGGAGTCGTCCCGTCTTAGAACATTAGGCATGTTATATTTTATTCAGCTTTGTACTCTTAAAGTAATCAGGGGATGAGGTTTTCTTATATTACTGTAAGTAGCAATAAAGCTTGATAGTAAATAATCATTATTGGCAACATCTGAGGCTTCAAAAGTGCGTTGAGAACTATGTAAGAAACCGTTTATGCGCTCCCATTATTGGGGAGGATTACAGACTTAGTACTCAGTAATTATCCGTTTTAGTCATTTATCCATAAAATCGCTTATCTTTACGAAAAACGCCATTAAATTGCATATGTAGCAGCTTGGTCATTTTATACGATCCGTACGTCGAACCTAAACTTTCGTGATGAATTTAAGTACGAACAGTTGGACTACAGCTAGAGGAGGTGAGAGGAGAGCTTAAAGGGTTGCCGGGGCTCCGGTTCGAAGTGTAGGAATAGGAACGAGGTGGTTTTTAGTCAGTAAGAGTCTGACACTCCCTTTTGCCTCACCTAGGCGGAAGAAGTCATAAGACGATTTTCCCCACTCAAAAAATAAAACTAGAGGAGGTTTCTAACTGTATTTTCAAGACAATCTTATACATATGTTTTACATTATTTATCATTGTAAAGTAATACTTATTGCTTGTCGCGGAGCACCTAACGGGTAACCGGGGCTCCGGCCCGACGTGCAGGAGAAGGAACGGGGTGGTTTTTAGTCAGTAAGAGTCTGACACTCCCTCCCGCCTCACCCTAGGCGGGAGCAGTAATTCGATGATTTTACCCTCTTAAAAAAAAATAGCAATAAAGCTTGATAGTAAATAATCATTATTGGCAACATCTGAGGCTTCAAAAGTGCGTTGAGAACTATGTAAGAAACCGTTTATGCGCTCCCATTATTGGGGAGGATTACAGACTTAGTACTCAGTAATTATCCGTTTTGGTCATTTATCCATAAAATCGCTTATCTTTACGAAAAACGCCATTAAATTGCATTAACGAATTTAAGTACGAACAGTTGGACTACAGCTAGAGGAGGTGAGAGGAGAGCTTAACGGGTTGCCGGGGATCCAGTTCGAAGTGTAGGAATAGGAACGAGGTGGTTTTTAGTCAGTAAGAGACACTCTCTGTCTCTTCACCCACCAAAAAATAAAACATGAGGAGATTTCTAAATGTATTTTAAATACAATCATATAGATATGTTTTACATTATCATTGTAAAGTAATACTTATTGCTTATGCACTAGAAGCTAGTAGGACCTAACCCTTCTCCACTTCATTGCATTTAGCAAATAAAATGTCACCTCATTAATATGTAATTTCAAAACTCGGGAACACTCGGGCATGATCGTAAATATTCGTGTCTCGCCCTCCGATGCGCATCATTTGCTTCGGACATTGTACAGTGCGCATCTGTTTTTCTGTTTGATTTATACGTGTTTTTTAATAGGAATTGTATGGAAATGTGTGTTTGGATAGAAGTTGTTAAAATGGTTCATACATACCTATATTTATAACGTCATGACTTTAAATCCCCAAAGGGAGAGAAAGACAGTCGCGCTTGCTACCAATCATCAAAAGGATTCAGTCATTTTAAAATTAAAAGGTATCCTAACACAATAAAAACAATAACATAACATACTCTAATATCATCATGCATCATCTACATCCTATAAGTGCCCTCTGCTGAGCAAAGCCTCTTCTCACACTGAGAAGGTTTGAGCATTAATCACCACGCTTGCTCAATACGGGTTGGCGATTTCAAACTTATAATTATAAATTATAAGTTCAGGTTTCCTCACGATGTTTTCCTTCACCGTTTGTCAGTGGTGTCTCTATAATTTTAGAACGTACATATAACTCGGAAAAAGTCACATAGATACTAGCCGTTGGTAGGTTTCAAACCCGCACCCTCATACATGAGAAGCGAGTGCCTTAATCTCCGGGCTACCACGACAACTAGCATACTCTAATAACAAAATACATAAACAAATAATTATGCTTTGTCTCTCATTTTCTCCCATTGCAAACGCCGGAACCTCCGTCTGTCAATACCATAGAATAGACATCGGACATAGCGACTGTCAAGTATCTATGTCACACAGTTCCATACATAGCACAGCTCTCAGTAGCGGACATATTCATTCACATGAAGTTGTAGTCTTTTGTTTCTGAGTTATGACTACCTATACTTTTTTTTTAAATGGGACAAGCCCGCCACAACCTCCCAAAACCGCTGCAACTCCTGTACGCCAGGATCTATAGTAGATTTATTTTATTTATGCTGCACCGTGCCTGGTGCTGAATAAATGTTTTTTTTTCTTTTTTTTCTAGATTGTAGTTATATTTTCACTATTTATGTTATGAGTCCCATGTAATAGGGGGTGCTACTACTGAGATTTTTAAAAAACCCATTAATACTTTGCCCGACCCGGGAATCGAACCCGGGACCCCTTGCCCGACAGTCGCACTTGCGACCACTCGGTCAATGAGGCACCCAATAAAAAATGGAAAGAGAAACAATAAAATCAAGAAAAGCCTGCCTCAGAGATTGTGAGTGAGGTTACCGGAGGCCCAATTACCCCCTCCCTAGTCCCCGTCTCCCGAATCCTCCACAATCCTCATCCCCCGAATCTTCCCAATTCTCAAAAGGCCGGTAACGCACTTGTAACGCCTTGGTGTTTCGAGTGTCCATGGGCGGTGCCGATTGCTTACCATCAGGTGAACCGACAGCTCGTTTACCATCTTATGCTTTAAAAAAAAAACTCAAAATCTTTCCCAATCACAATAAACAAAGATTATTTTACTTTCCTATTTTTTTACTTCTATTTGCCAATGCATTTTAAAAAACATTTAAAATGGTTTGTTACGTATATTTAGCAGTCGTAACGCGACGCCTGCGCAAGCCTCTACGCATGCGCTAACAACCCTTACTGCATTTGAAATTAGCCGGTATGCCACATACATCTGTTCTTTATAAGTACAGGTGAGTAGAAAAGTGTAGACAAATGGCTGTTAGAAATGAAATTTCTATCGAATTAAAACTAATTTAACTGTTTTGTAACCTTGTATGAGGATAGTTTCATTACAGTAAGTACCTATCTATAGAAAGCCTTGCTAATATTATAAATGTGAAAATGTATTTGTTTGTATTTTTAGCGCATTTATGGTTTAATATCTGTGTCTAAAAGTATATTTAGGAGGGTCCAAAGGAATAAATACAGGTCACCTTTCTCCTTGAATCACGCAAATGAAAACTTCGCTAGTTTATCTATAAAATTGATTTTTTTTATTATTATTTATTTACCTTAATCAAATACCTAATCAACCATACAAAATTGTTGTACCTATTAAAAAAATCCTAAAACTTTTGTACTCGCCTATACTTAACCCTGTACCGCGCGGTGGGTATTTTGATCCCACTTAAGATATTACATATTTGCATACAAAATTATCGTTTAGTACGTGCTTGCTGTCTTTTCGTATGTTTTGTAGTGCGTAACTACGTAACGTACCAGTGAGGTCGTGTTTCCTTGTTTTTTAGTGAATGGTCGATTGATTTTTATATTCATTTTGGGGTATTTTTATAGAGAGTTAAGCTGTTATTGGCAGTATTAAAATATCTAATTGATGGGTTACTACTGTAGATTTGACAAGGGTGAACTTTATAGATTCGTTTACATTTTGTAGGGTGTGGTCATAAGCTTAAGTATGCTTTAAATTCATTTTAAGAAAAGTTTATTGCGCCATAAATTAAATGTGTGGTTAAAGGGTTGTGTGCTTGCTTAAAAGCGTCTCTAGTTATTTTTTTTCTTAATTCAAGAGTTTGGCATACCGTAGTAAGTATGTACATGTATGGAGACAGTAGAATATAATAAATCATACTTTATTAATAATAATTATAAGTAAATTTAATAATAATAATAAATAATAATAATAAATCATTTATTTCAGGCATATTACCCATAGTAAAAAGTCACACAACAAATTTATAGATGACAAAAAGTGAAATAAAAGTTACTGTAGAATAAAATGAAAATTACATGAAAATTACAATAAACGAAATCAAAATTACAATAAAATCAAATTAAAATTACAATAAAATAAAATTAAAATTACAGTCAAACAAAATTAAAATTACAATAAGATAAAATTAAAATTAAACAACTTAAATCACCTATAATTTGTAAATCCTGCTTTATACCAGTATAAATAAATTTATAAACGGTCCATTCTGTAAAAACGAAATATCCCTTTATGACTTGAGCGATTAAATCACCTTTCAAACACAAGCCTTAGTTAACAGTTAATCCCAGTGGCTTCCAGTCAGCCATGAACCTAACTGCTAACAGTAACAGGGAATTAGCAATTATCATAAAAAATGGCAATTATTTCGCGCCCTCATTACCATGTCCTGCCCATTTCATCACAACGAGAGACTTGCAACATAACTCTTCGACAAGCCATTGTTATTTCATCGCGATTTACCCCACAGTCAACCACAAAAAACTGACCATAATTACGACACAAAATTCGAACCCACGTATCCTATTGTGATCAAATATGAACGTATCATTATTTTAACAAAATAATTAGGTTGCACTAAATATTTAAACGGTCAGTCAGCTATAACAATCGGTCATTGTTGCAATGTAAATAATTTATAGAATTAACAATGGGCGCGTGCTTAAAAAGTACGTGATTGGGATAAAAATACCCCGGCCGCGTTTGAGGGTTGCATCTGCCTGTTTGGTACAATGTCGTAGAAAATTACACTTGATGTATGCATGGATTATGAAAATCTTGTTGTTTATTAGGAAATAAATAAAAATAATGGATTAGATTCAGATTTGGGGTGCATTGCGTTGAATGAGTGAGTTTGTTATCAAATGGATTTGTTATAAAACCAATTCCTGTTTTTTGGTTGACGTTAATCTAAAGTGGTTTGGTTTTTGTATTTGTTAACTGAGTTCGCTTGCGGCTATAACCCAATAATGCATTAAATAATACTAGAATTTTATTTATTGTTCTGATTGTTGATTGACGAAACTTAACAATATTGTGAAACATACATATATGTATATTTAACTTCATGGTATATGCGGTGGCTGGGCAACCGGTTGCCCTGCAGCGTGTCGCGGTTTCGATTCCCGCACGGAACAACACTATGTGTGATCCACAAATTGTTGTTTCGGGTCTGGATGGCATGTGTATGTGAATTTGTATATATGTAAACGCACCCACGACATAGCAGAAAATCAGGGGGGAGCACCTTCTGGCTGCGTTTCCACCAGGGTTGCGTTTTGAAAATGTGTGTTTTGCCATTTTCACCAAAGCTGTGCTGATCGAAGCGAAGTAAATGAAGCGATTTTATTGGTTCTTTAGAAACACATCCCTCGCTGCGCATCCTCGCACATCACTGGTGCCTAATACACAAGTCCAAATAAAGAGGGCAATTAAATAAAAGTATCTATCTAACAAAATCACCATTTTGACTCCGGGACAAGTTCAGAAAACATTAAAAGGTGAACTAAATAACAGGTTGAAGTTAAATACAACAAGAAAATAATAAGTAACTGCGATCTAGGTCATGGGTGACGGACACAGGGCTGTGCCGAGTAGAAAATAATTATTTTTAATAAGCGCTTATTTTGTGTGCTATAAAGAAAATTGTATTGTAGCTATATCTTTTGTTTTTCTTAGGGCCGATTTTTTAATCGTTAGTTAATTCTTGACTGTAGATTAAATTTAACATTTGACAGTTTATAATATGAAAGTTCCTCAGTTAAAATTTCCCTGGCATTGGAAAAATCGGCCGTTAATATGGTGATAAAGTTTGTATACGTATTTTTTTATTTTTTTACAGTTTGTATCAAAATATTTTGTGGTCATTTGACTGTTTCTAACAGGTATAAACCGATTCATTAAAAAAGTGGACGTGAAATATGTTTGTAATAATTTTCTACTGGATGTCACTGGGAAAGGCATGCAGATTATTCAGCAGTAAACAGATAACGGTAATGATAATGATGATGATGATGATGATGACGATGTTAAAATAAAGACGAAATAAACGAACAGACGATAAATAACGAGAATTTAATAAAAAAATCTATATTACTGTCCTCGAAGCCACAGAAAAAAGGCGAGCAATAACACAAATGTATTATTTCATGAATTATTTACACCAAGACATCATGTCGCTAAAAATACCTACTTATATTACCGAGGTCGCTCAATAATTCCCTCTCAACATATAACTGAATCAATTATATAAGTTGATGGAATACCTGAACGTTTTGATACTATATTTAGATATCACACCAACGTTATATGACAAGATTGAGACTTTTTTTTAACGGCTAAAATCATCGAATGACTGCTCCCGCCTGGGTGAGGCGAGAGGGAGTGTCAGACTCTTACTGACAAAAACCACCCCGTTCCTTCTCCTGCACGTCGAGCCGGAGCCCCGGTTACCCGTTAGGTTCTCCGCGACAAAGTTGAGACTATCTCCTTTTTTTGATCCCAAGGTGGGAAATCCTCATGGAGTCCCCTCGCCTGGGGATGACGAAAGGGACTGTTAGACTCTTACTGACCAAAACCCACCCCGGTGTCCCGTCTCACACGTGGGTACGAGGGTGCGGGAGTCGTATTCTTCTGTAGCCCCCGAACTTGTGGCCACTTGCCTTGCCAGGCTGCACCTCAAGAGGCACAGAGGAGTGAGTTGTTGATCTCCTTCGTGGATAACGCGCGCCAGACTATTGATACTATCTCCTAAATCAAATGTTGATAGATGTGCCTCACTAATTGCACATGTTTTAATTTCATCATAGTTTTAAGGACTTTCTTAATCATCACGATCAATTTAGGAATTTCTTGTACTATCAAATCTGTGGAAGATACCAGATTCTTTACATCTTTGTCGGTCATCTGTAATATTAAGGTCATTATTATAATACTGAGAAAATTTAATTTTTGTCCCTATATAATGATGTACATAATTACTAGGGTAGATGCCTAATTTTTATTTTAATGTCCGTCTGGTAGATTATTTTAACAACATTAGACACGTATTTTTTACTTTCTTACAGAAACGAATACTTTCGACGATATATTGATTTGAAATGTTGCGTGACGTCACTTCTATGTATGTTTTATACGTAGAAATGACGTTTTAGTCCCCACTCCTAAACTTTGATTCGTTTTATCTAAGTATTGCTTTATTATACGACAAAATAAAAAATACGTGTCTAACATTTTTTTATTACCTTACTTATGGACTAATTAGGTTTTTTTCATTCTCTGTCATCATCTCAATTACCACGTCTAAGTATTATTCATCATTGATTACTTAAAATTAAACAAAAATATTCACTAAAGTAATGTTAAGGTAAGTAGAGACAACCCTACAAAAATAAATAGTTTGTGTCAAAGACTAAAGACGTCCTTGCCCAAGTTTGGGACGCTCAGATCAATTAAAGCGGGCGTCATTCCCACGGCTTCTAATGGTAATGGGAACAATAGGAGAAAATCGTTGTCTATGGGACTTTTTTTCAATTTCGGTAGCATAGATAATTGTTGGTAGCGGTTTAGTAGTGGTCTGATGGTGTTTTGTCAAAACACGCGGTTGTGGTCGAGTTAATTATTGTGTCTTAGGAGTTTTTTTTTTAATGTAATGGGGCAAGTCAAAGTTTTCCTTCCGTTTATAACGTTTATTAACTATGTTATTCAAACATTCATTGACTACAGTACATATTCGTATATATAGTTTACATCTCTGTAAATACGAAGCACTTCTCGCGTTTATTCAATTAAACAGCGACAGTGTCTGCTTATGATGACCAGTGATCGGAAAAAGGGGAGCTAATTTACCTAAACTTCAAGGAACAAAAACAAACATATATGACATAAGCAGAAAAATGAACTCTCTGGAAGTGCGTTGCATCACTCAGAAGTTAAATTGCACAACTTGATTCCCCTAAGTCCTTTCCATCATCGTACTAGAAGACAATCGGGGAAGCGTCACCATCCACGGTAGATATCCGACCCACACGCACGAAGCGCTTCGCATCATGCTTCATTGTGCGTACTGCCAAAGATTCGGAATTTGGAACAGTAGTAATTAAAAAAAAAAATAGTAGCAATTAGGTACAATAAAATAGTATTATATCATAGTCATACATATAATGATAGTGCATCATTAAATAGTACATAAGTATTCAAAATTAACTGTGATCACAACTAATGAGTTTATGATAAACTGCTAAATCATTTCTTGCCAGTGTCGGTAACCGAATGTCCTCAATTAACTCCTATACTTAATGTTTTGCTGTTAACTTTCTATAAGTTTCTCATTTTATATCTATTTCAAATAATTAGCTTCTACTTGGTTTTATAGTCATCTTTCTATCTTAGTGGAGTTAGAAGTGTATACAGGGTGTCCCTGAAGTTGACAATCAAACGGGACCAGGTAATCAGCAAGGTTATCAGAAAAATATAAAGAAAATCCAAGTCATGTAGTTTTTAAATTACAATACACTTAGTGCCACTGCACAATGTAACACCCATTTTTAGCTATTTATATTATGAGTCCCGTGTAATAGGGGGTGAGCCTATTGCCATATACCGGGAACAATTCTAGAGTCCGTGCTACAATTGATATTTAAAAAAATACCATTAATACTTTTCTGACTTAGACTGTAGACGACGGAATGATAAAAGAACTGTCAAAAAAGACACCTCTATCGATCTCTCCCATGATGTGTCTATAAGAATCGTAGACTTATTATTACATTTCCAAATAAATAGCCCAATTTGGTCAACCTATCGATCGAACCCACCACCGCGAACTCGTTCCACTTGACTAACGAGTATGTCCAATTAATTATGTAACTATATCATTATTTGAATATTTACACCCCATTATTTTGTATATCATAATATATTAACAATAATGATCCAATTTATGTTATTACAATACGTAACATTTCAATCATCCATCACAACACTTGAAAATGACATTTAAAAAAATTCAAAATTGTCAAATATCTCATTAAATTATCATTCGGTGACAGAAATCCGTTACAAATGTATGAAAATATAATTTAATAAAGCCAAATTAGTGACTGGAAGGTACCGTAACGAATCATTTGATGCACAGGCGCACCCTCTGCCTATTGGCTGTGTTTGTATTTCGAACAGTGTTGTTATGTTTGTGTGCGTTTCGTGTTGACAATTTTTATTTAATTTGTAATTAGAATTTTACTTTCTAGTTTAGTTTGGATAATACTAGGTAGCTTTTGTCAGTGGTGTTACTGCAAACATCAATAATAGTATCTATTGTGTGGGAGAGCCATGCTTCGGCGCGAATGGGCCGGCTCGACCGTAGTGATACCACGGCCTCACAGAAAACCGACGTGAAGCAACGCTTGCGTTGTGTTTCGTCGTGTGAGTGAGGTTACCGGAGGCTCAATTAATCTCCCCTTCCCCAATCTCCCTAATTCTTGAATCCCCAAAGATTCTCAAACTCCTAATCCGCAAAAGGCCGGTAACGCACTTGTAATGCCTCTGGTGTTCCAAGTGTCCATGAGCGACGCCGATTGCTTACCATCAGGTGGTCCGTCTGCTCGTTTACCGGCTTATGCTATAAAAAAAAAAATTACCAAAAGCGGTTCTACAATAATTATACAGAAACCCAGACGTCTATTGCAAGGCTTATGTACTGCAGTGGTTTCATTAAAAGCCATCCATCCCTTCTGTAAATGTTTTTGTGTGGAATAGTGTTATTCAAAAAACAATATAACAGGTATCCATCCATTAGGAATACACTCACATCGCCCTCACTTAAATTTAACAGTAGGGGTGCACAACTGCATCTATTCATTACTCTGTATTTATTGAGTGTATCGAGTGTTCATTACGTACGGTGTCTGTCAGTCTGCCTGTCTGTATGTACGTGTAGTGTGAGCGCGATGCGGGCGGCAGATGTAGTAGTAAGCGCAGTTTAATGGACCGCCATCGTATTTTGGTTGTAGGTATATTACAAAATTGGTTAAAATGTGATATTTTTTGGCATGGAGTATGTCATTCATTGATCTATTTATTTATTACTATAGGTCATGTACCGGGCACAGTTCTGTCCTGTGTACTATAGGTATTTTTCTTTTTAAGGGGGGAAAATCATCTAATGACTGCTCCCGCCTGGGTGAGGCGGAAGGGAGTGTCAGACTCTTACTGATTAAAAACCACCCCGTTCCTTCTCCTGCACGTCGAGCCGGAGCCCCGGTTACCCTTTAGGTTCTCCGCGACGTACTATAGGTATACCAACAACTTCTGTATACATAGTATTAATCACACAAACATAACATACCATCACGCCTTTTATCCCCGAAGGGGTAAGCAGAGGCGCATATTACGGCACTTAATGCCACTGTACAATGTAACATCCACTTTTCACTATTTATAAATACACACACTTTGACACGAAGGACATCTGTCACGTGACACGGCCGGTCAATAAACTTCATACATTACGGTGTTGCAAGTACACGCACACATATGTAAATGCACGACTGACAATACTGATATTTTGTTGCTTCAGTTATTTCTTAATGACATTATGTCCGCCTTTCTTCAATTCCTTGATTATAATGTGAACATTTTTGCAATATTAAGTGCTTAATTACCAATATACCCATAGTCACTGTTCTTTATAGAAACTACAGCGATGCAGCGATCGAGTTTGACCTAGTTCCAGTTAACTGATAGATGGATAGATATACATTGTTAATATTTTAGTAGATAATGGAAAAATGCTTTTTTATCAGCTGTCTGCAATGTAAGCGTCATCATCAACAGCCTATAAATGCCCACTGCTGAGCAAAGCCTCTTCTCACACGGAGAAGGTTTGAGCAATAATCACCACGCTTGCTCAATGCGGGTTGGCGATTTCAAACTTATAATTAGAAATTATAAGTCCAGGTTTCCTCACGATGTTTTCCTTTACCGTCAGTGGTGGTGAAATAATCTTAGAAAGTACATATAACTCGGAAAAAGTCACATTGGTACTTGCCGTTGGTAGGTTTCGAACCCGCACCCTCATGCATGAGAAGTGGGCGTCTTAAACCTCTGGGCCACCACGACATGTAAGCGTACCAATACTGAAAGTAAGTTAATACTGTCTACTGCAAGAATATATCACTTTATAGAAGTCTAGAATAGGTCTAGAAAATGAAACTTTCTAATGAGAAAAGAATTTTTGAGATCAGTTCTATAATTTCGCACTATATTCATTGACTATCTGTTGTCTGCGACCTTGTTCGCGTAGAACATGAATTTTAGAACATAACCTTTCTTTTGTTTAACTTTTTCAAAATAAAAGTAGCCTATGTTACGCCTTAGTACATCAGCTACCTGCCACTAAAACTCTTGCAAAATCGGTCCAGCCATTCCAGAGATTAGCCAGTACAAACAAACAGACAAAAATTGTAAATAATGTCATTTTGGTATATGTATCGTATGTTATTCAGATACATGTAGTAAAAGGCGGTTATTTTAATATTACAAACAGACACTCCAATTTTATTTATGTATATATATGTATAGATAGAAACAAACAATCAAATCTTCTTTGAAATATTAGTATAATAGACAGTCTATAAAAACTATATTTTCAAAAAGTTATAAATAAATAGAATTTACACAATTCTCGTCCCTATTACGTATGTACAAAAGGTTTAAGATCAAGTTGTATGTAAACAGCAATTTGTGAATGTTAACTAGACGATAAAGCCTGTATTTGTGGCTGAATTCCTTTATCCTGCGTCCTGGCATAGTGCCAGACATTTTTCAGCTGTGTAAGCCTTCAGTTTTAGTGTAAGCTGTTTCAGCTTCAGTTGCTATAAACATATTCTTGACTAGCTACTTCCGCGCGGTTTCACACGCTCTGCTCAGCTCCTATTGGTCGTAGCGTGATGTTTTATAGCCTATAGCCATTCTCGATAAATGCGCTATCCAAAGTAAAAAGAATTATTCAAATCAGACGTGTAGTTACGGAGATTAGCGCGTTCAAACAAACAAACAAAAAAACAAACTCTTCCGCTTAATATAATAGTATCAGATATAAAACAATATATTTTAACTAGAGGTAAGATACAATTTATATTTTACTGATTTCTTTTTCTCCTTCACAAACTATAATTACAAAACACATTCGAAAATGAATGATTCAATTAATATAGATTCCTAAATGAAGGCTAGTTTTAGTGTCGTGCTGACTGCCGCTGACCGTCGGCGCTGACCACACGCTGACCGTCAGCGCTGACAGCCGAGATGTATGAATTTATAGGAAGCGTTTTTGAATGAGGAGTAGCTATCAGCGCGCACGGTTTCTTGAAGTTCGTGTATCTTGGCTGTCAACGCTGACGGTCAGCGTGCGGTCAACGCAACACTAAAACCAGCCTAAATAAAAGTGACTGGTATATTAATCTTTGAATAACAAAATAACTCATATTCTCTAATTTGTATCGGTAACAACAATAACTGTCAATATTTGCTTATCAAACAGGAATTTCGGATCTGAACCACAACAAAAAAATCTGAAAACATTTTCGAAAAAAGTAGACCACGGAATATGATTACAAAACCAACAATTGAATTAAGCTTGTGTGTCCATCAAGTCCTATTATAAAATTGAATATTTCCCATTGTATTTGCGGCATATATCTGATTTCTATACGATTGTAATGTACCGCTTTGAACTCGCCAAAACCGGTTACTAACCCCTACACTCAAACGATTTGCTATGCTTTTGTACACACAGCAACATATCAAACTACACAAGACCAGCTTATCATGACCTCGCTTCATAAGATCTTTCCATACATTCAACGGCCAGTCTATATTGGCGTGTACACCTTGATGTGAAGCCGTTTGCACAATTGAATATATTATTTTGTAGTGTCTAATGTCTTTTTGTCATGTTTTTTAGTAGGAATGTAATAGAATTAGTTTAAATAAATGGTAACAAAGCTGTTGATACTAGATAAGGTGTACACATGCAATTGTGAATGTAATTGTGCAATTTATAATGGTAGTTGGTGCAATAGATGTAGTGGTATCTATTAGGGGTTAAAATTGTGTGGAAAGGATGAAACTAAAAAGTGCCTACTGATACTGTTTAGTAAGGTTAAGGAATCGTACACAAAACTGCGATGCGACGTCGCATCGCGGAAATGTAGAAGCTCCCTCTACGCATCGCAAGAACTTGCGGATTGATTCGCATCGCGCATCAAAATCTAATCTTTCCAAAATCTTCTTTGTTTCTTTTCCCTGTATCTCCTAAGCAATAACAGAAGTGCACACTTCTTTTAACAATCCATTTCACGATCTAGTTTTCAATTTAAAATACGTTTAGCACAGTTGAAGGTCGTCGAAGTAATATTTACCCTGGAAGACGCCTTGTCGCACGAAATCGCATCGCAGCAATTCACATAGTAATTTTTTGCGTTGCAAATTTGCACCGCATCGCATCGCTGTATTGTGTATGAGCCCTTAACTAGTAGTTGAGACTAGAGAGCAAAAATAATATTGGGCTCGAGAACAAGAGATCAGTTATTTTGTCTTGTGTACCTATGAAACGAAAGAAAAGATAATGTCAGTATATAATTTGTACTTAGATAATTAAACATGTACTTATACTGCTTTTTTTAAGGGAGGAAAATCATCGAATTACTTCTCCTGCCTGGGTGAGGCGAGTGGGACTGTCAGACTGTTACTGATTAAAAACCACTCCGTTCCTACTCCTACACTTCGAGCCTGAGCCCCGGTAACCCGTTACTTATAATGCTTACGTGCCTTATTACGTTTTAATGTACGCTGCACGCTATTTTCAGTTATACTTACTTATTATTTGCATGCCTCAAGGCAAAACATAGACGGACTCGTTATATTGCACTGTATGTCAATCATTCGAACAACTCTATATAAGTAACCTATTATAAATGATTTAGTTTTTTAACATTATCAAAGTAAGAATAAACTCAAACAATTCGGGCGGTGGGCTAGTTAAAAATAAAAGCAAAAAATCGCGGCAAAATCCATAAGTCCTCACTGAGTTACGCTTCAGGAAGATAAACCGATTCCCGATATTCTCGCTATTTGTCAAAAATCTGTCGGGAACTTTATTCGCTACTGGCATGTGCGCCGCATGGGCTTACTATTTTAGCTCAATATTCCACGTACAATTATTAGCTAATTTATTTAGTACACACGGCCACATATCAATCTATACAAAACCACTTTATCCTGGTGTCGCGTCGCTTCATCTTCCCGCACATTTAACGTTTAGTTTATACTGGTTATGTAAAGCTCGATGTGTAGCCGTGTGTACCTATGAAGGTAAGAAAATGACAGTAACATGTACAGAGGTATTCACTTCTTAATTAAATGAAGCCACATGTCCTATAATCATAGGTCAGTTCCGTAGCCAACCAATGGTATCTATACTGAATCGATATTTAACTTGATTCACAATACATACTCGTATTTTCTAAACAACAAGAGCTTAAACACCTCAAAAATACAACACCATTGGGGGCATTTCCAAGTAAAACGACGTAATAGAAAAAATTGGTGTATCATCAAAAATGGAACGAAATGAATTCGCTCACTCGCCGTCCATCAACTGAGGCATAAACTTCAAAAAGTTTAAAAACCTAAGAGCTCTCTAAATAGAAACAAAAAGTTTTGTTTTAAATAAGTTCGCACATTTTTTTGGTACAAAGTTGTCAAGTAAAACCACATCATGGTATTCCCGAGATAAGCAGTAATCAGAAGATTAGAATATAAGAGTCTAATTAAATGAGAATAAGGTAGTAATTTGTATACACTTTAGTAAATACTGCCTCGTTGGCCGAGTGCTCGCAAGTGCGACTCCGAGCAAGGGTTCTCCGATTCAATTCCCGGGTCGGGCAAAGTACTACTGGATTTTTTTTTTAAATCTAAGTAGTAGCACGGAGTCTGGAATTGTGTCCGGTATACGGCAATAGGCTCACCCCCTATTACATGGGACTCATAACATATTATTAAATAAAAGAAAAGTGGGTGTTACATAGTACAGTGGCATAATGTGCACCTTCATCTAGCTCTTCGAGGATAAAAGGCGCGATGTTATGTGTTTTCAATGCCAGATTTTAACTGAGGAATAACTTGAATAGGTATTTGACAATTTTAATATACTAAAAACTGTCAAATGTCATATTTATTCTACAGTTAAGAATTAACAGATAAATGAAAAAACGGTACATACGGGTGGGAGCAGAGACGTTTGCAGACTACCCTAAACCATAAAAAACATTTGAAGGTGATACTCCGAATTGAAACTCAACAACCTATGATAAAGAAACTTGTAAAAAAACTAGCAAAGCATACATTATCATGAACTACAAGTCAACCACTGCCTACCTCTTTTCTGAATACCAAGCACAAAGATACGAGAAGATCTGAAACAAGTCTACGACCAGCAACATATTTTATGCAGAGCATACAAGAAAATATCAATTTAGTTCGCCACTATATCAAGTTGCCTCCAAACTTTGCTTGCTACAAACTTTATGCCGGTCGATGTATAAGTTTTTATATACTTTACGTACATAATTTCATATACATGTGAGTTCTATGTTCTTGTATACTTATGGTCTTAGTTTAGTTGGGTTTTATGATATGTATGATATTGGGAAAGTCTTGGAAAAGATACAGAGATTTTTTTTTTTTTTAAGCGGGGAAAATCATCGAATGACTGCTCCCGCCTGGGTGAGGCGGAAGGGAGTGTCAGACTCTTACTGACTAAAAACCACCCTGTTCCTTCTCCTACACGTCGAGCCGGAGCCCCGGTTACCCGTTAGGTTCTCCGCGACTCCGAATCGGCATCGGCCCTATTGGGCCCCATCTGTGGTGGTCTGATGGCTCTTTGAGGCGCGCGCGGAACGCGACGCGCCGTACGCTCGGGTCTGTTTCTGGTCGGACGGGGAGCCACCCATGCCCGCCGTCCGCAGGCCCGCGCAAGATACAGAGATAGGTTTTGAATTTACCTACAGTGTTATTTTCCTTTTTTCTTTTCTTATACGGCCTCGTTGGCCGAGTGGTCGCAAGTACGACTGCCGGGCAAGGGGTCTCGGGTTTGATTCCCGGGTCGGGCAAAGTATTACTGCGTTTAAAAAAAATCGTAGTAGTAGCACGGTATCTGGATTTGTGGCGATAGGTTCACCCCCTATTACATGGGCCACATAACATAATGAAAAGTGGGTGTTACATTGTACAGTGGTATTAAGTGTCGAAATGTGCACCTCTGCCTACCCCTTCGGAGATAAAAAGGCGTGATGTTATGTTATGTTATTTTTCTTTTTTATGGAATAGGAGGCAAACAAGCAGACGGATCACATGATGGTAATTGATCAGTGCCGCACCAGGGAAGTCACAGATGCGTTACCGGCCTTTTAAAAAGGAATACGCTCTTTTTTTGAAGGTGTGAAGGTCGTATCGGTTGCATTTGTTTCAGTTTCAGGGTCTACGTTTCTGACTATGTCTGAATTTGTTTAAAAGTGTAGCTAGAGGTCAAATTGTTGATAATCTAGAACCATTTAGTCATTTAGATAAATCTCGCTCCCTTAATCGTGTGGTGACTACATGAATGACTGAGACTGGACAGTAGTAGTATTATCTAAAACATGAACCATTCAAACTACGATTTCCAACTCGGTTTTTTATGGGATAAGCCGGTAAACGAGCAAACGGATCACCTGATGGTAAGCAATATGCGCCGCGCCGCCCGTGGACACATGAAACATTAGCGTTACAAGTGCGTTACCAGCCTTTTGGGGATTAGGAATTTGAGGATTTTTGGTTGGGGATTCGGGAATTGGAGAGATAGGGGAGGGATATAATTGGGTCTCCGGTAACCTCACTCATACGACGACGAAACACAACGCAAGTGTTGTTTCATGTCGGTTTTTGTAAGACCGTGGTATCACTCCGGTCGAGCCAGTCCATTCGTGCTGAAGCATGGCTCTCCTATACTTATGGTTGCCAATAGCGAATAATATAGCAAACCTCCCTTCAAATTCCACATGCAGCATCGTCCCCACCCAACAGAGCCCGTCAAAATAAAGCACAACACAACTCTCATTTAGCCAGAAGCATAAAATTTTAACATCGCTCCCTGTGCGGCGTAGTCAATAAAAACGTTCAATTTGTGTAGCCGCCGCGCGCCACAAACAAGTGCGCTACCTATGTCGTTAATAAAATGTGGTGCAGGTTGAGACCTTAGTGTAAAGCTTAAGCGGGTAGCGGAGCGATTTATGTAACAGCGTTTCTTGGTTATATTTCAATTTTATTGATTTGGATGGTTTCAATTTTGTTAATTTAGATGATGATAGATTATAGAAATACAGGTTACTTTTTGTTTATTTGGGGATTGATCCACGACACGTAGCAAGAGTGCCATTGCTTAAATTTAATTTCATTCCACTAAAACGAGACGACGTGCTCCATCGTAGACCAAATCTTCGCTTACCATCAGGCGAGATAGTGGTCACACGTCGGCCCATCAAATATACATAAAAAACAGGCCGTTACAATCCGCTGTTAGACTGTGAGCCTCTAAGACAAGCGAGGAACCTAGTATCGAATACACTCGTCAGATCGAACCAATTAGATTAAAAAGTAACTTAGTTGAAATGATACCGACGGAATGTCTGTAGTTAAATGAGTTTTAATCTGCGATACCATCATGCAATGCCGTAAGAGTTTATCGGGTTAGTAAGATTACTACTACAACCTATATCTCTATCTAGATTCCTAGAATGACGATACAATAAAATTAGTTCTGCAATTATAGAGAAATGCTATACTTTATTGACAAAATTGTCGTAGTGCCCAATACTGCATGGATAAAAATATAACCTCAAAAAATTAACCCGCTTCCACTCAATATCAATGGTAGCCCTAAAAACGGTACGGCACGCGACTGGACGACATGTGGACAATTTTTAATGACTATAATGACTGAAGCGATGGACGACTGATGGACTTTTAAACGCATACACATGTACTTGTAATTATTTAATATCATTCAATTGTTTGACGCGTCCCTTTGTTATACGACAGATGTCCAATTTGACGTAAAATTAATTTTTAAGGACAAATTATTGTACTGTGTTGTGTGTTGAAATGTAAAATATTTGTTTATTATATAAGTGTGGGAGAGCCATGCTTCGGCACGAATGGGCCGGCTCGACCGGAATGATACCACGGCCTCACAGAAGACCGACGTGAAACAACGTTGTGTTGTGTTTCGTCGTGTGAGTGAGGTTACCGGATGCCCAATTACCCCCCCCCCCTTCCTTTCCCTTAATCCCTGAATCCCCAACAATCCTCAAATTCCTAATTCCAAAAGGCCGGTAATGCACTTGTAACGCCTTTGGTGTTCCAGGTGTCCATGGCTTACTAGGTGATCCGTCAGCTCGTTTACCGGCTTATCTCATAAAAAAATATCTCATCATCATCATCATCAACAGCCTATAAACCCCCACTGCTGAGCAAAGCCTCTTCTCACACGGAGAAGGTTAGAGCATTAATCATAAATAAAGCAAAAAAAATATCTATTTTTTGTTATTTATAACGCTGGTATCATCACTGGTAATAACTGTGCCTTATTTTTGTATCTTAATGTTAGACGGTGATGATCTCCTCAAGAAGTCCCTTCGTAGTAAGAGCACTAAGGAATTACACAGACTGGGCAGCAGCGCTCTTTGTTAAACCTGAATTTTTTAAACCATAGGCAAACCCTCATATTTAGTGGTGGTCAATAATCTAGCAGAGGATCTTCAATAACTTTTAATGTTGATGAAATCAGTGAAACCAAACTATAACCAGTAGGATTAATCCTAATCAGATGATCAATTCCAGAGACTTACTTAGACTTACATACAAACCGCGATACAACACTGTTATCAATATTTGAAATAAAAAAATAACAATAAACCACAAAGAATAATAATAAACCTAATTGCTATTGACAATCAAGTAACCATAGCAACGCGCAATGGTGCCACAGATTATAAAAATTGCAACAATAAATTTTGCACGCAGCACGTGGCAGATTGCAGATAAAATAAACAATTATGATTGTCACAGTTGGAGATTGCGTGTCGGCTATCAACAATCTGTGGTATTCGAACAAGTATTTATTAGTCTGTGGCTTGTTCGATATTGAGAGTTATTGTGAGGTTGATTTATTGTATTGTTGTTGGTTTATAATAGTTTAGTTGACGAGTGGTTTGGTATCAGTGGTAGATGCAATACAGTCAAAAGCCGTATGGTGACGACAAATTAGAATACATATCGCTACTTCTACAAAATTGGGATAAAAGCCGATTAAGTCGCCGACATCACATTAGAGTGATTCTGATTTTTGATTTTTAAATAAACGTTGCCCCGCATTAGGATTTTCTCCAAACATATAAAATCACATACACATGACACTTAGACTTTAAACAACAATTTGTGGATCACACAAATAGTTGCTCCGAGCGGGAATCGAATCCGCTGACTTTGACTTTGACTTTGGCAATAGCGGTTATGATAAACTTTAACCTTCTGAGCTTAAATCTCTAATACGCCTGTCAAGCGTATGATTTTCATGCTTTGTAGGCAAACCCTTTTATGCAGAGGCTCTCCGTATAGAAATGAACCTTCATGGGCTGTTGATGCTCTATTGTAATCAGATCCTGTAAGTCTTAGATAGTAAAGTATACTTACAACTTTTCTAAAGGCATACTGATATCCATAATATTTACACATCTATAATGAAAAAAACATTATTTTATAAGATTTTTGTTTTTATTACATGGGACCCCCTATTACATGGGACTCATAATATAAATAGTGAAAAGTGGGTGTTACATTGTACAGTGGCATAATGTGCACCTCTGCCTTCCTCTTCGGGGATAAGAGGCGTGATGTTATGTTATGATGGTATGTTATTTTTGTTTTTTTTTATATTTGATGGGCCGAAGTTTGACCACTATCTCGACTGGTGGTAAGCGATGCTGCGGTCTACGATGGAGCACGTCGACTCATAAGATTGATGTATTTAAGACACTTTACTCGCTCTCGCTTGTGTCTTAGGGTCACAGGCTTTTTGAAGTATAGGTAAGGCGTAAGCTCTCTTAAAATCTAGGTCACTTGAACTCAGGTACCTAAGTACTTACCTAGAATATTGTACGTTTCAATCTGATGCGATTGAGGTACTTATTATTGCAATCTTCTGTAAATTTTAGGTAAACATTTCACATCACATCAACAGCCTATAAGTAGCCACTGCTGACCAAAAGCCTCTTCTCACACGGAGGTTTGAGCATTAATCACAACGCTTGCTCAATGCAGATAGGCAATTTCAAACCTATAGCTAGAAATTATAAACCCAGGTTTTCTCACGATGTTTTCCTTCACCGTTTGTCAGAGGTGTCTAGATAATCTTAGAAAGTGCATGTAATTCGGGAAAAGTCGCATTGGCACTTGCCGCAGGTTTCGAACCTGTACCCTCACCTATGAGAACCGAGCGTCTTAAACCTTCGAGTCACCACGACCACATTAACATAAACGTTTAGTTTATGAGGAAGAACTCCTCTGTGCTTCGAAACTAGTTGAGCTTTTCTCAGTATATTCACGTGAGTAACATGCGATTTTTAGTTAATTTAGTATGTCTCACGATAGTTATTATAAAAACATTTAGTTTATTTAATTCTATGTGAAGCAATCAAAGTTATGCAACGTTTTAATCATCATCAATACTTTCTAAAGAGATAAAAACAATTATTCTGAAGCTCTTAGATAGCGTGGATAGTCTTAAAGGCACTCGAAGCAAAGATCTTTGCGGAGCGAACCTGCATCTGCTATTTTTTAGCATTCATATTCCATAATATATATTTTTTTAAATGTTACCCCACACTAGGATTTTCTCCCGTGTCGTGGGTGCGTTTACAAACATACAAGTTTACAAACACGTGACACCCAGACCCGAAACGGCACTGCAGTCTAAAATCACATGCACCTTTCAAATGGCTTGATATTATGACTCTCGAAATGTGGGCGTACTATTAATATTCCATAAAGAATAATAGACATGATTATATTGCAAAAATATTCGCAACAAACACCAAAATGTAAGAAAATATGCAATATTAACAACAAAAAACGATTTATTACCGATAATACAATGACCCCATATCTATTACGAAAATCTGGATACAGAATTGAATAAAAATGCATTATTTTTACCCCAAAATAAACTCCCTATTTACACTACACATCAAGCTAAGCAAGGACCAGTATAAACAGACCGTCGCTAGTTTGGAAAGATCTAACAAAGCGGGGCCATAATAACCTGGTGTAATAGCTATGAGGGACCAATATATACTGACTTTGGAATGTGAGCAAAGATCATACACTGCGAGACCTTCATAAATTGGTTCTGTATAGTTTGACGTGTATATAAAAACATGTAGGTGCATCATGTCGACACGTTCTGCCCGTATCACGTTATAAAATAGCGTGTTATGTTAGTGTCGCTAGTAATTATTGTGCGATGCGGGTGGCAGATGCACGGACAGACAAGTCGGTTTTGTTTGTAGATGAATTTGTTGAAAATATTAGCGTTTTTGTAGTGGAGTTTTGATTTAAAGTCAAAGTCAAAGCATTTATTTCAATTAAACCTTAATTTGGTACTTTTGAAACGTCAACAAATACAAAATAGATAATAGTCTGTCAGTCAGTCCGTCAGTGAAGCTAGATGACGCTAGGTCCTCATTCCAAAATATAGATTCGAATGGAGAAGAACGAGTCAGAAACTCCTTTCGTTTCGTATTTGCGAATACATATTTTGTAGTAATAACACAGATGATGGAATAGGTCTGTAGTTAGTCTTCATGGCATCATTGATGTATCATTTGTTTTATGTTTTTACAAAAAAGTTTTTATGTATTTTTATTCGAAAAGAGAACAAAATATTGTTTCTATCCTTGTCATTTGTCGCGGAGAACCTAACGGGTTACCGGGGCTCCGACTCGAAGTGCAGGAGAAGGAACGGGGTGGTGTTTAGTCAGTAAGAGTCTGACACTCCCGCCTTACCCAGGCGGGAGCAGACATTCGATGATATTCCCCCCTTAAAATAAATTCTTGTCATTTCAGTAGTGACGTCACTGACGAGTCATTTGTTTCTTTTTTTAGCTACTTACATGATTCAAGTGATCCTTCTATCTCTTAACTCGTCGAGTACCGGTTTTATAGACACAATTAAAGAACAATAGGTCGCGGTCACCGGTGACCGCTTGGTGTTTGACAGTTTAACATGTTTATTTACCTATTTGAGTAGGTACCGTCATTATAGACACAATTAAAAAACAATAGGTTGCGGTCACCGGTGTCCTCGCGGTGTTTGACAGTTTAAGTCGCTTCTACGAGTATCTCGTAGGAATTATTAGAAGCGATGACGTAGTACCTATTTCAAAAAAGTTTTTTCTTTAGAATGACTCCCAAGCTTGACAGTTCAAAGTCAAGGTGACTTGTAAAGTTTAAATATTTTACCGTAACCTTCTGTGATATTGATCAAGCGAACGGAAGAAGCTTTTGAGTATTTTATCGTACAAAACACATTATCATCATTTGCTCAGCTGTAGTAGATCAATATTGTAGCTATTATTTAGTATTGAACTATCGACATGGTATTAGCTAATCTTCCTAATTCCTAAAAGGGTAGGCAGAGGTTCACGAAATACAAGGTAACCCACTTTTCACTAATTACGTTATGAGTCCATGTTTTTAAGAAGTAAGTTTATTGTCATATCCCCTCGAGCGTCCTTATGAGCACCCGTTGGATCATAAGGAACGCGGACGCTCGACGGGATATTAATACAACATCATAGTTAATAATAATTATCTTGACCCGAGCATAGAACTCAAGACAGGTAACAAAAAGATCAAAGAGATATGTATGTTTGTTATTCTCTATAATTATTTTTTATAAATCGATACTTTATCTCGATCTATTAACAATTTATTGTAGAACAATAAAAATTTTATAACCGATTCGTAATTAGAATTAAAACTAACATTAATATTAGTATAGCATGCCATGAGAAATTAACCTTTAACACCTTGTATTAAGGTTGTTTAATCAACCTATATTTCAGCAGATGTTTTGTCCGAAAACAGATCAGTAATATACCACTTTAACTTTTGCATTTCAATTGACCTCTATTTCTATAGCATAAAATATCAATTTCGTTTAACAGGTTTTGTAATTAAAATTGGTTTTTGTGTATAGTGTCGACAAGAGATCGATAGATAAAGACAGTTTTGTTTTTATTATCGATACAATAGTAATATGTTCACGCTTTTTTCAGTTAAGGTGTCAGGTTGTATATAATGTCTAGATAAAGATGTTGCATTGATAAAGTTAATATTATGTTAAGTCGAGAAATACGGAGCAAACTGCAATAAATGTGTTTTGAAAAAAATATTTCATAAGTTAGGTATTTTCTGTAAACATAAAGACGAGAAGTACTGAGGACGGTTTGAAACTATGTGTACATGAAATCAAATAGTTTATAATAGGTACCTATCAACTTATAATACCTGAAAATCATTATAGAAAATTTTGAACTGAAAATTAAACCTATGGTTGAAAGGCTAATTGATCTAAGCAACATTTTTTGTAACATTGTTAAATAAATAATAAATAATTGTCGAACATGTATTTAACTCAATATCGCAAAAAATGTCGCTAAAATCAGTTAGCCTTTCAACCGCCGAAACAAAGTCAACTATCAACAAATAGACAGCTGGTTCCAATTTTAAACTTCTTCTAAGTACCGTTAAAACTGTCAACACAGATTAGCTTTACAATCCTACAAATCTAACGTCTTTGCCAAATAAAATACGCTTCGATTGCTCTCAAAAGGAATTTCCCTTAATCCTTAGTCCGATTTTTTCGATCATTGCACAATTTGTTCATTATTGTACAATAATACCAAAAAAATATGGCAGCTGGTTCGCCCACGTGCCATGGAAGGAATTTTGCTCCAATTCCCTTTGTCACACACCCTCGCAAACTTAAAAGAAGAATTAAAAAATATTTCTTTTCTTCGACACAAGTTACCTTACCTTTACGTAAATCAAAATGGCCGCCATCAACTGTTATAAGTCTCTGACATTCAAAATTTAAAATTGTTCCATCTTGAATTGACATTTCATTGACTACTCTAAATTTAAAATATACTTTGAAATACACCATTCAACTCTAATCTCTTTGGTGTTACGATAAGGTATATATTTATGTAGCTTTCTATATATTTTTTTTCTAATTCACCGTAAGATTATGTCCAGTATTGTAAGAATTACAATTTCGTAAAATGTCAACTGACAGTAGCGTGCGGATTTATTGCTGTACCTACAAATGTTCGTAACAAATCATTGACGTAACATTTCATTGTGTATGTCCATTCATAAATCAATGAATAGACTTACAAATTGTTCAAATAATTGGCAGAAAGAAAGTAATTTTATATTGAGTTAGTATTATTGGATTTTATAATGAAAATAATTAAAAGCTTTATATCACACATTTCTCCCAGATCTCAGGTCTCTAGGTACCTACCTAGCACAATAATGATCCTTTGAATAATTTGTCACTTTATACTTAGTTTAAATATAATAGGTTTGCAACTAGGTACTCCTTAATTTTAGGCAATATTTTCAGGAAAAATCAGTCTGAAATCTGAATCTGAATCACAAAAGGCAATAAAATTTTATCAAATTTTAAAAATATTTACCAACCGATGTGTACGCAAATAATATTCAGTCAGCCACTATGTAAAATATTCTTATTTGACATAAATATCTTGTTTTTATTCGCCGGATCGAGTCAAAGAGCAGACGACCGCGCGCTTCACCTGGCCCCTAGTGATGTGCCTACCTCACACAATTTGTTCGATAAATATTTAAACTCATGCTGATCCGCCCGGAAGCAATCCTTTTCAAATATAGAACATGTTTCGCTTTTTATTGCCTACGTAACGTGATGCTTATGTTTTTTATTTTCACTTTTTGAATTTTGGTTGTACATATTTCGTTAAATTGGTTACGCTTTAGGTACTCATGTCATATTAAAGAACTCACGATGAACTGTTGCATCATTACCTATTAAATAATCCATCTATCAATTTGCCTGTATGTCTAACTTAGGTAACTAATATTATTTTCACCATTGTAATAAAGAAGTTGCAGTCAACGTATGCAAGCTTGTATCTATTTTAGTGACAGATCTCTCTCAAAGCTTTGAACTTGTCAGGAAACTAAATAATCAGAGGATATTATTAGAAAAAGAAGAAGACTCTAGTGAAATATGTATGAATATAGAGGAAAATAGTCTAAGACTATAGTGGTACTAATAATATTTTTTGAAAATCGAAATAACCTATAATTTTTCTCGATCAAGGACTTAAACAGCCACGCGTTATTATCAAATATTTAATTTTTACATCGATACGAAAACATCGATAAACTGCCCAGCACTACGGATTCTAACAAGCATTCAACCGCATTTCGTCTTGCAAATACCTTTGCACAAAACTTAAGATATATATTTATTCCGTTTCAAACAAAAGAAGGGTCCCGGCAGCTGATTTCGTTTTTTGTAATAGAAATACCAACTTTATTGTGCTTACAAAACTACAAAGCACCCGAGAATCACCCCTATTTCGTACGTCTGAAGGTGGTACATGTTTATTAAGGTAGGAAAATAAAGTTGGTATTCAAATACATAGTCCACGCGTTCAAGAATTAGTACTCAAATTACTTGACTTTACCAAAAGAGGTCTTATTACTTTAAAAGGGTACGTATTGCTACCGCATTGTGGAATTAAAAATAGTGTAAATGTCTTAAAAAAAATAAAGGAAGTGGGTCGAAGTTTGTCCAATTTTGACAGCTAATTCTGACATTTAATTAGTGGTGTTGCTAGTAAATTAAAAGGATATTTTGTCGTGAGGCAATAATTGGGCTATTGAGATATTTAATTAAATGCGTTGATCATTGTGTTGGTGGTTTTTACTCGTACTCGCGTCTATGAGACTTCCAGGATGTGATGAAGTGGTGTACTGTACAAACAATTAACGGTTAAAAACAAAATGCATTAGTTAAACGCATTCATCTCTTAGCAATTCCTAGAAAACAATCATAGAAGCAAAACCAAACAAGAGAGAATTAAGGTAATAAAAAAAATATTACCGACCCTATCAAACATTCGCTCAAAAGTTCTACGTCTTTTTTTAGCAAAGATAAACACAATCATAACGTTATGAAGCACTACTGCTTAACAATAAACTGAAGCAGATCCAAGATTGATGGATTATAAGCAGACATACCGTAGGCACTAATCCTTTGTACTATGACGTAAGCACGTCAGACTGAGCTGGGTAACACAGCTAGGAAGCGGCTGGAAGATTAAATGTGTCTACCTGCCTTTTCTGGTTACGTGGTACTGACCCAGTTTTCCAATAAGATTAGTGATTTTCTTTGACGGATTTTGTTCTAGTTAGAATTATAACTTTATACTTAGTTGAAGTGGGTATATTTTAGACTGTTTCATATTAAATTAGTCCGGCAAAATAGAAAGCAAACCTGTTGCTACTTTGCTACACACCAATAATCAATTCACAATAAAATTTTAAAATCCCGAAAAAAGTCAGTACCATTTTGCCTTTGTGATAAAACAAAACATTCTAACATGGTGTCTTTAACATTCGTCCTTTACTTAAAAAACAAAAGCGAGTCAAAGCTAACAAAATGACAATCGTTGACAGCTACTGTTACAGTTTCCACTAAATAATTTAAACATTAAAACCAACTGGTGCATTAATTACGAACAAATATGACTGCACATTTTATGTCACATGCCACATGGGCTTTTTACGTATTTTAGCCCGCATTAATACTTTAATACATTTTAATATTCACTCCTGACTATACAAGTGCACACGCGTGGTTGAACACCGTTCGCTTTTCAAATGTCATTGTCAGAAAGTGCATGTCATTTTTGTGAACTGTGACGTCATCGGAGGTATCGATAGAGTGACGCGCGGACATCCCTAATCGTGTACCGTTTGATGTCATTCAAACGTTATTTTTAGTTGTTCGAACGCTTTGATTTTTGGAGCGTTTAATTTTTGCGTTATTGTGTTTTGGACATGGTTTTTGTGAAAAATAAAATGTGTTGGCTGCTTTGGGCTGTTCCTAGGATTCCATGATGACGTCTTTTATAAAGGATGGTATTAAAGGGCGTGTGATTGTAATCGTGCCTCTTTATTAACGATCCTCCTCTGTGATAGGTTTTTGAAAGCTATGTATGTGGGTGGCTCTGCAGAATGTTTAATTAAGTCAGAGCACATTAATCCAAAAAAATGTATTCTACAGCTTTTTACGGAAGTTACTGTAGGTACATTTTATTGAATCATAACTTTACCTACATCTAAAGGTACTTGTAAAGAGGTATCGATTTTGAAACCTTTGAATATCTCCACCGCACTTTAACTTATCCCGAACCTATCACTTCCTTCTTCAGATACAAATACAATACAATCCTTTTAAACGCCAACTATCTCAACATAATGATATACATTTTAAGATACGTATCTTACTTCCGATCTTCATAGAAAACATTGTATCAATGACGATAATATTTAATCGAATAGAGAAAAAACTGCTCAAGGATCGAGTGAAAAGGATGCGCATTCGACATCGACAATTGATTGCTTTAAAAATAGTAGCGGTTTGGTTTTGAAATCGATACGGATTTGTAAACCACGTGGTAGTGGTAAAACAGCAATGGTATAGGTATTTTTTAAGAGGGGAAAATCGTCAATTGTCAATTGCCACCTAGGCGGGAAAAGTCAAGTGTCAGACACTTACTGACTAAAAACCACCCCGTTTCTTCTCCTGCACTTCGAGCCGGAGCCCCGGTAACCCGTTAGGTTCTCCGCGACAATGATATAGGTATAGGTAATTAAATTATATTCCGTGGATGTCCGCGAGAAGGCCGGGAATATATTGGCAAGAATCTACTAAAGGACTACACATTTGGCTGACCGCAGAGCTCCCAATGAACATGAACCAAGAAAACTCGGCAACACGTAAACATTATCGCGACAGTTTGAATGCTTGTTGTTCTGTTTGTTACTCGTTTACATCAAAATAGCTGATGTTATGTTGGTGGATTGTTAAATTATAGTCGGATATATTTACTTGGATTTATTACAATAATGTGCAGGGCGCACGACGTGTACACACACTAGACTATGACAGGTGATCGGCGATGGCGACCTCTCGCGTCTGGGCCTAGTGCAGGCCATGATGCGGAGCGAGGGGGACTGGGATGCCGTCTCCTCCTTTTGCGAAGCAGTCATGCTAGCTAAGGAGGAGGCGGGACGCGTGAGGCAGCGAAGCGGTGCCTCCTCGCAACCCAGCCACCGCGAAGGACACACCGGGCGTCGGGGATCGCGGGACGATCTCCGACCACCGTAAGCGCGGGCCTGCGGACGGCGAGCATGGGTGGCTCCCCGTCCGACCAGAAACAGACCCGAGCGTACGGCGCGTCGCGTTCCGCGCGCGCCTCAAAGAGCCATCAGACTACCACAGATGGGGCTCAATAGGGCCGATGCCGATTCAGAGTCGCGGAGAACCTAACGGGTAACCGGGGCTCCGGCTCGACGTGCAGGAGAAGGAACGGGGTGGTTTTTAGTCAGTAAGAGTCTGACACTCCCTTCCGCCTCACCCAGGCGGGAGTACACTATTTAACATAATTATCATTTCCCCCCTTAAAAAAAAAAAAGACTATGACAGGTAGACAGCGGCGTTAATGACGAGTGTCCTACCTTATATAACACATTATAGTGAGGGGGTCACTACTTACTAATTAGTGATGTTGATACGACTAAACATACATGTAACAGCTGAAGAGATCTAAATGAAATTTGGAATAAGGGTAGATTATAGTCTGCAATAACACATAGGCTTTTTATCCCTCGGGAACGTGGGCATTGTCAGAAGCTAGCGTATTGTATATATTTATATTAAGCAATGGTTTACCATGAGCTGCTGATAACAAAGATTGTATAAACATAGCTGTTTATGCAAATACTATGCAAGTATTACTGGGTTTTTTTAAATTTCTCAGTAGTAGCACGGAGTCTGGAATTGTGCCCGCTATATGGCAATAGGCTCACACCCTATTACATGGGATTCTTATCATAAACAATGAAAAGTGGGTGTTACATTGTACAGTGGCATAATGTGCACCTCTGCCTACCCCTTCGGGGATAAAAGGCGTGATGTTATGCAAACACTAAACGGATTAGGAAAAAAATTGGCTACAACCTGAATTAATTTCAACTACTTTAACGCATGCAACTTTACAACCAGCCTCCCATGAGTCATGACAAAGGTGACGGTTCATCACATTACTGTAACTGGTACATCGTGGTGACTGACATTCCATTAACTGTTCTACATGTCCTTGGGGAGAGAATGACACGTGAAGCACTTTTTTTTTTAAGGGGGGAAAATCATCGAATGGCTCCTCCCGCCTGGGTGAGGCGGAAGGGAGTGTCAGACTCTTACTGACTAAAAACCACCCCGTTCCTTCTCCTGCACGTCGAGCCGGAGCCCCGGTTACCCGTTAGGTTCTCCGCGACTCCAAATCACACGTGATGCACTAGGTTAGCTTAAACGATAAGAACAACATCATAACATCACGCCTTTTATCCCCGAAGGGGTTGGCAGAGGTGCACATTATGCCATTGTACAATGTAACACCCACTTTTCACTATTTATGTTATGAGTCCCATGTAATATGGGGGTGAGCCTATTGCCATATACCGGACACAATTCCAGACACCGTGCTATTACTGAGAATTTTTAAAAACCCAATAATACTTTGCCCGACCCGGGAATCAAACCTGAGACCCCTTGCTTGGCAGTCGCCCTTCCCTTGTGACCACTCGGCCAACGAGGTAGTCACGATAAGAACCACAGAATATATAAACCTTCTTTATATGATCTGTGATAGATATGTAACTGGAATGATGGTTGTCATTACGTGATGGTTATGGTATATGTATAGTTGTTTTTAAACGACTTATGCCCGAATACTGAAAGGTTACTCAATTTTAAGTCGTGCTTAAGTATAGTTCTGTCTCTACAAATTCTTTGTAAAATGACAGAGATAGCACGATATTTAAGCACGACTTAAAATTGAGTAACGTTTCAGTATTCCGGCATTAGTTTTGAAAATGCCAATTTTTACACTACTTAATCATAAATTTTAACTAGGATACGCAATTTCACATTGCTGTGCTAATCTTGACTTTATTTGTAAGGTACCAAGGATGCTAATTAATCGGTAAATATAGAAACGCGGATAAATTAAAAGGTGTAACATCGAATATTGAATTATGATGTCAATCAGCAAAACTTGGTTAAACCACGTATCAGATTTACCTCTATTGCAATCTTCAAAGCGCATAGATAAGGGCTCTCTTACGTCGAGGAGGCCCATAGTATAATCGAAGACTCTACAAATTATCTGATCAAAAATATAAAGAAACAATTATTATCTCCAACCATAATAATATGCTGTCTCACATCAACAGCCTATAAGTGGCCACTGTTGACCAAACGCCTCTTCTCACACGGAGAAGGTTTGAGCATTAATCGCCATGCTTGCTCATTGCAGGTTGGCGATTTCAAACTTACCTATAGTTAAAAATTATAAAGCATAGGTTTCCTTACATTATTTTCCTTCACCGTTTGTCAGTGGTGTCAAGATAATCTTAGAAAGTACATTCAACTTGGAAAATGTCACATTGGGAAACCTACATGCATGAGAAGCGAGCATCTTAAACCTCCGTGCCACCACGACATTAATATCTGTTTGCATAACTGTAATTCCATTGATACAAATTCATATTTACTAAGGACATTTATGAACAATTAAAAACTTGCGACCCGCCCCGGCTTCGCAAAGATGCAATAATCATACATAAAACTTCCTTAAGAATCACTCTATAGATTTAAAAAAACCGCATCAAAATCCGTTGCGTAGTTTTAAAGATCTAAGCATACATAGGGACAGACAGACGGCGGATAGCGACTGTGTTTAATACTATGTAGCGACTCCGTACTCAGCAATCACTAGCAACAACTAGCCCAAAACTCTTGTATCACTTCGAACATATTACATTCAAATCCTTCACATAACAGGCAGGTGTCCGCCATTAAAGTGGGCACACTTTATATGATCAAATATTTAAATTATGATTGTACAACAGCTGTAAGAAACGTGGCAATAATAATATGTAGGTCATATCGCTTTACACCTCTTTTTTAGTATGGGACTTATTTATCGAGGAATGATGCTATTTTATTTCATTCATTTCGTACTCAAATGCGATCATCAATAGTGTAGTTTCCTAAATTTTATTTTAATGGCCGTCTGATACATTAATTTAAAACTTTAGAGACGTATTTTTTCTTTTCTCACATAATTAAATGCCTTCGACGATATATTGATTTGAAATGTCGTGTGACGTCACAGCGTGTTACAGAATGTAGCACGTCGTGACGTAACTACCCCCCACTCCTGAACTTAGTGCCATTTTATCTGAGTATTGCAACTTAATACGAGAAAATAAAAAAATACGTTTCTAATATTTTTTCATTATCTAACTGACGAACTAATTAGATTTTTAACTTTGATACCCTGGAAACGACCCAATTCGTCTGGAGACTATGGTAAGCATTTTATTTAGAGTCATAGGTTAGTGGTCTGTCGGGGGTGTTTTTGTGACGATGGCTGCAAACTTAGACCTTGATCAGTCTAAATGTCTAAATATATGCAAAATGATGGTTAGTGTTTACGCTTTTATTTATTTATTAACTCTTTAATGCACATAAAAATAAAGTACAAAAGGCGGACTTACTGACATATGGCATTTTCGCCCAGTCAACTGTTGGGTTAAGTATAGAATCAGCAAAAATAGGCTTGTGTAATATGCAAAAAAAAAAACAAAATAAATAAGTAATAGTAAAAATGGTTTTCATACATAAATTGCTGTAGCGAGATCGACAGCAAACGTTACCTATAATATTATTATTTACTTTAGTTTATTCGTAAACCATAACAAAAATGACAAATTATCACAAAAAAAACCGTTAATATTCACAAATTAATATACACGAATCGCGAGCTACAAACACAGACAAAATCAAATCGGTTCCGCGTAGCTGCGCAGGCGCACGTTGCACCAAACATGTCATTATAGGGTCAAACATGTTAATATTTTGTCAATCAATGCATATGCATTAGTTTGTTATCGTGGACTGTGACGCCTACTATACTAGGTTGGCACCTGGCTTCACCTGGCTTTCTATTAGCATACTGTATTACAAGACTCTTTTCAATCAGTTTGGAACGTGACGTCATATTTCCGTTACATTTTTTGATGTTTTGACAGTTTTTTTGGACAATGAGTTGATTTTTGTCGTTTGGTGGAGTAGTGTCGATTTTTTTGATGGGATGTGGCGGTGTATCTACTATCATAACATTATATCACACTTTTTATCCCCAAAGTATAGACAGAGGTGCACATTGCGGTATTTAACTCGTCGAGTACCGGTTTTATAGACACAATTAAAGAACAATAGGTCGCGGTCACCGGTGACCGCTTGGTGTTTGACAGTTTAATGCCACTGTACAATGTAACACTCACTTTTCACTATTTATGTTATGAATATGAACTTAAGAGTCCTACGTAATACGGAGAGACCCTATTGCCATATACTGGGCACATTTCCAAAATCCGTGCTACTACTGAGTTTTTTTTTTAAAACCCAGTAATACTTTGCTCGGCCCGGGAATCAAACCCGAGACCCATTGGCCGGCAGTCGCACTTGCGACCACTCGGCTAACGAGGCAGTCTTACTATCATATTTATCGTTATGAAATAAAATTGAAAACTTCTTGTCCAATTGTTACCTACTTGTAGAACCAATATTATATTGACAACAATACATAACTCTTGTATATAATTTTTAAGTATTAACTTCTTAATAACATGAAGCACCATTCAAAAGGGACTTTTATCTCTAGTCATCTCAATAATTGACTTATTGAGAAACATCCACAAACTCCCAAACATTTCAATCAACAACACCAAATCCCCAAATCCTCAAAAAACAATAATAACCAACACAGCTAATAGTAAATCACCCAGCCATAAAACCATAACTAAAAAAAATATTATAGCGTCATCGAAGTGTCGTTAACGTGGGACCAACTCGTACCATAATCCCCTAAACCAGGCGGGTCAGGGGTCAAAACATAGTTGATTTATTTGTAAGCATAAACCATGGGTCTGTAAGTAAAAACTATTTTGTAAAACCAGTTCTAGGGAACTAGCGAAGAACGTTTGTAATGTCGGTAATCATTAAATATTTGTATCGATTGATAATGAAAGTTTCTTGGTTATCTACTAGGTATCCTTACTAATTAAATCGGAAACTGAGTTTGTTTGTTTGTTTGTTCCGATTTCACGCTGTAACTACTAAACCGATTGCTTTGAATTTTTGCAGACCTAAAGTTAGAAGTCTGGATTAAATAATAGGGTACTTATTATCCCGGAAAAATTTGATATTCCCGAGGGAAAACAAAGTATTAGTATAGATGGCGCTGTATGTATTGGTATATGTCACATAGGCTACTTTTATCCTTTTGTGACGCGAGCGAAGCCGCGGGTAAAAGCTAGTATAAAAATATGTCAGCTTTTCCTTCCTGACGGTATAACTCCAGAACGCACGAACCAATTGCCACGGTTTAGCATTCGTTGGAAAGGTCTCGGGCTCCGTGAGGTTTATAAAACATATATAAACAAAAATTTTCTTCATCTTTTAATCACCAAACGAAATGTTAGATACATAAAACGAAGCCATCTGGTGGCGAAACGGAGTTCGCCGGGTTTGCTAATTCTATGTAAAATGAATGGTAATATGTTATTTACTAGATATATTTAGTAGGATATAGAAGCGTGCATACCTGCCCTCTGAGTTTGTTTCGGCATTTCTTCTCAGAGTATCGTTCGCTTGACAACATTGACGTGTAAAAGTGCTGCCTTGTGACTATTTGCAGAAATAAATTCACTTGTTTCACTTAATAAAGTGCTTGCTGTCTTTTCTTTACTATGCCTGGTTTTAGGAATTTTTCGTTTCGGAGTATATCAGCCCCGTTTAGACATATTTTCGTACATCTAACATATTTAATGAAATTGTTCAAAGTATCACTGATGCATGAACATTTTATTTAAGGCAATGTCTGTACTCTGTAGACTGGGATGCGCTAGAGAAGATATAAAGCAACCAACATCTCACGCATTTAATTAAAATTCACGTATCAGTGATTCTCGGCCTCCAACAAATTTGCTACATCCTACTACCAGATGTTGGACAACATCAATAATACTACATATTTCACGGTTTGGAGAATCCTGCTTTTTCATTTGCTCGTAGTCATTTTAGTACTAATATATTAATCTATTTTCCCATGTGGTCAATCCTACTACCAGATGTTGGACATCATCAATAATACCACATACATAGTTGACGATTTGGAGAATCCTGCTTTTTCATTTGCTTGTAGTCATGTTAGTACTAAAATATTGATCTAATTTCCCATGTGGTCAAAGAAAAAAACGCAGTCTATATCGCTCTTTAGTCTCCTCTTTATTTAGAGGTTATAACCTCTTCTCACGTTATCGGCTTAACCAATCTTCTTGAAATTTTGCATTGTATGTAAAACATAGATAATAGTATAATCGTTAGAAATACGAAGAGGAAAATAGGCTAAAGTCATTCAGTGATGGCTGCGAGTAAAAGGTAGTTGAAAATGTAATAATCTAGAAGAAAGAACAATCATTTCAAGAAGAATATTACTTTCCAATATTTTCTATATATCCTTAATTTGTAATTACGTTACGGCCGTGGTAGATTTAAGACGCCCGCTTTATGCATGAGGATGCGGGGTCAAAACCTACCAACGGCAAGTACCAATGTGACTTATTCCGACTTATATGTACCTACTCTCTAAGATTATCTAAACACCACTGACAAACGATGAAGGAAAACATCGTGAGGAAACCTGAGCTTATAATTTCTAATTATTATTATAAGTTTGTAATCACAAACCGCATTGAGCAAGCGTGGTGATTAATGAGAATAACGAGAAGAGGCTTTGTTCAGCAGTGGGCATTTATAGGCTGTTGATGATGATAGCGATGATGTGATTATGTTAACGTTGAACAAAATAAATCCTAGAAATACAAACCAGAATAGAGAATGAACACAGTAAAGTAACAGAAACATTTCACAGAAGAATACAGTAGTAATTCTTGTAGCATTTTATTTATTTATCAGGTCGACTGGTAGGTTTACTGGTGTACGATTCGCTACCGTGTACATTAAATGTTTAATAGGAAATGTAGGTTTTCCACTGTAGATAGATAAGGTTGAAAAGAAACTACCAATCCTGCTGGCCAGACAAATTTTTGCCGACATAAATGCAAGTTGTCTTTTTTATATTTTATGGGCCGACGTTTGACCACTATCTCGCCTGGTGGTATGCTATGATGCGGTCTACGATGGAGCACGTCGTCCCATAAGCAACCTATTCCACTCGAGCCTTGAAGACAACCAGGTTATAATGGCATAGAATGGCATAGAATGCGCGATGCAAAGCGCTTCGTGCGTGTGGGTGGGATATATGGAATATAAGAAAATAATAAATAAAAGTTGTCGCTAACAGAGCTCCAAGTTAAAAACCAGTACTGCTTATTTGCTGTTAAGGAGATATTATTGGACAATCCGAAATATTTAGAAACAAGTTTTGCAAATAAACGTAACCTAACACTCAAATTCGCAGCATTAAGAACTTATTCACTGACCCTTGAACTGATGTTAGCTAAATATTTTCCCATCGACAATGGCGGCTGAAATCAAGTTCCATACGCTAATTTCTCACTTCACTAAGTCTCATTGTAAGTCCAAATTAAATGTAAGGCAACGTGCACAATCGTGGACTCGGAACTCCTGTCACTAACCCTTGGCAACAAAGTAGCGCCTCAAGTATCGAACCCGTAAATTCCCATAACTACATCGCATTGTTGACGAAAATAAATCAACATTTACATGAAGTGAAAAAAAAACTAGTTTGGCTTGAAAAAAATAGAAGGGCGACAACCATTGTCGTCTTCGCTCCGTTTTCGCACACGGAAGTTCCCGTATGAAGAATACGCATTTTAAGATAACAATGCAACAATAGTGAACTGACAATAGGTTAGAACGAGAGCAGTTTCATTGTGCGAGCAGCAGCTGATCTCCTGCGCTTATTACTTTAACTTAGAAATGCAAAGACGTAACGGTGATTCAATTTTCCGAATTTTGAGCTCCAGTTTTGGTTGAATTATGCAATTGTTGTGCACCCACCTTTTGACACTCCGACATCTGCTTCTGTTTATTCTCTTTTTGGATTATTTTTATTTAGATCGTGAGTTTCGATGTTAATACAATAACGTTATATCTTAAAAAAATTAATACAAAGAAATATTGCATGGGATCTTTGAAGTTAATAACTGAAAGTTTGATATCATGTCAAAAATGAAAAGATTTATTTCTATTGCATTTCAATGGCAATTTGCTCTCACTTTTCTCAAACTTAATATTGATAAAAATGTTTGTTAACCATAGGCTGTGTAAGTATATCAGCTATTTCACACGAACTGTAAGTTAAAGGGTAAAAGTAGATCCCTATTAAAAATAACCAAATTAGCAACGCAACGATTAGGCAGGAATGCTTTTTCAACTTTTACGACAACGTGCTTCAAAAATGCCAATCATGTTACTTTTAAAAATTAATAAGGCTTAACCACTCGTAATCTTGCTTGTCCGAAATATAAAATAGCTCATAAAACCGCCAATAAAGACAGCAAGGAGAGCTGCTTAATTTTTTTGTCGATAAAAATGTCGTTCGTCATAAACGGGCGGCATCAAGCGGTTAACCTGCTGGCGGCGCGTGCCGGTCTTCTAGGCATTAAATTAGACCATAAATAGTAACTAGTTTACTAGTAATTGCGGTACCGTTGGCAGATGTAGTAGCACGCGCCTAACCTTTGGAAATGTCAAGTTTTTTCAATACAATTTACTTTATAATCTAGAATAGGTTCAGGCCGATATATTAATGTCTTTAAGTGTGATAATGATAAGTTATTTTTATTCACCGCTTAACGAATTCCTTTAATTGCAACGGTTGCTTTTGTATAATTTTTTGCTTCTTTATTTAAGTTTAAAATTTTTTTTTTATTAAAATTATATGAATTTGCATAGTTTTACAAAGGTAACATTAGAATCGTCATGACTACGCAATGACTGAACTTCAATTTTTGTACCGAAGCCAAACAAGATGATGTATCTTTACTTTTTATTATTAGATACTTTCGACCGTTACTTGATCTCAATATCAACTATTCAATATACTAATAATATGCCAATATAACCGATTTGACTGCCAATAAATCAGTTTCACAAGGAATAAAAATCCCAAGACACGCCATTAGCGGCGACAGTATTCACAACATACCATAAAAGATTTGTACTCTAATCTTTGCTAACCCAATTATCACATTACATGCATATATTAAGGAAACAAATTCAAATATTATCGCCTCGATTAAAATAAATTAGAATTTTTATTAATTTTTACCAACACATTTTTACCGGTGTAATTTACCGCTATGTACCTAACTTACGTCGGCGACGGAAGGGTTAAAATCTCTTGGAGTAAAAATTTCGTATGAATTGTATAGAGTGGTTTATTTCATATATCTTTTATAACGTTTATTGGTGGGGCGTTTTCTAAGATCAATGCACAAAAGAATAACTGCTCTATATAGATAAAATGTTTTGTGATTTTTTTACTAGTAAAAAAATCGTCTCATCACCCCTCTTCTAATGTGGGGTCGGTTGGTGATTATTTTTTTAAATTCTCTCTTCCGTGAATAAAAAACGTGGGTACCTTCGTCTTGGGAGATAAATAATGAATAATATTGAATGGTTTTCTTCTTTGTATCGATTATTTCTAGTTACCGATTGATTTAGATGGATTGAAAGAAAGAGAAGTGTAAAATTTCATTTTTTTTACCGTAAGCATCGATACGTGAAAGATATACTTCAGATATACTTCATGGTATCAGAGCCCTATGTAGGTACTGCATACTGTAGATACACCTTCATAAAATACAATTGTTAATAGTCAAATTAAAAAAAAAGTTTGGTTATTGTGGTTTAATTTATTGAATAAGAACCTACCTATACTTATGAATGTATTATTTGAAAATACTCTAATACATTTTGATTTTTTTATTGTAAATTAAAATACATATTTATTGCGAAATATTTAAATATTTTCGTTTAAATCTGTAAATTATTACTTCCAAACTTCCCCTTCCAGCTTTATCACTACAAATCACTATAAATATTAACAAATACATAAAATTTTCTTTAGTTTTTTAATCTTACAACACAATTTTAATGAAAACATCAGCTGTGGTTAATTAACACTCCGATAGTAACGGGTGCGCATGCGCAAAGGTTAATATGAGACGTTACATACCAATGGTGACCTTTGTTTTTGCTATAGCACTTTAGGGTTATTGATAGTTTTTAATGAAGGTCGTTCGTGTAGTTGTGGAATTAACTCTTGTTGCTACGACGATGGAGAGGAGTCCATTTTCTTTTCTTTTTTTATTATTAACCTCTCGAGCGTTCTTATGAGCACCCGGTGGATCATAAGAAAAAATGCTCCATGCTGCTTTCTCTTTTATAAAATGTATTATTAATGTTTTATTTTTATTTTAACTGTATTTTTTATTTCTATTGTAATGATCCTTGTTTTCGTGTGCCAATGGCCAAATAAATGCATTTTCTTTCTTTCTTTCTCCAAATGTCACGTGTGCACCCGTTGGATCATAAGGAACGCGGATGCTCGACGGGTTAAGTCTCATTGACTGTATTTGTGCTAAATGAATAGTTTTCGATCATGATAGTGATTTTAATGATGATATAAACCTTATTTAATAAGTCTTGTTATTCTTCTTCATCCTGCAGGGTAAGGAATATAACCTACTCCAGAGAAATTTTCTAATTTCTACGAGGATGAAATCGCAGTCTGAAAATTAGTTATTTATTTATATTATTTCGGATTTACTTGTGGGATCCAACAAATTTGTTGATCAAGCTAATCATCATGTATGTAACCACCAAGGGAAACGATTTTTATGATATATTTAATTCTAGATTCTAATAATAAAAAAATAGGTCATTGCACTTCCCATTTCTCCACGACAAAAATTAAATCAACAACATTTTCAAAGTAGCATCTAAAATAAAATTAACAACGTAACTACACCTTTACTGCATACAAAATCAAATAATTGAAATCATAATTAAAATGTCCAATTATAAAATATTCCGTACATAGGCGCGCTCGTCATCCGTCACATCAACCCTTTGTCCGCCGCACGGGGTGTAGGCGACCAAGCCCGCTGCGCCCAGCGTGACACTCGACCGGACAATGCACAGTATACCCAGACAATGTCAACTGACGTGTAATGAACACGTATTCAGTTATTTTGTTAAATTATCGACACGTGTGTGCTTGTATTGTATTTGTTTTCTCGCCTGAGGCGTCAATAGAAAGGGTTTGGACGTCCGACGATAGTTTAATGAAATTTTTGTTCGTAATTGCTGTTGATGGTATTACGAAAATGGGATAACGTATTCATAATGCTCTTATTATTTGGTCATACGCATTAATATATGAAATACGTAACCAAATTCGTACAGCACCAATTTTTTCTTATCGTTCAAACCTTCCCTGGACTTCCACAAACATTTCAAGACCTAAATTAGCCAAATCGGTTCAGTCGTTCTCGAGTTTTAGTGAGAGTAACAAACAGACATATTTTGTACATTCTACGAAATGGTACTTCATAAACTAAGCATTATTATTGTCTACTTTCACTATTATTTTCAGTGGCTAATTGATATAGCACATTTACTAACAATTTTTATATTGAAAAACCTTAGGCCAACAATTCCTTGGAGAAGACACAAGACATCAAGTAAATCACGACACGACACTGCCTCAACTAATACATTTTTAACAAAATTTACAAAGCGCAGCCTTTTCCTACAATTGCAAAGAATTATTTAGTAGATTCCCAAGCCTGATTAATTTTGCAGAGCATCCGTCGTCGTGTCAGAAACTCAGAAGCATCAAGCTATAAAATTAAAGGGAGTAAACATGGCTACAGCTCGTAAATGGCTAACTGACGGAACAGATTGATGGGTCATTAATTAATGTAAGTAGACATTAAACCCACTGGCCAAGCTGTTTGTTATATTAATTGCTGATTAAAATTTACTATACTTAAATACTGTGGCGCATGTTATTTCTCAGATTTGATATGTTAAAATGTATTTTTCTGTAACTCGATACTACTGCAGAAAAAGCAACATACCGGCCGAACGTATAACCTCCTCCTTTTTTGAAGTCGGTTAAAAATATAAAAATAATCTATGGAATTTCTTGCTCGTTCTTCTCCATAGGAATCTACACCACGGAACGAGCAAATAGATTCACTTTTGATTTTTTGTTGACTTACAAGTTCCTTTTTGGTCTAATTGAAATAAATGATTTTGAATTTGACTTTATAGGGAAAAGTGACACATGACTATTTACGTACGTATTTTTAAACCTACAGTCACAGACGTGAAGCTCTAAAGTTAAATTGGTTTTATACTAAGGTCTGAAAACATCTGCCTTTACCTGAAAGTGTAAGTACCCTATTTTTTTTAAGGGGGCGGGGAAATCATCGAATGACTGCTCCCGCCTGGGTGAGGCGGGAGGGAGTGTCAGACTCTTCTGTCAGACTGACTAAAAACCACCCTGTTCCTTCTGCTGCACGTCGAGCCGGAGCCCCGGTTACCCGTTAGGTTACTTTAGTTACTTTACTTTAGTTAGTACCCTGTATAGGGTACATACATATACAGTTACTACATACGAGTCCTACAATCACCTTTATTCCATTTGCTTTTTTCAACTTCATATATCTAGTCACACAGACGGTTAATACTTATTTTATTACATAAATACTCATAATAGTTCCACAAACTCGGTCTATCAGACAGATCAAACACAACTGTTCACAACATCTGTTATCCCAAAGATAATCTAATTTGTACAAATCGTTCGTAAGCCAATAAAAATAAACTTTACGTTAGACCCACAAAGGTGCGGAAACGATAGAAAAAAGGTTTAAAATGTTAACTGTAACAGTTGTTTATAACTTTCGATAATATGGTTGTTATAATAGTAACAGAGAACGTATAAATTGTGAGCGTTTTCATGATTTATGAGTACTTATAGTTAGTCTTGTTTAATAGTAGTTATGTCCCTTTATCGAGTTGCATATAAAATACGATATTTGTTCATAGGTAAACATAACTTCACTTCACGCCTTTTATCCCCGAAGGGGTAGGCAGAGGTGCACATTACGGCACTTAATACCACTGTACAATGTAACACCCACTTTCCACTATTTTATGTTATGAGTCTCATGTAATAGGGGTAAGACTATTGCCATATACCGGGCACATTTCCAGACTCCGTGCTACTACTAAGATTTATTTATTCATAAGAAAAAACCCAGTAATACTTTGCCCAACCCGGGAATTAAACCCGAGACCACTCGACTAACGAGGCAGTGTTCATAGGTAAACTATATCAAAATCAACCACACACATTGACCAAATTATACCAAATGAAAAACATTGGACCACACCTCAAATCCTCTACATTATCCACATGACTTAATTCTTACCTTTCGCAAACTCATTCCTTGACAAAAGCATAAATCGCTGTAATTTTCTATAGACAATCAAGCGTAAAATTCAACACCGCATTGTAGCATTCGACGTGCACTTAATGTAATAATACTATTCTTAACACAATCATTTGTCAAATGCAACCCACTAGAGACTGAAATCGATAATATTGGCAAAATTCTATGCACACTGTTATTTTTTTCAAAACCAACCTTAATGTTTAGAGATATGGTTTGAAATATATTTGGCAAAATAAATGTCCAATCATTAGATTTAATAGAGTGTGTACCATTGGACACTTTGTACCCGCGTTGACAATTAAGTGTTAGCGAGTTTTTGTGGTATAGTCGTGCGGTAGGTATGATCGGGTGTGTTTTTGAAAAATTGATCTCAATTAAATAATATCCCAGATAATCAATTTGGAACGTTTATAGGGCTTCTACTATCACTATCAGGTACATTTCAAGAATGCACTGTCGAAAGCCGGCTGCGAAAGATGGTCAAATATGTATAGGTATTGTGCATAATAATAACTTAAAATGTTTAATAGGGTAGATGCCTAATTTTTTTAATATCCGTCTGGTAGATTATTTTAAATCATTACACACGTATTTTTTATTTTCTTACAGAAACTAATACTTTCGACAATATATTGATTTGAAATGTCGCGTGACGTCACTTCTATGTACATTTTGTACGTAGAAATGACGTTTTAGGCCCCACTCCTAAACTGTGATTCGTTTTATCTACCTAAGTATTGTTTTATTATACGACAAAATAAAAAAATATGTGTCTAATATTTTTTCATTACCTAACTTACGGACTAATTAGATTTTTAATTTCCATACCCTGTCATCATCACAATTGGACGTGCAAAACATTAATTTCTGAAGTAACAATACCAAGCGATAATTTCTACTAACGAATGCCGCGACTAACCTAGTAACTGAACAAGTTCATAAACCATTTCACACTACTAGTGAATAAGCAACATGCGAACAAAACCACTGAAAAATTCTAGAAAGCAATAAAAACTAAAAAACATCAAATTCCTTTCTAACATGAAAGCAACGACAGTTACTTATCTAAACGACACCCACACCATCTCTGCCCACCCCCATTACAGCACTCACTATCAACGAATGACGTAATCAATGACGTCACGGGTGCGCGAGCGCAGGTGTCTACTAATTAACGTGACAACGTGAGAAAACAACCAATTTGCTGCACTTTACCGAAATTATTGCTTTCATGTGTCATTCGTGGTGGTACATGGTGGTACTTGTACCATTAAGTGGGAATGATGGCTGTTATTTAGATGAAGGGAATATATTTTATGTAGCTATGGTGTTGTGGGGTGTTGGCTGTGTGTTAACTAGAATACATTTGTCGCCCACCTTAACGGACTACACATTTGACAGGAGACCTGGATGCTGACTCATGAAACCAATCTTAATATCAATGCAATTTCAATCCAATAAAATCTCAATAATTATTCGATGTCAAAACTATACAACCCCAATCGTAGCTGTTAAAATAGCATTCAGAGTACGGAATATAAAGACAAACTCAATAGCATTTAGTTCATTTAACATCCACGCAATACGGATGTAATGGGCGCTAGTGTTGCTACTCGAGAGTACGAAATTTTACAATACCAATGTCGACCGATCGGAATTTGATTTCAAGAGTAGGCCTACTGAACTTCTAAACAACGATTTCAAAGCTACAAGCAAGGCTACGGAGCCGTGGAAGGTCTAACTGGTTGCCAGGGCTCCGGCCCAAAGAGCAGGTGTAGGAACGGGGTAGTTTATAGTCAGTAAGAGTCTGACACTCCCCCTCACCTAACCGAAGTCATTGGATGACTTTCACCTCTCAAAAAAAAAACTACAAGAAAGGAGATTATGGGCAAACCTCCTTAAGTAGCAGAGGAATATTTAGGCAATGATCATTAGAGTATCCAAAGACTTATTTGGATTTTTTGGAATTTTTGATTCTTCGTGAGACATACTCAATTAACTATATATTATGGAACTGACTATATGGAACTGCATCTAACTGGAATAATCAAAAAGATTTAGTTTTTGTGTGAATTACCAAAACATGCTATTATGCAAGAGTAACACTACATTTTACATGCAATAACAGGCGTTACACCGTGGTTCCGGAGCAGGTATATTGTATTATAGAGGACTCGGTGCCCCCTATAGGTGATGATGGTGGTCACTTTTTTTCTAAGCGGAGAAAATCATCGAGTGACTGCTCCCGCCTGGGTGAGGCGGGAGGGGAGTGTCAGACTCTTACTGACTAAAAACCAAGTCGTTCCTACTCCTGCACTTCGAGCCGGAGCCCCGGTTACCCGTTAGGTTCTCCGCGACTTGATGGTGGTCACTGGGGTAGCTTTAGTAAGGTAGGCATCCCACACTCTCTAGATTTTCTCCCCAATTTTATCAACGAAAAAGAGCATACAAGACTGATACTCTTGTATAGGTACTCTTTTAAAGAAAAAATCTTATTTACTCTTTTTTTAGGTACACTTAATAGTTTTATTGCAAAATCTGTACTAAATAGACAACAAAATGTTAATTCCATCAACGTCAGTTACAAACAGGCGCCATATTGTCCGGCAGGTGTTGGCGCGTAAATCAAATGAGATAATAATCTGTTAATTTAATTTACAACGGATAGGTCACGATATGTATCGGGACCTGTTACGAGAACCGAGCAGTTATCATGGGGACCTGCGGTTAAATCTCGTGAAATAATGGGTTTTAGAACGCGTTCGTTACCGTTAATTTAGAAACGCAATTTTTGATCACGACAGACACGCACGAAATTGGGAATTGAACATGATTTTTTACTTCTAAGATCTTGCTCCCACATAACTTATGCAGTCTTACAGAAGTGATCTAAAGCAGAGGTCACTTATTTTTATATACTTGACTAGCTACTTCCACGCGGTTTCACACGCTCTGCTCATCTCCTATTGGTCGTAGCATGATGTTTTATAGTCTATAGCCATCCTCGATAAATGCCCTATCCAACACAAAAATAATTATTCAAATCAGACTTGTAGTTAGGGAGAGTAGCGCGTTCAAATAAACAAACTCTTCTGCTTTATATAATAGTATAAGGCTGGATAGGCCGACGTTCGACTACTATCTCGCCTGGTGGTACGCTATGATGCGGTCTACGATGGAGCACGTAGGCCCAGAAGCAACCTATTCACTCGGGCCTTGAAGACACCCAAGTAATACCCTTGTCACTTATTATAAGTACCCTGAAGAGAACTACCTGGGCGTTTTCTTGAGAAGAAAATATGTTTTGAATACTTACATTTCTCTCGCTTTCCATTTATGCCTTTCGACTGATAAGGAATAGAAAGAAAGCCTATTGCCGAACAGAATTATGACTGAAGAATGTTCCATCTAAGTACGATCATTCTTCAGTCATATTCAGCAGAGACTATGAACCGCTAATTGCTACGATTCTTGCAACATGGGGTTCTTTAAGAAGGGAGTGAATAGATTTTTTAAGGGTCGGCAAGACGCATGTAATGCCATGGAAAAGAAAAACCTCTTTCGCTTCATCAACAGTCATCAGTCACACCGCCATGGGAGACAGGCGTGCATTTATGTATGTACTAGCCTTTACCCGCGGCTTCGCTCGCGTCACAAAAGGATAAATAGCCTATGTGACATATACCAATACACACAGCACCATCTATATCAATACTTTTGTTTTCCCTCGGGAATATCAAATCTTTCCGGGATAAAAGTACCCTAGTATTTAATCCGGACTTCTAACTTTACGTCTGCAAAAATTCGAAGCAATCGGTTTAGTAGTTACGGCGTGAAAGCGGAACAAACAAACTCACTTTCCGATTTATAATATGTATTAGTAAGGATGTAATATTCCTACAGTTCCAGAGTTCACGTTAATACCAGTAGAAAAGATGTAGAAATGGAAAGTAGTTTGTTTTTCTCTACCAAGTCTCTTATTCTATTAGTCCATTACTAAAACAACTTGAATTTTCTGACATACTAATAAATTATGAACTGATTAAGATATTCTGTAGTTGACAACGGCTAAACTGTTGGTTGTAGATTGAGATAACTGTTTTAGCTGTTGATAGATCGATGTATTGATTACAAAATATACCAGAATAATACTGCAGTTATTGATTTATTGGCATCATAAACAATATATAGGAGTTTCTTAAACTGCTCTGTTAGACAAGGTGATTTAAATGAAACTTCGAAGCCAGAGTCAAGTTTGATTCATGAGATGTGATATTCTTAAGATCGTAAAAATAGGGTCGAAAATCGTGTAATATGGCAACAGGCCTTCTTCATACTACGCGTAGTTATAAAATAAATTCTGGTAAGAAACTTTAAAGTCGGTTAAGCGGCTTACACCCGAATACTAGAAGGCTACTTAATTTTAGGTTGTAATCAAACATTGTGTCATCTCTATCAGTTTACAAAGAATTTGTAGTGACAGAACTATATTTGAGCGCCACTTAAAATTTAATAGCGTTTAAGTATTTCGACATTAGTATTATTTAATATAATAACGCGTACAGGGCACTGTTGAGGCTGCCTCGACACTGTAGCGCATCGGGGATGTTCGCTGATGCACGCATAGATGATTTCTATGCAATCATAAGAAAGCGTGTCGCCTCCCTGATGCAGCGGGTGCGAGGCAGCGCCAACAGTCTTCTGATGACCGTGGCGGATAGGACTGATGGCCTTATGCTAAAACACTGGACGAAGACGCAAGTGTTGCCTACAAACCGTGCCCAGAAGTAGTGAAAGTCATCAGTATTGTTACTGTATTATCATTATATTACCTATGACAAATTATTTTAATTTTATATGATGAGGTTTGATGTACTAATACTAGTTTATAAGTTGTATATATGTCTATACTAACCATATGGATTGTATTATCTGAATAAATAAATGAATGGAATTGAATTGAATTAGCCACTTGGTCAGCGTACCTTACAAAACATTATAGGACAGCAAGAGATTCCACGACGCTACAGACAACTTCAAAACGGTACAACTCAAAAAATACTCGACACCTTAACCCAACAATCATGCAGATGACTATAATATCCACAAGATAGGTATAATTAACGAGAATAAATTAACAAGGCAACACATAATAAAAGTTTACAATGTTGAAAACAAAACAACATCGCGTAGGACACATTAAGGAGCTCACACACCTGTCTACCAGCATATAATTACGAATACGTAAAATATACGGACGCAAGTATCGGTAGACAAGTGTGAAGTGGTGTTTCTCAAAGATCTTGTAGCCTACATAATCCATAACTGTTTAATATTGACTAAAAATCGCGGATTACTTACGTGAATATACTGAGAAAAGCTTTACTAGATTCGAACCACAGAGGAGTTCTTCCTCATGAGCAGCGTGCGCGATCGGAGCGATGTCGCGCAGCCATGTCAATATTTTCACGTATGTAGCCCGCGATTTATAGTTAATTTAGCATATCTCACGATAGTTTTAATAAAAATATAAGTAGTCGTAATCGAATACGGTAGAAATTTCCCAAAATACCCTTTATTGGTGCCATATCTGAGAGGAGATTGTCAAGTAAATAAAAAGCTACATAGGTAAGAATATTAAATGAGAAGAAACGAAATAAAATGTGATTGAACAAGTGATTAAAATTAAACATATTGATGGTCTATAGGGAAAACGAAGGCTTTTTTTTAAGGGGGGAAAATCATCGAATGACTGCTCCCGCCTGGGTGAGGCGGAAGGGAGTGTCAGACTCTTACTGACTAAAAACCACCCCGTTCCTTCTCCTGCACGTCGAGCCGGAGCCCCGGTTACCCGTTAGGTTCTCCGGGAAAACGTAGGCTATGATATAATGACGATGAAAAAAAACCCTATGCAACAGTCTAGATGCTATGTTGTTACAGAAGATTTTAATGCTTATAATAAAATTTCTCTGACCAACCTTTTAACCCTTTAGCTCGCAACGACAAGCCGGCCCAACGAATAGAATAACAGATGAGGCCAACACAGTTAAAATTGTACAAACAAATATACTATTGGCCACACTTTGAGAACCTCCACATTATTGAACAGCAGGTGCGTAACCTGCGCACGAGTCGATCTCTCTTGACGTTATAAATACATTTAACGTTCTTGCACTAATTTGTTTCACTGACAAAATGTTTTATTTTACTATACATGACAGCCGTACGAAATAAATACTCCTTTGTATTATTTTTATTATGGTTACGTTCACCTTTATATTTTTTTGTTTTCGATTATTTCTCTACGCTTATCTATGGTTGAAAAGAAGTCGATAATTTGGTTTGGTTATTGATTGATTGGACAACCTGTGACTTTAAAGGGTTTTTGAGGAATACTTCATTAGGTTCAATGACTCTTCTAGACAGGGAAATAATATTTTGACAGTTATCGTCCGGATGGTTGTCAGATAGACTTTTAGAGGTGGAACAAGGTATAGCGTTGAGCTCAAGAATGATCGTATGGAAGAAACTTCTATTCTGTGGCCTTTAGCCACTCTTCATAATATGGATTTGGTTGATCTGATTTCCATAGACAGTGGACATAGTTTCGAAGGTGGACATAGTTTTGAAAGTGAACAAACCTTTGCCAAAATTAATAAAACTTTGCCCATAATTGACTGGCATTCAGTGTTTCACATATTATTATAAAACTTTCACGTTGATTTCGAACACGAAACGCACTAAGTAGCTCACTTAAAACCTTACAAACAAGACAGTGTGTCAAGCATTATTTTATGGTATAAGCAAGATGAATGATGAGTAATAGTAAAGTTAAGAATTTACGCTTTCTAGCCTACACTTACGTGCAAAAGTGTCTGTACAGCCTACCAAAGAAAAAAAAAAAAAAATATCAATGGTCCAACCAGACCAGGTAACAAAAGGATATTCTCGCTTCATCATCCCTTTGTCAACATCTTAAGACCATACAATAAATATATCAACATTCTTTATTTTTCCGAAAAAAGTATCAACCGTGCCAAAATAGTGTATTTTTGCCTTATTTATAGACTTTTTTAATAAAAACCTTTCCTTTTTTAAATCGCGTCACGGTCGATTCGAGTAAATCTGATTCGATGTACTAACAAAATTTGTTGAAGGAAAACAACCCGTATCACAATGTAGTAAAGGTGTTGTCAAAACCATTGTTATTTTTCACACAATTTATATTCGATTTTTAAATAATATTTCTTGTTATTTTAGGATACTGTTGCTTCGTCCGCGTCGGCCAGTACCGTGTGCAAACAAGGCATGGTAAATAAATAAAGGGATTTCTGTTGAACTTTGAATTTGGAATTCGTTCTAACAACGTGGCGGCCATACTTTTTTCATTGCAGTCCTTCTAGTATTTCTATACTTTTAAATATTTTTTGTTAAGCTATGTGTAGCTTCGCTTCATGCCTATATTTATCACAGGTCTACAGCGACAGAAAGAAGCAAATCTACTTCTATCTGGGACCCACGCCACTAAAGGAGTTATTAGGGAATGGAGGATTGAGAATTTGGACATTGATTCGAAAAAATTCTATACCTGAAGCAGACCTAGAATACGTAGACTAACAAGAAAATTAAAGCCAAGAAAAATACAATAGAAATAAAATATCTTCTGAACAAAAAGTAACTTTCCATACACAACATAAAACATTGTTTACGATTAAACTTTGAATAAGTACCTACCTCGTTATGTTTTACTGTTTTTTACGCAAAAATCGATACAAGGAAAGAGAAAGTTGAACAAGAACAAGAACATTGTAACAATAAAATTGATACTGAAATGTATTAATAGTATTGTTGATATAAAACAGTTATTAATTTGTAACTCTTGTTTTATTTCTACGTTTATAATTTTAGCAACATTAACATAACATAACATCATGCTTTTTTATCCCTGAAGGGGTAGGCAGAAGTGCATATTTCGGCACTGTACAATGTAACACCTACTTTTCACTATTTATGTTACGAGTCCCATGTAATAGGGGGTGAGTCTATTGCCATATACCGGGCACATTTCCAGACTCCGTGCTACTACTGAGATTTTTAAAAACTGAAAGATAAGGACTTGCGACCACTCAGCCAACGAGTCGCAACATTACAGCCATGATATTTCGAGCAGAGAGAAAAATGCGTGCAACCATAGACTATGATAAATCAAATGTCAAGTGACGTTTTAAGTAAAACGCGGGAATTTTAAATATGACTACAACGAGTATACTTACCAAGATTTATATAGTTAGTTATTATCTTATTAAATACAAAAAAATCTTAAATACTAAACTTCGTTCTTAAAATATGGTGGATTTTAAGATCAAGAAATGTATTTGAAAAGCCTTTTTATTTCTTTATTTGTTCTCTTCTTATTTATTTATTAAATTAAATAGTTTTTGTAAACTCACATAACAATATATCAAACAATATATGTATATATAACAAGTAACATATATAAATAAATAAATATCGTTTATTTGCAAAACTAGATTACGGAACTTATTAATTGAGATAGGAGCCTCCTTTTAAGCAAGATATGGCGTATTAGGAGGCTCTGCTCTTTCACAACCAACAAGGCGTATGTGCACACGGCTACACATCGAGCTTTACATAACCAGTATAAACTGAACGTTAAATGTGCGGGAAGATGATGCGACGCGACACCAGGATAAACTGGTTTTTTATAGATTGATGTATGGCATGTACATAACAAACTTCCATACATCTATATATATAAAAGAAAGTCGTGTTAGTTACACCACTTATAACTCAAGAACGGCAGAATAGATTTGGCTTAAAATTGGTAGGGAGGTAGCTTAGAGCCAGGAGACCGACATAGGATACTATCAACCAAAATTTTTTTTTACTTTTTTCCGAAATTCACGAACGGGGACGGGAAAAAATGGGATGGTACGCGTACGAAGTCGCGGGCAGAAGCTAGTATTATAATATATCAAGTATCTTTATGTATCTACCAAGTAGGTTGAAATTGCTATGCTCTATATACATCGTACTAAACACCTCATAAAGCCATATACATAAGGCATATATTTCCATAAACTATACCTACCACTTCAAGTCAAAGAGAAAACGTCACATAAACGCGAAATTCATGACTGCACAGAATGCAAAGTAAATCGTTTAATTGCATCAAACGGGAACGAACCCACTGACCGACATAACAACCGCTATGCACACACGGTAACGGAGTTACAGTGACTTGATGATTTTAGTTGCAAACTCGATTCTAATTTGTTTAAAGGTAATGAGTTTGCAATTCTTATTTTGACCTCCTTTGTAGTTTCTTTAATATTGGCATTATTGATAATAGGGTCGTTTACTTTTTTTAGGGGGAAAATCATCCAATTTCTTCTCCCGCCTGTGTGAGGCGAGACGTAGTCTCACTCTTACTGACTAAAAACCACCCCGTTGTTACTCCTGCACTTCGAGCCGGAGCCCCGGCAACCCGTAAAGGCGTCCGCGGCTCCGTATCAGCATCAGCCCTACTAGGCCCCATCTGTGGTGGTCTGATCGCTCTAGGGTACTATACTAAATTTTATTTTAATGTCCGTCTGGTAGATTGTTTTAAAACATTAGACACGTTCTTTTCTTACAAAATTAAGTACCTACTTTCGATAATATATTGCTTTGAAATATCGTGTGACGTCACAGTTTACTACATTTTATAGGGTAGGTATATTTTTATATTATGTAACTGACGGACTAATTACAATTATAATTCTCATACACTGTCTACTACCCCATTATGAGCTGTGGCTGTAGCAGGTGTTCAGAAGTTACTGAGTGACCCAAAGTGGATTTATTGGATTTAAATCCTTAAATTGAAATAAATGCTTTGCATTGACTTTGATTAAGAAAGAAGTCGCTATTTCTCGTAGTTTGCAGTTTATCGTCAATCAGCCGAGATTTAAGACTTTGACTGCCAATAAAAAACTGTAGAAGGTAAATCCTCCGCTAACGCCGGTCACCGGTGACCCCCATAGCGTTAAGTGTTAAGTTATTTTTGTTGATTATTTGTATTACTTATGTAACTAAGGAATACATGTATGTACATGTATGTTCGCAATATGTCGGTCATAACGTTCGTATAAAAATCGCAAACCCCTCAATATTTTACTGTATAAAAATAATGTTCAAAATGGTCATTTATTTACCAATTTCAGTTAAACTCGTATTCACTTTGTGAATAAAATTAATCACTTCAGTCTAAACCGACACAAAACCCCAATTTATTTTCCTAAAATAGTTTTCAGTTGTACAGAACGTATTTTTCAACTGTCCAACAAGTCTAGCAGGACATTTATCAATGAGGACTAATGATCATTCATTGGCCGCCATTATCGACGTTCCTGACCTGAACAAGGAAGCCCATTGAAAAATTTAATTGCGTTTTTATCAATGGCCTTTATCACGGACACACCACCAAAGATAACGCGGGAAAACAATGCACCGGTCAAAGAAAAAACTTTTAACATCTTCGCGACCGTTCCACCTTCAATAAAATACACCCATCTCTTTCATACATAACCAATAAGTAGGTGTAAGAAAGAGATATAAAACACATGCAGTGTCACACCGACCCCCAGGTAAAGTTTCAATTCCATTTATTCGAACGCGAGCTTTGCGCGCGAATGCACGCGGTTGCGCGAGAGCCATTCCGTTTTTAAACTTTTCGGCGGTTTTATTCGAAAATGGAATCGTTTATATCAAGTGTTATTATTTTTTAATTTTATTTTTTTTATTAATAAGAACAGTGTGTTTTAAGGAGTTTCTAAGTGAATTTGGTGAAATGACAGTTGGTTATTTTTTTGTTCGCGGACCATCTTATTGTGCAATAGGGATTACTTTTTTGTACCGGAGCTGAGGATACGGTGAGTCGGGTTCCTATTCAATAAGACATCCATGTTGCAACTGTTACCTTTATATTGTATATTATGTAAAATTTTGAAAGCTAACTTATGTACACAAGTCGTGAGAGACAAAATGAATGACAAAAGTTTAGAAAATCAAATTTACAAAATTATAAAAATACAAAAAACACTTTACAAAATTATTATAAAAGTTTGTATTTAGACAAACTTTATTATTATAACCTATGTAGGTGATACAGTCACATTTTTAATCTGTAACAGACTCATGTAAACATATTTCCCGCTAAAATTGAAATTTTTAATTTTTACCTTTTACTGAAAACTACAACAAAGTTTATGCTTGTTTGACAAACAATATTAAATACTAGCCCATGCCCATGTGCATTATTTACTCATATTTTTAGTTAGTAAAATAAAATATCATATTGACAAATTAGCTTAAGAAATAAGAACTAAAAGTGAGTAGTCCTCCCACGTGATAACCCCTAATTCTCCTTATACACACAGATGTTGTAAGAACTGTAATCTAATTACTGACTAGGCATCTAATTAATGAACATTATGACTGGTTAGCCTTTTAGAAATCTAGTTATATGCACTAAGCTTACGTATTTAACCGTATAGTAAATGTAAGACAGCCTCGTTGGCCGAGTAGTCATAAGTGTGACTGCCGGGCATGGGGTCTCGGGTTTGATTCCCCTTTCCCGGGTAGCGCAAAGTACTACTGAGTTTTTTAAATTTCACTCTGGAATTGTGCCCGGTATATGGCAATAGGCTCATTCCCTGTTACAAGGGACTCAGAACATAAATAGTGAAAAGTGGGTTTTACATTGTACAGTGGCATTAAGTGCCGTACACCTTTGCCTATTAGCAAATAACTTATAAAGTTATCATTGTTTTTCAGTAACTTATAATGTTGACTAGCTGTTGCCTGCGACTTCATCCGCATAGAGTATGCATTTTAGGACATAACTACTTTGATGATTCAATTATCCAAAATAAACGTAGCCTATGTTACCCCTTAGTACATTAGCTGCCTGCCAAATGTTAAAAGTCCCGTCAAAATCGGTCCAGCCATTCCAGAGATTAGCCAGTACATACAGACAACCATTAAAAAAAAAATATTTCTGCATGTGTATCGTATTTATCATATCATATGCATATAGTAAAAAGCGATTGTTTTAATAATACAAAAAGACACTTCAATTTTATTTATCTGTTTAGATAAACTGAAAACTTACTAACTTACTAGGTCTTCAAGTATCTTACTTTTCGATACTAAAACATTATAAAATAAGATATAATCAAAGATAATTTCCTAAGCGATTAATCGACGGATGTACTTACCGAGTCTTGTCCTTACCTACATACGTTAAATGCATCCGGTGTCGCTTGTGTACGCAATACAGATTTTATCTGATATCTCTTAATATCTCTTATGAACGTTATAATATTGTGAAAGTAAAGGGATATGAACCCGCATTCAGCAAGCGTGGTACCGTCTTTATAGACACAGAATAAGAACTATAGGTTGTGGTCACCGGTGTCCTCGCGGTGTTTGACAGTTTAATGTTCAAACCTTCTCCGTGTGAGAAGAGGCTTTGCTTAGCAGTGGGCATTTATAAGCTGTTGATGAAAGGGATATGTCTGTCTGTCCTTCAGATGTGTTTTACATCATCCGGAGGCACGGTGGTGTCACCCGCCAAGTTGAGAAAAAGTTATCACATGTTTGTTAGTTCTTTGTACGTAATTGGAAAATATTTATATAAAACTGCCTCATTGGTCGAGTGGTCGCAAGTGCGACTGCCGGGCAAGGGGTCTCGGGTTCGATTCCCGGGTCGGGCAAAGTATTGCTGAGTTTCTTATCAGTAGTAGCACGGAGAGAGATTTGTGCTCAGTATATTGCAATAGGCTTACCCCCTATTACATGGGACTCGTAACATAAATAGTGAGAAGTGGGTGTTACATTGTACAGTAGCATTAAGTGCCGTATATAATGTGCACCTCTGCCTTCTCCTTCGGGGATAAAAGGCGTGATGTTATGTAATATATGAGAAAGCAAGAGCTGGCAAATCTTGGAGACATTAACACATTAAACGCCATCGAGGTCCTCGGTGACCGACGTTAGCAGAGGATTTACCTTCAATAGTTTTTATTGGTAGTCAAACATCTTTGAAAGTCAAACGGCATCTTCACATAGGAATCTCAAACTCAAGGGTTTTGATTTAAAATATTAGGTACTTATAAGTAGGTAACAAACAATAACTTAATTTCACTATTAATTCTTCTATCTTGCTGTAAATATAATTATGAAACGAATGATCTGTGCAATTCAATAATGTATTAGTTTTATATTCACCTCTGTCAACATACAGATAAGACTGTAAACCACATAATATTACCATTTAGAAAAACATCGTATCGACCCTACCCCTTTTCAAGTTCTACACTATTTTATAAATATTGATGATACAGACAAACAATTTTTATGTTAACATTATGTGCATAAATGTGTTTCAAATGAGTTATTAAAATTAAAATCGATTCGTTGTAACAACACTTATCTATTGATTTATGACATACAATCATTGACTTTATTGCAAACGGGTTAAGGTTGCTTTATGGTTAACAGTGTTAACATATAAAGTATATGTCATAAAGAAGGGTTGGTCATAGTCGAATGATTTTGTATATTTACTCAGTATAGACTGGTCAGCATAAAAATTGACGAATTTGAATATGTAAAATGTATGTGCTTTGTAAAGTATGGAAAAGCGTGGTTTTTGTTGTTAAAAAAACATCGTAACGTTATTGGTTTACTTTTATTCTACATACGACACAAAATGTCTAACTGGGTTAGAATAAACAAAACATGAATGTAAAAAAGAGAACTGTGTAGGTATCATTCCCATATTTTTTCACTTCAATTTACTAAGATAAAAATATCATAGGAAATAACGCATATTTAGCTGTTTACCAACGTAAAAAAAATCTGAAAATCCTCAATAAATAATATAAAATAACCCCTTGACAATAACAACCACACATTACATAAAAAAACAAAACAACTGCTGACCGTATCAATTCCATAAATTGCAAAGCTAAATTTAAAAAGTCAAAATACCTATAAGGGCCCTTACACACTTAACTTCCCCATTATAAAACAAAAGATCATAACAAGCACTTCTCAAGCACTCCGGGTCAGTTAAGCCCTTAATTACGGTGTGAAAGAGACGCATATATATCTCACTCCCTTGTTAGAGAGAGAAGGATAAGCAAATAGATTATAATAAAGCACCCTTGCAATCCAGCGGAGCGTACGCGCGGATTTTTTTTGCACGAGTACAAACCTCTTTGGAGTTTTTTTTATATATTTAGTCTGTGAGAACTCGGCTTTTACAGTCTAGTGCATTTGTTCAGTAATGGATAACCATCACGCTATCATTTTTGTGGGAATTACAGTTTTTATGAAGTTTTTAATTTAGAACATTATTAATTGATTCGGTTGTTTCATGACTTTCATGGTCTGTTGCGGAAATGGGTTAGATCTAATTTAATTTTAGGTAATAAAAAATGAATTTTAGGATTAGGAAATAATCTACTTTTGTATCTGATTGTATCAAAATTCAAATAAAATAATCACATATCACACAAAACAAATCAATCTTAATACAAATAAACAATCACTTCCTCACCAACCCCATAATAATTCACTCGAATCAAAAAGATACACAACCTCCTTTCAAAATGTCACTTCAGAAAAAAAATAAAAACAAATCATAGATTGCGAAACAAAAGACTAGAAGCACACCCGGAATCATTCCTTTAGTGTCAACCAAGCCGTAAAATGTTTTTATTATCATTATAATTTATTTGTTTGGTTATAAACGTGGAGTGCGCATTTAATTAAAAGATTCAAGGGGTTGTAAGACAGTCGGAAGACATTAGATTGATGTGGACCGGTATGTGGCGTGCCAGGATTAAAGCTTTTGAGATTCTATTGTCTATGTCTACACCTTCACGAGACAGGTATAACGGTCTTGTTGTTATAAAAAAAACAAATGAAAACTTGGAAACATTTGAGATTCAGTTTTCCCGCTTCAAATTATTTAACAAATTGACATCACTGATTTTCCCGCTCAAAATCGAGATATTAGTTACGTTAAAATATATCGAAGTTAAAATATTTCTTTTAGCTTACCTTCTAGCTTAAATTAGATTATGGTAATGGAGTTTTATACTTATGGACTTTTTCCTTAAAATATTTTTTCTGTAGACAACCTTGCTAGTTTAGAATTAATTAATGCGCATTTTTATTCACAAAAAATCTGATAAATGATGCAGTATTTTTAACTATCATTCTCCCATTATCATCTGACAAGAATTAATAAGAAAAACAACAAAAAATATCATGACAAAATATTACGTTTTTTTTTACTTTTTTCATTCAATTTTTTTTTCAAGAAGTCCACAGGTAAAACTTGACAAGTCAGGAATAAGTCAACCCATTAGCAAACTTGTGTGGGACTGCTTTTTTTTAAACCGTTCTCACGACAGGGAAAAGGTCGGCGCTCATACAGCCAAATGAAAAAAAAGTTTGAATGTAAAATAGAAATTTGTAATTGTAACAGTTCCGTGTACAAAGTAAAGGGTTGGTTACAAGAATAAAAGTAAATTAAAGGTACGGATAACTTTTTTTTCGTTAATTGAATAGTGACTAGTTCGAACCCTTACTTTTTTAAAACTAAAAATACTTCTTAGTGTTGATACCATGTGTTTTTGTTCTACACACATTTATTGTAGGCACATACAATCTTCCGTACTAATTAGTACTTACACTCTCAAAGAACTCTTAATATCGACAAATTAAAGTACTCTATCAATATCACTCTCTCTTTCTACATAAAAAAAAACTATTCTAAAAGTACTTGTATATAAAATTATTGTTAAATGCAATGCTTTAAATTTATATGTATGTGCTGCACATTATTTCAAGACCCCTACTTATAACTGGACACACTTGAGAATGCAATATAGATTACAAGTACATACCTATATCAACTCTGAAGGGGTTCGCAAATGGAGCAATCCAAAATTTGAAGTGTATTCGCTAAATCAACCCCTTTTTGTATTGTAGAATGTGATACAAATGTAATGAAAGTGAAGATCAAGAAATTATTGTCGGTGTTTTTCGGTTTACATTGAAACAGTTACAATCTTTCGTCTATTGTTTTAACATTTTGAATTTTACAGTTTGATCGACGCATCGCAGTCACTAAGGGCTTTGCGACACTTAATGCCACTGTATAATGTAACATGCACTTTTCACTATTTATGTTATGAGTCCCATGTAATAGGGGGTGAGCCTATTGCCATATACCGGGCACTATACCAGACTCCGTGCTACCACTGAATTATTTTTTTAAAACCCAGTAGAAGGTACTTTGCCCGACCCGGGAATCGATCACTTCGACTTTAAAGACTCTTATACATACAGAGCATAGATCTAGCTACATACTTATATTTCCATATTATTATTACTCTAATAGGTATATCTAAGTAGATGATCTTTTTTAACCTTTTGGAGGAGGCCTATGCCAACTGTCAAACGGATCTGTAAAAAAATTGGAAAATCCAAATTCATGATTTTTCTTTTTGGTAACATATTTTCTTTTTTTGTAAATCTGAATAAAAGGCTTTTATTATTATAGATGATCTTTATGCTCCAAACCCAAACAAAACGAAAGAGCCAAAAATAAAATTAATCGACCAAGAATTATAATCATAAGTTTTTCAAACTAATCCCCATCAATATTAGCCAAGAAGGGTGAAGTCATAAGTATACACGCATTAAAATCACCGTACAAGCCATAAGTAGGTGTCAACCCGTAACTGGTGGGAACTCATCCCCTAATCCTTGGTGGCAGAGGTCATGGGGTCGAATGGGGCTGATTTATATTGACAAGCCTGCCACCTGGTCTACCTGGCTACTTTAGAAATGGTCACGATTGTCGTTGCTTGATAAAAACGTGGAGTAAATGTTTTGTAACTGTCAAAAATGTGGTAGTTTAAAATTATATATTGTCGAGATATTTCTGGAATCGGGTTTTGAGGTACTGTCAGCTATTCTAGGTTTCGCAGACAATTGCAATACATACACAAATAAATTAATGTTACACTTATATGCATAATGAAAAAAAAAATCAAAAAGAAATCAAATGATGCGAGTAAATAAATACGCAAAAAGCAGATATTTCTTTATCAGTTCGATGATCGATGATGATGATGATTCGATGATGTATTTATTTCAGTAAATGATGATGTTCGATGACGATCTTTTTAAAGAAAACTCCTCAACTGTATTGTGATAGGTAGACGTAGGTCCGTCCATCATACATTTACTAAAAAAAAAAAAAAAAATATCTGCAATGAGCTTGACGCCTGTGAAAAGGATGGGCCAAAAAGTCAAAGTCAAAGTCATTTATTTCAATTAGACCAGGATGGCACTTTTGAACGTCAAACAACAAAAATTTAGAAGTGAAGCTAGTTGCTCATTCCAAGGTGTAGATTCCTATGGAGAAGAACGAGCAAGAAACTCCACAGAAAGCTTTAAGAAGAGACGAGTGAAAGGAGGTCTCTATCCTCCTTGGCCTTTGGCCCTTCAGGGGGACGACCGTGGCTAAAATAAAATTAATAAACTACAATTACATACATAACTAAATAATTTATCTACAAAAACAATTATTTTGACTGCAATATGAATAATTCACTTACTGGAAAACATTCGATCGCACTTTCCATAAGTGGAAAAACAAATTCACAATTTTCCATAGGTATGTACGTAAGTGGAAAAAAGTAATTCGAAACCGGGTCAATATTGGAACATTGGATTTTTAAAGTGGATTACGAACTCGCCGGCTGCAGTATTGGACTACAAATGAAAAACTAACTTATTTTACTTGACATAGAGTTCCAATTAGGTAGTATGTGTTTTGAGTACAGGAACAATATTGAATTTTTGTATGTATTTTTGCTTTACCTATGTATACACTAGTATTATATGTATACACTAGTATTTTACTAATACTGTGAAAGCGAAAATTTGTTAGTTTGTGTGTATGCTTGTTACTTAATCAGGACAAAGGATCGATATTAAATATGGAACGTGGATAGATAATAAGTCTAGATTAATATAGGATACTTTTTACTCCACGAGAACGCGAATCACGTCACTGGCAGAAGCTAGCTAGCTTTAATATGCACACTAATTTTGAATTTAGACACAGAATTACGTCATTTCTGTTATACATATATACGTCAAACAAACAGCCGCCATATTGGTATAGTTACCACAAACACAACTTCTGGGCTCAGACCTCCGTCTTAAGTTTGACATCCGGGACGAGTAAGACAGTCGCTCCAAGTCAAATACTGACATTCAACCAAATCTAATTATAATTAAGTACCAACTTTAAATTAGTTGTGAATTGACTGTCCGTAAAGGCATCCAGAAATCTAGTCTAATCATCAAATGTCTAGGAAAAGCAATGTATGTCACGCTGCTTTCATTACCAAAATATACTAAAATGTTACATGATTAATTAATTTAAACCTTACGCCAAAACAGCAAGGTCTTATTTTAATCACCCTCTAATTTATTGCACAAAAATAATAGGCTATGTAGATTATTCGATAAGGCTTACTACACAACTTTTTTTACCACCAGGTCAAGAGTTACAAGAGCTAGCTTACATTTGAAGGTCACTTCATAACTACCAATGGCGAAAACCTTGTATACCACTCCTAGTTTTATCCAATTTTGTTGTAGAGGTATGATGTGTTGTAACGAAATAACACATTTTAAGTGTGAGAGAGCCACGCTTCGCCACGAATGGGCCGGCTCGACCGGAGTGATACCACGGCCTTACAGAAAATCGACGTGAAACAACGCTTGTGTGTAGTGTTTCGTCGTGTGAGTGAGGTTACTAGAGACCCAATTACCGCCATCCACAATCCCTGAATCCCAACAACCCTCAAATTCCTAATCCCAAAAGGCCAGTAACACATTTGTAACGCCTCTGGTGTTTCGGATGGCGTCGATTGCTTACTATCAGGTGATCCATCTGCTCATTTACTGGCTATAAGAAAAAAAACAATAATATATTTTGTCACTTTCCCTTTTCTTCCTGCGTGGGTCATAAGAGACAATGAATGTTGAACATTTGAAAGAGACCAAGTAGCAGCAATCTCTTATAAACCTGAATATTTTAAACACCTTAGGCACTAATTATGTACTACACCTCTGTTCAGCAAATAAAGACATTTGATTTGCGACCTCTATTCAGCCAAGAGCGTAGATAATGGCAACCACACTTATACATATAGAGGTGGCAGTAGCCGGTCACGGGCTCTTGACGATGAAAAAGATAACTAGTTACCTACATAAATACCTATTACATGGGACTCGTAACATAAATATTGAAAAGTGGGTGTTACATTGTACAGTGGCATTAAGTGCCGTAATGTGCACCTCTGCCTATCCCTACGGGGGTAACAGGCGTAAAGTTATATCATAAATACCTTACAGAAAACCTAAAATCTCGTTCCCTTGACCTTAAAACTCAATCAACCAGTTTCGTACCTGGCAAGAATTCAAATCGTCTACCACAGTACTATAGTGGCGTACCGTAAAATGTCAAAAAAGTTTGTAACTTTCGAACTTGGCGAGTTCTTTCCAATTGTGACACGGAAAGCGGGCAGATGTAGGGTTGCCTACTGTGTGCACAAACTTTGACGGTGTACCTTACCTTACGTATGTATTCAAGATTGAGCAAAGATTTGTGTTTGAATTGTGAGCTCGGAAAATTTCGGAGAATGTTTTTGAAATGATTTGGGGTACTATTGCAAACTTTATTTTTATTTTTACGGCTTCTTTTAAAGTTACCGTAAAACTTACGAAATGTTTTTACCAACAATTCAAACGTTTAATAATCCAAATGTTTATTTTATGTAACAAACATTTTACGTTTATGTTTTCGTTATAACTAACTAAGGCTTTGTTAACAAATACTTCAAAACAGAATGGTTTGGCTAGTTCCAAATTAAAGAGGCGGTCCCTAAGCCCACCTGTCTCAACTTGAACCAAAAAATAACAGACACGGTTATCAATCAACCTCACACCATTTGCTAACCGTTGAAAATAAATCCGGTATTCAAATATGGAAACAAAACGCCATTTTGAAAAATCACACCAACAAAAACGTGTTCTCATTTCAAAAAGTTGACAATAGAGCTTCGAACTATATTTTTTTCGCGAACTTAGGCACAGGGGCTAAACCTTACAGCCAGGGTAACAATAAGGGGAGAATTCTTAAAAATTGCGATTCTTTATCGTTGCTATCGAATAGTTTTATATTGTTAGGAATAGGTTATAAAATTTTAACGTCTCTATTATAGAGTTGGGATAATGTTTTCGATATTAATCGGTTATATATGAGGACGGTTTACGATCTTTTTTATAACATTAAAGTAATAAAGTTAGTGTACTTGAAATGAGGATTTAACACGATACGCAGAATGCCAATTGGTTTTTAATTTACTGGTTAAAGTTTAAAGTTGTTAGTCTTGGCTTGCGATCTAGAAGTTTGTGGCAGTTTGTAGCTATTGTGATATTGACTGGTCGTTAGTTAATTAGTTTACCAACCAAAGTGGCTGTGTTTGGTGGTTTCCTTTCCCTGAAATCCGATTTGCGTAATTACATTATATCGACACAAACTACAATCAACGTCAAATCATCATTAACTCATATTTCATCTATTCTTTATTACACACAATAAAATTAGCCGTTACTTCTATTAAAAATACATAATAAATATAGATTAAAAACTCCTTTAGAATACGTTTAAAAAGTAATTTCTACAAAGTCATCCGCTCCATAAATAAGTGTACAATACATAATCAAAGATTCAATACGGGCCCACCCCTTAATATCGTCGTAAATTTCCCACAACGAGTGCCTTCCTTGTCACAAAATAAATCATGACATTTACATGTACTCTTTGGTTATTAAAAAGAAAAAAAAAACTAGATCGGAACGGATCAAATCGGCTAACGTTGTAAAGTAAACCGTGGAGCGTTAGAGTAAGGTTGGGATTTGTTTGGTGATGTCAGTGCAAATGTCGGACAGGAACGCATCTCCGGAGTTTCGCACACTTCCTTGTACAATGCGTTCCGGAGAGCAGTCAGGGTTAACAAAAGGATGAAGTTACTCCAGATTGTATAACAATAAATATTATTACTCCAATTTCTTCTGAGCGTCAAAGGTGAGCGATTGTTAGGTTAACAATAGTTTCAATTTGGTGTGCGCAAGGGCTTGCTACCTTTGACACAAGGACATCTGCTATTTTTTTCTGTCTTACATACTTATTATTTTTAGCTGCAAAGGTTTTTTCAGAAGACGGTTGATATAGTTAGTTTCTTAATTTGTTCGCACATGTTTTTACGCCTTAAGCATATGCTCACACATGCTCAAATTCATACATAGGTACAGCAATACAAATGTATGAAACAAATTTTCCATAATCCCAAAAAACTATTTTAATTAGACAGACTATTCAAATCTCTAATAGCAAATCAACAATCAAACGTCACATAATTTGTAAATCACAAGACAGTATCAGAATTATTATCAAAACATTACAATTGATTCCGTAATATTTATAGAAGAATGTGACGTCACACACAGCAGGAGTCCCGTCCCTTCTGATTCGGACAATCCCATTGACCAGCACAATCTGTTGTATACTTTCCCATGGATAGTATTGGACAGCTAAATATTTGACTTTCAAAGTTGTTTGTTCATTTCGGCTAAACTGCTGAATGGATGCCAGTGGAATTTGTGGAGAAGATAGTTTTGCATGTTTAAGAATGATTTTGTATTTAGTATATTATTTACTTTTTGCTTGTGCAAAAAGATGAGCTTTGTGTGTATTGCAATAAATAGTGTTTTATTTCAATTAGATACTTACCAACTAGTCAAATTCAATTCTTTTTTCGAACTATCAAGAACGACAGTTTTCTATGAATTTTGTACGAGATTCTGTATTGTAACGTCACGTTTTTTTAGCGTCAAATCGCATGCTTATTTGTTAAAAATTTGCTAGAAAAGTACTAAAATTGAGTTGACCATAAAATCAATTTATGATAGTGTGATTATTTTTTAATATTTTATTGTATTGAACAGTCGAAATATAATATGTAAGAACTTTATATATGAGTGTATTAAATTATCATTTTGCAAATGTAAATTATTTATACATACCTCATAAAAAACACAAAATTTAATTAATCTAGATATTAATAAAATTATGATCGGACTCGATTCATGAACCAAAGAAAACAAATGATAATCACGATTCAAATAAATTCTAAAACAATCTTTTATTTAAAAAAATATTGTCTTACAACACAATCGACGTTTTGCCGTCTCAAAATTTAGGGGTTGAAGTAATAATTTTACGGGTAATTGTTTCATTTCGTAAATATTTAGGGGAGAACCTAATTAGGCTGATATCTTTGTATTTCTGTGGTTACTCTGTTGTTTCGAGAAGTTCTTTTAAGAATTTCTTTTTTTAATATAGAATTTATTTTCTTTCTTATATTTTCTTATAATAGAACATTTGTCTATAGGATATTTTTAAATATGGACAATGAACTGATTTAATTGTACCTAAAACTGTGTCATGTTATCTATTTGTAAACTGTAGTTTAAAAACCTTATAACCTCATTTCGAAGCTTACATCATTCGAGTTGTTATTTAAAAAACTAAGTTTATAAAAACTTCACACAACGTTAGTTATTACCTAGTAAATATTACCTATTTATTCTACGAAATACTACCATCTAAACATACACTCAAAAATAATCCAAGAAACTTTATAGTCCTTCAAAAACACGTTACAAATACAGCATGATATTATTTTGATTCATAGGCCGAGTCACGACCCTACTGCTTGCGTACGCGCAGCCATATGGTCAAAGATTGATAGATAAAAATGTCGTAATGACCGCCTGACGCTAAATAGACACAGTTTTTTGACCTCACGTCCTTTCGACATTCTTTCGTAATTTGCTTAATATGTTAAGGTATTATTTTAATAAGGAGCTTTGTACCTCAATAATAATAATTATGTTGTATCCTTTCTTCCAAGGTCTAGGAGAGCAAGAGTGAGTTTTCTCCTCTTTGTTTTTACCATCCGAAGGTCTTTTTTTTTAAGGGGGGAAAGTCATCCAATTACACTCTCTCCCGCCTCACCCAGGCGGGAGAGAGTGTTAGATTCTTACTGACTAAAAAGCACCCCGTTTCTACTCATGCACTTCGAGCCGGAGCCCTGGTAACCCGTTAGGTTCTCCGCGGCTGAATCCGAAGGTCTAGGAGTGACATTTCTTATTCAAAGTCAAAATCAAAGCATTTATTTCAATTAAACCATAATTTGGTACTTTTAAACGTCCACAGCACAAAATAAATAATAGTCTGTCCGTCTATCCGTCAGTGAAGCTAGGTGCTCATTTCAAAATATAGATTCGAATGGAGAAGAACGATTAAGAAATTCCATTCATTTCACTTTAAAAAAAATGTTTTACTATCTCTCTCATACATTATCCAATATTATAGAGAACTATGTAAATGACACACTTGACGCATAATACAATTTACAAAACTTACTTAAATAAAAAACAAAGTCTTATAGTCTAACATGGTATTCTCAAGCTATAAGACTTCTACTGTGCACACACAAGCTGCCTCAATTTATAATTTTTAAACTTGATTTTCAACCTTAATCACTTGTAATAAAGAAGCTCAATGTATACCTCCATATCACTACTTTTTTACACTTTCTACTATAACACTTGAAAAAGTTCTGGACGTGGAGAAAATCTCGTATCGCGATCAGAGACACTATGAAAGTGATGACTATGAAAGTGTTTGCACTACAGCATTAGAAAACTGTATCATAAAGTTGATACATTAAGTTGATTATGCATTGTGAATTGTGAATGTACCAAATTACTGTTTTCTCTTATAACACTTCTATGTACACGTACTATAGAAAATTATACTGAGATTATAGAATAGGCTAGTTTCCTACTTTACTTTTATTTTACTTTAATTTTGATACCCTGGAAACTACCCAATTACGATAATAACTTTCCATGAAAAAAATCTAACATTTTCTAAAATCTTCATTTTACATTAAATAAACAATAATTATTTATGTTTAATTTACGCTTCACATTCACAACTTAACAACGAAAAAAAATCCAAAAAATAAAGGTAATTGCATAATTGTGCTGTAATTGTCGGCACTTAGCGCGGCGCCTGCGTCGGTGCGCGGCGAGGGTGGCCAACAGCTGCGCACGCGCATGGGAAATTAATACTTTGAGTAAAGTCAATAGTTTTAATGTACTTCCATAAGTTTTGGGGTAAAATAATGAATGGTGGTCAAGAGAGGTGAACTGAGGTCAAATGATGGGACGTTTGTATTTTTGTAACTGCAGGACCTATATTGGTGAAATTTTGTACAGAGAAAAGAAAGGAAATACTTGAAATTGTCTCGGCTGAAAAACAATCTAAAGTAAGTCTAATGTAACATGGTTTTAATTTTTGATATTTACATAAAACAGAAAAGAGGACTATTCTCCTCCCCTTTTAATTTTTCGCTACACTTAATTGTTTCTCTTTAATTATGCAGGTATTTCTCACAAACCAGCACATACCAGTCCCACCATAAAAATCGTATAAATATGGATATTATTATGATAATTTTTCCAACTGTCGACCACACCACGCGACTTACCGGCCACTTAAAACTCTGCCCACCCCATAACTGTACGACATCAACTAAACAAATGACGTCACACCGGAACCAATGATATTCGGAAATGTCCCCAAAACATGACAACATTTTGAATTCCATTATTGGACCATAAAACCCTGGGTTCCATACAAACGGGTGCATTTCTTGAATAATTCATTACAACGCCACCTGCCGGCCAACCGACAAACTAACGTTTTTTCCATAAATTATGTGCTAATAAATATTTGATCGTAAGTTCGTACAGTCTAACGAAATGTCAATAGAACTTTTTGACCTTGAAAGCGACTTTATTTTTGTAGCAACAAGGTTGAATTTTGGGGTGAAGGATAAGGTGTGTCGACTGTACGCTGTATGAGGTTATGGAAATGGAGAAATGTTTTCCTAGAAAGAGGCGTTCGAAGTAGGTATTAAACATTTCAAAAAATGTATTAAAAAAAATTAAAATTAAACTACTTACTCCATAAAAATATTCGTTACAAATTCAAATGAAAAGCACAAGAATAATGCACTAACTTCCTATTTTCCTACCTGCAAACTCAATGCAAATATTTCCACAAGAGAATACAAGAAAATCTTCTACCTTTATGTGCTACTAAACTAAATAAAATCTTATAAAACAGACAACAAACACACACTAACAATTTGTTAAATTCAATTCTAGACGACAAAAACATCCGGCCATCTTGCCAGGGAACTTCAAGACAAAGCTGATGGACCTCTTTGACATTTATCTTAAAAGCAATACAATCTTTATCTTTACAGCACGAAGTTTCAATTTCAATTGTTAAGGTATCTCACAATGTTATCTGTCTATCATGCTCACTCCAAGACTCTTATTAGAACAGTATAAAGTCTAATTTCGCTAAAATAAGTTTTTCAGTGATCTTTGCATTATCCAGAAACCGCTCAGCAAATTCGAAAGATTCAAATTCAGAATCCGCTAAAACGTGTTCCGTTCTATTCAGCCAGTAACGTTGACGTTCAGCACGCACCATACGTTTCAAAAAGTATTTATTCCTTGAATCTAAACCTTATTTGTAGGAGAGTTTGTCATTTAAAAAGTATATCGGCGAGTAAGTTGGAGTTTGTGCATTGAGTAAGAAACTTTTTTGTTTGGCGACCCCACATTTCGCGAGTCGAGACGTGCATTCGATATTAAAAAATGCTTCAGAAAAATCTTTAAATTCAATAGTAATTTGGTGTTGAATAGGTAGGGAGAGGATAATGTAAGTACGCCCTGTTTTTGCGGTGTTGTATTTAGTACGCGAATTTCTCGACTCGCATTGTGTACACACTGGTTTCTTGCCCAGCATGAGTCTGTCACAGTGCGTGGATATGAATGGACCGACCGAGTTTCTAATTACACAGTCAATTTGGTAAGTAAAGCGGGAAACATGAGTTATTGCCCTGGCCCGTAACCGAGATGAAATCGGCCATATTTAATATGCGACAATAGATTGAAAATTTTTGTGTATGACTTAGCATAATAATGTGTGCATAGGATTGTATTTTTAAGCGATTAGTTTGTGATTAGCTTTTAATGAAATAGGGCAATTCAAGGGCGTGCCTTTTTAAAAATTAACGAATCATTTGTTTTGCAAATTTCGTGTAAAGGAACTTAGCACGTGGGCTTGAAGTTTGCATACTTTAAAATTATAACTGCCATTACATAAAATAGATGTTAACATATTCATTGGCAGTTATTTCCACTCGTTAAAAGCTTATATTAACATGGCACAGGCGAATCAATTCTTCTGGAATCTGGCAGTTACAATTTAGACCACTCATCGTACGCTCAATAAAATTACTTAAGAGATCACGGAAGAAAACCATAACACAACCACGTCAATTAGCAATCTAACCAATTAAAAAGTTACAAAGGCCATAATCGATTAGTATCGGTTATAGCTTTCACTAGTTTTTGCAATATTATATAACGAATTTAAGAAAAAACTATAATGTATGATGTTCGGCGCGTGCTTCGTATTACAGAACGGATTGGCCACAAATACCAAATTGGCGACGCTATGATATGCCACAAGTTCTAACCGTGTGGTTTACCGTATTGATGGTGTTATTTTCACCTCGTACCTACCAGTAATATCCAGTAATAACATTAAGATGGATGGATGGATCTGGTCATACAGTTTCCGAGATATTAAGTTAATTGGAGTTTTTCACTATTCATAATCCAAAAAATAGTAATCCTGCTGCTCCCTAAGATATAGTCAAACCTGATTGTACTTACAGATTTTTCGGAGTGTCTCATTTCCGAAGATATGAAAAACTCTATGTCGATATCTATGCATGATTTCATCTTTATTTCAAACAAGCTCTTCAGTTTTATATATATTCAGACACCAACATCGTGGATCTTTGTCATTATTATCTTACTCAGTCCCCCTTACAATCCCCTTTGACTGGCAGCATCTGTATGAATATGCGAAGTAACGACTTTCTTATAGGATGAGACTTATGTGGGGTAGACTGGACTGTACATAATGTGTTCCGACTTCAGAATTTGGGCTTTGAATACAATTTTGCTTTTTTTATTTTTTAAGTAGGTACTGAAAATTTAAATTAAGAATTCATTACTTATTATGGCAACACCTCTTGTTTTTTTGAATTAAAGAATTGGGTACTTGCCTACTAGTAAAAAACGACAGTTTTCTATGATTTTTTTACGAGATTGTCACCTTTTTTACCGTAAAACAGCATACTTATTCCTTAAAATTTGCTGGAAACATACTAAAATTAAGTTGGTAATACAATCAATTAATTAAATTGTGATTATTTTTAATATTCAATTGTATTGAATGGTCGAAATAAATTAATTGTTATTAAGGAAAGTACCCAATTATAACTGCTTGCTTTTCACCATTATTACCTGTTTTCAGTCTCATTACAATCCTAACCCAAACTGACTTTCAAATTACAGTTTTGATAAATTAAATCATATATAGACATTCAATACCCCTTATCAAGACTACATACTGAAAACAGTACAACTCAAAAAGGAACATCACTAAAAAGTCCGATTACTCCTACAATTACGGTTCAATTCAAAACACGAGTTATGAGTTTAGAATAACCGTGCAACATCAAAGAACTGAACGTTACTGTAATCTGGTTTATGTAGGAAACGAGCTTAACGATGTTCTGAGGAATGGGGAAATCAGCTTATGTATAGTCGATGATGTTGCTTTATTTTCCAATGTATTTAATGCCATGAAAAACCACGTCAATTCTGTAAACCGCAAAGAGCGTAGGTATGCTTACATTTTGTTATTTTTGGCCTGTTTTGGTACCAAATCCCTGAAAAGTATTCTTATAATAACTATCGTGAGACATAGGTACTAAATTAACTAAAATCGCGGGTAACTAGTAGAACTTTTCTCAGTATATTCACGTGAGTAACCTACGATTTTAGTTATGATTAGGATTCATTTAATTTTTTAGACAAAAAGCGTAAAAATTTGATGTCAACAAATAGTTTGAGACGTATATGAAAGAAAGTTTCGCACTAAAAAACCGGAATAATCGTGTGATCGAATTACTGATCGACCTTGAGAACTCATCCACATAAATGACCAAGATGTGATGGTGTTTATGATTACATTTATATTCTGTGGAAAACGCCGTTGGTTACACATTTGTTCGAACTACCTATATAAGTATTGTCTCATCATAATGTATCATGTAATGAGTCACTGATTGTTTTCCCAAATAAATAAAAAAAAAGATAACTGCCAGTATTGCAAAACCATCATCAAGATCCATTACATCAAGGTCCCTTTAAAAATGCGAATTTCCAATGTATTGGCATGTTATGAGTCATTTTATTTAAAAGTAGAAGCCCATTATGTAAGGTCCTGTATTGTATTTTTTTAAAAGCTTTCGGTTCATGAGATATTGATCTCAAGAAGAGCTGAGATGACCAAGGGGTTAGGACCAGTTCCAGCCGAACGTACTCTTGAGTACAATGCGCGAATTCAGTTTTGCATTTTAACATTATTATTGTTATTCAAGAACTAAATAATGGGTATATAATATTACGTCTTTTTGGCCCAAGTGTCCGGTAAAAAGCTTTTAGCCAGTTAATAAGAATGAATCTTTTAAGGAATTCCTATTAACATGTGAAAAAATACTCCGAAACGAAGAAGTTTAGCTTCTTCTTTTAAAGTACAAGTACAACGGTCGGTCTTACGTGAGAAAATCAATACAGAATAGCTATATTGACTAGACAATGTATCTTGATTAATTTCAACTTTTGGTCACAGAGCTATAAAGGAATAGATAGTGAAGACAGAATATACAATTAACAAAGATGGGGTTGAAAATGTGACTAAAAAGTTTACAGTTACACTTTCCCTAAATAGTTCCTTTACAGAACCAGATTGGCTTCAAATTCGCCCTAAAGCGATTACTGTAGAAACGAAGTGTCTGCTATAAAATAGCTAAAATCTCGAAAGTACTTCTTCAACATCGATTAAACCATTTTCACCAACATTATTTAGAACTAACATTAAAACCCATTCCTAAACCGCACATCTCTACAATAAGACAAGGCCCGTCGCCTCCAATCAGTCAATGTTTGTCCCATACATTATACATGTGAATACATAATCGCTCATTGCCTACGTGAACCGAGCTGACATCTGTCGTACATGACTAATGCGAACAGCTTTGTGATAATTGCTTTGAGTCATTAGTTACTTTTGTTGGTTTAGTTAGTCTTTACTTAAGATAGGATTTAGATTAAGGATACATAGTATATTTAGTGGCTGATATTGAGAGGCATCATCATTGTTGTCAGTTTTCAGTACACAAACTGAGTAATTTTAATTGTAAACTTAAACGAAGTCGTTACATAAACTCACTTCTAATACAACAATTTCTCTAATTCCAGATCCAAAATGCTGAAGTGGGCGGTTTACGGTAAAAAGAACCAGGAACTTCGGGTCGCTAACGACCTCGAAAGCGAAGACTGCGATCATTATACCGATGAACCTTACAACAATAACAAAATCAGACGATCTCTCGATGGACAAACTGTTAAAAGGAGCAAAAAGCCCAGCAGATACCAGCGAAGATCCTTAGGGTCTACTGCAGTTAGAAAAAACATAAGAACTGTAGACAAGGAAAACGTTAACTATATAGGGAACACGCCCAATTACTTTAGAGAAGGTTTCATCAAAAAGCCAGAAGGCTTAGTCCTAAAAGATGTCAGCAACATCACACCAACAGGCACTCCAGTCAAAAGCTATGAAAGAAGAAAATATTATCTGAATAACTCCAAAGACGATATACCACCAGACTTACCTCCTACTCCACCAACTTATAGCAGGAGGGTAAGAGAAGCGAAGAAAAGGAAACTAGAAATGGCTAGTGCCAATGATGTATTTAGAAGAGATAGCTGTGTATACAAATCTGAAAGACGGATCAAGCCTATAGATAGAAACTCTTTTAGTCCTAAACTAAGCCATAGTACATCTGAACCTTCCTTAACCGATCTTTCTGATAGATTAAGTGCTACAACCACGAGCAGCAGAAACTCTTTTGCTTTAGGAAAACCAACTAAAATACCAGTATGCACAACCAAAACAGCTAATGAAGGATTAGTTGAAATAGAATACGATCAGGATTTAGTAATAAACTGTATAGAAAAACCTATTAAAATAAACAAAAGTACTATAGAGAAAACCACTTTACCTATATTTGGACATCACATGTTTACAGACAATCCCTTATATTTTAATAATAATGATATCGGGCTCACGAATATAAGACCTTTAAAAAGAACGAGGAAGAAATCAAATGATTTCGAAAGTTCGTTCAAATCACCTTCCGTGGACAAAAAGGATACTCATACGCTAGTAAGAGATGGATGCTCACCTGTCTCTATCACTCCTTTATCCACGAAACTGGCAGCATTAAGATTTAGTACCATGAGTGTGCATAGCAAGTCTCAAAGGGTTGCTTTCACTAATGATGTCACGGAATATTTTCCAAAGGTGGAGCATCCTTTTACTATTCCTCTAAGGGATGAAGAAAGTTCAACAGAAATGGAGAACAAATTTATCCTGGGCAAAGATTCCATAACTAACAATACAGACTCAACAGTATCAACCACACAAATGGGAGATGTAACGCTTGAGAAGATGATTGAAGACATAATAAAAAGTACAAAAATAGTTAAATCTAAAAGAAGAATATTGACAAAAGCACCAGAACTCGATATTCAGGAAGAAATCCCTCCACTTGAAACAGTCAAAGACCTGTTTGTAAATCCTCAAGCTGAGAACAAAGCTAATTTAATAAAAGAAGCTAAATATGTAAATTTATCAAGAGAAAACTCTGTATCACCTAAAACTACACCGACTAAGAAAATGCCAGTACATAGAGTAAATGATAAATTACTGAAAAACCTTCCAATTGGTTGTTTTATACTAGATGATGGGGATGGTTATAACGAAAGGGAAGTTCGAACACCAGACAATGCTATTGATGTCAAACGTAAAGCCAGTCCAAGAAAACGCGCTACAAATCTGAATAGATCACAATCCATGAATCTTTGTTATGAACGAGGAAACCTCGGATACATGTCATCAGAATCAACACCTGACCTTTACTCAGCTGCAGAAGAAAGAGCAAGTCTTAGACTTAAACGGCAAAAATGCATACGTAGGAAAAAATCAACAGCAAGCAATGAAAGTCAGTGGAAGAATAAGGATTTAAAATCTTCAATTCTTACTCTAGAAATAGGAATACCAAGTTTAGCAACCGAACTACCTGATACATCATTATGTGAGCCATTGAGTCCTCCTCTATCTAATCCACTTGACAATGACGACTATCAGAATCTTTCCATAAAATCTAACGTGTCACACAGTAGTTTGATGCCTTACGACAATTCTCATAACAAGAAATCAAGAGAACTATTCGGGCTTACTTTGGAACATGGTATTCCAAGCCCAATAACTCCTGTTCCTAATCTTAAAAGGCCTGGCAAAGTTCTAAGCGAAGAAAGAGCGCATAAAACGAGTAAACTAGATGAAGATTTACTGCCAACGGATGCGTACACTCCAATCATTGAACACAAATCAATTCGGAGATGTTTGACGTATTCTCCAGAAGAGAATAGCATTAGTAGTAGTGAAGAGAAGAGGAGAAGCGTAGCAAGTAACAGATTGGAGCGATCTAGCGAAAGATTCCAAGCACTAAAAGGCACGATAGACCTAGAAATTAAGACAAGAAATGACGTAATAGACGTGCACGGTGAGTGGTGACTATCAACCCCCATTTACATCTTCTTATTATGATGGTACCCATTTGTGCAGGATTTGATAACCCCTTTTTATGTCCACAGTTATAAGATGCCGGGACCTACAAAGGACTACAGGGAAAACGGATGACATCAATGCTTATGCGAAGGTTGGTTATAAATTATTTTATGGCTTCGCTTACTGAGGGAGAGCATTCCTTAAATCGTTTTTTGTTTTACTCCTTATTGCCAATGGAAATGCGAATGGGGCGTTAAAGTTCTTCTGCGTTTCGCCACTTTGGTTAGTGGTAATTTTTGTTGAACATCATAGATTAATTTTTGTTCTTCTTGACTTTTTCGTCAGTGTTAAAAGACTCATAAACATTATTCCTGTCTATGATGACTTCAGTTTTACTCTCTCATCATCAGGTCGTAATCAGCGGGGTTACAGAAACTCAGTCCCTTCCATCTCAACGGTCGATCTTCCAGAGGACCTCAGTGCTGTATGGCAAACGGGAACCGGAGTTCCAGAGGCACCTGAAGCTTCCACTACCAACAGCCATCTACGACCATCAGATGCTACACATTTCTGTGTGGCATAGAGACAAGAAATATCGGTAAGTACTTTAGTTTCAGATTATAAGAACATAAAAAACAGTGTCTTTACTTATAGTCACACAAGATTTATTGGTCGTTATTGGTCGTAAAATGACCTCGAGATGGACGTTGATGTACATACGCACTGGAATAACAAAGAAAAACTGTTTGTTATAATAACTATCGTGAGACATACTGAATTAACTAAAAATTACGAGTTACTCACGTAATTATGTTGAGAAAAACTCTACTAGTTTCGAGTCAAAGAGGGACTCTTCCTCATGAGCAGCGTGCACGGTCGCAGCGATGTCGCGCAGCCTACATCGAGAGCTTTCCTCGATATATTTATGGGAGTAATTCGTATTTTTTAGTTAAAGATAGAATGAAACTATTGATGTTAAACAAAATATTAAAGCAATGAGAAACGAAATAATTTATAGAAACGTAATTTTAATGTGAATCGTTTATCTTTAACATATTGACTTCGAAGCCGTTTTGAAGGTAAGTTACAACATAAAATATTTAATTCCAATTTTAAAGAATCTGTTGCTACTTATAACTTAAATTGCGGAAAAAGGGGAAAGTAGATCACATTAGTTATATCTATTGCATAAATATACAAAATATTTCTTTATTATAGACAAAATAATATGTTTAGAATAGTACTTTTATAAACTACGTTTAAAAAATCCGACTTCAACCCCCCTCTTGTTTTGAAGTCCTTTAATTAGTATACTAAACCATATCCTAAGTGCAACAAACACTTTATCTGACCGCATCAAAATCGGCCCAACCAATCGAGAGATGATTGCGCACGAACACATGTTCATACATACATACAAACAGGTCAAAAAGTCAACCAAAAATAAATATTACATAATAACATAACATCACGCCTTTTATCCCCGAAGGGGTAGGCAGAGGTGTACATTACAGCACAATGCCACTGTACAATGTAACACCCACTTTTCACTATTTATGTTATGAGTTCCATGTAATAGGTGGTGAGCCTATTGCTATATACCGGGCACAATTCCGGACTCCGTGCTACTACTGAGATTTTTGAAAAAGCCCAGTAATACTTTGCCCGACCCGGGAATCGAACCTGAGACCCCTTGCCCGGCAGTCACAATGGCAAAAAATAAATATTAACTAAGCTAATAGATTCTTGATAAAAGATACCTATACATACCTACAATACAATAAAATCCTAATCAATTTAATCACAGGTTCCAATTTATCGGCAACGTATAATCCTTTAGAAGCTAAGGCTTATGACGGTACTAAGCAGATTTATTGTTCTACCTATAATTAAATAAACGATCCAATCCTTAATATTTTAAGTAACCCTGATTCACTGCCTACCTACTTAAACTGTCAAACACCGAGCGATCATATTGTTCTTTAATTGTGTCTATAATGACGGTACTCAAAGAGTTAATATGAAAACTAGATCAAATACTAAAATACATTTAATAGACAAAATATAATTTAGAGTGCTTCTAATTTCATAAAATTAATATTGGATACGACGTATCATTTTGGAAACGTAACCTTATTTGTGATAATGGCCGTTCCCACCCCATCCATCGTTATTTTTAGGTAAACATTATGAAATGCCGTCTATTTCGGTCTTTGCGTATAACTGAACACGATGACGCATGTAGACCAGGATCCTACTTCTATAATTAAGTAATTCACTGATACTTATACATGTGTTATGTATCTACGCAATTCTGTTATTACGTAACATTTTTCCAAAGCTGCCTGGAAATGTCCCATTAATATGTATCTCTATACAATTTAATCGCATTTCATTATGGATAAACAGGGCTTTGCCTGAATTTTGTATCGGTCGAGCCCACGTAAAACAGTCGCATGCACGAAACGACGGATTCAATGTTTAATTCACGGAATATGATATTAGTCGTGCTTAATATGGCTGTATATATTTATGTCATGATTATGTAATGGAATACTATGTTTTGGGCGTTCCGTGTTCTGTAACGAATGGATATTCAATTCTGTTACTTGTATATTAAAATAACTTGTGAATTATTTGTTTATTCAATTAGATTTTGGTTTACTGCTATGAAGTAGGATTGGATGGCGTACGTACAGCTTTTATCCTCCAATTACTTTAATTAACTATCATTAAAAAGGTTATAATAGGCAGGTTCAGTACACTGTCCTTGTCGTTAGAAAATTCAAATGGTTTTTATTATTCTGTGGAAAAGACGTGTGTCTTTTTTTCTACCTCCATGATGTGCCATCGACGTCACACAGTCTTTTGAAACAACGATTGTGGCACCTTGTTACTATAGACTTATACGCAGAACACACACACATTGACACGAAGGACATCTGTCATTGGTACGTGGTAATCCATTACACACTCACACATAAATACACTATGACTGCCTCGTTGGCCGATTGGTCGCAAGTGCGACTGCTGGGCAAGGGGTCTCGGGTTCGATTCCCGGGTCGGGAAAATATTACTGGGTTTTAAAAAAAAATCTCAGTAGTAGCACGGAGTCTGAAATTGTGCCCGGTATATGGCAATAGGCTCACCCCCTATTACATGGGACTCGTAATATAAATAGTGAAAAGTGGGTGTTACAATGTGCACCTCTGCCTTCCCCTTCGGGGATAAAAGGCGTGATGTTATGTATTATGTATGTACATAAATACACCACTGGCATTTTGGTACTTCAATCGTTTGTTAGTGGCATCATGTCCACCTTTTTTCAACCGCGTTGTTCCACACAATAACTGCTCATTTATTCATACCTCATGTTCATTATAATTATGTTCGTATACCTTTCTATATTAGAGTCGTATAGAATGTATATTGTAATAAAATGTACACAGTTTTTATCAAGCCTAACGAGGAGCTTCATTAATTTTAGTGTAACATTTTAACTATCACTGACCTACATTTTTACTGGAACGTTTGTGAGTATATGGTAGACATCTCTTTTGTATAATTTGTTGGGAATTTAATAGTTTCAGCATATTTTACTTTATTTTAGAAATTGTAGTTTTTGTGAGCTATAAATATGATACTACCATACCCATTTCTGTGGTATCTAAGCAATTTTTTGAACCAAAATATTGATGTTATAATAGATGATATGATAGAGGCTTTATGATAGATGAAACAAACAGTCTACTTCTAATGTCACGTCAAAAATTTTGATTAGTCATCGACTTTACGAAAATTGAACCATTAATAAAATCTAGAATAATGGAATGTTATAAAACTTGTGAAACAAGGCTCATTGTCTTTCATTACCAAGCTTTAAAGGACGAAATTTAATAGCGATTAGGTTCTAACTCATACTAACTAAATAACTTGGTTTTACTTCAGTCTTAAGATACGCAGAACTGATTATATTATTATCAAAGGCGCTGTTTCAGAGGAAAATTGTATTATAGGTCGTTGCTACTATATACTGAAATAGATAATTTAATATATTAAAATAATGTATTGAAATATTTATTACTTAAATACTCATAAACAACGTTAAAGAACAAAACAATATCCTTGCCAATTTACTAGCAATTTTTTTCGCTTTACTAAAATGTATACGCGACCAATATCATTGCGATGGTTACAAAAAAAAAAATAGCTGAAAAGCGAACACTTTGTCAAGTCGAGTCGACACGTGACACGAATAACATATTTCGGCTGTCGACTTTCATCTTCCTTTCGACCGAGGCAGACCACCATTTCCCTATAAAAGTGCCTGTAAATATGTGAAAATATTGTAAAATAACATTGCAGGCTATGTTAAAGTACGAGTGCTTTATTCACTTTTTCCTCCTGTGTAGCACTTTCATACATAAGATATTGGGGAGGTAAAGTGACGCTGGCTCGACTGGACCTGCGCACAGCGATCGATTGCTCGACGACGCAGACCCGGGCAGTTGCGTTGCCGACTCTAGACGGACAGCGGGCCCGTTTTTGCCGCGTCTACCCTTTAAAATACGCATAGATTTTTAAGTGCCGTGCAGTGAAGTGATAGTGTTGGTTTTATTTTATTTAAAAAGTGGATTGAATTTGTCAAGGGTAAGGTTATATTTTTATTTTCTTTTTTTTCCGAAAAGCTGTACATATTTGTGTCTTTGCCCGATTTATTTGTCACAGAACCTACATACCTACTTCATTATCAACTGTCCCATATTTTTTTAAAAGCAATTTTAATTCTGCTTGTTTTTATGATATTTTCCGTAGCTAGCAAAAATAATGACGTGTACAAAAACGCTTTCAAACGAACAATAAATAAAAACGAATCTTTTTTAATTACACGCAGCTACAAATATAACAAAAAAAAATGTTTTATATTTAAAAAAAACAATAAAATTAATCGAATACATCTTTATAACAATCCATCATAAATACGTAATTTAAAAATGAAAATACGCTTATATTTACGTAATTATGACAACGATATCATTACATATTACGGAATTCGTAATTATCATAATTATACCGATATTCATCCCCTCACAGTTGAGGCATCCCCTTGAGTCATTAGCGGGGATCTGGGTTACATCTACATGGCCAGTAGGACAAGCCCAGATGGTATTAGAAAAAAAATATTTAAGAAAAAAATATATATACGCCATTTTCGAACCTCATCGCATTCTATTTGACATAATTTGAATTTTATGCAATTGACGTTCCTTAATCTGAATTGTATTTTGTCTTTTGACATATTTATTGAGTTTTTTTTTACAACTAACCTAAATACTTATATAGGTATAGTACGGTTACCTGTACTTACATAGTAGGAGTGGTTCCACTGCTAAACTTGGTTCAATGCATAGAGTATGAACTCGTTAACCTCAGGTCGGGCGGTTAGAAGTGTTCTTTTGTACGAATCATTTCCATTTTAGTATAATTCTATGTATTTTGTTTGACTATAAAATAATCCTGGAGTTGCTGAATAAGGACCATAAAGATTTATCCTATATGAACCTTCTTGTAGTTTTAGGTCTAATTTATAAAATAGACCTATGTGTTGTATACGTAAAGTTGCTATATTTGTTACATGTTAAAATATCATGAAAGCTTGGAGCCTGTATAACAACGAAATTCCATATTAATAGCAATGCAAAACAGTATTCCTTTTTCAAAGGCCGGCAATGCACCTATGACTTCTCTAGTGTTGCGGGTGTCCATGGGCGGCGTTGATCGCTTACCATTAGGTGATTCGTCTGTTCGGTTGCCTCCTATTCCATAAAAAAGGGGCAATTGAAGACAGGAACCCTGTTGTTTATCAAAACATTTTTAATTCAGCTCCACACCCAATTGGGAAGGCCTCAAATTCGGGTTAGAAGCCTGTAATTCATAAAACTTATCTACTAAATACTTACTAATCAGTTACTGTCACTGTCTAAATACTATTTTCCTCTGGAATATGTAGGTAGAAGTCTGTAGTAACTTCTACTTACACCTACTTTCGAACAAATTAATTTATCAGTTTCATAATATAGTAGGAATTGAACGAAACAACCCAAAGAAGTTTACGCGTAAAATTTTAAATAATCATAACCAAAAAATATTCTTTATCCGGGTCTCAAACATCCAGAAATGTATTTACACTTTTGGATGTATACAGATGTATCTTTATACGTGAAAGTATTATTAAAACTTCATATCATTAATTATGGAAAAGTGAACTATAATTATTTATCCAAGAGTATAAGATAGATATGAACCTAAAATTGCTTATTCCAGACTAGATCAATAATACCACTAGGTATTATTATATTGGAACCTAATTACTTAAAGTACTGAGTTAATTTATTATAGTAAACTTAAGTCGCAATTATCAATAGCCTTATTGATTGCTGTTCATTTCTTCCTTATCAATATTAATACATAGTATAAAACAAAGTCGCTATCCGCCGTCTGTCTGTCCCTATATATGCTTAGATCTTTAAAACTTTGCAACGGATTTTGATGCGGTTAATGCATATTGCACCCGTGCGAAGCCGGGGCGGGTCGCTAGTGTTTTACATAAACCTTATCTACATAGACATAGAGGCTAGAGTTTCTTATATTACTCTATTGTATTTCCTAATCATCATCAGACGGAGCACGTCCATCACTGTCATCATCAACTGGAAGATGTTCACTTCTGAATAAAGTCCTCCTCTTTAATACTCCCGAGAAGGAGATTAGTATAAACCCCTTGACAATCGAGTTGCGCGTCACCGTTGGGTCTCCAATCTGATCCATGTCCGAGGACCCACCCCTTTTTTAGATCATACCGGTCATTACAGTAACCTATCTGAAGATGTTCGGGTACATCTTTATAGTATTATGAAACAACGCTTGTGCTATGTTTCTGTGTGACTGAGATTATCTTCCCAATACCCGAATCCCCAATAATCCTCAAATTTCTAATCCCCAAAATGTCGGTAATGGTTTTGTAACGCCACTGATATTTGGTGTCCATGGGCGGCGCCGATTGCATACCATCAAGTGACCCGTCTTATTCCATTAAAAAATTAACTTTACATATCTCATAAGTCATTAGTAATTCAACCCCTTTCCTTATAACTTAAGTCCTCGTCCTTTTACTCTTGTAATTGCCTAAAAATCCTACAGTATCGTCGTCTTCACCTACCAAAAACCTAAACTAAGCACTCAACGTTTCGTGAACCCTAGATCTCCTACCTCGTGACCTAGTTCCAAGCTTATCAAGCTTAAAAGCTCATTTATTGAGCTTAAACACACAACTTCGAGCTGCTACTAACAATTTGTATAAAACTGTAAATCATTGATATAAACAATAAAGCAAGCAATATAGTTATTTATGTAGATTCCTTCACAAGCCTAATTATTGCTATTAAAATGTTCTAAAATGTTGGATTTTTCATAAAAAGGCGCGTGTACTAAATAGTATATTATACATGTGGCATTCCTAGTGAGATTGGAAATAGTAAAAATACCTAAAAGACCAATAAAATGGACGTGAGATGCCATTTCTCACTTCAATGTTAGGAACATGGAATGTTTTATTAGGCCATTGGCTAAATTCTCTACAGTACTGTAGATACTACATAATTCTACTTCTCAGTTCAAGGAGAGGGGTTCCTTGTCAAAGGCCATGCTCAAAAGGATACAACCTAGATCTCTTCAAGTTCTGAGTGTATAGGTTGCATATAGACAGACTTATTCTATCATAAGCCGCATCCTTGCTTACCACTAAAGCAAACGAGATGATATCCAAATGCTTAAAATCTTATACTAAAATCATATTCTAATTTCGATAGCGTAATAACAAATCGATTTTTCTTTTAAAAGGGAAATATCATCCAACGACTTCTCTTGTCTTGGGTGAGGCGAAAGTAAATGGTAGTCAGACTTTTCCTGACTAAAAACTACCCGGTTCTTAATCCTGCTTCGAGTCAGAGCCCCAGTAGCACCAGGTCATTCGCAGCTCCGATTCAAGCATTAGCCCTACTGATCATAATAAGGAATCTAAACTGTCAAATTTTTAGCTCCAGTCAAAATTATGCCACTGTATTGACATCAGGTATAGAGGTACATAAGACGTATCTGTATAAAAATCTATAGCCATATAACATGTATACTCCAGTACACTGGCGTTCTCTGGGCCAATATCAGCATTTTTCCTTATCTTGGGATATCAGCGGTTGCTATTGAATTATGCATATGATTCGGATCATGGGTGAACATTACGGCGTACTAAATATAAGAGGTGTGGTGTAGGAATCCCTGCTTTTATAAAATGGATGTTACAAGTCCTTGGATATTGATCTACGAAGAGAATGGTAGTTTTCCATTCTGACTAGAACTGTTCTTCTATTCTTTGAGGCTCCATGATGGTCTACTAATTGGCCAACATAGTCATTACTCATCTACCTTAATCCAGAATATATTCTTTCACGTTCTAATAGACTTTTTAGTATACGTATCACTGACCCAGTCATTAGTTGTCTTCGGAGTCGCGGAGAACCTAACGGGTTACCGGGGCTCCGGCTCGAAGCACAGGAGAAGGAAGGGGGTAGTTTTTAGTCAGTAAGAGTCTGACACTCCCTCCCGCCTCAGCCAGGCGGGAGCAGTCATTCGATGATTTTCCCCCCTTAAAAAAAAGTCATTCGTTGTCTATCCTAGTCTCGAATTAGATTTTTGCATAATTTAAAAAATTAGTCCCTTGTTTTATCAAAACTTAGTTGAGTGTAAGATGTTATATTTTCCCTTCAAACAACTAGAAATGATACAACACATTTTATGTACAATGTTTGTATATAAATTACATACAATATTCATTCACACACGAAACAAGAGAGGGTAACATGAAATATAGGTGAGCTCCCAGGTGGAACCTCTTGAGAAATCTTAGTAATAAATGGGGCAAATTTAAAATGACCGTTGTCTTATATAACAATACGAGACATCCCGCCTTATATTCCCTGCAATTGTAGATAGAGCAGTACTCCTAGCATACGTATTTTTTTTAACACAAATAGTCCTGTTATAGTAGTTGAAATTTTTTTGAATACGTTACTCGCCATGGGGTCACGGTGACCGACGTTAGCGGAGGAATTGGGTACTTACCAACTAGTCAAATTTAATACTTTTATCGAACTGTCAAAAACGACAGTTTTCTATGAATTTTATACGAGACTGTGTATTGTGACGTCACGTTTTTTAGAGTCAAACAGTACAGCTATTTCTTAAAAAAATTGCTGGATAAATATTATTTAAGTTGGTCATAAAATCAAATAATGAGAGTGTGATATTTTTAATGTATTCTCGTATTGAATAGTCCAAATTATTTATTTTTGATTAAAAAAAATTACCCAATTGCCTTGAACAGTTTTCTTTTGGCTGTCAAAGCTTTAAAGGTGCTTAATAAGAAAGACTAGGAAACGTAGGATCCTTACTTCACTATAGCGACCCCAGTGGTCACCATCAGCACCCATAAAGTTTCCTCTAAATAGACCCGGCTCCAGAAGAGCACTATGCCTATGCGTGTATCAGCACTGGGTTCTTTTTCACTACTACTAGGACCAATATGGAAGTTACTAGAGGAGCTTTTTGATGGTCCTATGGTGGCCGATATGATGATGAAGATGACTAACACTGTCTCGTTTGCCGAGTTGTCGCAAGAGCAAGGGGTCTCGGGTTCGATTCCCGGGCCAGGCAAAGTTTTACTGGGTTTTTAAAAAAATCTCAGTAGTAGCACGGAGTCTGGGATTCTGCCCGATATATGGCAATAGGCTCACCTCCTATCACATGGGACTAAAAAAAATAGTGAAAAGCGGGTGTTACATTGTACAGTGGCTTTAAGTGCCGTAAAGTACACCTCTGCTTACCTCTTCGGGGATAAAAGGCGTGATGTTATGTTATTAAGTAATACTTTGGTCTTACCAAAGAAGTTCAATACACTAACTTCGTACACCATAATTGATTTAATATCTTATTCATTTTACTAGATTAAATAAACATTGGAATGGATAGTTTGTATTGATCCGATAGCTAGAAAGTGTTAGGTACCTACCTATTTATTTAGTATGTATATATACGCTATAGGCTAAGTTTTCAGGGGCATATACTAAGTAAGGTCAATTTCCATGAAAGCTATTTTCCTGAGAAAAATAATACCATCGGACGTATAATTTTCGCTTGTAAATATGTATAAGTATATTGTTTTTTAAACCTAATAATTTAGTTGCTGTGTTGTTTTACAAATGACTTAGTTTTTTTATTTTTTAATATATACCTACAGTTGTTGTTCAACCTAATTTGAGACCACATAAGGGGCATAAGACCCCTATATACTATAGTATAGTCCATCTCGTCTCTACAAGATGGACTACTATCATTGATACTCTTATCATGTGAAGCTTAGGTGATGAGATAGTGTGTGTGTGCGTGTGTGTTTGTGTGTGTGGCTTTTCTTAGGACAATTTCAAGTTCAACGTAATTTAACCTCTTTGTCTGTCGATATATGACACACAATACATTAAGAAGAGATTGTGTCTCGCGTAGATCTGCATTCCACACTTCACAGGTTAAGCTACGTTAAAAAATTGAACATTAGCTACCTAAAATTAAACATTTCTGTATCTTTATTTAGGTTTACTTAAGTGTAAATATAATAATATATATCCACGTAATCTTATACAAAACTGACATTCAGATACCATGAAACCTTTTTAAGCTAAATGTCACCATTATTAATAAACCAATAAAGAATTTACCGAACAAATTCGAAGGCAATATCGACCTATCGTCTAATATTCATACTTCATGTCTAACAGCGTGTCAAAGTATACCCAGCCAGTTTATATTGACCCCTCATTTTGTATATAAAGTACTACGACTTAAAATCATTTTATACTGGGATGTATAGTTTGACTTGCGTCGCCTGATGGGTCGGCTATAAATGTAATTATGGACGTCAATCAATGACGGATGACAATGAAAAGGTCAATCTAAATGATAAAGTCGAAGCTTTATTTCAATTAAACCTTATTAGGTACTTTTGAAACGTGAAAAATTAAATTGGGATGATGACAGGGTATGAAAATTAAAAATCTAATTAGTCCGTAAGTTAGGTAACGAAAAAATATTAGACACGTATTTTTTTATTTTGTCGTGTAATTAATAAAACAATACTTAGATAAAACGAATCAAAGTTTAAACATAAAACGTCATTTCTACGTATAAAATGTATGTACATTAGAAGTGACGTCACGCGACGTTTCAAATTAATATATCGTTCAAGTATTAGTTTCTGTATGAAAGTAAAAAAATACGTGTCTAATGATTTAAAGTAATCTACCAGATGGACAATAAAATAAAAATTAGGCATCTAGGGGAGATGCCTAATTCTGTCTGTCAGTGAAGCTAGGAGCTCGTTCCAAAGTGTAGTTTCGAATGGAGAAGAACGAGGAAGAAACGCCGTTATTCTTTAAAAAAAAATGTTTTTTACTGACATTGAAATAATATTCAGTGAATGGGAATTAAGAACTTTATCAAATAGGTTTTTATGAATGAATGTCATTTATTTCTCAGTAAATGGTGCACACAGATCTTAAAATTAACAAAGTTCCACACATACTACCGTAACCGGTGTAGACTACCGAACCGATTACTGGTTTAGAATAGACTTTGTTGTATTTTAAAATCTTCGTTGGTGTATTGTTTGATAAGCTTTCAAACCATTTTCAGACTCGTTTCTACGATGTATATATATTTGATTAATTATGTACCTTTACTATATACAGACAGCCGAGTTAATTGATACTAGTTATTGCCTGCGTAATAGTTTTCATTTATTTCAATTTTCCAAAATATAAATGTAGCCTATGTTACTCCTTAGTACATCAATTACTGGCAAATAAAAATCTTGGAAAATCGATCCAGCTATGCCAGGCTTAAGTCAGCACAAATAGACAGACAGAAAAAAATTGAAAAATGTTATTTTGGTATGAGTATCAGAAGAATATTCATATACATGTAGTAAAAGACGGTTATTTTAACATTGCAAACAGACATTTTAATTTTATTTATCTGCAGATGGATGCAGGTAAAAAAATGAAGGTCAAATCAATACAAGTACAGACTAATGGAAAATAGCACCTGAATTAAATTATGATGATCATCAACAGCCTACAAATGCCCTATCCTGAGCAAAGCCTCTTCCCACACGGAGAAGGTTTGAGCATTAATCACCATGCTTGCTCAATGCTGGTGTGTGATTTTAAACATATTATTAGAAATTATAATTAAGATGATATGAAATATATAAAATTAAATACCAATTGGGTAGTTTCCTGGGTCAAAAATAAATTATTTTAATTTTTCAGTCCAATTAAATATTGAATAATTTGTTACACTTTCATTCATTGATTTGCCGATATACTTAATTTTCGATTTATTATAGCATTTTCTTTAGATATAAGTGTGCTATGTAACGCGAAAATAGGATGACGTCACAAGCTAGTATTTCGTACAAAAATCATAGAACTACTGTTCTATGACTTCGTTTCGTTTTCGTTTTTGACGTTTAGGTAAAAGTATTGAATTTGACTAGTTGTCAACTACCGTATTCAAAAAAAACTTTTTTTTTATTGACACTGGCAGTATTATCGACAACATCGTATTGGAGACTCGGTTGCCAAAGAGAAAAAAAAAATCATTTTTTTTTTAAATATATTCTATACAGACGTACAGGTCATAAGACAAATTCTCTTTAAAAATGGCTGCTATCAAAACTGGCAAGAAGCCAGCACCAATGACGGATCACAAGCTTCGCCCAACTTATGCAATTGTGTGTCATGACGCACTTTCAAGATAACTTGGATCTCTGCCCACACCGAAAGGGAAAACGCGTTAAAAAGCAATTTCAGCCAATAATTATTAATTTACACTCTTGGCCAAGTTTTTTTTAACAGCGTAATCAACAGTTGTATACGGTTCTCCGATTTTGTATACAATTTAGAGTCAGTGTAGATAATTCGTAACATTTTCTACAAATTCGGAACACTTAAATTAACTATGATTATCTATTTCTACAGATGATGAATTGTTGTAACCAAAGTTTTTCTTAACTTGAAACACTTATTACTGTTAACTCCATAAATTTAAATGAACCTCTAAGCTTAGATAATACATAATATGCTGTCATTTAACGTTATTAATTATTTGCACCAACTTACAAGTAACACCTAATAGTAAAGAATTGAGTTACTTAACGGGCTTTCTCACGCTAAGTAACTCTTAGTTAAGTCACAGTTTAGGGGTGATTGGCGAACACAGCCTTAAAAATCACAACATAAACAGGAAATAGGGTTAAAAACCTAGTAATCTAGTCTCGCTTGCAGTGAAAGTGATAATGAATTTAGGTTAGACTGTAGGTGGTGCGCAATGACCTGGCACTAATACGACCTTAAAACCTGAGTGGGCAAGCTGTACTTGGGTGTCACTATACGATGTGTCAATGTACACGTGTTTTAAGTGCATTAGGTAGTGTTTGTTGTTATTTTTACCCGACTGAAGAAAGTGTATTATTTTTAAGTTGATCTATACTAAATTTCTCGTCATCATATGGGTACCATTGCACCTCATTTTATTTTAAGCAAGAGGTAAAGAGACAGGGGTAAAGTTCTAACATACTAGGCGACTCGGCAAGCTTCGTACCGCCTAAAAATATTTTTAAGCCTTCCTTGGACTTCCACGAACATTTCAAGACCAAAATTACCCAAATCAGTTCAGCCGTTCTCGAGTTTTAGCGAGACTAACGAACGGAAATTCATTTTATTTATGTAATATAGATAATATATAAATGATATAGATAGAAATAGCCATTAACCTTTGGTTAGTTATACTATTATTAGCATTTTAATACAAAAACACAAGAATACTTTCAGTGGAACTTTATCATATATAATGTTTGGCAGTTTCTTTAATAACACGACTAAAATTTGACACACTATTGTTGAAAGGGCCGCCTCGTCTGTAGAAGAATTGCAACATAATATTTACTCGATCACGATGAAAGTAACACATTCGATAAGTAATAGAAACTATATTAATTAAACGTTTAATTACAGCCGTTACGAAAGGCCAAGCTAATAAAAATATTATTCCACGAATAGACCGACCTATCACGAAGTCCGTAAAGGGCTGCAGAAAAACTATTGGAGAGTTCTCATCATAAGTATAAATATAATAAGTTTCCTATGTACGTACACACGGCTACACATCGAGCTTTACATAACCAGTATAAACTGAACGTTAAATGTGCGGAAAGATGATGCGACGCGACACCAGGATAAACTGGTTTTGTCTAGATTGATGTGTAGCCGTCTGTACATACAAATATAAAACAAAGTTGGATTAGGTATGCGGCTTTATACCTACTTATTATAACTGTAAAAGTTTCGTTCTGTTCCAAGGTCTATGATGTTTTTTTTATACTGAAGTAGCATCTAGCAAATGCGTTGATTTTATAATTTACTAGCGACTTCCGCGCGGTTTCACACGCTCTGCTCAGCTACTATTGGTCCTAGCGTGATTTTTTATAGCCTATAGCCATCCTCAATAAATGCGCTATCCAACGCAAAAATAATTATTCAAATCAGACTTGTAGTTGTGTAGATTAGCGCGTTCAAAGAAACAAACAAAAAAAAACAAACTCTTCCGCTTTATATAATAATAATAGTATAAGATATATAGGGTAGAATCGGAACGTTTCCGAAAAGGAAGACATTTCTTTTTTAATTTACATTTTTTTGGTTTCGTGTTATTCATGCAACATCAGCCTAACAAATCTCAACTATTATTACATAAAATAAACAATAAATCCCTTCCTTTATGAAAAAGCTGAAGCTTTCTCCTTACACCCTGTATAGAATCTCGGAAAAACGATGTAGTTGCGTTTAGCAGTCATAACATCACACCTTTTATCCCCGAAGAGGTAGGCAGAGGTGTACATTTTGCCACTGTACAATGTAACACCCACTTTTCACTAATTATGTTATGAGTCCCATGTAATAGGGGGTGAGCCTATTGATTAGCAGTAATTCTAAATTTAAAAGTCATTTTAATACGTATCTAGATGCAATATTGAGCTTAATATTTCCTATTATATCTCCTAATAAAAAAGAGGGCTAACACGATAACTGATGAAATTAAGCATTCCCTACAACGCAAACTTCTGCCTCCTTTTATATCGTATAAAAGGTGCAATGGTTACACTATCGATTCGCCACCGCATCGACAATGCACTATATCAATGAAAGAGAACGCTTCTATTCAATATTTCATTGAAGTCCTCGGAAACACTGGTCTACAGACGCCATTGTTATTACGGCCATATTGAAAAATTCTCGCCGTGAATATTGTAAAAGATGAAACAAATGGAGCGTGCGGATTGTTGAGTCTGTGGCTTCCAAGTCCTTTGTGTGAAGGCATTGCGGTAAATCATTGGACGATTCACTGCGGACTGCCAATAGGTAGCTAGTCTATAGCCATCGCATGTCAGTCATTGAATGTGGAAAATGGTGTGTTGGGTTGTTAGTAGCTGTGTAACTTGTGAGTAAGATCTTATACCTCTATAGAAATAGCAAACCCGGCGAACTCCGTTTCGTCACCAGTAGGCTTCGTTTTATCTAACATTTCGTTTGGATATTAAAAGATGAAGAATTTTTTTTTGTTTTATATTTTATAAACCTCACGGAGCCCAAGGCCTTTCCACCGATTGCAAAACCGTGGAAATCGGTTCGAGCATTCTGGAGTTATAGCGTCAGGAAGGAAAACCCGACTTATTCTTATATAGGTAGTAGATAATTCTTTACATTTCCTACTCGAATGTTGATCATGAGATCTTTTAGTATAGAATTCAATAACAAATTGATCATTCCCTCTCTAAAACTTCACAACATAAACTGCTACGATTACATGAACTACCAGTTCGATAGTAGACCCTCATAACATTACGGTAATGAATTAGGTAGCAATTTGTAACCCCCAAGCAATTTACAGCCCTTTAAAATAAAACCAGGAGCAGAAAAAACACTATAAAACACGTAATATTATCAATAAGTAACAAGACAATCTCATGGGGGTGTTATTCGCTGTTTGAGGCTATAAACACTTGGGTATGTCGTAAAAAGACCGCTCGGTAAATCTTGGATTAGCTCCCGGGGCAGTAACGCACCATTTATTTAGGACCGCTGTATACCTAACTGTATAATTACTAGACTCGGTGTATACATTTTTTAAAAGATGTATACGCTTGGGTCAATAATTAATTGTATATTTATGGGCTTCTACGAACTGGGAATTGTGAAAAAAGGTAGGTAAAGGCTGTAGAATTAAAAACTGCGAGCTCAATTTTGTACATCATTTTTTGCAAATCGCAGATCTGTGTGAAAAATTAAGTAAAGTTTTTTTTTTATATATTTGATGTACCGACGTTTAACCACTATGTTGCCTGTAGTAAGCGATCGGTAGTAAGCGATGATGCGGTCTACGATGGACCACATTCTCCCTTAAACTGTCAAACACTAAGCGGTCACCGGTGACCGCGACCTATTGTTCTTTAATTGTGTCTATAAAACCGGTACTCGACGAGTTAAGCAACCTATTTACTCGAGCATTGAAGACACCCAGGTTAAGATTTTATTAACTTTTTGAATGTAATATACATAGTTTTTTTTTCATTTTCTAAAACCCTTCGTCTGTTATACTAAAACTGAAGACTACCACCATTACGAAGCCACACCTAACGTGAACTACTAACATGTTACACATATCATAATTGTCCCAACCTAATAAAAACTAACCTAATTTCATAGTGTAAGTCGGAAAAGCATCAAAACGAATCCCCCTAAGCTATTAAGAAAGTTTTTGAGCGAACAACTTTCAACTAATGCCTCACTAAAACCATTCGCGTCAACATTTCAGGGTTGTCACTATAGGGTAACACTTATAATGGACATATATGTTCATTAATTAGTAATGTAGATTCAGTCCAATGCGATTGTTAAAAGTTTTTTTTATAGATGATATACTAGTTGGACAATTAGATGACTATTCTTAAAAGAAGCAGGAGTCTAGAATTGTGATCGGTAAATGGTAATAAGCTATTGAGCTTAATGGTCGTGGCATTAAGTGCCGTAATGTACACCTCTGCTTATCCCTTGGGGGATAAAAGGCGTGATGATATGTTATGATAACAATTTTATTAGGAATATTCAGCGCATGTATTTGACGCTAATTTCATCTACTACTGAATGTAGGCTACTCCCAATGACTTCCAGATGTAATGGGTGGAGTCGTCCTGCACCCAGAGGCTTCCATTGTACACATTGTAAAATTAATTTTGATGTTTTTAACTGAGTTGGATATCCAATTACTTCAACGGAATAATCAGCTTTTTTAAACATTTTGATGTATAGATAAGTTTTTATTTAATTTTAAAGCAAAATTAATGAACACGTTAAATTATAGAAGTCAATCATTAATATAAATTAAAAAATACTTTGTCGCGAAGCAAACAAACTTGTCAGTCCAGAGGTTAGCCCTCCGGCCTCTGCTAATAAGGGAGGCAAAATAAAATACACGACGGCGAATAAAATACAGAACGGCGACAATAAATACAAAGTAATTTGTTGACTTTGTTTATTGTAGCGTCCACTTTCATTTCGCCTCGTTATTCGATTTCACGATTAGGTACGTAATCATACCGAATTTATTCTTGTGTAAATTTAAATAAATTCGTAAAGTAACGATATGTTTTCTGGTCGGCCATATTTAATTGTGACAAAGATTCATTACATTTTAGCAAAATCACAACACTGTAACAATTAAAGAATACCTACAATTTTATCCTAATCAGTATTTTTACCTTAAACAAAATCAACTGTCATTTCATGCCACAGATAATAATCTAAACCCCGACCATAAACAAAAAAAAGTAAAGCCGCCATTGCATATTCATAAATTCTGCCGCCAAAATTCGAGATAAGTTTTTATCGACATCCCTAAAGCTCGTTTTGTGGCAAATAGGGGCAGAGCATTCCCTGGCTGTTTGCAGCAATGCCTTTGCCGGGGGAAAAAATATTTTTATGTTTGTTTACCACTGAGCTAATGGCTCCCTGTTTGATTGGATTCCGTCAAAGAGATGTAGATGTTTGATGGGGTTTCGTGTTGGATTAAATGTTTAAGCACTTTGAAAGGGTTTACTAAAATAGTTTGTTAGTATAACACTTTTTTTGTGAACCCCTTTTAGTTAGCAACAAAATAAAATCAATAAAAACGGTGGCGGTACTTAGGTGTGTAAACGTAAATGCAGCTTGCAGCATCATTACGAACATGATAGCTCTTCGGTATTAATGGTGCACTGTGACTTATTATATATACTTATCTATTTATTGCTGTTTGTAAATATTAATTTCACTACTCTTGCTGTTTTGAGAATAAAAAACGTCTTATAAGACAATTAAATAAACGAGCGTAACAACAACAACGACTTAAAACCTACGATTCCTACGAACAAATACATGTAAATAGTAGCATTCCAAACACATTTTCCAAGTAACACTCCCCTATACCAAATAGATCACACCGCCCATCCCTTACGTCAATATTTTACCACCAAACTTGCATCACTTGTTAGCTTATACCACTTAATGCGATATTTTCACCGAAAGCTAACATGCCGTAACGCAGAGGGCGTGCGCGTCGTTTTTAGTACCCTACCAGTTACTGTTCATAAGGCAAAGGTTAATGGCACTCGTCAAACACTTAATGCCCGCCATTATTAGTGTAAAGGCCACTGAATATTGCCTTTATGTTAAAGTTTAATTTGTCTTTTTGTTTATTGTTTTCTTTGTTATGCGTCTATCTATCTATAATGATAATTGGTCTACACTTCTGATCTAAGAAAAAGCATCATCAACTTGATCTACTAAGATTACCCTAAAGCAACACAGATTACTAGTAAAAATATTATCCATGTTACCCCAACCAAACCCAAGGACTTAAGCTAGCAAATAACGAATCCACTTCACTTGTCGACAAATTCAGTAACCAAACGTTTATGTTCAACCAATTTTCACCCCAACACGTCTAACGATAAGATCCAAAGTTGAGTAACACTTGGAAATTTTTGGAATATCACTGTAATCCTGGGTAGCTGAACTACCAAACGACTTTTGGCACAACGCCAGAGACCAGAGCCCTTTAACCGCACCACTCTTGCATATAAGTAAATAAAATGATATATGAGTTCATTGCTCCTATATATATTAAATATAATAAAATATGTACACTTCATATTTTATGTACTGTATTATACACGTAGTAAAATTGCTTTCTTTTTTATAAGACTTCAACAATTTGGACTAGCAAGAATTGGAATACGGGCCTACTCTAGAGGTTTGCCAAAATCAACCACGGTATTCATTTATTTGTATTAAAACATGGTATTATAGGTGTTGCAATGAAATAAGAGCGTACATGTTATGCTAAGAATACATAGGATCCCGAACGTACGGCGCGTCGCGTTCCACGCGCCTTTAAAGAGCCATCAGACCATCACCATATAGCCTGGCCTAGTCATAGCCTATACCTACCCAGACTACAAGTTTAAGTCAGTTCAGAGTTCAGAGTTTAGCCAAATATCAACTACATCCTCTCATAATAAATGTTAAATTCATCACATCATATTAAACTGTCAAACACCGCGAGGACACCGGTGACCGCAACCTATTGTTCTTTAATTGTGTCTATACGGTACTCAAAGGGCTAAGTATCAAACACATCACACGCTTATCGTTTTAGGTTCAGGTTTATCAGAGAGCACTGATACCCGGTCTCTCTTAAATGTGTAGTTCCTTAGCTCTTACGACTCCCTCGACAACATTAGGATTTAGGCGTGATGACTAAAGTATTTATTTTCTGTCACTTTTATTCCAACAACCTACAACCTTGTTCCCAAACAACATTTTAAAAATACTATTAAGCTAGCAAGCCCCATTAAATACGACAGTCGTTTGTGTTTCAAAACATGGTCTACAAACAAATTTTCATATTCTAAAGAAAATTCACATTACTTTGCGTATGATACGATGGCATTATTGAAATTTATTTTGGGAAAACATGCCGAGCGTGGTTGTTAAAGTTGCCCGAACATTAAACGTCGGAAATATCGCGTTTCAGTGTATTAAAGTTGATATGGAATATAAAGAACACATCCGAATTAGTTTTTTGTTGTTCTGAAGTTTTACGCTTAGCAAAACTTAAAGTATTTAGTAGATTATGATCAGATACAATTTTAATCTATTAGTTTCAATAATTTTGTATCCATATCAGATGTCAATGAATAATATCTACCAAATTAAATCGTAATTGTAAAAAAATCACAAAACCACCAACAAACATTTACACCAACCCGAAAATCGAACCTCATAGCAACACTAACCTAGTCAGTCAATAAATTGAAACAATAGAGTAATTTGTATATATTGCCAATTCATTAGGGTAGGGTGTTCAGTGCTCGCGTGATGTGAGACGATTTGTACATTTTTCCTTTACAACCTTTGACGGAGACAAAGGGCAGTTTCAGACCACATAAAATGGGAAATAGGACTCCGTTTATTTCTGTCCGAGGTAACAGTAGCCTTTTATGTCGGTGGAAACTGTCCTACAAAAACTGGATCTCAGATATTGCGAAAATAAATTGTTGGAAGGTCTAGAAGAAGAGAGAGTGAAAAATGTGCTATAGAATGTTGAGGAAAGAGAGGGCGATGAATTGAGAGTGAAAGAAAAGTATAGGTACTTAATGCTATTATAAGAAGGTTTGTTCTAGAAAATGTATTATAAGACATAAATCAAGACGTAAAGAAATTTCATTGCTGCGTACAAACTCATTTAAATCCTTAAAAACTACTACAAACTTGATATATTACTGAAAATACCGTATTTTTAATCCTACCTACATCGCGTGACTTCATTATACTTTCTCCTTTACTGAAACTTTCAATTTCGAGCACGTTTTCAGGAGTATAGTTGTAGTTGGATATTATTGAAGGCTGTATCGTCATAGTAACATTTGTAGGATAATGAGGTATAATTGGATCAATTTGGCCTAGATTATCTAGTCTTATGTTAATTGGCACTAATTGGATATATTCGTTCTCATTAGTAGTAACTAGGACGGCAGGTATAAAAGCTATGGAGCGAATACTTTGACTTTATGATTATAAAAGTATAGTGATCTGATTGACTGGTGATTTTTTCGTTGATTGTACGAAAATCACTGTTATTAGATCTCTGATCTTCTTATGTTGTGTATTGTTTATGAATGAAATCCAACAAAATATACCCCTAATTTCTTCAATTTGAGATGGCCTCCGCTTCAAAAAACCTTTTGTTTTAAACCACGCTTTCAAAACCCAAAAAGGTCTTGCTTTATTTCCCCCGAACTATAAAGCCTAATATTTTACAGTAAATAATCAAAAAAGATGTCGTTCGTATCGCAAACGGTCGCGGGGCTGAGTCAGACGCGGTCTCGCGAGGACCCGCCGCCGCGACAACACTGCTCGCATCAGCACGCGCACCGCCACACCCAGCTCAGCCGAAAGAACAGTCTCCCAGAATGGGACCCACCTGAACAGAGAACCAGAAAGAACAGCCTCCCAGCAGATATCTTGGACAGAATGACGGAATCGAGCATCAGCACTATATCAGAAGAGTGACAACAGTCTCCGTAAGTTTTGCGATTGGTGTCTCCGTCACCCTAGTACGCATGGATGCACTCCAATGTAATGCACAGGATGGGAGGAAAGGCTTTGGAACAGCCCCTTGCATGCTTAGAGGCTTATGTGATTAGGGGAAGACCCTGCACGAACCCCATAGATATATGTTGTGCCTAAATGTTGTAACTGAAGATTATATAAGAAGTGACCAAGAATGTTAAGAAGAAATGAATGTGGATGAGAAGAAAGCGAGGGAAGATAATAAAAATGTTGAATATGTATTATACAAATATGAACTTTATACCCTTTCTATAAGAGTTATCGCGTGAGACTAGAATAACAGTATAATATGTGTAAGTGGACATTTTCCTCTGGTGTATAAAAAATTCAGCGATAACATGTCTAGACGTAACCAGCATTTGTATGTAAATCGATACTGTCACGTTGATTAGTAAAGTTATTGAACCTATGAGGAATGGGACAAATAAAATAAAGGAACATACATTTTATTTCTTTAAGTATACTGCGTTTAGAGTGAAAGACCTAAACAACTCCTTTAATTTATTTACAACTCAGAGTTATGAATAACTTTTTGCTTAATCATGGTTAAACTACAAATGCTCTAAAATTACCCATTTCATTATAGATAGTGCAAAAAATAACGTTGGTAATACTTTTTTATTACAATCTGAAATTGCAAATGAACTTAAAACAGACCACAAAGAAAGTTCTAAAAGAAGAGAGAAGACAACAACCACTAATTGTATTCCCAAACTCGATAGATACATCATTCCAAAAATGCAAAAACAGTAAAACGAACACAGTTAAAATGACGAAATTATTCCACCGAAAATCCGTTGCAGAATTTCATCCGCTCATCGCTTTCCAATTAATATTCGTAATCAATTTATATTTCCAGTTAGTCCATCGGCTACCCGATGGCGTCCAAATCTCAGGTAGCAATTTGTTTCAATTAATCACCGAAATAATTGAGGTGTTATCGATTTTATACCCGATTTCATACATTTTGACATCTAGATTTTGGGACTGTTTCAATTCTTAATTTGGATTTCGTACATTTTAAAGTGATTAAGTTCTCCATTTTAAAAGTGGGAGAGCCATGCTTCCGCATGAAAGAGCCGGCTCGACCAGAGCGATACCGTGACCTCACGGAAGACAGGCGTGAAATAACGCCTGTATTGTCTTTCACAACGTGAGTGAGGTTACAGAAGAACTTTTAAAGGCCGACAATAGAGTTTTGCCCTAGTGTAGCGGGTATCCATGGGCGGTGTCAATTGCTTACCACCAGATAATCCGTCTGCTCGTTGGTCGACCTCTCACGTTTTTTTTTCAAATTTTCTATAAATATGGTGTTTATTAATGTTACCAATTCTTTAGGCAAAAGTTACTTCTGCCTTCGTAACAACTGAGTTAAATATTTTTGTTTGTATTTCGATTAATCAATCAAAAACTTTTTCTTGTTTGTTACTTTTTACTTTTATGTTGTTTTCTTTCAATCTTAAAGTTACAAACGATTTTATTTCTTTATTGTTACGATTATTTACTTAGATGTTGCGATTAAGGACTATTGAAAACACAATTTTAGTCGTAAGCATCTTCCTAATCTCTTGGTTTGTCGCCAGACTTTGGTCATTGTTATTAACACCATCAGTTGCTAAACAATTCAGTATGTTCATTGAACAAAATACAAATATAATAAAATCAGTAATGTGCACAGATTGTTAAGCAATTTACTTTTACTTATACTTTTAAATAACTTTCCCAGCTCATTGCTCTATTTCATACCGTCACGTAAGAGCAGGGATACCATATTGGACATAATGACATGATCTAACCACTGGTTACTATAAAGTATAACATTCTCCCATATATGGAAGCAAACTCGGCCTGTAATTAGTTAGGAATAAAACTACTAATAAACTATTAACTAGCAAAGTTTATGAGGCTAGTGAAGCAATTTCGTAATCGATCCCTAATGATGGAAATTACGGACTACACGGGCAGTCTTGCAATATTATTTAATAAGCTTTAAGTGTGTAATGACATAGATAGTTCAATCAAAAGGTGTGTATAATTTTACAAGTTGTCGTCTGTTAGTTCGATTCTATATTAAAGGGAGTGGAAAAACAACATATTTTCTGTTTCAAGTACATTTTTTTTTCTATTAGTCAGAAAATATAATACTAAAAGTGCGTTCAAAAACACTGTTATATTTATAAACACTGTTATTTTTCATCCACTAGTATAAGTTCTGACATTGAAAATATACAATAAACATACCCTTAGAACGAACATTCCAAACTCACTTTTTGACCTGATGAAACCCTCACGCCACCGCCAGACTATGTAGAAACAATTTATCAGATGAACCTGCAAGGTCGAGTGAACTTTCTCCTGGCGTGCATGCAAATAGCACACGCAAAGCTATTTCAGTACAGTGCATGCTAATGCACAGCTGTTTACAAGCACACACAATAAAAAACTATGTAGTCGTGCTAGGTTGATTACACTAGAAATAAATACCAATTGACCGAGATCGGTTTAAACATGGCGTCAATTGTAACTATGAATAAAGAAAGGCAATAATTATGAAACTAGTGCTTTGAAGAATATAATACAGAATTCATACGATAAAGATACTAAAGCAATATGGAAGCTTAATGAAATAGCTTTTATTGTAAATGAAAGTACAAATAAAGAGAGCGATAAGGAAATACGAGTACATGAAGAAAATTATAACTAAGAGGAAACATGGCATGATAATATGACGATTGTCTTTCTCGAAAATAATTTGTAGAAAAGCGACGACATTATATAAACTAAACAGACAAGAAGTCACATCTAAATATAACAGGAATTTCAATGACAGGGCTGAAAAACAACCAATGCCTCTCCCAAAACTGGAACTATTCATAGTAACCAAAGCGTATTGATGACTTCTTACGTAACGTGTATATGTAGGCCATGTCAGGCGAGCCCTCGCTGCATTAAGGGCGGCTAACCAATGACTCATGTGTATTACACTCTAGCTTTTAATATTGTATCAAATAAAAACAGCTAACGTCAACCCAGTTAATGTTTTTGTCTTTATAAACCCTATACGCTTGGAATACTTTATTTTATTAACCCTGTCAGTAAAATATATGTCTTTTCGTCTCTCTTTGGTCTTTATTTTCATTATCCTAACTGATGTTGTGGTTTTGACATTTTTATTATTATCTAACAAACCTATATTTGTAATACTATTTTTATCAATTTGGAACTTATTTTATTATGACTTACTTCTGTGTTCTTGAGGAATAAATTCCAACTGTGAATCGTTTTGTCCGTACGTAGCGGACGCCAGCTTGCCATTATCAAACAAAACGACTTCACCCCATTGCGTACATTTACATATTATTCCCATCTCGGAGACGTTCTATTGACCTTTAACGAACAAAATGGTGCGTTGATGGTACATTTAGTGTCTACGCTATTTACTTGTGGAAATTTTGTAAAATGGGATTATTTCGACCAAAAACTTGTTGTAATTACTGTAATGATGCAAGAAAAGAGTTTATTCTTTTTCTGTTTAAAAAGAGGTTTATTAATAAAATCTCAATTGTTACAGGCGGAGCGAGTTTTTAGGATGTGTCTCGTTCCCAATAAAAGATGCAATTAACTGCGACATATCCGGCACATATTTCCTGCAACACAGCTCTGGGCGCGGCCAGAACGCGGCACCGGCACACGCCAATGACAGATTCGTTAGAGACGACCGCGTGACTGAAGGAGATTCGCACAAGATGGCTACCGACAACATTGAAACTAGCACTAACGATGGCACTAAAGAAAACCATAATGATAAAGGTTAGTATGAAGACATTATCATAATAACAGAAGTGTAAATAAATGATACAGTCAAACTGTGATTCAGTTAATTACACTAAACTGAGCTGAGGAAAATATTTATCTTCTGTTTAGCTAAAAACTTATGCGACTTCAATTGTTAATCATCTTAATCCACATCTCCAGGTGTATCGACAAATGGTCCAGCATCAACAACAGCTAGTCAGGCGCAGGCGGTGGCCGCTGCCCTGCAGAGGGAGGCTGATGAGCACCTGTTCCTCCGATACTTGGAGCTGGACCCTCCTGAAGATCCCAACGCACCCAGACGAGCACCAAGAAATGGGAGGACACCTTTTACTACAACAAGGAAGTGAGTACGATCTAGCACCCTTTCTTTACTCTTAAAACATAATTTAACAATAAATAATCAATACATCATTACTTGAAATAACCAGAATCGATATTATACATATTTGACAATGTTATTGTACGCATTTTCTATGTAAATGAGTAATATAAATTCATACGAAGCTCCAACGAGAATTAGAGTTACTTTAATAGTAATGGAAACTAATTCAACGTCTCTTTTATCAACATTAACTAAACTAACGGCATGGCTCATTATTTAGAAGGAAACCTACTAATGACGAACATTATGAACTGGGATGTTTGGGCAAAGATCCAAATATTCAAAAAGTGGAAGAAATGAAATTAAGGCCTCTTCCTTGGAAAGGCAACGGTTCTAAATGTCTTTGATCATAATTCTTAATCGTATCATGCGTTTCCATTTGAGTGACCTTTAATGTATAATTATGAATTTCCTTCTGAATTCCTAATGTTAAAATCTGTAGATATATAAATTAATTATACTTTTTTTCAAATGCTCAAACCTAATTTATTAATTATTACTTTCAGACTCATCCGCGGTACTGCTGGAGGTTTTGGCTTCACAGTCGTATGGACCAGACCACCGAGGGTCGAAAGGGTGGCTGCAGGAGGTTCCGCTGAACGCGCTGGTCTGAGGGCTGGAGACTACCTCGTGTTTGTGGGCAACAAAAACGTAGTGACATCCAACGAGGAAGAGGTCCGGAACCTTGTCAAGTGAGTATTCATATTTATAATGAGACGTTTTGGTAGTACACTTGAGTGGCGGAAAATTTTTGACTAACTAATTTAAAACTCAAATATATATAATATTCGAAAAAAATATCCATCTAAAGCAATGTCTGCCTTCTATTTCCAGGTCAGCAGGCCAAATGCTGAACATAGAAACGTTCAGACGGGTGCCTCCAAACGGAGTGGGAATTCGACCGAGGTTGACTCAGGTGACCATACCCACTGCGGAGTCTACGCCCCCTCCACCCCCAAGGTCACCTCGAGCTACTGCCCTGGCCTCACCAGCCACAGCAGCCCGGCCCCCCACTGCCTGTTCATCAACCAGCCAATCCCTGGACCGACGCAAGCTCCACCTGCCCCAAGTCACATTCTCCAAAGAGGTCGGTAACGGCATTATCGTTTGACACTTCATCGAAATCATTTTGGAAACTAGTCATCTTTGTGGCCAGTTCTTGAATGTAAACTTGATGGTACTTACATTTTTAAAAATCAGAATTATTATGGACATAACCAGTTTTATTCAAACAGAATCAATTTTACTTCTTTAGTTAAATTACAATAGCAATCACAATTTGAAGTTTTCATTTATTTTATTATCAAGAGAGTAGAAAATGTCATCTACAGACCTACTAAATGTTACTAGCGTTTAGTTGAAGCAATGCCAATATGACAGATTCATATCAACCATTCAACTTTCAACATCAACTTTCCTAAATTGGATGTCAAAGTAAGGACTTGCTTCAAAGATATCTTGAACCACAAGTTTGCGTGACTTGAGCTGGCCATTAGAAACATTATTCGAATTTATTATTTTGGTATATGAGAGACAAAAATTTAACGAATTTGGTGCTAGTACGAACCTAGTATGTTCTTGGAGCGTGGAGTCTAATATCCTTTTAAAATGTACAGTCGTGTGTATCGCATTTTGTTATTACTTTTATTTTTTTTTTCTTTCTCTTTCTGTAAATACTTCATGATACATTCCATTATTTTAGTTTCTAAGCTATCACATATTCTACGTGTACTGCAGATTTTTGATCGAAAATATTTATCAAAAATTAGATTGATTGAACAAAATTATTTATTTTAATTGCTTTCGTGAATATTTTATGTCGAAATTTTTATTAGTATTTTAAGAATGGTTTCCTTAAAAATCTGCAGTTTACACTTTCTTAGCTAGGTAGTATGTCTTCGTGTATTTTAGTATTTAAGTGAAAAATCATTAAAAGGGGAATCGTTACGTTTAAGCTCACTGTTTTTGTTAATATTTATTTTGTTAAAGTTTTCATTTTTACTTTTCTTTATTTTTTTCTAATTTATTTCCTTTATCTTAGTTCGTGCGTGTTGTATCTACATTGTACCCATCGCTGTGTTTTGTACAATTTTCATTTTTTGTAACTTTATATTTTTCTATTGCATTTGTATCTACTTTTTTAATTTATTTTATTCGTCGTATTCAATGCAAAAATTTTGGTTCCTGTTGTTTTTTATTTCGTTTTTTAATTTATGTTCTATAATTTTAAGTGCAAATAAATTTATTGCTTTTAATTTTCTTTTTTGTTTTGTTTTTTTATTGTTTTTACCCCTTTAACCCTTTTCCTTCCATTATTATCATCAAGTTTCCAAGATTAATACTGCAAAAAAACAACATTTATTATCATACTATACCATTTTGAAAGTAAGACTGACACAGTCTCTTGAAACCACTATTGTGGCACTAACTACTATAGAGTTACACGCAGTACATAAACACATTGACACGAAGGACATCTGTCATTTTCTTAAATCTGGTCACGTGGTAACACACTCACGCACACATAAATGACCACAGACATTTTGGTGCTTCAATCATTTATAAGTGATATTATGATCGCCTTTTTTCAACATCCGTGACCATAAATGAATATGTATACCTATACTGTGTCTCTACATATCTCTAGTAAACGAACAAACAAAAAAAACTGCACCCACTTCGTGGAAAATTCTATCATCAAATTACCGGATAAAAGTAGTTTAATATTCCTCTAGGTATTTCAGCATACAGTATTTCGGTATGGTAAGCTATGAGCTAGATCTTTGTGTTTCTCATTTATATTCTCCATTCTATGTGTCATATGATATGAAAGAAGAATGGGATTGTGAAGAGATAGCTTCAGATAGGGGAGATCCCATAATTATAGACCTCGTACATGCCATACCTCTAGTAAATTGAGATCAAAAAGAAGAAAAATCGTTAAGTCAAATTAATACTCATTTTTTGTCTATGAGAGAAGAAAATTTGAATCAATATTAAAACGCTTAGAAGGATCATGATCTTAATTAAAACTCCTAATTATCCAAAAATAATTTGTATTCACTTATTTTACAAAAATTGTATATAGGTATATCCGTCAGCTATCAAAAACAAAAACCGCGCAAATGCCCGACTGAGATAGTGTTGCCACGTTTGGAAACTAAATCAATCCACGATATTACTATTTCTCAGTTTAGTGTTTGAAATACTTAAATATGTGAACACAAGTATAAATATAGTGAGTGATGAAATATATGACTTACAATAGGTTAAATATGACTTACAATAGGTTAAATATGACTTACAATAGGTTTAAACGAAAGCTGGTAAAAGGAGGGTATCTAGTTAACAGCTCTTATCTTCATATGAGCAGGTTTGAATCAAAAAAAATTGTAAAATGCCAAATAAACTAAGAAATTGCGAGTTATTCACGTAAATGTGCTAAGAGAAGCTCTACTAGTTTCGAGTCACAGAGGGGCTCTTTATAGACATCGCTGTATGTGTCATAATAACATTGTAACTAAAATGCCCTAGCTCCTCCACTATCTCTCTACGAGATACTGATGATCCTTGTTTTCGTGTGCCAATGGCCAATTAAATGCATTTTCTTTCTCCAAATGTCACGTGTGCACCCGTTGGATCGTCTGCGTTCCATAAGGACGGGTTCAACGGGTTAATCTAAGTCATAATCAGTCAATGATGCAATATAATAATACAATATAATAATATTATTAATTAATAATAATATTAATCCAATGATGTATTTGTTAACTAGTCCACCGTCCATATGTGACCACGAAACACAATAGAACATTATTTGAGAAATAGTAGCAACTAGCAACTGACAAAACCATTGACCACCAGACCCCAGGATTATCAACGGACGGCAGAAAGCGCGCTCTCCTAGCTGTGGTAGCCAGAGAACAGCATTATGGAACCTGTCTACAATTCGGTCTAGTCAGATTCGTGTCACCACTGGCTGAGAGAGCAGACCTCATAGCTCCTAATGACCATCAGCTTCTATTTCAAAATATTGAAGAGGTAAGCACAATTACAAAGAGAAAATTATAAAAAATCTAAGGCCATAGAGAATCTCTGCACCATTATTATTTACAACAACAACTGTTCTTATTTACATTCATATCGATATATTAATATTAGAGTCAAATTGCTACAATACTTTTCCTAATTAGAAAGTTCACGGCCTAAACTCTATGAGTTGTGTATGGTTGTCATACACAAGTCATATAAGTAATAATGGTCAAACTCTACTTCTAGATCTTCAGACTATCAGAAGACATTCTAGACCAAGTGGTGCAGGATGACGGAGAGATCCAGACGTCGACTGTGGTCGCCGTCTACCTTCAGAAGACCCCTGTGTTCCTTAGCCTTTATAAGAAGTACTGCCTTGGCCTCAAACGAGCTGATTGTGTTCTGGTGCGTATTTGAAAAAGAAAACGAAGATTCACATATTTAGAGTCTAAAATTAAAGAATCGTCTTAAAAGCAAACTCTTTAAACAGGTAAAAAAATCGAAAGACCCAAGTGGGGCTTTCTCCCGGTTCTGTACAAGTCCACCAATACCACGAAGAAGACCTGATATCACATCGCTAGTCCACAAACCGTTGGAGCAGTTCCGAGAGCTGCTGCGACTGATGAGGGCTGCGGCGGCTGCTAACGGAGCCGGTCCATACGACCAGCTCGAGAAAAAGCAGCTGCAAGTCATTGTGGAACAGTTACAGGTAATCATGGAGTTTAATATTTTTTGAAGTTTCAGAAAGATAATTATCCCTTACACTCCGTCTTTCTTTTTAAAATGGTGTACAAAATCTAAATCTTATTTCAGAGTGGTTACCAAGATGTGACAGCTGGTTCAGGTTTGATGGGCCTTGCTGGAGATGGCAAACCGCTGCTATCAGTTGCCGACCTGGAGAGTCGTCTCGTGTTCACTAGGTGTAAGGTGAGTACACATAGCAAAGAACGCTAATACTACTATGTCACTGCTAAGTTTAAACCTAAGACGAAGACTCTAATCACACCATCTTCTTCCAGCCATTCGTGCTAAGCACGGCAGGTCGTCAATGGATCTTCGGCGGTGAGCTCTCAAGGGTGGAAGGTCGCGCCATCCGACCATACTGGGCGTTACTGTTTAGTGATCTGCTACTCTTTGCCACTGTGTCAAGAGACCGAGTACTGTTTGTCACAGAAGAACCAGTGGCGTTGGGAACCGTCTCCGAAGCGCAGTTCAATGTTAGGAAGAAAGGTATGTAGACATAAATACTCGTATTTACTTATTGTAACAGTCATAACGTTTCAGTATTCTTTCGTCGCCTTGGAGGATTTCTAACAAACTTCTTTATATTACAGCGACAGAATTCCGCCTGATATTAGGTCGTGCAGGTGGCGAATCTCCTTTAGTGTCATGTTCACCACGTACGCCAGCTAGAACAAGAACCGTCGTGCTTCGAGCTCCTTCCATAGACCTCAAGGCTGTATGGCAAAGCTTACTGCAGAGGCAAATGTAAGTAACTAGTTCATTATTTGAGTAAAGTAATTTATAAATCATACTTGATAAAAATTAATGGTATCTAACTGCTATCTTCTTTTTTTCCAGCTACCGCGCTCACACGATGTCAGGCACTCCACTCGGCTCACCACTTGACTCTCCCGACCCTCAGCTGACGTTCTCCCTCGCCACGCTGGACTCGCAACAACGCCAGGTATCCGCGTCCAGCATCCAACGCCACTCCAGCCTGGCACTACTACCGGCCAGCTCCTACCGATCGCATCTCAACATGCTCGTGGAAGAACGTCCAGAGAAGGAAGTTAGAGTCAGTTTCGACGTCAGAACGAGTTCAGACTCTCCTACTCCTCAACCTGTGCGAGGCCCCCTTAGCACAGTTTGGAGAACCGCTCCCACCCCTGAAACGCCTTCTGCTAATCTCTCTCCAGCAGAATCGCAAACGTTCTCCTCCCATTTCGTCTCATCGTCAAGCATTGAAAAGAACGATGAGCCTCATACTTCTCCCAGTGCCCAATTAACGCCAGATGGTGGCGAAGATTATTCAGAAGCTTCACCCTGCAGGTGGGAATCTTTTGAAGCTGACTTAGCTCTAGCAGATTTAGATGTCGACCCCTCGTATAAACACGCTGTCGAGGAGCGCATCTTCCTGCCTGACGATCCCCTCCTGCAGCGGGTGGCACTACCAGAGCGGCCAACCCCGCCGGCGTATCTGGAACTTTGATCCGCGGAGTCCGATCCGGAGCTGGCAGAGTCCTGCTTCCCCCGGTATCGTAGAAATTGGAGATAAGGTTTTTGAAAGAAACCTTTGAATGGTGTGTTCTAGTAGTCATGTTTAGCCGGTGTTTAGGAGAAGGAGTCGAAAGCTTTCGCCGCGTAGTCAGGCGAGTTTGTTGGATTGTTATAAAAATCGCTTATAGTCGAGATTAAGGTTGTGGTAACAAAATTTTGAGAGACATATTTTCGAACATTAGCAGTATTAAAGAAATCTCGGTATTTTGATTATATTAGAGAAATAATTTGTAAGTCTGATGCCCTACTTATGATGCGACCGGGTAATAAAGAAAATTTACTTATCACAGAACTGAATTCACGATTGGGTATTTTACAAAATCGCTTTAGTATAATCGAAAATGTGTATGCCAATATTTACTAAATAGAAAATCAGTGTCAAATGTAACTATAGGGTACCAATAGTGAAGATTCGTGTACAATACATTACACTTTTTTCGATACCAAGTTTGCTTAAGTCTTCCGTCCTTTTCTTAAGAAATTCAAAAGTGCTTCGTTATTTTTGGTACTTGTTTGGTCGGCGCACTCTGTACTCTTTGATTCCTGCATCTGTGTACTGGAACAATTAGCTAATAAATGTTGATGTTGTATGTGTACAGACACTTCACAATGTAAATCTGTACATAGATATAATTGTACAGGTCATGTGGATATTTGGCGATCTGCTTCGCGAAATCAATCATGTAGTTGCCATCATTGCACAATTAGAGCATTTTGATTTGATCAATGCTTCTTATGTTGAAATGTTCATCGCCATTAGATATAAATATATTTACAAAGAAAAATGGTAGTCGATGTTAAATGTGACTGATTTATTTGATGCTTTTTTATTTATTAGTGTAATAAATGAACACATTGATTGTTATTCTCATGTTACTGCAGATGTAATTGTAATTGACAATTTAGACGATCGTAATATTTGTGTCGCTAGCATCGCAAAATGTTCACATAACCTAACCGTTTCCCGGGAAAGTTTTTGTATGTGTATTTCATTTTACAAATCTACGTAGTTAGAATCAGATAATTTTCGATGTCTTTGGCTGTGTGTAAATTTTTAATATAGTCTTATATTGATAAAATTATAATTTTGAGAAAACATTTTACTTATAGTTCCGGTTTCTTCATCACATATTAATGGATTAAATAATATAAAATTTGGATGTTTATGTTTAGATCGGAGCAGAATATTTCTTACTATCCGTAAATAAAGTGATTTTGTCAATGGCGAATATATATTTCTTTTTATTTGAAATTGGTTAAGATCCTCGAACTTTGCGACGCTAACGAATATGTTATTAGTTTATGAAACATCTACCATTTTTCTCTGTATATTTGCACACATTGGATAAATTAAAGTATGTCTTTACTAAATTATATTTAAGCTAAAATCTTTTAAAATAATACAAAATAAAATCAGTACAATAGTTCTCAAACTCGACTTCATACATTTGAAATCTGGTGGTAAAAATGTTGGAAACAATAAATAAATACGATGTCAAGGTCCTAGATATTCAGGCAAGGGAAACTGTGATAATCATCTTCAGATGAAGAAAACCAATCTTGTCCTGCAGTTTCCAATTTTTTAAAACGAAGTTTCATTTCGCAACCAAATTACTAAAATAACATACAAATTCCAAAGGTCATTTAATTCCTGAAATTGAAAAGAGATTAATTCTAAATAGAAATTTAAACCAAAGAAACCGTTCATAACATTACAAGATTTCATAATAGGTAACCTGCACTATCCGTAAATTCAATCGAAATTAATTAGATTAATTTATTACAAAATAGAAACCTAGCCAATAAGACAGAAAAAGTATTAGACACTAAAAGTTGGTATATATGTTTACCTTAACAAACGTAATGGACTTCGAAATTAACAGCCCGAATAAGTAACTTTGATGGTAAGTAAAGTTTTATAACTAATACCTAATCAGATCACCAAGTATCCACAAAGCGATAACAATAAATTAGCAAAAGATAGTACATAATAAAGTTAAATAGCAAACAATAATAAAATTGTAAGAAAAGAAAAACAATCTAGCAAAATATTATAGACGCGACGCAGTTCAGTGGAGACGCAGACAGGAGGAGCTGGGAGTGCCACAGAGGGTGCCAGGAGTACTAGGAGCAGAGGTTCTACTTTACATCTGCAGAGATGGATGACACAGCTGCCTGAGGCAGAGGAACTAGATCCTCCTGAACCTGATATGGAGGTAAGTAGAAAGGAGTGTCAAGGTATCTCAAACTAAACGTAAAAACGACATTGGAACAAAGTAATGACACCACAGAAAAAAATTCAAAAAATGACTGCCTTCACTTCAATGAGACGGTTAACTAACTATATCTAATCAATGCTTCTAGATGTGGAGCGTAGAAGAACTGAGAAAACGATCCAAAGAGCTTAACCTTCTAGAAGTAGCTGATCTTGTTTCAAGTCACGAAGCTAAAGGAACGTCGCCAGGCGACAAGAAGGAAAACGACCGTAGTCCGTCTAAAAGTAGCAATTCTGGAAGTCAAGTATGTAGTAAACACATCAATTTTAAATTGAAATATGTTCATGGTTTTGTATTAGCACACTTTGTTTCAGATTACGGTAAGGACAAGCCCAGTGGTAGTAGACACGATACCCGTCTGCAGACAGTGCCACAAAAAGTGTTTGTCCAAGCCAAATAGTCCCTTAGTGTCCCAAAAGGAGCCGCCGGTGATACCTGCCAAACCAAAAACCGAGGCATCGCCCCAAAACTCCAACTCTAACAAAAGTTCCACCAGTCCATGTAGTGCTCACTGCGGTAACCGTAAACCAAGAAACTTCTCCCACTTAGAACGTAAGAACGCTATAAAATTACGTCCAGAAGATGGTCCCAGAGCAGCCAAAAAGGTCATAGATTCAATAGAACAAAGCCAAAGAATGCTAAAATCAACGTCCTACGAACTAAAAACCGATTCACCAATTCTAAGCAGAAGCGTCCATTCCATGCATACGAAGAGTCAGTTAGAATTAAGAAAAGACAACTCGATAAGATCGCCAAGTCCTTCGTCCAGTAGTCGAAACAGTCCATTGTCAACTAGCCACACCACTTGTAGTTCCATGGTCTTTAACTCTAGTTCTAATGATTTAAGAATGTCCAACTCAAATATCGCCAACCAAGTCCAATGCGTCATTGCTCAAGAGAAATACTTGAACGAAGTGAAATGCGTAGAAAGTATAACTTTAACGAAAACTAAAACTGCCACAACCAACTACCCATCGCCAGCGTCCGCCAGGAAAGAACAGATCACGAGACAAAAGGCTGAAAACGTATTAAATAAAGTTTTAGGCATGAATATTGTAACTAAGAGGGAAAACATTGGCTCTTGCCTGAAGACATCTTCGGTATTCCTTGAAGACGATTCAATACACGAAGATGAAACTGACTTCAAAATAGAGAGAGGTCTCAGACGGTCCCCTAGAATGGGTATTTCAGCAGTCAGTAAAATGAATGGGGATATAACAAAGAAGACTGAACGAATGGAAGACGTGAACGCTAATAATACTGACGCTGGTTCTGATGAAGATTTAGAGTTAGGACCTTTAATGTTGATGGGTCTATCGGCCATCAATCCCGCGGCGCATTTGATGAGAGTAGAACCATTTAAACGAGGTTCGGCGACGAGTTTGAACAACCCTCGTTCTAGACCAGGTAGTCTTGGCTCGGTCAAGTCAGAGTCTCCTGTTCCTAACATAGCTGTTGTTCCACCAACGCCCGACTTTAATTCCACTAATAAGACTGTGAGTTCTCTTTTGAGGAGTTGTTTGGATTCCTGTAGACTATGATCGTGGTTACTGAGCTACTTTTATATTGCAGGATGACCTTGTAGATGAGTCCCCAGATTCCCCTGACGTTCCAGATGACCTGCCTTATGTTACGCTCAAAAGGTGATATGATAACAATTAGAGTGCTTAGTTGGAATCAGTCACTGTTGTTATAATGACTACTAATGTTGTTTAAGATATGGCACAATGTCAAGCCTGGAGAGGCTACCGTCCGATGAGACTGACGATGGTAACGTAAGACTGACATCACAAGAGCCAGAAACTTCTAAAGCTTACAATAACCCAGGTAAGTTGTTCAAAGCTCATTTTCTTTTTGAACTACTAAGATCTACTTGCTTTTTTATTTTAAAAGAATATATTTTACGTCCTACTAATGATGTATGACGAAACGGGTCACGTTCCGTCACACATCAACGACAGAAGATTCTGTTTTTGTATGTTGAAGTTATTTTCTTTCCTCAGTGAGCGGAGCCGCTGGTGGAATAATGGGTTGGACGGCGCGAGCTGGCTCCTTCGTAGTGGAAAAGATGAACATCTTCAGTTATACTGAGAGTGTCCCCAACACGTCTATAGCACACAAACAGCCCTCCTTCTTAGAGAGGTATGAGATTTAAGATTTGTATTCTTTAAGAGTAATTCATCATCATTCATAACTATTATTCCTTTTACAAAAATGTATGTCGTTATAAACGTGACCCGCGTTTTAACTTTTACCCAAATGGAGTAATTATTATTATTACCTACCTATTCCAATCTCAAATTATTTTAATTAATATGTTTTACTTACGTAACTATTCGACAAGTTCCTCGTCCTTAATATATGTTCTCTATATATAATATATGTATATCCAACATAATAATTAATTTAGTAAGTCTCACGAAATTTTTAACTCAAATTACCTTTTTTGTATTCCTATATTTTGCTATATTTTATGGTTACAATGATTACTTTATTTATTACTATGTATATGGTTTTCAGTTCAAAATTGAATTGATTCATTTATATTTCCTTGTATAATTTGTTGGATAGTATATTTATAGTGATCATACTGTACATTGTTTTAACCATATTTTTCCCAAAATAGGTGGAAATCAAGTCGTTGGAGAAAAGAGAGCGAACGATGAGTATGTGTGGGTGTAAAACGTAGTGTCTTTAATCATTTATAATTGTTTTAAATAATGGTTTGAAGCTACTAGAGCTATACATGTGTATGTATTGGAATATACAGATAGATAAAAAATAATTGTATTTTTGCTGACTTAGAAACAAATAGTTTTTAATGCTAGAAATATGTAAGTAATATATTGAGCTAGTATTGATTATACAGTTTTATTCATATTTAATACAGACTTAGATACAATAGTTGTAAAGTTTTTTAATTGTGATTACGTCATTGTAAAGAGTATGTATTTTAAATAATTACAATTTTGTACTAAAGTCATTAAAATAGTAAATGTTATTGGAACAGTTTGTACTAAAATTGTATTATAATGTAACTGTAGACCTTTCTATGATATTTATTTAGATTGAGTGAATAATATAATACAAATAATATATACAATAGATATATCAATATCAAAACAAATCATATAATAGAATTATTTAGTCAAATTACTATTTTATACTCACTTTTAATAGTCAACCTATTTATATAGTCAACCTATTTATGTAGTCAAAACTGACTAATAGTTTTCCGTCTGACTAAATGTAATGTTACCAGGTGTCTCGGTGTGAGTGATTGGAAGTCCACCATCGGTACAGAGGAGGGTACTGGTGAGACAGGGGAGGGAAGTGGGGCAAGCGGGGAAGAGGCCTGGGGCACTCCCTCCTCTGGAGATCTGTCTGATAACCTGCCTGATTCTGAACATGGAACTTTATCGGTAAGGAATTCTCATAAGACAATGTGTGAGATTACTAGATCAAAATTAAAAGATCCCTTCCGCGATTTAATAAACAAATAATAAAAATATAGTATGCCAATCGATTATGATCATAGTGACCTGGATGCTTACTCTTGAAACCAATCGCAATGTCAATGCAATTTCAATACAATAATAATATATATATGATATATATTTAAACTCTCAATAATTATTCAATGTCAAAACTATACAACCCTTATCGTAGCTCTTACGATAGCATTCAGAGTACGGAATATAAAGCCCAACTCAATACCATTTAGTTTATTAAATATCCACGCAATACGGAGCAATGGGCGCTAGTGTCTCAATTCAAGAGTACGAAATTTTACAATACCAATGTCGATCGATCGGAATTGGATTCAAGAGTAAGCCTCCTGGTCTGTTAAGCTACCTAGAATAACCCACTATGCAGGAGATGGATATGTGTACCTACTTACTCGTAATACATAATCTTTATAAAAAAAATCATATTCACCAAGCATCCTAGGCCTTTTGAATGGAAAATCCTACACTATTTCAGTCACCCACGAAGTCATCATCTTCGTACGCTGGTGACGATGACACAGAGCTAATGATGGATGAGCTCCTCATGGCTCCCACAATTACAGGACCAACGACTCTTAGACCACTACTGCCAAGGTATACCATCTTGCCCTTATAACAATGCATGATCATTTCCTAGTTCATTCCCCTATTTAGGAGTTTATTGACAAAGCTTCATTAATAGACCAAGATCAATCATTGCTTAAGCACAGTAAATTGTAGTTTTTATTTTAGCAATTTGTGCTATAATGTCATTTTATTTAAGATCATAATGCTGTACTAGTGTAACTATCAATTGAAGTCTTTTATCACTTTCTTGTTATTATGAACACATATTATACATAATATATGTATCAACTTCCTAGTAAAATGTCTACTCCAAATCCAATTGGCTGTTCATAAAAATTACCAAACACATAACTAATGACATTCTTGAACATAGGGACGTATTTAGGAGAAGACTAGAGCCGCTGATGGAAGAAGAATGTTCGGACAGCGGCAGTGAAGACAACAAGCCCACCCCCACCAACTCTGATGACCAGGTGAATATTAATGCTAATTACAATAGAAAATCATCTTATAGTTGCACCAAAGTTCAATATCCCCAAGTAATTGAAAGCAAATAAGAACTGAACCACAATTGCCAATTGCACTATAACAATCCCTGTAATAACAATGTTCACAATTTTCCAGAGTCGAAATTTGGTGCAAAATGTTTTCCCCCCTGTAACAGATGTTATTGTTATGTAATAAGTTATGTACTTCAATGTTATAATATGTTATTTATAAATTAACACGTATTTGTTTACTTCGAATGTAATTGTATGTACCTATATTACAGAATTACAGTCTGTCAAAATTGACGCCACATTCTTGAAATGCATTTTTTTATTTAGAATATGTTAATGATGCTAAAAGCAAGTCAACTTTGGCAGATAGAAAATATTACTATAGTTGTGTAGGAGTATCGTTGTAACCCCATAGCATGCCAATAACCATACAAAATAATGTTATTGGTCGAGCATGCTTCTTGCATGATATATTTGAGGACCTCAGTATCTTAAATGTTATACTTGTTGAAACTAAATAGCTATGCCATGACACAGAGTTCGTTAAGACGCGTTAGCAAACAAAATTCAAAATTTTGCAAAAAACGATATTTTGAAAAGTTTTTATACTGGACTTGGATCCAGATTATTGGCGAATGGAAGTAAAGTCCCGTAGCTAGGTTAAATCTCACATTGTGACTGGTCCGCTGGTGCGGCGCTTGGCGCAGGACAGCGAGCGTGGCCTCGATGCTGACGACTGTTGCGACGTGCCGCACCCGCCGCCCTCTGCTTCCGATCAAGGTGAGTCCGCAACCTTGTCTCCACGCCCCTATACTTGTTCTTGGTAAGTGTGTAGAGGACCATGTGTGACGATGCTAGAACTCACTGTGTGATTGATAGGGGCCATTATTTTAGCATTCATCTCTTCATCTCTAGAACTGCGATTGCTGATTGAAAGTCATCTTCGCCAACGATCTTTCTGGACGCTTTCATTTCTTCTTCGTCATCATTATGTAAATAAAAGGGACCGTTTAGAGCTGATGAATGCATGACTGAGAATGATAACTATTGGGACAACGCAGTTTGCGTCAACGTTAGCACAAAACACAACGTCAAGCACACAAACATACTAACAGAGAACATACATTTTGACAGAGAAATGGACAGCTTGACATATGAGGGAAGGTGAGAAACGAAAGACTCGTCATTATACACAAATATTATAATTATGGCGACCATATTATAACTCAGAATAGCACGATGCATGAGTATCATTATGAAGTATTAGTCCGTACACTTGTTATAACCAGGAATAATGTTTACTTTACTGTAAGTTTGGCTTTCATATATATAATGGACTCGCTTAGAACATGTTTATTATCTGGTAACGCTGTCTTTTTACTCCTACTAGCACAGTATCAGTAGCTAGCACTCTACGTGTAGTCTTATTCATATTCTATATTATTCTTATATTTATATACAATATATCAATATATTCTATACATATTTTCTATACGCAATCATACATATCCTACACTAATACCTATTTATTCAACAATTTTATTACACGTTCATTTATTATATCTTTATGTGGTACTTGCGTTTCATTTCGAATTTTGGCCGCTTATTTTGACGCTGGTCCGTAACATGAGTAGACCGGTCTTTCGATCTTTTACTGAGTAGACCAAGTAGACCGAGGTTTGAAATGAAACCGCATATCAATTATACAGAACAATAACACTAGACGAGTCAGAACTGCTCACGAAACTGTTGGTATTCTCAGAGTACAGGTGTGATGATGTTGCAGGACCAGAGGGCGAGGGTGCGGGCGTCGTGCAGCATGCTGGAGGGGAGGGAGGTGGTGGCGTCGGGTGCGAGCTGAGCCCCGACCGGACACCCACCAACGAGGCGCCTTCGACGCCCTTACTATCTGGTACGTTCAACATTATTTATTTGGTGAGATAACTTACATAACTTTTATTTTTAACCATATCATTTATTTCTATGTCTACAGTTTCAAAAGAGTTTGCGGAGGTGCGTGCCATTGTTGGAGCTGGTCGTCGGGGCTCAGCCAGCTCGGACAGCACGCCCTCAACACTCGAACGCACCACTATACACAACCCTACGACACTCAACCAACCCGCACCAGGTATGAACATTTAATTTTCGTGACGTGAGTAGACCAAGAACCAATAATAAATGAAAAGTCCAAGTATGAAGCGCAAAGTCACAAATTTTACTACCATACGTTTTATTACCGTAGATCTATCATAGCAAGAAACAAAAAGACTGTCTTGTGAAGGCAAAAATGGACATGGCCTTCCCTTGGAGACACACTAATAACGTAACAAGATAGACCACTGTCTTTTCATGATTTTTCCATGGAGACAATATAAGCAACCCTTTTTACAGCCGTTTCAGCCTCGGAGCCAGCACCAGCACCGGAGGTTACCTCACAACCGGAGGAACAGAGACCACGGACGCCGGAGCGACTCAGTCCTCGAGCGGAGATGAGGCTTGCCTTGGACCAGGGGAAGGACATGCTGGCAGATCAGGAGGTGTCCTGGGTATGTCATTCTTGTAATTGATGGAGAAATAGAAGATTTATACATTAAAGGTCTTTTTTAGAAAACGTTCAGATAATTTACCAATGAATACCTAATGAGAAAACATAAACTTCTATGACTTCTATTAATTTAGAAGTTTTAGAATACTTTAATCCATATTTCGTTATGTAATGTGTATCAGGGTGGCGGGTCCGACCCCTGGTCGTTTCGCGCGGCGTGCCAGCGGTCTCTGCTCCGTCGCGTGGCGAGCGCCGACGCAGTGACGCTGTGCCGCGCGCACCCGCGCCGAACCGCCCCGCATACTACTTCGCGCAATTCTGTATATGCTTGGAAGGGTGCGTTAAAATTTAATACTTTATCACTTTTAAGGGCTGGAAATACTTAATTAAATTCGAAAGAAATTGTTGATTCAAATCATATTATATACAAGTAAATCTTCAATCTGGAACCGAAGTGGTTGACTCAAAGTTGTACAAATGACAAGTGGTCGTCTTATGTTTAATTCAATGATGATGAACTAAATCTTATTTCACATTTATTTTCAGTTCCAGAAAGCGAGAAACCTATGGAGATGGAGCAACTGGCACGAGCGGAAGTTCAGACGATGCGTTCGCGGACGCGCTCTCTATGCCAGAACAGGAAGATGTTAGTAATGTTGACGATAATATTCAAAGCATTCTTAAAAACAAATGGGAAACCAGTAGATGCTGTTTAATGGAATATTTTAATATCATTCTTAAACCAAAATCAAATAGTGAGACCATAGAAAAACACGGTTATTGAACGACACTGTGTGATAAAATGGAATCAGCTCTACCCAAAATTCTAGTACAGTCTTCACCTGAATCTCTTACTATGTCACAGTCTTTAACCTACACACCCATATCTGAACTTAATACAGTCATAACATCTTTCTAAATTTCGCCTCCACAGAATGGGTTTCCTCCGGCGCCGCGCGTCGTCCGATAGCCCCCGCCGCGAGCCGTTCATAGTGGCGAGCGCGGCGGCGGGCCGGCCCTTCTCCCCGCGCCGCACCTCCGTGAGCAACAACGGCTATTACAAGATATGCTTTGTCAATGGCTATGTCTGAGCACAGCGCACGCGCCTTCTCTGTGCCAATCAGCTGGATTTAAACCAAAAAAGGAAGCTTCTTCATTGGTCCTTTCTGAAGTTTTAATTTCAACTTGTCCTTTAAGCCATTTTCTAGACGGTTCATGCGGGTTATCTTGGCCATTGTTTTTATTAAGTATATTCATACTATGGGGTGAATATAGTGGTGAGTTTTCAACCAAATATAATGAAGAAACTTCCTATATAAAATGTACACGTTTAAAACTAAGATTTTAAAAAATGTGAAATTCAATTGAACATTGCGGGGTTTAGGTATAAGTGATACCAGTGAGTTCGAAAGTGTCAATGGGACAATTATAAAACCTGCCTTAAATATAGATTCAAAAGTTAAAATGTTAATGAAATTTCGTCCTAGTAAATTAGTTGAGGTAAACGTTAAAATCTTATAAGTAAAAGTAGTTTGTAATGGAAATGATAACTATAAAATTGTACGGATTAATAATGAAGCAACAATCGTGTTTTATAAAATTTTAAAGGACATTTTAATAAATGAAGAGTCGAAATGTCGTGGATGTAATTGGACATTCAAATAAACGAAAGTGTAGTGAGTGATAAATTAGTTAAAATTCATTAAAATTGGCCAATAAAATTGCCTTTCTTTTCCTTATAAAAAATCTTTTAAATTCAAAAATGTTATTGTTAAATTAGTCCTAAAACCTTTTTAGTGAAAATGTTTCATGTTTTTAACCTTTTACCTACTTATGTCTTAAGATTTAACATTTGGTACATTGTAATGATTGTGATTGTCTTGGCACTAAGCTGATGTCAATTTATTCTCTGCTTAAATTTTAGAAATTAACGTTTAAATCCAGCTTTCAGATACGCTAAATTTGTTTTTTGTTGTCTGTTGAACTGATCTGTCCATTTTGATTGGAACGAGTGTTCTCGAAAATATATTTTTAATAAAATATCATTAAGCTTTTCATTCTTCATCCTGCAGCTTAGCTGGTCCTTCCTTAGTTTCACGCGGTCCTTTATTTTGTGTAGCGCTACCAAAGCCGACCACTTCTTCGTTTTCGCTAATATTTTTTGCATATTATTAGTAATTAAATGTCTTTAATTGATTTGAATTTTGTACAGAGACATTATCACTGGATGGAATCTTAGTTTCACTTCGCAATCTTAAGTAGCAAGCTCAATTAGAATGTACAGGGTTATTTAAGTGTATGAATCAAATCAGGCAAACACAAGCAAATGAAGCACAAGAAAGACCCAAATTAAACCTAATAACCCTGTATTTTAGATTTAAGATACCTTACACCATACCTGACACAATTACCCAGCAGTCCCTAAATAATGCTATCTCTTACAGGAGAAACAATTCGAGAAAAGATTTTGGAAACAGGTGACAAGAAGACGGCAATCACTCGGATCAATCAGTCAGATATAGACCATGATCAATGAGACAATGATCAAGTGTTCAGTGTAGATCACGATTTAATAGTAGACCATACAGACCTAGAGACTGTAATAGTAGACGGTCTTTTGGACCATGAATAGAATAAAAAAGACGGTGTGCTTATGAAAGTGTTGAATACAATAACGAAGTCGAATGCCAAAAGATAACAGAATATTTGCCAAATAATGACGAAAGGGACCTGTCGATACTTCATATCTTAGTTGTTGTGTTTGTAGTAACTATCTTACACTATGCATAACTAACTGTTGACTGTAAATATTGTAGCTGATTACTTCACATAGTTGTACAAATAGTTTTATTTGTATCTGAGCTTGATAGACCATTGTAATATATGTGATAGGTTACTGTTTTAACTACTTGTATTGTAAATTGTTAAATCTGTATTCTCTTTGAAGTTGTTTTGTTTCTTCTTGATATTGTAATATAGTTTTTTCTCGTCTTTATATTCTTCGTCGGTTTGATCTTGGATATTTGTAACGCTTTGTTTGACGTGACGCACTGATTGATAGTCATTGGTATATTCTAGTGTGACGATGTTTTTAGTTCCTGATGTTACCTTTGTCATTACAATTAATGTTCTTTATGAAGATTTCAGTTTCTTGTAGCAGATAACTTTAGCGATTTTTTCCTATGAGCATTCCAAATCTCTTAGAATTTGGAATTTATATTGTGTGTATTAACGAAATGTGAAATACTGTAAAACTTTGACTTTTCTTAAAAATATTCATTAAAATTTTGCGCCAAAATGTTCAATGCGTGACGATATTTATAATATTAAACATTATAAATAAATTATAATTATGTATGTATATTACTAGAAAAGAATGTGCGCAAAAATGCTTTATTAAGTTCCTAAACGACGAATTATTTAGAGGAAATTTTAAAATTAGTAATTATTACGTATGAAATTGTTTTGTAGATAAATTAAAATGTCATGATCGTCGAATTTATTAATTTACGAGTAATAATTGATTGTTATAAATGTTTAGTGTTAATTTTTGTTCGATTTATTTGAATTGCGATGGATCAAAATAAAATATTATGAATTCAATATTATTTGATTGTCTATCTAATATCGTTTACTACAGGCTATATTAATTTAGAGGTAGGACTTAAGGACAATTAGTATATAATTTTCGAAATAACACAACAGTCCGACACGACAACATGTACTATGATCGAGCAGATAGCGACATATTGAATCAAGAAGTGTGGGAGAGTCATGCTTTCGGCACGAATGGGCCAGCTCGACCGGAGTGATACCACGGCATCACAGAAAACCGACGTGAAATGACACTTGCGTTGTGTTTCGTCGTGGTCGTGTAATTGAGCTTAGCGGAGGCTTAATTACCCCCCCCCCCCCAGTCTCTCCAATCCCCGAATCCCCAACAATCCTCAAATTCCCAATTCCTAAAAGCCCGGTAACGCATTTGTAACGGTTTCGGATATCCATGGGCGGCGTTGATTGCTTACCAACAGGCGATCAGTCTGCTCGTTCACCGGCTTATCCCATAAAAAAGGGGATTCAGAGGGTTTACTACGAGTTACAAGATCAAAACGAGACTGTGTTCGGCGCTGTGAATCATCATTATCACCATCAACAGCCTATAAGTGGCCACTGCTGAGCAAAGCCTCTTCTCACACTGAGAAGATTTGAGCATTAATCACTACGGTTGCTCAATGCGAATTGGTGGTTTGAAACTTATAATTGGAGATTATAAGCCCAACGCTATGAATGGCCTGCTCCAATATATTAAATATTTACTTATTTGTAATGTTTAAAAAATTACTCATTACTGCGTTGGCCGACTGCCTCGTTGGCCGAGTGGTCACAAGTGCGACAGTTGATCAAGGGGTATCGGGTTCGATTCCCTGGTCGAGCAAAGTATTACTGGGTTTTTATATAAAAAAATCCCAGGAGTAGTCCGGAGTATGGAAATGTGCCAGATATATGGCAATAGGCATTTATTACATAGGAGTCATAACATAAGTAGTGAAAAGTGGGTGTTACATTGTACAGTAACACCCACTTGGCATTAAGTTATGCATTGTTTATTTTTATTATATTGTTACGCATTAAGGCGTAATGTTATGGTACGTGTTATGTTGTGATTAAAAAACTACTAAAGGTACCACTAATTTTGATTAAGTTTATCTTTTTGTTTTCACCAACATCAATAAGGTAACTAAAAGGTCTGCGTTGTGTGAAAGTCATATATTAATTTACTATCCCGATAATCGAATGTGTAGGATCTTACTGAATTTGAATTTAACGGGTTGCCGGGACTCCGGCTTGAAATGCAGGAGTAGGAACGGAGTGGGTTTTAGTCAGTAAGAGTCTGACACTTCCTCTCGCCTTACCCAGGCGGGAGAAGACATTCGATTATTTTTTTTCTCCCTTAAAAAGAGGATCTCACATAACAAAATTAAATCCTTCTCTGACCCGTAAGCACACCACTAATGAGTTACTATTTACAACTAAAAATAATACAACAAAATTAAAAATGTTAAAGTACGTATATTTAATTAAAAATACATCAAATTCACAATGTAAATACAAAATTTACATGTAAACAAATTCGATTGACAGAAAAAATATTAGATATTTTTTTTTATTCTTAGCACCACGTGGTTACCTTTTATTTTATCTGGCAACATTGAATTGAAACGTCACTGTCACTTAGGATTAAATTTTGCATTCGTTTGTGTTATTTACTTATTATTATAAAATGCTGATCTAATGCATTGATTTGAAAAAATGCCTTTTGAAGTGTCCAAATAACTGCAAGTATTTTCACAATATTTGTCTCCATATAAAAACTGGTTACAACCGGTTATTGAGCACATTTTTGCACCATCCCATTGCCCTTTGTATCCCTCACTCACATAGCAATCGAGGCAAGAACTTCTTTATAAGAATATTTTAGGCGACATGAAACATATTTTTTTTGATCCAAATTAATTATACTCTTTATCCCCAAGATTGTCATGATGGTCATAAATTTTTAATAGGACAAAAAGTCAGAAACTTAATACAGGATTTATTTATACCTTCCTCGCATTTTTTTAATAGCCTACAAAAATACAACACGTTCATAATTTCATATATACCAAATGTTGTAAATTAAAAATAATAATCACATTTTTTTATTTGTCATAATGTTCGCCATACTGCCCCGTCTTGCCTCAACTGCTAGGTATAACACATCTTCAACTTATATTTATCTATATACAACTAATATTAGTATTGGCAGAATAAAAAAATAATAAAAAGAAAAATGGCTGAAAAATCTTTTCCAAGATTAAGCAAAAATTATTTTAAAATTTACATAAAAAATATTTAATTATTTTGAATTTTAAAAGAAGCGTTAATCGTTCATTTTGGCACAATGTTAGTTAAGTAAATTATAATATTTTATTAAAACTTATAATAAACTAAAATTGATCATTTTAAAACTTGTTAAGTATTTAAAAAATAATGGTACAACGTACATTCGTACTTATTGGAATAAGAAGAATTTAAAGTTGTATTTGTATTACTTATATAAAAATATTTGAAAATAGAAGTTTGTGCGAAAACATTTACACTTGCAACCCTAAATGATAAAGGAAATATGCACTGGTATACAATTCAAATATTAGAATATTTTTAAACAATACAATTATTATTGTCCACGCGATGGACAGAAAAAAGGATTCAATTTTTTATTTCATTCTTATAAATTGCCACAAGAGAAAAAGTAGGTACCTCTGTACTCCACCAATTTAAAATCTTTTATTTAAATCTGCCCATCACGTATATTTACATATTAAAATATAATATTCTATTATAGTTACGTCACTCATAGATATTAGTCACATATGGACGGAATAGTTACATTAAAACCTAAGGAATGTAAGAAAATCAATGAAAGGCAGTGAACAATTATCACTTGAGTAACTTTGAGCATAAAACAAAAATCTTACAAAACTCATTTTGTTATAACATTGCTTAATTACAATCAATTCCTGAGATTTCTTTTCAATGTACATAAAAATCATAAAATTGCGAACAGCGCCATCTGTTTTTCGTTTCTTAACTTATTTTATTCGCGCCATTCTCGGGACGCCTGGAAGGTTCGCACTTCAGATGAGGTGAAGGTCGTTAATCCTTGTGGACCTGTAAAATTTAATATAAGTAACTTAGTAAGTTTAAAGAGATAATATTTTGTTTATCCACCTGTCCCAGACAGGTCCTTTAGAAGTTTGGGGGTACAAAATCTATGACAGTAATGTTCAATAGACCCCTATCTCTAACCTCTTTATGAACACTAAACCGCTACCAAGGTTTCAAATTAAAAGGCTTTTTGGGCTCACGACTGTGAGTATTGTAACAGTAAATTATTTAAAGCATTTATTCACTTTTGATAACAATCATAAAACTCCTGACCTCTAATCCTGCGTCCAGGAGTGGGAGTAACGTCTCCCTCGGGAGCTGTCCACTGCTCCACCACCTCGGTCGCCGAGCGCGCCAGGGACGGCTGGCTCACTGAGCGGTGGAGGGAGTGGCGGGACCATGACCTGGAAATATATTTAAAAAATACAGTTACAAGTGAAATAGAAAGAAATTGACTGCACTTTTCTTTTATTCATTTTTGAACCACATTTAATATGAAAACAATAAAATTTTTTTATTCAGTAAGTATGATCGAAAAAAAATACATATTTCGCTTAAATTGGACTTTAGACCGATTCGTTACAGTTTCCTTCAAAGTGACTAAAATGTCTACGTTACACAATATCATTTATTTTTCCCGTTTCTAAAACATTTTTTTTATGATAGCGTTGTCACCCTGAAAAATTATTCTTTGGTATGATTTTACGCCACACAAAATTTATGAAATTAGTATATTTTCACATGTCTTTTTTTATGGCATAAGCCGGTAAACGAGCAGACGGATCACCTGATGTTAAACAAGCGGCGTCACCCATGGACACCTGAAACACCAGAGGCGTTACAAGTGCGTTACCGGCCTTTTGGGGATTAGGAGTTTGAGGATCGTTGGAGATTCAGGAATTGGGAAGATTGGAGAAGGGGAGGGTAATTGGGCCTCCGGTAACCTCACTCACACGACGAAACACAACGCAAGCGTTGCTTCACGTCGGTTTTCTGTGAGGTCGTGAAATCGCTCCGGTCGAGCCGGCCCATTCGTGCCGAAGCATGGCTTTTCCACTTAAAAATGTCTATACATGTCCCCAATAAAAAAATAACAGGCAAAGCCAATACTAACTGGTTCTGATGGAAGGGATGTTCGGAGTCGCTGTCGTCATCGTAGTACCGCCCGAGCTGAGTGCCGGCCGACACTTCCGAGTGAGTGTCTGCCTGCTCACGCGCGTAGTCCACCATCATCTCTGACATAGACCTAATGGAGGTAAACATAATGTTAATTCTTTTGGATTTTTTCCTTTGGTGAAGGACAACAAGGCTAAAATGAGAAAACTATACTAATTATTATAAAGCTGAAAAGTTTGTTTGTTTGAACGCGCTTGTCTTCGGAACTAAAAGTATGATTTGAATAATTATTTTTGTGTTAGATAGCGCATTTATCGAGGGAGGCTATATACTATAAAACATCACGCTACGACCAATAAGAGCTGAGCAGAGCGTGTGAAACCGCGCGGAAGTAGTTAGTTGTTCATCAAGAGAAATTGGTGCAACCTTTTCTGAATATTTTAGCTGCAATCTCTCTAGGCTGTATTTATAGATTAAAGTAAAAAAAAGTTTTACTAATGCAATAATTTTGAGTGAAAATCAATACCATAAACAATTATTTGTTTTGACTTATTTCTCAACAGTCTGCCTCGTTGACTGAGAGGTCGCAAGTGTGCCGGGCAAGGGGTCTCGGGTTCGATTCCCGAATCGAGCAAAGTATAACTGGGTTTTTTTAAAAATTCACGCACGTAGTCTAGAATTGTGCCAGGTATATGGCAATAGGCTCACCCCCTATTACATGGGACTCATATCATAAATAGTGAAAAGTGGGTGTTACATTGTTCAGTGGCATTAAGTGCCATAATGTGCAACTCTGCCTACCCCTTCGGGGATAAAAAGGCGTGATGTTATGTTATGTTATTTCTCAACACTTTTAATAAACAATAACTCAAGTCTTCGTGACAATACTTTAACAATCTTTAAAGTTTATATCAAAAAGACACTATACCTCATATCAACATGGTCACTGCGGTATGAAGAGCGGCGCGATCGTTGCGGATCTCTCAGCGAGGTGGCGTCACTGTCGTACTCGTACAATGTAGGCAAGGAACTACGTCGAGAACGTGAGTCCCACTCTGTCTTCTTGCGGTATCGGTTCTGGAAACAAAATTATATTTGAATCAGGATAGGTACATATAGGTTTCCTGAAGGGTATATCTATGAATAGTATATCTAGGTGTCTTCAAGACTCGAGTGAATAGTTGCGGGGTAGGCGTACTCCAGCACAGGCTGCATCATCACTTACCACCAGACAAGATAGAGGACCGAACAACACATATCCAAAATAAAAAAGAAAAAGGAGGCGAGTAACTTTATGTTATTATATTATAGAGGTTGACATTTTTGAACAATATCCGTCGTGAAGGCGAATTAAATTCATTATAATAATTAATTATCTTCTCATGTAGGTAACTAAGCATGTCGACTACTTTCAAGTCACAACCGGGGCTCATGATTGTAAATCTGATATTCAAATCCTATTTATTTGATTTGAACATCAAATTTATATGATTTATTTTGAGATTTATTTTTATTATAATTTTTTAAGGTATTTTAGTTTTAAATTATTTTTTTATATTTTAAGTTGTATATATTAATAGTCGCAAAGTAGTAATATGTTAATCATAAATCCTATTAAATAGACTATTTTTTTGCCTCAGCCGTCTGCGTCATATTCCACAAGCATTGCAATTATATTTTTAACTGACTTAAAACGATTTTCTACATTATTTTGTTACGATTCTCTTACCTTGGGTTTATCTAGTGGTGGAGCCAGAATACGAATGATGACTTCCCACTTAGGTGGAGCATAAAGTGGTGCGAATCGATGATCATGTGCCACCCTGGAGAACTCCTCGCGAGTACTGGAGCGCGCCAGTTCACGACGGAGAGTGCTCTCGTGGGTGATCAGCTCACGCCAACGGAGACGTTCCTCGCGTGTCAGACGGTATGAACGTTCAGTTTCTGATAGTACCTGGAGTTAGGAGACATTTTGATTGAATCTTGTTAATATTTGGAAGGTTGGTGTTAAAGGTGAGAGTTGTGAGTTATGAATTTTCGTTCTTAACACTGAATTTAATACCTATTAGTTTCTGAAAATCTTGCAATAATTAATTGATTCACAAAATCACCTCTTTAAAAATAATAGTTTTTTTTTTATTTTTAAGTAGGCAATACAGTATAATGTGAAATTCACTTCAACCTTTAAAAGCTGTTAAATAGTAAAATATTTTTATTTTAATCAAAATTAGTCACTGATTCAAATTCATAGAAAACTCAATGTGTATTTGGCTACACCCTACAATGTACTACAAAACCAACGCTTGCTTATAAGTATCTCTGTTTAAACAGTATTCTTACCTCATCCTGAGCCTCAGTCTTCAGGACTCTAGTAAGCACACTCCAGTTGCTTGGTACAGGTGGCGCTGGGATCGGTTCTGGCACATCCTCGTCATCCTCATCTCTGAACAATGGGTTGCGAGCTGGTGGTAGCTCGGGTAAGAGTGGAAGGTCTGATGGTGGTGCCTGGTAGTTCTGGGTAGACCGGTCGGTCTGCTTGATTAGTTCGGGAGAGAATAGGTCGGGGCCGCCTTTACCTGCAAAAATTTAATAAAGTGAGTTAATTTTTTTTAATTTTAAAACATTGTATTATCTACAGATTGTTTGTATATTGTACTGTACAGATATTATTTAAAGAGCTTTAAAGCTTAAAAAACAGGGTGTCTTTCTTAAAAAGCTGGCAAAGCACTTGTGCTGTGCTTCGAATGAGTGCTGTGGGTGTCCAGAAAGACAAATTCTACTTAAAGACAACATAAGAAGGACGTTCTATGGTAACCACAACCGCTTTTTTTTATTGAAAGGTGGAAAATCATCGAATGACTGCTCCCGCCTGGGTGAGGCGGGAGGGAGTGTCAGACTCTTACTGACTAAAAACCACCCCGTTCCTTCTCCTGCACGTCGAGCCGGAGCCCCGGTTACCCGTTAGATTCTCCACGAAACCACAACTGCTTAAGCTTGTTTGTCACTTCATTGGTATAAAAAACATCTACCTAATAAACTGTACCTCATGTAACACCGATTGTACACATGGTATGCAATAAAAGAATTTGAATTTAAATCATTTCAAGACAATAATTAAAGGACCTCTCAAACACAATTAAAACAACATGAACCACAAACTCACCAATATACTTCTGCGGCGGCAATGACAGAGGGACCCTCTCCATCTTCGGAGTGAGCGTCATGCCTGATGCTGAGCTGATGTCGGAGAAGTTCTCCCACTGGGCCTCAGGCACCGTGTGGTTCCGTATAGTGACGTCAAACTGTGGCGGAGGGGCCGGCACCTGTTTGTATTCTGTCACGAGGCGCTTGTGGCGCTCAATGTCTTCTATGGTCTTCTTTTCGGTGATCGTGCGGAGGAACACATCGTCTACTACGTGGGATGTGATCTCGGGTTTCCTGAAAGAACAGACATTATGTTGAAGTGAGAAATGAAGGTTTTGCTATTGTTTGGAACTAAAAGAGGACAGAAATACATATTTGGTTATTCGTTTTTCGAATTTCGATCGTTCCAATTTCCAACCTATCTATCTATCTGGTAGCTCATATGAGGAATGTTAATTACTATGTAATGTTTTTTAAAGTTTTTTTTTTAATTCTATTTATTAGAATTGCGGACTTAACGCCTTATGCATGGCATTTTCTGACAGTCAACTATGGGATGGTGCAGACAAATATTTTATGTATCCATTGTCCTTTTATATTTAAATCATCTGTTATAGGTAGTATCATGTTATAAACTATGACTGACAATATACAATGGACAAGTTCCTTTACTCACCTGGCTGGCATGATGGGTGTCTCCGGGATGGGCTCGAGACTCTCCATCAGCATCTCCTGTTCTTCAGTCTCCAAGCGCTCCCTCATTACAGGAGGTGGTGGAGGAGGTTTCTACATTAAGATAAAATGCGTTAATTTCCATAAAAGTATTATTTTAAATATATTTTACTTTTAACCTGTGAAGTATCGGAACGCAGATCTATGCGAGACACAGTATGTCTTCTATTGTGTACACAGTATGTCTCATATATCGACAGACAAGAGGTTAAGCAAAACTATTTTTCCATCCAAATTGTTCGTTACTATCTTGTTTAAAAAGCTTGTACACTATTTAGGCATTTTAGTCTCATAGCCTTCTGCCTTCAGCCAACAACAAGAAGGTTGTCCTTGTGGCGACGCATGCCACATGTTTAGGATTCCTACAAAAATTAACTAGAATGTTGTGATTGAAGGCTATTTTCCTGTTAAAAACATAACTGGTGAAATTAGCCAAAACGAAACCCATTGTGGGTTAATCTTAGTTTTTAACTAACATTTTGAAAACCCTCATAATTATTTTCTTACTAGCTTTTACCCGCGGCTTCGCTCGCGTCACAAAAGGATAAAAAGTAGCCTATGTGACATATACCAATACACACAGCGCCATCTATACCAATAATATCGTTTTCCCTCGAGAATATCAAATTTTTCCGGGATAAAAAGTAGGTACCCTATTATTTAATCCAGACTTCTAACTTCACATCTGCAAAAATTCAAAGCAATCGGTTTAGTAGTTACGGCGTGAAAGTGGAACAAACAAACTCACTTTCCGATTTATAATATTAGTAAGGATTCAAACAATTATAATTATCTATTTCCTTTTTACTCTTGCTAAATGAACAAAATTAAATTAAATTAGTAAAAATGAATCATTAGTAAGTACCTTGATGTGGAACATCCTTGCATGTGATCTGTCAGTGACTTCAGTGACAGAGTGTGTGTCGGTCATCTCAGTGTTCAAGGACACGATGGACCGCGGACGTCTCGACCACTCCTGGTTAGTCACACGTGGGATGGTGGAATTATTGTCATTAAAGTGAAACGTGAAATGTTGTAACGTGAGTCCATGTGAGTTTGATGTGAGTTGTTGAATTGATGTGAGTGTGATGTGAGTCGATGAATTCATAGTGTATTTTGTGGTCTTGGTATGTGTTTTGGTGGTGGAATTACTGTGTAGTAGTGGTTTCGATTTGTGCAATCGATGATTTTGTGCATTTTAATCGTTAAATTCTCATGAATTCCTTACACATGTTATTATTAACACACAGATTAATTTCAATAAAATATTAATTAGTGGCCTGTTTCACCATTAACTCGTTGAGTACCGTCATTATAGACACAATTAAAGAACAATAGGTTGCGGTCACCGGTGTCCTCGCGGTGTTTGACAGTTTAATATATATATTTTTGTTTTAATAAGTTATTATATTTCTGATAATTTCCAATTTATTATCTTTCGGTAGAACAGACCACTGTGACACACATTAAAATATTACTTTTCTAAAAACTAAACACACATGTCTTGTAGATCGAAACTTCTCAAATCATTTAAGTAGTTTGAAAGTAAGTACTTATTTTTTATCGGTTCTCATGTCCTTTTCATAGGTCATGAAAATATAAAACCCCACATTAGATGAAACATCCCACCATGGTTTAACCCAATTATTATGATTCAACTCATCCTCAAAAGACCAGAAATCAAGTGCAAAAAAACTACCAAAACACCAAGTCAAAAATCCAGTCACTAACCTGTTTCTCCCTGTTAACCTGGGAGTAGACTGCAGGAGGCCTCGGAGGTCTCTCTGGAGGAGGTAACTGGGAGGCACGCGCGGGGAGGGGGAGGGCCACCGGCGACACTGTGCGGACTGACTCCTGGCGCTCGTGTTCCTCGGAGAGGTACGTCGCTGCTTGGCTGTCATTGTGAACATAGTCTTCGTTTTTAGCATTGCGAGATTCAGATGAATGTAACGCGAGTGATGCGTAGGACTATTTTAATGAAAAAGAACATATCAGAGACGTAATGTTTTACGATCATATAAAAAAATCACAATATTTAATTAATTCCGAGCCATATACAATGTCCAGTGCCTAAACTGTAGCATGTACATTATGACAGCAATAATTAAAACTAAGTATATTCTCACACAACTAAAACAAAAACGATATTATATTTAAAAAAGCAATATTAGGTACTTTTATTTAAATATAGAAAAAAAATATTCACAAATAAAACATCTTGACTTTTCGAAAAGAATCAATTAAATCAACATTAATATAATAACTATCGTGAGTCATACTAAACTAACTAAAATCGCAGGTTACCCGCGTGAATATACTGAGAAAAGCTCTACTAGTTTCGAACTACAGAGGGGTTCTTCCTCATGAACAGCGTGCGCGGTCGCGGATACGTCGCGCAGCTCACGGGCTCAGTGAGCCAGTATTGTGATTTTAGTTAATTAATAATAAAATGATTTCCGTTCGTTAGTCACGCTAAACCTCGAGAACGGCTAAACCAATTTGGCTAATTTTGGACTTGAAATGTTCGTGAAAGTCCAGGGAAAGGTTTAAAATGGAAGAAAAAGATTTTTTAGGTGACACGAAGTTTGCCGTGTTATCTATGTAGTCTTATACTATTATATAAAGCGGAAGAGTTTGTTTGTTTGTTTAAACGCGCTAATCTCCGTAACTACAAGTCTGATTTGAATAATTATTTTTGTGTTGGCTGGCTATAGGCTATAAAACATCACGCTACGACCAATAGGAGCTGAGCAGAGCGTGTAAAACCGCGCGGAAGTAGCTAGTTTAAAATAAAGTCCTCACCGTATACTGCCTCCGTCGGTCTCAGTGAGCGTGATGGTGGAGGGCGGCGAGGGCGGCGCGGGCGGCCGCTGCACGCGCACGCGCACGTCGAAGGCGGGCGCCGCGCCTGACACTAGGCGGGCGTTCTGTGTTATTGCCTCGCGAGTTGAGCCGTAGCCTGGTAGTTGGGGAAATAAATTAAAACAAGTGAATAATGAAGCTTCATTTATTTTTTAATATTGTGAACACAGTCTAGAAGACACGATCTCTTCTAGAAGTATTCAAGTAGTTTTTATAATAACCATCGTAAGACATACGAAATTAACTAAAAATCGCGGGTTACTCACGTGAATATACTGAATATATTCAAGTCTTCAAGCGCTATGGCGTATCTAGGGTGAACTCATCTAACTTCGTGACAAAGGCATTTGAGTAATAAAATACCAATAAATTATTAATTAATTTAATTCAGTCTCCGCATGAGTTTTAATCAGTCTTTTATGAGGAATATTAGCACAAATAATCAGATTTTTTTCTAGAAACCTAAGAGTTCTACCAAATTTACTAAACCGAATTATTAGGCGAGTCACAGAATTAGATGAGTTCACCCTACTTCTCTCTTGTTATTTTTTTCTGAATTTGGTGGAATTAATGGTTTCTAGTACAGGTTTGTAGTGGTATCTGGTATCATGATGCAGTCTTGAATACTACCCTAATAAAAATGGAGTCATCTCAACATGATAACCCCATATAAGTAACCTTTTGGGTACTTCAATACCTGGAGGAAAAAGTATTATTTAGAGAAACAATAGGCTTGTGAGGCATAAGATTTAATTCTAATCTTTCCACATACCTTCGCTATGGTAAGACTCGTCCATCATGAAGGCAGCGTTACTATGTGCCTGCTCGGCTTCGCTGGGAGTCTCCGACGGATAGTCGGACGGTATCGTGTCGGACGCCACGCTGGCTACCTCTGCCGCCGCCGGGTACACTGGGTGAGCTCGAGGTATCTTGACCTCTGTGTAGTGGAGATAGGGTTTAAATTAGAACTGTGCTTCAATTGCTACTGACTACACTTCTGAAGTCAGATTATTGTAGATATGAAGTTTGTCAATGTTTAATATTATTACTTATAGCATAGATCAGACAATAAGCTGATTATTATATAATTCTTTTATAAAGTAGGTACGTTTAAAAAACCGACTTCAACCTCCTCCTTTTTGAAGTCGGTTAATTAATTTAACAAAATCCTGGGTGAGGACCCAGGCGGGAGCAGTCATACGATGATTTTCCCCTCTTAAAAAAAAACCTCTTTTTTTGAACTCGATTAAAAACTAAAAATATTCTGGAGTAAATTGAATTCATTCACCAAACTAAAACTTCATAAGCACTTATCCAATTTTTTCCATTCTCCCTCTACCTCACCTTGAATACTCTCCCTGCTGACGATAGAAGCAGAGGAGTCATCGATGAACCTCCTCGGCGCCGGGAGGGCTCGTCTCCTCAGACATAGGTAGGACACTCCGAGACCCAGAAGCAGCAGCGTGAGGAACAGGATCGCGCAGATGATCATCAAGATGTGGGTGCCGGCGAGAGGTGCCTTCGCAGGGAGGGGACCTGTCTCTGGCCTGGACAGAGAATTAGCGTTTTAGTATCTTGTTTTAATTTATATGTGCTGTTAGGATTTTTATGTTTAAGAAATAAAATAATAAAGAAGGAAAACATCGTGAGGAAACCGGGGCTTATAAATTTCTAATAATAAGTTTGGAAACACCAACCCGCATTGAGATTAAGCTAGCGTGGTGATTAATGCTCAAACCTACTCCGTGTGAGGAGAGTCTTTGGTCAACAGTGGCCACTTATAGGCTGGTGATATGAAGCTTAGTGTACGAGTCATCGTACATTCTTTAAGAAATATTTAATAATTGTAACTTTCGCAACTAATTGTGCAAGGCCGTAGGTATTGCTGACATTTTGACACACTTCGTGACTTCGTCTATACTGTGAAGACCTTTGTATCTAAGATGATTTGTATAATTTTTAGTGTTAATAAATCGCTCAATTGTGTCGTTGGTGTTTACATTTTCACTATTCCCTGAACCCACATCGGGATCATACCGACACCATACACCAACTACACACAACATCATATGTACGAGAGCATACAGCCCGTTCACTTAGGTTAAAGCTTAAGCATACTTTTTTGAAATTTTAAATTACTTTAACTAGGGGGATGCTCTTAGACATCGTGACCTCAAATAGATCAGAGGAACTTAAAACTTAAAAATTGGAACTTACGTGAAGATAAGAGGGTTGAAGACGGGTTTGGGCACGATGGGCGGCGGGTAGCGGCAGACGATGGTGATGACCTCGTCTCCGTCCATCTCTAACCCTGGGTGGAACCTCACCACGATGTTGTTGGTGAACACTCGCAGAGGATCCTGGGGGAGAAGGTAAATCAATGATTAACATGGATCGAGTGGTGTAAAGCTCAACACGTCAAAAAATAATCAGTTACAAAATAGGGTTGGATTTTGTAACCTGTGTTTCATGAATGTCCTGGATGTTCCAGAGGGACCGATACATATTTCGGCTATTCATTTATTAAAACATTTACATAACGACCTGTCTCACTTAATAAATAACCTAACGTCGAAAGCTGACTGAATATAGCGACATACGCTTTATACAAAATGTACTTGACGGTCTATTGAGGCAAGCATAGCCATCTAGTAGTAAATTATAAACAACTACCAAAGAGTATAATAAGTTACGTAGGTCAGCCATAGATGAGGTGTACGTTTTTTTAATACGTCTATGTTTTTTTATGTGTGACAAACGAGCAGATTTGTCACCTGATGTGAAGCAATCAGCGCCAGATATGGATCATAGATACACCTAATTTGAGGATATCCCTCAAACGAAAATTTACGTTTCAACCAATCTCTGCTAAATTTTAAGAACCCCTAAACAAAGATAGCACTTAACGACATTTTGATTTTGACCAACCTATTGGTAACACCTAAAAGTACAAGTAAGGGCTCAGTTTAACTGTTCCCTCACACTAAGTAACTCTTACCTAAGTGATGGTTAAGGGGTGAGTGGTGAAAAAGCCCATAAGAGATGTGGAGATGAGCGAGTCTTACTCATACAGGATGTATGTTATTGTATAGTACCTGTTTGGTGCCACACCCTTTGAGCGGTAGTTCCAGCTTGTAGGAGAGGGCCCCCTTGCCCTGCACCTGGCAGGCCGAGTGACGGTCGAAGTCTGCGTAAGCTATGCCATAAAACTTCTCGTTGAATTTCAACTCGATCTGAAATAACAACATTGAAAATTTTAAATTATTTATGTATTTTAAGTTGTATATATTTATTTAATTTAAATTCTAAACTATTAAAATAATATTTCGTAATATAAAAATAAGTCAGCTTTTCCTTCCTGACGCTATAACTCCAGAACGCACGAACCGATTTCCACGGTTTTGCATTCGTTGGAAAGGTCTCGAGCTCCGTGAGGTTTATAAAATATATACAAAAAATATTTTTTTCTTCATCTTTTAATCACCAAACGAAATGTTAGATACATAAAACGAAGCCATCTAGTGGCGAAACGGAGTTCGCCGGGTTTGCTAGTATTTCGTAAAATTATAAAAAAAAACATTGAATGTTAGGTATTGTTACTTAGTAAATTTTATTTTGCGAATGGTATCTTAATATTGATAAGTGTTTTTTTTTTGCATTCTAAAGTTACTTAATCTATGGTCTATAGAATACATTTTTAATGCCTTACGGAGGTATTAACTTAAACTTTGTATTCTTAGGCTTTTTGATTTATTATCATTAAAAATTATCTACTTATTCATAAATCGCGGGCTATACTGAGAAAAGCTCTACCAGTTTCGAACCATAGAGGGGTTCTTCCTCATAAGCAGCGTGAGCTGTCGCGGCGATGTCACGCTGATCACTGACGTACTCACGCGAGTAACCCGCGATTTTAGTTCATTTAGTATGTCCCACGATAGTTATTATAAAAAATAAAGGAAACGCTTATTAACTTCTTGCATGGAAGACCAAACTAATAGAATACGTTACAATTCAACATTACGTTCTTTCGAATACAGAACAATAACTTATTCAATATTCCTACTCTCAACACATTGCAACATTTGCAACAGATAACAAAAGTAACCAGACCATAGACAAAACAACTAGCCAATAAAACCTTATTTGTTATCTTGAACACAAATCTGAACGGGTCGATATCTTTGATAGCCACATAACAACGGTTACCGATACTTAAACGGACCGTTAGCAGTTGTTCCATTGAGTATTGACAAACCAAAGATCTACTGTTAATGCCAGCTAACTGCGTTTCGAGATATAACTGGGTGCAAACGGGATAACTTGAATCGGTTAATGATATAGAAACTGGAATATTAATTTCGTATTTCTAAATTAGATGGAACCGTTCGCATTTTATGTAATTATTCAGATTTAATTGCATTATAGTATCAAACTTACTTGCAATGTTTTTAAAATCAGAATCACAAAACAAAATATTTTTGTCAACGTAAATAGGATTCGAAATTTAAATTATTCTATAGTTTTTCTGCCACGATAGCATTGTGCCAGTAATTTGTCACAGAACAATTCGTCGTATTCTTTTTATGAGTAATAAAATTCTTAAATCAGAACAAACTTTCAGTTCTAAATTCAAATGTATTTAAAATAGGTAAGGACGAAAACTTATATATAAAAAAAAAACAAATTTTAAAAGAAAATAAATATTCATGACTTGCCCTTTCAATTGGAAATGTTTATTAATTAATATTATTTTATAGTAACCGTGTAAGAAATGTGGCGCGGGACTCGTTCATATTTGTGCCGCGAATATTTCTTTGAGTTTTCGTATTATTGTGCAACTTTGTTTATATTTAGTTTATTCCAATATATACAGTTTACAGTCATTCGTGTGTCGAACTTTATTTCACGCCCTGAGAACCCACCATCAAGAACAATCATCGTCCTCAACTATATTACAGCATCTGTAGTTTTATCGGGAATAATTTTACTACTGATTCTAATGAACCAATAAATAAATACCTGCATAGAGCCGGCGGCACAGTTGAGGGCAGCCTTCGTTCGGTTCAAGAATATCACTGGACTCAAATCATCGAGTTTTGTAACCTGTAACAAACAAACAAAACAATCAATATACATTTTTACATAATAATATCTATTATCCACATCAAAGTGGGGCTTATTCCCGAGGGCACAAGACACAGAGGGCAAACACTCTGAGGGCACAGAAAAAGTGTATGTTATATCTTTAATATTTAATAGCTGAAGGTTGTGATGTAGGTACTTTGATATAACGCCAGTGGTAGATAAAGCAGAGTCTGGAAATGTGCCCGGTATATGCCAATAGGCTCACCCCCTATTACATGGGACTCACAACATAAAATAGTGAAACTTAAGTGTTACATTCTACAGTCGCATTAAGTGCCGTAATGCGCACCTCTGCCTACCCCTTCGAGGATAAAAGGCGTGAAGTTATGTTATGTTACTTTGATGGTCCGCAGATCGAACCCAAGCCCTCTTGCTTGTCATATATACTTACCATTTGACCAATAGCAGGCTCCATACTCTTTGTAAATGATGATTGATAACAATGTCTTAAATACTCCTCAATTTTATATTCGTACAGGTAATACAGCGAGAAGAAATATTACGTTTAATATACATACCTAGGTACCTAACCTAATCTAAACCGACTGCACGATTGGTGCGTTGGCTGGGCAATCGGCTGCCGTGCAACGTGTCGCGGGTTCGATTCCCGCACGGAACAACACTTCGTGTGATCCAAAAATTGTTGTTTCGGGTCTGGGTGTCATTGTATATGTGAACTTGTATGTTTGTAAACGCACCCACGATACAGGAGAAAATCCTAATCTGGGAAACGTTTTTTTTTATAAGAAAGAAATGAAAAGAAAAAAAGAATAATCACAACTTCTATTTCTAGAAGATGGGGGCTGAGACTAGTTTATCACCATTAATCAGTGCACTCTACTACCCCGAAGCGAGACGGTCTCAACAACAATTCTATATTTAGTTAGTTGGATGCCAAACCCTGCTATAAATCTTTACTGCTAATTATTAGCTTGAGGCCCTTTCTATACATGTTCGTGCCCGTTGTAGGGGACGATACGATACGTCAAATATCCTACGAGATGTTTATATTATAACTTTCGTGAGACGTACTAAATTAAGGATTGAAAAGGGAATGTTACGCTGGTTTGGACATGTAGAAAGGATGGATGAAAGTAGAGTAACGAAAGAAATATACAGAGCGGATATGAATGGGGACGTCAGTAGAGGGCGCCCTAGACGGACATATAGTACCACCATATAGGACATATAATACCAGATTGGCGATATATTAAAGAAGGGCCAAATTAAAAGTACCCTTAACCGACGATTAGTAATTAGCGTTCCTTAGTCTCTGCCTACCCCCATGGGAGACAGGCGTGAAGTTATGTATGTATGTATGTACTAAATTAATTATTAGGTTTTCAGCTTACTCACGTAATAATTTGACGAGGAACTCGACTAGTTCAAGCCATACTAGAGGCTCATATATAGTGGGATCGCACTATTGCAGAGCCTAACAGCCAGTAGCAGCGCGACAGTCGCCACATCGCGGGTCACGAAATGCTGCTCATAAAAATGAGCCTCTAGCATGGCTTGAAATAGTTACGCGACTGTAAATTCACATTTAGGATTTAACTACACTTAAAAATAAAGATAAAAGTACAAGGCAAACTTGTACTCCTACGGCCCCATCGTAACTTTCTACTACTGCTCATATTTATGCGACATTTCTTACTGATGTCTTTTATATTTTATTTTAATTCATGTATTTAACATAACATAACATCACGCCTTTTTATCCTCGAAGGGGTAGGCAGAGGTGCACATTACGGCACTTAATGCCACTGTACAATGTAACACCCACTTTTCACTATTTATGTTATGAGTCCCATGTAATAGGGGGTGAGCCTATTGCCATATACCGGGCACAATTCTAGACTCCGTGCTACTACTGAGATTTTTAAAAACCCAGTAATACTTTGCCCGACCCGGGAATCGAACCCGAGACCCCTTGCCCGGCAGTCGCACTTGCGACCACTCGGCCAACGAGGCAGTCATGCCAAAGAGCCAAAGGCCAAAGAGCAGAGCATGTATTTAAATTAACGAAAAACATCAAACTGGAGGAATAAAGTACTTATTTTTTGGGATAACGAGGCAACCAATCACCTGAAGTTAATCAAACGACTAGACTAGAGGAATTTAAAAAAAATCCCCTGTTGCCAATATAACATGACGTGTATCAATGGAAACGAACAAACCATTCAGGCTATCACCACAACATAGAGCCTATGTATAAAGGAATAAGTATACGCTTTCCGTTTGAAGTGCAATAACAATATCTTGTCCCTCAAGCCAGGACGAGCGGTTAGCTTCTATTGACAATGCTAGCTGTAGCCACGTCCACCCGTTGGCTATATATGTAATCAGTACCTACCATAGTAGTATTTTGTCTTATAGACACTTGGTAACTTCAGGGTACAGACACCGGCAAACGAAGTAAAGATTTATTCGATTTTTAAATAAGATTCTTTCTAAAAAAACAAAGAATTCCATATCTTACAAAAATATGTATATTTCTATCCGTAATCTTGAAGAAAAAACGCACTGAACATAGCATTCTATAAAAACATTTACAAAAATCCATAAATAAGCATTGTCCGATTAAAACCTATTTCCGCATCGAACGACATGGATCAATAAAAAATGTCTATCAACCACAGTGATAACTGGCACACTTCATTTTCAAAGGTCAATTCGAACACGTTCACAATTTGAAATTGAAAGTTAAAATTATTTTTGATTTTATTATTGAAGATATTATTTGGTTAGTCAAAGAAAAGTCTTTGGAGTTGCGGCCTTGACGAAAACTTAGGGAGAAAAGAATGGTGGCGTATCAGTTTTAATAAAGCTATAGAGTTTATGAAGAGAGTAAATAAAGATAAAAAAGCGCCGGAAAGAAAATTGTTTTGTTTGGACGTTACATTAAATGTATCTAATGATTCTTTTTGGCAAAGAAAATTATCCCAATTATATCGCTAGAATCCATGATATTGATTCTCAATGGATCCATATTATATTCCAGATAAAACCAGCACAGATTCAATTTTTTTATCAATCTGAATTTGCACCATAGTGCTTCAATTGGGAATGAATAAAAAAACAACATTAAAAAATGAAGTAGGTGTTACGTGACGTGGTCCGAGAGATTTAAGACCTCTGGGTCAAAAGCAGGGCAGGTATTGAGCGCATACAAAGTTTACCGAGTCAAGGTAACATCGACCCAAAACAAGAAGTTCTGTTGTGAGGAAAAAAACCTCAGAAATATACCTCTAGTACCTATATGTGCAAGTATTCCAAGTGTTAAGGATTATTTTTATCATAACATAACATCATGTTTCTTATCCCCGAAGGGGATGCAAAGGTGCACATTATGGCACCTAATGCCACTGTACAATGTAACACTCACTTTTCACTATTAATGTTATGAGTCCCATGTAATAGGGGGTGAGCCTATTGCCATATACCGGGAACTATTCCAGACTCCGTGGTATTACTGAGATTTTTTTTTAAACCCAGTTATTCCGACCTGCATGGCCGGCTTACTCTTGAATCCAATTCCGATCGATCGACATTGGTATTGTGAAATGTCGTACTGTCGAGTTCATCACTAGCGCCCATTGCATCCGTATTGCGTGGATATTGAATGAACTAAATGGTATTGAGTTTGACTTTATATTCCGTACTCTGAATGCTATTTTAACCGCTATAACGATTGGGGTTGTATAGTTTTGACATTGAATAATTATTAAGATTTTTTTGAATTGAAATTGCATTGACATCGAGATTAGTTTTAAAAGTAACGGCCACTCGGCTAACGAGCAGTTATTTTTATCAAATAATCATAAAAGAAAATCAGATGAAGACTGCAAATCAGGAAAAGTTTCTCATGATGTCATGCTGCATGCTGTTATAGGAACTGAGAATTTCAAATGGAAATTCCAAGATGATGGCAGACCAGGGCGCTTACTCTTGAAACCAATCTCAATGTCAATGCAATTTCAATCCAATATGATCTCAATAATTATTAAATGTCAACACTATACAACCACAATCTTAGCTGTTACAATAGCATTCAGAGTACGGAATATAAAGACAAACTCAATACCATTTAGTTCATTCAATATCTACGCAATACGGATGCAATGGGCTCTAGTATTGCAACTCAAGAGTACGAAATTTCACAATACCAATGTCGATCGATCGGAATTGGATTCAAGAGTAAGCCCCCAGATAACGCTATTACCTACAGCCCTCGATTCTGTGCTACATCATCGTGTGTGACGACAGATTAGAATACGGATATCATTGCAGCAATTCTTCTCAGGAGTAAGAGCCGATATGATTTTTTTTTTGTTAGTTACCTATATCAACCCATAAAGAGGACTTAGAGTAGGTACTCCGTGATGCAGTTAAGTACCATCTGTCGTATAATCGTCGCTCATCAGTACCCTCAAGGCCACACAACAAATTGCACTCGCTAACTGAAAATTTATTTATCATGATGTTGCATTTTTTATACTCACATAATTTAGCGTTCTGTACAAACATTTGACATGAGTACGGGTTTCGTAATAAGATGTCATTTTTCTCCGAAACTACTGGACAGATTGTAGTGGGATTTTTCATTGTCCGTTTTGTTCCTTTAAAAGCTTTTGTGACAGGGTCGTGTATCTTAATTTTGTTTATTTTTAACGTTACAAGCATGAGACCACCTCTTGGAGGCAAGTGATCACTGATCACTGTCACATTACCAATGCCTTTATCGTTTGTCTTTGCACACCCATCCATAACTCAACCGCGACTAACTGAACTGAACCTCAAATTCATTGGTTATTCAACACCAAAACAAAACCACCAGCTACAGTTTTGTAAACAAACAAACAACAGATGCAACATTGTATGATATTCCTGTTACATTTCCATGCGCGTGCGCACCTAACGTGCAGAGATGAGTAATAACAAACTCACTTACAGCGGTACCTTGCGGTTGGCCCCAGTTTGTGTTGGAGATAACAATAACCACGTAAATATGAATGGACCGCTACCCACTGTATTATTATGGAAAAGTGATTTTATTGGTCCAGAATTTGGTGTAACGACCGAGGTTAACCAAAATTTGTCAGTAATCTGATGGGAAAGATATAGGTCAGGTAGTGCGTAAGCTTTATAGCTATTGATTAAAATAAATAAAGATTTAACATAAATCTCCTATTTTTATTTAGTGCGACTGCCGGGCAAGGGGTCTCGGGTTCGATTCCCGGGTCGGGCAAACTATTACTGGCTTAAATAAAAAATCTCAGTAGTAGCACGGAGTCTGGAATTGTGCCCGGTATATGGCAATAGGCTCACCCCCAATTACATGGGACTCATAACATAAATAGTGAAAAGTGGGTGTTACATTGTACAGTGGTATAATGTGCACCTCTGCCTACCCCTTTGAGGATAAAAGGCGTGATGTTATGTTATATTATGTTAATTTGGTGTAACGAGTGGTTTCATTGGTCAATCGGCTTTGAGACCGACTGCCCAGAATGAGGAAATGAAATCGATGTGTTTTAGGGCTTGACACAAAACTGATTTTGATAAGAACATAACATAACTTCACGCCTTTTACCACAGAAGGGGTAGGCAGAGGTGCACATTATGCCACTGTACAATGTAACACCCACTTTTCACTATTTATGTTATGAGTCCCATGTAATTGGGGGTGAGCCTATTGCCATATACCGGGCACAATTCCAGACTCCGTGCTACTACTGAGATTTTTTATTTAAGCCAGTAATAGTTTGCCCGACCCGGGAATCGAACCCGAGACCCCTTGCCCGGCAGTCGCACTAAATAAAAATAGGAGATTTATGTTAAATCTTTATTTATTTTAATCAATAGCTATAAAGCTTACGCACTACCTGACCTATATCTTTCCCATCAGATTACTGACAAATTTTGGTTAACCTCGGTTGAATGTTTTAATTTCACATGAATAACTTATTTTCTTATTTAATTTATGGTTTAATATTTCTGAATACTGACCTTTCCATCTAGAACGGTTTGTTCAGGGAGCCCCTCTCCCTGGTATTCGATATTGTTCGCTTGGGACCCGTAGTTCGACTGAGCCTGCGCAATGGCCAGCGCGCACGCCAGCACACACCATAATAACGCCATCTCTTGGCTGGAAAAAGAAAGAAAATGTACATTAGAATAATAATAATATTATAATTAAAAAATCTTAATATGACATAATAATATTCGGCAGATTAGAATCAGTTAAACTAATTAATCTGTCAAACACCAAGCGGTCACCGGTGACCGCGACCTATTGTTCTTTAATTGTGTCTATAAAACCGGTACTCGACGAGTTAAGGTGTTGAATCGGTTCTTTAAATGTTTAGGTACTTCATAAGAAGTAAATCTACAGAATAATCACACTAATATTTCATAGGTATGTGAAAATTTCTTTGTTAGGATGTTTGTATTTTTGAATGTTTGGATGTTTGTATGTATGTTTGGATGTTTGGATGTTTGGATGTTTGGATGTTTGAATGTTTGAATGTATGGATGTTTGTATGTTTGTATGTTTGTCCGGCAATCACGCTGAAAGTACTGAACGGATTTCGATAAATTTGGTATACAGGCAGAGTATGGGCTGACTTAGGTTATAGGATACTTTTTATCCCGATTAAATGCTCCACTGGGGATAAAACAGGAATCATATTCAAGTAACAGCCAGTAAACCATATATCTATCCAAATATCCTAGAGAATCGGGACTGTCGGGAGAAACCCTCTAAATCTCTCGTAGACGATAAAGAGAATGGAAAACTTGCATGTTACAAATCCGTAAGATATCATAGCCACTTCCAGTTTTCTACAGATCGATGACTATTAAGTCGATGAAAGTGGTGTATCTCACGTTACATGCTCGTACCAGTTACACATCAAGCTATGAACACCAGTATAAATTGACCGTCGAATGTGCAGGAAGATCAAACAACGTGAGTTCATGATATATTGGTTGTTATCACTTGACGATTCAACCAGTATAAACTGACCGTCCAATGTACGGGAAGATCATAGAAATTGAGACCATGATATATTGGTTGTTGTACCTTGATGAGCATGTCTCATCGGAAGATTGGTTTTGTATGAACAACTTTTCTATGTAAGTATCTATAAACTCGATACCGTAATAGAGTTTTCACTTTGCTCTAGAAACTCGAACATTTTCTCATTTTCCCTAGAACTTGTATTATGAAATTGTTAGTTTTTTTACATGGTTCTTATAGTGAGTTACTACATGAAGTGGGTTTATTATTGTGTTTAACGAATGAACGGCAGAGTTAAAAAAATATATTGGCAAGGATTATTTTTTATATATATTCAGGGGCTTCGTAAGTTAACCTTGGCAGAAACCTTTTCAGATTGGAGAATATGTAACTCTTTTATGTAAATAGGTATTTGGACATCTTTTGTTTATGTTTTCGATAAGCCTAATTTATGGAAATATGTTTATCTTTACTAATATTATAAATCGGAAAGTGAGTTTGTTTGTTTGTTTGTTTGTTCCGCTTTCACGCCGTAACTACTAAAACGATTGCTTTGAATTTTTGCCGACGTTAAGATAGAAGTCCGGATTAAATAATAGGGTACTTTTTATCCCGAGAAGATTTGATATTCCCGAAGGTAAAAAATATAATGACACAGATTGGTATATGTCACATAGGCTACTTTTTATCTACACTTCCATGTACATTTTATACCTAGAAATGACGGCCCCCACTCCTAAACTTTGATTCGTTTTATCGAAGTATTGTTTTATTATACGACAAAATAAAAAATAGGTGTCTAATATTTTTTCATTACCTAACTTACGGACTAATTAGATTTTTAATTTTCATACCCTGTCATCATCCCAATTACAAACATAAAAGCCAACTGGCTATCAACACTAAGCCACTTTATAATAATTACTAGCTTTTACCCGCGGCTTCGCTCGCGTCACAAAAAGATAAAACGTAGCCTATGTGACTACCCATCCCTTCACCTACCTTCAGTTGAAAAATCACGTTAAGTACCTCCGTTTTGCCGTTTAAGACAGGCAAACAAACAAACAGCTGTTCGCTTGCGTGGAATTCGGTTATAACGCGCGTTTTAGATTTTTCCGTGGGAATGAGAAATTCTGCCGCGGTAAAGCCTTGCTTTTCCAGGACTCAAACTACCTTTATACCAAATTTCTTCAAAATCGATTCAGCCGCGTGAAAGAACAGAAGAAGTTATTTTCGCATTACTACAAATACCTCCTCCCATTTTAATTTAAAAGACTTCTATTTCCTATAAGGGTTATATTTGCAACGCTAAACCAAAACTGAGTGGTAAACTATATTATACGTTTTATTATCGAAAACCTAAGAACCTATACTTTCGCCGGTAACGAAACCATAGCGCCATCTAACTCGATCCTAACGCCATCTATCGAGCGTTGAAATAACAGCGTACAATATATTTGCTAATTGTTGAGTATTGTTGCCACTATGGTTTCGTGTAGGCCTTTAACAACCTAAAATCTATAGAATACGCAACTTAATGTAAAATGGTTGGAACCAAAATTTAAAAGCGAAGAATACTTAAAAAACACATCGCTATTCCACATAGACACCAATTTCGTGTACCTTTAACAACCTAAAATCTATAAAATACCCAATTCAATGTAAAATTGTAGGAATCAAAAATTAAAAGCGATAAAAATACTTAAAAAACACAACGTTACCCCGTTTTACAAACACTCAGCGCACTCTATCGCCAAGTAGCGTAACTACTACATTAGTAGCGTCACTAATTTTCTGTACCTTTAACAACCTAAAATCTATAAAATACGCAATTTAATGTAAAATGGTTAGAACCAAAATTTAAAAGCGAAAAATACTTAAAAAATAGCGTAACTACTACATAGACACCAATTTCATGTACCTTTAACAACCTAAAATCTATAAAATACACAATTCAATGTAAAATGGTAGGAACCAAAATTTAAAAGCGATGAAAGTACTTTAAAAGCACAACGCTACCCCGTTTTATAAACACTCAGCGCCATCTATCGCCAAGTAGCGTAACTACTACACAACGTTACCACGTTGTGTTTTTTAAGTATTTTTACATATAAAATAGCAAATAAATGAGTCGAAAAGCGCACTGAATAAGTGTAGATTAACACCAAATAACCGCTATAGATTAAAGCGTGAAATTTCCAATTAGTAGGTAATTCGTTGAATTGTTTTAGATGGTACAAAGCGCCATCTACAGGAATACACACAGCGCCATCTATACTAATATTTTTGTTTTCCCTCGGAAATATCACATTTTTCCGGGATAAAAAGTACCCTATTATTTAATCTGGACTTCTAACTTTACGTCTGCAAAATTTCAAAGCAATCGGTGTAGTAGTTACGGCGTGATGGTGGAACAAACAAACAAACAAACAAACTCACTTTCAGATTTATAATATTAGTAAGGATAATCCAAAAAGAATTCTTTTATATCTACAACATAAATATCGTGTTGGCATTAAGTCGCCATTAACATATTTTGTCTGTCAATCCCAACAAGGATATATGGCTGCGCCGGCGCATAACCTTTCACCGAACAAGGTTGGAACACTTTGTACCTCCTTTGTCACAGACTCGACGCTTATTTTTTGTGTCTGTGTGCATGGAGATTATAGAGGTAAAATGGTTGCTTTAAAAGGTATTTCCTAAGAAGTAGATACTAGATGTAGGAGTGTAGTGTAGTATTACTTTAAAATATCTATTTTTTGTAAGTTTGTAAGACTGCCTCGTTGGCCGAGTGATCGCAAGTGCGACTGCCGAGCAAGGGGTTTCGGGTTCGATTCCCGGGTCGGGCAAAGTAATAATGGGTTTTTAAAAATCTCTGTAGTAGCACGGAGTCTGGAATTGTGCCCGGTATATGGCAATAGGCTCAGCCCCTATTACATGGGACTCATAACATAAACAGTGAAAAGCGGGTGGTACATTGTAGACTGGCGAAATGTGCACCTCTGCCTACTCCTTCGGGAATAAAAGGCGTGATGTTATGTTATGTTGTAAGCACAGAAATATTAATATATCTGTGGTTGTAAGTTACTTATTTAAAATGACATAAGATGCACCTTTCTATTTGTATTGTATTTTTAAGCCGCAGAACACTATGATTCTGTTCATCCTGTAATCCTATTGGAATCATCATCAACATCATCAACAGCCTATACATGCCCACTGCAGAGCAAATCTTCTTCTAACACGGAGAAGGTTTGAGCATTAATCACCAACTTGTTCATTGCGGGTTGGCGATTTTAAATTTATATTTAGGAATTAGAATTAGAAATTATAAGTACAGGTTTTGTCAGTGGTGTCTAAATAATCTTAAAAAGTGCGTATAACTCGGAAAAGTCATATTGATTATGGCCCCTGGTAGGTTTGGAACCCCGTGGCCGTCTTAAGCCTCCGGGCCACCACGACACCAATTGGAATACGATTATGAAAACATTCCAACTGAAAAATTTTAAGCCTTAATCGTTCAGGGTCTGAGGATTGAAATAGGGAAAGGAGGTTATACTCCGTAGCTAACCATAGATATTTAATATTTTCATTTTTTTATAATCTTTAATATCTTCCTCGGATAACCACTATAAACAATGATAAAACCTTCACCGTGTGGCTGTTGATGATGAACCAGTATAAATTCCACCTGATTCCACCCGAAAGAAAACAAAATAATATCTGATAGAAAGTCGGTATCCGTTACCAGCCAGTACATAAGTTCATATTAAAAAGTTGAGCCTCTCCTCATTACTTTGACCACAGGGTAGCAATCACACCTCGAGATGAAATATGAAATCATACAAATAATTATACGATTTCATTTGAAAAAAATGGCGTGTTACGAGAGGCAGTCATATTTTTCGACAAACTTAATGCAATCGGGTATCGAATTGACGCCCCCTGCCTCCAAATATAGGGTTTTGAATAACGCTGTAATGATTGCTGAGAACCTTTTTTGTTTTAAAGGTAAGGTTATGATGATGAGCTGAAGCGGAGCGGTTTTATAGGGAAAACTATTATAACAATATGCCTCATTAGGCGAATGGTTACAAGTGCGATCGTTTCCATCTTTGTCATTTATGATTCCCCCCCAAGACCCCTTGCCCGGCAGTCGCAATTACGAACACTCCGCAAACGAGGCCGTTTTTATCCCTTCTCATGTAATAATATATTCTGTTAAATTTCATAGCGGGATACAAAGCAATCGTTTATAATCCTGAGATGCATCAGGCTCGTTCATTTCGGAACTCAGTTGGAAACCTTAAAAGTTAAATCAAGTTAAAAAAACAACTGCTTCAAAGAATTATTAATTGTAACGATTTTTTTAAGGGGGGAAATCATCGATTCACTTCTCCCGCCTGGGTGAAGCGGTAGGGAGTGTCAGGCTCTTATTGACTAAAAACCGCCCCGTTCCTACTCCTGCACGTCGAGCCGGAGCCCCGGTAACCCGTTGAGTTCTCCGCGACAAATTACCTACTTCCCCTGCCTGGGTGAGGCGGTAGGGAGTGTCAGACTCTTACTGACTAAAAACCACCCCGTTCCTACTCCAGCACTTCGAGCCGAAGCCCCGGCAACCCGTTAAGCCCTCCGCGACTCTTTGTAACGTTACGTTTAAAATGTTTACCCGCCTATTTCGCACTCCGTTGTTCTCAAGTTGTAACGTAACCTAACTGTCTCAAAGAGGTTTATTTATCATCAACAGCACGATGTAAGACGACAAACAGCTTCTTAACAACTACAAGCAACTATTAAAAATAACTGTAAATACCAAGTAAGATAAACTTTGATATTTATTAGTGTAGATAAAGTCGTTATATAGTGAGGCGAGATACCCATCTTAATTAAAAACAGTTGTGAACAAAAATATGCAATAAAACTGTCTTTTTGTACAAACGGAAGCTCGAATCATAGTATAAAGAACAAAGTAGGTTATCTTCATACAAATGCTCCGCGCGCGGCTTATATGTGTGCGCCATAGTATCTATGCGTCGACGCACGCACACTTTAACAAAATCTCGACCCGTTTCTCAGTGCGCCAGGCAGGGCTAACACTGCACGAGGTTCGCGCGCGCATCACTTTTCGGCACTGTTAAATGAAATAAAAAATGTCTGATAACCGTAGAAGAACGTATTGCTGTGTGTTTGGGTGTCTTAATAATTAATCGATTCCAGAACTGTCTCTGTTCAGATTACCTATTGAACAGGAAAGGTAAGCTAGTCACTTTTTCTAGCATAATATAATTTGTAGGTACTTGATGATGAGATAATTACTTACTTATTCTTACTCTTATCATTCTTCATAGTTCCTACTCAACCAGAAATGTAATTACCTACTATACTTAAATATTATAAGAAAATGTGGTATTGTATTGTTTATTTCACAGTTTATCTGATTTGTTAAGAGCGTAGCCGTGTCGCATTATTCCATATAAATGTATTCCCAAATTTACTTTCTGAATACTATGTATAGAGCTAAAGTTTATTTTAAGAAGTTAATAATCTTTTTATGAGCTTTTTATTTTTACTAAATTTATAAATTGATAAAATATTCAATCATAATATGCTTTTCATTTCATAAATTTAGACAAGTGCTGCTTGTTCGAAAATATTAACTAAAAGTAAAAGTGACAACCCTGGGGATCAACGCAAGAGTAGGCTAATAACTCGGCGGGCGGCCTTAGATAACCTACTGTATATATTTATACTGTGCTCGAATTTTGGACTGATTTACATAAACTGTGTTAATTAAATTAATTAGATTTGTTTTATATTTATTATTAACTGCATTTGGAAGTGATTTTATTTCCGGTGGCAGTAAATAACAATGTCGTCATCAATTTACCTATACCAACTTCTCTTAAATTGAAAGGTAAAAACTTCTAAGCCTAAGTTAGGTGACGCTTAGAGTTACCTCTATTATGATTTTCAACAACCTGTAAGTAAGTGACACTTAAGAGTACAGCTCCTTAACTGCACTTAGGAGTTAAGAAATTTTACTGTTAAGGAACTGTACTTAACGTGAGCAGTTAAGTAACCCTTAGTTAAGAGATAGTTTAGGGAGTTTAGGGGTCTAAGCAATGAAGAAAGGGCACGGTAATAAGACGAAGTTGGGAATTGTGCTTTGCGTATAGAAATAGACTTTCTCCTTATAGGTATTTAGGTACTCGTAAGATCATACAGAGCAATTTATTGACAAAACCGACGTGAAACAACCCCTTACCCCTCCCCCCATCTTCCCCAATCCTTGAATCTCCAACAATCCTCAAATTCCTAATCCCAAAAGGCCGGTAACGCACTTGTAACGCCTCTGGTGTTCCAGGTGTCTATGGGCGACGCAGATCACTCACCACCAGGTGATCCGTCTCCTCATCCCATAAAAAACAAAGTAAATCAAAAAACAAAATGTCAGCTATAAGGTAGATGATAGCGATTTCAAAACCCGCTCTTCACTTCCCAACCCCCACCTTTATCCCTATATCGTTCACATCACGAAACTCCTCTCCAAATATCATTTCACAAATACACATTAAGTGCCGAATTTACGAGCGAATAAAGCACAGTTTGCACAAAAACAGGCAGGACTGGTTTATGCACGAATAATGCTTTACTTATTGTGTATTTTACCCATTTTATTATGCATGACCTCACTGCCTCGTTGGCCGAGTGGTCGCAAGTGCGACTGCCGGGCAAGGGGTGTCGAGTTCGATTCCCGGGTCGGTCAAAATACTACTGGGTTTTAAAAAAAATCTCATTAGTTGCACGCATAGGAGTCTGGAATTGTGCCCGGTATATGGCAATAGGCTCACCCCCTATTACATGGATGTTACATTGTACAGTAGAATAATGTGCACCTTTGCCTACCCCTTCGGGGATAAAAGGTGTGATGTTATGTTATGTTATTATACATGAATCGTGTGTTGTTTTACTTTGAAATCTTCAAGGTTATATTTTCTAAAAAAGACTACTAGAGACATTGTAGAACATATTTTTTTAAAAGAGTAACGAATTGAGTTTTTTCTCGTTCTTCTACGTTTTGGAATGAGCACCTAGCTTCACTGACGGACTGACTGACAGACTATTATTTATTTTTTATTTGTTGACATTTCAAAAGTACCAACTTATGGTTGGTTATATTGAAATAAATGCTTTAAATTTGACTACTACACCGAATTTTCATAACGACTCTGGGATCAAAAAAGAAATTTCAAACAAACAGAAATGAAATATAAGTAAGAACATGGTAAAAAAACATTTTTTTACTATGGTTTATATATATGTAATATGGATATGTAAACTAGCAGACGGATCACCTGATGGTAAGCAATCGGCGTCGCCCATGGACACTTGGTACACCAGAGGCGTTACAAGTGCGTTTTCCCTTTTGAGGATTAGGAACTTGAGGATTGATGGGAATTCAGGGATTGGGGAGATTGGGAGTAATTGGGCCTTCGGTAACCTCAAAGTTGAAAGTAACACGACGTTACTTTCAACTTTGTTATTTTTAAGGTTTTTAAACAAAATGTAAACAAATATTAAATAAAATACTACTCACTTTCATTTTGATTTAAAACAAATTGTGTTCAAAAGCAAAACAATCACAAAGAAGCATGCAAATCCTTCCGGCTATATTAACAACATGTTTTCTTACAACTCTATCAATACATCAGAGAATCCATTAAAATTCCACACACCTACACATTTAGCTAAACCATGCTAACTCTCCATAATTGAAGGTTCCATTCAATTGACCGTATGGACGAATGAATGAATGATTCAATTATCACTGCAATGTGCTAGGCCTCGTCTCCCACGGATCCACTCACGCGCAGCTTACGGTATATGGTTCAATATGTATGACTGTCGACTAGTTGTGATGGATAGTCCCGTTTTTCTTGATATTTCCGGAGTTAAAGGATGAAAGGATGTTTATACCGTAAAAGGGACTTTTGATGGTTTCCTGAACCATTTCTTTTAACTGGAAAAATCGCGTTTGTACCGTTAGTCGAGTGGTTGCAAGAGCAACTGTTGATTACATAATAGTTTTTCTTTTCCTGATCGTGGCAGTCTGAGCAATAGGGTGGATGCCTAATTTTTATTTCAATGTCCGTCTGGTAGATTATTTTAAATCATTAGACACGTATTTTTTATTTTCTTACAGATACAAATACTTTCGACGATACGATTACGATACGTTTTGAAATGTCACGTGACGTCACTTCTCCACTGCCATCGTGTGTGATGTTCACACGGCAATGCGTAAGTAAATTCATTGTGTTTCACGCGCGCCACTCGAGGAAGAAAATCAGCCTGGAAGGGCTGCTTCATAGTGGGACCTGCCGCGATATAGTGGTAGGTTGAGGCCTGCCGGGTGCGGTGATTCCGCAAGACGTCCCGGGTTACGGCCACAGGTAAAGGAGGAAAACCGCGGTGGTTTTATAACCGGTAAGAAAACTGGTGAGGGTGACATAACCTTTCTGCGATCTAATTAATGATTCCCTTTCATTTACATACAATATATTACATATCATCATCAACAGCCTATAAATGCCCACTGCTGAGCAAAGCCTCTTCTCACACGGAGAAGGTTTGAGCATCAATCACCACGCTTGCTCAATACGGGTTGGCGATTACAAATTTATAATAAGAAATTATAAGCCCAGGTTTCCTCACGATGTTTTCCTTCACCGTTTGTCAGTTATATGCTATTAAATTCGATAAGGTACGAAGGGATTGACGTATCCATATGGACAACTACCTATTAAAAACAATACAGGTGAATCAAATGTCAAGTTGTAACGATTTGGGGTTTAACAATATGATTCATTTGAGGAAATCTAATTTAAGGAAAATGTGAAGCCATCACACACGCCTATTAATCACCGTATCATAAGTATTTTAAACTTTTTCACACATGTTATATGAAATCAGTTAATATACTGGAAAATGTACATTTTACTCCTACAATGTACGTTTTTATTCTACGTAGCTGTACTGTAGGCGACTTCCTTGCATTGTTTGATACGGATAAAGATAAGAAACCGCTTTAATACATAATTAATCACATGACTTCTACATGGGAGGTGCTTATTTACCTAACACATGACTCCTACTTCCTCGGAAACTAAGCATAGACAGGTATAACAAAGTTTCATTTTTTATTGTATGAACATACATGTAACGGCAATTTCGTCCCAATTTTGGTTTTTATTTCGATACTAACTGCAGCCAGCGACTAGAATATGAATTTTAGGACATAACTATTTTTTTACTTCAATTTTCCAAAATAAAAGCCAAACATCAGCTATTTCCCAATAAAAGCCCCATCAAAATCGGTCATAAGCATAATAGTAAAATTCGGTTATTTTAATATTACAAACAGACATTCCAATTTTATTTATCGATATAGATTATAGGCTAAGTTCCTTCCTATGTGCAATTACTAATTTATTACTTGACGGTCACTTTAACTCGTCGAGTACCGGTTTTATAGACACAATTAAAGAACAATAGGTCGCGGTCACCGGTGACCGCTTGGTGTTTGACAGTTTAATGAGCTCAAGGACTCAATCGAAGTCCAGCGAAAAATAATTGACAAAAACAGGGTGTTTCCAAATTCAATGCTGTCTCCAAAAAACAAAATCCGTGACATTATGACGCATAATGAAGTAATTTGTATAGTCACAATATCTATAAAGGTCAAATTTGCTTAGCTCGCCAATGAGAATCAAGTAGTAGAATACCCCTTGCCTAACAGCCAATAGAAATCAATTAAACCGAAATGAATTTTCAATTAAAATCCTCACCGCTCTAAGAAATGAACTGTCCACTCCATAATACACAAGTACCTATAAATCTCGAAAATATCTAATAATAAAAAACCGGATTTCAATTTGTTTCCAACTTATGTCATTCTAAGTTATTAATTTGTGTCTGATAGACAAATTGTGATTCTATTCCGTCAATGATAAAGTTTGATTTGCCTTGTGATAATCAACGACGACTTAACCTTTTTTGTAGTCGTAAAATGTTTTTATTTGGTTGATATTTTGTGGTCTGTGAATGTCGCTGGGTTTGTTAATATGATGTGGTTAATATATTATTAAGTTTTAAGTCAATCGTAAACTACTAGACTAGATTAAAAGCAAGCCTACTTTTGATATACCAGATAGAGGCCAATCACAAAGAGATTACCTACCAAAAGAAAGAAAGAGGTATAGATAAAGAGATCTTCATCAAAAACGTTGTGTATGAAAACCCATAATTCAGTGTCTGCCTATTGAAAATTAATAAAGGTAAATATGTGTCCAACTTAACCTTACGTTGCATGTGTGGCGACACATGTCAATTGACAGCTCACGCACATAGATGAAAACAAATCAACGGATGACGTCACAAGAATCTTATATGGCACATGCAAAGTTTACATGCGAATTAATACGGATAGAAAATCCCAACAAATAACTGTTGGGCAGCCGCCAGGCACGATCACCTCGCCTGGTCAAAGGATCCTCCTATTCCGATCTTAGGGAACTACTTAGGGAACTGTTCCCTAAACATGCGTACTTAGTTCGGTCAGCGTTGTGACAATCCAGGAAAAGTCCCAGATATTTAACTCAAGCTCCTTTAGTCTGTAATATACACGTAAGACTGGCGAAATGTCGCGGAGAACCTAACGGGTTGCCGGGGCTCCGGCTCGACGTGCAGGAGAAGGAACGGGGTGGTTTTTAGTCAGTAAGAGTCTGACACTCCCTCCCGCCTCGCCCAGGCGGGAGCAGTCATTCGATGATTTTCCCCCCTTAAAAAAAAGACTGACGAAATACTAGATAATAATATTACATTGTGACCTTTACGTAACAAGATGAACAAATAAAATCGTCAAATGACTTTAGGCAGTGGTTTGACGCGCTTTCAAACTAGTTTCTCATGTCGTGTAGAAAATATTTTACATTATAATTAAGTAGATATTGAATTAAAACAAGTATTTTATATTTGTTGGACCTATGGCGGATAGAGGTTTTCTTGACTATGTGTTGCTAGAGTTGTTAGTCAGTTAGGTTGGAGCGATATCGCCATACGCTAAAACATGTTCATTGTTATCGATGGCGGATACCGCTTCGAGAATCAAAGCTAAAATCTCCTGCTTCCATATCACATGTGCGTTATACGTCCTGTGAGACAAAATGCTATTATAACTGTATGAGAAATAGTATGACTTTACATTACTATCATATCAATGTAAATACATAATATGTATTAAATATTACATTTATTAGTTAAGTTTTATAATAAATATTAGTTAAGTGTGGGAAAGCCATGCTTCGGCACGAATGGGCCGGCTCGACCGGAGTGATATCACAGCCTCACAGAAAACAGACGTGAAACAACGCTTGCGTTGTGTTTCGTCGTGTGAGTGTTACCGGAGGCCCAATTACCCCCTTCCCCAGTTTCCCCTATCCCCTATCCCCGAATCCCCACAATCCTCAAATTCCTAATTCCCAAAAGGCCGGTAACGCATTTGTATTGCCTCTGGTGTTTCGGGTGTCCATAGGCGACTCTGATTGCTTACCATCAGGTGATCTGTGGGCCCGTTTACCGGCTTATCTCATAAAGTCATATAGCAGTTTTACCTGAAAAGGCAACCACCATTTTCACGACCAAATGACTGGACTACTAAACTTTTTACAATAATAATTCTTATTCTCTTATATCTTGTTTCCCCAACAAGGAAATGAACCTCTTCAAACATTTCGTCTGCACCTTCCCTTTTTATAACCATCGACAATTTTAAAACCTGCTGCACTTATATCCTACATACATAAAATGAAGACAAGTGCCTTACAAAACCTTCTTACTTAACATACATTAAATACCACCTCCCACCAATCGAAAACCATCCCTAACGTATAAGTAATAAAGTTAATTTTTAAACCGTCTTCTATTTTTTTTTTTTTTTGGTTGTGGCAACTTTCACTTTTTGCGAGTATTGCCGTCCTTACGTGTTTGTTTATGGTATTATGTAAGAGTTCGGATTAAGATGGATTGGTGTTGCCAAATGTTTGGTCAGTCGGTTCTTTTCTGATTTAGGTCTAGATAGTGTTTAGGTGGCCTAGATAAAGAAATGAATGGGTGTTATTTATTTGTCTGAGCAAATTTTTAATCTAGGTCATGTAGAGGTAATGGTAGTTTATTTAGGTATCATGAGTAAGTTATCTGATAGTGTTTTAGGCACGGTAAATACGTGTTTTATGCACTATCCCTATTCTTCCTGAACGTGTAATTTTCATAAGTATGTGATTACATACTTACAACCTTACCATACTTACCATACTTACCCACAAACCAATATTTTTATGTGTGGGAGAGCCATGCTTCGGCGCGAATGGGCCGGCTCGACCGGAGTGATACCACAGCCTCACAGTAAACCGACGTAAAACAACGCTTGCGTTGTGTTTCGTCGTGTGAGTGAGGTTACCGGAGGCCCAATTACCGGCAACCCAACCCCTTGTCTTCCCGAATCCCTGAATCCACGACAATCATTAAATTCCTAATCTCCATTAGGACGGTACCGCACCTGTAACGCCCCTGATGTTCCAGGTGTCCATGACCGACGACAATTGCTTACCATCAGGTGATCCGTCTGCTCGTTTACCGGCTTACCTCATCGAAAGCAATAGAGAACACTTCATGTACCTACACATATTTGTAACCGTATTTGTATTGTAACTTTTGTGAGACATACTAAATAAATTATTATGTTTTCGGATTACTCACGTAATTATTTGACGAGGAACTCGACTAGTTTCAAGCCATGCTAGAGGCTCATATTCATGAGCAGCATTTCGCGACCTGCGACGCGGCGACTGTCGCGCTGCTACTAGTGTATAATCGAGTTCCTCGTCAAATTATTACGTGAGTAAGCCGAAAACATAATAATTTATATTTGTAACCGTTTGTAAACATACTAACGGGAAAGTTGTTATATCATATCACCTTAAACGTGACAAAATAAAAACTTCGACAATTAAAATATAATAACATGCCTAACTACACGTAACGGTAAATATTTTCGTGTGTGGGAAAAACAATAGTTATATCACACTCTATTGTGAAAAAAAGCGAAAGGTGTGTATGTGACACACCACTTATAATTAAGAGGAATAAAGTAGGTACGGAATAAAGTTTTCTTAATGTAAAGTTTTCTTATATATATTATGGCATAGCCTGCATTAAGTTTCAGCCTGAAATACATAAATTTTCCGCGCTCCATTCATTCTACATCATAATTCCTTAAAACAAATTAATTATCTGTATTATGACTTTTGTGAGGCATACTAAATAAATCATAATGTTTTCAGCTTACTCAAGTAATTCTATAATTACATGCTATCATGCTACGCTGCATCTGCTACTCTATGTAGCAGCGCGACAATCGCCGCGTCGCGGGTCGCGAAATGCTGCTCATAAATATGAGCCTCTAGCATGGCTTGAAACTAGTCGAGTTCCTCGTCAAATAATTACGTCAGTAAGCCGAAAACATAATAATTTAAATTTATTATCCTCCCAGTACGTATTACTAATTCTAATATATCTCGGTTCAGAATCTTATCAATATCCGTGCAGTTGTTTTAGCGTACTTGAGTTACAAACAAACATACATTAAGAACTTTACAATTTAAAATATTAACATAACATAACATCACGCCTTTTATCCCCGAAGGGGTAGGCAGAGGTGCACATTATGCCACTGTACAATGTAACACTTACTTTTCACTATTTATGGTATGAGTCACATGTATTAGAGGGTGAGCCTATGTCCATATACCAGGCACAATTCCAGACTCCGTGCTATTACTGAGAATTTTTTTAAAACCCAGTTATACTTTGCCCGACCCGGGAATCGAACCCGAGACTCCTTGCCCGGCAGTCGCACTTGCGACCACTTGGCTAACGAGGCAGCCTTTAGGCTATATATAATATCTAGTTAATATATTAATATTAACTAGATATTAATTGCATACACCGTGCAAAGTAAGTGCAGATCAGAGCACTGACCAGTCAGCTGATATATACACAGATACTGAGAACAAGTCAAGTAGGTAGTTTGTCAAGGTAGAACAACTGTTACTTACATTTATGTACTCAGTAGCTATGCTGAGCTTAAACTTATTTTAATAATCTAGATTGTAGACACTGGTTATGTATTGTGGTTGAGCGTTTAATATTTTGAGCCTGTTTTGCAATGTCTGATTAACGTCCAGTTTCTATAACCTATCTATCTGTAGATTTGCTTACTAGAGGTAGAGATAGAATTTTGACATGAGCTCCATACAAAATGTCTCAAAGTTCTATCTCTAGTAAGCAAATCTACAGATAGATAGGTTATTGAAACTGGACGTAAGTAGTCATTAATTTGACTGATGCATAATTTGACGTAATATTATACAGAAATACATTATCACAAAACATGTTAGCATTACTAACGTCACCACAAACTGAATAATAATAATGACGTCCTTAGTCTTTTTATCCCTATGGAAAACTATACATGAAATCCTTACTAATATTATAAATCGGAAAGTGAGTTTGTTTGTTTGTTCCGCTTTCACACCGTAACTACTAAACCGATTGCTTTGATTTTTTGCAGACGTAAAGTTAGAACGGATTAAATAATTTTTATCCCGTATATTATAACTTTTTATCCCGGAAAAATTTGATATTCCCGAGGGAAAACAAAAGTATTGGTATAGATGGCGCTGTTTGTATATGTCACATAGGTTATTTTTATCCATTTGTGACGCGTGCGAAGCCGCGGGTAAAAGCTAGTTCAGAAAATAAAAAACCGAGAATCTTTCCTTGAATCCATTAATTTTCATAAAAATTACTCGTCACAGCTATTTAATACAGGCAACGAAATTAACCGAAGTTAGCCGAACATCTGTGCAAACTAGCATTCGTCCTTGCGCACGAACATCGCCCTACATACGGACGTCAATTACCGTTTATTTATCCGTTTTACCGAGTAGCATTATAATAATATTACAGTTTATTTTAATAATTAATTGACTGATAAAATATGAAGCCATATTTTTAATAAGACAAGAGAATATTTCGTAAAGGGAAGTTACATACAAATAAAACACGAATTGTTTTTAAGAAAATTAGAAATATGATTAGCTGTTATTTTAGTAAAGGAATTCATACTACAATGTCGTATATATCATAAAATATAGATTTATATACAGCCTGTTATTTTATATTTATAGTTAACATCGTATATTTATCGTACAGAAGCAAAAAAATGTTGAACAAAAAACTGCCAATCAAAGAAAACGTTCCAATTCCAATTTTATAAATAAAAATAATTCTTTTATAAACTACATTTAAAAAAACCGACTTCACCCCCTTTTGAAGTCGGTTAATTAGTTTATTAAAACTTTGTCCTAAGTGTAACAAAACTTCTGAAAACCGCATCAAAAACATACGGGTCACACTGGGAACCTTCTGTTTTGAAGTCGGATAAAAATAAATAAAATGTATTTCAAATAAATATAAAAATCAACCTTAATCAAATTACAATACCGTAACAAAATCATGTGCGGAAGTTTTTAAACGGCCTGTATCTTCCGAATCTCCATTAATTGGCCGGCGCCATTTTATTATCAAGCCGATGCAATCGCACGGCCTTATATTTCGACATCGCTCGTAATTTCAATGATATTTAGATTATTTACTGACCTTCCAGATGAAAGATAAATAGCAACGAACGGACAGGAATTGTGTTTCTTAATTATATGTGTTGATATTGATTGGGTTTTTGTGTAATGTGTTCGTGGTTAGTGATTGAGTGAGAGGTGGTGTTTCGTTTGCTGTCTAAGTAGTAGGTATGTCCCGTTTCTATCAATTTTTATTTGAAGAGGAAATCTAAATCTTGACTCTTCTTGTAAGCAACAACAACCTTTGGTTGGTGCTGTAGATTTCTGTAAATTATATTAACATTTTTCAACCTTTATATAAAACCCGACCTTCACTACCCTACCTACCTAACCCTACTTCACAATAGTTTTAGATTTCTAATTGTCCATCAGATTTTTCCAAATGTTCTTCTATAAAAACCTTTTCCTAGCCTTCACTGACAGAATAAAAATAGAATAATTGAGTGCCATCACTTCCGCAGAAATGTGGGAGAGCCATGCGCACGAATGGGCCGGCTCGACCGGAGTGATACCACGGCCTCACAGAAAACCAACATGAAACAACGCTTGCGTTGTGTTTCGTCGTGTGAGTGAGGTTATCGGAGGCCCAATTACCTCCCTTCCTAGTCTCCCGAATCCCCGAATCCTCCACAATCCTCAAATTCCCAATTCCCAAAAGGCCGGTAACGCATTTGTAGCGCTTGCTGTTTCGGGTGTCCATGGGCGGCGCCGATTGCTTATACCATCAGATGATCCGTCTGCTCGTTCACCGGCTTACCTATGCTATAAAAAAAATGATGTGTAACGGGTAATGATTCAGGGAATGTCATATTATCACCTCTAACATATTGTAAAGGACAGATAAAAGTCATTTCACGAAAAAATAACCGTCATTCAACCGCAATATTAATAAATCACAAACATCAGCAAATAATAAAAGTAAATCAAAGTTATTAAAAAGGAAAAGGTTTTGCTTTTTAAATTGTATTCTATATTTCGGTTCCAAGGTCAACACCAGTGGACCTGTCCTGACAGGTTTCCACTTCATTAGTGAGCCATTTTGGAAAGGAGACCCTGGGTACGACAAAAAGAGAAATATTTTAAGTGTTATTACATGTTTCTGATGTTGATTGTATCGCAAATACTTTTACTGGCGATTGTTGATGACGTATCGTGTTTAATAAGGTAGAGATTCTCATGTTTTATATGCTATTGCTGGCAGGCAATGAAGCCTATGGTTCGCCTGATAGTAAGCAGTTACCGTAAGTTGCAGGTATGCAACACCAGAGGTATCATAAGTATGCATACCACATAGGAATTTGTCTAATAGGGTAGTTTCCAGGGTATCAAAACATAAATCTAATTGGTCCGTCAGTTAGATACGTAATGAAAACATATTAGACACTTTTTTTTTTATTTTCTCGTATTAAGTTGCAATACTTAGATAAAATGGCGCTAAGTGTAGGAGTGGGAGGTCGTTACGTCATAACGTGCTACAAAATGTGACACGCTGTGACGTCACACGATATTTCAAATTAATATAATAATATCGTCGAAAGTATTTAATTTTGTGAGAACAGATAAAATACAGGTCTAAAGTTTTAAATTATTCTACCAAATGGACATTAAAATAAAATTTAGGAAACTACCCTATTTCGTCATCGTATGCAAAGTTCTGTAGATTGTGTTTAAATACAAACAGTCATAATATGATATATATTTCGAAGAATTTGAAGGCAGTCCTTTGAAGGTACAACAAAGTTACGATTACAAAAAAAAATAATACAAGCCATCAGCCGCCTTACTCCCTCCAAAAACATGACACAGCAATAAATCAGTTATTTTGGTCCCTTGTAAGATTTATTTGTGAAAATATTAAAATTGATTCAGGTTGCAGTAATGATGATGGTTATAATAATGAATATCAATTTTACGTCTCGGTATGAATATAATTTGTATTCCGTACGTGTGTCCACCGCTTTGCAACCACTTAGTGAGAGTAAGGGGTTGTTCACACTGGTGTCTTATAGTATTTTGCTACCGATTTTCGATTGTGAAAAATATTGAAACCTAAACTTATTAATCTATATAACAGCATGGTTTGAAATTGAAACACCTAACTAGTTTGTTTTCTACAACATTAACTGATGGTTTTAAAGTTAATATAGGCCTATTAAGCCTAAAACCAGCTCAAGTGCTCATTACTTATAATATTATGTAGAACAGGATTTTCCAAACTATGGGTCGCGACCCATTGGTGGGTCGCAAGTGAAATTTTAGTGGGCCTTGTCTGTATAATGACACGCTAACCAACCATTCTATATTATTTTCCTATTGGTAACAGTTTCATTTCCTAAAAGTGGATCCATAGAGTCTGCTACCCCCCCATGGGAGACAGCCGTGATGTTATGTATATATGGGTCCTTAGGTTTGTAACTTGATTTAGATAGGTCGTAGTCTCTACAACTTTGGGAACCACTGCTGTAGAATAATATTTTTACATTCTCTACCCAATGCCATTCACTAAGCTAATACTAAATTAAGACGGCTTCGCTGGCCGAGTGGTCTCCCGCTGACGGGCAAAGGTGTCTGTTTCTATTTCCAGTTCGAGCGAAGTATTTCTGAGTTTAAAAAAAAATCTCATTAATAGCACAGAACCTGGAATTGTGCCCGGTATATGGTAATAGGCTCACCCCCTATTACATGGGACTCATAACATAAATAGTGAAAAGTGGGTGTTATATTTTACAGTGGTATTAAGTGCGATAATATCCACCTCTGCCTGCCTTCGGGGATAAAAAAGGCATCATGTTATGGTATGTTACTTAAATTAATAGTATTACTATTTGAATAAACATTACATTTATTACCTAACACTCACGCATCGACAAGATATTGGCCAATCATCTTTCCAATATCGTAAACGCAGCTTAACCACGGAACGTCCTCTTATAACATAACTCTAAAAATCAAAATTGTTATTTATGGCATCGTTTTCAGTTCGAAAATCACTTATGTAACAAGTACAAGCGCCGACCAATCACTCATCTTCATACTTTTGCTTTTTTGACTGTATGTTTGGTTGTCTGACAGGCTGTATGCGTAATTATAATATTATTTTCGGTAATTTAGTCGAGTTTGCAGCTTTAAAGTAATTTTTTTTTCTTTATATGTAGTTGCAAAAAAGGAGGAAAATTATTTTCCAGTGAATCGCTTTTACTTTTTAACACGACTTCAAAAAAACAATAGTTGTTCTTAGGTTTACCTGTACGTATGTATGTATGTATGTGCGCAATTACCTCTCGATTGGCTGAACTAATTATGATGCTGTATGCAAAAAATGGTTATCACAATTAAGAGAAGATTTTACTTCATTAATTAACTGATTTAAAAAAGAGGCAGTTGAAGTTTAATTTAACGTTTAATTTAAATGACTTTGGAGAATACAACAACATTTATTTTCATAGATATTCTTCATAGAGAACACATTATCTAGACACGTCTCTGTTCATTTTGAATACCACAAATCACATTCCTTTCACCCCTTTCATCGCAACGTCCTAACATATTTCTAATTCCAAAGAAAATTCCGCCACCATATTGGTAAATTCATCTCGTTAGGAGATAAATCCACCAATAAGGACGCGTCCCTCGGCGGGCAACAATTCATTCCCGGATAGGCCGGGCACTTTGTTTGCCCAGAAAGGGCACACCTTATACAGTGATCTAAATGTATAGTCTGTGACAATCTTGGGCACATCTTCAAGGCATGCCTATTGAGGTGTCGCGGCTAACGAGCCGATTTCAGATATCTATCCTGGACTACAATGCGGGAAAAGTAAGGGGACAAAGGCATAGTTTGGTGTTATTGGTTTGTGGAGATTTTTTGTAGTTCTAGTCTAGTATGATGAGTGTTCTTTGCACGTTTATAATTTTCTGCGATCGAAACATTGTATCCGTTAGAAACCAAATTCAAAATCTTGAACTTTCTAACGTAAAATGGTTAAAAAGTTCAATTATAATAAGATATTTCTGTCAAGCACTCGCTTGTGTAAATTGACTGTATTTGCTTTAAATATTAATAAAATAAACGCCAAGATTATAATAACCATAAACAATACAGAATCAATTTAAATCCTTAGCCTCTTAAGCTACCATAAACAAAACAACTACCGGAAAACAGTGTACCAAACGCAGCAACAATAATAATTTAAATTCATTCGCCATTTCTATCCACACAGAATTCATTATATGTTCCTTTTAACAATAGTTCCCGAGAAATCCTGAACAAAAGCTAGACGAGGAAGAGTATTGTCGCTTGCTACATTGTCACAATAAATCCAAGACTATGGGATATATATTTTATATTGCACACGATTCTATTTTCGTTCGGTTGGCAGTAAGTTTTAAGTTATGGTCCGGACGTTTTTTTTTTAAACGTTGAACGAAAGAGTTTCTTCAATCAGCTTTTGATATTGGAATATTTACGAATTTTAGGAGATACTTTTACTTTAAATAACATTTTAGTTCTAATTTTAAATATCCAGTGATATGGAATAAATGTACTTATAAGAATAATAAAGAAATCTCCCACGCACATAACACAAGAAGCAACAAAACGTTAAAAAAGAGGGCCGATACTTCTTACAGCAGAACCCAGCTGTTTTCTAAGCCAAGCCATTAAGCTATAAAAACACATTTGTAAGCAACCAATAAATCTAACAGGCGTTCAATCCAAGTAATTTGTAGAAGAAGATGCGAATTCTCACGTAGAACGCACCCTGACCGCATTATGTCCGTAATTAAAGGAAATGGCAACATTAGCTGCGTACTAAACGATTATCCCCCTTTTATAGACGTAGGAAAAATGTCTGGTCCTATTTTTTGCGTACACCTCTGCCAGCACTCAAGTCTGATTGAAAGCGAAGGTGCAATTAAGCTCAGGTACTTAGAATAATACGGTATTTAACGCTTAAATTCTATTGACTATAATTACATTTGATTAATTACTGGAGCATTTTATCTCACCTGGCAACACTTGTGTTCGAAAAAATCAAAATGGTGGATGTTTAGTTTTCGGCGGGAAACTGTCACAATCCGTCACATTGTCGACTTGTTACTGTAACAAAGATAAAACATCTGTGTTATTTCAATTATTCTTCTCAAGTAACCTTATGTCATATCCCGATCTTAAAACTTATCTCAAACTAAATTAACATCTCAGACAGCATTGTATTCGATCTAACAAAAATACTAAAAGAAAAAAGTTCAAAACACATGTTAAACTTTTTTCTCTAAACAAAAAAGTAGTGGAACATTCTCCATAACACCGGTAGGCGTTTGTAAACGAATGTTTAATTCGATACCATTGTACCCCTGTCATCACATCTGCATACAAAGGGTTACTTCTAACGGGGGCAATAAGACCCCGCAGACGATGACGGCCCGCGCATTGTTTTGATAACGGTTTAAACTTTTTGCCAACCACTTGCTAGAAAATAATGTGGATTAACCGATTGAGAATTACGATTGTTATTTTTTTATGTAACGGCATTAGGTACGGTTTGTCATATGAATAAAAACTTCACTGGCAGGTTGGAAAAAAGAACGCCGTGATCGGAATTTGAATGCAACTGTCAAAGTCGTGACGTTCGTTCTCTTTTTTTAAACTATTTGTTGTTGCCAGTGTTTCTATTAAAAAAGTTTATATGTAACTTACAGGTTGTATACAAAAAATGTTTTAGTAAAAATAATAGACTTAGATAGTTATTTTTACTCATTTAATGACTTATCGATGGAATGTTTGCGTACAAAACATTCTTATGCGTGAATCTGACTCACGCGTACAGGTGACATTACTATTCCTTGTATGCAACGTATGAAGACAGACAATCGCTGTCAATATACCACAGAAGTGAGTCATCAATACTGTGTCTTACAAGACAGTGATGATTAATTTACTGAATAAAATCTGCTATTATCCTTTTCACAACTGATAATTTGGTAGAAAACCTACTTAATCAGAAGAATTCGACAGTATCTGTTTAGTAACAAGGTCCTATAATGACGATAGAACTAATAGCGAAACTTTAGTACCCATTTGCCGCGGTGACTTAGCAACCAGCTTATCAAAGCAACGTGTCAGAGCTCCGGGGAACGAATCTTTATGTGATCCACAAACTATTGTTTTGGGTTTGTATGTGATGTGCATATAAAACTATATATCTGTAAACGCACCCACGACATCCCGCGAATCCCCGTATCAACCACAATCCTCAAATTCCCAATTTCCAAAAGGCCGGTAACGCACTTGTAACGCCTTGGTGTTTCGGGTGTCCATGGTCGGTGCCGATAGCCCTTGTCATACAATTTTTTTTATTATAATACATCTTGTGAATTTCTATAAAGTGAAGAGGGAACCTAGTTACACACTACAATTAACTACATCTATATCTACATCATCCCTTAACGTTAACAATGCCGGTTGGTTTGCAGTTTTCGACCATTTTCTGCCGGCAATCAATGACTTTAAAGCATAAAAGGTGATGATATCACTTCATGTAACGCAGTAGAAGATGCTAACAAGATATAAACATTTCCAACAATTTCTTTCAACTTCCACTGGTATAATATACATGTAAGTGGTCCAATAAACTCAACACATGTCGTCGACTCACCGGTTCAAGTTATCATGAGACCCAAGGCAGCCATTACGACTGTAGTACAGTTAAATTCATGTGAAAACATTAATTCGTTGCTTAGTTGTTAACAAAATGCTCTATAAGTGTGACCGTTTTAAAGTTAAGTTAATAAGAACTTTGAGAAAAGAAGCGTTCAGGATAATAATTAAATTTCGTATTAAATTACCGTAACCCATAAACATTGGCTTTGACCATGAATAAGATAGCAAATACCAGTAAAAGAGATATAATTTTAACATTGAATATGCACATTTCACATCTATTCAAAGTCAAAATCATTTATTTCAATTAGACCAAAAATGCACTTTTGAATGAACGTCACCAAAAAATTTAAAGTGAAGCTATTTGCTCATTCGAAGTGGAGATTCCTATGAAGAAGAACGAGTAAGTAACTCCACAATATTATAAGAATAGGATGCAAAAAGGAATATGTACTATTTAGTATTTAAGGTTTCAAATCAAAGCTTCTATCATAGACAAATAAACAAAGTATTGGCTTCTGCATCATTATCATCACACAACCTACATTAAAAAAATAAAAAAAGAACAATAATCTCAAACCAATACTCATAATAACTTCAGTTGTTGAAAAAAAGAAATATTTAAAAAAGGTTCTAATTACAAATTCAAAAAACGCTTTGTCGGGCATACCCATCTAAATTCATGGACACGTTTGCCCATAAAAACAAAAGAATATGGCGGCTATAGGAACTAAAGATGTCGAAGTGATCTTAAGGGCTAAAGTTGATTAACATCTAGATGAGAACTGAGGTTTTGTTTCGAAAACAAAAAACATAAAAGGACCGAAGCATCTCTATGCCATTCTTTCAATTCAAAAGTCCACTTTTTTAAATGGCAATCTACAAATTTACGTGTCAGTTCTAACCGATTAGAATTTTCAGATTTAGACATTGATTTTACTCTTATTCCTACTAAGCTGTTGCCCGCGACTTCGTCCGCGTAGAATATAAATTTTAGAACATAACTGTTTTATTCCATAATAAAAGTAGCCTATGATACTCCTTAGTACATAGTACGCAACGCCGCAACGCAAATTGCCGATTTTAGCATTGCGGTGACGCTTCGCGGTTATGTGTTTCGGCCCATAGTGTGAGATAAAAATCCCACACTCCCTAGTCTTTTTCCCCAAAAAGCTAGGTGCCTTGTGAAGGTTTCCCCCCATTAACAAAAAAAAGGTAAAACATAGCGTATTTGTCCTCCACTGTAATGAAAACTTGACATCGATTTTGTTTTATGCCCACCAATAAAACACGAGTGTGTAACTACAAAACGCTTTTAATAGTTATATAGCTTTTGTTAAGAGGTTTAACGACTATTTGTTAGATAATGAGTTCTCGAAGATGATGAGGTGAAACTGAAACGTCTGGTCTGGGGAAGTTAATAAATATTATTACTTTGATCTAGAGGTACGACTATTGACTTTATGTAAACAATGAATTTAGGACTTAGGCAAATACGATTTTTTTGTTATTGAATCATTTTTCAACTGATATCAAAAACGTTACTGCCTACGTTAGCCAAGTGGTCGCAAGTGCGAATGCCGGGCAAGGGGTTTCGGATTCGATTCTCAGGCAGGGCAATGTCTTACTGGGTTTTTAAAAATAATCTCAATAGTAGCACGAAGTCTGGAAACGTGCCCGATATACGGCAGTAGGCTCACCCCCTATTACATGGAACTCATAACATATTTTTTTTTTATGGCATCAGCCGGTAAACGAGCAGACGGATCACCTGATGGTAAGCAATCGACGTCCCCCTGACTGACCTGAAACACCAGAGGCGTTACAAGTGCGTTACCGGCTTTTTGGGGATGAGGAGTTTGAGGATCGTTGGGGATTCAGGGATTGGGAAGATTGGGGAAGGGGAGGGTAATTGGGCCTCTGGTAACCTCACTCACACGACGAAACACAACGCAAGCGTTGCTTCACGTCGGTTTTCTGTGAAGCCGTGGTATCACTTCGGTCGAGCCGGTCCATTCGTGCCGAAGCATGGCTCCCCCACACTTATATCATAACATAAATAGTGAAAAGTGGGTGTTACATAGTACAGTGGCATTAAGTGTTGTAATGTGTACCTCTGCCTACCCCTTCGGAGATATAAGGCGTGATACTAAGTTATCATCAACCTTAATGTCTCATGTTTTACTTTAGCCTTTTTCAAGATGGAGTCAACCAAAATATACTAGCGATAAATTGTCACAGAAACAAACAATTTTCACTAGAATTTAAAAGCCATTGACGAGCCGGGAAGTCATGCATTGTGATCTCAACTTCTCAAGTACCATTAAACCATTAAGGAGTTGGATGTCATCAAATGTCATAATGGCCAATAGTCAGTACGACGTAAGACTGTCATAATGTCCATCGGCCATACATAACGCAATTTGAGGAACTGGCCGGTTGTCGCCGCGTGCGCAGCCTTCTAGGAAATGTGCGCTAACGCATCCAGCTCGCACATGCGCGTGACGGCGCGCAGTAATACACGCTTTGTTCTGTGTACAGTTGTAGCTGAGTAGGTTTTGGTATTATTGGTTAATGGGTGTTCTACGTGGACATATCGCTCCTGTGTTTGATGAGGTTTGTTGGAGGTTGAGATAGGCAGGTGGTAGATGACCTGCATAGTACACATTTTTAAGTATTAAGTTTGTGTATGTATGGTGTAGGTTTTTTTTAATGGGGGAAAATCATCGAATGACTTCTCCCGCCTGGGTGAGGCGGGAGGGAGTGTCAGACTCTTACTGACTAAAAACCACCCCGTTCCTTCTCCTGCACGTCGAACCGGAGCCCCGGTTACCCGTTAGGTTCTCCGCGACAAGTTTGTATGTATGTATGGTGTTTAGCAGGTTATAAAGGCAACGAAATTTTGATTGAGATCAATTTGAACAATTTAGTTCAAAAAATATTGAGAACGTTACAGCTGTGACTGTTGTTATTTCATATATTCACAGTTCTCATAATTTTTCAAAAGCGAAAAGGCCTAGTAATGCTTATACAAACTATATAGTTTGTAATACTAAACATTTTTAGTTGGAAATATAAATCTTGTAAATCACCAACCCGCATTGAGCAAGCGTGGTGATTAATGCTCAAACCTTCTCCGTGTGAGAAGAGGCTTTGCTGAGCATTGGGCATTTATAGGCTGTTGATGATGATGATGATGATAAATCTTGTAGTTATGTACAATGTCGTTATTTTCCATAAACATGTTAAAACAGTCGTTATTCTACAAAAACACACCCAGAAATGTTACATCTCAGGTATTTAAAGTAATTAATTGTGACAAAAAACTACTTGACCTTATCCTAATCTTTATAATGATCCAAAAACAAGTTGGGACCTAAGTTTTATGATTATAACAAGAAACACGTAAAGAATAACTTCTAACAACCAGTTTGTCTAGTTTTTAAGTAACGTTAATAAGATAAGTCAGAAAAACGTTTAGTTTGCTTTTAAAATAATTTTCATTACTTTTATTTTGTTATTCAATATATGTAAATACCTCATATATGTGTGTCGTCTACAAGTCACTCAAGATATAGAGGCCTTAGGACGATTTTGTATCACTACATAACTAGTATAAAACCGTCTCTATCCGCCGTCTGTCTGTCCCTATGTATGCTTAGATCTTTAAAACTACGCAACGGATTTTGATGCGGTTTTATTTAATAGATAGAGTGATTCTTTAGGAAGGTTTATATATGTATAATATGCGTATTGCACCCGTGTGAAGCCGGGGGCGGGTCGCTAGTAAAGTATAAAGTAATCGAAACGAGACCGCGTTCGGCGCTGTGATTGGTTGGTGCACTGAACCCGGCCAATCAGAGCGCCAAACGCGGTCTTAAGGATTACTTTAAACATATAAGGCTCTCGGGTCTTAAGTTTTTCAGCTCTTCAAAGCAAAGCCGAGTAAAGAATTATCTCCCACCCACTATTGCATTTAGCAACCATTAACCATCAAATCACCACGTAAGCTTTGTTGCTACATACTAACTGTACCTACTAAAACGTAAATACCCCTTAGAAACTTATAGTACAAAAAAATTCGTGCAATAAGTTACTCAGCTTCGCTAAGGACCTTGTTGATTACAAGGCCCTTAGCCTAAATCCTAAACAAAACAGTAGTAGTTTTACCTCTTTTTTGACCATTCAAAAGCCATCACCTACTCCAATACCGTGTCACACGTAAACCTGCATCAGCACGTTTATACAAACTGTTTAACATTCATCTCACGGATCACCTCCGTCGCTCAGCCGAGTAAACAAGCTTCAATAGAGGACTCACTTCTTTATTTACTTATTTTGGTATATAGGGACGTGTGTATATAGGACTTTTGACAACATAACATAACATCACGCCTTTTATCCCCGAAAGGGTAGGCAGAGGTGCACATAGAAGTAACTTTTCTCTACTTATGTTACGAGTCCCATGTAAGAGGAGGTGAGCCTATTGCCATATACCACACATTTCCAGACTCCGTGCTACTACTGAGTGTTTTTTAAAACCCAGTAATACTTTGCCCGACCCGGGAATCGAACCCAAGACCCCTTGCTCGTTAGTCGCAATTGCGACCACTCGGCCAACGAGGCAGTCACTTTTGACTGCATGGTAAATGAAGTGGATAGGGGATTAGCTTAGGTATGTGCAACATGTATCGAGTGTGATTACCTAAGGTGTCAAATTCATAAAGAATCGTAAAAGATAGACTTGTTCATGAAGGATTGATTGATATTCTGTAACTGTCAAGTCTTTTTTTATAGAAACCGTTGCCCCACACTAAGATTTTCTTCTGTGTCGTGGGTGCGTTTACAAACATACAAGTTTATATACACGTGACACCCAATTTTTGGATCACACAAAAAGTTGTTCCGTGCGGGAATGGAACCTGCTACACGTCACGCGGCAGCCAGTTGCCCAGCCACCGCGCCAACCATGCAGTCAGTCAATTCGTTCTTTTCAAGTAAACTCGATCACATCTCGCCACATTATACTTTATATTCTCACATCTTTCTAATTGTAAATTACAGAATAGCATAGCTGGTCATTAATGATATTATAACTAGTCATTTCTTAATGAGAAAAATTCAACACAAGGATATGGAGTAGCTACTGACTATAAATATAATGTCCAGTAACATACACAACTAAACTAAATAAATTATTATATTTCGGCTTAATCACGCAATTTGACGAGGAACTCGACTAGTTTCAAGCCATGCTAGAGGCTCATAGTCATGAGCAGCATTTCCGACCCGCGACGCGGCGACTGTCGCGCTGCTACTTTCTTTTTTTATTTATTTATTTAGTATGTCTCACGAAAGTTACAATACAAATATACACAACTAAACTACTTTAAAATTGTGTATATACAAACAAGATTTTCAAATATACGGCCATTCAAATGTTAAAAAAGGTGGCAGAATAAACTACGAGTACATATAATGACAACGAAACGTGATGATGATGACATAAGCTTCAAGTAGTCCTTCAAGAAGCTATGTCAATACTACCATACATACATACGTATACTACCGCTGTTAAGCGAGTTGAATGAATAATTGTACATAGTAGATTGTCATAAAGGAGTTAATATTATACACATTGAAAGGGGTTTTTAACATTTTTTTAGTGCAGGCAATATCTAAGATATTTCCAGCAGTCACATTTGCGTCCAAATATACTATCTCTTTTTTTTAATGGGTTTTAAAAAAAATCTCAGTAGTAGCACGGAGTCTGGAACTGTGCCCGGTATATGGCAATAGGCTCACCCCCTATTACATGGGACTCATAACATAAATAGTGAAAAGTGGGTGTTACATTGTACAGTGGTATAATGTGCACCTCTGCCTACCCCTTTGAGGATAAAAGGAGTGGTGTTATGTGTTATGTTTTTTAATGGGACAGCCCGCCACAGCCTCCCAAAACCGCTGCAACTCCTGTAAGCTAGGATCTACAGTAGGTACGACCATGAAAAAACCGGAACACTGAAGTCCGGCGCGTCCCAGGGACATGAGTAACTGTCTTGGTTCCCGCAGCGAAGTGAATCAGAAGATATTATAAGAGGAGAAGAAGAAAAAACTATAGTTTCCACTTCCCTCGGTGAATTACTGCAGGAGACAGAATGAATTAAGCCTAAAAGCACAAAGAAGAGACTGTATATATCTCTTAAATAATTGGCAAAAAGATCCTGTAAAATCATATTTCAGTCCTCGAAAATCACACTGATCAATTCAAAACTTTAAAACATTGGCTACCAGACCAGCCACGTATAGCAATTAGACAAAGCACATACAGACATCCAATATTTTCCAACAATTTAAAATCTTCGAACCTGCACAAAGTAAACAAAAAAGCGAAGATTATTTAAATTCACAATACCAAGGTCAGACTCGAACCCACGGACCGTGCAAACACATCCTCGCCGGAAACTGAGTCATTGATGACGTTACAAACAGAAAACTTTAATACTACTCGAAGAACATTCGCATTAGGGATTTTATTTTAGTTCTTGTAGCAAATATTGTTAAACTAGCTTCTCCTAACGGCTTCACTCGCGTTCCCGTAGGACAAAAAGTAGCCTGTGTTTTTATAATAACTATCGTGAGACATACTAAATTAACTAAAAATCGCAGCATTGAGAAAAGCTCTACTAGTTTTATTTATCTTTATTTGCATGATCCTTGTACCCGCTGATTACTTTCTCTGCACCACCCAAGGGTCAGACTGATAGAAAATGTCTATGGCATTAGTCTGTCCGTGTGCTTGTTTATGTGCATAAAGATTTTTGAATAAAATAAAATTCGATAATCATCACAAACAACATTAACATCATCTCTATATATACCAAATATGTACAGAAAAGTCAAAATTAATTACTAAAAAAACATCAATATCTAATTTCAATAAAACACCCATACAATACAATACAACACAAAGGAAATACCTACACGTAATACAACATAAAGTAATTAATAGTAAAATAATTACATTCTAATTACGTAACTGATTACATTGTCATCAAGTCAGGCGCACGCGCAAGTCATGCAACCTTGATACAGCCTTCTAGTGTTAGTGGGTGGTATGTAGACAAAGACATTAATGTGATTCTGAATCCTTTTTTTATGTCGTAGTGAAACCTTCAAAAGGCGCCTAAATTTTGGAGGAGTGAGTAATTCTAGGAGTATGAAATTTTCATCGACTTCAAATAAGTTTTTTTTATTTATTTTATTTATTTACATAGCATAGATAACATTTATTACACACAAGATAGGTGTATTATTATGTTTTTCGCCTTACTTATACATATAATTAATTGCCGAGAAACTCGACTAGTTTCAAGCCTGAATATGAGCCTCTAGCGTGGCTTGAAACTAGTCGCGATCCTCGTCAATTAATTACGTGAGTAACCCGAAAACTATAATAATAATAATTGATTTAGTATGTCTCATGAAAGTTATAATATAAGGATAGGAGGTGTTACATTCGGATGTTTTTTTCATTACTTCCACCCCGGTAAACACCAGCACCACTTCTAAGGGGGCACTGGGTCCTTTATATCTCCGGAGGCAAAAACTTGAAATTTCTAAAATATTACCTCTCACAACAGGAATAATATATACGTAACGAAAACCTCTGTAGTAGTCAACTCAGTGAAATAACAAATAACTTTACTTAACCAATAATGCATTTGCAATCCAACCAGAATAACCCCAATCATACTCTATTCTACAAAAATCAAAACCCAATCAATGAGCCATTTTCTTACAGCCACGCCCACGCTGCGCCGGCGCACTTGGCTCGAAGGTTGCTGTAACAAGGCCGCGCACCCATCCATTTGTTATAATACAAGTGTTATGTGGGTCTATCTGTTGTACCTATGTTATATATGTTGTAACATTGAAAGAGTCTTGTGAGAGCAAGTGTGACTGCTGAGCAAAAATTCCCGGCTCGGACAAAGTATAAGTATGTTTAAAGTCACAGTGGCCCGGAGGTTTAAGACGCGCTTCTCATGCATGAGGGTTCGATACCTACCAACAGCAAGTACCAATGTGACTTTTTGCGAGTTATATGTACTTTCTAAGATTATTTAGACAACAATGATAAACGGTGAAGGAAAACACCGTGAGGAAACCTGGGCTTACAATGTCTAGTTATAAGTTAAAATTGTCAACCCGCATTGAGCAAGGGTGGTGATTAGTGTTCAAACCTTCTCGGTGCGAGAAGATGCCTTTGAACAGCAATGGCCACTTATAGGCTGTTGATGTTGTTGATAATTGTCTAGTCGGTTTCTCGAAAAGGACGTATATTCGGTTCCCGTTGCGAGCCAAGTAAAGTATTTGCCAGTTTTTTTTTATTTTTAAGTAATAGCACCGGGCTTGGAATCGTATCTTATGTCACTTTCATTACATGGTATTTACAACATAATGGTGATACATAGGAGTTACATATAAGTACATGAGCCATAATGTGCATCTCTACCAACCCTCTCATGGAACAATGTTAGGTACTGCTTGCGCCTCATACTAGTTAAATTTTTCCTCATTAAGTAATCGTAGAATATCTATACGTCACATCTTTATTTTGTAATTATATTGAAATTATCATAATAACATCTAGAAACTAACATTAGATGTTATGAAGGTGAGTTAACTATGTAGTTAAGTGTTATATATGTAATTACAGTGTTATTCAATGACTACGTAAGACAGAAATGTAATTCAATTATTTAATGAAAAATGTGCATGAATGTCACAAGAACAATCACAAGACATTATGAACCAATAAAAATTAATAAATATTAAACAAAGAGCAAGTATGGATAAACAACACCAATCATCGAAAACTTCCATACAAAAGACATCAACGAGCGCGATGCGCAAGCGCACACGTTGGCGTGTGAACACAGAAAATTACAGTTTTTTTTTTCGACTCTTCCGTTCATACGAAATCGTAGAGTCAACGGATCGTAAGCAAATATTGATTTTGACCGGTTACGATATAACAAAAAATGTAAAGTACGATTTTGCTTTACTGATTTGGGTTCTGTATAAAAGTTGAAAAGACTATTTATACTTTATAGTAAATAGTGTTTTTGCAAATCTTGTCACAACAAACACGTAATGCTGAGGAGGTACACGTTAGGCTGAGAACATTATTATGCTGAGGTACAGATTGTCTTATTGCTTTAATATTCTAAAATTTCATTGAAACTTGAATAAGTTAGTCACAATGATACATATTTCTAATAAACATCGTAATTGTCTATTAGAATTAACATTTTGAGTCATCATTCATCATGAACGAGTGACACCGGCGCACGAGTTGACAGGTAATATGAAACTATGAATCAGACCACGTGTAATACACACGTATGTACTTATATCACGTGAATCACGATATCTTTGGAACAGATCTTTATGGTATTTTTAGGTGTGGTTTTTGTTTCCGAAATGTCATAGTGACTATTACACATACAGTCTACAACACTATGATCGGTGGATAGGAGAGGTATTACATGTCAAAATCCTAAGGAAATAGGGGTAGGAGGGATTGGAAATTTCGAGTAATACAATTTTAACTGATACTCACGTCAAAATACTGAGAAAAGCTCTACTAGTTTCCAACCACAGAGGGGCATGAGCAGCGTGCGTGGTCGCGGCAATGTCGCGCTGCCTCCTGTTGGTTGGTGGTTGAGTAACCCGCGACTTTTAGTTAATTTAGTATGTCTCACGATAGTTATTATAATACAAGTTTCTTGGCGTGTCAAAAGTTTCATCCATGTCATCAATAAATAAGTATATAAGGGATAAATAAATAAGTAGTTTTTTTTAAGCGGGGAAAATCATCGAATGCCTGCTTCCACCTGGGTGAGGCGGAAGGGAGTGTCAGACTCTTACTGACTAAAAACCATCCCGTTCCTTCTCCTGCACGTCGAGCCGGAGCCCCGGTAACCCGTTAGGTTCTCCGCGACAAATAAGTACTTTCGGTAATATGTTTGCTAAAATGATAATTGTACTCTTCTTTCACTTCTGAATTCTAAATTCAATAAAGACTACTAGAATTTTGCAATAATACAATAATATTCATACATTTTCTCGCTCTTAAATATGAGTTTGGTGATTGAGAAACGTTTTCTCTGTGGAACCCAAAAACTAGCCACTAAAAGATAATAGGTGCAACAAACTTTGGGCGCTCGCTAATTGTTTGGACTCCACGCTAACCGCTAGATACGGCTTTACGACGATACACGGCCACATATCAAGCTATGCAAAACCAGTATAAACTGACCGTCGAATATACAAAAAGAACATACAAAGCTAGACCAAGATAACTGGTTTTGTATACTTCAATGTGTTACCTTATGTTCACAGAAAAAAATACAATTCCGTCAATACAAAGAATTCACGGGTTTTACAAATTTTTGTACATTTTTACACAGAAAGCACTGGACGAAAGATTTATTTATTTATTTATTTATTTATTTATTTATTTATGTTAATACGGTTTACACCAGTTACATTAACATATACAGATATCAAAACAAACATCGTATGTGGCTACAAATCACATGACAAAATAAAGATATAAAAGAAAAAAAAAAAAATTAAATAAATAAAGCACATCACAATAATAAAATATAAATTAAAAAACAATAAACAGTAATAGAGGTAACAGTATTAAACATTTTCACAAAAACTTAAACATAAACGCTGAACAGTTTTAAAGTCATTAATAAATAGCTCACAGTCAGGGTAGGTTTCAGTCAGGGTAGGTAGGTAGATAAAAGATTATGTTTCACTTGAACCTTATTATGACGTAGACTGGTTATACAAGTTTACGATCGTGTAAAAGTTATAAAATATGCGCTGAATTGTGAATAAAATCCACTAATGTAATGATAATAAATTATATCTTGAATAGTCTTAGTCTTTTCACCAGTTATACTAACAATCCTATGTAATAGACTTAATGATACTCTTTTGACATCCGAATTAGCTTTGGGCGCCTGTTGAAAGCTCAATGTAAAACACTGAAAAGTCGTCCTTTCCAAATCATAGCCTCGGAAGGCCTAACGGGTTGCCGGAGCTCCGGCTCGAAGAGCAAGAGTAGGAACGGATGCCAGGACTCCAGCTCGAAGAGCAAGAATAGGAACGGGGTGGTTTTTAGTCAGTAAGAGTCCGTCACTCCCTCTCGCCTAATCCAAGGCAGGAGAAGACATTACATGATTATCCCCCCTAAAAAAAGACCTAGACAAATACCTAGACACTAGATATTTAAGAACATCAATACTCCCAATCTACTGTATAAAAATAAGTCGGGTTTTCCTTCCTGACACTATAACTCCACAACGCACGAACCGATTTCCACGGTTTTGCATTCGCTGGAAAGGTCTTGGGCTCCGTGAGGTTTATAGCAAAGAATGTTACATAAAACGAAGTCATCTGGCAGCGAAACGGAGTTGTTACTCGTTAATAAAAACCAAAAACCCTAGTGAACTCTAACAATCCCAGACTCCCATCTGTATTAATAGCAGAGAATTTTTTGCCCTCATTAATTTATATCCAAGAAAATCCAGTTTTAGCTAACTAGTCTAACACTATACGCGTCTCTCATACATAGTGGTCGTATATGGAGATGCATAAAACCTGTATACATACATACATACATGCTAATTTGCTCTCCATCTCCGGCCAGGTGATGTTATGTAAATATTTTAACGGAACTAGTTTTTGATGAGGCAACACTGCCTCGTTATGTCATTGTGGCAAAATGGAGATTTTTTTGTGTGGTATAGTAGTTTTTCGGTTTAATAATATGTGGAGTGGAGTAATAATAAGGAACTGCCTCGTTGGCCGAGTGGTAGCAAGTGCGACTCCAAGGGACAAGGGGTCTCAGGTTCGATTCTCGGGTCAGGCAAAGTATTACTGGGTTTTTAAAAATTCTCAGTAGTAGCACGGATATTGGAAATGTGCACGGTATATGGCAATAGGCTCACACCCTATTACATGGGACTCATAACATAAATAGTGAAAAGTGAGTGTTACATTGTATTATAGCGGCATTAAGTGCCGTAATGTGCTCTGCCTACCCCTTCGGGGATAAAAGGCGTGATGATGTTATGTTAATAATATGTGGAGTAAATCGCTGGAGGATCTTTGTTACCTCAGAATTCCTTCGATACGGAGGATTCACGAGGTTTATCATTTTTATACAATTTTACACAGAAAAGAGGTTTACAGAATTTACTCAACACCTCATAGACTAAATATTTGTATAGTCTTCTAAGCTTTTTCTGATATGTACATAAGTATGAAAGGGCAAGTCCTACTATTATTTTTCTTGGAACCTATTCACAGTTGATACGAAAATTCAAAGTAATTTTCTCAAGCAAATGTATCGTCTATCGACTGTTATAGTCACACGTACACGTGAAAGTTAATAAATGAAGCAATCTTCATACTGATATTGAACAGCACTGAGTTCTAATAAACGAATAAATTGACTCTTCTTTTTCAACCGACTTCAAAAAAAGGAGGTGAAAAAGAAGCTCATAACAAAATGTAACTTAGGTAATTAATGGTCACAGGTATAATCCATAATAAAATTGTAAACAGCTTAATAATGTTACGTGCCTATAAAGGTTTTAATGAATAATTTTGTTTAAAACTTGTGGCACCGACTTTTCACCTATCAGTGAGTGTGTAAGCTATAAGTACGTATGACCAATAATAGTTATTTTTGGCTTTTTCAGTTTTTACTTTTCGTTTGTCTTTTGGTTTTTGAAGTCGGTTTTTTAAACGCAGTTTTTTCTTTTTATTGTTTTCATATTTTTCTTTCCAACGTCTATTACATAATATTGCAATTTGTATATCCACTCGTAATCTCCTTTTTCTCTGCTACTACAGAGTCTACAGAGACTACAAAGTCTACAGAGTATACACAGTCTACTTTAAAGTCCGCCTCTCATTCCTAATAACCTCCCCAGAATCTACCAGAACAAACAAAAAAAGAACAGGACATACAAAATAAACCAAAAAACAGCATCCTGTGTCCTTCAACTAAAAAGCATCAGCCATCAATCATGGCCGCGAACCAGTCGACCAATAATATCGCTTGCATGCCCTTAAATCACAATAATTGCTACTAACGACACGTCACAGGGTGTCCGAACACGGAGCAATACAATAATAACCTCGTGTTTTGCTTGCATTAAAGAATGCCGCACATTTAGCGTTTGACAGTGAATAATAAAAAAAAATATGATGTGCAACGATAATTATGGCCAGCGGCACTCACGGGCTCTTCGGAGCTACGATGACATGATATAGAAATATGCAGAAGGTCCGTGTACAATCGAGATTGCTACCTATGTAGAGAAATTGATGATAGCAACTTGGAGCCTCACTGAAAGCCTGAATGACGTGTGTTTTATTGGTCAAAATTACCAGATTTACCTAATGCATTGAAGGAATAGAAACTAAAGAAGTACCAAGATATTACCTATAAGGAAGAAGCAGTAGGTGTAACAGGAAAAACGAAGGATAATAAAGCGTGAGTTCATAAATTGTACAGCAGTTGCAGTTGTTGGGAGGAAAATATACACATTTGCCAAAAATGGTCCTTCTGCATAAAACCCTGTCAAGGTATAACAATAAAATGTAATTTCATAATCAACAGCGACGTGTAAGTGTGAAGTAACTGTAATTACTGTTGTACATGCGTTTTGTGTGCGTTTTGTGAGCGGTTTGCGTGCGTTTTAATGTTCTTAGACAAGAGCTGTCAGTACCCATAACCATCTTTGTGTAGACTTGTTTTAATAATGAACTTTAAGTGGAACAAATAGTATGCTTGTACTGGCAACCTTTAAGACGAGTGTTGCAAGTGTAAAAAATAATTTACATTGACTTCGGTATTTAAATTATCGTTGTGAACTGTTGGGCTATGTTTAATAAGTAGGTGTAGGTCTTTGTTAGGGATTTTTTATTTTATAGGCCATATCTTTTCTTTGTGTTTTAATTACAAATTACAAAAATCTACACCTTGGTATGAGCAAATAGCTTCACTTTTAATTTTTGTTTTTGTTTACGTTCAAAACTGCCATTCTGCCCTAATTAAAATAAATGATTTTGACTTTGACTTTGACTTTGAATATAGGTAGTATTGTTACAGTGTACTTTTCGGGCTCATGTTTAAATATTGATACCCTTCTTGGGCTTCACTAAGAACTTAAAGGGGAGATTGGTTACTGAATGCTGACCTCATTTTTAAACGCCTTATTATTTAGTACGGAAATTTTCTTAACTATTAATAATACTTTACCCAACCGGGCCATAGAACTCGAAATCATGCTAGCAATTAGACTTCTATTGGCCAATAAACAGGTATTAATTCTAATTCCAATTAATATTTTACTGTCAGCCCATACAGACTCCCGCCCACAGACTTCCAATTTCGAATAAATCGTTATTTCCAAATAATTCTTAATCTGAAATCTGTTCAGTGACATATCGCCTTTTAGGTCGTTGACATTTAAGCTCCAAAGTTACAATGTGACGCGCGGGCGCATATCAATGACTTAGGACGAAATGGACCGTTATATAAACTAATGTTATTTTAGATTATTTTGTTTACCATAATTATGGTAATATTTTCCGAGAACAAATACAATATAAATGTTCAAAGTTCAAGATTATAAAAAAATTAAATCAAACAAATTTTATTTAATTTAGGTACATTTTATTTCGAGCTTGTAGGTAATATTTACCAATGTACCAAATGAGAAACCTTTTTTTTTTTTTTTTTTTTAAGGGGGGAAAATCATCGAATGACTGCTCCCGCCTGGGTGAGGCGGAAGGGAGTGTCAGACTCTTACTGACTAAAAACCACCCCGTTCCTTCTCCTGCACGTCGAGCCGGAGCCCCGGTTACCCGTTAGGTTCTCCGCGACTCCGAATCGGCATCGGCCCTATTGGGCCCCATCTGTGGTGGTCTGATGGCTCTTTGAGGCGCGCGCGGAACGCGACGCGCCGTACGCTCGGGTCTGTTTCTGGTCGGACGGGGAGCCACCCATGCTCGCCGTCCGCAGGCCCGCGCTTACGGTGGCCGGAGATCGTCCCGCGATCCCCGACGCCCGGTGTGTCCTTCGCGATGGCTGGGTTGCGAGGAGGCAGCGCTTCGCTGCCTCACGCGTCCCGCCTCCTCCTTAGCTAGCATGACTGCTTCGCAAAAGGAGGAGACGGCATCCCAGTCCCCCTCGCTCCGCATCATGGCCTGCACTAGGCCCGGACGCGAGAGGTCGCCATCGCCGATCACTTCCCTGAGGGCACGGCGGTGCTCAGCCCACGCAGGGCATTCCGCTACGGTGTGTTCCACCGTGTCCTCAGGGCGGTCCTCGCAGTGATGACACCCGGGCGTTTCCTCCCGCCCCATCAGACACAGGTACCTCCCGAAACTTCCATGTCCGGTGAGGACCTGCGTCAGGCGGTAGGTGAGGACGCCGTAGCGTCTCTCAAGCCACTCCTCAAAGAGGGGACTTACCGCTGCAATGGCAGCGAGCCCAGCCCTCGGTTGCGACAGTCGTTGCTGCCATTCCGCCATGAGATCGCGCCGGAGCTCATCCCGCCACGCACTTATCTGGCGCGGCAGCGGAGTTTCGCCCCGGCGACGTGCCTCCGCGCGCATGATACACGCGCGCGAGCACCTTCGCCTCCAGATCCCACGGCGGTAATCCGGCAAGGAGGTTCGCCGACTCCCCAGATCGTGCGGTATCCGCGGATCATTCGGATCGCCATGACCCTCTGTGACATGAGCAGCGTCCGAGCAGGACGCCGCAACAAGTTCGGCGCCCAAACAGGGGCGCCGTAGAGGGCCATGGACCGCACGACCCCGGCGTATAACCTCCGGCAGGAGGCGTTTGGCCCCCCGAGGTTGGGGAGGCTGCGTTCAAACGCAGCCCCCGTCCTCTCCAACTTTGGAGCCAAACGTCGGAAAGTGCTCTATGAAGTTCCACCGACTGTCGAGGACGAGTCCTAGGTACTTCATCGCCGTCTCGACGCCGATGGTAACCCCTCCCGCCGTTATTTGGGACCCACCCGGAGGTGGCGCGTTCCCGCGGCCATGAAAACACATGGCCTCGGACTTGTGGAGCGCCACCTCGAGTCCCAACTGCCGGATTTTTCAACGACTGTCGCAACCGCTGTCGCCATTAAGTCGGCCGCCGCCTGGTGCGACCTCCCGTGCGCTAGCACCAGCGTGTCGTCGGCGTAGCATATTGTGCTAACGCCGTTCGGGAGGTCGGTGCGCAGCACCCAGTCATAGCCGATGTTCCACAGGAGCGGCCCCAGAACCGAACCCTGTGGAACACCGCGTGACATCTCTCGCCGGTTCCACTCGCCCCGGTGACCGGGGTAGCTGACGGACCTGTCCGTCAGGTAAGCCTCGATTACACGACGGAGGTAGGTAGGCACCCGATGATATCGGAGTGCCTCCAAGATGCAGCTCCAGGGCAGGGAGTTGAAGGCGTTGGCGATGTCCAGAGACACCGCCACTACGACCTTACCCCTGGACACTGCAGTCCCCGTCGTGAGGTCTCTAACGCGCATGATGGCGTCCACCGTGGAGCGCCCTCTGCGGAAGCCGAACTGGCCGTCCGACAAGTCCGGCCCAATGTCCGTCAGGTGCGCGACGAGGCGGTTCGAAATGATTCTTTCGAAGACTTTCCCCACCTCGTCGAGCAGCACTATGGGCCGGTACGCGGACGGAGAGTCCGCAGGGCGCCCCGTCTTCCGCACGAGGACCAGTTTGCCCGCTTTCCAGAGAAGCGGGAACTGGCCTCTCTCCAGACATGCGCTGTAGAGACCAATCAATCGAGGCCCGAGAGCCTCTGAGGCCAGGACCCATGCCTTGCCATGCAGGCCGTCGGGTCCTGGGGCGGTGTTCTTGGCGCCCATCCGGCGCACCGCCGCTCTCAATTCTGCCTCGGTCACCTCTGGGACGATGTCATCGTCGTCGTCGCTGTAGCCCGCGTCGGGCACCGCAGGGGGCGGAGTCATATACGGAGGGGTGAAGCCCCTCCACAGTCGGGGGAACAGGGCGCCAATCACCTCCTCCAAGACTTCTGGCCGGAGACTCTGAGTGAGCGGGGGAGCCCAAGCACGGAGCTTGTCGCGTACCATCGGTACGGGCGTCCCCACGGGTCTCTATTCAGAGTCCCCAGCATCTCTCGGCGGGCCTCCTCCTTGGCCCGCAATATCTCCGCCTTGAGGAGGGCCTTCGCCGCCCTGTATCCCTCGTATAACTCCGCCTCTCTCGCCTCCGCATTAGGAGGACGGATACGGCGCCTGCGGTGCCTAGTGTACTGGCGTCGCGCAGCAGTGCACGCCTTGCGCAGAGCCGCCAGCTCTTGCGACCACCAGTACACCTGGCGCTTCTGTTGCCTCGACCGGATCCGGGGCATCGCCACGTCACAGATCCTGGACATGGCGTCCTGGAGCCACTTGGCCTCATCGTCAACGTCGGCAGGCCTGACCGGTGGTATCACCCAGGCCTGCACGATGGCGGCTTCCAGGAGCAGCTCCCGGTCCAGCTGTTTCAGCGCCCAACGCGGGCCACATGGGGCCTGTCTGACCGGCGGGTCTGCGGACTCGGCGGAGACGTCGAACCGGATATACCGGTGGTCGGAGTACGTCTCCACCTCCTCCATGACGCGCCAGCCAACAATACGCGGTGACAGAGCAGGGCTGGCGAACGAGATGTCCACCACCGACTCGCCCTGCATCCGCACACACGTGGGACAGAACCCCGGTTCAGGACGACTAGGCCTGTCTCAAGGGCCCAGTCTTCCACCATCCTACCCCGGACGTCGGTGAACCGGGAACCCCAAGCCAAGTTTTTGGCGTTGAAGTCCCCGAGGACGAGCACGGGGAGGGAACGGAACCCGACGACGACAGTGACCAACTCCCTCAAGGAGTTGTGGAACTCGGCGAGAGTTCGGTTCGGAGAGAAGTACACGCCCACCACAGCGAGCTCTCCGAACCGTGCTGCGACACAACCCCGGCCTCTTTGAGCAGCCTCAAGAGTCGGGGTACCGGCGGCGGCCGACGAGATGATGGTCACCGAGCCGTCCAGGTCCGCCACCCAGTGATCCCTGGGCAGGACAAAGTACGGCTCGGAGACCACGGCGACATTGATCGACCACTGCGCCATGCTCTGGAGCAGGAGATCCTGAGCAGCGGCGCAGTGGTTGATGTTCGCCTGGAGGAGGCGGAATGGGGCCATTATTGGCAGTCCATTCCGACCTCCTCAGTGGCGGCAGCGGCGACTGCGGTGGCAGTGGCGGCGGCGGCGGCGGAAACGGGGGGCGGCGGAGGGCCTACCTTTGCCCTTGGTTTGGCAGGAGGGGAGCAGCCCTTGCTCCCGACCCGGTGATTGGCCGGCTTGCCAGCCGCCGCACATGCATTGCAGTGCAGCGGGGCGGTTGCACGAGCCGGCCTTGTGACCGGGCCGACCGCAGCGGAAGCAACAGTCGCTGCGGTCCACCTCCGAGGTGCATTTGACACTCACGTGCTCCCCCACGTGACAGCGGTAGCACCTCAGAGGCCGGGTCTCGAGCAGCTTGACCTGCGCCGAGACCCATCCCACCAAGAGCCTTTTGCCCTCCTTCACTTCTTGGCCGCTGTGACGGGGCAGCTCACCACCACCGTGCGCAGCCCCGAGTTGTCCGGACGGATGGTGCCCGCCTGACCTGGTCAGCAGGGCACCCTCCCGTCCTGGCCACAGCGGCCACCACCTCACTCTCCGTGACGGAGTCGTCCAGGCCCAAATCCTGACATCCAGGCATTTGGTGGGCCTGGACACGCGGGCCTCGTCCGCACCGAGGCACGCCCTAAGCCTCTCGGCCAGGGCGTCGGCCGATGGGCCGCTGGTCGCGCCGGGGACCTCCAAAAGACGGGCTCCGGTAGCGGTCACCTTGACCGCGAACCCGTCCGGGGCCCCGAACTCCGCAGGAGTTACCGCCCCCTTAATTTGGCGAGGACGTCGCCATATGTAACGCCCCTATTGACCGCCTCGGGCTGTAGCGTGATCACTACAGCCGCGGTCTTAGGGGCGAGGAGCAAGGCAGCAGCGCGTTTCTCCCTGCGCTGCTGCTGCCGTCGCTGCCGCTGCGCCTTTTTGCGGCGCTTCCGGCCCTCCTTGGCGACTCTCCTCGCCTCGCCGGCGATTTGCCACCCGCCGCCGTCCTCCGCTCGCGGGGCGGGTTCCACCACCGCTGCCGCAACTCCAGCCTGCCGGGCTGGAGTGCCTCCTCTTTTTGCGCCCTGCGGGCGCTGGCGCCGTCGGCGCAGCTGGGGTCTGCGCCGGCGGGGGCGCCGAGGCCCTCGCTGGGGCAGCCGGTCGCGCCTTTGCCGGCGGTTGGGAGCTGCGGCTAGCCTGACCCGAGGTCGAAGGCTTGGCCGCAGCGGCCGCGTACGACCGCGGGACCGCGGGGGCGACCTGACTCGCCGCGAGTGGGGGGCGCAAGAGCCTGCCCTCCAGCACGTCGAAACGTCGCTGGAAGGCAGCCATCTCCGCCCGCAGCAGTCCGACTACGTCGGCCTCCGCCGGGGGCTGGGGGCGACTGCCGCGAGCAGCGGCGAGCTCGGCCCTGGCCGTCCGCAGCTCGGCCTCCAGAGCCGCATTGGAGGCCGCCAAGCGCGCCAGCTCTCGCCGCATCTCGGCCAGCTCGGAGCGCACCTTTCCCGCAGTGGGCACCGCACACTGCTCCAAGGCCGCCTCCGTTATGTGGCCGCCGCCGCCCTGAGGAGGCGGAGCCTAACCGGCTGGGATTTCCCCATCGCCAGCTTGTAGAGCTCCGCCGTAATGGCCTGTTGGAGGCCCCCGGAGCAGCTCTCGCTCTCAGAGCCGCGCTCGCCCTCCGACATCTCCACGCCGGACATCTCGGCCGCAGAGGACTCCGAACGGGCAGCGCTTGAGAGAGCCCTGCCCTCCGCGGCCAGCTGCTCGGCTGACTCCGCGCAGGCAGCTGGTGCCGGTTTCCGGCGACCGCTGCCCTTGCCGCCCCTACCCCGCGCCGCCGTGGGGACCTTGGGGGAGGCGCGTCCTGAGCGCCGGAGGACGGGGACAAACTGTCCTCCTCCAGCCTGGGGCGTTTGAACGTCCCCGTCGCGCGGCGGCGTGAGCCATTCGAGCTCACGCTCAGCCGCTCCGCCAATGTTGTGTCGGACTCTGAGTCCGACCCCCTTCGACTAGACTCCCGTGTGTGGGGCCTGCTGGACGAGTCCAGCGCCCCACCACGAGTCCCGGAGCCACTTGGGCTCCCTTCTCCTGCTACTGCAGGCGAGCCAAGCTCACCCGCACTCTCCTCCTCCGACAGTTGTGGTTTTGTTTTTTGTTTTAATTTCTCCATACAGTTCCCACGAGTATGGGGGAAATATTCGGTCCACCCAGGCAGTGCCCCCTGTACCTGGGTAAGTGTTCATTTGTTTCCCAACTAGAGGTTCCACTGGTCCCCTAGCTGGGGGTGCGCTCGCGACTGACACTACTCCTCAGCCATGCATACTCTCGCCGCGCACCAGAACTTAGTATTGGAGGAATTTTTTATAGAGGTTATCTTCCTCGCGGTCCGGGCGACCAAGCCAAGACCCTCGTCCCGTTCAGAGTCACAAAACATGACCGTGATCTCCTTACGGATTACGATATCGACGGCTGCAATCGGGGACAGCTTGTGTCCCGATGCTGCTCGCTGGCAGGGTGAGTGCACAACGAGCACCGCCTTTGCCTCTCCGCCACGCTCTCTGCTATGTCCAGAGAGACGGGCGGAGAAACGCCCCTCGGAAGCGCGGGCTATGAGCCTCCGCACACAGCCCGCCGCCTCCAGAACCCTATCGGGTTCGCCCGCCCAGTCCAGAAGTCTGCTGCGGGCGACAGTCACTCCAACCCTATCACCCCCGCTAGGGAGACTGTCGCCCGCACCCAGGGTGCACCACGGGGAGGTCTTCTGGCACCGCACCCCAAATGAGAAACCTTACGAATTCTGTCAGCTAATACAAATTTTGCTACATTCAAGAATCGTAAAAAAACTTTCACGCATTATTAAGTTTGCCTAAATAGTAGTTAGTAACTAAGTAACTGTCTGAAAATCACACAATTCCGCCAAAAAAACTCATACTTATTAAAAAAAAAAGTTAAACATATTAAAAATGGAACACTTTCTTTACTCTGTGCTCTTCAAACCGCAATCACCACATTTCTAAATCGCACGATTAAAATAAAATGCACATTTTTTACCACATGTCTTACATATTTTAACGTTATTAAAATACTTTCAATTTTTGCACTATTAAATCTAGAGATGGACAAAAACTTAGTTTACGCGACCGCACTTGAATTGCATGTGATTATTATGTTTTTTACCCGCAATCCGGCACGCTCCGACATTCGCGAGAAAAAAGGTTCTAAAGGACAGAAGCTATGGAAATATTATAAGAATGTCTCCAAGCGCACGACTGCACTGACATACAGCATATTTTCACGCGTTTGATAAAACAAAGAAAATGTAGAAAGAAATAGATGTTTTTATGTCTTCTTTTTATGATTCCAGGACCCAGACTACGAAGCTAGAGAATAATTTTGAAAAATGAACGACGCCGCCATTGAATCTCTCTCTGCTATCGATAAATTATATATTTGTCGGCCCATAAAACAATTCTGAAGTTCAAAAGTACCATGGATAATAATATCTGACATTCCCGTCGTAAAAATAACAAAAGCGACAATCGGAAAAATATAAAGATTGCGAAATTACAGCTGCACTCGCGCCATAAATCTCTATCCATAGACAAGCAACATGGCCGCTTATTCTATATTGTCTCTGGTCCACATGTATTCGTTTTATTCGCTTATTAAGAAGGTTTGATTTAGCCTTTAAGCTGATTATAATAAAGGTTATAGTTGAATGTATTTTTGGACATGATACATTTGTTTTGTAAAGTGCATAGCGATGACAATCTCCACTGCGATACCCCGCGGTTTTATTGGCCGCAATAGAGAAGCAAAAGTATGTTTATCAGAGAAATATTTATTTTTATAGCTTGAAGATTTCAATAAGTTTCTTTTATGATGTCGTGCAATATTCACTATCTTTATAAAAGTTTGAATTACGGTTTCTCTACTTGCCAAGAAGAGTTTTGATTCAGATAGAGTCATGAGTCAAGTGCAATAATAATAGAACAAGAACTACATATTGATACAAAAATTTTCCTAGTAGATAATATAAAACGGTATTATAGTTTCTTAAGTCTTCTTTTTTATTACTACAGATGTATTTCCTAGCAAACAGATTTGACATTTTCCTTAAGATGTACGAAGTACTGTAGTTTTTATTTCTGCACACCATTGGTTAGCGCTAGTGTCGCATATGCTCCTGTTAGTCTATTAATAATCTGCTTTTAATATTTTCCAGATTCTGTCAATTAATTAGCTATAAATAAATTTGTTTAGAGTCTACATTGTGGTAGAAATGAAACCCTTTTTTCCATCTTTTTCAATAAACACAAAGTTTACTTATTTATTTTGCGAACCTAGTAAAGATGGAAGATACCAAACTATTTTTGTATTCACCTCGTTTATTCGACGTCTCTGCAACGGGCCCCGGTCGAGGGCGGCATTTAAGACGTGTGTTCGATAATCTGTAAAAATAAAAATAGACAGGTTAATTTCATTCGTATTATTTCTGTATACTATAACTATAAGAAGAATAATTTTCACTTCAGACTATAGTTGATGGTTACAATTATCTTGAGCTTGATGGTCTGATCTTTTTATTTATTGTATTAAATGTTTTGAGCTATAATGCTTATAATAATAAGTCATCAAATCGGATAAACGAGCAAATTCGTCGCCTTTTGGTAACACGGAATCAGCGCCACCTATAGATACCAGTGACACTAGAGGAATTAAAACTTAAAAGTGCGTCGTCGGCCTTTGAGGGCGAAACCAAATAATAAAGTACTATGATAAACAACAGACAACAAATTTCATATTCAGATCATTATTATTCTTATAAGAACTTATAATAAGTAGGTATTACAGTCATCCAATTGCCTTCTAAAAAATGTAAATTTTAGCAACCCAATAGGATACAATAAAAATAATCTTGTTATAGTATCTTTTGATCCGATCATGTGCAGTAATGACCAAGTTATTTATATAATTACGTATAGTGGCCAACAGATCAACTTACAAGTTTATTCATTGGATTTTCGACATTATGATAATTCAATAGAGTTGAAAATGTGATAGAGAAATTTGACAGTAGAGGCTAGTTTGACCTGAAGCAAACTTGACACAAGTTATGTATAATTTTTTATTAAATTTCATCATCATCGTTCATTAATCATATCTTAACAGACACAAGAAATTGAATTGAATAATTTGCAGTCGAAATATATAATCATTTTGCGCGTCGTTGAATATAAAGAAGCCACTCTGTGCCTTTTTCAAATAAATAATGTCTAATTCTTTATAACTCATAACATAATATCACACCTTTTATCCCCGAAGGGGTAAGCAGAGGTGCACACAGAAGTAACACCCATTTTTCACTAGTTATGTTACTAGTCCCATGTAATAGTCCCATTTTTATAACAATAAAAAGAAATGTAAATACCTACTTCGATTATAATCTAAGTAATATTGTAGATATAAGTTTTGTCTATAGAATAAACAAAGGCTGACATCACTATCAAAAAATATTCGTAGATACTTTTGCACATTTATCACTACATAGTATAAAACAAAGTCGCTATCCGCCGTCTGTCTGTCTCTATGTATGCTTAGATCTTTAAAACTACGCAACGGATTTTGGTGCAGTTTTAATAGATAGAGTGATTTTTAAGGCAGGTTTATATGTATAAAACATGCATATTGTACCCGTGCGAAGCCGGGGCGGGTCGCTAGTTTATTAATATTTTATAAAATTTCCGTGTCAACCGTTATTGAAAGTAAGTATGATATTATTGCCGCATTCATTCGACCGTAATGTAATTTATTTTTTTAATTCATTGTAAAGTCATCATAAATTGGCTACAGCTGCGAATTTAGTACATAATATATGTGCCTTACATTTGCAAACATTTTTTTCCTTTTCAGAAAAAATAACTGTTCATCACGCCTTTTTAATCCCCGAAGGTAGTAGAGGAGCATACAGCACACCTATACTTATAAAATACAACAGTTTTCATCAGTTACGATATGTGTCCTAGCCTCCCATTTTTGATTTTAACAGAAATAACCACATGTTATACTATAAGAATGGTGCCACCATATGTTTTTAATTTACCAATCTCAAGTTACAGCTGTCTGTACGCTAACAGTAGAAAGTAAGAACGTCTGTTTATAGGTATTTGGTTATATATTTATGTGCGTAAGTGCAATTTCAAATGAGTAGTTATAACTACTGCCTCGTTGGCCGAGTGGTCGCAAGTGCGACTGCCGGGCAAGGGGTCTCGCGTTCGATTCCCGGGTCGGGCAAAGTATTACTGGGTTTTAAAAAAAATCTCAGTAGTAGCACGGAGTCTGGAATTGTGTCCAGTATATGGCAATAGGCTAACTCCCTATTAAGTACATGGGACTCATAACATAAATAGTGAAAAGTGGGTATTACATTGTACAGTGGCATAATGTGCACCTCTGCCTACCTACCCTTCGGGGATAATAAAAGGCGTGACGTTATGTTTATGTTATGTAGTTATAACGAATGTTTATTTTTTACGGGGACGTTCATCAGTTTCGGTTATAATATACTTAATTACTGATCTATCTTTAATTACATACATAGAAAAAATTAACATCATTATTTTCTTTCCAAAAACCCTAAAACACGAGCACCCTAACCATTGTTTACGTAAAAACAAAACTTTTTGTGGGACACCGCCATTTTCCCAGACGATCCAAAGTTCCAAGGACCCACCAATGTGACTTTGACATTACCAGCCGGTTTCAAGAGCTAACAATGTGGACCTACCTGCACCCTAAAATAAAACGCGAAAAAAGACCATTACACGCAGTCCATTGCACTTTTTCCTTCATAACAGGAAAGAGAGATGGATTCTAAGCCAGCGGTGGAATGTAAAAAGCCTCTTAGTTTTTTGGCATCGCTGTATCCTCAATCCATCATAAGAAAAGGTTATGCTAATGATAAAAGCTTCTTTGAAATTGAAAGTGACCGACTGGCCTTGAGTGAGATGCTTTGTTTTTTCAATAACAATGTAGGTACTCGAATGTTTTAAGGAGGTCGGTTTTAAAATTATAATTTAATGATGGCAATTAAGAGTTAAAAAAGGATGACGTTTTTTTTACTTTTTATAAACTCCCGCCAATTTCAAATGTCGTTCCTTTTGACGTTCGAGTGTGACTGTTGTCAGTTTTAGTCAAACTGTTTTCCAGTGCCTCCTTACCTACATGCATGCATTTTTTTTATCTTTATTTATTTACAGGGCTTTTCTTAATAGAAAACGTCACCCCGATTATTGAATACAAAAAAAACAAAAAGAACACTTATACATTGACTTACATTGCTTATCCAAAATTGGAAATTCAAAAATAAAACCTTTTTTTGCTTAAGTGTATTCTGTTTAAGTGGACACACGCAACTGCGAGAGCTCTTGGATGACATCATTTCTATATCCTTAGCTTATTTTAATCAGCTCGACTCTAAACATATAGAAATGACATCATGTGTCAATGATCCTGTGTTGGGTACAAGTTCAGAATGCATTAAGAATTGAATCCCTTTGGAAATTGTGTAATATTCTAATTTTGTCGTTTTTTTTTCACTCTTATCGAAAGCAAACACGCGTTCGCGAAGTTTTTTACCAACTTCCCAAAAAGAAGGACACCGACATCTTTTAGCTCAGTGAGTGGGTAACCTATAAGTATGTATGACCAATAGTAATTACTTTTTGCTTTTTAGTTTTTACCTTTTGATGTTTTTAGGTTTGGTTCTTGAAGGCGGAAAATTCGTATTGTTGTTTTTTTTTTTGATATCGCTGTAAAATGAAACGAGTGGAAAATTAAGACATTTTTATTTCTATTGTTTTAAGCTGTGTGAGAACGACAATCAGTTTAACCAACTACCAAAGTCAAAGTGGAAAGCTACCACTGTACTTTACAAAATTTTGATTTGTATTGATGGTATTTAAAATCTTAGATACCTACTTTCGGATTCTCATACAAAACCCAACTAACTCTTAGAATACAATCCACATTTTCCCCGATACAGAAAAACCGCTAAAAAACGAACAAAGTTTAATATCCATGATTCCGCGTTCTCCACAACCTACGCGTCACTGACTAATAGAGATTGCTCTTAACTTGGAAGGACAACTGTTGTATATGGTCATACGTTATTATGTCAGGCCATTTTAGTAAGATCCTTAGAAATGTCAGGATTGCCTCATGGTATCGATAAATATGGACTCCGATTATTTCTTAAGTGTCTACTTCTAATCATGATGGAGTATTGAACATTCTGAATGTGTGTTTCGAATGTATGTTTTGTCTGTAAGACGTATATAAGAATCGTAGCAATTGGCGTTCCATACTCTCTCCCTACCCCCAGGCATGAGGTTATGAATGTATGTTATTGTGATCCCATTTTTTGGTGTGTGGTTGATGAATTAGGAGTTTTAAATGAAATTACGGTTACCTAAAAATTACGGGTTACTCACGTAAACATACTGCGAAAACCTCTACTTTGTTTTGGAGTCACCGAGGGGACTCTTTCTGAAGAGAAGCATGAGCAGTAGGGGCGATGTCGCGCAGCCTACTGCAGCTGCTAACCAGTCAATTTTAACTAATTCAGTATGTCTCACGATAGTTATTATAAAAGCAATGTTAGGGTTTCTTATAAATTGTTTGCAGCTGATTTGCGGTCTTTCGAGATCAATGTCTCGGTTACAAGAGGTAAATTAATGAGATAAGTGCAATGTCTACATTTTGGGACTAATACCAAACCTAAGCGGTGAGTTTGATACGGAGCTGCTGACTTAACGGATTGTCGGGCCTCCGGCTCAAAGTGCAGGAGTAGGAACTGGGTAGTTTTTAGTCAGTAAATGTCTGACACTCCCTCTCGCCTCACCCAAGGAGGAAGAAGTAATAGAATGATTTTTAACCTCAAAAAAAATGCGATGAGTTTGGCTTATCGTCAACACAAATATCTTTAATGCAAATGCAACTTGTTCTGTACTTATTTTACTGATACGAACAAACCTCCTTTAAAAACTCTTAATGGAAAATAAAACTCAAAAAACACCAATAAATAAGCCTTAAAACTGTTTTTTTGTATCACAAACAAGCCATTAGATATGAAAATATCTCAATTACATTACTTGCAGTATAACCGAAGTTACTTAGGGCCTCATATTTATGCAAATTATAAACAAATACCAAGAGTGGGCGACGCTTGCCAAGCTGTTCTTGGAACACTGCTACTTGGACAGTATTACCATGCCCACATTTTGCCTCACACAGCTCAAAATGGCCGTGAACGTAGGTGCAAATATAGAGCTGGAACAACTAATGAAACAAGGGAATATAAATGTTTCATCTACAGCAAAAAAATAAGCTTTACTTAGGTACATTTTGTTGATATTTTTATCCATTCCAAAAAGGCATATTTAATATATCGCACCTACACCGACATATTGATATAACTAGGCAATTCTCACCTTTAAAGTTAAACGTTATTACCACGTTATTAACTAAAGGAAACTTTTGACTTTTTTAAAATCTTAAAATAATTAGATTATTTATTCTTAATTCTTGAAAATTTTTGTTTAACTTTAAAGGTGCGATTTACGCTTTTACTTGCGATTTACCTAGTTATATCAAAATAGTGTCACGCATAATTACTTACAAAACAGAAGTTTTGGTTACTTCAAAAGTAGATCTTCTTAGATACGGGTCGTAACTTGATGTTCACAATTCTGACAAAAAGATTTGAACAAAAGACAGTGTCTTGAAGAAGACCACAGATATTTACAGCATATGGATTATTCTAAAAAGCTCCTCCGAAAGTCTCCATTCAGCTCTATCGATGTCATAAATCATACCATATACCATATTCATATGATGAAATCAAAACAACAGTGCACCTAACTGTATCTGCTTCAACGGTACAGCACACCCGTGCTTGCACTGCTATCACAAACGCCGTAATAATATATAATTGAACGGTGCCTTAGTTAGGGATTGGCGCGAAGCCCTTGAGAAAACTGTACGTGACGGCATTTCTCCGGTGGGAGAATGAGACGTTCACATTGACGGATTGACTGCAGTGAGTAAATAAAATGATAAGTAAAATGGTACCATGGAAGTTGGAAGGTATGTGTTCTTTACGAACAAGGTTTTAAATAAATATCCTGAAAGAAAATTTTAAACTAGTTCAGTTATAATCTTTTGTTATGAGTAAAAAACCAAACGTTTGGCAGTTAAGTGCTCACTTATTTAATCAAATCGGTGATTAAATAAGTAGGGAGTAGATGTGGATTATCTCCAAAAAACATGATTTTTGTATGAATTGATCATGTGGTCAATGACAATAAAATAAATTGAAATGATTCATAGCCGTCTCATGTAAGTTATGTAAGTAGTACTAAAAACTCTTAAATCTTAGGCAACTAAATACATTTTAGCTGCTTATTATCGTGCCATTATTTTTATTTTCCGGAGGATAAATAAAACGTTATTAACATTACAAAATGCTTGTTTTTATAACATTACGAAACGTTTCCCATGCATCATAACTCACAATAGACATTACTTTCTATATCATCATTGTCTTGCATCTTGCAAGCTTTTTATTACGTCTGGAATTGCCGCCTTTCTCCATGTTTCCATAGACAATATTGTTGCTTTTTTTATTTTTATTTGCAATGACAGGCAAACTATTGTTCCAACCGATTTGTAGGTAAAACTATTTGGTGTGTTTTTAGACTAGGATAAATGGTAAATCTAGATATTTTCACTGAGTATCTATAAACTTATACCAAACGTACCGTTACTGGTGACTAATTAAGAAAATCGAGTACTCAACGAGAGATTTCCTCACAGATCGATAGAATTACCTACATATCTACGTACTTACTTGCAGACTTGCACCGTTTTGCTCCGAATCTCATCGCCACAGTCACACACGAGTTTTGGATGGTTTTATCATACTCACCCCGTGGATGAACGGGGTAATTGGTGTTGCAGAACTTTCAACTAGGTACTAAATATTTATGGGTGATTGATAAAAACATAAAAACGGGCATTGCCGCTCAAAAACAAAACATAAGTACCTAGTAACATGACAAACAAAAAATCAAAATGTCCTCTTCAAAACTACTGAATCCGACTACCGTATTTGCAGACAATGATCAGCAAAGCGTACCAACATGACCTATTAGTTTCTGCTCCTAGAAATAAACAAAGTGAAGCTTGCTAAATGTCCACTTAGTCGGCGATGTTCACGGAAGCAGAACTAGTTAGACTAGTTCTTGCTGCACCGACATGTTTAAGAATGTACTAAGCGTTGCTGGTTTACGCGTATCATGGAAATAGAACGCTCTATACTCTATGCTCTGTACAAACGCGCGACTACGCTAAGTGGTTGGACTTGATTTCTTTTTCTAAATTGGGTTGATTTGGTAAAATGGATTGATTTTCTTATATAAATATAGGTAGGTATTAAATTTTGTTTTAGAAAAGTAAATTGATATGCACAGCTTGGTAAATACTTCCTAAGTAGGTACCTACTACCTAAGTAGGTAAATTCCCGATTTATTTGGAAAATGAATTCTATGAATAAATAGTGATTAATGAATTCCTCAATTCCACTCCTAGTAAAGTTACCTAGCTATGCATAAAGATTAAGAATAGGTATATAAATACCAAGAACGTCTACTTGCCTACTTACGTAAAATCGTTTAGACGCGTCATCAGTTGACATCACCATAACACTAATGCCGTCACCAGCCACAGGCGTTAAAATAAGAAATCTTTGCAAAAAATATGGAATCTCCATTCAAATATCCATCACCTCCCGCCAAAAAAATCAACTGTCAAAATCAAATTGTGAACTGTCAAATGACGAAAAAACTTCGTAAGTGCAGTCTCTCTCTACGTAAGTACTTGGTTCTATTGCCTGCCAGTTTGGCAGCAACGTATTGTCATATCAGTTCCACTTTCAACGTAACACACGACTAATAGCCAGTACTTAGCTTTACATAACCGATGTGGGTAGTGATTGACGGCTTCTACTGAATAAGGCATAAGCGCCCAGCGATTGGGCGAGGAAATTTAGCACTTAGCATGTAGGGCCTTCTTCCGCATATGTGCGTGTTTTGCGTGCAATTTCCAAGTTAGTGTGGTACTAAATACCTCATTAGCACTTGAATCGCGACTTCGTAAGAATTTATTACTTTCCTACTTTCCTGTTCCCGGAATCATGAGTTTTCAGCCTCATCCATCGATTGAGATTGTCAACTTCATACTATGGCTTACATTTATCTATTTTATTTATGTCAAGATTTACATTTAAATCCTGATCCTTAGGAAAAGAGACCTTTATATACTTAGGATACAATAAAAAAATACCTCTAAAAGTTGCCAATCTCGATAAAAAAAAGAAAGAACAAATACAAGGTAAAGAAGTTTCCTTTAAATGAAGTTCCGTGAATCCGGCTTCGTGGTCTATTCGCTGAAATCTTATGACGTAACGCCACAAAACTTGTCGCGCCGGTGTTGGAACATAAAAATCGTGTCACGGCCATCACATAATCGTGTATTGACAGCCGTGACTGTATGTAAATGTCTTCAGCGTGACACCTCCACCGAATACGACAAACATTACGTATTGTTATATATGGATAGATAAAAATTAATTTATCAGTTTGAAAATATAGGGGCGACATTAATTTCTATCATTAAAGACGAGAATGAGATGAGAATGATAAAAATATATTATATTATTAGATTACAAAGCAGTCGATAGAAGAATTGGTCTCCGATTTAAAAAAAATGTTTTCGGAATCCTAAGATCTATCATGCATGAGCGTCAATCACCTCAAATCCTTCAGAAAATAATAAAAATAAAGGAAATACGTTGCCAATAACAACAAAATAGACAATTTAAAACCATTTATTTTCACAAAAGAAACTAACGGAGTTGTAATGATTGCGTTTACGTTCATTCAATACTGCTAATCTATTTGAGTCGCGGTTAAAGGCTCTTGTATACAATAGGTCAGTATCCGTTGCGCACAGGACGTGGCCAATAGCTTGCATAATTCATTGCAGAGAAAAAATAAAAGTTATCTATGACAAATGTCATATTTCGGCGCGAATTTTGTAAAATGTATCAAAGAATACGATGTTTTCTTCTCACCAAAAAAAATAGATTTAAATAGTTTTTTTTTAACAAATTTATTCATTGAATTTTTACATAGGCCTTAAATATAAACTCGCCAAACTTTGACATTTACTTACAGCGCATTAAAAATAAATAAGACACCTACTTATTGACTTTTCAACCTCTGCATACAAGAGTCTATTTACCGACATAAACGAAATTCTATTATAAACGTATATTCTTAATAATAACACAACGAATGAGGTATTTACAAACAATATTGGTGACTTATTTAACAACACATATTATGAGCAATCAGTTCAATACACCTGTACTCCGTCATACAAAAATTGAGATTTAAAATTATTGTATTTGTAAAATAAATAAAAAAGTTAAAAATAATTGCATTAGAAATTTTTGGAATTAACAAAACATGTCAAAAATTAAAAAATGACATTTCATTTTTTTAAATACAAGTAATGTTCTGAGAAAAAAATTACACTATGGTAATTTGTATTGCCATATTTCCTAAATGTTGTTACCATGATTAACACTATTTAATTGAATAAATTACCTATGACTTAGCACTTTTATTACAAACTTAAAAAATTAAAGACAAACATTAAAAAGTATAATCTTATTAAATATTCTCACTGATGAAACTTCACTCATTCAATTAGATTAATTGCTTAAAAATAAATATTAATTTCGTGGTTGCTTATTTTGGTATAATACTGGCAGAAATATGAAAACACAGCATATTGGATAACATGTAGTGTAGAAATTAATCAAAATTAGTTTTACCCAGTAAATAATCAACATAGTAGAGCATTATCAATCATTTCACCAACAATCAAACCTCTTTTCAAAACCTAGAAGTATAGTATTTTTTATGGAACCTCCTTTAACAATTATTTATAACTAAATGATCCCAATGTAATGTGCCATTTCTGCCAGAATAATTAAATTATTAAAATTCTCTAAGTATGAAACATTCGAGCTAAGTCGAAATGCCTCAGATCAACTAATCCAGTGTGCCCGTTTATCATACAGTAATACTCAGCTCCTAATATGTAGGAGAGCACCATGGCTCCCACAATGCTGCCCAAAGAGGTAGACCTGGGCAGAAGTATGCCCGTCGCAATCAGCAGACCCACATATGTCATGTACCTTGAAGGAAAATCAACTTGTTAGTTATCTAGACAAATATTGGAGTTGTACCCGAAATTAATGTTAGAATGATGATATATGACTAAATAAGGGTTATTTTGACTTATTATAAATGATGTTAAGACTTTAGTATTGACATTGTCAAACACATAAGAAAATAGGTCAATGTCAAAGCATTTATTTATTATTTTAACTAAACCATAAAAACTACCGCAAAGTATAGTTCGACGGTTCATTAATTTTGCCGTCATCACTCGGCACTGGCAGTATAGTCGACAACACCGTTTTAGAGCAAATGTTTAAAAAAAAGCACTTTTGAGACGTCAACAAATAAAGAATAGTCTGTCAGCTTGTTCGTCATTAAAGCTAGGGTGTAACTAAACTAAACATGATACTTAAATACATACATGTAAGATAAGTAATGACAAATATAATACGAAATTACACAAAAAAACCAAGAAGGTATTGGACTATCAATGAAATCAATATATAATATGACAAAATATACCAATTTATACCTAAAATAGATTTACATAAAGTATATTTTCAAATAACATACACCAATGAGTCCCACCACCAATAAAATAAAATTCCTCATTTACCTATACAACTTAATGCACACTTTCGAAGCCTATAACTCCTCATTTCTGGAAGAAAATGTATTAAAATTATAACAAAACGAAAATGAAACATAGTAAAATCTATGCGCTTAATAATAGAGGTCATTATACTGTAACAACAATTTAAAATATCTAGTCATCTCTGTTATTCTCAAAATGGCAATGGAAACTGCTTTCTTAGTACTGTTGTGTCACACATTGTCTCTTTTAGAATAGAAACCATGCAGACATTATTATAATGGTGTTATGACTACAACTTTATTAAATCTTATTAAACATAAGCTTTACATTAAAAAGGCCTCATGAATCATGCCATGGACCAATAAAAAAATATATGCTTAGTAAAAAAAAAACAAAAAATTAAAAAACTTAATTTAAAAATACCTTGTAGTAGTGAGCTTCTCAGATTGGTCCTCATCTTCCCTATCAGCTATACAGAACTCTCCCTTCTTGGAGTATCCTTTGGCACACTTCCTGCACATGTCCGGCCCATCACCGTGGCAGGTATCACAGGACTTATCACAAGACATACAGGTGAACGATCCAATGGAGTTCAGGCAAAATTGGTCTTTATTACATTTATTCACATCATCACATTCATTGACATCCAGACACCCTTCATCTGAGTCAAAAGTAAAGCCTGGCTTGCATGCCACGCAGTCTTTCTGTGAGCCTGCCCGACAACCACCCATACAGGACACATGGCACGGAGAACACAACATCTTTGTGTCATCCTTGTATGACAAATAATACCCAGTCATACATTGATCGCAATTGTCTCCCGTGTACCCAGTGTCACACAAGCAGGATCCATTTCCCTTCCTGGTCCCATCACCTCGACATTTTCCATTGCCACTGCATAATTTCTCATGGTCACCAGGGCAAGGTGTACAGTCTTTGCCGAAATGGTGTTTTGGACAACAAACTTGCATTTTTTCTATGCAGATATAGTTGTACAAGTCTGCAGATTCATCTGGGTCTTGTGCCCACCATGTTTCAATGAACTCTTCAGCTTTTTCAGCCATATGGTGGCACTGGATAGAGTTTTTGCCCTCTTTACACAGCCCTTCTTGTATATCAATTAATCTCATCTCGCTACGCTTGTAAGACAGCTTCAGTTTCTCTTCTTCCCACGCCGCGTCACCTCCCTCGTATTTACCCCTTGAAGTTCGTTCTAAGCCTTTTTTGAATGAGTCTACGAATAATTTACAAGCCTGACATTCTCCAAGATTCTTGGACTGAGTTAAAATGTCAGGGTTCACTACAGGCGGCTGTACACTGCAATACGCGAGAGGCAATATCATGAGGGCGAATAACATGTTTATTAAATTTTTTCTTCCGCTTCCCATGTTGACACAGCCCTGTAAAATAGTTAATCCAACAATAGAACTGTTATACTTGCACATTTCATTCATCAAATGTCTAACAATGGTATAATTGGGCACTCTGAAACTATTGTTGTTGCATTGTCAAGTACCTTTATCGATCCAAGAGTTTTCTCGAAACACAACACTCGTTAACTCAATTCGCACAGCGAGCACAACTTAAACTCGATATATATTACGAATAAGAATTATTTCTCATTTAACACGTTTATTATAAAACTAAAATACTGACGTGTTCTAATCAGACTCGCCGACTACTTTGCTAATTTTGACGTTTCGTAAACTCAGCTGTTGACATTCAACGTCGACGTGACGTAACGCCATCTTAATTACGTTTCGTTTCACTTAATTTGGGCGGTCATGTAAAAACGTTTGGTTTAAAGGTAAATGTTACAAAAGTAACAATCTTATTCCTATATTTATTTACAATGCACACAAATATTAAATTTTACCATAAGTTGCTTAAATTTATTCACCTACACATAACACCTACACGATGTTGTTACGTTTATCGGCCGTGGGAGGAAATCCGTTGACCTTACAGGTATTTCGCAAACTTGTGATGTTTAAGTTCTGTAAATAACTTTTGCATATAAAACACAGATACATAGTACACGAGCACACCGTCTTACCTAAAATAGTTGTATGCATATGTCTTTAATGCAGCCCTACCATTAAAAGTATTATTTTTATTTAAGAGCAAACTCAATTCATCATAAAAGGCTATGGTACACAAAGCCATCAATTTCTTTTACTTTTTGCTTGAATGAATAGCACAGGAGGTTCTTACAACTCAATCTTCAAACATCTTGACCACAAAACGTTTAAAAATCTTCGATGTTTATAACGTAAAAGAAAATACAATAAAACATGTGGGGAGGCGTGATCAAGATGTAAAATGATCGATAGCAGGCGAGATACGAATGGTATCCTCAATATCTTGGCATTATGCGAATAATGAATAGTACTTGAAAGGACCATCATTTATATTCCACCGCATTCGTATTCGATCATCGTAAGGTGTAGTCTTAAACAAGGACCTAATTACGTGTTCTCTTAGCCATGTTCTTTATAGCGAGTGTTGGTAGTAAATAGTACTACTTTATGATATTAAAACTTATTTTGTTTTATAGAACGCCAAGGGTCTAGAGTAAAAATAATGAGGATCATAATTTATTTATAGGTTGGACAAATCATGTGTCCATAATCCATACATTAAAGTTCCTTTTTTCTTTGTAATGTTTATAATGATAAATCTCTTGGAACAAGAAAAAAGGGCATGAGAAAATCTCTATAACAAAATTAATAAAATAAATTAACGAGTAAGTAGAGTAAGTAGGTAGGTACCTAAAACCAAATACTGAAATAATATCCTAAAACCGATTTTTAAACGTTAGATAGGTACACATTATCGGAAACTTACTATCAACAAAAATGGTCCACATACAAAAGACAAGTCTAATGTTTAACAACAAGTAAGTATACGTAATTACACCGGCAATGATACTTGCATAATAACTTCCTGCTTTCACCGTAACAAAGGCTATTTCTCTTGCACGATGGTGAACTACAAACTCACACTTGCGGGTGGCGAAACATTGGAACTATAATATGTATGGCTAAAGGTTTGATTCGCGAAGCTACTAGCGCCACTCACCAAGAAGGTTGGTGTGTCGTCGCCAATATAATTATGTAGAACAATAAGGTATTCTTGTTGTAGTTTTAGCTCTTTTACTGCTTAACAGAATTAAGGAAGATCAAACAAGTGTTTTTTTCAGTGAAAATACGAAGGCGATAATATATGTACCTACTTGCATACTACCTACACTGGTGCGTTCTTATTCATGAATGACTTTAATATCTATCTATGTTTTAGAACTTCCTATGTAGTCAAATCAACTTTCGTTTAAAACTTGTGAGACTTAGTACAACGAAATAAATAAACTTGGGCAGGTAAAGTGGTAACAAGTTTGACCGTGGCGCATGAACAACTAAAATATGTCCTGTTTACTCAACACAGCTGACAAACAGAGAGGTGATGATTATTATTTAACGAATTCCTATAACACCGTTTAACATAATACATGTACGTAGTCTAAGAAGGGTTTCAGATATTTGATGGATAACACTTGATAACTATTGATGGATAAGATATTTGATGGATAAAAAAGTGAAAAGTGGCAGAATGTACACCTCTGCCTACCCCTTCGGGGATAAAAGGCGTGATGTTATGTTATGTAACTTATCAACACTTATCAGTATGAGTACAGTTCTAACGTTTCCTAGGTCAAACTGTACCTACACATTCTTTCTATTTTTTCTTTATGCCATTTATATGACAATAAGTTACCTCCTTGTCATCGGCCTAAAATGGTTCAAGACCTATCGGTGAATTATAATATAATTATGTTCTTAGTAGCAGCCCTACGGGTTAAAGTCTATAGGACTTCTTTGCCCCTCTCGAGAAAAACTCGCAGTCTCATAGATTTTCCACATCGGATTGAGCAGCTACTAGATACTTAAACCGCAAAATTCTTGTAACAGTAGTTCCTCGAATTACAAAATAAATAATGGGAAACCCAATACCAGTCATTCAAATATAATTATGCAAAATGTTGCAATACCTACAGTCAAGTGCACATCCATGCCAACAGTTTCACATAGACCACCACCTTTATGTAGTAGAATTAAGAGCGGTTTTCGTAAATCAAGATTTTCAAACTGACGTGCGGCATTCACGACCGTTCAGATACTCGTATCAACTTTATTTCGTTTTGTATTAATGGTTTATCGTATTAATACAATAGTACCTGCTCTCTCGGCAAAGGGAATTATTTGTTCGTTTTTGCATTGTCACACAACTGTTTTAAAAGCGAAAAGTTTATTTTTAAGATGGGTATCTGGTGACTAGAGTTGCTTGGCCGGTGCCGACAATGTTAGCAATCTCACGCAATCCATACATAACATACCATTTACTTCGCTATTTATTCTATTTATAGATTTCTGTCAATCTTGCCTATTACGTATAATAGTCGATACATATACTAAAATGTAACACACATTCTCTTACAAAATGTCATCTCATCTACCACTTAATTAGCGCTTATGAAAATAAATTGGCGGGCAATTTAATTTAATAGTAAAAACGACGTCGTCGAAAGAATAACAATTAATCCCCGTCTACATTAATGACCATCAAATAGGTTTTCAACTGGATCTTTATAAAATACTTGGCTTCGTATAAAAAGTCGTCCAGAAGTAGCCATTAAAAGCCTATGTGTGTACAAACCACGTAAAAATATAGACATGAATTATTTTTTATTCACGCTAGATATGCGTGCAAAATGCACTTAACAATTGTCTCATAAATTATAGACATCCGATACAGGCTGTAAACGAGAACATTCCTCTGCGCTATTTTTAGGTTAAATTAAAAAGTTAAACACGACCCGTGAATGGAGTTGCGTGAAGCGTTTTACTAAACGCTGATGAAAACTGACGGTTGAAATTAATACTTATTTGCTGCACTTAAGTTTGTTCTTGCAAAGTAAACATTACTTGAACGTTGGGCTATTTTATTGAACTTACTGGCCCTGAATAAATAACATTAGCTATACCAGAATTTATTGTAAACACAAACTCGTAACAAAAGTTTTTCTTTACTTTTTTCCGTTTTATTTTTTGTATTTCGTATTGTATCCAAACATTATTTTATAATTTCTTTCTTAATATAAGTACATAAATTGCTATAAAATTATAGATAACAAAGACAAAACAACATCTAAAAGAAAATCATCAAGCTCTATTCAAAACCAATTATAATATCAGCGATCGATTTTTAATTGCCCGCCATAGATTATAGTGAGCTCCATGACTAAGCACGTTCTGACAAAACTTTAATAAAAGCTGTTTGTTCGATCTTTTATTACGATAATCTATAATCTGTGGTATTATAAGACTTGCTGAGTTGGGTAAATTGCTCGCAATGCATAGAATTAAATTTTAATCATTCAAATAATTTGTTTGTCTTAAGACTAAAATGCTCTACACAAAACTGTCCAAAAAATGTTTAGGTACCTACCTAACTGTCATAATTATAGTGATGCTATATTATAATCCTTATTTGTTTATAATAAGTGCTCTATGAGAATTTACTGTTAGTGGCGCTAGTATCGCTTAAAGTCATCACACCCTTATTTCCTATACTTTTGTAGGAAAATATACATGTTTTAGTGAATTGTATTCAGTAACTTTATTTTGTATTAAATATTACACGAAATACCGGCACTCAGCTAAAATGACATTGTAAAAAGCCTCCAAAGATAAAAAAAACGAATCATTCCTTGCGCGTACTAAACACCAACATAATCTTGTAAGTGCTGTAATTAAAATAATTAAAATAAACAGTTTTATGGCTATTACACAAAAGAATAAAGCCTTATATTTTAACGCCGCCTCGACTGTTAATTAAGTTTGCTAGCCGCACCTCATACAGGTAGGATTGTCGAGAGAAAGGTGCGAGTGTGAACCCTCCGCGTTGCGAATTATGCGTCAATTATTTCAGTTAGCATAAATGGAAGCGTTTACTAACATAATATAAAAGAACAAATCACAATGCGGCCATCCTCCAGTTTGACGTTTCTTGTCTAACTAACAAAATTGTCTCACCACTTTTATTTATCAATAATTTGAATTAAACACATTATATCTACAATACCGCGAGAATTGTAACATGCTGCTTAATGGTTGAATTTGTATCTTTGATTTGTTTCGTATTTTATTAGGATTAAGTCCAAATAAAAATGGTTACTTACCGTCAATTACAGTAATTAGAAACGTCAAAAATGGAGAATGGCGGGCATAAATAGGTCCTATATAAACAGTCATACCAACGTATTGCAATTCCAAATCTGTTTATCGTATAATCATCATTAGAAGACTGTACTTAGTCTAAGTTTTTGGCACAAAAGATACAAAATAGGCAGTACCTACGTAGCCAGAAAAATGGATTAACAGACATAGTCAGACAGTGTACGTCATTGTAAAAGAAATCCATTAATCTTCTGTTGGTACATAAGTACGTAATGTGATTTGGCACGTTATTTCAAAGCGCCAGTTTGGCTAATAATTTCAAAACTGTAGCTGTAGGTAGGTACCTCAGATTTTGATCAATGTATACGTGTTTGAAAGTGTGGGAATAACATTTTACATTGTATATTGAAACAAAGTATTCACCGACAGAAATCGCATCCGAGGATCCAATTTAGGGTAATACAGAATTTCATATTCATAAATTCCTCTAAGAAACTTTACCTAATATTTGTATAGGGTACAAATCGGCATTAAATGTGCAAAATCAATTTTCTCTAAGTACTTGTTTATTGGTAATTAAAACTAAAGATAAAGTATCTACATGTACAAATAAGTAAACAACGCTCAGAGTGATCTAGCAGGTAGTCAAGTCTACAAGAGCCTACGCCACAAAATACAGTTGCAATAAAATAAAATTAAAGTGAAATACACCTTAAGGCTTTCTTTTTAGACCGTAAATAACGAGTGAGCTAGTGCTGTGCTAACAAGGGCTATAGTTTTGTGTAAAACAAATACAATTTATGGCTATCGAAGGCTTTACATTAAAATACTTTGTAGGCAACGGAGCAGCAACTTCTTGAGTCACCGAACTGACGTCATCGTTGCAAATGGCAACCGGCTTGGCAAGGCCTCGCGACCCGCGACAACTTTACCATACCTACCAGTGAGCGGTGCGCGATAAATAGCTGAGTCTATTAAATATTATATGTTTATCACAGTCATCTTAATAAGCAACCTTTGAACACCAACAAAAGGATTATTTTGTCCTTTGAGAACGACCTCCACAGCATCGCATTCCGGAACTTTTTATGTAATTTCGTTCGGGACCCGCAACCTACAATTTTTGCGAAAGTAAACCGTCATCACATAAAAACCGCATTAAACACGGTGTTTCATTTTGCAAAATATAAACTAGTGCTTGAATTTTATGACCGCGGACGACATCTCCATTCCGGCGACGCGAAACACAATAAAACATCAATGTTACGGCTTACACAGACCGTAAAACGAAACGGGACAACCATTCCCGCCACAGAAATAATAATATCTATTCCCGCCAATTTTCACCCGCCATGATAGGTACCAGAGACTTTTTTTATTCGGTCCCTATATTTTGTAAACAAGATATTGTCCTTGTATTTACATAAAATATGGAATGTGATTTTCTATCGTTCCCTTTAAGAATGCAAATGTTTTCTTCACGGATTACTCTGAATAATAAAGTGTTAAAGTTATTTGCCTAGTTTATTCACCTGGTTGTTGTCGTTATTGAAGATACGAAAATGTTCTATTACATAAGTAGGTAGGTAACTGATATAACTGCACTTTGACTTTCAGCAGAATAGGTCAGTTATTAGATAATGTCAACAATCTTATAACTAGCTATTCTTAAGAATAAATTGTAAGCAACTGTTGCAGTTTGAAACGTTACAAATTAATCGCAGTTGTAAAGTAACGGTGCTTATTGCGGTGACACGTAATAACTGTCTCAAGAAACACCATAGTAAATAATTTATTGGATCTTTCATGCACTCGATGCAGTAGGTAATTCACTAACAATGTTGACTTTATGTAGCTGTAGGTGCTTCATAGATTCTTCTTGTTTTACAGCCCTAATAAGTTTTACGTTCCCTCAATTACTCTCATAAAGCACCATCGGTTATGAATTCCATTGCATAAATTCCCGCCATTATTCAAATTTCGTATAATATATTTTGCAGCTGGCAACTGCGAGTGGGTGCGCCCACCGTCGAACCTTGTCCATACATCTAGTTGCATTGCGTAAGGCCTGACTTATTGCAACTTGAATAATCCTGTTCTAGATTTTGAATTGCTAATAAATGAGGTCGCAGCCGATGCAAATAGTTTAGTGAAGGGCTTAGGCGTTAGGCTGCGGAACTCGTTTTAGAACAGTTAGCGGTGCTCGTGGGTGGAAGAAAAGCGATGGAAGGCTTTGCTGAATGCCGTCACATTTTGATAAATTTCATAATATTGCAGATATAGCTACGATGTCATAAGTCTGTACTTGCACATCAAGATTAAACGCTAAGGTACATTTACACCTTAGAATTTAATTTACAATGGTCACAGGAATAAATAATGTAAGTAATCTAAAGTTTTTATAGACTTCAATCCTTGACAGCACTTCAATGATATACCAGCCGGTCCATAAAAAGCACACACTCATAATAAACTATGCTCCACTTAATCAGAAATCATTATCTGGCGCAAAACATTCAACAAAAAGTGTCGTTCATACTTAATAGGTTTTTCTTTCAATAACCGCGACATAGTAACTACTTACATTGGTTTTTGTCGTCTCATATCAAATCGCGAGGGTACATAGCAGCCTAATAAATAAGTCACGTACAAACATCCTGCGCGATGCGTCGTTGTCCATAAAAAATGCGCCACAGCTAATCGCCGGTCATCGCTCTCTCTAGCTCTTTCGAAAATATTATATTTTATTATAGTACCCAGACGCTTACGGGAAAGACAAGTTCCATGTCAGTCGTGTCTCGCTGTGTACACAAGTGTGCGCACCGTAATTGTGATATGTATTGCCTAATTTGGTACGAACAAAGGAGTGGTCTTCATTTACAAAAAGTTTAGAACAAAACGTGGCTCGATCTACACAAATCACTGAACGCATCGGCATCCATTACCTTGCATCGTGTTATTTGCCTAAGTGGTTCGATGCAGGATAATAAGTTAGAAAGAATAGCCGTAGGTTACGGCCACCTTTGTCTGGACTCCGCTTCGGCCATGACACCTCGGGGCTAGACTAAAACGTGGTCTAATCTTCCACAGGCAAATTGCCATGTAATGGGACCGTGGGCTCCGCGATTGTTTCTAGCAAGGCCGCATGTGCTTAAAACGTAACGCATTTAGGATATTACTAAATTATCGTATGTGTCTTATGATTAAAATAAAAACGGGGTGTGCACCCAACCATATAGCCAAATTCGTTAATTTGGAAAAAAACGACCGTCACAACTTCCCGCGTTAACTGATGTCAGTAATATTTAAAAAAAAGTGTTGCCACGTAAAGTGGTAGCGGCAAACAAAAAAGTAAACAAAAAGTATCGATCGGTCCCAGCAGGGCGCCTCGATAACTCTCGGCCCTAATGATGCATCAACTATCATATTCGCAAGGATAATAAAGATGTTTTTGTGGGCCCTTATTATCTCGCTTTAGTCCATTTTTGATTACACCTCGTGAGTTTGCAAGTGAGAATCATTTCTTGAAAGCACACTTCAGAGGATTTATTTTGACGTTTATGTTTTTGCTGGCTCCATGTATAATACCTCTATAATAATAGACTTTAACTAATAATAGGCAGGTAATTAAGTCGTAAAAAGTACGGTGAGTTTTTTGCTAGCAAACGTCAAGGTTCTGATGTTCGTACATAAAACATTCTTACGTTAATTAATTAACATTAATTGTTAGAACTCCAAGTCGAATGAGTTTTTACTTGTATTTATGTTTGGTTACATAAGATCAGCTTATTTGATATTATTGGCAAACTTTTTACTAATGAATCTAAAAGCATATTGTAAAGATTAACTCTGACGGATGATGTGGACAAAAAACCATTTCGATCCAAGATTCCATTGTAGCACGCTACAATAGTCACAACGAAATTTATAGAGTTATCTGAGCACAGATTAAAAAACCCCGTCATGACATGAGAGCATTATAAAAAGCTGTGGCTACTGAAGTACGTTGTACACGTTTTTATACGGCGACGGACGAAAATCTCATTACCTTCCCCTTTAACGGCTTACTCTCAGAATTAGTTTCGTTGATAACGATGGAATAGTAAAAGTTTTATATATTTTTAAAGTGTGACGTGAGTTTTGAGCTTTCAGCGGAAAAAATAATTCTTTAACTGGGATATTTTATTAAGGTGTGGAAATCATAGAATGACATCCCCCGCCTGGGTGAGGCGAGAGGGAGTGTCAGAATCTTACTGATTAAAAACCATCCCGGTGCTACTGCCCTTCGAGCCGGAGCCCCGGCAACCCGTTAAGTCCTCCAGGATCTAAGCAAGAAGCACTAAGTATTTGTTGAAATTGGTAATCCAAGTATCAAACACACTATTCGTCCTTATCATGAGACCAAAGATGAATTCTTAATTCCTATTGTTCATATTCTGTTCACACTGACAAAAATAAAAAAAGAATACAAGCAAAAAGGTTTCCTGCGATTCAAACAAAATAACAGATTCTTTACCTACCTATCCAGATTTCTGGTTTTAGACAAGCTAACTTGCTATCGTTGATAGACGATCTAAACTCGTCTTGTATAGTCTTTTACGCTTTATGACAGACAGACAAACACTTCTCATAATGACATTTAAATCACAATCGAAGCTCAGCCGCAATTTTCCCATAACTTGGTCTGTTCGTTAGATTCCCGCCATTCTAAAGTCGTCGACGCAAGCGCATCCGAGAGGCGGAACTCAAGTACCTAATAGGCGCATTCCGCCGACCAGCCTGTGAATACCGACGTACTTACGATAGAAAACCATTAACGACCTCCTAGCTTAATGCTTGAACATAATACCTTAGCATTGTTTATCGATTTAGGTAAAGAACAAATTGGAAACTTTATTTGTAATCGTAAAGGGCTTTGTCCTTTTATTGTGTCACAAAGGTTAATAGATAACTATACTATTTATTTAATTTATAGATTCTGAACTGTTTTTATTACCTTTCTTTTAGTTTTCAATGACTGCGGACTGTGGTAGAATGGCATAGAGTATTAGCAATTCAGGTTTGCTTATAGGAATTTTTTGCTCCGGAGCCGCAGACTATTTAACAGGTATCCGGAGCTACAGCAGGAGTACGAACGGGGTGGTTATAACTCGGTAAGAGTCTGAAATTCCTACTTGCCTCACCGAAGACAGGAAGAGCCATTGGATGATGTGCCCCCGTGAAATTGGATGATGCGTCCCGGTTTTGCTTCATAAATCTAAAGTTCCTTACAGGATCATTTACAGAGTAATCATGATGACATCATTGAATGAGCAATAAAAATCAGACATTTGGTTCGGAAAAGAGACCAGTTCAGTTTTAATATTAGTAACTTAAGCTAAATTCTTTTTTGTATAAAATATAGAAGTACCTAAGGGTTTTGAAGATGATAATGATGATGAACGGCTCAATATAGTTCTCTGATTTGATTGAAATGTTTTCAAACAACAACCACGCAACGACTTGAACTTCCGTAGACCATCAATTTGCATCTAAATAGCTGGAATATACACCATCTACATATTAATTGAGATTGCACTTAGCGAGCGTTGTAAATGGCAACTAAATACCCACTTACTGTAAATCGCATAACTAAATATCATTTATACCTTCATGAGAAACATGATTCAAAAAGTCTAGGTAATTACGTTCGGTAACCATTTTATTTTTACCTTCTTAATCTATGGACATTACTTTTCCGGAATTTAAATTCAAATCATCTATTTAAAAAAACTAGCAGTTTCACAAAGAATTTAGATAACTGTACCCAACGCCATGTCAAATCCATTAAAACTCCACGAAACGGTAGAAAGGGCAAGATGAACGCATGCGCATGCGCACCGCGCACGCTAATTCTCATAAAATGGCGCTTTTGTAAAGTAAAAGGCGTTATACATGCTGTAGAACATTTTCAAAATTCTGCTTACCTACCTATATTTTAAAACGAAATAACATTTGTCATACTAAAACTCGAAAACCGATGAACCTATTTTGATAACATTGGATTTCTGAATAAAATAAAAATCGTATGCACAAACATTTAAAACTGATTTAAATAAAATAATTGAAAGTAATATTATTATAGACAGTTAATTAGGAATTCACTTTTCTTTTCTCATAATATTGTTATGCAAGATTAAAAAGCAAACGTCTTTTGAATACAACCTACACATAATAAGCGAATCTTTTTATTATTATCTAGAGATGAAAAGATATATTATAATTAGTATTTAGGTGCCGTCTTCTTATTGAATAAAGCAGGTACAAAGGTGACCTAGGACACAAACCCGTTCACTGGAAATTGAATTATGTAAATTGAATTAATATTGTAAGTAACGATCTTGAGTTGACATTGTACAAATATTGTTACCTCTTCAATAAAGGATGAATCGAAACATAATCGTCGTATTTCTTGTGTGAAACGCTTTACGTAAAAATTGTTGTTTATATCGTTTTAATTACAGATTTCCTTTTTCCTGGTTTCCTTTTGTTGCTTGTTTTCTGATAAGTCAAGTTCACTTCATAAGTTACTTATAGAAGGAAAACGACCAAAATAAACTCCTGAATTAAATCCAGTAAACCAACGAACAGAATAAGAACGAATGGAGTATAGAAATAAGGGTAAACTTTAAACGGGAATTATAACTGAATGATAGATTTTCTTAAATAAAAACTATATTTACCAAGTATAGTTACCAAGAGAAGAAATAATAAACTTAGACTGACACACAAACATTAAACAATAAAACTGTTTCTAAACATAAGTCATTGCGTCTAATGTCGGAAAGTAATTACCAAGATAATTGGGTAGGACGTGCTCTGGAATAAACACATCGGAAACTTATGTATCTCAAGAATAACTAGACATAGAATAAAATATAATAAAACTAAATTACGAATTACTGAAGGCTTTATGAGCTAGTCGGCTTTGCCGCCAATTTAATCTTACTTTATGGCGGGAAGCTTAGTCTATGGAGACTGCCACAGATTATTGTATATATGTAAGTAGTTTAAATAGTTTTTTTTTTAATATTACGTAATTATTATGTAGCTATCATCTATATAATTAGGCGTTTTCTTATTTTCTAAATCGTCTTTTCGCGTTATAAAACCTATATGGAATATATTATTGTCTTGACATTTTGTTTTTATTTCCGTAACCAACACCTACCTATTTCACCTTCAGAATGAATTTGTGAGTCAAAATAATTAAATTACATATAATAATACGATTTCGTTGAAAATGACATCATGGCACAGATATTTAAAATCTCAGATTACATTGCTTGTCAAGTACTAAAGCTGTTCTTTACATATCAACGAAAGTACGCAATGTAATAAGATAGGTTTTCCATAAATCACGGGAGCTTTATCAGGATTTTATATGAACTTAATTTTATTATTATTTTCGCATTCATTCACAAAACTGAATACTTTCCCTTTCTTATGTAATACGTAAATAAGTATTGGACTCTTCAAAATCCAATTGGAAAATCAGTTCCGAAAATTTTATTCTCTAATCGTAACAACTTCTATTTGTAAACTTAAGCAGCGACCTTGGTATTACACCGATTAAGTATTCAAAAACAAAAAAACAACAAATATTTACTTAGACACGCAACTACATAACTTAAATAACAAAACGAAATAGCTGCGGGCAGAAATAGTCCCACTTGTGCGCAATCATACGCACGCATCAACCAATCCTACGTCAAAATGTTATAATTTTGAAGCTCTACGAGGTCGGGTTAAGTAATCCTTGCAACGGACCGTAACAACTCATTCATTACCTTACAAAACGATGCAAATGAACTCGCGAATGGAATTGAACTCCTACCATTTATTGACTACTTACTATCGACTTATACTAGACCACAAAACTAGACAGAGAGGGCACTCTGCAAATTAGAAAAATAAACAAACCTCTTTGCAGAGTCGTTGGTGCGGGATGTCCTTTAAAAAAAACAAATCACTGAACTGTTATGAAACACTATTGTAACGGGCACGATTGACAGTTTACGACACAATATGGGTCCCGCGATCGTATTCCGACTGTGTGAAGGCGCGACGTGCGTACGCGCCGCTCGTTCCGCGCTGACTGCCTGCCTCACGAGACGTGCCCAGTGAACGTAGCATGACCTTCCTGCCCACAGAGCCTAGCAATAGAACCTCTTTTCCTTTTTGAGACGTGTCCCCAAAATTAATGACCTTCTTAGAAGGAAAAATTTGGAAATGTCCTTCCGTTATGCAAGATGCATGGACACACTAAATGAAAAACTGCGATCCAACGGTCCAAGTTGTATGTTCAAAGTAGCTTGTACCTAGTTTAAATATAAATTCGTATGAGATAAAATTAATGTACTTATTTTGTAATTTACTCATGGGTAATTAGGTACCTGCCTACTTATGTAACAAATAGTTATTAAAAAAATATGAAAAAATTAGGGGAATAAACAAATAAATGAAATAATGCACATAATATTTTATATATCCACTCCATCAGCCCGATCTTAATTTAAAAGGAGACATAAAGAAACATAAATTAATACGCATAGTTTCAAATAGGTAACGACGATGCTGTTTTTCATAATTTCTAACATTGAATTTCTAAAGAAAATACTTTCCATTTTCACAACACCGTTTAAGCAATCGGCTTTTCGTCGGAATTAAACTTTCTATGCGCATCAATTGTTATAACAATTATAACGTTAACACATAACGATTAACGTCATTACCGTAACCACGCGCAACGGTGAAAAAATGTTAACAAGTGGAATCTGATAAAAACTTTTTGATTAAAACTATTGCGAAAAAAATCGTACCGCGCAAACCAAACAAATATGCGTAAATTGGAACGTTAGATGTAGCCACTCACATAAATGGTAGAAAAATGGTAGAAAATCCAGTTTATCTACATTTTGAACTAACCAAAATAAAAATTTAATATTTCTACTTTTTACTAATTTTATACTTTAGTGAAGTAAACAAAACAAAAAGAAGAAGGAAGGTCACGAGACTCACAAGTACATACATTGCCGGCCTTTTTAAAAGGAACAAGCTTTATAGGAATGCTAGTATATTAGTTTCATTATTAAAAAATAAATAAACTTTGATGATGGTGACATTTTACAAAATCTTGTACAATGTGTAATTTATTATTTAACTTCATGACTGAATAAGTAGTAATTTAGTTATACCACTGCAACATTATTAGACTGTCATTCGATGTCAAAGTCACATCTGTTTGCGGTTACTGTCACTGTCAAAAGCTGTCAAATATCAGATTTGTCTTGTTTTGCTGTGACCTAAATATTTTTTTAAAACGTGATATTGGATTATAAAATCAAATCTATCTTGCATTTACTAAATTAATACAAAATGCAGCAACTGAGGAAGCTTGTTGGAAATACTGGTAACTTATACTTATTAAAATATAGGTTATGTTTATCTTTATTTCTTAGCAGGAATAATATAATAAAATTATTTATTTCGATTGGTTTGGAAAAGGATAATTTATATTTATCCTCACGTCAAACTAATCAATTTAATTCCAAATTAAAATAAATTTTAAACCATTCTTAGCAAATGTAAAGTAAGTTGATTACAAAATATGTTTTTTGATGTTGTTTATGTTGTACATCATGCATGATAAACGATAATTTTTGTTTATCATTCACAAATAAGGTTATCGTAGGTATTTTAAATCACTTTACAATTATATTTCATTTCTGAATTTTTTAATTTTAGAAAATAAAACTTATGGACTCTAACTCTATTTTTTTTTTAATTACAGCAAGCAAAGAGCGAAGGAAATTGTTCAGACAGCCGCATCTTCAAGACACAATTAGATGTATGAGTGCACAAGAGACCCCTACAATTGAGAAAAATAAAATACCTTTTGTAATTCCTAAAGGTACTTTTGGTCAGCCAACATATCACACACATCCACATTTAATAAAGGAAGAACATTTGACATGGGGCGTCACACAGGCTGAATACAAAAAAAGGCGAGAAACTCTTGTTGCGAAATTAGTTGCAGAATCTGAAAATATGCACAATACTCACATTGTAAGCATTATATTTCATTTTTGGTGAATTTTTTATTGAAATGATTTTGTCGTAAAATTTATTGCCGAAGCCCCAAAATATTTTTAAAAAATGTATTTTTTCTTTTATTTTGGAATTAATTGCACTATTATATCAATAATATTTATTTATTTTAGGTAGTAATACCAGCCGCTCGCAAACAGTACATGTCTGATAAAATCCCATATGTATTCAGACAGCACTCTGACTTCTTCTACCTCACCGGGTGCTTAGAACCTTCTGCAATATTAGTGTTAATGAAACCTGCACAAACAGACAAGTTTAAGGTATGTTGCAAATAAAGTTCAAATAATTGAGCACTGTTTCTAGTTTTTTTTTTATGTTTGTTTCAAAATATGTAGATAACAAAAAGTTATTTTGAACTCATTAAAACTTAACTTTATTTCATACATATAATATAAAATTATATCAAATAATAATAATAAATTACAGCATGCCCTTTTTAGCATAATAGAGTAGTTTCCTAAATTTTATTTTAATGTCCGTCTGGTATATTAGACACGTATTTTATCTTTTTTCACAAAATTAAATACTTTCGACGATATATTAATTTGAAATATCGTGTGACGTCACAGCATGCCACATTTTGTAGCACGTTATGACGTCACGACCTACCATTCCTAAACTTAGCACAATTTTATCTAAGTATTGCAACTTAATATGAGAAAATAAAAAAATATGTGTCTAATATTTTTTCATTGTCTAACCGACGGACTAATTAGATTTTTAATTTTGATACCCTGGCATACTACCCTATTGTTTTTTTTTTAATCTATATTATTATTTTTTAAATAATATTTTTTCAATAGAGAAAATGTCACCCCCATGATTGGATACAGATAGAATTAACAATAAATTATACTAATTAATTAATTATACTACCCTATTGTTGGATCTGATACTGAATTTTTCGTTTATTAACCTCTTGTCTGTCAATATATGAGACACAATAGAAAACGCATTGTGTCTCGCGTAGATCTACGCTCTACGATCTACGCTACGCTACGATCTACTATTCAAACTACATCTATCTCTTTTCTACCCAGAGCATTCTATTCGTACACGACAAGGACGCACACGCAGAGTTGTGGGAGGGGCCTCGGACGGGATGCACAGCCGCAGCTCGACTGTTCTGCATGGATGAATGTCGACCCGTCGAGAACTTCAACACGTATTTAAATAAGTAAGTGTCCATTTAGTATTAAATATTTAAATGTGTTAAACTTAACAAAATATACTTCATTATATTCTACGGCTTACTTTGCTCATGGAACTTTTCAACGAGGGAGATCGATTAGTTTCAAGCTGCGAAAGGGACCCATAGTCATGACTGACGTAGTGGCTGTCAGCAGAAATGGTATTTTCTTAATTCTGGAAATGGGGAAAACATATTTCCTGCTTACAAGTTCTATATAAGTAGAGATAAAACTACAGAACACACTTATACTACTAAAAGACTCAACATCCCCCAACTCCTAATATCTAAACACCAACAAAACAAACATAAGGATTTAAAAAGGTAGTATGTGTTACAGACTCACAACAAATTCAAAGCCGGCGGTACTTTGGTACCATAATGAGGAGCCTGCCAACCCTGATATACACAACGCGGTCAGAGGGACCCTCAGAGGAGATGTCAATATCACCCTCTCAGACCCTAAGCGAGCCTTACACTTTATGAGGGTCATAAAGTCCCCAGCGGAGATCGAGCTCATGAAGGAAACCTGTTATATTGGGTCGCAGTCCATTAATATGGCTATGGCTTGTACGAAGCCAGGTGAGTTGGAACTGTGTATTTTGAGGTTCATTTTTTGCTTCCACTCTGTAGTCAAAGTCAAGGAGGAAAGATTAAATGTTGTGTGCTTGTGATCATGTTAAATGCAACTCAATCAAAGGTCAGGTTTATTACAAAACTTAGATAATTTTTAATCTCCTATGGCAAATTATTATCTACTTAAAATGTACAAGAGCGAAACTGGTAACATTTAATTGTAATGAAAATTGGACGCAGAACAAAACCACGACTGCGGCTAATTGTAAATTTGTAATTGGTTTCTTACTCTTGGTTACGCGGTTAAAAACCACGGCGGTTCTGTCCTAGTGCCGTCGGGGCCTAAAGAGAATCGACAAGTAACATTTTTAGTGAAAGGAAGTTTTTTAATAACATATAATGTGGTAGACATAGGTACACATTACGGCACTTAATGCCACTGTACAATGTAACACCCACTTTTCACTATCTATGTTATGAGCCTTATGTAATAGGGGTGAGCCTATTACCATATATACCGGGCACAATTCCGGACTCCGTACTGAGTTTTTTTTTAAAAACCCAGTAATACTTTGCACGACCCGGTAATCGAACCCGAAACCTCTTGCCCAGCAGCTGCACTTGCGACCACTCGGCCAACAAGGCAGTCAATTTTATTGACCTCTGAGTTTGTTTCGGCATTTCTTCTCAGAGTAGTCAGTTAGGAAATGTCGACCTCATCGTTCGCTTGACAAAATTGACGTGTAAAAGTGCTGCCTTGTAGCCTATTTGCAGAAATAAATTCACTTGTTTCACTATATTATTCATATCCTATTTTGTTAAATCACCAGGTATATCCGAGCACATGGTGAACGCAGTGCTGGAGTACTCGTGCAAGCAGGGCGGGGCGGAGCACCTCGCCTTCCCGCCCGTCGTGGCCGGCGGAGCCCGGGCTACACACATACACTACGTGGCCAACAACCAACTGCTCAACGCTAATGAGATGATATTGGTTGACTCTGGTAAAGTATAGAACTATAGACGTATTCTCATACCTCATCATTATATACCTATATGATGATGAGGTATTATCTTAGGTAACTGCAGAGTCCCCAAGAGGTCTCCTCACATACTCCATTATAAGTTTAACCCTTTGAGTACCGTCATTATAGACACAATTAAAGAACAATAGGTTGCGGTCACCGGTATCCTCGCAGTGTTTGACAGTTTAATGATTATTTATTCACTCATAAAGAATATTTTTAAGTGTGGGAGAGCCATGCTTCGGCACGAATTTACCGGCTCGACCGAAGTGATACCACGGCCTCACAGAAAACCGACGTGAAGCAACGCTTGCGTTGTATTTCGTCGTTTGAGTGAGGTTACTGGAGGCCCAATTACCCCCCTCCCTAGTCTCCCGAATACCCGAATCCTACACAATCCTCAAATTCCCAATGATCAAAAGGCCGGTAACGCACTTGTAACGCCTTGGTGTTCCAGGTGTCCATGGGCGACGCCGATTGCTTACCATTAATCCGTCCGGTGATCCGTCTGCTCGTTTACCGACTTATGCAATAAAAAAAAACATGGTTCACTTACAATGAGCTTAAATGATTTTCGATCTTATTTCCGATACTTAGAGACTACTTTTGTATGAAAAGGGTGAATAGAAGGAAAATACATAATTTAAGTGTTGATTCTAAATTAAATATTTTGGTAAATAAGCATTCAGAAAAATTTGTTAATAAACGAAAAGAAAGGTAAACATGGGCTGACATTTAAGCAACTATAACTATACCAATGATTAATTCAATGCCCGAAATTAGGTAATAAACATTATCAATCTTATTTGTGTGGATTAAGATAGATTCGATTCCCGGGTCGGGCAAAGTATTACTGGGTTTTTTAAAAATCCCAGTAGTAGCACGGAGTCTGGAAATGTGCCCAGTATATGCCAATAGGCTCACCTCCTATCACATGGGACTCATGACATAAATAGTGAAAAGTGGGTGTTACATTGTACAGTGGCATTAAGTGCCGTAATGTGCATCTCTGCCTACCCCTCCGGGGATAAAAGGCGTAATGTTATGTTATGTTAAAATGTAATTTCTGTCAAAAACTTACATACACATTGATCCAGAGATAACTGAGATCAGTTCTTTTAGCCATAAGTCGATGGTTTCTATCTCCCATATATCCCCAAGCGGTCACCGTTGACCGCTCTCCCCTAACTACATTATAGACCTTATTTCCAATGTATAGAAACTACTTTTGCATGAACAAATTTAGGGGGTGATTTTCAACGGGCTGAGCAAGTTGTATGTTGCAGGCAGCCAGCACTGGATGTACAACTCGGACATATCTCGCACGTGGCCGGTGGCGGGGAAATTCTCCAAGCACCACCGGATACTATACGAACTCGTGCTCACTGTACAGGTAATTCCTTTGTGACACTCACTACATCAAAAGTATAGGGTAGTTGCCTGAATTTTATTTTAATGTCCGTCTGGTAGATTAATTTAAAACATAAGACACGTATTTTTATTTCTCACAAAATTAAATACTTTCGACGACATATTAAACTGTCAAACACCAAGCGGTCACCGGTGACCGCAACCTATTGTTCTTTAACTCGTCGAGTACCGGTTTTATAGACACAATTAAAGAACAATAGGTCGCGGTCACCGGTGACCGCTTGGTGTTTGACAGTTTAATTGTGTCTATAAATACGGTACTCGACGAGTTAATCTGAAATATCGTGTGACGTCATGCAGCACTTTGTGACGTAACGACCTTCCGATCCTAACCCACTCTTAACTCCATTTTATCTAAGTATTGTAACTATATACGAGAACCTAAAAAATACGTGTCTAATATTTTTTCATTCTGTAACTCACAGACTAATTAGATTTTAAATTTTCATTTTCTGGCAACTACCTTATTGCAAATGTGCTAGCTATAACTATAATTTTAAACCTAACTCTATTTTCCAGAAACGTCTAATAGAGTTGCTGGGCGAGCAGCGTCCAGCGCTGGACAAGTTGTTCGACAGTATGTGTCGGTTGCTGGGCAAGCACCTGAAGGAGGAGGGGATCATATCTAAGACATTGGAGGGACAAGAACTGTTCGCGGTGAGGGGTTTATTAATAATCTAATCTTTAAAGGTTAAGTTTTCTAATATCATTTTTTGCCGACACAGCACAATAGTCGTGATAATTAGTGTTTTTTATTACTTACATTATGTATTTTAAGTTAAAATTGTATGTTATAGTATTATTGTATTTTAATATGGGCCTTCTTTGTCTGATACAAATAAATAAATAAAACAATTATGGGATGGGTAATCAAGTTGACAGATCACCTGATGGTAAGCAATCGGCGCAGGCGTTACAAGTGCGTTGCCAATTTTTTGTGGGTTAGGAATTTGAGGATTATTGGGGATTGGCGAAATTGCGGAGAAGGTAGGTGGGCCTACGGTAACCTCACTTGAAACAGTGCACTTGTTTCACGTTGGTTTCCTATGACGAAGATCTTTCGTGTACGCTCTACATTCAATGATTATTAACCGATTTTTCTTTATGGCAATACTGTCAATAATAATTAACTCCTCCTTTGCAATGACAGTACTGTCCACAGATATAGTCTTATCTATATCTGTGGACTGTACTGTCTCTTGATGGTCCCCCGCGTGACGCAGTACGTATGTCCGCAGCGCGCGTACCGGCTGTGTCCGCACCACGTGTCGCACTACCTCGGGCTGGACGTGCACGACGCGCCGCTCGTGCGGCGGAACATCCCCGTCTGCACCAACATGATCGTCACTGTGGAACCTGGTACTAAACTTTCATCTTGATCATTTTATTTTTTCTTCTTCTCCTCTTATAATATCTTCTGATTCACTTCGTTGCTGGAACCAAGACAGTTACTCATGTCCCTGGGACGCGCCGCCGGACTTCAATGTTCCGGTGTTTCATGGTTGTATCTATTGTAGATCCTGGCTTACAGGAGTTGTAACGGTTTTGGGAGGTTGTGGCGGGCTTGTCACAATAAAAAATGTCATGTTGATCATTGTGCCTTTACTAAGCTCTTTAAACTTCCTTAATTTTGTTTTTATAATAACTATCGTGACACATATGACATACTAAATTAACTAAAAATCGCGGGTCACGAACGTGAATATACTGAGAAAAGCTCTACTAGTTTCGTATGCTACGCGACATCGCCGCGACCGCGCACGCTGCTCATAAGGAAGAACCCCTCTGTGGTTCGAAACTAGTAGAGCTTTTCTCAGTATTTTCACTTGAGTAACCTGCAATTTTTATTTATATTATAGTATTTCAAATTCAAATTCATGTATTCATTGTAGATCACAGGTAGATACATAATACAGTTGTTATCATAATTTGGTTGAGCTCAGCTGTGTCCTGCCCATTGGGCGTACAATAGTTGGGTACAATATTAATGTTCAAATAAGTTAATTATATAATAAAACAAGAAATTATTAGATAAATTACATATGTCATGTCAATAAATGCTTATGTCAAATATTTATTATGATTTATTTAGTAAAATAAGTACAATAGGTAATACTGAACACGTCATGATTCTGGTATAGAATATTGTAGCAGGGATTTGTCAGTTAGGTAATAATTTATAGTATAATAACATTTATTCACCAATAGGGCATGTCATAGGAATGTTTCCTTTTCTTCCTTTAATTCATAAACAAAAACTTGTTCTCTCCTGTATAAGGAGCGGTGTGAGAAGCAACAATGTAATAAACACGAGTGATAAACTCGTTAAGGTCCGAAGGTTCGTGAGGGAAGAGAACGCTGTCACACTCATGTTGCTGCTTTCATAGCAATTACAACAAAATTAGGAAAATGGCATAATATTACATCACGTCTTTTATCCCTAAAGGGGTAGGCAGAGGTGCACATTACGGCACTTAATGCCACTGGAAATGTAACACCCACTTTTCACTATTCATGTTATGAGTCCAATGTGTGTCCAGTCCAAAAAAGTCCAATGTGGGCAACGTTTTAAAAGAAAAAAAATGTAATAGAGGGTGAGCCTACCGGGCACAATTTCAGACTCCGTGCTACTACTGAGATTTTTTCTAAACTTTGCCCAACCCAGGAATCGAAACCTTGACGGCAGTCGTACTTGCGATCACTCGGCCAACGAGGCAATTATAATATTAAACTTTATAATTCCAGGAATCTACATCAGACCAGACGATACGACAGTCCCCAAAGAGTTCAGAGGCGTCGGCATCCGCGTGGAAGATGACGTACTCATCACTGATAAAGAGCCAGTAGTGTTGACAGAAGATTGTGTCAAAGAAGTAGCCGATATTGAGGCTATTGTTGGCAAACATACCCTTTAACTTATAGCCTTTTGTTTTTAACTTTGAGTACCGTCATTATAGACACAATTAAAGAACAATAGGTTGCGGTCACCAGTGACCGCTCGGTGTTTGACAGTTTAAAGGCTGGCAACGTTGTCGTCTAGTGTTGCCAATGTCCATGAATGAAAATCACTTGGCATTAAGTAATCCATTTACTTGTTTTCTACTCCTAAAAAGCCTAGACTGACTCACAAGGCGGTTTTAGGACTACACAGACCTAGACTAGATAAAAATACCTAGTTTATGGTAACTTTTGAAATATCTTTATATAACTTATTTTATTTAAAATTGACCCAATCAAGTTCCTTCTCTTATTCTATTCTATACTGACTGAAATATTCATCTGAATTTCGTCAGTTCTTTATACTGCGACTGGTATCTTGCTATCTGCCATACAATATCACTATTGGTGACAACTGCACGGTTGGTGCGGTAGCTGGGCAACCGGCTGCCGTGCAACGTATCGTGGGTTCGATTCCCGCACGGAACAACAGTTTGTGTGATCCACAAATTGTTGTTTCTGGTCTGTGTGTCATTGTGTATGTGAACTTGTTTGTTTGTAAACGCACCCACGACACGGGAGAAAATCTTTATGTGGAGCAAAGTTTAAAAAAAAACTGGCATTCATGTCCGCCTTATGTACCATTACTTGTTTATGTGTACATTAAAGTTTAAAAAATAATTATAAACTACGATAAAAAAACCGACTTCGACTTCTTTTTTTGAAGTCGGTTAATTAATATTCTAAAACCTGTAAAAATGTAACAATCACTTTCTGAAAGAAATCTAATTGAAAAAACAAACTACTTTTGAAGTCAGTTAAAAATATCTCGCGTAATATTCATTTTCTGTTCATTTATCATCCAAAAAATAAGTATTAGTGAAATTAATTTATTCTTAATTCCAGCCTAAACTTAGTGATTGGAACAACTTTAAATAAGATTTGTTATTGTCTTGAATATAGCTTTACCCTAAATTGTAGTAAAATGTAGGGAAAAATTGCCATTAATTGGCCATTCCAGTTATCAATCTTTAGATATTTAATGTCGGATGCGAAAAAATGATCTAAACATTCAGTTAAACTTAAATTTTGTAAAACAATAATCGAGCCTCATATCGAGATTCATAGGTTTTATTTAGTAACAATCCGAATTATTTATAACAACTTTTGGTAGACTGATGATCGATTGAATCCGAAATCAATTTGTATAGAAATTATGTATATGGGATTGATTGACAATATCTGTGCGGGCGAAGCTAATTAATATGCATGTATATAGTTGCATAATACATGGTAAATTATTACAAAATAAATTAAATATTTATATCGCAACAAACAGCAATAAGTTCAAATAGTTTCGTTACTTTGTCACACAATGATTGAGTCCATGAAATTATAGCGCAAATGTATGTACAATAATAATTGTAATAGTTTGTAAACATTGGGAAAATCACCCTTATTTATAACGGCATAAAGTCGCATTTTATTGTGAGTTGTGAAATTTAACTTACACAAAGTTGTATAGACAAGTACCAAACATGTTCCTTTTTTAAACAAATTGTAAATAAAATTGTTGAATTGCGTATTTCATGTGTATTATTTTTACCTTAGAAATGTAACTAATAATCACTCAATAGGGTAGTTTCCTAAATTTTATTTCAATGTCCATCTGGTAGATTATTTTAAAACATTAGACACGTGTTTTCTTTTCTTACAAAATTAAATAATTTCGACTATACCTATATTGATTTGAAATATCGTGTGACGTCACGATTTACTATATTTTATAGGGTAGCGTGACGTACCGACCTGCCACTCCTATACTTAACTTCGTTTTATCTAAGTATTATTTTCTTATACGACAAAATAAATAAAAACATGTATCTAATATTTTTTCATTATATAACTGACGGACTAATTACATTTTTAATTTTCATTACTGTGTACTACCCTATTACATACATTATATACAAAAACTTGGACGTATAAATCATGATTTAGAACTTACCATGCCATATAGCTCCATATGCAGATATTTTCTCACAGACCTCCTGTTACATTGCAGTAACAATAAAAGCTGTATACAACACTATCAGTACGATATTCAATTAGGTCCACATCACAAAAGTTTGATAAATACGCAAACGTGTACAAACACGTAGGTAATGTACGTATAACCAATCGTACACAATTTAACACTCAAAATCAGACCTACAACAATATCGGGTACCGTAAACTACAGTTGTTATAATATTCATCAAATAATTTGATAAATATTAATTTTTATTTATTTTAATTTTATTGTCTTGCTGCGATGCGACATTTATGTACTGTCTTTTTCTACAGAACTTTGATTCAAATATCGAAAAGATGATTCGAGCGTCTTTAGATTTGAATTTAGAAACTTAATTATCTTTGTCTTTGTTAAGGCAGTTTCTTGACCTCAAGGTACGTAATCCTAATGGAAGTTGGCGAAATATTTGTACAGCTAACTGTGTAGCTAACAGCTGACTCTGAAATTTTTTCTCACATTTTATACCTTCCCTGCACTTCCACGAATATTTCAAGACCAAAATTAACCAAATCGGTTCAACCGTTCTAAAGTTTTGGCGAGACTAACGAACGGAAATTCATTCTTATTTATATACATTACTAGCTGGCCTAGCAAACTTCGTACCGCTTCAAAAACTATTTTATCATCTTTTAAACATTTCTTGAACTTTTCCACGTGTAATTAAAGACCAAAATTAACCAAATCGGTTTAGCCGTTATGGAGTTTTAGCGAGACTAACGAACGGAAATTCATTTTTATTTATAAAGATTATGTGTTCATCTTACTCACGTAACTGTTTCGATTCGTGCGACAGTCGCCGCGTCGCGGGTCGCAGAATGCTGCTCCTGAATATGAGCTTCTAGCATAGGTCTTATCTCAAAACTTGTTCCTCGTCAAACCTCGTTGAGTTCCACGTCTAACAGTTGCGTAAGTAAGCCGAAAACATAATAATTAATTTAGTATGTCTCATGAAAGTTTTAATATTTGTATAAGTAATTTAATGTCAATAAAACAACAGGCGTGTAGAAAAAACATTTATGTAAAGTACAGTTACAATTCTCGATAATTTTTTACATTGATTCTTTTTTTTCTTTTAAAACAGTACTTAGACAATATGACCTCAGTTCCTTCACGTTTAGTGAGGTCCACTGTATGTTTTTTTTTTGTATTTTTTTTTATTTGCTTAGGAACATTACACATAGTCTTAGAATTACAGTATCATCGTGTCTTTTAACAATGTGACGAATTTTTTGTAATATAGAAATATATTGGTCCCCATTTTAACAATAATCTAACTTATAGTTAAAAGGACAAAGATCTTATTTAACTACTTATTGTAAATAAATTGGATTCGAGAATTTTTATCATGAAAACTGATATATTCGTACGAAAATATCGATTAAGATTTTGGACTCAAAATCAATCCAATAATAAAAAAAACTATAATTTATTTTACGTTTTTCCATAAAATATAAAGAATATGTGTCTATCCATAGGAATGTTTTGAAAAATATAGTTTTTCTTTTTAATAAAAAATATCTACTTAATCTATAAATTGATAGCGTAGAATTAAAATTAGTAAAATATCGTCGTAGCCAGCACGACGTTGCTCTAAATATAATTTATTACTAAAATTCGAGGTATAATTCGAATGAAATGCACAATTATTTGAGAATGTTTGAAGATTTTTTTGATGGAGACTTTTCACCATAGATTTATAATAATTTCCAATAACGTATTTGATTAAAAATCTTAGTATGTAGTATCAAAATTATTAAATAGGTTTTTTTGAGAATGACCCAAGCCATTTTAGCTTATAATATATTTTATTTATTTATTTATTATTTTATTTATTGTTTTCTTCAATAAATTGAAAGTATAGGAAAAATTCTCCATTATACTGTACTGTTATTAAAAATCCTTCATTACACTGCACTATTATTAAAAATCTACGACATTCATCTCCAAAAGGTAGCCAAAATAAAAACATAAGGCACTAACGGCATACCTAACCCTAACAAAACTTCATAAATTACATTTTATAGTAATATTCGACAATTTTAAAAATATATTTAAAAAAATATTCAGTAAATAAAGTACCTATAGTAAATTAGATTACAATCTACTTTGTAAGTTAAAACAGATGTTCCATTCCATATATACCCCATACAAATGCAAAATAGTACTTTAAAGAATATCTTTTACAATAATTTTATTGTAAGTTTTACTCCGTTTAGTTACAATTTACAAACAAACACAATGTTGTTTTAGCTTCTGTATACAATACTTTTATTCTTACGTGAATATAAACAGTTTTTTTAGAGTTGAAGGTTACTACTTAATATCGATTTTTGAGGCTTATTTTTGTACAACAAAATGTGTTTTGAGTACACATTCTAGAAATTATGTAATATTTTTTTCAAATAGTAAGGAGAGGACATTTTTAATCCTTTTTACAAATGTCTATAAAATATAAAATAACTTGTTACTATAACAAAATTTGGGGCGCAGAAACCATCTACATTCACGGAAAAACTAAATAAAAAGAAAATCGAATCGTGCAAATCACCATTCATTCATCACCAATCACCATGCAGCAGATCGTTTACATTCACCAGTCGTCGTCCGGCACTCCCCCGGGGTACTCCCCAGTGAGGCAGGCAGTACAGTGGCCTCCGAGTCCATCGTTGGGATTAGTCTTCATATTGTAGTGCACTGCCGACACTAGGCCTTCTACGCTTAAGTATTCTAGACTGTCCGCACCTGGGAATAAGGGTAATTTTTGATTACTTGTTGAAAGTTGTTGTAGTAATTAAATATTTCAGTTTCTATGTATGCCAAAAGGTTAAATTTTTATTAGTTTACAGTAGCTGGCTTATGTATAATGTTTTCTACAACCTTGTAAGTACCAAAATTAGTAAAATCGTTAAGATTTAAAATTAAACCCTCGTATCTTATATGTCCTTATTATGTGCAGTATACGAGAAAAATAAAAAATCAAGCAATGATCATCTCACAAATAGAATAGTTGATAATTTAAAAGAGGCTTTGAAGCTCTAGAAACTTTAAAAATTATAGAACAAAAATACTACAACCCTACAAAATCAAACAATAAAAATTTCTTAGAGTTTAGACGTGGTCGCATGCCATTATTATGTACTGCAGGGCAAAACTCTCCTTTTGGTTTCGCCATATTCTGGTAATAATAGAAACTCTACTTACCAACATGCTCAGCGAGTTTGAAGGAGTCCATCTTGTTGGCGATGAGTTCCTCCCGCGTGGGGATGTTGATGCCCATGTAGCAAGGGTATTTCAGTGGAGGAGATGCTATCCTTATGTGTACCTGGATATTTATACAATATACTTAGTTATATGAGAGACTTTTAGACCTTTCTAGTCACCAACACCCTAGCTAAAATATCAATTTACAGTTCTCTAATTTAGGATTCTTAAAATCAGACAAAGTATTATAGGTAAAGATTTCGATTTTATCTATTATTTTATCAGTAACATGATAATTATAAGAAAGCCTGTTGTTGGGCAATAAGCTGGCATTTATTATGTATAACTTATAATTGATGAAAACTAGATACCACAATAACATGTACTTTTTTTCTCTCTTTCACATACCTACTAAAAACCATGTACTAGACTTAATAAAAGTTATGCATTTATTTTACTAACCTCAGCGGCTCCCGCATCTCTCAGCAGTTTAATAATAGGTCCGATAGTGTTTCCTCTGACGATGGAGTCGTCAATGAGTACGATCCTCTTCCCTCGCACGTTCTCCGAGAGTGCGCCGAACTTCTTGGCAACACCGAGCTGACGGAGGCGGGTGGAGGGCTGGATGAAGGTGCGACCTACGTAACGGTTCTTGCAGAGGACTTCCATGAAGGGAATGCCGGACTGAAAGGTAATATAAGAATTTAATTACTTTGTATATATTCTTACTAATATTATAAATCGGAAAGTGTGTTTGTTTGTTCCACTTTCACGCCGTAACTACTAAACCGATTGCTTTGAATTTTTGCAGACGTAAAGTTAGAAGTCCGGATTAAATAATAGGGTACTTTATAACCCGGAAAAATTTGATAGTATCATCACCATCTATACAAAAGTATTGGTATAGATGGCGCTGTATGTATTGGTATATGTCACATAGGCTACTTTTTATCCTTTTGTGACGCGAGCGAAGCCGCGGGTAAAAGCTAGATTTTCTATAAAACAGCATACATTTATTTATTTAAGCTTCATGCACAAAGTGTACATAAGGTGGACTTAATGCAGTAGGCATTTACAGTTACAAAAACAACGACAATACCAATTAGTTAATATATAGTTGTTTCTTTTGAGGGATTCATTGCTGCACAACTTTTTAACATACAATAAATTCACTACGCCTCAATTCATTTACGACAGAAATTAATATCCGATCCAAACATTTGGATTGAGCCCGATTAATAATTTCGGTCATAGATTATTACAGGAGTGGTTGAGAAATTGTGACATGCTACTCATAATAATAGACATAGGGATTAAATTACTATGTACCTGTCGCGCGTATCCGTGCGCGGCGGCAGTGCCGGACTCGGGCACGGAGGACACGATGTCGGCGTCCACGGCAGACTCGCGCGCCAACATGCGCCCGCACTGCATGCGCGCTGAGTATACCATCTGACCTGTAGGAGGGACGTATAATGTTAATATTTTAATTACTATTATTACGACCTACTAACTACTTTGTTACATAACACAACATCACGCCTTTTATCCCCGATTTAGGCGGAGCTACACATTACGGCACTTAATGCCACTGCACTTTGATTGTCTATAGACACTTCTACAGGGTGGGTTCTGCAAGGCTCCTTGAGAGACTTTCTTATAATTAGTTTCATATCCCAACAATATTTCGTTTCTAAACGGTAAAAGTAAAACAGTGACACATTCATACATTGTGGTTTTTGTGCACATAAAAGAATTTGACATAAAACGCAAACATAAATTATTATGTTTTCGGCTTACTCACGTAGTAATTTGACAAGGAACTCGACTAGTTTCAAGCCATGCTAGAGGCTCATATTCATGAGAAACTAGTCGAGTTCCTTGTCAAATTACTACGTGAGTAAGCCGAAAACATAATAATTGATTTAGTATGTCAAACAAAGTTACAATACAAAAAAAAACAAACATGGCAAAGTTTGTATTATAAAGACGTACTAAATTAAAACACGTAACTGTTTAACGAGGAACTCCACTAGTTTCAAGCTATGCTAGAGGAGCAGCCAGCATTCCTCATCAAACAGTAAACCGAAAACATAATAATTAATGCCAAAGTTCGCTATAAAAATATTTTGGATGATCACCAAAAGAATGTTTTTGTTGATTTGTCAAACTATATTTATTACGCTGATGATTATTTTTAATACAAATGACCCTTACCTTCAAAGATACTGTCTGCCCTCGCGAAGTATACGTATTCAAATATGCAGAAAGCTTGTTGTTTGTCGGCAGGTCTCTCCACTACATCCACTGTTCTAATCCCGTGCCGGGACATTTCTATTATCTCTCCTGGCAACACTTCACGAACATAACGAGCACCTATAAGGGACAAAACCAACGATTAATAGCCGAAAACTGTATATTAAATATTTTTAAAATAATCTTAATTCTTGTTATTACAAACAGTAGACATATTCTAGTCAGTATTGCTCAAAAATTAAGAAAATAAAAATCAATTTTCTATACATTATAACGAAGGATCTACTTAATACACGCGAGCAATGCTATATTTCAGCATATTCATTCGTGGTAGATTGTTTTTATTTTTAAATGTTACTTTACTCACCGATAGAGAGGAATCCACAGGACTCGGAGGACACCACCCATCCTTCAGCTCTGTCGTCCACGCCGTTCTTCGCACAACCGTTCATTAAAACTGTTGGAAATATAAATATTATTAATTACATAAAACATCAACAGATCAGAAACTTTATCTGTTTTGCTGCTATGACAGCAACTGAGCAACACATTTTATTGTTCTAATATTTGTTTAAATTATATTTAAAAAATGAAATCCTATGAATTTCTAAAAAGAATGAAAGATACTAATAATGACTTTGTGTTTAGTATTATTTCATATATTATAATGAGCACCATTGTATGTTGCAATTGTTAATTTTCTTAATTAGTTCAACAGTTATCAATATGTGCAGTGCACCCATTTGTTATGACATTATTTGTGCAACGTACTCTTACTATTATTATCATGCAAATGTAATGTAAATTAAGTATTGCGTCACCCCATTACATGTAGTATCAAAAACACAAGTAAATGAAATTATGAAAACAAAATGCACTTAGTACTAAGTAATTTATAAGTACCACTTCATTGACCTTAATAATAATATGAAAAACTCAAGTTTCTATTCAGCAGCTGTAGTCAAATGCCATTTAGCGCTTGTCTACATGTAGAATAGAAAACCAAATTATATGGAATTGACGTAAATTTTGACACTTTCAGTGTCATCCCCATACATTTTGATTTCTACTCTCTCTGTAGACAATCGCTAAAGTGGCGTTTGGCTAAAGGCCCGTATAGAAAGAAAAAAGATTTATTACGCCACGACACACGTAGACAAGAATACAGGTACACACAAAACGAAGCCAATGGTGGATCAATGCAAAATATAATTGGGTATTTCGATTTTGAAATTGCACAGTGCAATGTAAATATTTCTACACCATGTACGGATACATGGTATTATAACAAAATTTCTTTCAAAAGTCTTTTGTGTATGTTTGCATTTCCTTTCAAGGTCATGCCCATAATTATAATGTTTTTTTTATTTATCGTATTTACAATAAGTACAAGATTATCCATTTAAAATAGCATCCAAATCCACTAAGGTTTATGTAAAATGGTGTATGAATAATTATGATTAACTATGGTTAAGTAATAATGAAGTGTGTCATGCATTACCCGCGGCATGCTGCGCCGACGACTGTTTGTAGACATCTGGAAATGTTTAGTGGACACCGTTAGATATGGACGCGCACTCAGTTACATCTTACGTCTCTGAAGTTAAAGAGTCATTTTCATAGAGACGAACGTTGCTTGGTGCGCTTAATTTTTTCTAGTTACTCATGCAAAACAATGTATCTTTTGAAATTAAAGGAGAAACATCAGTGTCATGATCATAACAAAAGATTTGTTTTACTGTATGGATACATTATTTTGTACATATGAGAATAAATATATCCATAACATCACACCTTTTATCCACAAAGAGGTAGGCAGAGGTGCATATTACGGCACATGCCACTGTACAATGTAACACTCCCTTTTTACTATTTATGTTACGAGTCCCATGTAATAGGGGGTGAGCCTATTGCCATATATCAGTAATACTTTGTCCGATACAGGAATCGCAGTTGCAACCACTCGGCCAATGAGGCAGGCACTAAATAAATCCATTAATGGTAAAATGTGTTCATTATTAATACTTGCGTTGTGATCATACCATCAATCATGAAGAATGGAACACAATGCAGTGCACCCATGTACTTACATGCAACCTTCCTTATTTTGCAGCAGACAAGATAAAAATATTTCTATAAGTTATTATTCTTAACAAGATATGGATGAAGTACTATTGTATTCAAGTAGACTACATGCCAACCTCTTTAGCAAAATTGAGTTCTACTAGAAACTCTGGTATTAGTTAAAACCTACAGCTGTAGCCAAATGCCATTTAGCGCTTATCTACTTGTAGAATAGAAAAAACAAATTATATGGGATTGACGTAAATTTTGACACTTTCAGTGTCATCCCTATACATTTAGATTTCTACTCTCTATGTAGACAAGCGCTAAAGTGGCGTTTGGCTAAAGGCCCAGGTTCACAAAAAATGTCATCCCACCTTTACAAAATTGTTAAGAACCCATTCATAATCTTTTTTATTACCATGTGAATTATTATAATGTTTCCACTTCATATAATTATGTTATAAGACTTACATGAAGAGCCAAGAGGCAGGATCTTGCCGAGACAGAGCGGTCGGTTACCGTAGGGGTCGCGGACTGCGTAGATCTTGTCCTTCAGCATTATAACCAGGGAGTAACTTAGGGGTGCCAGCCTGTAATTATGAAGATACATTATTAACTACTCGCTGTTGCCCGCGACTTCGCTTAGAATATGATTCCTGTTTTATCCTATTGAAGCATTTAATCAGGATTTTCGTTGTTGACGTTCAAAAGTGCTTTCCTGGTCTAATTGAAATAAATGATTTTGACTTTGACTTTACACATTCATTCTTTGAATAGTGATGACATCCGCTATTTTTTGCAAGCGGTTTGAATTATAGTTGGGTGAAGTTTGAGTTGGTATTAAAACGAATTTGCTCTCTTATAAATAGAAAGTCAATCATATACGCCCATTTTGTCTCTGAACATAAATAATATGTCTATTTAGTACTGTGAAGTATATTTACCTCATAAGATGGTTAATACGCGCAGGCCAGTCGGGTCCGTTGGTCTCCCCCTCGGGTGGGTTGAGGCACAGTGCTTGTGTGATCAGCTCCGAGTCCGAGTGAGTTGACAGACCTACTCCACGACCTAACACCTAGAATAATAAATAATATGTATTATAATCCGATTTCGTAAGCGTATTTCATAGCCGCGGAGGAATTAACGGGCTGTTGGGACTCCGGATCGAAGATCAGAAGTAAGATCGGTGTAGTTTTAAGTCAGTAAGAGTCTGACACTCCCTCTCGCCTCACCCTAGGCAGGAGAAATCATTCGATGATTTTCCCCCTCAAAAAAGGGGTATTTTAAAAGATTTTCTAAGCATAACATTTTGTAAACGGTTGCACTACACTGTACAGGGTAATACTTTTATGCAAATATTAAAATTAAAATGATTATTATTTATAATCTTTTGAACAGACTGAAAAGCAGGTTATATTTTTCTTTATGCACCTATGAATAGGAAAAATATAACATCAAGTTACCATCTTCCTAAGACTGCTGCAGTTGACAAGTTCTCCATTGTGAGCGACGGCGAGTGCCCCGTGCGCGGTGTGGACTACGAAGGGCTGGCAGTTCACCTCCTCCGACGCGGCCGATGTCGAGTACCTGGATGGACATATAACGGAATGTGTTAGGAGATAAAAAGTAAAGAATGATCGATAAGAGGACGACTAATAAAGACACGGATAGAGCAGATAGTGACCTGGTTGTCTTCAAGGCCCGAGTGAATAGGTTGCTTATGGGACGACGTGTTCCATCGTAGACCGCATCATCGCTTACCACCAGGCGAGATAGTGGTCAAACGTCGGCCCATCAAATATAAAAAATACCTCATGCTCTCTTGTGTATTTGTAGAGGTGTAACAGAATGATAGATTTTTAACTTTATGACCGGCATGATCCAAAGCAGCTAAACTGAGTGCTCTCAGTCAAATAGTCATTCCTTATATTCGAGATTAAACAATAAATGGAGTACAAACTCACCGAGTATGTCCAATGCCGAGGTTCCCTTTGAGTTTCTTCATGGCTTCATCATTAAATATATTGTTGACGAGACCCATTCCTTTGTGTGTGTTAAACGTACGCGCACTCTTACCCTCTGACGTCACGATACCCGCTGACTCTTGTCCTCTGAGAAAATCAAAATATTTTTAATTATACAATATTCGTTGGTGTAAAAATTATGATAATAGTTCTAGACCTTAATAAGCAAAGCAAAGAAATTTTATTTCAATTTAAAGTGAACCTTACTCTTTCAAAAATAAAGTTCATATCACTGTACATATATAAAGGGGGCATTGTACTACATTATGTACACAGTCGATACAAAGCCTAGTACTATGGTAACTAGGTACCAATACGGGTTCTCCCCCGAATTCTCGAAATAGACATACATAGGGGGCTTATCATAACGAGCCTACTACAGCCAATATATTAAGCAGTGAAACAAGGGTTACTATTGTCCTGTACCATGTAACCAATGTAAGTAAAAACATTCACATACAATTCTTGGTATATTAAATTCTGTACTTCCTCTCGTCGTTGTGTTTTGTTCGTTAACAAGTTAAGGTGTAGCCGATCTATAAAATGTCATTGTTTAACTATGCCATAATGACGAACTTAGGGTATTCCATTGATAAGTTGGTGGGGTATTTTGGGGGAAGGGCAATGATTAAGTGACTTCGACCGCCTTGGGTTTTTTTTAAGGGAGCAAAATCATCGAATGTCTGCTCCCGCCTGGGTGAGGCGGGAGGGAGTGTCAAATTCTTACTAACTAAAAAACCCCGTTCTTGCTTCAAGCCGAAGTCCCGGTAACCCACAATGCTTATACCCCTAGCATTATTAGACTCCCTGGCTCCAAAATAAGAAAAAAAATTATATCGTTAGAACTGGTTGTCGTTGATTAGGTATATCTGGATGTACGAGGAATTAATCTATATATATATAAAAGAAAGTCGTGTTAGTTACACCAGTTATAACTCGAGAATGGCAGAATAGGTTTGGCTGAAAATTGGTATGGAGGTAGCTTAGAGCCAGGAGACCGACATAGGATACGTTTTAACCGATTTTTTTTTTTTTACTTTTTACCGAATATCACGAACGGGGACGGGAAAAAATGGGATTACGGGTATGAAGTCGCGGGCAGAAGCTAGTTGCTAATAAAAGATTATTCTTACCTGTGTTGCAGTGCGACTAATCCTAGACATATGACCTGTGGGATGTCGACCTGAGTGGGCCAGTCCCCAGTGCTGATGGCGCCGAAGACTCCGCACTCGTGTGTCAAACCTGCAACAGATATCATTCATGAGGAGACATGACTTCAAAAGTGTTACTCGGCTGGGGGATATTTTGAAATGTGTCTTGTGTTTTGAGCACTAATTGTAAGTCTATTATTACATGTGGTCTGTAGTAAGTGGTCTCGGTTTCGATCCTCGAGAAGGTCAGTGATATTGAGGTCTTTTTAATCCGAGTCTGAATTTCTTCCCTTTAAACTGTCAAACACCGCGAGGACACCGGTGACCGCAACCTATTGTTCTTTAATTGTGTCTATAATGACGGTACTCAAACGGTGTGTGTGTGTGTGTGACTTTGTGTATCTAATAAAGTCTATAACAAAATTCAGGGTCCAGTACACTCGCTGACAAGTTCATTATTAAAAATCCAATAACACTCTGACTCAACGTGTAGCGTATTAGATTCCCGCACGGATCAACTCTTCAGCCCGAAACAACAGATTGGGTGATACAATAATCCTCAATTTGTTATTTCGGGTCTGGGTGTCATGTAATGAACGTGTATGTTCCTAAACGTACCCACAACACAAGAGAATCTCCTAGTGAGGGGCAGCGTTTAAAAAAAACTGTTCCTAAGCCGGGCAATGAACCTAAGGTATCATTCTCATCCATCACAATTTAAAACTTCATAAAACAACACTCTCACAGAAACAAAGACTGAATAATTAATTACAAATTCTTGTGTAAATCCCCATTCAGTTATCAATATCTCAAGTCAATGAAACAATATTGAATTGGAATCATAAATGAGTACAGCCATTCTTATCTTTTTTTCTTAATTTTTTACTACAAGTTCAATATAATCTTTCATGATCATGCCGTTACATAATACAGTAGTTAATATTGACCCATTTTTTACCGGTAACTGTAATTATAAAGAGATAAAATCTTTGCTAAACTTAATTAGTTTGAAGATTACAGAATGATTTATCTTCATTTTAAAACGTTAATGAATAAATCTAATTAAAGTTGTATGAGGGTTATCGGCTTTTTGGAAAATTTGCGGCTGTGTGGTATGAACTGGAAATCTTAACTTGAATTTAAATTTCAATGGTAAATGATAAAGATAAGTAAATAAAGTAGTGTTTGTTTCATATCATAATATAACATCACGCCTTGTATTCCCGAAGGGGTAGGCAAAGGTGCACATTATACCACTGTACAATGTAACACCCACTTTTCACTATTTATTTATGTTATGAGTCTCATGTAATAGAGGGCGAGCCTTTTGCCATATACCGGGCACAATTCCAGACTCATTGCTACTACTGATAATTGTTTCATATCATTTGGGATTTATATGAAGATATGAAGGATCATCACATTTGTGAAGGTCTGTATTGTTTTGAGATTTCGTTGTGGCCTTTTACTAGGTTTAACGATAGTAAACTCAGCTTAATATAGTAATATATCACTCTATCTGACATGTTACTTAAATCAGGCAACTAATCAATCATAAAATCAGGGACACAGATTCATTCATAACATTTTTTCAATGAACATTATTGAATCATAATACTCGACATTATTATCTATTGATTGAACATTTTTATCATTCATATAAAACCTAACTCTGTCCGGGGGCTCTTCCCGCGGTGCCGTGGGATAAAAAGTACCATTTGTGTTAATCCAGATCCTAATCTATCCCTTTCCCAAATTTTATCCCGATCCCTTCAGCCGTTATTACGTGATTGTGTAACAAACACACACAAAATACAAAGTTTCGCATTTATAATATTACTTATTAGTAAGATAGTAAGATTGATTTTGTATTTTTCAGCATTCATATAAAAATGAATCATCATCAGTACCTTATCAATTAGCACTCTAAACTCTATTCAATAACTGTAACACTTTCTAATATGCACATAATCACGTGCTAATCATATGCTTCTCCAATATCAATTAGAATCATAGGACACGTGGTAGTGGTCCTTATCGTCACAAAGCCGATCATATGGCATGACCTCTATAGTTTCATCAACTGTGATAAAACCCTATCTATTCTGTTCGATTCGATAACACGGAAACTATGAGTTCCGAATTTTATCTAAAGCTGCTCTGAAGGCCTAGTGCGAGTTTATTTTTACATTTACACAATCATTATCGTGTTTAGCTCTCTGATTGGCTGCTCCAAGTTACCGGACCAATCAGAAAGACGCAGTAACATATCTTTTGCGTTAACCTAAAAAAAAAAAACTAGAACTAGGCCCTCGTTTGTTTTATGGGTGTGGAATAATAATATAGACACCATGCTGAGATAATATGATGGTTCTATGAAAAAGAGAAGTGATAGGGACCGAAGGACCACTTTTGGTCCTTTGGGTCGAATGTAGAAAAATAGCAAAATCTCATCACAAAATGGACGTATTACACTGTGTACATTTATGATTAAATTTTCATGCCGATTCCTAAGTGCCATTGGAGCATTGAAAACGAAAAGAGCGTATCGGTTTTGATTCTCAAAAAATCTATGACCTCCTTTACTCTTTGCTATCAAATTATTAGGCCACTGAACCTCCCTATCACATAACTAACCGATATTTTTTCGCAGAGTGAATATCAGCTAACCTTAACATTACCAAATCATAAACATTGCTCTATAAAAAATCTCGCGCGATTGCTTTTTATAAATAAACAAAAAATATAGCGTAATTCAATACCTAATTCGCCTCTGCGAAACGTCTCCACGTTTCAGGGCGATTGTTTAGATACCTAATGTGAAATTAACAATTGTAAACTAATTATCAAATATAGTTATGATTTACACTAAATTTACTGCATAAAGAACAATTTAAGGACTAACTACAATTATTAATTATTCCAGTGCTACTGCTAAGTTCTTTAAATCGACCCTAGTAATATATTCGTTTTTAAAACATTCACTCATCGATGCCTAGTTTATCGCAATCAAATTTACACTTTATAATTAATAAATGTGAATATTTTAATGCTAAGCTGTGACCGGCTTAATGCTTTGAGATTTAAATCGAAAAAAATTGCTTGGCAATCATCCCATTTATTTTGATACTAACTAGCTACTTCCACGCGGTTTCACACGCTCTGCTCAGCTCCTATTGGTCGTAGCGTAATGTTTTATAGCCTATAGCCATCCTCGATAAATGCGCTATCCAACACAAAAAGAATTATTCAAATCAGACTTGTAGTTATGGAGATTAGCGCGTTCAAACAAACAAACAAACTCTTCCGCTTTATATAATAGTATAAGATGTAAATTCCCCCTAATTTGTGTTTAACAGAATTGCATACCTTGTAATAAATACTCGTAAAATATTAATAAAATATTAATTAGGACCACCTTAAGTACTCCTACCAACTGCCTCGCTAATATAATGTAACTGTTGATGTAAGAAACACAAATCACATTCACCATTAAACATTCATCAATTCCCAGTCGCAAAATGTTATGAAATAATTTTATTCACTATCATTTAGTTCAATTAAGTAGCGGTTATAACCACTTTCAGCATCGCCAACTCAAGGTAGCGCTGATAAAGGGTCTCTACTGAAGGGCAAGTCGATAACATAAGAGATGACAAAGACCTTCGATATCGAATTGTTTAATACTGTACCTAACTACGTATATTTCTAGCATGGCAATTAGCACCTTAGCCGAGAGTACATAATAAGATATAATACCCCATCATTAGACTTTACGATGCTGTAGAATTTTCATCGTAGTATAAGTATACTATATGTGAAGCTACATATATTTTAATTGTCTTTGTTTAGATTACTTATCAATATTAAATGTTCAGGTTTTTATGGCATTCTCAGCTTCTTCATTCATTATATCAGCTACAAGGCATCCGCTGTTAAACATAAGCATTTTTCCGATGACTTCTAGATCCGCAGGTCTTAAGCGATTCTCAGCATAGGTACTCCCAGACTCCTAATGCCATAATACTTGTTATTTGAAATGAATGAACCTCTAAGTTCCCAAGTATGTAGTGTTTGTTTAAGTATTTACTGCAACTTTCCTAAATCTAAAAATTTGTCTGCTCAGCGCAAACCAACTAATTTATTCAATGTGTGCTGTAAACATGCTGCGTACAACGCGGCTCAAACGACATGTGGAGGTGTCATAAAAGAAAAATATACAGCCCAACTGATGAGCAGACATGTTGAGCATAAAACCAAAAGGTTGAGTAACGGAAAGTCACGTTAGTATTATTATAATGATGAATAATCAGGTCTTTTGAAAGAAAATGGTACGTAGTGTACGTATTCTTTGATATATAGTTCTAAAAATGGTTATGTTTGCCGTTACACTGAAAATAAACTGGTCCTTGTAGCTTAGATTTTATAAGAGCTGTCAGCAGCTGAAACCTGTGAAGGATGTTACTGATCCCTACCTAATGCATTGTCGTGCAACTAATCCTTAGTTCCGTATTATTGTTGTTGTTCTAATAAAGACGAAAAAGGCTCCTAATACTCATATTAGGAGCATTTTTCCGCAAGTCAAAATCATCAAAAATAGTACGATGACTCCATAGCTAGCCTGTAAAATTATCACATACAAAACATTGACATAAAGGAACAAACCTGACTCCACAGCTCCTCTTCCGAACCTCTTGCTGTTCAACTTCACTTCGCCAGCAGGGCTGGCTTCACAGCCAGGAGATTCTTCCATTCCTAGACGCTCCATGGCTGCCTGTGTATTGTTCAGACCCTTGCATCCATCATCGCAGCATCGAGATGGTCCTTCGGGACCGTTCATGTTATTTCTGAAAGGACCAGATTTGAATTTTGAATCATATAGTTGCAATGGTTGGATATTTTTAAAATTTTTGGGTACAAGTCTATATAGACTTTTGAAGTCTATATGTAATTTAATATTCGATAAGTTCTAGGTAATTAAAGGAAAATACAGAATGCACTAATAATTGCATACAAATCAAAATGAAATTCATCACGCGTTAGTGAACAGTGAACTCAGGTGTAAAATAAAATTGTCAAGATTAACTACTAAAATATTCATTCAAATATCAGATTCATATTAGCCAGTAAGAAACTAGACCAGTACTAATTAATATATTAGCCCTATTTATTTCCGTTCCACAAGAAAGAAACTCACGTGCAACTGTCACTAAGCGACGATAGGATTTAAAAAATAAATATTTTTTTATTTCAATATAAACAAACACAGAGGTCACTAATTGTTCTGACCGCACAAAATCACACAGCGGCGTTGGAAACTAAACTAACCAGACTCCTTAAACACTTTAGATTATAAGCGCCTCGGTACAACATACAAACAAGTTTTTAATGCCAATAACACACAATTGCTCGATAATAAAACAAAAACATGAGCTAAATTAACATTCGACTAAATGACAAATACTTTTGCTTCACAACACCAAGACGTACCGATTTCAATGCGTGACGTCAAGGGTTTGTTTAAATAATATATTTGACGTCATACGATATTGGGATAGCGATAATTTGACTGAGATAATGTTGCCAACCGCGTTATTCATAATAATAGTTAATTTCATCAAAATATTATTTGCGCAGCTTCTTTGGTACTGGGTCAAAGGGTGAGGGAAGTGGGACAATGGAACAGAAAATAATAAAAAAATCTTACTTCTACGTAGTTTGTTTTCTTTAGATATCCAAATGAGGAAGTTACGCTATCAACAGAAATTATGATCACAAACCAGATAAATTAGAGCTCAAAATAGTTCTAAGTCACAAACTGAGAATCGGTGTTAGGTAAAAGTTGTCTGAAGGGAAAAGTGCAACTGAGTGTAGCCTAGATGTCTGCTGCTCCCCTCCATTAGTAGGGATGAGTGGCATGCCATATTGCCATATTTCAACGTTCATCGCTCCACATCACAAGTAAACAAGACGTCAATCAGAGCAGTCAACAATCGAAATCGCGTGATTGACACCATTTTTGACGCGTACTGTCCGCAAAAGAGACATTCCTCCAAGACATTTTCTGTGCAGAAAATTAGATTTTGTATTGATTAGTAAAGGAGCTAATTACTCGCCATTCGTCTGTAACCATGCATTAATAATCTAGTGAACAGTTTTAATGGGTATAATTTCCCATAGATTGATCGATACGGATGTTAAGTAGTCGACTAACTAGTTCTCTCTCAGTCACACATCTTGTTCCCGATTAAATCTCTCGGCAGTCCTGGCAGGATTTATAACCGGAGTTGCGTGTAGAGCACAAAAACAAATTAGATTCTGACTCTGCAGTTTCGGATTGCGATAATTTGGTTTCGTCTTACTTTCGTGCAAAAAAGCCAATTTCGCGAATTCACGACAAACAAAAAATAGCAAGACTTCCACAACTTGCGTTATAAGCGTTATCGACGAAACCAAAATGATGAAACACTGGAGAAATAAATAAAGCAGAAAATAATAAACATTAAATTGAGATCGAGTTCGAGATTCTGTAAATAGTTATAAACATTAGCAATATGCTATTAATGTGTCGTCATTACAAAAGACGCTTGACTCGTAGGGGGTCAGTTATCTTGTGACTTGTACATTTCCACAAGGGGGAGCAATAAACAAGCTGACGATAAGATTATTGGAAATTAACACAACATTAATAATTGTGATGATGACAGTGCCTCACTATATTTAGTAGAGTCTGGTGCAATAAAAAACATCGCTTAGTGATGTATTATTTTTGTCGTACGATTTTGTGATAGGCAGCAATCACGTTGACCTGTGCAATTATTGGATAAACAGGTCCCGACTCTTCTTTTGTAAACTTTTGCACTATAAATAGACATTATAGATATCAAAGCATTGATAAATATAGTCACGAGGGGAATTATTTTTAATTGGCGAAGCAGCTGAGTCTGATTAGTGTTTAAAATGGATGTGATGTGAGTACGATAACGGTATGTTTTATGGATCGGTTGCATTTGTTTAACTGGTCCTTCGATACGTAAATTGACCTAGGTCTTTAACAATGTTAGAGGACCCAGTACCTCTTCCAGGTGCAGGGTGGCCACCGGGGTGGTTTTAGTAAGGTAAAAATCCCACACTCTCTAGTACTTCTCCCAAAGAGCTAGGCGCCTACTAAAGTCTCTTTTGGCTCAATATCGGCACCCTTATACATTTTAAGGGCGAAGAATTTACGTTTAGTTTGACCAAACAGTTATATTTGAAAGGTTCCGTATTAGGCAAAAATTCATCGACATCGTACAATAAAAAAACTTGCGCGTAATAGTACGAAAATAAATTACTATGACATATTTAAAAGTTCAAATCATTGACATATTCAATCTCAATTGATTAGGTGTCAATGAAATCAATTCTCGATCAACTCAGCTGACTAGACAACTAGTTTTATCCGGAAATGCCTGCTATTTTCTAACATCAAGTTGTTACTGTCACTGTTACAACAGACAGACAGTATCAATGCAGCTGATTATATTTCTAATATGTAGCAATATCAGGTTACATAATTGCGAACGGCTGTATAATTTATGATGTAATTATAGGTACCACCTACTGGTCGAGGCTGGTTGAGTAATTTGTTTTTCAATAAGAAAATTTGCGACCGCAAATGTATCTAATTACCACCTAATGTGTGCTATTATGATAACGAGTCTAAATGCATTTATTTGAGAGAAACCTTTTTTCTATGGATTCGTATAAAAGGACCACAAACGGGACTTAAAAAATAAGCTTTGATAGGTCTTAAACAATATTTCAGTACCCACTTACTAAATGTAACAGTTTTTATTAATGTGCTAACTATAAAAGACCGGTCTTCCCATAGTGAAATTTTCTACTTCTCGCTTGTCTGGTCTAAGAGAAAAAGTATCTAAAAGAAGATTTACAGTAAGCAATTGCGTCGTCTCCGCACCGCGCACGCAGCTTATGAATACGAGTCTCCGGCTGCCTTGACAAATAAGCTGAAGCTGTTTTTTCTTTCAATTAAGTAAATGTCACGATAGTTACTGCAAAATGCGACCCTGTTAGGTCGTCTTAGAGAGTTACTATCTCTGACACAGAACGGTTAACGACCCAGTAATTGTTATTTTCCATGAAAACATTAGGTACTAATTATAGTAATTAAAATAATTACTAATTACTACGTACTTGATTTGATAGTAACGGCTTTATCTATGTACCTGTTGGATTGTTAAATGAAACTATGTATAAGACTACCTACAACATGGATGCCTTCTATCTAAGTGGAGTGTTAATATTCGCAAAATGGCTGGCAGTTGTTTGTTGCGACGAGCCGGTTGAAAGACGTATGCCCAGTACTTCCAATAAAGGACGGAAACGGACTGATGATGAGCCATTAAACGAATTGTATGCAATTATGATGATAAGGAGAGATAAGACTTAATGTCTCTGTCTAGGAAGAATGGATGGGACCAAAAGGACCAGATAACAAGATTTTTAAGAAATAAATACTGCACGAGAATAAATAAAAGCTATGGGTTTAGAAAGAGCGATTACCTACGAATACTACTTAATTTACTTAAGGCAATTGAAGTTCAATTTAGTTATAAAGTAAGTAAGTAAGTCATAAATAAACTTTCCTTAGTTAAGGCTAATAAAAGGGGTATGACGCAATTCTATGCTTGGGTTTGAAAAGTTACAGAACTGAAGAAGGAAAAATTATATAACATTAAAGCTAACGTATTTGGATAGTGTGTCTATAATATGTATGTACCTGATTTAATAATAAACCAGTAATTAGCTTGAGGGAAGAACCCAAGGGTTCAGTTTAGGACCAGGAACACGACTCTTTACTGTAAGTGTGTAAATAGTATTAGCTATAATAAAGAGGTGACCCGCTCTTTACTCTAAGAGTTTCCTATCAAAATTATCGAATTATAGAATGCCTAATCTTATTGTCAGTGTCGTCCATTAAGTACACATATCCTTCAAAAACTCACAGTTATAGATAAGTAAATAACAACACCAATTAGCTAGGTAAATAGCGTCCTATTGCCTAAGTAGTTAGACTTAATTTAACATAATCGTTAACATAAATATTTCGCATATACATACTTAGCAACAAAAACATAACGCAAATTTTATCCCAAGGATAATTCAATTCAAATTATTATTACACGATAAAAAACTCCATGTACCTAATAGTATGTAAGTATTTTATATTCGCAAACATCACATACGCACGCGATTTTCGATGACGTAAGATTTGAACGTAAATGGAGTGCGTATCGTACTTTATTTGGACCCAAAGACAAGAAGAAGGCCTTGATTGGACAATCAAGTGTCATAAGCCAGATAAGGAATGATCTGCCTACTAGGTACTTTTAAATTTGAAATATAGAATTTTGGACCAAAAGACCAATTTTATTTTTCCTCATTTACTTTTGTACATTGTTACATATGTATGTTGTATATGTATTAGTCATTGAAGGACTTTTGTTAGTCAAATATTATGTAAGTAAATCAACAATAGAAAATCTAAAAATAATTACAAAGAATAAATTATGGGTCCTGAAATAAACAATCGACACTAAACAGCAAAATAAATACTGTTATTAGAAAACTAACTAAGTATTATTTAACTCCTATTCTAAAAAAAATCCATATCTCGTTTACTTTATTAAATACTGAAGAGTCAAATACCCCAGGGGGAACTAATTTTGTTCCAATATCATTCAGTAAAAAATAATACATTATCCTACAATAAAATATAGGGTCACAAAGACAATGTACCAACAACCTCTCCGATCATAGCAAATAATTCTAAGGCCATATCTTATTTGCATTGTAAATAACAAGATTGGCACTAATAGTATTATTTTCTTTAATATCTTTATAGCATGAACCTAATGATAGGCAGGCCAAGCAATAAGTAGGCCAATAACACTGGTCTAGCTATTTACTATAGTACACTGATATAGAAATGATGACATAACAGAATTAATTCGAACTATAAAGTTGAATAAAATCTTTTTTCATTCATTTTGTATTTAGAATTTAATGTGACAAGCAGCTTGGACTAGTCATAGACAAAAATGCTGCTATGGAAAAGAATACTTGGACCGGATTAATTACTTTGATCAATCACTATTGAATTAAATATTTTTATACTCGGATTTACCTAATTTTGTTTCCGAGCTTATAAATATGTAAAATACTTTTAACTTGAACTACGATGTCTGAATATTAAGACTGGTAAATAATTTGTTTTTATTAGATAGGTTGAATATAATACCAGTACTTTTGTGTCATAAAACAGTTCAAGTAGAGGTTGGTATCCATAAGGGTTGATTAAAAAATAACACCTAACTTTGATTAATAAATTAAATAAAGTTTGTTAAAAACATCTTTGGTTTAAAATAAAATAAATCGTAGCCTAAAATATAACTAAGACGACAGAGTGAATAAATAAAGGAACATAAATTACCATGTGCTAAAAATGGTATTTTTTTTTGTTTACTAAGATATAAAAAAAAAGATATTCTATCACATTTCGAAAATATTTTTTAATTTAAAGCATGGTATTTTTTTGTACTTGAATCAGTTCAAATAAATAAGGTAATGTGAGTTGAAATAATGACATCAAAGATTTTTGATCAAAACAAATGCCAATACTATTCAGTATTCTGCCATCGATATATTTTTTTAATTCGAGGCCATATGACCTAACCTTGCTTTAAAATCATGGGGATATTGTCAATTGGACAACAATTGTGACAAATTAACATAAACTACGATCACATGTCAAAAAGCAATTCAAGAACATACAATAATTCGATTAAAATACCACGTCGTAAATTAAAACCATGTGGTACGCACAACATTTATAAATTTTAAGACTATAACCGGGCCAAGTTACATTGATCATTACAAACAAACAAAAGTTTTACAACTTTCCTGAATTGAATTTCGTCGCATAATTTTAATGGCAACAGGTAAACGCATACCTGTCATGATTGTACACAACAAATATGTTAGTTTATATCAAATAAATAACTCACCTGGACGGATTACTTCGAGGAATAAACTTGCGAAAAGATACACTGTATTTTTTATTTCGTGAATTAACAGCAGCGGTGCGGCAACTTACGTATAGCGAAGGAAGTACGAGTAAATTGTACACAGACTCGGTCTGTATTCATTCATTTGTTTGAATTAGTTTGACGTTAAGTGTGCGACAAGGATAGAGAATGAAGACACGTTCCGAATGCTAGTGAAACATACTAATTTTGAAACTTGCTGCGATAAATTATAGTTGTTAAGTTCCTATAAAAATATTATAATATTTTTTTACCTCTAAACTGTATGACAGGGGAAACCAAAAGTTTTCTTAAAAAATAAAGCAATCAATAAGCATATAATAAATATACTAGCGCGAAAATGAACATATCCGCTGTATTTATTTACTGATTAACTTTCAATAAAGTAATATTATTACATCAGGAGATAAAGATTATTATCGCAGTTACCTTGTACAGCACGATATATTATTTTAAGCAATTTTTTTCATTACCGAATATCAATATTAATGGAATAGACTGGCTTGTTTGTTAAAACTCAAATTATTTTATCTTAGAATAAATGAAAAGAACTTCCGTCTGCGGATAAAACGTAATCTAAGTAGGCTTCGGAACGCACATGAAGTTGTTAAAACCTTGTATGTTTTGATACTTGAAGAATTAAAAAAGCTATTCATTCGTATAACGTATTCATTCACAATATAAAAATGAAACGTAGTATAGAGTTATCAATGTTAAATGGTAATAATTACCTCTTAGGTGATTTTTGGAATTATCTTGTTTTCTTGTTCATGGAGCCTAACAAAGATTTTTTATGGAATTGATCGGCAAATGAGTAAACGAATCACCTGGTAGGAAGCAATCAGTGCCACCGCCAATTTATACTCCCAATACAAGAGGATTTACAAGTCCGTTGCTGAGATTGGGAAGAGATTGGGCCGCTAGTAACGTAACAGAAAAACGTAATGTTTCATAAGGCAATAATTCATTTAAGTACATCAATAATTAAATTTTGTAAAGAGATGAAAATTATGTTTTGATCTCAACTCAATCCAACATAACAATTTTGTTTACAAATAAATGCAAGTACGTATATAGTTCGGATCAAGACGCAGTAGTCGCACTACACTACTTGTTATCAAGCCGAGCCGGTTGTGTGCGTAGCGAACGAAGCACGTGGTGCACATCTCCGAACACAAAACTTTATAAAAGGCCCTCGCTGTGCCGTGGAACAAACGCGCGACCCATAGTCTTGCTATTCCCACACAGGAGTACTAGCGGTTCACAGAAAATGGCTCATCCAAAAGAAGGTAATTTTTTATTTACATTTCGAAACTTTACAACTCGGCTGTCAAAATGTAATATAACCCGCCTAAATTCAAAAGTACCATAGACTAGGACATCGTGAATGTATTGTATTCGTTTCTTTTTGTTGGTTTAAAATTTTTATTCATACAAATGTTAAGGAACTGGCTTTGTTCGGCCTTGACTATAAATTAAATGTTGATTCTTTTTATTTAAATGTCTTGTTACCAGTTGTACGAGTTGTATTATCTTTTTTTCATTGAATCACATGGTTCATTTGATAGTCAGCCGGTCCTTGATCTGTAATCTTGATCTTAAGTTTGTTAGATAAATACGCTGGTAAAAGTAAACGCGTTCTTTATGACTACCCTCATAAACTGTAATAATAACTCGGTATGTTAAATTAAACTAATTCATTAGATTCACGCACGTATTTATTACAATTCGTCACCTACATTTTTCTACGGTTCAATGCTTAATGTAAATCTAATAACTAAGTACTTAGGTTCATAAAATGTACCAACTTACTTATATACAATAAGTAGGCACATAATTATGCACTTGAAACTGCTTATTACAAAATTGAAATGAAAGTAAATATTACCTTCTAGTTTTTCTAAGTACTGGATATAAAAAACTAGGTATTTTTAGGATAAAGTAAACCTAGGCCTTACTGGATATAAAAAACTCGGGGGCTAGGAAACGTAACTAAACGATATCACTTAAATAAAGGAGGTAGCTAGCTACGATAGACAACATTCTTAGAAACATCAGTAAATCGATTAAATAAATGAGTACCTACTCACACAACGCTGCTGTCTCTCATTTCTTTATTACTTCTGAAGGGGGTCCTGATTTACATTTCCATATCGGATATTAAGATATTGAAACATATTAGCGGCATATTATTGACATATTATGATGTATGTGATATATGATATTGTACCTATTACCTACTATTGTTAACATAACTGTAACTGCCTCGTTGGTTGTGTGGTTGCAAGTGCGACTTGACGTGCCGGGCAAGAGGTCTCGGGTTCGATTCTCCGGTCGCACAAATCATTACTGGGTTTAAAAAAAATCGTAGTAGTAGCACGGTATCTGGATTTGTGGCAATAGGCTCACCCCCTATTCCATGGGGCTCATAAAATAAATAGTGAAAAGTGGGTGTTACATTGTACAGTGGCCACCAAAGATTCAAGTCACTGCTACTGCGCTGTACTGGATGCTGAAATGCTGATACAGCTATATCACACTCGCGTCACTGCACCAGATATCACATTCACAACTCTAATAGCATATCATTAAGCTCGTTATTCTAACCATCAAACCTATTGTTTTCAGTCGGTGGCTACAAGCTAGGAAACCTCCTTATCGAGGGCAAGACAAAGCAGGTGTTCGACTTGCCCGAGGTACCTGGTCATTGTCTCCTGCTGAACAAGGACCGCATCACCGCCGGAGACGGCGTGAAGGCCCATGACCTTGAAGGAAAAGCCGCTATCTCCAACCAGACCAATGCCAAAGTCTTCGATATTCTTAAGTCTGCTGGTAAGGAAATTATAATCTCTTTTTCCTGTTTTTTTTAAGTATTTGTTTTCTATTAATGCACATTTTTTAATATGGCAAGAATTAAAAATGCCATAAATAATTTTTACCATCTTTATTTGAACTTATTACCTACTTGATTTATTTTAATCAGCCAAATCATCAAATCTGTTACCAGCACAAGAGTTCACAGTGATATCTTAATTTTTATCATATTCAGATAAAAATACTTAGTAAATCATCGCTAATTGGCAAAGTTACTATCAAAACTTCGCCTGTGGTCGCAGATATTTCGTCCAAGATTAGCTGGACGACCTGCCCTTCAGTTGTGCGTCAGTTTATATCAAACTTAAGATACAGTTGGTCTTTTGTTCTCTGTTATCAATGAGATAAACTGACGGACTGGTCAAATAATGATGTAATATTACTTCGGCACTCGGCTGACCAAAGTCGCCATTGAAATATGACCCTTAAGTCTACCGACTAAAACATTTTTTTGTGCGATAAAATGTCATTGATTGATGTCAATGATCATTCGGAAATAGATTTTATGAGGAAATACCATGTTTATTTTTTAATTTTATGTAGATTATTTTTGTTGTAGACACGCCTACACGCTTTTTTACAAGGCAGAATATTAGTTATTGACCTGGGTCATATATGTGTGCCCTGCCTCATTCTTGACAAAAAAATCCTTACTGCATTCACTAGCCTTAATTACTTAGGTAACCTTATAATTACTTTACCTTACTAATTAATTTAGTGAATTTTGCTATTAGATAGAATGGATAGGACCCTTAAAATGAGGGATTCTTTGCGCACATTTAGTTCTTCCACAAACATTGTATTACAATGAGATATGAGGTAAAGTCTACCGAAATACGTAGATATTACAACGTATTATTCCGATGTTATTATTGTGACCCGCGGGACCCTGCGCAGGCGCAAACAACAACAGATTATCTTGTAACAGTTATGAAACATTGCCTTCGTTAGAGGTCATCTTCATAATATTTATGGACCCTCGTTATTATTATTTATTATCTATAACGAGCTTGTTTTTTTAAAATAGAAAACAATTGCCTGCGTCATTGGACTTTAGATGGACTAAACGTACCTACTTACTTATTTGTAGAATTTAATTTATACGTCAAAGATTGATAAATAAGCGTATGAAAGTAATTGAAAGTAATTTAGAAAAAATATACTCTAGTGAATGATTTTGTAATTAAGAATAATAATATGCAAATGGTAGATACATAATTCGGTTAGATCAAAATAATGAGAAATATGTAAGAGTTCTTTGCGGTCCAATTACGGATTCTACCATCTAACAAGCTAATAGGTTAAAGACACTTCAGTGTTTATAAAAAGGAACACTGATTTACCTACTAATCCACATAAGATTAACGGAATACTGAAGACCTCCTCTGAAATATGTCCATTCAGGTTTAGATGATAAATTTTCACTGCGCCACGCCCACTTCACTCTTTTACACTATTCTTGACCAAAAATAATGTTCTATTTCCAGGAATTAACACAGCTTTCGTCAAAATCGCGTCACCGACAGCGTTCATATCTAAAAAATGTGACATGATCCCAATCGAATGGGTGACTAGGCGTCTGGCTACCGGATCCTTCTTGAAGAGGAACCCTGGAGTACCAGAGGGCTTCAGATTCACTCCTCCGAAGCAGGAGACCTTCTTCAAGGACGATGCCAACCACGACCCTCAATGGTCTGAGGAACAGATTGTGTCTGCCAAGTTCCATATTAACGGACTTACTATTGGTAAGTTTATTTTAATCATTACATAGTATAAAACAAAGTCTCTCCGCCGTCTGTCTATCCCTATGTATGCTTAGATCTATAAAAGTACGCAACGGATTTTGATGCGACTTTTTTAAATAGATAGATTTATTATTACGGAAGGTTATGTATAATAAATGCATATTGCACCCGTGCGAAGCCGGGGCGGGTCGCTAGTTACTAATAAGCATTCTCTTCCCATAAGACTGCCTCGTTGGCCGAGTAGTCGCAAGTGCGACTGCCGGGCAAGGAGTCTCGGGTTCGATTCCCGGGTCGGGCAAAGTATTACTGGGTTTAAACTAAAATCTCAGTAGTAGCACGGAGTCTGAAATTGTGTCCGCTATATGGCAATAGGCTCACTCAGTATTACACGGGGCTCATAACATAAATAGTGAAAAGTAGGTGTTACATTGTACAGTGGCATTAACTGCCGTAATGTGCACCTCTGCCTACCCCTTCGGGGATAAAGGCGTGATGAAATGGTATGTTACGTTATAAGCATCTGTGAACCGACGCCATGTTTAATTTAATCGCTTCTAAAATGAATTAAAAAGATAAAGGAGTACATTGTGTTGTTCGAATTTCGCACTCACTTTCTACCAGTTATTATGAGTCCCGTGTTCCGAATGAAAGTCGAGCTTATTGCAATGCAATTTGCAATGCAGTGGGCGTGGAAGAAATTGGATACACTGAGGGACTGACTGACAGACGATTATTTATTTTGTATTTGTTGACGTTTCAAAAGTACCAAACTATGGTTTAATTGAAATAAATGCTTTGACTTTTGACTTTGACTTTGAAGCCCAAAAGTGCTTGGCCTTACCCGGGCTTTGAAACCTTAGATTCATTTCCATTCGACGAACAAGACATCGATATCGATCACTGAACAACCGTTTTTTTTTTTATTTTCTACGTAAAACCTCTCAAATCATCTCCACCAGGTCAGGATGAAGTGGACTACATGAGGAAGGCCACTATTTTGGTGTTCGAGATCTTGGAGAAGGCGTGGGCTCTCCGCGACTGCGCTCTCATTGACATGAAGATCGAATTCGGTGTGGACACTGAAGGTAAGCAAACTGACTCTTAGGACTATGGTCTGCTGTATGAGAAAATAACGTTCTTTAATGATTTAATCTTAATTCTTAGGTAACATCCTGCTGGCTGACGTTATCGACTCCGATTCCTGGAGGCTGTGGCCCTCTGGTGACAAGAGGCTGATGGTAGACAAACAGGTATGTAATACTACCTACCTAATAGTAATATTCATATGAGATTCGCTCCTAGACCTTATAACCTAACGGGTTACCGGGGCTCCGGCTCGACGTGCAGGAGAAGGAACGGGGTGGTTTTTAGTCAGTAAGAGTCTGACACTCCCTCCCGCCTCACCCAGGCGGGAGCAGTCATTTGATGATTTTCACCCCTTAAAAAAAAGACTTTATAATAGCCAGTTTTGAACCTCTTCGATTCTATTAAAGAGAGTAATATGGGTATAGTTTTACGTACCGACTTTCTATATTAAAAACTTCTTCGGATCTCAGGTATACAGAAACCTGACCACAGTAACAGCAGCGGACCTGGACACAGTGAAGCGCAACTTCGGCTGGGTGAAGGACCAGCTGGACTTCCTCAAACCCAACGTGCACCATAAAGTAGTTGTCTTCATGGGTTCCCCTGCCGACCAGGAGCATTGCCAGAAGATCGCCAAAGGTATTTTGTACTTTATTGCTAACAAAATTGGGATAATTTTTACTATTTTCAAAACAACTATATAGCAATTTGGTCGTCTCATTGGATTATCTCGTACTTTCAACACAGAACGGAAATTCTGAAATTATTACGATTACTAAGTTAGACACATCATTAATGATTTTAATTTTTATTACAAAATGATAAGGTTGAAAATCCATTAATTGGATTCAGATAATTTTGTCCTTCTCAATGTCGATACTAAGGGCCGTAATTTTGCCCACTTAAGTGCCAACTTAATTCACATCAACAGCGGCTCGTGAGCTCGGCCTTAGCGTGGATCTCCGCGTGACATCAGCTCACAAGGCGACCGAGGAGACCCTGCGCATCATGCAGCAATATGAGGACACGCACGGAGCCCTCGTCTTTATCGCAGTGGCGGGCCGCTCCAACGGACTGGGGCCAGTACTGTCTGGCAACACATCCTACCCCGTCATCAACTGCCCACCACCCTCCGATAAAATGGTCCAGGTAAATTATTAGACCGATTTTTGCATCTTATTTTTCGTTTTTGGTGATAATTTGAGGACATAGATAAGTAACTATTTTATGATTCTCTTCGGTCAATAGTTCGTTATTTAGTGAAGCCTCTGAAAACTTAAGTGGTTATTAAACATTTTGGACTTTCAGGTCTCTTAATAAGTGTATTAACTTTCTTTCCTCCAGGACATCTGGTCGTCTCTCTCCGTGCCATCTGGCTTGGGTTGCGCAACAGTAATCTACCCCGACAGCGCTGCGCTAATGGCTGCGCAAATCATCGGCCTGCAAGACTACCTCGTGTGGGCCCGTCTCAGAGTGAAACAACTCCACATGGCCACCGCACTCAGACAAGCCGACCAAAAACTCAGAAACCAAGTCTAAACACCACATTTTATCTGTAAAACTCGAATATATTTTTTGTAACTATTTTTGCAGTATTTTGGAAAGTGTCCTATGTTGAGCAGTGTTGCTCTTACTTGTATACCATGTATTGAAAGCAAATGCTGCTACATTCCGTAATATTTTACTACTTATATGCTTAACAATAAATATAACATTAAATGTTTTAACCTGGTTTTAATTAATTTGTTATACTTACTTAAGAATTGGAAAACATTCAGCAGTAGACCTGTAGGTAATTCCTAACAATGTTAACATAGGCTCTGATAACCCTTCTATTTATCGCATGTTACATAATGGTTTTAGTCAAGTCAAAGTCAAGTCAAACCAATCTATTAGATCAGAGGCTGAGCCATATACTCCACATAATCCGAGTCCCGTGATACCTACTTACTACTAAAAATCTCAATATCTTAGAGTTTACCGGGATCAAACCCGAGAATCACGTTTTCGACCATTGGACTAACAAGATACTGGTGCCATATTGCCTGGAAAACTTTATTTTTAGGTTTTTTTAGGTTTTTGTTTGTCAATATTAAGTTCCAATGTAATATAAACCTGTAAGAACGTTCTGTTAAGGTTCATGTAAGTAGGCGTTAGCTTAAACTTGAAATTGTTTGATCGATACTTTATAACACATACACCAAATTCATTTAGTGAGAAATTAAATAATTTATTTTCCACCGACCACCAACAATATTGAGTACACTGACCGACCACCTACAATAAGTTAAACCTTGGAGGTAAAAACGGGCCGCTTTACTTTATCTTATCTCAAACAAGAAAAAATGAATCAATTATTTTTTTTAGAACAGTGTGTGGAGGTAGAGTTGCAAGATAGGTATTCTAATTTTTTGACCTTGGCAATACTGCGTTTTAAATGTCAATGTCAGCTTTTCTGCAGAAGTGTTGTGTGAGTGCGTATTGTGGTGTTTTAAAAATAAGATTACCTGTAAGATCTATTCATACGTACAAAATGGCAGATAAACCAACGGATTATTCGACTGCCAATGGTTTTGAGAGCAAAACTCCGTTCCTGATCGGTGTGGCAGGTGGTACGGCCAGCGGCAAGGTTAGTCTAACCTAATGTTTTGATTCGCAATTTATCGATTTTCTTACTTGAAATGTAACTTACGTAATCAAGGATGGCCAAGTTTCATTATTCTTATTAGAAATTCTTACTAAACGAGTTGTCACTTAATTGAAAGCCGTTAAGTCATTACGGCGTAAATATATAACCTCTATGTACAAACCTCATTGAAGTATGGGAACCTGGGAATGGTGCTGTAGATATAACAAAAGTATGACTATAATAAAACTAAACGCTATGTTTATAAATAAATAATGTAGTTGAGTTATTGGTCAAGAAACATACATGGATTCGACCCAGGACTGGGTATAGCCACCACAGTTTAGATATTTATTTTATTTGATAAATACCAATATCCTTTATCTTAACTATAACAATGAAGAAATATGGATATTACTTACTGAGATCTTGAGAAAGAAAACATCAACTAAAACAATTTTATTATTATTTAATGTTGTAATTCAAAATCAATAAGAAGAATTGACAAAATATTTGTTAGTACCTACTAAGTTGCACAAATATAGAAATAATGTTAAAAGTATTTATTTTGTATTACCGAAATACCTAGGCCAAAACCAATATTATTTTATTTTCTCCATCCAGTCGACAGTATGTCAACGCATCATGGAGAAGTTGGGCCAACAGCACAAGGAGCAGACAGAGCGCCGTGTAGTCTGCATCAGTCAGGATTCATTCTACCGCACTCTCACACCCTCAGAGAGGCTCCGAGCTGAACGAGGACAGTTCAACTTTGATCACCCTGATGCATTTGATGATAAGAAGCTTCTTGCTATCCTGAAAGATATCCTAGCTGGCAAGAAGGTGGAGATCCCAGAGTATGATTACATTACCAACTCTATTAGGTGAGTTATTTCTAGATTTTTTAATCATAATTAATAGAGAGAGCTAAGACACAAAACAAAAATTAGTTTTTGGTGCCACTCTGCACAAGTTTACAATTTAATAAATCATATTATCATTAAATACCTTTGAGCTAATTTTAATCAAAACACAATAACCTATACAGCCCACATCGCTCGCACACAATCTACCCTGCTGATGTGGTGCTGATCGAAGGAATCCTGGTGTTCTACTTCCCGGAGGTGCGTGAACTGTTCCACATGAAGCTCTTTGTCGACACTGACTCCGACACCAGGCTTGCTAGGAGAGGTAAGTCTCATTTATAATTTCTATTGCCAAAGAAACAAATAATAAAAATAAAAATTGTTTATAAACTATTAAACACAAAAACTTCCAAAAGATGTAACAGTAGTCCAATAAAGTGAACCATGTCATAAATTTTCTTCCTACTGGCAAAAGATTTAAAGATTTTATTATCGCAAATATGAGTAACATAAAACAACAAAGAAGTTAATCTTGAAATTTTGTTATGAATGAATAAGATTTTCTGATTTATAATACCCCTTTAGCAAAAAGGCATCTGCTTATTAAATAAAACATTGCTAGACCCAAAACCCAAAAAAGTTTGTGTTAAAGTTGAAAGTGTTGGTCCCAGTATTCTTCCCTGGGGAACCCCATATTAATCAGTTATTCCAGCTCAAGCTTGACCTGATATACTTAGAGAGTGTTAAATTGCAGTGCCTCGCGACATAATGGAGCGCGGCCGTGACCTGGAGCAAGTACTGAACCAGTACATGAACTTTGTCAAGCCAGCCTTTGAGGAGTTCTGCTTACCGGTGAGTTGATACTTATTGTTGTAGGTATGCCAATGAATTTTATTCTAATATTATAAATGTACTTTCATGCAAAAGTACTGAATGAATCTGAATTAATTTTGTGCACAGAAATGGATTATAGTTTGCATTAACACATAACTTGTTATTCTGGGAGGTCAGTCGCAGGCGCTGGCAGAAGCTGGAGGCCTATAAAGAAACTGTACAAATGATTTTCAACCATATTGTTGAACACCATTTTATATCGCTCCACATTATTTAGCTAGTTTTCAGGTGCTCTTATCTGCAGACTGTAGGTAACCAAACACTGAAATATTCACATTATATTATCACTATTATATTTGTTGACACATGCAGTTAACGGTTAATCGATACCATCGTTGAAATGTGAGCTCTTTGAATGATATCGGCTGGTCAGCAATCTTGATAAATAACATACTAAGTATGCATTGTTCCAACAATACCTCGCAATTAGTAGATGAAACGCAATAGCCTCATTTCTAAATAATTGCTTGCAGACCAAAAAGTTTGCTGACGTCATCATTCCGAGAGGAGCCGACAACCTAGGTAAGTTAAATCACACACAATCATTACTTAAATGTATATTTATCAACAAAAATAGTACTAAGTAAAAATTTAAGCATCTATTTCGGTTTGAATATTTAAAGAGAAAGTAACAAATTAACATTGCAAATTCGATACCACCTAATATTATCGTTTCGTGTCGCGTTTACGTGTTTTTTACAATCGGTAACTATTTTTCTATTATACCTAAGTGACATTTCATTACGAAGGTAAGTGACACAAGGTCATAGCCACTGCAACGAGGTCGTATACTGCAACATTCTGTATTCGAACTTTAAAAAAAAATGCAAAAATGTTTGCAGCGGCTATGCTCTTATGTAGCTGCAAAAAGAAGCGTGTTTTCAAGGATTTAAAGTCCGTTTTGCATTGTTGCAGTGGCTATTGACCTTATCGTGCATCATATATGGGATATCATGTATAAGAAGAGGGCTTCACCGCCGAAGATTGTGAATGGATGCAATGGACATCAGGAGGTGGACGAGACTAATGGACGGCGGATGTCTGGCAGTTCTGAAGACACCCTGAGCCGATAGTAGTAGTCAGTTCGACGGTATGTGACTTTGTGACCACTGTACTCTCGACCATAATCTCCTCTACAAAGTATGCAGAGTGAGAATTCAAAGCACAACAACAACTAATGTGTCGCTTGAATGCGCGTATATCGCGTTCTTAAAAGTTTTCCAAATATGAACTTAAAATTGACCTTACTTATGAAGTAAATTCCTTTGTCTTTTTACCAGCGAAATCTCGATGTGAGCTTCTACTAATCTGTTTCAAAGGTGTTTTATTGAGTACTTTGGTAACAAAGTCATTGACGTCATCTGATTGTTCAAGGTATGTAACGTCCCGGTACCTCACACACTTGTGTTGTAGACGTGTATTCGATTCTAGCTCCTATTGCATGTGAGATACGGTTTATATTACTGTGTATTTTAAAATGATCGTCGTCGGCCACTTCGTAGCTTACAAAGAGATGACGATTTAAGTGAAATGTCCTGCAGTTTTGTCTAAAGCTAAAATTGATTTCCTTATTACTGAAAAAACAAGCCAAGCTGATTTGCTTACTCTTAAAATAAAAAAGAACTTAATAATGAATTACTTTAAACTACATTATCAACTTTTTAAAAGCTCCATTTATAGAACTTATTGTATATTTTAAATTAAACCAATATCTGCACTGGACAGTCAAAAAGTATCTCATGTGTTGTAAGCGGCTAAGTAATATGAATTTCTCCAATATCCATATGTATAAGTACGATGTAGTTAAGGTCCATTATTGTTTATTATAAGGCTGACGCTTTACAAAGCATATAGACTAAGTATATTTGTATGACATGTCGATGTATCACTACATCTCGACAGACGCTGGGATGTGGAAATGCTTCGAGTTTCTTCATAATTAGGATTCCAAGGTTCCAACTTCCATTGTTAGACAATTTTCGTATTAATTCTTAGTGGCACAGAGTTACGTTTCGAATGTTAACGATCATAAAGTCAATTCGAATTCTAAGAAGAAAATCATTGTGTGCAGTATTTACTAACTCCAATTCTTGAAATTGCGCAGAATAATTTGCGTGGCACAATGCAGTTGTGTACTTCAATTTTCAACCTTATTGATAATGCTATAACATCCTATTCTGCCAGCAGCTATCGCATAATAACAGTCAATTACGATTGAAACTCGAAACATTTCGACACTCTTGTCAACAATTCCTATGAAACGTAGTCAACTACAAATATTGTAACAAATGCCCCAATATTCAACGCCAACATTTTATCTAACATAAATATTCCACCAACATTTGTACCAACATTAACATTTTATTACCAAACCATTATATGCTTTATTTATTGGGAGCTAAAGTTTATAAGGGCTAAATTAATTTGGTAGTTGGTAATTATAATAATATGTACTATAAATATCAGGGTTTCTGGTAGTTTATTATGTGATCAGTATTGAAATGATACGCCATTCAAAATACAAAGTATTTCAAAATCATTTTAGTTACAAATTGTCATCAATTTTTCTTTTTGTTCGAAAGTGTTCAATTTCAATGATGCATTTGTTTTTAAACGTGTGTGATATGGATAAGTAACTGCAATTTTGCACAGTAATACCACAGACGTTGGTCGTAGCCTCGTAAGTTTTAATAAAATTGTCTCCTATTAACACTAGAATAATCCCATCTAAACATGAAAGGAAGTAGAGATAGCAACAGAATTTGGTATGCAGGTCTGAAATTAAATATGGGTTCAAATTGACAACACAACTGTTGTCAACTTATCAACATAAGACAAACATGTTCACACACATGTTTGTATGTAAACGCACTCACGACACAGGAGAAAACCCTAGTGTGGGGCAACGTTTAAAAAAATATATTGTAGATATGTTTTTTAACAAAAACCAAATCTTTTATTGTTATGAGGGTGGGCCTAAGTGGCTATACTATTGTTTAAAATTATATAGAACTCGTTAGCCATATCATACTTATCCGTATTACTAACGCAAAATAATTTCGCGCACAATATTTTAAATCTTTTTTTATTTACTGTAGTCTAATAATACTTAATTTTTACTCTATAACCTTATATTTCGTATATAAATATATTTTTCCTTGTAAGTATCGTATTCTATATATTTTAAGCTGTGCAATGTTTTTTTTTTAATTTTTATATAAGGATTACTAGTTACCGTTGCCTTTTGGAACACCAATAGCATATAAAATGAATACTTATATATATTTTCAATAGCTAAATATACATGTATCCAATACATTATTGAAAAAAGGCGGAGTTATTTCCCACAGCTCCTTGTATCAATTACATATGCTTTTGTCACAAAATATTCTTTAAATAATAGTACTAATATAGAGCTGAATATGTAATAGTAAGTTTTACAACCTATAGATAATTTAGATAAATATCTTTCTGTTACAAATCCCTTGTATGCGTATTGCAAGCTTTTATCGCCGATTTATTCCGACATTTCGCTTTGACTTTGTCTCCCCGTCTATTGGCCAAATCTACCAGCTAATTGGTTATTCCATCTGCCCCCATATCCATATTAAATATTTTTTATAACAAAATAAAAATATATTTTATCTCGCAATTATTATCTAGTTAATTTTTTTTTAGATTATTGCGTAAGTGACATCTTTATCCTTTCTTTTAATTTACTTATAGGTTACTTTACATCGGCGGTAAAGGCTGAGTTGCACACATACGTATAGTACGTCTATGTATGTATCATTTACAGACTGATTCAAATATTGGAAAAGACTAATTCATCATTACGATCCATGTAGAGTGCTGTAGATATTACATTGTACTAAATTCCACTGTTTGAATTCGATTTCAGTTAATGTTTAGTAATTTGACTATCATTATCTCGTAGTTAGAAAGAGAAGAACCAAAGATTAGGGATTGGGTTATACGATAAATACAGGGTGTAAATGAAACGCCTCCGATACCGCTGACAAAAATAGTTTTAGCGGTCGATTACAATTGGGTTGATGACAGGGTATGAAAATTTAAAATATAATTAGTCCGTAAGTTAGGTAATGAAAAAATATTAGACACGTATTTTTGTATTTTGTCGTATAATAAAAAAATACTTAGATAAAACGAATCAATGTTTAGAAGTGGGGACTAAAACGTCATTTCTACGTATAAAATGTACGTAGAAGTGACGTCACGCGACATTTCAAATCAATATATCGTCAAAAGTATTCGTTTCTGTAAGAAAATAAAAAATACGTGTGTAATGATTTAAAATAATCTACCAGACGGACATTAAAATAAAAATTAGGCATCTACCCTATTATTATTACATGAAAGAAACATTTAATACCTTACTTTTATGAAAATAAACCTTATTTTTGAGCTCACCTGTCACTTGTCGGCCTATTTCGGAAGCGTTCCATTTACACCCCCTAATAGCAAGAATGTACATGATGCGCTGACCAAAAGTAGTTACTTTTGGTATATTAATATTTTATTAGCGGGGTACTGAATACCATCAAATTACTGAATTTCACTGAAGTGGGGTTATAGAATGTCATCAGTACGCCTTCTGTTTCTTGTTTGTATATTATGTTTTAAAAAAACAATTGGTTTAATTGTTTTGTGATCGTTATCAGCTAGACTAAAGCCGTTTACCTTAGACAATCATATTATTTAGTTTATAACTCCCACTAGTTTACTATTTAGAATACAGATCCTGTAAATGGTCTCGGGTTCGATTCCCGGGCCGGGCAAAGTATTACTGTTTTTTTTTAAATCTCAGTAGGAGCACGGAGTCTGGATTTGTGTCCAGTATGGCAAAAGGCTCACCCCCTATTACATGGAATCATAACATAAATAGTGAAAAATGGGTGTTACATTGTACAGTGACATTAAGTGCCGCAATGTACACGTCTGCCTACCCCTTTGGGGTTAAAAGGCGTGATGTTATGTTATCCTGTAAAGAAATCGAAAATATCCATTGTAATTTTCCATGTAAGATTATTGTTACTTATCTTCTTGTTTACGTCTCTCGGTTTATTAATTTTGAATGCATGTAACTAATTTAATTAAAGAAATACGGAAATAAAAATGAAATTCTAAATGTCGCAATAAAGTAAGTTAGTACTAATAAGATAAACATATACTATGCATAGGCAATTATTTGCTGTAATGGTATCGCAGAAACAGAGGGCGTGGCCAATTCCAATTGATTGAAATGTGATAAAACTTAAAGAAATGTAAAATTTGTTCGTTATATTGTCGTGTTAGTTAATTACGCGGACTTTTATGGCAGAGTGCAATGAATTTGAAACCTTACTGCCTATGCAATATGGTTCTTAATACACGATCTAACTTATAAATACTAAATGATGATGTTTTTCTGAACTAACCATTTATTTTAAAAAGATTATCAAGTAAATGGTTAATTGTGTAACTAATGAGGCGAATGAAGTTGTCAATGGTAACATTGACAGTAGATAACGCAATAATAACAAAATTGTTGTAATTTTTTATTTATTTAACTTATAAGTACTATGTGTTCTAGAGTCTTTTTGTCGTAAAAGTCCGTGTAGAACTTAGTAAAATTGTCTTAGAAGAATTAGAACTGTAGTGCAATGTTATTGTTTTGACAATTCGATTATTTGTAATTATTATTATTGACTGAATCTGTTTTGTCGTGGTTTTAGTTGAGTTAATGTTTCAATCCAATATTTGTGTATATTTGTTCTGTTAGCCATGAAGTAAATACTAATTATGATTCATATCAAATCCAAAGAGTGGTACTATTCCTATAGTAGGTAGTCCTGTAGTTGTTCAAATTCCAAAAAGGAGTCTTAATGCACATTACCTTCTTAATAGATATAGGCCTTAAAACGAAAACTGCCAAAATGAACTATGTATACTATTTTCCAAAATGTTAGTTGATTTTTCTTAAATATATTTCAAAATTCTTGTTCGCACACGATTGTAATGCGTATATTATGTAGAGCTATCAGCATTTTATGTAGCATTTATATACTCTGGCAGCATTGAGTTATATATCTCGCTGGATCAATGCGATTTTCCCATAGGGAAGTACGCCTATTCGCGTCCACTTACCAGTTCGAGTCCATAAATTACGGAACGCCTCTTAAAAATTTCCGAAAATAAAAATAAAAAACTATATTAGTAGTAGTTAGAACACATCTGTTTGATCTTAGGTACACGTTTTCAATATCTTACATTCAAGTAAATCAATAAAATGGACACAAACATCAGTTAGCACATATCAATGTGGATCCGAACAGGCAAATGTCCCCTATATTATCTCTCGTTTCACATGAGTCAGTCAAAATTACAATAAAAAATTGCTTATTAGGAATAGACGTTCTTTTGACTATATCATGTGAAACAAATTTTGTGTACTTATGTAATCAGCACAAACGATGTATCTGTTGTATGTTTACTGCCTATTCTGTATAATTTCCATTTTAAACAATGTATTGACGTCATTTATGTATATTTTAAAGGAATAAAGTGTTTGCAAACTTATATTAGTGTTTCATTTAAGTGCAATAATATGTTTTACACGTTTTTATTTTTTAGACTTTTACTCTATTTTCTATCTTCGTATATTTTGTTTTCTTTTTTTTATAGCTTGCGCGGGGTTTACTCCTGGTATATAATTTACTTTGCGTTCGAGTCTATACTTTGTCTTAGGCTTTCGCTATCTGTATTTCTTATTTTGCTTGGTGTAATTAGAAATATGTAGAATATTTCAGGAAACTGCTAGAAATAATAGTAATCACTTCATAATTTTATTAATTGTAAGGTTTTTATCATAATTATTAATATTTTTTCCTTTCTTCTAACTTTACTATGTTGATATCGATGTATTTTAACCATTAAATATCATTCACCTTCTCATTTTAAAATTGATATACTTATGTACAAATAAATATAAATCCAAAACGTCTGACGATACGATTGAATTTCCAGTGGCAATCGATCTGATAGTGCAGCATATATCTGACTACTTGAAGCGGAGCCCGGTGGACAAGAACTTGGCGCTGGAGCTCGGGTTATCTTCGTCCTCGGTGCCCGGCAGTCCGCAGCGGGCCGGGAAGGGAGGCCGGCCGCATTAAACTAGTGTTCTTAGGTAAGGATATGAAGAGAGAGATGGTAATTCTTACAGCAGATGATTATATTTCTTTTTGAGAGACAAAATAAAGTACCTAGCCTCCAAGTAAAACAGGCATAAATCCCTCAATAGTCTTTAAATGCTTGTTCTTTGTAATGAAGTTGAAAGTTCTATGTATAATAACTGCCACGGTTACTAAAGTAATGATTCGATTCCAGAATAGTTATTGGAGCGACATCAGCAATAAGTAGAGACGTTGGATGGAGGCGGACGACCAGCATCGCACCGACATTAGCGGGTTACACCTAGCGTTAGCTTCTCAATGTGGCGGGAATTGAGAGGACACCTAAATAAAACGTTACTCCAGCACATAAAAACTTCCAAAAGCGTTAATCTGTTGTACAACAGCAGTATCGCGGGCTTTAAAAAGGTCGTTTACACCTAAAATTCCCGGCCAATAGTGTTCGCATCGCTTGGAGCCGTGCTCACTCCCAAAGGGACTATGGTCGTGAAGGTACACTTGTATTAAAATGTTTCGGAAATTAGTTAAGCTTAAATTAGATATTTATAAATTAAAGGACTTGAGAATAGACCGGTTCTATAGCGGTGTGCCTTGGAGAAAAGGTGGACTTTATTAACGTTAAATTATTATTATAACTTACACGTAGGTATAGTTGTTTTAAATATCTCAATAACTTTCGGACTTTAGTCAATTCTCTTTGCAAAACGAATAACTGAGTTTTAAGCACAAAGTTATTTTTTTATAGAATCGAGTTCCGCCTGTTTTAAAGAGTTTCCCGCCAAATATTGTTGCGCCATATTAGAAAAAATGCACTTTATTATAAATACTAAATGATAAGTAAGGAGATAATTTTCTAAACGGAATTTTGAATAAATCTCATAAGAGAACTACATATCTAGAGATAAAAAAATATATTACACTCCTCTAGTTAGTCACTAGTCAAAGAATGCTTTTGAATAATAATGCTCAATGGCGATCGTACTTATCGGTATGTTAAAAAAAAATTGACATTTTATTGAACTGTTAATTACCTAAGATAAATTATTGAAAATATAAACTTACGCGTTTTAAAAGGATTGTTGAATAAAGAATAACTTGTAATTTGGAGGTGCGTTTACCAAAAATGATTATAGTGGATGTAAGTTCGTCATTATAATAAAATTGATCTTACCGAGTGACTAGGGCACTATTTGAGATAAAAGGTTAGGTCTTGCGGACGTCCTAAGTTTGTTACTAGTCAGACGTTAAAGAAGGACGGTACGACAGAGGCTGTTGATAAAAATTTCATTGTCGTATTATGCGATATTCGCTTTATGTTGTTGATTTTATTTATTTATAGTCTGTAGCTTGGTTTACGTGTAGGTTGTAGGCTTGAGGCTTTATTCCTCATTGTATTTGTACTTAGTGATTTTTCGCTTACGGTAATTGTCTGTGTATGGGCTAGATGTAGGCAATGATTGTGACTGGCAATGGTGATCGGAATAGATCTTTTTTGGGTGACCTTATACGTACTAATATTGAAGTTCAAATGATCAAAAGTTATGCAATACTATCGCTTATGTTACTAATATTATAAATGCGACATATTTTTTCTATAATACTTATTATCTACATAAGATTTTCAAATGTTACTGGAATGTGAACTTAATTCATCCCAGTATATTACCATTGCCAATCTGAGTTATTTATCTATGTCCTAGCCAAAGTGATGTGCCTACTTTCGTCACGAGTGGATTAATGAATATAAAACGATTATAATCGTTACCTAATTTGTAACGATGGTATCTCTTTCTAATTAGTTGTAAGATGCAGGATAGCAATACAGTTTATAGTACACGTTTTAATTGTGAATTTTATTTTGGTGACGTCTTTAACGACTATAGTGTATGTCGGTTGATTTTATCATTGTTTAATTTGGAATTTTATCTGAAAAGCTTGAGAGTCTAAAATTGTGTGTTCTGTCAATGTGGCCTAGACAGTGCCGTGTGCACGTTTGATTATTGCCCTTTATATCTCAGACTTAAGAGTACTTTTTGTCTGGCAAAATGTACTAAGCGCCATATTAATTAAGCAAATTAAGATAATTTGAGATTAATTTTGGGATAATCGCAGATTATAGTGTTCTTCTTATTTAACTCATTATCATTTTAAGTGAAAGGAAAAGACAAACAATTTCTTTCTTTGAAAATCTGCTATCATTTCAAAATGTATCGTGTTGTTTTGTTCCTTTAGTTATTTGTGTCTTGGATTATTTAAATGTCTAGAAAGACTTACAGTAAATGTGGTAAACTTCCTGCCGTTATGGTCTTAGGGTCGGTTTGGTACGCCAAAAGAATACGTATTGTGCCTTTTTAAACAGCTATCTCAAACGTAGGGATTGAAGAAGGTCCAGATTGATCAGAGAACCCTGGTGCCTGCGGCCTTTAGTTTTGCGTTTAAAGTAATCGAAATGAGACTGCGTTCGACGCTCTGATTGGTTGGTTCATGGGTACCGGCCAATCAGAGCGTACTCGTTTACGTACGTCTTACTAAGGCCGCTGCCTGGAATTTTGCGGGCAGCGGGGCGGAGCGACGGCGGCAGGATCTTATGTGTAAATTTAAATGGATCGGTTCTCGAAAACACAGCGGCGGGCAACGAGCGGTGCGCTCCAGTCAAGCGATGCCCGCCGCGCCGCCCCGCTGCTCGCAAAATTCGAGGCCGCGTCCTAAGGGTCTGGTTTCTAGCAAATATATGATCTCTTAGTTCACTCTTATGACACCCATGGGATGAATAATGGTGTTGAAAGTATTCTACTCAAGTGCTGCATAGTGGTACACTTCATCTAGACATTTAAATAGATCTAAGTTCTATGATTGGTTTAGTTATCAGTTTGTTACTTCGTGTTACATGACGCCTATACGACTGTACCAAAGAAAGTGTTTGTTACTTATGTGATTGTTTTTTAAATTATTATATAATATATACTATATCTATAATAAATTAATATATGGAAACAATTTTTAATAGATTGTTTAGCTGCTGGTAAATGCAACCTTATTGTTGATGTAATAAGTTTAGAAATAGTTCGTAGCTATAAATTATACTCAATGCAAATGAATTATTTAACGATTCTTCTGTTTAAACGGGAAATTGTATGTTTTATAAATTATATACAGGGGGTCCTAGAAGTCGACGTCTAATCGACACCCAATTATAAGTTATCAGAAAAATATAACTAAATTCTAAGCGCGTGTTAACCATCCTCACATGAGTGCCCGAGAAACTTATGTAGCAGATAGTTCAGACAAATTACGTTTTATATTCAAATGAATCGAGCCATAACTCTTTAGTAATTTTGCCGATCACGGAGTTTCAGTTAGACGTCGACGTCTGGGACATCTTGTATTTGTTGATTTAATAATTTATTCAATGATATTTTGCTTTACCAGCAGTTGAATACAACTCGCGTAAACTCTGCTAATGCTGTAGTGTGCTGTAAATAAGCATATATTCCATACTACATTCTAACGTTTTGGATTCCGACGCAATACTTCGTTACACACTAATATTGTACAAAATATATTATTTTTTAAATAAAAATCTGTGGTTTCTTTGTCACCCCTTAATTTAGATCATAGTTTCTTTTAACTGAACTTATTTTAATGAATTTTGTTAGTTACTGATATAAGTAGACATTTAGAAAAATGTACCTACTTTTTAAACTATGGAAGGTTTGACTGAGTAATAAAACAACAAGAATAAAATTTGATCCATATAATACACAATAAAATAATAATTATTGCAATAATATAATTAAAAACAAGTTAATCGTTGTTTATTAAATAGATTTATTTAAATATAGTCTCGCCTTAACTAACGCGGTTGCACGTAAGGTGGCGCGCGGACTAGAGGGCGCCAGCGTCGCTTGTTCAGTGACAAGTCCTTTTTACATGAGAAAAAGAAACCAGGACACAGATGATAGATAGATTACGAAAAAGAAATTGGAAACTAATAAATAGGTAAAGAAAGAAAGGAAAGGATATGTTAGAAACTTGTGAAAGTAATTATGTTAAGACTTGTCACTGATCACACGAGTGTTGGCGCCCAGCGTGGGACACGCGGTGCTAATCACAAATATTGCTTCAAATAGCATTTAAACGGATAGTTTCTGTAATCCCAAGCGATTGCTTTAAATATGTACCTAAAGTATTACATGACAAATTGATGCTCGTGTCCATGTACGATTATGGCTCATATTCACTATAAATAAAGTCCATATTAATAAAAACAAAGGTAAATTGTAAAAAACATTTGAACAAAAACTATCCAAGACTTCATGTTTGCTTATAGTACATTGCTGTACGAATCGATTCAGGCAACTGAACCGACTCTAATCGACAACACTAAGCATTTAAAAAGTCTACACGTCAAACTCGGTTGACTGAATCGACTAAATAAATCAACTATTCGACTAAAGTCAATATAGTCGAGTTACAACACTCGTACATTCTAAGCGAACAAAAAAAAATATATCCGATTTTAATCTATTCTATACATTTGGTCAAAATATTTAAAAAAACAAAATGTACAATTAACACCTAGAATTATATTTATACATAATAATAAAAATAATATATAAGCTGTAAACTCTACAAGACGCTCTATTTGTTACAAAACAAAAGTACAACTTAATTCGTTTGGTTGCGGCACTGGTTAGACACAGACAGATATTCAAATAAGAGTTAAAAAAACAAGATAAGATAAGAATACTAAAAAGAAGATTCATTTCAATATTTGTACTTACATCAGAATCTATGAAAAAAAGTCCAAAGTACTTTTATTAAACTTTCATCACCCATATCTAACCAGAGCGTTCGCAAATTCTAATTATTTATGATACAAAATAAAATAAATTGCTACAAATTGCATTATCTGTCTCTTAGGATAAAATATACATGATATTTACATTTATTATAGAAATCGTATCTATTACTATCTGATTGTCGAATAGGAATACAACCCCCCAATATATGGTGCTTTCATTTAGGCTGAGTACTATTGAGCTTGTAACAAGTTATAGAACTTAGCTTGCTAGATTAAGTAGTAATAAAATGGGGTGAATAGATACAGGAATGAGGTGAATAAATGTTAGAATATTTTCCCAACATCTATTCACCCCTTTTTTGTATCTATTCACCCCGTTTTACCGTCATTTAGTTTTAAACATCGAACATAACAAAACGAAACTCCGTGTTGGTACTGTGGAATTAATAACGCGAATATGTATAACAACAATGGACAATTATTCTCGATATCATCATATTTTACTGTATATTTGCTTGTGCAATAAGGCATGTAGATTTATTTCCTTGGGGCTGCTCCTCGGCGGACTCGAGTAGCCAGTTGCCGCGCTCATGAATATGAGTTTCTGGCATGACTTGAAGTCGAATTCCTCGTCAACCAGTTACGTCGGTACGCCGAAAAAATGATAATTAACTCATTAATTATTACACAGTTTAATATCAATTGTTTTGCTACAAAGCACAACAGTACTGAGCCTAGCAAACTCAATTCCATTCAATACGTAAAGTGTCATACATATTGTCAAAGCTACATTGCTCGGATTCGGTTACAATTATCAGGATTTACTTTATTAGTGCACATTATAAATCAATAGGCAAATGAACTATGACGTAGTAAACAAAATAATTTCATTAGATGGACATAAAATTAGGAAGTCTATCTTTTTATTATCGATTAGGTATAATTATATAAATCACATTCAGGGCCTGTTTCACAATATCTGGATAGCCGAACGTAATTTGTATGAACTATCTGTCATATAAGTTTATCAAGTACTTACATAGAGGTGGTGAAACCGGCGGTTAATATAATTTGTCCGAAATAACGAAAAAAATTCAGCATTAAGCAAGGTTGTACTTTGACCAATGCTAGCAAAAGCATTTAAATAATTTTTTAGTTTATCTCTGAAACGGGTTGGTATAATTTGCACCAATAAAGTAACCCGCATAGCCCGTCAACGTTATTTTAATTTAAACATACGTAGAATAATCTGTGGTTACAAACGTTTTGCAGCCAGTCACACATTTTTAACTTTACATCCGAAAATATTTAAGGGAAAGTTCTGTTTCATAATTCTTATAGACTTGCTCTTGTCTTTAAATAATTTGTTGGAGTCTGTAAGTAGATAGTGTGACAACCTTGCCTCCATCTGACTATGGTGACGTAACTTCATGGAACATGTAAAATAAACCTCAAGTATATACCTATTAGGTTGAAAGTTATAATAACACTATTTAATAAAACGCTGTACGATTAAACTACTCTATAGTTCAACATTGTATTACGAAAAACCAGCTTGATATTGACATTTCTAAACACCCAGTCGAACCACCATAGCCAGAGCACTTGCAACCACAGCATTAAGTAGTATATCCCAAAATATATCACTATGACGTCACAACTCCGTACTAAATGTCCCATTAATCTACTAAACGTGTTTTTGTTCCAAAATATTTATTTGAACGTGTACTATGAACATGCTACGTCTATTATCACGCGTTAAGCCGAACACCGCCGCTTACATACTGCGCGGCCATTTGACTATTTATAATAAAGGTGCAGTTTCATTCACGCGACTGGGATAAGACTTTTTTAATTTATTGCTCATTAAAAGACTGTTACAAAGTCCGAGGAGTAAATCACATACATAGAGGTAGTTTGTTTTATTAAACTCGCGGTTATCAATGGACTATTTTTATTGTTCTCAGTCTTAAATCAGGCACTTTAAATACATTTGGTTTGTAGGCTGACGCTACTGCAATTAAGTATATATGCTGTAATCGTTATGGACTACAATAATCCCTCTTAATGCTTCGAAATTAAGTCACATTTACTACAATGTGTTTCTATTAACATCCGAATACGATGTGTATAAATCGGATTGTAGAAAGACATAATTAAAGTCGATTATTTAAGTCGCGTGCAATGAAACCGTACCTTAAGCAGTAATAAAATACAAAGCCGTCGTGCCTTCCTCCTATATATTGACTATCAATAGTTATACAGTGTAGAACGTTGAACAACATTGGTTGCGGGAACATTAGGGCATCAGTCACTTACTTATTTCACTGCATTTATCAACAGAACTTAATACAAACCCCTATCATAAACTTAATCAACTTTGAACTCTATTGCTAAAAGACAGAGACCACATTAAATGCAAAACAAATACTTGCTGTGTTTATAAATGTATCTTACCCTGCAAGCAATAGAGTTCAAACTCAATTGGCATAAGTAATCAGAGCTTGTGAGCTTCATCTTCCTGTGTTGATAGCTTCCTTAGCTCTTATTGTTTCGCTTTTTCAAGCGCAACTGAGCGAGGTAGCGATGCAAGCAGCGCTGTAAGTGCTGGATGCCGCAGCGCGGGGCGCGGGCGGGGGGCTAGTCTGCAGGCCGCGGGGGCGGGGCGGGGGGGGCAGGGGGGACGCAGGCATACTCCAACTTTCGCTGTTACCCCATCTGTTATTGTAGAAAATAATAAATATCGAATGTGTTGTATCATAAGGTACAAATATGAATTTAAGAAAACTTAAGGTTCAAATTAATCTTGAGAATTTCTGGTAACAATTTATTATTATGTGTGGCAAGTCCATTTAATAAATATAACACAACATCTTAAAATTCAATTTATACACACAGGTTAATTAAAGTTAATAAAAATAAAACTTTTGAAGTGGAGACCTGTTCTGCAAATTATCGATCGAAAATAAATTGAAATCAACAATAAAGCCTTACAAGTAGGAATAAGCAAGAAGTTGCTCACCTGTGCTGCAGATGATGTGGATGGTGGTTGTCTCTGCGCGCTGCAAGGTGATGCCACTTGACGTACCCGCTGAGCCGGCGCTTCACCAGCCCCGCGAGCGAGTGCAGCCAGCCTGCGACCGACCACCGGGCTACTGGTGCTACCGCGACCGACAACGACACCACTACGACGCTCTGCCCGCTCCATATTCTATGTACCGACTCTTTGTACGCTCAAAGCTTAATATGGCACTGATAGTGTTATGTGCTTTCTTTGTGAATTTACTCCATCTTAGATATTAGCAAAATTCTAATATTTAAGCTAAATTTAATTTCTTTGCAGGTGAAAATAACTACGCCGTATTTGTCTATAGAAATTATTTTAGAAGAGTTTGTATGTAAATATATCAGTCCAGGACTTTATAGACCTCAAAATAAGGTTTTATTAACAGATTACTTAAAATCTAGACGTCATAGATAGTTTGTTCCGGGATTAGGAAAGTTATTAATTATGAAATTATTATTGTTTTAGATGATACATAAAATGTGTTGACCAATATAATTGGATTACTTCCTGCAAAGGTCTGGTTTCTATAAATTATCTGTGGCAAATAAAATGTTGCCAACATCTTCAACGGAGGTGTTGCACCAAAGAGTCGTTACGATATGCCTGCTAATGTTACTGACAGCGAAGCTACCATGATGAATGAGTGATCAGAACAGAGTCTCGCTCACACCTCGCCAATACAAGCTTCCTTATTTACTTATAAGTGGATAGTTTACGTATAAGCCCTGAGCAGTTCTAGATGAGACTATTGAACAATTTGCTTTCAAGTTTTAGAGTATTTTAAATCAATTAATTACAAACGAAGTCGGTATTCTTGAGATCAAATTACTATTAGAATGTCTAGATGTCTGAAGTTATATCAGGCATGATGAATAGCTAGTCTTAGGTAAGTAAAGTGAGGTCTAAACTTTTTAATGAACTTGCTCTGTAAGTACGATTATTCGTTGTATTAAGTTTCTACTAAGCATCCAGTGAATTCCTGTAAACCATCCACTTCCGAAATCTTCAAAAAAATTGCATAAAATATTTGAGCAACGCTTCCCAAAGCGATACGTACCGGCGCCGGTGGCAGTGTACAAATATAGCCCATATTAGCTAGGTGTTAGGGTCGTGTTTAGTGTAGCGAGGCATGTGACAGAGCTACTAATGGGCAGGCGATGTGTGGGGCGCGAAGGACAGCGGCAAAGCACAGACACATTCGTGGGAACTTTTCTAGAAGTGTTACCATGTAATAATAATTATATTTGGCAATTAAAGTGTTTGTATCATTGCTTCAATTAAAAACCACGAATAAAAACAAGATACTATTTTTTATATCTATTATTACTTTATGCTTTACTTTATAAATGTTTTTTTTTATCTGTAGTTGTTCAGAATTGAAGAAATAATATGTGGCCAAGTGCACTGTGCTGTGTTGTCGTGAACGCACCATAGATACCAGTATAAGCACTTAACTGAATCGTATTAAACCATGGTAAAACTTTGAATGTACAACTTACATTTAACATTTCAATAATGTAATATAACTTGATTTGTACTAAGTTGTACAGTCATAGAAGAGAAGTTCCATAAATGTGCTATAACATATGACATACAACAACATTTTGGTAAGATACATTTGGGAAACAAACAATTTTGAAAAGCTGCAAACTTGACATGTACTCAAATACTAAAAAGGTACATTTAAACTGTCAAACACCGCGAGGACACCGGTGACCTTACCTAAGAACTTATTGTTCTTTAATTGTGTCTATAATGACGGTACTCAAAGGGTTAATCATTTAGCAAAATGGACCATTTCAACCAATTTGTCCACAATTTCTATGGTCTTATAAATATAATTCTTATTATTACTGTATTGAGTGTACGTCAAGTTTGCCAAAACATACAATGAGTGGGTTAGGTAATAAATTAGATAGTAATATGCGTCTAAACTTGATTCTAAAACATCGAGTCTGTACTCATGTAAACATTTATTTAGCACATAAGAATTGACACAAAAATTTTGATATATCGAGCTTTTTAAATAGAAAACCAAATATTTAATACACGATTATCAAACAAAACACTAGATATATAATTCCTCGTGGAAGTAAGTAGAGGTCTTCGTATAGTTCATCTAATTTATGCTAGTTATGTTTATTGAAATCCAAAATAGATATATTTAATAAAATTTTGTAGTGATTCTATTTAAAAAACCTCGATAAGTGATATCCAAAAAGGTTTCTTTCGGCAACTAAGCCTCCTTGGCCGTTTCGTTCGGTTGTGCGAAAGCATATAACCGCAAAGCACAGAGGACGCGCCATAAGCATATTTCCCATAAATTCATGGTTTTCCTCCGCGATATTTACACAATGGAAGGGTAGAAACAGTCTGTATGAGAATGAGATGATTTGTGGAGTCATTGCAATGTAACGACGTCGACCAACTTTCTTTATGGTGGTTAATAATAATAATGGTGTCAACATCTTTTCTTTGTCATGAATTGTATTATTTATGACATGTATGTGACAATAAAAAGCAATTCGATATTGAACGTAAACAAGTCCATTTAGTGCAGTTATCAACTTGCAATAGCAATGTCATTAAGGGATTTCTTACTTTTTCTCTACATACAAAGTTGTCGTAACAACCGTCTCTCTTTATGTCTTTATAGGCAGAAATAATGCAACGTCAAATGACATGACTCTGGCATTATTTTGGTTGTAAATGAACTTTTCATAAGCTTGTAGTTCAACCAAAATGAAAGTAACAAAGCAAATGATAACCGATTTATCAGAAAAGTATTTATATTCCATAAGAGAAAGTAGTATGGTCAGTATTGCAATAAGTCCACGCGCCTGTACACGCGGTGCGTGCGGAGTGCGTGCGGTGGGGCGGCGCGCGCGCGCCTGACGCTGTAGTCGCAGGCTGGCTGCGCTCCTTCGTCACAACATTGTCACAGTCAATATTACGTATGTGTATAGTGTGCGAGCGACTCTTACACAAACTGAGCGCCGTACTAGTCAAAACCTCTTTAAACAGTATTTTTGTTCTATGACATTCTCGCGAGTTCATAGTTTAACGGCATTTTTATTTAATCAAAATCCTAAAGGCTTTTTAATATGCTATTTATATTTTAACAGAAGTTTAATTATAGTTTCTGTTAAGATAATCTTTTATGTACTTTCTATGTATATTGATAACGTATGTATTAAATTTCAATCGCTCGCATATTATACTACAACACATCAGAAGATTCGATTTGACACACGATAAGTTGCCTTATCATCGTCTATAATACGGTGTATTTTTCCGTGTATCATCACTCATATCTTGAAAAATCAAATAATAGTATATATCCAATTAATTCATAGTCCACTCCTATTTGTATTGTGTAAAGTATCGCACATCACAGTACAATAATAATCAATTATACTCTTGGGTTTACAATTCTGTTCCTACCCACTTCAACCATGTGAATAAAATCATTTAAATAAATCTCATAATATTATTATTACAATTTATCATCAAATTCAAGCTCAACTTGTATCTACCGTTGGTAGATTTCATTCTGTATAGACTCGGGCCAAAATAAGTTGTTTAACCAACTGCATACAAAAATAGACTTTTACAATTAAAACTAACACCCGAAATCTCAAACGCTACTCAATTTTAAGTCGCGCTTAAATATAGTTCTGTCTCTACAAATTCTTTGTAAAATGACAGAGATGGCACTATATTTAAGTCCAACTTAAAATTGAGTAGCCTTTTTGTATTCGGGCGTTATTCTGCAGCAAGGTTTTAGTACCCTAGTACTTAATTTCATCACGCTATAGTCCCCTGGAGCTGGTAGTAGGTAACTCACCCTGGTCGTCGTGATGGTGTTTATGCGTGGCGGCGGGCTGTGGCTCCCCGCGGTACCCGTTGCGGAGCTCCGCGCGAGTCAGGCTCTGACTACGGCCTTCCGATAGCCTGGAATTTAGTATTAAACCATTAAGGGCCGATTTTTTAATCATCAGTTGATTGTTAACTGAGGACTTTGAATATTTGACAATTCTTCCATACTAAAAACTGTTAAATAACAATTTTATTCTATAGTAAAGAATTAAATGTCGACTGTGAGACAATGCCCAAGGCATTAAGTCCGCCTGTACATTTGTTTTTGTACTAAGTCTTAAATAAATAAATGATGATTGAAACATCGGCCCTAAATATGTCTCTAAGATTATAGTGTTTATCATAGACAATGGATAGATGTCTGGGAGTGATTTTTATATGTAATAAGCCGATAAACGAGCAGACGGAGTAGATGCTACAGGATGCCCAATTACCCACCCCTATTAAATTGGAGGACCAAGTAACCCCCCCCCCCCCCCATTCCTTTCTCCAATCCCTGAATCCCCAACAATCCTCAAATTCCTAATCCCAAAAGGCCGGTAACGTACTTGTAATGGACACCCCTAAACACCAGAGGTGTTAGAAGTGTGTTACCGGCCTTTTGGGGATTACGAATTTAAGGATTGTTGGGGATTTGAGGATTGGGGAGATTGAGAAGGGGAGTACTTGGGCCTCCAATTTAAGATATTATTGGTTTAATTAACTTATTGGACTCGACAAACGTCGTCTGAATCTCGCTTTTAGAAGGCCATTCACATGCAAAGACCGACTCACCTATCATTGAGTAGTAAGGGCGACGGTGGGTGCAATCGCTCGTGTAGCGCGGGGGGCTCCAGTTCCGTAGTGCTACCGTTTGCTGAAACGAAACAAACACAGCAATTAATACACGAAAATACGTCCATAGTGCCTCAAATCAAACGAGTTAATTAAACGAAGAGATATTTTTCTTAACAAAAATCGTGGGTTATACACGTGAATATACTGAGAAAAGCCCTACTAGTTTCGAACCACAGATGGGTTCTTCCTCACGTGAGTAACCCACGATTTTAGTTAATTTAGTATGTCTCACGATAGTTATTATAAAAACAGATATTTTTCCTTTGCTAGTTACCTTCATGCCCTAACATTTGGTGTTGCCGACTGGTCCGCGGCGGGGGCTCGGGCGACCGCCCTGTACTATGTTCTCTACTTAAACTGAAACAATTTACATTTATATTACAATGTATCAAATAAAAACGGAATCTATTTATAAATCGTCAGTTAATATCTTGACTTATTGTTACTGGATCAATGAAAAAAAAAAACATAATTCAGAGTCATAAAGCTACGCGTCAATAGTATAATATCTGGTGTTAAAGACGCTCACAGGTTTCAGTAATTGCTCAATAGACTTGTTAGCGTTTTAAAGAAACTTACCTTCTATGCCTAGGAGTAGAATGCAGGTCGACCCTGGACCTCCTTTGCTGGTTCTGATGGTAGAACCTCTGCAGTACTATAGGACTAGTATTACCCGAACTCTGTTCAAATACAAATTACAAAATTAGATACATCATCCTAACAATGCATGCAAATACCACCTTTATAACAATAAACACTAAATCCAAATTACCATGACAGAAAGATGGCTGAAAAGGGTTATACAACAATTTCATTCGCAATGATATTCATTCATAAGTGACTGGTGTGCCAACATCAACTGTATAGTCATAACACAAAGTTGATTTTACAATGACAAGAAAAGAAAGAGTTTGAAAGTTTGATTTGCAATTGGAACTAAATAAATTCATTCAAGTTTGAACTATATGCTTGTGGTGACTAAGTTGACTTTGAAATGTATTATCTATTGAGAGGTAGATAGAAGATGTTCCTATTCTAATAATATTGTTTGTAACAGTATCTAGTGGAGTGATTAGTTAACTGCGATGAATTCTTTCTACAATTCATTCACTAGGTCAACCACACGGTGCTACCTACTACGTCAGCGCAACTCAAGTTTTCAAATGTGCTAAAAATAGTTTTACTTTCCAAAAGATAACTAAGCTTTACAATTTCGGTTTATAACATTTTAGTTGTTTTCACTTAAGTAGATATACTATTCGATTATGCCCGACTAGTTTCGGACTACACCGGGACTCATAATCACTAGCTACGCGAGTACAGATGACGTTACATAAATATGATTAAAAATTATAATGTTTACGATTTATTTAAATTAAACGAAAATTACGGTTTACAATTTTTTCTTTTCAAAAAGTAACCTACAAAATATCTAATTTTCATCGTTGCGAGGACGTAACAGGTACATATACTGGACATACATATAGCAGCTCCAATTCGCGATCGGGAGACCTAACGAGGATAGTGGGGCTCAGCAGATACGCAGACGCCCTCGGCTGAGACACCACTTTGAAGCTTAAGTCCAGCACCGGACGGCGATAGACACCGTCTTTGTTTGCCTGGATTTACGTCTTACCTTTTATTACGTATATATATAGAAATGTATTCTCACACACGCTCCATCATATTCATGCATGCATACAAGCGCGCCAATTGGGTAGTAAATTAATTAGTCTTTGTTGAAAAAATATTAGACACGTATTTTTTTTTCTAGTATATACTTACAATACTTAGATAAAATGGCGTTAAGTTAAAGAATGGGAGGTCGTTACCTCACTATTGAAGAATAATAAACGAGATGAAAGTTTAACAATACTTTTATTCGCCGGTAAAGATTGAGCACTAGCGCCACATGTGAGACCAATCAGAAACTTAAGTTGTGTTCAGAAACTACATTAAACTAGCAATATAGATTTTATGTTTACTATTTCAACAGTCACAAATTGCTACAAAATGTAGTGACGTCACATGATATTTCCAATTAATATATTTTGTGAGAAAAGAAAAAATACGTGTCTAATGTTTTAAATTAATCTACCAGCCGAACATTAAAATAAAATTTAGGAAACTAATCTATTAAGAGTACTTCGTGTCTAAATGTTTCCAGTACCTCTGCAATTTCACGCTAAGAAGGGCAATTTAAACATATCTTCTAGATTTTAGAAGAATTGTTTTAATGACTCGTACTACTGTTAGCATTGACATAACCTTTCTTATTCTTTTATAAAGTCCTGTTTTCGTCCATCCTTTCGACATGGCCCATGTGCCTTTTTGGTAATAATATATTTTCATCTTAACTTATCACTTCATTCCTTCCTCTGGTCTGTTAGTCAGTCATTTTATTTATACAAGTAGTGAAGTATTATGTAGTATTAATGTACGACTTACCGCGGGGGACGCACGCCAGCGGTTATCAGCTGATACCCTGCGCACTGGTGGGGGAGGGGGGGATGCGCACGCGTCTATTGTTCTGCCGACAATTAAATACGTTAATAACAACGAAAACTGCATCAAAATTAGTCATTAAAATAAGAAAGCTTGTAATTCAAAGTCAAAGTCAAAGCATTTATTTCAATTAAACCATAGTTTGGTACTTTTGAAACGTCAACAAATACAAAATAAATAATAGTCTGTCAGTCAGTCCGTCAGTGAAACTAGGTGAAGCTAGGTGCTCATTCCAAAAAGTAGATTCGAATGGAGAAGAACGAGCAAGAAACTCCACTCGTTACTCTTTTTAAAAAAGTATGTATGTAATGATTTTAAAATATACCTTCTCCTAGGATATGGCGAGTGGTTAGACATGTCAGTCTCTAAGCTGGTCGGCTGAGAACTGCTGCCGCCCGCGTTTGCGTTGCCACTTGTCGCCCACCACGCTCTGCAAATAAATACAATATAACTTGTGTAATAAGGTTGAAATTCAGTTGAACGATGCTTTTTGGAATAACTTCAATACATTAGATCAGATCAGATTGCTCGATGAAAAGAGCTGAAAACAGCCCACTGAATACGGCCACTTATACAATAAACACGTATAATTTTTTTTCTTCTTTGGCAACCGAGTCTCCAAAACGGAGGGCCGTATAATTACTACCAGGCGAGATATTGGCCAAACGTCGGCCCATCAAATATAAAAAAAATTTACAGCCAGTAAAGTTTAGAATTGTCATGATTCATTTGATTATGTTGAACGACTATTACTCGATACCTGAATAATAAAAACGAGGGTTAACTAAATCCGTACAAATACGTAAATTCGTACTTACCTCGCAGGCGTTGGAGTAACCTGCTCCATCCAATGTTGCGAGCTAGTCACGAAGTTCCTAACTGGTTGCGGAGTGACGGGCGTCTCCACGCCATTGGTCGGCGTGGGCGGGGCCTGTGGCGACACCGCACCTTTAGCCCCGCCCCCCTGCCCTGATATGGAGAGGGAGGCGTACCATGCCCCCACTGATATGGAACTCCGCGCGGATTTCACTACGAATGGATGTTCTAGAAGCTTCGCGTATTTGGGACGCTGTCTGTAGTTCTTTGTTAGGCTGGAAAGTAAGTATAGGTAATTTTTGTAACATTATATGATTTTGAAGAGTTCATTGTTTCTAGTGGACCATGATACATATAAACTACTGAAGTTGATATTAATTAGGTACTAAAAATATGAAGGATTGTCTAACTTCCTCCTTGAACAATAGGAAAAAGGTGTCAATTTCTATAAAAATAAATTAATATGAACTTACCACTGGGACACAAATAATTTGAACTCTGGTGTGAAGTCATCCGTGTCTGGTAGCTGTGGGGGATCGTCCGCTATTACCTGTGTAACAAACAAACCATTATTGCATACATTTTTATATAAACATCAACTTTATTGCTACACAATAAGGTTGGAAATCTCTTAACAGAGTGACTTACACAGTGCATATCAGTGCTAAGATAAAATGCACATTAACATTGTCATAATAAAGTATATTATCACTGTCACTCACCCTAGTGAGCACTTCAAAGTCGTTCTGGCAGTCTCTGTATGGGAAGACTCCGGTGGCGAGCTCGACGAGTGAGATGCCGAGCGACCACACGTCCGCGCGGATGTCGTAGTCCGGCCGCGTCGGGTCCGGCGGGTCTATTCGCTCCGGCTGAGGGAATATTTCACATTTTATCTCAATTTTCTGTAGGCATAAGGTGTGATAACAAGAGTATGGACGGAGAGTTGCGAATGTTCTAAGAGCCGACTAAGATACTATACGTTTAAAAGAAACAGGATAGCAGCACGCTCTAATTAACTTGTTCCTTCAGTGATCTACAACCCGCCTGCCAAACGTAGAGTTTGTGACAAGGCCCTCATGTAGACTTTAAGGTTACGTAAATAAAGGTCGTTTTTCATTCACAGAACCAGATGATTACTTCCAATATTGTTCCTTCAGTGATCTACAACCCGCCTGCCAAACGTAGAGTTTGTGACAAGGCCCTCTTATGTAGACTTTAAGGTTACGTAGATAAAGGTCATTTTTCATTCACAGAACCAGGTGATTCCTTCTAATATACTTACAGCCATGTAGGCAGCACAGCCCGCGCTCCTAGTCTTAGCCTTGGAGTCGACGAGGCGGCCACTGATGCCGAAGTCACAGAGCTTGACGTTGCCGCGCTCGTCCAGTAAGATGTTGCTCGGCTTCACGTCGCGGTGGATCACGCCGTGCGTGTCCTTCAGGTACGATAGCGCGTTCACCGTCTGGAAAATTATTAACATTAATATATAAACCTTTAGAGTTTTAACGTGAACATTGATAACAGATAGTTATAACTAATCGGAAACTCATGATCATTATCAGAGTGTTTTTAGTTACCATCTCTATATTTACATATATTATTGGAAAGGGTTTTTTACAAAGCATACATTTCATTTCTGACATAAATTTTCATTACATTACATTAATAAATAGAGTACAAGAATTAATTTATACTACAACAACAACATTGTCCCTAGACTAGCCATTCTTAACAAAATGAAATAATCAAGTCACACTCACCGCTACAGTGACCTTCCCCAGGATAGCCTCAGGTATGGGTGCTCCGAGCCTCTTCAGCAACTTATCGAAGCAGGAAGCCATCAGCTCCATGCAGATCCAGACATCAGCGTCTGTCACGAAGCAGCCCAAACACCTCACGATGTAAGGACAGTCGTGGGAACGGACCACCACGTCCAGGTCCATTAGAATACGTTTTGTTTCTTCCGAGTTACCGGAGCGACGCATTTGCTGTAGAAGAAATATTACAATGTATAACTTATTAGCTTGAGCCCGCGTCTTCGCACGCATTATCGGGGTAAAAAATACTCCATATGTTATCCCAGACAATAATCTATCTTTGTGCCACATCACACCCAAACCCGTCGTAGTAGTTTTTTCGTGAAAGAGTAACAAATATATGTCACAAACTTTGCGCATTTATTAATATTAGTAGGATATGATTTGTCTGTATACAAATACACATAATTCCAAAGGGTAGAGGTTAAAAGAGTTGTGTTATCACTGATGTAGGTATGTAGAGTAAATTTTTGGGTTTTTACAACCATAATTATGTTGTAGATATGTGATATGATAGTGTATATTCTGCCGTAAAATAACTTGGGATATACGGGAGGGATGACGAACACTACAATAAAGCTTACATCTTATATTTTTCTTTTCTCAAGGTAAAGCGCCACCTTGCCTTGTTTTGACTTTTAAATTTAACAAAAAATGTAAATATTGCATACATTCCAATACATTCATAAAGAAGCGACAAAGGAATACGAACCTTAACAGCTATGACAGTGCTGGAAGGTTTGTGAAGCATCTTGACAACATGGCCGCAGGTGCCGCTGCCGAGCTCGCCCAGCTGCTGCAGGTCATCCACGTGTGATCTGTACTCCACGCCGTCTACATTCAGTTTGCCACTAACCTGTAGCAAAATTATTATAATGTTAAAAAAGGTATAAGGTAAGGTAGGTCTGGTTTCTGCTAATGAACAATTACTTCATGTCTTCTGAGACCGAAATCGAAACGAAACCTCGTTCGGCGCTTTGATTGGTGGGTTTATTGGCGCCAGCCAATCAGAGGCAGTAGACACTTTGGTGACACAGTATTTGTCTGTTAATGGAATTTGAACCTAATTAATAATTACAAAACAGAAATGTTTTTACCAATAGGGGCTATTAACTCTGTTATATTTGTGGGAATACTTAACTTGTTATTATGTTGATCTGAGGCCTTAATACAAGTTTGTCTTACGTATAAAGTAATTGTAACGAGTACGCGTTCGGCGCTCTGATTGGTTGGTTCATTGGCGCCCGCCAATCAGAGCGCCGAACGCGTACTCGTTTTGAATACTTAAAACGTAAAACAAACTCGTACTAAGGCCTCTGATCAATATAATAACAAGTTAAATATTCCCACAATTATAAAAGAGTTAATAGCTCCCATTGGTAAAAACATTTCTGTTTTGTAATCAATAAGGTTCAAATTCCATTAATAGACAAATACTATGTCACTAAAGTGTGTACTGTTCAACCAACAACGGAAAGTGTAATCTTTTCTAACAGTGATAAAGTAGATAGTCCCAAAACAAACTTGTAGATAGTAAGCTATACAAATTACCTTATAAACCTCTCTCATTCTGTATTCAGTCTCAGAAGCTTGTGGTGACCTCGGCGGGAACTCTGTTATGTTTCTGGTGGGAAACATAGATGCTGGAACAATTACATATTAAATTAGAACAGAAGTTGAATACAGAATTGGGTGTAAATAAGCTGCTACATAATGGTAAGAGACCAACACGGCCCATTAGTATGGTTGGTCCACATATCCACAATCAAAAAGTTACATAATATTTTTATTTCAATTATAATCTATCCTGCCCTAAGATAGCTGGATATCTATCATTTGTAATCATATTGCCAGGTAGCAATAAGTTTAAGTTGATCGTAACTGACACACTTATGAACAGTGTAATAAATGAAACTCCTTACAGTGCAAGTTAGCTCCTTACAATACCAATAAGATTATGCATGTATGAATATTATTGCAATTTCGTATGCTTGCTGCTGCTCAGGCCATAATCAGACACATAACATACCATCACCCTTTTATCCCCGAAGGGATAGGCATAGGTGCACATTATAGCACTTGCCGCTGTACAATGTAACACCCAAATTTTTACTTTTATGTTATTAGTCCCATGTAATAGGGGGTGAGTGAGCCTATTGCCATATACCAGACACAATTCCAGACTCCATGCTACTACTAAGAATTTAAAAAAAAAAACAGTATCTTTTGCTTGACCCGGGAACCAAACCAGAAACGAGGCAACATATGCTTATTTTCTCCAAAATATCAATGTAGTACGCTTCCATCTTCCAAACCTCTTGCAAATTAGACTTAAATTAGAAATACTTCTGGCGCATACAATTAGCACATAAAGAATTGAAGAGTGAAAGTAATATATGTGTTAGTTTGGCAAAGATTGCATCAACAAATCATTTTCAGCAACATGTGAAATGTGGCATTATTATTTCTAGACACAATTAAATGAGAAATTAATTGAAGCTCATGTATTCAGTAGCTGTAGGACTTATTGACTAAGAGCATGAAACAAATCTTATACTATATATAAAGCGGACGAGTTTGTTTGTTTGTTTGAATGCGCTAATCTCCGAAACTACGGGTCCGATTTGAAAAATTCTTTCTGTGTTGGATACCCCATTTATCGAGGAAGGCTATAGGCTATAAAATATCACGCTACGATTAATAGGCGCCGAGCAGAGCTAGTGAAACCGCGCGGAAGTAGCTAGTAATACATAAAGTAATGCATAACAAAAAAAAACCTTTATAATAGCTGAATTATAATTAGTAACAAATCCTTTCCTGCCTCATTGACCGAGTAATCACAAGTGCAACTGCCGCAAGAGCAGAGAGGTCTCGGGTTCGATTCCTGGGTTGGACAAAGTATTACTGGGTTTGTAAAAACCTCAGTAGTAGCACAGAGTCTGGGAATGTTTCCGGTATATGGCAATAGGCTTACACATGGGACTCATAACATAAATAGTGAAAAGTGGGTGTTACATTGTACAGTGGCCTTAAGTGTTGTAATATGCACCTCTGCCTACCTCTGCCTGCCTATGTTATGTTAACATATCCTTTTTTGATCAGTATTAATTAAAGATTATATCTTAACATTTTGAATCAAGATTTATATTTAAATGTAACCAAAGTATCAAAAAGTATGAAATGCAAAATAAGACCAATTCACGAGACTAATAAGAAACAATTTTAAACACATTACAATCAAATAGTGAGGTAACATTGAATTGTTTTATTATATCAATGGATTATCTTTCATTATCAGTTGTACATCTATGACATAACATGGTTACGACGGACTAATCATAAGTTTACATAAAACATTTTATGACAAGAAGTCTTAAATTATAGTACTGATAGATATGCCTCATTAAAACCAATAAATTTTCATGAAAATTATTCTGACTAGCGCATTGTCTGTGGCTTTGATGAAATCAACCTGATTGACTTTTTCATGAACAAATTGTGATGTTTGGTTCTCTATTTACTATTCATCTTCTTTTCTTTCTTTCTGAATGATATTACTAAAATTACATTTTAACATCTATAAAAGAAAACCTATTCTAGTATGAATTAGTTATTTGACACTGAATTACCAATTTCTACAAAACATTCAATTAGGTCACCCTAACTAAAGCAAGACTTATTGATAAAATACAGCAGTTAGTTCTTGTATCTGTCATTTGTTACTTAAATAAATACATGCATTATAACATGGGGCTTGCAATAAACGCTGGTGCCAAGATACATAATCACAATATCAAAATGTACATGCTAAAACAAAAATAAAAAACAATGAATGGGTGCATGTCTCAGAAATGACCACCCACCTCACAGTCAATGCCAATTTATGCAAATAATTTGTACACAATGTGCAGCCCAGGCGGCAGGGAAGCTGTCTGCATGCATTATAACACATTAATTTGTCACTGAACACAGCATAACCTTTATCCATGTTGATAACAGAGGCCCACTTTCTGCTGTCTAATCTACACTGAAATTCATACTTCTAATTGACACAGACCACAAATTATCACTGTACCCTTTGCTAAAAGCACTGAAATAGCAAATTAACAACGAAAAATAGCAGCACAGCTTCAAAAATATGTAATAAACGCAAAGATAAAATTGTAATGAGTATGAAAAATGATAGATGTCGTGTGACTACAAATGCACATATACACTGAACATTATCACCAAGATACTCACGGGGCTTCGGCCTGGTCCTGCCGCCCCCCGGCCTAGGAGTTCCAATTCCACCTTGGTTGTTGAAACCACCTTCTCTTCGAATACGCATTTCATTTTCGAAACGTTCTTGTAAACCTTTCAGCTTCCCCTCAATCGAACTATTTGACATTATAGCAACAAAAATAGTCCACTGATAACATTTAAGTACTTATTACAAAACAAATATCCTAAATTTTATTTACACAAAATTACAATGAAAAGCGCAGCAGTCCAAGGATTTCCTTCAATTTCCTTCGTCAACCATTTCCATTCGTTCGTTTTTAATCTTCTAATCACCAAAAGATATTCACTCATTTTGATCAAAACATTCAAATGCTATCTAGCCAAGTATAAAAGTAGTTACCCTTTACAGTTTTTCTCTTTCTTACAAACTGTTCGTACGTAAGCAGTGGAATTTTTAAAGTGATGTTTAATTTGGTCGAGTGTGATTTTATTCGTCAAATAGTAAAAAAAAATAATGATTGTTTACAATATATATATTTTTTATGAAATAAAGATATTACTTTGCCCAAATAAAATAACGAAAAAATCTTATAATTTTTAGAAGCCTTTATTTATTTTGATGATTTCTGAACGCCGATTTATAATCTGTCAATTAGTTCTCAAAAGACTTGATCCCAAACACAGATAAAAAATACAATTCATTTCATTTCGCGTTTCTCGTCTTTTTGCATTACATACTTTCCGAAAAGAGAAAACGAGATATTTTGGAATTCTACAAGAAATTGTATACTTAGTTTCCTTCAAGATTATTAAATTAACGATAAATGGCTAACAAAAACTAGTGCGAGTTTAAGTACGCAAGTGTAATGAAGGAAGTGAAAAAGTGTCAGAAACTTGTTTCCCTTTGATGAAATGACGTGAAAATACAATTTCATAAACATTTTAGTGGAAATGTGTTTGTTATTGTGCGTTTGATTGTGTATGTTCGATCATAATGCAGTCAACGACGGAGGGATGTATGAATATCGCCGAGCTAGCGAATCAGCTGAGGCGTGAGAAGATATTTATCAACTCTGAGAGGCAGCTGTTGCAGAAGCTCAATGAGGAGGTTGAGAAACGAGCTCTAGAACTTCTGCAGGTGGCCTGGATCTGCCTGCAGCAGCGGCAAAACCTTACGAATTTAATTACATCAAGATGTGATGCTGATTCTATAGCATACTGCCAGAGAGCAAGTCACCTTGAACGAACGATTTTTGTGGACGCCTTTAAAGTCTTGAAGTACAAGGTAAGTCATATATTTTTAATAATAGAAAATAAGACACAAGACTAAACTTTATAAGTACCTACATCTGTATATTTATTCTTTGTTATTGCAGTCACATGACATTTCAATAAAATAATTTAAAACTATTACACACTAAAATATAATGTATTGGTTTGTTATTAATTCTGATATAAGCATAGTTTCAACATAATAGTACTTGTAAAGTTAGTTGATAGCGCTACAAAGCAATGACCTACATGTCCACCCACTTTTTATAATTATCAGTAACTATTAAATAATTTCAAGATAGTTCATTAGATTGAATTATTACTCACAAATCCTTATAATTTATTCCATCAATTACTATTATTGTAAATTATTCTGCATTCTCATATTGCCAGTTTATTTTGAAATGCAATAAATTAAATAATATGAAATATAATTTTAGGTAGCTACTGACATTTATTATGTTTTGACATTTACTTACTGTTATAATCTAATTATAATTCAAATGTTTTGCTCTTAGCCAAATGGTCAACCTTTATAAATTGAATTACCTGTCCCAGAGTTCTAAACTTACCAAAATGTTTTACAAATACCTAATTAGTATTTGTAAGTATTGCATTCTATTATTAAGACCTATGAGACAAGTTATAAGTGAAAAATAAATATACTGTACATAATTACTTAATTGATAAATTAATTTGTAGTATGTTTGACTAACTATACAGGTATATTTATAAACAATATTATCCCTAATAACATAATAAAATGGCTGTCTGTATTTGAATAAAAATAAATGGGTAAAATCAAACTCAGTAGAGGTCACTTTACTTAAATTCTATTTTCTAGAGAAAATTGATTCTCTTTAGAGTGGCAGTTGTTTTGGTAGATATGTTTTTTTAATAGTGTAGTTGAGAATTAGTGACTAAATTACAAAATCTGTAAATCACGCAAATGGGCAATTTTTTAAACATACTTCCATTAGCATGCTTTTGTCATAGTATAAAGAACAAAGTAGGTTATCTTCATACAAATGCTCCGCGCGCGGCTTATATGTGTGCGCCATAGTATCTATGCGTCGACGCACGCACACTTTAACAAAATCTCGACCCGTTTCTCAGTGCGCCAGGCAGGGCTAACACTGCACGAGGTTCGCGCGCGCATCACTTTTCGGCACTGTTCAATGAAATAAAAAATGTCTGATAACCATAGAAGAACGTATTGCTGTGTGTTTGGGTGTCTTAATAATTAATCGATTCCAGAACTGTCTCTGTTCAGATTACCTATTGAACAGGAAAGGTAAGCTAGTCACTTTTTCTAGCATAATATAATTTGTAGGTACTTGATGATGAGATACCTACTTACTTATTCTTACTCTTATCATTCTTCATAGTTCATACTCAACCAGAAATGTTATACCTACTATACTTAATATTATAAGAAAATGTGGTATTGTATTGTTTATTTCACAGTTTATCTGATTTGTTAAGAGTGTGGCCGTGTCGCATTTTTCCATATAAATGTATTCCCAAATTTACTTTCTGAATACTATGTATAGAGCTAAAGTTTATTTTAAGAAGTTAATAATCTTTTTATAAGCTTTTTATTTTTACTAAATTTATAAATTGATAAAATATTCAATCATAATATGCTTTTCATTTCATAAATTTAGATCAAGTGCTGCTTGTTCGAAAATATTAACTAAAAGTAAAAGTGACAACCCTGGGGATCAACGCAAGAGTAGGCTAATAACTCGGCGGGCGGCCTTAGATAACCTACTGTGTTCTTTATACTATGCTTTTGTCCTCTCTTCCTTTAATCTGACAAAGTTGATTTTTTTAATCAGATTTATTGTTTTATTTTTTAGTCCCCCCCCCCCCTCTTCTAATCATATTGGATATATCGTGGGTATATTCAACATGACACTAGGTTTTCCCAATATGTCAATCTGACGTGCTCAAGTAACTATCGAAATCCCTTCATGGGCTCCCCTAATATTATAGGTAGTAGACAACAACACAGAAAGCTAGTGAAACTTTATTGCATAATCATCCAATTTCTGTTCCCTCAATACTCCACACTACACTTGATCTAATTTAATTTAGTTTATCAACAGACCGGGGTTATCTTCTAAAACTGTTCTTGTTTAATAAGTCCACAGCTTAAGTAGCGAGTAAATAATGATCTAATTGTACACAGTTACTCATAGTTTGTTCTAAAATTATACTCTTAATTATCAATATTGGGAAAGGACTATAAAATAAACTTGCCTAAACTAAATTAGTTAATGGGTGTTTCAGTGTTATTGGGGTTTTTACGCATTTCTCAGTAATATTACATAGTGGGGAATTGTTGTTATAGGCTCAACTCCTTAAAACCCCTGTAAACCGAGTGTAGCATTTTGTATGTGCACCTCAAGTACCCTGGGAATTAAGAACCGTGATATTACTTATGTTGTGTAATCAATTATTACACCTAATAAAATACTAATTAATAATTACAAATTATCCCATAACAATACAGTGAAAGTTCATAGTAAAAACAAACACGCAGACAGACAATAAAGCATGTTACAATGTGGGTATACCTGTACCACATTGTTTTAATAACTTGCCCCTAGTCACACATGGTGGACTAAAACAATAGTATTCATTACCATGTAGGTACCTGGCACAGTTGGTACCTTGTTATAAGCCTTTGTGTGAATGTGTGACAAGTCGACGACTACCAGTGAATGAGTATGCTGTGTATGGATAATGTGAGGGCAGTCAAACAGGAAATTAGGTGAATTGAGTCACAATGATTTTGATTTGTGGGTTCGGAGTTGAGCTGGTTTGGTTTAGGTAGGGTGTATTGTTAAAATTTGTGTTCATTTGGGTGGTTAAATGTTTTATGTCTCTCTTGGTTTTGTTTGACTGTAATTTTAGATAGAGCTTTTCATAGTTAATGATATTTAGCCTATTAAAAGGAATACATGAATCCTTACTAATATTATAAATCGGAAAGTGAGTTTGTTTGTTTGTTCCACTTTCATGCCGTAACTACTAAACCGATTGCTTTGAATTTTTGCAGACGTAAAGTTAGAAGCCTGGATTAAATAATAGGATACTGTTTATCCCGGAAAAATTGATATTCTTGAGTGACAACGAAATTATTGGTATAGATGGCGCTGTGTGTATTGGTTTATGTCACATAGGCTACTTTTATCCTTTTGTGACGCGAGCGAAGCTGCGGGTAAAAGCTAGTTATATTATAAATCCCTTTTTAGACACGAAAAGTAATGCTGTTTCTATAGTAAATTTCCAAAACCTAACTAGGTTTTTCTTGACCTTACATAAGTTTGACTCAGAACCTAATGTTCAGCAATCTCATTTGCTTTTACTGTCCCAAACCTAACCAACGATAATCAGTTTGGCATGCAGAATACGAAACACGGCATAGTAAAACCTCGCAGTCTCATTGACTTACTTTAGACACTAAACATAAATAAATTTATCATAATTTACTACAGAATAATACTTTATATCATACGTATTTCCTGGTACAATATTACTACAGTTTCATTGAAACTGATGATAAGTCCGCCCCCCATAAGTGGGATGTGAAACCAATATTTATGACGAAGTCTTTCGCTGAACGAAACTGAGTTATTAGTACCGAAATAATGTGTCATCATTTCTCCAAAACGACTAAACAGGAAATATTTAATGCCACACTTAAAATATATATAGGTAGGTCCTTCCCACGATTTATTCTCACAATACGTAGCCGTACCTACATCTAACTTCAAACATATCTATCGGATTATGGCGGAAAATTGCTATTTGCGCTAATGTTTCAACCACGACCTTAATCCACGACAGACAAATTAATATCTAATTTTAATTATAAGATAAGGAATACTGTACACATACATAGCGTGTTATTAGCAAACATAGTTAATAATAATTACCTAGGCACAGTCGCTAGAAAAACATCGGAATATGATACTCTCCTATCATATGCATAACTTTCAATATTGAATAAAAAGAAGACATGCCAATATGATCATTATAAACACTGTCCCTTCAGTATTTATCGATCTAGTTTAGCGGCACTTGTCCTCGAAGCATACCTAAGCAATCGGCAGTGTCTCACGCTAGACTGTTTATCAATAATGCACCTTATTGATCCGAGCTCCGAGCTATCCCCTTGTCGGTAGTGTTAGAAGTTGTTTATCTAATATTGCAGCTTGTTACACGCATAAAATGATGCTATGTTTACAAAACTATCAATAACTAACGCTTATCTGTTATTAAATTATTATTCATTTATCTGCGTGTGTTGGTAAAAGCAAATGTTTTTAATGTGTGCACTGGGGATTTAACAAATAACTCCTGTTTTCATAAATAGAATTTATTTTTTGTAATAATCTGCCAAAGGAACCTTAATCATCATCAGCCAGTAACTGTCTCACTGACCACTGTCCAAAGTCGTATTTTGATGCAGAGAAGGAAAAAAAAATACTCAAGTCACCGATTATTATACATACTGCCTTAAACCCGTGGCGGAAAGTTCAAAGTCAAATGAACTTTATACCAAAATAGCTGAATAATTGAACAACAACTGCAATAAGGAAAATAGGCGTTTAGAAATCAGCACTAGTTCCGAATGAAAGGCAAAACTAAAACAATAGTATAGTTAGAAAGTTTGATAGTATTGTCACCACTCAGTGATTATTGTTAACTGTAAATTAAATGCATTCAATGATAGAATGTACAGTTGTTCGTACACTGTAGCCAATAGTCAGTTGATTTGCAAATAATACGGTTGCATCTCTACAGGACAAAGTTGCGTCCCTCCCAGTCCGATAAAAACAGCGGAAAAATGTCCATAATCCGTTGATTACACATTGATATCTTGGGAAAAGTAAACTAGCATCTTCATTCCATTAGAAAAATAGCAATCTTCATAACTTCAACTAGAACAAGTACAGGTGCATCAGAACCTTTTCTTAGTTTCTATAATAAAGCGCCAACTCGTAAACAATAAATGCGGAATACACATTAATACGACTCACGGACTCATAAACAATCCCTTCCATGACCTACGCTAACAGGAAGTAAAGGTACCAGTTCGTTATGGGCATTTCTAAGCTATTCCCAACCTGTGTTTATGAGTACTGAATGATTTATTGCTCGTTTCTGCAATACGGTAAACTTGATAGGAACGTCGTAACATGTGGCTGATTTCTCCCGACTTTGCTAGGCAGTTAAATTACACATTTAGTTTTGGACAAACCACATAACATATAAACCCAGATTTTAAATTTATATGGCGATATTCTATAAGACATAGCAAAATGTGTTGGTGAGCGCATAACTCAACCACGCCTATACCATTTTGTTAAATGTTCGTTGAAGTTCAAGCTGACATACCGGACGTCTCTTCGAGAGTATTTCAAAATATTTGTTTAGGATACAATCGCAGGTCCGGATCTCTATTTGTTGTTTGTACACGTGCCTCTGCAATGCAAAAATATATATAAAATTTGTTAAGTAAATTAGTACATCGTCGGTAACTAAAATTACGTTTTAAAGTTGGGTCATATTGGATTTCTTAAATGCTTTGTTAGAGCGATACGAGGTCCATCTATACTATAACCCGGTCGTTTGGTACTTCTACAGCACAGGCAAAGAGTAGTGATCAAATGAACGTATAGCATTGGTAACAGACTTGAACCTTCAAATCTAATTTATGAAGCATTCTAAATGATAAATAATCTTGAACATGTTGGTCTATTCTACTAAATTCCTTTCTGCTCATACTTCCTAGCTTAACTAAAGTGCGTATATTTTATATTATGTGTAATATCGAGGCCTCTGTAATACGTTAGGCATGCATGTTTGACGTACAATGCACTATGCGTTCGCATGAATTGCAAACAATACTTTTGAACCCGCGACCGCGGCAGCAGGAAGTGCTAGTGGCGGTGACGGCTAGTTCGCGACGACATGCTAAATGCAATTGTTTAGCGATTCGTTTTACATAGTAATGCTATATTATTGTTTACTTGTTAAAATGGAATGATGGTTAACTAACTAATAAAGTAAATAATGTGCTACATATTATTTCAAATGAGAGTAATTTCCAGGAAAGATGAAAAGCAACCACGAAAACACGTCTGTGACACGTAAAATATTTATAAAATTATTTTTCACATTTGCTTTAAGAAGATTTATTGGACAAAGTGAAAGATACTAACCATACAAAACGCACAATTGTAGCATTAAGAAAATCTTTCCATTATAAATTATTTCATTTGCTTCTTTTTGCACATGGCCTTGAAGCAAAATACGACGTATTTCTTACTTATAACTACTAGAATAGCCACGTATGCAAGAACATGCGCATAAAATTAAATATTCTTTTATAAATCAATAAAAATCCATCTGAATGGCTGCATTGAAGTTTAATTGACTACAACGTATCCCATAAATGGAATCAGTAACAATATTACCGTGGGGAAATGTTGAATGGGACAGACCGACAGACGACGGACGTCGTGGTAATTGAAACGCAATGACCTACCGCCCCCGCGAAGTTGTTGTCGTAGGTCAAGAGAAAACAGGGAACAACATGCATTATGTACATTGTACATACAATAAGTTATCATATAACATCTGTTGGAATAACTATTGTAAAAAACATTATTACTGTACTAGCTGAGCCTGCGACTTCGTCCGCGTGGAATAGTGATTCACAGCTTCTCTCCTGTAGTTGATAACATGATAATATGTTGCCTATAATGTTGACCCGACCTGTTAGTAAAATTCATGCAAAATTTGACGTAAATCCATGCAGCACTTTTTGAGTTCATCCCGGACATACATACAGACAAACAGACAAAAATTCTAAAAACCATATTTTTGGTTTCGGTATCGACGGTACGCGCAAAGGATTCTTTAAAAAAAAATGGATGTACAGTTTTCACTTTCCTACTATTTTATATTTTTATTATAACGTATAGATAGATATGAATACCCTATGAACTCCTTACCATTTTGACACACCCTTATAACAAATTGACCAATAAAAACATTAGCGACAACTAGTATAAAATAGGCCTAATATTACACAGCATGTAAAATAATGTTGCGTTGATTCTCTGTCTGTAGAAGGTGCAATAAAATATTGTAGTCACGCGTGGTTTAATCGAATTGAAACTATCGTCTGACGCATTTTACTTCAATTAAAACATTCTTTACACACGTGCTCTTTTTTATAAATCATGTACAACAGATATGCTGTCCAACTTTAAAATATGTTTATTTCTTTCTTTAGGAAGCGACAGCTCTAGGTGAGCTCCTAGGATGGCTCCGCGAATCCCCTCACCTTGTGTCCCTTTGCCTCCTCCTTGGCGAGGACAGCATTCCGCCAAGTCTACCAGTGGCGTTGATGTCTGGGCTGTACGGCAGCTGTCGGTCAGCTTCAGACAGGACCAGGTTCCTGGCCGTCATCAGGTCGCTCATCAAACATCAGATGGCACCATCCAGTGATCCTAGGAAGTAAGTACACTTTTAAATATGATATTGACATTGGTTTCTTAACATAGTTAGGACAACTATACACGGCGCTTAGTCGCTTTTAGCAATGATTTAGCCTATTCACTCGGGCCTTGAAGACACCCAGATTTTCACCTACTGCATTATCTATAGTCCATTTGCAGTTGTGACTCAGTTTTTAATCAAAAATCTGTTTAGTAATCAATGGATGGTATCATGGTAATCCAAAAATCGAATGAAGCAATCAGACAATGGGAACTTTTTATAGGGATAAAGGCTAACAATTATAACAAGGGTGTTTTTAATAAATTGTTTACAGGTTCTTTCGCACTGGCAAATGTGCGTTATCCTCCCTGTACGCGGTGTACCGAGATGGACACACACCGGCTCGTCAGTTCCTGGTCGCAGTCCTACAGAACCCCGTGATGGCTGTACTGCATGAGGACGAGTTCTTCCTCGACATCGACCCTGATAAGGCTATGGAGAGGTGAGTGTAGTCACTGTTCTAGCTCTAAAAGATCCTCGTGTCTGCTCTTTTGGTTCCAACTTGTGGAATAAGAGCAGTATTGCGGATCAGGCAGCAGTTATTGTGATCTAGTTCTATTGGATTTTAAGCTTTCAAGGTTTTCATTAATAGCACAGAGTTTGGGTCTAACAATAGGGTTGCCTCTTTCGAAATGCATTTGAGTTTCAAATCGCATAAAATACACCAATAAACGAAGATGAAGTATAAGTTCATTCCAAAATTACATGATTATGAACAACTGAAATTGATGATGTGCTACTGCTAATTGCAATTATAATGATTTATGTAATTATGTCTGGTGAACGCCGCAACCAAAAATGAATCTTAAAAACAAGTTTTGACGGTCTATAATAAGTTATGGAGTTATAAAAACTTGAATTTAATGCATCATTGAGGTTTTATGCGCTCGAAACTTACATGTGGTAGTGGTAGGCACCAGCCATTCTGGTCTTGATAACCTTTCCTTCAGTTCAATTTGAACTCTAGTATCATGGATGAAAGCTGAAAATAGGGTGCAGTTTCATTTCAAACACATTGTTTTAAAGAAACAAACGATGAGAAATGTGTGCAGTGTTATATTTATAATCTAAATATTTATCGAGTAGTGCGAGATTAGACGTGTCCGTCACTTTTATTTTAATCACATAAGTTCCCTGAATTAAAATTATACATGTACTATGTTATGCGCACACTTATATTGGTTGATATATTACTACCAAAAAACAAAAATACCGAGAGGTACCCAAATGAGCATTCAGAGTAAAAAAACACCTTTAGCAAATTAAATTACTTTTCAACATGAGTGAAAGCGTAAAATCCATAGAACGAGAATTTCCCTATTTACTTCTCTCGAGTCTCCAGAATTTCGTCCATATCATAAATCCAAACAATTCTTCAGTACAAGAATGCTTGGACATCTTGAAATACATAACCAATGAACAGTCTTCACTTCAAGCATTTTATTTAAAGACATTCCGATCAATAGTTCTGTAGACTGAAAGAGCTGGATATTTAGACATCTGCTCACTGGCCTTGGACCATCCATCATTTTGCACGTGAATAATGAACCTGTCCAGTTGTTCTTTGAAGTAGGTAGGTATTTCTAGAATAATCGACGGATACATTACATATCTTTGAAGTTTATTGTCTTTCTTACGTGCGTGTTATTGGTACTCGTATTTCTTTTTAAATTAAAACTGCTTGCTTCCTGTGTTATTATAAAACGGCAACTTTTAAATATAAAGAAACCCCTAAGCTAAGATTACACTTAACGTCATTTTTGTTTTCATTAACCTATAAGTAACATCTAACTGTTCAAGTTAAGGGTTCTGGGTTAGTTCAGGTCAGGTGTTTCCTCACGTTAAGTAACTCTTAGATAAGAGATGGTTTACGGGTGGTCCGTTAACTGTTCTGTTGCCTAGTTGCTCTTTCAAGTTCAATAACTGTAGCTATTTCCAAGTCCTGTATATCGAAATCTGTTCAGTGCTTTCGTGGTATTAATGAACATAACAAACAAACATTCTCATTTAGTAATGATTTCTTAGTATACTGATAGACGTAAATGGTCCATTGTTTTAATAGTGAGCGCGTCATCTGTTCATGATTTTACGAATTCCATACTTCATTACCCGGATAAATTAAACTTTTACAGTTGAACGCAATCACAGATTGACTTTGTGTGTTAGTAGTACAGAAAGGAAGGAAAACATTTATTCATATGCAATTTGACAGAACAAACCGAGGATTAATAGATTTTCTACTCTACTACAAAAGGAAAAGATTAAAAATCCATTGAAGAAACATATGACTTTACTGATTTTTGTCCTATCAATGTCGCGGATGCCTACGAAGTTCAGCATGTGTGGAAGTGCAGCATAGGAAGCCCTAACCCACCCTTGACCATAACGAACACAATCCTAATTTCTAATACATATATCATTTCATTAATAAAATCCACGGAAACAGTCCCCTACACTGAATCTTCCAGTACGTTTGTACTGAGAGACCGGACATTGACCTCCGTCCTTAATATTACTATGCGACCCTGACATCTACATTTTGCTTGAAAATCGGTCACCGCGCATGCGGGTCGAGCTTCAGCTGGTCCTTTTCAGGTCAGATGTGACTATATTTAGTAGGTATTCGATGTAAATAACGTTACGATTGTTATTCTGTTTGAGGATAGGTTGAGACTGCCTCGATTGTTTAGTATTAGTAAGTGCAACTGCTGATTAAGGGTGTTAAATTTGTATTCCGAGTTTTACAAGTAATTGTTTGGGTTTTTCTTTTTTTATTATAGCCTATGCTATCACTTTTTTTATATTTGATGGGCCGACGTTTAACCACTATCTTGCCTGGTGGAAAACGATGATGCGGTCTACGATGGTGCACGTCGACCCAAAAGCAACCTATTTACTCGGGCCGTGAAAACATCCTGGTTATACCCTTCAGGAAACACAGACTCTAGCAAAGAATTCCACCCCTTAACAGACTTAACAGAGAGTAAACTCAATAGACTCAAACTCTATGGTTTGGAATTATAGCAGCGAAAGAGCCTGTAGGAATGACTAACTGGGCAACTAGACCAGAAACTCTTAATTTATTAAACGAAAGTTATCAGTCAGACAGTTTTCATGCAGATGCGTTGAAAATATACTCAGAATTATTTGTAGTAAATAACATTTAGAAAAACAAAAATCAACCCTCTCCTTTTTAAAAGTCTCAAACTCTATGGTTTGGAATTATGGTTGGCCTTATTTTTGTTTACTCCTTATTAATGGGATTCGTAGCACCTATGCCAGTCTGTTTGGAGAATAAACGAACAAAAGAATGTATGGATAGGCAGACATGTTTCTAAAAGAAGCCTAACGTAGAGTTGCAGACTTCGCGCTAATGGGTTTCACAATCGAAAACGTCAATAATGCTTTTCCCTGTTTGATCTATGACCTTAATTTTGGCCGTCACGCTCGGCATTAGAATTTTAGTACTTACAAGTTCTAAAATATTGTATCTACTTCAAATAAGGCCTTGTTATTTCACTTGCTGTTGGATGCCGTGTTTTACAATCGTTAAGTTGTAAGTAAAATTGGGTTTCGCTTACTTGTATTGAGTACCGGAATATTAACGTGTGTGTTAGCGTTATGTAAGCTTTTAAACTTATATAAAGGTGTTGCTGCCCTAGTCTTGTGGTAATAACCGAAACTTGAATACGGAAACTATATTTCTATATCCGGATTTTATATGTGATTGGATTGTGGCAATAAGTAAGTTATAAGATCATTTACATACAACGATCCTAGTCTACTATATAAAAATAAGTCGGGTTTTCCTTCCTGACGCTATAACTCCAGAACGCACGAACCGATTTCCACGGTTTTCATTCGTTGGAAAGGTCTTGGGCTCTGTGAGGTTTATAGCAAAGAAAATTTAGGAAAAAAAATTTCTTCATCTATTAATCACCAAACGAAATATTACATAAAACGAAGCCATCTGGTGGCGAAACGGAGTTCGCCGGTTTTGCTAGTAATTATTATAAATGCGAAAGTTTGTATGGTTACTTCTTCACGGGTTAATGGATCGGGACGGGATGTATGGCACAGCGGTAGATCATGGTCTGGAGTAACATATAGGCTACTTGTTATCCCCCGGTAAAGCAGCGGTAACCGCTGGCAGAGCTAGTAAAACCCAGACCCAAGTTTATTTCTTTCTCGCTTAAAGGTACGGATTTCTAGGTCTATCCAAATAAGTGCGGGAGAGCCATGCTTCGGCACGAATGAGCCGGCTCGACCGGAGTGATACCACGGCCTAACAGAAGACCGACGTAAAACGTCGCTTGCGTTGTGTTTCGTCGCGTGATTGACGTTACCGGAGGCCCAATTACCCCTCTCCCCCTTTTCCAATCCCTGAGTCCCCAAAAATCCTCAAATTCCTAATCCCAAAAGGCCTGTAACCCACTTGTAACCCCTCTGATGTTCCAGGTGTCCGTGGGCGACGCCGAATGCGTACCATCAGATGTTGCGTATGCCCGTTTACCGGTTTATCCCATAAAAAATAATAGTTTATTTTAAGATTAAATTGGTTATGAAACGTATTTATTAATATTGAATTACTTCCACAGGTTCTCACCAGCAGACCGCACAAAGAAGTTCGGTCAGCCAAACAGCCAGGAGTACGCAGCGAAGGTAGCTCGGTACCGCAAGTGGACCATCCAGTCGCTGTACAACCTGACCACCAAGTTCATCGTGGCCCTTAGAGAACATTGGCCCAACTTCCCGTCCACTATAGCGTGGATCGTCCAGCAGATCGTGCATCTACTTAAACAACATTCCAGGTTTGTACTTTGTGAATGAGAATTTCTCCTACATGTTAGTAAAGATTACTGTAAAAAAATCATATTTATTAACAGATAATGACGATATTAGAATATAAACAAACATTAAATTTTTTTTATAATATACTTAAAAAAATCGAATACATATTTAAAATAATAATATTTTATCACCAGAACATCAGACCGCGAGTTGCACGCGATATGCACGGACCTTATAATGAGCCACTTCATATGTCCCGCGATCGTGAACCCCGAGGCTCACGGCGTAGTGGAAGTACCAGTGTCGTACATCGCTCGCTTCAACCTCATACAGATCGCACAGATCATACAGATGCTGTGCTTAGCCAAGTTCCAGGAGGTATGTGAATTTTGTAATGAGTTGCGTTGCAGGTGTCGCTTGTGGAGCTTCACAACTACAGTAATAATATTGATTAATGCCTTTTTGTAACTATAAGTCGTACTTACTCGACACATGGGGTGTCAGAAGATCTCAAAGTTCGCTCTGAATCATAATCTCGAGAGTGCCAAGGACAAATAACTATCGCATTCGTAACGTAATAGCATCGAGCGCGTTCGGCGATCTGATTGGTTGGTTCACTAGAGCCGGCCAATCATCAGAGCGCCAAGCACGAATAAATAACGCATTCGTAACGTAATAGTATCTAGCGCGTTCGGCGCTTTGATTGGCCGGCTCAAGTGAACTAACCAATCAGAACGCACTCTGCTCTGCTTCCAGCGTGAGGTTAATTTTTTGGCTGTAATTCGTGGTACGAGTGACAGGGTTGATATCAAATGGTAAAACAACACTGTCATTGTTATAGGATACCTGCAGAATTAATTGTATAAGATCTAATTATTTCTTACTCAGGTGGATGCCAAAGTCCGTGACGTCTATTTGAAATTCGAGCGGTCATGTCTATGGACCCTGATAGACAACGTGACGAGCGAGGCGTGGTCGTGCGCGCCCACGCCCGCGCAGCCCCACGCGCACGCCGAGACCCCGCGCATCGCTACTGAAGCGCATCTACAAACCACTGTTGCGCTGTTTACGCCGCAGGATGCGCAACTACTGGTAATGAATAGTATAACCTACGTCATTTTTAAAATACGATCTCCTACTCGCCCGTAAACCAACCTTAACTTGCCTAAAATAGAGTTCAAAATAATTCGTTCTAACTATTTTCTCGTTTTATCAGATTACGTTCCTGAGGCGTATATCTTCGAAGCTGAACAACAACATGCCGAGCGTGACGTCGGATGAGCAACCTAGTGGAGCCGTCGCTGAGGCAGCGGCTCTAAGGTAACACAATAGGAATACTTTTGAAAGTAAACTAAAGAATTTACAAAATTTACAAGGAAGAGACAAAATATTGCGTAAAAATTTTATTGTGCCAACTGCGTAACTTTTTATCTTAGTTCTGGTATATCAGTGAAACGAGATCTTTGTTTTTTATGTTTGACGTTTTTTAATTGAATACATAAGCCCAAAATTACAATAATAAATAATCACTTTTTTAAATCCATCTAATAGGCACTTTTCTATTACGTACTTTGACCAGTTAGTTTTGAACAACGGTTCGAGTTACATGTTCTTAAAGCTCATTTCTTCTCCTCACAGCAGTGAAACTAGCAGTGAAAGTTCCAGCAACGGCGAGGCGTGTGCCAGTCGACTTGCGACCTTATTGCAGACCACCGAGCCTAACTACCGCAGCCGACTACATGACTTGCTGAAGAAGATGCCTGACCTCTCCAAGTATAGGTAAAGAATTGATAAAGAAGTCTATGGCAATATGATAAAGTTGTTATTAGCATGATGAGATACCGTACTATTTGTATTGGTGGTTATTGCGTTCGTTCGTGTTCCAAAACTTAGCATCCCAACAACTACAACCAATTTTGAAATCGAAAACGCTCGTACTACACAGTCACACTTTCAAACAGTCCACAAACGAAACACTCAAAACATTGAAAAACCAACTCTAAAATCACATAAATAAACTACAATTTCATACAGCAACACACATTTTCCAGGCCGACAACCCCACCGGAATGCAAAGACCCATCTCCAATAGAGAACGGTCATTCCAGTAAGAAGAGCATCCTAGCCAAAGTGCAGCGACCACGGCTCCCTCGCAGTGCCAGTTCCAACTCCTCGTTAGCTTCAGCTGGAGATGACAAGCCCGTCAATGGGACCTGCAAGGAGGATGGGACACAGGAACATGTCGAGGTGCTCATCATCAAGCTTGCTAATGTCGAGGAACAGGACTATATTGGTGAGTGAGGTCAGAGGAGTGATGTGTATTTGGTACCTAGGTACTTAGGTACTCTTGAAACCAATCTCAATGTTAATGCAATCTCAATCTAATAAAATCTCAATAATTATTCAATGTCAAAACTATACAACCCCATCGTAGCTCTTGAAATAACATTTAGAGTACGGAATATAAAGCCAAACTCAATACCATTTAGTTCATTAAATATCCAGGAAATACGGATACAAAAGCCGCTAGTATTGCAACTCAAGAGTTCGAAATTTCACAATACCAATGTCGGTACCTAAACCTTCTCCGTGTGCTCAGCAGTGGGGTTTATATGTAGTATTTATAGGATTTCATGATGATTAATGTCGATCGATCGGAATGGGGCTAACGTCTTTTTGCTAAATAGATGGAGCAAATGTAGGCAGTAGCGAAACTAGGTAATACCTTATTGAATGATAAACGACAGGTTCACACTAGAGCAAAAATATGATAGGCCCCATTGGATTCAAGAGTAAGCCCCCTGATGGTATGGTAGGTATTGTAATAAAATGAAAGAGAAGATAGGAACGCTTGTTTTACTGTCTATTATTTTTCTTTAAATAACTTTTCCTTTAAAGTGGCTTCAAATCTATTGCAAGAAGTTCGTTAACATCTGTTTCTCTCCTTTTTTTACACTTTCGGTATTTTGACTCGAAACGACAGATTAAACTTCGTGTATTTTACTTAGTACAAAGGAAGCTAGACGTGACAATCATCAATCACCAATGCTTAACCGCATCTACAAGCAATCTAGTAACTTGGAAAACTACTTTTTATACATTTTATAGGATCTTGTTTAGCCACCATCTAATTAACTCGTTGAGTACCGTCATTATAGACACAATTAAAGAACAATAGGTTGCGGTCACCGGTGACCGCTTGGTGTTTGACAGTTTAATTCAACTTAATTTAAACAGTTGTATTTACGAAGATGATATTTTTTTATTATGTCCAGGCCTAGTTCCAGAGTCGAAGGTTCTAGAATGTTACTACGGCGGCTCAGAGGCAGGTGATGCGGATGAAAATGGATCCGCTCTTGCTGTAGCGGGACCGAGCGCTCCCGTGCAGAAGAGGACCAGGTATGTGATTTTATACCGTACTAGCTGAGCCCACGACTTCTACTGCGTAGAATAGTGATTCACAGCTCCTCCCCAGTAGTTGATAGCATGATAATATGTAGCCTATATATTGACTCGACCTGTTAGTAATATTCATGCAAATTTTGAAATAAATTCATGCGGTACTTTTTGAGTTCATCCCAGACATACATACAGACAAACAGACAAGAATTCTAAAAACTATATTTTTGAATTTGGTGTCGACTGTAGATCACGCCAAAGGCATTCTTTTCAAAAAAATATTCGATGTACAGTTATAACTTTCCTACGATTTTATTATATTATGTATAGATGGTAATAAATTTGGGTGAATTTTACGATAGGTATTAGTATAGTATTTGTTTACCCTATGACGAGAACTGTGGAGATTTGGAAAGTGTGTTTGTTATAACTTAATTAATATATTTTCTGCCTAGGTTCTCAGTATCCCACGACGAAGTATCACTGGGTAACACGTCAGACAACTTGGAGGCAGTGTCAGAGGCCGCGTCCAACCACAGCGTCACCTCCAGCCTCGAGCTGGAGACCGAGGACCAGAACGACAACCTCTCTGATATGGTAAGCTATATTTTTATAATAAATATTAGAAGATATTCAATTAATTACACAACTGTTCGAAGAAAGACTGCCACGCTGGCTAAGTGGTCGCAAGTGCGACTGCCGGGCAAGGGGTCTCGGGTTCGATTCCCGGGTTGGGCAAAGTATTACTGGTTTTTTTTTTCAATTCTCAGTAGTAGCACAGAGTCTGGAATTGTGCCCGGTATGTGGCAATAGGCTCACACCCTATTTATTATATGAGACTCATAACTAGTGAAAAGTGGGCGTTACATTGTACAGTGGCATTAAATGCCGGGATATAAGGCGTGATGTTATCTGTAATGTGTGTTCGAAGAACTCGATTACTTTCAAGCACACTTGGAGCTCATAGTCTGTCTAATATGGAATTCATGCTCAATATCTTGTAACTATGGCCTTAAATTCAACAGTGTCTTCCTTTTTTTTTTGATCTCATAATTATGATGACAGGTATCAGCGAACGTATCAGGTCGCGGCAGCCCCAACATATCAGGGCGAGAGACTCCCTCGTCCCAGGTCACTGAGGGTCCCCCAGCCCAGCCCGCCCACCTGCACCACCCACACGCCAAGCTACTCAAGCAGACACGGCACGATATCGAGGACAAGTTCTGCAAGTTCGAGATTAAGGTACCATCCCTGCTCGCCTCCTATTGATCGTAGTGTGATGGTTTATGCCCTATGACGTTCCTTGATAAATAATAATGGACTATGCAACATAGAAAGAATTTTTCGATTCGAACTAGTTCTTCCGGATTTTAAACTGGACTTCCTATCCCCCATCTTTTTCTTTATAGACTGCCTTTGTTATATATAGTCAAGGGTTCTCGGGTTTGATTCCCGGGTCGGGCAAAGTATTTACTGGGTTTTTAAAAAATATATCAGTAGTAGCACGTAGTCGAAAATGGTGCCCGGTATATGACATTATGCTCGCCCATGGGACTCATAACATAAAAATGGGTGTTACATTGCGCAGTGGCATTAAGTGCCGCAATGCGCACCTCTGCCTTCGGGGATAAAAAGGCGTGAAGTTATGTTCTTTTATTTAGACGACATTTACTTAAAATAAATGTTTTGTGTAGAAGTTGCTGGAAGGCGACGAGACGATCAGTATAATGTCGGACACGTGGAGCACGGACGTCCTGGCGTCGGACTCGGAGACCATCGGGGACTCTTGTGACCAGACTCAGGTCGCTGCCAACCATTGTACGTACATAACTAAATTACTTTGTTGAATCTAATAGGAACTTTGCTCAGCTTTAAAAGATAAATTATATTTATTCAGTAAGTAACGATATTAATTTCTCGTCTATCAACTCGGTGAAGGAACACCGACCTAACTCGGGTGTAAACACAAACAACGCGCTCTTTAATTTCTCAATAAATCAAGAACAATGATTTAACTAAAAATCGCTGGTTACTAACGTAAATATACTGAGAAAAGCTCTACTAGATTCGAACCACAGAAGAGTTCCTCTTTAAAAGCGTACGCGGTCGCGGCGATGTTGCGCAGCCCGAGTAACACGCGATTTTTAGTTAATTTAGTTTATCTCACGATAGTAATTATAAAAACAAGAACAATGAAATATTGAGAATTAACCAGTCGCATATTATCTACACATTGTTCCACCAATCAGCTAGAGAATCGTCGACTACTTTAGTTCTTTCTTAAATCACTTAATTTCGGATATGATCCTTCAAGAGATATTCTAAGAAACACATATTACCTATTTGCAATATGTATTGGTTTGGTTGTCTTAGGTCAGAGCGGTTGCAACCAGAACGCCCCGGACGCGTCGGAAACTGCGAGCGAGTCTGCCTGGAGCATGGACGTACTCGCTTCAGACAGCGACCGGAATACTGAGGTAACATACAATATCTCTAGATCTCGACGCTACAATACAACTATCATCCTTACTAATATTATAAATCTAAAAGTGAGTTTGTTTGTTTGTTCCACCTTCACGCCGTAACTACTCAACCGATTGCTTTGAATTTTTGCAGACGTAAACTTAGAAGTCCGGATTAAACAATAGGGTACTTTTTAACGCGGGAAAAAAATGATATTTCCGAGGAAAAACAAAAGTATTGGTATAGATGGCGCTGTGTGTATTGGTATATGTCACATAGGCTACTTTTTATTCTTTTGTGACGCGAGCGAAGCCGCGGGTAAAAGCTAGTAAGACATAAGTTGAAATAATGCTTTACGAAATACTCTCGTAACTGTTTAATGAGGAATTTTGACTAGTTTTAAGCCTCTATGAGCCACGTTAGGGGCTTAAAATCAGTCGAGTTTTCTCGTATAAAGAGTGTAACAGGAGACCCGGCAAGCTAAACATCAAAACTTAGAATTGAGTGATTTCCTTAATCAAAAATAAATTGTTTCGACTGTTCAATACAATAAAATATTAATAAAATAATTAATTGATTGTATGATCAACTTAATTTTAGTATTTTTCCAGCAACTTTTGAAGAAATAAGTATTCTGTTTGACGCTAAAAAAACGTGTCGATAATACACAATCTCGTACAAAATTCATAGAAATCTGTCTGTTTTTGACAGTTCGAAAAAAATGTTGAATTTGACTAGTTGGTAAAAACCCAATTAAGCTTATTTCAGGTTATCTGTGAAACTTTTGTTTAACAATAAGGCTGCTTGAATAATTAATTAGATGAGTGTAAAGGTGTAATGTTCCGTAGGTGGACACGGACGACTGCGTGTCGGTGGCGGCCCGCTCCGACACGTCGTGGCCGCGCCGACCCTCGCAACAAGACGACGCGCCCTGCAGGACTTGTAACCATCAGGTGCGTACATACCATTACTATCTCGCTACAATAGGCTTAATTATATGAAACTCATAACTTACTGAACTAGTGAAAAGTGACTGGGTGTTTAGTTGTCAATTTTTTTTTTATGTGATAAGCCGGTAAACGAGCAGACGGATCACCTGTTCGTAAGCAATCGACATCGCCCATAGACACCTGGAACACCAGAGGCGTTACAAGTGCGTTACCAGCCTTTTGGGGATTAGAAGTTTGAGGATCGTTGGGGATTCATGGATTGGGGAGATTGGGGAAGGGGAGGGTGGAGGGGGAGTAATTGGGCCTCCGGTAGCCTCACTCACACGACAAAACACAACGCAAGCGTTGCTTCACGTCGGTTTTCTGTGTGGCCGTGGTATCACTCTAATCGAGCCGGCCCATTCGTGCCGAAGCATGGCTCTCCCACACTGATTACCATATTGTCCATAGTTGTAGGTATAATATTTAAAAAATTAAAATATACATCTGTTTCAGAACGGCAACGTGAAGCGGCCTGAAGTCAGCAGCCCTCGACATACGTCGCGGCCGAACTTAGCCAATAGGTAATTATGATAAATAAAAATGATATCTTCTAGTAGAAGATTACAGAAATACAAGCGCACTACAATAATGTCAATGTCAAAGAAAATAATGTCGTGGTGGCCCGGAGGTTTAAGACACTGGCTTCTCATGCATGAGAATGCGGGTTCGAAATAGGTTTAGGTAGGGTTTTCGTTGGTAGGCCAACGGCAAGAACCAATGTGACTTTTTCCGAGTTATATGTACTTTCTAAGATTATTTAGACACCACTGACAAACTGTGAAGGAAAACATCGTAAGGAATCCTGGGCTTATAATTTCTAATTATAAGTTTGTAATCGCCAACCCGCATTGAGCAAGCGTGATGATTAATGCTCAAACCTTCTCCGTGTGAGAAGAGGCTGTTGATGATGATGACAAGCGCAATACAGAGGTTGTGATTTTATGTTATGGTAATAATTCACGTTCATACTCAATAACTTAATTTTCGTATATAGTTGCACACCACTTTTATTCCATTTAAAACCAATAAAACATAGTTTCAACGGATACAGGTCGGGCGGGTACCTGACGGCGACGGCGGCGCTATCTCGCGGCGGGGAACTAGACCTGCCGCACGCACCGCCCTCGCACCACCAGTACAACATCGAGAACAGGAAGAGCATACTCGTCAATGGGTACCCGGTCAGTATTCAATAAATGTATATCACAAATAATAACTCACTGAAAATCGCTAGTAAAGAGTAAAAAGCGAAAAAGTTTTACACTAAATGTCTATAAATGCCTAACACAGTATTAAACTGTCAAAAACCGCGAGGACACTGGTGACCGCAACCTATTGTTCTTTAAATGTGTCTATAATGACGGTACTCAAAGGGTAAATTTAAGAATGAGCAAGATGTTCAAAACTCTGTGTCAGTGACTAGTTGAGTTGCTGTACCTTTGATAAAACCGAATACATTTTTATAAAATAATATGCTTGTTCAGTTACAATATTCATGTGTTGTACAGGTGATGACATGCTACGCGACGTCCGCCCCGGAGAGTCCGAGTACGAGTGCGCCGGTACCACTGCCCGGGGATGTATTCGACTACGTGCCGCAGAACAAGTCAGTACACATTCAGATTGTCTTCATTATATTGAAAAATAAACGGACCAATATTAGTTTTGTTGGGAAAGGCTAAAGATGGAGTATTCTTGATGTTTCAAAGTTATTTCTTTCTACAGCGGTGCCCAAACCGAGTCAACATTGGAAGCCAACAGTCAGTCAGATGCCACGAGCCAGTGGGTAGACGACAGTTTCCCCGCGCCCCACCACTCCCCCGACAGACCCTACCCCTCCACCTCCAAGTACGACCTCCCATCCACTTCCAAACCTTACGACGACAACGACATGATGGACCGATCACTTAACTCAAGCGAGAGCTCCTTCAATGCAATGTACGGCGGCCGATTCGATTCCGGTATCGATGCTGAGCGAGCGGAATCCGAATCAAGATCGACGATTACCGATTTGATGACTCGTATGAGTTCAGCGACAATATCTACGTCGGCGAACCTTGTGAATAATATCACGTCTAGGATTGTGAAGTCGGAGATTCGAACGAGTATTGTTAGCATTTCATCGTCCAAGATTGAGAAGAAACGGGAAGGGACCAGTAATATGTCGCTGAGTACGTTATCAGTGAACAGTGCGGAGACGTCTGCGTCGGACAAGAGCTCGAGCCAGGATGTGAACTCCGACATAGTGACGGAACGTCGCGTCAGTCCGCCGCCCACCAAGAACGTCTCCACTGGAGCCATACCTAAGAGCATCAGCTTCGATGCCACCGCTGAGAAGTCGCAGAGGTAAGAGAATTAAATAATAAAATATAACATCCCCGAGTTATATTTGAAGTGGAGTATATTCAAATTTTGACAAATGTCGAGGAAGTTCCTCGGTCGTTTATCTACACTATTATGACACACATAATGTCCTTTCATAATGTTTTTTCAATATAATTTTACATTGCTTCGTAGGAGACGTATGGGCGAGGACGGTCTAGCAGGCAACCTGGACGAGCTGAAGAACAACGTGAAGCGGTCCGGCGGTAACTTGCTGCACAAGATCAAGATGTTCCGCCAGAAGGGACGCTCACATACACATCATAACGGTGAGTAACTCTCTTCTAGGTAATTACAAAGTGTGCAAATTGGGGCAACTTTGCCACCACCGCGATATTGATTTTAAACTGTCAAACACCAAGCGGTCACCAGTGACCGCGACCTATTGTTCTTTAATTGTGTCTATAAAACCGGTACTCGACGAGTTAATTAAAGAATTTAATTTGCTTTTCTCATTCCTTTACCTGGCGTCAAAATAGAAATAATCTCTACCTGTGTAATCCACCACTATTCGACGATGATGACGCTCCTCATCTTAATAGTAATGTTTAAAATAATAAAATTGAAACAGATGCTGCAAACAGATTTTAATCTCGATACTAAAACCAAGAATTTCAGTTCCGACAATTTATTATGAATCAATAATAATTATCATTGTCGCTTACCACCAGGCGAGATAGTGGTCGAACGTCCAATCCGATCAAAAATATAAAAAAATATATAATAAATAAATTCATGCTAATCTCATTTCTTTCAAATAGACGTAAAACTGCCGGAGGAGGAGAACAGAAGTGACGACGGTAGCCGTCCGGAGCTGGCTGCAGGGGAGAGCTCGGAGGAGATCCTCGCCAAGTACCGCCGCAAGTGTTCCACCGAGTCTACTGGGTCCAAGCACAAGCGGTCCCAGCGACGTGTGTCTGATGTACCTGATGCTGAGCTGGATAGGTTAGTATAGTTATTTTAAATGTTTAGTGAACGTAGTTTAAGCACATAGCGTTTGCGCTATGTTGCGCAAACACAACACAACACAGCACAGCCTTTGGGCTGTGTTGTGTTTGCGCAACGGTTGCGCACTGACTGTTTTTGAGGTTAAACCTTAGAGAAATTTGTTTAAAGGTTAATAAGAAGAAATCATAGTTCAAGTGTTCATTTTGTTCTGGCAGCTTGTGCAATTCTCAGTCTCAATCAGAAATGACTAAAATAAAATGAACTAGTCAAAAACTTGTGCAAGTGCACTAGTGTAAAGCTAATCCTAAATACATTTCTTTTACAATTTCTATGCGCAATAGTTTTGCGCAAGTGTTAATATTGTTATTATTTATTACTAGGTGTGAAGGTGTGGTGGATCTGAATGACCCCGAGGTGTTTAACAGTATGAAGCGCAAGTTGCGCATCGTATTGTCAAACCCTGACCTACACTGCGTCGAGTTCGTGCCTAATGTAAGTTTCTTCTATGTAAATTGTATAGTCTTTGTCTTTATTGCTGAAAGTATTATTTTAAACCACATTATCAGACTGTAAAGTAAGGTTTGTCAATAGTTTTTTTACTAAGAACAAGAATCTACTTCTTTGGGTTAGTAAAACGCGTACAGATGTTATCGGATCAGGCTACGTCTTACAAACTGTGATCGGTCACAAAGGGGCGTCATTATTATTCCTACACTCCAATGGCATAGCGATCACAATAACGTGACAAATTCGCATAACTGTGATTTTCAACAAGGACTCGTTTGTTCAGCATTGAACTGTTTGCAACTGATGATGAAGATAGTGATCATGTAATGATCGATGTATGTATGAAAGTCATATTTTCGTGAGACATACTAAATTAATTATTATGTTTTTCGGCTAGCTCTAAACTAGTTGAGTTCCTCGTCACACGAAAAAGATATTAATTGGTCGATGTTTTGTATGTAGCGCTGCACGAGCACGTCGCTGGGTGGAGTGGGTGCGCGCGCTGGGCGCGGGGGCGGGCGCGGGCGCGGGCGCGGAGGCGGGCGCGGCGCACGCGGCCGAGCTGGCGCGCGCGCTGGCGCCGGCCGCCGGGCTGGGCGCGCGCCTGGCCGCCGCGCTGCGGGCCGACCTCGCGGCGCGCCGGCCCTACGCCGCCTACCTCGCCTCGTGTCGCGCGCATCTCGCGCATACTGACCATGCACTCGCCAGGTGTGTACTTATACAATATACACTGTAGTGTTTTGCTATTTCTAAAATATTGTACTTGTAGGGCAGGATTTATTTATTTCATTTAATAGTTATTTAATTCGCTCCTTAGCAATTATTTTCGTAATAAAATCGTTATTAAGGAAAAGTTTACGTAACCATTAAATGCCTTTGATTACGGCAGTTAGTTTTGCAACTACATACAAGTATAAAAATAAAGTAAGTAAAAAGATTGTACACAAAATATCGATAAATTATATGAAATGAGAACCGAATACTACTGGAGTGGATTTATTCCATATGTTTTGGTAAAGTAGATAGCAATCATAGACTGTCCAAACCATAATTGGGTGCTTGCCTTCTTAATCAAAAATAAATTATTTCGACTGTTGAATACTAGAAAATATTAAAAAATATTAAACTTTCAATAACTGATTTTATGACTAACTTAATTTTAGTACTTTTCCAGTCTTTTTGAGAAATAATAAGTATGATGTTTGATGCTAAAAAACTGAAAACTATCGTTTTTGACAGTTCGAAAAAAGTATTGAATTTGACTAGTATTCAATTACAACGTAACCCTATTTGTAGAACACGATTAGTAAGGCGTGTGTGTCGTCCACAGACAGATCAAGCAGTCCCGCGAGGAGTGGTGGTGGTGCGGGCGCGCGGCGGGCGCGGCGCGCGCGCTCGACCTGCTGGAGCGCGCGCCCGCGCTGCGCCGCCTCGCGCGGCACCACCACTACGCGCACGCGCACGCGCACGGTACGGGCTCCGCCACTATACACTACTATTCATACATTCACCAGTTCATTATTCAACTAACTCTTTGCCGAGATAAACCAAGCTCACAACGTTTCAAGCCATGCCTAGAACCTGCCGGGTCACTGAGCGACGATCGCTTCATCGGTTGTCGCGTTATGGTAAAAATTACAGACCCCGCACGTGGCTTGAAACTAGTTGAAGTACCCCATCAAACATTCACTTGAGTAAGCCAAATTAAACATGTCTTTCAATAAATGTCTACAAATAATGTAAACAAATTAACTTGTAATCTTTTTTCCCCAGAAACAAAAAGTTTCTCTAACATAACAATTTTTTTTAAGAACTTTATGATATATGTGTTAATATGTACAACAGGTGGTGAACTAATGGATGAGAAAGCAACAAGACTGACTGCCAGCATCAAGGCTATCACAGCCGAGGTGAAGGCAGACCCCTCCTGGGAAGGTAACATCACAAACATCACATATATTTTTCTCTTCTGACACTGTGTACTGACATGAACATAACTAAAATCGAATTCGTCAAACCAATACATGTATGTAAATTGCAAATGATTAAGATTTTAGCTTTCTGTAACATCTTTTTACTTAACCCGTCGAGCGTCCGCGTTCCTTATGATCCAACGGGTGCACACGTGACATTTGGAGAAAGAAAGAAAGAAAGAAAATGCATTTATTTGGCCATTGGTACACGAAAACAAGGATCATTACAATAGATATAAAAATACAGTTAAAATAAAAACAAAACATTAATAATAGATTTTATAAAAGAGAAAGCAGCATGGAGCATTTTTTCTTATGATCCACCGGGTGCTCATAAGGACGCTCGAGGGGTTAACTGTATTTATACTCCAATACGATACCAAATCAAGATATATAATCATTAATATAATATTCCGTATGTTATACAGGAGCGACTTCCACCCTCCTGGAGAGCGTGGAGCTGACAGTGGAGCGCGCCGCCTTCGCACGACTCTACCTGCATGTACTGTTCCCCAACGGAGACGGAGACATCGCGCGAGACCAGTCCGTATCTTATCTAAATAATAATTAACATAAAGCCACGTCTTATGTCCCCGAAGGGGTGTAGGCAGAGGTGCACATTACGGCACTTAATGCCACTGTACAATGTAACACCCACTTTTTACTGTTTATGTTTTGAGTCCCATGTAATAGGGGATGAGCCTATTGCCATATACCGGGCAATTCCAGACTCCGTGCTACTACTGAGTTTAAAAAACCCAATAATACTTTGTCCAAGTCGGGAATCGAACCCGAGACCCCTTGCCCTGCTGTCGCACTTGCGACTCGGCCAACGAGGCAGTCTCCTAGACTAATTTGACAAAAAACATTTGTATACAATGTTTATATACCAATATTTCGGTTAATCCACCTGTTACATGAATATGGTTATATTATATACAGGGTGTTATCGGAGCACATCCGCCGCGTGTCGTCGGTGACGTCGGCGCGCTCGGTGGGCATCGGCGCCGCGCACCGCTGGGCCGCGCCATACCCGCGCGCGCAGAGACATCTCAGGCATCTACCCGTGTACCGCACGCCGCGGGACAAGGTACTAACTGATCGAATATTTAAATAACACTAATCAACTTGTGTAACATCAAATAGTAAAGGGTGCAACTGTCCCTACTACTATTGAGAAATGGTACTTCTCATACAGGAAATATTCTCATACATAATTCTGTTAAACATTTTAGGGATAATAATTTATTTCTGATGGTGTTTTCTGTGTTAAGTGGCCTCTATGTAGAAAGAAAGAAAAACTTATTTGACAGAATATAGTAACAATAGATGTTTTATGTTAATTAATGTCTCATACATTTTATGGAATCGGTGTACAAATTAAATATTAGACTTATTTTTTATTTATAAATAACCCCATGTTTATAATAAACCTCGTTTAATACTAATAATTATAATATGTATTTGTGCTCAGCTGTCGTGTATAATGCGGTGCGTGACGTCAATAATGGCAGTGCTGGGACTCACTGAAGGCACCACGCCCTCCGCCGACGACCTCACACCCGTACTCGTCTACGTCATACTGAAGGTACAAACATATACTTAGACAATAATTATGTATTATTGTTTATTGACACAATTAACCTGTATGTTTTCTCTGAACAGACTTGAATACATTCACTGTTATAAACATCCAATTGTCCTTTCCCAGGTGAACCCACCATCATTGCTATCAACGATCGAGCTGGTGAACGCTCTGGGCGGCTCGGCCCTCCAGGGCGAAGCCCTATACTGGTGGACGCAGTTCTGCGCCGCCGTGGCCTACATCAAGACTATGGATTACCCGCGACCCGACAATAACGATACCTAGCCTTTACATACGCGCCTGGTGAGTACATACGTGATAATTTTATCAAAATTAATTATGTAAAAACATTACAATACAATAAAGCAGCTTTCATCCAGTCAAACTCAATTACATTTTCTGAAAACTTACAAACTCACACATTCAATACATCGACTGTACGGTGGGCGCGGTGGCTGGGTAACTGGTTGCCACGCAAAGTGTCGCGGGTTCGATTTCCACACGGAACAACTCTTTGTGTGATCCACAATCCACATATTATTGTTCCGGGTCTGAGTGTCATGTGTATGTGAACTTGTATGTTTGTACACGCACTCACGACACAGGAGAAAACCCTAGTGTGGGGCAATGTTTTTTTTTAAATATGGATATAAAAATGATAATTACCTAATTTTGTATGTCTGCTATTTTCTGTGAAATAGAAGTTATTTCTTTTTTAAGCTAAGGAGATACGAAAATGAAGTCGTAGCATCAAACCGATCATAGTAGACATGAAATTGTTTGTTTTTGAGTCAGGTTACTCACGTGAATATACTGAGAAAAACTCTAGTAGGCTGCGCGACATCGCCGCGACCGCACACGCTGCTCATGAAACCCCTCTGTAGTTCGAAACTAGTAGAGCTTTTCTCAGTATATTCACGTGAGTAACCCGCGATTTTTAGTTAATTTAGTATGTCTCACGATAGTTATTATAAAAACAATTCCACTTTGGCTTTGTAATGCAACTTTTTATATGTTCCAGATTTCAGCGCGTGTTCCAGATATAAAATTGGAAATCATTCGCCGCCGGCGGTGCCACACTGTTTGAGCAACGACTACATACTCAGTCATTGTACACATTGTATTATCTAGTACGGAATCATGTAATAATCATTGTTCAGTAGTAATCGAACATTTAGATTGTATTACGCGCAATTATATTCATATAGGGAAATCTGTGTTTATTAATTATATGGATTGTCTAATTAACGGCCGTTTTCGAGCATTTTTGAGTATTGAGAAGATTTTTTGTATGTGTATCAAGGTGTGTACTAAACGCTAATATTTTTCTTTAGTCTCTGTTTTTATCTTTTTATATACCTAGTCTACTACAGTCTGCATATTCATATCGTCTTTAGAATAAAAAATATATTGATCAAAGAAAACGGTCGTAACATCTTTGTATGTATAAAATCAAATAACAGCTTTGCTTCAAGTGTCTGGCATTCAAATATAAAACGTACACAAAGCACCGCTAATTAGTTGCAGCGCTACACATCGACACAACTGTCATTTACACAGTGTACATGTGTGCGTAATTTCATATAACTGTATATAAAAATATTCGTCCACCACGTTCACATTGGTATTTTCATTCTTGTGTCGGTATACGTATTTTTATAATTTAATGCATAGGTAAGGTTAAAACTATTTACAATCATTGATATGACCCGACATTTTCACTGTCATTATCGTAGTGCTCGTGGTCGATTGGTTAATGAGCACGCTTTTATCGTCTTTCAAGGATCAATGATGTGGGTTCTATTCCAGCTAAAAGTTAATTTTATTTTACCTTGTTATTTTTCTTAATTTTTTTTTTGTTTTTTGTCATAAAATATAAATATCAGGCTATAAAAGAAGCAAATGAGCTGGTAAATAAAACAATACTATTTTTTATTACAATTAATTTATTTATTATACAAATATGTTGTTTTATATTCAATATTTATATCTAATAATTAATTATATACCACATGTTAAGTTTAAAGTTCTTTAAATCATAATAATTAATAGATATGACAATAAACCTCATAGTCGAATCGGGAAATATCATGCGGTATAGCGGTAATACGATGGCAGCAACATTTTTTATTAAGTAATAAACAAATACAACATTCTTGTTTTGTAATTTAATAATACATTAAGTAATAAACAAGTAAAACATGTAAAAAATTACACTGTCAACATAATATTTCTTGAAATGGGCGACTTTTTGTCGTTTGAACTTCCATTAATTATCTATTTTACGACGGTTGTTATAAGGTTCAATATTCAGTGGGCTGTATGATAGTAAAAAGAATGTGACGAATGCTATGGAACGATTTTAACTTTCATGACCTTTAGAATCAGGGAAACTTTAAATTAATTGAAGATGGGCGTAAATATAATATGTCAATCAAGTTCGAAAGCAGTTAAATAAATTTGTTAATGAAAAATTAAAGTGAAGTGAATAAACATGTTGAATAGAAAGAAATTATGACAATTTCTAACCACAAAACAATAACATCACTTCACCGTATGTTCTAGACAGCATTTTAATATTCTTAAAAAAATTAAACATTATTTTATGTTAATTTTAATAAAGGCAGAGTTTGACAGGCTCAATAATTGATTCCGAAATCAATACAATCACTGATCCTACAAGGCAGAAGGTTGCAATTCGTATACCTTTCTCCATCTTTTCTTCACAATATTTTACGCCCATCCTTATCCGACTTGAAAGTCTTTTCGTCGCTCAATATGATTACACTGTTCGCCCAATCAAAATTAATAAAGTCCTTAGCAAATTCTTAGCGCTTTTGCTGGTGAACCACAGATAACAATATTTTCTTCTCTGGCTTCCTGCACCTTAAACCAGAATGCAGGTGTCTCCGTACAGTTTGTATTAAAACATTCAGTGCTGTCGCTGTAGTGCGGGTTGGCAGGAACGGATCAGCCATGTGCCTGGCTACGATGTCGTAGTGCCGAGCCGATGAATTTGCCTTTGGTTTAGGCCCACGTCGACGATGTTCAACGTCACCGGTCTCCGCATATCTGTGCACCCATAACTGCATGGATCTCCTCTGTTGATACCAAACAAATAAGTATTTAAAATACCAGGAAATACTTTACAGGAATTAAAGTTACTTAAAAATAATAATAAATATAAGTAAACACAATGTTAGAATAATAATTTATAATTAAGTAGTGGCGTAAGGAATAAAAATCCCTAACCAGATATGTTTTAAAGAAACACTCCTAACAAAAACAAGTCAAGTTACAATACAATTAATAATAAATTATTAATATATCTTTATAATATTGAACTTCATAATAAGTTGCAATAATTTTTTTATTCTAGTGCAAAAATTGATAGGTGTGACGAGTTACAAAATGAAATAAATATTATTTAGAATATCAACGTAGTATCTTATTTACTCACCGATATCATTAAACGCCTTGCTATTTCAGTTATTGTTAGTTATGTTTTGCTCATGCAAAACAATGGTTTCAGCCTTTTTAAATGTTGATAGGTGTTGGAACATCTTGTAAAAATAAAATAACTTTGCACACGAATATAAGTAGTGTAGCAATAAACTATGAAATCCTCATAAATTGACAACTAAGAACGCAATTATTTTGTAAGTCGGGTGATTTGAAAAACATGTTTTAAATAGTCGGTAGTTACTTCATAAGCGTGTAAAATAAAATGACTCGAGATTTCTATGGTCGCCACAAACATTGCAAATATACTCAGGTATCGAACCATTAAGAAATCACAGTTAATTACTTTTTTACTGTTTTTATCTTATTTAAGTTGGTTGAAATGCATGAAGCAAATGAGATTATTCTAAATAATAAATAACTAGAACTAAAATATAAATAAAAGATATTATAGGTATAAATAAATCTAAAGTATTTACTATTAAAATTAACATAAGATTTAGAACAATAGGAAAGGAAAAAAAAAGAAAAGATTTAATTGTTTCTAATTTCAAATTTCAAATATTTGATAAATTAATTCTAAAACAACATGTGAATGTTGGAATCGATCCGGCGGCACTTTACTTGACAATTGGAGGCGATAACCATTGCGCCAAGCGCGCTGTAGATGAGATCATCGAAATATTTTATATCATTCAGTAACATAAAATTACAATGAGAAAGCACTATATTTATATGGGTATTGTATAGCTCGATCGTTCATTATTTTTGATTTCGATTTATTCAAAGTTTGTTATGAGTAATTTTATCTTTACCCTCGTTTTTATTTAAACTTATTTACTAAATTATTGCGTATACCGACACAAAAATGATTTTTAAATACCAAGATGTGTGTGATAGACGAATGTTTCTATACATATCTATTGATATGAAATTACCCACACATGTATATTGTGTAAATGATAGTTGTGTCGATGTGTAGCGCCGCTAACTAATTAGCGGTGCTTTGTGTACCATAAATAATAAAAAAGGCAAATCATAGACATTCTAATGCATTTCATACATCATTTGTAAACCCTCGAATCATTGCATTTTAAGACATACATAAACAACGTAAACACCAATAATAAAATCATTTATAGAATTTAAAATAAAATGCTTCGAATCAATTCAATTTCAACTTTATTTACTAAAAATAGTGATGAAAATAGATAGTTTCCACCGTAAATGAGGTTATATATCTCAACAATGAAAACTCAATTTAAAAAAAACGAAGGGTTTGATCCAGTACTATGATAGTCGTAAGGGTAAATATTATGTATAATATCGTGTAGATGGTAGTGGTAAAGTGTGCACTCGCAACATGTGTTCAAAGTTCATGGCTTGTCCAGTGTGGCAGGTCCATACACCATACAAGAACTCAATGTATGGCGAACCGGGTTCAGTTTGATTTTCCAATTATATTTTCTATCATCCATAATGAAATTTAAAAATATATTAAGTAATTGTTGTTTTTTTTTCTCAAAAGACATATTGAACATAAATTATGTTATCTCACAAATTGGCCATACGTTTTGTTTGAAGTCAGATGGGCCTAACTCACGCGTTTAGATCGATTCTTTTATTTTATCGTTTAAGTAAATTGTTGTCGCAATTTTATATACAGTCTGTCTGAGAGTATTGTATGTAAAGTTGTGACATTATTTAAATACTTATTGTTTTAGTGTTGAGTTCCTGTTGTGTTGCTACTGTTGATATTGTTTCGGACGCTCTGGATATCTCCAGACGATTATAATCATAAAAACTAAAATGTTAATAATTTCAATAATATTTCGCAAATACTCCGGTCAGTATGCGTCTACGTAATATCACCTCTGGCAAGTGGCAACACACGGTCGTATATTAAAGTTTGTAATTATATTTTATTTCCATGTACCTGTTCACGACGGCAGTGTCTCTGCCGGCCCTCTAGCGCACTGTTACCTAGTACGACATCTCGATTGGTCTGTGATTTTAGAGTTGGATAATAAATACTCGAAAATGTGTATTTTTGAAATTGATTGTAGGTATCGAAAGGTGTGATAACTTGATAAGTAATAAAATGATTAATATCGAAAATAAGAGGCGATTTTAATAAAATAATTTATTGGAAGAAGTGTACATTTGATAGATTAGATATTGTGTAACTTAGTTAGGTTGAAGTAATGATATCGAGGCGGGTAAACTCGCCCGCGTAAGCTAGCAACCATTGTAATCATTGAATAAACCCCGTAATCAATTTCATCAACTCTCATTACTATTGTTGTAAGTTAAGTTTTATTCGTTGTCTAAGCACCGGTTTACTTCGCACCCCGATTTAAAAGACACTATTTTTGAACTAATCTAGTATATAACTGAATCTTATGTAACAGTAGTACCTATGTAATCGACTAGTTGGTCCGTGTACCAATTAAATATCCCAAGCTTCTTATGTACTGCCTGCTCTAAATATACATATATGTTGTCAACTAAGTTTTTCTTCTTAGTTTTAGTATGAAGACTTGAAATATTTTTAGACTTTGAATGTTTAGAGCTGGTGTTATGAAGAACTTTGAATTTTAGTAGCAAGTTATGAAGGTGCGTGAATGATTACTCGAATATTTAACAATAATACAAAAATACACACTACCTACATGTTTTTTGGTCATCAAACAATGAAATAGCATTGTAAAAAAGCTAGACTAATTATCATCTTTCACGCATCCTCGTAACTTGAGCACTTACTGTCCAAATAGCTTTCTAATCTCTTGCCTAGGTAGTCAGCAGACATTAGAATATTATGTACTAACCGCTGTAAGGCTACGTGTCATGTAAACATGTACCTAATGTAATCAGAGCAATGAAATTATATTTAGCAATAATAATCTTGTCTTTTATTTATTCTATAGGAACCCGTAGTTTTTTATTGACTGGCTTCTACTAACGTCTTCACCCATGTTACCCGGATATAAAGGAACCTGTTATCTATCTATACATATAATAAAACTGTAGAAGTGTTAATTCTGTACATTGCAAATATTTAAGAAAGAAATAGTATTTATTGGGTGTTACTAGATAGACACCGAACGCAAAATGAGATAAAAAAAATTGTCAGTCTGTCTTTATGTTCATGCATCACGTAAAAACTACCGGTTCGATTACGATGAAACGTGGTATTATTATACTTCAATATCCTGGGTACTATTAATCCCGAAAATGTACATATACGAAAAAACAAATTTAATTGTGCGGAGTAATCCCTAAGCACAGTTACTGTACCAACCGCAAATATAAGTTTGCCCACAGTGGACTTTACGCTGTAACTATTGGGACGAAGGTTGAAATTAGTTTGAACCGATATTATATATGATTAAATATGTGTTTGTTACTCAGTCACATCAAAACAGCGACCGGGATGAAATTTGGAACAGGTTATGGTCTTTTTTTCATCGAATGACTGCTCCCGCCTGGGTGAGGCGGGAGGGAAAGTCAGACTCTTATTGACTAAAAACCACCCCGTTCCTTCATCTGCACGTTGAGTCGGAGCCCCGGTTACCCGTTAGGTTCTCCGCGACTATATTATGGTCTGGAGTAACACATAGGCTACTTCTTACCCTTGTGAACGCGGGCGAAGCCGCTGGCTGAAGCTAGTTAAAATTAATACTTATCTCTACGAAGTTTCATCTAAATCTGTTCAGTAGTTTTTGCGTTAAACAAACTTTCACATTTCCTATTTATTATTTTTATTTAATTAAGTTACAGTACCTATTTTCCTACAAACAGCAGTTTTAGATTCAAAATCAAACGATAATAATTCTTGAAGGGACCCTAATATTTTATGTAAATGCAGACGTGAGCACGTCGTCTAGTTTTGGCAACGACATCCTGCAGGTTTCCCTAAAAGAGCACGTGTCCGCCTGCCTGGGCGAACCATGCGTTCAATGCAGATACGCGCATGCGTACTGAATATTATGAGTTGCAAGTTGGTAGGCATGCACATAACCAAAAATTGTTTTCTTATTGAATGTCTAGTTCTTTGTAGTAGTTAGGTAACGTAGCAGCATAATTACAATATTTTTGCATTAGGTAGGTAGGTTTTTGCAGTAGGCTAGATATCTGGCAAGTGAGTGGTTAACCACGTCGTTAGTAATAAAACGATTGTATAATACGTGATACATCTTCCCAGTGACAAATAAATCTCAACCCACGAAACAAAATATGTTTTGCGAATGTTCTTTCTAGTTGCTACGATGTTTACTAGGTATTTGATAAATCGCTCACTTTATCAGTCACGTCTGGTTTAGTTTTACCATGCTGCGCATATTTGACGTGTTCAGTACACGTGTATGTGTACACGTTTTTACAGAATTCACGAACTCGTTTGTTGAGAAAACATACTTTATATTGTCTATTTTATGCATGGCTTAAGTTTTTATAGTAAACACGGGATGAGTTATCTCCCACTCAACTAGCTAAAATTTCGAAGTGCTATGACGTCATTGGGTAATCAGTAATAAAAACACACATATGGGCGTACACAAATTTATTTATGCACTTGGATTTTCATATTTATGTACACTTATAAACAACACGAGCTTTGCAGCAGCAGGTCACTGAAACAAAAAGGAAATTGTTAGAATATGTTCTATTATCCACATACTGTTTAGTGCAAACAATCATATCAGTTAATATAGTATTACGTCATGGCATTCAGCAGTAGCAAATAAAAATAATTACATCATTTAGACATACCACGTGAATCGCGAAAAATGTTCATATTTTATTATGCAACTGCATGTAGGTAGACATGAACAATCAATTATGTAGAAATATCGAAAGTAGCCTGTAATATTTTTGTGTAGGAAAAGTAATAATTACCTTATCACAGTGTAAGTCGGGCTTACGAACGTGGCCTTTCCTTCTTCTCTTTGTACAAGGCGAGGAGGGAGACGTTGGCCACCTTCACAACCTGCACACAAAAAAACCAAATTCTTTAGCACATCGTATAAAATTAAATATAATACAAAGTTCCACAGAACCACTGTGTCAGTACAGCAAACTGCATCATGGCGGTCAGAGTAGCAAATACTCCACAAAATAAGCAAATCATCATGAGGATGACAATTGCCCCTTAGTGAAATTGCCAATAGTCCAATGGTTTTATACTACAAGATAACAACAAAAAATACCTTACAAAAATGAGTGCATCCAACAGAAATGCTGCTCTTATGTTTTATGCTCCTCGATACCGAGTATGTGTTTAGTATTCATTGTTTTTTCATTCAAAGAACCTACATGAAAACCACCAGATGCAGAATTGCTAAATTTTGTTGCCATTCAGTGAAACACTGATGCACTAAATTGATGTTGACACCACACCCAAACATTAAGATCCTGTAAATAAGCACATGGTCTTACCTTAAATCTGACTCCGGGAATGTCACCCACGGCGTGACCCTTACGACCGAATCCTGCTACTAGGACTTCGTCGTTCTCTTCAATGTGGTTTAGACAACCGTCCCGCGGCACGAAAGCTGTTACTTTCTTGCCGTTTTTGATCAGCTGGACACGCACACACTTGCGGATGGCAGAGTTAGGCTGCTTGGCTTCAACACCACTGCAGAAAGAAAAAAAGTAATCAATAGTTTGACACTTAAACCAACATGGCATACACCATGTGCACCATTGTGCTACACTACACAATGCATTTATGATGCTTTAACGGTTCTCAGTTAGCATTGTAGTTTGTATTGTGCAGTTTTCAATCACATGCATAGAATATTCATGTGTAACAGCTAGTAGTCAGCCAGCTGAGTAAAATTATCACAATTTTTAAAACTAACAGATTGTAGATGAATACAACTGAAAGGTTAGATCTCAAACATTATAGTTTACTAGTTACTGTATTTACATTTATAAGTGAATAACTGCTTTGAGACTTCATAAAGTGAACTGCATACACATAGACATAATGCCAAACTTGAAAAATCAATAAATGCGCCTCACACCCGTAAAGTAACGGCGCAAGAGAGTAAACACCATGCCTATACATGTGTATAACCTCATTCATAGTTCAATGACCCATGTGGTATTTACACATCTCATGTTTCATGCATTTTGTTTTAATAACAGCACTTTAGCGGTAAAATACTGCAAGGAGAGTAACAAGTTAGAAAGTTTCTTCAATTTGCATTTAAAATCAGGCGAAAACAACTGGGTGCTTCTTACCACGTTAGGCACAAGAATCTGTAGATAGTTTCAATGCATTCTTCTTGAGCAAAGTTCTTGTGGCTTCTTCTGAGTTGTAGACACCGCCACTCGCAGTATTATCCTGTGATTGTAGTAGGAACACATTCACAAGTATAATACTGCGTGCGGAAGCGTCGTCATCCAATCGCCGCGTCCATCTTCGTGACTTCATTAATCAAACATGCAACAGTCCGCTAACTTCGGCAAGTAGTTGAGCATTCATGACACAAACAACTATCGACTTACCACAATCAGGCTAGTACAGTTAGAAAGACGTACTTACACTTTCTCCAGGACGATGCCCTTAGCGTGAGATGCACCACCGAAGGGATTGGCCTTCCACCTCGTACCCATGTGGGCTTTCTTGTAATCTTTATCAGCCCATCGCTGCTCTCGGCGATGGTTTACGTGCTTTCGCGCCGTGCGAATACCACGGGGCTTGCCTGGAATATTGACGGAGCCGGTTATCACTTGTGTTTACGACGTACGACACAGAAATCGATACACCATGGTTTTAACTAGGCAGCGTGAAGAGGAAAACTATTATTGCACCTTCTAATTAACGCGGTAATAGAAGGATGGAAATGGATTAGTTTAACACCACGAGAAAAACATGTCTGCGCCATGGCCGACACCTATGCGTGCACGTATAAGTTTTAAATTTTTCGGGGTATAATATTTGGAATATTCACTCCTACATAGCATGCGTATTTAATACACTTATACACATAATCTTTAAACAAAAATAATAAATAAACCATAACAAAAACTGCACAAACTATTCCTTACCCATTTGGATAGCACGACACCAATCGGCTACGGATGGGAAAAGAAATTATCAAGCCACTGACCAACCGCTGGCTTCAAGTTATCACTATAGCCAACATCATAACACAAATTTAGAGTTGCCATTAGTCAAAAAATTCTGAAATAGTTTTATTACATTAAAAAAAAGTTAAATAAATATTAGTTAAATAACTATAACTAAAATAATACAATAATAAAACAATTTTTAATTTCGAAATAATTTAAAATTAATATTTGGGCATAAGCAAAAATAAGTCCCTACATTTCCAAATCATTCATTCATGCGCTCTCAAAATCTGTAGTCTATGGAAATATTAATACGCTGTGCTTCTTGCATTGCGCTTGCGAGCGAGACTTGTTGTCACTTGTCAGAAATTGATTGTCAGTTTTTAAGAGTACCAGTTTACCTGCATCATTTCATTATTTTTCTAGAAACTAAAGATTGTTAGCGTGTTTATCAGTTTCATAATTATATAAATCCAGCACTATGACATTAAACTTGGGAAGAAAGGACGGCGGTCCCGGATACGTCGGTATACAGTTCTGCCAAGAGTGTAACAACATGTTATATCCACGCGAAGACAAAAACAACAAAGTTTTGTTGTATGCCTGTAGAAACTGCGACTACAAACAACTGGCGGACTCAAACTGTGTGTACGTGAACAAAATTATGCACGAAGTAGACGAATTAACCCATATAAACCCAGATGTGGTGAGTGATCCTACTTTGCCTCGAACGAAGGATCATATGTGCCCGAATTGCAACCACAGAGAGGCGGTGTTCTTTCAGGGACAAACTCGACGCGCTGAAGAAGAGATGAGACTATACTATGTGTGCACTAGTTGTAAGCACAGGTGGACTGAGTGAATGTTCTTTATTATAAGATTAAGTTTTAAGATCAATAAACATATTATTTAAAGTTATTTGTTTTATTGTGGCTACATAGAAATATAGCACCGGTAATAATATTCATATCAAATATTAAAACTATTAACGTTCTTGTAGCCAGATCCACAAACATGTTGCATATGTCATCAGAAGTTAAATCAGAATTTATACATTCATGGATTTTTTCTAGAATTTTCTTCATTCCATGGAACAAGCAGTCACATTATTTCCTCCAACTTTTTGCTTTGTAAATAGTGCTTATTCAGTGCTTAAAAAGTTAACCCATGGTTTGGCTGCACATATAATACCTATCTGATCTACATAAGTAAATGAAAGAACACATAATTTTGAACACTTTATTAACTAAAAATATTGCCAAGCAAATCTGTTCTATACAACAGTTAACAATTCACAGCCTTTTATCAATAAACATTGAGTTTCTACTCAAATTAATTCAATACTTAACATTTTTATTAAACCATCTTATTACTACAACATAATTGTTTCAAATATATTCTTTTTAACATAAATACGATTTTATTTTCATATGCCATTACTAAACACAACTTTATTAGAATTAGTTAAAAATTGGAATTCAAATATTTTGTAGACCAGTTTTGCTGCAACATGTCCAATAAGAATATATTGTTTAAAATTAGAAGGGAAAAGTAGAGAAGTGCTTTTTGCACTAATTTGGCACAGTAGTGTTGGTGCTTCGAACTTAACTGAAAAATTGCAAGTAATTATTACATCAGAGAAACTAAATTGACAATAATTTAAACAAACTAGAATATTATCTAAATCTATGTACGTAAATACTACTTTAAAATCTACTAGATGTAAAAACAGCCTCCCTATTTCGAAAAGTCAAGGTAATTAGTACATAGAAGCCCAGTTAGATTTTCTAATTTACATCAACAAACATAACTAGCATAGGCCTAGTGTAAAGTTGTGCCCTATAAGCATGTGCAGTAAAGTTCAAAGTCTAAAATCAAGCTCAAACTAGTTATGGGTAGATAATTAGGTTTTGGTAAAAGTTCGAAATGGTTTCTACAGACTAGAGAAGGTAAATAGAAAGGACAGCATTAGTTACAGGAAGTTCTAAATTAAAATTATTTAATGTATTTTTTTTACATTTATGTATGCTTGATGGCCACATTTTTTTTATATATGGCAACTGCATCAGTTGATTTATTTCACATGGAATGTATTATTCATTAAAATTTTACTATACTTAAATAATAACATGAATAAACAATCAACCTTTTAGGCTCACTAAATCTAAATACAAAATATTTTCTCTCGAGTGCTTACAATTAGGTTCATACAATTAATAATAATAATTTTCATACAACCCTGCAGCTCTTTCAGAACAGCAATCGAGTTTTAATTTAATTTTTCATTTGCGCTATGAGTAAAGGTAAAATCAACACATGTCGACGAGTAATAATTGACATGTTAACTTGATTGACCAGGATTACATTTTATGTCTTATGACGAATTTAGAATAAAAATGAGATTGTTCAGTTGAATCAAAAGCTATGTAACCTTCTGATTCATTATTAAACTACAAACTTAGAAATAAACGGTGTCACAATCTGGAAGCTCAACTCTTCATAATTTAGGCTAGCTAGATTTGCTTTACATTTTAATATTGGAAAAATATTTCTATAGATTAAATAGATGCAACTCCCTAAAACTTAACAAGTGAAATTTAAATTTATTCACAAACATTTAGAAGACTTTTTAATTAGAAATTTAAGTAGATATTGTATGTTGCGTTATTAAAGATAGCGTAGCGCCATCTTCACTGTAAAGTGTTAAGTGTAAGTGACGTAGATTCTGAGGGTAGCGCCACCAGTAACTAAAAAATGTTTTTAATCAGTATTCACAAACGTACAATTTTAATAAAATACCTAAAAATCTAAAAGTGTAAGTAAGACTGATCTCTTTCATCTCTAAAGAGGGATTTCAGAAAACATATTTTATTGTGTCACGTGCTTTATTTGGTACACGTGGTGTTTAGTTTGTGTTTTCAATTAAATTTATAGAGGATAAGTCATCTGTAGGTATAAGATTTTAAATTTATTTGTAATATTAAATTAGAGCAACGTTACAAGTTCTTTGGGTGTAGGTAGTATTGGTTGAAATATCAACCTTTTTTCGTCTTAATGTTATTTTAAAACTAATTTATTAGGTAACTGCAACATGGGGTCTGATTCTAAAGGCCCAAGAGTCTAAACCTACGATAATAAATCAATATTAACAAAATCATTTCTTCTGTATGACGAAATTACATAATTTTATGAGTAGGTAACCTAAAGTTTAAATGTTGTTCCTAGCTATTTAGTAATTTACGTTCTCATGTAGCTAACCATTACCTAACTAAACTTGTGGTATTTCTCGCGTAAACTTACCTAGTTATAACTACTAACTTGTAGGCATGTGCGTATTACTGTTATTGCTTCTAAGTTCTAATAAACTTTATCAAATTCAAGCTCGGGCAAAACAACCATTTTTCTATAGTATAAAGACAAGCTTGGAAGATAAATAGTTTCTTATAGTTAGAGAATGTAGGCACACCAATGACAACTATTGCTGACGCGTTGAAACGGTCCCAGTGTCTTGGTGTGAAGAAATTTTATGATCACACGAGTCCTTCTTATGACTCCTTTTATTTTGAGTACCCGTAATAAACTCAGATCATTGGTTAGGTCTCAAAATGTTGATATTTTTAATTGCTATTGGTGACGATGCGTTCATTTGAAATTCTAGCGAGTGATCATAATGAGAGTAGAGTAGATTGTATTATTTATCTATGCAAGAAGCGTGAAAGACGAAATAGCTGTGTTTAAATCAATCGATTAACATATTGATTTAAAATCTGCCTATAACGCAAGAAAGATGGCGCTGTTTAAAAAAATGTATGAGTAAATTAAATTAATGAGAAAATATTAAAATTCTAAGCTACCTGATTATTTGTTGGCATGTAATATTTACTATAGTTGTTTCGAAAACTAATTACTTTGCTGTATGTAGATTTGTTTTGACACCTTAATGTGTTAATTACAATAATTTATTTGTTTGCTAAGCGGACGGCGGCGTGATTCGAAGACGGATTATTTGGTGCTTCGGTGTCGATGATTATTGAATATCTAGCGGTATGATAACAATAAGTTATGATCATCTTGTTCAGCGGAATCTTGGAATTAGGTCACGACTTCTAAATGCATAACGATGTCGGTCTCGTAACTTGAGGTTCGAACATATTCGGACGACGATCCTCAATTTTAAAAAATTCCATAACAACAAATTTAAAAATTCGGTTACAAAAACCGTTATAACAATGAATTTTTAAAGTTCTCTCTCATTATGTCTTTGGGTTTCGTTCTAAGACAACACAACCAATTCGCACAAAAATCTCTATGTTTTCCTTAGTGTAGGAACGTGGCGTCAATCTTAAGCCTTCTGCCACGTATGGAGAGCCTTCGTCAGTGTTGTGGGGGGGTTGGTATGTCTGGGAAGTTCTCAGGTAGAGGGGGGAGGACGTTCGCCTCGAACTGTCCTGACAAGTTGCCTGGCGGGGAGTAGTTGGCCACTACTATCACTTTACCGTCTCGGGATCGAGCTTTCCCGACGCCAAAGAACGTCGTGGCTACCCAAACCATTTGCGTGAAGTGGCCTGAAACATCGAAATAATGAATTATAATAAAGATGTAAAATAATAGAAACACGATAATTAAAAAAACAACGCTTTAAATGTGTATTAACGATACCAAATAATAATTTAGTTGATACAATTTGTACTTTGCCGCTACTCGACAATAGATGGCGTTGAATGAGTATTTTGATATTTTTTCTTTTTTGGTATTCACCAATAGATAGCACTGCATGGAGATTTGAAATATTTTATCGAATAATTGATAATTAATATAATCACAAAATCTTAAAATTAAGAAATACTGTACCTATTTTAAAACATCAAATTAAACTCAAATTGTCAAATTATAAGTACCGTGTGCTTAATAAAATATTATAGTTGCAGCAATAAAAATATTAAAATGTGCGGAATATTATGTACCTGCGTTAACATTAGCGTGGAGGACATCAGGCTCTTTGAAATAGCTGTACTGGCGCACTGCGGCGTACCAGTACGAAGACACTTCTTGACCTGCAGAGCCGAGCATACAATGTAATGCAGAGACATATAAGTAAATCTATTTTTAATTCTATTTTGTATAAAAAACACCCACTTTGTTATAGAAAATAGTTATCATGCCTATTGTTGGGTAACTGTTAGGGAATACACAATGCGTAAATGCATACCAAGCGAAACGAATAATTTAATCATTATGATAAACAAAGGTTGGTTTAAGTATCTATTTTATTTTTCTTTTAAATTTGATGGTGGTAAGCGATGTTGCGGTCTACGATGGAACACGTCGTCCCATAAGCAACCTATTCACTCGGGCCTTGAAGACACCCAAGTTATACCCTCCAGGAAATACAGACTCCGGCGAAGATTATCTCATATATTAAAATCAAAAAATGTTTAATGGTGCACTGCGGTTATGTACCTGTGACATCTGGTTGGAGAGCGCTGACGGGGCGCTGGTACAAGTTCTGACCGACATCACGATCATTTCTGTAGTGGAACTTGTTAGTGTGCGCCAGATGATTCGCCCACGCCTGTGCGTAGTCGCATAGCTGCAAAAATTAACGTCGTGCATATATTGAGATCGTATTTTTATCTATCTCTTTAAATCTATGGCAACTTGGAAAGACCATTCCTTGGTGGGCAAAACCATTTAAAATATTGCGCTCCATCTAATGACATTGACTCCACGGTTGGCGTGGTAACTGGGCACCTGGCTGCTGCGCAACGTCGAGCGGGTTAGGTTCCCGTCAGAAAACTCTTACTTAGTGTCATGTGTGAGTTTGTTAAACATACCCGGTCGTAGTAGAAAATCTTAGTGAAAGGCAACATTATTTTATTATTATTAACCCTTTGAGTACCGTCATTAAGAACAATAAGTTGCGGTCACAGGTGTCCTCGCGGTGTTTTACAGTTTAAAAAACTATTACCCTTTACCTTAATTCTCAAGTCGTTAATTCGTTCTTCAGTTTACATCTAACTTTCTAAACGCTTAGCAAAGTGTGTGAATGGATCCCAAAGGTAACTTTCATTTTGGCGCCCACCGTGGGACCAACAACGTCGACGATAATGGCGAATATTTTAATGTAAGAGCAACATATGTCAGGATAATCACCTCTGGTGCCATGTAGAGCTGTGGCGCGCCGTGTCTCTGGCGGTAGACGTTGTGCCAGCACAGACACTCGGTTATGAAGTCACTGTCCTGCCAGGCAGTGCGGACCTCGCTCCACTGAACCACCATGCTCACTGGCTTGGATTGAAGCACCTGCAACGTATATAATGCAAACGTCTTCAGTTACAAACGTTCGCTATTTAAACATTGTTGGTTTTTGTCTTTATAATGTCATCAGATCATTGTTTAAGAATCATGGGTTCTTGTCAGGATGTTTTTTTTCATCATGTGAACACCTATTATGGTAAGTCTATAATAAAACTTACAGATCGTCGAATTTATCTGAATTGTAATGAACATCGTTTTAATACAAAAGCAAGAAGTACGTCAAAGTCAATCCATTACAATTTACAACAGGGTCTCAAATCCCCTTTTTCTCAGCGATATTTTTGGGTTTGAGCCAAATGAATTGGAGGACCGCTCCCAAATAGGATTTATGTGAAATATGGCGCACATGTAGGTACCTATACCTATAGTATATACGAAAGTAATGCAACACACGAGGTGCTTGAATTTCTACGGTCTACCTAAGTGAATGCGGTGATGCGATATTTTCGGGTCACCTATTTTATATTTTGCTTTACTTCGAATAGGTACCGCTTTTAACGCTGGTAGTGGTGGTAACAGAACTATATCATATTCAAAAATTCACTTTAATTTTTTTAAGAACAATCGAACTTGGCTAGTACTGTAAAATCGATAAAATAATGTAAGACAATACTATATACATTGCCAAAAAATATTACGTGAAAATTCGATCCTTATAATCATGAATCATGATTCAATCTCCATAATTCTGAATTTTACAAGAAATAAAATATGATACGCAGCCGTTACAGGTAGAATAATGGGACGAACATTGTTATAATGGCTCATCAATCAAATGAAGCACCGGGTGTTCCTCCACAGTCTGAGGTAGGCAGTTGGGTAACTATTTTGAATAATAAATACCTTCTCGTCTTTCCAACATATTTTTAAAATGGTTTATAGGTGCCTTCAGTGCCGTAACTAGCCTTCTAGGCGCCCGGTGCGAGCTTTCAAAACTGCGCCCTTGAAAAATGTCCTTACCAGGCTCTGACAATAAAATGGACAAATGTGCATGAAAATATAACTGTTTATTGTTTACCAAGTTATAGGTCGGTACTTAGTAGATGTTTTAAGACAATTCGTTGCTGCCATTCCGCCATGAGATCGCGCCGGAGCTCTTCCCCCCCAAGCAGTTATCTAACCTCATTGTCAATGTCGGCAGGCCAGCCTGGTGGTATCACCCAGGCCTGCACGATAGCGGCTTCCAGGAGCAGTTCCCGATCCAGCTGTTTCAGCGCCCAACGCAGGCCACATGGGGCCTGTCTGACCGGCGGGTCCGCGGACTCGGCGGAGACGTCGAACCGGATATACCGGTGGTCGGAGTACGTCTCCACCTCCTCCATGACCCGCCAGTCAACGATACGCGGTGACAGAGCAGGGCTGGCGAACGAAATGTCCACCACCGACTCGCCCTGCATCCGCACGCACGTGGGGACAGAACCCCGGTTCAGGATGACTAGGCCTGCCTCAAGGGCCCAGTCTTCCACCATCCTACCCCGGACGTCGGTGAACCGGGAACCCCAAGCCAAGTTCTTGGCATTGAAGTCCCCGAGGACGAGCACGGGGAGGGAATAGAACCCAACGACGACGGTGACCAACTGCCTCAAGGAGTTGTGGAATTCGGCGAGAGTTCGGTTTGGAGAGAAGTACACGCCAACCACAGCGAGCTTTCCGAACCGTGCTGCGACATAATCCCGGCCTCTTTGAGCAGCCTCAAGAGTCGGAGTACCGGCGGCGGCCGACGAGATGATGGTCACCGAGCCGTCCAGGTCCGCCACCCAGTGCTCCCTGGGCGGGACAAAGTACGGCTCGGAGACCACGGCGACGTTTATGGACCACTGCGCCATGCTCTGGAGCAGGAGATCCTGAGCAGCGGCGCAGTGGTTGATGTTCGCCTGGAGGAGGCGGAATGGAGCCATTATTAACAGTCCATCCCGACCTCCTCAGTAGCGGCAGCAGTGACTGCGGCGGCAGTGGCGGCGGCGGCAGTGGGTTTGGCAGGAGGGAGCAGCCCTTACTCGCGACCCGGTGATTGGGCAGCTTGCCAGCCTCCGCACATGCGTTGCAGTGCAGCGGGGCGGTGCACGAGCCGGTCTTGCTACCGGGCCGACCGCAGCGGAAATAACAGTCGCTGTGGTCCACCTTCGAGGTGCATTTGGCGCTCACGTGCATCCCCCACGTGACAGCGGTAGCACCTCAGAGGCCGAGTCTCGAGCAGCTTGACCTGCGCCGAGGCCAAGAGCCTTTTGCCCTCCTTTAGCTTTTTGGCCGCTGTGACGGGGCAGCTGACCACAAACGTGCGCAGCCCCGAGTTGTCTGAACGGATGGCGCCTGCCTTGATTTGGTCAGCAGGGCACCCTCCCGTCCTGGCCACAGCCGCCACCACCTCTTGCTCCGTTACGGAGTCGTCCAGGCTCAAAATTCTGACATCCAGGCATTTGGTGGGCCTCGTCCACACCGAGGCACGCCCTAAGCCTCTCAGCCAGGTTGTCGGCCGATGGGCCACTGGCCGCGCCGGGACCCTCCAGAAGACGGACTCCGGTAGCGGTCACCTTGACCGCAAACCCGTCTGGGGCCCCAAACTCCGCAGGAGTTACCGCCCCCTCGAGCTTGGCGACGACGTCGCCATAGGTAACATCCCTATTGACCGCCTCGAGCTGTGTAATTACTACAGCCGCGGTCCTAGGGGCGAGGAGCAAGGCAGCAGCAGCGCGTTTCTCCCTGCGCTGCTGCTGCCGTCGCTGCCGCTGCGCCTTCTTGCGGCGCTTACGGCCCTCCTTGGCGACTCTCCTCGCCTCACCAGCCACCCACCGCCGTCCTCCGCTCGCGGGGCTGGTTCCACCGCCGCTGTTGCAATTCCAGCCTGCCGGGATAGAGTGGCTCTCCTTTTTTGTTTCGTTTCGCGGCCGCAGACGCCGCGAACATAGACGCCGCGCATCCGGCGGTCGGGGGCGCCGACGCCCAAAGTTATAGTAGGTTAGGTAGGTACTTTTGTTTGTGTATGTAATATTGAGAGCAAGACTTAAAGTGGATATACATCTGTCTGTGTAGTGAATCGTTTGAAATGTGTTGTTGATTCAAGATCGTTTAAAAATGCGATACAAATTTAGATAGTACAGTCTGGTCATTTCTGCGCCCCTCCAGGGTCTGCGCCCTGTGCCTGGGCACCGCTGGCACCGCCCTATTTACGGCGCTGGGTGCCTTAGTGTACCTAGTGTTCCTATACTTACAATTTTACTAGTTAATAGATAGTAAACAACTTATTCTCTGCAATACGGAAAAGACAATACCGATTGTAAAAAAAAATATACAGAAATAAAATTACGTAACTAGTATCACTTTATATTTTTTTTAAAGATTTCTTTATTAATGACTCCTTCAGTGACAGATCTTATTGTTATTATTTTTTAATGGGATAAGCCGGTAAACGAGCAGACGGATCACCTGATATAAGCAATCGGCGTCGCCAATGGACACCTGGAAACCCAGAGACCATTACAAGTGCGTTACCAGCCTTTTGGAGATTAGGAATTTAATGATTGTTGGGTATTCAGGGATCATTGTGAGTTAACTTACAAGTTGCCTAACTTCCATTCAAACCATTAAAATCAGTTTAAATTTGAGTCTAAACTACCAAATATTTAGGTCTGCCTTGCATAAGCCTATTACGTTTTGGCTTATTCGATGTTATGTACTTAGTTATAACGAATTCAGTCATAAATATGTCACCTAAATATTTAATTACAATATTTCGTGTGGAATATTAAACGTTCTAAATGTCGTCTTATTGTGTGGGCGTCATCACTCAATCTAATGCAAATATGCAGCTTAAAATAAGTCGACCCCGAGTGGGTTGTAGCACGCGATTGGTGCAGGTAACAAAACGCTTAATTTCATTTTAATTGGCGCCATTTTTTTCGCTATGTTGGTAGTGTTGGTACACTGTTGCAGGTAAAGTTCAAAGTGTATTTTAATGAGGCACTCGTTTCGTATTACTTCAGTGAATTGGCCAGATTAAAATATTCTCTGGGGAAAAACTGTGCGATTTAATTTTATTCAGTTTGTATGAACATTGTACCTAGCTGTGCATTTTAATTAATTTAACATTTCGTTTGTAATTCAGATGGTTTAGGTAATGAAATAGTTAGCAATAGCGCTTAGCTACATTTTTGAACCCACAAAATGATGTTATCTTTTTGTTAAATAAAAAAAAAATGCAATTTGAATATAGAATGAAAAGCAAACACTTCTAAAATATTGTTGGTTATTACCTTCTTTCTTCAATTACTTAGGTATCGTTCAGAAACTTGTTAATTAATTTAAGAAGATCGTTGCAAAGTTTTTCACTGGTTACGTCAGCACTACCTATTAATAAAGGGTGTTGATAAAATGAAACTTCATCTCAACAGTATCGTGGTTTCATTATAAAAGTTGATAAAAGTCGGGGACTTTGTGGATGGGCGAGGTCGAGCGGCTCTCCGACTTCTGGCTGAAGCCACAAGGGGGGGCAAACTCTTTAAGACGAGTGGCCGCAGTTCTCATTACTCTAAAAGCTTGGAGTCTCCCGCGACCCAGGCACAAGTCACAACTTCAGGCGTATCGTATAACAAATATCCACATTTATTTTATTTACAGTTCTAACATATTTTCCACTGCTAGATTTTTTTGCAGGCGTGCGGAGAAGTGTTCTAGTTAAGCCTACCTTATGATACTTCTGGTCTCAAAACTAGGTTATTATTTGTCCATAATGGCAGAGGTGCACAGGGCACACACAAGCCGATCTATCTTATAGGTACCCAATACATTATACAAAATATCGGAATTTTAGTTTTTTGAACAGACGCCTAGCACTTCGAGCTTATCTAAACCATTAAATGTTTTTCACTTTATTACAAAATCATTAAATTTAAAATCGATTATTAAATATTTGTCAGCCCTTGAGTAAGAAATCTATACAGTCACAGCATACCATAGCTATACCAGCAAATTATTTCCAACGGCTAAACATCCATTCAATAGCTAAAGAACGTGGATTAATGTACCCTCCATCTTACACACCCAGTCTTCAAATGTTCACGCTTGGCCAGCTCTGTTTGCGTCGCGGCTCCGCTGCTGAACGGAGTAAATTGCTCATGAGCTTGAGTTCGCCACCTGAATCTTGTTATAATTACCGTCGGCGAGCGGGAGCGTGGCCCAGAATTAATTGAACGTTAGAAATGGTTAGCGAAGTTGGGTATCCTACCTACACCGATCTACCTATCTACATTGTAGGTGCACTGTAACTTTGACTTGAAAAAGAATCCTGCTGATATCTTAAACATAGATTTTAGCAATCACAGCTTCTAAATCGCCTTAGATCAGCATAGAATAACTAACCGTAGTGTCGATCAATCAGCGCGTCGTTTTTCGGGCGCGCGCCTCAAAGAGCCATCAGACCACCATAGATGAGGGCACCAATAGGGCTGATGCCGATACGAAGCCGCAGAGAATTTACCGGGTTACCGGGGCTCCGGCTCGAAGTGTAGGAGTAGGAACGAAGTGGTGTTTAGTCAGTAAGAGTTTGATACTCTCTCCGGCCTCAGACAGACGGCCAGACGGGAGAAGTAATTCGATGATTTTCCCCCCTTAAAAAAAAGTGTCGATCAATGTTCAGCATAATTGGGTGCGATACCTATTTAGGGTAAGTACAGTAGCAGAGTGCTCCTAGGAACCACTGAAAATTACGAAACGAAAAGCGAAAAGTTATATTAGTAGGTACCTACGCTACCTATAATATTACGAGATCAAAGACCAAACAATTTAGGTATTGTAGCACCTACGTTGTCGACAAATCATTAGAAACAAATTGCTTTTCTCAAGAACGACTTCAAATAAGTATTTCAAGATTTTAATAACATTCACCAAAGAACGAAATATGAACGGTTAATTGCTTCAAAAGTTCAAAACTAAATTGATTAGAATACAGGTACGTTATTCTGTAACTGTCGAATTCAAACTTTTGCAGTGAGCTCGACCGCATTCCCTCGGCGGAAAACAATGACGGGCGGGAATCGCACCCGTCATGGCGGACCACGACCGAGTTCTTCGATCTTTCGAAAGTTACAGAATACCCTATAGCTTATTCGTAGTTCTGTGAATAGATTTAATATGTCCTAGTAGTTATATATTAAAATGTACAGTAAATAAAGCTGTTTGTTACATAATAGAAGGTCACGATCACATGGCACGGTGCCAGCAAACCGCCCCCTATTTCAACGAAGACAATTTCCATATTTTTCAATACCTATCTCAAGTTGCGCAACTCTTCGGCTCTCCGAATAATAACAAATCAAAGCGAAAAAAACATTTCTAGAAAAATCAAAGAGAACATACTGCGTTCGATATTTGAAATTTCGAATTACGTAATTTGCATACGGTACCCGTGTGGTGTGTGGTCTATGCGAAAGTTTAACTATTATTATTCTGTGGTTTTTTATCATTTGAGTTTTTTGTGGAGGCAAGATTAAAATTAAGCATTTAGTCACAATTTACCCTCACTAGTTGTTATGGACATTAAGTAGGTAAGTATTTGCCATTTACCGAGTACCAACACATTAAAACCGACCCACGCAGGTCAAAATTTAGACAAAAACTTAGATAACCCTATAGTTATGATATAGGGTTCCCTCCATGATAAATTACTGGTTTCTGGCAACCTCACCTCGCTAGAAACGGTTTCGCTACAAATCCTTCAATTAATTGGGACTCCAATACTATACCTCCTAAAGTTCATTACAAATTGGACAGTGGAATTAAGTCACAATATCGTAGTTTGGATCAAAATCTATTCAACTTTGAGCTTAAATCTTAATCAAGAAGGATTGATGGATGAAGGTAATTATGAGATTGCAGTCCGTGTGCTGCGCTCTGATTGGCCGGCTCCAATGAACCAACCAATCAGAGCGCCGAACGCGGTCTCAGTGCGATTATTTTAAACGAGAAACTACCTCGTAATAAGTCCTTGCCTTTATATTTTTTATACAAAACACGAGTTTAGGTTTTTATCTAATCTAATGAGGTTGTCTAGTATGTATATATTTCAATGAACTCTGCAGTTGAAAAACTTTATCCGAACCGTACCAGCGTAGCCGATACAGAGCCGCGGAGAACCTAACAAGTTACAGGGGCTCCGGCTCGAAGTGCATGAGCAGGAACGGGGTAGTTTTTAGTCAGTAAGAGTCTGACACTCTCTCTCGCCTCACCCAGGCGGCGTTAACCTTTCGTTTGTCTAAACGTGGATCCACGCGAGACACAATGTATTTTCTATTGTGTCTCATATCGGTGCATTCAAGCGGTTAAAAACACCGTACAAGCGAAGCAAACATAACATAACATCACGCCTTTTTATTCCCAAAGGGGTAGGCAGAGGTGCACATTATGCCACTGTACAATGTAACACCCATTCTTCACTATTTATGTTATGAGTCCCATGTGATAGGGGGTGAGCCTATTGCCATATACCGGGCACAATTCCAGACTCCGTGCTACTACTGAGATTTTTTTAAAAACCTAGTAATACTTTGCCCGACCCGGGAATCGAATCCAAGACCCCTTGCCTGGCAGTCGCACATGCGACCACTTGGCAAACGTAGCAAACAGTGTAATAAAAAACATGTTTCTTCAGCAAAGCCTTCTTCAAATACCCAATAAGAAATATCTCAACCGACGCACATACATACGTACCTCTAAATAAACATCATTAATGTTTTATTTACGAGACGACTAAATAGAATTCGAAACAGCCTTTTGTCCTAAATCTTCTAATTAACTTCGTTTCGACACAAATAAGGGTGCTCAGGTCAAGGACAACTCAATGGGGAAGTTACGACCATTCCCAGTTCAGAAAAGTTATTTCATTTCAAATTATGAGATTACTGGAATGACTGGAACGTGGAATTTTGAATCAGACGTAATAATAACGTTTTGTAAGGATGTAGATTGAAGGACGAGCTCGCGAGCCACAGATAATAGAATAGGTTATGGTTGCTAGGTAACAGTAAATTTACTGTCGTTAGGATTTTTTTTTGAAATAAGAATTAGTTCTTGAATAATAAGGTGGTTTTATTTAATGGTTATATTTCATTGAAATGCAATTTGAAACTAAGCACAAGTGTAAGCAACTTACACCTTCAAAAACTTATGTAATCGGTCATTTCGCAGATCTTTTTTAAATTTAAACTCGTTTAGGTCGACTCATGACTTCCTACAGATACCTTTAAAATTAAATAAAGAGCTTCGTGCTGGAAACTATCGGACGTGATATAAAAAGGTTATAAAATTTAGATGGCTACGTATAGGTACCTATGTAAGTAAGAACATACGGCGCCTTTGCGGTGCAGTTGCAGTTTCAACGTTCAATATCGGCACAGACCCGTATTTCCAATACCTAGATAGTCTATGTACGTTGTTACATCCGCCCACAGACCCAGCTACTTCCTACCGCCAAAACTTAAAATTCAATATGGCGGACGCTAGAACATTGTGTACTGAGCTTTATTGCGCCATTTTCCTAAGTTGTTCGTGTGGTGTTGTTACTGTAAACCTGTCATTATTTGCCTCCGTAATCTACAAAGTGTGTTGTAAACAATCGGAACCGTCATTTCCTGTCGAAAGTGGTGTAAGGAATGATTGCCTTTTGTTTTGTTTACTAGCTGTTTACTCACACTAGTAAAGGAAGACTAATGATTGCACACTACACGTGAAAATACGGTGTTTGTGATGTGTTTCTCTGAGAAGGTGCTGTATTATTTTATTTCATTTTTCTGAATATAGCTCTGTTTCCTACTCAGGGGAAATCAACAGGAGGATTATGAATATAAAATATGAAATAATTTTACTATATGCCGTGGCGTATGTCATATTATACCGTACCAGGATAATTTTGGGTTCCACATTTTATTATATCTACTTCTAAAGGGAAATTCTTAGGATATAATCTAACAGTGACTTATCACACTGTCATAGGTTCTAATCTATTACTGGTACTGGCACAAGTCCAGTCTCCAGATTGACTTTCGGCCAAGGCCAAGAGGCCTTCAAAACAATTTAATTCCAAAAAATATAGGTAATGTGTCTTATTATTATGTGTAACATTATGACAATTTATTCAGTGTTAGCAATATGCATGACATAAATATATCTACTACCATTCCTGACACTACATCACCCAATGTCGCATTTTACCTAATACGTTTTCAAAAGGCTCTCACAGCTCCCTTGTTTTATACGATAAATCTGAAAAAACCCTTTTCTTTAGCCGAGGGGTGCTTAAATCTCGATGTGAGAGACGCACTTGGCCCAGAAATTGGTGACAAAGTACCAAATTATCATGCAACCCGAACATCTATCGACTAACGAGGTTTTCAAAGAAAAAAAGGATTCTCTTCGGACTTTGTCTCTGTGTTCTTGGCAACTTACATTTTGTGATGAAGTAGAGCGGGAATATTAAGGCAAAGTTCGATATAAAGATAAGCTCGTATAGTTGTATGTATGTTATTTTATGTAACTAACTAGCCTTGTTTTGAAACCAATATTGTGTAATATTAAAGTAAATAAAAACTAAAGAAAACCTTGTAAAATGGAAATACATAACATAACATAACATCACGCCTTTTATCCCCGAAGGGGTAGGCAGAGGTGCACATTATACCACTGTACAATGTAACACCCACTTTTCACTATTTATGTTATGAGTCCCATGTAATAGGGAGTGAGCCTATTGCCATAATACCAGACACAATTCCAGACTCCGTGCTACTACTGAGAATATTTAAAAACCCAGTGATACTTTGCCCGACCCGGGAATTGAAACCGAGACGCCTTGCCCGGCGGACGCGCTTACGACCACTCGGCCAACGAGGCAGTATAGGTAAATACGTGTAGGATAATAAAGTATCACGTAACGTACCTATTAGAATTCCATTTAATCAATTACTAGCTTCTATCAGCGGCTTCGCCCGCGTTCCCGTGGATAAAAGGTAACCTGTCTGTTATTCTAGACCATATTCTACCTCTATTCCAAATCTCTATTATAGTGTGGGAGAGCCATGCTTCGGCACGAATGGGCCGGCTCGACCGGACTGATACCGCGGCCTCACAGAAGACCGACGTGAAACAACGCTTGCGTTGTGTTCCGTCGTGTGAGTGAGGTTACGCGGAGACCTAATTATCTGGGTTTATCTAGGATATGCAAGCTAGGCAGTTTGGTGCAGTAGCTGATCTTTGAAGATTTTATCTATTATTCCTGGTAATACGGATATGGTAAAATAGAGAAATTGTAGGCTGATGTGCAATACCTGAATTCGCTCACTATATTTATTTATTTATTAAAACTTTATTGCACATACAGTGAAATTAGCGGACTTAATGCCGTAGGCATTTTCTGACAGTCGACCATTGGGTGGTGCAGAATGTTAAAGCGGTAGGTGCAAAATTGTAAAAAGAAAGTATGAAGTAGATAACGAAGTTAAGGTAATAAAATATACTTTACTATACCTAATGACAAAAACCAATAGATTATATTTCAAGTTGGAACTACAAATGTACACTGGTTTTTTTTATATTTGATGGGCCGACGTTTGACCACTATCTCGCCTGGTGGTAAGCGATGATGCGGTCTACGACGGAGCACGTCGACATATGAGCAAACTATTAAGTTAAGTTACTTATTCTAAGATGCTGTACACGAAATTCTTTAAGTAATATAGATATAGTTACCACGGTATGTATCAGCCGGGTCAGTCCAATATTATTGATATTCGGATATTAATAATGGCCTTGCCTAAAATGTTTCGTTCCGTATTTCGGGACCAATTTCAGTAGATTAGTACTAACGAGTTTTTTAAGGCGAGTGAAAATAGTTTTCCCGTCGAGATAGTGTTGAGTCAGTGATAAATGAACTTGTGGTGATTTGGCCTTTTTGTACGGTCATTTTTTGAGCCTACGCCGCTTTTAATACCTACGTACGTTGCATTATAGTCTATATTTCTCCAACAGTTGTAAAAAGCTCTGTAGAAAAGATGGCGTTGATTGTTGTAGTGGTTCATGTACGCAAAGCATATCGTTAGCATTATTAGGTATCTGTCCATTATGCAGTATTAGATTGGACCCATTATAATATTTAATTACCTGTACTGTACCTTATACTAGTAAACAAACTAGTTACTGAGTGAGGTACCCAAATAAATTGTGCGTATAAAACGAAATAACCGACGAAATAAATATTCACACATCTGTAGACATAAGACCACTGGTACAAACAGAAACAGAAATACATAGGTACGCACTCGACCCTCGAAAACAAAGCTTAACAAACTCTACAACGGTTTTTAACCCATACAAAAGCTCCGAAAATATCTCACTACGTACCAATGTTACATAAACACATAATACCTACAAATGTCACCCAACGTTATCCAATTCCCAACTTTGAGGAAAGGTTTCCCCTTTTTGTCACATCATAGGTCATTTTCATGGTTCGAAACGGCTCAGTGAGCACGATCGGTACCTCGCCGGTAAAAACACTTCCGTATCTCAGGTCAAGGACGCGTGCCATTTCACGAGATCATAATATTATGCATATTACATTACGTAAACAATGAAACAATTCATATAGGATGTACAGTTCTTACCATTGCCAAACTCGCCGCCATGTTTAAAAGTTCATGGACGTTACCGCTCGTTCTTGAGAACAAGTTAAGTACGTTATTTTTCAAAAGTTTCAAATTAAATTCGAACGTGTTCGTAAAACTTTTAATGAGGCTGATACACCTTCAAGACCTTTTTGCGCATTATAAATACTTATGAAGCTGTTGTAGAGGTAAGTTTAAATCATTTAATTTCATTAATTTTGTGTTTGGTTTGCGACTAACGATTAAAAATATCACATATTTATTTTATAAAATGAGTTTAAACTAGTACTTACCCTTTGTAAAAGCTTGGGCCGATTGTCGAGAGTCTCTTCATTACTATTCTTATTTTGTTCGTTGTCGTTTTTATTGGCGTTTCTGAGAACAAAACATTATATTAATACCTAACAATTAAACATGCATGAGGACCAATGTGGTTCATAAACAAAAAATGTGTATGTAGCCTTTGGCCGCATTATTTAAATATAATCTACAATGAGTTATATAGTCCAGCCAACCATTGTTGGTGGATGTATTTTAGAGGTATATGCGCTTAGGTCCCATGTTGGGCGCTAATATAAAATTCAACAGCTAACATAAAGGTAATGTGTATGAAAAACTAAGTATACAACCTCTTTTAACTCAAAAAAATCTAACATGTCCTATATATAACATCCATATATCGCATACTGTGTACAAGGCTTGCTAGTAGCGTAATCATAATGAATAATATAGTACTGTCCAGAGCTCACTGCCTGCTGAATCCATTGTCATTGTGTAACGAGAAGGCAGTCTTATGCAATGTAAATTATGTAGTGAGATATTGTTGCTGAAGTGCATTTGTCGTGAGACTGTCGAGCTGAACTTGATACCATCCGGCTTCTGACGTACCTATTTTACAAATTCAGTACTAAAGCTATTTATACGAAATCGTCTCTCGTCTTAAAATATATCCTAACTAGCGACCCGCCCCGGCTTCGCACGGCTTCGTACAATATACTTGTATTATACATAAAAACCAACCTTAAGAATCACTCTATCTATTAAAAAAACTGCATCAAAATCCGTTGCTTAGTTTTAAAGATCTAAGCATACATAAGGACAGACAGACGGCGGAAAGCGACTTTGTTTTATACTATGTAGTGAAGCTGCTCAAGTGCCGATTCGGAGCCGCGGAGAACTTAACGGGTTACCGGGGCTCCGGCTCGAAGTGCAGGAGTAGGAACGGGGTGGTTTTTAGTCAGTTAAAGTCTGACACTCCCTCTCGCCTCACCCAGGCGGGAGAAGTCTCGATGATTTTCCCGATTAAAAAAAAGCTGCTCAAGTAGTGTAGACATCTTAAGGCTGCTTAAACATACTTCTAACACCTCGTGCCACACATATACACCCTATATACATAAATATTATCATTCTTTAAAGAACTAAGTTCATATAAGATATGAATGACGCATTCACCGCCCACCATGAAAGTAGTATGAAGTATGAAGTACCATCCATATGTAAGCCCTCTTCGACTTTGATTAAAGGAGAACGTCGCTCGGTGTAAAGTGGTTGAGAGGTCAAGCACTGGAGCGGTTTAAGACTCCCTCTATAGGACGAACAAATAATTGCACTTCAAGAATGTTCTGAACAATTAAATATATGCCAGTGTGTAATGTCAAGCGCGCCATATTTATTTTTGTTGAGTTTGCAATAAAGCGTATAATAGGAATCAGTGATAAATGTTGACTTTATTGCATTAGCTATTATAATGAAAAAAAATCAATTTTTGAAATCGAGACATTCTGGAATAACTTTTATAATTGCACCCGTGCGAAGCCGGGGCGGGTCGCTAGTGTCTATGTAAAGTAATGTAATTTACATACGTACAAATAGGTAAAGGATCAGATACTGTATCAACGAGATTGTAGAAAAAAAATTTAAAAGAGTAACGATGGGATTTCTTTCTCATTCTTCTCCATTCGAAACTACACTTTGGAACGAGCGCCTAGCTTCACTGACAGACGGACGGACGGACAATTTAATTTTTGACGTTTCAAAAACGGATAACTACACCTAATTAAGGATTAATTGAAATCAATACTTTGACTGTGACTAAGTATTATTATGATTTTTATACTGTGGCATTATAGTAGGTGAATGGTAGCCAGGAAACCGGTCAAGTATGAAGAAAACGACGGAAATGTTGCCCCTTTCAAGATAACCTGGCTATTCTTAGAATATTGAGGAAACTATAAGGCAGCATTCCATTGTTACACTTATCTCCCCCTCCCCCCCTCTGCACACCTTCGTGAACCTTGACAGGTATTGGAGTGAAACGCCGCACGCGATGTGCAAGCCAGATCGCTAAATTGTATAGTGCCAGCTAAATGGCCGGCGGTTTGAAATGCGAGTGTTTTATTCAACAACATAATTGAATGGTATAGTGAAAAGGTTTAATAGTGTGATATGACGGATTTTTATACTATGATGAATTCGCTTAACTTACATTTTGGCGCCCAACGTGGGACTCATAAGATGGACTGTTATAAAAAGCCGAGGGGGCAAGAAAATTAGAATTTGAAGCCAATATTTAGAGCTCATTGCCATTCTTCTTATTGTAACAACGGGTACATTATAAATTTAGTAATATTTTGCGACTCAAGAACACAAATGAATATTTAAAATATTGAAGTGGAATAATCATTAATTAAATAACATAAACTATTGTACACCTTGTGAGATATGTTACAATGCTACTATTATTATAACATCTGTTTTGAAAATGTAATAACAAGTAAATCCATTTGAATTAATCCGATATTTTTTGAGTCATATGTAAGAAAAACTAATAAACACCGCTAAAGTAAAACGAGAAGCTAATTTTATATGTAACCAAACTGTGGTTAAAGGTGTCGTAACCAGGGTAACCACAGCGTTGTTTGCATTTAATTTTCATTAGGCAGGTCGGTATTTGCCTTCATTTTTTTTTTACATAAATTTATTATCTATACTGAAGTAGCTCTAGATATGGAAGTCGTGTCTTATTCGATACTACACTATCAATTACGTTGGCGTCAGAATGCATTGAAAGAGATGTTAGTTAACTCAACACGCAATATTATACCTCTAGATTTTCTTATTGGCGCCCAACTTGGGATCAATATTTTTCATATTCTTTATTTATTTTATCTTGAAATTCACTTACCGTTCAGGTTGCAGTAAGGCAGGTGAGACCTTCTTCCTGAGGTTGGCAAGCGCGGTCAGCTCCTCTCTCTTCCTGGAGGGGGGCGGCGCGCCGCATAACGTCAACATCGGCGTGGGCGCAGGCTGCTGGGTGCGTGATAGTAATCTAAACGCAAAACGCAAAGGCATAATAAATAGTTTATAGAAATTAGTTAATGAGGATTTAAGGGATATTGTTGTTCTATAGTAAATCCTAAAAATCATTTGCGAAATATTAAATACTCAGAGGTTCATCCACATCAATTTGTAAAGTTAAATAATTTGGTAAATCATTCGTATTGCTGAGTTTCAAGCTTTCATGCTAAAATTCCTCATCGTAATATCCCAAACTTCACAATTGGGATGATGATGGGGTATGAAAATTAAAAATCTAATTAGTCCGTAAGTTAGGTAATGAAAAAATTTTAGACACTATTATTATATTTTATTTTTTGTATAATACTTAGATTTAACGAATCAAAATTTAGAAGTGGGGGCTAAAACGTCATTTCTATGTATAAAATGTTCATAGAAGTGACGTCACGCGACATTTCAAATCAATATATCGTCGAAAGTATTCGTTTCTGTAAGAAAATAAATACGTGTCTAGTGATTTAAAATAATCTACCAGACGGATATTAAATAAAAATTAGGCATCCACCCTATTCTCATTCCCTCTTAATTCTAATACGAAAAATCTATTGACAAAATGTAACAATAGATATAACCTGTTACATAAGCTAAATCCAGTTACATAAGTTACGTAGCAGAAAAAGCTACAACTCGTAGTGATGAACACGTATGTACAATGTGCATATGTAGGAAGATACTCGTATGTATCTATCTGCTACACCCATCACGGGTCGTGGTGGCCCGGTGGCTTAAGACGCCCACTTCTCATGCATGAGGGTGCGGGTTCGAAACCTACCAACGGCAAGTACCAATGTGACTTTTTCCGAGTTATATGTACTTTCTAAGATTATGTAGACACCACTGACAAACGGTGAAGGAAAAACATCGTAAGGAAACCTGGACTTATAATTTCTAATTATAAGTTTGAAATCGCCAACCCGCATTGAGCAAGCGTGGTGATTAATGCTCTAACCTTCTCCGTGTGAGAAGAGGCTTTGCTCAGCAGTGGGCATTTATAGGCTGTTGATGATGACACCCATCACTTCGATAGAACCGATTCTCGGTGAACACAGAATATCTGGATCCGAGTCTGAACTAATTTTAGAATCTATTTTATGTTACGTCATTTATTTTTGTAACCTCTTTTAAGAGATCGCAGACGAGCGGTGTGGTGCTAGAGTGGACACATTTGTTTATTATACATTTTAAAAGTACTCTTACCGTGCAATTCGTAAGAGTGTAGACGAACATTTGCCAGATAGGATGACAGTGGTTTTTATGGAACTTTTTAAACTGCAATCTGCAACCCATCCATTGTTTTTGTTTTTATGGGATAAGCTGGGAAATAAGCAGACGGAGCACCTGATGGTAATCACTCAGCGTCGCCCTTTGATACTTGGAACCCCAGAGGTGTTGCAAGTGCGTTACTGGGCTTTTGGGGATTTGAGGATTGTTGAGGATTCAGGGATTGGGAGATTCTCTGCCAGTCTACCTTAGGATGGTACAGCGACAGAACATGGTATAAGTTGTAAGCTACACTCTCAGATTAGGGCAAAACCCCATAGTTCAACCTTGATTAATGGATTAGGTGTCTAATAAAACTAAAATAAGAAATCATACAACCAATGAGGATTATTTTACGAATTAAAAATCTATTTGTAAACTATACTAATTCGTACTCTGTTCCTCGACTGCATTAGAGTTACACTTCCGTTCTATGTAGATTAAAAGCAACCTATATACTTAGAAGTGAAATTTATAGCTTCACATAGGTAGATACTTTGTGTCGGTGTGCAAATAAACAATGTTTCTTTCTTTCTTTCAAATTCAAGGTGAGTTCCTTGCAGCGCCGTTTAACTTTCGATTCCCTGAGGAAGACCGTTCAGAATACATCGCTTACTGTAACATCGGGGTCACCAGGGATAATGTTATGGGGAGTTAGGGGCCGTTAATAGTTAGAATCATAATTGGAATACTTATTACAGTTTACATTATAAAATTAGATGTAACCGACTTTGCTTGTAGTAGTAAGAAGTGCAATGGCTGCATGAGCAAAGGGTCTCCGGACAGATTTACGTTCAGGGCAAGTTTTATTCGGATATTGTTAATTACAATTTTTGATGTTACCCCCATGGGAGACAGCCGTGAAGTTATGTATTGTGCCCAGTGTATCGCAATAGGACCGTGCCCTAATAGTTGAAGCTTCGGATGTAAGCGAAAAACAAGGTTCATTTATTACTTGGTACACAATATTTAATTACGATAAATATGATAAAAAGGTAAAGCACCTAAAAGTAAAACACTTATAAATAAAACAGTATTAAATATAAAATATTATTCTTACAAGAATGACGATACTTATCATAAAATCAAAAAAATAGTAGAAAAAAATTCCCTTGCAACAGCGGGGATTGAAACAATGGTCTAAGCTAGTCGACACTTGGACAGTAATTATGCCATTAACGGTGCCGAAATATTAAGAAAATAACAAGTAATTTATCTTACAAATAGACACCATACTTTTGCAATTAATGAAATATGTAAAACAAGTTATAATCGGCATAAATACATCTACTTAATTACACAAAAATAGGTAAGCAAGTGTCAATCAGAACTGCGAAGTCTCCTTATTCTTTCTTTTATTTAATTCATCAAGCACAATCGGGCATAATATAAATTACTGTCAATTCCCAAGATGTCACACTTCGATCTTCAAATCAAAACCGAATACTGATCACTCAGAAAATAAACAAAAATACCTTTTAGAGGCCGGCGTCCTCTTCGACAGTAGTGTGTAGTCGTAGAGATTGGAGCTCGACGGGTTGTTGTTGAGAGGAGGCGGGTAATACGAGTCTTCATCTTTATAATTATTGTTGACTAGAGCAGATTTTAAAGGTAATAACTCAACAGTGTCGTTGGGACGGTGTTCGCGTGGTGTTGTCATCGCGGGACTGGCATCGTGCGGCCACGCCGGCTGCTTGCAGCCTACTGAAAGATGTGTCCTTGAAAATGGTGCAGCGTAGGGCTGGGTACCCACAGTTATCTGTTGTTATCGAGGAAGCTGCATTATGAGGCTTTTTCACAAACTTAGCTAAACTGTCTAAAGTGTCCGTCCCAAGACACTTATTTCGCGAAAATAAAGTAGGTATTGATAACCTACATTTTGATTACCGACCTACTTGTATTATCTAGCTATTATCTGATACTAAAAAATCTTAAAAAAACGATAAGAACTTAGTCTTTCCTTTGAAAATTGTCTTTGAAAATTGGTAGTGAGGTAGCTTAGAGCCAGGAAACCGACATATGATACTTTTTAACCAATACTTTTTTTTACTTTTTACCGAAAATCACGAACGGGGACAGGAAAAAATGGGATTACGCGTACGAAGTCGCGGGCAGAAGCTAGTTATTAATATTTTACAGACTTGATAAGCACATCACTAATGCCCAGAGGGGGAGGTGCCAGGCAGTTCTGTTGCGAATCCCGGGTCGCGCATGCGTACAGTAGATTTGCGCTTTCTGCTGTCATTTGGAGCCATCCTCGATAGAACAAGACAATGCGACTTTCTATCTAACCACAGACATTTCTTGGGCTTCAGGTTTTGGCCTCTAAGTAATTATTTATTAATTAATAATTCATTATATATTAACTATAATTATTTATGATATCCTAGATATAAGATGTATATGATTGTATTATGCGAGCAATTTAGAATTTTGCTAATAAAATAGAGGTGATTTCTTATGAAAAAAGTCTTTTGAGATAATAGTAGCAGTAGCAGTTAGTTAACATTTTAACACGCTAAAGATTAAATAGAGTGTCAATATGTATAGTATCAAAATAGTGTATTAATCTCAATGTAGAAATACGAATTCAAATATTGGCGCTACGACAATCATATTTAATAAGTATATCCGTTTCCGTTTACGTTGACGACATTCGACTGTGCTGTTTGATCCATAGACTACATACTACAATGTTGCAAGTAACAATGAAAACGAACTATTTTATTCTCGTCTCAGTCGTCTCTTTGGTTCATTTGGCTAGAGCATAGACATATAATAGAGCTGAGACATAGTTACTTACCTATCTATGATCTACATGTCGTTCATTCATTCGACTATTCGACAATAGTCATTTTTTATCTGTGGATTCATTGATTGATAGATAATAGATTGATACACGGATTATTTTAGTGTTTTGCTTCATGTCTGTTTATGAGTAATACGGAATTACTCATTATTGAGTGGAATTAAGTTTTTCTTGTAATAAACAGTACGCAGTATTACTTGTTATATTGGTTTCTGTGTTGTATTCCTTCAGAATCCCGAAGCCTTGTTTAAAACGGTATGTATCTAAATATAAGTATTATATTTTATAGGTAAGGATTCTAGTGTAATTTAAATGAAATAATTTTCAAATTATGGTGCAATGTAAAGATTACACTCAAGCGGATAGTATTTTTACATCGCAGTATTTTTTTATTATAATCTAACTGTTGATAGTCTTCACAGGTTTCGCATGTCCTGTTACCCGACTTTGCCGGTAAAATTGTTATCGAAGAATAAATTCCTATAATCCGTCCCCAGACGAAATCGAACACAAATAAAAATAATAAGCTAGTAAAAGGATACTATATTGGCCGGGTGTCATTTAGAAGTTCCTTGCATGCATCCATTTTTATGTAATGTTAAAAAAGATAATAAACAATAGATAATCTTTGCTTATTCACCAATTTTGATAAGCTTCAGGGCTTAAAGAAAAGAAACGTGCCTACCTGTTAGAATATTTTCTGTCTACCTACATGTTTTATGCTATAACAAAACTTTAATGCTATTTTCTATGTTTTACAACTTTATTCCTAGACTAGAAGAGCTGGTGACCATTTGTAATATCTCTAGCTAAATTTTAAACAAAAACTGTAATTGAATCAGACACCATCTTTAATTAAATTTTAATATATGTTATGTATTTAATTTACAGGGAACCATGGACCATGAAGCTTTTATGGATGCAGAGCCCTTTATGCACCGGTATGGAGAAAGTTCAAATTCTAGCTCCAGTTCCATTTCAGAAGAAGTAAGACCTCAGGTATTTATCATCATACCTTCATTGTCAGAAAGAGCAGTAATAGAATATAATTATAACAAATATGTCATTTGATTTGATCCTTACTATGCGCCAGCAGCCTATTACCATATACTTACTGATAATGGTTTTAGACAACATTTGGAAATTGAAAAGTCCAATGATTATATTTTACACAAACCCATGCGTGATATTCTTTTTAAGATCATTAAAGTTTATTAACCAGAATTTTGTATTGTGCACCTGATCGAAGATAAACTAACCTGTGGAGTTTCTTGCTCGTTCTACACCTTTGAATGAGCAAATAGCTTCACTTTTAAATTGTTGTTGGCATTTAAAAGTGTCTTCCTGGTTTAATTGACTGCACGGTTGGTGTGGTGGCTGGGCAACCGGCTGCCGTGCAATGTGTCGCGGGTTCGATACCCACACGGAACAACACTTTGTGTGATCCACAAATTGTTGTTTCGGGTCTGGGTGTCATGTGTATGTTTGTAAACACACCCACGACACGGAAGATAATAACTAACTATAGTTTTGACTTTAAAGAGATGGTTCAAAACCATGTATTTCATTGTTTTTTAACTAAAGTTAGAGAGTATGAGATCCAAGACTTAAAGTTTAATATTTTGAAACCTAGAAAAGATGCACATAAGAATGTCTATAAACCTTGTTGTTTGAAATTATATTTGTATCAAGTGTGATGTTGCTATTTTCTATTTTCCAGGGCCCCATTGGAGCTGTATCAGCAGCATTCAAATGTATGACTAGTAATGCAACCAAGCTCTGTGTTCATGATGCACTAGTCAAGTTAAATGGGACTGGGGACTATGATATTGGAGGCACTTATGCAGATGACGATCCAGAATTTTGGTTCTTCTATACCGTGTCTGTGTGCCACGGAGACAACCATCTACTTAATTTATTTGTGTGCCATAGGAAAACTGGAACATTTTCCATAGAAGTAGCAAGTTCAAGTGACTTGACACAAAAAGTTGCACCGGGTGATGATGTTCCCTATTTGTTACTGCCTCCAGATATGGTCAAATTCAACTTCAAGTCCATCAAAGCAAATCAAAACTATTTTATCAAAACTTTCTGTTTTAAAAAATTAGATAGATTTAACAAATCCTGCACTTTATTCATACCAATAAAAATAACAGTGAACCCAAAGTTTGAACTAAACAGTGATATTGTAAAAGCTATCAAACTGCAACATGATTTAAGTGGTCTTTTAACAAAGCAAGAAACAACAGATTATATACTTGAATCTGCTTCTCGAAAACAGTTCCCAACACACAAGATACTGCTGGCTGCACATAGCCCGGTGCTAATGAAAATGATCAAGGAGACTGATGTCCCCTCATTGTTTATTGATATAACTGATAAAGATATGGAGCTGCTTTTAGAGTTTATATATACAGGAACAATAAAAAATATATTGGAAGAAGACTGTGTAAAGCTGCTACAGATAGCTGATAGGTTTGAGTTGACTCAACTGTTTACTTTAACTCAGCATGTGATTGGTGACCAGATCAATCCAGAAAATGCAATAGAGATGGCAATAGTTGCAAAGAAATTTAAATTACACGATTTAGTGAAACGAGTTTATACTTACATTGCGAAGAATCCAAAAGTGTTAGAGTCTGAAGGATGGAAGAATCTACATGATGTTGAACTGGCTAAAGATTTGTTCCAGTTCTCTCGTACCCTGATTCAGTCAGTCATAGAGTAAGTTTAAAATTAAACTTAAGAAAGTACAATATTTTGTTATATTTTAATACTCTACACTACATTTTTGATACTCAATATGTGGTAAGATTTTATGATCACTACAATGATTGGTTAACTCAGTCTCAAGACCGAGACTCACTCAACAATCATAATCTCTTCTAAATCTTGAGAGTTAGAAGATTATAATAAAATCTTATAACAACTTTTTTTATTGTAAATAGGTATTATAAAGTTACAATTCAGGTAATTACTAAACCAACTTTGGTGACACTTCAGCTAAGCCAGGGCTTAGATGAAATAATATATAAAATATTTTTATTTTGTTATTATTTTATTATTTAGTTTATTTTTATTTTATGTATGTATACATACACACAAGACAAAAACATGTAAATATGTTAGTGAACAATTTTGTTATATTTTAGTGTTTCTGTATTTTTGTAAAGTTTTTTTGTATCTTATATTACAGAAAATGTCGTGTGTGCTCCTCTAATTTGGAAAGAAATTAATGGAATGTTAAATAATGTGAATGAAAAGGAATGATATTGGACATGGTAAAGGTCTGTGATAATAGTTGGAGCATATTTTAATAATACGAGAAGCTAAATGATAATCCTTTAAGATACTAATATTGGCACAAATGCCTTTGATAATTCTTTTATTGTTTTATAGTTCTATTTTTTTATTTTGAATGTATTAAATATCTTTGAAACATTAAAGTGTTTTGTATACCTATATAAACTCTTTCAAATTCAGTTCGGTCATCCTATTTAGTTTCTTGTCTTGAATGACAATAATCAAACATTATGGTCCTATCTATCCAAAACTCTCAGATGAAATATGAACAAATTAATTTTTTTTTTTTTTTTTTTTTTAATTTAAAAAAAAAATCCTAATTGTATTAATAAAATTGAATTTTAAATAGAGGGTTTATTTTCATGTTGTGTTTTCTTTAGTAACTATTCTAAGCCTGGTAAAATGTTTTAAATGTTGCCGTGTTAAAGTGAATTTGTTGCCTTATCTACAAAAATAAATTCATTATTTCATTTCATTACAAACAGTTAATTGATGGCGTTGTTGCGTTGGTCTGTGCCACCCATGGTACAACCCCGTGTAACCAATCAAGTGAGGGATCTCTGGTTTAATTTTCGAGTTGAACTCTGCGCTATTCTAGTTTACTTAGATTTAATAAACACTGAACTTAGTTGTTGAGTCACGAATCTAGAGATTTCGTTGGGTACATGATGGGTCTGATCTACTGGTACTCTGATACATGAAAATAAGCCGCTCTCTACCCTCCAAAATCTTAATTTAATATCTAATGTGCAAAGAAAGTTCAGAAATGTTAATTGATTCGTCGGAATTATCCTGTAAGTGATATATATATAGATCAGTTCTATTCTGTATGTGGGATTACTTCGGCGAATTATGCCAAAAAAATGGCAATACATATTACTTATTTGTCGTTATTTTAGGTGATTAGAAAATATTAAGACTTTAATATATATAACCATGCAGACCGCGATATCGATTTTTTAATTAATTGAGTTCCTTGTGATTTTGGTTATAATTACCACATTTTTTAAAAACAAACAGTATTTTATGTCAAAAGCCCGTGTTTTCAAGATGGATTAAAAAAGTAAAAAGAATGAACGAATGAATTACATCAATAGTTTACAAAGGACCATAGACAATGTTGGCTATATTTTGTGTCACCCATACATACTATTGAAATTCTCTCTCCCTCATCCCAAGATACCCTCCCGTCAAGCGTGGCTAATCAAGGCACGAAAAGGTGAGGTTTGTCATCATTTTATTGCATTTAATTCTGTTTATTTAGCATATATCTCTTCGTAATCATAGTGAATTTGGTAGACCGTGTTAAGATTTCAGTGTGAACTAACATAAACTCGTGAAAAAACAGGTGAAAACATTGGAATGCTTAGAATTTTGTAGTAACAGTGTGGACTCCGAAGCGTTGGATTTTTTATGTCCGAAACTTGGAACGGAAACGGTTTTCGCTTATCAAACAATCTTATTTTTAAGGAAAATGAGCAGCTCGGAGGAGGTGTCATGGATTTCATGGTTTTGCGGGCTTCGGGGAAATGAGTTCTTTTGCGAGGTATGTCATTCAAGTGTAGTTTCTTATGTGGTGATGGCTACGGATATTGATCCAACATGTTATTGTTTTAGGTGGATGAAGATTACATTAACGATAAATTCAACTTGACGGGACTAAATGAGCAGGTGCCACACTACAGACAAGCCCTGGACATGATCCTAGACTTGGAGCCTGGTGAGTACATAACATATTATTATATACCTTATTACAATCAATCATCATAATGAGGCAGGCAGACTGTTTATAAACCGCCTTGCTTTTACATTGCCATGTTAAAAAAAGAATGTTAAATCAACAAAGAGCTCAGAAGATACTGTTCTACTTTCAAAATTATTTACAAAGCTAACCTCTTTTCATTTTTATCCCTACTTTTGATTAACTGGACTCTTACAAGTTACTAGTTACAACATAACCTTAATGTAATTGTTAAATATCTGTGTCAATAAAGATAAAGAATGCAATTTACTCGTAATTACATTTGTCATTTGGTATCAATTACCGCTAATCACCAAAGTGGATCTATTAGGAGCATATTATCAACTCAACAAAGAATGGTCTTGTCTCATTACTGAAGTTGCAGCTGATTAGTACTGAGAGTTGTCAGAAACATATTATTTGTTCTTGCTCCTATCCCAAATTATATGATAAAATTCACTATCCATGCAATAACATCTAATCTTGCTCGCTTTTCCAAGCTCCCAGTATCAGCCAGTTATTCTATATTCTTCTCATCTCTTTCTCAGGGACATTGTAACATACATAGCTTTTTCAGTTCCCATCAAACATCATCTTATCACACAACCTTGTATTATTTATTGATGAAACCAAAAAATCTTTATTTGTATACTTGTAGACATGTCTATCTAAGCAAAAAAACTAATTTAGATACATGGTGCAGATTATAAGACAATTCCATATTATGTCATCATCTATCCATTGCTAGACACAGCCCTGTCCAGTGGCATGTCATTAATAAATAATACATGGCACAATTTTACATGTATAAATACCTAATGTATGTATGTGTGCAAAGATAAAACAATATTTAGTCTAACACCTACACCAAGTCTTGAGCTACTGATATGGACAATGAGTCATCAAGTATATATCTCCATGTTAATATACAATTGTACTAAGTTGGTTTGTAACAAATAAGACTTAATTTTTGCACCTAAAGTAAAAACTATCTTCTCCTTTGTTGTTTTCCACATCACATTAAAATGGCGTTGATGGTCCAGTATCTAACAGTACGATATATCTTTCAGGGAATAAATTATATATTTGTATTATGTTGTTCACAGATGATGATCTTGATGACAACCCGAACCAGTCTGATCTTGTAGAGCAAGCCTCCGAGATTCTCTATGGATTGATACATGCTCGCTACATTTTAACAAATAGGTAAGAGTGCCTATAATTACTAACCATTGTTAGTCCGTGTAACTACATTTAGAGTTTTTTACACTAAACCATTCCTTTTCTATGTGATAACTTGTATAAAGATAACTTTTGTCTAATAAGTAAGTCTCTGGTGCCCCGTGTTTTGTCATCTTTTTCGGTCAAGTAGCCTTCTTTGGCGAAAAAGCATGTTTGAATGAACGGAATATCCTACATGATCGGTAACACACTCTCGATCACTCTGTCAGTGCAAGTGTACTCAGGCTATGTTCGCCAAAAAAAAGGCTATATTCACCACACTCCACCAGGCAACATATCTCTAAAAAAAACAAATGATATAAAACTAGTTGATTGTAGTAATGATAGTTGTCTCGTTGTCATGAAAAATAAAACAATCCTATTCTAGAATATTTTTATTGACTGTTTAATATCACGCGATGACCTTTGTGCGCGAAGGACCGCACGTACTACTGAATAAAATAATTATTAATATAATTCGAACTATGCTATAAATAGACTAGATTTAGTTTTGTTTTCGACTTAGATATAACATTAACATTCAAGGCGTTAGTACCTTGACATTGTACTACCAAATTATACAGGTGTAATCGAAACGCTTCCGAAAAACGCCGACAGGTGATGGGAAAAACAAGTTTTATTTTCTTAAAAGTAAGGAATTAAATGTTTCTTTTATGAAATAATCGTTGTAATCAACTGCTAAAGACATATTGCATGAATAACACTTAAACAAAAACTATTAAAATTGTAAAAACATTTTTTCCTTTGTGTTTTCGGACCCGTTCCGTTTACATTCTGAATGGATATGATAATAGATTGATTTGGATGATGATTGATGGGTTTTTTAAACTATAGCTATTTGACAAGTATAAATAAACTGTAGAGAATCACTACATAGTATAAACTAAAGTCACTATCCGCCGTCTGTCTGTATGCTTAGATCTTTAAAACTACGCAACGTTTTTTGGTGCGGTTTTTTTAACAGATAGCATGATTTTTAAGGAAGGTTTATATGTATAATACATGCATATTGCGCCCGTGCGAAGCCGGGGCGGGTAGCTAGTGAATTATATTGTTAGCTAAAATTGGTATATTTTATGCATTCAGATGCATGCATTCTCGAGTAGCTAGCTTCACTCGCATATTATTCATAGCGTTGCCGGTGAGCGTCAGAACCTCTGGACCAATGGAGATATTTGATAATACCAAAATGCAATAACTTTTTGCTACTATCCAAATATTATATACTTTGACAGATAGCGAAAAAACACAAAAGTAATTGGCATTCTGAAAGTACGACCATCCAACCATCCGACCGGGCAACGCATCAAGTAATTTAAATTGAATTGTGCACTCGAAATTCTCAATTTTCTCTCGTGAATATTTTCTTGTAGCAATGTTGGGAACAAAAGAAAGGTACATAGAATTAGGTAATGGTGTCGCGAAGAACGTAACGGGTTACCGGGGCTCCGGCTCGAAGTACAGGAGTAGGAACGGGGTGGTTTTTAGTCTGTAAGAGTCTGACACTTCCTCCCGCCTCACCCAAGCAGGAGAAGTCATTCGATTATTTTCCCCCCTTAAAAAAAAGCTTTGTAATGGTGAAATGTAACCTAATAATAAGTTTACAGCATTTACATAAATATAGTTTACACTTCTAGAGCAAGAGTGTGTGTAACTGCTGTTATTTTATTTTAATCAATATAAAATTGATGCTTCAAATACTTAGATATCGGTTCGATAATCAAATAAAGCTGTCTCGAAATAATAAATTATAATTATCTAAGTAGGTAGATCGCCACAGGAAATGGTATGAAGTATTAAAAAAATACATACGTCTGCCTACATTGTATGGAAATTGTTGGTGCATAATACCTATTAAAAGTATAAACACAAAAGAAGTTTAGCGCTATTCGTGCTTTACCGACACCAAATCGTTGACCTCTTCTCTCCTCTATTTAGATAATAGGGGTACCATACATGTGAAAGTTTTTATGTTACTCATTCACGCGAGACCGACAGAATGTATTTGGAATACTCGAATGAATTTTTACATACGACTTTACAGTTCATGATTTGATGCTTTTTACGAATATCCTCGTAAAAAATATCTTCTACTCGTACCGCATGGAAAATAATGCCATAGAATAACTTATGAGGCATTCGTTTGTGAAATTAATTTAAATTGTATTGTACTAATTATTTCATTCGTTATTTTTTACAGAGGCATTGGACAAATGTTAGAGAAATTCCAAGCGGGCGACTTCGGTCATTGTCCCCGAGTGTACTGTGAATGCCAATCCATGCTTCCTCTAGGTAAGTAGACATTGCAACTATTTTACTTTAATCCGTATCATCACGAGTCCTTCATTTCTTACCCATTACTCACCCATTTCTCCAATTGAAGTCATAATTTCAATCATCAACATGTACCTACAATTGAGCATAATACTTTTTACAATGAAATAGCCACATTTTCTACAACCTACTACAAAAACATGTGCAATTTGCTTGATAATGCTGACACACAGATCACAACTTCCTCTTATTATGTCATTACGTGTTATGTACGTCTAAAGCAATTACTATTTACAGAAATAATGTATAACGACACACAAATTGTACGTACACATTAAAAAAATACGTAATAATGATTTACGTAATTTATTCGATATTTTTACGGTTACGGTTTACGAATATAAGACAGAAAGACAAAAACAATAATATGAGAATTTTAACAATTTGGAAATCCATTTAACAAAAGCAATAACGCGTAATTCAATTTCCTGATATCTACTGTAAATGTTGAAATGTTCCTTACAATGCTTGTAATATGTTTGTAGGTCTATCTGACGTTCCCGGCGAGGCGATGGTGAAGCTGTACTGTCCGCGCTGCATGGACGTGTACACGCCCAAGTCCTCGCGGCACCACCACACTGACGGTGCCTACTTTGGGACCGGCTTCCCGCACATGGTATTCATGGTCCATCCCGAGTACAGACCCAAGCGGCCTGCTTCGCAGTTCGTGCCTAGGTATGTATGCTAATCTTATTGATCATTTATTGAACAGTCATTTATCAAGAAAAAGTAATCTCTAGTAATAATTTTTGTTACTATAAGTTAATTTAAAATAAAATGTTTGATGTGTAGTTAGCATCACCAGTAGTTGCAGCTCTCTACATGTCTTCTTTCCTGTGTATGCGCTTTATATGTGATGTTCATACTTACCAAGGTAACATTAACGTCGCCAGGTTGTACGGATTCAAGATCCACCCGCTCGCATACCAGATCCAACAGCAGGCGGCGGCTAACTTCAAGGCGCCGCTGCGGAGTCTCTCGTATAACAACGGTAAACGCTAGGGCCGCGCCGCGCACTCCCGCACACTGATACAGAGGCTCCCTCACGCGACTACATGCCACGTCACCGCGCTACGGAACGCACGCAGCGTCGCGCTCTGTGCCTTCCCTACCGCTCGATATCCTCATCTAGTTTCATGCTGCGAGCACAACTCCGGGCCATACAAGAACTGCGGCTCTTACTTGTATTTCTTTGATTTCACATACGTTAATACAAATCGTGAAGATTCTCGCCTAAAACAGTTCTTTTATGACGGTATTTGTCTCGTATGATGAAGTTTTGTGTTCCTTCTGTTTCTAAATCTAACTTTCACGCTTACAATAAGCTTCAGTCTGAAGTGTTACTAGTGGAAGTTTGGCTTACGTCGGTAGCTATGTGTCGGACGCCGGCCAGGACGTGGTGGTGCCGGCGAGCTCGCGCGTGAGTACTCGGGAGCTGATCTGTATCAAGTAACATGTGAACAAACAGGTGTCTGTACTGTGGACTAAACTAAACTCGTCTGCTATAACCGTTGGGTCTGCTATCGCTGTTTAACACACCGACAGAAGCAGAGGCGTTCCTAAATAATTGAATACTTACACGGGCTATTCTGTTTGTCGTGGGATGTTGTTCTGACTATTAATATTATGATAATTACTACCTTGTGGCCAATTAGTGATATATTAACACTCTATTGTAACTCCAGCAGTTGGATACGGCATGTTATGACATCTCTCGAGTGAGTCGTGCTCATTATAAGTGAAGACACGTATTTAGTTTAATGAGAATTGTCTATAAAATCATAAGTATTGTAGTAAGTAAATGCAGTGACGAGACGTAGCAATATGTATGTAGCTTGCATTCTAATTTCAAGTAATAGTAGGGGGTTCATGTATTTTTATTTTTATATCCGTTATCAACCACTAGGATGTAGGTGATCATTACATGGACGCGTATTATTTTCATGAGAGATATTATTCTATTTCGTTCTTGTGTACCGGTTCCAGTAATTATCAATAAACGATAAGACAACTATTGGCCTTTTTTCTTGCTTCTCCTGCATGTTGACCACGTCGAATCCTCTCGCTGACCGCATTACGAATGGAGTTATAGATACCGTGTGACACTGACCCTTGACAGCCATCGTAGTGTCGACTAGAACTTACGACGGATGTAATGTGCAATAGAGTACGATTGAAATGAGTACCACTTTAGTTAGTTACGTAAAGATCGCTATTTCAGTAGAAGCAACGCTATCTCATGGACTGTTCACATACAGTGGGCTGCTACCGGCTCCTGCTCGAAGCTTGAGTTGAGTCACAAAGGTCGTTGAGACGCTTTAGGCTTGTCGCATTGCCTGCTACGCTTGTATACGATTGCAATACAGCTGAGCGCTGAGCCGCTTCCTAGCGAGCCCATCGCGATGTGAATGGCCCATCGCATCACGATACTCGGTCAATTAACAAGAGCCTTTGTCGCACCACACCCGATCGTTAATCGTCGTGGACTAACATTTTAACAGAAGAAAATGTTTGTTTGCCGCAGAAATGAAGACTTCGAGTAACATTCCAAAATGATTATTTAGCCAACGTGTGCGCCGCTCGCAGGGCACGTGACAGGGCATAGCTCCCTGCAGCGGACTGAGCAAGTGACCTGCACCGACGCCTCACTTGTACAACCTATCTGTCTACTACGAGTAACATTCATTACGATAATATTTATTATTTAAACAATTTACTTCCCATATAACAATACAGTTATGTTTTAAATTCAATAAAGTTTATTTTTACGTTTTCTGTATAATATGTTTTTCATTTATTTTGTGTGTAATAATAGTTTTGACATGATGTTGTAATAAAAGAGACTTTTTTATAAACATAGGATTATCATTTATTTGGTTTTAATTTTAAACATTCAAAACAATATGTTCCAAATGGTTACTTGTATGACAAAGGTAGGCCTTAAAAGTTGTACTTAATAAATAATACTCAAAACACTACTTTGGTTGTGACCAAGCTAGACCATTACGTAACAAACTAGATTTTAATTTACATTATAGATATCACATGAATATTATCAACATTTTACTTACATATTATGATATAAAAAGATTATATAAAATTACTTCAATGAAAATGACTTAGAAATATGAGCAAGGTTTCTATATGTGAACCAAAATTTGCTCACATCAACAACCTGCACTCTTTTACACAATGACAGTAACTTCCTCGCATGTATATTGTTGTACAAGTAAACATGCATACAACTAGACCACTTCACCTAGTCTACTCGGACAGGAAACAGCACAGTTGTTTGAGCAAATCATGATTAGTTATCTCTTCAAAAGTGCTACTGCTTAGAATTTCTTTATTTTCTTTTATAAATTTCAATGCCTCAGTTTTAAGAAAGTCAGACTCATGCATGTCAGCAATCATCAAGATATCTAGTGCATTGTCTGGACTCAGGTGTTCAGATAGAGCATACTCAGAGAGTTCCCAAAGGCCTTTCAAGTTAAACCTATCGGCCAGCATCAGTAGGTTTCCAAAATTGGCATTCTCCAAGTCTATTACTGTTCCGGAGTATATATACTCTAACATGTACCGGAGATCTTCCCCGCTAACATCAATTAGTTTCACATAGCTGTTCTGGCTCTCAGCTGTGTCCCCCTTTAACATTGCCTTGAAAACTTCACTGTGAGATGCAAGTATGACTCTGTGTATCTGAAACTTTACTCCATCTGCAGATTCTATCACAAAGTCAGAGCCAATAGGTTCCGCAAACAAAGCACTGCAATCATGTTTGAGTTTAATACTGTTAATAACTTCCAGACTAATATCTGTACTCTCAGTAAATGGAAATGAGACAGCAATGTGCAACTTCCTATTTTTCAAACATTGTATGTCTAACTCTGAGAAATCGTAAGTAGTGAGGTAAGTGTGGGACATCTCACCAAGTTGTCTGAACTGAAACTCTTTCAGGTAATGTTGCAAGTACACTGTTTCCGTTTTTCTGTCAACTTTAAACTTGTTTCCACAGCTCAGGGCTACATTAAAGGAAGTCACACCCTGATTACGAATAAATATATGTAGGAGGAATGTGATACCAACTTGTTCTGTTTTGAACGAGAACCAGTAGTCTGGCACATCTTGCATATAAGTGCCGCCGATGTCGTAGAAGTTCGGACGATAGAACTTCTGATAGATTTTATCAAGTCGCAGCCATTTCACTTCGCGGGTCTGGCACGGACGGTGTCCATTCACCACATCTGGAGGCTGCAGAAAAATTATTGCACAAGGTATTAGTCATTCTAAGAGATATATAAAAAAAAGGTGAGCTTAAAATACTTACAGTTATGTTAACTTGATCTGCATGAGGGTCCAGCACCGGTAAATGTTGTTCATACATGGTAGTTATGTTTAATGGAACAAAGTATTTAAAAAATAGAAAAACTGAACTTTAACTATCTACCTTCTATCAAACAAATCGGCAGAAAAATAATACAACGAATTGCGAAAGCCGAAAGCAATCTCATCTGTCAATTCATCTATTGTCAAACTCAAAAATGTCAAACGCCGAAGTGTTAATCTGTTAGATTCTAGATTTCACAAAACTATTCACATCACAGAATAGCAGAATGTCTATCTGTATATTAATATCAATCGATTATTTAATTGAAGTGGAAGAAACAGAAGATGCTTTTTAACCAAATAAGCAAAGAAGTAAAGGTTTTTCTGTAAGAGTTAATGCAATTAATTAAGTGGCAACTTTGCTTTTTAAAACGGCTGTCACATTGACAATTTGACAGTGCATGGATCTCGATTGTTTTTAGAATTTTTCATTTCACTAATCCGCAATTTTAATTTGGATAATTTCCTAATGCTATGACAATTACTGAGGCTCTAAGCCTCTATCAGAATGGTTCTAAACGCCGCTGTGCAGATGTTGAGGTAAGTGACAAATCTTTAAATTGTAACCTAGATTTTAATTAATTTCGAAATTCTGAAATATTCTCTAGTGAGGTCAATGGTCACTAATGATTATATTTTGTTGAATACGACAACAATACAAATAAAGACACCTATGCAGTTTCTTTTAAGTTTTTGATATTGTTTATAAGCATCGAGGAAAAAGCTTGACCCTGTCAAGTGAATGTTCGTCATTGAATGACACATACAGTTTTCTAGATGCAATCAACTATGTAAATAGTCATTGTAAACATAACATTGATGATATACTTTCGTCGCAGGGAGGCAGATGAGCTGAAACTGAAAATATCAAAATTCAAGAGTGGAATTTCTATGCTACAAGAAAGAGGTCTTTGGGCCACACAACAACAGCTGCAAAAGGTTAAAAAAATACTGTTAAAAACAACTCGTCGGACTGTAACAACTCGTTAAAACTGTTTCATAGAACATTGTATTGCCTTTAAGTGGCTCTATTTTCATATTATGTAGTAATAACATAAGTCTAGTATCTGTAGTGACAATATTAAATCTCAAATGTTTCCAGGTGTATCAAAAAGTATTAGTTTTGGATCTAGACTATGCATTGTATAAGAAAGTGGAACAGGACTTGTGGAATGTGGGCTTCAAACAACAGATTGAAGCCCTCCAGGCTATTTCAAAAGATAGAAAGGTATGTACTCTTTGCTTGTTACCTCATTAGTAAACGATTCTTTATTAGTTTTGGCAACACAGATTATAAAGTAACTAACTTTTATTTGATAACATATTGCTCGTGAACATGAACATGAGCATAAACAATACATATATTTTATTTTTTTCCTTGATTAATAATATAATCACAGCCTTGATAATACACATAAAAACGACTACTACCTCTTATCCTGTTTAGAAACTCTTGGTAATAATTTTTCATTACATTATTAGGCATAAAACAACAATATTAACTAATTCATTGGCTGCGTTTACATTTTACCATAATGTGTTGTTTTAGAATCCCCTTCGCAGTGAGGGTCAGGCTATGCTGTCATGGGTGCTACAGGCTGCTGCGGGATTCTACCTCTGTCTGCTTCACCAGATCTGCACTACCTTCAAACTGGACTTGCCATTCAGGTAAACTATTGATATTGAAGTCTTAACATTTATTCATATAGAAAAAAAAAGAACATTTTGTAAATCAAGTATTAACTGTTAATAAAGCTAGTTGGTTGTTTTAAAGTTTCTGGATAAAATATTCTTCAATTATTTTATGTTAGTATCAGATGCTTACAAACAATAATTAACATTGTATTAGTACTTTCAGATATTATCACATTCAAACTCTTCATTAACTCCCGTGATTGAGATACTCAAAATGTATTTTGGTTTCCAAAATGAGGCAACACCACATTTTATTTTCTTTAGCCACTTGAGGCCTGTTAATAAAACATGTGTTATTCATATTTTTCTCTCTGTCTCTCAGACGTCGTGCCTCGCTGCTAGGGCTGGTAGAAGGCTGGGGTGCCGGGGAGACGGCGGTGGGCGCGCGCCTGCCGCCGCCGGCGTCCGCGCGGTACATCTGCCAACACTGCCTCGTACACCTCGGGGACCTCGCGCGGTACAGGCAACAGTTGCGCGTCGCTCACACATTTTATAGGTATATTTCTTCAACTTGTATTTTTTTTTTATTATGTACTAGCGACCCGCCCCGGCTTCGCACGGGTGCAATATGTATATACATACAAACCTTCCTTAAGAATCACTCTATCTATTAAAAAAAACCGCATCAAAATCCGTTGCGTAGTTTTAAAGATCTAAGCATACATACGGACATACAGCGAAAGCGACTTTGTTTTATACTATGTATTGATTAAGAAGCAAGTTATATTGGTTTGTAACTTACTTCATGTATAAATCAAGAGTATTGGTAAAATCATCATTCAAGAAACATTTAAGTTACTTACCTAAATCTTCAAATGGAAGTCTGGTAACTATCTTTCTTATGATTCTCATTTTGAATTTGATGCAATTCTTTGATGCAATTAACACCAAACTATTTGAGGAAGGGTTAAGAGAAAGAAACACTCATTACGTACTTGAAATGCATTTAATAGCATAATACAGTGATGTGATACCTGTATGACGCAGACACGCGCTGGTGGTGTCTGCGCACTCGGGCCAGCCGTACAACCAGCTGGCGCTGGTGGCGTGGCGGCGCGGGCGGCGGCTGGGCGCGCTGTACTGGCACGTGCGCTCGCTGCTGGTGCGCGCGCCCTTCCCGCCCGCGCCCGCCAACCTCGCGCGCACGCTGCGCGCCGCCGCCGCGCTGCCTGGGTAACTAACATTACTTGCCATTTTTTTCTCCTACGTAACTAAGTTCCACTTGTATGACCCAACATTAATATGAAAACTAACTACAGCATAACTTTTTCAAATGTTCAACTAAAAGAAATTCAGCTCATCAAAATAAATACTAACTTTTATATTGAATCATATTTAACAGCAGTGACCCGAAAGACCTGCCAATGATCCCTGGCGTGACAGACGGCGCTGCGCAGACGCCGGCCCCGGTCCCCGGCCGACTGGACGCGCACTCATACGTCAGCGAACTCATCAGAGCCATACACTACATACACACTGTTGAAGAGTAAGTTAATTTACATAATGTCCTTTACAAACAATTAATGTTCACTAAGGGCCGATTTTTCCGACGCCTCCTTATCGGATGAATAATTTTAACATTTTCGACAATTCTTTCATACAAAACGACAGACATCAATTTATATCTTATAAAAATTATCTGTGTATGTATTATAACATGACTAATAAAAGTCATGTTATAAGCATTGACGGGTGGTTACTGTTACAGATTGGACACAGCGTCTGCGCTGGTGGATTCCCTCAACTCCTCGCTGACTGCACTCATCGCCACCGATAGCTTCGAGTCCATGACTCTCATCAAGGTTGGTATTTCTTTTTCAAACCACTTATGAATTATATTAAAAGTTTACAAACGGCGCCTTCGTCGCTTTTTGCGCAATAATATCAATGAATATGATAACTCTACTAACTGGACTAATGGTATTATTATTTAATGTTAAAAAGAATAAGAATATCAACCTGTCAATTCTTAATTGTTTCAATTACTTTTTGAATATTTTTTCAATAAACACACGCTTAGTAGTGACAACCATCTATTACATTTTGCATTTTAAAATATAATACATATTTCTTTTACAGATGGCGTGTGTGATGATCTGGTTGGTCCACTCCAGCACGGACGGTCTGTCCGCGGACAGTGCGGCGCTGAGCGAGGGCGAGGCGCGCGCGGCCGGGCTGGCCTGCTCGCTGGCCATGTCCAGTCTGCTGGCGCATCTACTGCCCGCATACACTGCGCCCGCCCCGCCTGCTACTGCCTTACCTGCGTGTAAGCAACCAAACTTTCATCTATTCATAAACTTCGTATAAAAATCAGTTCAAAGTTCGCGACGCCAACATTTTGAACTCGCGTAGATAAAGCATATCGCCCGAAAATAGCACTGCCATCTACGAAAATATCCACAAATACTCGTCGATTCGCCCAATTTTGTAAAATATTTATGAAGTCATGTATATGTTACAAAGTCTATATTATGTTTTGATACTCATTTGATCATTATCTTGTTTGCAAAATACGAAAAGCCGCCTTTATTCCAGTAAAAGTGTGGCTGTCGTGGTGCGAGTCCTCGAGCGCGAGCTGGCGCGGTCTGCCGGCGGCGTGGCGCGCGCTGCCCGCGCTGTGGCCGGCGCTGGCACACTCGCTCAACGCGCTGCAGCCCGCCGCCGCGCTGCTCACCGACACCTGTGAGGGCGAGCATTTCTGATACCTACAAAATCATCATAATATCAGTCACAACACTTCTTCTGCTGAACATCGGCCACTGAAGATCGGTTGGCCGTAAAATTAATTATGAAACACAAAACCTTTCAGAAGGTTTGGTGACAGCAACAGTCGTGACAAACCGAGAAGTCATTAAAAAGATTCACTTACCCAACAAGTTAACATTTTTGCCATTTAAATGACACTACTTGTATGTACTTATACTTTGTCCCTTATTGTAAAATTAAAATTACCTAAAATAGCACTTCTGCGTTCAGAACATTAACCGTTACCTAACTTTAAAACTAAGAATGTAATTTATTCAACTTTATAGACGACAGTGTACCTTTACCGGAAGACGAAGAGTTAGCAGGGTTCCTACCGCTGGAGAATGCGCTAAAAGGGCTCCGGTTTCCAAACCATGCTGCGTGGGACACGTACGGAGGCCGAGTACCTGATCTAGATGAAGAGGCTGAGGATAGTAGTGCTGAGTGAGTCTTACTTATGACATTTTTTTTATATTTGATAAAGTAAATATTGCCTAAACTTGCGGTGACTGCAGGCGTAACTGTACTTGCCAAAGGTATATCTCTAATCAACAGTTTGTGACAGTCGCCTACTGAACTCTGGGTCTTTGGCTGTACATAATGTCAACGCTTTAAAAGCATGCAAATAAACCATGCAGAAGTTATGTTTTCACAATTATTATTTTACTGAACAGTTTAACAATATTATGTTATACATTGTGATCTGAGTGACTGATGCTTTGATACTGACAATATGTGCCTTGTGCAGCCCGGGCGAGGTGCCGGTGACGTGCCTGTCGGGGTCGCCGGAGCTGGAGCCGCGCGTCCGGGCGCACCGACTGCTGCAGCTCGGGAAGAAACTCGCTAACCAACATTCCGAACATCTCTCATACACGTGAGTTATACCATATACTTTCTCGAATATTTTTTATAAAAAGTAAAGTTAGTTATAAATCATGCTAACAACTATATTATGTTGAATTTCTATTTTCTAAATTATCCATTTCCCATCAAAAAAACATTAACTTGAGCATTTACCAGAGAAAATGTAGACAAATCATTACTTTATAATTGGTCTTCTTTCTAAACACGTGAGTTATTTACGTATATTATTTTCAATGTATTCATAGTGAGGAAGATGGTAAGATAACGTTCACGGCATCGTCCATGGGCGGTGAGCAGTTGACCGAAGCCCTAGCAGCACTGCGAGTGGCGGCAGGGGCTGCAACATCCAACCGGGACTCTGCCCCAGAGCCCGAGGACGAGAGCGACGACGAGCCCACGCAGCCACCGCCACCCATAGTCATATCCGAGGCTGATTTCCGGGAGAAAGGTATACTTTATGTTTCCTTTTTAACTATTGAGTATTGTTTTCAAATTAAAAATATGGCCACTTAGCAAAAAGTAATAGCAAAGTTCCTTTCCTGACTGTAGTTGAGATAAAAATCGGAACCATTGTAATCAAACTAGACACTGCTTCACCACTTTTGGTTATTTATTTCTATCCGTAGGGAAAGTGTCAGTTAAACTAACAAAATTAATAATCGCCTTAGCTGCCGAATATAGCTACCCACTACAAATAATATATATGAGTGCTATTGTGTCTGGGTTTCAGTCCGTGAGAAGCGCGTAGGTATCCTGAAGCCGCAGGGCTCGCTGGAGCGCGCCAGGGAGGAACGAGCGCTCGCCACGCAGGACGACCAGCTCATTGTAAGTACACAATATTATTTCACATAACATTTACACATAACATCACGCCTTTTATCCCCGAAGGGGTAGGCAGAGGTGCACATTATGCCACTGTACAATGTAACATCCACTTTTCACTATTTATGTTATGAGTCCCATGTAATAGGGGGTGAGCCTATTGCCATATACTGGGCACAATTCCAGACTCCGTGCTACTACTGAGAATTTTTTTAAAACCCAGTAATACTTTGCCCGACCCGGGAATCGAACCCGAGACCCCTTGCCCGGCAGTCGCACTTGCGACCACTCGGCCAACGAGGCTGTCATAACATTTACTGCAGAATTTATTAGAAAAACGAGTGATATTATCAGATATATATCTATTTTTTGAAGAAAATACTGCCCTAGATCACCAATAGACAGTATAATACAAGATAAATAATCCACAGTATTGTGAATAGTGGGCTTGAAATAAAAATTAAGTGGTATACAAAGATTGTCTAATATATAATTATATCGGCATGTCACCTAATGATGACTTCAGGTTTTTTTTTTTGTTACCTCCGAATAGCATGAAGGCAGGTTCCATAACTACCATGCTGTTCACAACACCTACATTACCCATTCTATATTGTAACAGTCGACATGCTGGTTGCAGGAAGCCGACGTATCAGAGGACAGTAAGTCGGAAGACAAGAAAGAGGCGCGTAAACCGAGGGTCAACATCGCCATGGCAGCCATCATGAGGAAACAGGAGGAGACCAATAAACAGGTTGGTTTGTAAATATTTTTCGTCCTTTAAAGACTTATCCTGGCAATAACGAACTCAAAAAAATTGCTATTTCCTAAGACCATTTAATATTGTTTTTGAAAAGGTGTATGATTTCATGTTTATTATCTTCCTCAGGTGAAATTTGTAACGCCCCCGCCGACACCAGACTCTATTCCAGACACAGAATCCAAAGACGACAAGCCCAAAGTAATACAACCAAAGGCCATTAAATCACTCGCCAACTTACCGCTCGGCAGGAAGACTGGCGGCATACTCTCACTCAAGGACAAGTCTGCTGGGTACCCACACCTCGTACTCAACACAGAACCAGAGCCACCCAAGAAGACAGAGAAAGAAGAGAAGAAAGACATCAAGCCGAGTCCGTCTAGTCAGAGCTCGCAGAGCTACCAGCAGAAGCGACAGGAACACGCACCCTCGCCCAACTGGAACCCACAGAGCACGTACCCCGACGCACCCAGGATGAACTTCCAGAAGAACTACGGCATACAGAACGCGGGCCTCAGCTACAACCCGAGCTACCCGGCGCCCAGTGTCAACAACCAAGGCATACGACTGCCCGTCGTCAACCCCAAGGAGATCGACGTGAGGACTGCAGCACTACAGAAACAGAACTCCCGCGCCGAGCTGTTCCAGGATGGACAGAAGTTCAACCACAACTACCAGATGTCTGGCGACAAGAAGAACTTCCTGAACGATCTGCCTCCTCGGTTCGCCAACCAGTACCGGTACTGGCATAACGCGCAGGAGAACCAGTTCAACGACAACAAGTTCCGCGATGACAGCTTCAAGCAGAACTCCTTGTTCAATGGTCAGCAGCCACGCACCTGGACGCAGCCCCCGCATCCACCGCAGGCAGACGGGTACCAGGCACCCATGTGGTGGAAGCCCGACCAGACCAATTTTAACGCCAACTTCCAGCAACAGATGCAGCCCAACTTCTATTCGCCGCAACACCTTAACACCAACCTCCCGAATCCCTACCAGAATCTGTCGTACAACCAGATGCCAAATAACATTCCTCAGACCAAACAGGAAGGGTTCACTCAGCCAGGATACATGCAGTCAGCTATCGGTCAGCCGCAGCTACAGACGCTGCAGACGCTTGTGACGTCACCCAACTTCAATTCGTCACTGAACAGTTTCTCGTACGCGCCGGCGGTGGGCTACGACTCCTCCCTGTACCCTCAGTTCTCCAACAAGCTGGGCTACCAGCCACTGCAGATGAAGATGGAGAAGCCGCTGGCCTATCAGGGGAACAAGGAGTTGATGGACATGAACGCGCTCAACTTCGGAGGCAACGCACTCGACATGCAGCAGAGGAACATCAACTTCAATGAACCGCTCAACAACGACATCGGGAATGTTAAGAATATGGATCAGATAGGGGTGAGTTGACTATTGTGTTTTTAATGACAATTATTAGACATTAGATAACAATTTGATAATCAAACTTCCCTTATTGCTATTCTGATATGATACTAAGCCTGTGTTCGTGTGTACAGAGCGGCGAGGGCGCCAGTGGTGCGGCGCCAGGCAGTACGTACTCTCTGTTCAGTGGGGCGCCAGACACCAACGCATGGGGATCACCTGCGCACGCGCAACCACCGGTAATATATTTTATTATAATCTTTAAGAGTCTCATCCAGATGGTGGTGGTGAATGATCCACCGGGATAAGTAATAATTTATTATGGTATCCGTAAATATCTGTATGTTTAGTCCCTGTGGTCGGGTCCTGGCCCGTCTCCCCTGGAGCGCCTGCTGGAGCAGCAGAAGCAGCTGAAGGCGCCGCAATGACGGGGGCGGCGCCGCGCGCGGACACTACGCTCGCGCTGATACACACCCCGCCCCATACTACAGCCCCGATATACAATCGACATTAATTGCTCATTTTTCTGTAGTATGCTTCAAGGTAAAAGACAAGAGCGAGAGACTAAATTACCTCGCGCTCACTTAACAAAAATATATCCCAATATTTCGGCCCGTTACATAACTGTCAGTTAACGTTTCGAATTCTCTTACAACTGGTTCCGATTACTTCGTGCCGTGCAGCGAAAATATTTGGAATCGATGTTGCGCTTTCCAATGCGTAGTCGTTAATAAAAAAATTCTCCTTGATGATAATAATAATAATGTGCTGTTGTATAAAATTGTATAAATGTAAACAAATGTATAAAGTTGACGGCGACATGGAAAACTGAATAGTATTTTTGTCCAAGCGCCGATTGTGGCCGGTAGAAAACTATTGGCTCATTTGTAGAAATATATTTTATTAGCATTATTCATGGTTATTGTGCAGAGGATATCCTTATTTACCTTATTGTTAGAACAAAATGAATGAATTTTATTAAATCTGCATATTTGCTGGCATTTGAGCACAAACCTAGGGACCGAAGACTAATCTAACTGATTAGTCGTAATTGCCCTCGTTTCCTAGCTTAATTGCCTATAAATCGCATGCTGGCTATACATAAAATTGTAAGTGTTAAGACATAGGACCATTTACTCTAAGTTTCACGCTATAAGCATAATTCTGAGCATACTTTATAAATATTTATTGGCTGAGACCGCAACTACTATAATGATATATTTGCTCAGAGTTACACTTCTGTGAAACTTGAACTCTGCTTGAAATATTAACTACTGATGATTTTAAATAGACCTAGTCACTCAACAGATCATATTTACGTGGTTCTTGCATGAAAATACTATTTTTTGTCGCCATTGTCGGGCGTCGTAAAAATTGTTCTTATTCTTGTACACTTGCATATTTTTGTATATTATCTGTCGTATGTCGCGTCGTGTGAACGGGTACAGATATTGTTGGCCTCCTTCGTAAATGTCGAACTGCACAGATTATATATCGCTTTACATTATTCTGGACGACATTTGGAAACGGATCTATTTTTTATTATTAAGTTTCTTATTTTAATAAGATATAATTCAAAATTGTAGGTGTAATTATTATTTATTGTTTTGTTGTGGTTTTGCCTCTTTATTTGTGTGCAGTTGGACATTTACAATGGCTTTATTTTAAGCATGATTTTGTTGTGATTTTAAGTGAAAGTAAATTAAAGTAACCTTTGTGAAACAATATTTTGTAATAAAGATATTTTTGTTATTACAGTTCTTGTTTCATTATACTGATGTCCCAGTTTGTTGCTATTTTCCAGCTAATTCTTAATTAGCACGCGCAACCCCTATTTTAGTACAAAATGAAGTTATCTAATAAAAACAATAATTAAATGTTACAAAAAATCAAATATCAGTTCGGTCCTGTATGTAGGTATATGTAACGCCTATTGTACACATGATATAATGCAATAAAAATTTGAATTTATGGAGTACTGTTCTCATCTTTGGGACGGCTCGGCTAAATATCAGCTGGACGCGATAGAATAGAGCACATTGAGAGGCGTACCAAGACGCTCATCAACGATGATGCGCTTGTGGAGGCCCGAATTCAAAGCCTCGAACACAGGCGTAAAGTTGCAAGCCTTTCGGTCTTCTACCAGATATATTTCGGTGAGTATGTGGGGCGAATTGCACAACTTGATTCCCACTAGTCCTTTCCATTATCGTACTACATCGGAAAGGCGTCACCGATTCATAGTAGATGTCGCACCCACACGCACGAAGCTCTTCGCATCAAGCTTCTTTGTGCGTACTGCTAAGGAGTGGAATTATTTGCCAGTCTGTATTTCCTGAAGGGGTCTATAACCCGGGTGTCTTCAAGTCCCGAGTGAATAGGTTGCTTATGGGACGACGTGTTCCATCGTAGACCGCATTATCGCTTACCACCAGGCGAGATAGTCGTCAAATGTCGGCCCATCAAATATATATAAAAAAAGTTCCACTTATCAGTTGCAACCAAAAATACGTCGTATCCGTTCTGCAACACCAGACATCATAGCCCCCTATACTTATTATACTCTTTGATCATAGGATCGTAGGAAGTATATTATAAAGTAGGTGTAGGTACGAAATATTCGTGAATGACATTTGTACGTACTTCGCAACGAAAATGGTGTATTTATGTAATGGAACAAATAAGTATTGAAGTATTTTTAGTTTAAACCTTGTCTAGGGTGTTAATCCAGTAGGATGACGGTAATCCAGTAGGATGACGGTAATCCAGTAGGATGACGGTAATCCAGTAGGATGACGGTAATCCAGTAGGATGACGGTAATCCAGTAGGATGACGGTAATCCAGTAGGATGACGGTAATCCAGTAGGATGACGGTAATCCAGTAGGATGACGGTAATCCAGTAGGATGACGGTAATCCAGTAGGATGACGGTAATCCAGTAGGATGACGGTAATCCAGTAGGATGACGGTAATCCAGTAGGATGACGGTAATCCAGTAGGATGACGGTAATCCAGTAGGATGACGGTAATCCAGTAGGATGACGGTAATCCAGTAGGATGACGGTAATCCAGTAGGATGACGGTAATCCAGTAGGATGACGGTAATCCAGTAGGATGACGGTAATCCAGTAGGATGACGGTAATCCAGTAGGTTGACGGTAGTCTTCTCATCTTTTAAACAATTAAAACACAATGTAATCAGTCAATAATTTAATTTTTATTTTATTTCTTCGTAGTCATTCTAAACAAATTATCAGATGAAATACATTTCTAATGTGTAAAAAAGCGTACTAATAATCTAATTGCATTATACATAAATTATTTACAATATCACTAATAAATATTTGAGTAAAACAAATAGGATTTGAGACAAAAACAATACTATTCTGTCATCTCCAATCTATAACAAGTTCAACTAGAAACAAGTCTAATATTTACTTTAAAATTGCATTACAGAATCTCTTTACAGGCTATAATGGGTAGTCAAATAAACGGATTTTATTATAAAGCAAGTAAAGCTATTTATCGAGTTAATAAATAACAGTCGTGCGAACACAATACGCTAAGATATGTACAACAAATTGACAAACAATAGTGCAAACTGGACCGTATGTTACCACCATCGCGCACCGACACTGCGCGGCTCCTGTGAGGCAGGGCCACACAGTGCGTGGTGCGCAATGAGCTTATACCTAGGACATAACCCCGCAGGGTAACTCGTGTTACACATCTCACACTCAGTGCTTCCATACGCGCGTGTCTCCAGCACCGGTTATTTCCTCAAGACAATACGTGTGCTACTTAAGGTTAGACACGAGGAAAATCAAGTACCACATTCGTCATTACATATAATAAATATTTCCTAATTCACATATTGTAATATATTTACCTGTATTAACATTCGGGAGTAACTCAATACATGCAATATATCAAAAACAATACATTGTTGAATATGAATAACTAAATTACACTAAAGTAAGGATCTTATAATTCATTCACAACTTTTCATAACCGTGTTTACTTATTCCACCCGGGTTATTGTCAAAAAAAACTTAAACGTATAAGCCGACAATACCTAGGGAAAGTGATACAAAACGAATATTGTCCAAAAATAGACTTGAGGGTGCCATAAAAATTGTATACACAAGTGAGCGTATATGGTTTGATGTCAGTCGATAAAATGGTGCAAGTAAATCAAATTCGTTCTGTTTGACTAGTCGTTGGCTGGCGGAGCGGCCGGGCACCAGACCTACACTTTGTACTGGCATTGGCACATTTCATTACACGCTACTTTGTAAATAGTTACCATTCGTTAACACTTGAGAACCTACTAACAAGGTAAAGACACCTTTACACAACGGAGAACATAACGAGAACATTATGTAACAAGTATGTTGATTTGCACACTATAAATACAGCTCCATTCATACATACAGACTTCACAGTTGCACGCTGTAACGACATAGGACATATTTTGTAATTAAACTATAAGATTTACAAGGACCTAGATAAAATCAGGCCTAACTATTTACTCATTTTTCTATTTCATTGATATTTCTCAATACCTGTTCGACATTGTAAAAAGCCATTCTTCCGACAGAAGTAACTGTAGATGTCCGTATATAATGGAGCTTTTTAACTATAAACATATATAGGTAGGGCTGTTTACGCTCTGAACAACTTCATATCGAAACACTTACGGGAAGTAGCAACTTTAAAAGCGTAAAATCATTGTCTTGTGTTTATAACTTCGAAAAGGAAACTGCCGGTATCCATGTATTTGTATTTAAAGATGGCGATCAAAATGATCACACCGTACACTTTAAACTAATTCCAAGTACCACTACGATTACTTTATCAATTAATAATTTCCTAATTTTTTTACAAGAAACCTTTCTTTTTACAATTTAAATTGTGTGCAATTTTCAGTCATTTAATAATAATAATCTTTGACCAATAAATGTTTTCTACATATAAACAATGTTTTGTCGTTCATGAAATTAAACAATAATAATTATATTTTTACAAATTCACTCTCATTGTTTCCGCATCATCATCCACAGTTTATTGACACATGACAATCAATAAAGAGCTCTAGCACAGTTTAAACAGAAGTTACATTGTGTTGTCTTATTGAGCCAATTAGTCTGGAGTGTTGTTTAGTAAGATTGTCTTCATAGAGAAGTATTTGCATGGCATGTGTATTGTTCCATGCTAGAGCTCTGCAAGTCTATAACTACACATCGACACGCGATCAAGGCCTCAGGGTCAACACGCTAAATGCTAGGAAACATGAGACAATGGATACTCATACCTTGTTTAAATACATACTTTTATAATGTAAAAACATTGTCTTTGTTGTAAGTACCAATACAGGAGTTATATAAACGGTTACATTTTCAGGCCTTAGTACGAGTTTCTTTTAGGAACGAGAACGAGACCGCATTCGGCGCTTTGATAGAGCGCCGAATGCGCGTACTCTTTTCGATTACTTTAACTCGTCGAGTACCGGTTTTATAGACACAATTAAAGAACAATAGGTCGCGGTCACCGGTGACCGCTTGGTGTTTGACAGTTTAAATATAAAACACTATATACACATATTTTATTGATATATTTATTCCAGATTTTATTGCAGCAAATACAGTTATAATATTTTGTATCAATACCATCCATGCAGGTTGTGTATTTTTTATAACATTGTATTGAATATCCAGTCTCCCGCATCCAAGCCATCACATTTACAATATACAATAAGGATATGTGAACGAATCGCTATAATCATAACTATAATCAAATTCGTCAGTCCCAACGTTGAGCCGACTAACTCGAAAACGTCACATTTACAAACACAACCAATTTATAATGTCATGATTTACAATATTTAAATTCTACCGTGGTAATATTAGTTTTTAAGTGCTGGCAACATTGTTAAATATCTGTCAAGGAGTCCATTGTCCTTTCAAACTTCAAACATAATCGTCTATGTTGGAGATGGGATGCTATGTTTCTTAAATAGAATTACTTTACTACTTTTCTCGAAGAATGGATTAGCATTGAAACGGACAGGAGTCTACTTACAGACAAAGAAGATCTCATTTCAAGCACTAAATGAAACTCCATACTCAACTTTAACAACTCATGTGTTTAACTATACATTGGCAATTATCTATGGGATTGGGGGATGAACACGTACCTACGAACACTTTAACTAATTGCAGGACAAACGTTTCTATGAATATTCATTGAGCATTTTCTAGAAAATTCGCGAAATATCTTTCAACCGGAAGAGAAGTGACTTAGTTTTATAGTGATGTCTATTACATTCAATGTTCTCAATCGCAGGGTAAGGTCATTTCATATCTACATAGAACAAGTATAATATACCTTATGTATATGGCAAAATGGTTTGTTTCGCTTCGTCTCACGTCTGCCGCTCCACGCTGAAATTGTAGGTGTAGTCACGGTCGAGATCGAAGCGCGTGCGCCGCTTTATGACGGGCAATTGTGTCTGGAAGGAAAGATAAACAATTTTATAGATTTTTAAAATAACAAATAACGAAATTAAATAACGTTGTTCGTTTTCGAACTAAAAATATACTCAGGAAAATAGGCCCTTTACATATGACGCTTCGAAATAGCGGTCAGAGATGTGTAATGTGTAACAATTATAATATTAAAACAAATCTGTGTTGAGGAAAACTGTAATATCGTTAATTGGTATTCCTTGTTAAAAGCCCTACATTACGTATACCTACTCAACCAAAGTACCTACTAACAAAAAATGCCTTACTAGCAAAAACGATCAAATCAAATATTCTGCTGTAGTATTCTATTGTTAACTCACCACATGGTCACTAGGCAACCCTCTCAACTTGGGGTTCAATAAAAATGGCACTCCTTCCATCCCGTTGTAGCCTCCCAACGTCTGGTAGATGGTGTTTCTTGGTAGGGGCGCGGGTCCCTTCTTGCGACCATGTGCTACGGGAGACGTCGGTCCAGCGGGGCTCCCGTGTGGGATCGGGGATTTCGCTGACGGTGGCCGGGGCGCCGGCCGACTTGGTTTAATATTGTATGACGGACTTAGGGCTTCGTAGTCATGGTCCGTGGTGAACTCCTCGATGTTAGGGTACGCGGTCGGCGACTGCTTGAGATTCAAGTTGTTTAGTTCGGAGACTAGAGGCGATAGCTTCGGTGGCCGCTCTGGTACACGTAATCTGGAAGTAGATGATGTTTTTAATTTTGGAAATCTATAACTTTTATAGTTAGGTGTTCCTAAAACACCATGTGGATTTGAAGACGTTCTATGGCCCATAGAGATAATGACAAGGTATAAAGGTATGCAATTTCAGTCCGTCATCGTATGTTAGCTTATGAAAATTATTTTATTGAAATAAAAAAGTTTAGTTACATACAGTGACTTATTTCATAACAGTAAACAATGAAAGTATCGTCATGGATCATACGACATTATTCAACGATGGCGAAGACGGCTGGTTATGCAATAAATACTAAATAGTTTTGGTTTGCACACAATGGCGCGTGTTTGATAACACGTGCCGAATGCATCCAAACTGCAATACAAATAAAGATGGGTGGTCTCTTTGTTACAATGCTGAAATAATGGCCAAAATTTGTGGAATATAATGAATTAGTCAGTTATTTATGAGATAGCTATCTCAAAATTATGAGTTGTAAAACTTATAAGTGGTGCATGTTGCATTAAACTAAACACATTAAAAAATATTGTAAATACTCGTAACACTCAAAAGGCATATAACTCGCTCGTATATTGAGTTTCGTTCAGCGATGAAGTGCGTAAACCACACGAGAACTCAAACACAGCGACTTAATTCATCTGCACTCAACGATTCATTAATTAACTTCAAATCTTTGTGTTGTTCGCGCTTGACAGTTGCCAGAATTCATGTCTGTTAGCGTGCATGAATGTGACCATTTTCAACTCTTATAACTTAAGCAATAAGGTCCAAAACTAATTCTAACACAGAAAGTGCAAGGTTAATTAATTTGACTTTATTGCAGCTGCTTGTAAATGTTTATACTGCCTTAAGATAAACGCAAAACACAAAGACTTGAAAGCGCAAAAATGCGCAAACAACGCGATGTTTTGGGAATTGCACTGTATTATGGTAAATGTGGAATATTTTGTTATGGTGTTCTCATGTACTGGAACAACCAGAATCTTTGTCGATCTGCACATTGAGAAACATAATAGTAATAGCAACTCGGTCACTGCGCTAAGTCATAGGTAACTAGCGCATTCATTGTCTTGCGCAAACAGTTTGCCAATTTGCGCAAAAGTTTTATAGAGACATAACAAAGTAGGTACTAAGAGTTGGTGTACTACTTACCTCCTATTAGCTTCGGGCGTGATGTTAGTGACCACGTTCTCATACTCGTTGTGTGTGGGCGAGTTGTCCGCGCTGCCGCCGCTCACTTTGTAGCACACCATCTTGCCGTTTATCTCACTGCAACAAATACATTTACACCATTAACCTGGCTTCATCGGCACTCAATCCAATATTTTCTTAACTAATGTAAATCACGATAAGTGTGAATCATAATTTAACTTTACAGAATGTTTAACAAGTGTTCTACTTGTGAAGAAAAACAATTAGAACATGGACGTTAAAGGAAAACCAATGTGTAATCAATTTACACAATATGAAATACAACAGCTGCCTCGTTGGTACCGTGGTTGCAAGTGCGACTGCCACGCCGGGGCAACGGGTGTCGTGTGTCGACTGGGTTTTTGAAAAAATAATTCTCAGTAGTAACATGGAGTCTGGAATTGTACCCGGTATATGGAATAGGCTCACCCCCTATCACATAGGACGCATAAAATAAATAGTGAAAGTAGGTGTTATATTGTATTGTGGCATTAAATACCGTAATGTGCACCTCTGCCTACCCCTTCGGGGATAAAAGGCGTGATGTTATGTTATATATGAAGTACATTATTTGCGCTGCTTTCCTCAGAGACTTTGTTACCTATGTCACACATTTTCAATCAAAATAATAAATTGTTAGGATAAATGTGCGCGTGACTAACAGTTTGTCATTATTTAGCGTTATTACCTAACTGTACGAAGGGTATTGTTAATTTGCACACTTTGTGTCTATCAATAAAGTTATTTTCTTTAATAAATGAAATGCTGTAATCCCTTTATCATAATATGTTATTATATTTTCGGCTTACTCACGTAATAAGCTATGCTATGCTATGCTAGAGGCTCATATTCATGCAGCGCGACAGGCGCCGCGTCGCGGGTCGCGAAATGCTGCTTGAAACTAGTCGAGTTCCTCGTCAAATTATTACGTGAGTCTAAACCGAAAATATAATAATTTATTTAGTATGTCTCACGAATGTTACAATACAAATATCATAATATGATAGAAAAATAATAAAATACAATGCACATTATGCACAGCCTAAAGCAGTTTCGTTGCCGAGATTCGAACTGGTACGTTACGCTTTCCTAGTTCGGTCAGTGAATAGATATGGATGACTATTTACAACACGCTCGAGAGGCCATGAAGGTCCGAGAATCCAACGAGTTCCAACTTCCGGTTATAAAAAACAGCAAAGATACTTTTTATTTTTTACCTGGCCAATCAATCAGTATTAAACATAAAGCAGTGACGACGACACAGCTTTTCGTGTCATTTATTTAATGAAACTCACCCAGCGAGTATGAATCCCTGCGGCGCCTGCCTCATCTTGGAGCAGACGATGACGTCTGTCACAGGCGGGTAGGCGCGCGCTGCAGCAGGGCGGGAGACGCGCGTACACAGTCGCCTCTTCCCAGCGCGCCCCGCCACGCTGTACCCGGGCGGAGCTGCCTCCCGCTCCCCCACTATCACCACACCGTCCATCACGTAGCCAGGAACACCTGGTGGAGGAATAGTTATGGTTAGTCAGTATAATAATATCAACATTTCTAATTGCAATCAACAATAAACATTATAAAATACGCATTTCTTGTTTATGAAATCCTGCTGTGACTTGAAACTTGTCGACTTTTGAGAAAGCTGTTAAAATATTGTTTAAACATTATTAAAATCTACATCCTCTTTAACTATTGACCAAAATGCTATTATGACAACATCCAACAGTAATCAAGTATAAATGAGTAATGTCACATAGGATTTACTCCCATAAGAAAGACGACTGCGTCGGCGAATGTAACGTAGATATTTACTCTCTGATGTCATACTTGTGTGAGGAAGTATTAGCAGGTTATACATAATATATAAGTGGTTAGATGATGAGCTGTAATAATCTAAACTGTGAATCCGTGACAGTAAACAACACCGCAATTCGTATAATAGTCGAAACATGCCGCTAGTATAAAATGGAAATTAAACTGTCAAACAGCAAGCGGTCACCGGTGACCGCGACCTATTGTTCTTTAATTGTGTCTATAAAACCGGTACTCGACGAGTTAATACAATCGACGGACAAAACGAAGTAAAATGCTTGCATATGACATGTAGGTAGGTACTACTGTTCTACATATCGGAGGGTTAAGGAAGCCTTGTAGAGTCACCCTTGTGTTTAATACTAATGAGCTTGTATAGGACGCAGTGTCAACTCGATGACCAGCTGACCACTATGACAGCTGTTCAAGTACAGCGGTATTATGCAAATATAACAACTGTCAACTAGAGTGCATTTTGAAAGAACTACATTTATATTTTTAAAGCCATATATAATTTTACGTTACGCTATTCTTTTTTAGGAATAGTTGTCCGCCCTCCACCTAGGGGTGAAGCTATGCAATAGTGGCTGGCCAACAAATGCGAAATGCTAACGATCCAGCTTTGTGGAGACTTGGAGAGGCCTTGTTCATGTCTAGCTGCGGACTGAAACGCGCTGATGATACTAATGATGATGAAGAATTAGTAACTCTAATTACCGGTTCAAGGGACATTTTTACGCAACTGTTTTATGACTTTCTTGATTTACCTATAAGTGGACGAGTTTGAAATAAAAGCTATATCCTATTTCTCTCTCAATAACTGAAAATATTACAATGGTCGGCACGGCACCATTTTTATTGATCAGGCTCCTGCTTGTGTACTATCGTTTTTATTTTTACAACTTTCGCTCGCCTCTCGACCTCTTTCTCCATCTACGGATGTTGTGAGTACTTGCTGTATCGATTATAACCAGCTCGATATGGTGGAAAGTGGTTTAGTAAGTAGTAGCTGAAAGCTAGGGAATTTTGACTCCTTATACGGTCATAATACATAATTATACAGTCTATAGCATTGTTTTTTTAACCGCTTGAATGTCCGTATATAAGACACAATAGAAAATAAATTGTGTCTCGCGTGGATCCACGACAGGTGAAACTTATTGATTATTTTAGAGCTTATTGTTTTCTGTTTACAATGTATTTCGGTGCTTTATTGTTGAATGCACAATTTCATGTTCAAATTGATTGATTGTTACAAAAGTCAATTCCATTAATATAATATGAATGATATCACTTTATTCACAAACCGAACATAATGATTGATTAGAACATGACATCACAGAGAGATTATCCTTCTATTATCTAAAGTGTCACCTAAATAATTTTGTTGATAATAAACGTACCATAAGCCGATATGTGTGTCGTTTACATTTTCTAAGAAATCAGTCTGCATTGATATCATTATAAAAAGTTTGTCAATTTTAAACAAAGTCTAAATATTCTAGATGTTGTTAAGGCCTAGGGATATATCGTTTACAAGTGTTGCAAGTGGGGGCTACAGAGCTGTTCCATTTGGAATACCCAGTGCCTCTCATAGGAGCTAGTGGTTTCCACTGAGTGATTTACGAGGTAAATATCCCATACTCCAAAAGTTAAACGTTAGAGCTCCCCTCGTCCTTAGAAACGGTATTATTAGAACACGAATACACAATGGGCTTAAGAAATTGAGAAAAATTGCAACACTTTGACTGATATATAGTATGACAAAGCCAGAAATAGAAGCTAGACAGACACTCCGTGGGAAGATACGATGGAAGATACGTGCGAAGATCGTCGAATCAATGCCAGCATACCAATACGGTGACGACTTGCTTCCAAATCCAAAACAGTTATCATATCATATCTACAGGTAGCTTTGTCATACATAAAAGGTATCTCTCAAGAGAAAAAATGTCGTTTGGGTACAATAGAGTCGAAGCGTAACAATGGGAAGAGTCATGGTTACACTATCATGGAGTCTGTTTAAATTTTTAATGGGGACATGTCTTACTCGTGATTCGTAATCTCAACGTTAAGTGTACGTTTAACAGATCTATAGTTAATTGATATATTGTTACTGAAGGTTTCCTTGTCTATTTAACCAAGTCCAGCCTTTGACCTAGAACTTTAGGAAGGCGAGGCAAAAACTAAAGAAGTCGTCCTCATTTCCCTATATTTTCACCTTCAGCACTATTACAATTTGGACAAAGACATGATGTCTCACTACTTGTACGATCAAAAGAAAACGTGAAAGGCAACCTTTCTGAAAACACACGCAAGTAAAGTTACATGGAACTCCATTTCCTGAGGCAGAATAAGCGCGTATTATAAATCCATTTCCTGGGAACAGGCCGGCAATCTAGTAACAATGAGGCAGTGACCCACTGGCGTAACTGTAAACAGATTTAAGCGTGGCTGGGGGCTGGTCGCCGGTCGCGGCCCCGTTACGATCATTGAGTAATCATCGGACAACTAATTCGGCCTTCGTATCAACTTTGATGAAAGTGAATAATGCTTTTCCTTGTACTTGTAGCAATTATATTTACTTTCATTTTTTTGTACCGTTTGATCTCTGAAAGTATTGATTACTATGCTTTTATTTGTCAGTAATGTTTATTTTACTAATTGAATTTTGATATCGAAAATATACAAATTAAAAAAGTAACACGGTGTAACTCAAGCGCAACGCATTTATCGCATTCATAATGAAAGCTAACACACAGTTAAACGACAGAAGTTTTTTATTAATTTACGGCACGCAGGGCTTTGCCCTTTCATAGATAAGACTGTCTATCACCATAGAGGGCTTTCATAATTCATTTATCACATTGACCTATTTATCTCGACGGCCAGTATTTTATCGTGCAGTGTAAACCCACGGAGCAAAGCCAGCGACGTTCTGCCAGTGACATGTCGTATCTACTCGCTAATCGATTTTGAAACTATACGGTGTTGGATTACATGCACGTACTTGCGTTAACTTATTTATAGCCCCTAAAAATTTTGGAATAGTCGACTACACTCTATAAAATAAAACATTAAATGTATGTACATATTGCATAACATGCAAAATGTTCAGCAATTACTAGTTAGGTTTAAGGAAAACTAAAAGTAAGCCATTAATAATAACTTAATATCTAATCAAAACTTTATTTTCCTTGTTATTTGCATTCACGGGGTTTTTGCAAAATATTTGTTCATTAGCGATCACGTTCAGATATGAATATCATACTCATTAGTTTGGATCACAACCATTTCCTTAATCATACCATGTTTTTACTTTACAAGAACATTATGGCCGGACCTTATGGCAGAGGTTCTGGAAAGAATTATGTAAGGAAGGATCGTAATAACAGACAAGGATCATAACACCTCCAAAACTTAATTTTAAACCTATGGGACAAAGGTCTGAGTTTATGGACGTATGTAAGCAGACCAATAAAGTGCTGTGTGGACATGGATTCGAGTGGGCGGTGCTCGACGAGTCGTTATAATTAATAACTGTCTCTAGAACTATAATTACACCACATTCCATCATCCGTTTTAAAGCTTACACGTCTGATGAGAACCTTAATGGGATTATCAGTAGGTTGAATGAATTAAGGAATGAACTCTGCGTTTTGTTGTTTAGTTAATTAAAAATATTGAAAACGGATCCAGTGCCATGAGGCCGCTCGTCATTAATTATTTCGTACTTATTTAATAATTATTTCGTACTTAAAATAAGTATGTATGGTAAACTACACGAACTACTTCATCAACTTACCCTCGGACTTGGACAAACAAATGTAGTGGCTTGGTTTCTTGCCGAACAAGCCATTCTGGCGCAGTAGTCCAGCGTCAGCGTCTTCATCATACGTCCTGCTGACGGGCCAGTACCCTGTAGGACACTTGGCCACCGTCTCCACGATCTGCAAGGACAGCAGCGGCCGCTCATCTGGCAGCGCACCACCAAGCGCGCTCAGCACCTTAGACATCTTCGGGCTATGTCATCATAGGTGCCAGTCAGTCTTTCCAGGTGTTCCCCTTCTTAAGTTATCAGTCTCTTGATTATAGCACCTAGAACAAGCAAAATGGAAATAATAATTAAAATTCGAAATCGATAGGAACCAATTAAAACTCTAATAACGAGTAAGGAAAATGTAGAATACTTTAATCAATCATACAAATACGTTACGATGACGGTAATAACAAAGTAAATATAACAAAAAACATTTCATTAATACAAATTGACCCGAAAACAAAACACTCAATTAACTAAACCAAAGTTGGCGTCTCGACAAACTCATTCTAAACTATGGATTGCAGCAGATGTGACTAGACGTCTGAGCGTCTGAGTAGCTAGACTCTAGTCCCCTAGACGTCGTACACAAAGAAAATGGCAGACAAGGTGGATGAAAATGACAAGGGTCACAGACCTTAAGCTGAACCAAAGCAAACGAGGTCTACGTCCTATGACAGGTCGATCAAGCGACAGACAGAGTATTAGCCTATTAAGTGCTAAAATATTGAAGAGACTAGCTCTGAATAAAATTGTGATCCATTTATCTATTTTTCAGTTCATTCAGTTTCTATTTTTATTTGAAACTAGTTTGAAATTATGAGCATTTAAAATCAATAATGTCTCATTGGTATAAGTAAAAAGCCTTGATAAAAAAATCTTATCAGTCAAGACAAGAGTCAAGATTGTATATTATGTAGTCTATAAATAGTATTACTGGACAAAATTTGCTATTCTTCCTCAGTAGAAAAAAAGATAGTGAAGACCACTGGAGGTAGCATTTAAAGAAATGTACCAAGGACAACATAAAAAAGGGCTTCATTTCTATACGCCTCAAGACTTTATTCAGTGTACTGGAAAATTTTAGCATACATTGATCCGATTAGGTAGGTAGGCATTATATTGTAAATCGACCTCTTTGGGAGCGAGTGAGTGAACTTTCAGCCACTTACACATTCAATTGAGGAAATTGTGAGTCGTGACTGTCGTTGCCCCTACCCTTATGTAGGCAATTCAAACGCTAATCTCTATTATAATCTGTTTTGAATACTAACTCATGATATCGTGGCTGCTTGATTAATCCAATAGGTATATTTGTAAACCTAAAGGCGCAACTTAATCTTAACTCTGCTATATCGATGGGTTTAATTGCACGATCTAATCACTAATCTAGAATTCCTACTAAACAATCTAAGCATTCGGTTATGATTCGGATGACCTGCTAAGAGCTAAGCTTTTATAACACAAGACCTAATTATAGCGAGAATACTCACGCCTACCTCGGGAATAAACATGAGTCTATGCTTATCAAACAGCACTATCATTTGTACTAGTTGGAGATGCGATATAGATAGATAAGCATATTGCCGTTGATTAGAATTACAATCCTAATTAACGCATACTAGACATTGCATTTGTTATTAACTAAAAAAAAAACAGCATGTACACGTACCATGAAACTAATTTGCGTCAAAGCAACAGGCAGAGCTGTTTAAAATGCGCATTTTCGTTAGTTATTACAAGGCAACTATGAGAACTTTGATATTCATCATTAGTTTATAACTACAAGTAAAAATCTCGAATAGTTTTTTTTTATTATAGTGCATTCAACAATCACTGTTAAATAGTATACACAACAGTGATTGTTTCGATTAAGGCGTCATTCTTAAAGATTTTAATCAGCCAGAAACCATACGGCCGCGGCGGCAGGTCATTGGTCCTCAGATGTGATTGTTGACCTTTATAAGACGATTACAATTTGAAAGACCCTTATAAAGCGTGTCAAGTATTTTGTATTACAAAGAAGTTTTTAGGACAAGTATACGTACTTCAAACGTTTTATTGCAGTTTAGTGAAATGGAACCTCTCTTCCAAATAATGTAGGTACAATTGACTGGTTCGTTGCTCAAATTGTCCCAAGAGACAAAGAGAGTGGAATAACAGATCCGTTGTTATGTAAAGTGCGTAATTATACATTGTTGATGTGAACGATCATCATAGAAGATTATACAGCAGACATTAATCAAGTAGTTCATTAATAATAAATACAAGTACGTAATACTATGATTTATTATAATGAATAACCAAGTACTTGAGACAAGAAAGCAATTGTAAAGTGATTTGTGTAGAAAAACCCCCTGCTATCAGACGAGTGGGAACTTGACAATCATAAGTTAATTACACCGGAAGCAAAAACTACCAGTAGAGTTAATAGGTAGTCTGAAGGAATCATCAGCCATCTCCGAGATTGTAGTACCAATAAAAACTGCATTAAAACCACAATTGGATTCTGCTGTAACTAAGCGAGTTACTTTTTAATCAAAGTGTTATTTTATTGAGTTACTATTACGATTTTCCGACGTTAGAACGCTTTGGGTCCGATTGTATTAAAAACGGTTTATTTAAATACATTTGCTCCATCTTATTCGTGAACTGTTACTCATTATCACCGGAGGCCTCCCCCAATGACTTCAACATCGTCCGTATTTCGTACATCGTAACCGTTATTTTATTACCGTACCAAAATACTTGATCGTGTTACTCATTTTGCACTAAAACGGCCTTGAAGTTACACAGAACGTTAACCTTGGCACTATGTTACGCTCAAGTAAAACCTGATAGCTGTATACTTTTAATTCAAAGTCCTCAATTACACACAGTGTCAGAGTTTTATGTTGATTACGCTGTTGCGAAGACAGGAATTTATACAGAACTGAATCCACAACAGGTGACGGTAGGTAGAACACCGCAGAACGCGTAAAATGTTGGCTTTTTTATGTCCAGACTCATGCTATGTCCAAGTTATTCGTTATACAGTCGAACACAATGTTTAGTACACTACAATTACACCTGTATCTTTTGGTTTTTGACTCTTCTTTATTCTTTATTTAATGGAGGCCGGGAAGTATTTTGTGGTCGGGATCGCCACGCTACGAATTTCACCGCTACTCTTTACTTCTAATAAAGGTGTTAGTCTCATGCCTCATAGGCTACTTGTTGAATTATGAATCACAATTTAATTGAACATAAACGATGAAATGGAAACCACAGTTTACTGGGAAAACCAGCTAACGTAACCGAACAGCATTATTATTTCAAACCTGTTATGTTCTTATAATAACTATTTCGTACGCGTAAGAATTTAGAACTTAACCGTCACCAGCATTTGAAACTGCGACCAAGTATCAAAGTCCGAATTTAGCTGAACTGTGATTCTGTCTTATCTGAGGTATATTTACGATAAATAATACCTCTTTCGCCGGAGCCCTTTTAGCAGTAGACTGCTAACGGTTGCTTGTTGCCGATGAAGCTACCGCCCATGACGACCTCCAATATTTTTTTACATAATTTTAAGACCACTAAATTATTTTGCCTACACAAAAGACTGCCTCGTTGGCCGAGTGGTCGCATGAGCGACTGCCGGGCAAGGGGTCTCGGGTTCGATTCCCGGGTCGGGCAAAGTATTACTGGGTTTTTAAAAAAAAATCTCAGTAGTAGCACGGACTCTGGAAATGTGCCCGGTATATGGCAATAGGCTCACCCCCTATTACATGGGACTCATAACATAAATAGTGAAAAGTGGGTGTTACTTCTGTGTGCACCTCTGCCTACCCCTTCGGGGATAAAAGGCGAGATGTTATATGTTAAAATTATTTAAATTGTCTTCTAGCTAGGAATAAAGTCACTTTTCTTTGAATATTGAAGAGGCATTACGTCATAGCGAATGCGGAACCTGTATAATGCGATTACTTCTGATTCATTGGCGAGTAAGGACATTTCAAAGAAGTACAAATCATGTACGACACCTAAGCTTATCTGGGAAGTATTTACGTGTACATTGTATTTTTAAACGTACAGCATCGATTTTAGGTCATACTACGCTTGTCGAAGGCGATAATTTTAAGACCTCTGGACTTTATTGACTGACTTAACTTTAAGAAGAGAAATGGTCCTGTTTATTCCATTAATAGACTGTGATATTTTGTCCTTTTATCTATACTACTTACACTTATGACCTGCTGACAGGCACAAGAATTTATCCCTCAAGGAGATAAATTCTTCAAGGATGGTTAAGTTGTAAGCATACGTGTACGAGTGGTATTCGGAAAATGTGCTAGACAGTTAGATACAGCGTAATCAAAATCGGTGCAGAGTCACGTTTTCCTAACATCGTCAAATTCAGTACAGAGCAATCAATCAATTCTAAATACGTAAATATTTATTCTGGTAATTTCGTCTATGAATCATACCTAGATATTTGCAGCCATTTTGGTACCATCGGGTTTGGTTATTTTATTTATTAATAACCGTTTATGTACACTTTATATTATTCAGAGTAGTATCGCTAATATTTTCGCGATAGTTCTAAAAGTTCTAAGAGCTAAATGGCGCCAATTTGAGGACAATAAACTTTGTTGTTAGGAGTCAACACACAAAAAGTACAAAAATACATTCGTTTTGGTGTTCTGTTGACTATTTAAGTGCGACATTGCGTTGCGAAACTTAAGACATAGTTGGTAGATAAAAATAAAATATAGAAGCCAAACATTACTGTACATTATATTATGAGTTCCAGGTTTCTGAGACAAGTTGATGGCGCGCGATAAAAGCAGATATTTACATTTACTAATTTTTTTATCGTCTTATTCGGTATTTTTTATTTCTGTGACGAATCTGTCTATGAAATTCAATTTTCGTATTCCTGATTACCGAGATGTTGAAGTTAAACGCCAATTTCCGCTCTGTCGCGTATTGGGAATTTCTTAACAAAAAAGTCTTATATTTTTGTAGTATATAAATGAGAATCAAAGGAAAAATAAATACCATCACAGATATGGCTGTGAATAAATGTACATAACAAAAAACTATATAGTTAAATCAATGAAACAGATAAAATAATGATAAATAATGTTTTATTTATTCAAAACATTACTTAATTTAGTCAATTGTTTAATTAAACAGGCAATTAGCTAAACAGTTTATTCTTACGTTTCCAGATAAACAACCATTAGTCATCATTATAAATCAACATAATGGCATTGTTTAACTGTATTAAATTGTAACCAATTAATCAGGAAAATTAGAGATAGGAGAAAAGATTTAGAATATGGCACAAATAATAATAAACATAAACACCCAACAACCTAAGATGAAAAGGGCTATTCACACAGACGCTTATTGAAAGTACATAGATAATAAAGCAGATCTTAGTCAGCACCTGGTCAGTTTGTTGTATGCTAATTGCTAACTAACCCAGTTATTGTTCTAACTGTACAAGAAACCCACACTACATAGATATAGCCATGAATCATCTGTTATCATAAGAAAAAAAGAGTTTTCATTCAATCTCTATGCTGTAAACTTTTTCATTGTTTTTTTTTTGTCTATGATTATATTACTTCTCAGCATCTGGATTGACTGGATATAAATCTAAACACAATTGGAATATTGCCAGCATAATAATAAAAAAGCTGTTTATTTTCTTTGTTATGTTTTGAGAAGCCATAATATATTTTTATAGTTGCTCTGTTATGAATACAGTTTAGCTGTATTGTAAGATCTTTATGTTCAATTGGTACAATTGAATAACATGCTTCTGAATGTAGCTTCATGTTTACAAGGCTGCAGTTAATACTTTGAATGGTAGCCATTTATTACTGAAGAATACCTCTGCGACACAGTAAAATTATTGAGTTTAAATTTTAACTTATTTTCATAAATGTTAAGATTAGGAGATGGAACCAAAATTATCAATTAAAACAAATACAGTATTTACTTATTTACCCAGTAATGTAGAAAATCAACAATTCCTATCTATTGCTCATTATCACAACACTTTTTTGTGAATGTAAACATTGAGCAACATGCTGATAGCAGGACTTTCCTATTTAAGTTACTGTGACTCAGATAACTGTATTTAAGGAAACAGAAGCTCGTTGATTACAATTATTTATATTCGAATTTTAGTTGTCCCCTTTCTAGTTTCATAGTTTTACTTATCCTTGAGTCACAAGTAACAATAGGTGTTTTTAAACTATGATAATGAGTCTCCTGAGGTCTTGAACTGATAATGATATAATGAGAAACTTGATTCTAAACAATACACCTAAAGCAACAAAGAATATATATGAAAAATCTATGAGAAAACCAAAGAGATGCAATTTATAAATTAAAACTTACATAAAATGGGTGTAGGCTAAAAACAGCCAAATCAAAAACACTTCACAACAAAAGTTTCAATACAAACAGGCGCATTCACTATCTTGAGGGCTGCCGTATTGGGAATCCCAAGAAACGGATAATTGATCTTAAGCAAATTCACGCAGTCACAAGTACACTCGTAAATATTAAACTCAAAATAGGAATTTCAAAACGACTGAATGAAAACTGGTTACGCGATACGACCGACTTGGCAGTATTCCATATGATCAGTGACGGACAGACGGGACACGCGCGCAGCGCCTTCGATGCAACACTAATAATTAAAAGCAATTGGCAGGCGCCCGGGCGACGAACACGAACAATGACCCCCGCCAGATGATTCAATCCATAATAAACTCAACAGTTAAGATAAACTCACCGTAGTCATGACATCACGCGAACAAACTCGGGAGCCTAGACCTCTTTCTTGCCGAGCCGAGAGGATTTCAAACAATGAAGCCACAAAACAAGACAGAAACCTCCAATAACTCAATGGAAATAACACAAAACTTCACACCCGAACTCTTCACTACTTAATTCTGGTAAAAATACGGATCTTCTTCCTATTAAGCAAATTAATATAATTATTTATTTTTATAAAATATATTTGACAACAAAAATCCGTTCACTCATCTTGGGATCCGCGAAATAACTGTGTTGCTAGATTAGTATTTTAAAAGTCTACCTATATATTGGTAGGTATTTTTGACAGTAAATATAAAAAACTTACAAAATCTTGTTTACCTTTATCACATCGACAGCAACAATTTTACATTTTCCTACTATCACAATAAACTAGTTATTATTTTATGAAAAAAATCTCTTTTCAACAATCACTACTAGTTTTTGCCCCGAAATGGTACAAATTCAACAGATCATCATGGCAACTATTAGAATATGTTCAAGGCAAATGAAATAAGGGTGTAAGCTGTACATACTTTTTATTAATAATATTTTTTGCATTATTTTTGTGGATAGACTTGTGATATCAGTATCACAGACCATTTTAATTGCTTAATAGTAATAGTATTGGTGCTGTAATGTGAAACAATAATAAAAAGAAAAACAAGGGAATAATGGACACATTTTATTGTATTATAGCAATACATAACATTATCTATACAGACTAATACAAGGCATTCACAGTTATCAAAATATCACTAATGTGTTACTGCACGTTGCCGAAGTTGAAACGTGTACGCCGAACTAATGTTACTGCGAACTGGTGGACTGGTGCAGTGTGGAGAACAAAACTCATTTGTCAACAAAAATATCCGTAATAAATAAATAAGAACCTATCAAAATCTGAAGTACATTCATAATAATTTCGTTATTTTAATCTAAATATTTTGTAGAAAAAAATGTTCTAGTAAAATGATGCAAAAGTTTTGCATCTGATATCAATAAATTAATGAAAATGTATGAACATGCAAATATTGATCAGACATTCGAAAATGGAAGCGGACACACAAAAGCAATAATTTAATAGATTGTTTTTTTATGTACAAAAATAACGACTTGCTTTGTGAATTAGTTCTAAAGATGTAACAAACTAGGGAGACCTGAAAAACGCGCGTTTTCTTTCTTTCTAGAATAGCAACCGAGTCTCCAATACAGTGTTGTCGACTATACTGCCAGTTTCGAGTGGTGACGGCAGATTAATGAACCATTGAAGTTGAACTTAAACTTTCTGGTAGTTGTTAATAATAGTGTTGTTTATATAAAGTGCATCACTGACGCTTCATAAAGACAATTTATTCTACAACAAGATGTTGCTAGTTGCATATATAGAAATTGCTTGCCTTTTCAAATTACACTTTCATTAATCGAATGTGTATCCAAATTCAGGACATTGCTTAGAAAAGTTCATTTTTTGGAGACATTAACCACAATTCTAATTAAATTATTTATTCATTCATTGATGAAGGAGCCCTGTCCCTAAGTATGTTTTCCCGATGATATGATGAAGCACTTTACTCCAGTACTTTGAAGGGTAGTGGCGTAGTATCGGCGGTGCCTGGTGACGCGCTAAAGTAGGGTGACACGTCGGACAGGTAGTTTCGGGGCAGCAAGCCAATGAGAAGCGCTATTTTGGCGGCTATTGGAGCCTTCTCTTCGTCATCTATTATTGTGTCCTGGTCTGGCATTACCTGGAGATGTAAGTTCAAGAAATAAGTTACAAAACTCATTTCATATATTTATGTCAAGTTGTTGATAAATAGAATCAGCTAAGTACCTTATCCACAACATGTTTCTGTACTAGTCCATCTGCACCCACATAGAATGTGGAGAATCCATCATACCAACTGTGAAACAAACAAATTAATTATTAATTTGCTCCAGTAATTTTAGCAAGTACTTTTAAGTTTTATGTTATATCATTAAAAATGTAATTATAATATTGGAAACCAATTTATTGCTATAAACACTGACTTGTTGAGTTACTATTAATCATAGTTAAATTAGAAAACTTACAGTTCCTGGTCTCGGAACACCTCCTTCATGTTCCACAGCTTGTACTTCCAGAACATGAAGAATACTTTCAGTCCGGAAATGCCCTTGATGCGCCATCTCATCCTGCACAAAATATTGATGGTTGGTGGCAGCCAGTACTATGATATATTGTATGGGGAATAATAAGATTATTCATTGTAAAGGTTAACTAGCAAGAATTACCATAATATTTGTTTTATATTAAAACAATTTCATTTTTTTATATTTGATTGGCCGACGTTTGACGACGACATGACACAATCCTCAGACTATTACTTTACTCACTTGACAGAAGAGTCCTCAGGATGTGCCGTGATCTTCATGACTTCCAGCTTCACGTAGGCAAACTTCAAGTGACCCACTGTACGCAGCAGCGCCACCTGCTTCACATAGTGGAATAGACCTCTGCAGGAGGACAATAACAAACATTTATTGTTACGATTCCAAATATAAAACTTGTTCATTCTATGAATATTAGAGTAGAATGTGGCCAACATATATATTATATTAATATTTCTTTTCAGGAAAAGCGATTGAAAAATTTACTATGAACACAGGGTGAGTGCACCCAGTTTTTATTATGTACTAGCAGTGGCTAATACACAATAAAAACTTGTAATTATCCAAAGTAAATTTCACATAGCAATTTATTCTTCATGAAAGAGTTACTTACACAGATGTGGTGCCCCTAATGTTGTTCACAAAAACCATGTTAGGATGGTAGATGGAATAGTCCAGGGGCTTCACAAACAAATTTGGCATCTGGAAGAATTTAAAAAATTAATATTGTTTAAGTTTGTTCAACTATTTTGATTAAGTTGTGCCAGTTTTTGACATTGAGATTATTTTATGACTAATTATTGTTCTTATGCTACTAACTAAATCAGTACTTTCATTACAACAAATTATGTTCGTGATTTCGGTGCATTGCATCATTTCGACTATATAATTTAACTTACCATGCTACAAAATGTATACTGACCGTGTCTGAGAGAGTGTAGTACACTTTCATGAGTTGTTCTTCATTGGGCTTGCCATCACGGCTGGGCGCCACGACGGGTGCGCTTATAGGACTCGACAATACGGTACCGCGGCAGTATGCGATCGCGTCACGTTCAAAATCCGAGAGGCAGGTCGGTTCTATATCCTGTAAAAGAAAAAGATACATTATAAAATTCCCACGACAAAACATAATACAATACATATTTACTTCAACAATTTACACAACTATTACATAATGTTGATTATTGATAAGTACTAAAAGAAATGATGGACATGGAAGAACTCATGGCCATGGAAGGAAAGTGAGAACTTGATTTATAAGAATATTATTATAGTACCTTTTTTGATTAATACTCACATTACTATATTTAGTTAAGTCAATATCACTAATATTGGTATATGGTACATCGAATGTGTACGGAGGCATTCGCCTCTCTATGTAATCATCCGATGTCAGTCCCAGGGTCTTCACCTCCACATCGTCCCCATAATAGTTGCTTCCATCCGAAGGCTTTGTTTTATCATAGATAGACGTGGATTCCTGGTGTGTGAGCCTGCTGATTACAGCCTCATCGTGACCATAGACATAGTCGATGTTGCTGTCCATGCTACATTTTGGCGCAAGTTGACAACTGGATATGCGTCGACGATGTAGGAACTGGAAACAATCATATACCATCAACTCAATACTTATTGAGGCCAAATATTGGATTATAAAATAACAATCGGATGTAATAAAGAATAACTATTCTATGCCTGCGGTATAAACACTTAGAACATTGTTGAATAAGGAAATAGACTAAACGATCAGTCAGTGTACGTTAGATTGTTATTCACTGAAATCAAGAAAACAAGAACACATTAACCTCTTGTCTGTTGAAAGTTGCATAATGTGTTTTATACCGGGAGCCAATGTTTCAACAGATTCTTATCTGTTGAAACATAGGCTTATCCTCTTGGATAAGCCTATATTTTTAGTATGGATCCTATTAATATATTTAAACTGTCAACCACACAAGCGGTCACCGGTGACCGCAACCTATTGTTCTTTAATTGTGTCTATAAATACGGTACTTGACGAGTTAAAATCAATATTTAAACAGTAATGTATATCTCAGTTTCATTGTAAACCAATCTAAAATCAGATAACAGTTTAATCTATGGTAATAAATACTTTGCCTCCTAAGTCCACAGATAACTAGTAAATAATGCTTTTAATAAATTTCTAACCTAAAATATTAAATAAATTAAATTTAAAATGTATTATAAGGCAACCTAATGTCCTGGTACGATGCCAAGTTCTAGGCAATATTACAAACTAGGAAGTTTGTAAACAAAATGTTATCAGACGATATTTATTCAAATATTATTATCCTGAAAATTATAGTTACTTTATGGTAACAGATATAACCTATTGAAGGTGCAAACATGTTATTCTTGAAGAGAAGCTAGAACTTTTACCAGATGTAAATCTTTACTGCCCAACATAATTAGTGTCAAAAAGTCTGTGTTAGCACCACGTGAATGGGTAAATCTCATTCCTCATATTATAATTGGTTCAATGTCAAGGAGGAAAATACTGTTGGCGTTATAAATAATGCGCATTTTTCTCATATTATGTAACAAGTTTCATATAAAAACTAACATAAAATGAGAGAATAACATTCAGTATTATAGAAAACAATGTAAATTACTCACTTCTTCCAGAAATTGTGTCCGCAGAGGGATTTTTCTAGACAAGCGGCTTGAGTGATTTTTGGTGGAAACGATGCCATTTATAGGCAGTATTCTTTGAGAAATCGTACGTAAGCAAATAGACATTTTATTTAAGCACGATAATCACTCTAAATAGCTTGGAATTCCGAAAATTTTCGAAAATATGTCGCAAAAAGTCCCGACATATCGCAAAGAGATTGACAGTTGTGTTTATTTTTAATTTTCGAACATCTGTTTTAGCACAGACTTGATAGGTTCAGCTTTTCATATTTTTATTTATTTGTTGTTTAATATGCAACGTCAAAAATATACATTTCTTAGTATAATCTCTTGTTGGTAAATTGTACAATTATTTAAATTTAACGGGAATTAAAATATTGTAAAAGTAAAGAAAATAATTCAATGTTTATTGTAATCTGTGGCAAAAGCTGTCTGTGCTCGTGTTCGATGTCATGTGGTTAAATTTGACACTGACATAAAACGATCGTGATCGATTTGTTTGGCATTGTGTTTCTGAACGACCGATTTGCGTAGTAAATCACGAATTTTGAAAAAAAGCTGTACAAATTACAAATCAATAAAGCTAATTTTATAGGAAGTCTATTTACAGACGTAGAGGCTAACAGGTATGAACCTACAAAGAGCTTTCCAGCGAGTTTACGGCGTCTTGTTGAACACTAATGTGAACACGGTACGTGCAATTTCATCATATTTTTTTTTAATAACGTGTTATTTTAAGGAACTACGCTGGTTATATATTTCTAGATTTTCCTCACGACTTAACGAAACATTCATGTGAAGTATCCCATAATCTTTATTACGACCCTTTGGTCGTAATAATTAATACCACAAGTATACCAGTTGGATCACTTGCTACTATTTTTGTCTCTTCATTCAAGTGCACTCCTTTTGTATGACCTTCAGTCAATTACTTTGCTCTCTAATGTAGTAATATACTTTGTTTTCAGGCAGCACCATGTTGTTATTCAGTCCGTCTAAAGCATACAAAAGAAGAGGTGAACGAGCACAGGGCTAAGGTGATGGCTAAAGGGCTACCAGAGAGGAAACCCTTGCCAGGAGTGAAGAGCATCATTCTAGTTGCATCAGGAAAAGGAGGGGTTGGGAAGACCACCACTGCTGGTTTGTACTATTTAACCAATACTTGTGTTATATTCATAAAGAAACATATAGATCTGATTTGTGATTCTTCAGTAAGTAGATAGGTTAAAAATATCACAACATTGCTTCTATCCTTTTTGAGAACAATTTTTTAGATTAGAGAACTATATGGTTCAATATACTCAAAACACTATTGGAACCTAATAACTGAGGATATCATCCTCCAAATCTAAATCAAGAGAAAAAACCATGCTCTAATTTTCAGACTACACTGTCGCGGAGAACATAACGGGTTACCGGGGCTCCGGCACGACATGCAGGAGAAGGAACAGGGTGGTTATTAGTAAGAGTCTGACACTCCCTCCCACCTCATTGATGATTTTCTCCCCTTAAAAAAAAAATTTGAGACTACAGAGAATATAGTTATGCCAATATAACTAACATAGTTTTAAAATACAATTTATTTTTGAATTGCAGTGAATCTCGCATGTGCCATGAAGGTGATAGAGCCTGATAAGGAGATTGGTCTCTTGGATGCTGATGTATTTGGTCCATCAGTGCCCCTAATGATGAACATCAGTGGGGAGCCCATGCTGAATGATGATCACCTGATTGAGCCGCTATTGAACTATGGTGTCAAATGGTATGAGTTAAGTCACTGAGTATCAAAAATTAACACAATTATTTCATTGTCCATCAAGGTACTGCTTAGGACTCTATGTTAGTGCAAATTTGCTTTTTTTTTCAGTACATCAAAATAAGTTCCCTTATTTATCTTTTTTTTTTTTTTTTTTGTTTGTATGTTTATTTGCAATCAGTCTCTTGACCATGAGCAAATTTTTGGACGTCATTTCACTTGTAGACGAATCTCTCCATTAAGAGATCAGTCTCTTATTTCGAGGCCAGCCTAGGAGTTTGGGTAGCCAAGTTCCATGAAGTCTCGTCTTTTCAGCCGCTTTGTGTACGCAGGCATAGTGAGTTGGGTTGCCAGTTCATTGGGGTGTTTTTTCAGCCGTGATGCATATCTACTAGCATGTAGCTTAACTTCTTCCATGACTGTATTAATTTGGTGGATTTCATGCACTTCATCATTGCGTATGAACCATGGTGCATTGGTTAAATGTTTCAATATGGTGTTCTGTAATCTTTGTATAATGTTGATGTTCGATCTGCAGGCCACACCCCACAGTTGGATACCGTAGGTCCAGATAGGCTTTAGGATGGTTTTGTATATGAGAAGTTTGTTGTCCACTGAGAGTTTTGAGTTGCGTCCCAGGAGCCAATAGAGGCTGCTGTATTTTAGTTTTAGTTGCTGTCTCTTCGCTTGCAGGTGTTTTTTCCAGGTTAACCTTCTATCCAAATGTAGGCCTAGGTATTTGACCGAGTCGCTTTGTGGTAGGAATTCGCCATCGAGTTTTACTGGGGGGCATTCTTCCCTTCTAAGAGTAAAAGTGACTTGGACTGATTTAGTTGAGCTTGATTTAATTCTCCACTTTTTTAACCATTCATCTACTGCGTCGAGGCTTTCTTGAAGTTTTTGTGTGGCTACAACGGGGTTGTTACTGACCGCCAATATTGCCGTGTCGTCTGCATAGGTTGCGGTTGTTACATTTTGCATTTGGGGCAGGTCTGAGGTATAGATGTTATATAGGACAGGTCCGAGCACTGAGCCCTGTGGAACTCCCGCTGATATGTCGTTAAGAGTCGACACAGAGTCGCCTTCAATAACTTGGAAGGTTCTCTCTGTCAGGTATGAGTCTAGAATTCCGTAAAATGGGTGTGGCAGGCATTTTTTTACTTTGCATAATAGGCCTTTGTGCCATACTCTATCGAAAGCCTGTTGCACATCTAGAAAGACAGATGAGCAGTATTGCTTTCTTTCTAGAGCACCTCTAATAGTATCGCAAACTCTGTGTACTTGTTCCACGGTGCCATGTTGCTGCCTGAATCCAAATTGGTGTTTGGGTATAATCGACTTTTCTTTTAGGATTGGTGTGATACGGTTTAGTAGAAGCCTTTCGAAGACTTTTGATGCGATTGGCAACAGACTGATTGGTCGATATGAGGACACCTCATGGACTGGTTTACCTGCTTTGTGTATCATAATTATAGATGATACTTTCCATAGGAATGGGAAATAACCGACTCTTAGAATGGCGTTGAAGATTATGGTTTGGTAGACTATGGCTTTTCTTGGTAGGTTATTTATGACCTCTTTGGTGATTAAGTCAAAGCCCGGTGCTTTCTTGTCTTTCATCTGCTTTATCTGTTGCTTTACCTCTCTTGGGCTGACTGGTTTGATGGGCAAATCCATTTGGAAGTCTTCGTTTGTGACTTGCATGATGTCGTTCTCGTCAGTGTCGCTGTTTCTTTTATTTGGCGTAAACACTGATTTCAGGTGACAAGCAAACAAGTCTGCTTTCTCTTTACTTGTTTTTGCCCAGTTTCCAATTCTATTTTTGAGAGGGGGTTTGCATTGTTGGGGTTGGTCCATGTTTCTGGTAATTTTCCAGAGAGAATAATTGGTTGCCATTGTGGGGGTCAGTGCTTCCAGTTTAGTTTGCATAGTTTTGTCTTCAGTTTCTTTGATCAACTCTTTTAGTGCTGTTGCTGCTTTGTGGTATGCAGTTTTGTCTGATCTTACTCTGCTAATTTGCCATATACGTCGGAGTCTACGTTTCTCTATTATTTTGTTGCGAATATCCCACGATAACGTTTTATTGCCCGAGATTTGTAGCGATATTTCTGGTGTGCAGTCCCAACAAGATCTTTGTATCACTTCTGTGAAGGTTTTAACGGCGTCGTCTATGTTTGATGGGGTTTTTAGGGGAATTTTTAGGTCAAGGCGTTGGTCAACCAGTTCTCGAAATGATGCCCAATCTGTATTTTTATTGTGTAGCCTAAGTGGGGTTTCGCGTTGTGTTGCCATAGCACTTGTTGTTATTATTACCGGTGTGTGACTTGATGAGCCATCGAGACAGGATTCAGTTTTTATTATTATATTATTGGGTAGTCCTTTCGATATGTAAAAGTCTAGTAAGTCTGGCTGTCTATTAGGATCTGAAGGCCAATTGGTGGGCTCTGAGGTAGAATGGTGTTTGAGCTTGTTTCCTTCGATTGCCTGTTTTAGTGTTCTGCCCCTTGTTGTTATGAGCCTCGAGCCCCAGTGGGTATGTTTGCAGTTCCAGTCCCCCCCTGCAATAAATTTTGCGCCAAGAATTTTGAAGTAATCATTTAATATGTTCACTGTTATTTTCTTATTCGGTGGGCAATATACTGCTGAGATATTCACAGTGCCGTATTTACTCTCTAAGGCTATGTTAGCAGCCTGAATTTCTACGGTTTGGAATTGGGGTAGTGGATGGTGTTTTATGTTGGATTTAATTATAACAGCTGCCCCGGCGTGTCCTGTACCGTCTGGGTGATTACAACTGTATATGTTGTAATTTTTTAAGCGTACTTGGCTTTTGTGTGTGAAGTGTGTCTCTGATATTAGAACGATGTCTAAATTGTAATAACTAATAAGAGTTTCGACCTCGTGTACATTTGGAGCTAGGCCATCGATGTTCCAGGTCGCAATTTTAAGTGCATTTAGCTCTGTAGCTTCTCAACAAGTTTAATTATAAGTCCCATTAGGGTGCTTATTTGTTGTAATAACATGTCTAACTTTTCTGTTTGTTTGGTCATTAGGTCATAAATAACCTGAGTTGGCTCAGCTTTTTGCTGTGGTTGTGGGTTGGTTTTGAGGATATCAGAGTATAGCCTCTTTTCGTGACTGATTTCTTCAGGTCTCTTGGCTTGAGTTTCAGCCTTGTTGTAAAGAGTAGGTGCGCTTTGCTGTTGGAACATGTTTGTGTTAGTTGGGTGAAATCTTTGACTCCCCTTTTTCTCTTAGCAATTTCTTGGTACACTTGGCAGCCTTTGTAATTGGCTGGATGATCTCCAAGACATAATGCACATTTGGCCGGAGTATTTCGTTCTCGCTTTGGGCAATCTGTTGTTTTATGGGCTTCTGCACATTTTACACATCGGTAAGGGCGCAGACAGTTGTTTTTCGTGTGCCCATATTGTTGGCATTTTGTACATTGAACGACAGTGTTACGCTTCTTTGGGTCTTCAACTTTGATGATAGTGTTGGCTATATGTCGTATATTCTTTACATTTTTATTGTTCGGTCCTGGTTCTATGTTCACAAAGAAAGTAGAGGTAGGGAGTTTATCGGGCCCAAATCTAGCGTTTATTATTTCGCCCTTGACTTTGTTGCCAGTCGTCTCTATTGCTTCTACAATTTCAGAATGTGGGGTTGTATAGTGTAGATTTTTGATGACTACCCTGTAGCATTTATCTTCTTTTCTTGTAAACGTGTGGCCGATAAGACCGTTTTCTCTTGCCAGGGACATTAATTTTTTGTATGCCTCAGGGGAATCGCAGACTACTTTCAGCTGATTTTTGTTGATTATTTTGATACAGTAGTCTGTTTTTGGAATTGTTGTTAATATTAACTCTTTAAGTTTGTTAATATCTTCTACTCCATATAGGATTAGTGGTGGGGGCTTGTTTGTCCGTTTTTGCTTGTCGTTGTCTCCTGTTGCATCGATCTCTAGTCCATCAAAGCTATTCGAGACATTTATCTGGCTAGGTTTTGGTGAGGTTAGTAATTTTCTTTTCTTGCTGTTTCTTTGAATTTCAGGGGACCTTTGCCATTCAGGGTGCTTAGGCAACATTCCTTTTGTGTGGTCTTCTGTAATATTAGTGTTATTAGGTGGTTGAGTAGTAGTATCTTTGGGCTCCTTCGGCTGTTCGCTGAGGGATTGTGATCTCGGTCTATTGAATAGTCCGGGATGAAATATTTGTTGCGTATAGGTTTTTTTGGAGTTAGGATCATTATATTTATTCATGTTGTTCCCACGAGTAAGCACGATAAGGGTCGCTTGTAGGGTGACGGCTATTCCCACAAGAAGGCTAATTCAACGGTGATTGCCTGGTCCACCGAGGTTGGCGCTAGCGACTAGGCTTCCCACCAGCCATGCATTCTCTTGGCGCGTATCCCACCGTAGAATTTGGGGTAATTTGTTGAGAGGTTTTCTTCCCCGCAGTCCGGGCGATTAAGCCAAGGCTACCGCTCCCAACCCTGTTGGGTTTACGGTATTTGGAGGGCATTTCCTACCACCAAGCTGCCTGTGGTTAGACAGGCAGAATCAGGGTATTTTCCGCCGCCTGGGCTCGGCGTTGACAAATATTTACGGCTGTCTTCATGCCTAGGTGTTTGTAGGCTGGTAAGGTTTTGTCGTTCACAGCCAACCCTCCTCTTTTCTCATCCGGGCTTGGGACCGGCAACGGCAGAGTCCCTTATTTATCTGTGTAATATTTTGATGTGCACACCTAATGATTAGGTAATACACAACTTAATAATAACTTTATCTTATCACTGTTACAAGTAAAAAGTTATCTGAAATTACATTGTTATAATTATGTAAGTAAATTAAGTAAAGAGAAATATCTAGAACTATCTGTCTAGGATTATCCACAGACATGCATGAGTGCGATGGCAATGGCAACTCATACTATTATAAATAGAACAAAACTTACATAACGAAATTTTCGTAAGCCGTAGCCACGGGATGGCAGGTTAATAATGGAGAATCTTTCAACTAGTTGTCCCATCTTGACTTGTTTATATCACATTCCAGTATGTCAATGGGCCTGCTAGTATCTGGTGAAAATGCCGTGGTATGGCGGGGGCTGATGGTGATGCAGGCGCTGGACAGACTGACGAGACACGTGGCGTGGGGGCCGCTAGACTGCCTCGTGGTCGACACCCCGCCCGGCACTGGAGACACACATCTATCACTTGCACAGAACTTGCCAATAGATGGTAAGTGACATAGTGTGTATGAAATGAAGTGTAGTGTTTAAATTGATAACATTACTCATTAATTACTGTACGGGGCTGACATGTTCCTAAACGAAAAGTCCCTAAAACCATAGATAATAATAAAAAAAAATTAATTACTGTATTGTAACTGTGTACCTATATTAATTTGATAAAATAATTTTACAGGAGCATTAGTAGTGACCACACCCCAGTCAGCAGCCCTACAAGTCACGAAAAGAGGAGTGAATATGTTTGAGAAACTGAAAGTTCCTATTGTCGGCATGGTGGAAAACATGTCACACGCCATTTGTTACAAATGTGGCACGAAGAATTTTGTGTTTGGTAACGACACTAAACAAACCGCAGACCAAATGGGACTCGAAATAATCGAAAGCTTCGAAGTGGATCATAACATGTCAGAGTGCATAAATAGCGGCAAGCCAGCGATATACGCTCTGCCCGACAGCATACACGCAGAGAAATATAGACAACTAGCCAACAAAGTGTTCAAATATATAGAAACTAAGGACAAAGAACGAGCAAAGGCGAAAGAATAGACGCACAATGTGTTGTGTTCACCTGTAGATGTTCAATTAATATAATTATACAAACAAATTATACAAAGAATAAATGTTTTACACAACTAAGCGAATCGTTTTTCATTCATAATGTTACTATGCAACATAACAATAGTGAGTACAATGAACTTGTATCCTTCAATGGTGGGTCTTATATGAAACAATGTAAACAGTTTACAAATAAAACATTTTTATTATATAAAAATTTATTCGGAACAATCTTTTCAGGAATCTTTATAACTATGGCCAAACTGAAACTTAAGAAAATAAATAAAAAATAATACAAAAATATGTGTCTTTTAAATACTTTTGATAAATCAAATAATTATTTTGTATATGACTACATTTTATTATTTCGTTAGGTAGATGAAACACAAATCTTCGAATTGTGATACCAAAGTTTCACTTATGGCTACTGGAATATTCAAATTCATAAAAAGAGCATTTGCGTTTACAATCAAAGATCTGTAGTCGGTTATTCAGTCAGTAAGTACAAAATAGATATAATTTCATATAAATATTTACATTGAATAACAACAATTAGAAACAAAATGGAATGAAAATGTAACGCGTTAAGAGAATGAAAGCAGGAGTGGTTCAGTCTGAGTAGATACACTTAAAGGCAAAGGAGAGGATCGCTAAGAAAATATCACGTCTACGCGGGAAGGAAGGGAGTTTACGGTTTGGCACGCTTGAGCGCAGCATTGATTGGAGTGCTACAGACATGCGCCCGACTCACATCGCAAACTTGAGGTTGTTTGTGTCGCAGTGACGCATTGTGATGCCTCGTGTTGCAACTTGTAAATATTTCTACTTGCGTTCTTACAACTCGTCAACATAGCTAGCTCACATCATCTCAAATACGCGCTTTTAAAATATTGCGAAAAACGTAGCACATATTTAGTATCGTCGGCGTTGTACTCGGCATGATGTGACCTAAGGTTATTGCACATAAGTTTTGTAGTTTCGAGCACATGCTCGCAGTAGCATGACCATACAATGCTGCAACCATGCTTACTGCGTCTTGGGATTCACAACACTATCTGTTAAACAGTGCTAGTACTAAATTACTAATATAAAAAATTGACAATATAGAAATTATGAATGCGTTTATATAAGTTCATTATCAAAACGTACGTCATAGACCGGGTCGTTACCTATTTGCTTACCATACTTTATTGATCGACCAAATACGTGCACATTTATATAAAATTTTGTGTTATGACACCAACTGTTGTTTGGTTATGGGCAGTTTGCGTGCAATATAATTATATAAAACATGATAACAAAGTTCAAATATATACAACATCATTTTGCAGGACTAGAATCCTTATTTATTTTACGACGTGTTTTTATACGTATTATATTTTTTCACTTAATTGGTATTATAAATAAATACCATTACGCACTGTAAACTGAGCCGTTTTATAAATCGACCTAGTACCATCTTGGGTTAACACAAACTATTTGCACAAGACTTCGTCCCACAAAACTTACTACACAGAGTGTCCCATTGAAATAGATCAGCAAAAAATGAATCCGACACAATCAGAAGAAGGGAAGTTTGTACTAAATAAAATAAATAAACTTCACATCGTCCAAATGCGTCAGATTATTCGTACTGAGACGCCTTGGAGCACCCTGTACATTAAACTAGGTAAGAGCAAACTGCCCACAGCACAACAGAACAGGATATGGAAGTAAGCTCAATGTTCACAATATCGCCGACTAGTCAGATTGTCACATAAAAACACCAAATTATATGAAATTTTTTCTTTCCTCTTGCACCATAACATCTTATGATTAAAATATCAATAGTCTTTAACATGTGCATACATTGTACACACCGGTCGCGATTCTACCACTTCTTCTTGTGTTCGTCCATACTGACACCGCCCGGGCCCAAGTACACGATCATAAGGAGACCGCCGATCACAGATAAGGTCTGAAAACAGACAATAGAAAATTAACTATTTACATTGTGCACAACCTTATAAGCCGTATTGAATTGAAGCAATGATAAGTGTGGGGACAAAAATAGATAAACATCATAGTCGAGGCATTTGCCATTCTATTCCCGATACATTATCTGAACAAAAGTCCGATGATCCGAAATTATATTGTACCTGGAAGAAGTCATATTTGAGGAAATCCCTGAGAGGCTTGTACGAGGGTACTGTCCACCACGCGTTGTGGTACAGGTTGAGCACGGAGAGCACCACCACCAGCATCAGAGCAGACAGCTTGGTACGGTAGCCCACCGTCACCAAGATCATCAGGATACTGCCCAGCAGGTCTTGCACGATCTGAAAATATTACACACATTCTCGTGAAATGTACACCTTTCAAAGTCTCCAAAAAATGCTACAACGACAGTCCTAAACTTGATCAATGTAAATGAAACTGCAGGGAAAAGGAACTATAGTAAAATAATATGTTTAAAATTTATACGTTCAAAAAGTAATTGAGAATTTGAGATTGTTTTCTTGGAACAATTCTCAGAAGAAACATAATGGTGCGTCAAGTTACTGAGGAACAGTGCCAATAAGCGATAGCGAGATTCTTTAAAAAACGCGTTTAAAAAAGCAAGTAATATTCACAGCATACGCGGAAGAAGATTTATTTAAATAAACATTTTTTGTAAACCTGTTCAAGAGTTCTAGAATTTAAAACAGCTAGAAACGATAACTATTATTTAATATATAATAGCGAACTACCTGCCGGATTTATAGATAACCTTGGATATCTTTGTTGGTATTAAAATGTAGGAAAATGGTCAGATGCGTGAATTCAATTCCTATATCTAAGACATTTTTTAAAGGACCAGTCTGCCACAGCCTCCCTAAACCGCTGCAACTCCTGTATGTAAGCCAGGAACTACAGTAGATACAGTCATTCAAATACCGGACTACTGAAGTCCAGCGCTTCCCAGGGACATGCATGGGACAAGGTATGCATGTCTTGAATCCCGCAATAAAATAAATCAGAAGATATTAATAGAGGAGAACAAAAAAACTATAGTTTTCACTTCTTTGTTTACTTCGGTGAATTTATGCTGGAGACATTTATGAGGAGAATTACTTAGGGCACAACTGCACGACTGGGAGCAGCGACTGATATATCTGAGACTACTTTAGTTTTCCTGTAGAATTAGGTATGTGACGCCAACTCATTTCTGTCTACCCCCGTAGTGTTTTATAAAAGTAACAAGTTTTTATATTTGCTATGTCCATTCTCATTTAAAATCATTATTCATTGAGCAAAAACGCCACAAAAAATCGTCCCGGTAAAAAATCGAAAGTAATTCCAATATGCAAATAAAAAAGCCGGCCGTCTAATAATAAAATATTCCGACAACCGTACATTATGACGTCACTCGTTAACTTAGCATACTTTATGTGAAGACGTGTTCAATGATTCGCCAACCTGATTATGTCACCTAGTTTACATATTAAATTAATTAATATTAAAAAGGTCACCATGTGAAATGTAAATGTTAAGTAATATCGACTCATTGTAACTTAGTAATATGTGTAGGAGTGATTTTGATATTTTCACATTGATTCCCAATTTGAATGAACTAAGTTTGCAAGCCTCGCGTTGCACTTTAAGAATTTTGTGTTTTAAATACTAGTCTTCCTTGACTTCATCCTGGTCAACAACATTTCACTTCCTACAAAAGTATGATACTTCACACTTCCTACAAAACCAATACAATACGATGTAATTATATATGAATGGCAACTGACAGTCGTAGACCTGCAGTTAGTTAACAATTTAACGTATCAACAACGGCACTAACCAATTCGCCAACCAAAATATATAAGTACTAGGAACATCTACTAACCTGTAAGAATGAAATCTCGAATCTCAACAGCGTGATGAACATGAATGCTAGGAGTATTCTGCCAGCGAGCTGCAAATAGGTCTTCGGCTTGTTCTCTCCGAGTGACGGCACTCCGGCGAAGAGGCTTCGGCCTTCAGCACGGGCCTCTGCCACCACTAGCAGTAGGGCTCCAATGAGGGCCAAGTTACGGAGCAAGAATTGCATGTCCCATAATATACTGTAGGCGAATGTCTGGAAAAGAGATGGATTAGATATCAGCACTGAAGAAAATTAGTTCATAATTCATTCATATTAAACATGGTACAAAATTCTTAAGTAATATTTACTATTGGATATTATAAACTACCCATAGCGACCATCATAAATTATGCATAAGGCAACTAGAATCAATGGACACATAAATTATATACGCTCAATTCATTTCATTCGTCTCGAAGATAGCCTACTAAATATCTTGACAATAGGTACATCAGCTGATTGTTTAGGTACCTACAAAAAAACCATGAAAACCGACAGTAAATACCTATTTGATCATAGCGGAACTGGAATTGCACAAAAATTCGCACATCATGGCGATTAAAAATGCAAGGTCATCGTGACAAGACATTGTCCTTCAGTAAAAAAAATCTATAAAAACTGCTGGATACAGGAATTGTGACGTGCACTTAAATTAGTGATAAAATAATGACGACTAAAAATAATATTGGTTATTGTGTCTTGATGGGGTAACGACCCTGAAGTCAGCCGACCGTGTCAACGCATTACTACGAATCTCCATACAATACAATAACATCATTAGGTGCCTACATAGGAAAACGACATTCGACGAACAAGATTCGTGAAATTTCCTTATTTTTTAAATCTTGCTATTTTATCCAAATACGTCCAGTTGTTTTTTTCGCTTCAACTTTATTACGATAACAATGTAAATCATAGATTAGGTACACTAATTAACACAGACTAACGCTATATCCACATATCCTGCTGGACGAACAGGATATAATTACTTTTTGCGTTAAACTCGAACTCACTTGCAATTTATAGAAATCAGTACAGCAGCTTTCATGTAAATGACACACAAACATACAATATCTGGATGCTCACCTGTAGTACAACAATGAAGAATAGTACTCCACACGCAATGTCCACCTTGAGCCTGCCCAGCACCATCACACAGCCGCCCAGCTGTCCAACTAAGTTTACTATCTGTAAATAAAACCAAACTAATTGTCACTTACATTCAAAACTTACTTTATTATTTCTTCTAGTACAAAAAGAAGACATTCAAGTCATTTGGCAAAGGGAAGATAATTCAGATGATTCAGAAAACGTGTCTAGTTTTTCGTTGAATAGTAACAGTAGTAAAATGTACGGTACCTACAGTTTTAATTACCTATGAATCAGAGGGCAGACCTATTTGCGGCACCAATCGTCACGCATGAACACATTTTCCGTATAACATTGACATTTGAGCATAATTGACTAAAAAGCAAGCATCGATTTGCCCGATCTACTAGGAATAAACCAAAACATAATCGCTTGTGTTGGACGAGGCAATCAGAAAGCCATAATTTCTTCTGAGATTACCGTCGAAATAATAGTCAAGTCTGTCCCATTATGGGGCATAAAGATCCCCCGCCGGGCGACATACGTTCCTCACTTACCTAATTAAAGTACAAAAATACAATAAGTATGCGACCTACATTAGGAAGGCGCGTAGCAACGGTAGAATATACTAGATACACTCCGAAACACTTTATGTAAAAACCGACATAGTAATTAAAAAGCTACGCACGAAAGTGTTGCGCCAAAATAGCGTGAAATTATGGATATGTTACGATTTTAAAAGGAAGAAAAGAACATTACACTGCATAGGTACCAGGTTAATATTAAACCATACTTATATTCGTGTAAAACAATCATAGTGCTTATTGTAAACCTTTAAACCCGATAAGAGTGCGGGTACAAATTTCCTCAATGTTATTTATTACAGTAACAAAACTAAGAGTCAAACTAGTTAATATTTTATTATTTCCAAGTACTTATGGTACAGTTTAGACATGGCTTGCGTGGTTACAGAAACATGGTCAGTCCGGGAATCGCCGTCTATAGTTGTTTCAGTTCAAAATCATTCAGCCACACAAGATTAATAAATCTCGCAACAATGCACCCTTATGGTGATGGGGCGATGAAATAATTTACTCGTGTAAGTATTGATAAGTAAATCATTAATCAATGGCTTTTTGAGGAGTATATTGTATTAAAATTCCAACAATACAATGGTTACAATAATTAATTTACAAATCATTCGACATCATCGTGTCGTTGCTTCTCTCAGAATACAATAAAATATATTAGTCGACAAAAATCATTTTTTTAATACGCTAATAAAATGAGCATTGGCAATAACATCAATTCTTGTCTTGGTTTCAATGTCCAAATGTACCTTTATAATCGTCTCGATAAAATAAATAAACAGAATAAAATGCGTTATTCACAAAAATAAATATAATTTACGAAGCGTGCATAGTGTAATTAAAGAACAGAAGCTGCAGTTAATTTTGGCGCTCGTAACAGTGTGAAAATATGCAAAATAAATATGATATCAATAAGTAATTAGTAATATTTATGTGCTGTGAACAAACACGTGGCATACAATGTAGAGCAGGTGTGGTGCCAACTAATTATATTGTTGTTTCCACTTACAAACATACGCTGCAATTTATAAACACTCTATTTAAATTAGCTATCTCTTAATTGTTCACATTTGGATACCTGGATCTTTGCTACAGACAGGTCTACTGACGTACATACACGTACGGCTAGACCTATCGGAATATCGATGCGATATTCCAATAAAGCCCTACTTCCGAGTTTTCTTAGCCCTTAGCCTTGAGTGCGAGTGCGACTACTAGATGCGGTTAATTTTGGGCTCGATTTTGAAATGTTCAGTAGTAAAAGAGTTCGGATTACTTCAGATGCAGAGAGAAATGGATAAGTAGAAATAATTACTACACAAGATGATTGTTTTGAGATTTCATCATGATTTCCGTTTATGCGCTCACAGTCACACATTCAGAATAACAAAAACAGTTAAAAATCTCAGCATATGATGTGAAAATTGCAAGACAAACACTTCAGATGTGATTGGTACAGACTAAATCGTAAAAAATCCCAAGCTATGCTTTAAAAGACTATATTTTACAGATACGTATTGAAGTTTAAACAAACCTATTGATAAGTGACTCGGGGTTTTATAGAAAAAAAATACGATAACGATAAAGAATGATAATTAATTAAAATATCTCATTGACAAGAGCATGGGTTTACCAGAAGATTAGTATTTCCCGCCTAGTAACTGTACGGATGGAATTCTAATAACCAAAATCTGACATAAATAATGAGCGCGACCTTGAGAAATAAACTAGGTAGGTACTTATTCACTTACAATTTCAATATTCAACAATGTTATGAACCGCGAACTTTGTCGACGATTCAGTAGTGTCAATGGACATTGGTATTTATCTCTGAACAGTAAAAGCCAGTTTCGCAATGACTGATGTGTTCGAGCCTATAAATTAGTAGAATCTCGGATGTTGACGCAGGTGTGCGAGTTTGAGCAAAATTTTTAGGAATATGTGGTGGTACTTACAACAAACATTGTGGCGAGGATCTTGCCGCAGCCCCAAGACATGTCCATGTAGTCGCGCTGCTCTGACCACTGGAACCACATGCGGAGACCATCCTCGAGGAATGTGGAGATGAGGCACAAGCGGGCTACCGTGGGCAACACATTCTTGCCTTTACGGACCACCTGAACCAAACATTAAATTACAAATAAAATAATTTTAAGTGAGGGGTTTTGTCCGGGAGCGGGAAAATCCCGACTTCTTCTATCTCTTGCAATAAAAATAAGGCCATGTACTCATCAAAATTGATAAACATTAGACATGCTTAATAAATTTTATTTACCCAAAAAAATATTTTTCTGAGTAAATATTGATTGCAAAATCGGTAGATAACAAGGAAAAACTGACACCGTCGCTTCTAATATTGTAAACATAATTAAATTGGACATCAAAAAGTATATTTAAGAAAGATTACATTTGCGCCATATCATCATTAGCTGAAAGCCAGGTAGCTCGTACGTACGCCACGAGTCACGAAACAGAAAATTAATAACATTTACATTACTAAAATTGTAAGAATTTGTCATCGACACGCGAATTCCGACTGTTAATGAGTAATTTTATAACTTCATTCGTTATTAAATTGTACGTAATAGATACGCCAGAATCTAGTAAATCGTGACAGGATAACTAATATTCCTATAGCGTTCTAGATTCAAGTGATTGAAATACATATTTTATTAAAGTTGACTTGGCCACGTCCGCGAAACAAATACGAGTCTACATTAGAATCCATCTTCTACTTTTCTGGTACATAAGGAAGGATAATTCATTAGTTTATTGTTTTCATTCATAATATTAATAGAATAAGGTATATAGCTTCCTAGTTAGTATTTAGAATAAAAAGATAATTTCGGCAAACGGAAGTACAACCCAATAGTTAGGCGTAAGTGATGAAGTAACCAGTCGTCCAACACACTTTCTCCTTTCTATTGCGCCTAAGAACTAGTTTCTAACATAATGTTTTCATTATTATTATAAAAGTTCGATAATATGTACGAGAAAAACGTTTACATAAAATTATTTCAGGCATTTATAATTTCATAAATATTGAAGGAAAATTTAAGAAAATTCAATAATTGGCGAATTTACCTATTTTTCGTAACCTAAATATTCCCAATGCATAAAATCGGTAATTTGTTAAGCACGATTTGTTATGAGTGAAGCAAATCACAGACAACACAACCCAAAACATAAATAATGTGACAGAAAATGGGTTAACTCAATACACCTATCATTCTAAAATTAGCCCACATCACTAAACAAAGAAAAAGCAATGTAATGGTGAAATGTAGCTAACAACCAACATACTATCATAAACTTGGTCTTTCTTATGTGTCAGTCACAGAGTAAATTTAATTAATTTCATTATAGTTAACCTAGTTCTGGATGGTTATTCAATGAGATGACGAACTCAAGGCGATTATTTAAGGCTAAATTAAAATGGTGTCCAAATAATCAACATAAAATTAAAATGGATATGATAGCGCGACACCATTCTGATAATAAGTTCTCAAAATTTTGGAAGGCAACAAACAGACTTAATCTTAAACCGAGCCGGCCCGTGAGCGTTGGAGGGGTAAATGATGCGGGTGATATTGCGAAGTTGTTTCGACAGCATTTTAGGGTTGAACCGTTTTTGAGGCCTGCACGATCTGGCCTGCCGTCGGTGTCCAGTGCTGGGACTACATCACATGATATTAATTTGAGATTCACTGCGAAGGATGTAAGTGCAGTTATAAAATCCTTCAAAAGAGGAAAGTCACCAGGACATGATGGCCTCAGCATTGAGCACCTGAGGTATGCCGGGGTACATTTGCCGAGGGTTTTGGCTTTGCTATTTAATCTTTGTATCAGCCACTCCTACCTGCCCGACGATCTCATGTTTACCATCGTTGTTCCTATTGTAAAAAATAAAACTGGTGACATCTCGGATGAGTCAAACTATAGGCCTATCTCGTTGGCAACGGTTATAGCAAAGGTGATGGACGGTCTGCTTGATAAACATCTAAATAGACATATAAACCTACATGATGGCCAGTTTGGTTTTCGGGCTGGTCTATCTACAGAAAGTGCTATCATGTGTCTCAAGCAAACCGTTCACTACTATACCGCACGGAGGACACCTGTATACGCTTGTTTTCTGGATCTCTCACGGGCATTTGATATGGTCTCTTACGATCTATTGTGGGAAAAGATGCGACAAGACACTAGTTTGTGTCCTGAGGTTATATCAATATTCCAGTATTGGTATAACAATCAGAAAAATACTATTAGATGGGGTGATAGTACATCGAACGAGTACAGGTTGGAGTGCGGGGTGAGGCAGGGGGGACTGACCTCGCCTAAACTTTTTAACTTGTACATGGATCGCTTGATTGGAGAGCTGAGCAGAACAGGAGTTGGATGTCACATAGATGGCGTTTGCGTAAATAATATTAGTTATGCGGATGACATGGTGCTGCTCAGCCCATCAATCGGCGCGTTGCGAAGGCTGCTTCGTACGTGTGAAAGGTATGCGGAGGCTCATGGGCTCAGATACAACGTAAAGAAGAGTGAGGTTATGGTTTTTAAGGCATTAAAAAAGAATCTCTCAGACATACCACCTGTTTCACTCTATGGTACGCCTTTAAACCGAGTAGCACATTTCAAGTATCTGGGCCACTGGGTTACCGATGACCTGAAGGACGATATGGACATTGCGAGAGAACGTAGGGCGTTGTGTGTCCGCTGTAATATGTTGGCTCGAAGGTTCGCTCGTTGTGCCCAAGAAGTGAAAGTAACACTATTTAGGGCATTCTGCCAAACATTTTACACATGCAGTTTGTGGGCTAAATACACGCAGGGGACGTACAACGCCCTCCGGGTTCAGTACAACAACGCGTTCAGGGTGTTGATGGGGCTGCCGCGTTACTGTAGTGCGAGTGGCATGTTCGCGGAGGCGCATGTGGATGGCTTCCATGCCATCATGCGTAAGCGCTGTGCATCGATGATGTCGAGAGTGCGCGGCAGCCCTAGCGGCATGCTGGCCGCGTGTGCCGGACGCTGGGATTCGGTGCTGATGGCGCACTGGATAGGCCTCCACGTGAGAGCAAGTGCCTGACATAATCACAAGTATATATGTATATCTATGTATCTTACTAACACTCGGCTAAGAATATTGTTACTAACTTATTACTCATTTATTTATTTGTATGTTATTATTGTCTCTGATTGTTGTGTGTATTTTTACTAACACTAGATTAAGAACATTGTTACTAACAAATATGGACTAAGTCTGAAATAAAATTGATTATTATTATTATTTACATATATTTATTTAAAATTCTCTATAAATTATATTTCTAAATACTACTTACAACATAAAAAAAAATAATATTTAAAAATATAAAAAATAGGACCCGACCAGTAGCGGGAGCATGGTCCAAGCTACCGGTGGTTAGGGCTCCAGAGACAGAAACCTTCTCACGATACGTGCCGTTTCTAGGAGAACTGCCTTCTGTATCAGGCCCTTGATCCATCCACCTAACGCCAGCCTCCTGAGATGGATGTCGAGGCTTTTAGGGATTAACCCATTGGCCGACACGACTATCGGTACAATGATAGCCGAATCCACACTCCACATGTCGACAACCTCGCGAGCTAAGTCTAGATATTTTATTTGTTTATCTTTCTCAGCTTTCACGAGGTTCTCGTCATGGGGAATGGTGACATCGATTATCATCGTGCGGCGTACTTGACGGTCTATCACTACTATGTCAGGTTTATTGGCTATAATAGTCCTGTCAGTAATGATAGACCGGTCCCAGTACAATGTGATATGGTCATTTTCCAGAACTGGGTCGGGCACATACTTGTAGTACGGTACCTCAGAATCAACAAGTCGATAGTGTAAAGCAAGTTGCTGATGGATAATCTTGGCTACTTGATTATGCCTATGCAAATACTCACTGTTAGCCAAACGACCACAACCAGAAATAATATGTCTAATAGATTCACCGGGACTATGACATGCCCGACATATGTCAACCGTCCCATCCTTAATTATATATTTCCGGTAGTTATTCGTAAGGATAACTTCGTCCATTATTGCACAGACAAATCCTTCAGTTTCCCCAAAGAGATTACTGAATCGTAGCCAAGACACGGACGCTAGAAAATCTACACCGGGCCCATGAAGGGCCCGGAAGAAGCGTCCGTGGAGCTCCTTGCTATGCCATACCTCCTTGCGATCATTGACGCTCAGTACAACAGGTTTGCGCCAGTTCTCTTTTGCCAAGGATAGTGGAGTGAATCCATTGTCCACCGCTGCTACTTCTCGATGCATACCCTCGTTGACTTTCAGGAAATATTCCCTGAGGCTGCACACCTCACGGTTGTGAAGGGTCTTAGCATTTAATAAGCCTCGACCACCACACTTCCGCGGGATGTACAACCTCATGACCGACGAACGAGGGTGATGCATGCGATTTGCAGTCAGCAGGGTCCGGACTCGTCTATCCAGGGTGTCAAGTTCAGTCTGTGTCCACTTGAGTATACCAAAAGAATACATTAGGACTGGCATGACCCAACCGTTAAAGGCTCGCACCTTGTTTCCGCCTGATAAGGAACTTTTGAGTACCTTATTCAGGCGGCCAAAGAAGCGCTCCTGTAACGATTGCTTCATGTCCGGTCCATTAATGCCTAATCCTTCTGACATACCCAGGTATTTGTATGTATCGTTTGCGGAGAGTGATCTCAGTTTTGTGAAATCTGAGAGTTCTAGTCCCTCAGATTCCACAATCCCTCCTCGCTTTACATGCATGACCGCACACTTGTCTACTCCAAACTCCATTCTGATGGAACTACTAAATTTTTCAGTTATATTCAGTAGTTCCGTCAGTTGTTTCTTGTTTGGAGCAAACAACTTGAGGTCATCCATGTAAAGTAAGTGGGATATAACTAAACCCCTTCTCCGCAAAGGATAGCCTAGCCCTGAATCCTCCAGTAGAGTACTTAGAGGATTCAAGGCCAAGCAGAACCATAGTGGGCTCAGGCTGTCACCCTGGAATATTCCTCGTACTATCCTTACAGGTTCTTCATTCCCTTGGATTTGTCTACATCCCGGATAGCAAAGCACGGTGCTCCACTGCCTCATACATGACTCCAAGAAGGCGCGTAAACTTGCATGTATTTTATACAACTCCAGCACCTTCAGGAGCCATGTATGTGGCACAGAATCATATGCTTTTTTTAGTCTATCCAGCACGTAGACAAATCTTTTCGGGACCGACGAACCTGTTGGCTAACAACCATATCAATGAGGAGTAGCTCCTTAGTTCCACGAGACCCCTCCCTACATCCATTTTGAGACACAGACATGATGGAATTTTGTTCAATATGTTTTGTTATTTTTGTCCTCAAAATGGATGTAAGAAGTTTATAGACCGTTGGTAAACATGTGATTGGTCTATAATTTTTGGGCTCAGTGGAACTACCTGATTTATGGAGCAGGTGGGTAACTCCTGTTGTTAGAAATTGTGGTAACGACCCAGTTTCCAAAGCTGCCTGGAAGTGTAATGCTAAGCGAACGTGTGAACTCTTGAACCATTTAATCCAGAAATTGTGCAGTCCGTCCGGCCCCGGTGATTTCCAATTCGGAACCGAACAGGCTGCACTGGCTACATCAGAGGAGGTAATTTCTACCTCCTCCATCTCTGGTATAGTCTCACACCTTCGCTTAACATCACACATCCAGTCACCTTCTGTGTGGCTAACAGGAACCGACCAGATGTTGCGCCAAAACGTGTTAGTGGCATCATCATCCGGTCGCCGCCCGTCAGCCACATCTTGGTTGGATCGTTCCCAATCTCTGTATACCCACCTCTGATCTCTTTGGAACATGCGATTCTGAGTATAGCGCTCCACTCTTTTTTTGTAACGTCTGATACGGTTTGCCCATGCATAAACTTTCTGCTTCAGGAAGTCGATGCGCTCTGTAACACGTGACAGATATTCATGAGGACTGGTTTCAGTCCCCACAAATGCACGTCTTACAAAGCGCATCACTCTAGGGCGAGTATTGCCCTCCCTGAAACAGGATAGTTTGCCAATGAGTACCCTGGCCTCACTGATACGACGCTCTATCCTATACTGCCAGGCAGGTACTGCTGGTTTTGGTCGGACTGCTGCGTCAAGATTTGGGAATCTGACGTTAGCCACTCGACAAGCAGCTACCGCCCCACAGTACAAGATTGAGTGTGTATCATAGAGGTTTTCGCTACTCTCAAAATATTTTTTAAGTAGCGAATCCAAGGCACTCACCAGTGCCCTATTTTTTTTACACATGGGCAAACGTGGTAATTTAGGTCTTAAATTACTAGGAGCAAGTCTATACTCACGAACCGCATCCTCCAAAGCACTTATTATTATTATTTCCATATATTTATTTTAAATTCTCTATAAAATACATTTTTAAATACTACTTACAAAGACAAAAATAATATTTAAAAATATAAAAAATAGGAGCCGACCAGTAGCGGGAGCATGGTCCAAGCTACCGGTGGTTAGGGCTCCAGAGACAGAAACCTCCTCACGATACGTGCCGTTTCAAGGAGAACTGCCTTCTGTATCAGGCCCTTGACCCAACTGCCTAACGCTAGCCTCCTAAGGTGGTTGTCGAGGCTATTAGGGATTAACCCATTGGCCGACACGACTATCGGCACAATGATAGCCGAATCTACATTCCACATGTCGACAACCTCGTGAGCCAAATCAAGATATTTGATTTGTTTATCTTTTTCAGCTTTCACGAGGTTCTCATCATGAGGAATAGTGATATCGATTATCATCGTGCGGCGCACTTGTCGGTCTATCACCACTATATCAGGTTTGTTGGCTATAATAGTCCTGTCAGTGATGATAGACCGGTCCCAGTACAACGTGATATGGTCATTTTCCAGAACTGGGTCGGGCACATACTTGTAGTACGGTACCTCAGACTCAACAAGTCGATAGTGCAAAGCAAGTTGCTGATGGATAATCTTGGCTACTTGATTATGCCTATGCAAATATTCACTGTTAGCCAAACGACCACAACCAGAAATAATATGTCTAATGGATTCACCAGGACTATGACATGCCCGACATATGTCAACCGTCCCATCCTTAATTATATATTTCCGGTAGTTATTCGTAAGGATAACTTCGTCCATAATTGCACAGACAAATCCTTCAGTTTCTCCAAAGAGATTACTGAATCGTAGCCAAGATACGGACGCTAGAAAATCTACACTGGGCCCATGAAGGGCCCGGAAGAAGCGTCCGTGGAGCTCCTTGTTATGCCATACCTCCTTGCGATCATTGACGCTCAGTACCACAGGTTTGCGCCAGTTCTCTTTTGCCAAGGATAGCGGAGTGAATCCATTGTCCACCGCTGCTACTTCTCGATGCATACCCTCGTTGACTTTCAGGAAATATTCCCTGAGGTTGCACACCTCACGGTTGTGAAGGGTCTTAGCATTTAATAAGCCTCGACCACCACACTTCCGCGGGATGTACAACCTCATGACCGACGAACGAGGGTGATGCATGCGATTTGCAGTCAGCAGGGTCCGGACTCGTCTATCCAGGTGTCAAGTTCAGTCTGTGTCCACTTGAGTATACCAAAAGAATACATTAGGACTGGCATGACCCAACCGTTAAAGGCTCGCACCTTGTTTCCGCCTGATAAGGAACTTTTTAGTACCTTATTCAGGCGGCCAAAGAAGCGCTCCTGTAGCGATTGCTTCATGTCCGGTCCATTAATGCCTAATCCTTCTGACATACCCAGGTACTTGTATGTATCGTTTGCGGAGAGTGATCTCAGTTTTGTGAAATCTGAGAGTTCTAGTCCCTCAGATTCCACAATCCCTCCTCGCTTTACATGCATGACCGCACACTTGTCTACTCCAAACTCCATTCTGATGGAACTACTAAATTTTTCAGTTATATTCAGTAGTTCCATCAGTTGTTTCTTGTTTGGAGCAAACAACTTGAGGTCATCCATGTAAAGTAAGTGGGATATAACTAGACCCCTTCTCCGCAAAGGATAGCCTAGCCCTGAATCCTCCAGTAGAGTACTTAGAGGATTCAAGGCCAAGCAGAACCATAGTGGGCTCAGGCTGTCACCCTGGAATATTCCTCGTACTATCCTTACAGGTTCTTCATTCCCTTGGATTTGTCTACATCCCGGATAGCAAAGCACGGTGCTCCACTGCCTCATACATGACTCCAAGAAGGCGCGTAAACTTGCATGTATTTTATACAACTCCAGCACCTTCAGGAGCCATGTATGTGGCACAGAATCATATGCTTTTTTATAGTCTATCCAGCATGTAGACAAATCTTTTCGGGACCGACGAACCTGTTGGCTAACAACCATATCAATGAGGAGTAGCTCCTTAGTTCCACGAGACCCCTCCCTACATCCATTTTGAGATACCGACATGATGGAATTTTTTTTAATATGTTTTGTTATTTTTGTCCTCAAAATGGATGTAAGAAGTTTATAGACCGTTGGTAGACATGTGATTGGTCTATAATTTTTGGGCTCAGTGGAACTACCTGATTTATGGAGCAAGTGGGTAACTCCTGTTGTTAGAAATTTGGTAACGACCCAGTTTCCAAAGCTGCCTGGAAGTGTAATGCTAAGCGAACGTGTGAACTCTTGAGCCATTTAATCCAGAAATTGTGCAGTCCGTCCGGCCCCGGTGATTTCCAATTCGGGACCGAACAGGCTGCACTGGCTACATCAGAGGAGGTGATTACTACCTCCTCCATCTCTGGTATAGTCACACCTTCGCTTAACATCAAACATCCAGTCACCTTCTGTGTGGCTGACAGGCACCGACCAGATGTTGCGCCAAAATGTGTTAGTGGCATCATCATCCGGTCGCCTCCCGTCAGCCACATCTTGGTTGGATCGTTCCCAATCTCTGTATACCCACCTCTGATCTCTTTGGAACATGCGATTCTGAGTATAGCGCTCCACTCTTTTTTTGTACCTTCTGATACGGTTTGCCCATGCATAAACTTTCTGCTTCAGGAAGTCGATGCGTTCTGTAACACGTGATAAGTATTCATGAGGACTGATTTCAGTCCCCACAAATGCACGTCTTACAAAGCGCATCACTCTAGGGCGAGTATTGCCCTCCCTGAAGCAGGATAGTTTGCCAATGAGTACCCTGGCCTCACTGATACGACGCTCTACCCTGCACTGCAGGCAGGTACTGCTGATTTTGGTCGGACTGCTGCGTCAAGATTTGGGAATCTGACGTTAGCCACTCGACAAGCAGCAACTGCCCCACAGTACAAGATTGAGTGTGTATCATAGAGGTTTTCGCTACTCTCAAAATAATTTTTAAGTAGCGAATCCAAGGCGCTCACCAGCGCCCTATTTTTTCTACACATGGGCAAACGTGGTAACTTTGGTCTTAAATTACTAGGAGCAAGTCTGTACTCACGAACCGCATCCTCCAAAGCACTCCTCAGACGTTCATTGCACTGAGTACTCACTTGTTCAACCCTGTCGTCCTCCACTCCAACGATAGGAGTGGTCGATGTCACACATTGTGACACTACAGGTGTCTGTGCCACCAATTGTGGTGGTGCGGGGACGACACGGTTGCGCAGTGCTTCAAGGCGTAGCCGATCAAGCGTAGTCTCATCCAATCTGCAATTACGTTGGATGACCCGCACTTGATCCGAGAGTCGTTGGGCCGAGACGTTGCGTTCAAGCACCTGAAACATAGACAGCATCCTTTCACGGTACGCCGTGAGGTTAGTTCCTCCCTCTGTAGCACCGTAGTATGCGCGCATGACGTTCTCGTTTATACTTTGAGTCCATTTCATGCGCCGCACACAACCACCGGTAGCGGGGACCCGTCCCAGGGCTTGATGGCCCCTGGTTCCCAAGCCAGTCGGTGGCCGGCCTCTCCCCGGCCGACGTACAGGTGGTGGCGACGTAGGTGGGGAGAAATAGTCGTCGCTCGAGCTCGACGCAACTGCAGTCACCGGCGTTCCAGCGGAGCGGGGTTCCGGCGATGGCGAGGCGGAGCTGAGCGACGAGTCCGGAGGTGGTGGGGGTGCGCCTTGTTTGCTTCTGGCTCTCGTCAACATTGTTAATCGTTTTGCTTTAGTATATTTATTTTTGAAGTTATTGATTCTGTCATTGTCATTTTCATTTTTAATATTTTCTTCTTAGTTTGCAGTATTGTAAAATTATGGCGTATTATTATAAAACAAAAAGGTTTTTCTATTGTTGATAAATATTAGAAGAAACGAAAACAGAATGGAATATATATAAATTATTTATATAAAAACAGAGTAAAATTTTCACAAGTTGACGTTTGTAGTGTTGCCAGGTTATTATGACAAATTATATTATTATTATTATTATAGTTATGAATTATGGTTGTGGTATAAATCATATTTAATTAAAACAGATAATTTAAACAACCAGTTATGTTCAATGCACTAATAAGTAATTGCAAGCAGCTACATTGAGGTCAATTTGAGACTTCTTAATATTAGTGAGATTTTTTAAAATACTGTGGTGGCCTGGGATACATAATCAAATATATCATACTGAGCAATCATGCTAATCACCAACAAGACAAGCCACTTTTCTCTTAGTATATTAAAATGGTTAGCTGTGTTTGTGTGGTTTATTTAATAATATCAACTATTTGATGTATACCTAAGTAATCAATACAACACTGTAATGATGACTTTGCTATTATAAGATAAGGAAAATGAATACATGATTGGATACTGGCCAATACCCTGCTAAAGGGTCACCCTCATAGCAAATATAAGCAATTATGTAATAATTAAATTATATAAAATAATTTATACATATGTCTTAAATCCATCAGCAGATAATGTGCTTATCAAAATAAGTATATAATATTAGAAAATGTAATTTATTATTAATATTACACAAAACTTATTGTCTGATTACAAAATTAAGATAAAAAATATTGATAAAGTATGCTACTTTACACAATTTTCATTTCCTTTTAAACTATTTCAGATTATGAACCTTTGCTTATAGTTATGTGCATAATTGTAATTTATATTATCAAGTGTAATGAATCTTATAAATTAAAGTTAGATAATATTTATTTAAACTGTCATGATTACATAGAGTGTCTCAATTTTAGTATGCTGCTCTTTATACTTTTAATATTCTCAATTCTCATCATGAAGTCTCAATTTTAGACCCAGCGCAAGCATAGCCTTACTGGAATTTTATGTCAGAAATCTTAATAAAAATATTAACTGTGGAATATAATTATGTTGATATTTTGAATATTTTAAATATATCTTAGGGTCATAAAAATCTTAAAAACTTTTTGTATTAAATTTTATATCTTTTATATACTATAGCTTCTATTACAACACCACAGCCTGAAAACCAGAAACAAGATCATTATTTCTGTATTCATTTTTAATTACAATAAAGAATTTATCTATTAACTTTTTATTGACTAACAATGTAATTTTCTAATTCGGACCCACTATAATAAACCTAGACTTTTTAAAAGAAACATACAAAATTAAACCATACACTGTAGAAAATTGTTGTCAAAGTCATATGAAGTGAAAGGTGTAAAAAGTAAAAGTTTATATTCTGTGGACAATTTACTACAAAACTTTACAAGTTTACCAGCAAATAGTAAAATAGTTAATTTAACTTTAATTGATAGTTTGTTTATTTTCCTTGATGCTTTGTTTATCATAATACATTAATTACATTTTAATATACAATACTAATTATGCCCATTAACTCCAGACTTTTGTTCACTAAGTGTTCATCACTAAAATTATTAGGAGCTACCTACTTTCTCAATAAAAAATATATTTCAGTAAAATGTTTCATATTACAGTTATGGGCTACTTCAAAGATAAAGTATGTTTTGCAATAATGTTATACATATTGGTCATGCTCCATAATGTTACATTACAATAAACTTACAATGTAATAGACTGGTTATCTGTAGATTTGTACTCAACTTTACATATTTAGATTATTTCTGGGCCTGGTTAATTATATTTGATTGGTCACCACATGTTTAATATTTGTTTACAATCTGTTTCTAACTAGAACTACATTTGCCAAAATTAAAGTTAAACCCAATGAAAAAATACCGAAATTTTGCAATGTAATACTTATGCTGACTCATAGAATAAAAATAACGAACCGGTTCTGCACGAAACTACCAATTTAACTGATGAAATCAAAAGATAAGTAGGTTAAAGGGTGAAATATTTGTAAAGCTACAAGCTACAAAGCTGTTGTAGCTTTTTACCTGAATTTTGCCGTCGCTTTAAAATATGGCTCTATTCTTTAATTTGGCAGCGACGCAACGCCATCGTTATACTATTTATATTAACTTATATATGTATTTCAACTCATTCAAGAAGCGCCAACAAGAAAATAAGTTCGGTGACGTGACAATCCTCTCCAAAGTGCGTTTTCAATTTACAAATTACAGTATAGTATATAAGCTTATGCTAGATTAGAATGCAACCGTACCTGATCAGCAATATCCTCAGCAGTAGACACATATTCCTTTGGAATTTGCATTTTTCAAACCGTATCACAAGCACATTCACTAAAAAATGAAATTTCACTGCCTTTGGAACCGTCACGTCAGTCTGCAGCCGTCGAATGACGTGTGGACAGTTGGAATACACTTCCTGTCAAATTAATTGTCTTTTATATTATCTTTGAGAGATGTATCCATAAAAACTACAATAATACATTTTTAAATAAAATAATATATTCTTATGATGTTTCTAAACAGTCAATCCTAATGTGTACTTGTATACAATTAAGAAAAAATAAACGATCCGGATGTTTTCATTTCAAAGCTTGCTTGGTTTTCCAAAAACGTCAAACTGATATAAGCGTTTAGTATCTACAAGATCGAGAGATTTTTCACAATTTTTCTGGAGTAATTTACTGATTACATTTTTAATACTATGAATATAACAAAATTGAAATAAACTGAGTATAACTATAAACTCATAGAATTAACTAATATTTTCGAAGACCTCAAAAGAAAAATAAGTAAAATCTATAAATTTGTAGGCAAAAACTAAACGAAATGATTATTTTTATGAATGAATGAACGAAGAACTTTGTTTGACATTGACAGTTTGACACTGTTATGTGTTTGATAACTATACTTATTATACTCTTTGTGATAAACGCTAAACTGCTGCGAGTGCGAAAGTGATTTTTGGCGTAACAATACAGCGATATCCTTCTATATACTAAATATTGTGTTGTGAACATATCTCTAACTAAGTAATTAAAGAAACTGTAAGTGTACAACAGTTGCAAAGTACTGTATTCGTAAACTGTATTTGTCTAATGTTTTGTGCATAACCTATTTTCCAGAAGATGCTTGAAGTCACTTGTAATGATCGTCTTGGAAAGAAAGTGAGAGTAAAATGCAACCCTGACGATACAGTTGGAGACCTCAAAAAGTTAATAGCAGCACAAACTGGCACGAGATACGACAAGATTGTACTGAAGAAATGGTACACAGTATTCAAAGACCATATCAAATTGTCTGACTGTATCCTTTTCCAACAACTATTTATGTGTACTATCTGTTAAGTTATCATTACTTTAATTTTGGTAGGAAACAAATGCAATTTATTTGTTATTCTTCTATATATCAGTGTTATGAATTATCTTTTTGAAAACCTGAAGTCATATAAATTAAGAATTTGCACTAAAAAAATATATTGATGTCTAACGGAGTTTAATCAAAACACTGTCTATTTTTTATTGTGTCTCTTATAACAGTAGATGAGAAGTAAAGGTAATAATTGAATGATGATTAAACACAAAGACCAATCTTTTAATGAGTATGTGTATAAAATACCTAATTAATACAATATTAAATGTATGTGTACAAATTTCAAGCAACTATGAATTCCTTAACACTCGCATTCAGATGAAATACATGATGGCATGAACCTGGAACTCTACTACCAATAGCATACAATGGAGTCTGATAATATAAAAGATAATGTTAATTTTACAACTAACTTTATATAAGTAAACTATAAGATTGAAATTATTTGTTCTTATTTATTTTTGGGGTAATTCAACAAGCCAACTCGTCCTGTGATTATCAATTGCATAAAATATATTGATTACCTAATAAAATAAAAATACTCAAAAGAGTTGTTTCATTTTACTGATTCCTAAGACCAGAACCAGTATAACTCGAGAATCTTTGTATCAGGTTACTGCTACATCTGTAAAAAGGAGTAAACAATAGAATGTATGGATCATAGCATGTTGTCTTACTCTATGGGGCAAAGGTGTGAATTTATCTCGAAAAACTGGTATAGGGGGAACTAATAAGTTTTTATAATGCATTATAATAGATGCTTTTAATTTTGGTATCATTTGGTATGTATTGTAGTAATAAGTTCGAATTTGAACTATTCTGTGAAATATCCTTGTTTATTGCGCCAGGAACAAATCGACTAAGCACGATGCCCACTATTTTATCATATCAGTGACCTTCTTGAATGTTGTAAAAGAAGTATTTCATTTATAATTCTCCAAAAAATATTTTTGGATATATTTTTTTTTCATGTTCTATATGGCAATATTTATTATTTAAGTATCCAAGAAAATCATTCAGTACTTCCGTTATTTATTTGTTATTTGGTGAAGTTCTATTCCATCATCGTTCATTTCATTCATTGGCGGCCATTGTGGTTTACTTTGTTTTGTCAAATTCTGAAAAACCCAAATCATTAATTAGATCGTTTTTTAAGGTTAAAATCTTGCTTATTTTACTTTAATTTGTGAAGACGGTGCTATTAGCATTATAATTAATATTTTATATGATAAGTATAGTGTTATAAGTAGTATAATGTCTGAAGTTGAAGGTGAGTATCGTGGTATTGTTGGAGTGATTAGCATTTGGACTGGCCCACTAATATTTGTTGATTTTCAGAGTACAGCCAGCAAAAGCCTGCAAAGACGGGCAAGCAACATAACATATTACCAATATGGGGTAATGAACAAACTATGAACCTGAACCCACTAATATTAGCAAATATACAGGGCTCTAGCTACTTCAAAGGTAGGTAAGCAAACATACCAACGCACAGGAGCTTGGACTTCGTTTGTTCCACTTTTATTTACTTTCATTTGTTACCGTTATTTTTCTGTTACTGTTTCTTACTAACTCAAAAAGTTGTTCTGCCATATCTTCTATACACATTTTCCCGCTTTTTTTGTTTTATCTTATAATAATTTTATAATCTGCTTTGAATTTTTGTAACAACTAGCTAAGCACCACGTACGTTGAGGAAATGTATTTGTTTTTAAAAAAATGGTTTACATCTGAATGTAGTTAGTTGAAACAGTAACATCTAAAACAAATTGAATGTATGTTTAATTATAATCTAACATCTATTTTCTACTCTCTGCAGTACACCTGTTCAAGTTGAAGACATACCATGAGGTAGTGGATGAGATCTACTACCAGGTGAAGCACCTGGAGCCATGGGAGAGAGGGAGCCGCAAGACTGCCGGCCAGACGGGCATGTGTGGCGGCGTGAGTATGTTCAACCGTGTCATACTTTGTTTGTTACACAGTATTGTTTGAGACCACCTACTGCATTATTACTTCATATTAAAAATAGAATTTAACTCATCAGACTTACCACAATAAGTAATTAAATAATTAAACTTTTGTCATGGTTTTCCAATAAGTAGTTTAGCAAAATTTAAATTTGTTGTAAAATGCTGTAAATTTTTGCACAAACATTTTTACAAGCCTTTTGTATTTTTATGTGCAGATTTGAATATGATTGAGCTTTAGTGTCAATCTGAGAAGTTTTGAAATAGTGTAAACCAAAGTAACTATTTTCAGGTTCGTGGTGTGGGTGCCGGTGGCATAGTGTCCACAGCATTCTGTCTTCTGTACAAACTGTATACTCTACGGCTCACTCGTAAGCAGGTCAATGGCCTGTTGCAGCATTCTGACTCCCCCTACATCAGAGCACTTGGTAGGTATGAGTATATTTATTTTTTAATGGAATGGATATTCATATTGTCTGGTAAGTTTCTTCAAGATCCTTATTATTACAGGATTCATGTACATTCGCTACACACAACCACCAGCAGATCTCTTTGACTGGTATGCAGACTACTTAGATGACGAAGAGGAAATAGACCCTCGTGCTGGAGGTGGAGGCTCCACAACCATCGGTGCCTTGGTGAGACAGATGCTCATCAAACTGGACTGGTTCAGCACATTATTCCCCAGAATACCAGTACCCATACAGAAGCAGATTGAACAGAAGTAGGTAACTTGGTACTTTTTATACAGTGGATATTGGAGTCTTTTACAATAAATTAGGAATATCAGTTTAACAATAAAATGTGGTTCTTATTAGAACTAACTTGAAAATGTATAATTTCCAAGAACTTAATCTTATTTTATTTCCATATTATTATATCTTTTCTCATAACTGAGTATCCTGTCATGATTCTAGCATGGCTTGCGGTCTTCGGTCGACATGCGACTGTCCCGAGCTGTGTGGATTAACAGGAATTTATTATAATTACATTTTGCCATAAACAGTTTTCTGATATTATTTATCAAGCTTATTTAGATAATGAGAAAACTATATAAGTATAATTAATTAAAAAAGACTTGAAATTGACATAATTTTACTTTTCAAAATACTAGGTTAGCAGAGCACAACAGGCAGACATCAGCCACGAAGCCAGCAGCCAACTATCGCGGTGGAGGTGGTAACAGCAGCAATGGTGGAAATAGTGCGGGCAGCGGGGGCGGGACTGGTGCCTACAACCCTAGCAGGATGGACTCCGACCGAAGAGAGCACGACGATCGAGATAGACGAGATTATGGCGAGAGCGACAGGTAGATTTGTAACATTTCAATTGAATTATGAATCAGAACTAAACAGTAGAACATGTTACATGAATGTGTCAACATTTTCAGGTATTCAAAAGACAGAATGAGACGCGACGACCGCGACAATCGAGACCGTGATCGCGAACGTGATAGAGAGCGCGATCGCGGCGACCGCGATAGAGATCGTGATCGGGAACGTGAACGAGATCGCAGGGATCGGGACCGTCGCGACCGCCACCGTGATAGATCGCGGTCACGTGACCGACAGCGTCATCGATCGCGGTCTAGAGATCGCCGCTTTAGATAATGTTCGGCAAAATATAGATGATTTATTATTGTGTCCTTCCTTACAAATGAATAATAATGATGTTCTGAATTTTCGTGTTTTCTTTCATTTCTTGTTAATAGCACTGTTACCAAAATCTGTAAATAAATCAAAATATTCTTTGATATAAAGCTGGAGTTGGTTTGTTTCTGAACACCCTAATAGACGCGACACAACAATAATTACCTATTTGAATCGAATTCATAGTCCATTTATCGAGGAAGGCTATAAAACATTACCCTACAATCAATAACAGCTGAGTAGTGGGTGAAACAGCGTGGCAGTATCTAGTATGAAATAAAATTAATTATTGGCTAAAGTATTTTCAATTGTTTATTCCATTGCAAAAATAAAAATGCTTGAAAAAAAATTCGAATTGAATCTCACTGGAGAACAGCAGACAAGCTTATAAGCTAATGAATAAATACATTTTCAATGGAACATTTTAGATTCTTCTATTGCATCAGCCTATGCTGCAGCACCCTTAGTTTCCTGCTGCTCAAACTTAGGATACTTCTGCTCCACATCAGACCAAGAGATCTTGCTGTTAGACAAATCTCTCACAACAGCAGCTACATCATCCAAAGGGAGTCTCACTTGTCCCATACTATCTCTTTCTCTCAATGTAACAGAATGAGGTTCTTTTATAGTGTCGAAATCGACGGTAATAGCGTAAGGCACACCCAGTTCATCAGTTCTAGCGTAACGGCGTCCAATTGAACCAGAGGAGTCGTCGACCTTGTGCGACACATCGGCGTTTATCAAACCCTGGGACAGTTCTCTGACAAATGGTTGGAATTCAGCGTTACCACTGAGGGGTAATACTGCACACTTCATAGGTGCTACTGTAGCCGGTAACGAGAAGTAGGTTCTCTGTTCATCACCTTCTCTCATTCTGAAATTATGTTCTAGGATTGAATAAAGGATCCTGCCAACACCAAATGAAGGCTCAATTACACTTGGAATAATTTCCTCAACATGGACTGTTTTTTGAGTCTTCTTCACACTAACAAGGGTTGGTGTTAGTTTAAATTCGCCATTTGGTGTGCATAGGATGTATTCTCCATCACCAGTTAACTTTGCTTGCAAATTTTCTAACTCGGCCGAGTCCATGGCAGCTAATCCATCATTGATGGTTTTAGCATCTTTCTTAAACTCTTTGCCAATAGCTGCTTTGTTAGGCACAGCTTCAACCACTTCAATTTGTTTAGGTGCTGGAAGTTTCTTTTCAGCGGCTAGCCTGATGCCAGTTGCTTTGCTATGCTGGGTCAAATCATAGGCAGATCTATCGGCACAGCCTACACATTCCACCCACCCATAGCTGGTGAGACACTCAGCATCCCAGCAGTCACAAGCATAGTGAGCCATCTCATTACCCATATGCTGCCTGAACCTCAGCTTCTTAGGGTCAATGCCGACTGCCAACATGTACAAATGGATTCTTGCCATGAAGTAGCCCAGAGTCTCATTGTTCACAATACCTTTAGCAACAGCATCACCAATGGTCATGATCTCTGCAGGTCTTCCCTGTTCCTGATTATCAGCAGAATAGAACAGCATCTGAGTGTCCTTTACAGATTCAAACTTAGGGTGGTCTTTAGAGTCACAGAAGTGTTCAATTTCACACATAGTGAATTCTCTAACCCTGAGCAAACCAGAACGAGGAGATATTTCATTTCTGAAAGAATTTCCAATTTGGGCAGCAGCAAATGGTAAACGGCCCTGGTTAAATTCTAAAAGTCGTTTAAAGTTGACAAAGATGCCTTGAGCAGTTTCAGGTCTTAAGAAACCTTTAACTAAACCACTGGGACCAATCTGAGTGTTGAACATAAGATTAAACTCAATTGGTGGAGTCAAATCGTTGCCGCTAATAGGTGACTTCATTTGGAACCTCTGCATCAAAGCTGCCATTTGGTCAGCTGTCATACCATCAAGCTTAACAAGAATGTCTTCAATCTCAGCTTTAAGTTCAGCAGTTGAATTTTTCTCACTTTTAACTTTTTCAAGATGAGCCTTAATCAAGTGGTCCAAGCGGAAACACTCCCCAGACTTGACATCTTTAGTCATAAGGTCTGCAAACCGTTCCACATGTCCAGAAGCTTTAAGTACTGGTTCTGGTGTCAGAATTGAGCAGTCCACCTCCAACATCTGTTCTTGAAGAATAAAATATTTTCTCCAAAGTTGGATCATATTGCTTTTGAGGGCGCATCCCATGGGACCAAAATCAAATTGGCCAGTGATACCACCGTAGATAGCAAAGGACTGGTCATAGAAGAACCTTCTTTTGATAAGATCCTCCATCTTAGCACGGTCAAATAGCTCTTCGGCGGGAGCGAGACTCAGTTCTTTGTCCTCCAAAACTTTCTTCCTTGCTTTAAGTTCAGCAACAGCTTTCTTTATGTCAATTTCAGGGGCTTTTTCTTGTTTGAGTTTCCTCACCAAGTCGCCCTGTTCCTTGACGCTGGCGCGCAGGGGCGCCAAGATTTCTTCAATTTTAGGATCAGCCATAATAATTTCTCTTAGTGGATTTGGTATTTTAATCTTCCTGTGAAGTTTATTGCTACCCCACTCAATATGAGATAATCTGACTTGATTGCAGATGATAGGAATTTGTTTACTAAATACACTACACTTATATAATAAAGCTACAACGTGTCTCATTTAAGTGAGAGCAAGTACTCTTCCTTTTAATTTATTAAGCCATCTGGTAGCCGGTTATTAGCTTTTTGATCGCGTGGTAAATGACGAAATCCCAGTCACTTTCGTTTCACAACTTGCAGTCACTTTTTCGTTATAGTTAGATTAGATTTTTAGCATGAAAGTGATACAAAAAACTGGTTGCTAAAAGGAGTGAAACGTTAAGGACAAAATCATTATGCTCAAAATATAACTTTCGCTTGACGTGAAACGAAATCGAGATATTTTGACAGGTTAATGTCAAAAAGTATGCCACACATTAAACTGCGTTCACATAGCGCGTTTAAATCATTTGAAACTTGAGTTTCATTACCACGAATTTATTTTAGAATAAATTAATGAAGGATAATCAAGTTACTTCCTTTTGTGATATTATTTAATTTCTGTCATTATTTACGTTATATATTTTTACGTTGGAAATCTAGTCTTCATACGATAGGTATTTAAGATAATTGACCTAAAACAGAATGGCAACACTGTGATTTAGCATCTCTTTCGCACTCTAAATCACTGCGTAAATGATTGCGAGATGAAGCGTGATAGGAATAGTTTTAATTATTTGTTTTCTTTTTCAAATAATTTCAGATTTGACAGCACAAAGGAGGCGGCCATTTTATTGCTGGTTGGTGAACGGGGGGTGAAGCTGAGGCTTAGTGCCCAGTAGCATTGTTGTATTTTTATTAAGTTATTTTTCTAAACATCCGTTTTAACAACGTACAAAATCGTATACGTACTTAGAGTAAGCTTAGGTGTATTTATGTATTGAGTCGGAAGACGCAATGGACGATCCAAATAGGATGATGGCGCATAGCGGCGGGCTTATGGGGCCGCAGGGCTACGGCCTGCCTGGCGGCGAGGGAACTCCGTCCGCAGGCGAAGGCGAAGCCCGCAAGCAAGACATTGGAGAAATATTGCAACAGATCATGAATATTACAGATCAGAGTCTCGATGAAGCGCAAGCGAGAAAACACACTCTCAACTGTCACAGAATGAAGCCTGCCCTATTTTCAGTGTTGTGTGAAATCAAAGAGAAAACAGGTAAGCAAGCTGACGTATTTATATTAGTGGCTACTGGATCTACGCGGTTGTGTTGTATTTTAATGAATGCCGTCGTGCGCCACGAGCTCTCGGTTTCACTGGCTTTGTTTCATGAACGTGAATTGGGAGAAATAAACATGAATTCTACATACAGAATCCAAAAAACATATTTGCACATTGATTGTAGATCTTGACTAAATTAGTTGAGGTAACTTTTTTCTCATACTTTATCATAATATGTATTATGAAGTATTTAAAAAGTCCTTCATCGTTGTTCGTTCTGAATTTGAAAAATTCATAACTATTTTCAATTTGTCACTCAGTGCTGTCCCTCCGCAACACGCAAGAGGAGGAGCCCCCAGATCCTCAGCTGATGCGCTTGGACAATATGCTCATAGCCGAGGGGGTTGCTGGCCCTGAAAAGGGTGGTGGTGCGGGCGCTGCAGCTTCGGCCTCAGCTGCTGCTGGTGAATGGGGTAAATACCTTCATGTTATTTAAACTATCAAACACCAAGCGGTCACCGGTGACCGCCACCTATTATTCTTTAATTGTGTCTATAATGACGGTACTCAACGAGTTAAATACATTTTATGGTGCACACTGATTAAATTGTAAGTAATAGATGTCAAGCATAATTCATACTCGGGTGAGGGTACATTAAGAATTTTTCAAATTCAAAAAATTTTTTATTATCATTACATGTTGTACTTGTTTAGGAATTAAAAGGTATGATAAATATTTAATTTAGCATGTTTTTGCAAAAAATGAAGTTTTTGGGTGTACAAATTATCCTGTTTTAGAATGTTCTACCTACAGTTATCTGTTTCAATTGGCATTCATGGATAAAAATATCTAAAAATGCTAATTTTGAAATACAACACAGTAAGTTTATTGCTTTTCAATTGCCAATAATATAAACAGACCATTCATCCTCCAAGGTTGTTTATACTACATTGATATTGATTAATATACATAAAAAAAAGGTTGTTTATACATAAAAAATATACTGTAAATAAACTGTAACTTCACCTGTACAGTAGTTGTATATGAGACAAGGAAGACATAATTATGTGTAAACAATATAAGCTTACGAAAGTAGAATGTTTTCTTAAATCTCTTGAATGTAAAAATATTCAGACACTATGTAAACACAATGTATAAACATAATATATGTTTAATTCTTTACATGTAAACTGTAAATATGGATACATTCTAAATTAAAGCTATTAACAGAAGTACACAACAGCAACAATTATATTATGAAGTTTATGCAAGAAATTGGTCATCTAATATTATAAATTATTCTATTGTTATTCTTAATATGTTAAAACTAAGATATAAACCTGGAGTTGTATTAAGTTAACTAACATAACATAACATCACGCCTTTTATCTCCGAAGGGGTAGGCAGAGGTGCACATTATGCCACTGTACAATGTTACACCCACTTTTCACTATTTATGTTATGAGTCCCATGTAATAAGTTAACTTAATATTTTATAAAAGGAAAGTAAGCTTTCTTTAGATAAAAATACAAATTAAATTCTGCTCTGTGTCACTAGACAATGCGATCGAGCACTCTGACTACCGTGCGAAGCTGGCACAGATCCGCCAGATCTACCACCAGGAGCTGGACAAGTATGAGAATGCTTGCAATGAGTTCACCACCCATGTGATGAACTTACTGCGCGAGCAGAGCCGCACCAGACCTATTACGCCTAAGGTATGCTCAATATAGTTTTATTTTGTTTGAGTAAATATTGTTGGAAATTATTAGAAGATTTGGTAAATGCTTTTCTTTCAATTTGCTTTGTTATCCCAACTTAGTGCATATACAAAGTGAAATGTTCTACCTTTTTTTCATTATACCAATGTGTGGCACTAAACATTCAGGACCAGGACCAACATTAATGATAGGTTCTTGTTTTGTAGGAAATTGAGCGCATGGTGCAGATCATCCACAAGAAGTTCAGCTCCATCCAGATGCAACTGAAGCAGTCCACCTGTGAGGCCGTGATGATACTGCGCTCACGGTCAGTTGCTACTTGTAGTTATTAAGTTAGATACTATCTAGTCTTATCTGTAGTTATAGTTATATGCAAACCGGGTGACCAAATGTGAAAGTATTGATTTATGGATATTTTTCTCTGCAATGGTGCATTGAAAGCACTTAATTTTTTAACATACTTTTAAAATTATTACTTAGTCTAAGTACTGGAATGTTCTCAAAACATTTCATGCTAACCAGCTCAACTTTGGCCTCTTTAAAACTATCAAAAACAAAATATCGGAATTCCCGCTTGCAGTTTCCTGGACGCGCGTCGCAAGCGCCGCAACTTCAGCAAGCAAGCGTCGGAGATCCTCAACGAGTATTTCTACTCGCACCTGTCCAACCCTTACCCCAGCGAGGAGGCGAAAGAGGAGCTGGCGCGGAAGTGCGGCATTACCGTGTCCCAGGTACCGTGACGTCACTTCCCCTTTCAGTTTCCTCGACTCGCGTCGGAAGCGGCGCAACTTCACCAAGCAAGCGCTCGAGCTGCTCAACGAGTACTTCTACTCGCACCTCGCCAACCCATACCCCAGCGAGGAGGTCAAGGAGGAGCTCGCCAGGAACTGTGGGATTACTGTATCGCAGGTACTTGGGGTTGCCAAGTCTCAGAGGGGCATGATTCGTTGCACAGGAATAGCTGCCACCATTTCAACAATCTATTGCATTGCATGCATTAGTAACCTAAACTCGATTTATCTCAAAAATATCGACGAATAACATCGCTAATTTGGAATTAAATAGAACTTTGTTAGTAAATTCAAATAGAGTTGGCAACCCCATAGTTACACGACACGGCTCAACATACGTGACGGCCCTATTGTTGAACGTGAGAATACAGTAGACGACATGGCTAGGTAATTTTTAACCACAACTTGGAGCCAAGCATTAATCTTGTATACAACTGTTACACTTACAATCGCACGGTAAATCACTGTGTCGGCTCGTTAAGCAATGAAAAACAACTCTATTCCGTACCGGAGTGACGTTTTCAATAGATACATGTATTGTTCTTCCGACAGAAAGGGAAAATTAGCATATTGAGACATGGTGGAAACTGAATTCTTCGTCGACCTTAATGGATATCATCGCCTTCATGTTTCGTTTAACCGACTCAAGACTAAATAAATAAATATATTTACTGTTTTTCACACATGTAGCAAAAATTAATTATCCTATTAAAGTAACCAACATTCTCGTGTATTCGTCAGGTGTCGAATTGGTTCGGTAACAAGCGCATTCGTTACAAGAAGAATATCGGCAAGGCGCAGGAGGAGGCTAACTTGTACGCCGCTAAGAAAGCTGCCGGTATGTAAACTGTTTCATCTGGTTCTACTATAAAGGTAGTTTCAATACTACCTCGTTCTACTAGTTATATTGCAATCAGTTGTGTCAAATCGTTCAAAATATTTAATTATTGAGACTTGCGTCATTGTATTTTCAAATATTCATCCTATTTCTTCAGCAACTAATCAGTAAATTCTACATTAACGTAGATCTCTATCACCATTGCACCTCCATTCCTTGTTTGCTAAGTGTGTGGGTACAGAGTGCGTTACATAGAGATATGTTTTCGCACACAGACTTGCCTTGGGTTGGCGCGGGGCGCGATGCTAGCTCACCGCCCGCCAGAGCTTCGGCATATTACAGTAAATCATAGACATTAACTAGACTTAGGCTAATTCGCACTGATTGACGGTGTAGGGCCCGCCTCATACCCGCGTTTGATGGCTAAAGGATATTAGTCGCATATCTGAGTCCAAAGAACTCTCGTATGACAAGGGCCTAAACGGCTATAACCTTTCGTGCCATCTGGCTCATTCGTTTTGTTTGCCTATGTATTTCTGAATAGCCAAGTGTCACATTAGGCTCTAGACGTGTAGGAAGCCTCTCAGTGCGTTTGTAGCCTTACACACGGCATTACACAGCGCTCGGCGCTGACAATACACATTGATCAAATATCTCTACTTAAAACCTATAATAATTCATCGTGTCGTGGGGATCTTTTATCTGTACACTATATTTATTTCCTGTTCATACTTTTTTATTTAAATGTATTCTTGACATAAATCTTATACCCCGATGCGAGATTCCCACACATGAGGTAGGTCCCCCCTACTAGTAATACTCGTATACATGAGTGATGCGCGTGCGCAGCTGCAGGCGCGTCGCCGTACTCGATGGGCGCGGCGTCCGGCACGGCCACGCCGATGATGTCGCCGGCGCCGACGCAGGACTCCATGGGCTACTCGCTGCCAGCGCCGGGCTACGACCAGCCGCAACCCAGCTACGACGGCTCCATGGGCTACGACCCCATGCACCAGGACCTGTCGCCGTAGGTGCTCCGCCGCACCCGACCCTCAGGTAAACCCGACTGACATGGTTTGATGTGAGATGTTCACTTGCAATGAAGTTTCCCAAACAACACGCAACTAACCAGTCGCCTGTTTATTGTTCCAGGTTACGGGTATGACGCATAAATTGTGCAGCTTCCACAGAATTGCCATTTACATTAACTATTATTATGTTAAGTAGGTCAGACTATACTTACGACCGCTACCGACGCCGGCGCGACACCGGCCGGCGCGCCTAGCCTTAGAACATAGGACATTGTATACTACACAATATACCTTAGACTACATAATATTATTAGCGATATTTTTGGAAGGAATGTAATGAATCGTATTTTTATTTGTATTACAAACTATACGACTGGCACCCAGTATTTGTTTAACGTTTATAATATACAATTTATTTTTATTATTATAATAATAATATAGTCATTTTATTATAAATTAATTTTCAATGGCAACTATTTTATAGTATTATAATTTTAATTCGAGAAGTTGTTTTAAAATCTTTTTGTTTATATTTTATTGTTTTTTGGAAAGTAATTATTTGGGCAGTATTAGTAATTTATATACAAAAGTAAATCATCACATCGATACGGCGGGGATCTCGTGTTTCTATTCGTTCTAATAATCTTTTACTCTACGGTGGTTATAATTATACGATAGATGTAAGTGAATCTAGTGTAATATTTAACTGTAAGTATTCAGATATTTTGTGCTGACTAGTGTCCTCTACGAGTGCGTCCGTGCGTCCGTACGGCTGCCACGCTTGGAAACTGTACTACTTACCGACACTCAACTCATGAGATACAAACTAACGACATGAAACATGCGATGCTTTCATACGACCATGTATACGCTGTACAGGTGGAAACAAAATAGTTTTTACACGCCCGGTGTACTCCAACAATAATATTAAACACGAATTTTATAATTATAAAATAAGTACAGATAGTGTTAAATAATAAACCTTAGTACGAGCACGATCACTGCACTATAATATAAACCTATGTATACGCAATATATATTTATAATTATATTTTTATATACGTTTATTATTGTTGGATTACTAACTATTATGTCGGAAAGTAGTATTGCTCCAAGTATCACAACACGTGAGCGCGGGCGCACGGTCTTGTGTGCAATTTTAATATTTTATTAGCAATGGTTGTGTTAGTATCGCGCACACGCAACTTGGCATGAACTGATTTAAATGTGGAATCGTTTTAAAATACCAGTCTATTATTATTGTTATTTTCAAGCAGGTTTTGTGTAAGAGGCCGGCTGTACAACAGACCTCAAGGTATGTGAATCACGTATTCGGTCTGTAAGATGTAACATCGGCCTAAGTGACGGTAAATCAGGAGTTGTGAATATCAGAACAAAATATTTTAACTGTCGTGGTGCTATGATGTTGGTAGCACAATTTTATTTTACTTGTTAGCCATAAGTTGAATGTTATTTCATTTCGTCGTACATTTTCATCGAAGCATAACAAGATCTTAACGATTGTAACTTAAATTAGTTCCACTTAGTGATAGTTTGGATATGAAAAATGCTAGAATTAAGTTAATGTGTTCTAAAACAAAATATCTGAAACAGTATACGAGATAAAAAACGAAAATTTAATTGATGTTTTAACGCTGTGGAACATTGTAATTTCGCGTGCCGCCACCGATCGCACGTTTCTTACTCGTTCACGATAAATTATTTATTATAATGGTTATAAAGTAATGTTAACATAGTTCCCATAGACGGGCGGGGCGGCGCGACACACATGTATACGACGACGAGTTCAATGTTATTGCGACCATCAGATTGACTAAATACATTTTTGTGTAGTTACACACTTGTTTTATTTTATTACCACCCTCTATAACCTGAAGATTTTCTTAATTTCAGCATAAAAAAAGAGTAACAAATTGTGTAACTCAGGGCTGTCCAAACAAAGGCCCGCGGGCCGCATGCGGCCCGTGGTGGCTTGTTTTCATGTGGCCCGCGACACACATTTTAATCTCAACATCTTCATCCTATGTGTAAGAACAATAATAAAATTCAGTGTATGATTTGTATAGGTATAAGTTTTTTCTGTGAGTAAAGAATACAATGTTTAATGTATACAACTGAAATTATTTTTCAGGCCCTCCAGCTTTTGTAAGAAATTTAATTACTCCGCGAGGGTATATAGTTTAGACAGCCCTGGTGTAACTTACTAATACATTATAAATGCCAAAGTTTGTGTGTATGTTTCCTACTCAATCACGCCAAAACGGCTGAATTTGATGGAATTTGGAACAGGGATTGATTATCGTCTAGAATTAGTCTTCTAGTACTAGGCTACTTTTTATTCCACAGGAACGCGGGCGCAACCGCGGGCAGAATCTAGTGTGGTAATAAACATAATGTAGGCAGATTACTCTTGTCTTGACCGTTATTACCAAATGTTATCGTTGTTTTTGTTTTAATTGTCGTAATTACTCGTTCGATGATTTGTAAAATTTCATTGTTTATAAAACAAACGTTATGTAATGCAAGTAAGCAAGTTCAAAGATACCATAATTATTTTATTAACCGACTTCCCAAAAAGGAGGCGGTTATCAATTCGGCTGTTGTTAGCTCAGGCGTTTGTGGACGGATTTTGATGATTATTTTTTTGTTGGAATGGTCATACTCTCGGGGTGGTCCCATTTTCACCAGGTCAGGATCTGATGATGGGATCCCATAGAAGCCGAGGATAACTTTTCAAAATTGTATAGGTGGCGGGAGCGTTTGTTAAATGTTTTGATATAGTATTTGAAACTACTACAATTTGATAAAGGTGTGGAGTTGATCTGATGATGGAGTCAAGAGACAGCCGAGGGAACTTCTCGAGAATTTGTAGCAATGACCCCGTGCTTGGGCCTAAAATATTTGTATTGAGAAGATCTTTACATATAGATGGGATGTAATTGTCATTAGAGGCCTGATGATGAAGTAGTATGATAGCTAAGGGAACTCCTCAACGGTTAACAGTAGCTACCTGGTTGGTGTTTGGACTTGATTAATTTGTAGTGATGAGAACTTTAAACCTAAATGGGGCATGACTGTCATTAGGGGCCTGATGATCAAGGATTATGAACGTTACACCTAATTGTTTTTTTTTAAGGGGGGAAATTCATCAATTGGCTGCTCCCGCTTGGGTGAGGCGGGAGGGAGTGTCAGATTTACTGACTAAAAACCACCCCGTTCCTTCTCCTGCACGTCGAGCCGGAGCCTCGGTAACCCGTTAGGTTCTCCGCGACACACCTAAATGGGGTATGATTATTATTAGGGGCCTGATGATGAAAAAGTATGATAGCTAAGGGACAGCTCTCCCACTGATTGGTTAGAAGTCGGTGCCACAAGCCCATAACAAAATAACTTAGGTTAATGGTCATGGTTAAGTATATCCTGTCATAAAATTGTACACAGCTTAGGTAATATAAGGTATTTGTTACGGGTTTAAAGAATAACTTTTGTTTAAAATTGTGGCACCGAATTGTCACCAGTGGATGGGTAACCTATAAGTACGTATGAATAATAATAGTTATTTTTTGCATTTTAATTTTGACCTTTTGCTTGTCTTTAGGTTTTGGTTTTCGAAGTCGGTTATTTTAAACGCAGTTTATGTTTTTTGCCCGTAGCTTGACCGAAGTCTATGTACTTAGATTCTCTTACAAATTGCTGCACACGGATTCTCCGTGGACCGATAATACACAGTCACTTAATAAAATAGTTACATTTGGTTATTTAGCACTCAAGTACGAAAAATAATGCAAATATAAGCATTTATTCTTGTTTATAGAGGTCAATTCAATACTTACTACAGAAATCGTGATTTGTAAGTTATGTTTCGTGTTCAACTATGAAACCCTTTAAGGATTAATAAGAGAATTTTAAACAGCTATAGTATATAGTTTCGAACCTTAATAAATTAAAGGAGCGTGGCTAATTTGTTCCAAGCGTGACGAAACGGGGATTAGAAGATACCGACTACCTACCTACTGCCAGTCCTTCCGTCATAATCTTTATTTATACCGTTAGATGCACAATTTTATAGTTAATCATATGTATATGGGGAGATTTTGTAAGATACGGTTGATAGCGTTATCTAATGCTAGCGTGAGAAACAGTTAACAATGCATAATGCAATCAAAACCAGTTACCCTAATCACATCCTAATCTATCCCTGGACTTACAACGCTAGCTTGATAACGATAGTTAGTTTCAATGAAGTAAATAGTAATTATTTCAGTTTGTTTATTTTTATCAGTATATGGTGACCTTGCTACGTATGAATCAGGTGGATAGTGGCGTCATGTCGACGTTGACTTCATCGTTAGGTTAGTACCGCGCCGTCTGTCGCTCGAGTAGCTTGACTAACTCTGCTTATTATTATAAATGCTCAAATCTGTTATTAACTTAACTGCCTTCGTGTCCGCGAGAAATTGTAAGTATAAGTTGAATATTATGCTCTTTCTTTTGATTAATTTGATACTAATTGGTAAACAACTGTTAGATATAGCTAAAGTCATTTCAGTTAATTTTTTTAGTAAACTAAAAAGCTAACGATGATCCTTGAACGTGACATGCGAATTTCATAACGAATCAATGCTATTACAGTTTACATATAGTGCCAGTCACCTAACTATGTAGGTACTTTATTACTTAACAATTCCCCTACTAATAAGTGTATACTCTTTATAACAAATAAGTATCGAGAATTTGTAATTTAATTAATTAAAGCTTTTAAACTAAAAAGACGTCGAACCAAGTAAACAAATAATTAGGTACTTGCGAATGATTATTGTAACGAGGAAACTACAATCATACCTATCTAAGTTATAGTTCATAAAGTACCGTGTTTGTATAATAGCATGGACTAACAATTTTAGTCCATGGTCTGAAGAGAGGGAATGTCAAAATTTCGACAAATCTAATCATCAAACTCTGTTTACAATGTGAAATTATCAGATAAAAACACGATAGGTAAATTGTTTGTAGTGAATTTTATTTAGAACGCAGTGCCTACATTTACTTACCTACCTACAGTAGGTACCTAGTCTACTGAATTAACAAGCAATTAGTGTGAATGAATTAGAAATGTATTTATTCGTAATTTATTCATCAATGTTGTTATCGGTTCTAGCATCGAGAATGACGAGTGTACACAGTGCGTATAAGGAGGAGGTGCATGACGTGCCGATGTCGGTCATCATCAGGCCATTCATACCAGAACTTACGGAAGAAAAAGTTGTCTCGCTTATGGAAACGATACAGGTAAGGAAAACATTTACAAAACGTACATAAGTAGGTAAAACTAAAGGTTAGTTACTTACCATTGTCATGTTGGTTGACATTTCCTTTATAAACACTGTTTCCAGAATAATCTTGGTAGGCACTATAAGGTTACTATAACTTTTTTAGAAGAGCTTTTCTCAGTATTTTCATGTGAGTAACCCGCGATTTTGAGTTGATATAACGTTACTCTTCGGAATTACATAAAAGACTGAACTATGTCTAGTTACTCAGTTACCCACAACAAGCTAAAAGATGATAATGATGTTTGATCTACCCTCTTATTTTTATTTTTCCTCTTCATTAAATCTTAGGTGGATAATTTTAGGACTAATTTATTATTATATATTATTTTAATAGGTGGGTACTTCTATTTATAGTCTCTAAACTTATTAAAACTGTTCAAGAATCATGTAAGCAATTAATTTTAATAGAGATTTGAGTGCCTGCTGTAATTAACTGCAGCTAATAAATAATTTATTAATATCTCTAGCGCCGGTGACTATAACTGGTCACGGTTAATCACTAGCTAAGATAATAACCTGAACTGATCATAAAGGTAAATCTGACCTACATTGAGTACTAGTTGTCACTAATAGCCCTTCTTTATACTATGCTAATAGTATCTAGTTATCCTACATGGATTGTACTTAACCCCATTCATAAAGGACTTTAACATTATTTGTTGCAAAACTTTCTTGCAGATATAAATATTGCAATGGCTTAAACGCACCGACAACATATAATTAATTATTATTCTTGTTGGTGTACCACAAGGGAGCATTTTAGGTCCTACGCTATTTAACTTACAACAGTACATATAATTTATTTTAAATAATCTGTAAGGTCAAAAGGCCAAAGTAATTTGTATATCTAGAGGTGTCTAAGTTATCGCAAATCTATAAAAAATATTATTGTGATTTAAACTATTTTATTATGTAAACTTTTCATGTGAAAAGTGACCCGACGCGATACGTGTTTAATTTATTAGATAACGTGACGTGAATTTAAAAAAAAATATTTTTTTTATACTGCCAATAAAATATTGATTTCAAATAGTTATCAAAGTGTAAGCGTACGACAGTTATCTATTACTTTCTGTAATTTGAGACTATTGATCACGATGCCTTCAAACTCAAGAAAAGAAGTAAGGATTGAGTTCTTGGCAATAAATATTTATTTAATTTTTTACAGAAAGAAGAAGAGGCAGGCAACGTACCTCCCATAGATATCCTCTGGATCAAGGGTTCAGAGGGAGGAGACTATTACTACAGTTTCGGAGGCTGCCACAGGTACGCCGCCTACAAACGTCTGAACCGACCGACCATTCCTGGCAAACTGATCAAATCCACCATCACCGACCTTAGAACGTATCTTGGAAGTAGTACACCAGACTTGAAGTAAATTATTTTAAGTAACAATTAGTTTTACTGTAATTATTTTGCTCGCACAATGCAAAGGTACATTAGGTAATTGATATTTATAAGGGTTAGCCAACCTATTCTATAATGAGAGCATTTATGTGAAAGAGTTTCAAACATCGATTAAATCCCACAGGTACCTAAATATCACGCAGAACATTATCTAAGCACTAAGTTGCGTAACTATGTTGAACGTGAACTGAATCAAACATGTTATTTTTTGTACATATTAAGTTAAGACATAATTATTTGTGTAGATCTAAGATAAGCATTTAACGATTTCCTACAGCGGATGCGGTCAATAAAATATAATACAAACATAGGCATATTTCTATATTTTGAAATATAATTTAATATTTCCCGTTGGGACCAAAACCTGTTTCCTACGACCTTAGTCAATCGAAGGACTTCAAATATTAAATATTATATTGATACTCGTTTATTTTTGTAATAAAATTATTGATGATAAAATAAAACAAATACATTCTCCAACGGTGTATTTATTTGTGGAGTGGCTTACCTAACTACAGAACAATGGATATGCCGTTTCTGTATATTTACAAACATGAACATAAATAATATCAAAATACAATTTCTTACTAACGCAACGGCGGCGCACACAAGCACTGGGGAACGTAATGACAAATGAACACAACTACTATTTCTTAGCACCAACTTTCCATACATGCAGACATTTAACATAAACTTGCTATTACATACTACGTTTTATATCAATTTAAATTTATTTATATCAATTTTAATACAATGGCAATCCTTGCATAATTTACATAAAACTTCAAACAATAATAATCTCTAATGAATTTACGATTCCTTCTATTATCACGTTTGCTTGCATGCATTAAATTTTCCATTAGTATTCCAGTCCGATCGAGCAAAACAAAAATATGTATCTTTAAACATATTTGCATACAAATATTCTAATTTAATTGCATACAAAGCTTGTCTGTATATGAAGGTAGCGCAAGGATTACTAATGTGCTAATTTACGTATGACATTGAGACGACTTGCAAACAAAAATAAAGTCATTGTGCGCTTACCATGATTCAGAACATTGCTAAAAAGGAATTAAATAAAAAGACGTTCAATTAGCGACCACATAGCTACCATGAGAAAGTCAACTTTTGTACTGAGAAGAGACAATGCACATAAACAATGTATATCCGATAGACACTCACAATGTTTGACCACCCAATAAGATGTGTGAACTTAAAACTAAAATATATAACATACATGTAAATGGTAATAAATGAACATATTCTAGTGCAGATAACATCGTACGTAGATATTGTATGTAGTGTCCATATACGGCGTAATATTACAGAGATCATTTCATGCTTGCTCACAATTTAACATATTTTGGCACGAATCATAAACTTAGCGACTCAGTGAGAGCGGGGGAGCTAACTATAGGGTACTTACAATATTGTTGTATATTATACACTGAATTATATAATCACTAATATCTAAATGAAAGTGTGCACAGTAATCGGTGTTCACGTTAGCTACCATCTCCCAGTACATATGAATAAATATGCAAAATAATATTTTCTATATTGATCTATCTATCACACTGCGGCCGTGACTCGCCACGCCCGCCCAGGGCTCGCCAACTAAATAGAAAAAATATATATCTATTACTTTACAACAACCATATTTTTACTATGTCTCATAATTTTTTATATCATTTATAATATTTTATATTTTTTACATAACAACGGCACCCTGTCGCCATGGACAAGATAAACTATTTTTTAATCAATAGATATATTTTTTTCTTCACATATAATAATTAAAGCAGTGTTTAAACATTGGTTATCATAAAGATTATATTGAAGCATATTTTAAAATTTATATTTTATTCAGTGGCACTAGTGTTTATACGTAACTTTTAAATCCATTTAAAATTTACATTTAATAATTTATTATGACGAGATGGAAGTGGCTCAGTGTACGAGAAAATATACGAGTTGATTTACATTACTTATGAATATAATAAGTAAGGAATACTTAACGAAATAATATCTAGATCTAGATCAGTTACTTTGTCGTCCTATTAATGTATGCTTACGTTAAATAAACGTAAAATACAGTTTAAATAAAAGTACGCTCAAATAGTGAGTCTACTGCACGTGTGTAGATAAAAGATGATACATATTGCCACCTCCACACATATAATTATACGACATTGTTTAGTTAATGTACTAATACTTAACTTACTTAAGAGAAACGTGGAAGGATAACATTCATTGTGCACGTCAACTTACCGGTACACTAAACAATAATTACACAAATAAATTAACAATTTATTTACATTAGTCATAATGAAATATATGGTAATGTTAGGATGTAATGATCAAAATAGTTTGAGAAGTATTTCACAGTCTTTCTTGTGAAATCAGAGGGCCTAGTGAGACTTCTTTTTAAGGTTAAGGCGATTGGAACGTTACCGCTTTTAGCCGTCAGATTGGGTGGCTGCAAATATGAGCATGCCAATCATAGCGGCGAACGTCATAAACGTACCGATTGCGTTAACGTAAAACAAACTCGTACGTAATAGGTCCTCAGGAAGAGAGTACGATCGAAGTTTTGTCATGAACGATCAAGTGTCAATTTGAGTGCTAAGATTCAACATTACCTTTTTTATTAAGTTATCATGAACTATGTATTAGTTTAAAATGCATATAACTTTTGAGTTTCAACTAATTAAATATTTAGATTTATATAACAAGAACAATAACTATATTTCAACGACGGCTACTTTCAAAATCTATTATTAAATATTTAGGTATGTAAGATTGTAGATTCCTATTTTTTTTTTCGAATAGACTTTTTAAGTAAACAAAGCTCGAATTATTTAAATTTTAATTTATTATGTTCGTGATATGTGGGTGACTGTTTGGAAGCATCGTAGATTGAACATTGACAGGTGACTTAAAATATTTATTATTTTTTTTCAATTTAAAATGTAACTAAATACTACGGTATGCTACGAAGACTTACTACGGCGTAGCAAATAGCTACGACCGCGTAAAAAGTCGGAAGACAAAATTATAATACGTAGTGTGACCATAATATTGCAAATAAAGTTAATAACATAATTAAAGACGTTATATAAACTATAATCTGTAGTTTGTTAAACAAAAATGAACATTATATTTTTGTAATAAAGTTTAAATACTATAGGCTGATAATTCGTGCAATTGTTTAGATTAGAGAAAAAATAATACTATGCATTGGAATGTAGATAGAACGGCTAAAATGAGGTATAGTACGTTGGCAGCGAATTGGCATAACGATTGTTTAGAAGAAATAACCGAGCTCAACAGATATCTGTATTTGATTTCGTTGTTAGCATTGCTATTTTCAGAGAGTATGAATAAGACAGGTATATACAATATATAATAAATAAATTAATAAGATCGAGATCTTATTAATTTATTTACTTGTGAATTCTATAAAATTGCGATACAAATTGAGCCTTATTGTGAAAGAAATAAGCTACATTTTGGCTACTAAGCGTTATGCCAATGTACAAAAGTTGTTTCAAAGTTTGGCACTTCACCTCAATCTTTGTATGTATAAAAATGAAGTCTTGGCCGATGTTGAGGTATTTATTAAGAATAAGCAATAAAATAAATGAACACCAAGTTTCATTTGTGACAGGCAGTGGTGTACATGTACGTTCATTCATATTATAATGTAACATACACTTTCCACACTTAAATTGCGAGCCTAGAGCTAAATAAAAATAGTAAGCAATATTAGGACATATTTCGTAGTTTTCTTAAAAGAAAGTACTGATAAAATTCGCTATATTGCACGTAAAATTATGGCTGCACTGAGGTGATAGTTAATCAAATATAAGTCTTATGTTGAACACTTTAAAGTACAACTAATAGAAAACGTTAATACACAGTTTGAGCATTACTTTCCGTCATGGTGGGTAGTGCACGGGACGAGAAGAATTATGATTTACACAAGATCGTTATTATAAAGACCAAAGATATAATTTGCTAACGAATTCCTATGATATTCAACAGCCAACCTTATTACCAATAGCCTAGAAATGAATTTTTTTTGTAACCTATCGCTTCGTCTCTTTTTATATCAACTTGAACCTCACGTAGCTTGTAATGAGGTTGACTATTCATTGTCATTAGTAATTTTGGTCATGAAGGAGTTTATAAGATCTTGCATAGATCATGGAAGAGGAGAAGACAGAACAGTCCACGACTTAACAAATATAATGACATGAAGTAACTATAACAACAATCCTGAGTGTACGTTGTCATGCGCGTGCAAGAGATTCTAGCCCCAAAGAGTTCTACAAAAGTAGATTTGTTCAACGAAAAATAGGCTACGGTTTCACTTATTTTAATAAATAGACTGCATGGTGTCAAATTTATTAATCTTATAAAAATAATTCGTTTTTAATATAATTAAAAGATGCCTTCGGTACGCATAAGTATACACTTTAATGCGGTTACTATCAACGCGACGCTTGTGGAGAATACGATTTTAATAACAGTTTTTTCAATTAGCAGCCAAAGTCGTATTAGTTTATCAACATATTCGTTAGTAAAATAATTATGTATTCCAAAATAATTCTCATCGCTATAACATCATTCTTCTTGTCCTTAGAAGATGTAGAGAAGATAGTTTGCACATTCCAACGTACACTCGATCCGACATACACTGCGCCTGCGGCACACTTCTACAATATATCTACATTAAAGCATCGATACGCACCATCAATACATCGCCAACTGCCATTCTGAAGAGAGCTACTTCGTTTACCTTTCAAGGTCAGATTTATTGGAAGAATATCTACTGAATATTGTTTAAAATTTGACAAAACTTATTCTTATGTGTTACGGTTTAGCGCAATTTGCGCAAACTTCACTATATTTGCGCAAAAAGTGCTAGTCACATTTTGTATGCTTTAGTATTGCCCAAACAATATGTTTGACCAATACTAAATACCTTAAGTATTGACTATAGAGTCAATATCTTTAAAGATCCATTTTCACTCGTTCCAGCAGTATTTGCCAATGAAGTCATATTTGTATAACCACCGATAATTTTAGACATAACAACATTTATGCACACGTATATAACATATATCTTTACACAGAAGTGAGATTGCTTCGTAAAGCCCCATCCACACGACTAGAGATTTCTCCAAACTTAATTTTGAATAACTACATAAAAAGTGCATTGGTAAATATTATTACAGTTTAAACAATGACTTTAAGAACACGTTGCTAACATTAATTATTTTGTAAAGTGTACACATCAATATTCAAATAGCAACACGAAATATTTCAATTCCTTCGCTCCATTAATTTACCGACTGCTTTTACATCGAAACGAGTCCTTTCAAACAATTGTCGTGTAAACTGGATGCCTTATCCAATATCTCTAAATAAATTCTCACAAAATTAATTTACATTTCGTACGTAACATGAAACCGTATAATAATATACTTTTACTCACATTTCAAAAACAATAATAGACTGTGCACCACAGACTATACTCATCTACACATCATTGAACAGCAAAGTTTATTCTTCCGAAACAATTAAATATTTGTCTATACATTCAACTCTTTTAAAACTATTAAGACGCATATATGTAGAGATACTCTTTTATATTTGTATTGTTCACATTTATAATTATACTAGTTAGCACTTCTGCAGTCGAACTTTCCCTCCCCTGTCGAGGTAGGAGCCATCTCTATCTTTGCTTACCCCATACAACATTGTACATTTTATACACTCCCTCTATATATTTACACAGTTCTCTAAACACGTGGTACATGCCACTATTATACACATCCATTACTATTTCGTACAATCTTATTACCTACCATTTATCGAACCGTTTAACATCGATATGAAAATATAACTGCGTCCCTCGTTCTTGCTTTCTGCTCCATAATAAACACTCATTTATGCTAAGACTAATGTCACCTCCCGCCCACTGGTAGGGGCGTCACCTACTGAGTTTCCACATGTTTCGACAACACCGACATAGAACATTTAGATAGAATAAAACACCCTCAAAAATATGTAAGAATGTTCGTTCGTCGCGTGGACTACATGATGACCGGGTACCTCGCTGGCTGGGTGTGTGAGACCGGCTACACGAGGTCGGCAGTGTCCGCGTCGTCCAACAGGTGCGCGGTCCTGGGCGACGAGAAGTGTAGCTCGCGCTCGGCGAGGCAAAGCTGACATCAGTCGAGCGCGCCGATACACTCCGGCTCCTCGCGCACGCACTCCTTCGGGAAGTAGCCTGAGCGGTTGTCACCCTGGAAACAAGATTTGTTGTAAAAAAGAGAGCAAGCTAGACAAGCTGTCCACCTACAACTTTGTACTCGGTTTTTCAAACCTTCTTGAACAACCATTATAACGTTAATTTTAAAAACTATTTAAAAACTCAACTAGTTAAAACATCAATATGTTACCTTATCAAGCGTACGCCCCTTCCACCAGCCCCGACTGTCCCCCTCCTTGCTGAGCACCAGTACCTTGGCCCCGGGCCGCAGTGCTAGCTGGGAGCTCTCCAGTGGACGGAAATCGTGAATCACTGTCGCTACAACGCGACGGAATGGCCAGCGGAGATTTGAGTTTAAGCTGAAAATAATTTGCTCTTTGTTTGAAACTTGCTAGACGAATAGACACAAAGGTATTTGATTTAACATCATCAGTTTTCCAAATCAAAAAAATAATTTGCTTCGTCCATAGCATTGGTTTTTAATGCCCATGTCCCATACGGTTATGCAAGGCGATGTTAGTAGCTACTCTAGCTACATTCATAAATAATGTTATGCTATTGTTGTCATTCAGACGAATTTTATAGAAGGTAAGGTTAATGCAGGGTTCGCATAGAGTAGCTTACCCTTCAAAGTTCTCAGAGAGACTGGTTTTCTCGTAGTATGTGATAAGCTCTACGACGCTGCGGAAGAACCTCGACTCGGACAGGTAGTAGTGCTGGACCTGGTCTATCGGCTTGCGACATACGCGCATGTGTTTCACTGTGTTATCTGTCCTGTAAAATGAGCAGACGGTTACTTAGTATGGAAAACTAAACTAATGTATGATAGAATATCCGCATTTTAAATGCGAAAGTATATGTTTGCTTATGACAAAGGCCCGTTGGCGTAGTTTGAATTTATTCGAGTGTTCTTGGCGACGTCGTGGCCTAGTTTTATTATTTGTCATGATGGGAATGATGCAATGAACATATAGCCATACTTGAGCGAGAGCGCGAGGTTGGTGTCAGCGTGCGCGTGCGGCGGCGCGAGGTGCGCGAGGTGCGCGGCGTGCGGCCGCACCCGCAGCAGGAACGTGCCGTCCACGCGCCGCTCCAGCCGCGCCGTCGCCGTCTCGCGCCCCATCTCGCCCACGTACCTGCGGGGACAGTTCGCATCGTACTCTACGCAATCACGACAAAACAGCCGAAGGGATCGAGATGTGAAACAGAGGTAGATTATGGTCTGGAATAACACATAACCTTTTCTTTATCCCCCGAGAGGGGGCAGAAGGGTTAGTATAGCGTGCCATGTGTATACGTACCACATGTAGTAGTGCAGTGCCTGGTCGGGCGCGTGATGGTGCGGGGGCAGGGGGGGCGCGGGGGCCAGTCCCCCTCCGCAGCGCCCCGACAGAGCGATGCACTCCTTGTGCGCACACGCATTGCACACTGTACACAGGTAACCCTGCACAGGTACGACACTATGAGTATTTATTTACTTCAAAAGTAACATAATGCTAAAACAAATAGTAATAGGAGTTACCTGAAATATCCTTCCTTTGAGGAACTTGGAACAATGGTGGCACGTGGCAGGCTTCTCGAATGTATGTAACACAAACTTATGGTTCGTACTCCGACAGCCTGGAGGCTCCAAGTTGTCGCTGTTGGCAATAATTATTTAATTACAACATTTTTAAAAGCTGAGGAAAGTCCCAAGAGCCATAACATACTAGCACTTTGCACGTGGAGAAATAATTATGTTACGAGCGTATAACAAGGACGCCTCGGCAACGCAGCGAGGACGCCACCTTTGACGTTGCCGTTTACACATTGGCGATACAAATACGTTGCTAGCCTTTAAAAAAGGAAATGTATAACAGCTAATAACAATACTCACATAGCATCCCTAATAGCTTTAACCCATTTGCGTTTGGCGTCATCAGTGCGTGCGTAGAGCGTGAAGGTTGCGTCTTTGGTGCGTCTGACGAGGTAGAAGTGCGAGGCCCAGCGCGCGTCCCCCCGCAGCGCGCGCCTGCCGCAGCCCTCCTCCACTCGATACTCAGCGAGGCGCACTCCCACGCGGTACGAGTACTGGTTGTCCTGGGACGACAAGAGCTGGTCTTGTGTTATTATACTGAAGTATTTGGATACAGGGATAACGGAACATGTGTTTTGGATAGTAATGTCGTTCGTTAAGTGGCTGTAAATGTGACTTCTATGCAAAATACCTCAGTTTGTATGCTCAAATGGGATTAAACTTTATTAGATTTTACTATTTTTGAATTCGAAGCTCTGATCGTATGTGAATAAATGGCTAAAGTGGGTGGTACATTATTGTGTGTGGGTTCAAAACAAAATCATAACGAACTTTAGTTAACCGACGTTATTTGTCAGGCTATACGGATTGTATGATTGAAGGCAGCTTACCTTGACGGGTTTGCAGAGCAACATGAGCTTGTCGAACACGAAGACATACCGCGAGCGCACCTTCTGGTCCTCGTGGGCCTTTACCTTGAGCTCGCCGTCCAACAGGAGGCGCCCGTACGCCGCCAAGCCTGCGCCCCCCGCGCCTAGGGCGCCGCCCTCCCAGTCTATTATACTCTCCTAGAGAAGGACGACAAATATATTTAACAGGACATTAAGCAGATAGGCATCGGTAGTAGAGATAAAAAGTATGTTTACCTAGTTAAGGTAGTCTATTTCCAAATGAAAAATGAAAAATGTCAATGTAAAATATTGAATAACATGACTGCATAAAAAAAAACTAGATAGTAGAGCAATTAACAAGGATCAATTTGGAATTACGTATTTGCTGAATGAACGAAAAATAAAAATATTTCTTTTTAAACTCTACCTGTACTTTAGCAAGTAGCGCGAGTACTTCACTATCCCTCTTGACCTCGTTGATGTACTGCGCTACGTCTACCATCGCCTCCTTCGCCCTCTCCAATCCGCGGAACTCCTCATGGTTCTAAAACAAACAATATTATTGAAAATGTATAATAAGTTCTGTAATGGTGGCGCTGTAATCGTTTTTAGGTGTCCGTACTGAGGATATTGGAATAAATTTAATTTTCGCGCAGCTGATGTGCACTATGTAAATAGATTCACTTACGGCAATAAATTAAAATAAAGAAATAAATTCGACTCTTTTGTGTGTTCCTAAATTATTGTTGTGTGTCGTAGCAAAATACATGGTATTTTTTTTCTTTCTTTTCAAATATATGCTAATTAAATCTGAATCAACGATGCCATTAGAGGAGATTTTATGTCTCTACTACGACTGTAAAGTAAATTAAGTGAGTACTTACGGGCTGCGTCTCATGCACCAGTTTGTCAAGCAGAAGATGATATTTGAGCACCCTCTGCATCGGCACCGACAGGATGTCGCGCAGCTGTATCCGACCGTCGCTGTGTTCCTTCTGGCATTTCTGTACACATACAACATTGGACCTTATTGTTAACACGCTAAGTAGCATTTTAGCTTAACAATAACGGTATGTCGTAGCTTCGTTGTGAATGGTCCAGTTTTAGAGCTCAAGAATATGCTATTGGCCTTCAACGAACTATTGCAATTTCCAAACTATGACCTTAATTGAGTGATTTTAATACTTTTTTAAAAGAATTACGTTTTTATTATTGGTATGCAGTTTTATGTCTTTTGAAATAGTGAAATGCTGAAGTAATCAACTTTTAAGAAATGAAAAATAAATAGAAAAAAAAATTGCGCTTGCTCCATCAGGAGTTTCGACTCAATGAGTCAGCAGTCAAAATTCAAGTGCACTTACCGCCAACTGTTTACTGAAGGTAGAATCTCTGGCATCTAAATTTTTGAGCGTATCCTGAGCGTTGGTGAGGTTTGAGCAATAGTCTCCATAGAGCAGTAATCGTTCGCGCCACGCAAGGAACACGTCCGCCAGTCGCGGCGCGCCGTTGCCAGGCACACACGCTTCTGTTGCTAACTTCAGCTGCCTTAATAAACCTGTGTGTGTCTCGTGCAGTTCCTGTAATGTGTAAATTAATTTGGTTGAAGTATAGGCTTTTTGTTCGGATCAAAAGACCACAAAAAACTTGTTTTATTTTAAGAGAACTAAGTTGTTCTGTTTTATTACTTCTTTTTTAAAGACGCGTTAGGACAAAAACAGTTAAAATATTTGCTATATTTGACAAAGCCTTTCTGTGTTTTGTAGAAACTGCAATGCACTGAATTGTGCATTGTAAAAGACTGCTCTTTGTTGTATGTTTTAGAATCACCTCACCTTAATCCCGAAGAATATGACTTGCATATCCTGAGGTTTGAGGTACGGCATCAGTGGCCTCAGGAAGTATTTGATAATTTTGCTGAGAACATCCACATAGTTGTTCTCAGTGTCCACCAGCTCTCTTATAACGTAATCTCTCTTTTCTAAACTATGTGACGATGTCGCTAGCTGAAAATTTATTAGAAAACATGTTAGTATTCGAACTCGAATAATAACTCAAAAAACATGAGAGACAAACTTAGGGGGTTAAAACACTCATAACATTAAAATTTTTTGAAATATAACCCTCTAAATCTGTCCCGCAGTGCACAATAAAATGTAAGCGCAGACCAAAGCACCGTAAACCCAGCTACCATCCACTATCTACAATTTACATTAATTTGTTTCTATAATGTCAAGTTCCAATAGGATATCGACCAAACCTTAGAAAATAGAACAGAAAGTTATGCGAACAACGTGCAAGTTTTATTGCAACGGAGTGCAGGATGTATGCGCAGCGGCTTATAGCACACAGATGTGCTGAACGTGCAAATTGGAGCGGCCAAAAATCCCATCTTCCGCAACATCCGCACCGCGTTACTATATTTAACGTGTTATTTTTAACCACTTACATTGCGATATCCACTTATTTTTATCATCAGGAACGCAACGCTATAGAAACTGGGTGTTTATAAAAAGAGTGATAGCAAAACTAATAGCGGCGTAAATACATCGTGATCGGAGCAGCAGCGGTGCCATGCCATGCATAATTCAATCGCCGTACGGAACGATTTGCTAAACTTTTACTTGTCCGGTTGGAATTTAATACGTCCGTCATCCGTGAACGGCTTTTTGTTGGGAAAATTGTATAGTTTGTACATTTCGTGGCGCTCTATTATAACTGTGACATCTTTACCGTGACGGGAAATTCTTAACCAGTTTTTGTTTGAGCACTTCCTTCAATATTTTAGAAATATGTATTTACAAGTATATTACATTCTCTGTTTTACATAGAAAATCTATGGGTTAACTACGCCATGTAAATATTTATGATACGTAAAAATAGAGCCATATTGTATATCCAAACATGTGTATAGTTTACTCGTAATCGGGAATCGCTCTCTACCACTATCATTAAACGTTTTAGTACGCCATTAAATATGAATTACCGATGTAGTCAGTGATGGCAATATTATGTTTACTGAATGTTATAATCAATTATTTCCCATTGGCTACAGATCGGAGGTATTAAAAGACATCAGTCTTTTGAAGTGTATTCAAAATGTTACCGCGTTGATTTTATAGTCTTTGAACTTGACTCTAAAATAGTAAGGAAAAGTAAGATGACTAGGAACCATCCATGCAATTACCATTTCCCATGACTGTGTTTAGAAATTATAACTATTTATTTACTAAACGTCATCCCAAACATCCTGAAAAAGAGTTCTACGAACTCCGGCACCGTTCCTCCTCCCAACCACCGAAAGCGAGCAAAGAAAACAAAACCAAAAATAAAAGGGACCCGTAGCGTACTGTGTTGAAAGCGGGCGGCTGCACGGGCGGTAGGTCGCGCACGCTGTTCTTCACCGCGCACAGGTCGTGGTAGATCTCTTCGTCGTGGATGCGCGCGCAGTAGCTCGCGTACTCACCCACGTCAGCCGCCGGTGCGCTCGCGCCGCCGCTGCGTTAGCGACCCACCATCGTAACATTTCATGCATAAGCTTACGTATCGCTTTTGGATTACTAGCTCACAGCCAATCCCAAAAATCAATCTACAGTTTTTCTACCTTTAAATATTTAATTATGAATTGAACTATTCTAGCAGGTAAACTGGTTAAAGGGATCTACCGTTCCATCTACTGGACTAAAAGAAGCTTGTGACGTGTAACTAAGGATGTAAAAGCACCCCTGTTGGTAGGGCGCTCAGTAAGTGCAATACTGTATGAATTTGTGAGATTTGTAATAAGGTTTTGATGTTGGGATAGCTAATAAAACAAAAGCAAATACGAAAATAAATTTGATGTCCATCCAAATTGCACACGTTGATATCTCAAAGTACATTACATTCTTTAAAATATCAACGTGAACAAAACTAAAGAATTCATGAATTAAACTTAAGAATGTAAAAAAATTAACAAAAAATATTTGATTAAAAATGGTGCGTTCAGATGAAGTATAAATTATTATCGGCCCAGCGTGATCCAGTTTCCAAATTAGAAAAGCGACCCAAGATATTCCTGAACACAGCATTAGAATAAAAAAAGAATGTGACCAGCTAACAATTAGATGACAAAAAATCTAACTACCAAATTACACGGAGATACATTACATAACAGGATACGCTAGCATAGTTTAACATTGATAACAATACGAGTTCCAAATGATAATGGCACTTCCAGAGATGGTATACAATCTACTAACATTTTATAGTGGTCATTTTTATTTCCAACCGTAAAACTCAACTAAATAGTTTGTATACATAGAGATATCTAATCTCGATATCTGGAAGTACAGTAATATATTTTAAAATCACTATTGTTAAATCGTAGCTAGCATTTCCTTGAACAATTATTCACAGATCCTACAAAAAGACTACACCTAAATAGGTAAATATTGTAGCTTCTAGGTGCGTACTGATAAGTATAACATGGATAAATAATTTTAAGTTATGCTCATATCTTAAGACACCATATCCAAGGTGATTATGACAAAGTATTAATGTTAAAATCTAAATTTACAAACTTCGTGGGACAATTAAAAACCCTTTGAGAGGTTGAGTGGTCTCGCTTTCTTCATTATTAAGAAAACGTAATTCTATTCTATCCAAAACCGTTTAGAACAAAAAAGCCAGTCGGAGTTTTATAAACAAAACTTATGTTATTAAATAATATGAGAATTTCTTAGTGTTCGAGTTTTCAGCATAACTTTCAAAGATGTGGCGACGTACTCCGGAAATTACAGTTCTATGAAAGTTTGGTCTGCATCATAACTTCTATTACAACTTAGGAACCGCAAATACCACATTATATTGTTAAAGTCTTAAAGAACACTTTCTTAGATCTTTAGAACACTTTATTATTTTTCTTTTTAGCTAAAGATAAAGAAATAATGTTGTGTCCATTTCGTTTCATACCATTGAAGACTTTGATAAAGATAGACTCACAATTTTGGTATTGTGCACCTCTCATTCCTCCATCCATTCGAGAAGTTTAACAGAAAACGAGAGCGACCCAGGTTTAGCTACTGTTAAATGTAACACGTAGAAGTTGGTGAACCTGGGTTAAATGGTGATAATCATAATTAAACGAAATTTAAATGAATACTTATTCATGTAACATTGATTTAAATGTTGCTATCTATTGAAAAATACATTAATTACTACCTAAACTAGATTAATATCATGTCCTGTACAAATCAGTACGCACGTCAACTACCTAAGCCCAATGGAAGCGTATCTACACGCCGATCTATTTGCTCGAAGCTAGACAGCGATCACCCCTATTAACGACACATCACGCTTGGTAACTTTATTCAAAGATTTCAACAATTCACCGTTGATACATTTACCAATTAAATAATTATATACCTAAAAGTTGTTGTAGAAGTAAGCGTGGGAGAGCAATGCTTCGGCACGAATGGGCCGGCTCCACCGGAGTGATACCACGGCCCACGACCTCACAGAAGACCGACGTGAAACAACACTTGCATTGTGTTTCGTCGTGTGATTGAGGTTACCGGAGGCCAAATTATCCCTTCCTCTCTCTTCTAATCTCTCTCCCTGAATCCCCTACAATCCTCAAATTCTTAATCCTAAAAGGCCGGTAATGCACTTGTAACGCCTCTGGTGTTGCAGGTGTCTATGGGCGACGCCGATTGCTTACCATCAGGTGATCCGTCTGCTGGTATACAGGCTATCCCATAAAAAAACTTGGAGTGCAACAGCTAAGATGTTATTGATGATGTTTAAATTTATTTTTGATAGACTCTGCTGTATAACAAACTAGTTATATCCGTGCGGTTTTTTTAGCTCTGTGCCTATTGATCGTAGTGTGACATTGTATAGCCTATAACCGTCCACAATTAATTATTCATTTATCCAATAGTAGTTCCTGAGACTAGCGCGTTCAAACAAACAAACAAACAAACTCTTTAGCTTTATATGATAAGTAAAGAAATTTAAATAATATCCATAGAGACTAATGCTTTGTTCGCACTACGCTTGTATTTTAGTCGAGTGACGAGTATTTAGTAGCCTTCTCTCGCTTCTGTCTCAAAATCTATGCGAAAGAGAACTATAAAAATTTCACTACTAGACTAAAAACCTAGCGCAGTGCGAACAAGGCTTAAGTGATTAAAAACCTCTTTATTAAATCAAACTCGATCCATAGCTCTCTTGGTGTTTCAACTCCTAACACAATCTTTGTAAACAAAATGTATTTCGTTAGTCTTGCTAAAAACTCGAGAACGGCTGAACCGATTTGACAAATTTTACTCTTGAAATATTCATGGAATTCCTGGAAAGGTTTAAACGGTGAGAAAAACCATGATTAAGGCGGTACAAAGTTTGCCGGGTCAGCTAGTCTACCTATAATTTACTGTTCAAACATTCATTACTTCATCATATTTTCGAACGTTTAAACCGATAGCATATGCAAGCAACTTTTAGTTATGATGGAAAACTGTTTATCTAGAACGTAGCGTCTATTCGCGACTATTTACGTTTTAAGAAATAAGATGTCTTCCTATAAGTGTAATGTATAGAGCTCCTTTCGCCTGCGATACAGGATTCTCCTAGTGCAGGCATCTAACTTTATGAGATCAATTTTACTTACTTGAAACATATTTTGTATTTTGCATTTTGAATTATTAATAAATTTTATTTTATTTATTTATTTATTTAGGTAACTTTGTTATTTCGACCGCCTTTTGTTTTCATTTCATCATCGCTAACTAAGTACAGTAACATTGCAGCTGGAAATACGGAAAACTGAAGACAAAATAGATTTAATGGACGAGGAAACTTCGAGATAAGGATTGATATGGGGCAAGGTTACTAATTTTATTAATTAGAAACAATTTATGTATTTACTTTAGTGCTCGCCTTTTCTATTAAATGATTAGGTAACAATATCTATACATATATTTGGATTCGTCTAAATATTTTATTATATTTTCGTTTGGCTATACTGAATGACTAGTTACCCAGTGGCGAAGTCACAAAGGTCAGGGGTGGCAAACTTTTAAGGGGAAATTTAAATGAAATCTGGAGACAGCGAGAAACCAGGTCACTTTACTGTATTATTTATGAAGAATCTATTCAGCTTTCTTACAAATATTTGTATTATTGTTACGATAGACCACATTGGTTGATTGAATTGAAGTAAAAGCAAAAATACTTTTTTTTTTAATTAGTATTAGTTGGCACGAATTGCGCCAGGAAATCTTTGAATGGAATACAAGTTCACGCTTGAGCTTGCGTGTTAAATTACAATTTTCTAAAACTGAACTAACCGCTACATTGTAACTATATATTTCAAAAGGAGTAACACCTCTGAGAGTCTAAATGGTGTCCTATTAAAGTTGTCAAACAAATTGATCGATTGTACTAACAGGCATACACATTTATTATTTGATGTTGCTAAACTCAGTCCTCAAAGTAAATCAGTTCTCTAGAATAGTATTTTTTTTTTTTTTTTTTTTTTAAGGGGGGAAAATCATCGAATGACTGCTCCCGCCTGGGTGAGGCGGAAGGGAGTGTCAGACTCTTACTGACTAAAAACCACCCCGTTCCTTCTCCTGCACGTCGAGCCGGAGCCCCGGTTACCCGTTAGGTTCTCCGCGACTCCGAATCGGCATCGGCCCTATTGGGCCCCATCCGTGGTGGTCTGATGGCTCTTTGAGGCGCGCGCGGAACGCGACGCGCCGTACGCTCGGGTCTGTTTCTGGTCGGACGGGGAGCCACCCATGCTCGCCGTCCGCAGGCCCGCGCTTACGGTGGCCGGAGATCGTCCCGCGATCCCCGACGCCCGGTGTGTCCTTCGCGATGGCTGGGTCGCGAGGAGGCAGCGCTTCGCTGCCTCACGCGTCCCGCCTCCTCCTTAGCTAGCATGACTGCTTCGCAAAAGGAGGAGACGGCATCCCAGTCCCCCTCGCTCCGCATCATGGCCTGCACTAGGCCCGGACGCGAGAGGTCGCCATCGCTCTCTAGAATAGTATTGCATCCATTACAAGGTCTATTACTTTGGAACTATTAAGTTGGTACATATCTATCCATAACGCAATTATTATGTTTACTAATAAGGTGGCCATATTAAGTGAAAAAAATATACAGGAACTAGATGAACTGACAGAGCGACTGTGCATGAAAATAGCTAGACTATTGTGCAGTCGCTCGCGACATTTTACATGTTGAAAGGCCCTGTCTTTAAATCGGCCAGCCATCTATAAATGGCGGCTTTTAAGAAAAGCGCATATGTATTTTCCTTATCACCAAGAGTGCGATTACATACATCACAGACCCAGAACAAATAACTACAGAACATACAAAACAAATATACTTTTAAATTACCTAAGAGCCTTTAGTGATTTGTAAAACTTAAGCACATCTAAATTGCGAGGGTTGCTCGTAAGTTTAATAACTTCTGACCTTAACAAAGGTTGACCTTAAGTCTGATTTGAATAAATGAATTTTAATATAACGGAAAAGTCTTAGTAAGATAAATCCCGTAAATATGTCTATTTATTAACCAACCATCGGGAAATTGGGATAAAGAAACAAATCGAGCGTAAAAAGATGTGGGAGGAAGTATTAGGAATTGGGAGCTATAAATAGACAAGCAAATGTTAGAGATCAAAGGGACGTCTCCCCGACTCTCATCTGTAGAACAAAGTTATTGTGTTAGGGGAACATATCCGAGTGTATGACGACATGACAAGACATACGTAACGCGGTGTGCCCCGGAGGCAGATATACGAGACATGTTCAAATAATTATGTTATATGGAGAATTAGAGATTATTTCAGCAAACATATCTGTTTGTTTTTGCTGGAAATACTTGATTTAGGTACCTACTTAAAGTAGAAGTTCGAACTGGAAAAATCCAGCAGTAATAGCAATAATAATAATACTTATCCAGCTTAGTTTATTTTCGTAAATCTAATCAAGAACCTTATTTATTGACATATCTATTACTCATTCGAACTAACAACAATTAGACACCCAAGCAACAATGATAACTAGCGACATTTATAATACTTATTTATTAAATTGCACTTAAAAAGATAACATTTAAAACCCGTTTTAAATAGAGTGCGGGGCAAAGCGGTGAAACCACATTCTCCTGAAGTATCTAGATAATTTTGACGGGTTATAGATAAAAGGACTTATACGAAAGATACGAGTATGACTAAACCGTTCTTAGAAGTACCAAGTAGGCTTATCTGGTATTATCGAGTTCGCGAAAACTGCACCGCGGCGCGGGCGACCCATCCAAACTATCACTAACAGTCACAAGAACTCGCGTTACGTCACCGCATTAAATATTATTTCCGTTTCAAATAAATTCGCTACCAATTATAATAATTATTCATTTATTATGCGTCATAACTTTCTAGTGATGCGTTCTACCTGACAACAATGATTTCAGAGATTCGAAAGTGTAATTACGAATTATATTAATTGCTTGTTTGTTGATTCAATTTGTAAAGGAAAACCGTGGGGTACTCGTAACCGGCGCGTGTATGAACATGCGCAGGGCAGAAGCCAAAAAATGCTTGTTTAAGGAAGTAAGGACCAAAGTAGTACAAAAGGAATGAGTTTACATAATTATGTTGAAGGTAATAATCGAATTTTCAAGCCATTGAACGTGCATAACTGTTGGAAGGAGAGCACCAGAAAAAGCAAGGGAATACATAAATAATAATGAATATTCGCGGTTGCTAACAATGATAAATCTTGTAAACAAGAAGTCCTACGCTAACTCGGTAGTATAAATAAAACTAATAGAATTATTATTCCGCTTTTTCAGTTCCAGCATGGAGGCCTCCCTATGTGAACGGAGGTTGAATGTGGGCTGAAGTTTCAACAGACAGATACAACTTTAGCTCGCCAGTTTGCCATTGTTGGGTCTAGTTTAACAGACGGACTGTGTAGGCGTGCATATTATGTATCTATGTTATAATGTATACCGAAAACATATGTAAAGATAATTACAGAGATTGTTAGAGTTGTATAATGATCAATTTGATTTCGGACCTATTTGTCTAGATTAGGTATTTTTATAATTTCATGGGTAAACAATTTCTCTTTCCCCTTAATCGAGAATCTTTATTCTGAATTCGAGATACACCCAACTATACTTACAATGGAGCATATTCCATCAATGAATGATGATCATCACTAAGAATTTCATTAGTATTCTTAAGGACCCATATTTGGATAATTTATTCCATCGTGTTTCCTCTAATATTCTATAACCATCTATTGACTCCTGTATTTTCTATCTAGGCATCTCAGTTTTCATAGAACGTCCACAAATAACTCTATTGTGTAACTGTCATGAACAGCCGACTTTAGCAAAGAGCAAGACCAAGCATAATGGAATGACAGATTAAAAATAAATACTATTCTTTTTATATAAATAAGAATAAATAATAAATATGGCTACGCTACGCAGATTTCCGAGAAAGATCTAATCACATAATATAGCAATTTGTATCGTTATTGAAAATATATAACTACATCACGTTCACATCCCAGTAAATAGGATTTATGGCCTTTCGTGTGGGAAGTATGAAAATGATATTTTAGCCCAGGGGCGTTGGAGCGTATAGAGATATACATTAAGTACTAACAAAAATATACCACAAAATATGTATATCATATTTCTGTTTTCCGAAATCCTGGAAGGCCTTCACAAGATAACAAGATTCCGTCTGTTTGGTACAACGGTAAGGATTAAATTTTTTTGCTAAATTAACTAAATACTAAGTTGTACTTTCAACTGACGAACATGTTATGGTAATTTATATTATAACAGAAGGTAAGGAACACGACGATATTCACACTACTAAAAAATTCAAACTGATGACGTATTCGAGGACATTGCAGCCTTTTCACCAGACATTCTTACGGCCATTAGACTAAATGCGACAGGTGAAATGTTTCACGTGCATAATTATACATAGTTGCGAGGAGGAAAGAGAAACACTCATTATACTTATTTAGTAAGAGTCCGTCGTACACTTAGCAGCAGACGCATGGCCGCGTGGCACAGTGGGACTACATATTAAGACGTGCACGTCACGTGTAGGCGTTGAACTACGTAATCCGCAAAGGACTCGCGTATATTCCACGTAATAACACAATAAAGTAGAAAGTTCGTAGTTGGCAACTCCCACGCTTAAAGCGATTAATTAAATGAAAACTTGGACCATATTATGAGGATGCATAGCTGAGCTCGCTTGCGGCAACGTTGGGATCCCTCTTTGTTTCAAAGGAGCGTTGCTACGCGATTTAGGGCAAGCAAATAACGTGACGCTCAAATTAGGTGTCTTTTGATTTATGTCGCATTATCTTATTCGTGAATAAATGAATGTTTGTATTCGTACGAGCTTGCATGAATGACGAATGTGGAACATGCGGCGGGGGATGCTATTATCATTTGGTACTCCACTCCCTTTGTCTACGCGAACAGAAGTCTCTCGTAGTGGTAACAGACCGTGAGAAAAGTCATAACTTATTACATTGAGACGAGTACGTACTCTCTTATTAAAAGGTTTGCCCTGGAGAGCATAAGAGAATGATTGCGACAATCTTCGGGGAATGTTCCCTGATTGTTAATAAGAATAAAATATAAGACTGATTTAAAGCATAATGACATAACTGTATCTATAATTTTAATTTTGACATACCTACCTACATACAATTTTATTTGACATTTATAAATGTTTAACGCTGATAATATGATTATTAATTACAAAAAAATTTGCATGCCATGACAAGTGGTAAACATGTATTAAGTGCAACTGTTCTATTTTTTATCATCCTACATACATGCACCTGCGTGTGTGTATATGTATACACATGTTTTTGCGAATAAATTTGATTTGATTTGATTTGATTTGATTTGAAAGCATTACGCGTGAAGTAACGAAAATTTGGACTTATTGGATATTTTTTCTGAAAATCATGTTTCAACAAACAAGACCATCTCGCATAATTATACGCTTGCTTTACTTTTAACAACGACAATAAGTTTCCAACGCTAATTCGTAAAGGACGTCAAATTCACGCTATTTTTATCTTGTCATTTAGAAGTAGTTGTGTTGGTTCTAAGAGATGTAATGCTGGTAGTCTGGTAGGTAGTACCTACATTGTCTGTTGTTAATGTATGGGAAACGCGGCGCGATGATATATTTAGATAACAAGAAATAAAGCAAATAATGTGAGCACTCAACACGCGCGCAGTTCCGCGGAATGAGTCGGATTTTCACTTTTTTATTACTTTACTAACTACTTCATTGACCACGAGCGCCTGATATATAGCCAAGGACATAAAAGTATAATTATCTAAGAATGTCTTCTATTAGGCTGACTTGCATTCTCAGCCAATATCTCCGCCCCAAATAAAGTTTCGCTGATTAATAAAGATGAATGCGCTTGCTACTTATCAAACGTGAACAAAACAACTCGGCGCCAGAAACAAAGTACTGCCCTAGACAAATTCCTTCACAAAGACATCCTTATTAAAAACTGAATATAAACTTTATAACCGAGGACACAAAGTTGTGAATAGTGTAAAAGTTTAAATACAGCAGATGGTTGGTCAATTATGCAGGCAATTGTGAGTTGCACAATGATCAGCAAAGCGTATTCATTGATGAGCATTCAAAATAGATAAGTAACCGTTGATGCTGGCGATGGCGACAGCGACAGTTATGTAATACTTCATATTGCTATAATTTAGATACGATCAGGTTATTGAACTAATAATTCTTAAATAATCCTAATGAGTACTAGGATTATTTAAGAATTATTAGTTATGGATATTACATGGATATATGGATTATTAGGAAATGTTATACAAATAAAGAATAAACAAATATAATGATATTTGTTTATGCTTTATTTGTATAACATTTATTTCAAATTGTTTAGTAGTTTTTATGTCCTATAACAAAATGCCCTAATGATTTGTAGGTAATTCGGTTTTTATTCTTAAATATTTTGCGTTAATTTGGTAAGATATTATATAAGGATTGTCCTACAACAAAATAATAAAAAGTAATTTCGAACATTGCTCCGTACTAGTTTTGTATTCACAACTATGTTACACTCAACGGTGGACTACATTCAACGGTCCCTCACAGTGACGGTAAGCCCGTAGCGGCTGGTCTCAAACTTTTAGTTATAAATAACAAACGGATTAACTATTGTTGTTTGTGATAACGTGGCGACCGGGGAACATGATTTGAATATTAACAAGTTAGGTGAAAGTAAATCCTGGGATTATAATGTACCAAGCGTGATGTTGCCAGACTAACCGAAAGAATATACATTTTACGGTCAGATATTGATTCAAGTTAACGGTCAATTTTGAACTGAATAGCCAGAATAGCTTTGATCAGTGTGCGTAATTGTAGCTGACTTTTGCTACGCAAACTGGTCCTTGCTGTGGTTTACAACCAATGAATATCTGGCCGTAAAAAACCCGAAAAAAAGAACTATCGAAAACAGCCACCTCTGGCGTCGCTGATGTAAACTTGACGTAACAGAGGTCCTCGTAAATCTCCTCCACGCGGTCCTCGCAGGTGGCAGAGGGTATCGTGAACTGCACCCAGGGGACCTCGGCCGCCGCCGGGTGCCCGGGGCACTCCTCTATCACGCTCGAGTAGGGGGGAGGCGCCATGGTCGCACTGGCGCTACTACAAGGGCCGTTAAATTACTTAGCACTTTCAAAGTTGTAACGAGGTGACTTCAAAACTAGTTCGGTACTTACACAGATTGCAGATCTTTGTAGATGTCCTCTTCCGACTGTGTTCGTAGCGCCGAGAATGGTCTATAACAAAATTTTGAACTTAGTCATTATAACTAAAGCAGTTTTACTACTTTTAGTCCTATATAAACCAAAAACTGTACTTTAACATAATTTAGGAGTGATCTATGAAGTTCAGAGAGAGGAGTAACTATATATAAAAGCCTTCGTCACAAAGAGTTACTTACTTGATATTCTTAGCCAGAGCCTTAGGACACTGGCTGAGTTTGGCCAGTGTACACAGCACACGATGGAAGTTGGACAGGTCGAACAACATGGACGGGTCGAACAGATCCGTCTCCCGCAGCTCAAACACCTCGTGACATGTCCGCAGGAACACCTTGATGTTCCTCATGCACAGGAACTAAGGAGGTAAAGATTATGGTTGGTTACTATGTCTGAGGAATTTCCTAAAACAAGTGCTCAAGCATTTAAAGTGAGTTGAAAGAAATGTGCTTTCGTTTTATCAAAGTAGAAGTTTGTCTTATTTCACTTATTTGGGCGCAAATCAATTGGATATCGATTAGATATTCATATTCTTTCGCATTGTCTAGTTGATTTTTTGTGAAATATGTATAAGAACCACTTTTTATGAATTCTGATTTGATTGGTGATTGATATACTAATACCCCTATACTTTTAATTTTCCCAGGCGGGAGCAGTCATTCGATAATTCTCCCCCCTTAAAAAAAAACTTTTAAATGTTAATTAGGTACGAATCAAATGCCATAAATCCAAACGGAAACTCAATATAAAACTTCGCAGGTACAGTGACCAACAAAAGTAGTTATTATACAGTTACAAAACAGATTCACAAATAAACCTGACGCCATGCGCCATCACAATTTGTCTACAACAACACATTACATAAAGTATTATACATTAAATAAATCATTCAGTATTCATAAGCTACTTATGTTGGCGATAGTACCCAGTTATTTCGGCGTATATTAAAGAGCGGCGAGATCATTTGTAGTGGTTTCCTCTCTTACTCTTAAAACGATAACATTATCTGGTACAATTACGTGCGTCGTTATTGAAGCACTTTTACGAAAGATAACTACGGGCTTAGTAGCCTTATGATGACCTAATATAAACAGTTTAAGAGAATAATTTATTGTTTTAATGGATCTGAATTTTTGGTAATAAAATTCGCCATTTTGAGAGTTTTCAAAGAGTCTTGAGCAACAATTGATAGATATTTGGTTTAGGACCTGAACCACGACGTTTTTAAGAGCTGAGGACGGGTAATTTGATATCCGCGTTTAGGGATACGAGAGATACGTGTGTAGTATCTGTCAACAGCTCTGTTTGTTAGTAGTCCTAGACGAGCACTACATGCAATGCAAGCGTAAAAAAAGCAGATTATATTAGCAGTACATATCAGTTTACTATTTTCTACTTAGTGTTTATTTATTATACTACAACTTTAACCAAGATGTGGATAGGTAATTATCACTTTCCTTGCAAAATAGACTGTAAGTGCCACATCATAAAGTTCATATAGCAATTCCTTTACTACCTAATTATCACTACACATGGGTAGCACACACACAAGAGTAATGACCTGAAGTTACACTACGTGCCAATTTTAAGAGCATTATTTACTGTAGTAAGTTATTAAGTCTGTATTACACAGTCTATGGAATAATTTTAGGCATGCTCGACTACAATTACAAGCATTTCTGTTAACTGTTATGATGATGGGTCCCCCATTAGCCCCCATAACATGTAATCAATGTGACATTGAGGCACATTCCTCCACATTTTTATGGTAGTCACATGTAAGTACAAGCTGTTTACTAATGTTACATGGTATATATATATAACAGATATAGATTTTGACATCAATAGATAATGTAAGTTTATTATTTGGTGCAAGCATCAAGATATGATAGATATGTAGTTACTTTGAAATAACATCAATATCAATAATATCAAAAGGTATAATAAAAGTGCAAAAAGATAACTTAGTACAATTACACTCTATTAATCATCCAAACATACTTTATTCTATGAAAAAGTAAGCAGAGTTCGCAGGTTACCTAAGTGAAATTATATTCTTATTTATTCAAGAAATCCATAGTCTATAGGTTATTTACATTCCTAATTTACTAGGCCATTAAGTAAGGCATGGCTAGTTGACAAATATAAACAAAGCATACCTATTTTTACGACAGTGGCCATAAAACATGGGGCAACTACTTTTAATGGCTGCCAGTTGTCACAATATGGTCTGTAGCGTAATAAAACAGATATCCTTAGTGACAATAGGGAGTGGAATAGTTAAATATGACTGCTGATCTAAGCCACCTAAGGCAGGTATTAGTATCAATGCAAAGTAACAGGAAAACTATGTAGGTAGCTACTACTTGACACAAGATTATAAGGAAAGTTCAAGAAGAAGTTTTTAAAGAAAATTGACAATTTTACTACAGTGATTATATTTTAATGTTTTCCTGTTTGAAATTATAAATATAATGGAGAATGTCTTAGAATATCTAAATTAGCAAATGCAACACTTTTTAATGAATTCTAATAAGATTAGTGTGTTCATCAAAACAAAATTTTCTTTAAAGTACTTACTTAAAAATTAAGGAATGTTTGACTAAAAAACTAATCTGCTATTTCCTTTTAACTATGCAGTACAATTTCACTACCGATGAAGATTTTTCAACAAAGGTACCTTTTGCATGATGGAACAATGTAATAAAATAGAGGACACACAAACAAGGTTTCTGTTAGAATGTACAATTTATTAGGAATTTCAGAATTTCTATTTCAATTTGCAATTTGCTAAATTAACAAATTGACCATGACCCATTGTTATTTGTAACAGGAAACAGGTAAATACTTGTATTATTATTATTTTCAATGAAAAATTTATGTAATACTCTGCTTTACAGGAAATAATTTATTTCCTGTAAATACCTATAAGTTATATGATTTAATATACCTATAAGTTATTGAAAATATAATGTTGGAATTTATTGTATTACTTAATCCAATCTTATTAGATGTGTTTTAAAATTTTCAATACTAATTCTATAAAAGATAAAATCCATATTGAGGTCATTGATAGTTAAATAAATCTCACATCAATTAGTCCTCTTCATAAAGGTACACATAACATAGAGGTATGTACTTGCATTATGAATTGACAGTGAGTAGTAAGCTCCGTCTGTTCATTCACAGTAAGTTTACGATGCAGATAACACCGGAACATATATTCAGTGACTGTTGAATACACACATATCAATAGCTAAGGTCCATTCATGATTGCATGCATAATTAACTACACCAACACATTATAACTGTTAATGTAATGCTCAACACATATTTCAGTACGAGGAACTCCTCTTGTATCCTAACCACGAAATTTTAATTTATAATCTTCAAAATATATTTCGTACACCAAAAAAACACGAATTCATTAATGCAAATTTGTAAACCTTGTGTTAAATTTCAAAAGCACAAATCTCCGACCTAGGAATTAGTTCCACATAACATGCGTGCAGCTATTATGTGCTAAATTTAATGGTTTTATAGTAATTAGAGTGAAGGTCGCGGCGGCGGGGGCCCAATTACCTGTGCCATCTGAGGCCGCTGGTTCACATCCTTCATGTCAATGCAGCCTGGATGCAGCACATTGAGCAGGTTGCACAGCAGTACGCCATCTCGCAGGGTGTACGCCAGGTCATGGATTGAACTCGTTTCCCAGTTCGCCTTATGGTCGGGACGTAGCAAGCCACATCTCGTCAGCCAGGACGCGCACTCGCGCCACAGATCCTCGCCGCCAGCAGCCATGATTTACACAAACTTCGAAGTGCACATCGATAGTATCAGCACCGAGCACTGCTTTTTAATAATCAACAGGCCATTATTAAACGAGGGTTAATTGATAATTGACATACAAATTGATACAACAAACACGGGACGAGCCAAGCGAGAACAAGATTTTTTGACAACTAAAGTACAGTGTTGCCTAGTATATGGTTGCTACAGACATAAAATTAATAATAATGATTTTATTTATCTATATTTTTTAATATCTGAATATTATTAATTATTGGGCATTTTTAATTCTTTTTTAAAAGAAAAACGATATTTTCATAATGCTGATAAACATAAAATAAAATGTTCAAATATTGATCTTAAAAATCTAGGTCAATAATCAACAGCTGTACTGACAACTAAATATATTTTCTAGCAACATTGATTGTAAGTGGAGTGACGCGACTGCACGTCGAACGAACGATTTTTCATGAAAATTCCAAGATAAAGTGCATTTAACGTGTAAAATCAGTATATTTATTAAGTCAAAGGTAAGTTTTAAATCAAGTGCTTTTATTTGTGGTATAAAATCTGTATTAAAAACGTTTCAAGTGTTTTAAAACTTATCTATGACACACCCATGTATCGGCGAATTCTTTACGAATGTCCAACTTTCCGAAAGAAATCAGAATCATGAATAAGGAGATTCTAAATGGAAAATCATGTTGATGTCACATAGTACCATTTCTCATTCCATTATTTCCTACGGAAGTCTAAAATTGGCTCCGGCCATAATCCTTATTAGGTTTATTTTGGAGCATTACGTCATTGTACATAAGAGGGAAGTATGTGGGGTCGATAGGTAGCGGTGGATACGCCGGCGGCAGCAGTTTTACTGCGGTACATTGTCGGCAGTGCGTGTCGGGCAGGGCGATAAAATCTGGAACAGGCCGTCGCCTTGTCCGCCAGTACTTTCTACGTCTGTACGTAATCTAGACTTTGTGAGTAGAATACCTAGAGTGTACTTACCTCTGCAGTGCTGTGTATTGATTTTTTCACCACTTCTATGTTTATTTGAGGTATTTGAGTGGGTTGTTATTATTTATTTACATTTTTTCTAGATCAGCTGATTTTCTATTTAATTTTTGTGTTTTTGTGTCTGTGTTTTTATTTTTTAAGGGCATTACCTACCTATCTGTAGTGTGTTATTGTAATAACTTTTCTAAAAGACATACTTTTTTACAAAGATCTGTGATTGAAAAAATGTGAAAGAAAAAACTTACTTAAAATATTTTTCATGTCATATTTTGTCTTTGAGACAAATAGGTCAACATTTTTTTTAAATTTCTCTTACTACATCAGAATCTGAAATGGTGTTTCATATTTCTCTAAAACTTTCACAATCAGGATATTACTGAACTATATCCATATGACAAAATCATGATAGAAATAAATAATTATAAACTATAACCTTTAAAAAATTGAATCCATCTAGCTTTACAAAGTATTCATCAAAAAGGCCAGTATACATCTAGAATTAATTGTAATTCAGTACTTCCAATGCCAATTGAGCCCCACCCATAGCATGACACACATTTGACTGTGTATGTGTGTGTGATTGCAGTGCTCTAGATCAAGTTGCACTGGTATTGATTACCTGGGTGATGTGTGCATCCAAGTGTCACATACATATGGAACAGGTGTAATTTTAATGAGATTTATATTATGTTATTGATTTATCAACTGTACATGACCATTTTACACTAGTTTGGAAAATATGAGGTCTCCTTAACTAGGTGCATCATCATTCAAGCGTTTAGATGAATTATTATTTTTGTGCTTAAAATAAATTGATATAGACATGTTTGGTAAATTGCCTTAGCTATTATTTATTGATGATTTCATTAATGTCTGCTGCCTTGCTTATCTACAGTCCAACTTTAGAGGATTTTGATTATAATTGTCATTAGTGCTTATAATTTGAATAAGTTGTTAAACTGTCAAACACCGAGCGGTCACCGGTGACCACAACCTATTGTTCTTTAATTATGTCTATAAATACGGTACTCAACGAGTTAAATAAGTTATTGTGGCTAATTTGGGACATAATTGTAATAAATAATAATTAATGGTCACATTTATAATTTCTTATCTTTTGAGTTTTAACAATGACACTACCTGAGCTCATGGACTGATAAGCAGCAACATTCAGATACTGATAAACTAGTATAAAGGCTGAAAAGTGTATTGTAAAAAGTACTTGCTTAAAAATAGGTTGCTAAGTGCAGTACTTTAAGGAGTAACTATGTTATCATCAGGTTCACAATACATTACTGTAGGGTGAGTCACAAGGCCGTGTGATGTAAGCCTCGTCTGGCAGGTGCCATGATATAGATATGTCACAAAAGTATCAATCCACATTTGACATTATTTTAATATTATGAGGACATTTTGTAATATAAAGAGTCCTGTCCACAAATAAAATATGGGTGCTATATTCTTTATCAAAACTGTTACATGTTAATTAAAAATCATGGCATGTCCACTAGTTTGCTAGTAGGTACAGTACCATATGATTAAAAAAAGTTAATAAAATTACCTTAATTAATGCGACGAGAAAATACCGTCATAAAAGATAATGTGAAGAAATAAAAATTGTTTATTACGTATCGCGAAAAGTGATTCCAATAAACAAACTGATCGATCGTAAAACGCTCGTTACGATGGCCGTCGTCAGTAATAGCCGTCCTAGTAAGCTAATGAAATGAATATACTTTGAATACAATTCTAATAAGTAACATTCAGACAGACTGTCTGATTGCTTTAGCCTTACTACTTTTATTTCAATCGTTATTCATATTGATATTGATTTATGAGGGGCGATATACCTAATTGTTTCAGTAGGTTCCAATATTTTTTCGTCACATACAAGTTTACACTTTCTACAGCTTGGCCTTACTGTTTGTGGCACTTCTGTTATGTTTTTTTATAATGACAAAGTCAAGTGTAGTTTGACCTTCATCTGAGTTAATAAATGCTGTTTGATGAGATCAGGGGATAAAAAATATGGCTGACGCGGCACTGATAAAGATTCAAGTTTGAATTTTTAACGTTATGTCGGTTGCTACGATCAGGTGATGTTTATAAAACTCTATGTAGGTACCTAAGGAACTTAGTGTGTGTGTGAGTTATGTCTTAGCGTGTATAAGTAAAAATTCCTATTTGTATTGTTTCAGTTAATTTGACGCTTCCATCATGGAACAGATACCACCACCCAAGGAGGTGAAGATCCTCGAGACCGCCGAGGATATTCAAGAACGACGTGAACAGGTACGTCTTCAATTTATTTAGTGCGACGCAGACCTCTGCATACGACGATACTTTTAAATGATGGAAGTCCATTTTCTACGAATTCACTACAGATATTTATACATACTTGCATCAAAACATGCTAAATGTGAATGTTTAAAGTCACCTTTAGAGTTTATGAAAAAAATATAGTGATGTCACAGTTCCACTATTCAGTTCTCAATGACAACACTTTAAGACTAAAATCTTCTTATAAATCAAATATTACGGAACATAATTTATTTGAATATCATCTAATTCATTTGAAGAGAGTAACAAATGTACACCTAACATAGTGATGCATTATGAACTCTCGGATGTTCCCACTACGCTCAAAGGATGTTGCTAATGAGATGAAGGCACCGTTTCCTCCAGTATTTGCATACGTAGATATATCTACTGAATACAGACACTATTGTAATGCCGCATCTATTCAAGTGCGGAAAGCAATCACTCGCTTCGTTGTGCTCGGCGGATAGAACCGTGATTGTAATACGCAACTGTACTATAGACATTAACATAGGAATTGTAGATTATAGTTTATTGCAAGTATCACTTCAGTCGCCACTTTATTTCCAGAACGTACCTACTAAGTCTTTGAAAAGTATGATTTACACGATCTACTTGATTTTCCAGATTTAATAATAATAACAACCTGTACACTGTCCTTTATGCTCTTAGTTTTTTATTCTCATGTCTATACGGTCTAGGCATAGTCTCTGGATTCGATAACCTGATAAAATATAATTTGTAGGTACATTGCGTGAATCAGTCAACGCCCCACAGTTTGGTCACGTCGCGTCGCTTCAATTAATTAATATAATGACGATACCAAAGTAGAACACTACAGATAGGTAGCGACTAGTAAATATCACGTACTCTGCGTCTCTTATGAATAACATTTTCAAAAAGAATGAACAGAAATAGATGAATATTTTTTTATGTAACTTCGTTTAGACTGACTCTAAATTGACTTAAAATGTGCGTTCGTGATACATTAGGCCACATATTCCCCTTTTAAAAAGCGTTTCCCCTCAGTATACATGCAGTGTGTCCAAAAATAAACTGAATTTCTTTTAGGGGTTTTTTCATACCCATTGCTTAGCGATTATCGGAAACTAAAATTAAAATACTTATTTGCTTCGTTTTCTTGTTGATCGATGCAGTATCTAAATTATTTTTAACATAAGATTAAGATAAGATAGTGGTGACGAAAGTAAGACGTCATAACCGATAAAATCTAACCTAGACAGCAGACAAACTGTCCAAGAAGAACTGTATTGATTGACTATTTATAGGCGGAGCTCTCCGACTCTTCGCACCCTTGACCTGATAAATTACTGATGATCTGATTCAGTATTATTTCGATAAATTGATGTTTCTTCTTTATAAATAACTAGCGACCCGCCCCGGCTTCGCACGGGTGCAATATATACATACAAACCTTCCTTAAGAATCACTCTATCTATTAAAAAAAACCGCATCAAAATCCGTTACGTAGTTTTAAAGATCTAAGCATACATACGGACATACAGCGAAAGCGACTTTGTTTTATACTATGTATTGATATTGATAGCATTTCTTTCAAGTTTATCGTTTCGTTCCCTTCTTCAAGATATTAAAGGCCATATTAGTCTAGTAGTCGTAATGTATCTACCGAGGATCTCGTTATCGATTTACTACGAATCTGTAATTTAATTTGTACCGTTACTTGACCAATGTTAACCTTGCCCCTTCTTTCAGGTTTTGAACCGCTATGAAGACTTCAAACAAGAAGCCCGCGCCAAGCGCGAGAAACTGGAAGATTCACGTAGGTTCCAGTACTTCAAACGTGATGCTGACGAGCTCGAATCCTGGATCCAAGAGAAGTTGCAGGCAGCCAGCGATGAGAGCTACAAAGACCCTACTAACCTTCAGGCTAAGATCCAAAAGCACCAGGCTTTCGAAGCTGAGGTGGCAGCTCACTCCAACGCTATCGTAGTACTTGACAACACTGGCAGTGAGATGATCTCTGCCGGTCACTTCGCGTCGGAGACCATCCGCCGTCGCCTGGACGAGCTGCACCGTCTCTGGGAACTGCTGCTGTCCCGTCTGGCTGAGAAGGGCATGAAGTTGCAGCAGGCTTTAGTGCTAGTGCAGTTCTTGAGACACTGTGATGAAGTTATGTTCTGGATTCATGACAAGGTAAGTGGAAAACCAGTAGCTATCGGTATGATAAAATATAATCAAAATTAATAACATTATATTTTGGTAGACAGGATATAGTTATAGTCAACAAGCAAGCACTATATTCCCGAATGTAAGGAAGGAAAAGAATTCCTCCAGGCATACTAATAGTCATGTTATAAGGTTCATAAAAATTGTTTGCGCGTGGGCGTAGCCTACATTAGTATTAGTACGAGCTTGGGCGGGGACGTGAACTCGCCGCGATGTGGGTTGAACTGCTCGGAATATAGACTGATTGTTTGTCTGTTAGCATTGCCAAAAACTCAGAAATGTTTTATATGACGTCACCACTTATAAACAGTCGAGTAATATGTGATGAAATCATCACTAATCACTATGAATGTATTTCAGAAAATATTGATCTACAAAGAAAATAAAACCATTTTAATAACTAACTGTTCATATTGTCAATATCATCATTTAACAAAAAGAATGGAGACAATACTAATCATCTGAGTAGGATAACAGTTTCCTCAAATCCATATATGACACCAATTAAAATTATATAATATCATTGAAATTAATTAAATGTTTCTATTTCATTATTGAAACTAGAATAGGATTCATAATAGAAAAAAAACTAAAATATAATCCGCTTTACAGGAAACATTCGTATGCGCGGACGAGTTCGGCTCGGACTTGGAACACGTGGAGGTGCTGCAGCGCAAGTTCGACGAGTTCCAGAAAGATATGGCGGCGCAGGAGTACAGAGTCACTGAGGTCAACCAGCTCGCCGAGCGACTGGTACTCGAGGGACACCCTGAGAGGGAAACCATTGTCAAGAGGAAGGATGTAAGTACACTTATTGAAACATAATAAAAAATAAGTTGGCCAGCAATCTCAAGCGCACGTTGCGAGTCGGTTTTCTAAAAATTAGAGTGATAGTAATCTAAAAGTATGTGTCGAGAGATTATATTCTGGATGGAAAACAATTAATTCTGGAGAACTTGCTTTATTGTCTAATACGTAATGTTTGCCTCTTTAGGAGCTGAACGAGGCATGGCAGCGCCTCCGCCAGATGGCCTTGATGCGCCAAGAGCGCCTGTTCGGCGCGCACGAGATCCAGCGCTTCAACCGCGACGCTGACGAGACCATCGCTTGGATCTCCGAGAAGGATGTAGTACTCGGATCTGATGACTACGGCAGGGATCTCGCCACTGTGCAGACCTTGCAGGTAAGAAACAAACTTAAATGTCGGTTCTGTAATTACATTTTCAATATATATTAAAATCCTACTAAGAGAAAATGGTACTAAATGATTCTTATTATTCCCTAAAGCGTAAACACGAGGGCGTAGAGCGCGACCTGGCAGCTCTAGAAGACAAGGTGTCCACCCTGGACGGTGAGGCGGCCCGCCTGGCTGCCATACACGCCGACCACGCGCCCGCCATACACGCCAAGCGGGATGAGATCACGCTCGCCTGGCAGAAACTTGTGCAGAAGGCTAAGGTAACTTTCAGCAAATATACTTAAAAATATCATAAGACGTCCACTGCTAAACGAAGGCTTACTATTAAGTTTTGTTTGTTAAATGACCAGTCAGTCGTCAACTTGTATTCGATTCGTAATCGTAATTTAGTCGGTCCACCTAGTGGAAAGGTCTCCTCACGCTACGTATTCCCATTCGTGATCGCCACTCACTCAAGCACTTTCCTGGCCCTTCAGCCGTCAATCCTTTGAGTAACAAGTATCAACAAATAAATAAATATGACATCGTCAATATTTTATTTATGTATATGTATTAGGAACGACGTTCGGAGCTGGAGTCATCTCACGCGCTGCACCGTTTCCTGGCGGACTACCGCGACCTCATCTCGTGGGTCAGCGACATCCGCGCGCTCATCGCGGCAGACGACCTCGCCAAGGATGTGCCCGGAGCCGAAGCTCTGTTGGAGAAACACCAGGAACATAAGGTAAACATTCTTAAGTATATGATTTTTTTAACTTAAGTCAATTCTAAGGAACATTCGCGTTTTCTCCCATTTCAAAATTATAAAATTGTGTAACTAGCAACTGTATGAAGAATAAAATTAAACCTAATTCATAAATGTCTTAATTCTTTTCATATACACTACATGAAATTAAATATTAACTTGGTTCACAGGGTGAGATGGACGCTCGATCAGACGTGATCCAGGCCTGCGCTGCAGCCGGCCAAGCCCTAGTAGAGAGCGGGCACCGCGCGTCCGGCGAGGTGTCGGCGGCCCTGGACAACTTGGAGCGCGAGAGCGGCGCGCTGCAGCAGCTGTGGGAGCAGCGCCGCGTGCTGTACCTGCAGTGCATGGACCTGCAGCTCTTCTACCGGGACACCGAGCAGGCCGACGCATGGATGCACAAGCAGGAGGTACTACTTACAATAGCATCATTAAAAACCTATTGATGTTTTCATTTGATTATTCATAAAAATGTAAATTGATTGGTAAAAAATAGATATCACAGCGAATCACAAAATGTTTCAGTATATACAAACATTAAAATTGCTGTTTTGTGTAATGAAGTATCAAATAATAAAAAGGCAACAAGTTATTCCGCACAAGTTTTAAATTTACTTTCTTTCCCCTAGGCTTTCCTCGCAAACGAAGACGTAGGCGACTCTCTGGACTCAGTGGAAGCTCTCCTGAAGAAACACGAGGACTTTGAGAAGTCGCTGGTGGCTCAGGAAGAGAAGATCAAGGCTTTGGACGAGTTCGCGTCCAAACTCATTGAAGGACAGCATTATGCTGCTGATGACGTTGCTCAGAGGAGAGAGATGGTAAGATATAAACGATGTATTTGAATTTCTTTTGCGTCATTATTATGAGAAGCCCTTGTATCGTGAAGCGTGTTTACTGACGTTAGAAATTCTCAATAGCACTAGTCTAGCTAGCAGCTCAACATATTGATGAAAAGTGCGCCTTAGCTTACTCCTTTGAGAAATAAAATCTTATTTCTCTATCTCAATGTTATTTGGTTTTCACAGTTGTTGGAGCGCCGCGCCGCCCTGTTGGAGAAGTCCAGCCAACGCCGCGCCTTGTTGGAGGACGCGTACAAGTACCAACAGTTTGAACGTGACTGCGACGAAACCAAGGGTGAGTGTACATTGTGACGTCATTACATTGTCGACGATGAATAAATTACCTGCTGAGAGAAATGTTACAACCACCTATTACATAAAATCTTTTGCTCGCACGTTTAGCGAATGTTATGTAATATATTTACATAGTACCTACTTAAACTAGCGATAGATATCTATATATATAAAAGAAAGTCGTGTTAGTTACACTATTTATAACGCAAGAATGGCTAAATCGATTTGGATAAAAATTGGTGGGGAGGTAGCTTAGAACCAGGAGACGGACATAGGATACCTTTTACCCAATTCTTTTTTTTTACTTTTTACCGAAAATCAAGAACGGGAACGGGAAATATCGGGATTGCGCGTACGAAGTCGCGGGCAGAAGCTAGTTGTTAATAAATACATTTGTTTCTGCTAAACTCAAACTCAAAATCATTTATTTCAATTAAACCATAATTTGGTACTTTTGAAACATCAACAAGTAATAATCCTATAATTATGTTATCTACAGGTTGGATCAACGAGAAGCTAAAGTTCGCAACAGACGACTCATACTTGGACCCCACGAACCTAAACGGCAAGGTGCAGAAGCACCAGAACTTCGAGCAGGAACTGCAGGCCAACAAGCCACGCATTGACGAGATCAACGTCACTGGGGCCAAACTGCTAGAGCAGGAACACTTCGCTAAACGTAAGCATACCTAACTTTATCATACTTTTATTTGTATCTTATTGTGTGGTTTCTGTCGAGACTTTCGATGTTTATACAGAAAAAAGTTAATGAAAGCAAGATACTGTAAAACGTTTCCCATTTAAAAACTATATATTAAAAAAAAACGCAATTAACCTGTTTCTTCTTCCCCTCCCTAATTGCCAAATCCCCAAATGGCACTTGTATGTCCTCTAGTGATGCGAGTGTCTTTAGGCGGCGCCGATGGCTTATCAACAAGTGAGCCACCTGCTCGGTTGCCGTCCTGTCCCATAAAAAAGTTAATCAATGGTCAAATGTATAATATTATTCCTATTGTACCAGCTCAAATCGAGTCTCGCGTGGCTGAACTGGGAGGTATCTGGGAGAAGTTGGCGGCCGCGTCGGAGCTGAAAGGGAGCAAGTTGCAGGAGGCCGCCGCCCAGCAACAGTACAACCGAGCCGTCGAAGACATCGAGCTCTGGCTGTCGGAGGTCGAAGGACAACTGCTCAGCGAGGACTACGGGAAGGTAAGCTGGGGATAAAGATGATTTTATCTTGAATCTGGTGTTTGTTTTAACGGTGAAATTCTGAAGTTTAGTTCTTACTTCTTAGTATTAAAATATCTGTGTTGTCTAAAATAGTTCTCTTTTTTATCTACATACTATTATACGATGAAAACACTATTGAGTTATATGTAAACAATTAACTCTCTTTTCTACATAAATCAAAGCCCTATATACCGCCAACTGTTCAGATTACACTGACTAGATCTGAACACACTATCTTATTTTTTGGTACACAATATTTCATCTCACTGTTCTTCAACCAGGACCTAACCAGCGTCCAGAACCTACAGAAAAAGCACGCTCTGCTAGAGGCTGACGTCAGCTCTCACGCTGAGAGGATCGATGCCATCCGCAACCAGGCCGAGCAATTCATCGAGCGCGGACACTTCGACGCTGACAATATCAAGACTAAGCGGGTCAGTACCATCCTTTCAGTGCTCGATGACAAACTTTATTATTGAATGAAGCTTCAAAACCCTACGAAATGTAAACTGTATCGATGGTTAAAAATAAATTACTTAATAAACATTGAAACTACTACATTACAGGTTCATAATATGTACATAAATTATTTATTTCTTTTGACAAATCTATTAACAGTATCTGTTATTTTAATAGGATGGCCTTGTCGGCCGTTACACAGCTCTGGACAAGCCGATGGCGATCCGCAAGCGTCGCCTGCTGGACTCCCTGCAAGCTCAACAGCTGTTCCGCGACCTTGATGATGAGGCCGCATGGATCCGGGAGAAGGAACCTATCATTGCATCTACCAACCGAGGTACGATCTTTTTACACGGAGTTCAATTCAAAAAATTAGTTCTAGTGGCTAAAACTAACATGAAACATGTTTTGCCTCAGGTCGCGACTTGATCGGAGTACAAAACCTGATGAAGAAGCACCAAGCCGTGATGGGAGAGATGGCTCAGCATGAAGCCCGCGTGGAGGCAGTCCGCGCCGCCGGTGCGGCACTGCGGGACGCGGGACACTTTGCCGCCGACGACATCGGCGCCAGGCTGCAGCATCTGCAGCAGCAGTGGACGCAACTGCAGGAGAAGGCTCTCCAGGTACGTGTTTGATCTTACAAAAGAATGCCTGCCTCAAAAATAAATTTGTCTACCCTTTAATCTGTCAAACACCAAGCGGTCACCGGTGACCGCGACCTATTGTTCTTTAATTGTGTCTATAAAACCGGTACTCGACGAGTTAAAATGCAATAGGGGGCTAAAAATAAAAACTATCATGCAAATGCCACTTTGAAATCTGTCATAAAGGATTTTCTGACACTAATTCCACTGTTTTACGTAACAGCGCAAACAAGACCTTGAAGACTCGCTCCAAGCTCAACAATACTTCGCTGACGCTAATGAGGCAGAGTCCTGGATCCGTGAGAAAGAGCCGATGGCCAACACTCAGGACTACGGCAAGGACGAGGACTCCTCAGAAGCCTTGCTGAAGAAGCACGAGGCTCTGCTGTCAGATCTGGAAGCTTTCGGAAACACCATCAAGTCATTGAGGGAACAGGCTGATGGATGCAGGGTAAGTTATTGACATCCCTACAAGTTACACAACTGCTTATGAGGAACTTAATTAATTCAAGATTAGACCTAAGTTTATCATTTTCTTACACCATGTTCTAAATCTGTCCTAGTTTATAGCTTTTATAAGTTTCAGTGCCATTAGATGTGACTAATTTTGTAGAAATGTCCAGTTTGAATTGCCAGCTAAACTACAATGTTCTCCAACAGCAACAAGAGTCGCCGGTAGTGGACGTATCAGGCAAGGAGTGCGTGGTGGCCCTGTACGACTACGCTGAGAAGTCTCCGCGCGAGGTGTCCATGAAGCGAGGAGATGTGCTCACTCTGCTCAATTCCAACAACAAGGTCAGTGAATTCATTAATAAAGAAGGTCGCAATAGAAATGGGAAGTCCTATAAGTGGAGTACCTACGAAGTCCCTGTTGCAATCGCATGATTGTTGTGATTGGTCAAACATCATCTCTATAATATCACATGGTGTCTCGAGTTGAATGTGCTCTCTATAAGCTACAAGTTAAAAACTTCTGCCGAGAATTTATGTAACTTACTTAAGACAGATGTTGCAAGGGTTTTAAGAAAAGTCACGATTTGTCATTTAAATATATCTTCTGACATTGTAGAGATAAATATGACTGAGTAGTTCACCCAGTTTTACAATACAACAGTTTATAATTAATTCTTTACATTGTTCTGCTAACTAATGGCACTCCCACCTTGTGAAACTAAAGAATAGTAAAGAAATATTGCAATGCAATGGACAGTGGACAGGATCATTTAGGTCAAACGGCTGAATAAACATTGAAAGTCAAATCTTTTGCAGGCATCGAATATATCTCTATCTGTCTTCTGAGTTTAGTGGAATTAAAGCTTGGTTACATGAATAACGATTTATATAAAAGTTATTATTTCACTGACATAATTTAGTGAACCCACAGTAACGCAATATTAAAAAAAATACAATATGAGAATGACGTCATCCCTAACATTTAGATACGCAAAACAGATATTAAATAATTGATAAAAAATATATTACATCGGGTAACGCGATCTACCGTCCTTGTAATTAATTCTGTAATACATACAGATAACTTTATACAAATATCACGTTTGTTATCTATTGTTTATCTGAAAATATTAAACCGTATTCGCCTGTACTTTCCGACTTCTGTATTTTTGTGGGTTCATAAGATTATAACTGAATAAATTAGTTATTCATTCAGCAATGTTTATTAAGATTTTTATCTATGAAAGGCGATATCGTTTATATACATTTTATGGGTACACAACTGCTTAAAACAATAATGCCTTTAAAGTACTATTTATGGTCACTTCAATCGTTAAATATTTATAAGCTTAACCTTCTCAGGCGAAACTAAAGATAAGTATCGCGAGAAAAACATAACATTATGATAGATGAAAATTATAACAATACAGATAGTCATAACATTCCAGTAGCGATAAACAGTTCAATTACAATAGTAAATCAGGCAGACCCACCATGCTTCAATAGTAACCAACAGGCGCTAGAGAATCATTGTTATCTGGCTTGAACCGCACGTGTACGTAACGAGTACTCAACAGTCTACGATGAACCACGCGAGAGGACGAACGCACTTACATCATACGAACTTATCATAGTGAGAGCCAAAGACAACTATGTATCGAACTTTTTGATCAAATATATTATAGTTTATTATAGTAAAATATATTATAAAATGTAGTGGCTCGATGTAAGTGGGCAGTGAATCGTTCTGTGATACCGAAGTGATACTAGTGATAAAATGATAGTTTTAAGTTGGTTAGCTGTTATACTGGTGGACAGTCTGTTTGCACATAATAGAAGGAATGATAAGAAGTTTGCGCATGTGAGTTTTTGGTTATATTACTGTTGTATGTTATCATGTAATATCAGAGTAACTTTGTGAAATAGACAATTAAATGAGAATAAGACTTTTGAAGCAATAAAAAACACTGATAATTGCATTCTTTCTAATAGCATTTCTATTCTAGAATTTACACTTGTCTATGGCAAATATTTTTGTAAACAATTATTTGGATATTACGATAATGTTTGCATTAAATGTATTATGCACACCGCATTCTTTAATACACGTCAGTATCTTTAATCTATAAAAAAGTATTAAACAAAGACAACTTTAACGATTTTATTTTACATACAGTAAAATCTTTCTCGGAAAACATATCGTGTAAGATGTATTTTCTATTTATCATCTTATCTGATACTATTTCAAGTTATCAAAATCACATCGTTTAATAGGAGAAGGTTCAGTTTAAAACTCGTTTTACGGAGAGAATAACTACCGCTCATATATATTTTAGAAGAGTATCCCGCGGAAGTTTTGTTATGAATATACATAAATCACAATAGAATGATTGAAAAATATTCCGGGTTATTGAAATAATTGTCTGTATCAACAAGAAGTCGCGATATTTATAAATACCATTATTCAGATAATAAATATTATGTGACATCCCATGGAGCTTAACTAGTTTCACATTGGTATGCGTTAATTCGTGCTAAATGGTCGTGTAGTGTGACTACCTTGTTAACCTAGTTTGCAAGCGTTACTATTTTGCACAATTTTCTATAGCAAAATTGTTCTCTATATCTATATTAGCTTATAAGACCCCGTAACAAAGTGTAGTATGTAACATCATTATAATACTAAGTAATTGTCACGGACCCGAGTTCGTGGAGGTTTAACTATTAAAATATACTAAAAATAAATTCGTTACACCCATTCAATTTTTCTAAGAACCCAAAGTTAACATATTAAATAAGTTAACCTAACTTAGAAATACACGAGTTTATAAATACCCCCAGACATTTTAATAACTCAATATGCAATACGCGTGTCGTTAGGATCCACTCGGGAAGTGTTTGCTTAAGTCTGCATACGAAAATTATACTAAGTAGAAATATTATAGAGAGATTCCATGGCGTGTTGGCATAGGATATCCGTTGTGGCTGATTGTCAGCTAGGGACGAACGCTCTGTACAGGATATAAATTCAATTTATGAAGTGTTTTGATACAGGATATGGAAATAATTGTAAAAGATTCATACTACTCTTTTAGTATTAATTCAATAAGTAATTCAGTTATATAAATATTACGGTACAAGGTACATAGTAAAGATTTAGAAAAATACTATTTTAGTATATGTGTATGTTGAAATGAAATATGAACGTGTAGAAATGGGCCAATAGATTCGGAAACCATCGATTCAATGACTTCTTTTATTAGATCAAGTAGAAGGAATCTGTCGATAATATATCTTGCCATATCAATATCACACCGGTAGCCTATAGCCAATCCTATCTGAATCAAGTCATCATACATAAGTAATTCGTGAATAACAATAACCTTACGAGTTCCACACCCCGTTCCTGTTATGTTCGAGCCGCATAAATACATACCCTATTATCTTCTCAGACAATGATCTTACCGTTCTCTGTTATTATACAATACATACATATGTGATGGTTTATTTATTGGCACCATTGTCTTCTCCAAATCGTATAGGTTGGTTCTGATTGATTGCTATGTTGTGTCGTGTCGTAATGTATGAATTGAAGCAAGGTCGCATGTGTTACAGAAAGTTTCGAATGTTCCCTGTTTTAACCAGATCTTATTTGCTGTTCGTGTTTTAGGAATTATTGCGGTAAATGAGATGAAAATGTAAGCTAAGAAAATGTAAAGTTTCATTAGCTTAGATTAGTCCGTATTATTTAATATTAATGAATATCGGAAAGACTCTAGAAGTATGATTGATTTTCAACTCTGTTCATGACTTTTCTTTCGACGAACATTAATTACGAAGTATTGTTTTCATAACTAGTAAGTCATAATTATACATATTTAACTGAATGTTTTGTTTATTAGGACTGGTGGAAGGTAGAGGTGAATGACCGCCAGGGCTTCGTGCCAGCCGCCTACGTGAAGAAGATCGACGCTGGCCTATCCTCCTCGCAGCAGAACTTGGCTGACTCCAGCTCTATTGCCGCCAGGCAGAACCAGGTAAGCCAATATCACCTTTATTCAAACAACCCTCTTTAAGAGTACTTTTATTTCTAAATAAAAATGGTCATGTTGCATGTTGATTGAAAATTAGTAGAAAAAGAAAGTTAACAATCCAACAAATGGCTACTGTTCAAAATATAGTTGTTATTATCATCTCCTATTAGTACTTTTATTTTAGTTTCTAAGACATGTGTTTAACTTGTATTTTGTTCTCAGATCGAAGCTCAGTATGACAACTTGCTGCGCCTGGCTCGCCAGCGACAGAACAAGCTCAATGAGACTGTCAAGGCTTACGTACTGGTGCGCGAGGCCGCCGAGCTCGCCACTTGGATCAAGGACAAGGTATGTTGTTGAAGATAAATCAACTTTGGAATTGTTTCTCCAGTTTAGATTATATCATTTCCTATTCTTTCGTAACTGTGACAATGGTACAATCTCTCGAACTATGAGTTTTAGGTTCACTTCCCAAATAATAAATAAGGAATTTTCCAATATTGTCCGCAGTAGTGTGGAATAAAAAATATTTTCTATTGTATGCAAACTTTACTCCTATATGAAACAAGTAAAATAATCAATGAAATCATCCATTAAAAATACATGATAACGACGTTTTATTGTTTTGCAGGAGATGCACGCCCAAGTACAAGACGTCGGTGAGGACCTGGAGCAAGTGGAGGTGATGCAGAAGAAGTTCGACGACTTCCAGAACGACCTCCGCGCTAACGAAGTGCGCCTCGCTGAGATGAACGAGATAGCCGTGCAGCTCATGACTGTCGGACAGACTGAGGCTGCGCTGAAAATCCAGACTCAGATGCAGGTTAGAATCTCGCCATTATCATCATACCACCCAACAATACATATTTATAATCCTTTGTTCACATAGCAGTCTTACCTAGTATATGTTACACACCATTAGCGCGATAAGTCCTTTACATTTTTTGTACTAAAGAGTTCATAAGCTTACGCAGAATCAGTCGCGTACACAGATTTACAATATAATCACAGCAAATATTTGCATAGTTAGATGTATAGGCGGGACAAATATTGACTGCTATCATGCAACAATTACCATATGGCATACATCAGGATTACATAGATACTAGCAGTTTCAATATAGCTACAAGTATTGTTGATTATCGCCTGACAGCCCTTGTATTCTACGATTAGATAATGTTACATGATGGGATTAATGTGTTTTACATAGTACTCGTAATTCAGGTAGGATATAGAAACGTTTGCATGCTGTGGAAAGCACACATAATCAGAATGAGGTCATAACTTATCCACCCGTCCCGTCTTCGCGTAAGTAGTTTTCCAATATTTTACTGAAAAAATATTGTAAATTGGAGTGATATTTATTGTAGATAGGTAAGCAGAACGTTAGATCGCCTTTCTAATCTACCCCTCACATCACTAGGAATTGAATTCGAAATGGACGTCCCTGCAACAACTGACTGCGGAGCGCGCCGCCCAGCTGGGCTCTGCTCACGAGGTGCAGCGCTTCCACCGCGACGTGGACGAGACCAAGGACTGGATCGCTGAGAAGGAAGCCGCGCTCGCCACCGATGATCTTGGCAAGGATCTGCGATCTGTGCAGACTTTGCAGCGTAAGTACCAATAATGTACTGTTTATACCAAATGAAGCATAGTTTCTATGCTATAGTTAAATCTCATAAAAATAAACTTTCAAACTTTTGCTCAAAAAACCTCTTTGCAATACGACTACTATCAAGCCAGTAAATATAGAACTTAAAACATATATTTCAATGGTTTTTTTATTATTACATTTATTTTACATTACAATTTTATTACATTACAATTATTATTACATTACAATTAGGGTACAAATATTACTCTGTGACCAAAAGGAGCCAAGCAGCAGGTAACACTACGCGGGTTAGTAGTTTACAATATACCTTTATTTTAGGCAAACATGAGGGTCTGGAGCGCGACCTCGCCGCTCTTGGCGACAAGATCCGTCAACTGGACGACACAGCCAACCGTCTGATGGCGACGCACGGAGACTCCGCCGACGCCACCTACAGCAAGCAGAGAGAGATCAACGAGGCCTGGCAACAGTTGCAGGCCCGGGCCAACGCGCGCAAGGAGAAACTGCTCGACTCTTATGACTTGCAGAGGTAAACTAATAATTATATTCGACTTTAAAAAGCTATTTAAGATTAGAGAGTGACTTCTTTTAAACAATCTTTTTTTCTTAAGTCCCTTTTATTACAATACAAATGTTTTATCTATCATTATACAGGTTCTTGTCCGACTACCGCGACCTCATGGCATGGATCAACTCCATGATGGCTCTCGTAAGCTCAGACGAGCTGGCCAATGACGTCACTGGCGCTGAAGCCCTCCTCGAAAGACACCAGGTATGTTCCTGTACAAACCACCATAAAACAATACCTATGTAATATTATTCATTGTACATTGTACCCGTTTGGTCCGCCAGTGACTAATTGAGTGAAATCATTATATCTTATTAATCTTTGAATGTATAAAGTTTGAAAATATAGCGATTAGTTTCCTCTACATTCAAAACAGTCATATGATTTGGAACTCAAGCTCTTATGACATCAAAAATTATGGGTAGTAAAAAATCTTAAGTATTTGGCATACCGGGAGCAAAAAGTTATTTTGATCCAAGATTGGCATTTGTTGGGTATAGTTGGAACAAATATCACATGGTGACTGTGTTTCTAGAGCCAGCGTTTGGAGATAGACGCGCGGTACGGCATAATGCCGCAGGTCAGACGCATTGCACGCATGTGTGCCCCCAGCCTTACTACCATTCTTGCAACACACGAACTATATATTTACAAGACCTGCGTTTGTACTGATCTGTTTTTTTTTATATTTCAGCAGTATCAAAGATACAGATGAAATCGGTTTTCATTATGCATCTGCTTATAGCTTCAATTGTAAGTTTAGGATCGCGTTTAGCTAATGCAAACTATAGATACTGAATACATCGCCAATATCATGAGATGTGTCATGAAACTCATAAAAGTAATAAGAAATATTAGAATTTTGTATGTTATTAGTATGTTTCAGTAGGAAATATAGCCACTAAAAATAGGGGCATATAACAGATCTGTACTTTCAAGCACAAGTCTTACAAATATAATAAAAGCAGTGCGTTGCAAGAAATATATAATATACACCCGTGTATGCAATAATACGCAATAATACACACTACACTCGATGTGCTGCTGTTTACAATCTAATTTATTTATATTAATGTACTTAGCGGCCGGGGTAGTTACCCTAACAGTTTAACTATAAAAAACTAAACAGGCAAACGACGGCAACTTTATTAACATTATTTAATTGTTTTTATACTGTATTTTAGTTATTTATACATGTTGTGGTATAAGTATAACCAATTGATTAAGTGTGTTTGTGTGAAATTGGGATAAAATATTTCATGGCGTAACTCATGTTGGCCGATTAATTACTTATTATATTGGCCATTATTTTATTAACTGTAATTGAGTTGCCCCATGTCGTTCATTCTCTTATAGACTTCAAGAAAATCATTTTATTTCTTTCTTCTTTACACTTTTCACGTTGGTTGTACTAGTTTTCCGTGTGTTTTCAAGGTGTATTAAGTTTGTCCTAAATGTGTTTTAGTGTGTGTGTACTTTTATTTTACTTTCTTTGTCTCTATTGTTTTTATTTCTGACACTTTCTCTCGACTATACCACCGGTTATTTGATTCTTCTTGGTGTGTGTTCTTATAGCTTTATTTTATAAACAAATTGATACTGGCCATAATTGATATATATCCCTGAGGTTTCGTGTTTCAAAATATTGATGTGTGGGTATATCTTGATCATAAAATATTAAACAAATCTGTACAATCAAAAACTTATGATGTTAGTGTAATTTGCAAGATGGATGACTTTCTAATTTTTTCGTCGTTTAGATAATTATGATTTATCTGAATTTCTTCTTCTCGTATTTAGTTATCTTTGAACTAAGGTATATTATCTATCCAATACACCAGTATTGAATTAACACAACCATTATTTATTTTATAATTAAAATATTGATTATTGGGTTATTTCAGATAATATAATGTACTTAAACGAATAATATAAGAGTGTTGCTAATAAATTGCTTGTAATATAGGAACATCGTACGGAGATGGACGCCCGCGCCGGTACGTTCCAAGCTCTGGAGCTGTTCGGGCAACAACTGCTGCAGGGCGGCCACTACGCCAGCGTCGACATACAGGAGAAACTCAACAACATGAGCGACGCCAGGCAGGAGCTTGAGAAGTTAGTATACACTACTGCAATTTTCAAACTTAATTTTCGTCACCCTTTCCAAAATACGAAGTAAATCTACACAATATTCATAAATCATTCAAACTCTGTCAAGGAGACTGTCCAAGTGTCTATTCTAAAACTATATCCTTTATGTTCCTTCCTTCATTAGCTATACTTCATTTGATATACAATTAACACCTACCTTTTTCCAGGGCGTGGGTAGGACGTCGTATGAAGTTGGACCAGAACTTGGAGCTGCAGCTGTTCTACCGCGACTGCGAGCAGGCTGAGACCTGGATGGGTGCGCGCGAGGCCTTCCTCTCGCCCACCTCCAAGGACCAGGCCGACGCTGCTGATTCCGCTGACTCTGCCCAACCTGACAATGTAGAGCAGCTCATCAAGAAGCACGAGGACTTCGACAAGGCTATCAACGCTCATGTAAGTACAGTAACCAAATTCATTAATAGATAGCCAGTTAAGATATGACTTAAATTATGAAGTATAGACAGTTTTATAGAGTAAATACTGGGGAGAGTTCTTTAATTATCTCGAGAATTCTTTAAATCTATAAAATAAAAAATCAAAATCGTATACATCTATTGTATGTGAATCGATTGTGGTACGACGAAAAAGCAATCAAGGTAACATTTACATATAAATAGTAACAATTCTCGTTCACTACTTATATTAATGGTCCATTGTCATACAGGAAGAAAAGATAGCTCAGCTGCAGACGCTGGCAGACCAGTTGATGGCGTCCGAGCACTACGCGGCCGATGACATCGACGGCAAGCGGAGACAGGTACTCGACCGGTGGAGGCATCTCAAGGAGGCGCTCATTGAGAAGAGATCCAGGTAATTTGTTACTAAGTAATGAAAGTATAAGACACAGTAATGATATATCTGCAAATGAAGCATTAAACATTATATTTATAAATTAAATGTTATTAAATTCTTTAGCTTTTGTTAGAACATGATTGTTACCGTGACAATCTTAAAATTAAATATATTTGCAGGCTTGGCGACGAACAGACACTGCAGCAATTCTCTCGCGATGCTGATGAGATGGAGAACTGGATCGCCGAGAAACTGCAGCTCGCCACCGAGGAGAGCTACAAGGTAAAAAACTTGGTCCACCAGAACGACATGATTAGTTTATTACTTAGTTCAGATAATTGTTTTCGCTCTCTTCATCGCTTTACTCGCGGTAAAGTTTGTTATTTCGTAACAAAACAATCGTTTTCTAATTGTTTTCTCTCTGACAGGACCCCGCAAACATCCAGTCCAAGCACCAGAAGCACCAGGCGTTCGAGGCAGAGCTGGCGGCCAACGCTGAGCGCATCCAGTCCGTGCTCGCCATGGGAGGGAACCTCGTGCAACGTGGACAGTGCAGTGGAAGCGAAGACGCCGTGCAGGTATACCTCACTTATAATATACAAAAGAAATCAATTATTGCCCTAATTAGGACGATATAAAATAATAAATCTTGGTCCAATATGTCATGATCATGATATTGTAAATCACCGAAAATAATGAAAGTTTAGCAAACCATTCTCTATTAATTGGAAATAATAAAAATCAGTAACTATACCGACTATTACCAAACTAACTTAAACTATAAATATTGCTAACATGTATTACATTTGTGTACCAGGCTCGCTTAGCATCCATCGCGGACCAATGGGAGTTCCTGACGCAGAAGACGACGGAGAAGTCGCTGAAGCTGAAGGAGGCCAACAAGCAGCGCACATACATCGCTGCTGTCAAGGACCTCGACTTCTGGCTCGGAGAGGTAACATACCGTTACTTATTTTTCATTCCACTAAACAATCAAAATAAAAATTCGAAAATAATGTCATGAACACTATTAAAAAAAATCGAAACAGTTTTAGTTAAAATTAACCATAAAATAATGTCCTCTGTTCTTATCTATTTTGCATTTTGTAACATGGCATTATATTTGTGCAGGTTGAAAGTTTGCTGACGTCGGAGGACTCGGGCAAAGACCTGGCGTCCGTACAGAATCTCATGAAGAAGCACCAGCTAGTCGAGGCCGACATTCAGGCGCACGAGGATAGGATCAACGGTAAATAAATTTTATTTTAGTTTTAATCTACTAATTGATTGAGAACTCTTTAGATTGCTATAACAAGTAAACTTTATGAAATATTAAAATATATAGAGTATTTTTTTTATATGTGCACTATGTGATTAGCTATTAGGACCTATTATAATAATACTTGTGTACAGACATGAACGCGCAAGCAGACGCGCTAGTATCGAGCGGTCAGTTCGACAGCGCGGGCATCGGCTCGCGTCGCGCCGCCATCAACGAGCGCTTCGAGCGCGTGCGCAACCTCGCCGCCCACAGACGCGCCAGGCTGCATGAAGCCAACACTCTGCACCAGTTCTTCCGGGATATTGCTGACGAGGAGTCCTGGATCAAGTATGTAGTCCACACAAATATTATACTTACACATTATATTTTCCAAAAATGTTTCTTGTCTTTTAGCTGAGCATTCAGTTCAATATTAACTCTACTTAATGTTCACATCAATCAGGGAGAAGAAACTGCTGGTCGCATCAGACGACTACGGACGCGACCTGACTGGCGTCCAGAACTTATTGAAGAAGCACAAGCGGCTTGAAGCTGAGCTGGCCAGCCACGAACCGGCCATCCAAGCCGTGCAAGAAGCTGGAGAGAAACTCATGGATGTCTCCAACCTTGGAGTGCCAGAGATTGAACAGAGGCTGAAGGCATTGTCCCTCGCTTGGGATGAACTGCAAGCTCTAGCGGCCGAACGTGGAGCCAAGTTACAGCAATCTCTTGCTTACCAACAGTTCCTCGCCAAGGTAGATGAGGAGGAGGCTTGGATCAGGTAAGGATTCTTTTCTAATTTCTTAAAAAATAATGTGAGTTACCTATTTATGAGTTCCTTTTGTCCATTGTGTTTCTGTAATGCATGGTTTTATTTTAATGGTCAGTATCAATAAATAAACCCAGCTTTCAGTGTTGTGCAACGTTTTTAATTGTACGTATATTTGTGCAGTGAGAAGCAGCAGTTGGTGGTAGTGGGTGAGTGCGGCGACAGTATGGCGGCGGTGCAGGGGCTGCTGAAAAAGCACGAGGCGCTGGAGGCCGAGCTGGCCGCGCGCGCCGACCGGGTCCGGGACCTCGCCAGCGACGGGGACGCGCTGCTCGCCGCCGGGAACTTGCATGCCGATGCACTCTCACATCGCATCCGTGCGCTGCAGGTATTATACCGTTACGATATAGTTTGTTTCGCTATTTCATATCATAGTAAGGTAATTGCCGAAATCGTCTAGTTTTTCTTGATCAACATCAACACACACAGAAGTGAAATAGCATTTCATCATTTTTTTGACGTCAATTTACTGATAAAGCACTTTCTATCCGTTAGCACTTTTCATGTAAAATCAACGATTTCATAAGCAGAGCTGCAATAAACTAATAAATCTATCTTTTTAGGCTAAGCTGGAGAAGCTGACTGGCCTCGCAGCTCGTCGCAAGGCGGCGCTAGTGGACAACTCTCTGTACCTGCAGTTGTTGTGGAAGGCGGACGTGGTGGAGTCCTGGATCGCGGACAAGGAGACACACGTGCGCTCCGACGAGTTCGGACGTGATCTCTCCACTGTACAGACTCTGCTCACCAAGCAGGACACCTTCGACGCTGGTCAGTGCTTATTTATAAAGATGAGGTTAAAATTAGTAACTTGAAATTAAACATGGTGTTTTGAGCACTTAGATAAGTGGACAAAAGCCATAAGACGTTTTGGTGACGTCTTTACGTACAACAAATGCCAATAATTATCAAGTCTACGATAATTCTTTATTAGAATAAAATCTTATGACAGATTCCCTGGCGTCATAGGTTACCTAAATTATTATTTTCATTAGTTCTGTTTTTGTCTATCTTTCATCTAAATATCTATCTCCTTCGCAGGTTTGGCCGCATTCGAGCATGAAGGTATTCAGAATATAACATCCCTGAAGGAGCAGCTAGTGGCAGCAGGTCACGAGCAGAGCCCTGCTATAGTAAAGCGTCACGCTGACGTCATCGCTCGCTGGCAGCGCCTGCTGGCTGGCTCCGCGGCCAGGAAGCAAAGACTGCTGCAGCTACAGGACCAGTTCCGACAGATCGAGGAGCTCTACCTCACCTTCGCCAAGAAGGTACTTTATATCAATAGTTTTTGTGCTCTATGTATAAAGAAACATAGTAAAGAATGTTCTTTATTGATATTCCATAACTTTCAGTGTCCAAGTATAAATCTGATTTGCTCGTACACAATGTACTAATGCTATATTGTCTTTGTTTAGGCGTCAGCCTTCAACTCATGGTTCGAGAACGCGGAGGAGGACCTTACAGACCCAGTGCGCTGCAACTCCATTGAGGAGATCAGAGCGCTCAGGGATGCGCATGCGCAATTCCAAGTAAGTCCGCCCTTCTTTATGTTTATACATTTTCACCTTTATTTCCTGACCGTTTCACACTTTTCGTTTCATTTTCCTCGTGTATAATAAATCTTTTTTAATTGTAGGCTTCCCTATCATCGGCACAAAGCGACTTCGAAGCGCTGGCGGCACTGGACGAGCAGATCAAGTCGTTCAACGTGGGCGCCAACCCTTACACCTGGTTCACGATGGAAGCTCTCGAAGAGACCTGGAGGAATCTGCGCAAGATCATCGGTAAACTGTTATATTATTGAAAACTTATAGTAAACTATCTTTGTTACCTACTGCTTACACAGGCAAAAATAAAAAAGTTACAGTTTGTGTAAAATTTAGATAACACACAACATACAAATGCAGTGAATTTTGCGTGATAGACGAGATTATAATTCAAAGAATAAAAATTTTAGTTTTACAATCACATTCACACAATTATTAAACTGCAAAATTTTAATGAATGGCATTATTTAGCTGAGCGCGACGTCGAGCTGACGAAGGAGGCACACCGCCAGGAGGAGAACGACAAACTGCGCAAGGAGTTCGCCAAACATGCCAACGCATTCCACCAGTGGCTCACTGAGACTCGGTATGTTACTATAAATACACGGACTTTGCCCTTACAAACAGCCGTAGAATCTATGACCTGGGGGCTTACTGTTGAATCCAATTCCGATCGATCGACATTGGTATTGTGAAATCTCGTACTCTCGAGTTGCAACACTAGCGCCCATTGCATCCGTATTGCGTGGATATTTAATGAACTAAATGGTATTGAGTTTGTCTTTATATTCCGTACTCTGAATGCTATATCAACTGCTTCGATTGTGGTTGTATAGTGTTGACATTGAATAATTATTGAGTTTTTATTGAATGGATTGAAATTGCATTGACATTGAGATTGGTTTCAAGAGTAAGCACCCAGATGATGGTGAAATAATCGAACCAAAGTCATTAATGGCGGATGGCATAAAGATACTATCCCCTGAATACTAAAAGGCTACTTAATTTTGAGTTGTAGTAAACATCGTGTCATCTCTGTCATTTTACAAAGAATTTGTTGTGACAGACTTATACTTGAAATTGAGGAGCATCTCAATATTCGGTTATAAGTCTACAAAAAGTTTATACCATTTGTCTGTCTGGGTCAGATGTTTGTGTCTAGGTCCAATGTACTGTCTCATAATGCAAGAAATATATACAATGGCATTTTAAATATGGAAAAACGTGTGATGCACAATTGCAGTAAAACATAGTTATATTCATTATAGGACTCCATTACCCCTGTAGACAAAATTCGAAATTAACAAATTAAAAACACTGAAAAAATAAACCTATTTTCAAAATAGTACGGTATAGAGGTGTTGACATGTTGCTTGGTGTACAGGTACCGGCTGCTAGGCTGGGACGGGTAAAGTATTCAGAACGTCGCGTGCATACTAAACTTGTATAAACGAAACACTTCTTGACTTGGCAAAGGGAATTTTTAAGTTTTTCATAATATTATGTCATTTGAAAATACGATTTTATGTTTTTATAACAACTATCTTGAGACAAACTAAATTAACTAAAATCGCGGGTTACTCACTTGATTATACTGAGAAAAGCTTTACTAGTTTCGAACCACAGAGGGGTTCTGCCAGTTCAGTGAGCTGCGCGACGCGACCGCTGCTCATGAGGAAGAACAGCTCTGTGGCCCGCTATTATTGTATTTAGATAATTACGGAAGCATTTGCCAGCAGATCCTTTCAAAAGAATTAAAATTATGGGGGGTTTTAACTTTTGCCAAGCCAAAACAATCGTTGTACGCACATTACGTCCTCGATGTTTCTCTGTATTATACAGCTTAACGATTGGCTTAAAATCTCTGCCGTAAAACAAATAATGTTACGTAAACGAACATACATAGAATTACTATCTACTAATGAATTAAAGATTCTCTTCAAAATTACTAATTGGAGTTGACAAACACATCTAATGTTTTAATTCAAATCATTCATTCAATGTTTATCATTTTGATGTTAACTTTAAGACTCTAATGAGAATAGAGTCCACGGAATTTTATTAACTTTTTATTGTAAAATTCAATATAATTCTGAATCTTTGTGTCGTAAACTTGTATAATTCTTTAATGTTCCTGAGAACATTAATCGGCTTCTCATAAGCTTGAATTTGTGTCGTTGACTTTCCTCAATGTGTCTATAGTCACAATAATTTTCCGCAATTTCTAAAAAGACCTTCCTTCCATCAATTCTCGTTTTTAATCAATTATTTTTTTCCTCTAGTACATCAATGATGGAGGGCACAGGTTCCTTGGAGCAACAGCTGGCCATCCTGCGCCAACGTGCCGGGGAGGTGCGCGCGCGCAGAGTGGATCTACGACGCCTTGAAGAATTAGGTGGGTGGAGCATTGTATGACAGGCTTACCAATCCGTATGGAACAGACTTTCGACTTGATTGTATTACAGATTCTTTTTGTTGATTAGGAAAACGATGAGCTGGCGACATTACAAAATACTGAAAAACGTTTCTAGCCATCGATATCTTTTTCCAGTCGAATATATTTTACATTTTGTCTGTAGGCGCCGCACTAGAAGAGCACCTGATTCTGGACAACAGATACACGGAACACAGCACAGTGGGACTTGCCCAGCAGTGGGACCAGCTCGACCAGCTCTCCATGCGCATGCAGCATAACCTGGAGCAACAGATACAGGCCAGGAACCATTCCGGTATGTACAGAACTGAGGACTAATTTCATACATCGGTTTTTAAGACGAATTTATTTAAAATTAAAATTACTCGTTTCTTCCTTTCTCAGGTGTAAGCGAGGATGCTCTGAAGGAGTTCTCGATGATGTTCAAGCACTTCGACAAGGACCGCTCTGGTCGCCTCAACCACCACGAGTTCAAGTCCTGTCTGCGAGCCCTCGGGTACGACCTGCCTATGGTTGAAGAGGGACAACCTGATCCTGAATTTGAAGCCATACTCAGTAAGTCAATAACACCAAACATAACCAGAAATGAAGTTCAAATTAGGTGACTCATAATATTAATAATCATATTTCCTTGCAGATGTGGTCGATCCGAATCGCGATGGTCAAGTATCCCTCCAAGAGTACATGGCGTTCATGATCAGTAAGGAAACTGAGAATGTACATTCGTCCGAGGAGATAGAGAATGCATTCCGAGCCATCACGGCGCACCAGGACCGTTCCTACGTCACCAAGGACGAGCTATATGCCGTAAGTAGCGTTTCTACTTTTATAACGATATTTCGTTGTGAATGCCCTACTAACATGTTGTGTCATTCACAGAACCTCACCAAGGAGATGGCGGACTACTGCGTGGCTCGCATGAAACCCTTCGTCGATTCCAAGACGGAGCGTCCCATACCCAACGCCTTAGACTACATAGACTTCACGCGCACACTCTTCCAGAACTAAGCACGCACTGCGCACTTCGCCCGCCGCCGCGCAGTACTGCTAGCTTATATTTAACGCATTAAATCCAGAAAAAGAACATTTGTTTTTGATTTTGTGCCGTGTCCCACCTCACACGTGAGTACTGCGCGGTCGGTCGCGCGATCAGCTTTCCTATTTCTATATTTATAGCACTATTCAATGTCTAATTATTCCAAAAGTATTATAGACTGAATAAAAAAGCATTTTAACAATTCGTGTTGCGTAGCGTTAGAGTCGTAAAAGTATCAGCTGATGTCAGTGCGTCGTCGTGTCGGAAGTATGTGCTTGTGTTCGTAGTCGAGCAAGTCGCGCCGCACGAGTGTCGCAGCATGTCGTGACGCTACTTGTGTAGTCGCTCCGTACCTTGTGTATGCGTAGTAAGGGTTAGAATTCCTTTTCTCTGATGCGAGAGCAGAGAAATACGAAGCTGCCAGTCTCTACGACTTGATGTCAGTGTTGTCTAGATACACGCGTTTTATATTCCGTAATTCTCTTTGAATTTTCATGTCGATCTTATTGCATTGATAACAATCAATAATTTGCTAGATAGTGTTATAAGCTAAATTTTATAAATCTTATTTTATTATTCATTTATTCAATTGTGCTAAGATGCTATTTATTTTTTGTATCCTCTAACAATTTTATCTTTTCAATAAATATTTTTTCCCAAAGTTAATTGTTTATTTTCAAATAAAACTCATGGTCCATGATACAGTCCATTATTCATGTAATAAATTATCTGTAATACATTATTTGTTTTTATCATACAAGTTTCACACACATATATATATAAACTCTTCAATACAGATACAGCAACAATATATCTAATTATATTAATTTTGTTATTTGCTAAAGCCGAAATATAAGATAATTAAGTCATCTATAATGTCAAAGGATATTGAAATTTTTACATATTTACATTTTGGTACAATATTAATTAATTATTATTCGACGCTGATGTAATCACGCCATCTTAGTTAAAATTACCTGCACTAACAATGTATTATATTTACAATGTTATTGTTTTAATTATGATAGAAGATAATTTTTTAACTATTTATATTCGTGCCTAAATTACGGGCGAAATCAAGTACTAAGCATAATATCCAAATTGGAAGAATTATTGAGATCGCGAGATCTAATTCTATGAAGTTAGTTATCATCACCATTAGCGTGTGATTGAAAAAGTCACACAATGTGACCAATAAGTATCTTAATTTAGCTTACTTACATATTCTGTGCTTTGGCTGGATACGCCTGACAATACTTTTGAATCACATCGGGAAACATTTGACTCGAAACGTAGCTCAGCCAATCAGACACGTGAGTAAGCCGTATGAATATTTTCAGTTAGTTTAAATTTTACACAAAAACTGTAGTATGATACTACAGTTGCGCCCTCTGTAGTAGTCTGAATTCGTTTGGCGTGACGAGTGGCTGCAGTTTGTCTAGCAGCGCCTGCGGCAGCGTGCCGCGCGCCGGCTGCAAGTATGGAATGGACAGCAGCTCGCGCACTGACGGCCGCGCGCGCGCGTTGTACGTCAGGCACCACTTCAGCGCCGCGATCAGTGATGGAGGGAGGTCTGAGGGAATAAATACGAGAATGTTAGGACAGATCTGATAATAAATAAACTTTAATTAGGTTAGTCACTAGTTGTTAGCTGTGAGTTATCGCCAGCAAATTTATCGAATTTCGAAAGTGAGGCACGACTTTTCCACTGACTTTGTCAATTTGAACCAGTAGACAACCAATTAGTTGCAGCAAAAATTCATCATAATTAGTCTATAGTACTAAGTCTTCATAATCTTATAAGAAGTAAGTTAAAGTCTGTACCTAGGAATAGTAGAAACAGTAGTAATCATTCTTGAATAACATTAGACATTTCTTATGTCCAAATACTCAAACGCCACTTAATTTTAAAACGCACATATGTATAGCTCTGTCACTACAAATTCATTGTAAAATGGCACGATATTTTCATACAACTTGAAATTGAGCATTTCTGTATTCGGGCGTTATTCACTTTTAATACACTAACTATGAGCGCGCACAGTGGTTAGCGCTGAACACCAAGTTCAAACATCTCGGTTGTTAGCGCTGACGGCCGACACTAAAACCAGCCTTACTATTTTATGAAGTCCTAGTAGGCAGTTTTTTGGTGGAACTGATTATTGGTTACTAGAACCATGTATTATTAATAAGCATGCATTACATCGGACTGTACACTGACAAAAAGTGCATAATCATCATAATCATGCACACCCCTTTAAAAGGCGTAATGTTATTCAAGATGACGTTAAGAACGACTGATATGTAACTTACGCTCTACGGGCGGGTAGTCAATGCGGTGGTTGGGGTCGAGTATGGCGGCCAGCTTGGCGAGGTTGGGGATGTGGCCGAACGGGGTGCGCCCGTACACCATGCTGTACAGGATGCAGCCTAGCGACCACACGTCCGATCGGAATGAAATCTATAACAACAGTAAGGTTAATAAAAAAATTTATCAATCTAGGGAAAGTATTAGCAACGAGTTTATAATGATACTGGAACCATCAATATAATTGATATTTATTACCTTAATGGGAGCGCTGCCTTCGCCATTAGCGACGCCATACCCGCCGGCGCCGCCCATGAGCGCCTCAGGGCTGATGTACGAATAAGTACCCGTGGCCTGCGAGCGCACTACAGAGGTAGCGTCGCTACTGATGGCTGATGCAATACCAAAGTCTATCAGCTTCAGTCTCCCGCACACTAGCAGGAAATTCGCGGGTTTTAAGTCTGCGTGGATAACACCTGTAAACATAAATGACAGTAACTAAATAGATAATTGAGATATACTACCACTATTACAATATACTGCCTCATCGGCAGAGTGGTCGCAAGTGCGACTGCCAGGCAAGGTGTCTCGGGTTCGATTCCTGGGTAGGGCAAAGTTTATTGGGCTTTTAAAAAAAATATGAATAGAAGCATGGAGTCGTGTCCAGTATAAGGCAATAGGGTCACCCCCTGGTACATGAGAATCATAACATAATTAAAAGTGAAAGTGGGTGTTACATTGTACAGTGGCATTAAGTGCCCTAATAATGTGCACCTCTGCATACCCCTTCGGAAGAAAGAAGGACTAGTGTAAGGAAGAGGAAAAACTTTAGACAAATAGAGAAAAAACTGAAGAAATGCATTAATAGGTTTCTAGAAAACTGACTGACCATGTTCATGTATGTAATGTACAGCATGTAGCATCTCCTCCCAGTAGTGCAGCACGAGCGCGGGCGGGAGACCAGCGCCGCGCGCCTTCAGGAACGAAGACAGGTCCGTCTCGCCCACCTCCAACACCATGCGCAGGAACTGGTTGGTGCGGTCATACTCACTGCAATGAACAATATTAAGTCAATATTTTGCTATTTCCTAATTTATCATGAGAATTTTAAAATTTGCGTCCTGGCAAACGCAAAAAAAATAAGAAAAAGAATCCAATAAGAAGCAAGCAAGCAGAAGTCTAGAAGCAAGCTGAAACACCAATACATACATAACTTCACGCCTGTCTCCCATGGGGGTAGGCAGAGACTAAGGAACGCCAATTACCACAATTCTTACATACCTCTTTCGCTTCATTAACAGTCATCAATCTTTTCATGCATGCTCGTCGGTTAAGGGTACTAAACACCAATAAAGCAGCATAATATGCTTTATTGGTCTTTTAGCTTAGCAGTCTTTTCTATAAGTAAGTTTTTGTAGTAATTTTTAAGACTAGAGAAGTTTATGAATAACCAATTGTGCAAACAGTTTATGATAACTTACTAATCAAATAGTCTGATGACTCTGTCTGAGTTCTGCAGTTCTCTCAGCAGGCGCACCTCGTTGATGTATCCTTGTGCCAGTTCGTGGTCCGTGGCCAGGTACACACACTTCACGGCATACTCACATGAGGTGCCAACCTCTAACACCTGCGGCAAACAGCACACATTGATAACACCTTATCACAATACCGTATCATAATGTTAAGTTGATAATGTGTCATTCAAAAGTCTTATTAGTAAAATTCTGCTTCAAATATTCATAATAAAATATGTTAAACTTAATAATTATACAATACATGCATTAAGCTACTTACTTTATACACTTCACTAGATCCTCCGGTGCCCAGTTTTTTAATAAACATGTACTTCTTATCCTTTATACTAGTTGTTTTGAATAATATCTTTGAACTGTTGTTCACCACTCCCTGTGGGTATGATGGTGTCGCGACATAAGAAGCAGGCATCGCCTTCCTGTTCAGTGGTGTCTCTGGCACTGGTGCAGGTGCAGGGGCTGGCTCTGGCCGTGGTGGTGGGCACAGCGGCTCATCTTTAGGATTTTGTGAAAACAACTCCACTCTTACTCTGTCTCTGTTCTGTATGGCAGCTTTCTGGGGAGTTTTCTTATGACTTGGTTTAGACCCCGGAGTAAACCTTCTGATACCTGACTTTATCTTAGGGGTTGCAGATTTTAGCTTCTGTGCACTAGTTGGTATTTTCTTCTCTGGAGTCTTTTTAACACATGAACTTTGTATTCGTGAGTTATTATTGCTTTGTGGCATTAATACACTACGCTTCTTAGATTCTGAAGTCGGAAAAACATTTGTACTTTTGTTTTTGTGAGCACTTTGTGTATTGATATTTTCTTTGGCTGGATATGTTTGATGGGGCACCCAATTATCGTTTGCATTCTCTTTATCGTGATCGTTGTAACTGAATTTTTTTTCTGAAGCAAAAGCTTTTATATCTTTTGGTTTAGGTTTCACATTGGGCGTGAAAAAATCTTTGTTTATTTTCTTAGCAGGAGACGGTTTTTTTGCCACGGTTTCGCTAAAGGAGTGATCACTATCGTCAGCTGATGAAAAGCTGGCATCAGGGCTATCTGCTGCATTCTTGAAAGGCATCAAGTTGGCCAGCAGTGCCGACATAGGCATCGGCGCAAACTTGATGCTGTTCGATGTTGATTCCGTGTTACCACTCATATTTACCAACGTTTAATGCATTTGTTGAATAAATCTGAACGTAAGTCACCACTTTTAAGAAATATTTAACTTAGTTTTGTGTACAAATTGTATAATTTTAAACTTATTTACGTTCTATAGTTTAACTTTTATAACTCCTGTTTGAGCCGTTGAACTTTTATTTGAACTTTGACAGTTGTTTACAAACTTGACGTTTGGTTTTGGGTTGCCACTCTAATTTATTTAATATATAAACTTACTAAAGACATTTTAGTCGATTTTTACAAAACAAAATATTTGGTCTTAGTACCGAAATAGGTAGTCAAGGAAAAGGATCAAGAAATTAAATTTTTCAGTAAACAGATTAATACTTTTAAAATAATAAATAAATTTATAATAAAAGTTTGATTACGAGTTATCAATCAATCTTATAAGAATATTTTGTAGACTTGTAAATAATATAAAATTGTGACAAGTTGGTGGTACATTGTACAGTGGCATAATGTACACCCGTGCCTACCCCTTCGAGGATAAAAGGCGTGATGTTATGTTATGTTAGTAAATAATAGTTAATATTATACTGCCCACGGTTATTCGGAACATATTAGAAATAAGACCGAATTATACTTATCACTCACTTATTACATTTTCCAATAAAAATAAAATCAGTATAATTATTTAAAGTTTAATATTATTCAGTACATGATTACAGATCATTTTTATTCAGTATAATCCATAATAAATATTCAATATGTATAGTAAATCATTTAAAATATCACTTCACGGGTTCACGAAGACTCCGTATCTTCAGATTTAGTAGGATACCTGCAGTCTACACTTCCACATTCACATTTCATCCACTTCGATTTTACAGACCAGAATTTGTCTCCATAGTCGAACCTGTCAACAAAAAAATAATATCTTCAAATCATTATTAACTTGTCTCTTACAAAACTAATTTATTCTGTACTCTGTGTCACTACGAATTTTCATAATACTTGTAACTTCACGACCTCAAAGACAGTCCATTTAACGATAAAACTACACTGTTGTATGAGATGGACAAGACTTTTAATGAAATGTTGGTGACTAACGTGAGTTCCTCATCCTGCTGTATGTCTGCGGTGGCGAAGAGTGCGACTGTGGGCAGGCGCAGGTCGCGCGTGTCGGTGAAGACGCGGACGGGCGCCAGGTTGGGCCGGCAGCTGTGGTTGATGAACCGCGCCGCGCTGCCGTACTGCGCCGCGTCCACGCATAGCTGCGTCTTGTCCGAACATTGCTGAGGGAAAGATAATGTGTCAAAACTTGATTAAGGTCTGGATTTATTTTTATTTTTGCAGTCTTTACATTTATTGAAATCGTAACCAGAATGTTATCTTTAACGCCTGTAACATTTATATGGACAGACTACATACCTCTAACAAGTCGGATTTGACATCGAGGGCGAACATGTACTGGTCTGCGGCGCGCGTGTCTGCCTGCGGCAGTGGCAGTAGTTCCCCGACGTAGAGCGCGACGGGAGCCCCGCGCGGTACTGGCTGGCGCGCGCGGAGCCCCCAGCCGCGGGGCTCTGCGCAACGGAACACTTGCACGCGCACGCACACGGAGCCCGCCGCCGCCGCGCGACTCACTATACTGTTGCCGCAACGACGCTGTACGAACAGGACATTGTACATCATGTGTCGATTACAACCATAAATATTCTGATCACTTTGTTTTTTTATTTATAAAGGATATTGAGAACATAATAAGAAAAGCTTTACTGTTCACTATAATAATATCGTGGAGTACTTTGAAACACTATCGACTCATACATGTCAAATATTTTACAAGTTTAATTGCCTTAGAAGTGTGAGATAAGGGAAGAAGAAGGAAAAAAATATTGTATATTATTGGTAAATAAGTTAAGTAGCAGACAAGCAGTGTATTCCTCACCATGTTACAGTGGCAGGTCTGGTTGCACTCGAACAGCATGGGCGGGTCGTGGTAGGGGAAGGCGGGCGCCAGGCGGCCGCCGCAGTACCAGCCGCGCACGCCCAGCGCCGCGCACGCGCACGACATCGAGCTGCACTCGCCCGCCGCGCACTGGCAGCCCTGGCCGGACAAGTAACGAATGAGTCGATCTCAAAAATAATTTTATTATTGAACACTTCGAGCTCAATAAACATAAAGTTCCATATTTAAAGACTGAAATTTACTATTTGCCTATCTTTCTTTCTTTAACCATCTATCATCACTTCATACTAAATTTCTTGAATAATAATTTATTCAGTTTACGTACTTTTTTTCACGTTTTGTATCGGTAACTATAACTTTACACATTAGAATAAACTTATAATGAACTGTAAGATTGTAATCCTAAAGATTTACAAAAACACACATAAAAAAACATAACATAACGCCTTTTATCCCCGAAGGGGTAGGCAGAGGTGTACATTACGGCACTTAATGCCACTGTACAATGTAACACCCACTTTTCACTATTTATGTTATGGGTCCCATGTAATAGGGGGTGAGCCTATTGCCATATACCGGGCACAATTCCAGACTCCGTGCTACTACTGAGATTTTTTTGAAAAAGCCCAGTAATATTTTGCCCGACCCGGAAATCGAATCCGAGACGACTTGCTCGGCAGTCGCAATTGCGACCACTCGGCCAACGAGGCAGTCAGATTTACAACTACGTAATAATATATTTTCCAACCTGCAGAGTATCGATGGTGTTGTCAACATTGACGGGTACAGGCATGACGTGCCGCGTGACGTATGTGAAGTCGTCCGGTAAGGGCGCGTCGTCCACCTCGTTCACACACGGGATCGGAAACGGCTCGCGGCCGTTTGAGATGTCGCTGGAGAATGTAATTATTATAGTATCAGGCGGTAGTAGTGGTATAAGGATAACCTGGAGAATACGGGTTGTTTAAAACAATACACATAAACAGGAGCAACTCAAATTTTACCTATGCATTATCATAAAAATCTTCTACCAGCAGCTTCATATGCGTTCCCGTGGGTTAAAAAGCAGCCTATGTGTTATTCCAAACAATAATCTACCCTGTTTTTATAATAAATATCGTGAAACATACTAAATTAGTATGTACATACGTATCACGTAGGCTGCGCGACATCGCCGCGACCGCGCGCGATCACGCTGCTCATGAGGAAGAACCCCTAGTAGAGCTTTTCTCAGTATATTCACGTGAGTAACCCGCGATTTTTAGTTAATAATCTACCCTGTTCCAAATTCCATCCCAATCCCTTCAGTAGTTATGGCGTGATTGAGTAACAATCACACACACAAACTATCGCATTTGTAATATTAGTAAGATATAATATGGTACACAATCTTGAAACAAAACATCACGCCTTTTATCCCCGAAGGGGAACGCAGAGGTGCACATTATGCCACTGTCATCATCATCAACAGCCTATATATGCCCACTGCTGAGCAAAGCCTCTTCTCACACGGAGAAGATTAGAGCATTAATCACCAAGCTTGCTCAATGCGGGTTGGCGATTTCAAACTTATAATGAGAAATTATAAGCCCAGGTTTCCTCACGATGTTTTTCCTTCACCGTTTGTCAGTGGTGTCTTAATAATCTTAGAAAGTACATATAACTCGGAAAAAGTCACATTGGTAGGTTTCGAACCCGCACCCTCATGCATGAGAAGTGGGCGTCTTAAACCTCCGGGCCACCACGACACTTATACCACTGTACAGTGAGCCTATTGCCATATACCGGGCACAATTCCAGACTCCTTGCTACTAGTGAGATTTTTTTTTAAAACTCAGTAATTCTTTGCCCGACCCGGGAATCGAACCCGAGACGACTTGCCCGGCAGTCGCACTCGCGACCACTCGGCCAACGAACATCTATTAAATTGCTACGTACCTGGAGAGTAGTTTGAACCGTGGCAGGTTGTCTTTGACGGCGATGGTCATCTGCATGTTGAGTGAGATGGCAGTCTGACACTGCCCCGTGCAGACCTCCACCGGCAACTCGCCCGCCGCGTTCTCTATGTCCGTCTGTGTATAAATAATACATCATATTATTGTAATGAAAACATAGGCTGGTTACAACTTGGACTCAGTTTTAATTAGCCCTAGGTTAGACGTGGTATTTAAATTTAGTTTTTAGTAAATAGACGCTGTTTCCTTTCCTTTATTGGTACGGTATGTAATTAAGCTTACCCGTACTCCGCGAGCTAGCAGCATAACCACGCAGGCATAGTGACCTTGTCTCGCAGCTATGTGTCTGAAATAAAAATATTCATTAACGATAGAAAGCATAATTTTACATAGAAATCAAATACATGTTACAACAGTTGGGAAAATTAAAACTTAGTTTAAGTATCCAATAGTAACATCGTGGAATATTTAAGAAAGAATTTAGAATTTTGTGGGTTTATTAGAGACTAACAATGATTCTGTAATAACCCCTCTTTCTGACGAAGGCAATTTACAAGAACTTTCACTAAGCTTTGTTGTTATATATTTAAATGACTAGATATTTAGATACAATAAAAAATCTAGGGCTAAAACACAACTGCTCATTGTCTGACAAAGGCAATTAAAAAAATAAGTATAATAATATATGTACTATATATGACACATAATGACAGTACGGTTGGCGCGGTGGCTGCGCAACTGGCTGCCATATATCGTGTCGCGGGTTCGATTCCAGCACGGAAGAACTCTTTTTGTGATCCACAGATTGTTGTTCCGAGTCTGTGTGGCACGTGTATGTGATCTTTATGTGTGTAAACACACCCACGACAGAGGAAAAATTTTAGGGAGGGGAAAAAATCCAAAAAATAAATGTCCATACAGCGGCGTGTCTCCATGCGCGTTGAGCGTGTCGGCGAGTGCGGGGCGCGCGTCCAGCAGCGCCAGCAGCGCGGCGGCCGCGCCCGCCAGCGCGCACCAGTGCACGCAGCCGTTGCCCTCGCTGTCGCACGACGCCGCCTCCGCGCCCGCGCCCAGCAACAACCTGCGACGGACATTGTGCTCACTACGACAATCATACTAAGAACCTACATACAGCAGTTAGAAAATAATTTAATTTAGTAAATATTTTACTACAATTTATCAATTCTCTTGCTCCCTATTGGTCATAAACTTGATAATAAACAATATTTCCTGCATCATAGTTCTATAAACAAACTAAGAAAACATACTGAGAGATTAGTCACAGGTATTCAAAAACCTAAACAAAATAAAATGATGACTAAAGTAAAATGAACCTTAAGAACCTGTTAAAACACTCCACACTATAAAATACAAAGTTAAGGTACTCACTTGACGGCCTGACTGTGGTTGTTCTCAGCAGCCCAGACGAGTGGCGTCCACCCTCCATGATCCCTGGCGTCCACATTGGCTCTCTCAAGAAGGAATGGTATGACTCCCACCAGACCGTGCTGAGCTGCTATATGGAGGCATGTCATACCGTCCGGACCCTACAGTATACGATATCATTACGATTAATATTTATACAAGTTTGAGGAGTCAAAGTAGGATAGTCTTGTTTTCATAATAACTATCGTCAGACATACTAAATTAGAATAGTCTTATTTCATGAACGATGAGTACACCGGAACTTTATTAGATTTTCAAGCTTACTGCTTTGTTAATAACTGTCTAATAATAATATTGTATGGTTGCTACGAAAGGTACCTATATTTCTATAGATATACTTAAGAATTATAGAAAGGTATAGAACAAAAAAGTTACTTTATTCAACCACAAGCACTGCTTTTAAACCGACTGTAATGTCTATCTCAAACTCAAAATAATATTAATTAAATACTCACGGGCAAGTTGACATCACATCCAGCAATCACCAGATAACGTATGACCTTGACAAGGTCTTCCTCCTTGGTCCTCACAGTGTCGTCCTCTTCATCCATCCTGTCCTCTCCCTTGTCCTGTTTCTCACTCTCCTCTGTTTTGTCAGCATCTGGTTCTGGTTCCTCAGACTTGGAGCGCTTGTTGCCTTTCTTCTTTTTAATTGTTGGTTTTTCCACAAGTGCTGAAAATTGCATTAATGTAATTTTATCTACTGCTTTATAAACTTAACAAGACTTCTTCATTGAAATTGTAATGTGTATAATTGTATAGGTGTCAATTGGTCCAAGTTATTACAAATTGTAACTTTGCAACCATCAAAGCTTTTGACACAATAGTCGATATTATTATACAATTTGTTTTAACAGTGAAGATATTTCTCTTTTTTCACTATGGCATAATAATTTTAATGATGTGAGTCCAACAGCATTAGATTTAAGTTCTGGAGTAAAACTACCATATTTGATTGTTTTACAAGTTACATAGTTAAAGTCACAATTAGAAATGATTATAAGTAAATGAGTGTTACAACTCGCTCGTTACCGAGTATGGCGACCATGAGCGGCGTCCGCATGTGTGTGTCGGTGTGGTCGAGCCCCGCGCCCGCGTAGTGCAGCAGGTACAGCGCGGCCGGCCGCCCCCAGCGCGCCGCCGCGTGCGCGCAGCTCCCGCCCGCCTGCCCAGACACGGACTTGTTCAGGCTCGCGCTCGACACTGCACATACACACGTGCTCAGAGTTTAATGATTGGTTCTTTATTTGTAACTTTGAATATGTTAACAGACGATGGAGCTTGCTTGGAGGTTTTAGAAATGTCATGCATATGATGCTAATAACATAACATCACGCCTTTTTATCCCTGAAGGGGCAGGCAGAGGTGCACATTATGCAGTGGCATAATGCGCACCTCTTGTGATCAGTGGGAGTCCCATATAATAGGGGGTGAGCCTATTGCTATATATCCCGGGCACAATACCAAACTCCGTGCTACTACTAAGATTTAAAAAAAAAACCAATAATACTTTGCCCGACCCGGGAATCGAACCCGAGACCCCTTGTCCGGCAGTCGCACTTGCGACCACTCGGCCAACGTAATATATATAGGTATAAGTATATATATTACGGTGACCTGCCGGACTGCTTCGTACGCCTTTTGAAGTACTTTAAATCTAATTTCTAGCTTCCAGGCCAAACACCAGTGTGATACGACAGTTTACATAATAGGGCCTTACCAATCTTAGGTATAAGTTGATGGACAGGGTCGCCCCTGAGGATGGCGTCACAAAGTGGTTGAGGCGACTTGTTGGGCGCCTGCGCCGCTTGCTCACAGAACTGCTTCAGGTCTACCGGGGGGGACGGGAGCAGGTCCGGCGGTATAACTGGACCTGACTCTGGCTTAGGCTCTCGAATGGAAAAGGAGAGGTATGCTGGAGTGCTGGTGAAGGAAGTCAAGTTATTATCAGCATCATCATCAATAGTTAGTAAAAGTCCACAACTGGAACTGTGTTAGAATTTCTTACCACTGTTCCCTCTGGTCGGGCAAGAAGATTCGTTTGTTGCTGCACTTCATCTCGACCTGGACCTTGACACAGCTGTCGTTGGCAGTCTTCCAGCGGTAGGAAGAGATCCCGCAGTGCGGACAGCCTGGAGGCACCTGCTTCGTGTCGTTATAAGGCAGACCACAGTCCAGGTGGAACAGGTGACCTGATGAGCACTGGTAGAATATGCCCTGCAGAATAGACATAAATGTGTCATAGCGCGAAGTCGCAAGTAGGCATCTACCACAACAATAGATCTGTTAGAATTTAAATTAACGTGAAAATATCCATTCGGCGTTCTTTTGGTAATGTTTTACAAAATCGTATGATTTTACAAGTTGCATCGTATAGAATTACTTCCTTATAAGCCTTCCTTATATAAGATCAGTGTGATCTCTATCACACTGATCAACTCCAGTCTCAAATCAATTTTGTATTTGTTTACTTCATCTTTTTTCACTTCATGATTTTTTTCGTAGTATGTATACCACATGTATTTATAATTAATAGATGACAATATTACCTGAGTGCAGAATAGTCCGCAGGCAGGACAGCACATGTGCTTGGCGAGCTGCGTGGCGTGCAGGGAGCAGGCCAGGAAGTAGGGAGCCCTAGGGCCGGCGCGCACCAGCGGGGCCAGCCCACTAGGGTTGCCACTACTCACTAGGCTGCGGTGGCGACGAGCGCTGTGGGAACACCCTACACGGACTCCGTCCACCAGCTCTATCGCTTGGCAGAATACTGGCTCTGTCAAAGGAAACAAAAAATTAATTCTAATATCAGAGGCAGTTCCGGCAGGTAGTATTATGAGGCTCAGTAGAGCTGATGCCCGATACGGCGCGGAAAACTTAACGGGTTGCCGGAACTCCGGCTCGAAGAGAAACAGTAGCGACGGGGTGGTTTTGAGTCAGTAAGAGAGAGAGTCTGACATACTCTCTCGCCTCACCCTAAGTGCAGCACCCTAATCATTGGATGATTTTACCCCCTCAAAAATGAAAGGGAGGTAGTGTTATTGTAAATAAAATAGTAAATGATCCATTTTTTTTTTTTTTTTTAAAACTTTGCCCCACACTAGGATTTTCTCCTGTGTCGTGGGTGCGTTTACAAACATACAAGTTCACATACACAATGACACCCAGACCCAAAACAACAAATTGTGGATCACACAAACTGTTGTTCCGTGCGGGAATCGAACCCGCGACACGTTGCACGACAGCCAGTTGCCCAGCCACCGCACCAGCCGTGCAGTCAAAATCAGTCATTATTATACTAGACTGGTGAAATAGGGTATATTACTTCAATGTTCTCATCTAAAAGGATTGATATGTTACCGGTAAGTTCTTCAGGCGCAGCGTACACGTTGCTAGGCGTCTCGCAGAAGCAGGCCGCTATTATTTTGATCTCGTCGGTCGGGCAAGCAGCTTCGGAACCTTCGTCGGCGGCGGCTGGAGTACTGAGTAAAGAATTTTCAATAAGACGGATAAGGCGGATTTAGTAATATTCTAGACTGCCTCGTTGGCCGAGTGGTCGCAAGTACGTCTGTCGGGCAAGGGGACTCGGGTTCGATTCCCGGATCGGGCCAAGTATTACTGGGTTTTACAAAAATTCAGTAGTAGCACGGATTCTGGAATGTACCTGGTATATGGCAATAGGCTCACCCCCTATTACATGCGACTTATAACATAAATAGTGAAAAGTGGGTGTTACATTGTACAGTGGCATTAAGTGTCGTAATGTGCACCTCTGCCTACCCCTTCAGGGATAAAAATGATGTTATGTTTATGTCTAGCTTACACTTTTAGCTAAAGATTTGTAATATAAGTAGCAGGAAGAAAGACTAGGGACTGCTAACAACCCTTACTGCTTAAGATGTTATAATGTACCCTGAAGCTGTAGCCTAAGTATTACACTTTAAAAAGCAGATCTGGCAGATACCTTAGCTTTGAACAACCTGACAAACTATTTCGACACGTCAAAAGATCCTACGAAAACAATGTATTTTCAAAAATTTGTAACTTTCCATTTTTACTTTTGCTTGCATATACTCTATTTAAATGTGAATAAAAGAATTTTGAATTTTGAATAATAAGATTCCTTAGAAGAATATGTTAAATAATAAAAGTATGTAAGTACCTTATATCCTCAACTTCAGCGTCGGAATGAGGTTCGTCACCACCAGATGACCGGTGCCTCCTCCTCTTACGATGACTCCTGGTGATCAAAATGAGCAAATTATTTCAAAGTTATAAGTCACAAGTTAAAGGTGAAAGAACATAGTCTCACCTTTCACTGTCTTCCACGTAATTGTGCTTCGACCGTTTGGACGGGCGCCGCGGAGACCTGGCGTCAAGTTTATTTCTTTATCATTTAGAAATTATAAGCTACTGTATTATTTTATATTAATCATGAATTACGAGGTAAAAAACTAAGTAGGAAGGTAGAGTTAAATTTTTAATTAGTTTAGTTTTATTTTTTAACAGTTTTTCTGGTCACCAGGAGGGTATGTTTACATTTAGTGTACAACAAGCTGTTACTAAACAACACTTACTTATGTTCATCTTCCCCAACAGGTGATGATCGATCGCTGTCATTGAATCCAATAGAGGAGCACAGTCTTGTGGACCGCCTCGGCCTGTTCTTGGCCGCTACCTCGACAGAGCAGCGGAAGTCACTGTCAGCATCACTCGAGTCATCAGGCTCCATCATCTTGCTGAGGAATATTGCATCCTCCACTTCCTCATCCTCATCTAACTCATCAGCTTCTCCTTCACCTTCTTCTTCTTCTCCTTCTGCTTCTTCCTCCTCATCCTCTTCCCCTCTAGATAATTAAAACAATTTGTTAAAGTTGTATAACAACAAATATTTAACAAAAACTAAACTAATAAAGATGCTATCATAAAAATATCTTTGAGTGGGTAATCTTAGATTATTGTCACCAAATATGTATTTGGGGGTGAAAACATTTTTAGATTCTGTCATTTTAGTCAAACTTTGTTCTGTATAAGAAGTTGCTTAAAAATTTACAAAATGTTATTGTTTAGCTGGAGTTGTTGCTTCAAAAGTTGGTTAAATCTTAATTTACTGTATGAACTCTTAAGTCAAAATGCATTGAATTGAATTGAAAAACATGAAATCAGGATCAGGAACATGCTAATTGACTTTCGCCTAAGAGGTAAGTCTAGAAATAGTTGTTTATACAATCTCACTCAGGCAATAATAACATTACTACCTAATACCTAGTTCAAGATTAAAATAATATATTCTGAAAATATATACTTGTTTTCATTCCCACTCTCCTCTGCTTCATCTGGGCTAATAGCCTTCAAGCCCAGCTCACAAAGGTGCTTCAATTTCATCACAGTATTCTGACTTTGGCTATCATCATCTTCTCCTAGCTCTGCCATCTCCTCTTCGACTTCTACCTCTCGCTCCTTCTTCTTTTCTACCTGCGTTGCCAAAGGACGAACAGACCTCCGTGTCCTCACTCCCTCCTCAGGAGACTTGTCATTTATGCCTAGACGCGCATTGTTCTGAGATTCCAATCCAATTCGTAATTCTTCATTAGCAAGAATCTTAGCTGTAGGTTTTATTCTACGAGACAATCTTTGAGGGGCTTGCTGGGTTTCATATGATTTCTCCTTTCTAGCAATAGCATTGGCTAGGACATTATCCGAGTCCTTGCTGCGCCGCCGCGTCGATCGCTTGGGAGTGGTGTGTGAGCTGTCTGACTCATCATTCTCTGACATAGTCTGTGTGCCAGACTTGTTCTTCTTAGGAGATGTGTCGCTATCGCACACCCATTCCCACTTACCGCGAGTCCTACTGGACCGACGCGGAGCCTCCTCTTGTTTCTCCTCGTTAGTTACTATCTTCATGTTACTACTCTTGGCACTGTTTTTCTCCGACCGAAACGTTAGAACAATACGCGGTTTTGGTTCTTCGTCACCTTTCTCTAATCGTTTCGCATCTATCTTGTCTAGAATCACTGTTAGATTATCAGTTGATGGTTTATCTACTTTTTTCTTAACAGGAGAGTCTTCATCCGTATTCATGGTGCTTCAAGGCTATCGATCTAGTTTTCAAGGCTTTAACTCTTTCACTTTTGTTGTAGTTATTTATACTACACTTATACTTATATACTATTGAATAATATTGAATATCATTAAATACATACTAAATATCATTAAAAACTAAAGTAATACAAAAGCAATTAAGATGTAAACAATAAAGCAAAAATCCTTTTGATTAAACGGGTGTCATAGTAGTTGTGATATTATTGGCACTATTTGATAATTTACTTGAAAGTAAATTAAATAATCATATTTTGTGAGCACGAAACCCATAAAATAATAATATTGATAAATTAGGATTTTGCTACTTTTTATAAATCTTATTGACAATTGACATTAATTTGACTGACACCTCTGTCTTTTTATCAATTTTATCATGTTGCAAGCTTGGGACCGAAAACTAAAATAAAACGCACAGAATGAAGAGAAAAGTTCACGCCGCCACAGAGTAATTTGTCTTCAGTGTCGTTGAGTACTGCTAAAATTGACATATGTTGTCATTGTCATTTTGACTTTGACGTTGTATTGTTTGTATTTATGAGCATTCCATCCTTATACAAATTACATACAACAAGAAATTAACATTAATTTTATTGCTATCCTGCTTTTTCTTTCTCGATTTACATAAAGTGGTCTCAGTTTAAGTTATAAATTCTAAGATTTATCAATCAATAAGCCATTGACAACAATGACGTATGTGTATTCCGATAGTATGAATATTTTATGATCAAATAATTAGTGAACTACTGATAAAAATCAATTAGACTTCACTTCAGACGCTAACACTTGGAGAATTGTAACTGTTGCTTGAGTTTGACCTTCTTAGGAAAATATGAATCAATTATTTTTGAGCGCCGAACATGTCCTGCAAGGAGGGTACTTTCACTCGACTTTGAGGAAATTACAAGAACCTAATACCAGTATCGAGGCTCATAATATTATGTATCCCGTGTTCCTACTGTAAGTACTTACGAATGTTGCAGTTTCCGGACACACAATAACTTTTATCACATTTTATGCTGTAGAAAATAATAATAGGCATTGTCAGCATAAAATCTATTTATCTACTGTCGGATATTCTAAACGATTGGAATAATTTAACTTGCATAGTATAGGTTCATTCTAGTGTTTTTTCATTTTTTTTTTCTAAATTACCAGGGAAGATGACAATCTCATTCAGCCAGTGGGTAGCATGCCCAATGTGTGCAGGTATGGACTGCAGCCACTGATCTCCCACCTGGAGGAACTAGTCAATAAAGGTCTCAATTCTATACTCATCTTTGGAATTGTTACAGCTTTGCCAAAGGTATATAAATGAAGAAAATCAAACCATGCAAATGCAACTTTAGTCACTTTTTATTAATATAATTGTACTTTCAACAGGATGCCTCAGGATCTAGTGCAGATTGTCCAGAAAATCCAGTACTGAAAGCTCTTCCTAAACTGAGGGCAAAATTCCCAAATCTACTAATAGCATGCGATGTCTGTCTTTGTCCGTACACTTCTCATGGACACTGCGGCCTCTTGACTCCCAATGGAGCCATAGACCATGCTGCATCAGTTAGAAGGATTGCTGAAGTTGCCCTAGCATATGCTAAAGCTGGTAAAACATTTTAGGATTATTATTAAACAAAAATACCACTTTTTTATTTTTTTAAAACATGGCCTTTGAACTGGCCTTGAGAATAAAAGAGACAAGAATAGTTCAATATCTTTCCTAGAGTATGATTTAGCACTTTTGTTATTTTTAATTAATCTTTCTAACATGTCTTAAGAACTATTTTAAATAAATTGCATGTCCAAGTGGGTAAAATAAATTAATTTGTGAACAGGTGCACAAATTATTGCTCCATCTGATATGATGGACAACAGAATCAAGGCTATCAAGGATGCCCTGGTGTCCTGCAAGCTGCAGAATACTGTGAGTTTAGACTTACACATTTAAAAGTTAATAATTTTACTTGTTGCACTGTACTTATTGTTAAATTTTGGTACAAAAGTACAGATTTTGTGGGTATCTGTTAATAAAGATTTTTTTTTAAGTAACTTTTGATATTACAGAAATACAGGATATAATATTGAGAGTCAATTTAAAAGTGTGAAATTTAATTATTTCAGGTATCAGTGCTCTCATATTCGTGCAAGTTCGCTTCGGCTATGTATGGCCCATTCCGAGACACTATGAAGAGTGCTCCGATGGAGGGTGACAGGAAATGCTACCAGCTGCCCCCTGGCAGTGCAGGACTAGCTGCCAGGGCTGCCGTAAGTACTCTAGAACCTAGATCTACCTATTAATCTTGATTATCTTTGTGATTTTTCAGATTCAGTTTTATGAAGAATGTGAAGATCAATACTAAAATTAACATGACCTAAGAATATTTCATAATTTCTACATTGGAAAAACGTTCATAAAAGCGAGTTGATAAATAGCTAATATATTAATGTATGAGATTGAAATCATATGTATGTACTATGTATGCAGAACACAGCTGACCAAACAGTCTTGTAACTAAAGGAACTAAGCATTTTAAAGTCCAACCTTGGTTTTATTGTACTTAGATTAAAATTTATCGGACCGTTTCGGCTTCGCACGGATGCTATTCATAACTTTACCATTCTCGTTTCCATCATAAAAATTCATTTTGAAAACAACAATAAACCGATTAAATGAAATCGGTCAAGATGTTCTCGAGTCTTGTGACACAGTTTGCGACTCATTTATTTTATAGCTTATCTCGAATGGATTTCATTTACTGCACGGTTCCTATTGATCGTAGCGTGATTACCATAAAGTCCAAAGCCATTCTCGATAAATGGACTATTAAACACAAAAATATTTGTTTATTTCGAACAGAGTGCCAAGCACGAATAACTATCGCATTCGTAACGTAATAGTATCGAGCGCGTTCGGCGCTCTGATTGGCCGGCTCTAGTCAACCAACCAATCAGAATGCTTAACTCGCTCGATACTGTTACGATACGAATGCGATAGTTATTCGTGCTTGGCCCTCTAGTAATTTCATACAGTGTTTAATGAAAAAAACGATCTCGTCAGCTTTATAAATCGGTACCTAGTGAAATGCGTACAGATTTTTTTCATTGAATTTTTCTTAGGCTCGAGATGTGGCTGAAGGTGCGGATTTCCTAATGGTGAAGCCAGGCCTGCCGTATCTGGACATTGTGAGGCAGACCAAGGACAAGTACCCGTACCATCCTCTGTTCATATACCAGGTACAGAATAAAATAAAAATAGTCTATGCCATTCATATTGAAGTTCTTAGTTTTAAGTTCAATATCGAAACGGTACCGCGTTTAGCCCTTTGATTGGTTGGTTCATTGGAGCAGGCCAATCAGAGCGCGAGGTTCGCGTGCAGTTTCGTATTGGTTCTAAATATAGCCCTAGATCAAATTATGTATATGTATTTTCTTCTAGTTTTGTAAATGCCTACATACATAAACGGTGAATTTAAATAAAAGTTCATAAAAACAAAGCAGTTTACATCTCATCTTCATAAATAAGAAACGACGTTACCATAGCACATTTTTATGTACCTACCAGGGATGTTAGGGAGCTCCGTAACCGTAACCGAAACTATCGGATATCCGAAATAAAAAATATCCGTAACCGTAACCGAATCCGAAATAAAAGTTTCGGATACTATCGGATAGGGGACTGACGTATAAACGAAACAATTATATTAGCTATTTGTATTTTACTTTTAAATTCATTAAAATTTTAATATCCGTAACCGAAATTATCCGAAACTAACGGATAATCCGAAATAAATTCATATCCGTACCCGTAACCGTATCCAGTATAATAATCATTTCTATATCCGTATCTAATCCGTATCCGAAATTTCATATCCATAACATCACTAGTACCTACTTACCATGTTTTTGTTTACCAATTTTGTGATTTTATGACACTACAAATATGCTGCATTGTTCAATATTGCAATGTTTACCTATGGTATTTTTATTGTTTTTCGATAGGTGTCCGGTGAATACGCAATGATCTGTCGTAGTGGAGACAGCTCAGAGGTCCAAACGATTCTTATGGAGACATTGACGAGCATGCGCAGAGCCGGTTTGTATTTTATTATATACCTATAATGTGCTTTATTAAAAATATTAAAATCTAATGAAACTACATTACAATCTTAAGTGGCGATACAAATTCACATCAGTTTTAAAACTACAGAATACTGTACTAAAAGGATCCATTGTTTTCTGCCTTGATGTTGCTATCCTGTGTTATAGAACTGTTACCGACGTACTGACTTTATTTTAAATTGCTTTATTATCTTTTTCAGGAGCTGATTGCATCATCACATACTTCGCACCATTAATTTTAAACATGATAAATAAAAAACAATAAATGGAGTTCTTTGTGTAGTAAATTTTATGATCTGTGGGGTTGGGAATATAAATGTTGTTTTTTTTTTGTATTTTTATACTTTGCTCAAAGTGTCATTATAATTTTTTTTAAAGTACAGACTACCAACTGTTGTCGTAGTTTTTAAGTTGAAAAACATGGGTTGTTGTTATTATTTTACTTTTTATTGTAATTGTTATAGATGTGTCATTTAAAGTACCTAGTTAAGATTTAATTCTAAGCCTTATGAGGATGTAATGTGATAGAAAATGAAATAAAATATACGTATTTATTTGAGACCTTATTCTTTCTTAACTTTTTAGTTATGAGCGATAGAACGGATAGAACTGATTGCAGTTGTACACGAATATCATTTAAAACTATTTCATGTGCAACAGTGCAATACGTTTTTATCAAGCTGTACAAATATAAAGAGTTGACGTGGCCCACTCTTTTATTGAAATTAAGAATGAAGTAAATATTAGGAAACTAATATGTGATGCAATTTTTATCAAAATACTTAGAGGTCTAAAATTACGCAAAATAACTTCTCGATTGCATGAATCTGATTATGAAGTCGTTATTGATTTCCACCCAAAGAGTGTAATAAGTATAGGGGATTCCATCTTCTTCATCGTCATTGAAAACTTATAATGTAAAAACATCAAAATGATTGATCATCATTTTAGAAAAGATCGCACGTCAGCATTCATCATTAAAATGCCCTTTGCCCAGCAACGCCCTATCTATGTAATTGTTGAAAAGATATTAATAAAGTAAATATTATGTATTTTAAATAATATTTCCTACATACTATGCAATTGACATAAGTATGCCACAAAGAGTACCGATAGGTAATAAGTACAGGGCATGCCCTAAATACACATCTGTTGGTAAGACTATCTAATGACTACTGTTATTTATAACCTAATAACTTTTATTGACCAATTAACTATTTATTAACTACCTACTTCGTATTCATTCTTAGAATATGATGATATATAATAGAAAGTTCTAGAATCCACCTATTCAAGATGTTTCGAATGGAGAAACATCTAGAAAAAACTAAAATAAGCCTGTAAAGATTCCGTATAACTTCAATGTTAACTATTTTTAAGGTATTTGCTGGGTAATTGATAGTCCTAGTAGTTTAATATTTTTAGCCAACGGCTGTAGATTTATTAAATTTTTTTCGAAAAAACGACAAACAAAATCAAAAACATCGTAATGTAAAGATTTATTGAATACAAGCGGATATTTTTAATGGATTTATAAATAGATCTTACTAATTGTTGTAATATAAATGAATATTTTGTAAGTAATATGAAATAATAATACTTTTTCATTTATTGAAAGTACCATTTAGTTTTGGTTTAAATTTTGCGCTATAGAGAATGTTCTATTGAGGACCAGTTACGAACGTGGGCCAATCACGTTGCGCCAAATACGTACACTTGGACCAATCACAGTCAATTATTTGATACGTCATTGAGTTGTGGACCAATCACATTAGCCCACGATGGATACTAGCGCTAAATAATAGCGACGGCCGCGTGTGTTACTTCAGTTTTTCTTGAAAAATCGAAGGTGAAGGAACATCGTATTGTGAATCGTACTCGAGTGTCCCATTATAAAGTGCTTGTATCGTGGCTGTGAATAATATTCTATTGGAATTCAAGTCTCATTTAATCATCTGTTTAATTGGTAATTATTCTAGACTTTTTCCATAAATTCTGTATCATTTTAGTCGCTGAACCCCCTGATCATTATAATTTGGAATGAATTTTTAACCTCACCCTTTCATGGTTTGATTCTTGACTTTTTGTTGAATTTTCTAAAAGCTGATTAATTTTACTAGGTAAATCAAATTTAAACTAATAGATTTCTCATAAGATTCATTTATAAACTCGCTTATCTATATGAAACGTCAGCGAAATTTCTCGATGCCGAGTGGGCCGGTGGCGCGTCCTACATCTCCCCTAGCCGTCTCATGGTACCGTTAGGTCTTCCATACTGTTACCTATGACTGGATTGGAAAACTTTCATTTTCTCTGAATGTAAGCCGGCAGCGTTTGGCCCGGCGCCCTATAGTGACGTGTCCCATTAACGATTACGTGTCTCTACAAAAAGTGTCATCTGGTACAGATTGAGATATTTTAACTTTATAACATCTTTACACAATGCGTGTACATACGTTATAGGTTTCTTGACTGATTTTTGTAATGATTTGTTTCAGAAAGTAACATTGCATGATCAAAATGCGGTGGAGTATTTTAGCGTTGGCCTGCGTGGTCGTGGCGGTGTACGCCGACGACAAGAAGGACAAGGAGAAGGACATCGGCACCGTGATCGGTATCGACTTGGGTACCACCTACTCTTGGTAAGTGCAATAATCACTAGAACACACCCCCCTAGGCCTTAACTTTGTATAACATCTGGACTCTAGTAATAATTTATAAATATGTGAATTGTAATAATCCCATGAGCCCAACAATTATATTTAATTTAATTCCTTATTTTAATAAATTGGAGTATTTAATTAATGAGAAGAAATTAACACTTTACTGCCTATTAATTGATTTCATACTTGACGAATGTATAATTAACTTTTATAAATGGGACTTATCACCAAAAGCAAGTACTTTTAAATTATGAATTTTGAAGGAAAACTATTATGAATGAAAAAATATGATTGTTTTTCAATCATAACAGTAAAATAATTTGCATAAAAATGCTGATATTTTACAAAGCTAATTGAGGTTATAAGAGTTCATATGACTGGTCAATGACCTGCATAATAATAAAGTTATTTTTAGCTGTATGAGTAAAAAATATGCTTAGAAGAATTAATATTTATAATTTAGCTAGCCCAATAACTTCAGTGCAAATGTAACAAACAGTAAACAATTATCAGTATGTTTGAAATTTGAAATAATCCCTAATAGTAAGATGACTTGAATCTAATAGACATTGTCTCATTTGTCCACAGTGTTGGTGTGTACAAGAACGGCCGTGTGGAAATCATTGCTAATGACCAGGGTAACCGTATCACTCCCTCATATGTGGCTTTCACTGCTGACGGAGAGCGTCTCATTGGTGATGCTGCCAAGAACCAGCTGACCACCAACCCCGAGAACACCGTCTTTGATGCCAAGCGTCTTATTGGTCGTGAATGGAGTGATTCTACTGTTCAACATGATGTCAAATTCTTCCCCTTCAAGGTGGTTGAGAAGAACAGCAAACCTCATGTTTCTGTTATGACCTCCCAGGGCGACAAAATCTTTGCTCCTGAAGAAATCTCAGCTATGGTTCTCACCAAAATGAAGGAGACTGCTGAGGCTTACCTGGGTAAGAAGGTGACCCACGCTGTCGTTACTGTCCCTGCTTACTTCAACGACGCTCAGCGTCAAGCCACCAAGGACGCTGGTGCTATCGCCGGTCTTCAGGTCATGAGAATCATCAACGAGCCTACCGCCGCCGCTATCGCTTATGGTCTTGACAAGAAGGAAGGCGAGAAGAACGTGCTCGTATTTGACTTGGGTGGTGGTACCTTCGACGTGTCTCTGCTCACCATCGACAATGGAGTGTTTGAAGTAGTAGCCACCAATGGTGACACTCACTTGGGTGGTGAAGACTTTGACCAGAGAGTCATGGAGCACTTCATCAAGTTGTACAAGAAGAAGAAGGGCAAGGACATCAGGAAAGACAACCGTGCCGTACAGAAGCTTCGTCGTGAAGTTGAGAAGGCCAAGAGAGCCCTGTCCTCCAGCCACCAAGTCAAGATTGAAATCGAATCATTCTTCGAAGGTGAAGACTTCTCCGAGACTCTTACCAGGGCTAAGTTCGAGGAGTTGAACATGGACCTCTTCAGATCTACTCTTAAGCCTGTGCAGAAGGTATTGGAAGACGCCGACATGAACAAAAAGGATGTTGATGAGATCGTGCTTGTCGGTGGTTCTACCCGTATCCCCAAAGTACAGCAATTGGTCAAGGAATTCTTCAATGGAAAGGAGCCTTCCCGAGGTATCAACCCTGACGAGGCTGTCGCTTACGGTGCCGCCGTCCAGGCTGGAGTACTAAGCGGTGAACAAGACACTGATGCTATTGTGCTACTCGACGTCAATCCTCTTACCATGGGTATCGAGACTGTCGGAGGTGTCATGACCAAGCTTATCCCCCGTAACACCGTCATTCCTACCAAGAAGTCTCAGATCTTCTCCACAGCTAGTGACAACCAGCACACTGTTACCATCCAGGTGTACGAAGGTGAACGTCCAATGACCAAGGACAACCACTTGCTCGGAAAGTTCGACTTAACTGGCATTCCTCCTGCACCTCGTGGTATCCCTCAGATCGAAGTTACCTTCGAAATCGACGCTAACGGTATCTTGCAAGTGTCTGCTGAGGACAAGGGTACTGGAAACCGAGAGAAGATTGTCATCACTAATGACCAAAACAGACTGACACCTGAAGATATCGAGAGGATGATCAAGGATGCCGAGAGGTTCGCCGATGAAGACAAGAGGCTCAAGGAGCGCGTTGAGGCCAGGAACGAACTGGAAAGCTATGCTTACTCCATCAAGAACCAGCTCCAGGACAAGGAGAAGCTTGGCTCTAAGGTTGGTTATACAAACTATTTCACTTTTATTAACTTTAAATAATCACATTTATCTTTATTAATTAACTTACCAGATACAGAATAAGCTAACAGTTCCGTTTTCTTTGTCTACAGTTGAGTGACGACGAGAAGTCAAAGATGGAGGAGGCTATCGATGCCGCGATCAAGTGGCTCGAAGACAACCAGGATGTCGACTCAGAAGAATATAAAAAACAGAAGAAGTCCCTGGAGGACGTTGTTCAGCCCATCATCGCCAAGTTGTACCAAGGACAAGGAGGCGTGCCCCCGCCTGGCGCGGGAGGTGAGGATGAAGATTTCAAGGACGAGTTGTAACCAAACAGACTTTAATACGTGTGATCATAGCCAAATGTGATCTCCGATCGTTGCGGGGTGTGCACCGTGAGCTGTGACGTCACGCGGCACAACCTGCAGTGAGACACGGATGCGGAGTGTTTTAACTCGTGTTGTGTATATTTATTGTATGTGTGTGTGTGAGCTTGGGGTGTGCGGCGGGCGCGCTGCCGTCACAGAGCCGAGATCTGATCGTGTTTCTGCCGCTGCGCACATGTCTGTATGGTGCGTGAAGTTAATTGTAAAAATTGATGCATTTTTATTTTTAGTGAAAGCAATAGTTTCGCGTATGAATAATTGCGAGAGGCCTGATTCCATGACTTTCTCAATGCCGATTTATTTATTAAACTATTATTGCATCAACTAATGAATCGGTGCGAGTCTCGTTACACCTAGGAGACTACCTCAGTGTTTTTGAACTGTATGTATGTAATTATTTTGAGACTGCAGAATTGTTAGTTCATAATTAGCAGAATAATTAAATAATTATGTAGTAATTAAATAATTTCAATTGAAGTACGGAGGAGTACATTAATAAACATTTTTCTAACGACAACATCTTTTATTTAATCATCATAACAAATAATAAGACATTATTCTCCACAAACATTACGCAGTTGAGAACAGCACTCGATGTCGAAGTGGGGCGCTGCGATCACGGCGGCCTGCACCTTTACTTGCACTTTATCTAAAAATAAAACATTGAACTTGAGGCTGCTGCCATCAGACGCGATGCATCGTAGCAATCGCACGCTGTCGCGTTTTTTTATTGCACGCAGATAAGCTGCCGCTCTGTATCCTTGATAAACCTTATTGAACCAGAGCAGGGATCAATTTTTTAATCTCAAGGTTTCCCACTGTTACAATCTATGGATTGTCAGCTCTAGTTAGAGCTGAACATCACCCTAAAGTCCCGTCTCACACAGTATGATTCCCTGAATCCCCGAAAAGAAACTTAACAACCTCACAGGAACGATGATTAAAATAATGTGATCACTTGATCACTGAGAGGAAGTCTGATAATTACACGTGATTTAAATTAGTTTGTAGAGAGAGCACTGACCACGCAGCGTTGCGTTAAAATCGGCGAAGACATTTTTCGCGCGTTTTCATAGCACTGTTGTTAAAATAAATAGTGTAGATAGATACCTATATAGGTTCTACCAAAGCAATGGTGTATGTATAGGTATACTCTCGTGAGCATATTAAATTGAAAAGTACAGTTCGCGAGCCCTGTTCACAAATATGGGCCCGGGCCCCATGTGACTTGAAACTAATAGATCTTTCCTCGAATTCACGTCACACAATTTAGTTAAGTAATACGTACAAATTAAGTAATTCTGATAAGAATAGGAATATACCTCGTGTTTATGATTGATAATTCTATCAGTACCTATCTATATTTATCACCATTATTCTGATATCAAATCTATCTATATTTTGTGGGAATTTACTAGAATAAGACCCACGTTGTCAAATCATTTTACTATCGTATAAAAATGTAGTCGTGTACACATTCGCTAATGATTACGTGGTGTTAACTGATTGACTGAGTATGTTGCTAGCAACAAGATCAATTGAAAAGTTGCTCATGAAAATTGTATGTATGTGCGTGTGTGTAATATAATACGAAATTATCGTAATATAAGATATCTGATTAACTGCCACGCAGTTAATGTATGAACAATTGAACACACATAGGTAGAGGTACACACGTCACGCCTTCTGATGGGGTAGGCAGAGAAGACACACATACCAAATGGTTCAGAGCCATCAATCTCTACAGCTGTTAACCCGGCTGATGCTCGCAACTCCGCCAACTGCTCCGTGAAGAATAAGTCCCACTGTGGGCAATGGGCAACACGTTAGCAACTAATTAAGAACCTAGGTTAACTAATTATAGGCACTAGGCAGGTAGGTATAATTAAATGTAGTTATTCTCTTTGTATTAGGGAATAAGGAAAGGTGTGCTTATTCCACAGACTCGAGAATTTTTTAGAATTTGATTTGAAAATAGAAAATAAAGCAGTATTCCCAATAATATTTTGCTAATGTTTTCGCAATAGATCTTTTGAAGAAATAATAGGTACCTCATTCATAAGTAACTAAGTGAACCGTAATTTTACTTTCATTCACGATACAGCGAAATATCTGTATCACTGAATGGGACATTGCGAGCACTACCTACCTACTTATCTACACTAACCTACCTATTAGCACATTCCCGAAAAAATTAAAGCCAACAGTTACTCCTTATTCGTGTCACGGTCGGTAGCGGATCGTAACAGTTATCTGTAACCGAAAGTAACTGTGATATCATCCGCCATCGGGCCTAAATTACGGGGCGTCGCACCTCGAGTCAATGACTTGTCAAATATGCTCATTCTATTAGCATATTATGTTGCTAAGTATGCGCATTATGTAGCTAGCTAGCATAGCTGTTTACGTGTTAGTACTCCGTGTAGCTCTCCTAGAATGTAGGTCAGTGTATAACAGTTATGGACTTGGACGTCATCAACAGACCAAAGCTATTGCGCATTCGTCGGTTCCATTCGGTCCATGGGATAAAGAATTTCATGTCCGGAAGGAGTACCTAAGAAATATCGTATGTAGGTACTTACCTACTTTCTGTCTGTTGAGAGTTCTTTTTCATAGTGTCTACAGGGTTCTACTTTTTATTTACTCGTTATTTTAAGTAAGTGCATTACTACATACTGTACCTCATATTCTCTACGCACTTCATCATGGTCGGGGTGGCGGATGACGTTTGGTCCTGATCCCATCTGCGCTTTCTTGCCAGTGCATGTGTCGAAGCCCTCGTTCTGGGTCCGAAGCCGACATGTCTCCAGGTCCAAGTTCAAAAACAATATGCTGAAGGTAGACTTTTAATTAATCGGCTAGCTAGGTTATTCTGTAACTGTTAATACTAAGTGATCTCGATCACATTTTCTCCCGTTATTGATTGACATATCGAGATTATTCTCACAATCAATGACATGGCGGCCCTCTATCGAGCTCACTTCGAGAGTCCGAATTGCCATCTTACATATAGCCTAGCAGCTGTACTTTCTGATACTGTAGTACTAGAGGTAGAGAAGCAATCTTTCAATACCTACCTAAATGTAACAATCACTTTACAAGCTTTCACTTAGAAAGTAGTTTAAACCAGAGCAACGTCACTAAACTGAACGAAATGAAAATGCAAGTTGCAGTCGTTTTATTTGGTCGACCAGTAAAAGCCGCACAAAAAGGTTTTTGATTTGTGTTAAATGAAACTTGAATAGTTTCTTTAAATGTACTGTACTCATAGGTACATACCTAAATAGTTAAATTAGAAATGATTTACTGAGTCAAATAATTTCTTCTAAATTCTGCAAGTTTGATTGCATACCTAGTTAACTACACTCACCGATTAGGAGGAGTCGGCGATGCATCGAGTATTTCGAAATCATGTCCGTTCGTTGGATATCCAATCATCACCCAGCCGTGGTCAATACAGTCCTATCATAATAAGTAGATAAGTAGTCCTAGATGTCAAAAGACTGACCTATTTATTCTATGCCTAAAGAAGGCTTAAAATCTAACCAAAGATAATTTTATTAAGTTAATTACAAAGTCAAAAATTGTTAGCTAACCTACCCAATATTATGGGGAATCACTAATCAACAAGTAAAATATGATATTTCAAAATGTCTAATTTATATAAGTCACTATTAGGAAGTGTAGTTTCAAAGCTTCTACCTTCTTCAGCAGTCGGTCCTTGATCATATCTCCTCTGAGGCTAATGCTGGTTCCATACTTACGAATTCTCTCTCCAATTTCATTGTCCTTCGCTGCATACTCTCTATGCAACGCATCGAAGTGCACTGTGGATAATACTTAGGATAATTCAGGAATTCGTCGCGATCCCACAGATTCCACAAGCTAAATCACAACACAATGCTGGTATCTAATAAAATAGACGCCACGCGATTGACACCATTTGTACCCCTACTTACAGAAGACTAATCCGAAATGCTTGGCTAGCGCTACTGCCTGAGAGCTGCGGCCGGAACCACGAGGCCCCAGAAGTAGCACTCGGTAGACGCTAGGAGCGCCAATAGCACACATCCCCTGTTTCGGTCCCTGATGGCCTGCATTAAACGCGCGGATGGCGTTGAAACACTTCGTTTGTATCGCATCCAAACTATCTTCAGGAGTAAGATGTACTTCCTTCAAAAAAAATATAACTACATTATCTTTTGACGATTTGAAATAATATTTACCTACCAGAAGCTAAAAGAAGGCTCAAATTTACCTTCAGTGTAGCTTTATAGGCATACTTGAGACCTTCAAAATCTTGCTCGAAAAAGTTTCTAGGAGGAGTGTGGTTGCAGGGGGCTGGTGGTGCGGTGGGAGGTGTCGCCATCAGCACCAGAGTCACCGTGGGCAGGACACCATCTTGTTGGAGGTAGCGCGCCTCGCGTAATGTGCAAGGGTGATCTAAGTCCAGTTACAAAACATTGTTGCGTCTTATAGATAACTTTAACGCCACCTTTATGTATTTTTATTAGGTACCTTTTTGTAATTTTTATTTGTTCTATTATAAATTATTCCTATTTATATATCAGTGAGTTAAGTTCGTTTATGTGTATCCTGATAGGACAAAAGTATGGATTTATGACATGTTTGTGAGAAGAAATTAAAATGTTGGTATTGAATCTACTTAGTTGGCAATATAGTCTAAGTTGCTACTTTTTGTTGTAGGTGCGAATAGTAGGAAAGATTTTAAAGTAACTACAGTATTACCAAACATCAGCCACCCAGCCTGTGGCACCGGGTCTCGCTGAGTCAAAGCTTTTGTCACTTCAGACATCAGTGAAATATTCACACATCCGGGCTCGTAATCGTCATGCTGTGTAAGATATGTGAAATCGATTACCAACATCTACGATACCGAATAATCGATAGCAATTAAAAACGTGCAATACACATTACTTTTTCATAGCGATCCATCACGCAGCGACGTGTTATAACGAAGCAACCGAAATCTTTTATCAAATGCTTTGCCAGGCCGTATACATCTAGATATTAAGAAAAAGTGATATTATTTACAGTTCCAATTACTACGAAACTAATGGATTTCCAACTTTTCCTTCCTTTATTATTATTATGCAATGAAATAGAAATCTCATTAATAGCTGAGAATTGCTTTGGATATAGAGGGGCAAGAAGAGCATTTTATGAAATTCAAATCTGCATCAGGATTCCTTTGCATTACTGTCTGTCTGGTTATAGATTGATAGTTTTCTTTGTATTTATACGTAACAAAATACTTACCTATATCAAGACCAGGTTCAATAAGTAATACTATACGAGACGCCTCACTCGTATGTATGTGGCGGGTCGCAAAGATCTTCATTTGCTTAAGATGATCCTTAGGCAGGTGTATTACGATGTTCCTGACCATGTCCTTAGAAGAGAAAATTGTTTAAGCTTTGTAGTAGTATGTGCACACGCACAGTATTCTATATTTCTATTAGACGCTGTGTGTGTGTGTGGGGGGGGGGGAGGTGACTAATGCTAACTGATCGAGATTAACTGAAACTTGACAGCAAATATGAGCGAATATCATTACTGTGGTCACGAATAAAACCATATTACGTAAAATTAAAAAAACCTTCATCATTTGGTAAACCCGAAACTTCTCTAGGTGAGGCAAAAACTTTTCAGGCATTAACAGTGGTCGTTTGGTACTGTCGGTCTCCGTCATGTTATATGAGTTTGACTTGAGACGGAGTAGTGAAAAAGAAATGCAAATCAAGATTTATCCTGAAGTTCAAATAAAAATATCTAAGAAAAGTCCTCGAAGTGGTTTTACGCACTTGCCGTTGTAAACCAAAGAAATCGATTTCAAAAAATCCTGTCAAATTTTTTTTTCTTGTCAAATTGGTTTATTTTTCACAAATTTTTCATAGTTTGTCAATATTTGTTTTTTATTTGAAATTTATTACCTTTTTTCAACGTCCTTGATTATTTTTTTATTTATTTATGAATTTATTACTTATTAATCAATAATGAATAAACCCAGCAAAAAGTCATTTCCCTGGGTTTTCTTGGGTTTTACCTGGTTTTACGTTGGTGTTTCGGATATTTCCTAAAGTTTTTTTACAATGAGACAATGCAACTTTCAGGCACGAATAGACTTTTTTATATATGAAACTTTTGATAAAGTAAGTACATGATGAGGTACAAAGCCTGTTTATTTATATTTACAAAAAAAACTATTATAATAGAAAATAAAATAAAGTAATTTTTTTCCCCCTCTTTGGCAAACGAGTCTCCAAAATGATAAAAATAATGTTACTAAACGAAATCAGCTGTCAGAGAAAATGCCGTCACTGTCACGTCACTGTCAAGTGTCAATTCCACATGTTGTTTGAGGTTATGTTTACGTAATTTTTGTTAATTGTTTGGTTCGAGGAAGAGATTATGTACTAATTACCGGCTCAAATCGGTTTGATGTTATGACAATAGCCAGTATGAGGGTCAAATGTCGTATGCCTCATCGATAAGTAGCAGGAGAACAAGAAAACCGCCATGTGATTTAACTCTTTCGTCGATCACGACGAGGTCACTGTTTTTTCATTTATTTCTATTATACCTAATTGCGTTGTAACCGTCCATTGGACGGATGACGCACTGATGAACAGCGTCCGTTTGCTCCGTAGTTGTTTAGCCAGTAGTGTAGCTGTAAGGATGTGTTCGACGAAGACAAGTTACGAGGTACGAGTCTGACGTTATATTTGTTTTATTATTTCGCCTCGGGTGCAACCATTGCGCAAGCGGTCATTTTTGTTACGGCTAAATCTTTTTAAGATGACGTTTATTGCCACATCACTGTTTTAGAAAGTTTCCTGGAAGTGCATTAGTTTTTACAAGCATTAATTTTCGGCTTGACTAATTTTTATATTACACAAGAGTATAGATTTCAATTTATGTGCATAGATATTTTGTTTGTTTGTTTGTAAACATTTTGTTGTCTAGTTGTTTTTATTTTGTTGTCTAGCTTTTAACTCTGTAATTTATTTCGTTCAGAATCATTGCAGTTACCTCTAATTACCTGAAAACTTAAGTATTTCGCTCTTTTTCTATTGCAGTTATTGTGGTTGATGTTTTACAATTTTCTAAACATTTTTTTTTAAATAAGGTATTTTATTTCATAGTTCCATTGAGAAATTATACATTATGTCATTATACTTGGTGGCAATCTCTGTAATACAACCTTGAATGTATCTCAAACTAGGCCACTAAGTAAAAAATAAATAAAATTGTGAAAGGATGATATCACGCGATAACATCTTAACTACAGTAAAAAATGCATTAGACACGAACAGACAATTTACAGGTCTCTACATCCTTAACATAAGGTTGATATTGGAAAGAAATAAAATTTTGCAATATCATTTACTTTACACAGTCCATATTGGTTCTAAGTCTATTATAATAAAGTTGAAAATCGCTTGCACTTTTTGAAAGAATAATTTTGTAAGTGTAATGTTATTTTAAACACTTAATATATGCTGTCTGCGGCAATGTCCTTCAGTTACGAATTTCCTGATATAAACTTAATAATAGTTCTAAGAATATGTAGATAACAATTTAAGTGTTAATCATACAACATACAAATTCAATTAGGCTCCTTGAAATTACAAGTTTTAATTACAAATTCATGAATATACCATCTTTATTACTAGCTGCTAGACAAATTTAAAAACTAAACCTTAATCAAATTATGATTGATTATTTTGTATATATATTTTTTTTTGACTGCCTCATTGGCCGAGTGGTTGCAAGTGCGACTGCCGGGCAAAGGGTCTTTTTGTATCATTAAAAATATTTTGTGTCTAAGCTTAATGGCTAGTTAAACCTATAAGCGATTTAGCTGCTATATTTTTTGTACTGAATTTTGTATCCTATAATAGGGCTAACGTTTTCCTCTTAGGAAAAAAGCCCTTCTTATTAAATAAAGATTTAAAAAAATATAACATAACATCAAGCGTTTTATCCTCAAAGAGGTATTTATTTATATTTATGTATTATAATTGTATTGTGTTAGTTTGTTTTATTGTTTATTATTGTTATTTCTATTGGTTTCTTCGATCTTATTACTTTTTTTTTATTAATTGATTTTTATCTTGTTTGTGTAACACACTATGTGTCTCAGTGTTGTTATTTCTTTTCCTGCCACAGGCCCACAGGAAGAAATTCCAGTTGGAATATGTGGGGCCTATGTACTCTGTTTTTTTATTATGTATTGTCCTCTGTGTTGAATGTGTGTACATAAATAAATAAATATGTTATGAGTCCCATGTAATAGGGGGTGAGCCTATTGCCATATACCGGGCACAATTCCAGACTCCGTGCTACTACTGAGAATTTTTAAAAACCCAGTAATACTTTGCACAACCCAATCGAAACAAAGAACCCTTGCTTGCACATTTAACATGACTTCTTGTTTGTCTATCCGTTTAGGGAGTAAAATATAGAGGTTCGATGTTGTATCATTTATGTTCTCTGTACATTTCAGGAGGCTGTCCGCAAACTGAATGTTCTGCAGTCAAACAAGGCGACTATAGACCAGATTAGAAAAGATATAAAAACTGGACAAGTGAGTATAATTCAAACTCCCAATAAAAAGGTAAATCATTTTGATTGTGACTGTATTACTTTCTTCTTGAACTGTTGTATAGTTATAGTTATACATAATTACTTTTAAGCACTACATTCTGATATATTTTAATGTTTTCGTACTTATGAAGTAGTTTAATTATAATATATTTCTTTTTCATAAATATGATGTAATGATACCTATTTCGTGCATAGTACATATATTTTATTCATGTTTAATTTCTTTCTAAAACTATAAATTTCTCAGTCTCAGCCAGTATTTTTATGTAAGGCTCCAAAATAAAAATTAGAAGTAAAAAATCTGTATTTGTTCAAATCTTTTTAATAAAAAATATTGTATTGTATTGAACATTTCAGAAATGTACAAACATAGAAGATATGGAGTACTATCTGTCCAGGACTGGCGTGTCTATGGCAAAGTTGGACGAACTATCTGTGATACATATTGCTGGGACTAAAGGAAAGGTAATTTGTACATACTTTTTTTTTAAATTCGTCAACACACATCTAACTGCTATAGTGTTGCAGGTGCGAGCAGCGCCGATTAGGTACTTATCATTAGATGATCCGTCTGTTTATTTGCCCTATCACATAAAAAAACGCTTAAACTCTAGAAATAAGTTTTCACAATATTTTTATGTGGAATGATATAGTTTTCTTCCACTAATTCGAATACGTGGATAAGTACGTCAATAAAAAATACGTGGTCGGTGCTTCTGTATTTGAAAATGTGACATATTTAGAAGTATTATTTATGTATTTACTTATTATAAGAAAAGTACATTATGTCAGTTTTCTATTCCAATTAACAAGTAAAATATTGCTTCCAGGGTTCAACAAGCGCGATGTGCGAGTCAATACTTCGACATCATGGGTTCCGTACAGGATTTTACTCATCGCCGCATCTAGTAGCGGTGCGCGAGCGCATCCGACTCGACGGACGAGTGATCACCGAAGAACAGTTCGCGAAACATTTCCATCAGGTCTATGATATGCTAAATGGAACCAAGGTAAGATTGGCTGGTATTTTATTTGAAAGTGTTACACCAATATCAGTGCATTACCTAGGGTTCGATCTTCGAATGCAACAAGCATTTTGAGTTTCTCCATTTTTAGCGCTCAAGCCTTTATTACAATGCGACTAAGGTCTGTAATGCACTGGTAACTCATTTAGTGTTTCTCCATGAGCGACACTGGTCACCTATCATCTGGTGATCCGTCTGTTTGTTGGCTCCTTATCCCATAAATAGTATTTTTTTACGAGAGTAAAGTAAACTATGGCTAACTTTAGTTGTTAATTGTTGCAGGCGTTCGAAGGTGACATGCCGAAGTACTTCGCGTTCCTGACTGTGATGGCGTATAACGTGTTCCTGAAGGAGAAAGTAGATGTTGCCATCGTAGAGGTCGGCATCGGCGGTATTGTAGACTATACTAATGTTTTAAGGTCAGTAGTGTTATTTTGAACTTTGTTTTGTAGTGAATAAGGTTTTAATTTGAATGAAACGTTATATAATTTTATTTAGTTCATAATAATTGTGATAATAGTGTTTCTTTGTTTATTTGGTTTCGTAACATAAAATAAAGTATTGCGTTCTCGCTTAATCCTTAAAAGTCTACAAATGCCAAAACCTTAAAAAGTGCTGATATTTTTCAGAAAAGTGCCAGTGGTCGGTATAACAGCCCTCGGCCTGGACCATACGTCAATATTAGGCACTACTCTGCCTGAGATAGCGGGCGCTAAGGCAGGCGTGATGAAGCCAGGCTGCGAGGCATACACTGTCACACAGCCGCCTGAAGCTATGCAGGTGCTGAGGAATTATGCTGATAGCGTTAAGGTGTGTATTCTAAATCACTAATTAAAATGACATTCTCTGCTTCATCCAGGGTGGGGGATTTATTTAATTATTGTACCCCTCAAAAATGCTATTTGGGGAATAATAATTGTGTGTATTTCTTTCCAGTGCCCCCTAACAGTAGTGCCAGACTACAAAACTTACGCATTCCCAAACACAGAACCGGCTCACTTGCCAGTGAACGTAGAAGCTTACCAGACTAACGCCTCCCTTGCCATACAACTAGCGCACGCCTGGATGAGAATCACCAAACCAGTCCACAGGAAAAACGGCCTCATTAAACATGTAGTTAACGGTCAAAATGGCCTAACCAAACCAGTATTAGACACGGTAGTGAAGTGTGTCACGAAAGAGACTATGATGGGGCTAACTTCATGTAAGTGGCCAGGGAGGTACCAGGTTGTGGAGTCAGATTATGCCAAGTTCTACTTAGATGGAGCACACACTAAGGAGTCTATGGAAATATGTGCGCAGTGGTTCCAAAATATTAACAGGTGAGGCTGAATAACTTAATAATGTTCACAAGCGTATATTGATACTAGGAAGAGCTTTTTTCTTATTCATTGAATACTTTTACGAGACAGTCTCATTAATCTAAATAAATCTCATACCTATATTTTGAAAAGTAACCCAGTATGATTTATTTTTCAGATTACACGACAAAATACTGATATTCAGTGCCACGGGCGACAGAAATGCCGAAATATTACTGCAGCCATTAAAACATGTGGGTTTCAAATCCGTCTACTTTGTTATCCCGACCGCTTACAGAAATATTGGACAAAACAATGACAACTACTCTTTGGTAGAACAAGAAGAACTTATTGCCAGATGTGAAAAACACGTAGAGATCTGGCAACACTTTGAAAAAAGCTGTACGAATGTGACCGTCGCTAGTTGCGTTGCAGACGCCTTGGTCAGTTTGAAGAAGTGTGAAAATGTCGAGAGATCGTCCGTGTTAATCACAGGGTCATTGCATCTAGTTGGTGCTGCACTGTCGATACTAGATCCTAATTTAAGCAGTTGATTTATAAGTTAATTTACAATAAATGAATTTTATTTTTAAGTTATTTGCTGGTTTCTCATTTTGTTACATTATGGAGGGGAGTAAAAAAAACAAGGATAATAAATTAAGTACAGTAAAAGGAGGCGAATACAATTCTAGGAGTGAATCAATGATGGAAAAATGTTCACCCTTTGAATTCTATTCACCCTGATTTACAGTATGAACATTTATTCTATAGTCAATTGTGTATCAGTAGTATTTAATAGCCTATCTACATCAGTAAGCCAGCATATAAGTCTATCTAAGTAGCCGCCATCTTGCTTATAACTAAGCAGTAACAACTGCATGTGCTGGTATGCAGTCGGCTGCTCCAACAAATGCTCCAGTCTCTTATCCCGTAGAGACAAAAGCTTAATAAATATAATAGCTATCAATGTCCACTGTATAGGCTTAAACATAATGTTATTTGCCTTCAAATTAAAGGTATTTACTAACAAACGAATGTCAGAACTTATGGAAAGACTGAGTAGGCCAAGAGATCGGAGGATGTCAGGTAATGCTTTGTTCAAATGATGGCAAACTATTCTCCTGCGCAAAGCGTTTTGTGAATTCTTGTCTACTAAAGGCAAGTTTGTGGTATTTTCTTCATCTATTGCTTCTGAAGACTGGATGGGTTCCTCAGCCACTGGTTCTGGTACTTCCAACTCCCCAGAGAAGAAAGCTTTCACTTTCAACTGCATCTTCTTACTCTCTTCTTGCAGCATAGTGTAGTCTGGTAGAGGTTTGGTCTCTCTCTTCAGAGTCTGGTTATCAAACTTCCTATCTTCTAGCTCCAACATGTTGAGCTTCTTACATAGTGCTTGGTATTGGTCATAAACATTTGAATTGTAGAATATTCCTTTAGCATAGTTGTTCAGATATTCCCTTATACAGTCTCCTTTATCAGCTACCATTTCTCTCACTTTGTCTTCCCCAAATAACAAGAGGAGAGTGTCCAATGTAAACCATTCACCCAAACATTTTTCAACTTCAATAGTTAGGGCTGTTACCAAAGGTTGCTTTTTTTGTGGCACCTTCTTACTGGGTTTGTTTTCTTCTTTAGCTGTAGTAACAGGGGTTGTTAATATTGGGTCAATTTTCCTCTCAGGCTTTTCTATAATTTCACCAACAATGTTTAGTGGATTTTTTTCGGATTTATTCATTTTCTTAGTAGATTTTTCTTGTTCAGATTTCGAGTTTTTAATGTTAACTTTTTCCTCTACTTGAGATGATGGGGTAATTTCTTTTTTGTCTTCAGGATTTGCATTAACATTTGATGTGTTAGACATATTCTGATTGTCATCACTATTTAGGTCAATATTCTCAATTCCTTCATTTATCAAAGCAATAGTTTTGATCACATCATTTTGATAGTTACTATCATGGCCTACCTGTTGTTTCTGTGTAGTTATTTCTTCATTGTTTTGTTCATCAGTTGGTGGAGCCATTTCATTTAGACTTGCATTAGTGAAATCATCAACTGAAGTAAATGATGATGTGTCTGTGATTTTAACTCTCTCATTCAGTGTTACATCTACTTCTTCTCCCATTGATCCCTTTGCATCTACCTTCAAGAGGTGAAATGTCGGAATGATCTCATACTCTCTGAACCACAGCGGGCTGGTCAACATCTGTTTCTTGACGTATAAAGCAGCATTGTAACATGCGTTACTACAAAAGTTCTTCCTGGCTGTGATATCATACACTTTGTTAGTCTTCAATGATATTCTGTACTTCTGTTTAGGTATATCTTTCTTTGACAATGTCTTCGGGCATAATGGATAGCCACACAAGTGGATAATGGATCGTTCTTCGAAGATATCTTCAAAATGAGCCTGGTTAATGTCTGGCAAGCATTGTAGCAAGTATGTTTCTGTAACACTCTGTTCTAAGAGGCTCTCGACAATCTGTTGGGCTCTTGCATTGCACTCACGTTTCTTTAGAATAGCCTGACGTATTTGTTCCTTACTCATCTCCTCAATTTTTGTTGGTCTTTTCTTCGGTTTCTGGTGGCCGACTTCCATGATTTGTTGGAATTGTATATACTTTTAGAAGATATTTACTGTGAATTGTTATTACTTACATGAAATTACATAAGATTAAATAGGTTTTGAATCATCAATATTGGAATTATCTTGGGAAAACAGCAACAACTAGTCACAACATGTTTAGTAACTATTAGTCTGTCACTGTGACACATGACAGTGACAAATTAGCAACTTTTCCATTTAGTTTCGATCGTAATTTCGTTGAGGATTATATTATTTTTACTGTATCAAAATAATCTCCATGAAATGTCTATTATTTAAACAAAGTTTTTTAATCCAGGATCTTATTCCTTCGTAAATGAATTAAACAAAATAAACAGTATGTGCAACTAAACGTAGCCAATTTTGACAGTTTTCGACAAATGTCAGATGGGGCACATGACAGTAGTTAACAATGTTGACATTTTGACAGTCTTGAATTGAAATAATTTGGTATTTTGCTGAATGTAGTTGACGGTTTAATTTGTGTGCAAAATTATGCGGATATAAATTCACTTGTAATGTACGTTCACTTGATTTAACATAGAATATAAATCAACTGTAATATTTAGAACGAATAATTTGTAACATAAAATCAGTGTAACGTTTTAAAAAGAGTGGTTAAATTTATCAGGTGTTTGTTATAATTATTTACTTTCTAATTTATCAATAAAATGTGTGATAACGATGGACGTTTAGTGTGATATCGTGGATACAGTTGGTAAACAAATTCATGGATCGTAGGGACTTGAAGAGTCCCAGTTAGAAAAACATTCTCTTGATTTAAAGGTGAGTGCAATGTTACTAATAATAATGGGAACAGCCTTCATGCTAATAATATTGTAATTACTTTCGCAATAGGTTTATGTAACAATTATAAAGGTAATAATGATAATTAGAGAAATTTTTTTGAATAATTTGGGTTAGATTTCTGATTTGAGATTGGTGATAAAATAAGAAATTAGATTAATTTTTAGTACTGGTACTATTGGAAAAAGTAGACCTAGAATTTAATTAAATTTGAATGAAATATTTACGTCATGATAATTTTATGTCATGCTCGTATACTTACTTTTTAAAAAAAGAAAGACGTTCTAAGTTTCACCTGTATGTATGTATGTACTACTTTATATGTTTCTGGCCAATTATCTGGCGATTGGCTGAACTGATTTTCCAGTTTTCAGAAGTGTTTGTTACACTTAAGGGTTTTAGTACCTATACTTATTAACCAACTGCTAAAAAGAGGGTGTAGAAGTCGGTTTTTAAATGCAATTTAAATGCAATAAAATAATTTTTTCTATGAGTATTCATTACAATTCCAATTACACTAACTTAAGCATTTTGTTTAATACCTATGATTTAAAACATTAAAACTATCAAGTGGGGAAATTGTATTCCGCTAAAGTAATAATGATATATGATAAAATTTTGCAGCATTGCATGTTATGCAGCACCACCCTCCACAGAGCATCCTTGTGAGTTGTTGACTCTGCAGCTCCCGCTGCTTGTGCCATATATCTGTGGGCGGGTGCATGTCGCTGTGCTGTAAATTCATTCCTTCAGTGGAATAATAACTATTTCCCCACTTGTTAGTGTAGCATGGATTTACTATTGACTCTGCTCACACACAATTACAGAGAGCAGTATGTTATAATAATAACACAATTATCAGTTATCGTAAACAAATGTAAAAGTATGTTATCAGTTGATATCTTAACAAGCTTAATTGACTGATGATATTTAATAAGATACAGTCGTAAATACTACAATATTTGTATTTTCTGCATGATTAATGTTTAAAACTGTAATATACTAGATGTTTGCCACCCTTTCTTTAATGTTTTGTCTCAATATGTTCTTGGGTAACATTGATAGGATTTATTATATCTCTAAACAAACAATACACCTTATAATACTATTGGAAGGTGGTCCCAGGTTTCATATATTTTTCCATAACTCGCCTGGAACATGTGCAGCTTCACATCTACTGTGATACTAAATGTTGTCTTTAAACTGTCAAACACCAAGCGGTCACCGGTGACCGCGACCTATTGTTCTTTAATTGTGTCTATAAAACCGGTACTCGACGAGTTAATTAATTCAGTTTTTTTGTAGTTTGACGTCAATCACTGACGGACAGACTGACAGACTATTATTTTGATGATGTTGCAAAGTCCCAAATTATGGTCTAATTAAAAGAAGTAAATGCTTTGATTTTGATACACATAGGTAATATAAAAATATTAGTATATTTTCACAATTTTAAAAATCAGTGTTTACCAAAAGTTTTACGCTGTACAATTGTACATAGAGTTGATAAGAATAACATAGTTATTAGAGAAGAAACTCTGATTACAATCTACTTCGTCATTTTCAATTTATAATGAAGTGTTCAGCCAGCTCATTAAGTATTATTTTCATTTACTGATAAAACAAATGTAAGTGGCAGTAATGGAAAGGTAATTGGACAAGTATTGGTAATGTCCAGTGTGTGTATGTTTAAAATCTGTACATAGACATTATAATTTAATTTCGGCAATCGGCATTAAGTCCGCCATCGTATGTTTATTATACAGAAGTGTAAATAAATAAAAATGAAAAAATAATTTAATGATGTGTTATCACCAAATTGGTGGCGCCAATATTTTAATGAGATTGAGTCAGACGCCGATAAATTTAGAAAGCACCCTAGGCAAGCACCTCATAGGCGCCCATAATTATTTTGGGGACAGCACGGCTCGCGGTTTCATGGTGTCCCTGATATAGCGCTCTAGGCACTTGCCTGGTTTGCGTTTCGGATAATACTACACTTGACTGCTTGGTTGGTGCAGTGGCAGAGCAACGGCTGCCGTGCAACATGCAGTGGGTTCGATTCTCGCACGGCGCAGGTCTTTGTGTGATCCACAAATTGTTGTTTCGGGTCTGGGTCTGAGTGTCATGTGTATATGGACTTGTATGTTTGTAAACGCATCCACGATACAAGAGAAAACACTAGTGTGGGCCAACGTTTAAAAAAAAAGTACGCCTCTGGATTGACTTAAAACTTTTACTTGTTCCGGTGGACTGTTCTTGGATTCGAATACCAAACACATGTTTCTAATACCCGATGAGGCAGTAAAACTGCTCACACCTGTAAGAAAATATTGTTATCCTCTTTAATTCAGCTTATTTCGTCAAACACAACTAAGTAAATACTTAAATTGAACACTTGTAACACGTATGAAGACAAACACCGTCAAGGTTTCGGGAAAATTGAATAAATACGTAACTTACCTTTTTATTTATGTACATCTACCTGTTTCGTTCTTAAGTTTATTTCGAAACCGAATAACCGAGTTTTAAATGCATAGATTAAGAATATTTTACACCGTCGGTCTGAGCCTCCGAGGATACCATGAGGGATAAATAAATATATGTCGAGGCGTAGCTGCAAGTCTGAAAAGTACCAGAGTCGGACTTGCTCAAGAGAGTTCGAGTGGCACCCCATAAAAGGTGCGGACGGCGAGCATGGGTGGCTCCCCGTCCGACCAGAAACAGGCCCGAGCGTACGGCGCGTCGCGTTCCGCGCGCGCCTCAAAGAGCCATCAGACCACCACAGATGGGGCCCAATAGGGCCGATGCCGATTCGGAGTCGCGGAGAACTTAACGGGTAACCGGGGCTCCGGCTCGACGTGCAGGAGAAGGAACGGGGTGGTTTTTAGTCAGTAAGAGTCTGACACTCCCTTCCGCCTCACCCAGGCGGGAGCAGTCATTCGATGATATTCCGCCTTTAAAAAAAAAACCCCATAAAGGTCCTTTTCAGAATTGGCCGTCGATCCAAGAACCAGTAATCCTGTCTTTTCCTTTCTCTAAACTGGTTCCTTTTGAAAAATGTCAAAACAAAATAAAATACATTATATAGGTATTTAGGTATCTCTTAGTGCATAACCAGTTTGTTTGTGATTTGAGGATATTCAACTTAGGCCATTGGCGTCATGGAATTAAGTCTTATAAAAGTTTGAAGTTAATCAAAGTAACTATAACTTTATGCATAAACTTTTACCTTCACAGTCGAAGACAGTTTCACAAGTAATTTGTCATTGCGGACGGGGATGCGTAAATAGGTTTGACCTCAATTAGAATGGGTCTTGGTCTAACGATAATAACGTTACTTGCGAAAAACTAAGGTCTTATTAATTGCGTTCAAAACCAGAGAATTAAAAAATATTACGTGTCTGTGCGATCACTACGTTGTCAAATGTCGATTCCATAAATTATTTCCTTGATTATAAGAGTAGGTATACTTGTCAATTACAGCAGGTAAATAAATAGTAGTCCGAATTTGATATTCTGAACCTTTTATTACTTCGCAGTATGTATTTATTAGGAAGCGATGGTCATATCGTAACATTATGCGCATTGCGCATTGATGCGTGAGCTTTAACTCAAACTAAACTGTAAAGGGAGTTTAATATTATAATAAGATTTTATTCATTTTTTATTATTTTAGCTCAGAATCTTTACCTAGTTGATTAGTATGGGTTTTCTCGTTTCCTGCCATACTTCGGGGTTATGCATTAGTCATTCACCCCTTTTTTTAAGTATCTCCTTACCAAAACAGATAACCATTCATCTTTTTATATTAAAACTTTCGTGAGACATACTAATTAAACTGTCAAACACCAAGCGGTCACCGGTGACCGCGACCTATTGTTCTTTAATTGTGTCTATAAAACCGGTACTCGACGAGTTAATTATTATGTTTTCGGCTTACTCGCGTAACTGTTTGACTTTGACGAGGAACTCGACTAGTTTCAGCAGCGCAACAGTCGCCGCGTTGCGGGTCGCGGAATGCTGCTCATGAATATGAGCCTCTAGCATGGCTTGAAACTAGTCGAGTGTCTCGTCAAACAGTTACATTAATCATTTATTGTGAACATCAATAGATATGTCATTTTGGATAATTTAACAGACACGTGATATCCCATAGAACCAGCCTTCCTCATGCCATTGTTATAAAAGCTGTTTCACAGGGATCTTCAAGCTTTGGGCTCCATTTCAGGAGAGTCAACTGAGACAACAATACAATACGTAATAACAAAAAACTTGATTGTGCAATAGATGTCTTTATTATTTGGCTTTACACGAGACAACGAAATGAATGAGTAGTAAGAACAAACGAATCACGCTTGATAGATTATCAAAACATGATTCGATTCTCCCTATTATTTATATGCACAACTATCATTGAGTCACTCGTACGGCGACCATGATTTAGATATAACTCGAACAAATCCATTACGTTTATGCGCTATTCAATATTAACATTTCCTTCGTTCCTTGTATCCGTATGCGACGACATAGACGTACATGACAACCTAACTTAAACTTTATGCTCATTATGTCGCAACTGATATGTTTATTGGATTTTTGGAAGTAGAACAACGGTTACACAACTGGCTTTAGTTAAACGCAACGTAAACTAGTAGCGAAGTAGGGTAAGGTAACATAAGGTATCTTATCACATTAGCACAACATAGAAAATGGTCTAATTAATTACCAGTAAATTAAAAGAGCGTATTCCTTTTTAAAAGGCCGGCAACGCACCTGTGACTCCTCTGGTGTTGCGGGTGTCCATGGGCGGCGCTGATCGCTTAGGTACCATCAGGTGATCCGTCTGCTCGTTTGCCTCCTATTCCATAAAAAAATATATTGATTACTTATGGAAAACACCTAGGAACCTTACATGTCATTTACAAATTACATGTGAAAGTATTATTCTGTGGTGAAAGCGTTGAAGAAAATAGCGCACTCCTTGTATGACAACACATTTGTAACTAATGTAGTTAGTTATAACTCCTTCGTCTGGTACTGTTGCCGGTCTATTGGTGGCGCCAATAGATTACCATCAGGCGATCAAAGTCAAAATCAAAATCGTTGTCGTCTAGGTCTACTCATATTCTACTCATCCGTAAAAAATCAGACATTTTACTAACTATTTTTCACTGTAAGGGTGACCGGTGAAGGTCTGACAGCGGTTGCCCCGAGCAAAATCTAGTTAATTCTTATTCATTTACAAAAATCTGTAACATCCCCCACAAGGCCTCAATCATAGTCACTCTACTGATGTCAGTTCGCCTAATCACAATGCGGTTTGGCGAAAAATAATTTCGAGCACACATGTTTTATAATTAATACCATTGTTCGAAGGTGTTTACAATAACAGTAGTTCAACAGCCAGTAGTTATGGTCGACGCTGACACTTGTAGACTAGCCCTTGTTTAGTCAGAGTAGGAATCGGTGGACAGTTATTTTGGTGTTGTGATAACTGTGGCTTTCAGGATGATCTCTTATTTTTATGCTGTAAGTTCGTTTTTATTTTGACTTGTTATAAACAGGGATCCGGAGCTAGTTAATTATTTTTTATTTGTGATCTGCCAAAAAAATTGTGTAATAAATAACCATAGCTAAGCGCCGAGGGACATTCCTCAATTTCAATAAAGTTTCAATATAATAACAGATAACATCTGAGATTTGCACTAAAATTCCAAATACGTTGCCATAATTAAAATTATAACGTGTATCAATTAAGCGAGAGATGGATCGATACACACAGTTCATTGACTGGAACTTTGTACATGATTATCGAATTTTACGTCGGCCGTTGCTGATAAGGATTACTCACAGTTTCATACATAATGCTCCAGTATTTACTGCGATTGGTTAAAAGTATCCGTGATGTTGGAAAACTAACTTTATTGCCTTTCTCTAAAGTAAAATTTGCATTGCAGTGTTTGATGCCCTTATTAAAACAACAATTAAACGCAACTAAAATATCTGTATGAAATAAAACCATTACGTTTATTATTTTGAATTATAATTTCGATGGACAGTGAACGGTGACGTCAGGATATGAAAATTGCTTTGAAAACGGTCCCCTGCAGTCGTACGTGTCAAGGGTGCTTAATGGAAGGAAGCAATTTTATTTATAACCGGGAAGACTGATCTGTGATGACATGATGAGTGATGTCCTACAGTTTTGGTCCGTGAATAGGCAGATATGCCTAATGTACGGGGCATCTCCTCAATTTTCTCAATAGCGACTTAATTAAGTAGGTACCTAGATATTTTGAGTTCAGTTTCGAATGAATGGTGTTGTAGAATAGAATTCTAAATGAGGCGTTGAAACATAAACTAATCCTTTCCAGCTTTAATATCAATTAGGTATCTTTATTAATCATGGATTTATTGATTAACATTGGGACGTTTTGATAAATTTATAATAAATACGCAAAAACAATAAACAAGAGAAATGGACTAAACCTATGAATGATTATGAGGTAATACCGCCGCATCCTCCCATTTGAAGTCTCAATTCCAAAGGCATTGTTCAAAACAATACTGTTTTCGCGCTCTCGTAAAAGTTGGTGTCATTGTACTTCATGCACTTGTCTTCAAATTAGACTAGACCATCTTTCCTTTGCAAGTTTTGGGAAGCAGGAGCCTAGAATTGTGTAGCTTGTTTCTTAAAAGTGAGGGCGAGGGCAAATGGAGAGAGGGTGAATTCATGACATCCGTGACTGGCGCAAACTAACAGAATTTATGTCCGTTCTAATTCGTGTGCAAACTTTGCTTGCCTGAATGCCCCATGCTTAACCGTCACGTATCATAATTTGTTTCACCAAAAGTGTTTAATTAACATTCTCACTGCCCTTTAAATTCAAATTGACAACTTTTCACTTTCACCTGCGCAGCCGCATTCTCGCGAATGTAAAATGTTTTATGTCGCTCACGCGCAGCAAGTCGTTCCACTATACAAACGGTCCTTGAAACTTTTAATATTTTCTGTGTTATGATGTACATATGTAATGTATGTACATGTTGATATTCAGAGCACAGTCTACCTGATTTTTCGCATTTAATTTTACAGTCTTTAAGTAAATCTCTGGCCGTTACAAGTCAGATGAATTTTAAAATGGATCTAAGTATTTATTAGCAACTTGTTGAACCAGAGAAATTGGTGAAGACGGCTAGAGTATCTATTGACTCATGATATTTTGGCTGTCAGTAACTATCTAGTAATGCACAGTCACGGATCCCAATGGGGTTTGCGAAAAATGAAGACCTTCGGAAAACGGGCGTAATTTTGTATCATTTTACTATACGTGTAATCTGTGTATTGTAACAGCTTGAGAATTTCTTCGCTTTGTAACAGTGAAGGGATCGGCCATGGCCGTTTTAATGTACCTACTTACTTTGAAACAATGCGGGCTTGGACTTAACTGGAACGAATTAGATTATTTATGGACCAACAATTTACAACAGCAGATTAGCAATATTGCTATGTAAATAATTTGTTTCGAGTATGAATAATACTATAGTGTGTCGTCCGTTTTAAATATTAACTACTAAAACGACACAGCCATGGTCAAAGTTCTTTGTTTTAACAAAGAAAGAATGAGAGGTTATTTTTTACCTTTGCCAATGTCATGAGTCAGGCTTTAATACTTATCCTTTATCTTGATTTTCCCTCAGGTCCTGTAGAGCCGGCAGGATGATGCACATGTGGCTATGGTTCGGCTACGACCTCGGGGAGTTCATGTTCTCCGGGCTGAACATCACCTCGCGCTGGTCTTTCGCCATCACCTGGATAGTGCTGTTCTTTGTGGCATTGCTCTTCGAAGGGTCCAAGGTAAGAGCCTTAAGGTACAATTAATCAGCATGCCTTTTATGACCCAGACTTTAATCAATTTGGAGTTATGCTCTATGTTTGATCTCTTTTTTCCACTTCTTCTAAATAATTACGAAGATAGTATCAGAAATAATTTCTGAATAAAAGATATGGTTTATTTCAGTCTATAACTCTATGTTTTTTTTACCGTTCCAATAGCCCCTTCATATTGCAAGAGAAACTGCCCTAAGCAACAATCGTGACTGGTAATCGGCCCTCGATATTCTTACGCTGATCTGATAATAATGCATACGGGCGTCTAATAGCAATAAATAAACATAACGAAGTATATGAATGGACATTCAACAAAGAATAACTAAGTTCTATAGGTACCTAATTGTCGATAGCATTTGACGACACCCACCAGCCAGCCAAGTCCATAAATAAATACCTAGATGTTTGCACTCGGCTCGTTTACTAGACAATGTTGTAGTAGTAGGACTTCAGTCTTTTGTTATCTACACATAAATGAAATATGTATACTTACCTACTTAAATAATATTTTGAAGTGAATTCTTAAGTACTTCATGATATGGCACATATTTATCTTAAAAAGTCAAAAAGTCAAAATCATTTATTTCAATTAGACCAGGAAGGCACTTTTGAACGTCAACAACAAAAAAAATTAAAAGTGAAGCTAGTTGCTCATTCCAAGGTGTAGATTCCTATGGAGAAGAACGAGCAAGAAACTCCATAGGTAACTTTTCCCATCAGTTTCACAATACAATTCTTCAGTTACACAGTTTTATTGGTTTGATAGTAGTTAAGTTTTGAAAGTAGAGTTTAGAATACTCTCTGAATGTCTGTTAAAATTATTTAACTGTAAAAATTTTTAGACTTTACATCATTGAAATAAAGATCTTTAAAACCAATTGAAATAGAGGTTTAATGAAATAGTATTCGGTGTATTTTCTCGCTAGAAATCAATCCGCTATCTGCTCGAAGCTGGCTCGATGTAGTGCTGTGTGCAAACGTCCTCCGAACTATTTTCTCTTATCTTATCCCGCACGTTTTGCACACGACCCCAACCAAGAAAATAAAGTAATTCTTCGGTAACCGTGCGCAAAAGAATACTACCAACCGATTCTTTGATGATTTTTAGCATTCTTTGAAGAATTTGCCTGAAAAATGATGATTTAGTCGTGTAAAATTGACCTCAAAAGATGAATATAATGATTTAGGTACTTATGTAGATTAAACTTCTGCGTTAACTTTTCTTACATATTGCGAAGGCGAGACGTCTCTAATGACTACAAACAATGCTAATCGTCGAAGCATGTCAACGCTTAACTCAGCCTTTTTGCCTATTTCAATAAAAGTCTAGTTAGATATAGATATAGATACATCATTCATACGATTTCTAAATTAGAAACAAAATTTAAGCTTTTGCCGAAAAACTCTTAAACGGCCGCTACTATTCTTTCATGTAAGAAAAATGAGGCAAATATTGTGCAAATGTTGTAGCTTGTGGTATCTTCCTTAACTGAAGTGTTTGTATTGCAGGTATATTTAGCGAAGGTGCAGCGCGCGGCCCATAAAAAGCTGTATCCATACAGGTCGGATGAGAGGCGGAACCTCTTATGTGATAGGTAAGTTAGTTCATCCATTAAACTTGTTTAATGAAGATTTTAAGGTGACTCATCTATTACAAGTTTATTAAGAAGGGAATTTCTTATTAAAACTATTGGAATACCCAAAATCAAGATACAGATTATACCTACATAAATGGCAAAGGTTACAAATGTTTTTTATCTGTGACATCATCTGTCTTAGTTTTGATTTCCGCACGGAACAACTCTTTGTGTCACTTGTATGTTTGTATGTTGTGTGTTTGTAAACGCACCCACGACACAGGAGAAAATCCTAGTGTGGGGCAATGTTTTTTTTATTTAAAAGTTTGTCCAATCATAATACTGTTTAAGTACCTCAGAGGTGGTGTTTGTCTGAAGTTAGACTCGACAACATGTTAAACAAAAATAATTTATGTGTATAAATTTTAGAAAGAAAGTGTCAATGGCGACTTTATACATCAATATTGAATTAACAGCTCTGAATGGACTACATGGACAATGTGCTCCAAATATGCAAAACAAATTCAGTCATATCTCTTTGTTGTATAGAAAATATAGATGTATAATTGTATGCGCATTGTACAGTTTTATGGACTAAACTATACCTATACATTATGAGTTGAAAACTATGTAGGTACCCGCTCAAAGTATAATCTAGTCTAATTTGTTGTAAAAATACAATATTAGATTTCTTGAAGGGTAGCAAGTATCGTTATATTATCCGTACTTATTTAAAAATATTCTAATACTTATTCACTTTGTCAGTCGACTGATTGGTGACAAACGCAACTGATAATTAATACAAAACCTTGCCTTCTATCCTGGCAATGGGATCAAGGACCACATTGTATGCAGATTCTGAAAAATATCCCACTAGTAACTATAGACATAGTAACTATATTTAAAGACAGAAACAGTCCAGTGAGACTGTATTACGGATCACCACCATCATCAGCCCATTTCATTGCTGCTGCATTCCACTGATGGCCTCTCTCTTATGACTTTATCATTCCAATGCCTTATTAGGCTACAGCCGTCTGTTATGTATAGCATGTATAGTATAGTCTGTTATGTAACATAAAATTACACAGATAACAAATGTGACTGCGTGTAGAAATGAATCAATATTTATAAGCTAGCTACATTTTATTTACATTGTGATGCACATACATTATGGCGCGGGTAATCAACAATCGGTTTTGTTATCTTGGGCTTGTATTTAATTACCCTATTTACAGCGTTTTATGGGTAAATAAATAATATATTATTGTTAATGTAAGATTATTCAAGCGGTTTTTTGTAAAAGTGCCGTAAGTAGAGACCTTAATATTCTAATCTTATACGTAAATAACTTAAATCTTGCATTTTTCTCAACCGGATATAAGTCGTACGTAACCGGCATACCGATCTACCATTAAGCGGACATAAATAAATCGGATCTGTAGTGAAAGGCGAAACTGGGACAAATCCTTGACTTGTGATGTGTGACAATTAAGTATTTTACTATAAAATGTTTTCTAATGTAATTCACCTTCGAGCCTGTAGCACAAATTAAATGCTTCCCACGTGTTTTAAGGCCCTTGGTTGGCCTCTCATACTTGAAAGACATTCAAGAGGACAATATATGTGAAGTTTTCCTTTTCAATAAATAAGGTGTCCTTTCATCCTCAATTGTATTAAGTATTTTACTTATCGTAGTATGCCTCGTTGGCCGAGTGGTCGCAAGTGCGACTGCCGGGCAAGGGGTCTCGGGTTCGATTCCCGGGTCGGGCAAAGTATTACTAGGTTTAAAAAAATCTCAGTAGTAGCACGGAGTCTGGAATTGTGCCCGGTATATGGCAATAGGCTCACCCCCTATTACATGGGACCCATCACATAAATAGTGAAAAGTGGGTGTTACATTGTACAGTGGCATAATGTGCACCTCTGCCTACCCCTTCGGGGATAACAGGCGTGTGTTATGTATGTATGTTATGTAGTATGCCTATAATTTGGTTTTCGAGTAGGAAACTGATTCTTAGAGGCACCTACACCTAGTTTTCGTAAGTTTTATTAACATTGCCATTATAATGAAGTTTTAGATAGAGCTTAACTCGTCGAGTACCGGTTTTATAGACACAATTAAAGAACAATAGGTCGCGGTCACCGGTGACCGCTTGGTGTTTGACAGTTTAATATACATACGTTCATACTAGAAGTCAGTATATAACTGACAATTTTTCGAATCGTCCAAAAGAGTTTATATTTGTACGACTTGTCTTCAAAGGTGACAACGTTATTAGTTCAACGAGTTAATTAATCTATATCTTACAGAATCGAAATTTTTATTACAATGTTAAGGAAAAAGGAAACGGTTATCAGATTGTTAAAAAATCCACACTTTTCCGTGAACTAAGTTGCTTATATGTAAACAAATTTGCACCTTATCAGTTACAGAATACAGTGTTCATTCAAAAGTTATGGTTATATAAAATTGTAAATGTTATAAGGCTCGCATAAGTGAGAGTTGATTGAGCATGACTATCGAGCTATCGTTAATATGATAATCGCCATAAAAACAATTACTTAATCGTGTTTTCCACGTCGTAAATATACACTAATGTACTTGAAAATTTCTTGGAAATGGCCTCATTTTTTATATCAAGCGGTATTTTTAATGGGGCATAAAACAATATAATTAACCTGTATAGTATATGTGCCAACTGCAAATTTTATTGATAGATAACATAGTATTTATTAGTCTTAAAATAATTCTTACGTCCTTTAAAAATAATTAATATTAATTATAATTAAGTAACTGACAGCCTCGTTGGTTGAGTGGTCGCAAGTGAGACTACCGGCCAAGGGGTCTCGGGTTCGATTCCAGGGTAGAGCAAAGTATTACGGGGTTTTTAACTCGTCGAGTACCGTATTTATAGACACAATTAAAGAACAATAGGTTGCGGTCACCGGTGACCGCTTGGTGTTTGACAGTTTAAAAAGAAAAATCTCAGTAGTAGCACGGAGTCTGGAATTGTGCCCGATATATGGCAATAGGCTTGCCCCCTATTACATGATACTTATAAACTCATAACATAATTAGTGAAAAGGGGGTGTTACTTCTGTGTGCACCTCTGCCTACCCCATCGGCCTTCGGGGATAAAAGGCGTGATGTTATGTGTATAATTAAGTAAGTAAGTCAGTTCCAGTTCAAGTTGAATTATTCAACCAACATTACAAAACAGAAGGACTATGGTCAGCAAGCAGGGTCGCTGTTCGTTAATAAATGTCGTGTTTGGTTGCAGGGAACAGGGCAGCATGGAGCCGACAACCAGCCGGAACGCCAGCTCTGGGCAAGTCAGCAGATGGGCGTCACTTAGAGTACGGTAAGTTTTTGACTGTATCTGTATTGTAGACAAATGTTTCTTGTATAATATTAGTATTGAGACTAGAAAAGCAGCAAACAGTCTGTGCTGGTGGTCATACATGTATATCTACATTATTTACAGTTTACGGCGTTTATTGACGTCTGGAGACCAAAAAATCTGTAGAGGGAAGATGGTAGTTCCTTTGTGTAAGAAAATAGGCAGCAGTGACCTTAAGTTTGTTGGGTAAAGACTGGGAGAAAGATCATAACCTAATATAATGTTTTGTATGTTTGCAGCGCGTTAGTGAACACGTATCAGTCAGTGGTGTTCCTGCTACACAACGTGGTGGGCTACCTGCTCATGTTGGCCGTGATGGTCTACAATGTGCATCTGCTACTCGCCGTGGTGTTCGGAATGATGCTCGGTATGTATCCTTGGCAACACTTGGATTTGTTATAGTACACTATTTGCAGGTTCTTTCTGAGCGCGTGTTATTAGGAAAGGCCTTGGACATCAGCCTAGCTTTTACCGACATATTATAGAAAATTTTGAAATTTTGGTAATATTTAATATACAACCTTTATACTTTTGAAATGTCCTGCGTTTAGAGCCCACCTACGAGTTCCGTTTTTACTTTTTTGTTGTAATGGGACAGTTCTAACTAGTTATTCTCTCATCTCCAGGCTACTTCCTGTTCGGCACGAAGCTGACGCGGCTCCAGATGCAGTGCTTCAGCAGAAAGCGAGTGGTCATCTGCACGCCGGAGTGCGATGATACCGGTAAGCACGATATACACGTACCTAACATTATTATTTCATTTCCTTGTCCGTGGCGTCAGCACGATATATATGTTACATTATTACATTCATTTGTCCGTCTGTGCTTTCGTGTGCTTCATAGCTATGTTATGTTTTGTCAATTATAATACAACAGTTCTTTGGGCTATGTGTTAATACGGATATATAATTTGTATAGTAGTTAGTTATTTTGAGTGTCGTAACTTAAAATAATTAAAATTACATTGTAATATTTTTAAGGACACTATCAATTAATGAATTATGACTAATGTGTCACAAAAACTACAGCCATTGATTCGTTTTCCTAATACTGCTGAGGTCGGGTCGAAGTTAAATACTACAGGGAAAAGTATTGTTAAGTTTTTAAACTATAAAAAATACACTGTAAAATCACAGTTCATAATAGTGTGCGGTATATTTATAGCAATAAGGAAATTGTCTCTAACTTGCAACTAATAAAATAATTGTCAAACGAATGTAGGTACCTACGTAACATGTAACTGGCAAAACAGATATGATTAGGGCCTTTATAAACAGTTTCAACAGGTTGACAATAAAATGCGAGCAATAATGGCGCTGTGGAAGGCCTCTGTCGAGCCGTGGACGAAACTGAGCTGATGATGTTTATATTTTAGGTTGAATTGGCTCTCGTTTGCGAGGCGTCCTACTTGCGTTCAAGCTGCATTAAAGGAGCTTTGTTTAAAGACCCACATAATAGCGGTCAATGCAGCCATACTGTCAATAGTTGGCTATCAATACATAGTGGGCGTTGTATAATGATTTAATAATCGTTATGACTAATACAATTCAATATTATTAGAGGGTCACACAGCACGAGTTGTTTTACTAACAATTTCTATATATTCACAATACACTGTTGGTACGCCGGTACGCTGGATGCCAGTATATGTGGTCGTAGTACGTATTTTGTATTGTGGCGCACAATTATTTCTGCCTTTCTAACCATTCGTTCTGTCTTTGTTAGGGGTTTAGTGACAATGGTGATAATTACATATTTTATTTTTAAAATGCTCTTCTTCTTATTGCATAACTCTCGCAAAAAGAACACAGCGATAGTGCAGAATAGATGAAGATTTTTTATCGAGTAAGTAAACCAACATACCGTCGCCTGTTCGAGAAAGGTATCTTAAAATATGTATGTAGATATGTCGGGTCAAATCTAAAATCTCAAGAAGAACTAGTAAGACTTCCATAAACATTACGTTGATGACTTAGCATTACTTAGGCACATCTTCAACACTTGAGTAGTTAAGTAAAGTTAGGAGACTACTAACATAATCCCTCCCTGACCCATCACTCCCAAGATCGTTGCAACACGGAGAAATGTAGCTGGGACGTGTGCGAGGGCAAACTGTGCAAGAAGATGGACGCCGTCGAGCTACAGCAGACCGACCACACGCTCTCCCCCGACGAGTTCCATAGACCTAGACGATAATGTAATGTGCACTTCTATGTTTACGTAGCTTGGAACTAGATGCCTCTAGTGAATTATGCTTACGGCTTACCTACGTAATTGTTTGGTGAGATAACTCAACTAGTTTCGAGCCACGCTAGGGACTCATATTCATGAGTAGTATTGTAGAATGCTTTTAGAATGTTGTTGTAATAGATTGTAACTGTTTATGTCCTAAAACTACAACCCGCCATTGAGATATGAGCAGCAGTGTCTTTAAAATTTTCGGATCTCTAAGATGTCTGCGTCTGCCAAGCATGGGGATTTTGGCAAACCTTTCGGACCACCTTCTCTCGTCTTAATTCAGTAGTAGGCTTCGTTTGGCTATAAGTAGATTGTATTGTTTTCGAGGTTAATAGTTCGACTGCTTTTGTAGTTTTGGCTGAAAATGTTGGTGGACAAGGGAATTTTAACTCTCGGAGATGTGTGAACTTAGTAGAATAGATTGCTTTGGGTTTCTAGTGATTGCAAACGTTATGGAGCATATGTGGTGAGAGCTCATAGGGTGTGTTGTATTCTAGTTTCTTTAATAATCTTGTCCTCCACGTAGTTTTGGTTGAAGTATTTTAGCAAAAAAAATTCAAATTACATTAATTTAGTTATAACAACTAATTTTGTAATTTTATTTCATTCATTTCATTTAGCGCTGCTTCACTTTGGTATATTTGAAATGGTTTTGTAGACGGATCGCCTGACCAACATTTAGGTACCTACGTTGCGACATGGAAACAGAACATGACTTTGTAGTCTTAATACAAGTTAAATAGTAGTATAATTACACCATCTGAGTGCCCAAGGTTACTTTAGTTGACACAGTTGTAGAAACAAAACTATAATTCCTTTTATTTTTCACGACTTGCTTTCCAAATTTAAATTGTATTTTTGTTTAATATTTGATCAGTAGTGTACATAATGTGTTTTCAATAGCAACTGTATTGACGGAATAATATTAATTATCTACTTATTTGATTAATATTATAATTTATAATATGGATACTGTAACTGTATTTCAAATGCAAAGCTTAGTTGAACACAGGGAAAATATTTACGTATTTTGACACGTAGATAGGTATTCTATGGCTATTAGTAGTTTCCGCTTTTTTAGTTTGTTAATTTTATTATTACATATCATGTTTTTAATTTCTGAAAGTAATAAAAATGGTTGCTTTTGGATTCAGATATTATGTAGTTTTAATTTGACTGAACTAAAATCTTCTTCGCCTCTGATAAACTCGCTACGAAGCATATTCTTTTATTCATTATTACATTATATTCATTACGTGTGTTTCCCCCACAGCCGAGAATACAACTCCGCCTCTACTGGACTCCTCGATGAGTTCAGAGTCCGACTTCTTCATCTGCCAGACTCGCACCTGCATCCAGCCCTCACACTACTTCCCCGCTTCCTCACAAGAGGGCAGTACCAGCGAGCAGAACGCCACCTGCTTCTACGGCGCGAAGAAATGCCCCTCAAAGGTAGCTAGAGCTAAGAAAATTCAGGCTTCCACATCACACTGCCATCACGAGAGTGAGAAAGAAGATAGTCCTAGTGTAGAAGATGTGCAGCTACTCCGGACGGAGCGACAAGGTTGCTGTAAGAAGAAGCAAGAGCCTCCACCCGAGGAGAAGTGTTGTAAGAAGGAAACGACGGTGATAGTCCACGAGCCCAGCCAGGGCTGCTGCAAGGACGAGAGCCCGGAGGAGCCGCGCCAGGACGCGCGCGAGAAGAGCCCGCAGATCACCTGCTGCCACAACGCCAAGTCCGCGCCCAGCGACAGCCAGGAACAGATCATCAAGTGAGTGACGGACACGAGACACGAGTGAAGTGACGCGAGGCTCATGTATCACGCGTCCACTGTTGTGGGTGTACGTGCGCGCGTTTTTTGCGTCTGTAGTGTGACCGGTCATTGTTTTATATGTTTTTTAATATTTTGTTAAAGAAATTAAGTCTTCCAGTGAAAGCTTAATGTTGTTAGGAGCGACACAAACGTGCCCACAGTATTCTGTGATACCTTCTTACTATTCTTGATGTCTGACTGTTAGAGTTATTATTCCGACTATGCAACACATCCAAAACAGTGGGACGTCGTATTAGTTTATAAAGAATCGGTTAATAATGACAAGTAACGTTTAGTATTTTTATTTGTACAGGAATTAAATATATTTTGTTAGATGTAGATTTATAAGTTTTTTGTATCGGCATATCACTATTTTATAAAGACTTGTGTGAGGACTAAAAGTTGTCTAGCAAGGTGTACCTGTCCTGACCAGCACATTGATACATGCATTGGTGTGAATCTAGCATAATTGTACAGTGAGAAATATTGTTGCGATCAAAATCTATTTTTTTTTGTATAATTAAAGAATATTGTAAAGGCTACACGCCACTAGTCACTGACGATTGCATGAAAAGTAAATCAAATAGAAAGTACTGATGATAATAGAGCCATGGCACCTCTGACTTGTGCAATAAATAAATAACTCGCATAATTAGTGTGCACAGATTGTATAAGGCATATTTTTGTCAGTTTGCCGAATGTCGTGATGACCTCCATATTGTTTTTAGACACGCGGCTCTAGTTGTCCACAGTAGGTACTTTATTTTATTTAAACCTTTGTAGACTCTTTTATATTATTTTTAATTATGATATACATGTTTATGTTACGCGGAATGTGTTGGAAATGTTCAAATGTATTGTTAGAAACCCTTTTCCTGGACCTTTGGATAGTATGTAGCTATATGCGTATGCGCAGCATACAGTCGCAAGATTAGCACGCCAGGAAAGGAGTTTGAATGTTGACTGTATGTTATTTATACGTAATTGTGTTCCTGGCGACAATATTAGTGATTATAGTGAAGCAAGTGCCTTACGATGAGTTGCGTTGTGCCAAATATTGTTATGTTGAACGAAGCACCTGTTTGTAATGTATTGTTGTTGGATAATATAGACGAAATATTTTACTCTCTACATGTTTCATTGTGCCTATATTTAGGTTAGTGTGTACTAATAAAACACAATACTAATATTTTTATAATACTTTATTTATCGTCATGAATATAATAATAGAACATTAAATGAATGATATTAAAATAATGACTTAACCTAACTTACATCTAATATTTTTGTTTCAACATAATCACAATAGATGCGGCGGGCGCGGCGGCTAACTCCTTATCCCCGTGGTAATAGGGGCTATTTTAGCGAGATTCTAAGACATTCACTGGTGGGGTTAGTACTCCTACAATGTAGGTACTACTGGTTTGGTTCCTGTGCACAATGGTACGTCTGACGATTGTGTGCAAGATACAAATATTACAATAATGTAGTGAATATTTAACACAGTACAATTAAAACATAATTTGAATTATTCTTGCGAATATCCACTGTAAAATTGGTACATTTGTTATAAATAATATTATATTAGGTTCTGCCTGCAGCTTCGTTCGCGCTCTAAACAGATTACATAAAATGTAGACGTGATAGACATACAGTTTCTTCAAAGAATATACTCAATATGCATATTTCTATGAAAGTGATATTTTTTAGATTTATAGATTGTCACGGCATGACTAACAAGCCGGCATTGCTTGTACTAGCCGACAGTAATGTCTAAATATCAAAGGCCACTCAATTATAAGTTACGCCAAAGTATATTCAGTCAATATTCGGGCGTAAATCCTTTTTATTAAAGTTCTCTGTCCCAGCTAAAACAACAAGTATCGTCGTACAGAACTAAACAAAATGGCCATATTCTTCAAATAATGAAAATGTATATCACGTCTAGATTTTGTGTAATTTACTAATTCATGAAATTACATAATTTTTCCATATTTCGTCACAATATACAAAAAAAAACATTTTAAATGTTGAGGTAAAAGTTTTGAACTTTGTTATATGGAAGTACTTCGCCTTTTGTTATTTCGATGGAAGCAACAATAGTCTTTTGTTTTCGTGAATACAGAATGACCGCATTCATATACCTACATAACTATAGTATTTTATCATTTCAGTGAAACATGAGTTAGAAAGAAATAGGAAATCGTGTAACCTTTATCAATGATAATTTAAAAACACACTTATCGTCTTCAGCCACATGGCGTTTCTTATCCAGACTAGAATATTGTAAAAACGTACAAAAATGTTCCGAACAGTATTGCACTATGTATAATCTTACATGTATAGTAGTATAATAATAAAATCATAATCACTGGCCAACATAAGTACGCCACAGCATTTCGAAAATGTTTAGAAATTACACTTAAGATATTGACTGACAGTTTAAATACCAATTTAACGTTTGATATATGAAACTAGCATTTACTTCTTAGTAAATAAAATACAAAATAGGATACAATAACCTTAAGAGCTTGTATCTCTAAATTGGCCATCTGTCCAAGTTTATCGGATGTCCAGCCGCGCCCCAATCTGCGAGGCTTCAATCAACTAATAATAACAATAAAACTAAATAAATATGGCGGTCTGTCTGTCTGCAGATACATACAAACTTGATCAACACGTGATACAGGACAATTTGGTAAACAGTTTATCTCTTGTAGTGAAGATTGTGAAAAATATACTTCATTTTATAATCAAGTAAAAGTTATGTCAAGCAGATAGTTTTAAATTTTGATGCTGGCTACATATTTCTCTTAATACCCCTTTAGGTTTTTGCAATTCACAGATGCCTAGAAAATATTTAGCTGTTTATAAAAAAAAAATCGTACTAAAAAATTTACTTTTTATCCGTTTTTGTTATGGTATCAAAATATACAAGACAGACAATTAATTAGCCCTTACTGATTTATAATTACTAATCAATCAATGTAATTCAAATAACATAACACTTCTTTCTCTTACACCTCAATTTACTTCACTACACAGAGACAACAGCTTCTAAAGAAAAAAAAAAAATCAACAAAAATAAATTTCTTATTTAATAAATGTTCAACAAACAGTTCAGGAAGTTCGCATTGGAATGAAACTATAATAGTTTAGTGCGGGAAGACGGCGACGATGCACGTAAGTTATCTAACGGACCAATCACTGCGATCCAAGAGAATGCACGTGTCAGATGTGATCCAATTCACTACTTGTGTAAAAATATACTATGTTATGTCACTGTCTACTGTACACCACTGCCTACCCCTGCTGGGGAGCACGGTCATATCACCCTGTTTGTTTTTAGAGAATTTGCAAATTGCAGCTTCAATCGATCGATATTCTGATTAATTATTATATTTAGAGCTAATTGTTGACTATGTTCATATCGATCGACATTTTGCCTTTATGGATTAATAATTTCAACGAGATTTTCCCATTTTCATTCATTTTGTCATGGCAATCATAATATTTGGGATAAAATCTCTATCCAACCTGACACGTGACATTCACGAGCTATTCTATAACAATCTATGCGCGGCGCCAGCAGAGCACGTTCGGGCGGCGCACGCGCACCCGGGTGTCGGTAGTAGCCTTTAGTAAAGTTACACTATACACAATAAGTTAGTTAATACTTAAACATAAACAGTATCAGACATAATTTACTTATTCATAAAGATTACTATTCACGTCTCCTACAAAGAGTAGACACAGTATTAGCGCTAGTCTATCTACACCCACGCGGATATACACTTACTTTACTGACTATATACTTTTAAATAAATAACCTTGTAAACGTGGCTCGCTACCGACGCCCGGCCCAACAATCACAGACGTTCGAAGTCATTCGTAAAAAAATAAAATTGTAACAGAAGTACAACAAACATCACCTACATTAAAATGTTAACATTACAAGTGCAAAATGTATTCAAAACCTTACAATTACAGACTTTATACTATTATATTATCATATCTTGTGTATTTAGGAAGTGGAGTTGCGGTCACTGGCAATACTTTCAAAATGTGACCAAATCGCGACATCTTTGTTTCAAACAGACAAACTGTATATAGAGTGTATAATGTATATACTTACATTTTAGTTATAACTATCAACAATTTACTTGTAAAATATGTGGTAAGCAACAAAATAGCTACACTGCTAGGCCTAGTACGGTTCTGTCCGTATACTAAGTGAAACATACAGAGTGTACATAAATAAAGTGCAGTGCTATATACTGCCGTGTACTCCACATCACTTGTATCGAAATTGAATGATCAATGTATGTGTCGATCATGCAATTTTGACGACGGTTGCCGGAAGACGAATATATTTATTTATATTTTATTCTGAAACTAGCAATCTGAAAGTAGGCAACTGTCTATTTGAGGAAGTTTGCAAATACCAGTGATGTCCTATCGATATAATCTTTGATTAACTGTGCATTCCTAATACGAGGTTAGTCCTGAAGAGTATAAATATACACGTCTCGAAAGCTTATTCCAACAGAGTTGTAAAGTTACAATAATAATAAAATATTTCTAATAACCAGACGCAATAATAGTCACTATTCTAGTCATATCTATCCTTACAACTCTGACATCAACTAAATTCGCAAGCAACGGGGCCTGTACTGAAATTAATGTGTAGACCTACAGGCGACAGGATTTGGTCCGACCGACCAAGTAGGGGGCAGAGCAAATCACATCACGTTTGATTTAGTCTGTGCCGCTTGGCGGCGTGGTCCTCTCACGTGTAGGGTGATCCATAAATGCGAGTCAACAGTGTTGTTATTCTTACTGCGTGTCATTCAGGCCATCAGCTCCCAGTACTGCATCACTCGTTCGCCAGATGGCGTAGTCATGCCTTGTGGCCGGACGAAATTCATCTCTATCGTCTTGAACCTCTTCTTTAGTTCGGCGTCGAAGGACTGTGAAATAAATATTAAATTGAAATTATCGTCTAAGTAATGTAACAAGGCAACAAACATTAGTTATTTGCTGGTAAGACTGACCGACAGACTGACACTCAGTACTTTGATGTTCAGAAGTGCCCTCTTTGCCTGATTCTTGGTCGGGCCGTATCTATAAGGATGGTGTAGTAGAAGTGTGTGTATAGTTACCGCGGCGAGGTCGGGCGCAGTGAGCGCGAGCGGCGCGGCGCGGTCGGCGGCGGGCTGCAGCACGCGCGCGGCGGCGGCGGCCAGCGCGGCCGCGGGGTGCCGGCGCAGCGCCCACACCTCCCACAGCGACGACCCCAGCGCACGGGACGACCGCGCACACGTCTCCTCCATCACGTACGGGTCGTTCGACACTACGGAACATACACATGTACACTATATTGCCAATGCTACTACATGATTGATCAACTTTTCCTTTTCGATGTTTCTCCTCACCCAGACAAGAAATGCTGAACTTGTCTAGTATAGCAGTGAATAAATTAACAAAGTATAGTTTTCTAGATGATTTCGTATTGAGTACTCACTAATAGCGGGCGTGTCTTCATAGCAGATCATGCGTTTGAGCGCGGGATGGCGCAGCAACAAGTTGGCGACGAGCTGTAGCAGTCCCACCGCGTCTTCGGGGGACGCCACCAGCGCCAGCCGAGACAGACGCTTCGCGAACGCCGCTACGAGACTTTCTGGCAAGTGGCTGGAGAACGGAAAACATAATATTATGATATTCATAACATAATATAATGAACAGTTACAGTTTTACTACTTCTTTTTTTAACCATAAGATTGTTTTTTTATACATTTGATGGGCGTTTTATATTATACGATTATATGTTTGGCCACTATCTCGCCCAGTGGTAAGCGATGATTAGGAATGTCATGTTTCATGAATGTTTACTAGTACTGAATACCAATACCATTATGTTTAAATTAATTTATATATACAAGACACTCATAACCTTTTATAAGGCACTCTGTATATATTAACAATACATATAATACCGATAAAAAACTAATTTAGTAGATATCTATAGACCCACGCGCCAATTGTATAAAAACTTCGCGTCACCGTACAACAGCATGTACTGTCTAGTTGACACAAACCATATCATACATGTTGCGAATGTGTCATCTTTAGTCGAGATTTTTTTGTAAACTTGTTTTGAAAAGCGTGAATAAGCAATTGTATGCAGACTTACGTGGAGCTGAGGAAGATGTCTGCGAGGTGCATGAGTCGTCGTTTGTACCGTGTGGCGAACATCTCAGGCTCGAACATAGCGTACAGGCGGTCGTACATGTCGGGGTAGTCGATGTTGTGACGACGCACCAGCTCCAACACGCCTTGCAGGGCCAACATACTGATAGGACCACCTGTGGATATATTATGCCATTGCTATTTTATTTCATTTCCTTTCTTTTGTGTCGGTACAGGTTCTTAGATGTAAACATTTTACTATTATCTGCTCTCCACAACCTAGTAACGGTTATAATAATTAGAATAGTGCACTAACCAGCATCCAGACTGTCGCAGAGCATGTCAGTGGCGAGATGCGGCCGGTTCAGTAGCGGCATGAGTCGCTCGACGAGCAGTAGCAGCGCGCGGCGGTGCGTGCGGGAGTCCTGGCACAGCGGCCACTGACACGCGAAGCCCCAGCAACGGTTGGCGTAGCGCCGGCACACGCCCGGGTTGTACGGGAATGGGGCCTTGTCTGGACAACAAGAAAAATGTTTCATTTATGGAAATTGAACAAATACCTTCCTATGTACAAATGTATGAACTATCTCCTCACCTTCAGTGCCACACAGAAGTTTTTCTTCCTTTTCTTCTTCATCCCTCTCTTTGCCCTTGATTTTGGTCTCTGTGGGTATCTCACATACCAGCAGTTTGTCAAGCAACTCCAAGTAGTTCTGCATGTATACTGATGTTGGTGATCTGCAACATTATGTACAGTTAACTTATAAATCTTGTGAACATCAGTAATTAATAAAGTTTATGGTTATTTTGATAGTCTCTTACTTGCGATAAGCGATTGTGGAGAGTACTTTCAGCCCATATTGCTGTACGTCTTTGTACTCGGTGAATTCCTGGAAGCGGGCTATCGGCGCCGACATCGATATTTCAGGGTCCAGCAATACATTGAATATGTTCTAAAATAAAAACAAATTAATTAACACATATTCATAAGAAGTTAAGTCAAGAAGTACGAAACCAAAATGACAAGTAGTAAAAAACAAAACTGTGACAGCTTACCTTGAGCCTGACTGATGGGAAATAAAATCCAGAGGAACCTTCCAGAGGGTGCTTGCCTTCAGCCTGCATGAGCTTGCAAGCAGTGACTAGAGCTTGCAGCCGGGAGCTCATGCGACCGCGGCGGATGCACTCCAGGATGCGAGTCTGGGCCGCCTCGAAGCACTCGCGCAGCCATCGTTTGTACTGCGCTTCAGGACTATTGTCTGTGAAATAAGGATATCATTATCAAGCTATTCACACAATCAAGGAAAATGCGGTTTTGTATCGCAAAATGATCACATGTGACATGCTATTCAAATCAAATAATTAAAGAAGTCACTTGGTCACAACAGGACAAATAGAATTATAAAACAAACACTACATTATGGATGATATAAGTTTATCACAATTAATAGACTGTAATAGATATAGCATTAAGTACATAGAAGCTAGTTTCAAGTGTTATATTACAACAGCCATGATGAAAATGGCGAGTCCAAGAGAAATATACAAACATATATTTGTGTATTATGTTAGAACTAGTCCTTTTTCGTATTTATTGACCTTTTATATCTAAAGTTGTCATCAAAGGTTAAAATACAATGAACAACATATTGAATGACTCAGACTATCTCAATTAGAACAACTTTAAAATCATTATTTGTTTTGTTGATAATGGCTTACAGTGTATTCCTTCAACAATGTTCCTAACATAATATTACAGATGTTTTACAGAGAGGAATATAGTTAAATTCTCTTTGAAATAAGGAATACATTTGCATGACTTGCAGTTTGCTATCATATGACTGCAAGTCACTCCTAGTCAGCCATAGAAACTTGATATCATCAATCAAATAGATATAATATAAGGTTTTGAATAGCCATTATAAACCACTTTTCTCTGTATATATTTTTAATCACAAAAATTGTCGACTCATGCAATTTTAGACATAGGATTTGTGTATCAGTGTTGATAATATTATGTTTGTATCCTTCAAACTTTGAAAAGGTTAAATGTGACTCATCTGTATCTGGCCAGACCAAATTCATGTGCAATTGATATTGATATTCTATTAACAAATGTTTTTAATGAACACTGCTTTACAATGTATCTGAATACACTTTAAAATAATGATCAATAGTATACTGGTAATGGAATATAAAAGTAATTATGTTACATTTAAATCATTATACTAGCAGCCAGTTAGTTGTTTTATTAAGAGCCCTCAATTACATCGTAAAGAGTGCTATTGTTCAATTTTCCCTATGATTACGGAAATTGTATGTATGTACGATGAATTTAATAACATTAAGACCAGGCTTGTGTACATGTAATGAACCTTAAGTCAACTATATCTTATACTATTATATATTATACATATAAAGCAATAATAAAAATAAAACACACTAATGCCTGAATTTTGAATAATTCTTATTATGCTGGATAGAGCATTTATCCAGGAAGGCTATAGGCTATTAAAGTGAGCTGAGCAGAGCAGGGGTAAAACCACACAGAAGTAATTAGTACCTGAATAAAGTTTAAAAAGCTTTTACTTTTGAAAATTAGGAATATTTATTTATGATGGTGTCATTAGAAATGTAAATAATGATAAGCCATTTTGTTTAATTTCAAAGTAAACAAAAGGGTAAACACTTTACAATCAACATACTGTGTACTGTGTGTACACGTGAGGCACACAACAGACATATGCGTGACCTTGAGGCCGTGTCCAGTAGCACAGCACAATGCTTGGTAGCAGCCAGATAGAGCCACCCAAAACCAATACCAATATAACTTTGTTATTATGTAAAACTTATTTATATAAAGCTTCTGTACATAATGCAGTTCGTAACAAGAGTAATTACACAAGAGTGCGGCTCTGCGGTCGAATCACCCGTTTATATAAGCAAATAACGTCACATGTCGCAAAATGTGACCACACAGGACACAGCCCACTCGACATCCTTACTGCCCACTGTGCCTCTATAAACTTGACACTCAACGTAGTTATTAGACAAATATGGTGCCTAGGTACAAGCAAAATCAATATTATTGCCACAAAATAATCTATAAGATGGAACACCACTTTGACACTTACCTGCTGGTTTCAGTGGAACTATTCCCTCTAACAATTCGCCTCTTCGCAACAGTTTTGTAAATATCACTTCTACAGTAAGCAGTAAGGGCGTATAATTGTCCGTCTCAGCCTGAAATACAATAAATAATCATTATTACAGAACGTAACCTATGACGCAGTTTTAATATTGCAGTTTTTACTAATCTGAGAAACATATGCTTACCTCAAACATCTCTAGTATATCAGCAAGATTGTTATGGTTTGCTTTATTACGAAGCTGCGCCGAAATCATTTTTGCAAAATTTGGATTTGGTTGCACAGCAGCCATTTTTGTATTGAATTTGAAAAGAATTTATTTGTCAGATTGTCAGTCAGACAGACAGACGAACGGATACGGAAAAGCAACTTCACAGAAAAAATATAGATGAGATGGGAACTCGATGCGTTCAGTATAACTATTTGAATGACAGACCGATATTTTCTGCGGTTGAAAATTATACTCTATGGTCGTCGCAAACAACTCGGTTGATGACTGCAAAGCCAATTGAGGTTATGTGTCAGAACTCAAAAATATAAGCGGCGGCATTTGTTTTGAAACACAGTGTTCTTTAGAATAGTAGAATTTATATTCCAATAAATACTAAAAATGGACGGTGATTTGTACGACGAGTTTGGAAATTATATAGGACCGGACTTAGAGTCTGATTCGGACGACGAACAGAGTGTGTATGGGCAAGATAACAGGGATGCGGACGAAGATGCTATGGAGGAAGACGAGGACGCGGATGCGGAGCCCGAGGCGGCGCCCATGTCTGTTGTACTGCACGAGGACAAGCGGTACGTTTATACGTTATCAATCAAAACATTGTACAAGCACAACTAGACTATTCTTTATAAGGTTACACAGTGAACTCTCAACTCACTGACAACACTATTGTTTAGTTACAAACTTAGATCTTGAGATCATATCACCCTTCTAATAAGGACTAAGACAAGACAACTTGTGTCAAGAATACAGGTTAACATATTGCACAATAATTGTTACCAAACAGTACAAGTATTTTGATAATTTAAACATTTCATATGACACTATGACCTATTCCTCTTGTATACCACTATTGCAATGTGTTACAACAAAGAACAATATATTTAAAAACAGAATTTCAAGAATTAGGATAACAAATAAAGTTTCTATAAACAAATAATGAAACAGTTAATAAACTACAAACTAAGTGTTCTTGAGAATTGGTTTATGTTTAACAAATCTATGAAATATCAACCTTAGTCTGATTCCTTGGCATTTCTATTTATAATAAGTAAAATGTAATTGCCAATGAACTTAATTTATTATCTTCCTAATTACATCATAACTGTAACACTGGATTCCAATTTGTTTCTCTTATCAGATACTACCCTCAAGCAGTAGAAGTGTATGGACCAGATGTGGAGACAGTGGTCCAGGAGGAGGACACACAGGCCCTGGACAAGCCTCTGGTGGAACCTATTAAGCACAAGAAGTTCCAGGTCCAAGAGCAACAGCTTCCTGAAACCAAATATGATATGGAGTACATGGCAGACATGTTGGACAATACCAATCTCATGAGGAATGTCACTCTCATGGGACACTTGCATAATGGTAACTAGAAAATTAAACTTTTTTTTAATGTTGAGGGATTATGTTCTGGGTCTTGTTAGTTTCTGAGTCAAATCTGAGTATGTACTAATATTAAACCCAATATTTTACATTTTTTCAGGTAAAACTTCATTTGTAGACTGTCTGATCAGACAGACACACCCAGGCACAATAAACACAGACACAACAATACCGATGCGGTACACAGACACTCTGTTTGTGGAGCAGGAGCGAGGAGTCTCCATCAAGTCCATGCCTGTGACCCTACTGCTGAAGAATATCAAGGGAAAGTCACATCTCCTGAACATAATGGACACTCCAGGGCATGTCAACTTCAGTGATGAAGTTACTGCTGCTTTGAGGATATCTGATGGCAAGTTACAATGAAACTTAACTGCTTCTTACATAATTACCATGTCTGAATGAATGTTCAACTGATAGGATAGGATACTTAAAATAAAATGTGTCAAAGTCAAAGCAGTTTTATGTACTCTGACCAACTGAGCTATTATGAAGCTAATCAAAATGCATGTTTGTGATGTGCATTAACTACATGACTGATTATACATATCATTTACTAATTATACTTTTCTCTCTACAGGCGCGGTACTCTTCGTTGACGCAGCGGAAGGTATTATGCTGAACACAGAGCGACTCTTACGCCATGCAGTGCAGGAGCGAGTGCCCCTGACGCTTTGCATCAACAAGATCGACCGCCTCATACTGGAGCTCAAGCTGCCGCCCGCAGACGCCTACTACAAGCTGAGGCACATCATTGATGAACTCAACTCCATGCTGGAGACACACCAGCCTCAGGACAATCCGGATGAACCGCCTATTGTGTTCTCGCCTTTATTAGGTAAACTTTTGTTATTGAAACTTTGTTTTGTTCATTTGAGAAAGAAGCCTTTCTCGATTGTCTTTAATTGGGTTAAATATTGATAATGAATTTTCATTACATGAACTAAAATATCTTGCATATAAAATTTCCCGTTTTTACGTAACATTATGAAATACTTAAGCAGTAAAGTATTGAAGTTCTCTCAACTGGCCAACTGGCAAATAATGAGGAGATTTTATCATATTATGTTGGCTATCAAACTAAAATACAAATTGTGTTTAATTTCCTCAGGTAACGTGTGCTTCGCGTCGTCGCTGTATGACGTGTGCTTCAGCGTAGAGTCGTTTGCGGCAATGTACGCGGCGGCGCACCCCTGCTCGGGGCTCCGAGCGGCTGACATGGCGGCCTGGCTGTGGGGAGATGTGTACTTCAACGCCAAGAACCGTCGGTTCACCAAGAAACAACCTCACGCATCAGCTCAGAGAAGCTTTGTGGAGTTCATTCTAGAGCCGCTGTATAAGATTTTTGCACAAGTAAGCCTGAGTTTGATCAATAGAAAATAAAAGTGTCATCGATGTTTTAATGTTCTTTACTGCGATTTGCGATCCATACAAGATTCTTTATCACCAAGGAGTTTTTGTCTGTTTGGGGCCTGCACAGGTTAGGGATTGGTTGGTAAAGACTACCTTAATGACTGTCTGATCATTTCCACATACCAAATGTAAGGAATACCTTCTCTAATTAACATGATGTCCGCAGGTGGTGGGTGACGTGGACGACACGCTGCCAGCCGTGCTGTCGGAGCTGGGCATCAAGTTGACCAAGCAGGAGGCCAAGCTCAACGTGCGCCCGCTACTGCGCCTCGTCTGCAGTAGGTTCTTTGGAGACTTCTGGTGAGATACTATCTATGATTACTGTGATTATGGTGTCACTATCTATATTAGTCAGAAGTCAATGTAAAATATTTAAAAAATAGCATGGTCCAACAATTAGTCACTGGTGAGTTGCTTGCTGAAAAGTGTACATTTGTATGACGAAAGATAATAAACTCAATGACAACTCATTAAATGTTACCTAAGTTTAAGAGATGTTAAATTCCTATTTTAAAGTGACTATTGACTGCCACTGATCTCTTATTAGTTTAAGTGGAATCAATTTATTTGTTGAATCTGAAAAGAACAATTGTAGCGGTGAGTTATGTTGTAGTGGTTTCGTGGAGATGGTGGTCCGGCACGTGCCGTCCCCGCTGGACGCGGCGGCGCGCAAGGTGTCGCACACGTACCGCGGCGCGGCCGGCCCGCTGCTGGACGACATGCTGGCCTGCGACCAGGCCGGACGACTCGTCGCACACACCACCAAGATGTACCCCACCGATGACTGCACTTTCTTCTTGGTTAGTTTATAACATACATAACATCACACCTTTTATCCCCAAAGGATAATGTGGTCTGCCTACCGCAGAGCACATTATAGCCTTTAATGCCACTGTACAATGCAACACCCACTTTTCACTATTTATGTTATGAGTCCCATCCCATGTAATAGGTTGAGCCTATTGCCATATACCGGGCACGTTTCCCGACATCGTGCTACTACTAAGATTTATAAAATCGAACCCGAGATCCCTTGCCCGACACTTGCACTTGCGACCACTCGACCGACGAGGCAGTCGTTGGTTAGTTCAATCCCCATAAAATTGTTAACTACGGCACATGCCTGTCTATTCATGATCAAAATCTACGAATTCAGCATTGTATAAAGTAATTTTTGGCTGTATGTGAAGTTGTACTAGTAATGAAACACATTATCTGTCATACAGGTCTTGGCACGCATAATGTCAGGCACACTGTACGCGGGCCAGACGGTGCGTGTACTGGGGGAGAACTATAGTACGCAGGACGAGGAGGACTCGCGGCTCATGAACGTCGGACGACTGTGGATATACGAGGCGCGGTACAAGGTGGGTACTCGGTAGAAATACAGGATTCTAACACTCAAGCAAGCCATGCATGTCGTTAACTGAAATTACCGGAGGCCCAATCCTGATAAGGTCAGAAACGCACTTGTAACCTCTTGTGTTGCGAGTGTCCATAAGCCACAACAATTGCTTACTATCAGATGATTCTTCTGCTCTTTTACCAACCTATCGCATTAAAATACATACATAAGGCACCTACAAAGTGTAGACATTATTTTCATTGTGTTTTATCACCCTTTATCGTCATTATGTATTTGTGTCCAGGTGGAACTGAACCGCGTCCCAGCAGGTTGTTGGGCACTGATCGAGGGTATCGACCAGCCGATAGTGAAGACTTGTACAGTGGTGGCCAGTGACGAGGATGCAGAGCTTCATACATTCACTCCGCTGCGTTTCAATACACAGGCTGTTGTCAAGATTGCTGTGGAACCTGTCAACCCTTCCGAGTTACCTAAGATGTTAGATGGTCTGAGGAAGGTATGTCTACTGACTGATTGTTGATATTTTTTTAAAGTTTAACTGAATAAAATATAGTACTTTACGATTTTAAGAAAAATAAATAAATATTGTTGAGGAAAAGTACTCGAAAATGTTACTTTAGTTCATAATTAATTATAATGTATTTCAGTTTTTAATTTTTTATCTGATCTTTAACACCATGAAACCATGTATAAATGTAGTATGTGTATGGCAGGTGAACAAGTCGTACCCGCTACTGTCGACCCGCGTGGAGGAGTCGGGCGAGCACGTCATACTCGGGACCGGCGAGCTATATCTGGACTGTGTCATGCACGACCTGAGGAACATGTACTCTGAGATCGATATCAAAGGTAATGTGCAAATATCAACTCTGAAATATGATATAGCAAATTCACTGTCATCTCCGTTGAGTACTGCACATATGCCTTCTGCGAGCTTTATTAAAACCGTAGTATTTATAATTGCTTAGCTAAATTAAATTATGTAAATATGCAGTGGCGGACCCAGTGGTATCATTCTGCGAGACGGTGGTGGAGACGTCATCGCTGAAGTGTTTCGCGGAGACTCCGAACAAGCGCAACAAGCTGACAATGATAGCGGAGCCCCTGGAGCGCGGCCTGGCCGAGGACATCGAGGCCGGCGCCGTCTGCGTCACCTGGGACCGCAAGCGACTCGGGGAATTCTTCCAGACCAAGTCAGTACCAACAATTAAAAATATAAACTATGCTTACCGAACTAGTACATACTGTATGATTGGCACAAACCTTGGGCAAATAAAAAACTGGTTTCTGCACGCCAAGAAAAACCCAATCCCCAAATTCCGAATCCTTTAAAGGCCGGCAACGCACTTGTTACTTCTCTAGTGTTTCTAGTGTCCATGGGCGGCGCCGATTGCTTACCATCAGGCAATTCGTCTGGTCGTTTGGCACCCTATGCAAAAAACAACGTCATGGATTTCGCACCAGCATAAACATTTGTGTTTCAGCTCTAATAAAAGAAAGAAATACATAGGTATCTCCAAATCCGACATGTGGTCGTGTGGACAAAAGTCTAACTTTACGATATAAGGCTATTCGAACAAACTCTCGGCTTCATTTTTTTTATTTTATATCGTTTATGATTTACTTTTAAAAAGTAATTTATTTGCAGATACGACTGGGATTTACTAGCGGCGCGTTCTATCTGGGCGTTCGGTCCCGACTCGACAGGACCAAACATTCTGGTCGACGACACACTGCCCTCAGAGGTCGACAAACATTTACTCTCTTCCGTCAAAGATAGCATCGTTCAAGGTAAGACAATGTACACAAAATCTAAAAACTAATTTATTAATAGAATTAATTTTAGAGCATGCAGTTGAAAATTATGTTCAATCAAGGTTTAACCTAACCCTGTAGACTATAAACAGTGATTTTGAATGAGTATTATTAACACACTTTATGTATAACATCGGTTTGTATTTCAGGTTTCCAATGGGGTACAAGAGAAGGTCCCCTGTGTGAAGAACCGATCCGTAACGTGAAGTTCAAAATCCTGGACGCAGTCATAGCACAGGAGCCCTTACACAGAGGCGGTGGACAAATTATACCCACTGCTAGAAGGGTATGTGTCTTTAATAGTGTATACTTTGTTTTTTCACTCACTAAATACTTGTTGGAAGAAAAATGGCATTTCTCCACTATGTCATTTGATGATATTAGTTCATAAATTGTATTATAAAAATTCACTAACGGTCGTTCTTAATTTCTAGTTTCTCGATTTTCTGAAGTGTCTTATGGTATTATAAGAAAAACCAAAGTTGTGTCTGATATCTTTTCTTCGTTAAAACAAGTATTACTAGTCTAAATAAATGTTATGACTTATGTACATCTAGGTGGCATACTCAGCGTTCTTGATGGCGACCCCTCGCCTGATGGAGCCCTATCTGTTCGTGGAAGTGCAGGCCCCCGCCGACTGCGTGTCCGCTGTGTACACTGTACTAGCCAAGAGAAGAGGTGAGTGCAGATATTACGATATATTATTTATTATTGCTTTTAAATCTGTAAACACACGTTTTTGACTGCCCATACAGACGATAATTCGTTTTTCTCTTCTCCATGTTTTTTTTTTTAATTTTAGGAATTAACACTTTATTTACACTTTTCTTTATTTACATTGTTCTTTATTTACACTATCTATCTAGCTCTCACTAGCCTTCAGTGTTTTCCTTTGGCTTTTCCGTCCAGTATTTTGAAATCAAGTCAAGTAATTACTAATCATATTCTTTCTTTAGGTCACGTAACACAAGATGCGCCAGTCCCTGGGTCCCCATTGTACACGATCAAGGCATTCGTGCCGGCGATAGACTCATTCGGGTTCGAGACGGACTTGCGCACGCACACACAGGGCCAGGCCTTCTGTCTGCAGGTCTTCCACCACTGGCAGATCGTGCCCGGAGACCCGCTCGATAAGAGTATAGTTATCAGGTAAATAACAATAAAAATATTGCACTTTTGCTTTGCCTGGATGTACTACAAATATGACAATAGCCATGCATAATGCATGCAGACTCAATATAACGATTACTGTGAATTTTCCCAAATCAAAACCTAGTAATCCTACTTATTTTAAATCCTATCCTGGCATTTGCGCTTCCGACTATTTCTGGTTCAATGATTCTGTCAAGTTGCATCATTTCATGATTTTATTTCTATTATAATTCTAGGCCTCTAGAACCACAGCCGGCAACACATTTGGCTCGAGAGTTCATGATCAAGACGCGACGTCGCAAGGGTCTTAGCGAAGATGTCTCAATCAATAAATTCTTCGACGACCCTATGTTGTTAGAGCTCGCGCGGCAAGACGTACAACTGAATTAATTATTTTAATAAATATAGGAAATGAAAATGTATATTCATGATCTTTTATTTAACTACTTGAGTAACATAATGTATATAGGTAATAAACTTATAAAATTGATGATATTATATTCATATATCTATGAATAAACAGGGTAAAGCAAGTGTTTTATGCTATTTAGCTGAATGTGTGAAGTATGGAAACTTATATGGAAGTATGTTACCAGACTGAAATATACATAAATCACATTCCAAGTGGAAGTCAAGGACGTTGAAAAAATGCGGACATAACGTCCCTTATGGGTTACCACTTTACCAGCAGATGTCCTTATTTCCAAGGGTACTTTAGAGACCTTCGAAATCCGTTATGTAGAGGAGGGCTATAGCCCAAAAGAGAACTTTATGGAATCTTGTTGACGGTGATGATGATTGTTTAGATAGTGATGAAGAAAACCTACCTTCAAACCATTGAAATGAATAACATTTTTATTGAACGTTAATTTCAGAACAGAATTCAAACGTTCAGTCATTCCTTCGGGTTTCATAAATATTCGTTATCTGTGAAGCTGTCATTTATCATTGTTGTCATTGTCAAATGTCAAAACAACTGTCAACTTTTAAAGCAGCATGTTGCACATGAACGTACACAAATAGTTGAAATAGTTCTAAAATATTAGTTATTTACCCAAGAAATTGTATTATTATAAAAAGCAATTGTCATTTAAGTTTCGTCTACACAATAAATCAAAATGGCTCGTGGAAAAGACAAGAAAAAGTAAGTTTGGTTATAAACACGTCTGTTTACTGTTTGTGACGATTTGTTCTAACATCGTGGTGTTTTAGGCGTAAGTTGGAGAAGAAGCAAGAAGGTGATGATGTGCCTAAGAAGGTCCCGCACACGTTGGAATCTCTCCGCGAGAAAGATGAGACGATGCTCGTTAATGTTGACGACGAAGAGAAATTGGAGGTTAGAAACGGGAAATTCTGTTTATTGCACAATGAAATTGCTTCTTTCCCTACAAATGATTGCTAAATAATATTGTTTAAGACATATTTTTGTTATAAACAAAAATGTTGAAGAACCAATCAAATTTCTTATTTCCTATGTTAGGATGATCTAATGCTGTTTTAGTCATAGTCAGTTTCCTTCATAAGTTCGGTATTATTCCATTAAGTATATTAAATAGGTACATATTAATTTAGTTATGCAGAATTGTAATATGGACATTACTTAATCATATAAAGTTTACTTTAAATCATTTGTGTGTTATATTTTGCTTATTCTAAGGTATTAAATTCCAGGCACAAAAGGATATGGAATTAGATGAATTATCATCATACTATGAGAATTCATATGAACCAAAAGTACTGATCACATACTCGGACAACCCACACAACAAAACCAGGATATTTGGCAAAGAGTTGTGTAGAATTATACCTAATTCTATATCTAGGTACAGACAAAGGTAAGAAACTAAGTAGTTTTATTCAAGATAGTTAAAAAATATCTTGCCTGAAGCTGAAGTCTTATTATGTATGTACCTGGCAACTGGTAATCAATTGCATTAAATGCTTTTATGTTCCATTACAAGTATTTCTGTAATCTGTATACGTTATGTAAAAGTACCTATGTGCAGTAGGTTTGATATAGAGTTCAATAACTATTTTTTTTCTTGTCAATTTAACATTGTACAGCTTACGTAAATAAACTTAACAACAGAACTGCACACTTAATTTTGTCATATTTTATTTCAGATCTTCAGTAAAGCGCATTGTCCAATCAGCAATTCGTGAGAGTGTAACAGATGTGATAATAGTCAATGAAAATCAGAAGCAGCCCAATGGTTTCCTGCTGATCCACCTGCCTAATGGACCGACTGCTCATTTTCGACTGTCCAGCTGCAAGATCACACCTGAGCTTAGAAAAGATTATAAAGAAATTACAACACATAGACCTGAGGTAATTCAACAAAATAATAAAATTATGCTTATTGTGTGCCAGACTTTACAATAAATTTGAGTTTAGTTACAATTCCATTTGTAATGGTGTGAAATTAATTACTGTTGTGACTTTATATGTTTCCTAAAAGGTATTTGTTTGGGTTCCAAGTAAAAAGTAATTTTCTTTACAAGCAGTCCATATTAGGAGTACCCTGTTTAGTCAGGTCCCTTAGAAACCAGACATAAACAAAAGACCACACAATTGTGTGGTTCTGTCAACCTTTATTTTGTTTGAAAATAACTATGAAAACGGATATAGTGATAACACAGTTTTTATATTTCCATTGGCAGGTGATTCTGAACAACTTTAGCACGCGGCTGGGTTTGACGGTGGGTCGCATGCTGGGCGCTCTGTTCCACTACGAGCCCCAGTTCCGCGGCCGACGCGCCGTCACCTTCCACAATCAACGAGACTACATATTCTTTAGACATCATAGGTGGGTTTGGATTACAGTACTACTTGATACTATTAACTGCTGAACAAGGGATTTAGAGTACAGTTGGGAAAAGTTAACCTCTTTGATTTGTTAACCAAAATTCAGTAATTCACTACTTTTATACAAGTCTTATTGTTATAACTAGTAAAGTGTTTTTTATAGGTAATTTATGTATTTATTTAGTTATAAATAGCAATTTAATATGGGTAGCAGGTACACTGCACTTCTGACTACTCTGCCCCTATCTCTTTTAGGCATTTAAAGCTTGATGTTATGTTAGAATTAATTTATTAGGTAATTCAGAAGAATTGGAATTCTATCTCACTTAAAAAAGCATTTTTTTTTTCGGAATTATAAACACTCTTTAATTTCCTTCAGGTACGAGTTCACTTCGGATGGCAAACGTGCTAAATTGCGGGAATTAGGACCTCGCTTCACTTTGAAGCTGATCTCCCTGCAGCAAGGAACCTTCGACTCCAAGCGTGGCGACTACGAGTGGATCATTGCAGGCAGGCGACACCAAATGGAAACATCCAGAAGAAAGTTCTTCTTATAAAAATATTGTTATCTTCTTATGTCTTAAGTGTAAAACAAATAAAGTATTCTGTAAGAGTAACAGGTATTTTATTTAATAACATAAATTATAATCAACATACCCTTTATAATTCCAAATATCTCGAAAACCTAGTCCTAGCCAAAAAAGAAGTCGCGGAGAACCTAACGGGTAACCGGGGCTCCGGCTCGACGTGTGCAGGAGAAGGAACGGGGTGGTTTTTAGTCAGTAAGAGTCTGACACTCCCTCCCACCTCACCCAGGCCGATAGCAGTCATACGATGATTAAAAAAAGCCAAAAAGAACCAAATTTTTGAATGGTTTACCCCCTGTAAAAATATATTTCCTGATTGATGGACAGGGTTAGAATGGCCTTGGGGGTTGAGTGAAATGTGCCCACTTCCATAAATTTCGGTCACCGAAAATGTTAGGTGTATGGATGAAGATTTAGGGCAGAATTAATGAGTCTACTCTGACTCAGTTTTTAGTACAGATCTAAACCGAAATGTAACAAAAAACTAGAATTCTTAGCCAAAATCATTTTAACTCCTCTAGCGTTAGTGTTACACCCTCTGAAGGCTGTAGATGTATTCGGTGACCGATAGACAGCGTGGGATTGACCTTAGCTGGAAGTGAGCCTAGTCTAAATCCTCGCTTCACTCAGGCGGGCGGACCATTACATTTTTGATTGACGTTTCAAAAGGACCTAATTAGGTATAGCGATTATTTATTGAAATAATTACTGCTTATACTTAGATCTCCGAATATTAAACCGGTGGACTACAGGTGTAAAAAAGTATAGGAGAAGCTTAACTTTTGTAATCTCTTGAAGTCTTCACAATATAAAAATATGCCCATGCTGAAGTGCACCTACACGACAAAAGAGTAGAGAACTATTAGGTATTTTTTTTTTAAGGGGGGAAAATCATCGAATGACTGCTCCCGCCTGGGTGAGGCGGAAGGGACTGTCAGACTGTTACTGACTAAAAACCACCCCGTTCCTTCTCCTGCACGTCGAGCCGGAGCCCCGGTTACCCGTTAGGTTGTCCGCGACAACTATTAGGTATAGCTATGCATGAGCTATTCGCTTATCATGATTCCTATTATATTTAGAAGAGATGCAAGCCTAATGCCGTAGTAATTTAACCGCCTCGGGAATCGAACCCTGGACAGTAAATAGGTCACATTTATCCTTGCTATCCCTCGATTATGTCGCGGAGAACCTAACGGGTAACCGGGGCTCCGGCTCGACGTGCAGGAGAAGGAACGGGGTGGTTTCTAGTCAGTAAGAGTCTGACACTCCCTTCCGCCTCACCCAGGCGGGAGCAGTCATTCGATGACTTTCCCCCCTTAAAAAAAAAAAATAATCCCTCGATTATTCATAAATGATTGTCTTCGAAATTTATTTTTATTAAAAAAATATATTTGATGTGAAGACGTTTGGCCACTATACTGATGGATACTCTTTTCATACTTGGTGTGGTATTAAGGGCTCGTTAGCAATGCAAAAAATTACGATGCGAAATCGTGCGACAAGGTGTCTCCCAGGGTGATTATTCCTTCGACGACCGTCAACCGTACTAATCGTATTTTAAATGGGAAACTAGGTCGTCACATGGATCGTAAAGAAGTGTAGAGATACAGGAAAAAGAAATGAAGATTTTCGGTAGATGACTGATGCAAGTTGCGAATCAATTCGCAAGTTCTTGCGATGCGTAGAGGGAGCTCGAACATTTTTGCGATGCGACGCCGCATCGCAGGTTTTGTAATTTGTACGACCGCTTAAATTATAATGTAGGAATTGGGTTCATACTTTTATAAAATAAAAGTTATTTTTTCATAATAATAACATTTATTGCTTTATCTTATCATCTTGTTTATAAATAAACACATGCCTAGCTCAATACAAAGTTAGGTTTTCGTGGATCTTCTGCCTTGCTTAACCTCATGATTGCTGATGATGCCAAATTACAAATACCTAGAACAAAAAACAAACAAAATTTTAGTAAATCCTCTCAAAATAAAGCTTCACACTGAAATACTCAAACTCCACTCAATTTTAAGTCGCGGGTAAAGTTCTGTCACTACAATTTCTTTGTAAAATGACACGCTATTTAATTACAACTTTACTTAAAATAGAGTAAAACTTTAAGTATTCGGGCGTAAATAATGCAGGATATTTATAGGAATGAATGTAGTGCATCTATATAACCGAGGCGGCATCGTTGTGTCGTCCCCGGCAGTTTTGACCACAACCATCTCTGTCCCAATTTACGGAATGCGACTTTAAGGCACTGCATTCCCATAGGATGAGACAGGCATACATCAGTACTTTTGATACACTCGAAAAGGTATAAATATTGTTGAAAGGAGAACGGCAGATTTTGTACCGCTTCGCTAAAAAAAGATTTGTCATTAAAAAATTGGGTCATTATAGAACCTCCTAAATACGTTATGTTAGCATATTTAATAGATTTTTAAAACTTGGGAAACCCTAGAAAAACTGATATTCAATAATGATAAAAATCAATCCACTATACGTAAAACGAACCGCGATTGACGTTTACAAAGTTGCCATGCGTAAAGATGAAATCAGAGCATATTGAATTTCGCTATTTCATAAACTCATTTATTTTAATATCTATCAATGAAATATTTTCCTTTCCATTTCAAACATTTTTATAAGTAAATATAAAAATCTACATCCAATCTAAATCTACGTTTACATGGATTATTAATGATAATTAACATTTTAACAAACTTGAATATTATGGCAATGTTGAACTGGCATTTGTCTTGATGACATTGACAATTAATTTGTCAATACTGGCGCATTGCTGTTTGTTTCAAATGCGATGATAAGATGTGTTTGTTGAATTTGAAGTTATTTTATTCATCTGGTGATACGTTGAGTTTGGCAACCGTTCCTCCGTAGCCCAAATTGGTATTATTGGAATCATTGTTGTGACAATTGCGAAAAGACACTTATTTGACTGCCTCGTTGGCCGAGTGGTCGCAAGTGCGACTGCCGGGCAAGGGGTCTCGGGTTCGATTCCCGGGTCGGGCAAAGTATTACTGAGTTTTAAAAAAATTCTCAGTAGTAGCACGGAGTCTGGAATTGTGCCCGGTATATGGCAATAGGCTCACCCCCTATTACATGGGACTCATAACATAAATAGTGAAAAGTGGGTGTTACATTGTACAGTGGCATAATGTGCACCTCTGCCTACCCCTTCGGGGATAAAAGGCGTGATGTTATGTTTATGTTTTATGTTTATGTCTCCTACCGACCATATTTGCAATGCTTGCTGGCAATTAGCAATGTATCAGGATGTTGCTGAAAGTATGTCCAGCAAACAAATTGGTCACTGGCATGTTTGTGTCGTATATGGGTGATTCATTGCAATGATAAGGTGACGCAGGGTTTTAATTGAAGGCGCCAACAAACAGGAGTAAAGACTGGCTCATATAGTATTTGATTGGATTCAGCCACAAGAGGTAATAAAGCATAATTTAACCATACTATTATCTATATACAGTGTAATCTAAAGTCAATATCATATTCTAATAATATTACTTATTTTAGCTTACTTCCCATGATGAAGATCATGTTCCATACTGACTGAGAGACCGTACAAGAGTCGAAACTATAAAACCACAACCTGACATACCACCTCACAGTGTTCACTATCAGGAAGTAATGTATTATGTAAACATGGACTAAGCCTCACTTTAACATTGCCATTTGTAGAACAGATGAGGCCGGATGATGTTGTTCGGCTCTCAAAGCTTCAACAGGTATGCATTCTCAATATAATGTACCTACATAATTATGTATCTATGTGGAGTATATAAGCGGTTTCTAATAGGTTTATACTCATGTTATAATTATAATTTATTAATTAGCATGCTGTTTGAGCTCCTATGATCTGTGTTATACGAATAACTATAATAAATGTTATAAAATGAAGTAATGTAATCAAATATTTATTTTTATCTTTTCCATTTTAAGATAGGGAATCAGACTTATTATTATAACATATAAAACTAAAGGAAAAAAATGTACTTTTGTTTACTTTATTTACAGTTATCTTACTTGTTTACAGATATCAGCAATTGATGTCTGCTGTACCTATGACACGGCCTGTTCTCTTTTTAGATGAAGTTCTCCTAGAAACAACCTGAATACAATGAAATAAAAGTATTTGAAAATAATACATTTGTTTTATTTTAACCTAGTAAGTAACTATATATTCCATCTTGATAAAAGTGATTTTAAGAATCAATCTATAAAATAAATGCCATATTTAATTTAGATAGCTTTAGTTTTATACCTTAAATGTTCATTTTCATTTTACATTTTCTTTAGTTGTAATGTGGTGGCCCAGACGTTTAAGAAGCCCGCTTCTCATGCATGAGAGTGCGGGTTCGAAACCTACCAACGGCAAAGTACCTTTTGTCCAATGTGTCTTTTTTCCGAGTTATTGGTATATTCAATAATCTAAGAAAGTACAAAGGCACTGCTGACAAATGGTGAAGGAAAACATTGTGAGGAAACATGGGCTTATAATTTCTTATTATAAGTTTGAATTACCAACCCACATTGAGCTAGTATGGTGATTAATGCTCAAACCTCCATGCGAGAAGAGGCTTCGGTCAGCAGTGGCCACTTATAGACTTAATGATGAAAATGTTGATGATTCTACTAATTTGACTTACTTATTAGAAATTAATCCTTACATGCGTGCTAAGCAACCAGTTTTCAGAAGAAATACTTTCTCAAAGAGCTAAGCTAAGTTTAAATCAAATTAACTTGAGACCCTTGAGACTATCTACCTGCAAGATTCAAAGTGAAGTGAGACATTAGTTTTATCATATCCGCCACAAGACTTCCACTGCTAAATGTAGGCCTTCTACCCAATGACAGTCGCTTACATTATGAATTTGCATTTTCGTAGGCACCTAAGAAATGAAAAAGATTGTGAGGCATACTCTTTAAAACTCTATAGGTGCATCATGCTTGCTGAATTAACAGGATCATTCCTAATTGCCTTTTGCGCTGCGACGCACCATAGGTTATTTTTTGGGTTTCTAAATTCTTGTTGTGTGTCGTAGCAAAATAAATGGTTTTTCTTTCTTTCTTTCTTTCTAATAATACAAAGTGTAATAGTCACTTGAGTAGCGAGCAGTATTTTTAGATTTTTGTTTTTTGTAAATAAACAACCACATGAGAGCACATTGACATTTTTCAGTTAACTGTCATCTGTCATTTGTAATAGATATTTTGCTTACGGTGGCTCTACACTTGACGTTGCGTATTTGTTGTGTTCGGCCAAAAAAGAACATGTTTGGAGGGTTTATTCTTCTTTGTTTGCTATATATTTGCACGCCATTACATATAGAGATACTATTTGGACGCCATTTGTACGAAGTCTACAAATATTTGGACAAATGAAGCGACTACGCAATGTCAAGTGTGGTACCACCTTAACATACCTTTTGCACATTTTCAAAGTAAAATAACTTTTGAACCCCAACTTCTAAAAATATGTAATTTTTTTCTAAACTTCATAATAAAAATATCTATCGTTCAGACTATTCACTTGGTTAAAACAATGACTAATACAAAATTTTATAGCGGTACAAAACTTCCATACAAACCTGCCATTCTCCTTTCTCGATTTAATGCCTAATCATGACTGTGTGCTTTGTAAGCACACATAATTCTATTCCATTAATTTCAAATGCAAATAAAATCAATTTAACAGATTACTCTCAATTGGAAACAATAAAAATGAATGATGATTGACTTATTGCCATGATAAGTACAAATTACTAACCCACCTTTTTAAGAGAGTCTTCAATGTGCCACTTGCCACTGGAACTTGTGATATTCACCAGCTAAAACAATAACAAAATCTATTAAAACATTTTATTACAAGTAAAAAATATTAATGTTTTTTTATGTAGTAACTCAGACGTGTTAGGTAGTCAACATGATAGATTGGGTTCACTCTGACGAGGGAGACCTGAAGGTCGGGTCATCATTGTAATTAAAAGATCTGCTAATAATTGGAGCGATCTTAATTTTAATAGATAATCTATCTTTGTAAATTGTAATGAAACTAAGTTTTGGCATAGGGAGATAGATTCTTGTTAAACAGTCCATACACGAACAATTCTATTGTATTTTATAAGCTGATTAAAGCAAAAACATACAAATCAAATTCATATTGATTTTAAACTCACCTTTTAAGTTTTTTTTCTTAGTTTTCCTAATCAGATGTTGCTATCCAAAGATATTCCTGGGAACAATAAAAGTAGTCTTGTTAGTATACATGTATACTAAGTTTGAGTTTATTTGTTTGAGATAATAAAACTCAGACGTGTAAGGTAGTCAACATGATAGATTGGGTTCACTCTGACGAGGGAGACCTGAAGGTCGGGTCATCATTGTAATTATGCTTTAACTTCTTAATAAATTATGTATGTAACAATGTCTTATGGCAGATGTTTATGTAATATAAAACTTACTTCTTATCTAAGGCTTCTTTTCTCATGGCTTGTATGACATCACTGATCCAGCTCCTAAAGAAATAAAGGATTTATTAAGAACATTAGCTAACTTAGATGAACGAAATATTTTAAAGATAGAATAGTCAGTGAGGATAGTTATGGTAACAGCATTATGTATCAGATGTCCCTATCTGAAATCATCATTCAATTGTAACAGTGAAGTTAAATATTTGGCAAAGTCCAAAATTACTAAAGTAAATACTGTATTAATATGTTCCAAAAAGTAGTAAGTAAATAAAATCAATTACCTTCTTTGAATGGATTTTCATTTCCAATGTTCTTTCTCTTCCCAACTTCTCAGTTCTGTGGAAGAAGACAAACATTATTTAATAGTGTGTCACAATAAAATTGACATGTTAATAGCTTCTGTATATAACTCAGACGTGTTAGGTAGTCAACATGATAAATTGGGTTCACTCTGACGAGGGAGACCTGAAGGTCGGGTCATCATTGTAAATAAAAGTAGACAAAATAGGAATATTTTGTGTTACTAGTAGGTTTTTAAGACAAACTAGAACCAGGAAAGTGTGGGAGAGCCATGCTTCGGCACGAATGGGCTGGCTCGACCGGAGTGATACCACGGCCTCACAGAAAACCGACGTGAAGCAACGCTTGCGTTGTGTTCCGTCGTGTGAGTGAGGTTACCGGACGCCCAATTACCCTCCCTTTCCCCAATCGATGAATCCCCAACGATCCTCAAACTCCTAATCCCCAAAAGGCCGGTAACGCACTTGTAACGCCTCTGGTGTTCCAGGTGTCCATGGCCGACGCCAATTGCTTACCATCAGGTGATCCCTCTGCTCGTTTAACAGCTTATGCCATAAAAAAAAAGGAAACCATTTCAAACTAGTTAACATACAGCAATAATAAAATTCACAATATTTTAATCTTGGAACTCACCTCAATAAATTTACAGCCAATAAGGTTCACATTTCTACTGCAAGTAAGCTGTATACCTGAGAACAATAGAAAACAAGTCTCTTAGTATATTATCATAGGTTTTGTGAATATTTGTATTTGAGGCTTGTAGTAGTACAACTCAGACGTGTTTGGTGGTCAACATGATAGATTGGGTTCACTCTGACGAGGGAGACCTGAAGGTCGGGTCATCATTGTAAAATTACAGTATTTAGGCCACAGAAAGTGACAATTCTCAATATGGTGTCCATGCTGTTATGATTAACTCGTCGAGTACCGGTTTTATAGACACAATTAAAGAACAATAGGTCGCGGTCACCGGTGACCGCTTGGTGTTTGACAGTTTAATATCCACAAATTTTTGAGTGTGGGGCACCACTGCCTATGTATATTATTTTGAAAATTCATTACAGTTGGTTAGTAAGATATGCCAACATATGATAATATGGCACAGATTACTCACATTCAACTTGTATATATTTAGGAAGTATCCATCCATTAGTGTACAGGATATCTGTAACAATAGAAACACCTTGTGAACAAAAGAGAAATGTGGTAAAAACTGAATATATTTTAGTATTTACATCAGTGAGGATAGTTATGGTAACAGCATTATAATCAGATGTCCCTATCTGAAATCATCATTTGAGTGTCAATGATTTAAATTACTCTAATTATATTGAAATTCTTACCTTATCAGAAGTTTCTTTTCAGCAACTATTACAGTTAATTCATGACTATTCTTTCTCCTGTAACAAAAGATGAAGCTATTAAAACAAATGGTTTATGAGTTTTATTTAATTTTGTTTAGTAAATTTTGTCAGATAGGAGCGAAAGACATAAAAGTGTGTACATCAAAGTGTTCAGATGAACTATGAAGTCATCATTTAGAATTATTTTACAAATATTATATTTAAAAGAGAAGATTAGTAATGCCATACCTTGTTCATTTTATAAATTGCAGACTCGGTTGATGATCTTTCTCATATGATCTGTAAAATAAAATAACTATATTAATATTTAGTTGTAAATATTGTGTGATTGGAATCTGGTAAGTACCTATATCATCAGATAGGAGCGAAAGACATAAATGTGTGTACATCAAAGCATTCAGATGAACTATGAAGTCATCATTTAAAGAGTTTTTAATTGAAACTTGTGTTTCAATAACCTATGCGTTTGAGACTGAATAAATTCTTAGATAGTGGAAATAAAGTCAAAAATTTATTTCAATTAAACCACAGTTTGGTACTTTTGAAACGTCAGCAAATACAAAATAAACAATAGTCTGTCAGTCAGTCCGTCAGTGAAACTAGGTCTAACTAGTAATCCTACTAAACATAGAATAAAAACAATGTCTAAATTCTATTTCTAGTAGACAATTTAGACAGCTAGGTTATTGAGACTATATATTTAACAGTTAAGTAATAAACTAATGATACATTAAATGGACTCTCTTACCTATCTTTTATATTAAGTCACATGGAACCAGCAGTCCTGTTTTTCTTGAATGATCAGAAAATCTGTAAAATGAAAACACTAGATTAATGTTAAATAGTAATTTTTGTGTATAAGATAATCTACTAGGTTCAGTCAGATAGGAGCGAAAGACATAAATGTGTGTACATCAGAGCGTTCAGATGAACTATGAAGTCATCATTTAGATATTCATAATGAAACTAGCTTTCTGAAATAATTTATAAATTACATTTACCAAGTAACTATTATGATAATGTTTAAATTCAGACCAGTATTTGCCAAAAGGTAGCATGTCAAACAATACAATTTAATCTAGAACAGTTTTAATTTTGAAAATAATGTTTTACTCACCATGATTCTGACTCCATTGTAGAGCTCATTAATCAAACCTGTTGACAATAGAAAAGATATGGTTAATATGATGGTTAAAAAATCTGTATTTATGAACTATAAAGTGGTGATTCAGTATGCTTATAAAGCATTAGCTATTGCATCAGACCTCACAACAGGCAGCCCTATGCTACAATTTTGAAAAACGAAAAGCTGGCTGCAAATACCAGCTATTTAATTAATGAATAAAAAATTTAGTTTTAAATTAAGTCCAAAAAGGTTTCCCTATGCTAGAAAAGCCCGTTGCAAGGCAACTGAAGGTTTTCAGCTGCACTGCGCTGTCATCATTTGTTAGGAGTGCGACTTCGGTGGTTTTAGGTTAGGAACGGTAACAGTCACATGGTCCAAAGCAAATGACTGCACCATAGAAAAACCACATTCACATGAATTTCCTTCTAAATTATTCCAAGTTAAATGAAAGCGAAACACATGCAAAATGTGAATTTAGATGGTAGTTTAGTAGATTCTTTATCCCAACCATGGTACAGTCGTACTTCGCTTATCAATGTGGACTAAACCCATTTTACATAGATAATAAAACTTACCACTTATATTTCCATTGCAATTTCATGATTGCAGACACTGTTTCAACCTGGAACAATAAAAAATCTCTTCAAAAAGTAGTCCCCAACAATTTAGAGAAAATGTGGTCACTTTGTATTGTGTTCAGCTAGAGCTAATATACATGCAAGATCATGGTTTTTCAATGGTTAGCACTTATCATCATGTAGAATTACTTTTAACGAGCATATGGTATAATTAGCCTTTTTTATTTGTTGCTCTTAGATACTAGTCAATCTTTTAGTAGTTTCTATAATATCTTACCTTTAGCGGGCTTTCTATATTTTCCCTGGACAAAAATGCGAGGTACATCAATTCCCTCTTTGAAGTTGACAGTCCGGCGTTGTACATAAGTGTTCATGAGGATCTCAAACCCAGCATCAGCGAAAACCTTCTGCAGCTCTTCCTCCGTGAAGTAGTAACTTCTGTGAGCAAGGAATATGTTATGAATACATAGTTAAAACAAGTACACATTAAAACATGTGGTCCTTAGATAGTATGATAAGTACCTGGTCCCATCTTGCCTCATGTAGAAATTATCAGCGATCTTGTGTCCAGGCTTAAATCGTAGCTGCGCCATATCATATCGGCCATAGTCGCGAAACAACAATACGCCCCCGGGACGAAGCGCCCGGTACGCGACCTTGGCTACTTGCGACCACGAGTCCGGGTGGATTGCAGATAATACGAATATCAGACTAGCTATATCCACACAGCCTTCTTCTACATTCTCAAATAAATCATCAGTGGTAAGATCAGCGCAAAAAGCTTTCATGCGGCTCTCGTCAAACAATTTGTTGGCCTTTACAAACTCCACTGCACGTGGTGAAAAGTCACACGCATAGAAATGGAAATTGGAGAAACCTTCCTCGACTAGCGGGAATATCATATTGCCCACGCCACATCCTAGTTCTAGAAACGTGATCTTATCATCCGGCTCGAAGTTTATAAGCTCTTGAAACTCACGTGTGGTCCAATGCCGGTCCTTGAAGAATTTGGTTTCATTTCTCTTGTAAAATATGTCCCAATGACGTTTTGCTTCTTTTTCTAAACGTGCAGCTTTGGCTTCTGGTATAATCCTAGTGTTCTGTGCTTCCAAACGTTGTTTTTCTTCGTCAGTTAGTACTTTTAAACGGTGAATGAAAATATCGCCGTTTTCGCCAACATGTTGAGTTTCATCGATTTCCATCTTGAATTTTACAGAGTTTTGTAGGTTTATTTCGATTCTACATGGATATTATTTAGTTATTTTCTTTCAATTAACTTCAATTTTATGTCTCAGAAACATATTTCAATAAATAAACTACGATATCGACTACGAATTACTACGTCGCACTCGCAAATTCAAGAGACTTGACTTGAATGTGAAAGTTGAATGATGAATTGATGATCTCAATGTGAACGAAGAACGATAAGGAACGAACATAACAAATAAAATGCCAATGTACTTGACGTTGACGTACTTTGATTTTGACGTCTTACACTGAATAATTTTACACGATGTTGCTATTTAAGATATTGACTACAATTTTTTTACCTGAAAATAAAGAATTTATAGGACGTATGTTGGTGAGTACGTATTTATTTGTGTTCAGCCTATTTTCTTCTTATCGGTCTACCAAACTACTAAACTTAACAAAAAATAATGTTATAATGGGTATCCACATTTTTTAAGAGTTGGCAACACTAAATGAATGTGAACGATTTAAGTGTGACAGAAAAACAAATTGAATAAAAATTGTCTTAAAAATTAGTGACTAGTGTTACCTGTGTTACCCATTGACATGCACTGGGTGTTACCAGAAAACAGTAACGATTTTTTTTCAAAAGGAATTGTAATTTGGCGTACTTTGACACTGGGATAATTATTAAAGATTAGACTTATCATTGAAGTTTTAGAAGGTTTAAGAAGTATTGGTAGGTAAACCGAAATAAAAAATTAAAACACTGCGTTTAAAAAAACCGACTTCAAAAACTAATGACAAACGAAAAGTAAAAACTAAAAAGGAAAAAAGATAACTATTATTGGTCATACGTACTTATAGCTTACATACCCACTGATAGGTTAGAAGTCTTCCATCAGATCCTGATTTCCTTATCATGGGACCATTCTGGGACTATCTCCTTTCCAACAAAAAAATAATTTTCAAAATCGGTTCTTAAATAACGGAGATATCGGCGAACAAACATAAAAAAAGCATATATACGGTCGAATTGAGAAACTCCTCCTTTTTTTGAAGTCGGTTAAAACGTATCAAAATATCAGTTTAGTCCAAAGATTGGGTATCCTTAGGAGCGGATTAACCCTGAATAATAAAATAGTATGCGTTTGTAATCAGTTAAGTTTAAAAATTGTTGATAACACTATGATTAATAACCACTATACGGGTACGGTTGTAGCGATTACATGAAGGTCAATTGTTATCACAAGAGACGTCAATTCGCAATCGATTTCGATTGTCATCTGTGTATCATGATCTACACGCATGAATCTTGAATGTGTTAGATTAGCGTGCTTCAATATGGGCCGTGGCGATGCGTGTCCCTTATCTAGGGCAAATAATTTAAATCGTCAATTGAACGTAAATTCTTCTCGATCGTCTTACTTGGTTCATTGTGAATCGCTACAGCTAACAAACAAAAATGTTGATTTAATAGCAAAATAGAGACATGACAAAATACACTATGACCACGCTTATTATTCGCGAACGAGTAGACAGGTGGATATGTATACCTATGCATTTGACGCATCACCCACTAATTGCCAATACCAAAAGAAATATGCTCAGACCAATTTAAACAACAACATATTTAAAAAAAGAGAAAATAATCAAGTACCTAAGTACTCAACAGGTAAATAGATACTTAAGTAGGTAACTAGTTACCTATTTACTTTAGTACTGCCACATGGTCAGATAACATAACTAAAGAGACCCGTGGAATTTTTTTTACTGGTTTATGTGAGCTGAGAGCTGACGGAAGTCAAGGGATCTACGATAATTTAATACAAACGTCCGGTTTTTATCTAGCGACAGATTTGGTTGCAGTCTATTAAACTAGCTGCTCATGCACGGACCACAGGCAAATAGATACCATCGAACTATACCTTATAGAAAATTAAAGCTTTGTTAAAGGAACTAGAAATACCAGATATAGCTGGGTACTGCGTATTGCAAGAAAGTTGTGTATTTACGATAAGATTACTTTTATCAATAACTGCATATCTTTGTCACACTCACAAAACTGAAGCGAACAGCAAAATTTAATAGGTTACCTACTTAAGATACCCACTAAAATGTGAACACTATTTTTGACAATTAATCAGATCAAACTGATGTAGAAGTCCGCTAAGATATCTATTAAACACAAGGTTACTTTAAGCAGGTACCCTGGGGCTTTTTAGGGAAGTCTATTCGACAACTAATAATAATAAGTTTTATTTAGCAAAAAGTTACAGAAATGTACATAAGTAGACATAACAAGTGGGTAGACTAATTTTAGGCATTACAGTTTGTTGCAAAGATTTGGGTACAGAATTATAGTAACCCTGCCTCTTAAACTAGGATATCCTGTATTTCACTAGCTAGCTAGCCAATAGCTATAGCTAATATTTAACTAGCTAATATATTTCTTGAAACTGAAACGACTGTTTTTTTGAGAGAGTTCCTAATAGGAAAATATGAATATTCTTGATATGAGAACTGTCCCTGGTAAAATCCGGACAGTCAACAGCAAAGGCCAAAGGGCCAGCCCGGCTCCGCTCATTGAATATTTTCAATTATAGCCTACTGCTATTATTGTCAATTGCCTGCTTCATTGGCTACACACTAACGAGCCACTGTTGCTCACAATAACAACGCTACTCGTAAAGCTCAGTAATATTGATTTATATTTACAGCTCTAGTATTGGTGCACATGGTATTACAAAAAGACTGTCGATTTGTCGTCCTAAAGCAACTGGAACATGACTACCATGAAGGTTACCGGGGCTCTGGCTCGAAGTAAAAGTAGGAACAGGGTTGTTTTTAGTCAGTAAGAGCACAGAATAAGCAGTAAGAGTCTGGCACTCCTTCCTGTCTTCTGTTCTTTTTAAACGACTTCAGTAAAGAAAGAGTTTCTCAGTATAACCTATAGGTATGTTTGTATATTTGTGCGTGACTACCTATCTCATAATTGGCAGTCCCGATTTTGATGCGGGTTTCCATAAAATGTTTGTTACACTCGGGAAAATGTTTTTTTCAAGCGTAGTTTATACAAGAATTATTATTTAACTTCAGGAGGAAATCTTCATACGGTGTCTACCTTTTGGGGAGAAAGAGTAAGACGATACAAAATAAGCGATATTATGTCTTATTCAGTGCACGTTACCTACGGAAAGTCATATATTTTTATGTCACTACTCACTAATACACACGGGGTTGTTATAATCAGTAAGTAGATGCGTGTGTTTATGACATGTATCCTGCGATGTTGTATCAACATTGCTCGTCTCGGCAGCTCGTTAAACAAACGTATAACATCATTTAATTGGTCCCAACAGCTGACAGACATCAACATCTTCTTGTATACAGTTACTGTTATAGATTCACTTTGAAGATCTCACTTTACGGTAGACTTTTTATACTCCTAATAAGAATTCTGGTTCCGACCACTTTACGGCCTTAGGAACATATTCTTGATGCTTGAAAAAGTTAGAACATGAACTTTGAAGACATAAATATTAATAAACTAGCGACCCGCCCCGGCTTCGCACTGCAATATGAATGTATTATACATATTACCCTTATTTAAAAATCATTCTATCTATAAAAAAAATCGCATCAAAATCCGTTGGGTATTTTTAAAGATCTAAGCATACATAGGGACAGACAGACGGCGGATAGCGACTTTGTTTTTTACAATGTACCTAGTGAAGTTCCAAGTGGAATACATCTTCAGTCAAATGAAGTTAAGTAAGTTAACAAGAAAATGTAAGTATATTTAATGTAATGTAAGTAGACATTACTAAGATAGTGGTGCGTCTATTGAATATTATGTATGTTGATAATGAATCTAGGTAATTCATGATGAATTGACTTAGTTATTCAAAGTCAAAGTCTAAATCGTTTATTTCAATTAGACCAGGAAGGCACTTTTGAACGTCAAAACAAAATATTTAAATATTAAATAATAAGAAAAAATGTCAATCTGTAGGTCAGTCCTCTAGTGAAGCTATTTGCTCGTTCCAAAGTGTAGATTCCTATGGAGAAGAACGAGCATGAAACTCCATAGCTTACTCTTTTTCAATCATGTTGACAATACAATATTTGGTTACATTCTTTCGTTCAGTTCAATTATGTGAGAACAATGTAATACCAATATTTGGTCAAGGAGACGGAAAAAGAAAATAACCTTGAGGACAACAAATTTATCTATCTGGTCAGTTAGAAACGCCCTTATTTCCGCAGTGCTGAAATATCGCAATACAATGCGGTCATCCCTTTAGACCCGTGACCACTGATCATGTCAGTTTTAATTATTATTCACCTCATTACATACATATATATTGGAATCTTTAGCAGTTCGAGATTGTCTACCATGTACAATTCCGTACGTGAATTTGTTTTGTGTTATCGCATATGTAATTAGTGCATTGTTTGTGCTCATTAGATGACCATCGGACTTCTAGATACATCTAGCACTGCCGGTGTAAATTACTGACATTAAGTAAAAAGTAAATTTCCAGACGTTTTAAGTGTGCGAGAGCCATGCTTCGGTACGAATGGGTCGGCTCGACCGGAGCGATACCACGTCCTCATCCTCACAGAAAAACAACGAAACACTGCGCAACGATTGCGTAGTGTTTCGATAGGTGAGTGAGGTTACTGGAGGCCCAATTACCCTCCCTTTCCAGTCTCCCCAATCCTCGAATCCCCTATAATCCTCAAATTCCCAATTCCTAAAAGGCCGGTAATACGCATGAAACGCCTCTGGTGTTTCAGGTGGCCATGGGCTATCGCCCTTAAAAATAATATGCATGTGATGTCGTGGTGGCCCGGAGGTTTAAGACGCCCACTTCTCATGCATGAGGGTGCGGGTTCGAAACCTACCAACGGCAAGTACCAATGTGACTTTTTCCGAGTTATATGTACTTTCTAAGATTATTTAGACACCACTGACAAACGGTGAAGGAAAAACATCGTGAGGAAACCTGGACTTATAATTTCTAATTATAAGTTTGAAATCGCCAACCCGCATTGAGCAAGCGTGGTGATTAATGCTCTAACCTTCTCCGTGTGAGAAGAGGCTTTGCTCAGCAGTGGGCATTTATAGGGTGTTGATGATGATCATGATGATGATGATGATTGCGGGTTCTGAAATACGGTGAAAGAAAACATTATTAGGAAGCCTGGGCTTGCAATTTCTATTTTTATAAATTTAAACCAGCAAGCGTGGTGTTTAACGGTCGAACCGTCTCCGTGTGAGAAAGGCCTTTGTTGATAATTGAGATGATGAAGAAAGTACAAGAGCAGGATAACCAAACACTATACTGATTTATAAACTTTCTCAGCTAATAAAAATCTAGATTTCTAGATTGTTATAATGAGATTGCAGCTAAAGTTACGTTGTTATGTCAAGTCAGGCGCTGCGATTGCGCGAACAGGTCAACATCGGTACAGCATCGAGTTGTTTATGCAATCGGCACGTAGCAACCGATGCAGAACGCATTACTACTGATATGGCTGATTTCTGTCCACTGCACAGTGCGCTGCACCTTATATGTCCATTCTATAGGTATATTTATACAGGTACATACGCCTGTAACCATGTGAAACTTCCATACGCTACTCGTAAGTGCTTAATAAGTATTTATGTCCGATCATGCAGGTAACATAAATAGGAGTTAATTTAATATGGGTATACATTTTTATTTGTCCTACATTGACATCAGAATAAAGAAAAATACCACGAAAATTATGTACTCGCCTACTTAGAATAGAATATCTGAATATTTATTTCGTAATGCACTTTTGGTACTCCTATTCGATAAAAGATGGCGCTAGTATATTTTTAACGCAAATTAATAATATTGTTTAGCAATTATAACGTACTCTATTAGTGTTATATAGATTACTAGCTTCTGCACGCGACTTCGTACGCGTAATCCCATTTTTTCCCGTCCCCGTTCGTGATTTTCGGTAAAAAGTAAAAAAAAAAAATTGGTTAAAAAGTATCCTATGTCGGTCTCCTAGCTCTAAGCTACCTCCCTACTAATTTTCAGCCAAATCTATTCTGCCATTCATGAGTTATAAGTGGTGTAACTAACACGACTTTCTTTTATATATATAGATAGAGTACGGTTACATGATATAGAAGACAATACTCTATTTTAGAGTACGGTTGGCAATCCTAGCTCCCGCCCGCGAAGGACTTAATGGGTTGCAACCCATTAAGTCCTTCGCGGCTCCGTATCGGCACCAGCCCTATTGGTATTCAAAAAAAGGGCCTAACATCTTCTGACAGTCCAGCGACCAGAAGTGTACTTTAACGAGCTGTTGCCCACAAACAGTTATCACGAAAAAATAGGTAAACAGTCTACGTAATAATATATCTGCATAATTAATGAAATGAACGGTTACCTAATTATTCAAGTAGACGTAAATATATGTGTAATGTAACAGTTTGATCGTTCACTTATCGTGGCCGACGCTGGGAACAATTGGTATAGGAAGTACCTAACAATGTGGTACCAAGGCCACTAGTCTAATTAATGAGTATTGTGCCATGCATCGTACGTAGTTCGTTAACATTCAATTAGACGCTTTGGCAAAACAAAATAATATTATTGTTTTTTTTATCTACCTACTGACTTAAGTTATTGTTTTTTTCTTGGTTGTAGTAAAAAAATATGTTTCTTTTTTTATTATACGGTAGAAGTATGTAGTCTGGATTAGCTTGATCTTTACCGTAGCAATGAAACAAAATGGCTGCGTGATGCAACTTGCAAGCTAAAGAAGTACTTACGCACTCATTGTGTACAGATTGTAGATGGCGCTCTGTAATTTCCGTCTACCCTCTATTGCCATAAGATAAAGATGTAGTTAACTAAATCTAGCGGATATTCCGATGTTCACATTGTAAACTTAATTTAACTATCAAAGAAGTTAAGTCAAAGTAATCGTAATTATTTACAGATACAGTTATCAAAATGTGCCGAATTACTGACAAATTGATGCAGACGTTGCAAAAGTTGATGGCATCGTATCTGTTGAATATCTGCTTCTATCCTATTAATGGCAGGCTGTAAGGAAGACGTCTTAAAGTTTATTTAGCGAGAATCAATTGAGCACGGAAATCACAATCAACTAAGATGTTTCCCATCGCCAACCTATACTCACCAGTCTAACGAGTTGTAGAGATAACGGTAACACACACACACACACACACACGCATAGATACACATCATAAGACGCTGACGTCTGTGACTCACTTATGACCGGAATTTTCACAAGGTATAAAAAAACTATATTTAAATATTTACGTAGATATTACAATAAAGTATTAACTTAACGTGGTGTGGAATGGACGGACGGTTACCTGTGGTACTCCTTGTGATAAAGGTTGGCAACGCACTCGTGACTTCCCTGGTGTTGCGGGTGCCCAATATTAGGGCCACAGATGGCGCTAAACACTTACCAAATTAAATTAATCTTTGCGTAAAGTTCCATAATAGTCACAATATGCTCACAAATTGGAGCAAACAACGAGGTTACTGGGTACATGGATGTGTCATTGTCTAAAATTAACGTGGTTTTATAATTAAATTGATTATTATTGTTTCTCTTTTCTATGTATTGTAGCTCATATAAAATGGTACGCAAGTACTAGAATATAGTTATGGGAATTTTACTGTTTAACTATGGCGCGGCCATGTAATTCAGTTTCAGGATAAAAATGCTCTTGAGATATTGCTTGCATATTTTACTTTTCATATTCCTTGCATTTGGCAGTGGATGGTCTGAAGGAGAATCAAAGATTTATGCTAGTAAGCTTTTTTGAAGTTAAGGATACGGATGGAAGCGCTTTAGTATAGGTAATGCAACGATTTTTAAAAAATACTTACTTAGTAATTTGAATAGGTATAGGAACTCAGGTTAAAATTAAATCACCTAATTAATTAATGAAATGCCTCGCTTGCCGAGTGGTACTGGTTGCACATTAATTAACGATAAATAATATTTATCATCATCAACAGCCGAAAGACGTCTACTGTTCGACAAAGGGATTAATTTCAATTTCATATAAGGGATACCAAATAGCACTTTTATAAGGAAGAAAGATAAGTTAGACTGCCTTGTTGGCCAAGTGCAAATGAGACTGTCGGGTAAGGGGTTTCAGGTTCGATTATCGGATCAGGCAAAGTATTTGTTTAAGTATTTGGCAAAGTATTTGTTTATTTGCTAAGTAGTTGTTTTTTTTTAAATCTCAATAGTCGCAAGGAGTCTGGAATTGTGTCCGGTATTTGGCAATAGGCTCACCCCCTATTACATGGGACTCATAGTCTCATAATATAAATAGTGAAAAGTTGGTGTTACATTGTACAGTGGCATTTAGTGCCGTAATGTGCACCTCTTTCTACCTATTCGAGGATAAAAAGCCGTGATGTGTATGTAATTAATTAAAACATTACCTAATATCGATGTGTATTATATAATTATATCCATCTGTAGATTAGGTGTATGTTCATGAATGAAGTATAAATAATCTTCCTAACTACAGGTAAGTACTTATATAAACTTTTGGCCCGTGTCGCAATATAAGAGCCTACTTTAAATATGTACTACACATATTTTTTTTTTTTTTTTTTAAGGGGGGAAAATCATCGAATGACTGCTCCCGCCTGGGTGAGGCGGAAGGGAGTGTCAGACTCTTACTGACTAAAAACCACCCCGTTCCTTCTCCTGCACGTCGAGCCGGAGCCCCGGTTACCCGTTAGGTTCTCCGCGACTCCGAATCGGCATCGGCCCTATTGGGCCCCATCTGTGGTGGTCTGATGGCTCTTTGAGGCGCGCGCGGAACGCGACGCGCCGTACGCTCGGGTCTGTTTCTGGTCGGACGGGGAGCCACCCATGCTCGCCGTCCGCAGGCCCGCGCTTACGGTGGCCGGAGATCGTCCCGCGATCCCCGACGCCCGGTGTGTCCTTCGCGATGGCTGGGTCGCGAGGAGGCAGCGCTTCGCTGCCTCACGCGTCCCGCCTCCTCCTTAGCGAGCATGACTGCTTCGCAAAAGGAGGAGACGGCATCCCAGTCCCCCTCGCTCCGCATCATGGCCTGCACTAGGCCCGGACGCGAGAGGTCGCCATCGCCGATCACTTCCCTGAGGGCACGGCGGTGCTCAGCCCACGCAGGGCATTCCGCTACGGTGTGTTCCACCGTGTCCTCAGGGCGGTCCTCGCAGTGATGACACCCGGGCGTTTCCTCCCGCCCCATCAGACACAGGTACCTCCCGAAACTTCCATGTCCGGTGAGGACCTGCATCAGGCGGTAGGTGAGGACGCCGTAGCGTCTCTCAAGCCACTCCTCAAAGAGGGGACTTACCGCTGCAATGGCAGCGAGCCCAATGTACTACACATATAGTGTTTATATATTTACTATTATTTACCTTGGAACTTTGAGTGTTTGCAATCCCTGGATAGGTGCACTATCTAGGTACTTGACGATTGGCAGTTCGTAGAACTCGACGAGTATATATACTTATGCCAGTATTATTGTAAGTATTACCACTTATTTATTAAAGTACTTATTCGTAATCGTAATATACTTATCTTATAGTTATCACATTATGTATTGTCTTTTTCTCTGCAGTCAGATGTATCTTTTCTATTCAGATGATTTGAATAAGATCACACGGAGTCGCTGAATGCAGGTCCTACTGGTACCTGGTAGATTTAGAAGCTGCTGGGGTGGCCTATGTTCATCAGAGCACGTGTTGATGTTGGTCTAGCGATTGATGACGATAACAGTTCATTCATACGTTTGAAGATCTGTTGTGTAACTTTGTGGAGTTTCGTGTAGTTACTGAACTGAAAAATTCGTTTCAATGTTCATTAGGGTCAAAACGATACCCATCTAATTTTGTAAACTTGTTATAAGATTCTCGGGGTTTCCTAGAATTCAGTGACGGTGCTGAAGCCATGACTGGATTAATGGCAACACATGGTATATTTGAGGCCTTTGTGAATGGTTCTGGTCCCCTATTCATGCCGAAGTTATATGGGAATTATAACTTAACAACGTGGTCAAAAGCATAAAAATGTATTATTAGTTGAAATATGTTTTGGCCGAACAAAGGAAGGTCCATCGTTTGTTCTAGCCAGGTAAGCGGGTTCCCGGAACTGCAGGCTGGCATGGCGGCCTGATGGCTAGGTGAAAGATTTCACACGCTGCTCTCTGTTTGTATGAGTAAATAACACTGTAGACTCAGTTCTAACCTCACCATTTAAATAATACTCAGTTGTCAATGGAACGGACAAAGGACTTTGTTTTGTTTTATCTTAAGAATTTTTGTTTCTTTTGTTGTCTTGTGGTTATTTTAGTGTCGACCAGCAAGGAGATGAAGTAAAAAAAACTAAACTTTTGTTTATTTTTTTAAACTAAAGAGGTGACCTATTTTGTAATAGTATAGAAAATATATGCGTTTAAGTTTGTTATCGTTAAATTAACATATTATCTATTATTCATAGTGCCTATTAATAGTAAACAAAGTAGGAGTGACGTGAAACAACAGCGTAACATGCACCTACATACGTATGCTAAATTATCTGTGGTATTTTACGCATCAGTGCGTGTAAATTATCTACGTAAAAACAGATGTTTGGGATACAACATAACATTAGTGGCTGTCTTTTGTACGTCTATTTACAACTACTAACACCTATAATAATTACGTAGGTCATAAAACGATTTTTCTATGTAGGTATATAGACCAATACGTATATTAATCATGATGTTTCGTGAATTCGTCACAAACTATGACGAAGAGGGAAAAGCTAATGTAATTTCCGCCCTTCCAATCACAGAACATATTCCAATGATGTCATCGTAGTTAACAGTTAGTTGGTCATCAATTTTGTTTGCGGTTATGATGCTCAAGGAAACACAATAACAATTAATTAATTAATTTAATTATGGTATTAGGTATTAGGTATCTCTATACTTTGGGGAAAACAAATAAAAATTATACAAAATTGAATTCATCAGAGTCAAAAGTAAGTATGAGAAAGGGTTAAAGATCCACTACTATTCTACGTTTTTTTTGTATTCGTATTGTAATATTTTAAAAAATTATGTAGATATGACAGCGCCATCTTTTGTTCAAGTAGACCAACCAGTTAAGTTCTGCGTGATCGCAAGATGGCGTTACGCGTTCTCTACCTGTTGCTTTGTGCAGTCTTGGTAACGGAACAAAGCAGTTTGTTATTGTTATCTCTAACTGTTGAAGATTCCATGGTAATGAGGAGTTTGTCACCGAAATAATACAATGTTTATGTGGCAGTAAATATATTCAGAAAATATCAACCATGATCGCAGGTATTTATCGATTTTATCAATGTAAAAAAGTTTAAAGTTTAATACAAATCAGTACGAATTACTTATGCATATTATGTATAATATTGTCGACTTGCAATTTGTATACTTAGCCTTTATCTTATAATTAATAGTTCAGTTACGTTTTACTACAGTTTAGCTTTATTATTGCTTTATACAATATCGTGTCGTGTAGCCGCTCCACACGTTCTGTTCGTACACGCTAGTCACTTAATTTAGATTAATAATAATTACATATCACAATGAGACGTTCCTTCAACATGATACACTCGCACACAAATAATACAAAATACAAAACGAAGGCACGAGATCTAACTACATCTACGACTACTAGTATAAACATGCCCAATAACGTTACGCTAAATGCACGCGCGCCCTCTGCGGCGCGACTCAGTCAGTGTTGCGTTTGGAAGAGTCATATCACCTATTTCAATTTCGGTAGCGTTAAAGTGTTTGAAAGCGGTTCTGGAATACAACGAGTGCGGCTCGACGGAGGTCGTTCCCCGCGCCGGCCGTGGGTAATGGAATGTCGGCGTGCAGCCGCTCCCGGCGCTCTTTGTGCGCGGCGCGCCCCGCCCGGTCCGCGGCGCGGGCGCAGGTAGCGCCCGCCGGCCCGCCACGCGGACCGGGCCCTCGATCACTATTAACACGTCACATGGACGACCCAAAGTCCACTAGCCGCTTCACACGCTCCTACAGACTACACACTGTCCTTCCCTTCGAACTTCTCGGCCAGCTCGCCCATCAACTCCTTATAGATGAGAGGATCGATGTTTTTGCCGAGCTGGTAGAGCACGAACCAGTCACCGATCTGCAGCTCGCGTGCAACCGCCTCCACCTGCGCCTGTGGGGCAAGGCGGCTGCGCGCACGCAGCAGGTACAGGCGCACGCGCGGTCCAGCAACCACGGCCATACGGTAAATCAGCGAAATTCCACTCAGGATTGACAGGATCATAAACCAGAACCACAGGAACACGTAGATCTTTTCATTGACGATGTTCAATGGCAGCACACACAAGCCGTCAAACTTCTGCACGGTTCCTGAAGGACCGTATTTGTGGAAGGTGCATTTGGTCACTTTTGGGAATACTCTAGCCATCGGGTCGACACGCTCCTCTGGCTCCATTTCGGTGAAGCTGACCACATCACTGCCGTACGTGGAGAACTCGCCGTCCAGGAAAAAGTCCATGAAGAAGATCTGACCCACAACGTTGATAAAGTTCAACACTTCGCAGATAAAGAAACGGAACGCGTAGAAGTTTTGGGTATGCAGATTTGTATGGAAGTAGTCCACAAGCAACTTCTTGCGACTGTCCTTGCATTCATCTCCAACGACCGGGCAGTTGAGATCGAGCACTAACATCTTGATGCGACCTCCTTCCCATGTCTTCCACAGGTATCGCGGCACGTAAAACAGAATGGCTTGGAAGAATAACACAAAACACACCCACTGGTAATACTTGTGGTATTTCACCTCGTCCTGGCCGTCGACGTGCGAGGCCACGCCGGCCTGCACCACATCCTTGCCGACGCGGCCCACTAGCCGGTTCGGGATTGTGAAAGTCGAGTAGATCCAGCAGTACGTGTCCATCACGGCGAGCGGGATCTCATCGACGATGCAGTCGATGGGGTCACCGATGTATTGCCGCGACGTGACGAGCAGCGAAAACGCGATCAGGATGATCACGGTGGCTTTGTAGTGAAGCCGGAACACATTGTTGTCGATGCACACAGAGTCGAGCTTGAGAAGCCCCTTCACGGAGCCGAATACGTCAAACATGGCGGTCGTCTAGCCGCGAGCGCGCGGCGCGTCGTACGCGATTGTTAACTGCAGGGCGTGCGCTTCGCCCTCGCGTCGAGTGCGGAATGCTGATCGGTGGGGCGCACCGTCAGTTGAGGAGGGCGCAGGCCTGCGGGGCCGGTATGGGGAGCGGCGCGAGGGGAGCTGCCGCCCCGCCTCCCCGCAACGTCGCAGTCTCTCGGATCAACGACACAGCACTGACCCTATTTCTACCTCCGTGGCGTCATCTGGTAGCAGTGACGCTGTACCTAGGGGCTATGCATCTCAGCGTTGTCGGCAAGTGATAATGTTCACGGTGTACCGCAGAGCCGCTTAATTAAATACATGTCTATGATTGCTTCACTTAGTTTAGGAGAGAGTATCCACGTGAATGTTATGAGTATGCAATGTAACGGTAAAGGGCGACTCGTCGCCCCCCGGTACAAACCGGTCCACATAAACACTATTCACTTGGTTGATAGATACTGTAATGAACATTATGTCCCTGAGCTAGGTGAGTATTGTGAAGAAGTATTCGCAATGATCATAAACAACGATATTGATATGATGAGCGTGGGTGCCACTTGCCTGATGGCGATAAGTCGGTCAGAGGCTAATAGTTCAAGTGTAATAATTAATGTTATCATTCTGCCAGCGGCAGGCGTCGGGTTACTACAGGAGCACGTACTGTAGCCTCACATGATGGCCCTACCACAGAATACTACGATACTACCAATATTATTCGGTCCACTGACATACATAATGAAGGGTGTCCAGTGATCAGTCCACATCCAACTACTCGTATCTATCAGACTGAATAGTTCATGCATTGTTTGTGGATCCTAATTTTTAATCATTGCATAATATTTGGACAACCCAGATACTTAAATGTTTGTATTTCACTGAGGGTTTGAAATATTGAGAAAGATAACAGTAGACGCATGATATTGAATAATGACCAAAGTGCTCAGATAGCTATTATACACTAATTAAGTAATGAGGTTGCAATCTGCTAACAGGTGTTTTGTAATAACGCTGTATTTTGCGGGACCGAGGAAATAGCATAAAATACCAATGGTTTTTTTTTATACCACGACGGTGGTAAGAAAATCACACGGCCCACCTGAAGGTAAATGGTTACCGTGGCCTATGAACGCTTGCAACACTTGGAGCATTTTATGCGCCTTGCCGACCCATATAAAACCTATTTACTATTTAGTTTAAAATCCTAGGAATGATGCATGACGTAACAAGAAGCAATAAGCATTTATTTTGGGACAATAATAAAGTTAGCTAAGATGTTTGTATTCGACTCGTATCAATATTCAGTGTTACGTGATTCCATGCACGCCGTCGCCTTTCGGACATTACGTCGCCATGCATGTGAATATTTTGAACAAGAAAGTGTGTGAACAAAATACTTAATACCCATTTTATGTATGCAGTCCGATTTTATAAACCACAGAGACAATTCTCACTACAGCCGTGTATAAAACGACAAGTGTATGTATCCACATCAACTGATCAACTCGTATAATGGTTCTTCTTTGCCTTCAATTGTTTTTGAGCCAATTATTCTAATCTGTAATTGCGATAAAAATGTGTAAATCACCTTAGAATACGGAACAGCTGGCGAAACTCCGGGGTCGAGTTATATAATTATTATTGTAAATGTATAAATATGTACGTAGCTACTTAGATAAGGGATTATTAATGAGATATTGAAATTACATAATCGTATCTCATTACACGCATCTATTAGAGAATAAGTAAACATCATTTACAAAGTATTTGTTGCTTGAGATGTCAAATATTAATGTACTTTGGTTGTGTATGTATGTATGTCGTAAAATCCTCGAATGTTAGTTATCACTGATATCCGTCCGATAAGATTATTCCTTCTTGCGAAATGTACGTTCTAAATGCGACATAGAGAAAGATTAAATAAAAATAAAATAAGTAAATACGATTATTTCAATATTTAGTATTTGCGTAGATTCAACAGAATTTGTGTAATATATTAAGCTATGATGTTTTCTTTTTTGTATCGCATTGGCGTATGTGCTAGAACAGATCTACTGCAGACAAAATGATGTAACATATTTGTTATTATGAATTAAAGATTCATGTAGCAGCATGCTGGATGAAGGTGTTTTCCAACCAGCCTATCTGGAATTCATTGAAGAACGAAGGCCTGGTAAAAGTCCCACACATAAGCACTAACCTCGCATCAAGCTTCCTTGTACTACTAAGGAGTGGAATTATTCTAAGTCTGTGTTTCCTGAAGGTTATAACTGGTTGTCTTCAAGGCTTGTCTTTATTCGGATAAATAGGTTGCTTATGCGTCGATGCGCTCCAAAGTAGACCGCATCATCGCTTACCACCAGGCGAGATAGATGCCAAACGTCGGCCCACCAAATATAAACAAAAACCTCTGTTGTTTTTAAATGCAGTCAGCCTAAGAATATTTACAAGTTGTACAAAAGAATAACAAAGAAGGTGTGTAATCGCAATCTCCAATGAAATATGATATTTTTGTTTATTTAATTGGTAATCAGACTATAGAGCCATTACTAATTTGTTATTTTTCGAACTGATTCAGAAAATATTATGAAGTCTGATAAGCTGTTCGATTATCTTGAGGAAGTGAGCAGTTAGCTAGAATAGAGTTAGTAAGACATATACAGGATATTGGCTATGAGTCATTGTATGCACAAATAAGTCATAGTCTCATAGTTATTTTGATTTTTCTTTCATGATAAACAGTATTCGGTAAAATGATTTTCACATTGACCCTGTGTCATTGTTTCCTTCTTGGGTGCAATTTCGATTATCTTCGTTGTGAGATTTTTGGGATTGTTGTGACCATACACTTGTAAATTTTAAGGAACCCCTAAGCCAAGATAGGTGACACTTAAGGGCATTTTGGTTTTCACCAACCTATAGTATAAGTAATATTCAAAGGTTAATGTATCTGGTCCCTCACGCTAACTATGTAATATATATAAAACTCTTAGATAAGATATGCTTTAAGGATAGTTGGTAAAAAAAACATTTCTGTCCCATGTGTCTTCCTTAAAATGAGGAGACTCTATAAAGACTATATTATTATTTATCTTGGAGTCAATAAAAAAGTGTTATGAGATCTCTAGAATTTTCCCCAACGGCGTATGGTTAAGAACATAGTAAAATTAAATTTGGTTCCAAACCTCTCATTGCAAAGCTCGGTAATAAATAAAGGCGTGATGCAATTAGTTATCAATGAAACATGCTTGTTCTTTGCACTCTGCAAACATATCGTATTACAGATGCCAATGCATCTGTAATACGATATGTATGCATTATATGAGACACAGCCACAGGACACTTGTATATCGAAAGTAGTAAGTATATTTAGATTGGTATCTTTCCAAATATCGCCTTTTCTGAGTTCTACATAACTTGTGTGATATAATTCACTTATAACTTTCAATTTAATAGAAGAATTATTTTTTCAGGATCATAGGCCATTTTGCAACAGGTTTCTGCGATTTTTTTTTATTAATTTTTATTAGAACATGACATAACCTCGCTTTGGCATTAACGAAACAGACAAACAATATCCTTAAAGATTAATTATGTAAATTAAAATGACAATTGCATAATAAATATTAATGACTAAGATGCCTGCTTGTAATCTCGGGAGAAGTTGTGTAACTTATTGGTAAAATCTTAACTTCAAACAAAATGATTCATTCTCTGTCAGATTCGCGTCGATCTAACGGAAATTCTTAGTTTATCTTAGTAAAATAGGTACCTAGTAATGTAATATACGATATGCTAGGACGTATGGACGTATCACAGATTAAGTACGGTACTGAAAAAGTAAGCAAAGACAGGTGATTGAAACTTCTTTGCATCATTTTTGTACCATCTGATTTATTTTTTTTGGGTTCTTTTACTGGATTTTTATAAATTCTCATTAGTAGCACGGAGTCTGGAAATGTGCCCGGTATATGGCAATAGGCTCACCCCCTATTACATGGGACTCATAACATAAATAGTTAAAAGTGGGTGTTACATTGTACAGTGGCATAATGTACACCTCTGCCTATCCCTTCGGGAATAAAAAGCGTGATGTTATTTTATTTTATTTTTTGAAGTTATTCTAGAAACAATTATAATAATGTACCTATGTTACTTAGGATCGGAAAATTCAAGATGGCTGACTTGTAGGTACAATTCAACAGGATAACTCTAGGTTAGATCAATATCATTTTTACGGACTTTTAACTACTTATTTAGTGAATAAGTACTACGTTTGGCACGGAGCACGCTATTATGTAACAACTGAAAAAATATATTCCATTTTATTTGTATACCTATCTGAACCATGTAAGAAGTCAATCAAAAAGATAAATTCTAGAAAGAAAGTGTAAGCCGATGATAACATCATTTCGCACAAAAAGACGTCATCACATCTAGCTAACTCATGGTGTCAAATATCTTTAACACACCTTCAACCTTATCACTATTGAAATACAGTGGGAAATGTATAAAAAAAAATTGACAGATTAAGATTGCTTTTACGTATGTAAGTACTCGTGATTTTATATATAATCTGTGAATGTCTCTGATTGGCTATGAGAGTTGAGCGGTATTTCGATTTTCAGTTTATAGAAGAGTTTTCAAAACATTATATAATCGTAGATGGAGTTGCCTAGTTTAAGTTTGAAGGGGCTTGCCAGCAGTTGCTTATATATATGTATATCTCGCAATTTTGTCACTAGTTACAAAGAATAACGATTTTATTGCCATTATCTGGGCACTTACCCAGATTCTGAAGTCACTGCGAATTTTTGAGTTCGGAATCGTGAAACCTTGTCCTGGCTTATTAAGCATCGAGATACTTTTTACGATTTCCGATTATCTACAGATTTACATGATCTGTGGAAGGAAACGAGCTGATGACGGCGATGATGATTTTAAAGCCATCCCATCCTATAAAACTTGTTAGTTAAAATACTTCTTACTTAAGTTATCTTTTAACTTGAAAATTTAATCTGCTTTCAGCTCAGAAGTTAAACTATGAAGTCAACAATTTTCTATTTAAATAAAGAAATTGAAAACAAAGTTTTTCTCGTAGGTACTGAGGTACTGTAGTTTACAACACCGATAAGATTAGTAATCGAACGTGCTAAAGTACATACATATGCAAGTTGACTAGGAAAGTACTTATTGTATAAATAAATGGTATAATTAACTGTGAAACACATTTAAGTGCCAGTTAATTATACAAATAAGGTCACAAAACTTTAGCAATTGTATGATTAGAGGAGCAATGTTTTTTTAACTGTTCTTGAATTTGGGTTTTTGGCAATGAAACTCGAAACTGCAACCATACCATAGGTATTTCTAAAAATATTGCTTATTCCGTTAAAGACCACTAAAAATTATGAAACGTGAAGTCGCTAGGGGCCGATTTTTTCAACGCCAGATAAACTTAAACTGAGGAATAACTTTGAATATTTGACAATTCTCTCATACTAAAAACTGTCAAACGTCAATTTTATTCTACAATTAAGAATTAAGGTTACACTAGTCGATATTTTTTCCATAGAAAGTTCGGGGTGGTATTACTCGACAGTGTGAATGTGTACCTACAAAATTAAACACGATATCGTTTTATCTTGTAATTACATTTGTCGGTACGGAAACAAAAAAATAAAAAAAAAACTACTAAAAAGTTATGAGCCAACAAAGTTTTGTTTTTCTTTACAATTTTAACGCAACTTTGGGTGTTAAAAAATACCACTAATCGTGTAAAATCTCCAAACCGAAGACCGTACCGACTCAGCACAATTACCATAGAGTTCTATAAAATTTATTTGAAATTGATCTAAGCAGTGGTTTTTTCAAAAAACGCTATTTTCTAAAGCACTAAATCGTACTTTTTTACGCACTCGTTTTGTGATGGATTATCGTGCATTTCACTGGATAAAACTCCCCCGGCAGTGGCGCGGGGCGGAGGGAAGACGCACACGCGTTTTTGCACAATTTTTTGCACAATTATTATTTGCACGACACGCGCTGTCGTGCAATTGTCGTGATTTAGTGAAGTTGTTTTGGTTGATTGCATGACACTTGGAATTTCCAAGTGTCATTGGAAAATACATAATAAACAATGGGTAAGTCGTCCCTACAATTTATTATACCTTATCTAATTAGATTTTATTAGATACAGTTATCGGTGCGGATCCCAGCAGCAACCCAGCCATCGTGAAGGACACACTGGGCGTCGGGGATCGCGGGACGATATCCGGCCACTGTAAGCGCGGGCCGGAGGACGGCGAACATGGGTGGCTCCCCGTCCGACCAGAAACAGACCCGAGCGTACGGCGCGTCGCGTTCCACGCGTGCCTCAAAGAGCCAACAGACCACCACAGATGGGGCCCAATAGGGCCGATGCCGATTCGGAGTCGCGGAGAACCTAACGGGTAACCGGGGCTCCGGCTCGACGTGCAGGAGAAGGAACGGGGTGGTTTTTAGTCAGTAAGAGTCTGACACTCCCTCCCGCCTCACCTAGGCAGGAGCAATCAATCGATGATTTTCCCACATAAAAAATAAATTCTACTTGTTTATAATATCAATTAGTATCTTTACTTCGGACTTCAAACCAATGACCAAACGAAAAAAAATTTCCAAAGATATAATTTCGAGTACTATACTGAATTGCGTGTTGTAACATTTTACTTGAACTCACAAAATTAATCATATCTTCTGATAGAGTGAACCGATTTCGATGAAACAAAAACTAAGTTACACCTCGAGTTGCGTAGAATTTTTATATATTAACAATGTCTGCATTGAATTCGTAGATTTTACGTGATGCGCGCACAAACAAACAGACAAACAGACAAAAATTTCAAAAATGGTGGAAATGGGTTCTGTTGGTTATCTTTTAACACACTGGCTATTTTTTTTGTCAATTTCTTCAATGTACAAAAATTACTTTTCTACAGATTTATTATATGTATAGATATAGATATAGATATAGATAAATATTACGATTACCAATAAAGATTTTTCAGGTTCATTGTTTTTTTTGTCTATAAATAAAAGCATAATAAATAAGCAAGTAACTAAAAGGGTGAACCCTTAGCAATTATACCCAGCCTTGCGGCGCTCTCCTGTGCTGCTAATACAGATACCATAGTATAAAGAACAAAGTAGGTTATCTTCATACAAATGCTCCGCGCGCGGCTTATATGTGTGCGCCATAGTATCTATGCGTCGACGCACGCACACTTTAACAAAATCTCGACCCGTTTCTCGGTGCGCCAGGCAGGGCTAACACTGCACGAGGTTTGCGCGCGCATCACTTTTCGGCACTGTTAAATGAAATAAAAAATGTCTGATAACCGTAGAAGAACGTATTGCTGTGTGTTTGGGTGTCTTAATAATTAATCGATTCCAGAACTGTCTCTGTTCAGATTACCTATTGAACAGGAAAGGTAAGCTAGTCACTTTTTCAGGCATAATATAATTTGTAGGTACTTGATGATGACCTTCTTACTTATTCTTACTCTTATCATTCTTCATAGTTCCTACTCAACCAGAAAGAATAATTACCTACTAACTACTATACTTAAATATTATAAGAAAATGTGGTATTGTATTGTTTATTTCACAGTTTATCTGATTTGTTAAGAGCGTGGCCGTGTCGCATTTTTCCATATAAATGTATTCCCAAATTTACTTTCTGAATACTATGTAGGTATAGAGCTAAAGTTTATTTTAAGAAGTTAATAATCTTTTTATAAGCTTTTTATTTTTACTAAATTTATAAATTGATAAAATATTCAATCATAATATGCTTTTCATTTCATAAATTTAGATCAAGTGCTGCTTGTTCGAAAATATTAACAAAAAGTAAAAGTGACAACCCTGGGGATCAACGCAAGAGTAGGCTAATAACTCGGCGGGCGGCCTTAGATAACCTACTGTGTTCTTTATACTATGCAGATACTATACCGGCATGAATATTGAGAGTTGACTCAGATTGCGCAGAAATCAAGTCTCTTTAGTAGTAGGTATTGTGAGAAGGATTGTTGCTACCTACAATTCTTCTCCCAAAAATCCTTTTACAGTGATTAGCTCGCCAATGTATACCTACCCACTTTGATGCCGAGCGCTCAAGATTCGAGCCGGTATCTCTACTTATGTTTGTGTCAGGGAGGTACCTAGTGCGCAGCTTTATGTTACGTTCCGAGCTGCCAAAAAGTCTGTAGGTACCTAACACGAAGTTGGAGTTAGGGACCTACCTACACGATGTAGGTATGAAGTCCACAAGTTTTGTTACGGACGAAATGACGAAAATCTAATTATGTGGTATTATCACTACTTCTAGTAATCTTAGGTAGTCACCGACGTACCTAACTAGGTAAGTATATATTTAATTTTATGAAAACATAATGACAGATCAATTGTCTCGAAATTCAGGAAATAATTCAGACCAGTAAGTACCTAAATAAAACTTAAATAGGTAGGTAGTTCCTGAGATTATTATGTTCAACCAAACAAACTATAATATTAGTTAAACATTATAACCTGATGAAAATATGACATTTGAACTGTATTATTTAGATAAAAGCATCTAGCTAGTTTGTAGTAGGTACATAAAGTTATTGGTACTTAGAAAAAAAAATATTATAAAATTATATCCCTAGCCTTTCGTGGATTCTTCGGATCGGATGATAAGTTGATATCATAAAAAAATTGTCAGTAATTACAATGCCCTGTGACAATAATTATATGCGAGCATCATAAAATCGTAGCAGCGTGTACGACTTTACTACGAGTAAACACACACAGCACAGATATATGCACCGTTCAGTGACGTTTTGCTGTGTTTGTGTGCGTGCGAACAATACGTCGTGCAAATAGATAGCGTCTAACTGCTCATCACTGGTACTATTTCTGTCACACACGATGTTAGATGAGACAGCGCGCTTTTTGGCCACGCCCTTGATTGAGTTCGAGCCCGCGACTAGTTTAACCTTAAGTGATGATTAAAATTCGGCCCTTATTCAGTAAATTCAAAATAGAACAAAAGTTCAACTTTATGCCGTAATTTTGAAAACGTTCTGACGTTAAATTAAAACCACGCGTTAAGCCGTGGGATTTACGTAGGGTTTTATTTTATTATACACACCCATTAAAATTTTATATTAGTTTTCCAACTTTTAAATTCTCGGAATAAATTCATACTCGGGATTTTTTAACACACAGAAACTGCGTAAGTTTACTTACACTTATAATTTTTAGAAGATATTTTAAACTAAGCACCCAAGCAATAAAACACCACGCGTAGGTACAATAACTAAATGCGTGGATGTGGAAAAGAGAAAGAAGTTTCTAGACATCATAGACGGTATTCTTTGTAGTCTGGTCCCATTTATGGAATAAGGCGTCAAACCAGCAGACGGATCACCTGATGGTAAGCAATTGGTGCCCGCAACTCCAGAGCAGGTGATGAGCAAGTGTGTTGTCGGCCTTTTGGGGCTGTTTTTGATGATGTTACCCCAGATACTTGATTGAATGTATCTATATCAATATATTTATAAGGATAATATTATCTGTGAAAGTCGCGTGACGGCCATGTTCTCGAATTGATCGAGATTATTGCCAATCAACACCTTGACCCAGTCCGCAACAAAGTACGCACTGCTCGTAGTATTCATTGTAGTTGTACCGACATCAAAGGTATCTCTAGCAGATCGAACTCTTTGAAACAAGGTTGTAGGTAATTATTATGTTTCCGGTTTACTCACGGAATATTGCTCATGAATATGAGCCTCTAGCATCGCTTGAAACTAGTCGAGTTGTACGTCAAACAGTTACGTGAGTAAGCCGAAAACGGTTTAGTAGTTACGGCGTGAAAGCGGAACAAACAAACAAACAAACTTACTTTCCGATTTATAATATTAACTAGTAAGGATTGTATTTCCTCCAGACCCGTTCAGAAGTTTATGCGTTAAAGAATAATAAACATACATTCTCCTAAACATACATCATCATCATAGGTACTAGTCAGATGTCCACTGCTGAACATTGGCTCCATTGACTTCCAGACCCGTTAGAACCATTTCATACACTTTCGCATTTATAACACTTTTTTTTTTTTTTTTTTTTTAAGGGGGGAAAATCATCGAATGACTGCTCCCGCCTGGGTGAGGCGGAAGGGAGTGTCAGACTCTTACTGACTAAAAACCACCCCGTTCCTTCTCCTGCACGTCGAGCCGGAGCCCCGGTTACCCGTTAGGTTCTCCGCGACTCCGAATCGGCATCGGCCCTATTGGGCCCCATCTGTGGTGGTCTGATGGCTCTTTGAGGCGCGCGCGGAACGCGACGCGCCGTACGCTCGGGTCTGTTTCTGGTCGGACGGGGAGCCACCCATGCTCGCCGTCCGCAGGCCCGCGCTTACGGTGGCCGGAGATCGTCCCGCGATCCCCGACGCCCGGTGTGTCCTTCGCGATGGCTGGGTCGCGAGGAGGCAGCGCTTCGCTGCCTCACGCGTCCCGCCTCCTCCTTAGCTAGCATGACTGCTTCGCAAAAGGAGGAGACGGCATCCCAGTCCCCCTCGCTCCGCATCATGGCCTGCACTAGGCCCGGACGCGAGAGGTCGCCATCGCCGATCACTTCCCTGAGGGCACGGCGGTGCTCAGCCCACGCAGGGCATTCCGCTACGGTGTGTTCCACCGTGTCCTCAGGGCGGTCCTCGCAGTGATGACACCCGGGCGTTTCCTCCCGCCCCATCAGACACAGGTACCTCCCGAAACTTCCATGTCCGGTGAGGACCTGCGTCAGGCGGTAGGTGAGGACGCCGTAGCGTCTCTCAAGCCACTCCTCAAAGAGGGGACTTACCGCTGCAATGGCAGCGAGCCCAATTTATAACACTAGCTTCTACCCGCGGTTCTGCCCGTGTTCCTGTGGGATAAAGTAGTTTATATGTGTTATTCCAGACTGTAATCCATATTTGTATCATATTTCAACCTGATCCCTTCAGCCGTATTAAGGTGATTGGGTAATAAACATACACACAAACATACATACATACATACACACATACATACACACATACATACACACATACACACAAACTTCCTAACATTAGTAAAATTAGTACCTACATGGACAAATTAGACTAAAATTGGGAATGTTATCCTTACTCATATTATAAATCGGAAAGTGAGTTTGTTTGTTTGTTCCGCTTTCACGCCGTAACTACTAAACCAATTGCTTTGAATTTTTGCAGACGTAAAATTAGACTGCCTGCCTCATTGGCCGAGTGGTCGCAAGTGCGACTGCCGGGCAAGGGGTCTCGGGTTCGATTCCCGGGTCGGGCAAAGTATTACTGGGTTTTTAAAAAAAAATCTCAGTAGTAGCACGGAGTCTGGAATTGTGCCTGGTACATGGCAATAGGCTCACCCCTATTACATCGGATTTATAACATAAATAGTGAAAAGTGGGTGTTACATTGTACAGTGGCATAATGTGCACCTCTGCCTACCCCTTCGAGGATAAAAGGCGTGATGTTATGTTTATGTATAATTTTATTTAATTAATTAACATTTAATTGTACATAGTTATTTGTATTTTAAGTTGTAGGTAAATACTTATTCATATTAAATTTAATAAAGTAAACATAACATTTGATAAAAAAAAATAACTTGTAAAAAAATAAGTTGAAAAAAAAATTAACATGAAAAAAAAATAAGCTGCAAAAATAATTTACTTACTTGTAAAAAAAAATTTACATGAAAAAAAAAATATTGAAAAAGAAAAATTGTACATGTTCCATAATATTTTTTGTTATTTGAACGAGTATTTCCCCAGGTGTATTTGCCATAGGTACTTACCTATGTCTGTTGTGCATTAGTTGGCAAACTTATGACGTCATTTTTGGTATTTCTGAAACAACAATACCTTCTACGAGACTTGCAGCATGCAACGGACAATACATAGTTATTTTATGTAGGTACATATTAGGGAAAATAATGAGGAGGATAATTTCGCTTGCAAAAGGCTCACCCCTTATTACATGGGACTCATAACATAAATAGTGAAAAGTGGGTGTTACATTGTGCAGTGGCATTAAACTGTCAAACACTAAGCGGTCACCGGTGACCGCAACTTATTGTTCTTTAATTGTGTCTATAATGACGGTACTCAACGAGTTAAATGCTGTAATGTGCACTTTTTAATTTTTTTTATACGTCGGCCCACACCGGGATTATCTCCTGTGTCGTGGGTGCGTTTACAAATATACAAGTTCACATAAACATGACACCCAGACCCAGAACAATCTGTGGATCACACAAAGAGTTGTTCCGTGCGGGAATCGGACCCGCGACATGTTTCGCGGCAGCCAAATTACCCAGTCACCGTGCCAACCGTTCATACAGTCTTTGCCTACCCTTTTTTTTGAAAGGGGGAAAATCATCGAATGGCTGCTCCCGCCTGGGTGAGGCGGGAGGGAGTGTCAGACTCTTACTGACTTAAACCACCACGTTCCTTCTCCTGCACGTCGAGCCAGAGCCCCGGTTACCCGTTAGGTTCTCCGCGACTAGTCTTTGCCTGCCCTTTGCCTACCCTAGTGTGTTATGATAGTTTCGCTAGATATATTTTGATGTAATGAGTCCGTTGCACTATAATAGTTTAAATCTAGATTCTTCAGATATTATTATGTTTGTTCGACTTGGGAATCAGATCTAACTGATGGGTGACCGAAAATGAGGTTCTCTCAATACATTATTTAATACCATTTTTTTAAACGGGGGAAAATCATCGAATGACTGCTTCCGTCTGGGTGAGGTGAGAGGGAGTGTCAGACTCTTATTGACTAAAACCACCCTGTTCCTTCTCCTGCACGTCGAGCCGGAACCCCGGTTACCCGTTAGGTTCTCCGCGACTCCGATATTTAATACCATACGGATACGTTTTTCTATGTATATATGTACCTACTAGCTGTTGCCCGCGACTTCGTCCGCGTAGATTAATGACTTCTGACAGAATCAATTCCGTGCCCAAGTAAGATTTACCTATTTTGAAATGATTTATCGTAGTCTCAATAAATAAATAATCCCGCAGGGATCTTACCAATACAGTGCCCGATCACGTAAGGTTTGAGTAATAAAAACTATTCTATCGATTATTGTTGTACCGAATCTCTCTAAAATAAGTTCAGTGGTTAAGAGTTAGACAGTCCCGGTGCATTGACGCATAGTTCCCGTTCCCGTGGGACATCTGTGATAAAAACTATCAAACGTTACCCAGGTCCCAAATCATCGTTTTACCGAATGTAATTCAAAAAGATTCAATGATTCTAAATTCAATGGCTAAGAAGATTTATACAAACTCTCATTCCCTATTTTATCCCCTTAGAGGTGGAATTTATCAAAATCCTTTCTAAGGAGATACCTATGTCATAGTAAATTTATGCATGCAAAGTCTTAGCCCGATCAATTTAAAACTGGCAAAGTATCATACTTTGGGGTGAGAATGTTCAAAAACCTTTCTAAAGGGACGTTTACGTCATAATATCCATCTGCACGCCGAATTTCAATCCGATCGGTGTAAAACTGACAAAGCTTCATACAAACGTTCATCCCCTACATTACCCCATTGGAGGTGGAAATAATCAAAATCCTTACTTGGGGATGCCTACGTCATAACATCTACCTGCATGCCGAATTTCATCTGCATCGGTGTAAAACTGACAAAGCTTCATATAAACATTCACCCCCTATTTTACCCCCTTAGGGGTGGAAATGATCAAAATCCTTTCTTAGCGGATGCTTATATATGATAACATCTATCTGCATGTCAAATTTCAATCCGATCGATTTAAAACTGACAAAGTCTCATACAAACTTTCATCCTCTATTTTACCCCCTTGGGGGTGGAAATTATCAAAATCCTTTCACAGCGGATTACTACGTCATAACATCTATCTGCATGCCAAATTTCAACCCGATCGGTTTAATACTGACAAAGTCCCATACAAACTTTCATCCCCTATTTTACTCCCTTGGGGGTGGAAATTACCAAAATCCTCTCACAGCGGATGCCTACGTCATAACATCTATCTGCATGCCAAATTGCAACCCGATCGGCTTAAAACTGACAAAGTCTCATACAAACTTTCATCCCCTATTTTACCCCTTTGGGGGTGGAAATTATCAAAATCCTTTCACAGCGGATGCTTACGTCATAACATCTATCTGCATGCCAAATTTAAACCCGATCGGTTTAAAACTGACAAAGTTTCATACAAACTTTCATCCCCTTTTTTATCCCCTTGGGGGTGGAAATTATCAAAATCCTTTCTTAGCGGATGCCTACGTCATAACATCTATCTGTATTCCAAATTTTAGCCCAATCTGTCCAGCGGTTTGGGCTGTGCGTTGATAGATCACTATGTCAGTCAGTCAGTCAGTCAATCACCTTTGAATTTTATATATATAGATGTATGTTTATGCGCCATTATCACGATTCGCTGAACCAATTTTGATGAGGTTTTCAGTAAAATGTTTGTTACATTTAGGAGAAGGAAGGAAGTATATTAATTAACCGACTTTCAAAAACGAGGGTTTTTTTAAACGCGGTTTCTAAAATAAAATAGTTATACAAGTTACGAGTCCCATACAACCTATGACTATGTAAAAAAATAACAACAAAAAAAAACTACAGTTTAAAAATGACAAGTTATCTTTATTCTATGGTTTCTAAGCGGCGCAGACGCAGCCTAAACCCGTTCCCATATCTGTTCACCTCGTAAAGTTGACATTAGCATGCGCAGTGGTACACCGACCGCTTTTAACCGACTACACAAAGAAATGTCACTGCTTTGTATAAAAAGTGCATTATTCTTTAAAACGATTCCTTTCTACGTGACTTTTGTATTTAAGTAAGCACGCTGCGGTGCGAAATGTTCTAGATTTTTAGTATATACATAATAGGTACTGAAACGTATTTTTTTTAAGGAGGGAAATCATCGAATCACTGCTCCCGCCTGGGTGAGGCGGGAGGGAGTGTCAGACTCTTACTGACTAAAAACCACCCCGTTCCTTCTCCTGCACGTCGAGTCGGAGCCGGTTACCCGTTAGGTTCTCCGCGACAACTGAAACGTATGGCGAATGGAGAATTTTATAGTTAATGCATGAATGTATTTGTAAACTGACTTTTACAGTTTATAAAGTATCTACTGTTTATATAAAGAAGTAAATGATTTAAAGTAGAAATTACACATTTCTGTCATAACAACATAACATTCTCTCCTCCTATTTGGTGTGAAATTATTTGGGACTGAGAACAATTGGTGAAAAATGTTATATTGTAGATGTCCTACTCCTTTGGGGACAACCTAAATAGTAGTATGTTTATCTTATATGTAATGTACTCGGGTTATTTTGCATCATATAAAAAAGGTTTCGATATTTTACGACTTGTTAATCGAGTGGTCGGATGTCTCGTTTTCCTCGTGCTGCACCGCACGTCGCAAAAATTAGTATTGGGTTTTTCGATTTTGTACCTATAAGTCATAGTAAACAATTTGTTTAAGTTTAAAGTTCCTGAATAAGATTCCCTGTTTACTTTACGTTTACGCCCAAATACTGAGTTTTTTGAGTTGTACTTAAATATCGTGTCGTATCCTGTCATTTTGCAAAACATTGTAGCGACAGAACAATACTTAAAGTTGAGTAACCTTTTAGTATTCAGACGTTCTTTTTGTAGAAACGTATCTTAGTTATTCTTTTATTACATAAAGAATGAGTGTATTAACTGCGTAATATGTATAAGTATTTATTTCAATGCATTCAATATGATCAAAGTCAAAGCATTTGTTTTATCCTTAAGCACTTTCGAAATGTCAACATTGATTTGACCGTCAATAAGGTTAGGTAGGTAAGTAATAGTTATGGATTAATCGCAATTTTATGAAGCTTCAAGGGTCAACAGGCCAATAGTCGAATCGACCACCAGATTAAGCAAGTGGGGATGGATAGGCCACACGCTCTGAAGGGGTCCAGACCACATACCCAAGTAAGCCTTCGACTAGATTCCTCAAGGGAAAAGAAAGCATGGCCGTCCTCGGCAAATCTGGTCTCGCACCGCTCTGGCAGAAGCTAAGAGCATCGGTATAACGCGGAGTGGGATGAAGCGTGAAGCTCAAGACAGGTCGCGATGGAGAACTTCAGTGGAAGCCCTCTGTTCATCTAGGGGATTAAGCCAAGTAAGTTAATCTTCAACAGGACATCATTGCTTGTTCTTGTGATGACCTTGAACAAAATCTTGTCTACCTCATTCTATTCACACCTTCAGCAGCAGTAGTGGGTACACTTCACTATCAAAATATCAAATGCTTTATCTAATAACCTGCCATTTATGGCTCTCGATTGGTATAAGAAGCATTAACTTGTCTTAAACTGCTCCAAACTTATCTCACTGCTCATAAATTCGTGATGGCAATACAATTTAATCTAAACCTTTATTGTTCTTATCAATACTGTAGTGTTTGTCCCCTTTTGATGTTCAGCGGTGTGCTGGGTGATACATCTGTTTTTTTTATTGATTTTGTGTACCTAAGCTATGAAGCTTGGTTGATACTTTGGTTGGTTTTAATTGTGTGTAGTTAGTTTGGCTGACGTATGTCTCAGTAGTAGTTTGTATGTAATCATCAACAGCCCACTTCTGAGCAAAGCCTCTTTTCAAACGGAGAAGGTTTAATGACTACGCTTGCCCATGGCATGTAATTAGAAATTATAAGTCCAGGTTGCCTCTCGATGTTTTCGTTCACCGTTTGTCAGTGGTGACTAAATGATCTTAGAAAGAACATAGAACTCGGAAAATGTCACATTGTTTCTTGACGTTGGTAGGTTTCGAACCGACACCCTCATACATGAGAAGCGGTCGTCTGGGCCACCGCGACAGTTTGATATGATGTAGGTAATGTCCAATCCAATCTACACTAGAAAACTTGTCCTCACACAGGACACTTGGCCTTATTTTACAGTTCAGTTGTAAGATCATGTTTTGACAATGAAACCATAAAAAGCTCGGAGAGATGTGACATAATAAAAAATATAGACTACGTTGTACACTACGATATTACTTTTGAAACACCTGTATTCTTTTGCTAGACTATAAGTCTTACTATACTATTAGTACTATTACTTTATACATATAAATTATTGTCTGTGAAAGTATAACAAGTAAATAATAACTTGGCTGGGTAAATGACGTAAACACCAGAGTAAGTAGTTACTAAATCAATATTAAATGTAATTAAATGTCAATAATATGGCCTAGGGGATTCGTATACTTTGTAGAATAACATCATTAACGTCACATTTTCTAAAAACTAAGTTGATTCATTTATTCATCGGTTTTTTGCAATCCAACTAAGGAGAATTTTTTTTCCTTCTCACTGTGAAATGTGCGTGCCAGTATGCCGTACATTACCTATTGTCCATATTGGAACATACATACCTATCCATATTGTAATACTTGGGTAGATTTTCACTCTCTCTCTCTCTCTCTCTTTCTCTTACCAGAGTTCCATCAGAATCAGCAGATCCACTTGTAGCCGAGTCCTCTGCAGTTCCACCTGCGACCGCGTTCACCCTAATAGCAACTAGGCTAGGTGGCTATGTTTGGCTATCCTCTACGCGCTGTTTCAGATAATAATGTAGACCTTTCAACATTCCTCATTTTAAATGGTAATCTTTTTCTGTTTAAAACTTCATGGTTTAGTAATGTGCTAGTCTTGATCATAATTGCTGTTACTGCATACCCTCAAGAAATGCATCTAGCGTAAGTTTAGATACGTATTTTAAGAAAATATGGCTAGAATTATTTTAAGGGCACTTCTGTTGAATACCGATCACTGTTGAATTCTTAAGTCGAATTTTAGAAATCTTAAAAGTATCCCTAAAATATTTTGTTCAATAGTCTTGTAATCAAGTTAGTCAGAGTAATCTGTCTGTATGTATTGTACTTATGTTAAAATAAAGCAAGAAATAAATACAATAATGTATTTTACATGTAGGTAATGGAAATTCATGAAATTCCCAACATTCAATCATGACCTCACCCTATTTGGTTGTTGTTTATAGACGAACAATGGTTTATGAGATGACTGTAATCTAGAACAATAAACAAATACATTTTACCTTATTTGTTAGTGCACTATGAAAACCCGCATGCGCAAGCGACTATGTGCTTTGTGCAACCACTTCAAAGTTTTTCCTCAAAACAAGCTCCTCTATTTAAATAAACAATTAAATGATTATTTTACATTACTTACGCGTTATTTTAGTCGTCAATAGAATGACTGCGTCACGTCAATTATCGGATAATAATTGTTAGTCAACCGTTTACGTAATTGTAACTCACAATAGGTTGTTTAAGATTCGACAACATCGAGAACTTTGCTTAAGCTGCTCACTACAGTAGATTCAGAAAGATCTTCTAATAAATATGTAACTGCATTTCAGTAGTCTTTTTAACTGAACAATGTTTGTTTTTGGGTTTTATATTCATTTATTGAAACTTAATCTTTTAGAGGTTTTTAGCCTTTTAAAGGTAAATACAAGGTAAATACAAAGGTATATACAATATTAAAACTTTCATGAGACATACTAAATTGATTATTATGTTTTCGGCTTACTCACGTAACTGTTTGACGAGGAACTCGACTAGTTTCAAGCCATGCTAGAGGCTCATATTCATGAGCAGCATTCCGCGACCCGCGACGCGGTGAATCTCGGGCTGCTACTGAGTACCATTTATACAACTTTTTCTCATCTAACAATCAATCTTAGCGCCATTTTTGAACACAATTTTGAGTCAAGCAGGGAAGTAATAAAACTCAATTTTAAAGGACCTCTGTAAAAAGTTAAGTTGTTTAAAGAATATAAATAAGGAAGTTGTAGGTACTTACTTATTGATAATTCTCAATGGGGATATACCGGTCACTTACGCATGTTTCCATTAAGTGATTTATAATTCTTAGAAATTATACCATTTACCTCCTTTGTTAGTTGTTCTAATTAGTTTAAGGCCCGATTTTTCCAATACCAGATATACATTTTACTGCTTCCATATTAAAACTGTGAAATGTCAATTTTATTCTACAGAACTGTTGATTGAAAAATTGGCCCTAAATATTAAATGGCCTATGAGCTGCTTCTTAAAAATCCGCAATAAAATGTGGTTGTTGATTTTATGTTCGGATCGAAAAAGGTACTTCGGGGATTCCTTTTACCAGTAGGACGCTAGGTAGACAGTTTGCTACGGGATTTTGTAAGTTCTCGTAACATCAAATGACATTTATTTGTGAAACATTTAACTATGTTGCCATTACATAACATCACGCCCTTTACCCCCGAAGGGTAGGCAGAGGTGCACATTACGGCATTTAATACCACTGTACAATGTAACACCCACTTTTTACTATTTACGTTATGAAACCCATGTAATAGGGGCGAGACTATTGCCGTATACCGGGTACTACTAGACTCCGTGCTACAACTGAGAATTAAAAAAAAAACTCTGTAATATTTTTATCAGGCCTGGGAATTGAACCCGAGACCTTGTCCAAGTAGTCGCACATACGACCAATCAGCCTATGAGGCAGCAGTGTCCATTACAAAAGTAGTACGGAAATGTGAAAATGCGAGATTGCAAAAATCATGTAAAACTATGAATGACTGGACTAATAGTAGTAACAAGCTCACCGGGCTTTGACCTTGATATAAATATGTATTCAGTAATCTAACACATAGGTACATACATTACATATTTATTGTGATTAGATTCTAATCAAATCGGTGCTTAGAAATAGAAATATAACGCCCTACACGCGGTCGTACTACGACTTATCATGACATTGATATTATTCTATAAACTCCGAATATTATTTAATTAGATAGGTAGCTATTATTTTTAAACCTGGAAAAATATAGTTCTGAATAGGCACTGAGCATTACTTTTTTTAATTCTGATATCTTGGTATTATGAAACTGGAAAATGAAAAATGAGTTGTTCCAGGATCAGCTATTTTAATAACGTCTATCTACTATAGCTATTACGCCCGGATATTGAAACAATACTGTAGTAAGTAGTCCTGTCACTACAAATTCTTCGTAAAATAACAGAGATGGCATGATATTTAAGCACAACTTAAAATTGAGCCATTCAATATTCCGGCGATTTTTATTTAAAACAATATTTGAAAAACTACTTCTTTTATTGTCTATACCAGAGCTGTCTAAACAGCTTGATTTCATATGGCCCGCGACATACGTTTTAATGTCAACATCTTCGTCTTATGTGTACCAAAAATAATAAAATTCAGTGTATGATTTATCTACAAGTTCTGTCTGTGAGTAAAGAAAACATTTTTCTGGCCCTCCAGCTTTTGTAATAAATTTAATTAGCCCGCGAGGGTATATAGACCCTGGAGCCCTCGTCTATACGATACTAAGCGACTGTTATATAGGGAACATTTTGGAAAAATCCAGAAATAATAAGTTAGTAAAACCGTAATAAGTCAGAACCTGGTCACGAGTTGGTTAAAACATTATCAGATTATAAGGTCCCAAAGTACCTTGACTAGCCCACTGTATGCAGCCAACAATTGATTTATATCATTTCACCATGACTCCAATAACACATGCGATACTGCAAGGCACGCCCAATGCTTATCTCCGGCCGATTCGTGCCAATTAAATGTTCACTTTTATAGGTGATTAGTTAATCAATTCCGTGCAATTACATTGTTCATGATTACTCTACGTTGTAGTGATAATGTTATCAGTGGAATCGCCGCACCCTTCTTATTAATCGCCTGTGTTTGATAGCCTTGTTAAAAAGGTGTGGCTTTTGGAAATTATCTAAAACTTTTATTTCTTGTAATATTACTAAGGTTAAGACTGCCGGGATAGGCAATTCGAGTTTGATTCCACTGGACTTCATTTTTTAAGTTTACCTGGAGACAAGTTCTAAGCATACATGCATACATACATAACCTCACGCATATCTTCCAAGGGGGTAGGCAGAGACTAAGGAATGCCAATTGCTACGATTCTCACCACAGATATAATATTTCTGTGATTCTCACATACCTCTTTCGCTTCATCAGCCAGTCATCAGTCTTTTCATGCATGCTCGTTCTAAACTTTCAGGGAATAATTTCAGTCCATGTGTACTTTGTCTGTCAAATTATTAGTTTTATTGGCAAACTCTCAACCTAATAACAAGTTGAATCGGTTTCTATCAACGTTCAGTGTGTTTGCAGAATATTTATTGTCTTTTGTTCTTAAGTCATTGAAAGAGCGAATCTCGTGCCGTGATGTAAATTCTGTCTTTGAAAAGCTAAAGCAAATTAGCATCACAAGCTTTGAGATAGATAACAAACAAACACGTATACCTAAACGGATTTAGATATTCACTAGCGATACATATACAAAATACGATTTCTATTGAAAAATATCACACTAATATCAATTAAAAATATCTTTCGCATCATATCGCAGAAGAGGTGAAATAGGTCATCTGCAATGATAACACGGAAATGCACTTTAAAGTCGTTGTTTTAATCGATTATTGAAACGATTAATCGACATATCTACGTCCTTATTTTAGTTAATAATACAAAGTGAAAAGTTACCGATCCCTTATCAATTGTGTTGCTCGTAAAATAAATATTACCTACCTATAGTTACTGGCCACTTTAAAAAGGTGTTAATCACCTAATTATTTATGGTGCTGACGTAATCCTTACAGCCAGTGACATTTATGAGATAAATGTTTTGACAGTCCGAATTATTTATGGTCAAATCGTTACGTTCGGTTTTGTCAAAGATCTTTAATTAAGTAGTAGCGACCTCTAGGATTTAAGATTTCTTATAATTAAGTTATCAAAATAGGATATTTTTGAGGTAGTCAAATAACTGTAAGTTTAGTACTTAGAATTTCAGCAATTAATATTAGTATCTAAAGTGGTATCTAAGGATCGTAGGTTAAATACGCGTTCCATGGTCTCTGCTTTCCCCCATAGGAGACATGAGTGACATTATGTATGTACCCATGTATGTAAATATTAGTCGTTTCATGTTTATTCGTTATTTAGCCAAACAGGATCAATCACTTTTTTTTTTAAAAACGTTACCCCACATTAGCATTTTCTCCTGTGTCGTGGGTGCGTTTACGAACATACAAGTTCACATACACAATGACACCCAGACCCGAAACAACAATTTGTGGATCACACAAAGTGTTGTTCCGTGCGGGAATCGAACCCGCGACACGTTGCACGGCAGCCGGTTGCCCAGCCACCGCACCAACCGTGCAGTCAACAAAGTCAATTCACTGGAAAACATACCGCTTGCTATTTCTGGGACTGCAAATAAATAATTCCCAGACACATTGAATGTGCGATTAATATCCATATAGGTACCTAATAAACACATAGTTAATATAATATCATATTCCAATTAAATGTATTTCCCAAAACAATGCAATAATTACTAGGTATATTTAAAATGAACGTAATTGTATTGTATTTATGAAACTGAAGGTAAAGGTAGGGTACCTAAACGAAAATATAATAAATATTTAATATTACTTGGTGATAAATAAATTAAAATTGCTGGTAATAAATTCTAATAATAAAATTAGAGTTCTTTTTTAAATTCGATAATGTCAATAGTGTTTTTTAATGCACGAATTAATATTTGTAAGTCATTTACTGTCTAGACCGGTATTAAAATCCAGAAAGCACATAATTTTGCATGGCCCGTAGGAAGTACCAGTCCGTATGATAGTTTACAGTTACGAAATATTAAAATATTTTTTGTATAAATAAACAAAATAACACCTTGAAGGTGTCCTTTAAAAAATTAGAACGAATTGAAGTATGTATCAGTTATCGATATCTAAGATAACGGGTACCTATTGAGAAATTGACTCGAGCGACGTAGTTACTTCTTTAAGATTTATGCTGGTTGCAAACTGAAAACTAAGCTATATTAGGTAAAGCTAAAATATTGAAAATATACTAACTTGAAAGTGTGGGAGAGCCATGTTTGGCACGAATGGGCCGGCTCGACCGGAGTGATACCACAGCCTCACAGAAAACCGACGTAAAACAACGCTTGCGTTGTGTTTCGTCGTGAGAGTGAGGTTACCGGAGGCCCTATTACCGCACTCCCCTATCTCCCCAATCCCTGAATCCCCTACAATTCTCAAATTCCTAATCCCCAAAAGACTGATAACACATTTCTAACGCCTCAGGTGTTTCGGTGGCGCCGCTGATTGCTTACCATCAGTTGATCCGTCCGCCCGTTTACCGGCTTATCCCATAAAGAAAACCTTATTAATAATTAGTAATTTGACGTTCTTCTAACTGTATGTAACTACATGTAAAGAAGATTGGTTGAGTAGATTAAGCGTAAAAAATAATAATTTTGCAGTTAGGTATAGACAATTGGAAGGTGCTAAAGAGTGCTATATTATTATATAGGTATGCTAACTAAGCAGTTTAGAACTAACTTAGCTTTACATATCTTAGTCAGCTCACATAGCTGAAGTATTAAAAATCTGCGTTAGCTATGCAAGCTAAGCTACTACAAACTTACTTAGCTTGTGGTCTGCAACCTATATTATAGTCGGCAAAATTGCAGTGATCTTTATCACACTCTTCAAATCTGTGATAACGGATATCTTATTTTCCCAATTTTTTGACAATTTTGGCTTCATCAGCAATTTAAATCAAGGATTTTGGACCATTATGTCAAGATTTGGCGTTGGTGCCTTACAGATTAAAATTATATTATATTAATTATCTTGTGGTCTGATGCTGAATGTAGGATTTGGTCGTGATAAATTGATTAAAAAATACATTGAGACTCATTTAAGTACAGGATCTCTTTGGGGAAATATTACAGGGGCATTTAAATCCTAAGATTTTCCGCATTCACTAAGATTTCAAAGTGCTTTATTGATCTAAAGTTAAACAATCCGTCGTTGGTGAAAATATTAACGTCCAAAAGATTGTGACAATATTTTCATTCGATCGTGGAGGATGAGGTAAAAAGTTCAGAAACAAAAAGTATAATAAATATAATGCAAGCTCGAAAATCCTTTAATTCTTGGACTTTGTTTGTAAGAACCACAAAGTGAATGACTAGTCTCGTAAGAATTATTGGCGGAAATGAATCACTAGGTAAAGGCTTCGCTTAAACATGTTCGGAGATTTCGGTTTCGATAACATGTACCTGTACATTGGCGTGCATGTAATAACTTATGCAATGTCCTGTGATGAATGCATGCATAATCAGGTCTTATATGCTGTACTATGAAGGTCTGTATTAAAAAAAAGAATAAGGGTATGATACAGTGGCCAGGAGATCAACCTTCACCAATTTGTCAACTTTATTCACTGGATTTGCGACTTTATGTCAATACAATAAAGAGATGAAATAGAGAAATTTGACATAAAAGGATAGGTTGACATGCCGGCCACCGTACGGCGGTAGCGGCGTACTTGCATGCTCCTTACATCCGCGGTTAGTAGCTGGCTGGTGAGACGTTAAAAAAAGATTTTCAAGAAATTCTAGTAGTCAAGACGAGAAGTAGGTAGTCCTTGATAATTATAATAATGTATCACTTTTAGGTGTGGTGTGGTCGGTAGGTAAATGACGGCAGTATAAAGAAAAATATAACGCATATGTCGCTGTTAGTAGGTTATTAAGAATTGTTTTTGTTCGTTTTTTCCTTTGAATTTTTCCTCTTGCATTGAAAAAAGGTCACGTATGTATGCAAAAGCTGTCATTTATAAAATTAAAACAAGCCAACACATGCCACCAACAAATACAGACTTTAAATTAAAATGTTCGATTGAAATACGATTTGGTTTCAAACGTCACTTGGAACGAACGAATGCAATCGATGCAGGAAGGAAAACTCTCAAAACCTCGATTATATCACAAAATGTCAGAGCGCATGCTTTTAATACACATAATTGCTTATAGACGGGTAGCCTCGCAGCCTGCGCCGGCGCAGACGGGCCGGGGGTACGGGCCAGTGCGCGGCGCTGGGGGGAGGAGGGAGAGTATGAGTAACACGGAACCCGTCAAACCTGCAGCCGAGAGATGCCGAGACCCCTCTGCCTCTCTCGCGAAATGCCTTCCTACAAAACCAACTCGCAAACGACTTTAAACTCTGTTCCTATACACACATAAACCTTTCTCGCTTGTCACAGTAACACAACGTTAGAGATTACCTTCTATTCCTTTTACAACCGCTTTCCAACTAAAAAAGGTTTAAATATTCATTTAAACTGTCAAACACCAAGCGGTCACCGGTGACCGCAACCTATTGTTCTTTAATTGTGTCTATAAAACCGGTACTCGACGAGTTAAATAATGAAACCACGCTATTGCTATTTGACATAAGGATCGTATTGCTTTGCACTCTGCATGGGCTATTAACAAGGGAAATTAGACGTTATCACGATGGTGTAAGGTTGTAGGTGGGGACATTGTTATGGTAATTTATGTCTTTTATCATATTACGGCGGAGTAATGCACAAGACATGTTCAAGTTTAGACTTCTCAGAATTGAAAAATGCTGTCGTTAGTTCGAACTGTGTTCTTCACTTATTTTTTGTTGAGAAAATTAAGTTGTCGTGATTTGAAAGCAATAAAAACTAGTTGGTGTTTATTATGGATCGATTCTTTTCGTTATTTATTTAAATATTGATGTGTTTCAATTATATTTCTTATTGTCAAGTGTCGCTGTATAGGTGATGTAACTTTGTATGGAGAGATATAAAAACTTGCAGATGAAGTTTAGTCACACACCGGGCGGTTTTTTGTTCACGTTTTTTTATTTATATGTATAGTACTTTGATAGAAGCTACGTATCTAATAAAATGCTCATACAAGCGAATTGTATAAAATTGTAATTGCAATATTTAGAACATTGTTTTGAAACTTTAAATGTAAATCTGAGATTACGTACACAAGTACATACATAACTTCAACAGTTATTTGTTTAAAATTCCACAAGCGAAAGCTTTTAGTTGAAACTTCAGTAATCGACTTAACTCGTTGTGTTCACGACTGCGTACGCGCATTGCATTTTTACGACCCAAGTCCGGTCTCACGGGCCATATTAAAAAATGACCACAAAAAATGGTCGACGAAAAAACCAGTATGACCATCCATCCATGTCGGATTACTTACGAGCCGATTATTGGGTTGTTTACCCTAACCGTTGGACACGTTTGTTTTCTATTACCGCCTTGACACCTTGCAATTTTTAATATAAAGTACCTGAGCCTACTACAATAGGTGATTTACACTACAACACATGACCTATGTATTGTAAAATACCTCTATATGATCACATGTGGCATTTAAATACAAAACCTTTCAAAGTCAAGGTCAAAGTTATTTATTGCAAACATAGGTAATAAGTAGATAATACAGGATGAAGCATATATAATAATAGTCCGCTATGTTTCGCCTGTCGGCGAACCTTCCATGTTCCTTTTAGTGAAAGAAAGGCTTGTAAATTGTCGACGAAAAACGATCATGTTCCGCGCATTGTTTTTGAAGTGGAAATGGTTTTCATTCATCCTATCGCTATACTCCTTGCTGAAGAATAACTTTGGCTGTATTATACGATAGATAACGTAAAAAAATTAATATAATACACCTCCGGTTTCTGAAGGGCTTCTGAAAGATTGAAAAAAAATGCATTGTTTGTGAAAGCATAACTCCTGAACTGTACAACAAATTTAATAATTTCGTTTTTGTAACGTTGGCGACTCTTCTCTAAAAAAACTTAATAAAATTCTCATGGAAAGACGAAGAATAGCAATAGTAGGTTAGGAACTCATTTCAAGCCTGGCAGTCCACTGAATAGAGGTGCCACTAGACAAAAATCTTTGTTTTTTCTTCTCTCCTCACGTTATACTGCTGACGTCTCACTCACACACGACGTAACACCAGTATGCCACACCAGTCAGCCATCTTTTAATTTGATTTATTTGGGGACCGAGAATTATGGACAGAAAAAATAGTTTGAGGCACACATTCTCATGACTTATGGAGTCGGAGAAATTGATGGTTGAAGGACAGGGATGAATTTATATATCTTGGTGATTTAACGGAGGATCGTGAGATTATTTTAATAACTGAACTGTTAAATAGCAGTACGGTTCGGAGCTCTGATTGGCCGACTCCAATGAATCAACCAATCAGAGCGAACGAGTACTCGTTTTGATTACTTTAATTGTAAAAGAAACTCGTAATAAGCTCTCTGGTCTTCGTTCGGGTATGATTCTTGGGCCTACAAATCACAAAAGTCATGAGTCGTTTTCATTTTTGAAAGGTCCAGTAACGATGCTAGGTTTCAATCTGTGACTGCTCACCATCTATTGTGACATTATTCATCAAGGCATTACCAGTCAAAAATGGATGTACTTAAGTTCTATTTTACAATAACCTCTGTGTAACAACAATCACAGGCGTGTTGTTAAGCATTAAGGAAAAGCACAAGCATTGGAAGTTGTCGAAGGTATGCAAGAGGACAATGGGGCATAAACATGTATTCAGAACGTCGCGTCGTTCAGTCGGAGTATGATTAATAAGTCGGTTACCAGCCCTGCTTCACTCGTCGTAGGTACTTGTGGTCAACGTGCAGTCGACCACCGGGAATGACCTAGCTATGTAGGGCTGTCGATTTGTTTTGATGATTAATAACTAGTTTGTTTTGAGGTAAAATGTGAAATTGGTGTATGAACTAAAAAGGTAATTTAAAAAGTCGTAATTTGCCTCGCAACCAATTTTCAGTATCTATTGAATAAGTGATGAAAACCACAATGTTGTTAATTTCTGGACTCTCAGAAGAATTGTAATAGGATTTCCAACGTAGATTGGTAAACTCTTACTATGAAGAATGATGTGGGGTTGGACGACCTTTGTTTAGCAGAGGATGTCTTAACGCTGATGATGACCATTGCCCTAGTTTAGAAGTCAGGGTCCTTTTGTTCTGGCTATAGCCATGATCCCGGAAATGTAAAAAAATGTGATCTCTCTGGTAATAATATACATTTTTTTATTATAATATAAAAAGTTTTCTTTCGTCTTAAATGTATTTTCGTATTCTTGTCACTTAAAATAAGCTACAAGTCCTTCCCAGTGATACGAGTCAGTAATTATTGATTTAATAAAGCACCCACACAACCACACTCTGACCTGTCTAAGTATCCAAACGAGTTTCGTAGCCAAAAGCAGCTTGCAATCTCATAGACATGTAGTCCTGCATTGTACGTTGGTAATTAAGTCACAGAGACTAAAGTTATGATTAAGGTTATAATTACGAAAAGTGCTATACCCCTTAAAGGCAGAGGGCGGCCTCATAAGTCCTCTATACCGATCTATTAGGTTACATCTTATTAACCTACATAACCATGTTCCTAAATATAAGCTTTCCTATAGGTGTCAGCAAAAATAATAGAGCGCCCACTTCTAAACTTCCAAGTATACTTCTTTGGCTTCCTTCACACTTATGTTACTCAATTTGAAGGCCTATTATTCTGTCAATTATATTTTGGACTTAAGCTTCATAAATAAAGATGTGTTAAAACAAACTTTAACGGTGACACCTACATTTCTAACCATATGCTCGTTCCATCAAAAACCACATCCTGCAGGTGAGATCGAGGTCACGGCCATTATAAAAAACTGCGCATGACGTTGACAAGATTGTCGTATCGATAACACTCATGAGCTGTATACGTGACCAACTGAACATGTCAGACAGGCATCACGCACCGCACCTACCCGAGGTTTATGCGAAGTTAGGACTCTGTCTATTATCTAATCTTGGCCACTAATACTTGGTTACTGGTTCGTAATAGTTATAAATAAAATGACATTATGTAGTAGGTTCGTTGACTCGAACTTTTTGACGGCTGATTACTGGTTTGTGCAAGTTTTTAGTAAATTGTTCTTTACTTGTAAAGTTGTGATTTGACCGCACCTCATCTAGGACCGTGTTGGTTTTTAATGTTTTTGTAAAACCTCAGGTGATTATTATAGATTTTTACGTCATAGAAGTCTGGCTATGTAGTCACAACGATTGTGTAGGCACAATCACTATAATTATGACTTCTTTGACTATGAATACATAGTTAAAGAAACCTAACAAGTCTTGATAAGATATTGGCCTTGGTAAAATACTATTTATTTTATTACTCCATTATCTATTATATGATTAATATTCTAGAAGACATGCCACTGTAAACACAAACATAGAAAGTGTATTATTTTCAAAAAATGTGTGCCTACCTAAATAATTTTTCGATAGCGACATCCCTAGCTCGTTTGACGCCGCCCAGCAGTTATCTGGTGCCATAAAACCGAGTAAGCAGTCGCTAACCATAGCACTGAGACATTGTTGCCAGGCGCATGCGCATCTTACCACCAGCACATCAGTATAGCCCACCTGTCTAAATTATAAATCTTATTACTTTGAAATAAAGTTGCCAATTGTTTGAATAGATACGAATATCTTTTTGTGCCGCGGTCGGTACTGTACCTTTACCATGGTAACTGTTTGCAGATAGACTTACAAAACACCCACGGCCCATGAGCCACCCAGGTAGATGTCTGTTCCACGTCAGCAAAAAATACGCATCGCTGTCTCTTACTGATGATAAGAAATAGAAAGAGATGGCATATGTATGTGTGTACGTTAATCCTTTAAAATATTTTTTCTCCCTTTTAACCGACTTCAAAAAAGGAGGTTACCTATCAATTATTTCCCTTGTTACGATATATGAGAAGGAGAACGGATTCAAAATAAAATAAATCTATGTAGATATATATGAAGCGTGAGATGTTTACCTAATATTTTATTGTTTATTAAATGAAATCCTGAATTCGTAGTAATTAGGTGAAGTAACCAGAAACCTGAGATTTGCTGTAATTGAATCGACACACACAATTTTATCATGAATTTATAAATTCCATAAAATACAGAGTAACACGAGCATTCCAGGAAAACGGTATTCGAATTAGAACGAACTGAAGCCCAAGTAAGTATAAAAGTATTGAATGTTTATATGCCAAATGCCAATGAAGAAGGAAATATGGCAAGTCAAGTATAAATTTAAAGAAGATTTGACTCTATCATCTAGGTAAAACTCCATCCAGAATGTCGTTGTGGTCCGAAGGTTTAAGATGCCCACTTCTCATGCATAAGGGCGCAGGCTTGAAACCTACCAACGATAAAGTACCAATGGGACTAATTCTGATGTATATGTACTTTCTAAGATTATTCAGACGCCCCTGACAAACGGTGAAGAAAAGAAAAATGTTGTAAGGAAACCTGGGGCTTATAATGTCACCAGCGAGCATGGTGATTAATGCTTAAACCTTTTCCGTACGAGAAGAGGTATTTGGTCCGCAGTGGTAACTTATAGGCTTTTTTATGGGACAAGTCCGCCATATCCTCCCAAAACCGCCGGAACTCCTGTAAGCCAGGATCTACAGTAGATACAACCATGAAAACACCGGAACACTGAAGTACGGCGCGTCCCAGGGACATGAATGGTTGGTTCCCGCAACGAAGTGAATCAGAAGATATTGGTTATAATAGGAGAAGAAAAAAAAACTTATAGGTTGTTGATGATGATGATCCAGAACCCAGTAATTGATGACATAAAGAAGTTTCCAGATCTTAAAGTCATAATATACAAATAATACCTACATCGCTGAGCTCATATACATATGTTTTTAGGAAAACAACATATTTCACCGCCGCATCATACATTTCTCACCGTTGTAGAACAACAGAACATTGACAGTGGACACAATGGTCCCACGTGTGCGTGTGAGTCTCCCACACTGCATTATGTTTGTAAATACCGAGCGGATCATGCGCTGGAGTCGCGCCAACCTGCGCATCGTGGCCACTCGGACTATTGTCCGGTTTTAATGTTAAAAGGATATATTATTATAATTTTGAAATGAAGATAGCTTGCTGACTGCATTTCTGTATGGGGAAAGACTATTTTTAGATATAACTGGGAAAATTTGATTGCAAAATAAATGTTTTGTCCCTTCGAATACTTAATAAATGCTATTTGAAATAGTTGTATTGTGTTTGCGTGTATACTGTATGGTTCTACCTGCTTTAAATATCTGAATCTTTGATATACCTCTATTTTTATAAAAATTACAATATTTTGCTTCAAAATGTATTTTATATGGTAGGTATTAGAGAAAATCCACAAAATACTTTTTTCTACTCTAGACCGTGTTATCTTGGAAGTACAGTTCATTGGTATGGAATTCGCATTATGAGGTGTAACAGATTACAAGGGACACAAGTTCCAGAAGGGTTTTGGTTTTTCGACCTCCATTAGTTGCGTCATCACTGGTCTACTACTCCAGTAGTCAGTTTTCCATTAAAATTTGTATGTATACCGACATTTTGGCAGTCTAGACATACTTCTTTATCCTAACCTAGTTGGGTAATGGCCAGACAATTTTTGGAATGCTAATAATTACATTTTCGGAATAAATTGACTCAGAATAGAATTCTTCTGATATATGTAATTCTTAGCGAACTACGAAATGTTTTTCCATATGTACTTGAATAATTTCATACATGATAGCTTTAGGCTGGATAGGCACATTATCATCACTTGTGTTATCAATAACATACAAGTCTCGATTATTTTTCTGTAAATATGTACTTAAAGTATATCTACACTTGGGATTATCTTTATTATATTGAATATCTTTATGTATTTAACCGTCAAATAAGGTAACGTATTAAATAATGAATGCTGTGCAAACATGTGCAGGTGTGGTGCTGTGTGCTGACCCACTTACTGAGAGCACCAGATGTCTGTTATCATGACGAATGTGCCCGACAGATACGAGATACTGTGATAACGAGAGGCACTTAATAGTTTTTTAAATTTTTATAAGAAGAATTGAATTTTTAAAATTGTAGTAGATTTTTCTAACAGCAGCTACACATTACATGGATTGCGCATAAAGAAAAAAATACAGTGAATGAATACAATTTTTTTTTTTTAATTTGGTTAGTGCTCGTTCACTCGGATTCAGTCAATCCAATGTATCACGCAAGGATCAATCCGTCAGGGGGAAGAATTATATAAGTCTGATCTGGAACGTCACGCAATATTTAACCTTATTAACCTAAGAATGATACTTGTAACATTGTCTTTTATGCCACTACTCCTAATATCAGAAGCAACAAAGCATACGGCTCATCTGATGGTAAGCGGGCACCGAACCTAACCCCAGAGGTGAGTATGTTATGGACTATGTAAGAGTGTTGCCCGAAAATGAGGCCTATATATATATAATGCATAATATAAATAACTAACACCTTGAACTTCCAGCTGTGTTACGTGTCCCATAGTAACGGGAGAACCCTATTGCTGAAAGTCAGCACGATCCCAGAGTCTGAAATCTATATATATAAAAGAAAGTCGTGTTAGTCGTCTATTTATATAACTCAAGAACGACTAAATCGATTTGGATGAAAATTGACGGGGAGGTAGCTTAGAACCAGGAGACGGACATAGGATACTTTTTATCTAATTTTTTTTTACTTTTACTAAAAATCACGAACGGGAACGGGGGGGGAAATGGGATTGCGCGTACGAAGTCGCGGGCAGAAGCTAGTTAAGAATATAACTTTGCCTAACTTAAAATACGATTTGAGACCTCTCGACAACTGAGACAGTCAGACCTAATAGAAGACCATTCCCATCATATGAGCATTTATACCCCTTTTAGAGACCAATGACATACATCAGAGAGTATGTTAAAACAACTGACAGGCGAGTGGACGACCCCTTCGACCTGCACTGCTGATACCACAACAGAAAGCTTGTGCTGATGGCATCTTTAGTATAAAGTACGATTGATCTTTATGAGCAGTGTCGTTAACACGTGCCAATGAATTGATGACCTTATTAATTGCAAGGAATGTTTGATATCCTGGGTGAGTAAGAGCATGTACACAGATAGGCTTATCTGGAAATTATGAAGACGTTGCTGATCTCTGAAGCAGGACAAGTTGAAACTTAAGATATTTTTTTCAGGAAGGCACCAGAAAAATATCTTTAAAAGTACTTAAAGGCAGACCGTACCTAAACCTCGTTTAATCTGTCTTACATAATCATAGTAATAACTTACACCACACAAGTACAACGTAAATACCATACTGATGCCATAATAGTGTCCGAATATGGCGGCAGTATTAATGGAATGCGCTTGCGCAACCTAAGCGATCACGGGTCAAATGAACGGGACTCATTGATATGGTCGGTGGTCCAAGAGTGACCATTGACGAGAGATATCGAGGTCAAATTAAGATGGTATAGAATTAGATTGGAAACATTGGTGTACTTAATTGGTGTTTGACACGGGCGTGGACAGGCGAGGAGACACGTGTATTTAGGAAATGGCGTAAAGAGATGTAGGCCACTGACGTATCCTATGATTTATATTATAACTTCGTGAGACATACTAAATTAATTATTATGTCTGCCTATGGCTGAGTGGTCGCAAGTGCGACGGCCGGGCAAGGGGTCTCGGGTTCGGTTCCCGGGTCGGGGAAAGTATTACTGGGTTTTTAAAAATCACAGTAGTAGCACGGAGTCTGGAAATGTGACCGGTATATGGCAATAGGCTCACCCCCTATTACATGACTCATAACATACATAGTGAAAAGTGGGTGTTACATTGTACAGTGGCATTAAGTGCCGTAATGTGCACCTCTGCCTACCCCTTCGGGGATAAAAAGGCGTGATGTTATGTTATGTTTTCGGCTTACTCACGTAACAGTTTGACGAGGAACTCGACGAGTTTCAAGCCATGCTAGGAGCTCATATTCATGAGCATCATTCCGCGATCCGCGATGTGGCGACTGTCCCGCTGCTACTATATTTTTTTTAAAGAAATTATCTTCTGATTTGTGTATCCTGGGTGTAATGTTGTCTTTATTCTTGCCCAAAATGTTCACTTCGGGATTTACGTAGCTAAGGGTTTCGGTGAGCATTTTGTAGACTACAATTAGTTTGCACAATCTTACGAAGTATTTTAGTAGACATTTTCCCTCATTCCTGGATGAATAGTACCTACTTTAGACATTAAACTGCAAAAACAGGAAAAGAATAAATAACAAGGGAAATTCCTTGTAAATGACAAATGCATGTCAATGAAACAAAATGAAAATCGAAAGTGCATATTTCTTATTATTGCTTGATTCATGTCGAAGTATGAGTGATGCAATAGTCATGGCTTTTGTACAACTTGACATATAACAAATCTATCATACTGAGACTATGTAACTCTTATTAATTCTAATAAATTAAGGTTAAAGTTTTATTAAATAAGTTACATGTCGGACTTAAATATGTCATATTGTAAGGTGTTATATTAGATAAATAAATAAACTATTTTTTATGGCAAAATGCGGTAAACGAGCAGACGGATCACCTGATGGTAAGCAATCGCCGTCGCCCATGGACACCTGGAACACCTAAGCGTTACAAGTGCGTTACCGGCCTTTTGGGAATTGGGAATTTGAGGATTGTGGAGGATTTATGATTCGGGAGACTGGGGAGGGGGGTGATTGTGCCTCCGTTGTCATATTGGGTTTGTCCCGTTCCTGTTTAGTTAATTGTATTGTAACTTTTTTATTCATATCTGCAAGATATATAAGATAATAGAGCAAAAAAACAGAGACGCTGTCGTTTTCTTTTTTTGAACAATATTTTCCGATACACGTATATCATTAATTTGTAGCGTATGTACATAGTCACCTTTAAAATGAGAGTATTTTTGTTCTTTTTTTACGATAAAGAGGGTTCGATAAAATGAAAATAAAAAAGCTAGTGGCTACGTTTTTGCTCATAAGTGTAGTTTTAACTTTTAAATTCTTAGTTTTAATGATCTTTAATATATTCATCATCAGCCATTATACGTTCATTGGCGAACAGGAGATGTTCCAAATTCACCGGGTAAGCTGGGTGCAAGTTCTCGACTTAGCAACATTTAATTTAGATAGATCTATAAAACCTACTTATTTCTGCACGTAGAACATTGGTAAATCTCTGGCCACAGATTTGTAGTAGAATTCCGTATTAATTTAATTGATACTGACGATTAATAATTATTTAAACTGTCAAACACCAAGCGGTCACCGGTGACCGCAACCTATTGTTCTTTAATTGTGTCTATAAATACGGTACTCGACGAGTTAAATGATTAAGTAATGATTGAGTAAAATGTAAAGGAAAGTTTTATAAAAAAATATGTAGTAAGAGGAAAACTGTACTTAATACATATTCATCCCAGACAGTAAATAGGTGTTTCGCCGCCGACGTCGCGCTACCGTCAATCTTGGTTCCCCCCCTAGGTCAGGCCCTGGGGAGGCCTAGGTTCAGTGGTCGACGTCTTATGGCTGAGGATGATGTGATGATGACGATGATGACAGTAGGTTGATAAAGTTAAGCCTATCCTGCCAAGGGTGCTGAATCAAGAAACGGAGATTTAGTTGGTTATAGCCAATTTACCAAAGGACCCAATGGATGTAGTTACTAGTACCATTTGACATTGAACATAATACCACAAACCAGAGATCAACTGGGAAAATTAATGCCTATTGTAGTGACGACGTGGTATAAAACATCGTAGGTATCTACAAGACGGGAGCTGCGCCGGAGTGGGTGTGCAAGGCCGAACCAATCAACGTCCCCGTTTCCTTCGGGACGCGCAATTACTAGTGTTACGTGATGTTCGTATGTATGTTTGTTTATGTCCGCATCAGCGCCAAGGCCTCGGGTATTTGCGACCCCATGCACTACCGGCGTTTGCGCATCAGGATGTAGGTAATGTAGTTCCTGATTCGTTCAACGGCTGAATGCCAATCGGTAATTAACTTGCGTTTTTTATGTTGTTCTTGAACTTGGCCACTTTTCTGGTTACCTTTTTAGCATCGGCAATGTGCAACGTGGGGTTTATGGCAAACCCCTTCTTAAGAAGGCATCTCTGCTTACCAGTACCCGTATCATGGTCGCGGCTGATGATCATGAAGATGTTGGTGAAAAGATGTAATTTTTATTGAATTTCGAGCAGTCCTTCAAATATATAATATTTGATAAATATGTTTTATAATAATTTCCTTTCAGTTTTTATCAACTCCGTACATTCAAAGGTTGTCTGGCAGATATCGTTGTCAGTGATAACAACACCATTCTATCTCCTTTATTCTTTTTAATGCAAGTATTTTCTTACAATATTACGATAATGTATTAAATAAGTTTAAGTCTTTAGACGGGGGACTTTTTTTTTAAGTGGGGAAAATCATCGAATGACTGCTCCCGCCTGGGTGAGGCGGAGGGAGTGTCAGACTCTTACTGACTAAAAACCACCCTGTTCCTTCTCCTGCACGTGGACCCGGAGCCCCGGTTACCCGTTAGGTTCTCCGCGACTCCGATAGACGGAGGACTTAACTTGTATCGATGCAAGTTATTACCTTCTGTGTATTGAAATCTGGTGCTTGTTCTTTCGTTGTGGCAGCCAGGTATTTGCAATTGGTTTCTCGCGATAGACGACAGGAGACCTATCCTCTATATAATGTTTATCCTTCCTCTATGAATGATTATAATAACCGACAGTGATTTACGAGGAAAATAATAATTAACTCATCATTAATTACCAGGTCCCGGTTAACTTCACATCTCCTCCTATAGTCATCATGTCAGTCAGAATCCCTCCAATGACTTCCAGATCGCTGGTTGGAAGGATCGGCTACCATGCGGCTTTTAGCAGGTCACGTGAACGGAATGGTTCAAGACTGATACACAACTTAGGGAAAATCGTATTAATTGGCGATGTTTTAAAACTTATTCTGCTTTTGAATTCAACAGAACAAAGATAGGAAAATGTGACTAGTCGATATTTAACTCTAATTGGTGTAACTAATACGACTTTGTTTTGAATCAATAGCTAAATTAAGGTTTAACGAAGATTGACAGAACCAAGTCTATAAGAAGTCGGGCCAAGCTGCTTGTATGTGATAGAACATCCTTTAGCTGTATGTTAAGGCCATCATACATACATACATATACCATATAAAGCTGTATGTCACTCGTGACATTATTTATTGGCCATAATTGTGCATCTGCATAGTGTAACGTTAGTCCCACAATAGGCCAATTACTGATACAGTCCATGCACAGGTCGCCAACGACAATACGTTGTAAACTCGTGTTTGGCTCATGGAATATTTCCTGAGATCTTTTCAAAGGTAATTTCCTGTGTTCTGTTGCGAAAATGGAAGACAAATTTATAGTAATAGTTTGAACGTTATGTTTTTGGCTAGTTGGTCTTATGACAATAACTATGCGGTTACTACAAAGTATTCTAAAGTACAGAGAAAAGTGGTATGGTGGCATTTCGGTAGATATGTAACAAAGTTCATAATTGTCGCTGGTGAATTTATCCATCCGAAATCCCAATGGTCGTCTATTTTATTTAAGGATAGAGAGTGCGGTTGCTGCGGTTTAAGCCGGTAAAATACATCACACACAATCCTTTGTCTGCTTTGAAAAAATTTGACCCAAGAATAAATAATAAATAAAACAAAAGGGTTGAGCTAAATAAAAACCGTTTAAAAAGGCTTGAATTTAATCAACACAACAGATGGTAGTTGAGCCACCTAATATATCATAACATTAGAATGTTCTACCTCCTACAAGTTGTGTGACAAATACAAATGCCACGGGTGCAGCAAGGTGGGGTGGCAGTCTGGCAGGATGGCAGGTAGCGATGACAGATGTACACCACACTTACACTGAGTCACGGGTTTGCCCGACATTCTACCGGCCATTTAAAGTTACATGTTTGAGGTTTACTAAAGAAAGAGTGTCTTTAAAATGTCTAGTAGGATGTAATGACTTTGAAATAGCGTCTGAGAGTTAGGACTTTATTTTTAGAGGTGATGAAAAAGGTTGAACTTGTTTTACTTAATGGGCCGACGTTTGGTGTCTCCAAGAGATCTAGGTTATACTCTTCAGGTAATACAGACTCTGGCAAAGAATTCCACTCCTTAGCAGTACGCACAAGGAAGGTTGAAGCTTGTTTCATACTTCTTTATACATTTGAAAAGTCTTGTCAGAAAATATTTCACAGTAAAACCTAAACAAGAACTCCTCAATTCATACATATACAAGCGCTTCACAACAAAGAGAGACTTTAGATACTACAACAGAAGATCGTTCCACCGATAAGGAACGAAAAAGTAATAAAACATAGACTTTAAATGAAGTTATCTCTGGATCTATTGGCATTATTACTGTTTCCCAACATTCAGAGGTCATTATCATCAGTAATGATACACGTTTCACGTTATAGGTACCTATTGATCACATCTACACAAATCATCACTATTTACGCGTAACCGTGGTAGTCTATACTACTTTCCTAACGGGTCCTCTTCCCTCTCTATCACTCATCGCCCAAAATTATCTTCTATCTTCTTTTAGCGTAGGTGTAACCCAAATAGTTGGGCACAAAGAGATAGCACAGGTACACGACAGAAGTACAGGTTGTTATTGTTTGAGCGGTGTACCGGGACTTATTGACAATATTGTTGACAAGACAATGAGTATTTAAATTGTTGATAGTTCTGCCATTAGAGCCATTGTTATTTGCAAGTCTGTAACTAAATTTAACATAAAAGTATTTTTGAAATGTTATGTCCTGGTAGTCTAGACAATAAAGTTAAATATTCCACAAAACGTTAAATTTAAAATACACACTCACATGTTTCTGAACATATAAAACGTTCAGTAAGAGATAATCTGAGGAAAAGGCTAGCGTTTATGTAGACAAACATTCAACGTCTGGTTTATCCCCGGAATAAACTTAATACTTTGTTTAACTTTTACCTCGTTATGTCATTACAGCTGTGAATAAACGTAACATACATAAAGACACGCGATTATTATCTAACAGCTTATCATAATCTTGTAAATCCAAAGATTTGTTTAATCTTAAAGCGTCGCAAACTTAACCGTGCGTACGGATAAAATTGGAACTAAAATTATTCCAAATAAAGAGATGATAAAATAAGTACTCGTTATAGAGGAAACTAGCGACACTCTGACCGGTAAATGTAGAATTGTATTAGTTTGCCTGTTGTCAACGATTTAGGAAACTTGAGCCGACTTTGATAATGACATAAAATATCCTGATTTCATGTGTCTTTTCTCAGTATTTAAGATTGTTTGGAAATGCATGGTTTGTCAGTACAATATCAATGAATTATTACCAACCTAGATTTTACTGTATGTTTATTCTAAGTATAATATTGTATGTTCAATAAGGATAAACGATATTGTTCTAATTACAGACATTGGAGGTGCTTTGGGAAATTCATAAACAACATATAATGGAAGTAACTAGTAACGTAACAAGCAGAGGAAGAAGAGAAGCTTTTGCTCAGCACTGGACACTGGCTGATGACGATGATGATGGCTTGACAAGCAGATTATCATTATTTTGATTTTAATTTTATACAGTCAAGGACGTTGAAAAAACGATTAAAGCAATAAATGTCAGTGGTACTTGCAACACCGTAACGAACAAAGTGTAATGACCTTGATGTCCTTCGTGTCAATGTGTGTGTATTCTGCATGTAAGTCTATAATAGGCAGGTGCCACAGTCGTTGATTCAAAAGACTATGTCCGCACTTTTACAACGTCCTTCCAGCCTCGTTGATTAATTATTTTCATTATAATATGTTTTTAATGGACTTTTCTAGATTTAATAAAGATAGCGTCTACTTTTATTCAGATCTTTATGAACCTTCTGTTTCACTTTTCTACTGGTTATATATCAAAGCAAAAAAAGGTGGGAAGGTATTTTGATAAGGGCCCTTAATTGTGTATTCTTGAATGGTGATGAAGAGTACTGATTCTATACGTTAGTTAGTCCGCTTCGACGTATAGGAATGCTTTCTTTGTGTGTGGTACCGATGGCAGTCAGGAGTCAGTTTCACATACTAATGCATGTTTCGACACTGAATACTGAGTTTCAAATGTAAAATTTGCTGTAAATAGGTTGGTAAATATCTGTGTTTACATGGATGCAAGTGGCGATTTGTTTTTCATTTTGAAGGACTTAAAGGAGGCCTTTGTTCAGCAGTGACCATCATTGGTGTTGTTTGATCAGCAGCTGATGATGGTGATGACTTGGACTACAAAACGGCTAGAGTAATTTTGCTTAAGTTATGAATAATTTTGTCAATCAGCGGAAATTCTCATAAAGTGTGGCAGTAGTTGCAGTTATTTTGTGCTAAAAGAAGGGTGAAAATTAAGATTAAGGTTGATTTACGGTAATGGAAAATGATTATGCGAATCATACTATTTTTTTAAAATGTAAAATATTTTTTTTTCGTCTGATTTCAGTCCATATGACAGATAACGACTCTATTGCTAAACACCGGTCTTTATTTAACCCTTGAAAATAGAGATGAACATATCAATTACATGTACCACCGACTTTTTATAGTGATTTATTACTTGTATTCTCATGTGATAATAACGATTTATTGCCATACTGCCATGTACTAGTCCTTTAGTCCATTTATGTGCAGTATTCATACAAAGGTCAGAAACAATATGTCATCAAGGTGGTTTCTATCTCACACCACATGAGCACATAATGTAGAGTACTGTAGCCACGTGTCGAGTTACGCATTGAGACATACGACATAAATGTGGAGCGTTCTGCCTGCGCACGCGCACCACAAACATTGTTATTACGTAACTATATAATTACTGCTTCCTTTAGCTTAGTGGTCACTTGTGGGACAATTTATTTAGGAGTTTTAAGATTGATTACGTTTATAAAAAGAGCGGGTGTATTTTTAATGTATTCCTGTCTGAAGATTTAACAACTACCGGCGATGAAATTTTGTCACTTTACATTGAATCATAATCAAGCTTAAACTAGGCTAAGTTATTTTTAATGCGTTAGTTCTGAGTAAGCTCGAAGCAATAGTTACCTAGCTTACATCATGATTCATAAGTGCGTTTGCAGTTCTTGTTGTTTATTTTAATTATATCAGTTGTATGTATGTATAGTTTAGTCAATTTAGTGTTAAGTATATTAGCAAATTCGAAGCCAGTACTCGAAGAAAAATCCCAAGAAAAACATTCTCAATAATTGATTTAAGTTTATTTATATTTTCATTCCACCATCAATCAAAGCTATCTAAATTCTAACGCAGACGATCAACAAACTTTACTAAATCGATATTTACCGAGCGATTATTTTAAATCGATTAATGGTGAATCGAGAGAGCGCTGAGCGGTTGGTAACAGCCTAACAGCTCAGGTTGCACGAGTAAGGTCGCTAGAGGTGACAGAACTGGTTTCAGTCTGGCTAAGATCTGACATGTCTGAGCTTGCATTCCGCTCGGTAACATAGGCCATCACTAAATTAATATCTAATTTTAAAATAGTCTCAATGTTCATGTGTTTTGAATATTTTAGGTATGGCAATGGTCTTTAACATAACTTAAAAATGGTTTTCACGTGAGCTTTTTACGGTATTTCTTAGGTCCTGAAGTAATTTGAAAAGGTCTAAAAAAGTTAATAATTAATAGCTATTTTATTTGGAAAGAAATATCAATGGTGTAACAAAAAATTGAGACACACTTTCTGACGGGAGAATAAACGTATAAGTCACACTTACCATGTCTTGATTGGCAACAGTTACATTCATTGTATTATTTGTTGTAGTCCTATGCAGAATCCTTATGCTTTTAAAAGGTAGCTCTAATTAAGTTAGAACGTACAAGGAACCTTAAATCTTTGTACCACCAAATAATTGTATCATTATTGAGCGACATATATAATGAGACTTTGTGATATACTCCGCGCCTGAAATACTGTTTTCCAAAATACAAACTTATAGCTCACTTTCGGAACCAGTATCGATCTCCTTCGTAATGTACACTCGGTTGCATTTCTGTGAATGTAATATTGTGAAATTTTTGTGACAATAAACAGCTTTTAATTTTAGTTTTAATTAAATTTGTACCTACATTGCGAATAATTGTATCTATTCTATTCTATTATAAAGAACACATCACTCTGATACAGAGTTCTGGAAAAAGTCTTAGATAACCTTCACAATAAACCTTCAGTTTACAAGACATTTGTACATTAACATTTTTTATTTAATTGTCAAAACACAATTGGGTTAATAATGAATCTTTGGTCTAGTTTATCAAAGCAGTGGCTGGATCGTTTGTCATTGTCCCACTTCGAAGGTGTGATAACGACAATGTTTTTTAACTTTATATTTTTTATTTATGGGATCTTAGATATACCTCTAGATGGGGCGTGGCTATGAAAGTTAAAGTGGATCTGAATTATTGTTTAACCGAATTGCAAAACGGTAAAGTAAAGGGTAGGTATTTTTGGCTGCATATTATTCAGGTATTCTGATCACGCAGTTTAACCCGCTCCTCCTGGATCCTATTGATTGTAGCTAATAGATGAAAATGTTTATACCCTATACCCTTCCTGGATGTCGCGGAGAACCTAACGGGTAACCGGGGCTCCGGCTCGACGTGCAGGAGAAGGAACGGGGTGGTTTTTAGTCAGTAAGAGTCTGACACTCCCTTCCGCCTCACCCAGGCGGGAGCAGTCATTCGATGATTTTCCCCCCTTAAAAAAAAAAATACCCTTCCTCGATAAAAGGACTATTCAAAACAAACAAAATTATCAATACGAAGGAGTATTTACGAAGATTAGTGCATACCAACAAACAAACTCTTCACATTTATATAGTTAATAAAAAGGATATAAGATTTGTTATAATACCTTTTTTTTTAGAATTATTGCAATTTTCTTCTGTATGCATATAAATGAAGTCTTTTACTACAGTTGGTGGTTTTGTAGTTTCAAGTTCATAAGATCTTGCGTACCCTGACACGTTTTTCTGTGAAAGATACCATTGTTACTTATTACTTTCTCAAGCAATTAATAAAGTCTTTTATGATTATTTTAGTACCAATTGTAAAGGTTAATATTACTTCATTTCTATTTAATACTCTTGTAATTATTATTATATTACTTTTCACATAAAATGAATCGGAAAAAGTGCACGAGCATCGTTCTGAACATCCTCCGGAGCCGGTCTTTGTTCCTGTGCGCGTGAGTCAATGTAACACATGCACATACGTGTATACGATGTATGATAGGTGTGTGTGCATGTGTGCAAGTCACAGGTCAAATGGTAGTCAGGTTGAGAATTGGTCCCAAAGCATCTAATTATATTAACGAATCACCAGTCATTATGATTCGCCCAGCAGTTTTAATGCCATTATACCTCTTTACTTTTTATTGTACCCAAACATCCAGGCTATGAAGCTAAACATGTTAGTTTTTTGTTAGAGATTAAATGGTTTATTATTAGTAGACGGTTGTCGAATAAAAAGTTGATTGCTTTATTTTTAAGAACGAAATTTTGAACTTTCAAACCGTGTGTTAATTTTGGCACGTGTTGATTTTTTATCTGTGGTCCTTGTACTTTAGATTTTTTGGTAAATGTCTAAAATTAGTATAGTCTGTGACCAGTGACAGTAATGATTACGTGGTTATGGTTGGTATCCGAGACACTAATTGCTGACATTGTTTCGTGTGCGATGATGTAAGTCATTAGATAATAATGTTTTGACTACATCATTTGAGAGAGGTCTAACTTTCGGATCTACGATCTTTGTATGCAACTTTTGTAGATGCAAAAGATTCTACAAATAAATTACAACATGTACAGGTTATGAAAACAAACAAAGTAATAATTCAACTGAATTTATTGCGGTTTATTAAGTAAACTGGGTTAATACTGACTGCAGTAGTTAACAACAAAATAAGTTGCGGCTTGCAAGTCACGTCCACAACACATTATCCTTATATAAGTTTTTCGAAAAACATGATTAATCATCGAAAGACGTTTTATGCTAACACCTATTAGAATATTTATTTAAGAAAAGCTTTTAAAACTATGATAGACGAGTCAAATAATAATAGTTGAGTATTATTAAAAATATCAAAAATCTCAGTTGCTTCTTTGTCCGAGGTGGCTGTAGACAGGAATGCAGTCTTGCGGGCTCGCTCCGGACTAGACAGACACACACACATACACACACACATACAGTATTCTGTGTGTGCGGGCAGGTTCTCTGTGTGAGTAAGAGTTACTACGAGTTTGAAAGTCACTTGGTTATCGAATGTTGAATTTTAAAATTGGAATGTATTATAATTTAGGATTAAGAAGTTTACTACATTATTTCATTAGTATTATGGTGCAACGTTTTTAAAAAGGCTTTGTAAAATAGGGTCTTCTACAATAGGCTCTGTCTGCTAATGTATTGGTGAAATAAGGGTGTACAATATGTGTACTTGCTACTTTTTATTTCATGATACTTACCGGTTTATTCATAGTCATACATTTTCTTTGATAATATGCATTGCAAGATAGGTACGAAGATGAAAGCAATTCGTTTGAAAATTCTGATTAAGAAGTGAAAAATAAAGAAAAAAAATAATATTAATGTTACTCGTCATTATATTCAGCGTAAAAGAAAGCTATATAATCATAGTTATGACAAACTGAAGAAGACAACATGGTAAATAGCAATGTCTGCATTGCTTTTTGACTTAAGTTTGTTTACACCCCTCCTTTTATTAGGATATGATTTATTTCTGCATGTGTAATGAAAAAATGAATCAAACTGCAAAATTTCCTATAAATATCATGTTATTTCTAAAAAGGGCTTAGGTATACACCTTCTTACAGTTAAATGTGTTAAGAGTTCGATACATTCCAAAAATTCGATTTTGGTAAAAACTTCAAGACGATTTACTCACCTATCTCGTGTCGTGACGAGTGTAGCAATCAAGTATTTTTTTTATAGAAACCCAATCAATCGAGTGAGAATCGAGTGAGAACCAAGTGAGAACTATATGACTTTCACACTCACAGTAGTATCCACTACGCCTGTGTTAGTGTGTAGTTGTGTACCCCATACACACAGAACACATTAGCAATTTTTTCACAACGGACACTTGAAACAGGTTACATCATACATCTTATGTAATAATAACCCTATAAATAATTTAGCAGATACTCGATGCAACGAGGTAAATATAGGATTAATATTTAATAGACATATTTGTTAAGGAAATGGAGTATGGGAACGTTCTAAGTTAAATGCATCTTCATGTTTTATTTCTTCACAGGTACCAGTAGTGACTAGTGGTAGGTAAAGGAAGGGGAGCGTGTGTACAATGTAACTTCTATTTTGCACCAGTTGTATTGTAAGTATTGGGGGGTGGGTTTACCACCACAGATGGGGCCTAGTAGGGCTGATGCCTGATACGGAGCAGCGGAAGGCCTAACGGGTTGCCGAGGCTCCGGCTCGAAGTGCAGGAGTAGGAACGGAGTGGTTTTTAATCAGTAAGAGTCTAATACTCAGGGGGAAGTCAATGGATGATGTTCCACCTTCAAAAAAAAAAAAAAAGAAAAGGGTGGGTGGGTTTCTAACTGTTATTATTGGAAAGGGTTAATTATGTTTTTATTGAGTCTCCTAACACAAGCAATCGATTGCTTAAAAGATCTCCAATAATTTTATGTAATGCCTTTTGTAATTGAAATAAACTTTTTTTATTTTTATTTTTATTTATGTTTGAAATTAAGAAGAGAGAGATTGGTAATGGTGGGGAGCATGATAGCTGGGTATTGGATGTTTTAATGATATATTTGTCAGTAGCGGAATAGAGGATGTACGAATTTGTCGATTGTAGTACTTAAGTGAAGCATGTAGGTATTAAAGGATCTCTTATACCAAATATAGGTACATATTTATCTAAGTCAAATAATTGTATAAATGCATATAAAAATTGTCAGTTGAATAGAATGGAATACAAAAGCCAATTTGTACTCGTAATTTTGTCATTATCCTCACTGTGACATTTTTCTATCTATTCGACTTTTGTTGAATGCATTTTGTGTGATTACGACTTACCTATATATGATTGTAATTCTTAAAAAAGGGCGATATTACTTACAACGTAATCTTAGTTAGAATCTCCGATAAATTCAATCAACCTATAAATCTTTTATCTTCATGAAATCAAGTCAAGTCAGTCACGATTTCACGAAACACTGCTAAATATAAGTGTGACCGTGTGACTATTATTTATGTAACGTCACTGATACAACACACGTTTGTCATGATTCCGTCATATTATTGTGTCATTGTCATAGGTTTGTATATTTAAGTTATATGTCTGTATTTAAACTGAGCCTTCCTAATTATATGTTGAGATAACGATGTGTCAGACTATCCTTCCTGAACTAGTTTATTTTGTTATCACAGGTGTAAGTACTTCTAATTAATAAAAGATGTATCTTCAGTAGTGGTTACTTTCGTAACAGCTCTATTAAGTAAGACAGGAGGTCCATGAAATGAATATATATAATGGACGTGATTTAAATTGAATTAAGTTTTTAATTAGATTTTTTTGTATGGGATAAGCCCGTCAACGAGCAGACGGATCACCTGATGGTAAGCAATCGGCATCGCCCATGGACATCTGAAACACCAGAGGCGTTCAAGTGTGTTACCGGCCTTTTGGGGGTTAGGAATTTGAGATTGTTGGGAATTCGGGGATTGGGGAGATTAGGGAGGGTGGTAAATGGTCCTCCGGTAACCTCATTCATGTCGGTTTTCTGTGAGGCCGTGGTATCACTCCGGTCGAGCCGGCCCATTCGTGCCGAAGTATAGCTCTTGATTTATGATTTATTATATTTACTTTCCACCAGTCATGTTATAAGTCCAGTGTAAATTGTAAAGAGTGTACATAACTCTCTGTTTATTTTAACGCCAAAAAGGGAGCAGCCAAGTGAACGTAATCATTAATCTAGAATCTAATGAATCAACAAATTTACGTAGTTTACTGAATGACGTAAAGCTTCAAATATTATTACTAATTGTTTATCTACAATTCTATAGTATTAATAAGTAGAATTTCGGATACTATGAAATTCATTGAAAATATGACGAATGACATCACCAAGGAGGTCGGATTACTTGGACATCCATACTTGTATTGGGATCATGACTTGGCGAATTTTGTCAAGAGATTATGAGTTAGTTGTCAGCCTTACTTAGGATATGCTGACGTACCTATTTGCGATGACAAAGGTTATGTTTGTACTTAATTGTTAATTGAACTGAACAATAAATAAATTCGTTTAAAATAACACAATATTTAATATAGGTACCTACATATTGATAAATGGAGCCAATACTTGAATGCCATGTCTTTTCTGTTTGGTTTCATTAGGTATATGATAAACTCCTTGGAAACGTCATTAGACGTCCTAAAATGATACTGGCTTTTGTAATAAAATAATGTACAACATAAAAAGTAAAATGTTTCTTTTTTAATTTCTTCAATATGGCTTTTAATTTTTTTTTCGTAAATCTCAACCAGTACGAGCCTTTTTTAATATTAATTATTTTTATTGTAATATTACAATCAAGTCTTGGTAAAAAAAATTAAAATAAATCGAAACATAAATTAATAAATTTAAAATACTACTTAGTTGTATTAACAAAAGTTTTGGTCTATTTGTTAGTACATGGCTGCAGCAGCCAGATAATAAATGAAAAGAAAATAACATTTTCCTTTTGTTTAACAAATGGCGTTTTAAATTTTTTTCGCTGAAGTCAGCCAGTATCGTCATTATAAAAAGTTTCATACTTATTTATTTATTTTATGTTGTAATTTGTCCAAACTTTATTTAGTAAGTAAGTAAGTAAGTAGTCTTATAAGTATCATATTATGTGAGAAAATATTATTGTTTTATTTATTTTATTGACAGCAGCATCAGAAATCAGGCCACTGAGGAATTAATAACGATAAAAGAACACTATTAAAAAAAAACAAATAACGTTTCATTTCGCACAAATTGACATTAGCATATGAATGATTATTTCCAGATGCTTTATGCATTACATGAATAACTGTCGAATAGTAACGTCTTTGTGGTTTCAAATCAATAATGAAGGAATATATTTAAGTCTTAAATAAGCGTATAACCTGCAGCTGTGTAGAGGTACGATAACAAACATATTTCTTGATAACCAGCCGATAACCTAAATACGGAACGTTGACGATTGTATTTCTGAACACAATCACTAAATTAATTGGTATAAGTACTCGGCTATTAGTTACGTAATCTTAATTTACTCTCATTAAAGATTTTTATTGTTTTTAAATACTCGTATACGATATTAATTGCAGCTTCTTGTCAACGACATGTTTCTTACATAACTGTTTCAGTTTCATTTACATATTGCCATTACACAGGGTGGAATTTTGTAACGCCACCTGAAGTGGAAGTACTCTTAATAATTTAGATAGAAAATTTTAATCAAAGAAAACATACCTTTATTTTTGAGAAAAAAAAAGAAAACAGCATTCGAAGATTTTTTAAAATTCGCATGCCGCACACGTTAATCGAACCGACTAATATCTGTAAAAGTTGCACCCTGTACTTCTATTTACAATAGTATTATTATCAAGCTATATTTTTCCTTTTAAAAGCCAGATTTAGTGCGAATTTAACCGTCGCTAAGTTATCATTAAATAATCAAACATAATACTTTAATTATTAAATACAACTGATACACACAGTTACATTATTAGATAAATATTATAAAAAAATCAATTAAAAACATGTTAATTGAAAAAATAATTGTATGTAAGTACAAGAACACCAAGTGAATTTTATCATCTTAATCGAAATTTATTAAACGCTACGTATTTGCCTTATAAGTACGTTTTAGATTATTTGAATTTAGATAAAGTGTTGCCACGTTGGAAATAATGATGTTTTGATTGATGTACTCTTGCATTAAGCGTAGATATTGTCTCAATTTTTTTTCTAAATGAAATTCTTTATGTTCAACTTTTAGTATTTTTCTGTAAGTTAGCTTTTTGCATTTTTTAAGATACTGTCCTTTAATGTAGATTATTATATTTTTATACAATGTTCCTGATGCGATTAATTTTTAAGTGGCCAATCTTAATAAAATGATCTAAATGTGACTGCACGGTTGGTGCGGTGGCTGGGCAACCGGCTGCCGCGTAACATGTCGCGGCTTCGATTTCCGCACGGGCAACTCTTTATGTGATCCACAGATTGTTGTTCCGGGTCTAGGTGTCATGTGTATGTGAACTTGTATGTTTGTAAACGCACCCACGACACAGGAGAAAATCCTAGAGTGGGACAACACTTTGTTTAATAAAAAAGAAACACACGGCTTCCCAAGAAACCCTCGCTTGTTAAATGCTAACATTCATTACATAACTACATTATTCACAATAAGTATTATAATTATACAATAAATGTTTTAAAATACCTTACGTACTATGATAAGTAGTAAACAACACTGGATATTTAATTACATTATAATTTACACTTAATAAAACAAAAATAAAATTACGATCTTGTAAAATCAAAAAAAAAAAATTCTATGTTCTTAGGTGTAATCGGCTAAGTAAAGCCAAGGCTCCCTATGACGTACTGAGTCTATGACAATATTGATAAACAAATCGTAGCTAGATTTTCTATAATAATCTTATTTATTACCCCTTGAGCGTCCTTATGAGATAAGATACCCGGTGGATCATAAGAAAAAATGCTCCAAAGGTCACGTGTGCACCCGTTGGAACATAAGGAACGCGGACGCTCGACGGGTTAAAATACCAATCGATGAAAGTAGTGACTGTAACTAGCAAGCGTTGTATGTTCTGATAGTAGCTATCTGCGAAATCAATTCGAAGCTACGTTTATCATAGGTTTAGTTTGAGTATTAGATATAATTATACCGGATTATTTGGATTACCTAACGCTCATTCTATTCTATTATAAATCAGTTGTATTTAATATTATTTATAACATATAAGCGCCTGAACATTTAATTATAATTTAAGGACGTGATTTCACGTGATTTATTTGTAAAAGGTTGCTCCTACTAATTGTAATTATTTATAGAGAAGTATTGTTTTGTGATGTTCTTTTTTAAAAAAGTGTTACTAATGACATTGGTATTAAACGAATAGTGGTAAGCGATCAGTACTAAACTTATTTACTAGATCGTTATCTGTACTTGTATTTAAGAAGAGGCTTGATAAAATATGGTTTTGGAGTAACCTAAAGAAATGTTGATGAAACAGTGAATGCATGAACACAACTGAGTGTTGTCTCACTCTTTATTCTATGATCGTAAAAATACACTGATTAAGATAATATAATGTTTGGGTTTTTGACATTTTAATTATCAGTACGGATTATGGATTTGTGTTTCACGACATGTCTTTCTATTACAATTTATTTATTATTAGTGATTAAAAGTTAAAACATACTTAGCACGGGTTTTGTGTGGATACACGTTTCATTGAGAGCAAAGATGCCGATCAGCCAAAGTATTATTGAACATTTTTCTGTTTTCAAAAGTTTTTATTATACTTATACGTAGCATGAATACAATACACTCAATTTATCTTCCATTGATCATTACATAAGACTCTATACAAAATAAATATACTGGTATATTTATTTATTCGGTGAAGAGTGAGTGTTTAGACATTTAATACCTACTCTATCTACCCTTTCGGGGATTAAACAGCTACTAAATAATTACTACACTTAAATAATGCATTTCAAATTTATCAATTTACATTTTTGTATCGCTTCTGGCAATCGACGTTGCTACGTACTACGTGCTACGACCCGCGTAGCACTCGTAGCTTTATTTATAAATCTTAAGTTTTTAGTTTATTTTCGTAATCAACCGACTATAATTAAATGAAAGGCTTTTTTATGGACTAAGCCGACAAACAAGTATACAGATTACTTGATGGTAAGCAATCGGCGACGCCCGAAATACCGACCGTGTTACAAATGCGTTACCGGCCTTTTGGGGATTAGGAATTTGAGGATTATTGGGGATTGGGAAGATTGAAGAAGGGGGTAATTGGCCCTTCTGTAATCTCACTCATACGACGAATCACAATGCAAGTGTTGTTTTACGTCGGTTTTCTGCCGGCCGTGATATGAGTCCCGGTCGATTCGGCCCATTCGTGCCGAAGCATGGCTCTCCCACATTTGATTCACTGCCTAATCTTTATACAAGGAATTAGCTACATATTTTATTTTTACTATGAGAGACAAAAGTTTTGAGTAAGACGTGGTGGTGACGACCTCAAGTCAAAAAGATGATATCGGATAAAACGTATAAAGATAGATATGGCTGTCAATGTTTCCTATTGCCTATTGATGTTTTTGACGAATTGGTTTTTTTTTTAGCAAGTGTTGTTACTTTAGTCACGCCACCTACGCTTAGCGTAAGAGCATAAGCTTGTGCCTATGTTCTGCCTGATTGTGAATAATTACCGTAACCTTCTGCAAAACAAAAGGTTTGCTTGGATATGGTGAACCCAGTTAAAATAGAGGAGATACGAAATGGAATAAGATGCTGTACAAACTTTCGGGTACGGCTGTAAGTGAAGAGTACTCAATGCGAGAAGAATAAGATAACATTGGTCAGTTATCAGTAAGTTCCGTGCTGTTAGAAGAGTCACCTTCCACCAGTCACCTTCCTAATGAACCCTGGTAATGTATTCACGCATAGAAATGCAAATATTGTTTCATAATATTTTAATGTAAACTTCTAAATGGTGAAAGTACTTCCCGTGCTAAGTATATCAAATCTCACTTTATTCTTTTTTTTTTAATATTTGATGGGGCGACGTTTGACCACTATCTCACCTGATGGTAAGCGATGATGCGGTCTACGATGGAGCACGTCGTCCCATAAGCAACCTATTCACTCGGGCCTTGAAGACTCCCAGGTTATACCCTTTAGGAAATACAGACTCTGGCAAAGAATTCCACTCTTTAGCAGTACGCACAAGGAAGCTTGAAGCGAAGCGCTTCGTGCGTGTGGGCGGAACATCTACCATGAATCGGTGACACTTCGCGGATTGTCTTGTGGTACGATGATGGAAAGGACTAGGGGGAATCAAGTTGTGCAATTCCCCCGCAATTCCTAGTTATCTATAAGGGTATCTACCAAAAATGGGCGCAACTTACTCATATCTGATCAGTGATGATTTCCAGGATCTTCAAAATAGACTCACCAAGTTACGTTTAAAACAAAATATTTCGGAATAATTTAAAGCTACACATTAACACTTGATCGCACTTATCTAATCGCTATCGTTGCTATCTTGGTGTGACACAGACGCCAAGAGTTACGCCCGTCAGTCCATGATTAGCTCCAGTTGTATGTCGATGGACTGTGTACCGAATTCGAGTGTGTGAAGTGAAGTTACTTTTTGAAGATAGTGAGAGTGTAAGTGAATATCTTTGTTATTATAATCATTTAAATATTTGTTAATGTTATGTGTTGATTGTGATAGGGGAATTCCTTTGTTGTTCCAAGGCCAAGAGGTTGATAATACTATCTCTGGCCCTTTCGGATCCGTGTTCTAGATATGGGAAAGGGGAATGTGATATTTTCGTTGCATTGTTAAGGCTGCTAATTTCCTTTTGAATTAAGAAATCTTGTTAACCTTTTGACTTGCTGAGGAAAGGGAGAATAAATTTTATTTGCATGTTTTGTTTATGGTCTTATACTTTCTTCACTTCTGATGACGACTCGTTTTTTAGTAGTAATTAATTTAATGATAGTCTTTATAGACAAAGACAAAGATTATTTATTTAAAAATTTATTTATAAGGGTTGAACTTTTTCATTCGGAAATAGGATGGGTATTGTATTTTTGACATAATGTGAACCATTGCAGTACTTTATATTCGATCTAGTGAAAGTGAATATTATCTACGTTTGAGTACAGTTGATTTTAATCATATTTAGAATGCATACCGTATTACGTATACATACATGTGCGTTAACAAATTGTAAAAATCATAATTAACTAATTGTAAACTTTTATTACGAAATGCGCTTGTGTGATTCTTCATGCAAAGATCAACTGGATCTTAATATTTAGAGACTGAAGACTGCGGATAATATCATCTAATCAGATTCTTTTAAAGGTAGCTCTGGTGATTAATTTGTTGAGAAAGTTGGCATGCGATTTTATCCACATCAAGGTCATGTAATATCTTATCTGTGATCTATCCCATTGACGACATGACTACTGTTGTAGCAGTGCATTCTCATATTTTACACTCGAATTCTCAAAAATCTTTAGAAACCAAAGTAATTGTGCACTGGTTTTACATATTTTTTCACCATGATGTATGATGTCGTCAGTAGCCATACTAAATTAATAGATGGGTTTTCAATTGAACTATATCTGTTATGAAGTAGAAAATGTATAAGAAAGACAGACCGGAGTAGACGTGCATTCTGTTTTGTATTTAGATCCCTTTTTAATCAATTTTCAAGTCGTCCAAAATACGTCTATGGTTTTAGATACATCCGTTTCTTGTACGACGAAACATTATCAGTATTCAGCAATCAGATAAGAACCGTTTACCTGGAACCACTTATTTTTGTGCAATGACCCGGATTAGGGGAATGCACCGTTATTATGCTATTTACTAAATATTTACTAAAGAAAAACATGAACATTCTTCCCCCCTAGGTGACAACCAAATCTGACGGTATGCAATCAGTGTTACGAATGGGCAACATCAGGATTACAAGAGCGTTGCAAATCTTTGGATAGTGGAGGGGATTGGGTTACGTATAATCTGACACACACGAAATACTATATTTTTCTAAATAAAAAGTAGAAAAGGAATTCGTGTATAAAATAATTCCATGTTTGTGTTGAGTTACTTAGTAGTATTTAATCTACTTACATGCTTTCAAATAAATTCAAATATTTACACAGTTAGACAAATATTGCCATAAATGTTATCACTGTCACAGTTTGTAAGGCTTATTTTTGTACAAATAAATAAAAATATTTTGCTAACTAGGTCATGGTTATGTTTTAAAACTGAAAGTCATTTTCGTTAGAACTTAATACTTATATTTATTTTTACTATATTTCTTTATTATTTGTGACAAGATTTAAGATATTTTGGTACTTGCAAGGGCCATAAAGGGGATGAACTAAAGTTATTTATGGTAAATGAAGCAGACAAAACAATCTACTGACGCTCCTGATAATTCGAGGTTATTTACGACTCCGCCATTGTCCCTTCTATTCTGTCCTCGTATTTGTGAATCATTATAACATTTTTCAGCTCGTAGGTGATTTTTTACAATTTTTCTATTATTTCAGGTAATGCTTCTTGGTCATAGAAGCGAGAAGCCAAGATGTTTGCAGCAACCCTCGCCAGCCAACTGGGGCCTCGGTTCCGAATCGTCCTTCGAAAGCCTATAATAGAGAACATAGCGTTCAAACTGCACTATAAGGCGACATGCACTCTCTTCCTTGCTGCTGTGATCCTGGTCTGCATGAGGGACTACTTCGGAGATACCATCAAATGCATGGCCGATAATGGCGTCCCTACCCCGATCATTGAGAAATACTGCTTCTTCATGGCTACATTTACTATCGTAAGACGTTTTGTATTAATATCATTGAATATTTCCAGATTTTTATGTGACTTGGTATTTATTGTGATTTGATGCATGATATATAGAAATTGGTTCACTATATCACACGATACTAATGTGATAGTGATAAATCGTAATCATACTAAAATGCAATTCGAACATAATGGTAAATAAACGCCCGAATACTGAAAGGCGAGTAACCTTTTAAACTGTACTTAAATATTGTGCCATCTCTGTTATTTTACAAAGAATTTTCGTAGTGACAGATTGATACTCAGCGCCACGTAACATTTAGTGGCGTTTGAGTATTTGTCCAAATGTATTTCTGGAGACATCCATAATATTGTTTTGGAATGGAACTACCGTCATACCAGCTAGACTATTCTGTAAGATGTCGAATCGAACTCTCGTGAGCTATCACGGTCCGCCATGTGATTGGTTGTGAGAATAATCTCGACCAACAACGGACGAGAGCTCACTTTGAGAGTTGGAATTGACATTTTACACAATAACCTAGCTGATCTCTCTTCGTCTCGTCTAGGTTCGACATTACAACGAGACTCTCCTGCAAGGCGGGTTCCTGCCGCACCCTGGCGTGGGCCCCATGATGGAGGCCGACGAGACCCTGCATCACACCTACTACCAGTGGGTGCCTTTCGTACTGTTCCTGCAGTCCATTGCGTTCTACATGCCGCATTATATCTGGAAAAAGAAGGAAGGTTAGTGGAAACAGGAATATTTGAGAATATTTAATTAAGACTGCACGTTGGCGCATCTACAGATTGTTGTTCCGGGTCTGGGTGTGATGTGTATGTGAACTTGTGTGTTTGTAAACGCACCCACGACACAGGAGACAATCCTAGAGCGAGACAACGATTTTTTTTAAATAGGTATGTAGAAGAAGGAATCTATAGAATCGGATAAAAGAAATGTCTTGTCATAATTATAAACATAACAAACGACATCTACAAATTGCTGAATGCTATAAACAAATAGTTGAACACTTATTTCTTTAATCTTATCTAGAGCTAAAGTTTGCATTCTTTGAAATCTGTGTCACAGTAATTGTTATGATGAATGTAGTGACGAAGAGTATGTCATCTTTGTTCATACTTGTGCTCAAAAACAAATACATTTTACTCTGAAAGCAATGACTACTCGTACACACATATTTATCTAGATGAGACTTGATGTCTTATTCCAGCACTGATTCAAGATTGTTTGGAATTAGTCATGATGAAATTGTATTTGTAATGTATTATAACTTCCGTGAGATTTATTATTTTTTTCGACTGACACACGTATTGTTTTTTTTATATTAGATGGTACTGACGTTTGACCACTATCTCGCCAATTTTATTTATCTGTATAGATGTATGACTTACTAAAGTAACCAATTCTTTTTTAAGAGATTGTGATAAAGACATGTCATGTTATGTCCTGACACAGGTGGTAGAATAAAAGCATTAGTAGACGGCCTGCAGTACGCAAGCCTCGCGCTGATCAAGGAAGACATGAAGGTTGGAAACATGGACCTACCTTCCGAAGAAACGCTTAGCAAGCGTATCGACATCATCCTTAAAGATATTAGATTGAGGTAAGTGTCTTAAAACGTATTAGACATGGAGGAACACGAAATAGAAAATGTGGAATATGATGAAACATTATCACTTAACACAAATAAACGAAAGCAATCTCACAGCATAACTTTTCTATCCACTTGTCATCTATTATTATAGTTAATTGCAATGCATGTACTATATGAGATGTAATTTCAGACTCTAGTCTTTTAGATATTATTCTTTCTTTCTTCATAGTCAAGCTAATAGAGGTCTAACTACGGATGAAGAATAGTCTAACAGTTTCTTAAATGATTATATTGTTCTAGGTTGCGCATAACTCGCACATGGTCAGTGTGGCTGGTAGCCATGGAAGTGGCGAACTTGCTGCACGTCATTTTCGAGATCTGGATCATCGACAGGTTCCTCAATGGAGGCTTCATTAGCTTGGGCCCCAGAGTGCTCAATTTGAGTGAATGGCAAAACATTGCTGACCCACTCGAGACTGTGTTCCCCAAGGTAAGCAAAACTATTAACTGCAGTAATTTTATAGCATTTTACATTAAAATTAAAATGATTCAAGTAGGTACTTAACGTTGAGAATTATTCTCGTTAGTCATGAAGTAACAAACATAAATGTTCTGCACAAGGCATTTCACTTCGAATCTGACGTAAGTCTACTCTACCATCTTATAGGATAAATTCAAAGTACCAGATAATGGAGGTGATTTTACTTGGCCCTTAATATTAGTGTCAAGACGTTTTAAGAACATTACAAGGTTCTTATGTTTCTTCGTTACTAGGTGACAAAGTGCATCTTCCACAAGTACGGTCCGAGCGGTTCTATCCAGCAGCACGACGCGCTCTGTGTGATGGCGCTGAACATCATCCACGAGAAGATCTACGCCGTGCTCTGGTTCTGGCTGCTGTTCCTCTTCATCGTCTCCGTTATTGGTAAGGATTACAACTTATTTGTATTTGATGTTATTAATTGTAGGAGATGATCTTTTATTTATTTTAAGGAACGATTTAGGACCGATTTTTCAATCATCAGTTAATTTTTAACTGTAGACTACATTTGACAGTATTTAGTATGGAAGAATCGTCAAATACTCAAAGTTATTTCTCAGTTATAATTTATCTGGCGTTGGAAAAATCGGCGCTTAGAACATGATTTTTTAATTTACCGACTAAATCATTTCAGCTGTGATCTGGCGCGTCGCGTCGTTCTTCCTGTACCGTCGTTCCCCGAAGTTCAACATGATGATGTTCCAAAGAGCCACTTCAGCCAAGTTTGACCCCATGAACGTTATCCACATCGTCAACGGCTGCCAGTTCGCTGACTGGCTATTCCTCTACTACCTCGCTAAGAACATGCAAGGCGCTGTGTTCAAGTAAGTGTCGTAATTTTATATTTTACATTCTCTGATTTAATAATAGGAAACTAGACGCATTTTTGTCTATATAGTTAGTTCAGTAGTTTATTGAACGGTTGTTAAAGTAAATCACCTCAGGACAGATGACAGTCTTCCACGTTAAATACAGACGGACTAGCGTCAACCAGATAATCGTGGAAAGGTCAGCAGAGAGACTGACACTAAACTAGCATTTGTAGATAAAAACATTGTTAGCTATGAAACATTATGATGTTAATCTAACAGAACAAGAAAATGGCGTGTTAAAACAAGTACTAATTTAATTGTTTTATAGGGAACTATTCACTCGCCTGGCTAATGAGCTGGCGAAGAAAGAAGTAGCTGGTCATGAAGATCCGAACGAGAAGAAAGGAGCTGAACCTGAACTCGTAAGTATTGTCAATTACGATGATGAGACACTACCGCTGCAGGCTGAGAAGAAGTCTTCATAGTCATTAGTTAGTAATAAGATTATGTTATAGGTATTTAAGGAATAGAATTCGAATGAACGATAGAAAGAAGGGTTTAATGATAAACTTGATGAGACAGTTAAATATATGACTTCATGATGATATTTTTGACAAAATAAATCGATAGATTTCCACCGAAATAGGTTTGTGATGACTGGATTTCAAAGACGGCGTATTACAGAAACAGGATAGGCATGTGAGATTTAGGTCCGAATGCTGAAAGGCTACGCATTTTAAGTTGTACTTAAATATAGTGCCATCTACGTAATTATACAAAGAATTTCTAATGACAGAACTATATTTAAAGCGCGACTTAAAATTTGTGGCGTTTGAGTATTTGGACATTGGATTTCAAACAGTAGTGACATAATTAGGTAGGCTAGTTATATTTCGTGCAATCATTAAGTAGAGGTATAAAACTGTATTTTATTTGCTCAAAACAAGCTTTAGAACGTTTTTGTACTTAAACTACAGCGTGGACTGATTGTTCATGAATTACAGGAATATATTGAGGTTAGAAAAATCGCATTGAAATAAGAAAAGTGTGGCCAATATTTTTTTTTAGTTGGTATTAACTATAATGACTTAGTATTAAAATGTATCCATTGCTACAAGTACAAGTGTTATGGTCAACGAATTTTCTAAATTATAAAATACTTCGATTTGTAAATATTATGTTTGTTCTGTAATAAAAATGTGCTAAAAAGTGTCTAGTCCATTTATGTTTGTTGTTTTTTTAAAGTCTATGTGAATAAATCTGTGTTATTTTTTATGTATTTTGTTTGTTTTTATTTATGACAAAACTTGGTCAATTTTCAATTTTTTATTTGGCTTTGTCGTGGACCAACCGCAGTACTCTATATTACTTCAAAGAAAATAATGAATTAAAAACTTCTTTATTAAATTAACTAAAAATCGCGGGTTACTTACGTGAATATACTGAGAAAAGCTCTACTAGCAGGCTGCGCGACATCGCCGCGACCGCGCACGCTGCTCATGAGGAAGACCCCTCTGTGGTTCGAAACTAGTAGAGCTTCTCTCAGTATATTCACGTGGGTAACCCGCGATTTTCAGTTAGTGTAGTGTGTCTCACGATATTTGTAATAAAAACTTTATATTATGTTCCTCGGATCATAAGACACATAATCATAGATCAAGGCGAATATAGCATTTTACTTACAGAGGCGTGATGCTAAATACTACATCAATATAGGAACTATACATCAAACTTATTTAAAACAGCTACTTCCAAATACATGGGTAAACATACCAAGAATTAGCAGGTCGCCATTTGAAGCTTCATTTGCGTGACCTTTGACCAAAAGCTATGAAGAATATTTACTTTTCTACATACATAACGTGTCTAAAGTAGTGTCAATTATATTTGTAAGTATATAATGTTTGTCTACCTATACGGAAGTCCGTAACATAAGTTTTGAGAAGTAAATACTAAGACAGTCCTAATTAGTCCACCGTAGACTGCATCATCGCTTACCACCAGGCGAGATAGAGGTCAAACGTCGGCACATCCTTACTATATATCCTTACTAATATTATAAATCGGAAAGTGAGTTTGTTTGTTTGTTCCGACTTCACGCCGTAACTACTTAACCGATTGCATTGAATTTTTGCAGACGTAAAGTTAGTAGTCTGGATTAAATAATAGGGTACTTTTTATCCCGAAAAATTTTGATATTCCCGACGGAAAACAAAAGTATTGGTATAGATGGCGCTGTATGTATTTGTATATGTTACATAGGCTACTTTTATCCTTTTGTGACGCGAGCGAAGCCGCGGGTAAAAGCTAGTCAAATATAAAAAAAAAATTTGGTGTTTGCGTTCCGTAGCTCAAAAACAGGATAATAATAAGATGTTTATAGTACGTGTATTTGATTAATACTACACATACCTAAATTGATAATACGTAACTTTAATCAATTATTACCTATACAATAACACTATTAATTGCATATATCGAAGTAGAAACGTATTTTAATGAATACATTAATTGGGACTGCAAGAACAACAACTGATTACGGGGTTTATACGGATATGTAATCTTTGTGTTAAATAATAATGTTTGTTCGTTACTGCACGGAAGAAGATAAGTGCATATATGTAGGTATATGTCACTGGAAAATAATAAATTAGAAAAATTATAAACTGACTAATTGCCTCGTTGGCCGAGTGGTTGCAAGTGCGACTTCCGGGCAAGCGGTCTCTGTCTTCCTCACTTTAATTCTTAGCTTTACTTTAATTTTTTTATTGAGACGTTTAAAAGTGCCTTTCTGTTCTAATTGAAATAAATGATTTTGATTTTGTCATTGACTTTGACTCTGAAAAAAAAAAATAGAAACTTCCTATATTTATTTTAAGTAAAGCGAATGTTGGCAGAATCTTCAGAAAAATTAAAGTAGGTAATCCAATAATTTATTTGAACTGAGGAAGCTGCCGCTTAGAATCCTACAGAAGTTTATAATATTCCTAGGAAATTTATAAACTTACGGATCTTGTTATTTTCAGGTGACACACACCTACATATACAGGATGATTTGTAATTCGATGACTTGAAAAAAAATTCTAATATTTTATGAATTTGGGATCAATGTAAAATAATATTATTATTGTGTATTCGACGATTAGAACTGGTAAATATACTACTAAAGTAAAATAATTGAAAATAAAATGTAGGTCAAGAGCGTTTTGTTTTTTCAGTTTTAGAGGTACCGTGGGCGTCATTTTGAATTTAACACTAAAAGTTAAATATTTTAATTACCATTTAATTCCGCCTATCCTTTTGTTTGACAACAATGTTGGAATTGATTTGTTCTATAACCTAATACGAGATTATGCTAGAATTGCAAATCACCCTGTATACATAGGTTACACGTGACTGAATACGCATACACAATAGGTTAGTTATCATAAGTTGTTTTAATGGTATGAACACGTAGACGGATCACCTGATGGACCCTGATGGTTTGTGATCAGCGCCATCTATGGACACTTGCAACAACAGAGAAGTTGCGAGTGTTACTGGCTGTTTTTGGAAGTCGGAGGTCGGTCTTCGAATAGACATAAATGACATATAGGTAAGTATTATACAATGGTACATCTATGTGATGATGATTCCAGTGAAATCTCCTATCAAAATTATAACTGGTGAAAAATTCATGTTGCATTTTATATGCGTATTCTGCCTATCTTGAGGCGTGGCTATAAATCATGTCCAGTTCCTATTTTTTACCGAATAACATCTATTATCTATTACCTAGGTTTTCATCGGATAAATCGTGGCAACTCGCCAGCATCTGACATCTTTTCGTCCGAGCTTTCTCCCTACATCTCAAGATTGTTGACCCGACCGAATGCTGCGGGACGTTGACTAACCGACTTCGTAAAAAGAGGTCATGAGGTTGAACTGTTATGTTCTGTGAAACTGAAATTGCAAGCTTTATTTTGTATTTAACATCATCTTAATTAACGTTACGGTAATGTAAAATAGGTTGAGGTTGTTAGATACAGGTTTTTATGTATATTATTTTTTCAGGTTGTTTTTTTTGTATTAATGATCTCGTTAGTCGAAGGCTTTTGTAGATTATGACTCCGGAAATATTATAACTAGCTTCTGCCAATGGAAGATCTAAAAAGTGATCTATGTGTAATTCCAGATCATAATCCACCCCTGCGGGCTTACTCTTGAATCCAATTCCGATCGATCGACATAGGTATTGTGAATTTTCGTACTCTTGAGTTGCAACAGTAGCGCTCATTGCATCCGTATTGTGTGGATATTGAATGAACTAAATGGTATTGAGTTTGGTTTTATATTCCGTACTCTAAATGCTATTTTAACAGGCAACAGCTACGATTGGGGTTGTATAGTTTTAACATTGACTAATTATTGAGATTTTATTGGATTGAAATTGCATTGACATTGAGATTGGTTTCAAGAGTAAGCACCCTGTTCCAAATTGCATCTCGATCCCTTCAGCCATTTTGTCATGAGCAAAAAAACATACAAACTATCCTATTTATAATTAGTTTATGTGTAGTATACAGCTGTTATCATACTTTGATACAGTCAGCCAACATACTTGGTACACACGGCCGCACATCAATCTATACAAAACCAGTTTATCCTGGTGTCGCGTCGCATCATCTTTCCGCACATTAAACGTTCAGTTTATACTGGTTTTGTAAAGCTCAATGTGTAGCCGTGTAGATTGATTGAGACTAACAAAGTCAAAGACGCCCTTATTTACCAATGAATTAGTCTCTAATTAAGTAATAAATGACTTGTCAATTTATAAAAGTACATCCATATTACCTTTAATACGCAGGCGCCAATGGAACTAGGCGATACATATTGCATAAGCAATTTGTAGATTCAGTATAAATATTTGAATTTTGATCTAATGATCAATTAACTACTGATTAATGAGCTCGGCACGCTCCCATTTAAGCAAGTATGTACTTGTTTTCAACAAAGAAATAAAAATTGCGTAATAATATAATTGCGTATCAATTGCATAATATGCAATAATATCATGCTTTATAGAGAGATGTTGATTAAAATGAAAAGTTCATAAGTCCATCTCCATGTAATAAAATTAACTTGAATTTCAATAGTTTAGAATCATTGGTAAGGTCTATGATTTTAAAATAAAATAAAATTTGAAATTAGAATTTAATGAACAAAAATTATTTTGATTTGAAATGGTCATCAGGTACTGCAAAATGGCATTCAAAGGTAAAGAGAGAGAGACCTGTTATTTGGTAATTATTATTATTTTTTTAAATATTTAATTTTGTGTTAAAGAAACACAAAATTAACATACTAACATAAGAATGTTGATTTCATGAGTTGTTTTTTTTTTAGTTTAGGTACTAAAGTTCTTTTTACATGTTCGTTTCTATAGTTTTTTATCAATTGTAAAGTTATTTAACCTTTAATTGGTGACTGTAGCCCATCATCATCATCAACAGCATATAATACCCACTGCTGAGCAAAGCCTCTTCTCACACGGAGAAGGTTTGAGCATTAATCACCACGCTTGCTCAATGCGGATTGGCGATTTAAAACTTATAATTAGAAATTAGTAGCCCACGTTTCGTCACGATGTTTTCTTTCACCGTTTGTCAGTGGTGTCTAAATAATCTTAGAAAGTATCTACATATAACTACTCGGAAAAACTCACATTGGTACTTGCTGTTGGTAGGTTTCGAACCTCATGCATGAAAAGCAGGCGTTTTAAACCTCCGAATCACCACGACATTATACGACTGAATCCTATGTAATACTTATTATTACTATGTTTACTAATACTTGTAAAAATTGTACATACACCATAATATCATGTCGGATTTTATATTTCTGAGAGCATCAGAAATTCAAGATGCCGAAGTTACTGCCAAAGGTAATCAAATCGTCTATCTATCTATCTTCCAGAGACGGACCCTGGTCTCCTTGCTTGACCGTACAATTGTCTTCCCTATTAACTAATGAAGCACTACTTAGAAAGTACATATAACTCGGAAAAAGTCACGTTGGTACCTACTTGCTGTCTGTATGTTTCGAACCCGCACCCTCGTGCATAAGAAGCGGGCGTCTTAGACGGTATTACCGTGTCTTAGACCTCTGAGCCCCCACGACCTACGTTTCAATTAAAATTTAATAATAGGTTAAGTAGTACAAAATAATAAGTTTATCTTTGTATTTTGACACGATTCATCAGGATGTTTAGATGAGTTCTGTGTTATCATCATGCTGAGACGACAAAGGCCGGTCCATTGATGTGTGCCGTGTTTAGAATATGTAACTTGAAGGCGGACATATTGGTCTAAATAAATGTAAATATTTATCTATCTTAGTACCTACAAGTGAGTGCCAGTTTCGTACTTGTTTCTTAACAAATAAATTAAGTAAGTGGAGTAATCATTCTCATATTGTTTATTGCGTCCCGACTTCCCGAGGCATTCAATCCCGGTTCTCTTAGTTTCGGTGGCAGGTAGTGGGCTTTGGGCAGGATATGCAGGGGCCAGGGCGACGGTCGCTAACTCACGTACGATTGACTTTTATGGACATGGACACACACACACACATACAGAATCCCGCCACTGCCTTGAAGTCACGTGCTTTCTTATAATGCTATTTCTTACGTAATATTTTTTTTTTTCACTATTGCAGAAAATGTAGGTATTTTGATAAAATTTAAAAGTTATGTAGGTAGGTACATAATAATCTGTATAGAAATACATAATAATCTGTATAGGTAGGTAGCCACTTGACTATGGACAGGTCGTTGATACCTCTTTAAGTAACGTATGAATCCGTATGAAATTGACTATGCTATTAAAACATTGCATTGACAGAATACTCTACACAACAAAAGTTTAAAAAAATAATTAAACAAAATGCGAAATTGCGAGCGGCGCGCGGTGTGCTCCAAGCAGTGTTTGCAGTGTGGATAAGATGAAGGTATAATTGGTATGAACATAATATAATATTGTATCAGACTGTTTGTCTGATTAAGCAGAGACGAGTGTAAGAAATATTCCCCTTACAACCAACAAAAAATATCAAAAAGCGTGTGAAAAGATTGTTAACTAATTGGTGAAGTTTGTTACAGGTAAGTTTTAATTAGATGTCAAAAAGATTTTATTATTTCAATTATATATTAATAGATTATTTATTGTTTTTGTTTTTATTTATAAAGTATCTTTACAACCTAATGCGTATATTGAAACGCACATTTTCTACTCTGGCAACAAACAAAATGGCGTCAACGCGGTTTGAAGCGCGCGCTCTCACTATTATATCTATCTTTTTCTCACACATGTGGAAGTGTATCACTATCTCTGTTATCGGCAACAGATAATAATTTTCTTTCATTGCGTGTGATGTAAAACAAAATAAATTGTGAGAAGAGCCGGGCTAGCCGTGAAACGGAGTACTTTTCTTTGACGTTGCATGGTTCCGTTTTGTGATGCAAGTGTATTTCGTTTATTTTCGTGTTTTATAAAAGAAAAATAACGATATAAATTGGAACAATTATTGTTATAAACAGGTGGACACTGAAATGTTTTATTGAGTGTGTCTAAAGAGAGTTTTTCTGATGTTTTTCTATGAAATTGTATTTTGTAAACGATAATTTCGAAAACGATCTAATTTTCCGCGAAAAATCAAATCTATAAAACAAAGGACTGACCTGAAGGAGTTTGTGGAAGCAAACAATATTTATAATTGGTGAGTTTAATTTATTTTATATCAAAGTCGGTCGCGTAACATTTTTTACGCACCATGATTTTTTGAGAGGCTACGCAAACACAGCTGAGTATTCCGTGTCAGTGTTGTTTGATTTGTTTCATAAAAATAGCTCTTATATGCAATAATAAGACAAAGAACGTTCAAACACTGTTCCATCCTGTCGTTTTTTATTCTCATTCAGTCAGTAGACCATGCAGTTTTGTTGAAGTAAATTAAAAACAGAATACCTACTAAGTAGGCCATTAAGCTTTGCTTAAAAATATTATCCGGTTTAATTAGTGATTCAGAATAGATGTGATTTCCAAATTATTTGTGTCTTAACTCTTGGTGAGTTTGTTTATGCACCGCACAGTTGAATAAATTAATTAAAAAGCTATATATAAATAATCTGTGGACTAAAACACAATAATACTCAAGTTGTTACCACATTATCTGGTTTGGAGATGCGTGCAGCCTTAACACTCATAGTATTTAAGATTCTATTATATTTAACATGCCTTGTGGAGTATCCAATCTATGCATGCACTGATGTGTACACATATAACATTTGTTGCATACTACAAACGACACATGGACCACTTAAATTTCTTGCCGGAACATAGGTCGAAGTGAGATGTAATGTATCATATTAGCAGCCAGGTTGTTAAATGTGATGTCACTGAGGCATGGAACCCCTTAAATTGCACTTCAAATTGATTGGTAACTAGAGAAGAGTTGATTGACATACATCTAACTGATATGGAACAGTTTTGATTGTACAGCCACGTCAAATTGATATTTATTTAAGGCACCTTTGAACTTGTACAGTGGCATAATGTGCACCTCTGCCTACCCCTTTGGGGATAAAAAGGCGTGATGTTATGTACGTATGTACTTTTGAACTTCAAACGAGATGAAAGGTGTCAGGCTGTCGAACAGTCCTCTAGTGAAGCTTTGCTCATACCAAAGTATAAATTCCTACGTAGAAGAACAAGCAAGAAAGTCCACTGTTACTCTTTTTCAATAAGTCTAAGTATTGCAGGCATGATGTCATAATGATGTAATTACATTTTTCTTACAGACACTAAGTGAGCATAAAGATTAGAGATGTTATGAATAAACGATATTCTCTTAGTTATGCAACAGGATAAATATGTGCTTTTTAACTACCTACTTCAATAAATAAACAAGAACAATTATGTCATAAACAATTACATAATAATACATTTAGGTATGCACTTTTAATGCGTTTGTAAAGTGACTAGTTATACAAATAAGAAAATGTTTTTGATAACTGCTTTATTAAAAGAGTAGCTTTGCTTTAAGTAACAATACACTTACTGTTTTGCTCAGATTGTGAGCTGGTAGTACTGACTTAAAAGGGAATATACCTAATAAACATCTGGCTTATGCATTACAAAAATTGAGTTTTTAAGTAGGTAGTACTCATATTTAACACAACATATCTTATTTTTGATGAATTGAATTCTATTTTCCTATACACTACTAAAATACGAATCATTGACCTGGTAAACTATCAGAAAACTGCAACACATAGCAACAGTGTGACAGTGTGCTAAAAACTTTCTAGTTATACCAGTTTGTGTCTAAGGATAAAATAGCACTATTGTTCATAGAGAAAGTTAGTTCCACTATTCATAAATATACGTATTTATGCAAATATGCATCTTTTCAAATGTCAAAGTGTATAAGTAAGTACTTAAAATAATGATGCGATATTAAATGGCAATTATAACACAAACCACGAAAAAATTCGTACCTACAGATATTTCTGTTGATTATTTTTGTAAATTGTCATTATTGTAAAAGGCCTGCACTGTGCCCATGCCAACATGTGGTCCAGCGCACGTGCTCCAAGCTACGTTTCATCCGGGATAATGACCGGACCACATTTTTGTGGGCAACTGAGGCCAAACCGTATAATTTGGACCATCCTGCTCTCGCGCACACTTTAATCACCTTTAATGGTAGATCGCCGGGGGCGGGGCAGGGTGATTTATAGCCAAACTCGTCTAGTCTGAACGTCCAGTGAGCCAAGACCAAATAACTTGGAACATTTCCTAATAACGACTTCTTGTAGATTGGGAATGTTAGGAGTATGGAGTGTCTTAGTATTTTGGCCGATGTGATACCAGTCGTAATATCGTATTGCCGAAACGACAGGTGGGGATTCGATCTAGAATAAATTGCCTTCCAGTTGTTTCTAAGCTGTTCGTTATCAATTACTTTTTTCCTTCAAGAAACCGTACGACTGACGACAGGAATTCGTGGAATAGCTTTACTAATCTGGGAGGATAATCCCTGACGGTATCCGTAAATCGGGAATATTTCCGCTATAGGATTAGTTTTTGGGCCCCCGTGTGGGTATTATGACCTAATTTTGTAAATCTTTGTTATGGAAAATTGCTTACTGGGAAAGCTTTACGAATGTTGGGTGCTTATCTAAGCTCATACTATATTATCGAGCCAAGAATAACTAACTGTCGATGATTTAGTACACGAAGCCATTGTATAATCTCCAACTTTGCAAACCTTGGACGATAAAGTTCCTCACCTCATAATAGTCATAATTACGAACTTGATTTTTTCTAAAACGGTTTACCATCAATTAGGTCTTTTATAATTTCATCACCTTCGCGCCAAATAACGCTCCCATTGTTATCGTGTTGATTATGCAGTCACTACAATTGGAATGTCACGATTGATTAAAACAATCACTCAAAGTGGATCTTCTTGAATAAATTAATACGTAAAAAATGCTTTTCAAATGCGGCGAATTGATAATGGCAATTAGCGATCTATGGCTCGCAAGTTTCTCAATGCACGATTCCAACTGCAACGAATTCTAAGCAAGGACAGTGAGCAGTGAGCTCCTCAAAGTAAAAGTAGCCAGTCTTTGTAAATGTAAAGGTGGGTTCCTGTTACCTATGCTAAGTGGCTGCAACGCGATACGATGTTGCACCTTGCGCCCGAGGAGTTTGCCTTGACCGCGAAACAGACCTGTTCTACTGCCTACAATATAAGCTGTTTTCCATGCCAGATAGTATCTATATGAGGGCTGTGATGTCAACGTGGTAATGAAAATACTGGGCCAGGAGACAACCTTGATACGATATTGCCAAAATTAGTGGTGCGTGCTGATTTGATTTTGTGAATTCTACAGTTAAAAGCAATGCTACATTTTGATTACGAGTACCTAATCTTAAGGAAAAACAGTTACGACACCACTGGTTTACAAAGGACCGACATATCAGTGTGAAGGGGGTACTGTGGTGCAACTTGTTTTATTTTCCCAGCAAAACTAGGTGCGTGTTAGACTAGGATTAGTTACGAAGCATTTTATTTGTTTTTACAATGACAAAGATGAAGGTCAATGGCCATTCATAACATGCATATTTAATATTTGGCACGTAGCAGGCTTCTTTGCATACACATTACATATTTCCGCCTCACTAGTTATAGTCGCGGTGAATCTCTGTGTCATGTAATTACACTGTTTAGGTTTGTCAGGAGCTATGTTATAACACGTTCAAAGGTTCGGAGTACAGTCGTAGGCATTGTACAAACAGTTATTGTTCTCAGCCGTTTGTATAACATAATTCATACAAGATTTACAAGCAGGTGGGACTCCTCTCACGGTCTCGTTTATGTTCAGCGTCCTTCAGCTCATCCGTTGTATAACAATTATCATTTAGCACACGTTTTAATAACAGATCCAAATAAATTATAGGCCTACTCGCCTTTTTGCTCGCGGCGCTCAGGTCTAAAATTATCCATATTGTTTTTTTGATCCAACAAAGGTTGAATAAGCAGTGATCGCTGGCGTGCTTTCAATTACTCAAAAAATATGTTCAATTTAACCGAACATGAGATTACGATCAACGGCATAACGCGGCCGCATCAGATGCTATCTGGCTTTATAATAAAAACATTACACAATGACACGAAATATGTGATTCCTACCAAAACTAGCGTATCAGAGAGGTCGTCGACTATCTATGGCCTCACTGAGATCACCGTCAATCACGGCCACATGGACATGTGGCAATTGCTAGCTTCAATTAGTCTTTTGGGTCACACTATCAACACATCATTCTGTCCATTTACGAATGTTAAAATGATGTAACTTATTAACAATAACGTCATGAACCAAAAAATAACACTTGGTAATTGAAATATGGATATAGTCTGCTACCGGAATCATAGCTCAAATTAGGGAAATGAGCTCAGTTAACCGCAATTCGTTTAATATATTCTGCTAACAAAGGAGTTTTAGGGTCACCCGTTTCTGGAGTACAGATAACCATGTTTAATAAAATTAGTTACTCGAATTAAATTATGGATCGATTTAACAGCCGAATAATTAAATGCAAATACTTGGAACCTAACCTCGTGACTTAAGCCGTCCCTGGCATTACAAACTGCATTTGGACATACATAACTGAATATTATCAATCTCTTTTTGGACTTGACAATTTGTGAAAAGTTGTGTTTTCTCAGGCTTGTTGTTTTTATTCAAAATAGAGTCGTATGCGATTGTATCTTCAATCCTTCGAAGCACGTGGGCTGGTCTGAGGTCATTATTACCGTTACTAAGCCAGACTTGCCGGTACATTACGATCGCGATAGAGTTCATTGTAACACTGCTGTAAAAACTATTCACAACTTGTTTGTCCTGCTTCCATTTTGCTGAAGTAGGTATGTAAGTTCTTTTTAAATTCTGTTTCTACTAGACATACTTTGATTCTATGTTTGCCTGGTAACTATTTTGTCTATTTAAGATATTTGGATGTGAATATTCTCTGTCTGCAGTTAAGTGGGTGAAAAAATCCTGTGCCTCCTGTTGTGGTATCGCTATTTCATGCCCACCACCAAGTTAGTTTTCTTGATCAAGTAACTAACAAGCATCTAAACACACATATAAACCTTGCTTACAATATGCCTTCTCTCTGCCTGTACTTTCAAAATGGTGCCATAATGTATTCATCCTTTACTTACGAAATGGGTCCATTTAAAAAGGTTATGGACTCTAGTTATGGACGGACATTTTTGCTGTCATACTAAAAATTGTTGGACTTAGTTGTATTCTCCCTACACGATACCCACAGGGCCGATGCCGATTCGGAGTCGCGGAGAACCTAACGGGTAACCGGGGCTCCGGCTCGAAGTGCAGGAGAAGGAACGGGGTGGTTTTTAGTCAGTAAGAGTCTGACACTCCCTCACGCCTCACCCAGGTGGGAGCAGTCATTCGATGATTTTCACTCCTTAAAAAAAAACACGTTACCCACAAGTTCTAACCTTCGCACCGTCGGCAGTTTGTTTATTGATAGTACTTTATTCCACTGGTATTGGACCAATCAAGAAATTATCGGTGTTAACTATCCACCAATGACACCATTGCTGGGTATTTAACATTGATTGCCAATCGAACACTACTTGCGCTAGAATTTATTTCAATCAAGCTTTTATCATTGGTATGTAGCTTGCTGACGTTGGCTGAAGATACTTCAATGAACGTTAATTTTCAATTTTTACGTCTTGGTCTAAATTAATGAATAGATATAATAGTTATTTCACCTCACAGTTTTATGCTATGCTTAAAAACATGAATGTTTTCTTTAAACTCGCATTAACTACAATACTAGTCTGTTCTTCAAAATAAAACCGTTTAAAAATATAACCGTCCTTGATACTGGGGTTATCTTAACTGATATCACTATTTAATACATAGTAACTCAAAATATTTTACCATATTTGTGTCGAAAAAGCTTAAAAAACTTTAAACGACTGCTTGCTGGAGGGTAAATAGATTTATCTATAAAAGTTAAGATAAAATGAAGATTTATGACTTCACTCTCACGCGATCTTACACTCCAATTTGCACGAAACTTGGACAAATAAAAACTAGTTCAGAATGCTCCGGATTTGCATGATAAATGTTGCGAATTATCGAGGTACTGTTCCGTCGATCATGTGTCCGCCAGTGCCATGCCGAGCAAAGAATCTTAGTTTCTCTATTCGAAAAATGTAACTAGTGAGTATTTCCGATTTTTAAAATTAAAAAAGTCGTAAAAACAGAGTCTTTAATGATATTTGCTGTGTTGGGCAATTATTACGATTACGTACGACTTACATTACGAATTTTAATGGATGTTAATATTATGAGCACCCCTGACTATTCCTTCAAGGAAGTGATTCAAATAATGTTTGGTATCTGAGTTCCACACGATACACAAATGTATAATGCACTTGTCACTATTGTTTTGTATTCTACTTGTAGTAGTTTACTATCGGAACATGTGTAAATAATTATAATCTTTGTTTATTGTTGTGACAAACAACATTATTTAATTTTGTATCATCCAGTTTTGTTTAAACAACAAAATTTCCTACTGGCATCCATCTGTTTGTGTTCTAAACTGTTATCGACTAATTAGTACCTAATATTTTTGTATAATAACTTACATACATACATACATAACATCACGCCTTTTTATCCCCGAAGAGGTAGGCAGAGGTGCACATTTCGGCACTTAATGCCACTGTACAATGTAACACCCACTTTTCACTATTTATGTTATGAGTCCCATGTAATAAGGGGTGAGCCTATTGCCATATACCGGGCACATTTTTCCAGACTCCGTGCTACTACTGAGATTTATAAAAACCCAGTAATACTTTGCCCGACCCGGGAATCGAACCCGAGACCCCTTGCCCGGCAGTCGCACTTGCGACCACTCGGCCAATGAGGCAGTGAGCAATGTATAATAACTGTTCTGAAATATTATATTAAGTAAAATATTACTTTTCTCGAATAGATCACGTAAGTCATACTAAGTATTGTTAAGTTACAATTAGTTAAGTACCTAAAAAGTTGTTTTGTCTAATGTAACAATATGTTTTAATATCTCAATGTGTTGTTGCTAAATTTTCCTGTTTAGTAAGACTACTTAGAATTTTATGAGCAATTCCCAATGATAACATCAATTGAAACATTGCTTAGAGTATGTTAAGTAATAGACTTCTACAAGACCTATTAGTGTCAACGATTTCAAAGCACTGATTTGAAGGAACTAAATCTTATTTAGAACCATTCTTCCTTGTTCAGCGATGTCTATTTTACGATCATTCGGCCTTTATGAAGATTACCAATCGGATAGAGAAGTTGCAAACGACGTTGTAAAATGTTAACGGGGTTTCTCTTAGCTCATGGTTGATGTAGAATTCATTGGAAGTGGGTTCTCTCTTGTTTGTTACTTGTATTCATTAATGTTCATACACTAGCTCATCAAGCTACTCCAAACTGTTACTGCAATAGATTCTCGACTTTGTAACGAAATAGTGAAGTTGAAAATCTAATAAAGGAAGACTGCTGAAGTTGGAACAAAGATAGAACGTGTTCTTCTTGCGTCTCCTATTGTGGATTGCATGCGAGGGTCACCCACGCAATCACGCAGTAACTTCACCAAACGTTTCAAATTGCTGTTGTTCGATTCATACAGTATCAGATGATGATCCTGGTACTTGATGCATTGTGTTCCAAGCTGCATTCATTGCCCGATGACATCAATTGGAAGCGACACCGACAATTGGCCAATTTGGGCCATCCTCAGATCCGTGGTCCGATCAGACCTACAATAGGCTTGGCAATCAGGAATGCGCGGCCTCATGTCCTTTGTTAGGTTATAGAAGAAATTTCTTGTGGTTTCATTTATTGTATGATTGCAGTCAATTTGCGTTTTGCAATCTGAAGTCCTGAAAATCTAGAAGCAGTTGTTAAATACGACAAGTATTTCTGTGGATAGATATGCAACTACAATAATATGGTGTAGCTATGTAAATGAAGATCCATCTTAAAACTAGTTTTTCCTAGTATATTTAAATAACATTCCTGAAGCTGTTCCAATTATAACAATGACGGCATCTCCAGTGAGTAACGAGGCTGGTGAGAATATCACCAGGCATACAATTATTGTCAGTTGACCCTTACACTCGGGAATGTTCGCGAATTTAATTAGATTCAAACTGCAAGTGATCTGATTATTGATAATGTACTTTTATAAGATTCATCGAGGTCTTTGGACTTGCTTGCAGCGGGTCACGATACCTTAGTAATTGATTTGAAATAATTGTACGTAGGAACTTCATGACGGATCTTTTGGACCCTGTGTAGACTGTAGATAGTTCCCGAAGTTTAATGATTTGTTACGCTTTTTCTACAAATGTGTTCCTATCTATCAGTCGCGTTACATATGTATTATTTTTTATAAAAACAAATAAGGATAATTTAAATTTACCCCAATGACTGTGATTGCTCATAAAATTTCCTTAAACTATCGCGCAGTACAAAACCATTTATTTACTTAATGTGTCATGTATATTTTCAATTAAAATTATTATTTATATGTTGGTGTATTAAGTCTTTAATTTTCCAGCAAATAACGCTATGTGGTACAAATATTTCATGACTATTTAGATTTATAGTAAGTAATTGTTTGCGTTTTAGCAAACGCGCTGTGGTTTAATAAATTTTCCTCCTGGGTTGTGACTGATTAATTTATCAAATTGGCTTCCAATCAATTCATATTATAATTTAATTAGTATTATATCAATTACTATATAAAGTTCATATAATTTAGAGTTATTAAATACTAGTTTGGCTAAATCACGTGCAAAGAAGTTTATGGTTGACGGCTAATAAAAATGTTTTGATCACCGTCTTTTATAAAGGAAACCATTTTTGATGCCCCCAATGGCTTCATCGTATTTTAAAATTTTAAGCATACTTCCCTTGATGGATACTATAGTATTTTATCACAATTTTATCACGTTTCCCCAATCCCTGAATCCCCAACAATTCTCAAATTCCTAATCCAGAAAGTCGGTTCCAGGTGTCCATGGGCGACGCCGATTGCTTACCATCAGGTGATCCGTCTGCTCGTTTACCGACTTATCCCATAAAAAAATCATTCTATCTACTGTACCGTTAATAGAACAAAAATTATAATATCGATAAGGAAATTAAAAGTTCCTATAGCTTTTATTTGCTAACGATAATTATTTCCCGCTACCTTTGACTACATTCCATTCTATTATATTAAATTCTCATTATGTTTGGCATAGATAACTGTTCAATCTGGTTCTTATAATTAGAGTTGTGCAAGGTACAAGTAAAAGGTATTTGTTGACTTTGATTACGTTCTTCTTTGATAAAATAAGATAGGATAGACCATTGTAACACATTTGGAAGTTGATGGATAATTCTACTATGAAACCAAGTCCAGTCCGACAGTAAAGGTCTAGTAGCTGTTATGACAATGATATCTGAAGATATTATGCACTTTGCGTTTCTCTTGTAACCTACTGCGGTATATTAGACTTCCGCAGTTCAGTACAAATCCTTTTAATATTAAATTCCATCACTAATTTTTCAATGTACTTTATAATATTCTTAGAAGTACAACGGTATGATCCCTTTTATGAGCTGTTGCCAGAAATAGCTCGCTCCCTCCATAGGCTTGGGTTTACAGTAGCTCGTAAAGCTCAACTGGTCATTATACTAACTGAACCCATACATTACCCTGTAGTAACTTTAGAAATCTATTATTCATAACGTTACAGAAGTTTCTGAACACCACTTCCTTGGATCTCGTCCAGCGACGCAAAAACTGGATTTTGAGATGGTATAATGAATATTTATGGTGGATTTCAGTAGCCCGTAATCAATACATTACGTCTAACGTATCATTAAAATACTGCTAGCAACTTCAATGTTTCAAAAGTTAACATGAAATCGAATTGTCTACTATATCTTAATCTTTAGAAATTGGCACTAATTCCTGCATAAGACTTATCCGTGAATATTAATAAAATATCCTTCAGTAATCCCGCTACGGGCGTGGGAATCACGTTTCTTGTTAGGGTGAATGTGTCAATTGAAATCTGATCCTTTATTTCCCAAAAATAAGTGGGCTTTGAAATAAATTAAGCTACCATTCTGCATTTGTAATTAATCCCATAGTTAAATGACTTTACTAATTCTCATTATTTTCTGTAGAAATTGTTTACTTTAAAAACAGTGCTACCAAATCTTCTGTTCCGTAGGTTGAGATTACCAACCTATTAAATGTTGAACAATTCTCATTCTATTTTGGCGTTAATTTCCTCAGCAATCTTGCGGTTGACGAGGCTATTTTCAAAATATTTAGGCGCAATTGTGCGGTAGTTTGTGCCATTTGTTTAATTGGTTTGATGGCTTTATTCTAGCATTTACGTTTTAAACGTAAATAGGTCTATTACGGATGTTAACTCTTGGGGGATTTTTATTGTTATTATTGCACTATTTCTAGGTTTAAACAATAAATGGGGTTACGTTAAATATTCTTTATCGAAAAACAAATAGATTTTGACCTCATTAACCCTGTTGAATAAACAAAAGACATGTGCAATCCTAATAGATGTTCTTATTTAATTCATATTGGTTTTAAATGACAATCTGTGAGCACAGTTAGTTGAATATGTGGGTCACAAATATTTATGCAAGTGTCACTTAATGGACTTGCTTTATTTAATCGACTTAAATATTTTAGGAAAAGTATTGTTATGAAATATAGGCTTTTTACGCCATCTGTTATTTGAGGTTAACAACCTTTGATCCCATTTATTTTGATAATGGCCTTTTCGCATCTATGTGGAATAACGTTGTATTTTAATCAGATCAGTGTCAAAAGTTAAACTTACTCATAATTTCGCAATACAGTTTAGTGTGCACTTTGAGATGCAGGCGAGAATCAATTTTCTAAGAACTTATGTTTTCATGACAAAAACAGCAATAGATTTCTTTGAAATAAACAGTTTTCTAAGGTTTGTTTGTTATTATTCTACAATGAAAGTGCTCTAAATGCCCACTCACGACTGTATTTGGCGACACTTCTAACGTCTGTGACAGATTTTTTCTGCTAAACGATACTAAATGACATTTAGTCTAAATTACTTAGATGACAACTTGAACTGCTAATTTTAGAAAGTAGCCATGTTCCCCATATTTTCATTTTTACAGCTGATTATAGCTTCATTACCGTATTTGGTTAAAATGTAGCAAATAGTGAAAATAACTACTTACTGTTAATATTATGTTTTGCTTTCTCCGGTCTAGTTAGTATTTGTGATGTTGAGTGACAGTTGCCGTGGTATTTGTAACTGGACTAATGTGACAATATGCAGATTGTAATGGTGGCATTGTGAGAGTTTTAAAACTACATGTAGGTAAGGTACCTACTAGACCGTGGTTCATGGTTCTAGTTAGATATTATTCAACATCATCATTATCATCATGAGAGCCATAAGGCATCCACTGCTGAACATAGGGTTGACATACATTGGGGGACCAACGTCGTGGTGGTTTAAGAAGCCCGCTTCTCATGCATGAGGGCGCGGGTTCGAAACCTACCCCAACAGCAAAGTACCAATGTGACTTACTCCGAGTTATATGTACTTTCTAAGACTATTTAGACACCACTGACAAACGGTGCAGGTAAACATTGTGAGGCTTGGGCTTATAATTTGTAATTATAAGTTTGAAATCGCCTACCCGCATTAAGTAAGTGTGGTGGTCAATGATCAAACCTTCTCCTTGCGAGAAGAGGTCAGCAGTAGCCAGTTATAGTCTGTTGATGATGACATTAGGAGTGCTTAAATTATTTGGGCTTAAGATCTTATGTTTTTAGAACATAACTGATTATTCATTTTAATTAATACCTATTAGAAATTCTCAGTATTTGACTGGAGTCTGGAACAGTTCCGGTTTCTACGATAAGCTATAAACAATGAACTGAATTATAAATGTGACAAAAAATACTAATAATACATCCCTTTGGGGAATAACCTATATGTACATGTACCCGTGTAAAATTATGTTAAGAAGCACGTTCCATATTGCCTCTATTTGTTGTCAATAGCAACGAAGGAGCGTTCACACGCAGTGCCTTCTGGCCCAACCAAAACATGGCTAGCAGTGCTGGAACAATCGCTAGTTGTGCAATACGCGTTATTTGCACAACTGACCCTCGTGGGCTCGTGGCACACCGTGCTGTTACGTCATACTTATTGGAAAATGTGTTTGGAAACTATTCCATAGCTTTTGTTCACATATTGTGTAAATCATCTCTCAACCATAATCCCTTTTGCTCTTATAAGCTGGAATTTCGTATCTAGTTCTAGTCTACTATTTGCCGGTTATAATACTTGTTACAAGTTCATGATAGCGATTCTATTACTAAATATTGGGAATACCAATTCTGAACTCTGTGGTTTTACTGACGTTTCTTTAATACAAAAACTTGAATAAGTAACAATATAGATGATGTTTTTTTTTATAATGTTACAGATTAATTCTCCACGGACTCTAGGTCCGTGCCCTTGTCATACAATTTTTTTTTATTATAATACATCTATTAAATTTTTATAAAGTAAAGAGGGAACCTATATAGATGATGTTTAGACAATACATGTTATAACTTTCGTGAGACATAATTAATCTGTCAAATACCAAGCGGTCACCGGTGACCGCGACCTATTGTTCTTTAATTGTGTCTATAAAACCGGTACTCGACGAGTTAATTATTATGTTTTTTTGGCTTATGTAATAGCAGCGCGACAGTCGCCGCGTCTCTGGTCGCGAAACGCGCTGCTCATGAATATAGTTTCAAGCCATGCTAGACATGGCTTGAAACTAGTCGGGTTCCTCGTCAAATAATTACGTGAGTGAAAAACATAATAATTAATTTAGAAAATTCATTTGAATTTTTTCTACTTGAGTACGACCATATTGGAAATTAAACAGGGGTGTTCCAACTAGTGTTTAGTGTTAGCATTTAGGCATTACTAAAGCTAAATTGTATGCACTTACACAATATAACAACGGATTGGTGACTAACTCAAACCAGGAACAGTGAATCATTGATCTGATGGCTCATGGGTCGGTCATAGGTAAATACATTGGTAATATATTATTATGCATATCCTTATTACTAAGTTTTTGTAACACGGATATGCGACATACGGATATGCGTCTAAGTGTGTGAGAGGCCATGCTTCGGCACGAATGGGCCTGCTCGACCGGAGTGACACCACGGCCTCTGAGATAACCGACGTGAAGCAACGCTTGCGTTGTGTCGCGTCGTCGTGTGAGTGAGGTTGCCGGTGGCCCAATTACCCTCCCCTTCCCCAATCTCCCCAATCCCTGAATCCCCAACGATCCTCAAACTCCTAATCCCCAAAAGGTCGGTAACGCACTTGTAACGCCTCTGGTGTTTCAGTTGTCTATGGGCGACGCCGATTGCTTACCATCAGGTGATCCGTCTGCTCGTTTACCGGCTTATGCCATAAAAAAAAAACACGTAAGTGAGCTCTGTCATCAGATTTCGATCATGGTGCGAAGTCTATAACTAGACTAGCCCACTATGCAGGAGATATTATAGTGCACAAGTGTGTACGCAAACACAGGTGCACTCTTTGTTCCCTCATTCGAAAGTTAGTTATATAAAGTCGTCGCGGAGAACCTAACGGGTAACCGGGGCTCCTGCTCGACGTGCAGGAGAAGGAACGGGGTGGTTTTTAGTCAGTAAGAGTCTGACACTCCCTCCCGCCTCACCCAGGCGGGAGCTGTCATTCGATGATTATCCCCCCCTTAAAAAAAGTTATATAAATTACGAAATTAATGAACGATCTAGTATTTCAGTATCCCCACGGAATACAAAATACTAGATCACCTCCATATGATTATTCTGCATAAAAGTTTTTAACCATGGTAAATATTCTGCTCCACACCTACCTAGTTTTCACAACGCATTTTTGCTATAGTACCTTTGTTATAAACCTTGATATTAATACTACAAATATTACAAAGCACGGTAAAAGATTTCTTGTTTCAATCGTCAATCGTTTAGTAATCATAAATACTCGCAGTAGTCGCAATAATGTTGTTGCGTGTATTAATATTTTTGTTTATATAACAATCAATTGTACTACAATATTGCTAATGGTTTACAAGCTCAACCTTGTAATAATCAGTTAAAGTATAAATAAAGTTATATTTGTTGTAATAGTGCTCACTTTGTCCACCTGGTTAAAAGCAAAGTTGCGCATAACACTCTCCACCCAGTAATCTCCAGACACAAAAAGCTTCTGTTGTGTGTCGTGAAAAGACACATGCGAACCCTAGATCAGTTTCCCGGCAGTCGCACTTGCGACCACTCAGCCAACGAGGCACTCGGTGTTTGTTTTTAATATAAAATAAAAAAATATTTATTAATTTAACATCCCTCTATGTGTCTAATTACATACAACAATAAGAGTAATTTATTTTTGTTAAATATATTTGTTATTACGGCAACGATTGGCCGCAGCAAGCGTTACACAGAGACGAGTGTAAGGAGTAAGGAGTGTAAGGAGTGGGTATTGCAGTGGGACGATCACGGCTAAAAATTAAAAAATAAGTATTTGTTATAAAATATCGGAATCTGGTTCAGATCGTATCAAATTGGAAAGCTGTCGTATTTACGTGTAATTCGAGACCTTAGATTGTCGCAGTTGGGACCAAATTGCCAATGAGGTAATCATGAAACAGACTAGTTGTAACTACGAAGTTTTTTCCTACATTTATGTGGTTATTGATGTATACTTTTTATTTTCAATGTTTTATGTCCTTTGTTCCCGTATACCTATTTTAATGTGGGGAAATTACAATGTAATAGTTAAATACGGGCTAGAAAAACCGTTGTTCGCGATTTACGTATACCTAATACTCCTTTTTCATGTCATTTATTCTAATTATTATTGTCCAAGTTATAAGATGTTGGGAGTACTTAATTATGTGCTTATTACATAATGATCATACATACTGACTAATTAATACGTGTTCTGGTTTTTTTTTGTAGATCTTATTACCAGGTACCAGGTACAGTGCATATGGTGCATAACAAATTAATTGTAATCTTAACGAGGTACACTTCGTAATGGTCTCGCGATAACAGAGGTCATGGAACTTTGTGTTTTAACAGCCTCCTTTACTGACCGCGCTACTTAGCTCATACGCATGCATAAACGCAAGACTGTTCACCGTTTCAATTAAAGAAACTCAACCGTATTGCTAAAGGAATATAGGTTGTAATTAAACTGTCAAACACCAAGCGGTCACCGGTGACCGCGACCTATTGTTCTTTAATTGTGTCTATAAAACCGGTACTCGACGAGTTAATTAAAGAAATAGTTCAACTATAAATGTGTCTAGTTCACCTATATTGATAGATATAATTGCCTATTTAGATCCTTATCTTTATTATTTCTAAGATCTTTATTCTAAACCACACCATTGAGGTATTAACTGATGATATATTATTGTATGTCATTTTGTTATTGAATAACTTCATTATGTTATGAGAGAGCCGGTTAGTTCTGAAGAAAAATACCTACCTAATAATTTGCTTGCAAATATTATTATAAAAAATAGTTATTATAATCAGATGTATCTTACGTGAAAAGATAAAGAGCAAAGGTACCTATCGTATGTCGCTCAAAACAAGAGTAGGATCGGTGTGGTTTTTAGTCAGTAAGAGTCTGATTCTCTCTCGATTTACCCAATGCGACAGAAGTCCTTTGATGATTCCTCCCCCTCCCCAAAAAATACGAATCTATGTAGATTTGTAGGCAATAAAAATATTTCTGACGAACTGACTGAGCAGCGGCCTTTATTAAAGGATCGACAGAAAATTCACCACTCTTTAGTCGTCCCCCTCGCAAGACTAACTGGCTCCAAGGGGTCTACAAGTGGCTGACGATATTTGTGTTCATTTGTAAAGTTAATCCAAATGTATGGGATCAATCGCATACACTTTGATTAGCAGTTTTGTAAACATCGTATGTAGAAGCTTAATTACAGCATTATTGACTGAAATACGAAAACAAAATCACTTGAGCTGTGATAGTAGAGTCCTTTGTAAAATGTAGAAGACACTTTGAAATTGACTGGTCCTACGGAGAATATTGGAAGTTGCAAGATGCCTAGAGGTGGACCGCTTTTAGTTCAAAATCTTAGTACACTTTAATACGAGTATGTTGTCGCGGAGAACCTAACGGGTTACCGGGGTCCGGCTCGAAGTGAAGGAGAAGGATCGGGGTGGTTTTTAGTCAGTAGGAGTCTGACACTCCCTCCCGCCTCATCTAGGCGGAAGCAGTCAACGGATGATTTTCCCCCTTTAAAAAAAAGAGGTGGACCGTTTTTAGTTCCAAATCCTTAGCACACTTTAGTACGAGTATGTTGTCGCGGAGAACCTAACGGGTTACCGGGGCCCCGCTGACACTCCCTACCGCCTCACCCAGGCGGGAGAAGGCATTCGATGATTTTTACCCTTAAAAAAAGTACGAGTATGTTATGAATGAAGTACCAACTGACCAAATTATAACCCTCATGTGTGCACTCACCTACATCGGACCATCACATGTGGCATCATGTCGTGCTCACTAGTTACTCTACCTGTACATTATCAATGCTACGTGCTCGTATCCTGTGTTATTACTATGCTACTTACATTGCACACCGTCACGCGATGTCACTAACTGACAAAACGTGCTTCTTTGCCGTGTTTAAGTAACTTATTGATTGCTATGTACTGTTGTTAGGGTAATACTGGACTTTTCGATCAAAGATTTTATCTTCTTCGTCGTGCAGAGCCCTTAGTAGGTTTTGAAGATAGGTTACATTCATTAATATGTGTACACTATCACTATTAATCCAACTTAAAACTTTGATGAAGTACCTATGTTTGTTAAAGATCATGACACTTCAGTAACACTCAGTACACTGAAATATCAGAAATTCTAGTAAATTAAATGTTAATTAATATAATAAGGTTCTAATGTTAGTGTGGCAGTTTAACCCGTCGTGTGTCTAAACGTGGATTCACGCGAGACACAATAAATTTTTTATCGTGTCTCATATACGGATATTCAAGCGGTTAAAAATCCACAATATTATTAGCTTTGATTGTACGGTTGCCGATCGCGATGTAGCGTTTTCTAAGAGGAATAAATTATTTTTCACAAATTGCATAATATGTTTCTTCCATGGAGTAGGTATGTCATTAGTCCCGTTTAGTTATCAAAAGGAAAAGCCATAAGTTACATCATTGGATTTGTTTACCACAATAATATTATGTTGTTCTAACCAGAATTCTTATACAATACCATGAATCATTAGCACTTAGTATTAGGTATTATATGAATAAATATGTACTTTAAATAGTTAATGACAATGTACCACTAATTAAATGGCTAACCATCCATGGCTATAAATGATTGCTCTTTTCCTCTAAATACGTAGTAGCTAATGAGCTTCTAATCCTGACTGAACCAACATAAACAAGAATGAAGTAAGAATTAAATTATTCTCTTTAACTCGTCGAGTACCGGTTTTATAGACACAATGAAAGAACAATAGGTCGCGGTCACCGGTGACCGCTTGGTATTTGACAGTTTAAGAAGAAAAATGTAGAAAAACTCGTAATTTATTAAGATTCATAAGACGTATTTATAAACAGTTAAATTGTCTTTATACCTGACCAAGTTTTTATCGTCTAATAAACTCTTTTTTTTCTTGTTTCAGATACGAAGCACACTGGACAATAAACGCGATACATTGCCGCGGCAATAAACAAAAACAAGACTGATTTTGAGTAGTGTCACACATAACTTTCGATGTATAGATAACAAGAAGCCGGGATAAGGCAAAATGTTTAAGTTATTAGGAGGGTTAAGTGTTTACTTCAAGTACCAGCCAATTAGGACTGATAATGCAGTGTTCAGGCTGCACAATGTGTTCACGACAGTGCTCTTACTCACATGTTCCATGATCATAACCGCGACCCAGTATGTCGGGCAGCCCATACAGTGTATCGTCAGTGGCCTGCCTACAAATGTCGTCAATACATTCTGCTGGATCACGTCCACGTTTACCATGCCTGATGCTTTCGCCAGAGAGGTGAGTTGTCACATTTTATTAGATTTTCTTGTCCTGGAAACGCTATTGGTCTTAAATGAAAGAGCAGCCTTGAATTAAGGTGAAAAAACTTTAAGCGCCATTGTCTTCAATGCTCTGCTCTAGTTACTTAGAGAAAAGCCCTTTGTGAAGTTTGTTCAAATACATTAAACTAGCAACTTCGTTTCCCTTCTGTCATCCTTCAATAGGGTATTGCAACGTGCCGCATTAAGCTCCTAACAACTCAGACTTATAGTCTTCCACTTGAGTTTGAGGGCTCTCCACTTAATTGGTACTCTTTCCTACCGTTTGAAGGAGTTATCCAAGGAGTAGCACTCCCCTCACTAGCCGAATATCCTAGTAACCGAATATTTCAATATGCTTGTTCAATATTATGTATGTATATTATATCTAGACATAACTCTGGATTATAATGTGTTTTATATTTTTGGTGATTTGTTCAGTACATCTTTCGTTGGAGTAAAAATTTATTTATTTTGCTTTTGAAATACCTAAGTAGCATGATCTCAAAGTGAAAAAAATGGTTGAAGTTTCATGTGTAATAGGCGTTTACGGAAGAATATTAAAAATATTGTTAAAAACAGTAAGAAATTTCTAAAAGTCCTGGTCCTGGCAGTTCGAGCGAAATACCAAAACTTACGTGCTTCTGAATAGGAAGTTTTAAATCAACCATAAGTTACATCATGTCATAATACGAGAACATCGGCCTCCCATGTAGGTGTCAGTGCACGTCTACACCGAATTAATTACAATGATAACATTTGTCACACAATATTGGCCGTCTGCCAGCACCTCCGCGAATCAGGTGTCGCTTCCGATTTCTTTGTCGCTTCCATACGGACGGAGCATGGCTGGCTTTATCTCCTTTCCAAAGAATCCATTGTTGTTGATCTGATGATATATGTGTTTACAGATGTATTTTTATATGTTGTGTGCATTTAATTTGGTAACAATAACTTTTTCCAAACCAAAAATACTGTTGATGAAATTATATCTGCGAGGTGGTCTTTTAAGTAGGTCTATCTCTGTATCGTTGAATATAGTTAAAGTTATTGTTTATGTCAAATAAAGCTATCATAATAATATCTACTGCAGTAGGTGTAGTACTTGGAAATTTGCGTAAACATACATGAAAACAATCAGTCGTATATCATGAAGTAATAACTTATATTACTTATTAAAATGCCATGTAAATAATTTAGTCAACTTTAAGGGGGTCAAGTAAATACATTTACTTGTAAATGGTAATTGATTTTATATTCTTTTCAATGAACTTAAAGGTAGAATTTTGCTGTATCTCCCGGTTGTTTAAACAAATGTCCTAATACATAGTGATTAGAAAATTGTTTTGATACTGTGTTTACCCGTACACCATGTTAAATTACTTGATGCAGTGGTTTTATTTATAACGTGTGCTCAATACTATAATAGTATCTGCTACTACATCTCCATTAGAGCGCAAATCACCGTCCATTACAGTATTAGTCGGGTAGGTGCTGTCAATTGCGCGCGCGCAGATTCTCGCAACTGCGCGCTTCCTCTCTTGCGTTGAGCTGATTGGGCACGCGTAACTTAGGGCTGGTGAAACAGCAGAATTGTTTTTAGTGATGTTTGGTACACGGGAACTGAATCTGGAATTACTACCAACATCAAATTTGCCTAAAGATTAGGTTTTTCATTAACTAGTTAGTTTTAGTTACTGCGATCAACTCTAGTTACGAAATTATCGTAGTAACTAGCTGTCAGGCATGTCATTATTTTTTGTAATTAACAGTTTTATTATTAATTGATAGTTTTAAAATGAGGACAGTTATTTATACCTACTAACTATAACTGAAACCTTCATTATGAATTCAAGCCATAAATACTACTAATATTATAAATGGGAATGTTTGTTTGTTTATTAACCTCCTTACGTCAAAACGGTTGAAGGCATCGGGGTGAAATTTGGAACAGAGATAGATTCTGGTTTGGCATAACACAGAGGCTTTTTATTCCACGGAAACACGGATTAGTAATTATATAAATAGGACAATAATAAATTAGTTACACAATAAAAATCATCTAAGATATTGTGTATACCTCCACATTCTTGCTTTAAGTAGAATATAAAACTGATAATATTTTGTTTTTAAACACTCCACCACAGTGTAAACATCACCACTAATGTTTTTGATCCAGATTTCTAATTAGAATCGACATTTAATTGGATTTTGATGCGTTCTAAAACGTTCACGTGTTGTTAAAATTAAGCATCTATCTGCGACTGTTTTTTATGTTTTAGTAAGTTAACTATAACCGAATTATAGTTTTTTTTTCTGTATCTGTAGCTACCATATAGTAGTAATAAATAATAGTAACTAACGAACTAATATTCAAAATAAAAACTGACAGAATATATGAATTTAAGTAGGTTATTTTTTTACTGTGAGATAGCCATGCTTTCTCACGAATGGGTTGGCTCGACTGGAGTGATACCACGGCCTCACAGAAAACCGACGTGAAACAACGTTTGTGTTATGTTTCGTCGTGTTAGTGAGGTTACCGTAAGCCCAATAATCCCCCTTCTCCAGTCTATTCCCAAAAGGCCGGTAATTGACTTGTAACGCCTCTGGTGTTTGAGGTGTCCATGGGCGGCGCCGATTGCTTACCATCGGGTGATCCATCAGCTCGTTTACCGGCTTTTATGTATGGGATACCATACAAACTTATTTCCATTAAACGAACAGGTCTCTGTCAGATTAAATAATAAAAATCCTGGAAAACTACTGGCACCTAGACAAAGATTGCATTTATACAGTAATAATGTACATTGTATGGCAATTAAAATTTATAATAAATTATCACCTGACCTGAAAATGTTACCAATAAGTAAATTTAAATATCGAATGTTCACTTGGCTTCTCGAGATGTGCTTCTATTCTGTTAATGAATTTTTAAATCACAAGTTTTGACATTATTTAATATTTCGACATTATAATATCTAATGTTATGATATTGTATTTAGTATTTTGACATTGAATTTAATTTATTTATTTATTTATTTTTTTTTTACATTGACTGACATTGTATTTAGTATTTTAGTTTAGTATTTTGACAATATACGTTTTGACATATTGACATTGTATTTAGCATTTAAACATTATAAGAAATATTTTAACACTTTGATGGAAATAACACTGATACTTCTATTTACTGTCATGTACCGAGCAAAATCTTAGATGTGTGATTCAATCAATTTACTTGGCATTATTGTAATTACTAGTTTTTTATAAATTTATTTTATAAAGCATGATTAACATAATATTTCTACACCAGCAATGGTAGTGTATGTGAAACAATATTTAATGTAAAACCTCAATGTACCATATACTTGGAAATAAATGACATTCTATTCTATTCTATTCTATTCAAAATAAAATATCCCTTACAGATCAGGGCATCCCTAAAGGTCAGCAGAGATTCGCGAACCGCACACAATCGTAACGTCAATTCGTGCCAGATACATGGGTGTGTTGGTTAAGGTCAGCGTCCACTTGTCTCCTGCTCATTGTTACTGACTACGACACACTGATCAATTGCTATTGTGCGTATTCAGACATCGTTGTTATTATTTTGGTTATATGAAATAACCGGCTGTATGATGCATCTGTAGACTCCAGATAACTTACATGAGCGGTTTTGGGTGGTTGTGATGGGCTTGTCACATTAAAAAACTGTATTGATACTTTTTTTGTTGATAAGGGATAGCCTCCAAATGGCGCCTAGCTTTTTGACCAAAAGAACTGTTATGGGATTCTTACCCTATTAAAATGCGGTGACCATCATTGATTTAGGCCTTGATAGCTGAAACGTGTTTACTATTTTTGTGTCTTTAAAATCCTATCTCTCCTATGCGTTCGAATAGTTTATACTTACACTTCAGGTAATGCGATATTTTCGAAATGTAGATCCAATCTGAATTGAAATTCTAATAAATATATTGAAATTCATACTATTCAGGTGGAATATACTGAAACTTTAAATAATGTATGAACGTGTTTATCATTGATGCCTATTTCAGTCTGATTTCATGATTTAATTCGAGGACTTTACTATTGCCACGCTACATTTAAATTTATTCACATGTTGGTACATTTTTGTGAGATTGAGTAAAGTATAATGATATAGATGTTAAAGAAATATTGGCCTTTCATGGAAAATCTGGTAATCATTATTCAGAGTGCCTACCCCCAGAAGTCACAAACAACTATAAATTGAAATTTATTTCTGTTACAATAGAATTTATTTATTGATTCAAATCACACGAATCGAATGTTTGATTTTCATGTGACCAATTTCGAGATCCATAAAATTTTAAATTTAATGGCCTGTTTCAGTATTCAGTTTGAAATTTAGATTTATCTAAATCGTTTGTTATTATCATTTCTTACATTATTTATTACCTAGCAATAAGTTTGAGTGTTTAAGTTAGTTCGATGTATACCAAAATTTGAAATCATTTCTATGAATAAATCCCCATAACATTTATGTATTTGAATCAGGAAGCTTTGGTTAGATAGCACATAATGTTTATAATTTTCCGTTTCATTTGTTTACATCAAATTGCAAGCTCAAAAATGGAGGACTCGGATTGGTCTAACCGGAGTCATACACGTGTAATCAATCACAGACAAAATCCGACTTCCAAACGTATCTATGAACTTCTGTGGCGCATCAAGATTTAAACCTCTTCCGAATCCAACCGCCGTTTTGTGTTTTAACCTCCTTAAGGTTGTCAGGCATCACTAACCCGATGGTTAGTGATGAAGATTTGAGCGTTCATAATTTTCACTTTCTTATGGTTATCATTGGTTGCAGGTGGGCAAGGAGGTGGCGCACCCTGGTGTAGCGAATGAGTACGACAGCACACAAGAGAAGAAGTACTACACGTACTACCAATGGGTGTGCTTTGTGCTATTCTTCCAGGTGAGTTTGTATTTAAATATGTTTTCATGGTAATCATTTGTATTCAGAGCTTAAACTTGGTGCTTTAGTTAAACGCCTAGTTATAAGAATAAGAACGTTTATTTGCATGAAGTATGGTAATTACAGGTAATAATAATTATACAAAAATTGTCCCACATACTACGCCTACTATTTTCGGCATACAAAGTTAAATTTTACAATATAATAAAGTAAAAATGTTACAATTAATAGAAACTAATTACAAAAATGCTATTAATACAGTTGATTTACAATGATCTTATTTCAACAGTTGATACAAAATAAAAAATAAATATATATTTATTTAGACTTAGTACAAAAACATAATTATGTACTGGTGGACTTAATACCTTGGGCATTGACATATATTTGTGATCAAATAATTTTTGAATCACGATAAATACGTCTTATACTCTTGGCTTAGGACACTGCCGTGCTTCCTATTAACCGCTTAAATGCACCGATATAAGGCACAAAAGAAAATATATTATGTCTCGCTTGGATCCGTTCTTAGACACATGAAAGGTTAAAAAGATTCTATACTTTAATTTCACAGGCCTCTTGTACAAAGTCCAACAACTAACACAATACATATCCATAATTTTTCAAATAAAAAACATATTACTCTAAGTTCTTAAGATAAAACACATTAACGACAGACATGTCTAGGATTGCGTAATGGTGGTAATGGTAATGTAACCGAGGTCGTAAGGTCAATGGTTACAAATATACAAACAACAGTAATTAACGTACTGTCTCATTGTTCAAGATTAAGATATTAACTTGTACACGACACTTATTTCTTAGATGTTATTATAAATTGCATACTAAAGTAATAAAGTCATTATTAGGATTATTATACATTTTTCTTTAAACTAGTAGTAACTGTAGGTTGGTAGTATCTACTGCATGCATACAAGGTAAAAAAAGTTAGGGCTCAAGCTCACAAACTCAGAATCTTATTGTATTTAAGTTTGATCGTCGGGAAGTATTATCTGGTTTTCAATTTAAAATTGACCATATGATCAGTTAGCAAAGATGCTTATATAAAGTGTAATTAGTTTGGTAGCATCCATTAATCCAAGTTGATGTCAGGTTCAAGATGACAATCAAATAATTAAATAGGTAAAGGAAGTCTTTAACTTGAATAGGTATGTCTTAACTAAGTACCTAATCATTAGTTCGCACTTTGACGTGTTTGTAAACATTTAGTTTGTTGCGATGACGTCATTATATTGTTATGGGTAGGCAATCTTGCCGTGAATTAACAGATATTTTATGAGTAGCAAAATTGATTTTGTGTTTCGTCATGTGATTTCATTTTAATCCTTATTCGTATGTAAATAAGTACTTATTTATTTGGTCAGCATAGTAGTCTGAAAGCTGATGAAATATTTTGTAATCAATTCGAAGATATGATGAGCAGATTGTAGGAAGTTAGAGTGATCATTGATGCGAGTAATAATGATGCCATTACATTATAGAGGTACAATAATAGTATAATATTCATACAATTATTTATTAATAATTGAGGTGCAGATGCAGGTCCATTTATAAATATTCGAAAGCTAACTATCATCGGTTTTTAAACGCGATAAAAAATCTTATGAAATACTTTTGGGTGTGTCACGAATTAATTTTGGACTAGGTGAGTCCACCTGAAATGACATATGGCCACATTGGACTCACGAGGCATGACTCATAAGAAAAGTTGTTCCTATTTAGGGTTGAGGTCACAGGGAAGAACAGACCTCTAACATCTGGTGAATCATATCTTGTTCTTCTCACTTCTCCAATAAAAGGATATCCTAATCCATAAGATACTGACCAAATAAATCAGTAGGATACATAATTTTGACCTTTTTAACTCGTCGAGTACCGGTTTTATAGACACAATTAAAGAACAATAGGTCGCGGTCACCGGTGACCGCTTGGTGTTTGACAGTTTAATACTAATAAAGTGTCTACGGTCAGAAGACGCCTGAACCTTTCCTTTTTTATTAAGTAACATAACGCGATTGAACTGATATTATGCGAGGTAATTTGTCAGTGTAGTGTCGACCACATTCTTTTATAGTATAAGTTTGTTTTTTATAAGTGAAGACTTGTCATTGATTGTCAGACTCTCACACAATTTCTTATGCTATATATTATGCTTATATATTTATGTTTTGCTAGCTGTTAGTCTTCCAAAGTTGTTAAATAAATAAGATTTCCATGTACTTCTAGCTTAATTATTGGAAACCCACAAGTCCTTATCACGAAAAGGTCTCATTCATTGTCTCGGTCATAAAAACTGTTTTAATTACTTATTAATAAATAATTCATTTGCCACTTAATCGCTAATTGTCGGTCTCTTGTATATTTTCTTTTAATCGAACGCATAATGCTCTTGCATTAGTCATTTAATCCTTGTGATTCACACAATAAAAATAGTAATGGCTTGTTTTATATTTATTTTATGACTAACTTTCTCTTGAACTGTTAGCTACTATGTTTTTTTATCCAAGGTGACAAGTCACACTTGAATAACGGTTTTCTTAGTAATAAAACTAACTTTTTTACGTTTATTCAAGAGAGATGCGCATGCGCAGCGTTGCAAAAATCGACTTTTACGGAAGAAATTTTACGCAAACCTGTTTATCACTTTATTAGCATGTTAAAATCAAGTTTGATTAGCAACCAAACCAGAGTAAGGCCTATGACCGGTTGACCTACTGGCTGAGTTTGTATCAAGTCACCCAAATATGGGTAGACTGTCCATAAAGTTACTAATAGCTTAATCACGATTCAATGGAATGTCCTCGAACTGTTTGTCTCATAACGGTACCATGGAAGACCACTGTCCTGACTTGGTGACACTTGGCTATCCTCGCTCCATTATAAAGGAAAAATAGTACTTATCGTTTATGAGATGATGTAATTGTAGTGCAAGGCAATTAATAGATTGTGAAGGTGATGACTGATGACAATGTACTTCGTTCATTAAAAGGTATTGAATATTGTCTTCTATAGGGAAATTGTTAGATCCGGAATCTTCTGTTGGCTAATAGGAAATATTTCCTGCAGCGAGGTAAACTCAATGTTTCTGTAAATTAAGGAGCTATAATTATGTCAAATACAGACAAAGATACTGTCGATTCCTCAATTTGATACTGGCCTTTTTATAGACGACAGCTAAATTCAACCTTATAATTGAACAATAAAGTAGCAAATCTATTAAAGAATTTTAAGTTATAGAATTGGGTTGATGTGCGTAGTATTATTCTGAGAACTATCGAGTATAACTGTTCTCGGCAGGTGTGACAATCGAATGCCGTTTACAGATGCGCATGCGCACTGTGCGCTGTATGCTGTCTGATAGCCATTGTGCACTGTGGAATGATAATAAAGTGCCTCTTATTCATATGTTATGACTATAGTAGAATAAATGACTGATCTGGTCGATTTTATCTAATACACGTGTGGGATGCAATGAATCACAAGCAAAAGCTCAAAAATGTTCGAGTTAGGATAACGTTGCGTCATTTGACGAATGCATCCAACCAATGAAGGAAACGCATTTATCCTTCACAAACAATAGGCTGCCTTCATCAGCATTTGTAGGCTTAGAAACAAAATACATATACCTCAAAATACTCAGTAGTAGCACGCAGTCTGGAATTGTGCCCGGTATATGACAATAGGCTCACCCCCTATTACATGGGACTCAAAACATAAATAGTGAAAAGTGGGTGTTACATTGTAAAGTGGCATCAAATGCCGTAATAAGCACCTGTCTACGAAGCTAAGCGGCGACTTTGTTTGTGCCAAAATTTTACTAAATTATAAAAGAGACCAATATTTGTGTATTTCATTTTATAATTCTATGCACCTCATCCATGGTGGTCCATATTTCATAACGATGATAAATGATAATAATGTTGTAAAATCACGAATCGTCCGATTCTTCGCACCTACACACCGTGACGCATCATGACAATCATTGCGAGATCACTGCACTAACGTGCGTGGGAACTGACATTTTATAGGAAGGTAGTCCAAGTATGAAATCCTGCCTCGTGTTCTACGAGGTGGCTAACCCAGCCGATGAATAAGACGTTGTAGACTATTTTCTACCTCGGTCAGAGTTCTATTGACATTGTTTGGTCGCCGAAAATTTTTTAACAGCATAGATTTTACATTACTGCCCAGTGTATTGTACTGAATATCATCATCATATTAGCCACAGGACGTCCATTCCCGAACACAGGCCTCCCCCAACGACTTCCCGATAAGCCATTTGGAAGCAACCTGCATCCAATTTGAAAATACTTGTCTTAAATATTGGTACTGAATATACTGAAATGTAATTTGCGAAAAGTTGTTGTTACATATACTATGTTGTATATGGTCGCCCGGTTTCTGAGGAATAAAATGGCATGATTGTTATGTTATGTGAATATTAAACACTATCTGTGCCTACGATATTGTACGTAACTATATTTAACACCCTGTTAAAACCGCCGCATTTTCTCATGACATTAAGAACAATAAGAAAGTATTCGTAAAATTTATCTCTGTGCCAAATAGTATCCAGATCAGTTGAGCAATCTTAGCATGATAGAATAACTTACATACATCAATTAATTCTACATTTACAATATTAGTATTGATTATGACGTTTCATGTCAATTGAAACGTCAAATACTGAAAGTATGTTACTACAGACGTGTCTAAACGAATCGTGACCGACTTATTTATAGGGTGTTGCACTTTTGTACCGTAGCTATTTATTATGAGTGATAAATGTGATAATGAATGAATCATCTTGTCTAATATTTATGTACGATAAGTAGGTAATTCTTTCTCCAGTATGACCTTATCTTTTTGACCTTCCTTAAGAATAGAACTATCAAATGATACATCAAAATATTTTCAGTTTTTAGATTGTTGATGGTATTAATGGATGTTCACTGAAATAAAAATAAGTAATAAAAAAAGGACAACCTTATTTTTGAAGTCGATATTAATGTTAATAATAGTCTCCATTTTAGGTAATTTTGAATTATGGAACCCAGGAATGATCTAGAATTGTTTTTTCAGGCAATAATGTGCTACACGCCGAAGTTCCTATGGGACGCGTTCGAGGGTGGTCTGCTAAGGACCATCGTGATGGGGCTGAACATCGGCATCTGCCACCCTGAGGAGAAGGAGAAGAAGAAGGATGCCATCATTGACTACCTCATGCGGTATGAGCGGGTATGTAGTAGATTTTGTTTTAATATTTTTGGTGTATGGTCCAAGTTTTGTTTTTGGTTTACCTCATTTTGGTTTCATAATTTCCGCAATTTTACATATAACGTAAAATGTAGGATCATTTTTAATGATTCTCTAATAAATAAAGTTTACTGCGTTTGTAATTCGTAAGATCTTAAAAAAACCAAACATAATCTTATTTAATCAATAACGTAAAAGATGGTTGTTTGTAATCTCTTATTAAAATATTGGTTGGAATGAATTATCATAATTACTAATAATTTATTCAAAAATGTTGCCCTTCAATGACCTTATAGGCCTTCTTAGTTCAATGACATCACCACGATCGCTTTGTTTAAACTTTAAACTCATGCGCATGCGCACATTACGCAATAACTTGTGCGGATCAAAGTACAGGACGGCCACGTTCAAGGGTGTTAAGTCTAAACTATGTGCAGACATTAGCACGTCTATCTACTCATTTTGTTAAATTCCTTTATTAGAATTTCAACTTTAAAGTTTGGAAATAAAGTCGGAAATTCGGTAAAAACATTGACAGAATTGAGTACCTTGACCTGCGTGTACGATCATTTGCCTTCCTATTCCTTGTATTTCTAGGTTCTGGGAATTGAAATTATTGTAATAATTTGTTTTGCTATTAAATTGAGTCACGGCTGAGTTTAAGTTCTGTTGTGAATATAAAGATCCTCATAATATTCTAATGTTATATTAAAACATGACGAGGAATTTTCGGTAACCGGAAAATTCAATTAACTTAACCGATTCAGCAATTCTTGTAAAAGAAAGGGTAGTTATCAAGTTACACAAAATCTAATGCTAGTTTTGGCTATGTTAGATTTTAATAAAGAACACAGTTTTATATACTGAAAATGTGTTTTAATAATCAAAATGGAACTCAAAAACAAAAACCTTCTAACAAGCGTCCTACAACCATAAAGGAGGAGCGACATAAGCAGGGTTGCCATATTTTTCTTATTATAAAATACTATATTTAATTACATTGCCATATATTAATACCCCTTCTCAATGTAATTAAATGACAAATATTAACTTAATAAGAACCCACACTGCATTTCTCCAAGCAACGAGTTAGCAACTCCCTGTTCAAGCCTTTGGTAAGCATATCTGCAGGCTGTTCACTAGTTTTAACATATTTCAAACACAATGTGCCATTCTTAATAAGTTCTCTTACAAAATGATACCTTACATCGATATGCTTTAGACGCTTAACAGTACATGTGCAAGCAACAGAAATTGCAGACCGATTATCACAATGAATGCCCACTGGGCACACACTATTAATCCCAAAATCTTTCAACAAATTAATTACCCAACAAGCCTCACTAGCGGCAACACTTATAGCAACATATTCAGCTTCTGTTGATGACAGGCTTATTGACACCTGTTTCTTAGAGCACCATGAAATTAGGCAATTAGAAAATTTAAATAGATATCCAGATGTTGACTTTCTATCCGTGAGGTCCCCTGCCCAGTCAGCATCACAATATCCCTCCAAGATATCACCTTCACATTTGTACACTAACTTATAATCTAAAGTATACTTAATATAACGCAACACCCTTTTTAATGCTGCTAACAACATACTATTTGCATATTTTTGGTATCTACTTAATAAAGAAACAGTGAAACAGAGATCTGGTCGAGTACCAGATACTGCATACATAAGACTCCCTATAATTTTTCGACATAACTTTTCAGTACTTTTATCAACATTACTATTATTATTTTCAAATATTTTTCCATTAAAATTTTGATCTAATGGTGTAGAAATAGGTTTACAATTTTCCATTTGAAACTTTTTCAGTACATTTTCCAAATATGTTCTCTGGCTCAGTTCAGTAACACCCTTCTCAACATTTTGTTTTATATTTATACCCAAAAAATCTGTTACTACACCTAAGTCCTTCATTTTAAATTCTGTACATAAAACACTTTTCAATTGCTCTATTACAATATTACTTGTTCCAAACACCAAGGATCATCAACATACAGTAACACATAAGTCTGGTCATTATCATTGCGCTTTACATACAAGCAAGAATCACAATCAGATTTAACAAAACCTTCTTTAAACATAACAGAACTAAATTTTACATTCCAACATTTTGGAGAAACTTTGAGCCCGTACAATGATTTATTTAACTTTACTACTCTATTATCACCTAAGTAAGCTCCTTCAGGTAAGCTAATATAAACATTTTCTTTTAGTTCCCCATACAAGAATGCTCCAGTTACATCCATTTGAAAAATAGTTAGATTAAGTTTAGTTGCAATTGTTACAAAAAGTCTGAGAGTTGATAATTTTGCAACTGGGGCATAAATGTCATTTAAGTCTAAGTTATCTTCCTGTTCGAAACCTCTAGCTACTAACCTAGCTTTGTACTGTGGAATGTTACAATTATTATTTCTTTTAATTTTAAATACCCATTTACTACTTACAACTTTTACACCCTTTGGTATGTCGCAGTCTTCCCAAGTGTTATTTTCTCGCAATGTTTGCATCTCTCTGTTGATAGCTTCATTCCATTTGCTGGCGTCATTTCTTGCCATAGCCTCTTTATAGGTGGTAGGTTCACTTTCCTCAGAACGCACATTCTGGCAGTTATAAAACACAGTTGGTTTCCTCACACGTTTGGAATATTGCCTTACAGGTATTTCTGTATCATCCTCATCACAGGACGGTACATATTCACTTCCTGACTTATCACTTTCAGCTGAAGTCACTGTTTCATTGAGTTTAGACAATTCTGTTGTTGATTTATTATGAGATTCACTTGATTTTCTGTTATCTTCTTCATTATTATCTTTGTAGTTAATCTTTACCTCATGTTCATTCCCATAACATTGCTCCTTTTCCAAGAAAACTACATCTCTTTTTATTTCCACTTTGTTCCTGTTAGAGTAAAATATTCTATATCCTTTGACTGTCTCGCCGTATCCAACCATAACTCCCTTTTCTCCCTTACTATCCCATTTCCTTCGTTTTTCTTTTGGTATATGAGAATATACTGGGGTACCAAATGGTTTCAACTGTTGTATGTCAAACTCTCTTCCACACCATGCCTCATATGGTGTTTTTTGACCATCTTTACTTTTTCCTGTTCTATTTAGGACATATGCTGCAGTATTTATGGCTTCAGCCCACAAGGTCTTTGGCAATGTCTTACATGCACTCAACATTGTTCTAGCAGCTTCTACAAGTGTCCGATTTTCCCTTTCGGCTTTCCCATTTTGTTCGGGAGTGTAAGGGACACTAGTCTGATGTACGATCCCACGTTTCGACAGTATTTCCTTGACTTCCTTATTTATAAATTCCAGACCATTATCCGATCTAAAAACTTTGATTTTATTTCCAGTCAAGTTTTCTGCTTTGCATAAGAAATCTTCAATAACATTCTTTATCTCGTATTTATTTTTGACGAAATAAATTGACCTATAGTTTGAGAAGTCATCTTTCAGTAGCACGAAGTAACGCGAGCCACCAACCGACGTTACCTCCATGGGGCCACAGGTATCCGCATGGATTAACTCGCACGTTTTAGTGCTAATACTTTCACTGTTATTGAACGATGCTCGATGGATCTTTCCTTCCAAACAACTTTCACATTTTGGAGTTGAAGTTTGATCCACATCAATATTGTTTTTCGAGAGCACCCTTTTTACATAATCAAAGTTCTGATGTGCTAATCTTTCATGCCACATTTGCAATGTATTGTTTACTGTTTTAGCTACACTAGCCACTATGTTTTTGTACCGAAACTCCAAAAAATACGAACTTCCAACACGTTTTGCAACCGCGCAAACATTGTTGTTTTTAAAGAATTGACATGAAGTGTCATCTGTCATTATGACGTATCCTCTGTCTGACGCTTTGTTCACAGAGAATAGATTCGTCTTTAGCTCTGGTACAAACAAAACCTTGTCTATGGACGTTTCAATCCACTCTTTGCCGTCGAAGACTTCCACCGCCATCTGTCCGTAGCCAAGAACACTAATCGTGGCACCATTACCGACAATTACGGACTCGTTCGTTGTTTTTGTAAATGATGAAAACAAAGAACGATCATTACACATGTGTTCACTGGCTCCAGAGTCCACTAACCACAGAGATTTTTCTCGTTGTTCTGATGAATTTAACACCACAAAAGCATTACTTTTCTTATGTTCCTTGTTCTTCCTAAACCAACACTTTGCCTTACTATGTCCAAACTTTCCACAATAAAAACACTTATTGCTTTGACCTTCAGAATTACTATAGTTCTTACTTTTACACTCACTACGGATATGTCCCATTTTATACAATTGAAGCACTTTATTTCCTTCTTGTTTTTCACAACAAATGCAGATGAACTCGGAGTTGGTTGACAATTCTCACCCTTTTCTTTCACTCTTTCCTCTTCAATCAGTAATCTTGCCATTAAGTTATCTATAGTTTGTTTATCATCTGGCGCAGACTCCCAAGCCGAAATGAAAAATTTATATTCCTCTGGCAAAGACATTAATATTTTTGTGATTACAAACTTGTCCGATACTTCTTCACCCATCTGTTTGAGCTGATTTTGCATCTCCTGAATTTTAGATAGGAATGTAGACATTTCTGTGCCCGTTTCATACTTAAATTGGAAGAAACGTTGTTGGATTATATGGATATTTGTTTCCGTTTTCTGTTCATAAATACTTTGCAATTTCTTCCACATTTCAGCCGACGTTGAACATGAAATAATATGTAACATGACATTCTCAGTCATTCTCGTAACCAACATCGTTTGTGCCTTTGCATCTTTCAATTCCCAAGCGGCTCGTGCAGAACTTTCTTCGGGTTTTAAACTTTTTCCTTCAACCACATCCAACCAGTTTTGGCCACGCAACAATACTGTAGTTTGAAATTTCCAGATGTTCCAATTACTGGCTCCTTCCAGTTTTATTAAACTGTGATTTGAGTTTAAGTTTAGCTCCATTTCGCCGACTTGCCTTGCTCCACTCAATTGAAACAAGTATTTCCACTTTTTCAGGCTTAACCTCACTTTTACCGGTACTTGGTACGTGAGTTATCTTGAGACTCAACTTCCTATGTTCTTTATGCAATATACAGGATTATGTGCCTGGGCCCATAACCTGTTAGATTTTAATAAAGAACACAGTTTTATATACTGAAAATGTGTTTTAATAATCAAAATGGAACTCAAAAACAAAAACCTTCTAACAAGCGTCCTACAACCATAAAGGAGGAGCGACATAAGCAGGGTTGCCATATTTTTCTTATTATAAAATACTATATTTAATTACATTGCCATATATTAATAAAATACTTATGATATTGTTTTATTTAAAAAAAAAAATTTTTTATTTACATACATACATAACATCACCTCATGTGCATATTACGGAAGTGCCGTATTCGATGCCGCTGTACAATGTACACTCTCTTTTCACTATTTATGTTATGAGTCCCATGTAATAAGGGGTGAGCCTATTGCCATATACCAGGCACAATTCCAGATTGCGTGCTACTACTGAGATTTAAAAAAAACCCATTAATTCTTTACTCGACCCGGGAATCTAAACCGAGACCCCTTGCCCGGCAGTCGCTTGCGACCACACGGCCGACGTAGCAGTCATTGTTATATTGTGTTATAGCCTTAACTAGTACACTATAATACAATGGAATCACCACTTATAATTATTTTAGTACTTCTGTAACTTAGGTAGAAACGGAAACGATTCAAGCTATGCGAAATCAGTATAAGTTGATCGTAGATTGTTTAGACAGATTGTTTTATTTATTTCATACTAGAACTTTGTACGCGCAATCCGGTTTCCTTCCGTTCCCGTAGGATTTTCAAGATATTTTCTGTCTTAAGAACATCCTAATAATAACAAATACAACAAAAAAAGAATTTGTGAAATCGGTCCACTCATTCACTCGTGATGCCGTGACCAAGGGAAAAAAGGGGTTCATTTTTAATTAATATAATTATATATATTAATATGTATATGAATTAAATCGACTAACAGTAGAGTACCTAAAGAACTATTAAGTGACGCAGAAACCATACGGAAGTAGTAACAATGACGTTGCTATTTTATTTATTCATATTATCTACTACAGCCACAGCTACTCATTCAGACAATGGACGTCTAAAATTAGCCTTTAAGTTCGCAGTCTTTCAGATATTTTTATAAGAGGCAATAAAAATATCATAATTATTTTACTAACATAACATAACGCCGACTTGAGCATCTGATAACTACCACGCTTTGTATTTCGGGACCTTCAAAATATCTATGTATTATTATTTGATCTTAACCTAGCTTAGGACCGTAAAAATGCCTAAATTAACAAAAAATCGCGGGTTACTCACGTGAAAGTACTGAGAAAAGGTCTACTAGTTTCGAGCCACAGAGGGGCTCACATGAAAGTATTGTGAAAAGCTCTACTAGTTTCGAGCCTCATGAGTCGCGTGCGCGCTCGCGGCTTTCAGTAGGCTGCGCGACAACGCAGCTCTGTGGTAAATATTAGACGTGACGTTATGCATCATATTATTTTTAAAACAATGACAATACGACGGATTTGAATAAAACATTTCAAGGACTTCAAAATATAAAACCTGCCATTCTATAACCGATTAATATTCACAAGCAACGGCTTCTGTCCGCCTCTGGGAACTGAACCTTGTTCCCGTCGGTCCGTGTTCTGTATTCACAATGCATTCCCGACTCGTGATTGGCATTCGACGAGCGAGCGATGCGCGTGAGTTGCTTGGGACTTTCTTATTCCCCTTGTGGGGTATAGGACTTATAGGAATTTAGGAATAAAATTACAGTTTATGGAAGCTTTGATAAATGGCGAAAAGACTGAACAGCTGCTTAAAAAATAACATGATATGCCAGCCAGCACGCTTCTTATTTCCCAAAATGTGTGTACGTATTTTATGAATCCTTAATATGGGAACGTGTTATTTTACAAAGATTTTGTAGTCACAAAGCTATATTTAAGCGCAACTTAAAATTGAGTGGCGTTTGAGTATTTGGACATTAATTTTAATCCGTGCTATCATTCTTACCACGTAGGAGCCATAATATCTGGCGAGAAGTGGTATAATTATGTATAATAAAAAGGTACTTCAGACTTATCCGAAAATTAAGTGTGATGTTAATTCTACAAAGATGCCGTCTAGACGTCATTAAATTAGTCACCGCCATATTTACATATATGTTTACTATTAAATATATTTTGGGTGACATGTTTTATTCATTTCAAGCTTGCATGCTAATGAGCTTGACCTAAATAGTATCGTTTACAAGTACTGTTAGCAGACATTTGGTTTCCTTATGCCCATACACATCTAGTTATTTTGACGTAAGTGTTAATTTGGTACAAGTTTCTCATAGTATTACATGTTTCATTCCCGTAAGGTGTAGGATGTGTAAGATCAAATTGAGCTTTGTAGGTGACATACGACATATGAACCGAATCCTGCTCATTCTGAATAATGTTATCCTTCTGAGTCATTGAATTTGTGACGACACATATCACATGTCAACGGATGACGTCACAAAAATCCTACATCGTACATGTCTAAATGCAAATTATAGGATAGGAAATCCCTACAAACAACTGTCGGGCAGAAAGCCCGCCAGGCGCGATCACCTCGCCTGGTCGGAGGATCCTCCTTTTCCGATCTTAGGGAACTTTACTCTCTGTTCCCTAAAAATGTATCTCCGAAATTAACTCCTTATCTCCCTCAACAAAAAAGGTATGAATGAACATTTATACTTGGTTACTTAAGTTCCAAATATCTCTTGGATTTGTCTTCATACCTGCAACCACCTCTGTATATGATCTACACATTACCCCTTAACTTTCAAATAAAAGCAAGACACGAAGAATCTTACGTAACATAACCCTAAATTCCTCTCAAAAATCTAATTTTTAATGATTTCCTATCAATATCAGTTCTTATAGACCCTTTCTCCGCGTAACAATTTAATTTGTTTGCCAGTTACGGGTTATTGTGTGTTACTTGTCGCTTTCTTACCAGCAATGGACCGTGACGTGACTTGAGATCGTGACACTCGATCAGACCAGCGACAAACCGATTCAACTAATTTTTTCTAAGCGGTCATTGCCCATACCTCGTTCATTGCTCGTTGTTACGCAATGTCTACCTTCACCGTCTTCTATACATCGATGGCAACTTTCTTATCATTAAACACCGCATTAGAGTTACCCAGCAATGGATGACGAACAATTTTTTTGCGCTAGATACCATCTCCGAAGTTACTTTTCCGGTTTGAGTTATGTACTTGGTTATGAAGCGTTTAAGTTGCAAGCTTGTCATTTCTTTGTGTGAAGCTCGGAAGCTTAGCTAATGGAATTATGAAATTAATTTACCATTTACCATCAAATGACTGCGTTCTTGCTGTCTTCCTTAGCGTAAAGTCGTACAATATTTTCCTTTAAATACTGTTTGCATTCAGAGATCTTCGCATCACTAAAGTAGGATACCAAGACTTATTAATTCTACAAACCAGTCGGTGCTCAAATGAATATGTAATACAATTTCTTGGTAACCGATTTCCTGTTGTTAATTATAAATAACAAGTACCTAAGTTATAAAACCTCAATACATTTTATAACGAAATGTATTAAAACTAAAAGGCTTTGAGGTCGTTTTCGAAGAAATAATTGGCATCGACATTCACTGGACACGTATATACCTATCTATAGGAACAGATAAAACCGAACTTAATTATTTTATCAGATACTTTTCATAACCTATTAATCGAATATGCTTTCGTGTGAGGTAGCCTTTGTGGAATATATAGTCAAATCAAGTATTTATCAGATAATGAACTTAAGATAACAGCAAATAGGAATCATTCCTGGGTATTATTCTACTAAGTACCTAGCTAAGATTTAATCGGTTCTTATAGATATTAAAAAATAACTGTCATTTATTTCTCTTACTTTTCTTGTTTCAAATCTTCATTAGAAGGTCTTTAGCACTATGGATTCATTTTTTTAATACGACTACAATTGAGTACTTACCAACTAGTCAAATTCAATAATTTTATTGAATTGTCATAAATAACAGTTTTCCATAAATTTTGTACGAGATTGTGTATGGTGACGTCACGTTTTTTTAGCGTCGAACAGGATACTTAAGTATTTCTAAAAAAAATGCTGGGAAAATACTAAAATTAAGTTAGTCATAAAATCAATTAATGAAAGTGTGATTATTTTTTAATATTTTATTGTATTGAACAGTGAAATAATTTATTTTTGATTAAGGCAACTACACAATTCCGTATAAATAAATCAGTAGACCAGTTGCATTGAAACTCGGTGTCAGTGCGCAGTGTGACCGCTTCCCGTCATCTGGCGGATGTTCTCGCCTTCCACCTGTGTGCTCGATTGTTCCTGCCAATACTGATATTTACTTCACACCTTGTGCTTAGGTACCTGTGTACGTTTGGCTTACTAACTTTACTAGGCTGGTAGCTCGTTTGATCTTTTAAACCATTCTATCTGTATCAAGTTAGATTACTTTTTTGGTCTTATTTTATAGTGGTTTTTGTCAAAGAGCTTAGTTGAATCTGTTTGTCCGTTTTCTAATATTAGATTGACAATAAAGATACATTTTAATAATAATATAGTGTCGTAATGTTTATAGTAGTAGGTAATTGAAAACCTTGTCTACCATTTCAGTCCTAAAACTGACATTAGTCATTACAACTGACAAATTACCTTTGGTATCTAGGAAATAAAACGGAAACCTAACAGGCTCGGCAGGTCTTTGATCAAATTATTGCACACGAATATAATTCATTTTATTTCCCGGAACACTTTTATTGGTACGAATTAAAAATGTCTGCAGAATTGTAACGCCTTCACAACACTAACCAGACATTGTCAAATTAAATATTATTAACAGATCAAAGTCAAAACCAAAGAACGGCTAGTTAGTAAGCTCTTGAAAGTCAACATTAATGTAAAATCGCTGTTATTACCATCTGTCAGCCATTGAGAAACGAGAAGTACCAAATAGTTTTAGTTCTGGGTAGTCAATTAGGAAAATCCAGGCCCAAAACTATATTAACACATGAGGCTGTATCCTTGCATCATGCTTTGAACGTGATTCACTAGAGAATAAAGTATATTATTATAATTCACCGAAATAAACGGCAGTTTGTTTTTATTATGGGGTTTTCTGTGACTCGGATCACGTACACACTTTTTTGGGCCCCTTTTGTCAACTTTACAAATTCTGTTTTAACGATTTTTGTGAGGTTTGTGAAAGTGAGCTGGCTGCTTTGTGATATATTGCTTTAAATGTCTTTTAATGGGTTAACTTCAATATTAATAGAGTTGAGCAATATTATACTGTAGAAACTGAGCTTGATAGTAAAGGGTTGGAAAGAAAAAACATATTTAAGTACGTTTTTATAATAACTATCGTGAGACTGACTCACGTGAATATACAGAGAAAAGTTCTACTAGTTTCGAACCACAGAGGGGTCCTTCCTCATGAGCAACGTGCGCGGTCGCGGCGATGTCGCGTAGTTCACTGATATTTAGGTACGATGCGATATTTGTTATTAGGAATTAAAGATGATACGAACTTCCAACTGTTGTAAAATATGTTCGCGAATCTGTTCGTACGTCTTAATGCGTTATCCGTAGCACCGCGATCGCGACAAAGCGTACATTACTTAACTGGACAATCTCTTCCTTAGTGCCTTTTAAAATAACAATAAAATTATTTACAACATCTTGAAAAGCTGTTATTTTATGTTGTACCTATTACATTAAAAACTTGATACTGAGAAGTATAAGTATAAAGTCCGGAATATATTGTCCGGTTCTGGTGTTAGGTTAATGTCTTAGAACATAACTCTATTAGCGAGTGTTCTGTTACGGTGGTCCATTCAAAACGTATACTGATTTTTAACACGCTTTATAGCATTTATCATTAAATTATAATCTTGAAAGATATAAAGGAAAACCAGAAGAGTTTAGACTTTGAACGTATGTGTTAGATTAACATAATAAACGGTATGAGACTAATTCATTCATAGTTTCTTGTGATACTATGACGAATCTTAAAGCAAATCTACATAGTTCTACAAATATGTAGTTAAAGCTAACTGATTTCCTTACAATATTTTTTCTAGGATTTCGTCATATCTTTTTATTAAGATTTAACATAACCTTGCCCAAATGTGTTCGTTTATTTTTTGGTTAAAGTTTACTCAGATAGTTATCTTTAATTTCGGGTTATATTTGACTGGTTTTACTTAGAACTTGAATTAATTTTGGTTTTAGTGCCTTTGATATCCTGTACGTTTTGTTTTACAAAGTTTTTATGAGTTTAATTTTGATTCTGACTCCTGTTTATTGCCTAATTGTGGAACTGCTGCTCATTGTCATTTTTGATTAAGAATTTTTTTTGTATTTGTGGGAAATCTGAAATTGTACCATGCTTGGCAATAGACATACTACCGCTTAAAATTATAGCATGAAAAGTAGCCCTTAAGATAATATTCTGTGGCATATATAAAGTTCCTAAGAATAAAGATAAAAAGTCTGAATTAATTATTCAAGCGACACAATCAATCTTCCCACATATTTATCTTAGCTAAGTGAATCTAGGCAGGAGTTACAAAGAAGCAATTTGTCATAGTCCTTATCTCAAACAATCTCACTATGTAAACGGAGTTATGTAGGCAACTATAATAACTATGTTTTAGATTGAAGTAACTGAGGTTAAAAATGTATAAAGAGATCGTTTGTTGTGTGGTCACATGGAATACTGACTGAAAAGCCTCGAATTTATTATAGATACTGAAGTTTTAATCTGTAACAATAGACTCGTCCGTTATTACCTGACACTGGTGTAAAGTTAGTACAGAAAGCAGTTTTTTTTGAGGTGCCAAATCATCCAATTACTTCTTCCGCCTTGGATGAGACGAGAGGGAGTGTCAGACTCTTACTGACTGACCCCGGTAGCTCATTAGTCTGTCTCTAGCTTTGGATAGAAAGCAGTTGATGGAAGGTGTACTGAAAGGAAAACCGAACGTGTGCTGCCACTGCACAATATGCGTCTCTATTTACTAGGTACTGCAGGGTATACATGTTTTGTTATTTACTGTACGTATGTGTTCAAGTAAACAAGTGCAGTGAAGTATTTCATTCAAGTACAGCTATTAAATAATGTACTTCTATGAATGAATGACTCGTACAATAAATGCTGTGTGATTGTGGTAAAATTGCCCTCACGGCCCTGTTGTCACTACAATAGGCACGTAAGTGTGGGAGTTTGTGTATCAGCTGTTTGTAGTTTATTTACTACTATTCAGTTAGCATTTATAGTACTTTTTGCACTTAGAGGTACTAAGGAGTTGTGCAAGTGTAATTGGGATCTGCGCAAATATTTTAGAGGATTATTCAGTTTTTAATTCGAAAATTGTTAGTAGATTTAAGGACTGGGTTTTATAGTCGATAAGTTATCTACTAAGAGCTGATGGAGCCCTACCATCTTTTCTAAACAATTACAAAACTAACTTGGTTTTAGCCATCGTCAAAAGTTACTCCACCGACACCATTCGCTCGCAACATTGTCCAGTAAATTATGGCGAACAAGATTAACAATTTACAACATTTTAATGGGAACCATTATAATGCCATCATGACGCCTTCGAGTTAAGTAGTGTTAAGTAACGAAGAAGCTTCAATTGGAACGTAATTCTGACACAATTACAAAATTGCCTGATTTTATCACTCGGTAGTAATACCAGATTCATAGGTATTTCTGTCTTAGGTAGGGCGCTCTCCACCTACATAGAGTGACGATATATGCAAAGTGGCAGCTCATATCAATCATTACATTAAGTTGCAGATATGCATTAAGATGATTATTATTTACGTTTTATTCACCATCATCCACTTATTTTGGGTTCCGTATACGAGCTTATTAGTCAATAAGCTAAGCTGAATATAGTCATATTCAATTAAATTTACGACACCAACCCAAATAATCCACATCAGTCTTTTAACTTTCCAATAACAACGGGTTTTGCTGGTTGTCAAATTGTCAACCAAGTCTGGTTTGGCGACAAATTTTCGTGATAACGGCACTTCAAGTCTACCGCTTGTTTATGCGCAAGAGTGGATGGGAGCTACAAGTAGCCCTTTTTGTTCGCTTTTTGTGGGGAAGATTCCATTAGACGTAATGTGCTTTTAAGTTCCTTTAATGACATTTCTTATCCTTCAGAATTTACTTTGATTTTGCCGTTAATGTTGAACTTGTAGTAAATGGTTTAAGGTTATTCTTATTAATCTTTGGTCGAGAAATTGAAGTGTTGTGTTTGGATCGGATATACGTATTTTATGCTTGTTATTGTATCTTCGGAGTTTGTAGTGTGCGTTAAAGGCATTATTATTAACTATATTTTTTCTGACATTTTAAACCTTCTTTGTATTTCCACGAACATTTCAAGACCAACATCCATCAATTCCAAGTCAAATTGGTTCAGCTGGTCTCGAGTTTAAGCGAGACCGGCTGAACCTATATAGATAATAGTTTTTATTGCAGCTGGTGTTAATATTAGTTAGGCTTTATAATCAGGACAATAAATAGCTATTTAACCTTTTGCTTGACAACAAACATGCGCGAAACTACAAGGCTTCACGCCAAGCAACAGTGCGCACAGCAATACGTAATTATGATTCATAATTATGTCAGCGAAATTAATTAATTTTAACCATAAGTGTGGTTTACGTCAGTCCCTATCGTCTAAACCACATTTGAATTAAAATGGGAATTACCAACGAGTCCTTATGGTTGACCTCAAAATGATAATTTTATTTAAAACTACAAAATGGTTAAGAGTTACTAGACATATGTCATTGTCAGTGCGCAGGCGCATGTTACCTTGGCACAGAGAGCAAATGTCACCGGCCCTTATAAAATGTGACATTTAAAGGTTACGTACCTAAAAAACCTAGTAAAATTTTTTGATTAAGTTAATTTTACAGCTTTGCATATTCCTAAATTCTAAAGTACTGTATTGTTTCATACGAGTACTACTGTTTGTAGATGTACGTTGTACACAAATTCTCGAGTCTAATTTGAGTTCCTTCCCTCCTTCCGTTCGGGATTAAGCAGAATACTCACCGCAATTACCGACCCCTATGAAACATAAGACGCACAGCATCCACTCAACCTAAATTGCACCTTAACTTCTTTAAATTAAAGTGTATATCTAAGTACTGAGGTAGGGAGACAGCTGACTAATACTTGATTGCTCAAATAAAATATAATTTGAAAGGTACTTGTAATGTCATTTGAACATTATTTCCTTCTTTTATAGAGTTCAATATTGCACTTTAATTCCTCACTTTTCCAAAAATTTGATTTTAAAGGGGATCTCCCAAGTTCGATGTTTATCGTACTGGCCATGTCCCCCTTGTTTTTGAATTTAGATTCTGTTTTGATAGCTTTAGGTTTCAATTTTGATGGGCAGGAATAAATTGGCGCGCAAAAACTTTGCTGGAGGCGCAAACATATGGCAAACAGATTACGTTCACGTGTGCCCGGTCCAATCCGTTCAACGAAGTGTTTCGAGTTTCTCAAAATTTTTACCCAGATCTTTTGGGCATACTATTCTTATATGGTTGACTTACTTTAAAACTTTCTGGGGTAAAAAGTAAATTAGTAAAGGCAAAGAGTATTTCTTTATACTTATTAACGTGTGACTTGCAATTGTGTAGCTTCTTTGGACGTGTTAATAATTAGGACTTTCATAAGTATATTACTTTTTTTTTATGGGATAAGCCTCTAAACGAGCAGGTGAATCACCTGATGGTTAGCAATCGGCGTCACCCATACCTGGAACACCAGAGGCGTTATCAGTGTGTTTCCGGCTATTTGGGGATTTAGGGATTGGAGAGATTGGGGAAGCGAGGCAAGTAATTGGGCCCCCGGTAACCTAACTCACACGACGAAACACAACGCAAGCGTTGCTTCACGTCGGTTTTTATCGAGGCCGTGGTATCACTCCGGTCGAGCCGGCCAATTCGTACCGAAGCATGGCTCTCCCATACATAAATTAATTGCTATGCATGTCTTTAGTTTACCCTTAGGAACCCTATTACATCTTTTACAATTCAGCCTCCATCGCCCCTCTAATACCTACATGGTAATATTTTTTGTCCAATATTCCGACTAGTTCATTACGTGCAAATTTTTTGCCAGGATCGATAGCCAGATCAACGGACGGACAGACAGATAGTAACTACGTATTAATGGCAGGTGATGGAGCATTGACCGCTTTATGTAAGCTGTATTATCCTTATAATGATTTAACTTTTTTACCACCTCCATTCTCCATAGATCTATGTCAGTTTGGCTATTTACTGAGAAATTATCTGGGTATGGAAATAATGTATTGCTTTGTATTTTAACCAAAGCTTCTAATGATAGGACACGTACAAATGGTGGTCTCTGATGTTTTGCAATTTTAACTGTAGGTGCTTTTAAAATTAGTTGTTGTCTTTAAATTGATACGAAATTATGGAGTTCTGAACACTGACATCCATCCTTTAGAGTTGACGAATACTTGTACAGTACAGATATAGGCTCCAGCTCGTCATTTTTCTTCGACCATTCTTTCTATATTTTCTATTTGCTTAAAAGTTCCTGGTTATTTTTACCTAAAACAGAGATTTTTCTGCTACCATCTCTTTTTGTTGGTTAGACAATAATACATATCTTGACATCAACGTTTTTGTAAACGGAAAATTGCTCTAGCGATATAATCGAAATATCAGTTACCATAAATATCATCTTAATGTTATAGTGCCATGAATTTTATGGAACAGCAATTAGCTTTTTTCCATAAGAAATTCAGTGAGTCTTAGTAACTGACCACTGGCTTTATAACTCCAATGTTTCCGACGATCAAATTGCGAAACCATCATGGCGGTTATGAAAGTGTAATGATACTCCTTGCTTGATTGTCGGTCTCATGTGTGTCAGGGCAACAATGGGATAGTGATGTGAAACACTAGTGCGGTACCAACCGACTAATTAGTAAGACGACTCGACTAACTCGATTGTTTGTTTAATGGTATGGGGTTAAGCCAGCCGTAATTGTTGACTGCCAGTGTCTGGTGTTAGTAGGTGCGTCTGGTGAATTCTAAACAGCCAGATCATGTTGTCTAGATGACATTTCAAATATTTTTGGATGAAATTGAAAGTGTTTGCGTAATTTTGGGATGAAAGAAAGTTTTTGTAAAGTACCTACAATTAACTCGAACAAGTTTTGTACAATGTCATTGGGATTACTATCAAGAGTAAGCCCTCTGTTATTAAGACAAACATATTCTTCTTTACCATCATCATATTGAACATTACGGTGTATAAATCAAGCACTATCTGCTAGTACACCAATAAACAGAACAAAATGTCCATCAAAACTAGTATATCGGTATTATTCGATACAAAAAGCGCCAGGTGCGCCGTCACTATTCACATGTGCATCTGCCGACTTACCCCTCTGCTTTCGCTTATCGACCCTAATCGACGTCTCAATACAAGGGCGAGTCCATTGAGCATTGTGCGAGGGAAGTGGGGAAATTCGCACGTATTCATTCATCAATGGAAATAATAAAGATTGTAATTTGGTTTGGAATTTGATATTGTTGGTGCTAAATTGATGGTGTATTTTACTAAATAATGGCTCTTTTGATTGGTGAGTGGTTGAGTCATATGCTACATTTTCTGGACGAAACTGTTCAGATAGACATAGTTTGGATGACAATTTGCACAAACTTTCTTTTTCCTAACTGCTTTACTTCTTTGACATAATTGAAAGAACGATTTGATTCCTCGTTTACACCGTTTTGGATCTTAATGTATTTAATCGACTTGTATCAGTAATCTATTAGGAACACCATCATCTTTGAAATCTTATTAAAGTCCTATTAATCACCATATATCTACAATCTACAAGGTGTTGCATAAAAAATCCGAAACTTAAGAACACTATTGTCTGTCTACTCAATGTAAGCATAATAAGGCATCTATCGAAAGGCTTTACAATGATGCAAATGTGACGCAAGTTGATGCAAGACCTACCTTGTAGACAAGTTATAAATGTACTTTGATCAGTTGTAAGTTCTACCACGTGGAGCACGCTACCCATTCATTTAAATAATTATTTATTTAGCTTACTAGCCTTACTGCCTTTGTCTTTTGGTTAAGCGTGACTGATAATCACGAAAACTTGAATTGGTTTTGGGCTATGCATGTAGGTATTGCTTTAATCCTTATTGTAGAAAAAATGTTTTATAGAACTAGGTATGTTTACTTCACGCATAATTAAAGTTATTCAATGATATCGTTCATGTTTTGCATCAACTGTGTTTGTCAACCAATCCCATCTATGCCTATATGAATAGTATTTAAAGACAATTTTGTTATAGTATAAACATTAACTTCACTATGCTTGCAGATATTCTAAAAACAGTTTTTTATTACAGCTTTAAGGTTGGTTTTTGTTCTTTCAAGCTAAATTATAACTTATTAAGTACAAGATTTAATAAGTTATAGACAATAGTCATTCGTAGAGTAAGCCACGTGCTACCCATACACTTAATTTAGAAGCTCAATGCGAGTTAAACTGACCTTTTTGAAGGTTAACAGCCACAATGGTTCCTGGGTATACTTAGGTTTTTTGTGTTATTTATTTATAGAATTGTTTTATTGTTTATCACGTGTCGGTTATTGCCCGAAGTGATAGATAGTCAATACTTATTATTAAAACAAAGAAATTTATTCCGAACTCACACGATTTTTTTAAGGATATTTATCAGGACTCATGTTTTACTATCTGTCAGTTTTATTTACGAATTTAACAAAACAGTAATAATGTGGTAATAATCAGACTTAAAGCAGTTTACTATATGTTTGTCATCTCCTAAACGACTTAACATATCGCAATATCAAATAGAATCAACATTGCAAATAATACAAATAACTAATAAAGGTCCGTTACAAACGTTGCTAATTACAATCTTGGCTATTTTAATGTCCGTCTGGTCTTCCTACACGATTGACAGTTAGATCACCTATTTTTATAACTTAAGCACTAACCCTGCCCCTTCACACATGACAGAATATTCATAACTTCCGATAGGTATGTATAGTTATATATGCTTATCGCGCCTTTTGTCTAACTTTGCATAAATGGAAAACTTTATGAGTCTCTCAATATTTTTTATGATAGAACCTTTGATGGTTAGGGAAAATTTCGGACTGCTTTAAAGAAAAGTATTTTGTCGCCATGTTCTGACTTAATTTTTGAGCCATGATGAAACTGGGACTATCTTTCTTAGGCTCTTAGCAGTCTCATAGACTTCTCTGCTTGAATCTCAGCAAGTACTTCATACTCAAATACTGAAACGCCACACAGTTTTAAGACGTTCTCAAGAATAGTTTTTTTTTTGTAAAACGACAGAGATATTACCATATTAAAATACAACTTAAATTTGAGAAGCGCTTCGGTATTCGGGCGTCGTCCTCATCATAATACTACTACTACAGATAAAACATTCATCAACCACATACCTTAGATAAACTTCAGATTCAATTTCCCTTTCATCATCACAAAGAGATATTCATACGTTTATTGCTTCGTTATCTGTTCTATATCTCCAATAATTATTCTCTGTGCGTCTCAAGCGACCCGTTCAAGAGATTATCATAACTGGGTCCAGTGACAAAGCTCATTTGTATAGACCTCGGTCAGTGCTTGATAAACTAAACAGAGCCACCACTGATACTCCATCTATTGTCTCGTGAATGGGGTCCTTTGACTGTGCAATTCTCAGTAGTTGGATGATAATGAACCGCATGGTACAGGAAGACCTGATTAGGCACAGTTTCCATTGTTGCATTGCGTGTTGCGACCGGAATTAGGAAGTCCGAGGGAGTTAGGCAAATTTCTGCTGTTTGATATGGTTGCATCAAAACGGTGCTGGCCGAGTACCGTTTTGATGTGAATTCCCACACATATTTTCAGTTCCTAAAACCTTTACTAAAGGAGGAAATATCCTTTTTTCTAGAACATTCCCAACTAATGACAAAACATTTAGATGTAAAATGACCACTTCCTATCTTTGTGGGTTAAATAGCTCTCACGTTAATACGTCGGTCAATAGTCCGCTAATATCTACTCGAGATAAAGTGACATTATGATGTAGCGACACTCGTGTTCAAGAGCCTGTTACACTAAGCGTGGAGTGTTTGGGAGATTATGTCACACAAAAATGTTAATAACTTGGAAATCGAAATATTTATAGAGCTTTTTTAAACTCTTACTTATATTCTCGTTCCTAATTTATTGGCAGCATAGTAGTGGTGTGTCTATGTATTTAGAGAACGTTTTAGATGGCTTATTTGAAACCATAGATGGCGCTGCAATCATTTTTAAGTCTGTCATCTGTTTACCTTATTTGAAAATTAACTACAAGAGCTAATAGACTGAATGCTCCGCTTGACATTATCACCTTCACTTCTAGAATCAAATGTCTATCACATTTTACATTAATAATAAAACAAAATATCTCAATTTGTTGTATGTAAGAGCACAATTGTCGCCCCGGGGACAGTACTCGGGTCTTCATTAAACGGTTGTTCACTCCTAAGGAATTTTAATACAGCCGACGGCTTTATGTCCTCATACACTTAGATATGTGGAGAGAAGCATTTTTTCTTCTGCTCCGAATGCTCGGCTTTATTGAAAATGTTTAGTGGCTTTTTAGTTCGCCATGTTATTTAGTGGCGTGATATCCACCCAGTGCCTTTAGCCAAACGCCACTTTAGCGCTTGTCTACAGAGAGACTAGAAATCAAAATGTATGGGGATGACACTGACCAGTGTCAAAATTTACGTCAATCCCATATAATTCTACGTGTAGACAAGCTCTAAATAGCATTTGGCTACAGCTGCAGAATACATATAAATTAGGCATTTTTCTATTGTCTCTTATTATTATTGTATGTCAGATAGGTAAGGGATTACTTCTGACGACTAATTTTTAATATTGTTTTCAGCCTAGTTTGTTAGGGGTGTCTCTTTTACCATACGTCATAACAAAGTTACCATAACCTTCAGTGTAAATACAGTCACAACAATGAGCTGTTCGAGTGGAAATTGAGTATTCTGGTATTTTGATACCAGCGGTTAAGTGGACATTGTCATTATCACTTCCGGACCATCAAGTGGAGTATCGGTTCAAAACAGATTATGTGATTTTGATAAATTGTGGGTGACAATTATGAAACCCTTGCCGTAGTTATTATACGATATGTTTGATAAGTTTTCTCTAGATAAAGATTTTTTCTGATGATCTTTATTAAAGTCTGAAACTCATAGGGCTTTTCAATAACGTAGCGAAACTTTTGGTTTTTATAAATATTTGAAGAGTCTCATAGGTATAATGGTGTGTAGTAGTAGTAGTTATATTCTTAAGTAACCTTAATGTGGATTTGAAAAGATCTGATTAATATCCTAATGGCATAATTGGAAAACTTTATTAAATTATAATGGCAAAGAAGTATTCTGCAAATCATTTTCTGATCACATTACAGTTCTATTCAGTTCCAAAATATTCAACTTAGCAACTTCACTTACAGACGCACAAGCTGTACGCGCTGCGGTACTGGGGCTGCGAGCTCCTGTGTCTGCTGAACATTGTGCTGCAGCTCTGGATGATGGACAGCTTCTTCAACGGAGAGTTCTTCTCGTATGGTACCAGGGTGCTGGGGTACAGCGAGGTGCCGCAAGAAGAGAGGTAGGCTCAATTTTTTTAAACTTTCTTTAAGTATTTTTTTTAAAAAATACGTTGCCCCCCCACGTTGTTATTTTCTCCTGTGTCGTGGGTGCGTTTACAAACATACAATTTCACATACACATGACATCCGGACCCGGAACAACAATCTGTGGATCAGACAGAGTTGTTCCGTGCGGGAATCGAACCCGCGACACGTTGCGTGGCAGCCAGTTACCCAGCCACCGCGCCAATCATGCAGTCAAATATTGTTCACATTGTTGAAAGATATAGTAAACCGCCATTGTAACCTTTATACTCGTTCGTTTCACAATCCGTTTAAGTTTACTTGTTTTATGCCCGAAACGTTACTCAATTCTAAGTAAGCTTAAGTACAGTTCTGTCACTACAAATTCTATGTAAAATTAACAGAGTGGACGATATTTGTTATACAATCGACACAAAAAACTAATTTCTTAAATTACTCATGAAACACTTTACTGTCTTAAATGATATCTAGGTGTTTGCTTGTTAACCATGATTTTAACTTACTTGAAAATAAATATTTGAAAAATAATAAATCTTCGTTATGTGTCTTGTCTCTCTATTGTTGTGTTTTCTTTAATTGTTTGTAACAAATAAATAACTATAATTTCTTTCTTAAATTCCAGATACGATCCAATGATCTATATATTCCCTCGCATCACGAAGTGTACATTCCACAAGTTCGGTGCATCAGGCAGTATTCAAACACACGACAGTCTGTGCATTCTACCGCTGAACATTGTGAATGAGAAGACGTACATCTTCCTGTGGTTCTGGTACATCATCCTAGCAGTCGTGCTGAGCCTTCTTGTGATATACAGGTGAGTCAGAATTATAGGGTTTACCTTATGATCTGGGTTTTGTATATAAATGAGGGAGATATGGGACTCCGGCACGAGAATTCGTATTCTATCCTTAGCCCAGGCATATAATATCTAGTCTCTTGATTTCGAAATGTGGTTTTATTGTTTTTAACTAAATAAAGTGCGGAGGAACTGTACCCTTTCTGGTGATAATATAGATGCAAAATATTATAACTCGGGGTCGATAACAAGTTCTTCAAACAAAAGTGATTTCTGTAAATGGTAACTCGATAGGATTTTTATGGTATTGGTAATGTGAACATGTCGCGCTCTTTGGCTTTATGTAATAACCGTAACTAAATGTCAATTTTAAAGTATAATAAATACTGCGTATAAAAATGTATTGCTATTGAACATAGTATTTCAGTATCATACTTTTTGTTTCCTGAAAGATTATTACATATCGCCTCTAGCGACTGTAAGTGTAAGCAGTGATTCTACCAAAACACTGTCGTAAAAGTAGAAAAAGTATTAATTAAAAATTGTATTGAACGAATGCACTGTATCGTGCACTCGTCGCAGCTTCCAATACTGTTCGTTTATTCTATAAATAGCCAATGACACAAAGCTGGTATATTATGACAGAGTTCTTCATGGTGGTTATGATAATTATGACATAAGGGCCGCTATCAGCTGTACCTTGTACACAGGTAATCGGGTGTCCGTGTGGCATGCACGGTGATAAGGCACGTCGTAACATACATAGCTGTGATATACATAAAGCTTGTAGAATTGTTGTTGTCGGTTGTAGAACACATCGTCATAGTCAAGATATTTTTAACAATAGAAAATTTAATTTAATTTGTACTTTTTCGCAAAGAAGATGGATACTAAACTAGACCGATACTCGGACGGATAACTAGATGGATTCCTGTCTAAATTAGTTATACAATTCTAAAGTTGTGTGATTTTTAGAATGGTGTGCCTGTTAGGCATTTAAAGGTCTCTAATATACAATTTTGCCTCATTGTCCTAGTTCTGGATTAATTAACTGCTTCTTAGAGTTAATGCTGAGTTCCGTTCTACAAGCACGAAGAAAAATTTTGAACAGCAAATTGGACTACACCTGTCACCTGTTAACATTTGTGTACCTAAATAGCGAAGTTTTAAAGTACTATTCATTTAATTCCAGATTGGTGATAATCTTCGTGCCATCAGTGCGACCCCGCTTATTACACGCGCGGTCCCGCACGCTGGCGATGGAGACCGCCGTGCTGGTCTCCCGCCGCACTGACATCGGGGACTGGTGGCTGCTCTACATGCTCGCCAGGAACATGGACCCGCTTATATACAGGTAATAGTTGTACTATGTTCGATAAAAATAAAGGCTATAATTCTTACTTCGTTTTTTGCTCAAAAGATCTCTAAGGTTCTAAATCTTTGTATTTATCAAAGTTAATTAGAATCACCGTCATCACAGTCAGCCCCTATGAAGTCATCAAAATTAATAATAATAATAAATGCGTTGACATACACTTGATTTTTTAAATTCATTAATGAGGTGAACTGTTTTAGAATTACATCTTTTTTGCAATTAATCATTGTGTTACTTTATACACAATAAATATCGCTACATAATTCCTATTTTGTTGTTTCCACAGGGAGCTAATCTCAGAGCTGTCCAAGCGCATGGGAGAGAAGCCAGGAGCTCGTGCGTGACGGCCGCCACCCAGCGTCGCCGTACTAGGCGTCTGACACATGCCTCCCCTCCTCCCACATTCCCAACCCCACCACTGGACATCACAGGACCCAACAGGCAAATTATCATCATCATATAAAAACCTTAAAATATCTCTACATAAGACATTCCATATATTTTCGTCATTATCCGCCTTCAGTACCTTATTTACGCAATTTACTCGAATTTTTCAAAGCTCAAAAACTAGGCAGTTTAAGGTTTCTTTTCCTAAGTAGACCGGTCTAATAGACTAGTAGACCTGGTCTTTTAAACAGATACTGGCAGTGTTTGGCTTGGGAACACTTTCAAGAGTAATTTTGACATTTCTACAGCTAAGTATATTTTATATTATGCTGTATTGGATTATTAGTTTTAATAAGCAGATATAAATAGAATTTGTGCTAAAATTAACTTATCCAGAGGTGAAAATAAAGTAAGTTTAAAGTTGTCTATTTGAAACAATACTTGACATTGTGTAAGTTTTATAACGATAGATTGGCGGACAATGCTATTTTGACGTTGAAAGTAATGCTTGTTTGACTTTGAATGGAAATTAAAACTAGAATACAACATAAAACTCGAATCAGCTCGAATGAATTTTATATAAAATGGATTAGTTTTAATGGCTATTTCAAATAGATTTAAAAATATTTTTCAGCTGTAGTCGACATTAGTCAATTACTTGCCCGATTTTCGCAATAAAAATAGTCAATGCGTTTCACGACAATATAGAATTTACCTTATTTATAAGTTTATAAGATTCAAATTGTCTATATTGTCGTGAAATACATTACTTATAGCGTAGAATACTCTTAGGACATCGCAATAGATGCTATAATGTATAGATAAGAGATTTAAATGAAGCTAATGGCCATAAATTAGTTGATTGTCCAGATTTCGTCTGGTAATATTAACAATGAGGGTTTTCGTTTGGCGTACACTAGATGGTGCTAGTGGCGTGAGAATCTATTCGACCAATCAGCTGATCTGACAAGTTGACTGACTAAAGATGGTCCATAGCTCTTAAGCTATAGCAGCGCCTCTAGTGGCGCGAAAACCTTCATTAGTTTGTGCGATTTACTTTATATATTCGTCCGAAATATGTTAAAATCACTACACATGGAATCACAAAACAAGAAATCTCTATGGAAAATCTGATTTTATCTAGTATATTTTAAGCTTACAGATCTAATTCATATTTTTATTTTGATATGTCTTTAGATGCCTGTTAAACAACGAAATAGTACCTATGTTATTTAATCATTCTAACATTTAACTTTTTTATATGAGGTATTGTTTATATCAATGATAGAGACAAATTGAGCTACAAACAATAATAGTCTTTAGTGACATCACTGCCAATGAAATCTCGAAATAGTTCTCTCTTTTTTCAGATATTCATTACATTTAAATTCAAATTTGAAACTCATTTTTACTTTTTTCTATCTCTACTTAGATCTGATAGTTGGAGAAAGCAAAAACTAGATTTTACGATATATTACTGTCATGTAATAATAACTTGGTATAATAATGCCAAGTTATTATTTTCCGTAGAAAAGTATCATTTTAAGTAATGAGCCTAAACTTCAGCCAAAATAATTCGGCAGTTTTTATAATACCATCATCACATTTTTCGTATTACCAAAATTAATAGAATTGTAATTTGTTGTTAGCGGTATCGTAAAAATGTAAACTGTTTTTGATTGCATCTATTGATCTGTTTAAAAAAAATTACAAATTTTTAATGCATATCATGTAGTTATTTTTATGTAGGTTGTCTTTACAATTATTTCAGTTTTCACAAACTCCGACAGTTGTTTTAAGATTAGTTGATTTAATTCTAAATAATGATTGCATATAAAAACATTTTCTTTTATACATCAGAATGACCATCACAATTTACAGCACAAATCTTTTATTTTTTAGTGTAGCAACATTTGTTTTATAAACATTTTTTGTATTGGCAACTCTAAGTTTAAAATCTCGTCATATGAGATTTTATAAAAACTTTGTATAGTATCTATTAATAAGAAGCACTGACATGATCATATGGACTGGAAATGTATGGCCTTAACTAATTAGACTTGTATGAAAATGTGTGAACTTGTATGGTTTCCAACAAAATTGTGTAACTGTCAAATATCGGATAAGTAAGTGTTGTGTGTCTACGGCCTTTGTATTTGGATATTTCCAACTTTTATACTTGTATGTAGTCAGTGATATTGTATTATTTGTGTATTTATTATATAGTAATTAGGTTTACAAATTTCGGTGTGAAAAATATCATTTAGTTTTTTCGCAATGGTGTCGCCATGTGGCGGGGCCATGCTAATCGTAACTAGTGTTGTGATCCTCTGACTGTCGGTGTTCATTTTTCGTAAAAAATTATAAACTCCTCTATATTGGAGTTGTTTTTAGCATTTTAGCTCTTTTGCGCGTTAAAAGTTGACTTTTTAGATGAATTGTTAAGTTTTAATATGATATCATTTTCTCATTAACGAAGGCTCTCTTCTTGAATGTGCCAGGGAGCACATCATTGCTCCATCTCATCTCATCAAGTAAACGTGTTGTTAAACTGTTAATATTTAAAAACCGACTTAGACAAGAAGTAAATAAAGTTGAAATTACTTGAATTTCACTCATGATAACACTTCCATAAACTTTTTACTATATATACGTATAAGAGAATAAGTGAAGCCTTACGATGCGCTCAAGAAAATGCCATATATATGTAATATCAGGATCACAAGAAGTATATCTGTATATTTAGTAATTTTAATATACATTACAATTATTATTTTACGTACGATTTGCGCACGCAACGTACGAGTTCCATTTTAGTGACGTTCTTAGTTTTTTGATACTGAAAATTACGCAAATATCGACTTTGAGACCCCTTAAAACCTAAGGTATGATGGAAAAAAGTCGTGTGACAAAGATTGTAGCGTTTTTCAGTAGTGTTTCGATTACAGACAGTATGTAAATAGTGAATTTAATAGTTTATACGTATGTTCCTAACAGACGATTAATTTTAGTTAAAAAAATTAGGAAATAGGTTGTGTTCAAGATAGGGCCGTGACTAGGATGGTGCTAATAGAGACCAGGCCAAGGCGGCAAGAATTTTGCTAAAATGTGAAGTCTTCTGTGAAATTCCTTTGCCTGGGGTAACTGAGCGTCCAAATTCCTAGCTACGGTACTGTCAAAAATGAAAATCATTGTTTCTCACCATGGACTAAGGTTTCCATTCTCAAAAAATATTTTCTCCTTATTTTAATTTGGTTGTTTTATACTTTTCATTGCTATTTTTTTAAGTGGCAACCCTAGTCCATTTGGCGCCTTTTTCGATTATTTTATGATGTAACGCGTGTCATGAAAAAGTGATATTGGAAATACATCACGAATGTTCTACATTTTTATTGTTTAAGAAATTTAGAATAAAATAAAGAATGAAGCATTTATTATATTTAGTTTAAAACCTTTGTGTTAATATTTATATACTCTGTACGATATGTTCTCGAATTAAGACATTATTTTGTAAGTTAAATTCGTATACATTTTTTAGATTTTTCTTGCAAATTATACTTTTTGTTAGAACGAATGGATTTTCTTATAACGGATGGTGTAAAATCTATACAGTTGTCAATGAAATTGTATTTTTTGTTAAAATATTAATACGAATATGATATTATCGTATTAGTATTGATATTTTAACAGCTACTTTAAATGATTCTTCCACGCTTGTCTATTAGTCCTATAAAAGAAAGTTGCATGAAAGTATATCGTGATTATTTTATTTAGACGTACGTAAACAGTAATTGTTTGTAAGTATAGCTGTTAGAAGACGCGGCGTTTCATTTTCAGATGAATTATACAAATATTATTCTTTTATTTACCTGGTTTTATTTGGTCACCCTCTCACTATCTAGATTATAATAAGACATTTTGAAAGGTAAGCTTAAAACTAGTATAATAAACAGCAGTCTATATGTTGGAGAATTACGTAAATAGAAATACGTAATAATTAAAAAAGTTAATAGATCTAAGTAATAATTAACATAATCTAAGTAAAAATTATGACTGCACGGTTGGTGCGGTGGCTGGGCAATCGGCTGCCGTGCAACGTGTCGCGGGTTCGATTCTCGCACGGAACAACACTTTGTGTTATCCACAAATTGTTGTTTCGGGTCTGAGTGTCATTGTGTATGTGAACACTATGTGAACTTGTACATTTGTATACGCCCCCACGACACGGGAGAGAAACCTAAAGAGGGGCAACGTTTTTAAAAATAGAAGTAGAAAATAGAATTAAATGAAAAGCTTTTCATAAAATATTTTTTTTTTATACCACGACGGCCCACCTGGTGGTAAGCTGTTACCGTGGCCTATGTACGCCCCGCAACACTTGTGGCATTACATTAATTTCTATTGGACGGTTAAGCATTGTCACCCAACGTGGCTGCCAGTCGTGTGGGCACCCTTCCTCATGACAATGATGAAGATAATGTTTTTGATGATTTGAGTTAGTTTTTCTTGCTAATGTTAATTTTAGTTGTAAATATTTTAAATTTTATTTATCTTAGCTCAAGTTATTGATTATTAGTTTATATCTATATATAGATTTTATATATTCCAATATGGATATCAATATATTCTCGAATTATGCATGAGAATTGGATATTTCTATTAATAACACACTGTTATAAAATACCCAGGTATATTAAAATTAATGAACATACATTGACTGAGTACTGGTAACCTATGTATACCAACCTGTGTGGAACCAAACCCAGCATTGTATTAGTTTATCAGTGTTTCTGGCTCATCGCCTCACTCGTGCGTGTTTCTTTTCAATGCAGTTACGAGTTCATGGAACACCGCTGTGTTGACGTTTCATGGAATCTTTGTTAACTGTCCTACATTTTAATTAATCTGTATATTCTCTGTTGTAAACATTCATTGGTTGAAAATAATTTTTATTCGCAGTTTTGCAGCATTTTTCTGCTTTCTTTTGGTCTAGGGCCTCTAGTTTTTGAGATATTTTATCCGTGAAAATTTGGGTCCAAGGTTCTGCCCTGTGCACTCCATCCATTTTTTTTTTTTTTTTTTTTTTTTTTTTTTTTTTTTTTTTTTTTTTTTTTTTTTTTTTTAAGGGGGGAAAATCATCGAATGACTGCTCCCGCCTGGGTGAGGCGGAAGGGAGTGTCAGACTCTTACTGACTAAAAACCACCCCGTTCCTTCTCCTGCACGTCGAGCCGGAGCCCCGGTTACCCGTGTCTCGATGTTTGACCAAGTTTTCAACCAAGGTTATTTCCACCCAGTTCATTAATTGTAAAAATACATCTTTACAGCGGGTGCGTACGTACCTACGTTCGAGATTTTGGTTATCTTTTGGCTAAGACCTAGTTAAGGATCCCCACCCTATTTTTTTTTTTTAATGGGGGAAAATCATCGAATGGCTGCTTCCGCCTGGGTGAGGCGGAAGGGAGTGTCAGACTCTTACTGACTAAAAACCACCCCGTTCCTTCTCCTGCACGTCGAGTCGGAGCCCCGGTTACCCGTTAGGTTCTGGCTCGCTGCCATTGCAGCGGTAAGTCCCCTCTTTGAGGAGTGGCTTGAGAGACGCTACGGCGTCCTCACCTACCGCCTGACGCAGGTCCTCACCGGACATGGCAGTTTCGGGAGGTACCTGTGTCTGATGGGGCGGGAGGAAACGCCCGGGTGTCATCACTGCGAGGACCGCCCTGAGGACACGGTGGAGCACACCGTAGCGGAATGCCCTGCGTGGGCTGAGCACCGCCGTGCCCTCAGGGAAGTGATCGGCGATGGCGACCTCTCGCGTCCGGGCCTAGTGCAGGCCATGATGCGGAGCGAGGGGGACTGGGATGCCGTCTCCTCCTTTTGCGAAGCAGTCATGCTAGCTAAGGAGGAGGCGGGACGCGTGAGGCAGCGAAGCGCTGCCTCCTCGCGACCCAGCCATCGCGAAGGACACACCGGGCGTCGGGGATCGCGGGACGATCTCCGGCCACCGTAAGCGCGGGCCTGCGGACGGCGAGCATGGGTGGCTCCCCGTCCGACCAGAAACAGACCCGAGCGTACGGCGCGTCGCGTTCCGCGCGCGCCTCAAAGAGCCATCAGACCACCACAGATGGGGCCCAATAGGGCCGATGCCGATTCGGAGTCGCGGAGAACCTAACGGGTAACCGGGGCTCCGGCTCGACGTGCAGGAGAAGGAACGGGGTGGTTTTTAGTCAGTAAGAGTCTGACACTCCCTTCCGCCTCACCCAGGCGGGAGCAGTCATTCGATGATTTTCCCCCCTTAAAAAAAAAAAAAAAAAAAAAAAAAAAAAAGGTTCTCCGCGACATCCCCACCCTATAGATATATGTTATGTCAGCATTAATACAGCTTAGCAACATAACTAGTAGGTATATAAGTCAGCTACTGTAGCTGTACTGTAGCTAGTTGACTGCCTCGTTGGCTGAGTGGTGTGCAAGTGCGACTGCCGGACAAAGGGTCTCGGGTTCGATTATAATAGTTAAAAAAAATAAAAATAAAAGAATCTCAGTAGTAGCACGGAGTCTGGAATTGTGTCCGGTATATGGCAATAGGCGTTAGCCTGTTATATGTGACTCATAACATAAAAAGTGAAAAAGTGGGTGTTACATTGTACAGTGGCATTAAGTGCTGTAATGTGCACCTCTGCCTACCCCGTCGGGGATTAAGGGTGATGTTATGTTATGTTATAAATGTTAGAATCTTTTCACAAACACGTGTAGAATATTTTTGGAACAAATTATGCTTACACATTACCTCTTTCGCAATAAGTAATATAGCACCCTTATTTGGACAAACAATTATTTGGAAATTCTATTAAATACATTCATTCTGTTCTGGGACTTCGATCACCAAACATTGTTAACTAGTTTTTATTAAATAAATTTTATTTTTATAATAAATCTGAGATTCCATTCCTTGACTAGTTTTCGAGATATTTTGGATTTTAATTTCCAAAAGTTCTACGAAATGTAGGTACATTTTAATGATTTCTCTCTTAATAGGAGTGCTGGTGAACCCCCCTTGCTTCCTGCTCCCGACGCCCTTGCCCAGCAAATGCAATATAATTGTGTCAGGTGAACATGATTGAAAAAGAGTAACCTATGGAGTTTCTTATTAGTTCTTCTCCATAGGAATCTACACTTTGAAACGAGCAAATAGCTTCACTAGAGGACTGACCTACGGACTGACATTTTTTCGTTATAGTTATGTTAGGGTTAATTAATATTATGATATAATTTATTTATTTAATTTGTATTTTTATTGTGTAATAGACTAAACTTCTTTGTGATTGACCATAAACAAACATAAAAATAAAACGGACTTGGATTCTCGAAATGTCATCGAGAAAGCGGGTTTGAAAAAAAATAGAACGGGCTTGAATTCTCGAAACGTCATTGGACGATTTCGAGACGGCGGTCGAAAAAGGCGGGAAAACGAAGAGGATTTTGAACGGATGGCGGCATGCTGTTGGCGGGACTATTGACGAGAGGAGATGTAATATTTGTATTTTTGTTATAAATGTGCTTTGTAAGAAAATAATATTCTGTATTATCGATACCAAGTTGTTTCTTTAATAATCTCCGTTTCTGGCCTTCATATTCTGCAAGTTGTTGATGCTACAGTGGAGTTGCGTTTATAGTTAATATTTAAATATTTTGTTTTGACGTTCAAAAGTGCCTTCCTAATAATAAATAAATGATTTTGACAGGAATTAAACTTTTGACTTTTTTGACAGAAATTAAAACAAAATGTAGTTGATTTTCATAATTATTTATTCGATATCTCCCATGGTAACCTTCATCTGTAACACTTCTAGGAATAATGTTTTGGCACAATATTTGGCATGGTTCACTAAGTGTTGCAATATCGTGTTGCTGTTGCGCCCGTATTCGTTGCATTACATGTTGCGTAACACAGCACGTAACAAGTTACTGTATCATGTTTGTATAAAAATTACGTGTTGGTTAAATTGCGAATACATTGAGGATTAAGTTAATGAATGTGTATCTAATAATACACATATCTTATTCATACAAAGAGTTAATAAGATGCGAGACCTATTATCTTATCATTCGAATACGGGCGTTAGAAAGTAACTTGCATTTGATTAATAACTGGAGCCTTTAACGGCTGTATCCGAACACATCAGCAAATAAAAATAAAATTATAACACTTTACATCTTTACAACCAGACAACCTCTTTACATTTACAATATTTATGTGTTTTGTGAACTAAGGCTATGTGGTCTCCAAAAATTATATGAAACTTATCTGTCAACCATGTATTATGAACCTTAACAACTTGAAGATTAAGTCGGTTCTTGAACTACAACTCTGCAAGATCACTGTACTTTTTGCTCGATGCAGCTTCACATGAATTGTCCAAAAATCACATCACACTCGCAATTTTGCACCTCACTTGCAGTCAAAGCTCGAACCAACACTTTAAATCTTAAGGTGTATTTTCAAATAACGTCCGTTGTTACTTTTTGGAGACCAAACAGCCCAGTAACACCGACACACCTCTAATCATCACGAATACAACAATTGTTTGTAACAATATTAGTTTTTAGCCTACTTCTAGGCAAATAAATTTCTCTAAATAGCGTCATAGGCTTGCAGGTTCAAAGTGAACAGTAAATATAGACTTTATTGTCACCTAACTTAGCTACAAATTACCTTAACATTTTATTTCTACAAGTTAAGTTTTAGTTTCCTGTCTTTTTTACTTTCAATCTGCAAGCTTACTACTAAAACATTTGAATGAAGACATTTAATCAACACTTAGGTTTTATAACGTCACAAGAATGTCATTATTGAAAATATTGTTTACACGTCTTCAAGCAAAATATCAATAATATCATCTAATCGAATAAATTATAAGAATTCAGTCGCTCCGTTTTATAAAATCAATAGAGATACAACAAAATGATTTTCAAACACATCTTAGTGAACATTTATGTGATCTGTTAGTGTTGGCAGTGTGTGCTTCTCGTCATAGTAACTTTACATTTGAGCGCTAAATGTGGCGGGGTCCGTCGTTTGTGGTTATATCATTTGTGTTCTGATTCTCCCAGCCAACTCATGAGCACGGGATGTATGTACATCCCACTGCGAAATTCTCAAAATTCTCCCACTAAAGTAGCTCTCACATCGTATTCAATAACTAATATGATACGACCGGGAGCTGGAATCAATATATTACTTATTTCTTGGTTATGTTCAATAGTTCGTTCGTTAAGTCTGCATACAACGTAAATGTCTTTTGACACGCAAAAGCTACGTGACTGTAAACTGGCGGTGACCTTACTACGCGGGTACTTACTCCTCCCCTAAACAACTGTTCCTCCTACTAGTAATATCCTCAATTACAACTACACTATAATACTTAATTGCTTTATTAATTATTGCTTTAATTTTTTTGGTCTGTCAAATCCTTGGCGAGTGAAACGTGTAAAATTGTATATCGTGTGTGTATGTGTGTGTGTGTGTATATTACAACAGCTAAAGTAGAAAACAAAAGAAGCGTCGATTAACAGTTGACTACGAGCAGCGAGACTATGAGTAAAATAGTTCTAAAAGTATACTAGCACTAACGGGGTAGCCGTCGATGTTAACTATTACAAGGCCTTCGATAGGATTCGTCCTGAGATCACGTTCTTAAAGATTAAGTACAAACTATTATTGCATGTTTAGAATTGCACTGTTACGATTTCGATTAAAAAGTATCGATAAAAGTAGTCTTTACACTCGTTAGTATTGTCCAGAAGAGAACATGCGTGGGGTACTGCAGGCGAGGCGGCGCACGCGCACTCAGGCGGGCGGCAGCATGTCGCGCTGCAGCGACGTCAGTCACGTGTGGAACACCCACCCCGGCACCGGAGGTCACGCGTCCGGCACGCCGTGGATGTGGTGCTGGTAGTTGTGGTTCAGCTTGTTCGCGAACTCGTGCATGATGTCCCGGAAGATGACCGAGTCGATGTTCTCCCCGAGGATGTACAGGAGGTACCAGTCGCCCATCTTGCTGCGCCGCACGATCGTGTCCACATTGTCGCGCCGCACCAGCCGGAAGCGCATGCGCATCATGTACACGCGCATGCGCGGCGAGAAGATGATGATGAACCGGTACACGAGGGTGATGAACGTGAGGATGCCGAGGATGACGAACCAGAACCACAGGAAGACGTAGATCTTCTCGTTGACCACGTTCAGCGGCAGGATGCAGAGCGCGTCGTGCCGCTCCACCTCGCCTGACGAGCCGAACTTGTTGAACAGTGTGCACTTCACCATCCTGGAATGTAGACGCAACATATTAAAAACTGTGTTGATACCTAATTACCTACATTGGTGTCGTAAGCAGGATTAGCAGCAGTAGATACATTATATTAAACACATTCAAATATGCTATAATCCTGTACATCGCATATCGTGTATACTTTGAATAATTAAAGTAAAATAAACTTTTTAAATTCAAATCAAACGATTCGTTTTATATGTTTAGTCTACGATTAATTTAATTATGTTTCTTTTACATTGTTAGAAACGAATCGTAATTGTTAGCTGCGGATGTTACATTAGGTACCTTGGAAATATGTAGATCATGGGGTCGATGCGATCCTCCTGATCTGACTCCATGTAATTGATGACGTCCAGCCCGAAGGACATGAACTCCCCGTCGAAGAAACGGTTCATCAGGAACATTTGCCCTGGAAACAAAACAACAGCAAGTGAGACAAGTAACAAAAACTAGGTACATAATCTAGAAAACACCCTAAATGTAGGATCAAACACATATTTTTTTACAAATTGTAACAAATTAATGTAGTTCTATTTTTGGACGAGAGATTGATCGTTGGTAAATTTTCCGATATAAAAAAGGAATTTACACGCATGACAGGACGACCCTACTTGATTACCCTTAATGGGCAGCCCTCTTATTAAGCCGGTTTACGTCTTCAAATTAATAAAAAGGCAAATCAAGCATCGTACGGATCAATACCATATTGTTTACAGCACAACTTGTATCGTAACAGAAATTCTAAAACTATGCCCGAAAGAAGTGACGCATGGTGTTTTTTTATTGCATGTTTGGGGCACAGGTCAACATTCGGACATAAAATGGGCAGTATGCTGTAAAACTTGGTTTATGCTCGTTTTAATTCAATATGTTATGATTTACAATCGGCGCGGTGGGACCCTACGACAACAGACAGGAACAAGCAGAAAATACATCTGATTATTTCAGAGTTCAAATGAAGTGGTTTGGGTAGAGGTGAAGTTTGTTCTAGGAATTAGACCTGCGTGAAATACTACTATATAAACGAAATGCACTTTTAAACATTTAAAAATGACTTTGTATAATTGAAATAGTTCATTAGTCTATCGTAAAAGTTAAAGTGCTGCTTGTTCAAGTATTGCGTCTAAGATTTTATGCTTCAGTAAAAAAGTTTCTTAAGTTTCCCTTAGACATTACTTAGGCATACCTACAGTTAAAATTCTAAATCAAAATGTAAGATTTCTGCCAGTGTTGACTAAAAAGTTGATAATTTTGAATAAAAAATATAAGTAAAAACTATATTCAGCGAACATTATTCGTAGTCCAGTTTAAAAAATCCAAGTATGTAACCAAATATCCCTTCTGCGTCTACCTCCGATACCACCATTCAGGATTCAGATCGTGCGCGCGACAGATGTGCGTCTGATATATCAGTTAGAACATATTTAGGTCCGTGTGGCCACGAGCACAGCGACTCTTGCCAAAACTTGCCAAATATTGTGTGACATAAATCTTTCCAATGTATTTGCGAGTCACAAAATCGGTGCGTAAACGTTCATTGTTACGACGCGATATTATCATAAACACGCTCCACACGGTAGCGATATACACTTAATATTCTTTATAGGATTTAGGCTTGTATTGTATTTCTTGTTCCATATTTTATTGTTTGTCTAGTGCTAGTGAATAAATGTGATTGTTATTGAGATATCTAAACTGTTAGTACATAGTAAATTATAATATTTTCCCAGTCATATAGACCGAATATGAACATTAACTCGTCGAGTACCGTGTTTATAGACACAATTAAAGAACAATAGGTTGCGGTCACCGGTGACCGCTTGGTGTTTGACAGTTTAAGAAACACGTCACATTGCATAAATCAATGTTTTACAGTATATAAAGTGCCACTTAAATCTGTCTGAGGAAAAAGAAAATATATAATGTAAATTTATATGAAAATATCAAAGTTAGGTACATCAAAAAAATTAGTTATTTGATTACATAGTGACTCTGATATGCTTATTAAGACATAAGATAAGACTGCTCATTCTCCGCAGTTGTCGTGGCCCGTATAGGCCGAGATCGCGCACACAGCATTATTTCCTCTCGGCCGACTCGGCTTTTGTTATTGGAAACGCGACAGGAAGTGAAAGCAAATAGCTGTTGTAAGTTTAGAATTACAAACAAATAAAAATATGATGCATGCTTCCCGCCCACAGATTTTTAATAAATGGACAATTTACTGTTGAGAAATTCTCTCAGATTTAGAATGTAAATAAAGAAATTTCTTAGGTATTTCAATCAACGTATAGTTAAAAACAGTTAAAAAAGTTCTTCATAGACTTAAAGTATGCCAATGATGTGTAGACTATGGTATTATCTCCAATAATAATTGAGGCTGTTACCTACAATTAAACATCGATCACTACACTATCATCATCATCATCATCATCAACAGCCTATAAATGCCCACTGCTGAGCAAAGCCTCTTCTCACACGGAGAAGGTTTGAGCATTAATCACCACGCTTGCTCAATGCGGATTGGCGATTACAAACTTATAATTAGAAATTACGAGCTCAGGTTTCCTCACGATGTTTTCCTTCACCGTTTGTCAGTGGTGTCTAAATAATCTCAGAAAGTACATATACTTAACTCGTAAAAAGTCACATTGGTACTTGCCGTTGGTAGGTTTCGAACCCGCACCCTCATGCATGAGAAGCGGGCGTCTTAAACCTCCGGGCCACCACGACCTCACTACACTATCCTACACACCAAATTAGTTATTTCTGAGAATTTCCACCTCAAACAACTAAAACATTTTAAAAAATTATACATTTTCGAGTTCGAACCCAATACCACAACTCAGAAGCCAAAGCGACTATTCGATACTGTCAACGTCAAATACAACTTAGAAATCACTTAGCAAAAAATAAAAGACCGCCAAAATTTGAGGTTATTTAAAACAAAAATGGCGGCCAGAATCAATCAGTATGAATGATGGCAGCGATAAGGGAAGACTCTTGACACATTTACAAAACGCTTTTAGTATTAGGAGCGGCCTAATCTAAGTCCGTGTTTAGGGAGCGTCCCTCCTGTCGATCCCAATTAGGCTGTGTACTTCAGACGGAAAAACAGGTCTTAAAAGCTCTTCTAGAAACTATAAATGTTATGTAGAATTCTCGATGTGATAGAATTATTTAGATTTTTGTGGAAGTATTGAATATTGATTAGTTGCGGTTTAGGTACACGATGCGTAAACCAAACAAATGTCTTTTTCAAATTGGGTAGACAAACTACGACTTTCGGCCAATAAACAATAGGCATTATTTAATTATTATAGTATTAATCTATCCATGGACAATGTTGCGGAGAACCTAACGGGTTACCGGGGCTCCGGCTCGACGTGCAGGAGAAGCAACGGGGTGGTTTTTAGTCAGTAAGAGTCTGACACTCCCTCCCGCCTCACCCAGGTGGGAGAAGTTATTAGATGACGTTCCCCTCTTAAAAAAAAATCCATGGACAATAAAAATACAATTGATAGTGTTGGGATTGGGAGATATGGAGGTCACACATAATGGTATTAAAATAAATAATTAAATAAAAATAATGTAGTAATATTTATACTTTTTGTTAGCTACTATTATCAGTCTCAACGTACCGGAGACCGTACCGCTACTACACACTGCAGCGGCTACAGACCTATCACAGGTCACCATACAATACTTTACTCCGCAAAGAGTAAATTAATTTTACTACTTAGAAACAAAACATTATTATATCTCTTACCTATAACATTGACAAGAGCAAGTCCCTCGCACAAGTAATACCGGTAGGCCCACCAGTTGTGGTACCGCAGGTTCTCCCACAGGTAGTCGAGGATCAACTTCTTCTTCGTCTTCTTCTCTATCTCCGTGCACACCCCTACATCCAGGTCCATCATCAAGGCACGGATCTTGCCTCCCTCCCAGGATTTCCATAACCAACGGGGCGCATAGAACAGCATTGCCTGCAACAAGATATTTTAGTGTTAGTTGAGTAGGTAAGAAACCACTTAGTAACTATGTTTGAATCAATATCTTGGATATTTATTTGCTAAAGGAGATTACTTGTAACTATTTATCAAATGTATTAATCTTATGTTTTATCAACTTCTAATCCGATCCAATGTAGCTACCTACAGCTATCGATACGTTACGAAACTTCTTATAAATGTTCTCTTAAATTTTGATATTCCTTATAACCTACGTTACAAATCGTTTTACAGGTACCTAGGTACTTGTCTAGAGCAGGTCTGTTATAGAGGACTCGGTGCCCCCCATAGGTGATGATGGTGGCCACTGGGGTGGTTTTAGTAAGGTAAGAATCCCACACTTTTTTTTTTTTTTTTTTATGGAATTGGAGGCAAACGAGCAGACGGATCACCTGATGGTAAGCGATCAGCGCCGCCCATGGACACCCGCAACACCAGAAGAGTCACAGGTGCGTTGCCGGCCTTTTAAAAAGGAGTACGCTCTTTTCTTGAAGGTTTGAAGGTCGTATCGGTTCGGAAATACCGCCGACGACAGATCATTCCACAGTTTTGCTGTGCGAGGCAGGAAGCTACGTGAGAACCGCACAGTTGTGGCCTGCCAACCATCTATTTGATGGGGATGCATATGCTGTCGTGAGGGTCGATGGCGAAAAGATGCGGCAGGTATCAGGTCAAACAATTCCTCAGAGCACTCCCCGTGGTATAAGCGGTAGAAAATGCACAATGAAGCTACATCTCTACGCATTGCCAAAGTGTCGAGCCGGTTTGAAACACCTGGACATCCAACAATCCGAACGGCACGCCGCTGAATGCGGTCCAGAGGAAGAAGCTGGTACTGGGGTGCCCCCGCCCAAAGATGAGAACAGTATTCCATGTGGGGCCGCACCTGTGCCTTATATAGAAGCAGGCGGTGGGCCGGGGTGAAATACTGCCTCGATCTATTGAGCACACCAAGCTTCCTCGAGGCTAATTTGGCCTTATCCTCTAAATGACCGCAAAACTGGACGTCGCTCGAAATGTTGACACCAAGTATTCCAATACCGGCTGAGGCAGTTAGGGGGGGTGCTTTGAAAATGAGGAGAGACGACCAACGGCAGTTTCTTAGCGGTAAACACGCAGACTTGTGTCTTAGTGGGGTTAAACTGGACCAAATTAAGCCCACCCCAATCAGAGATTCTCCCTAAAGAGGTCTCGATTTCAGACACGAGTCTGTTTCGGCTCTCTATGACGTTTTCCCGAGAAATGTTAGCGCGGCCGGTGTAGTAGGCATCGCCTGTGCTGTCATCCGCATAACAATGAATGCCGCTGATTTGCAGCATGTCATTGATATGGAGGAGGAACAGTGTAGGCGATAGCACGCAGCCTTGAGGGACACCTGCGTTTACAGACATCAAGTCAGAGCATTCACCGTCGACGACGACGAAGGAAGCTTCGAAAGAAGCGCTCTATGCCAAACCCGATCGAAGGCCTTCGCCACGTCTAAACTTACTGCCAACGCTTCCCCCTTAGACTCGATCGCCTGTGCCCACCGATGCGTTAGGTAAACAAGAAGATCACCAGCAGACCGCCCTTTACGAAAACCGTATTGCTGGTCACTGAGCAGCTGATGATCCTCTAAGTAACGCAGGAGCTGGCAGTTAATAATGGACTCCATTATTTTCGAGAAGAGGGAAGTTATGGCTATCGGTCTGTAGTTAGACGGGTTAGATCGGTCACCTTTTTTAGGGATTGGGTGGACTAAAGCTGTCTTCCAGGACGTCGGAACTACGCCTGAGGAGTAAGAGAGCCGAAAAAGACGTGTTAGAACTGGGGCCAACTCGGGGGCGCACATCTTCAAAACAATGGGTGGGATCCCATCAGGCCCACTCGACTTATGGACGTCAAGGGACAAAAGCGCCAAACGTACCGTGCGCTGGTGGAACCGCACATCCGGCATATACCTTCCGCACCAAGGCACAACAGGAGGCTCGTGCCCACCGTCATCCAGTGTCGAGTTGGACGCAAAGATTTTTGCCAAAAGTTGAGCCTTATCCCTTGCGTTATGAGCCAACGAATCCTCACCCATGTGCAGAGGTGGAAATGACGGCCTGCAGAAATTGCCCTCGATAGCTTTGGCGAGCGACCAGAATGAACGAGTTCCTGAAGGAAGGCGCTCCAGCCTCTCACCAATTCTACCGATGTGCTGCGACTTGGCACCCGCAATAGCTCTTTTGTAGGACTTGGAGGCAAAGTTATACTCCTTTTTTAGTGCACTGGTATTTACATCCCGTGCCACCGCCGCATCGACCCAGGCTTGGTAGGCCCCCCGCTTTCTGCGTGAGGCCTTTCTGGTAGAAGCATCAAACCAGGGCCGATATCTGCCACCGACGGGGACCAGAGAAGATGGGACGAAAAGCTCCATCCCCTGCAGCACCACATCAGCAACAGAATTGGCAGCGGCATTGGGATCATCCTGCAAGAAGCAAACCCGCCTCCAAGGGTAGGATGCAAAAAAGGACCGCATCCCATCCCAGTCTGCCGACCTATAGTGCCATACACGGCGACCGCGTACCTCTTGTAGTCGCGGTATGCACGTCCAAGATACAGTGCTCCGGACAAGGCAATGGTCCGATGAGCCAAGAGGGGCTTCGACGGATACGCTGTAGCCGTCCGGGTGAGAGGTCAGCAGAAGGTCCAACAGTGAAGACTTCTGGCCCTCCACATCTGGGATTCGCGTGGGCACGGTCACCAGTTGTGTTAGGCCAGAAGCAAGAGCCAAGCCGTGGACAGATCTCCCCGCGTGGTCAGTCTTACTGGAGCAGAGCCAGTCGGCGTGATGGGCGTTGAAATCGCCAAGCAAGACCACTTCCGCTGAGGATATCTGCCCCTGCACAAGATCTACAGCCGCCTGGATGTGGTCCATGAGTCGGTCAGTCTCGCTATCACCGCTATGGGACCTATATAGGCACGCATAGACACGGGGGTGGTCGTCGTTATCTACACGCAGCCATAAGGTGGACAGGTCCCTACCTTCAAGATTACTGAGGCGACGTGAGCTGATATCGTCCCTGATGTACACGCACACCCCGGCCCTAGGCAGGAAGGAATGTTCCAGTCCATACCCAGGGTAGGTGAGGTAGGATGTGTCCAACGGAGACGATATCTGCGTCTCAGTCAAAAAGAGCAAGGCCGGCTTTGCTGTCTCAAGGTGGTGATGGACAGCATTGAGGTTGGTGTGTAATCCCTTGATGTTGCAGAAGTCCACATTCAGCGCGGCAAGGGGTGCCAAGGTTATTCTGCTCTTGCCTCCAGCTTTATGATGCGCAGTTTTGCCCCCCCCCAGAGTACGATGTGGGGCGGCCTGGACGTCCACGCTCAGGGTAGTTGAGTTCTGAAAATGGACGTCCAGAGAGGGATTCTCCAACGCAGTTGGTACCCTCCTGGGGTAGAAACTCTTGTATCAACTGCGCCATTATGAAGGGGGGGGGGGGGTTGGGCCTCCGGTACCCTCACTCACTCGGTCAAACACAGCGCAAGCGCTGTTTCACACCGGCTTTCTGTGAGGCCGTGGTATTACTCCGGTCGAGCCGGCCCATTCGTGCCGAAGCATGGCTCTCCCACGGTAATACGGTAACACTACCTAGTTTTCTATCCCCAAAAAAGCTAGGTGCCTTTTTTCTAAGGTTTCTCCCCGTTATCAAAAAAGGGTACTTGTCGTGGACAGCATCTACAATATGGTACCTGAATATCATCTACTATTACATATCTAGTTATCTCCATTTCCATCACTTGTGTAGGGTGTACAATGTAATCGGTCATATAGTTTGTTATCAAGCATCTCAATTAGACTTGAAGACAATATAACTTTGAACTTTTATGTGTTCAATGGTCTCTAACAGAATGGTATTAAACACTAAAAGAGACCAATTTCAATAACATGACGACCATCTAACAGATCTATTTTATACCAAGTTTATAGTGACATTTCACATTTTACATCCAACTTAATCAAACAAATCACAATTTATTTTAAACTTTGTGCGCATAGTATTAAAGTTTAGATTTAGAAAGTTAGGGATAATAAGGCGTGAGTCACAATGAGCAATCTTCGGATCTATGGCAATAAAGTAGTTTGAGCTAAAAGTAGCAGACGTTTGGTAGTGCAACCTGTTATGATGTAGTGATGTTTATTGATATTGCTATTGCTGGTACATAAATGCAATTGATAAAACACATAAAGGATAGATACAGGGCTGTTCATTGTTCAAAATATGTTGTTTATAACAAAATAGTTAAAATCAAAATATGTATTACCAATGTGAGAGGTATCGTCATTTCGTACCTTTCAGCGTCCTTCAAGTACTTCTATAATGTCCGTTTTAATGCTTATAGTTACAATTACGATACACAAGGTAAGATGTAGTTGATGTTAGTTATCGTCTGAAATATTTAGAATGATAATGAAGGTAAATACTCCATTTAATTTAAACAGACCATTTCAGAATAAGACAGACATTATATTTATAGGAAAAGATTAAAAAACTTCGCCAGTATAAGAATTATTAAACCAAAACTATTCCTAAACTGAAATCAATAACTTTCAATCGCACAGCCCTGCAAACGTCATAAATTCATCTGGCTAGACACTATCGTAAATGGTTTATAGCCATCAGATATTATAGTTTTCAGCAGGCCACGGCCCGAGAGATGCGCGCACACTGACAGACATCACAATACTGATGGCTTTATATAAATAACTGATTGACGTTTGTGGGCCACGATACTAGATGGCGTTGGTAGCAAGCTATATATTATTAGTAGTGCAGTTTCGACTGCATTTCGTGTTGTCACGTAAGCTGTAAATCCCGAGTGTTTCAATACATGGCTTGGAGGAATGCCTTCGACTTATTACTAATTCAGTGCGGCCATGTTTTCGGACCTGAAATGGTTTATGTTAAGGATTGAATGTGGAATACACAAAAAGTTTGGAGACGTTACGATTTGAGCCTATAGCCTTTTCAACTACTGTTTTATTGTTGTTAACTTACTTTATTGTTAGTAGGATGACTAAAAACGGATGGCTTAGAATAGTATACAAACTTTGCACAGAGTCCTTTCTTCCTTAGAAAGGCTAAAGTTTTACTCGATATCACTAATTGAGAGGCTTAATAATTAACACGTAAAACATTATTATAAAACAAAGAATACGTTGTAAATCATCGCTGATCTGGCGCCCACAAAACCGCGGATCATTAGACAAATCATTGGAAATTCGTGTACATTGCAGTGATGGTAGCGTGCAAACAAGTTGCGAAGTTTAAAGGATGCATAATGCAGAGGTCAGCACTGCAGCTCGTGCACGTAACACATAAATTGGGCGTGTTCGATGCGGCTCAGCCGCGGTATTACAGATTCAATGCTGCTACCAAAATAAGTGCGATATGTTTGCTAGTAATTTACGATGTTACACCACTTTTTATACCTCGATGTTTCATGATCTGTTAATGTGTTTATACTTGGATTAAACTCAAAATACATATGAGTAGTTTTGTTTGGCTTTGTTTAAGTTAACTTTTGGTTTTAAGAAAATTGTCATTGTAAACTATTTTGTAACAATATTTGTTTCTCTTTTGAGAAAATCGTTGAAAGATCACTTTGATTAGTTTTCTTTGGGCAGGTTATAGAAATCGCCTTTCTATGAAGTATCAAAACCATTAATGTACACTTTAGTGAAAGAGATTTTTGTAATCATATTTTTGGTCATCGACGTAGCCATTTTTTGTTTAATTAGTACCTAAAAGCTTGTACCTAACATATTACCTAGATACCACACATGACCAAACATCAATTAAGAGTCCGCAAGAAAAAAACCATAAATCCCAACAATAAATATCAAGCTATTTGCAGTCACTCAGAATATTTCACTAGTCCACATTGTACATCAGTTTATTTACGTCGACGTCGCAGTGTCACACCGCCAGTGTGTTTACGAGCTCACAATTGACTGACCAATGACCATACGTTGGCAATCGGGCGCGAATCCCTGTGTGTCCCCAACTTTAGTGGCGTTGTTAATGGTCCTGCGTATTCACGTAGTTTAATTGAAAATATTGTTTTGATGGTGCAATAAATACTTGAATACTAGATACATTTTTAACTTAAGTTTTGTAGAAATACAAGTCTTAGTTGTTATAATTCACATACGAAAATCACGCCTTATGTCGTGGAGAACCTAACGGGTTACCGGGGCTCCGGCTCGACGTGCAGGAGAAGGAACGGGGTGGTTTTTAGTCAGTAAGATTCTGACACTCCCTCCCGCCTCACCCAGGCGTAAGCAGTCATTTGATGATTTCCCCCCCCCCCCCCTTAAAAAAATGTCCCCGGAAAGAGAAGACAGCGTTGTATAAAGGTACACTTAATAAAGGTACAGAAGGCGTTAATTATGACATAATTAACGCCTTTATTGTATCTTCTGAAGGGGTAAGTAGAAGTCCACATATTAACATTCACACAGAGAAAAACGAAGAGACAGAACTATTGCCATACACAGAATTGTACTCCAGACAATTCAAGTCATTGGATGATTTTCCCCTTCACAATAAAAGACAATCCAGATTGCCTGCTAAAATTTTTCGACTAGTTCTCAAATCAAAAATACCATGCACTAAAACTAAAAAAAGGTTTAATTCACTCTTAAATTTGGAATGGCAAGTTCCAGTGGGTGTTGCCAGTTTTTCTCGAGCAATGGTTTCTGGTCAGCCGCAACAGCTGCTGGTCGCGTCCAGTACTGCTAGATTAATAGTCTGCCAACACTCGTATGAACATTCCGAGGTTTTGGCGGGAAGTTCGTAAAATACGAATAAAATGGCGCACGTCTCCTGTACTACCGGGTGAATAACGACCTTTTAAATGGTGTTTGAATCCCCGTGAATTTTTATCTACATAACGACTATGTAATGTGTATTATGTTCTATCTGGGGAAGTTAACATATTATAAAGCAAAAAATATACTCTTTTCTGTAGGGACTGACACTTACTTCTTGATTTAGGTAATTGGGTATCAAATCCGGTTCAACTCATTTTGAATATAGCAGTAAGGTCCACCAATATTTTGAGGGGTGTTTTATATCGCGTCTATGTATTGCTATTAAACAAGCAACTACATATTTTCAGTTCCCTCTATATTCCTCCACACATGTCAAAAGACACTAATATCAATGGAAATGCGGCGACAGCGAGATAATCTCAAATATCGACCTTATTCAGTAATATAAATAGAGTAGAGAACTGGTTCAGCCATTATCTCTACAGCTGAGTGAGTTCTTCGATCAGCCGTGAATCGATTGTCACATACTTGTTGCAATTCCTGGCTCTAAGATGCGCTTAGATTTTATAGAACTAACTTTGCAGTTTAAATTTAGACTCCATTTTAAAGAGCGTTCAGTTCAATTTTATTTGTAGAATGTTCTATTTTTGACTGCGTTGTGTTCGAAGAAAAAGTTGGTTTAGTTTTCGATCCCTTTAAATATTAACTTGTGCTATCTCATGGTTCCACACGCCGTGAACTACAAAGTACGATCGGTATACTTCTTGAGCTTCCATAACGTGGTCATAAAAATCATCAAAGCATGCTAGTTAAGAGTACCAACCTACTCGCCTACGTTTAATATTTAGTGAAGGTTGAACATTAATTTAATTATTTAAGGATACGTAGAAAGAAGAGAAAAAAGGATACGACGAGCATGTTACCTTTAGCAGCCGTATAAAAGTAATAAAAGAGGACAACATTACTGCGTGCCCTGGAGACTTCGACAAACATAATATTGAAGTACGACACATTGAGTACTAACTACATTATTTTACTAGCCTCGTGGGGATCTGTTCTAGATAAACTTTTATCCACTTTTTACTTCAAAGGGATTGCTAATAGTACTTGGTAGCATGGACGGCTTAATTCGTAAGTCATTATGGTAATTTTAATAAGAATAAACAGTTTTAACTTTAGAAATATAGTTTTATTTTAAACAATACATAAAAACAAAAGACACTTGACGACATGGAACCGGAATCATAGACAATAGTATAAAGGTATCTATGAACTAAGGTTCTACCATAGATATACTATTTAGTCAGTAAACTAGGGTTCAATTATCTAATTTCTACATATTATTTAATTATACTGCTAATAAAATTTCTAATAGTAAGTCAATACGCTAATCATTTTGCCTACAGAGAACCTAAATATACTTCGATCACATTGCTTGCAAGTGTCAAAGATGCTTCATAGTCGTGTAAAAATGGTGACTGAAGAGGTAAAAGATAAAACACCTAAAGACCGCAATTGCAAAAAAAATGATCAGATATATGAAGAGCTTAACAATCTTGCCAGCATGTTAATGCACCCGACTACTGTCCGTAACTGATGGAGCTGAGTCGTTAGAAGGTTCGAGGCCATATGTGGCAGACAGTGAGGGTTTGGATATTAAGTTAAGCAATGGAAGAGATTATACATGTAGTAGTTGTAAGATAATGAAATGACGATGTGGCACAATGTTATACATATGTTAAATCTACAGCTTCTCAGTCGAACGATATTTACGTTCCAAATATATGCGTAAACAAGCGATAACTAGTAACATATGACCTACATAATATGTTATAACAGTTCATAATTAGACCGCGTTACAATGGATTGGAGTGCAGCGCTGACAGATAGGTCCAAGATCACAGCTGAGTCATTTGGCAGGCGCTACGGTCAACGTCGCGGGCCATGGACCGAGGTATAGGCGGTAGCGGGTGTGTTATGTACTTATGATTGAAACGGTTTTGATTACAGGTTATAATTTGTGTAATGTGAAACAAGTGAAACAAGTGAATTTATTTCTGCAAATAGGCTACAAGGCAGCACTTTTACACGTCAATTTTATTAAGCGAACGATGAGGCCGACATTTCCTAACTGACTACTCTGAGAAGAATTGCCGAAACAAACTTAGAGGTCTGTCTCTTTTAAAGTCCAGACAAATGTGCATAAAACATTATGTGTGAGAACCGTGCAAGTTCTTTCTGTAGTGGCCTTTTGAGGAAAGAACCACAACAGTTTGAGCGGACCCGCTCTGAAGGCAGTACGCATGTGTCGGTTTACAATCGGCTCAATGATAACATTAAAAGTAGATGAAGTGTTTAGGAGCTGTGTATGTGTTTGGGCAGTAACAAACGAAATGTTCAGGTGAGAATCGCTTCTTGATGGTTAGGGATATGTAAACCAGGAAATTGTAATAGGAAAATTATTTGGTAGGAATTTATGGAAATGTTTTGATTTTATAGTTTCCAATAATTCATGTTTTCATATTATTTAAGTACCTACCGACCGTGTTACAAGTTACATGTTTTTCTACGCCAACCCCAATAACTATCGTTAATTACAAATAAACCAAGTGTTTATTGATATGTAACAGCTAACGGAAACAAACGCTAATTAAGAATTTAAAACGAAATATATTGTGCAAACATGCCAAGTTGTTCTCGGCAAAATGTTATAACTTGCGGCCATTTCCCACGGGCGGGAAAACGTCATCGAGTCGTGACTTTTTCACGGCCACAGACTAAACTACTTATGAAATATGGAAACCATTAAAGAGTACCAACATTATAGTTTCATTCGAGAAACTATTAAACGTGTTATTTTTGAGAGTAGACCGTCAAAATGCAGGAGTTAATTACTGCACAGTTCGGCTCTAATGAATTGTTTACTGTTAACCTTGACAGTTAATATTTAAACAAAACGCAGTTTGTTTTTCGTACACTAAATTATTTGACGTCGCGTGCTCATTTTAATGGCAGCACGGTTACGTCATTTTAGGATTAGGGTGAAGATTTATAACTCAATTTTCTTTTTTAATATTTAAAATACCCTTTGATTGTTTAGTAGAATATTTAGGACTGTGAACATGGTTCGTAAATTATATTTAAATATGTTTTAAGCGTTTTCCAAGATTGTTTATAGGCATAGAAAAATATATGGGGTCATTTATTTTAGATTATAATACTCAGGTATTCTTTGAAGACAAAATAAAAACCAATTTATGTATTTTCAGATTTAAATTGCTATATCAGTGGGAAGCTGTTAAAAGACATATTGTCCTATTCGGGTTAATTGCGGTCAAGGATAGATATTATGAATTAGGAATAAGTAAAAACCCTTACTAATTACACATTAGGAAAACAAGAATTAAACAGACGAGTATATGTCGAATTCTAAATACATTTCGGATGCATCGATCATCGCGTTCGGATACATGCAGCGCTATCGCGAGCCGACACGCGTGATTTATGCCACTGGCTGTACGTCCAGTTGTCTTTGCTTTCCGCAATGACAGCGCGGGAAAATATTTAAAATGGCGACATATTGATTGATGGTTTAAAATAAAGTTTTTATTGTTGTATTTGAATGCATTGTACTGCTTGTTAAACACAACTGTTTAACATTTCATGAATAGTTGAATGAATTAAAAAACAACCTTTACAATTCTCTTGTGCGTTTTATTTAAAAATGACACTGACAACTGACAGAAAAATGGTCAAGTACTTACCTAGTAACAGTGAGTAAGTAGATACTGTTGGTTCGAATTCGATAAAAGCTCATAATAATATAGATGCTTAGGTATACTTAGGAACTAAGAACTGCCGTTTATGATCTAGACTTGTTTGCCAATCAATTTGCAATTTTCACCAATAACACATTCCCAACAACAAATTCCCTGCAATCTACGCGCACTAGTAACAAAGTACAATGCACTACTATAATTATGGGCTACATAATCATGCGTACGCGCAGTTCCCACGAACTGTTGCTAATAAATAATAACTGTTTATCGCTTCATTAGAATCCGGCTTCGTTCCTACGTTACTATGTTTCTCAAATACTAAGAGTTTTTGGTACACACGTACATATCAAGCTATGCGAATCCAGTATAAACTGACCGTCGACTGTGTGGGAAGGTCATACAACGAGAGATCAAGATTAACTGGTTGTATAGTTATACTAAGCATAATGTAATACGTACTAATTGCCTTAGTTCAGATTGCGATATGGCCTTATTATTTTGAGCTGAGAGTTTTGTACCTACCTACCTACTATATATGTGTATTTGTTTTCTAAGAGTTACATAACTGTGGTTAGTAATATTTGAGTATTTAGTTTGTGTTGTTGATGTGTATATTGATTGTTTTCGTTCAGTTAAGAAATGAGCTACTAAGTAAATAGGATCCGAATTTGGTCCTCGGTAGTAGAGATTCCTCCTCCTCCTCCACTTTGCGAGGTGATACATGAGAGATGATGAACTCTCATCATCTCTCTTTACTCTTAACGATTTATCTACCCAATATCGGCACTCGTACTCACGAGTGCCGATATTGGATAGATAAATCGTTCAGTAAATAATTGCGAAACTCTAATAATAATTCTCTAATAAACTTCGTTTAAACATCCGATTTCAACTACCTCTTTTTTTAAGGTTTTTTTTAAGGGGGGAAAATCATCGAATGACTGCTCCCGCCTGGGTGAGGCGGGAGGGAGTGTCAGACTCTTACTGACTAAAAACCACCCCGTTCCTTCTCCTGCACGTCGAGCCGGACCCCGGTTACCCCTTAGGTTCTCCGCGACTTTTTTTAAGGTTTAGGATACTAAAACCAGCAAAACATACACTTATCTGAAAACCGCATGTAAATCAGTTCAGCTAAATGCGAGGTAATCACACTCAAGTCGAACTGAACCTCAGTTTTTTGAAGTCGGTTATATAGAGGCTTGTTTCTTACATCGGTCCAGTAGAGTAACAAAACAGGATCCATAATACGACATCTTTCAAGGTTAAGTTTATTGAGAAACATTTCAATTATTTATGTAGCCTACTTCCGAAACCGTACGTACATACGTACTATAAAATACCAATAATTGTAAAACTCATGTCTTCATATTAAAATGTTATAAAAGTCAACACTTGACTACCTGGCATAAAGAGTCAATGTCGCTATTACTGAACCCAATAATAATTTCTTTATTTTTTTATGGGATATGTCGGTAAACGAGTAGACCGATCACTTGATGGTAAGCAATCGGCGTCGCCCAAGGAATGGGGAAATTGGAAAGGGGGAAGTTGGGCCTCCGGTATCCTCACATGGTTTTCTATAAGGTATAACGTTGCCACACTTATATATCTGTAATGTATATCCTGGGCAGTACGCACTGAAGATTTTATTCGTTTTTCATTTTTTGTATGGCATAAGCCGGTAAACGAGCAGACGGATCACCTGATGGTAAGCAATCGGCGCCGCCCATGGACACCTGGAACACCAGAGGCGATACAAGTGCGTTACCGGCCTTTTGGGGATTAGGAATTTAAAGATTGTTGGGGATTCAGGGATTGTGTAGATTGGGGAAAGGGAGGGTCATTGGGCCTCCCGTAAACTCACTCACACGACGAAACACAACACAAGTGTTGCTTCACGTCGGTTTTCTGTGAGGCCGTGGTATCACACCGGTCGAGCAGGTCCAATCGTGCCGAAGCATGGCGCTCCCACACTTAAAAATTATTACTATCAATTTACAAACGTTATAGAGTAAAAAGCTAATGAACTGCAATAGTTTACAGCTTTAACGTCACACCTAGATAAGTAACTACTATCAGCAGACTACAGGATGTGTCATACGGTAAAAAAGGTTGCATGACGAAGCTTGCTTTACGTATATAACCAGTACCGCTAACCAATCACATAAAATACCTTACAATATGGACGGAGTAAAACTCACAAAACACAGGAAAACAAACAGAAAATACACTCCATTATCATAAAAATATCACACAAAAAATAAAAAATCGTATGTACGTAATGTACGTAAGCACATACAGGTGAATTTTATTAAGATATATTTCAAGATCGACCCACTTACAACTGTTTAATCATCAAGAAGTAAAACAATGTTTGAATTTACTCGAACGTAAACTCGGAATCGTATATTTTTATCGTAATTACAAACAAATCGGTAAATAATACTTATATTATAATCAGAATAATAAATTGGACGGCTGGTGTAAACATGAGCAATCGATTGCATTGCGTTGACGGATGTACTTACTCCAAGAAGTTCTAAGAAATGTGTATATTCTATCTGTTGTCCATCAAATATTTTATTTACCTATGTATTAAATAATGCTTTAGGAAGGAATCATCGACTGATAGACAAACATTCATGTTATTGTTAACTTTTAATCATGTCTCCTATGGTCTTATCTACGTAGCGTAGAGTACTCTAACGGTCTAATACGGTTACGGTTAGCGTAGCGGTACGTGTAGCGGGTTCGATTCTCGTACTGAGCAACATCTTTGTGTGATCCACAAATTTTTATTTCGAGTCAGGGTTTCATGTATGAACTTATATGTTTGTAAACGCACCTACGACACAGGATAAAATCCTAGTATGGGGTAATGTTTTAAAAAATACAATAAGTATTCTTTTAAATTAAATAATTGCTTTTTAACTACAATAAACCTTTTCATGTATATTATTTTATGTTGGGTAATTCCTAAAATATACTTGTTCAAATAAATATATGGAAATTGTCACTATCTAGACACTTTCTAACCCCAAGACTGAAAGTCAGCATTTAATTGTAATCGCAGAGCTATCGTGCATTGGTTGAGTGACTCACTTGTACGACTTCAATTCCTGCACGGAAGAATTAATTGTAGGAATTACGAACTGACACTTAAATATTCTAGGTACAATTCTGTTTATGAGACTATGATAATGTAATCTATCAGTAAATAATAATAATATCAATATCCAAGTCAAACTTACTATATTAATTATTGTTTTCGGCTTTTTCACGTAATTATTTGACGCGGAACTCGACTAGTTTCGAGCCATGCTAGAGGCTTATATTCATGAGCTGGATTCCGCGACCCGTGACGCGGCGACTGTCGCGCTGTTGCTAAGTTCCTCGTCAAATAATAACGTGAGTAAGCCGAAAAATATAATAATTAATTTAATGTCTCACGAAAGTTATTATATCAAACTTACTATGTTTAAATTGCCCAGATTGTATTGATAGATAAACTTTACTTAATTTCATACTTGAAATTCCCCGAACAACTAGTGATATGACCAATTAACTATTGTAAGAGGAAGACAGTAAGAAAACTAGATAGACTTCCAAACATTAAGTTACTAAGAATTTCAATAGGGAATAATCTAATTTTGAAATATAGTAGTATGTAGTTATATAAATTATGATATTTAAATAAAAGATTTGTATTTTAGTAATGATAGAACCAAGACTACCAATATCTGTAACAATATAATTAAACTCATATTTTGAAATTACCGATTCATTAACATGAAATGAATAGGTTGCTTATTCTTGAATAGGACGACGTGTTCCATCGTAGACCGCATAATCGCTTACCACCAGGCGAGATAGTGGTCAAGCGTCGCCCCATCAAATAAAAAAAAATATAGTAATTTTAATCCTAATCTATCTCCACATACGTATATGATAGCGATATACGTACATATATGTTGTATTTACGAATGATTCCGCGCCATTTCTGACGGTCAACAGAGGGAAGTAATTTATAGTGAGCTGCCAACGATCGTCATAATTTATGAACTGCAGCTAACCACACTGCTTCCCTGTACTATGCTCTCTGCCTACCCACTTATGTGTAGAGAGGTATGCCTCTTTATTTAATGTAGTGTAAGTTAATGAAAATATGACAAATGTGACAGAAGGTAAGACTGTCCTGTAGGGACTTTGAAGAAGTGGTTTTTTTATGGAATAGGAGGCAAACGAGCAGACCGATCACCTAGTGGTAAGCGATCAGCGTCGTCCATAGACACTCGCAACGCCAGAGGAGTCACAGGTGCGTTTAAAAAGAAATATCCTCTTATCTTGAATGTTTGAAGGTCGTATCGGAAGAACTATTTTTTTGGTTTGAGTGGAAGAAATATTGTTGCGTCTTCAATATTGTTCGTTCAAGTAGTGGAAGATTATATCTTTTGTAGACAATAGAATTAATTAGTTTCCCGCATGCGATTTCTCCCACGTGGTGAGAGGAAAAAGTGAAACTACTTTTATACTCTTCAGCCACCAAGAGAAAAATTAGTTGTATGTTACCTTTGCCTACTCTTTTAGAGATTCTTAGTCGTGACGTAGTGTTTATTATTTTGCTTGTATGCAAAACTAATTTACAAAGCATCGATTAGAAAGTCGTCATAAATATAGTGTGGCTAGAACATCCGTTGCCGACTAGGATCCAATTATTTAGGTACATTATCGTGATACTAGCCAAACCTCGGAATTGGCAACTATAGTCTATATTTTAGCGAGCCATGATCCCACAGTGATAGTGCTACGGGCTTCCATGCCCTCGGGACTGGGGTTCTAATCTGCGTAGTGCACATGTATTATGTAGACAAGGCTTGCTACATTAAAAGCCTGTTATCTCATATAATAAACAGACGTCTCGATTGGTTTCCGAGCAGGTTGGCTGTAATGGAGTGATTCTGTAGTATCTTGTGTGTTGTGTGTTGTGTGGCCTTTAGTGTGATAGATGGGAGTGTTTGTAATATCTGTTTGGGTGCGTTTAAGAAGTGGATTTTGCTATATGATAATTTAAAATAATCTCTAAGGCAATGTAGTGTAGTTAGGGATGTAGACAGTTCTCTTAGTATTCACAAAACTTTTACTATAATTGTTATTTGTGAGTAGCGGTAGAATATGATTGCTGTTTTAACCCATGGGAGCATTAAACCATCTTATCACCTAAGTCACCCTATACCCTGTCAGTACATTAAATTTCATTAAAATCCGTTCTTTGGTTTCACCGTGATTGACGGACAAACATCCAAGCAAAGAAACTTTCACGTTTATAATATTAGTCCGATAGATATTGTTGGCTATAATTTATTATTTTCGACGTTTTACTGTCGCTGTGCGAGACTTAGAGCACTGTATTTCGTTCTAGCAAGCAGTCCAGGGGTTGATTAAAAGGTAAAATTGTTTATTCAAAAACAAGGTATCATAAATAAATGAAAATAAAATTGTAATATCTGTGTATCTCTATAACAAAGATAAGTACCATGACATCATACTTATAATAATATAGTGTTCGTAAGTATTTGCGAATTTCTGAAGGACGCTTATCACCGGCGCGAGGGTGCGTATTATGTGAGGTCACGTCTGGGCCATGCCGGCCATGGCGGGCGTATCATCGTCTTGTAACTTTTATAATATTAATTAAAAACACATGTTGCTAGGATATTATAAGGGAATTTTCTTACATACTTTAGTAAACAAGTATTAGATTTGTGCATAATATTGCTAAATTTCTTTTACAATAACTATCGTGAGACAAACTAAAAATCGCAGGTTACTCACGTGAATACACTGAGAAAAGCTCTACTGGTTTCAAACCACAGAGGGGTTCTTCCTCATGTGCTGCGTCTGCGGTCGCGGCAGATACTCTTACGAAACTAATAAAACATTTTTCAGTGTATTCACGTGAGTAACCCGCGTTTTTTACTTAATTGCTAAATTTCATTTAATGAGATTTTCTAACATAATAAAATTAGGAGTAAAATTAAAAGAAAAATAATGTACTAGCGGCCCGGAGTTTTAAGACGCCCGCGTCGCATGCATGAGAATGTGAGTTCGAAACATAGCAACGGCAAATACCAATTTGACATTTTCCGAGTTATATCTACTTTCTTAGATTATTCAGACACAACTGACATACAGTAGAAAAACATCATGAGGAAACTTAGGCTTATAATTTCTAATATTAAATTAATTTTAATAGCCAACCGGCATTGAGCAAGCGAGACGAATTACGACTTCTCATCGTAAGTAGAGATCGTTGCTCAGCAGTGACCACTTATAGGCTGTTGATGATTATGATGACTGTTATGTTGGTGGATTAATGAATTATAGTCGGATTTATTTTACTTGGCTTTATTACAATAATGTCCAGGGCGCACATCGTGTACACACACTAGACTTTGACAGGTAGACAGCGGCGTTACTGACGTGTGTCCTACCTTATATAACACATTATAGTGAGGGGGCCACTACTTACTAGTTAGTGATGATACAGACTAAACATACATGTAACAATGACAACAAAAAAATATGTAAATATGTGTAAATCTAGTATTTCTGTATAGGCTCTATCCCTTTCCAGCCTCCTAAACCCTGTCCCCAGATGGAAAATACGTACCATATTTTTTTGTCATGATGTATGAAGAAGGTGACCTTCACTTAGAACAATGAGACTAATCATCGTAAAAAAACCAAACACTTAACCTTAAAATGGACCCTAACAAGACCTAAATACAGTATCTTATCGCAGGACATTTGTAAAATCCCTAAATAGTGCACAGAGTCGCTTCCATTTGGGTAAACACGACATTATTTTGCTTAATAAAGTGAAAATTAGGTCGGGAGGGGGAAGGGGAGTGAGGGGAGGTGAGGAAGGATAATGTCTGACTCGGGATGATAATCAACCGATATTAACTGCTACTTGAGTGAGCTCTTACATTTTTATTCTGATGATCTGTTTAGGGGTGGGTTTCTATGCTGCGATTGTTTGTTGCGATTTGTCGCTACAATTTTTTAAGGTGAAAGGGTTTACGCAAATTTGTTAATTTAAATACATACAAGTTTGTGTCAATTATATTTATATTATTAATCCCGTATGGGAATCGTAAGTAAAAAAATAAATAAGCTTTGTAAGGAATAATTCGGTCTCCAATATGTTCAGCGCATTACCGCATATTCTGTAGAATAACAAATATATAAAGCATGTTATTTTAAGTTTTAATTTAATGTTGTGCATTAAAATCTGTACAATTTTAGTTTTACAATAAAAATCGCAACAGTGGAACCCCAGGGTTGTCACAAGTCGCCACCAACATTACCATGTTGTAGATATTTGCATACATTAGCCGACATTTGAGGACAGCCCTAATAAAACCATTGTCTTGCCAACGCTACCCAAAAACCTCTTTACCCTGTATCTCGATATTTAATGATAAATCGTATGAATTCAAAATATTTGTACAGTTACAATATAAATAAATAACTATTTGTATTAACTTAAGGTGCAATATTGTTTGGATGGATAAATTAATTTTCTAAGAGGTCTACGTAGCCGTAGCGCTACGTCGGTGCTACGGCGTAGCATCGTAGCACATAATAAATGTTAGCGTTTCTTTAATTTAAAATTACAATATTGTACATTTGTTTTTTAAAAAGAATTTGTATGAAAAGAACCTGTAGCATAACATATCACTATCTTAGAAGGGGCAGGCAGAGCGGTGGGTCCTTTAAGTAAGTAAATTCATTTTTGAAAACATTGCATATAGGCTATGACTTTAAAACCCGAATTTCGAAAATAAAAAGGTGCATTAATGCTAAATTAGACCACGACATAATCCCATTTAGCAGTGGACAAGGATTATTTAACAAAAATCCCAAACTAAGTCAAAAACTAACACCAATTAACATAAAGCAGTCAAAGACTCCGGAATGAATGGACGTGAAAAAACATCTCTGCGAGAAATCTTTAAATTAATTATATATTTTATTCTATTAATTATGCAAAGAGTTATATAAGTGGCTAATTTTAACAAGTATAGTTTTTATTTAACTTGTAAGAGAACAAATAAGTGAAATTAACAATAACAGTGACGACAAGGACTCGCAATCTCAATCATACGAAACAACAACATAACCACCGATAACGAAGTCAACGCAAGGTAGATATTGCCAGCACATAACATAATGTCACAATACATCGATAAAACATGAAATTCTAACTTTAAATCAATAAAAATAACCGTTATCAACTCAAAATTACAATTTATAACAGTTCACTAAAGTATAGATGAGCGAATGACCCAATGACCAATCACTAACAAAGAAACATGACAAGTCAATTATCGTCCAGAAACTAAACGAACACGCTGAATACTCGTTTTTAATACTGCGTTCCAATATACGTAGCATAGCCTAATAGCAAATAATCATGGACGAATATAATAATATTACGCATCGTAGAATTTATAGAACCAGTTCAATGAATGACATTGCAGTTTCAAGAGATAACTCAGCACTTTTCGATGCTACTATGACGAGTCTACCTAATACTTCATTAAATACAAGTCAAACAGTGATCGACTTGACAGAAAAGGTGAAACAAATATCAGATGATTTATTAATAGCCCATCAGGAAATTGAGAACCTAAACAGTGAAAATTTTAGACTTAAATCCGACCTACAAAAATATTTAAAAATAATTGAAACCTACAAAATGCTAAATAAAACGGAATATAAAAATGCCACACCACAATCCGGAACGAAAAGAAAAAGCAAACAAGATTTACTTAGAACGCCGGCATTATCAACAAAACAAATGACGTCACCCTCAGTAATGCAAGTCACAAATAAGACAAATGAAATGATAGGAATCGACACTCCGAAAGAAAATTCATATACCCTCGAATTAGAACATAAATTTAAAAAAACTAAAAGTACCGACAAGTTACAAAATAAAACCGATTCTCAAAAAGAAACAAAGTTGATAGATAATAAAGAACTTATGGCAGACAAGTTGACGACACAGGAATTTAAGGAAAAACCGACATTACATCTGAACAAAGTTGATATTAAAAATCCATCAGGCGCCGCGACGTCACAAAAACAACATAAACTGTGTATAATAAGTACAGGTTGTACAAAAGGAACTTTACCGCTAATTGAAGAAACATTCGCCAGTCATTTTAATTATTGTCACTACATACTGTCAAATGCTAACACAAATAATTTTTTAAGCGATATCAATAACAAATTGAAGTATTTTACAGATAATGATTACTGCTTAATTTTTATTAGCGAAAATGAGATAAAAAAGAGGGACCACATAAATATCCTCGACAGCCTAAAAAACTCGCTCACAAATATTACACACACTAATATAGTAATTTGTGCTCCTACCTACATAAAAGGTGCACTAATTTATAATTATAAAGTTGAACTGTTTAATAACTTACTCTATTTAGACATAAGAAATAACAAATATGCTTACTTTCTCGACAGTAACAGCACACTATCGCATGAAATGTTTTCATACAAATCGGGAAAAATCAATAAGTATGGATGGAGAGATATTTACAGCCAAATAATGACTAACATAATAATTGATTTTAAATTGTATAACCCTCGATACAAATGCATAAATTGTAAAGTAAATATAACGCAACAGGAATCTTTCATTGATTCTGACATTGTATGTGATAGTCTTTTTCGTGTATGAACATATCTTTGTACTACATCAAAATATAAATGGACTAATAAATAAGTCGGACTTACTAAGTATACATTTGAATAATTTTTTGGAAGAGGGTAGGCCCGTTGATGTTGTATGCATTTCAGAAACAAATATGAAGAGTGATGATTTTATGAATCTACATCTACAAAATTATAAAATTCAATCTTACTACGCACGAAATGCTAGAAATGGGGGTTCATGTATTCTACTAAAAAATACACTCAAGGGTGAGAAAATCGAAATAGATAAATGGTGTATATCGAATATAATTGAAAGTTGCGCTGTTGAACTGCAGACTCTTTCTATAGTCATATTATGTATGTATAGACCTCCTAAAAATGATAAAATCTCAATAAATTCATTTCTGAACAATTTAAATATGATTCTTAGTGAAATTTGCTTGAAACGTAAAAAAAAAGTTATTTTATGTGGAGACTTTAACATAGACATTTTAAAAGAAAATTATGCTTCCCATAGTTTTCAAAATTTATTAGAAGGTTTTAATCTAACAATAGGAGTCTCCAACCCCACCCGTCTCGGTAGCGGTACATGCATTGATAACATAATTCACAACATTAAGACGAGTAAATGTGACATAATCGAACTAGCATTGTCAGACCACACAGCGCAACTCATGAAATGCCCTATAAATAAAACATGCAAACTCCCATACTGGTATACATTTAGACGTAGTTATTGCAGAGATAATATATGAATAGTTTAGGGAGTGCTTAGGAAATATTAAATTTAATGATGTTTACTCTTGCACAGATGCAAATGACGCATTTAACTCTTTTCATGATACTTTTAAAATGTTTTATGATTTGTGCTTTCCACTTAAAAAATTAAAAAGGTGTACTTTAAATAAACCCAAATGGATTAGTAAAGGAATTATACTGTGCTGCAAACGAAAACGTCAAATGCTATATCAATTTCGGAAAGATCAGAAACACAGTAGTAGAAAACTATTTAAAGTATACTCAAGGCGTCTGAAAACTATTATTCGTCTCACTAAAAAAACTCAAAACAATCACTTTATTAACAATGCCAGTAATAAAAGTAGAGCTACGTGGCAAATTATAAATAAGAGTAAAAATGACAGTCCTATAGAAGGAATAGAAAAACTTAAAATAGCCACCAATGTACTAACTGATCCAAAGAGCATAGCTCAAACGCTGAATGACTATTTTATTGACGAAATTGAATCTCAATCTGACACAAATAAGTTTAATAATTTAGCTTATAAAATTGATATGCATTATGACTCCATATTCTTGACTCCAACAGTTCCCAATGACATTATAAATTTAATAAAATCATTAAATAATACAAGCAGCTCTGGCTATGATGAGATCATAACAAGTGTAATTAAAAGTGTATCTCCCATTGTCTCACCAGTACTTAGTTATATTATTTGTGTTTTGAAACAGCTGTATTTCCAGACAGACTAAAACTGGCAGTTATTAAGCCTATATTTAAAAAAGGTAGCAAACAGGACCCATCTAACTATCGTCCTATTGCATTGCTTCCAATTTTTTCCAAAATATTAGAAAAAGTCATCTATAATAAAATATACTCATTCTTTGAAAATAAAAATCTTTTTGTAGATGAACAATATGGCTTTAGGAGAAAAAAGAACATAAACTTGGCAATTCTACAATTATATGAAAAAATTATCATGAGTGTGGATGACAGAAATCCGGTGGCTGCTCTATTCATGGATATGAGCAAGGCGTTTGATTTTGTAGATCGCACAATATTAATTAATAAAATGGAACGATATGGAGTGAGGGGTAATGCCCTCAACCTTATTAAATCATATCTATCAAATAGAAAACAGATTACACAAATAAATAAAATTAACAGTAACACTAAAATTGAGCAAAAATATACTTCTAATCAGAGACAAAATAACTATGGAGTCCCACAAGGCAGCATTATGGGATCCCTCTTATTTATCATTTATATTAATGACATGCCTAAGATAACAGGTCATCCAATGGTCCTGTTTGCAGATGACAGCACAGTGATCTTCAGTACAAATAATAATGACTTAACACTTGAAACAGAGATAAATCAATGCTTAGGATCATTAATAGAATGGATGACCGAAAATAATTTAAAAATAAACATTGACAAGACTAAAATAATGACATTTGAACAAAAAACTAATCACAATAAACTTGACATTAGATACAAAGACAAAATAATTGCAGAAACAGTATCCACGAAATTCCTAGGAATAGAACTAGACAGAGACATGTCATGGCGAACTCACACAAATACCATATGTAAGCGACTAAATAAGCAGTCATACGCCCTATACAAACTCGCAAAAGAAGTAAACCAGAGTATTGTCATCACGGCGTATCATGCATGTGTAACATCGATATTACGATATGGTATTATTTTCTGGGGTAACTCCTCGAATACAGACATAGTATTTAAAGCACAAAAGAGATGTGTTAGGGCAATATGCTGTATTCAAACAACAGACAGTTGTAAACCGTATTTTGAGAAATTACGTATATTAACATTACCATGTCTGTACATATATGAGGTAGCAATGTTTGTGAAAGGGAACCCTAGACTATTTGAAACATTAAAAAGCGCGCGTAACAAAAATAAAATCCGTTATAGACAACACAAGAAAGCAATCTTCCACAAGAGCTTTTTAGGGATGGCACCATCGATATATAACAGACTACCTAAACATTTACTCGAAACCAGGGAAATCAATGTGTTTAAAGTAGAACTGAATAAATTTCTTGTAAAAAAGGCATACTATTCGGTAAAAGAATATTTAACAAACATTGTCATAATATGACTACAGAAATATTGACATATTGTTATTGTTATTGAACTTTTATTTCTTGACATTGATTAATATTGTATAATTATGACTTACCTATTTGATATTTGTATTTTTCTTTAATAATTTTTAAGTATGTTGTATAATTATTTTAGTTTAGTATTTTGACAATATACGTTTTGACATATTGACATTGTATTTAGCATTTAAACATTATATGAAATATTTTAACACTTTGATGGAAATAACACTGATACTTCTATTTACTGTCATGTACCAAGCAAAATCATAGATGTGTGATTGAATCAATTTACTTGGCATTATTGTAATTACTAGTTTTTTTTTTTTTTTTTTAACTTATTCTATAAAGCATGATTAACATAATATTTCTACACCAGCAATGGTAGTGTATGTGAAACAATATTTAATGTAAAACCTCAATGTACCATATACTTGGAAATAAATGGCATTCTATTCTATTCTATTCTATTCTAAAGTCAGGTTACAGACAATAGTAACTCTGTGTCGAGTCATAATTCATGAGGTTTTAACTGTAACAGTCAGGTTAGTTAATCTTTATAACCTTTTACATGGAGCTCAGCTCTTAATACTTCCGCATCTAATTATGGCGGCGGTGGATGATCGCGCGTGGGCCTGCGCCTGACATTTTGTATTTATTATTAATTCTGCCAGCTACCAGACTGTAACTATGGTCAAATGGTTTAGAGTAAAGGCTGAGTAAAGGGGTCTTCGTGTTGATGTCTAGATTGAGTTGAGTATTTTTGACAATTCATGAATATTGGGATCTTATGCCGGAATACTGAAACGTTACTCAATTTTAAGTCGTGCTTAAATATCGTGCTGTCTCTGTCATTTTACAAAGAACTTGTAGTGACAGAACTATTCTTAAGCGCGACTTAAAATTGAGTAACATTTCAGTATTCGGGCATAAGTAGGAGAAAGTGTACTGTCTAGTGTTTTCGTGTGGACTGGACTTTCTATTACCTAGCGAATCAGAAAAAAACGGGCAAAATTGAGTAAATTAAAGTACATGCTTCATATCTGATTGGTTATTTGGGGGTTAAAGGGCGTGTTGATTTGTTATAATACGTTTACAACCCATAAAAACGTAAGAACAGGTATTCCGAACCAATCGTAGGTAACCTAACCTTGGGTAATAACGTCATAGGTCTGGATAGGCGAACTCGTTTCAATTTTAAGAACATTTCTGTCCAAATATTCTAACACCACTCAATTGGGATGATGACAGGGTATGAAAATTTAAAATCTATTTAGTCCGTAAGTTAGGTAATGAAAAATATTAGACACGTATTTTTTTATTGTATAATAAAATAATACTTTGATAAAACGAATCAAAGTTTAGGAATGGGGGCTAAAACATCATTTCTGCGTATAAAATGTACATAGAAGTGACGTCACGCGACATTCCAAATCAAAATATCGTCGAAAGTATTCGTTTCTGTAAGAAAATAAAAAATACGTGTCTAATGATTTAAAATAATCTACCAGACAGACATTACAATAAAAATTAAGCATCTACCCTATTCTGTCACTACCAATTCTTTGTAAAATGACAGAGATGGCACGATATTTAAATACAACTTAAAATTGAGTAGTATTTAAGTATTCGGACGTTCATCTCTGTAAAAAAATGTACTAAGTATAATATTTACTAATCAATGTTGGTTTAGTATGATCTGAGAAATATCATCTGATTCACCACTAATAAGGATTGCGAAGTTTGCACTTCATCATGTACATTACGTAGTTAAAAGCCATTCAAAACTACTTGAAAACATCGATTAGGCACAATGCACATACATATAATAATGAATCATATTTAAAAGCGTCCTAAAATAAATTTAAGATTATTGTAGGAAAACTGAGATTCTCAGAAAGGTGTTTCATTCACTGAACTCAAAGAAACTTAGTGATAAGTAAACAAGGAAATATTTTGGTTTAATGAGTTTCTGAGACATATTTTTCTAGAAATGTGGAAACTGTCAAACAGTCTTGAAGTGTTCCATGTGTGCAAATACGGAATTCAGGGATTGAAGTCAGTATTTCTTACAGTTAAGATTTTTTTCGTTTGTTGAAGCATGGATGATTAGATTATGTTAATTAAAGGATATGCAAGATTGTCTCCAGCCACACGATGTATGCATTATTTATAAATTAGTGAAAATATTTCTATCACCACGTATTCTGGATGCCTAACTAACTAACGTGCCGGTTTTATCGATCGTTAAACCGACACAAAAATAATAAAAAATAAATATATACAGCCGTGGGACACGTCGCGCTGCCAACGTTTACATCCTACTAATTATACCGTGCTTGTTTTACTAGTGCTTTGTTTATGCGCACGCGCATCTCTGTTGCGACACTGGTTTAAAACAGTTTATAGGTGAATTTATTGCACTAATAATGTTTTTGTAAATTGACGTCTGAAATTCGTCAGAAAAGCTATTTTTCACTCAGCCAGCCACTAAATCTATTTCAGTAACAATACAATGCTTTATTTTAAAACCTTGGACGAGTTTATGACAGCGGAAATATTTACATGTCATCGGACTGTCAGAAACTGTGTAAGAGTGAGTGTTAATTTCAGCAGCGACACTTCTATCTGGATGTGTCAACGAGCTGAACATGTTAAGGCAGATCACTACAGCTAAGACTCACCTGAAAAAATAGGCAAAAACACACCCATTGGTAGTACTTGTATATCTTCCTGTCGCTCATATCTTCCTTCCCTTTCTCGCGGCTGTTGCCGATGCCAGGGTAGGGCACCTCGACGCCCACCTTCTTGTTGAAGAAGCTCCGCAGCGTGTAGGTGGAGTGGATCCAGCAGTAGGTGTTGAGCACGTCTTCGGGGATGTCCTTGGTGTGGATGCAGTCGATCGGGTTGCCGACGTACTGCCTCGTGGTCACGATCAAACTGAACGAGATCAGCAGGATGACGGTGATGGAGTAGTGCAGACGGAATACCGGCGAGTCGATGTGGACATAGTTCACTTTAATGAGATTCTTCAATCCACGAAACACGTCTAACATCTTAAACGTTTAACCTGATCATCCGTGTGTCTGTGTTCACTAACATTATTTATTGTTTCGAAGCACCAAGATTACACTATTTATAACGTAAGGCACTGTTTAGTTTGGCAGTGAGATTGTCCCGGGTCATGCCACTGCGCGCGTCCTCTCACTCTCACGTCGCTCTAACTTGTTCGGTATCTTGATGAACTTGAGCAGTGACAGCGCTTGGCTCATGTTTTCTTCGTTTCATGGTGTGGCGAGTGCGTGCGCGCGCGCGGCCGCCATGCCGGCATCGCGCCCCGCTCATCCAGCGGCCGATGACGCCGCGCTGCGTAACGCTTAGGAAATTAATCTTCTACGAATTAACGTAAACTAGATTACCAGGTCAGATGTTCTAGTACAAATTTATGAGTTCACACGTCGTCGATCCGCCGGAGCACCCGCGTCTCAGCCGCGCCGCACCCGTGTGCTAATCGGTGTAGGAAACTGATGAAAAATATTTAAATTATGATCCTAAATACAGCCAGTGTATTCCCTGCGGCTTAATTTATGCGTCGCTGTGAGTCAGAGGCGAGAGGTGCAGGAGAGCGGTGCTACTGGGAGTGACTAACCGCAATATTATGATAACTGTAGTAGTTAACGAGCGCGCACCTCGTGCGAGGTATATCGGCATTAGATATTTATTACTGCTGCTAGTACCCGAGCCGACGTAAGCTCCGAATGCAATCACCGCGCGGTCTATAAGGCGGGCTCTATATATTTATTGTGTCCACCAATCCCTTCATTGTGGGATATTTTAAACAACAATGACAATCTTTAGGAGAGTATCACGTGTTTCTGAGAATTCTATTTCTCGAGCCGAGACAATTTATGGGCCAGTGCTGGTTCAAGGCCCGGTTTGTCACAAAGTGTGCCACGCGCCGATGTTTCTGTTAAATTGTGCTAATATTTACACGTAAGATTTTAAGAGCTCCTTTGAAATATTATATTTAGTAGCCATTGTTTGAGATGATTCAGCTCTTGTCTCAGGGCCGCTTGGCTTTTAACCGACCGGACTTAAATGATGACAACTATTTCCTCGTTATTTTAGATCAAAGGCGAAATATTTAGTTTTGTGGTTCAACTCTAACGAAATTGTTTAAACATATGTATAGTTACTATAATAAAAACATTAGGTAAACTTTTTTGCAACCACAGACAATGAAACCACAAACAACGTGACGTAAAATTGCGCGCGAAACAAAGTTGTCACACAATCGTTTCATGACTTTTAAATCGTTATTAATCTGTGTAAGCCTCTTATGAGCCATGTGTTTTACAACGGATTTGTTTTAAAATACAATATTCATTACAGACTATAGAATAACATGTAATATGTTATAAAGAACAAAGCATATTATGTTGGTTGCACTTAAAAGCTCACAGAATACATCAAAGGATTACAGAGGGCCGGCTCAAGAGTAATTTATCAATATCTTACTAATCGTGGTATTTGTAACTTTGTATGTATCTATTCTCAAACTCGGAGATACTAAACTTACACTTTATTTTAATCGAGACTGATAGAAGAATAGTTGCTAATTTTCTGTATACATATTGTGTGATTAGGTATCGTTTAGATTAGTATTGTTGCCCTACACTTAGATTTTTTCCTGTATCGTGGGTGTGTTTACAAACAAACAAGTTCATATACACATGACACCCAGACCCGGAACAACAATATGTGAATCCCATACAGAGTTGTTCCGGGCGAGAATCGAACCCGCGACGCGTTGCGCTGCAGCCAATTGCCCAGACATCGCACTAACCGTGCAGTGTAACGTAATTTGACAAATTAATTATATATCTGACTAGCCTATGATTATTTCCTATAAACGTAGCATGATTGGCATAAAACCTATCAAACCACGATTTATTATATAGTTTTCCTATTTCATTATATAATTGACATTAAGAAGTACCTACCTACTCTACTACTAACTACCTACCTAAGGACTTTAAATTATGCCCGATGCAACAAACTGTGGTACAACAGGAATAACAATATTTTTTCATTCAAAACTTATTTACATACGTAAGAGAAGGAACCAAGCAGTATTACATACCTATATTAGTATTATTTTCTGTGTGAGAGCACACGTATCTTGTGAATGTTTTGGTTGCCAACATTTTGTATTTCACGTTGTATGCAATTCATATTGCGGATATGGAAATTTTTATATTTTTTTTAAGTTTATAAAGATGTAAAGAGCTTTGTCTTGCATGTAATTATAGTTGGTACATCAAATACGTTTTAGGCATCTAAAATATTTCTGCCATATGATTATGATATTATTTTAACGATAACATAAATTATATTAAGACAGATGGCAGCCAATCCCTCAAATCAAATTAATTGCAATAATTAAAAATAATTTTACAGTTAACAGCCGGAGATAATTACAAAGATTTATCGATTGCTAATCTGACAATAAAATAATATTGCCATAATAAATAAAAGCAGAGACAAACTATTTGTCAAAATTAAGCGGTTGAAATCTGGCAATCTTGTAGGGTTGCCAGCTCTTTTTTTTGGGATCGTGAATTATGTATCACACGCCGCATCCTTAGCTGTTTGGCAAAGAAAAAGCTGCCAAGTGTAACGTATGTACTTAAATATTTCCCATGCCTTGTATTCCTGACTCGCGCTAATATTTTTATTTAACATTTCTTACAAATATATCTTTGTATTATTTTGCTTACGTTAATGTATATTTTTGTCTACGAATACTTCATTTTTTTTTAAATCAGAAGATATATTTAAGTTAAGCGATATATGAACCAAATTAGGTACAGTGGCCAGCAGATAGACCAACCCTAATCTGTCAAAATTCATTGAATTTTTGAATTTATGTCAATATAATAAAGTTGAAGATGTAATAGAGTTTGACAGAAAAGGATAGATTAACATGCTGGTCACCGTACTATTAATGTTTTTCTCTTACTTTTCTTAAACAAACGGGGCAACACTAGGATTTTCTCCTGTGTCGTGGGTGTGTTTACAAACATACAAGTTCACATACACATGACACCCAGACCAGGAACAACAATTTGTGGATCACACAAAGAGTTGCTCCGTACAGGAATCCAACCGGCGACACGTTGCGTGGCAGACGGTTGATGAGCCAATAACCGATTATGTATTTAAACTTACCTATGTCTTCTTGACAATGTTATTAATGAACTAACATACCCTTTTGTCTCCTAAAACACAGTGCAGTCCAATGATGCGTGTTACTGCACCCACTGACATTCCCATATACCATGGGTCATAAGGCAATAATGCTTTCAACCATGGGATTCATGGGATAAATTGGACAATCAGAATAAAATTGAAAATTGCCTATAGAATGTTCTTTATTATCGTCATAAATGTTATTTTACGAAATTTTGAATAGCAACGGAGTTACAATACGCAAAGTCTTGGTCGGTTTTGTTATTATTATAATTCTATATATTGAAAGGAGAGCGTATTACTATTATCGGGCTTAGTTTTTGATTTGGAGCACTTATTAATGATTTAAAAATTAAATAAGTCTTTAGTACTTTACCCGACTGCTTCGTTGGCCGAGTGGTCGCAATTCTCTGGTTCGATTCTCGGGTCGGGCAAAGTATTATTGGGTTTTTAAAAACAAAAATTCTCAGTAGCAGCACGGAGTCTGGAATTGTGACCGGTATATGGCAATAGGTTCACTTTCTATTACATGGGACTCATAACATAAATAGTGAAAAGTGGGTGTTACATTGTACACTGGCATTAAACTGTCAAACACCAAGCGGTCACCGGTGACCGCAACCTATTGTTCTTTAATTGTGTCTATAAATACAGTACTCGACGAGTTAATGTGCATCTCTACCTACCCATTCGGGGATAAAAGGCGTGATGTTATGTTACTTTACCCGAGACGACAAACCACAGACAGTCGAACTTAAGACCACTTATTCAACCACCACACTTAAAAATTATTTACAATTGAACCAACGGTACTCCAAGCTTCCACCCAAAACGCAATAAAAATAACGTCTGATTGCCTATAAACTGTAAATTGATACACATCAGATTTTAAATGTACTAAAATAATTTATACTGTGGCAACCCTGGCCGCCCATTAACGATCTCCTTAATTTACGACGCCCATTCAAAGGAACGTTGTTCCGCTCACCATATTATTATTTTTTTAATTTTCCTCTGTTTTACTTAACTGTGTTAATTTCGTATATTTTTGTTTTACTAATCGATTTTGGGTCAAGGACGGGCTAACTACGGCAGGAAACGGACGCAAGCGCATAATTACGAGAATTATGCGTTCGGGAAGTTTCGGCAATGTTCGGATGTCGTGTCGGTTAGGTATGTGATTTATTTTTTTATGTCGGATGTGTGTAGGTTAGATATATTATGTATTATGAATTATATCCTATTGAAAATTATATTTTTTTTTTGTTTTATAATTTTTGAGAACCCAGATTGAAGAGTACTATTTATTGAGACTTTATTAATAAGAATTTCGAAAATATCAAGCAATGTTCACAAATGAATACTTGGCAAGAGCATATAATATCAATTTACCTTAAAAATTGCACAGTTATTTTAGATATTTTATTATACAACAAAATATCTATTCCACAATCAAAACCAAACACAAGATGTACTAAACCCATGAATGTACTAAAAACAAAAAAAATAAGTAAATGAAAAAAAACTGGCAAGTACAGTTTCATACATTAGTCGCTGCCAGCTCCAGACTACTGCGAAGTGAAGCCGAGAGATAAAAGATCAGCTACTTAATTAGTTAATTAGTGAAACTCCTCATTCATCTGTTTTACACAATGCCCGGCAGATCATTAAAGAATGATGACAGTGACGGTATAATGACTGAACTGCATTTGTTTTTAAGTAGGTACCTATAACTTAGCAGCAGTAACAGCGCGACAGTCACCGCGTCGCGGTTTGCTGGATATGAGCTCCACGCATGGCTTGAAACTAGTCGAGTTCCTCGTCAAACAGTTACGTGAGTAAGCCGAAAACATAATAAAGACTGATATGCATTCGTTTGCGTATTCTTTGGAAAATTATGATTAGTTATAATTGAAGAGGCTTGTTAATGAATTTCGGTTACTATTACAAAGAAGGCGAGTATGTAGTATATTGTGCAACCCTTTACTTTATTATTTGATTTATGGTTAATTGAAAACAACAGTTTACTTACGTAAATTACAGAGAAACATTACATAACATAACATCACGCCTTTTATCCCCGAAGGGGTAAGCAGAGGTGCACATTATGCCACTGTACAATGTAACACCCACTTTTCACTGTTTACGTTATGATTCCCATGTAATAGCCTATTGGCTCACCCCCTATTATGGCAGTAGCCATATACCGGGCACAATTCCAGACTCCGTGCTACTACTGAGATTTTTTTTTAAAAACCCAAATATACTTTTCCTGACCCGGCAATCGAACCCGAGACCCCTTGCTCGGCAGTCGCACTTGCGACCACTCGGCCAAAGAGGCAGTCTACAGAGACAGAGAAAAACTGTACAGCAAAAAACACGCCGCTCATGAATAAAAGTCCCGTTGTGACTTGAAACTAGGAGAGCTTTTCTCAATCATTTACGTGAACCGTTATTTTCAATGAACCATGAATAAAGTAACAAAGTAAAAAAACACAATATCAAACATCTCTGCACATTCACTTCAGATATCTTTAACGTTTGACCTTCTATAATTTATTTATTGTTAGCTAGTGTGACAACGTTGGCAGCGCGTGCGCAGCCATTTATACACGTATTATTCATTCACAAGCTCAGTATTATTAGTGTAGTACTTCATAGCTACTCCGCGCCGCCACGTGGGCGGGCGGGACGCGGTCGCGATTTATACCGTGCGTTTGTCAAATGATCATGCGTACGCGCACATTTAAAGATAAAAGGCGCAATGTGGGATGCGTTATAGAAATTTATTTGGGACATAATTTTGATTTTTAGGATGAAGTGGGAGTAAAATATTAGTTTTACTTTTATTTTTCTCGGAAATGGTGGCTCGTCATGTTGTCAATAATATCAGGGAAATTAAGAACTATTGTAGAAAAACAGGGAAGGAAAAACATGAGTAAAGTCAAAAGCTTAACTTTCCGAGTTCTTTTTTGGGCCTAAACTTCATTAACTATAGAGACGTCACGATAAACTAAATGTATCCATGTCAACAAACCAAAAACCTTTCACTAAATCACTCTTCTTTATAAAAGACAAAAGAAAACATTTAAATCCAAACTGAAATAAAATACAACTCCATTATAGAAACCCGGTAGACACGCTATATTAAGCAAATTCTTAACTTCACAGACCGCAGTTAATCACAAAACAAAGGGTTTAAAGTCAAACTGCAGTTCGAACTGTAATATTTCACTAAACCATCGCAGTAATAATTTAAAATTTTAGTTTGAACTCTGAAAAACGCGGACTCCGTACCATTCATACGTCCGGTGTCAACGACATCACATTGTCAACTAAGAGAATAAATAAACGATATGTTGAATTGTTCTTTTTTAATGGTTTGAATTGAGAATTTGATTTTTTGATCATTGGAGTTTACTTTTGTCTATGATTAAAAAAAAAGTGAAAGTAAAATGCATGTTGTTTTCAAATTAAAAATAATTCTGTGACATGCATGTGGCATTTACGAACTCATCTATAAATTACATTGAATGGTAAACCGATACGATTTACATATGGTAAAATCACATGTAAATCGTATCCTTAATAATTTGTGTCGCAGAGAATCTAACGGGTAACCGGGGCTGCGGCTCGATGTGCAGGAGAAGGAACGGGGTGGTTTTTAGTCAGTAAGAGTCTAACACTCTCTCCCGCCTCACTCAGGCGGGAGCAGTCATTCGATGATTTTCCCTCCTTAAAAAAATACCTTAATAATTTACGGAATACTTATTCGTATTAAAAATAAACTCATCGAAGTGTATTATAATGCTCAACAATGAAACTTTGTCTTAAATATATTTGATTTAGTTATTAATTAAGGCTAATTACATTATATCTCTACGTTACAATGCAACGCTAATATTGATTCACATCGCACCATTCAATCTAAACAAGTATACTTAACTAATAAAATAAATTAATATCCTCTTCAATTGACTTACAACGTCGGAACTATTTACTCATTTATTTATTACTTCCTTTCTTTCTTAGCGTTAATTTGTAAAAAAATCCAATACTAGCCCAAAGCTATCACTACATAGTATAAAACAAAGTCGCTATTCGCTGTCTGTCTGTCCCTATGTATGCTTAGATCTTTAACGGACTTTAACTTTTACTACGCAACGGATTTTGATGCAGTTTGTTTTAATAGATAGAGTAATTGTTAAGGAAGGTTTATGGATAAAATTGCACCCGTGCAAAGCCGGGGCGGGTCGCTAGTTAATCATCAGAAACAATGATGACCTTTCTACACAAGCTAGTGTCCCTTCAACTACAAAACTATTTTTAAGTGACCGTTTTTAACACCAAAAACCAAAAATTCACCAAAGCCAAGCTGCTAATGAAAACTAGTAATTCAAAAGAGGGATATGTTTGGAAACAGATCGCCAATCCCTCGATTGCTCGGCGGCGGCCGGCGGCCGGCGGGCGGCGGGCGTCAGTATTCAATTGCTCACAAATACCTCGGGGCGCTGCACACTGGATCGCCGTTGCTCGATTTCGATCATTACCTCTACTATGAGTTTAAAGCAAAAGTATTTATCGATACTCGAGAGTGACGACGTAAATTTTTTGTATGACAAATTTTAGTTCCGTAAGTGACCACTAGAGGCAATGTAAAATTATCCGTACAAAAATATTAAGACGTTGCTATCGAATATCGAGTATCGAGAGCTTTACTCGTAGTAGAGGTATTGCTCAAACATTGCTCCCGGTCGATTCTTTGCACTTTCGGTGTATTTACGTCCGTATGCAGCTCAAACAAGAGATAAAAGAGTTCGTTGCTATTATTTTGATGTTTATTGCGCATATCCATTGTCGGCCGATGACGGAAGAGGTTTAAATAAATTTTATTAAACTTTTTCGAACGTGCTTCTTTTGTTTTTGGTATTGGAATGCAGTGATGTATTTTTATCGGAGCGGAGTTTTGAATATCTGTCTTCTGTTTTTTTAGCTAACTGTGTTAATAAATGAATATATGATTTTTCTGAGCAGAACATTTTCGAGATTGTTCCAAACACCAATCTCTTTGGAGATAACAAGATGGCATAGGTTAAATGGGACCAATACCAATGGGGCTAATACTAATATTTATAATTGATACACTGAAACTTTTTTCAATCAATTAAGATGAATCATTTTCACCAACATGTAACGTTATTATATAGGAAGTCTTAGCAGAAGTATTTTATAGAGATTCTACAAGTTAACTAATGTTGTTTCATTCAATTTTTATAGGCGTCCTATAAACCTACATTCGCAAATAACCGCTCCCTTCTAAGGCATAAAAATGGGGAACTATTAACATATAGAAAATAAAATAATGTAAAGATGTCAGCATTCGTGCGACTGCACATTTGTTACCGACTCTGTCTGCCTGTCAGTTGTGAGTGACTGACACAAGTATCGTACAATATGTTTTGAATGTCAGTACGTTGACGCTGGCTGTAACGAATGAAGTATTGAAGAGAGTTAAATTCTTTTTATTTTGAATTTAGATTGTCAATTTGTTTTTTTTTTGTTTTGTCTTTGGTCTATTTAATTTGAAGGTTGGTTAAAAGAAAGGTTTGATAAAGTCAGTTCTGCATCATGGTTACACTAAAAAGATATATCCATAATATGGTTTTGGGTCCGTATAATATGAGAAGCACCTATTTCCATACACCGGAACAATTTTCAGTATCCGTAGGTAATACTAAAATATTCATAGCTACAGTTCAACTTTTACCTACGTACCGAAACAAAAAGGTACACTATAACTACATACGCGATGCATCCAAAAACTACGTCACCTACTTTAGATCCATCTGAGAAGGTAGGTAGGTACATGATGAAATGAATAATTGAATCTCCTGGGGTGGTCTCTGCATGTGGTACATAAAACAGTACTATTTTTCCAGCTAACAGCTGTCTGTACAACTGACATGGGCCACGTACGATACGTTAGTTTAACACCAATTACAAATGTACTTGGAAATGACTAAGCATAATGAAAATAAAGATTATGCCAAATATCAGCCCGCCCGGTAGTGATTCCAACTAATTTGCACAAACGGATGTAACTCATCCACACATTCAAATTTCAAATCAAGCTGTGTTCCTTCTAAATTTAAAAACAAACATAATCATAGACTAAACGACTTACTTCTTTGGCGCCATTATGTTCAATAAAATACTTTTTTTATTTGATATTACATCCGGAAGTGAGTAATACTCATTGATATGCTGTTCTTTATTTTTTTAATAGTTTACAACTTCCTTAGAGTGAGCGATTAAATTTTATTCACTGACTTCTTGTAAGTGTTATAAAAGTAATGTTTAGATGCACATAAAGTTGACGTTAGATCAAAACAGTTGTTAATGAATTTAATTACTTTCTTTGACAAGAAAGTAGTTTCACGAAGCGAAGTGACTCGCGACATTATTTTACTGGGAAATTACAAATAAATATTGCATTCGGGTTAGTGTGGGAGTTTCCTGTTGAAAATATGCGTGTGATTCAAACTTCAAAGTTGTATTAAATATACGCATTGCTCAGTGATTTGTTCATTTACCGTTAGTCATCAGCGTCATCTATGGGCAGCGGAAACTAGAAATTAAAACATTTCTGTAATTTTGGCCAAGTCCCTTACAACTTAAATCTCCCGCTTTTTTTTAATAGAACATGTAGACCATAGACTGTGTGATTATCTATTTGTCACTATGGCCATGCATACAGATTATTAAAGGATAAATAAATAAAATTCCAATTTCAAATTCCCATGACATACCATTTCAAATAAAACATTTTTTTTAAAGTTTAGCAATTAATAAATTACAATACGTTTAATTGTTGTATGTACACAATTAATGGATTTGTAAAAGCAAAATCATGTTTGGTATTAAGAGAGATTGATTATTTTGATCTGGATTGAAGACTGGGAGGAGAGGGGTAGTGATAAATAATGTGATGTGTTATTGTTATTTGATCGATAGTACCTATTTATTAATTATTAGTACTTATATACATGAAATATAAAAATAAGGGAATAAATAAATATGTATGTACATCTTAAAATACACTAAAACTAATGGGGAAAAATCTATAATTAGAGTGAATTAATCATTCCGTATAATACTTACTTCGTATTCTCATAATGAATATTAATTCTCGTACATCAATGGACATAGGCAGCAAGTAAGTAAAAATTTTTTGAATTTACTGATCTTCCTATCATACAATGCAAACTCCAAAGTGTCTGTGTTGAACAAAAACTTTACAAGTAGCGTTTTCCATGGATATTATGTTTGTATAGTACACATGGAATAAAGGAAATAACATTTTTTTTTTTTTTTTTTTTTTTTTTTTAAGGGGGGAAAATCATCGAATGACTGCTCCCGCCTGGGTGAGGCGGAAGGGAGTGTCAGACTCTTACTGACTAAAAACCACCCCGTTCCTTCTCCTGCACGTCGAGCCGGAGCCCCGGTTACCCGTTAGGTTCTCCGCGACTCCGAATCGGCATCGGCCCTATTGGGCCCCATCTGTGGTGGTCTGATGGCTCTTTGAGGCGCGCGCGGAACGCGACGCGCCGTACGCTCGGGTCTGTTTCTGGTCGGACGGGGAGCCACCCATGCTCGCCGTCCGCAGGCCCGCGCTTACGGTGGCCGGAGATCGTCTCGCGATCCCCGACGCCCGGTGTGTCCTTCGCGATGGCTGGGTCGCGAGGAGGCAGCGCTTCGCTGCCTCACGCGTCCCGCCTCCTCCTTAGCTAGCATGACTGCTTCGCAAAAGGAGGAGACGGCATCCCAATCCCCCTCGCTCCGCATCATGGCCTGCACTAGGCCCGGACGCGAGAGGTCGCCATCGCCGATCACTTCCCTGAGGGCACGGCGGTGCTCAGCCCACGCAGGGCATTCTCCCACTGTGTGTTCCACCGTGTCCTCAGGGCGGTCCTCGCAGTGATGACACCGGGCGTTTCCTCCCGCCCCATCAGACACAGGTACCTCCCGAAACTTCCATGTCCGGTGAGGACCTGCGTCAGGCGGTAGGTGAGGACGCCGTAGCGTCTCTCAAGCCACTCCTCAAAGAGGGGACTTACCGCTGCAATGGCAGCGAGCCCAGCCCCGGTTGCGACAGTCGTTGCTGCCATTCCGCCATGAGACGCGCCGGAGCTCATCCCGCCACGCACTTATTTGGCGCGGCAGCGGAGTTTCGCCCCGGCGACGTGCCTCCGCGCGCATGTTATACACGCGCGCGAGCACCTTCGCCTCCAGATCCCACGGCGGTAATCCGGCAAGGAGGTTCGCCGACTCCCCAGAGATCGTGCGGTATCCGCGGATCATTCGGATCGCCATGACCCTCTGTGACATGAGCAGCGTCCGAGCAGGACGCCGCAACAAGTTCGGCGCCCAAACAGGGGCGCCGTAGAGGGCCATGGACCGCACGACCCCGGCGTATAACCTCCGGCAGGAGGCGTTTGGCCCCCCAAGGTTGGGGAGGATGCGCTTAAACGCAGCCCCCGCCCTCGCCAACTTTGGAGCAGCGACTGTTGCTTCCGCTGCGGTCGGCCCGGTCACAAGGCTGGCTCGTGTACCGCCCCGCTGCACTGCAATGCATGTGCGGCGGCTGGCAAGCCGGCCAATCACCGGGTCGGGAGTAAGGGCTGCTCCCCTCCTGCCAAAGCCAAGGCCAAAAGTAGGCCCTCCGCCGCCCCCGTCGTTTCCGCCGCCGCCGCGACTGCCGCCGCAGTCGCCGCTGCCGCCACTGAGGAGGTCGGGATGGACTGCCAATAATGGCCCCATTCCGCCTCCTCCAGGCGAACATCAACCACTGCGCCGCTGCTCAGGATCTCCTGCTCCAGAGCATGGTGCAGTGGTCGATCAATGTCGCCGTGGTCTCCGAGCCGTACTTCGTCCCGCCCAGGGATTACTGGTGGCGGACCTGGACGGCTCGGTGACCATCATATCGTCGGCCGCCGCCGGTACCCCGACTCTTGAGGCTCAAAGAGGCCGGGGTTGTGTCGCAGCACGGTTCGGAGAGCTCGCTGTGGTGGGCGTGTACTTCTCTCCGAACCGAACTCTCGCCGAGTTCCACAACTCCTTGATGGAGTTGGTCACCGTCGTCGTCGGGTTCCGTTCCCTCCCCGTACTCGTCCTCGGGGACTTCAATGCCAAAAACTTGGCTTGGGGTTCCCGGTTCACCGACGTCCGGGGTAGGATGGTGGAAGACTGGGCCCTTGAGACAGGCCTAGTCGTCCTGAACCGGGGTTTCTGTCCCCACGTGCGTGCGGATGCAGGGCGAGTCGGTGGTGGACATTTCGTTCGCCAGCCCTGCTCTGTCACCGCGTATCGTCGACTGGCGTGTCATGGAGGAGGTGGAGACGTACTCCGACCACCGGTATATCCGGTTCGACGTCTCCGCCGAGTCCGCAGACCCGCCGGTCAGACAGGCCCCATGTGGTCCGCGTTGGGCGCTGAAACAGCTGGACCGGGAGCTGCTCCTGGAAGCCGCCATCGTGCAGGCCTGGGTGATACCACCGGTCAGGCCTGCCGACATCGACGATGAGGCTAAGTGGCTCCAGGACGCCATGTCCAGGATTTGTGACGTGGCGATGCCCCGGATCCGATCGAGGCAACAGAAGCGCCAGGTGTACTGGTGGTCGCAAGAGCTGGCGGCTCTGCGCAAGGCGTGCACTACTGCGCGACGCCAGTACACTAGGCACCGCAGGCGCCGTATCCGTCCTCCTAATGCGGAGGCGAGAGAGGCGGAGTTATACGAGGGATACAGGGCGGCGAAGGCCCTCCTCAAGGCGGAGATATTGCGGGCCAAGGAGGAGGCCCGCCGAGAGATGCTGGGGACTCTGAATAGAGACCCGTGGGGACGCCCGTACCGGATGGTGCGCGATAAGCTCCGCGCCTGGGCTCCCCCGCTCACTCAGAGTCTCCGGCCAGAGGTCTTGGAGGAGGTGATAAGCGCCCTGTTCCCCCGACCGCGGAGGCGCTTCAGGCCTCCGTATATGACTCTGCCCCCTGCGGTGCCCGACGCGGGCTATAGCGACGGCGACGATGACCTCGTCCCAGAGGTGACCGAGGCAGAATTGAGAGCGGCGGTGCGCCGGAAAGGAAATAACATAACATAACATCACGCCTCTTATCCCGGAAGGGGTAGGCAGAGGTGCTTATGCAACTGTACACACCAACATTTCACTATTTATGTTATGAGTCTTATGTACCTAATAGGGAGTGAACTTATTACCATATACCGGGTACAATTCCAGACTTCGTGCAGAGATTTTTTTAAAAACCTAATAATACTTTGTCCGTCCTGAGAATCAAACCTTGCCCGTAGTCGCACTTGCGGCCACTCGGCCAACGAGGCAGTCCACAAGCAAATAATCTTAAAATAATGTCATTCTAGTCTAATGAGATCAAGGACGAATGGAATAAATCAATCGTATGTGATGTGTTGTTTATGATCAGTTTACGACGACGGGGGCCGGCAGTAATATAAGTGATGCTCACATAATTAGATAAACAAAATGGCTGACTGTCAACATGACATGTGGTTGTCAATGTGTGGAGATTTTGTTTTTATCTGGACTATTGCCTTATTGGTAGAGGCTGCGGGCGACTGCTAGACAAAGTTCTCAGGGGTTTGATTTTGGAATCGGTCAAAGTACTATGAAGCTTTTTTTTTAAATCTGGTATCTGTATCATGTAATCTGAAAATGTGATATGCAGCACTATTATTGAGTCTATGTTCATCCCATATAATAACAACGGGTGAAGTGAATGTTACACTTTAGGAATAGGTTCATCTCTGCCCCTCTCTTTGAAAAAATAGGCGTGGTTCTAACATGTTGGTAAATCTCTGTATACTTCTTTGATTACTCTACTTTCATCCATCCTTTCTACATGTCCAAACCAGCGTAACATTCCTTTTTCAATCCTTGTCACTACATCATCTTTCAATTCACACCTTTCTCTAATAACACTATTTTTCACTCGATCACTCAATTTTAGTCCACACATACTTCTCAGGGCTCTCATTTCCACCGCATTAATCCTGCTTTCATGCTTCTTCTGCCACACCCATGATTCACTACCATACATAATCGTTGATGTTAATACACACTGCATTACAGCAAGTCGAGCTTTGGTAAAAATACCCAAAACAAAATCTACCACCACATTTGGGTCCTATAAAATTCACTATACTATTCTATCCACGTGTCTGTTTGTTTGTCCGTAATTGAGACGAGTGCCAACCTCCACAGAGTAGTGCACGACAGTTGCCGGCAGCTCTTATCTCCCCCATCAATCAGCTATCACTCAACATGTGAAGCTCAACCTGTCTTGTCTATAGTCTAGACGGAGTTCGGTTGTGTCTGGATTTTTGCCTAAGTTGCCAGTGACAGTTAGAGACTAATGCGACTGATAAAAATCTGAGAATATATAATGATTGTTTTAGTAATCTTACAAAAATCTTTGTGTATTGTTCCTGACGTCACATCGGGCTCACCACCATACGTGGCCCGCGACCGCTGCGATCGACGACGGTCATTCATTCACTCGCTCGCCCGACACGACGCCGTGCGCACATATCGGTTGACCCTAACAATCAGCACCTATTTAAATACAGTCTCTTCTCTTCATACTGAAGTCTTTTATTAGTCAAGACCACAGCAACACCTGGAGCTTGATATTCAAACATTGGTCCTTCGAATCAAGAGGATCGCCGTCTTATTAAGCTGCGCATGCCTTCTGTGGACTTTGGACTGGCCGTCCGGACGCGTGGTCGCCTGCAACGTGGAAGACACAGGACGACTTAACGAACAGTCTACCCAGAGGGTCATAATTCTGAGTGAGTCCGTTCCATTTATCCTCATTTCCTGTATTTTGTCCATTTCCATTCCAAGGATTTAAATAGTGCTATACGGATCAGGCATGGATTGATCTCTTCATAGTTATAGCTTATTCAGTACATATATAGCCAAAGTAATAGTAATTAAAAATCATTCATCATCACAAATCACGTTTACTATTTAATGTAGAAATCATATTGCATCGAACAATCTGTGCTATAAAGTACCTATAGATATTTCTTTTGTTCGCTTATCGCATGCTTGAACATCTGGTTCTTTAAACTTGAAAAACAACTTTAATATTTTATACAAACTGTTTTTATTGAATGCATATTAGCTAAATCAGCTGTTATTTATCTTCGTCAACTATTGACGTATACTAGTACAGGTACTTGTCACTTGCTTACGTTATTGTTTCTTTGCCTTTTTTGTAATTTTAATCCTTTGCTTCATCTTAAACACCTTTCTGCTTACTCAGTATGTCCGATGCAAAGGTTAAGGAGCTGATAAAGAAGCGTGGCAGCTTCAAAGCCAAGCTTACACATTTTAGTAACTTTTTAAAATTTCTGCCTGACACGGAGTTAGACAGTTTTCAAACAGCAGAGCTACAAAGCCGTCTTAGCCTAATGCAAATACTTTATAAGGAGTATGACGTGTTACAGACCGAGCTGGAAATGTTGTCGGAGAACGCGGACGACATGTATGCCGAAAGGGAGCAGTTCGAGGCGCAGTTCCATGCGCAGCTGGCGCGCGCGCAAACCATTCTGGTTCCTGTGCGTGCATCTTCGCCTGCACTCGAGTCTGCCATTTCCACTGACGCTCTTCAACACCGCGGACCTGACTGCAGGCACGACTTTGTTCGCCTGCCTAAGATAGACTTGCCTCATTTCGACGGGGACTATCAGCACTGGCTCGAATTTAGAGATACGTATATTTCCCTAATCCATAATAATTCCAGCATACAAAACATAAACAAATTCCATTATTTACGTGCAGCCCTAAAAGGTAGTGCATCTTTAATTATAAAAAGCATTGATTTTAAAGCTAATAATTATGATTTAGCATGGCAATTTTGATCGAAAGATACGACAATGAAAAAATACTTATAAATAATCACGTGCAGGCATTATTTAATTTTGAACATATAAAACAAGAATCTTGTAGTCAATTGCGCAACATGATTGATGTAACTAATAAAAACATACGTGCTTTGTTAACATTAGGGCAGTCTTGTGAGCATGGGGGTCTTGGAGAAACCCTTACAATTTATATTATGTCAGAAAAACTTGACAGAGCTACACGCAGGGAATGGGAGGAATATAAAAATAATTTAGATTCATTTCCAACTTTAAAGGAATATATTAAATTTTTAAATAACAGAGCTGACTTTTTGGACTCTTTAAATTACAACAGAAACACCACATATTCAAATAATACAAACACTAAATATTCTAACGACAACAATAAATCAAAAACATATCATACAATAACAAAACCTAAACCTACTTACAATAAGGACGACATTAAATGTCCAGCATGCTCTCAAAATCATTTTTTATTTAGCTGTCAAACATTCAGAAACTTAGATATTGAATCAAGATTAAAAAAGGCAATAGAAAGCAATGTTTGTTTAAATTGCCTTCGACCTGGTCATACAGCAAAGCGTTGCAGTTTATCACATTGCAAATATTGTAAAGTGAAACACAATACCCTTTTACACAGAGATTCATCTACAGAACAACAGGCAGGACACAGTGTTGCGTTATCAACTGATGTTGCTTTACCCTACTCAGATACTAATAACTTTACAATTTTACTATCCACAGCCTTGGCAAAGGTGTCCGATGTCAATGGTGAACTTCATACTGTCAGGCTCCTGTTGGACAACGGCAGCACCTCAAACTTCGTGACCCGAGAGCTATGTGAGAAACTTGGCCTGGTAACGTACAGCACTAACTCCACTGTCACAGGTATTAACGGTCAAGTTTCTAGTACTTCAGAAGGCTGCAATCTTATTTTGCAATCTTGTTACGGTAGTTATCAGGCGAGGGTAAGCTGTTACATCCTGCCAAAGATTGCGCAATCGCTGCCGGGTTCTTACGTCGATAAGAGATATATAGCCATACCGCCAGGTATTCAACTAGCAGATCCTACTTATAACATTCCCGCTGCTGTTGACATCCTCGTAGGCGCTGAGGTATTTTGGGACGTCATAGGTTCCAATACCATTAATTTAGGCAATAAACAACCTAAATTACAATCATCCAAACTCGGTTGGCTTATTTCGGGCTACGTTAGTCAGCTTCGTGTTCGTTCACAACCTTCTGTTTGTCATTTCCTTTCACATGAGGAGTCTGACCAGCTGACTCGCTTCTGGGAACTTGATACTGTGTCGTCTGCTAGCTGCTTTTCTGCAGAAGAGCAAGCTTGTGAAAAGCTCTTTTCCGAGACCACACGTCGGGATCCAAATGGTCAATTCGTTGTCACTATACCTTTAAAGGACTCGCCCGAGTGCTTAGGTGACTCGTATGCGATGGCCAAGCGTCGTTTCCTTTCCCTAGAGCGAAGATTTGAGCGGGACTCGCATTTAAAAACAGGTACTTACAATTCATGCAAGAATATATTGATCTTCATCATATGACACAATATTCAAAACCAATTCATTCAGAAACCCATTACTTTTTGCCACATCACGGGGTCGTACGGGAGTCAAGTACTACGACAAAGCTTCGTGTCGTCTTTGATGCTTCTGCCTCCAGTACCTCGGGCAAGTCTTTTAATGACATTCAGATGGTGGGTCCAACCGTACAGGAGGATCTACTATCCATACTTTTAAGATACAGACAACACAAGTATGTCGTAACGGGCGACATAGAAAAAATGTATCGAGCTATTTTAGTAGAACCATCTCAACGCCCATTGCAACAAATTGTTTTCAGATCAAATTCATCAGACCCTTTAAAAACGTATGCACTGAATACAGTGACGTACGGTACAGCATCAGCCCCATACTTGGCAACTAAATGTCTTGTGTCTCTTGCAGATCAATGTTCAGATCCAGAAGTTAGTCAGTCTATCAGACGTGATTTTTATGTCGACGACTATCTTAGTGGCGCAGATTCAATCGAAGCAGTCACACGCGTATGTCAAGGAGTAGTTAATGCTCTTGAATCTGCTCGCTTTCATCTTAGGAAATGGCAATCTAATAATCCAGAAATATTAAAATCCGTCACAAATATCAACACATATAGCAGTGATAAACAATTAATCTTAAGTGATACTTGCCACAAGACACTTGGGTTATATTGGAACTGCAATACCGACAAATTATTTTATTTTATCGATGTAAAACCAATTACAAAAATCACAAAGCGTAATATTTTATCTTTAATTAGCCAAGTGTTTGATCCTCTAGGTCTAGTTGGACCATGCATAGTTCAGGTCAAACTTATATTACAGCAGCTTTGGATACTCAAATGTAATTGGGATGATGAAGTTCCTCCAGAAATAAAATCACAATTCCTTGAATTCATACAATCACTTTCAGCGCTTAACTCTCTTTACATTCCTCGTTGGGTATCGTGTAATCATGCTACATCACTAGAATTACATACGTTCACAGACGCCTCCGAACGTGCTTATGGTGCATGTATCTACATGAGAACGATAACAGTCGATGGAATAGTTTGCGTTCGCCTGTTAGCTTCAAAAAACCGGGTAGCCCCTATAAAACCCACAACTATACCAAGATTAGAGTTGTGTGGTGCTTTATTGGGTACAAGACTTTTTCTGAAGGTACGTAAATCACTTACTCTAAAATTTCATCATTGTTATTTTTGGTGCGATTCCACGATCGTTCTAGGATGGCTGAAAACATTGCCAAGTCGCCTCGAACAATTTGTTCGCAATAGAGTGAGTGAAATCCAAGAAGCTACAAACGGCCAGACATGGAATTATGTGCCATCTAAAAGCAACCCCGCCGATCTCGCTTCTCGGGGGGTGAAGGCTGATTGCATCAGCTCATCCACTCTTTGGTGGTCAGGTCCTGATTTCATTAATCAAAGTGAAATTCAATTTCCTACTTTACAAAATAATAACACGCATTTATTACCAGAATTAACGTTACACACAACAGCTGACATGCATAACATAACTAACATTAATCTAATTTCCAGTTTAATTCATAATAAATCTTCATTTACGTTATTGATCAGAGTAGTGGCCTATATAAAAAGATTTATAAATAATTGTAAAAAACCGAATAATAAACAATCATCTTACCTAACAGTATCAGAGTTAAAATCGTCACAAAATCTTTTATTACATATTTCCCAGCAGGAAATGTTCCCTAAAGAATATACATGTCTTAAATCTAATCAGCCCTTACATAAAAAGAATCGATTAATAAGTCTTTCTCCATTCATTGATTCAGACAATCTAATACGCGTTGGTGGACGTCTTAACAATTCACATTATAGCTACGATGTTAAACATCCTATACTATTATGTAGCAAACATCATATTACAAAACTTATATTTGAAAAAGAACACATTGTACTGTTTCATGCAGGGCCTCAATTACTCTTAGCTCACATAAGACTGTCTTACTGGCCTCTGGCAGGCAGGAACTTAGCCAAGCATATAGTGCGTAAGTGTGTTCGTTGTACTCGGATCAAGGCTCGGCCTGTACAGATTGTCATGGGCGACCTGCCACAGGACAGAACCCATCTCGAGTATCCCTTCTTGAACACAGGTCTTGACTACGCCGGGCCAGTGCTGATAGCCAATCGTAGGGGTAGAGGATGTCAGTTACTTAAATCTTATATTTGTGTGTTTGTGTGCTTTGCAGTCAGAGCCGTTCATTTGGAGCTGGTTTCCGACCTGACCAAGGAGGCTTTCCTTGCGGCCTTCAGCCGATTCATTAGCCGTCGTGGGAAGCCTCAGCGCGTGTACTCCGACAACGGCACAACATTTGTGGGAGCTTTCAATGAGCTGTCACGTTTCTTTGAAGTTTCATCCAAAGACATAGAGTCAGACCTAGCAGACAAAGGCATCGAATTTAAATTTATACCAGCCTATAGCCCACATTTCGGTGGCATTTGGGAAGCAGCAGTAAAATCCACAAAACATTTACTTCGTAGAGTCATGAGCTTAACTCACCTTACTTATGAGGAGCTCTCTACTTGTCTGGTTCAGATAGAGGCTATATTAAATTCCAGACCCTTAACTCCTCTATCCTCTGATCCTTCTGATCTATCTTATCTTTCTCCTTCCCATTTCCTTATCGGACGACCACTCACTTCAGTCCCTCGTCCATTAATGACCGACGCCAACATCCAGCGACTGCAGCGTTTCGATCGCGTTGAGAAACTGAGACAACATTTTTGGCAGCGCTTTTCTAATGAGTATGTGTCTCTCCTGCAGCAGAAAACCAAATGGCAAACAGCTGGACAAGACCTGAAGACGGGCACCATGGTCTTAGTGAGGGATGCCAATCTCCCTCCTCTTCTCTGGCTGCTGGGCAGAGTAGTAGCAGTTAAACCTGGCTCGGACGGACATTGTCGAGTCGCTGAAGTTCGTACGAAGAAAGGCATCATCACACGTGCCTACAACAACATCTGCCCTCTTCCGGTGGCGTAACATCATCTTGAAGCCTTTTCTTCAACCCGGGGAGTATGTTCCTGACGTCACATCGGGCTCACCACCATACGTGGCCCGCGACCGCTGCGATCGACGACGGTCATTCATTCACTCGCTCGCCCGACACGACGCCGTGCGCACATATCGGTTGACCCTAACAATCAGCACCTATTTAAATACAGTCTCTTATCTTCATACTGAAGTCTTTTATTAGTCAAGACCACCAGCAACACACCTGGAGCTTGATATTCAAACATGTATTTACTTTCAATTAGGTACATAATATTGTTTTGTAGTCAAAGTCAAAATTATTGATTTCAATTAGACCAGAATGGCACTTTTGAACATCAAAAATATAACTATTTTAAACCACTCAAAATGTATGAAAATTAGGCAACAAAAATATAAGTCACCGCAATGACTTATAATAATATTCGATTGTTGATCAAACTTTAAAGTAATAAAATGTCCGTCAAAAGTTAAATAAAAAGCAGGCGAATTGACTCACAAGAAATGCAACATATTTCCTAAACACACGTGTTTCAATGTAACATTTCGTTATAATAAATCTAATATTTATTTACAAACAAGAAAAAGATTAAAGCAGTTTACTAGTTACAAAATAAACGAGGTGAACGTTCGCCTCGAGAGCTAGACTCCTTGACTCACAGACTGAAATAATTTAAAAATGATAGCGTTGTCTATGGGCGGCATGGCGGACGGCAGCTAAAATAAAATTTAACGCGTATTAGTATCGAGTATCGAGCCGATACTGGACCGTTTCCAGGCGCAACCATCCGATATGATGGACAGGTTTTTAGCTGACCGACATAACGTTTATCGTGTAAGTTAATACTGGGATTTGGGGTAGTATATACCAGACGATACGTAGGTACCTACATACAAATCTAGATGCAGTGATGGTGTAGTAGACTAGTGATGGTGTAGTAGACTAGTGATGGTGTAGTAGATTAATTTCTTTAGCGAAAATATCATTGAACATTTCTGTTAAATGTTCGCAGATCTATAAAAAATGATATGGTAGCACAAACATACGACGCCATTTCTACACATTCATAACTCTCCAACACCTATGGCATTCTACAGGTAGTTGTCACACAAAAACGACCAACGCGCCAAGTTCAACCACCTGCATTACACAGTGTAACACAATACGCGCCGCATCTAAACTAAACAGTGCAAGTTTAACTCGCCAGAACCCTAATTAAGACAGTAGCATCTGCACTCAGAGTGAATCACAACATTATTTCCACATCACACCTTGGTTTTCGTGCCTCATGAGTAACAGTTCCTTTTTTGTCATTCTCCAAAAAGTATTTTTGGAGAATTAATCAGAGTAAGAGCCAATATAAAGCATATAGAAAAACACATGCCTTCGAAGTGGTTACAATGTAATCATTCTAACTCGAAATTCAGATGCTTAGCTTAGTGGAATTTTAAGCTACCTTTAATTTGGAAACTTGTAAACACATGTTTTTATTGCAACCGAATTATGACCTGTTCAAATCCTGTTGCGTTGATTTAAAATCATGCATCAATTGCTTATACAACTCATTTGTATTAAAAAACGACGATAATTGTTGGCATATTAAAAAAAACCAGTTATAGTCATAGATTGTGTTAATCAAGTCTCAATATCAAAGACAAAGCCGATGTGTGTTAGCTTTAAAAATATAGGCCAACCTACAAGAATTGTTCACGAACCAAACTTTCATTTAATTAGAAATAAATAGGTCAGAAATGTGTTCCAAAATAATCTATCTCCCTTAAGTAAATGAGCCTATTTATTAGACAAATTGTTAAAATCACCTTAATTTAAGTGACAACGCCAATTAATTGGATAAAAGCGTCAAATTGTTTGAAATGTTTACACTGAATCTACTGTAAAATATTGTTTTTATTCAAAGTCAAATTGTTTGATGAAATCAACTATACAGACCTACAAAACAGTAATAAATTTTGACAAACGAACCACAAAGTAAAGGTATGTCTTTACGAAAAAATATATAAAGTGTAAAGTTTGTCACTAATTGACAAATTGGCATTATTTATTGGACAATATATTGTCACAATTACTGACAATAACTACAAATTATTTGAAAACAAATGACAGACCGTGAAATTGTGAAACTGGCCAAGACTGACTCATTACCTGGTTGGTAATGAGTGCACTATTTTTCTTAACAACATACATAATATTATGAAAGTAATTGGTGAACTCACAAATATACTGTACTGTAATGGACTACTAAAATAATACCGTATTAAAAAAAAAACTTATCATAAGCTACTGCGAATATGAGTCACAGTACCAACATAAGCTTTCTTAAATATTTTTATTAGGGATCTAGCTAAGCCAATCATGATGAAAAAAATTCCGAACGAATCAAGGCGGCATATAAAGTGACAAGACTTTATGGTATGCAAATAAATGAATATGACATGTAGGAAACAACCTCAGATGGAATATTTTTTTACTTAAGAGAAGGGATACCAAAGTACTGGACGGGGGACTGCACGGTTGGCGCGGTGGCTGGGCAACTGGGTGCGGCGCAACGTGTCGCTGGTTCGATTCCCGCACGGAACAACTCTGCGTGATCCATAGATTATTGTTCTGGGTCTGGGTGTCATGTGTATGTGACTTGTATGTTTGTAAACCCACCCACGACACAGGAGAAAATCCTAGTGTGGGGCAAGGATTAAAAAAAGGCTACAAAAATAACTACACTAAAACCTGAGAAGACCCTGACCCTGAGATTTTAAAGAGCTTGAGAGTCACTGAACCGGATTTCCATTAGCCCATTCTCGGTCACTATGCCAACTTGGAAACACTTTAATTTGGGGTGGAAACATATTCCATTCAATAATATATAAATAAATAATTAAACAAATCTTTTTTCCTTTTCACCATTAATGGGTTAGTAAGAATTATTCGAAGAGTCCTCTTCACGCACATTCCCAGACTGAAAAATTCGAAGAATAAATCCGAATCCATGATAAAACCTACATTACCTATCTACACCTAATATTAAGCGGAAAAACAAGTACATACTTCGAATCTTCCTTGTAATAAATTCCAGTGAACACGCGGAAGAGCTTCCACTAAAATTATGCAATGATGAATCAGAATTAACTGATGATCAAGGACTATTAGTCATAGTACTTACTCTAAAAGAGGTCTAGGTTTCTTAGAAACACGTGGAGAGCTGTAGATTACTACTAAAACAGTACACGATGCTTCAGCGATGACGTGGCTTAGGGTGGCCAGATATACCAGGAGAGCATTTTTGCAGAGAAGTATCTTCGTATCACCGTGGCAATTGTGCAGACGCCAGTGGTTAGGTACTCTAATTTCTCTTTAGTATGCACAGTTAAAGGTCAAAAGTCCACTGCCACCGTGAGTGATTTTTACACGGCAGTGCGTAAGTAATTTCATAATAATGTGCATAAAAACGCGTGTGTACGCATAAACACACGCACGCGTACGCACACGGATAGAAATATGCGTGTGCATGTGTGTATAAGCGCTGCAGCGCAACCGATAGTAGTCTTAGTCTTAGTAGGTGGCAGTGGACTTTTGACCTTTGACCGTTACATATAAAGGTACATCTACTGAAGAGAAGAGAGTCGCAAGTGCAAATACTACGTGAGAAAGAAGAAACACAGAGTTTCTAAGTTTTTAGCCCTCTCACTAGCGTTTTTAGCCTAGGCGGTTCGTATAACAGACGCGGTTGCCATGGGGGTTGCATAATAATTTGGAAAAGCGGTCAACCGCAGGGAGCGGCTAGCCGCGCGGTTGACCGTTAGTGCGTAAGGGGGCTTAGTATCAAAATTGTTACTCATTGATAGGAGCATAGAGAAAGTTTTTAATAAACTATTTTTGAAGCAGCACGATCACTAGAATTATTTGCTCTTTTGGAAGAGGTGATTAGTAGCGAAAACGTGGTCATAAACCAAATGTGATAATTGAAATTGAAGGGAAAACTGGACATATCTATATATAAAACAACTCACATTTACTCTGGACACCTGAGTGGACACGTGAGATAGACTGTCGGACAAAACGCTAATAGGGTTACAAGTAAAAAAATAAACAAAAACAAAACAACAAGTCATTTTTATGATTTCTCAAATGTTTACATTAAAGACAATGACAGTGGTGTGGACAATCGATAGGGCGTTACTTAAGACGCACTGCTAGGGCATCCCGGGTATTACACGGAAGACAGACGTTACACAAATAAATACTGTGTAATACTGAGCCGTATCTGCACTGCTACCGGACACTGCTTATAAATGTATAACTATACTTAGCTAACAAGATGGAGAAGTTTTTCATAAATAGTTGGAGTACCACCAGAAATGAATTTTTCCATTTCTATTTCTTAATCATGCCAAGTGTCGTAAGAGCTTACTATGAGACTACATATTTGACATAAACTGGGTGGTAGACTTCTCTATTAAACGCAATCACCTACCAAGCAAGAAGATTATGAAAAACCTTCAAATTATATCGAGAAGGCTATATTTTTTATAAGTGGACTATCACGGACTGCCAATGATACTTAGACAAGACTTTATCAAATCCGTGCCTTCAGTCGACTTATCGAACCCGCGATTTTGCTGAAACATTTAAAAAAAATCACAACCCCTACAGAGATCTCAGAAACCGAAGCAATAATTATTCAATACGTCCGAAATCAACAAATACACAATTATTCGAGTATTTCTGTTCGTGTTCATACAGTGACGACAGTTGTAATGAGATTAAGGAACTATTAAATAAACATGGCGTGTAAGAAAAATGGCGCCGTTTTTTCCCGCGTGTTTATTTAGCAAGCGACGACTGATATTGTAAAGTAATTTGGTTCCTTGAGTTCAATGATCAAGGTCGGAGCACATCGTGTTTGTGTCATGTACGATGTAGTGGGTTCAGTCTGACCGTTTGAAGTGCGTTTACGAGCTCAGCCAAGCTGTTATGGTACATCATTTAGTATTAGATATTACTATAAACATCTATTGGTTTTTGATTACGATATTAAGCAGGTCGTGTTTATTTCTAACTGTTCGTCGGATATATTCAGTTTGAAGTAGGTTTTTGTGTGATGAAGATTACTTAGTAAGATGTGAAAATGTTTTGGAAGTATTGAATACATGTTTCAACTTTGCAATAGGTTTGTAATGCTCTAGTATTACAATCTCAATTTAACTCCACTCAACCGTAACACAACATCAACAAGATCGCAGTTTCAACAACTAGGGTAACAGCAAAAGGTCAACGCTCTCCAATCCCAGGGATTTGAACTGACGTATCCGTCAGAAATCCGTTAATATCTGGCAACACTGGTATAGATACGGCCTGTGATCCGATGCCAACTGGCGGCCAATCGATCAGCGATCGACTGATACAATGCACGCTCCACGGATTCAAACGAATCGAGAAATGCTGTCCTGTGACGTCACAGCGTGTGTAAGTGCTCGCAAATGCTGGCCAGTGACGTCGAACCGACGGAGCCTACGTTTTAGTTTATATCACGCTCATAACACCTATAAAACTGAAATGTAGCTGAACTCCCCATAAACACGTATTAGTACGCGATGCTTATGAATTACTTTAGCTGTGTAAATACTCGGTTTCAATGGGAAATCAGATCAGTTTTGATTTCAGTTGGTGTTCTGTTGTGGTTTCATGTAAGATTCAATAGAACAGACAGTGAGTAAAATGATAGATACAGAAATACTATAAACAAATATACATTTCCTCCAATTAAAATTAACGTGCTTTAAGTGTCTGATAGGTAAATTACAATGAGAGTGAATGATTGAAATTCAAATTCAAAGTCATCATCGGTTCAATGCCCTTGTTAAAGGGTTTGCCATAGTTTTCCCGCTTAACAGGCGAGTTAGAACATTTTCTCAGTAATATCTCAAAGTCTATAACCTCAAAAGTGGCAGTTTTATATGTACATCTATACCTGCCTCTTTTTTTGCCTGCGACGTTTGACCACTATCTCGCCTGGTGGAAAGCGATGATGCGGTCTACGATGGAGCACGTCGTCCCATAAACAACCTATTCACTCGGGCCTTGAAGACTTCCATTTTATACCCTTCAGGGAATACAGACTCTGGCAAATAATTACACTCTTTAGCAGTACGCACACCTCTAAACCAAATCCAACGTGAAGGTATATTTTAACAGAGATGTTGGCAATAAAGCAGCTCACTCGAAGCCGGCCATGTTATTATCATTGCGCCCAATACACAAATAACTTGAGGAACTAATATTTATGCTGTACTCACATAAGGAACACATACTCCAGTTTACCGTGAATAGAACGGTGTGGTGCTCAACGAGGAATGGGCTATCGTAATAGTTACATGGGAATTTGCAAAATAAATCTTCTTAGTTAGATGTTAAAGAAGGTTTTTGAACTTTGAGACTGATTTTAAGAAAATAAACGCAAAATTGCGTAATTTAAACCAATTATTCGAGCTAACTAAGTAAGAACTGTCGTGGTGGCCCGGAGGTTTAAGACGCCCGCTTCTCATGCATGAGGGTACGGGTTCGAAACCTACCAACGGCAAGTACCAAGGTGACTTTTTCCGAGTTATATGTACTTTCTAAGATTATCTAGACACCACTGACAAACGGTGAAGGAAAACATCGTGAGGAAACTTAGGCTTATAATTTCTAATTATAAGTTTGTAATCGCCAACCCGCATTGAGCAAGCGTGGTGATTAATGCTCAAACCTTCTCCGTGTGAGAAGAGACTTTGCTCAGCAGTGGGCATTTATAGGCTGTTGATGGTGAAATGATGAATGATGATTCGAACTAACAAAACCATTTAAAGCTAATCAGAGCTGCGGAGCTGCTTTATCAGAAGTAGAAACGGGGCGGTTTTCATTCAGAAAGAGTCTTACGCTCCGTCTTGCCTCACCCAAGGGCCTGAAAAGTCATTGAATGATTTTCCCTTCACAAAAAGAAAGAAGAAAAAAGACAATCAAAATGTGTAAAGCACATTCATTATTGAAATGAACGTAGATGAAACATAATCAAATTAATTTAAGTCACCATAGTTCGGATGCACACTTGTAAAATCACAATTTATAACGACACGCTCATTGATAGTCACAGTCTATTAGCTGCCAACAAGACGATGATAGCTAAAGACAGATTAATTAATTAATTAATGTCTACACACTAAATAAACTATACTAAGTATAAAAGGAGGACATATATTTATAAACAAAACAAAAGAACGTCGTCTAACCGTCAAACGTCACGTATTTTACTAAAATGTTACATTGGAATAAAAATATAAAATAACTAAGTGCTTCCCCAATTATAGGAGGCCAGGTCATGGAAAATAAAGAAAAATACTATTATCAAAGAGATTGTAAAACCTGTTGTTAACGACCTCCTTACTAACTACGATTGAGTGGTAAGTGGTAAAGCCTAAAAGGCCATGTCTATTCACGATCTCTTTCGAAGATATCTCAACAAAAACAAAAAAGACCAATCGCTTATTGCGATCCTAAAACGCAATGCTGAACTCTATCAAAGCAATTTACGGGAAACAATAACCAGCTATTAACATGTCATAATAATACTAATGCTACTTAAAAATATCTGACGAAAAGCTACAGAAAACTTCCTTTGAAGACGTTTCATTGTGGATAAACTACAGCCCACGATCCACAGCCACTGATGGGCCAACACCAACACATAATGTAAAAAGCAACAAATACACCAGAAAAGACCTGATTCTTAAACACGTATTGTTCATATCAGTAGCAATATGAGCAGAGTTGTCAAATATCATCAATCAAATGTATTTGACGCTCGGGATCGCCCGTGGTTGCGTGTGCGCAGCTCGAATTAGCTCACAAGTGGGTTAATACCCGCGTTTTTAAGCCACGAACCAGACATAGTGTAATGTTTTGTAGGTACATTGTTGTGGAGAAACCAGGTGCTCGATATAGAGGTAGTAGGTACTCCTGTCTCTGTTTGATACATTTTTGACCTTATATCGAAATGGTAAAGTTGAAATTCTGTTGAAGAAAAATAGATGGAAGTTGATCTGCAGTTGTACCTTGGTTTAGGTGAACAGAAAGATTATTGTGTGATAAATAGGAGCTATTAAGGTTCTAAATGAGTGGAAATACGAATGATTTACTCAATAGTTTTGCAAATATTAGCAAAAGGGTACTTTATGTTCTACGTGACATGATTGAAAATAAATCGTTTGAACGAGAATCTTACCTTGCCGTAACCGTAACACAGACTTTGACCAACACGGAAGGTAAGTAAAATATCTACGTATACCGTCTGTAGACATTTATGAGTACCTCATTGGCCGAGTGGTCGCAAGTGCGACTGCCGGTCAAGGGGTATCGGGTTTGATTCCCGGGTAGGGCAAAGTATTCTTGGGTTTTTTAAAAAAAATTTCAGTGGTAGCATGGAGTCTGGAATTGTGCCCGGTATATGGCAATAGGCTCACCCCCTATTACATGGGACCCATAACATATTATAGTGAAAAGTGGGTGTTAGATTGTACAGTGGCATAATGTGAACCTCTGCCTACCCCTTCGGGGATAAAAGGCGCGATGTTATGTTATGTTACATTTATGACACTTTTGGTATCCAACTTAATGTCTTGTTAATTACTGATATACACTACTGTTGTTTGCAAGGTGTATCATATGATTTCATTGTTTTTATTTAGATTTACTTATCTACTACAGAAATGCCACTGCTTATGTTACCTTGTATTTATGCATTATAAACTATGTATTTTTTATTTTTACACTTAATAGGTCGACGTTTGACCACCATCTCGCCTGATGGTAACCGATAATGTGGCCGACGATGGAGCACGCCTACCTATGAGCAACCTGTACACTCGGGACTTGAAGACACCCAAGTCATATTTGACGGGAAACACATTATTTCTTGGTCTACCTTACGTGATTTCTATGTATTCAATACCACATTTTGTAAAACAATAGGTATACTTGTCCTTTGTTTTGTTAAATAAATTATTCTTATTTTTATTCTTAAATGTCTCAATATGGTAACTGATGGTATTTGAGAACGCAACCTTTATTTTGTTCTGTTGGCAATAATTGTCACTGTTAGGTTGGCAACATTTTTTTTTCTCTCCAACGTTTTTTCTCTGATTGATTGTTGTAACTTGTATGTAAAAGTCTTGCTCAATAAAACTATATTTTTGTCTGTATTCTAAACAGTTTATTTTAATAATCCACCTCTTAAAATCAACAGTAACCTAAATAGCGTAAAATTGGGTAGTTGCCTGGGTCAAAAATAAATTATTTTGATTTTTCAATCCAATTAAATATTGAAAAATAGTTACACTTTCATTCATTGATTTGCCGATATACTTAATTTTCGATTTATTCTTGCATTTTCTTCAGATATAAGTGTGCTATTTGACGCGAAAATATGATGACGTCATAAGCTAGTATTTCGTACAAAATTCATAGAACAGTATCATTTTTGACGTTTCGATAAAAGTATTGAATTTGACTAGTTGTCAACTACCGTATTGAAAAATTGGTCCTAAATGTTTCAGAGAAGATTCGATAGGTACAACACAAACTGACATAGTTCGATAGCAACCAATAAACAAAGTTCCCGACTCAAACGACAAGCTTTTAAAACTTTAAGGAAACGCAATTGAATACTTTAAACACACACACACTCACAATTGAATGAATAGAATTGTAGTTTTTCACACACAAATCTCCATACACTATAATCAAATTAAAATGTAACTTCCTTGAAGATTTGCGTCAACGATTCTAAACTCAATGATTTTATAAAAGTTTCGAAATGAGGTGTAAATCTTGACAAACCTCTGTGGTTTCAAAATGGCCGGATACATGAATGTCCAGGCTCAAACTACAATAGTTTGTGTCGACCATTACATGAGATATACGTCTCGTAGATAGCAATTATCTATCTTTTCATCTGCCCACACTAGCGACAATTTGCTCTGATGAAGCAATAGTTTGATTATTTAGTACCCCAAACGGTTGAATTTTCTTTTACAGATTATCAAGCTTTATTACGATGTGTTAAGGTTGAAAATGTTTAAAAGAAACTTTACAACTTTACATAGTTTGATGGACTTTTTTTAAGGGGGGAAAATCATCGAATCTTCTCCCGGAGTGCCAGACTCTTACTGACTAAAAACCACCCCGTTCCTTCTCCTGCACGTTGAGCTGGAGCCCCGGTTACCCGTTAGGTTCTCCGCGACTGGACTAGCTGCACAATAAGCCTTTTTTTTGATGACGGGCGAATCCTTTAAACGGCGCCTAGCTTAGGGGATAAAAGACTAGTGAGTATGGGATTTCAACATCACTAAAACCGCCCCGGTGGCCACCTGTATGGAGGACTCCAGAGCCCCCACTACACAATAAGCGTACCTAATTGGTATACATATTAACATCAACGTCAATTGTTTCTTTAAAGTCTTTTTAAATAAACATATTAATTTGATATGCCTGTGTTAAGCTTCAAAGTGGAAAATAGACACAATGATTATGGAAAATACATGTAACATTACATGTTAAACAAGGTAAAGGTACTTGAGAAACAAAGAATATTTCTGTAGCAAGCAATCATTGCTTCATTTTGTAACAAATCTCTGTTCACCAAACATGAGTGGAAAATATATTTAACTTCTTTAAAAAGTTTTAACATAATGACTACCAATAGTTAGAGAAACGGTACAATCACTTAAATAAGGAACCACTCTAAAAAAGACTTGGTCAAAAATTATACTCAACGGCACATGAAACTATCCTAAACTTTTCAAGACATTTTCAACTATATCTCTTTATGATATGATTGAAAATCCTTTAAAGAATTGACAGTGTCGTATAGCTTCTTATGCTTTACAACGAAGATGGTGCAATTACAGAATTTACATTACAATAATTTGTAAAAGTAACCAAAGCAATGTTTTTGTAAGTTTTTGTTTTATCTGAAGTAGGGTAAGTATTATTGGTATATTAATGAGTTTACCTCTGTCATTGTTTGCGTTAACTACTCGTGTTAGCCAAACAGTATTCAAAACGAAATAGATTATAATTATGTTTGAGTATAATGGAATACAAAGAGTATTCTTTCTATCATCGTAATAAAAAGTTGTTTTATTTTTAAATTTCTAAAGATCTGATACCAGTTCTAGAAATTGCAAAAATCTGTAGAGACCTGTAGAGCTTCAAAATCAGAAATATTCAGTCGAATCAATCGATAGAATTTGGTGATACTATGTCTACTCGGTTTATAATGCAAAAATAAAAGTTTTCGATAAAAAATACACATCAAATTATAAAAAAAAAACCTGCACGGCCAATCGACGAATCATAATCCATCACCAAATTCAAACACCAATACCCACAAACGCCAATGCAGATAAACAGTGTTGCAATACCAAAAAAATAAGCGATAAAACATTGGCAACACTCGCGAGCGTGCTACTGGGATGATAGGATTACATTATTCAGGTGGGTTGGCCGACTGTCGCGCCCTCTATTAAGGGGGACTTAAAAAATTATAAGCCCCTCGTCTTACAACGCTTATCGACATTCTTACTACTTGTGATAATCTTGTATTCTGTTGTAAAGCTAGATTACTGAACACAAGTTACAATAGAAGATAGAAAATACGGTAATTAAAGTTTCAGACAGTAGGAAAACAAAGAACAACAAGAACAATAATGTATTTAGTGAAATATAGAGCTACTCTGATCATTGCCTGGTTTATCGAGTGGTTGCGACGGTCTCGAGTTCAATTTCCGAGTCGGACAAAGGATTATTACTATATATTATTTATTTGACTGCCTCGTTGGCCGAGTGGTCGCAAACGCGACTTTCGGGCAAGGGATCTCGGGTTCGATTCCCGGGTTTTTAAAAATTTCTCAGTAGTAGCATGGAGTCTGGAATTGTGCCCGGTATATGGCAATAGGCTCACCCCCTATTACATGGGACTCATAACATAAATAGTGAAAAGTGGGTGTTACATTGTACGGTAGCATAATGTGCACCTTTACCTACCCCTTCGGAGATAAAAGGCGTGATGTTATGTTATGTTGTGTTATTTATTTGTATTATTCGAATATTTGCGTTTAAGAATAAACTCCTAAACCTTGTTTGACTTGCTTGTGCTGTTTGGTATGTTTTCTATTTCAACACCAAATACTTAACCTATCTCAAATATGGAAATTGTATGTAGGTCGCTTGGTACTTAATAGTCTTAAATTATACCCAAAGCGCCATCTTTAAAAATATATTTCATTACAACCAAAAATCGGTACTAATGACATCATTTAAGTCATTCTGCGGTCATTGACACCAACCATAATGGCCGCACCGCCTGTGTCTTTTCACATTATCAAAAACAAATAATATTTGCGATGGACACGGTACAATACGACTCACCTCATTTTGTATAGTACAGTCAGGATGAAAATAAATTCGACTGAATCCTTCTTACTACATAACAAATTAATTCATAACATAACATCACGCCTTTTATCTCCGAAGGGGTAGGTAAAGGTGTACATTACGGCACTTAATGCCACTGTACAATGTAACACTCACTTTTCACTATTCATGTCATGAGTCCCATGTAATACGGGGTGAGCCTATTGCCATATACCGGGCACATTTCCAGACTCCGTGAGATTTTTTGAAAAAGCCCAGTAATACTTTGCTCGACCCGGGAATCGAACCCAAGACCCCTTGCCCGGCAGTCGCACTTGTGACCACTTGGCCAAAAAGGCAGTCAAATTAATTCACGAATAAGTTAATAGGACAAGTGTAACATTATTAGAATAAATAAATAAACAAGAGTTAAACACGACATTGTTAACCCTTAAAGCGACACGTCCTTCACAGGTGCCTGATGCTAGTGAAGGTTTGACTTTCACTATTTTAAACCTTAGCAGTTAAAGTGTTAAACTCGACTACGACCATCTCAGACCATGTTGGTACGGCAATCGAGCCCAACTACAAGGTACACACAGCCACACATCAATCTATACAAAACCAGTTTATCCTGGTGTCGCGTCGCATCATCTTTCCGCACATTTAACGTTCAGTTTATACTGGTTATGTAAAGCTCGATGAGTAACCGTGTGTACATAGGCTTCTTCGAATTGTTCAGAGTACAAACTATCAAAGGCCTTAGTACGTTTAAAATTATCGAAACGAAACCGCGTTCGACGCTGTGATTGGTTGGTTCATTGGAGCCGGCCAATCAGAGCGGCCAACGCGTATTCGTACTAATCCCTCTGTAAACTCATCTCAACAAGTACAGTATTTGTGAGTCAAGGGGGTGATATACCACTTTGCCATGCAAGACACGACGCATATAAGACGAGCCGACACTAGCACGAGGCTAGCGGAAGAGTACGTGCAACGAGGGACATTGTATTGGGGTATTTCATAATCAGTAAGAGTGTGACAGACAGTCGTATTCACCTGCAGATGAAAAGTTCTTTGAAGCTATTTTCATAATAATTAGAGAAAGCACAGTTATCCTTTTTTTTTTAATTCTTTGACTGGTTTTAGGTGTTACATTGTTCGCGCAGAATTGAACCAATAAAACTACTAGAGAATTGTATTGTGACCCTGATTGAAAAAGAGGAACCTATGGAGTCCCTTGCTCATTCTTCTCCATGGGAATTTACACCTTGGAATGGACAAATAGCTTCACTGTTAACTTTTTTGTTGACATTCAAAAGTGCCTTCCTGGTTTAATTGAAATAAATGATTTTAACCTTGACTTTGACAGTCAAATACATGCCACACCTTTTCTTCTCATGGTGGTTGTAAGAGCCGACTAAGGGAAAACATAATGGTATGTTGAGGAGTCCCAAGATGTGTCAGTGAACTATCATGAGCTCTTATTGGTGATTATGATGACGACAATATGATAAAAATACATCAGCAGCTGTAGCCAAATGCCATTTAGCTCTTGTCTACAAGTAGAATAGAAAACCAAATTATATGGAATTGACGTAAATTTTGACACTTGTCAGTGTCATCCCCATACATTTTGATTCTCTCTGTAGACAAGCGCCAAAGTGGCGTTTGGCTAGAGGCCCAGGTTCGAAAGCCTTTTGTCCTCTTAAGCAATGTGTAGAAATGTGATGAAAATATTCAAATCCTGTTATCCATCGGTCGCTGACTGTACCACAAGAGTAGAACTAATAGAAATATCCCTCGTTGAGGTACGCCTATGTTTACACGTTTGAATAAATTATAACAAGTCGTAAAGCATCGCGTTCCATTGTAAAAGAATTCATCATTTCTAATGTAAACTGACCCATATACTCCCCACGGCTACGATTAATGCGATTTCTACGCAACCGAACAATATTTTAACACATTATAATGTTAAAGGAAAGGTGTCTACTACTTGAATTGGGAAATACTTTTCGACGGCTAATGTTATTATTCTTGCATTTATAGAACGTCTTTAAATAACTGGCAACACAGGTACAAATAATGACGTCACAAACCAGCAATTGTTCCATTTTTAAAAGACATTTTTTTCTACTTTTACTACGTTCATTATTATCTTTAATGGGTTGCCCACATAACTGCTTGATGAAGAACTCGACGAGTTTCAAGTTATACTAGGGGCTCATAATATTGCTACGTTGAATAGAATTTGATAAATTGAAACATTACAGGAGTTATGTATATGAAAAAATATTTCACCAACTCAATAAGAACGATCCACGCGATTTTTTATTTATGTTCAAAAGAAAACGAACTATAAAGATGCCTGTAAAGTCTAAATTGGGATGATGTATGTAGCATTTATTTATTTGAAGACTAAAGAATAAATATACAATATCTTTATATAAAACTCAGTGATGACGAGGTAATCTGAATATTGTGGAGAGTAATGATTTCTGAGTATTATTACTTGCGGTGGAAACATTTAGGAGCTGCGCACGGTCAGATCGCGTAATGATTCCCAATGTTTATTGATATACTTTTAAACTCCGCTCTGTGGGTACTGTTACTAGTCAAACTATTTTGGCTCAATATAAGATTTGCATACGATCATGCGTTTTATTCCTCGAAGATGTAGAAAGAGGTGTTCACATTGTATATTTACTTCCTTTTCATCAGTCATGGTATTATGAATTTATGATAATCACAGTTCGTAGTTCTTCTTCTCAGACGTATACGCTCTTTATAGAGTGGTCGTGAATCGTGGTTAGGCACAATCATTAAAAAGTTTATGCGTCAAACTTAAACATTTTGAAATTCGAATTCTAAATAGGCAGTTTCCAAATAATAGTAAAATGATGTCAGGCAAATGTATCGATTGTAAAAGTTTATTCGGTGCAGTACAGTACGGCATGGGGACGGCAGTACGGCACGGCACATGAAAAATAAAACAAGTGGCGACGAAACATGCGACAATGAGCCAAAACGATGTGCCGGCACAAACGGCCCGTGTACGAACCGGAAAATTGAATAATGGAAACTTTATGCCAGTTTTTCGCGAACTTATGCCAGGTGGATATAAGTTTGAGCACTAAAGAGGTTATATTCGATTTTGGAACTGCTCGGTGTAGGCTGGTAATATTTTATTTATGGATTTTTTTTAAATTCAAGTACGATAATAGAATTGTGTTATATATATTTTTTTTCCTAAGTATTTTCTTGATTCAAGTTAGTTTTAATTTTTAGTACTTAGACATTTCACTGTTTCTTTGGTTACATGATTAAGATTACGATTCATTATAACATTAATAAGCGATTCTATTCCTGTAAATCGGGTATGAAATGGTATTTTGAGACTGTCTCTGTATAATCTTAACGACTATGACTCTTGTAGAACAGAAATGAATCTCAATCATTACCTGCTGGCTGCCACACCTAACCTAAATTCGTTAATTCCCGCCATTTAATTCCCACCGCACAACGAATGCCAAGTTCGTACCAGAAATAATTCTTTTAGACAAATAAACATCTCGCTAGCACCAACGTTAACCTGGCAGAGTAATTACGATGCCGCTGTTACCTATATTTACATTTATTTATTCTACGGGGGCTATTCTTCGACCGTTAGCAAGTATGGCGCGTAAAAATGGGTGTTGCTAGATTTAAAAATAGTATTTAGCGATGGATATACTTTTTCGCGAGATAGCTGTGGGGAATTAATGTTTTTGTGGTTGGCAACATATGAACGTTTTAGTTGTTGTTCGTTTGTAAACATTAAGAAAACATTGACGTTTTTTAACCGACTTCAAAAAAAGGAGGAGGTTCTCAATTCGACCGTATATATGCTTTTTTTTTTTTTTAATTCAATGATTGGGTAAGTGCGCTTACATAGTAAAGTATAGTACGTTTACATATATTGTCATGCTACACAGAGGTTCTTGAATGTAACCAGAAACTGTTTAGTTTTAAAAAAATCTCTAATAATAGTTTTATGATCCTGGGAATAAACGTTTAATCCATGATATAATTTTAGAGCAGCACAAAGAAAGTTCAATGAAACTAGGTCTGAAATAGACTAGCTATTTTAGAACCTACATTTTATGCAACATCATGTGGCAAATAAATATAAGTTTTGAAGCGCTTAGACAATAAGCTGCTCCGGGCAACTTTAATAACTTAAGTTGAAATTACTTTAAGTGTTCTACCGATGTATGGAAAGAACAATTACAGTAAGTTATTCTCATAAAAGAGCAAATATGATCTACAAAAATAAAATCGTCTAGCATTGCAGAATAGACAAAGAAATATTAACTTCTTTTCTACAAAATTAACTCTCAATATGAAAAGATAACTTTAAAACTGTTTGAAAAATGATAGCTATATATCCTGACAAATAAAACAGCTCACTTCCAACTACTAAACACTAAACAAATGGAGGCCATTTAAAAAACATGAATGCCAAACTTGTGTGTGTGACAAGATTAATAAAACTTAATGTGCCGCGAGAATACAGTTAAATCTATCTCCATTCAGCCCACGATTTTAAACACTTATAAATACTTTGACACTTAAAAAGGGGTATTTTATTTTTGATGGTAGCAACACAACCGATTCAAAAATGGAACGCGAAACATATTTACGGCCAGTTCGAAGTGAGAAAAAATACGTTTGACAGTTTTGTGATGATACAAAAGATGTCATGTTGAACGAATGAATGAGTGAGCGATAAACATCGTTCAAAAGGGGCCAGAAGATGTGCTTTGAGTGAAAAGGGATTTTGTATACGAATCTCGAATGGAAACTATTCGAGAAATGAGCGGCGATACAGGATGATAATATAAGGGAACGAAACACATCGTTATTTAGGTAGTTCCTTCAAAATGGGCCATGCTTTAAATAAATAAAATAAAAAATAAAATAAAATTTTTTATTCATAAGAACACTGGTCAACATAGGTACAAAAATATCTTAATTAAGCGACAAGATCTTAAAAATAATATGCCTATACTAGGAATATTCCTGTGTCACAGGCGACAGGAGCTCTAAAAATATGTTACTGATAAGACAACTTATTTATAGTATATTTAAAATATTTAACATAATTTTCAGAAGTAAGGTAGGATTGTTTAATATACTAAGTACGTTACATACATACATATAATAACATCACGCTTTTTATTCCCTGAAGGAGAATAAAATGTTGAACCTGCATAATACATTAATATAAAATTAAATAAAATATCGTAAAGCTATATTCATATATAAACTAGATAATATTACATATTACAAGGCTATCAATTATTTTAGATCGTCTGCAGAAACACAAAAAAACTAGGTCGAAGTCCATACGGTCACTCACTTGTTACAGTTAGATCAAATGTGCTTGGACAGCAATAAATTGCTGAGTAAGCCAACCTGTTAATGTGCAATTGTTATACAAGTGACCCAAACTAAACGAAATGAATAATCGAATTGGAATTCCGACTTCGAGCATTTTTTCTTTATGCGCCTTCATAATCGATGGAATTTATATATCTGTGTTCGGCTATCTTCCTGGCTGGGCACTCTGCGTCTCCTGTCTTGTGACTGTTGGGCTTGTTAAAGCGAGAGCATGTGGTACATTTTGGGAAGTCGATTGTCTTCGTGCACACGGATGTCATGTGTCCTGTTTCTCCACAATGGCCACACACTGAGTGGAGCTCCCGGCATGTCTTTGCCGCGTGGCCATACTGCTGACATTTATAGCAACGCGTCACTAACGTGAAGTCTCTGACAGGGCAAGACGTCCAGTTTATATAGAGTCTCTCTTGCGATATAAGCGCTTTACGGATGTTGGCTGGAACTTCTATGATGTAATTACAAGTCGGCGCGTCTTTTCTGCCAGATTTGTGACTTAACTTCACACTTGTTAGGAAAGACTCTATAGTCAACTCTTGGAACTTACCAGCTATGTTTTGTTCAAATATGCACCTGAGGACATCAGCATCGGATAAAACAGACGGCACTCCTAGAACTGTGATTCTTGGTTTTCGTTTTTTTGCTTCATCGGCAATAAGTCCAGACGATGATAGGGCTAGTGCGTCTTTAACTTTCTTAGCATCTTCTTTAGACTCAGTACTGATTATAACGCCTCCGTTATGGATTTTACGCACACCACGCACATGTAGCTGCAATTGGTCAGGGCGTATGATTTTTTGGACGAGAGATTTTGTTTCATCGCTAGATTTTGACTTATTTGCTGGGTAAATTGCAATAGAAGTCAGATTTGTAGGTCGTACGAAGTCAGTTCCCTTTTTTACCATGTCAGCAAATGAAACATTTCCCGTTGATGCTGAATCCTTGATAGTCTGCTTGATATCCGAAATTTGTTCCACAAGGTCCTGCTTTTCTCTCATCTCATCTATAATGTTGACGGCTATGCGGGCTTGCTGCTTAAGAGCTTGGTATAAGACAGCCATTTGCGAGACATCAGCACCAATTTTTCGGCTCAGGTTGGATATTTTAAGTTTTTGGTCCGAATTAAGTTTGCCCTCTGTGGAAATAGTGCAAACTTCATGTAACAGGTCTTCAATGTTTGACATCCAATTTTGAATATCGGGCGTCGACACAGCTTGTATCGAGAAGTCAGAATTACGGCTGCTCTTTAATGGTGAAGTACAGGAAGCCAGCTTGCTCGGGTTTAAATCCATCTTCGAAATAACTAAGTTTGTATTTCCATTATTTATAACTAAGTATTACAATAAGCAGAATAATAATGTAGGTCACTATTATTGCTTTGATTCAATATCTCTAGTATGCACGTCTGTTCACATCGAACGTCAAGAATGAATCGGATAATTTTAATTTGGATGTAGGAAATTCAATTAAGATACACTTAAGGCAATTTAGATTACTTAAATCTATGTCGCATCGTTGATAGAAAATCCTATCATGGCCGACATTAATATTTTCTTTTCACATTGACTTTTATTAATATTTTTCAAAATAAAGCACTGGCAAAGGCCAGACTGAGTAAAGACTCAGGCCAAACTCTGTTATATCTATTCCATTATTCTAAAGCACATATTCAAAAGAGCTGAAGCGCTATATGGATCGAATTTTGATGGCGGATATAAATACTGGCCGCAATAGAGACAATATTCTACAGCCGTCTATCGAAAGTCCATGCAATATGTCTGAACGTCAAAATGAAATCGTCTATATTCTCTATTCTATATCATAACTGTCAAAGTTGACAGTCTTAAACATTTATTTTGTGTTGAATGCATTTATTTTTATTCAGAAGTTTATTCGAGCTTTAAGTATCATAAATCTTTGTATGTTGGTAAAGGATATACAATTTAAGGCGGGAATATGATAGTTTAGTTTATTTTTAAAGCTTTAATGGTCTAAAAATCAATCGTAAGTTAAAGATCACATTTCGGTTAAGACTCCGTATTATTGGGAATTTTGAAATGTCAAACATAGGACTCAATAAGACAGTCAAAAGCAATAAACTATCTGTCAAAATCAAAATGGCTACCTTTCACACGTACATATCAACTAATACGTATCAATATTCGATGTCCTATGTTTACAATCAGCTCTTTGGTTGACTTGTGGCATTATTTCCCGCCATAATCTCCGTGTAATTGTAAACTAGATCAGAATAGAGAAGCATGTCAGTCAGGTGTTGCTGTGTGGTCCAGCTAACAATAGCACTGTAAGGGACTATATCGAATGGAGAAAGGAGGTTACATTCCGATTTTTAGGTTTACTGGCTCTTGTTTGTCTGTGGTTATTTTATGTCTATGGTATGATTTAATGTTCTGTGAATAATTTAACAATGGAGACTATGTTTTTGTGTCATTGTTTCTTTATTGTTGTTTAGGTTTATTACTGACGCTATCCCTGTAAATAATTATTTTAAAAATGTATAATAGTAATTTATTAACACTTCATATTTTGCAGTTTTTATTTGTTTACTATTATTTAACTCGTCGAGTACCGGTTTTATAGACACAATTAAAGAACAATAGGTCGCGGTCACCGGTGACCGCTTGGTGTTTGACAGTTTAATTACAGTTATGCATTTTTACGATACTAAACCGAACTCAGTAAATATAATAAAATGTAATACCTACTGACGTTATCCGGGAATTTCTATCTCAGAAATTATACTTTTTAATCAACTATTAACACTTGCAAAAAGTATTGACGTAAGAGGTTTAAATCCTTGGGAGAACATACTTACACAAATAATTAATATTAATCAACACGAACTCAATCTAATACATCACTGTGTTCTAAGAAATGAAGACGAATCGAATATTAGACTATTACAAACTACCTACATCCGAATAACTGATTAAACATTTAAATATCAGCCACAGTTTGGGCGCCAAAAACAACATACTTTGTCTGTTTATTCGTGTGTCAACGCATCACTCAAAAACTGCTGAAGTAATTTCAATAAGACTTTCTCCGTTACATCTTTTGGAACGGAAATATGTTCTGTCCGGATGAAATGTCAAAAATTTTGACGTTTCTGACAGATTACGGTTAAACAAGTAGTGCATTGTTTTTATGAAGAGTTTTATTCGACGCATATTTTGCAGTAGCTTCAAGGTTTCCCGCCCACTATGTAACCATGAGCATTCAGGTTATGATCAAAAAATAAATAGAGTAAGTATATCGACTGAATAATCATCAATACTTATATACTTCTAAAGGACCAGAAATTTGACGGAGGAATAATAAATTTTTAATATTTGACAATCCTTCCATATTAAAAACTGTCAAATTTTAATGTCAATTTTATTGTACAACTTAGAATTATCTTATCTACAGATAAGAATAAAATCAACAGATAATTCTGTTGATTGAAAAATCGGCTCGAAAAGTTTTAACCAGCAGTTTAGCTAGTAATAGTAGAATTACCTGACTGAACTATGCTAGTTATAACATAACAAGTCTAAACGTTATTCTCACAGATATGTCATCTAGATAATTATAATCACACTAACTAGAAGTCGAACACTAAATAACTCAATAAGAATAGTCTTTCTCTAGTTGAATATTTCTTTACTCATACACCCGAATACTGAAAGGCTTTTTTTAAGGGGGGAAAATCATCAAATGACTGCTCCCGCCTGGGTGAGGCGGGAGGGAGTGTCAGACTTTTACTGACTAAAAACCACCCCGTTCCTTCTCCTGCACGTCGAGCCGGAGCCCCGGTAACCCGTTAGGTTCTCCGCGACTGACTACTGAAAGGCTAAGTACTCAATTTTAAATTGTTTTAAATATCGTGCCATCTCTGTCATTAATAAAGAATATATAGTGACAGAACTAGACTTAAGCGCAACTTAACTCGTCGAGTACCAGTTTTATAGACACAATTAAAGAACAATAGGTCGCGGTCACCGGTGACCGCTTGGTGTTTGACAGTTTAAAATTTTGTGACGTTTTAGTATTCGGGCAACACAAAGTCAAATCAACATCACATTTATTTTTACATGCAAACTTATACTATAGATACAACATAGTTAGTTAGTAACTAAAAATAGTTTCACTAAAATATCCGCGTATCTGTGTACAGTTGATGTTAAAAAGATAACGACAAGACAAGCCAGACGGCGAGGCGCGGCCTGCCACTATAATAGAATACTACACACATACATACATAATATACATAGGTATAGCTAGCATAATACCCTTAAACTTTTGATAAGGAGTGTATGTATGTATGGAACTTTACGACAGTCAAAGGAAAAAAAACACAAGAGATTAGTACGACTGGGTCAGTAGCTGGGCACTCGCTGGTGCACATTCTCCAATTTCATTCCAATTTAAAAAAAATCTACTGCCTCGTTGGCCGAGTGGTCGCAAGTGTGACTCCGGGCAAGGGGTTCGATTCCCGGGTTGGGCAAAGTTTACTGGGTATTTTAAAAATTCTCAGTAGTAGCACGGAGTCTGGAACTGTGCTCGGTATATGGCAATAGGCTCACCCCCTATTACATGGGACTCGTAACATAAATAGTGAAAAGTGGGTGTTACATTGTACAGTGGCATAATGTGCACCTCGGCCTACCCCTTCGAGGATAAAAGGCGTGATGTTATGTTATGTTATGTGTTTAAAAAAAATCTACAGTTCCTCTAAAAAATAGTTTTTTTTAAAGGCCGGCTATGGTGTACGAAGAAAGATAAAAGTTTATGATAGATGATAATGTAATAAGAAGATAATTGGTACCTCAAGTATGAGATAAAGGCAGATAACTAGTCAAAGTCTAAGCATTAAAAACTCCTACAACATTTAAAGCAGAACCTCACACATCTGTAAACAAAATTCTAGACCATTAGACTTAGATAAATCTAGAAATAGTTGGAAATATCCGAGTGCATCTATCTTTGAGTAAAAAGTGTGGATATTCGGCGCCGACAGGCACGTTATGAAGTTTGCTCAGGAGCCACTGGAATAGAGGTGCCAGGACGTTAATACCGCCGCGATTAATCGCACCGACTAGTCGCACCATCATGCTCTATGCAAACGATTTCTATGCTCGCTTTTGCATTGATGATTTATTAACTGAAGTTCGTATAAGTAACACAAAGCTTTTACTTTACGTGTTATGTGTGTGTTGTGTGCAACGTTACCTTCTCAATGTTATGACATAAAATAAACAGTCAAGTAACGCTTGCTGATGCACCAAAACAAATAAGGAAAACGTCTTGTTAAATGTTTATGCAATTACAATTTTTTCGAAGAAACCAATCGTAATTTCGTTCGTTTTAGTACTTATTTACGTCTGGTGTGCAATAATTAAGAGCTAAATCGATGAGCTGCGCTGACGTGCAGCGCCACGGCCGCAACATCAAATCATCCGTCTATATCAATCCGATACACGACCTCCTTGCAACAGACGTCGATTTAAAAACAAAGAAAAAACAAATGAAGCCCGTATTTATTTTAAACAATTATTTGCGTAATAATTTCGAATATCGCGGCGAGTGTAAACGCTTCTCAACACCGACTTGATTTATAAATACATAATAAACTTCCTACATGCCAAAATAGACTGGTGTACCGATACAATCTGAGTTACCGATACGCCGGTACGCCATACGCCGCTACGCAAACCGACTCTATCATTGACTGGAATTAAAAAAATAAACGGAATCACTCGCTAATACAATTTACGATTGTAAATAATTATAATAGGCGTAAGTATCCGTTCCAAGGATCGTATCTGGTGTTCATTTTGTTAATCATTTATTTTTGAGTTTGGTTTGCTACTGCCGGCAGGGATCTACAACCGCTGTACACACACCGCGATTATTTGTTCACATAATGTGTGCTATTGGTAGTTTATGTTCCAATGCTGAGTTTGTCCGATCTTATGTTGATGTAGTCGAAGAAAGAACGCAATGGGGTGTGAAAACAGTTTCGTTGGATGTATGGTCTCCTGGTAAATCTGTGGTTAATAACGTAGTGTTGGTAGATAACGTCAACGGGTTCAGAATGCGTCATTGCGTAGGTTTTGTTTGCATTTAATTAATAAAGAATAGTTACAGGGGTTTTTATTATAGTTTGCTGCTATTTTTAATGATTTGCAACATAGATACTTACCTATAACTACAAGCGCTTTGCTTATGTTCTTTCAATACTTTTATATGTCGAATAATTATCTTTTTATATGGCATTTTGATTATAGAACACGGAACATAGAACTATATATTAGTATGTAGTACTATATATTAATAGTAGTTAGCTCTGACGGTTACATCTATGCGGTAACTAATTAAATGAATGATATGCAACTAAGCAAACAAGATACATCTTTCGTAGGGCCTATGACAGAGAAAAAAATAAAATTTTGTCCAAACACGTCTATAATTAGGTGACTGACTGACCTTTAAACAAAGAGTCTTCCTTTAAAAAAACATAAAGTCTTGACATATATTCAGAGGGTCGGGTCGACTGATCCCATGGTCGACATCCTCTCAGATTATCTCAAGGGTCACCCAAATCTGATAATAACTGATTAGGCGGCACGCTGTTACTTTGTCAACAAAATAATTCCATCTTTAAATCAAGATGGTTACTGTGTGCGGTAGAAAACAATTAAAATTAAGTCAGGGAGGAACAAAGACAGGGCAGGGCAGGGTAAATAAAGAATTTTATTAAACACGTTTCTGCAAATTATTAGTTAGAAATACGTACGGAGAAGGATATAGGTCATTCCACGCGGGCAAAACTGCAGTTAAAAGCTAGTAGGTAAAATGTTATGAATTTATATGTCGTAAATAATTAAACAAGGATTCAATATGACATAACATAACAACACACCTTTTATCCCCGAAGGGATAGGCAGAGGTGCACATTACGCCACTGTACAATGTAACACCCACTTTTCCCTATTTATCTTATGAGTCTCATGTAATAGAGGGTGAGGCTATTACCATATACCGGGCACAATTCCAGACTCCGTGCTACTACTGAGAATTAAAAACCCAGTAATACTTTGCCCGACCGGTGAATCGAACCGGAGACCCCTTGCTCGGCAGTCGCTTTTGCGATCACTCAGCCAACAAGGCAGTCTGTATGGCAACGAGAGATTTAATATGTATGGCAAGAATTCCGAATTATAATGCTGTAAAGATGATTTGGTCCTGTGTAATTAAGATTTATTTTGCATTTGAAACCACGATTTCACAAAGCTTACAGGAAAGTCCTATCGATAGAGATGTACCTTTTAAAAGCATAGTTCGATGTTCAGATACAAAAATAAAATCAGCCCAGTGAATGAGAAACAAGAATATTCTAAGGTTCCCGATCAATTTAGACGGCGCACCGTTTGACCTCGCCGGAGTTACGGACACTTAGGTTATCTGAATGAAAACTAGATGTAGGTACCTAAGTATGAGGTCTGATATTTAAATTATAGATACATTTATATCAATATATAGATTGGACTATAATGTATATGTTAATTGGTATGTTTGTAACTACTCATGACATAGGAGTTTTACGAGCGACTAGAAAGTCCAGTATATCATAACATAACATCACGCCTTTTATCCCCGAAGCGGTAGGCAGAGGTGCACATTATTGCACTTAATGCCACCGTACAGTGTAACTTTTCACTATTTATGTTTTAAGTGCCATGTACTAGGGGTGAGCCTATTGCCATATACCGGGCACATTTTCAGACATCGTGCTACTACTGAGATTTAAAAATAAAACAGAAACACTTTGCCTGACCGGGAATCGAACCCGAGACCTCTTACCCTGCAATCTCACTTGCTACTAGTCGGCCAACGAGGCAGTCTTCATTATATCGTCACTGATATTCAACATCTGAAAACTTTCATTATATCACTGAAAATGTCAAGATAATAAAGACTAAAATGATCTTGGTACAGAGTTCAGTTTGCACTTTTTCTAGAAAACGAATTTATCACTGAAATCAAATGAAGGTAACTCGCCTGGGAAACAGGTAATACGGTTAGACGTAAAGATAAAAATAGTAAAACACTGCAACTTTACATAAACAAACAATTTACGATTTAACGTAGGTATATTAGATGACATCACACCGTTTCATTTTAAATAAATAAAATCACGCCTTTTTATCCCCGAAGGGGTAGGCAGAGGCAGAGGCAATGTAACACCCACTTTTCACTATTTATGTAATGAGTCCCATGTAATAGGGGGTGAGCTTATTGCCATATACCGGGCACAATTCCAGACTCCGTGTTACTACTAAGATTTTTAAAAACCTAGTACCTAATACTTTGCCCGACCCGGAAATCGGAATAAAACCGTTTAATACTTAAAAAAATAAAAAAGAAATAACTGGGCTGTATGCAAAATTTGTATGATCATATTCACATGCAAAATCATAGAAATTTTAATATTACAAAAAGTCATATCGTATCGTAATACTTTTCGATTTGACTTAGATGGAAACCATCCTATTTCATTTTTTACAAGCAAACCCGGGCCGTTGTAGTTGTACATGTAACACTAAGTTTCTATATTTAGCGAGTCTGTGGAAAACAGTTCGATGGAGCGCTTCCCAGAGACAATAAAACGGTACGACAGTATTGTCTATGGCATATTGCTACGCTATGTCGGTTCTGAGTCATTACACATTACTCATTTTTGATTTGTACTTTCTTCTTATTTTATGGGCTTTGATTTTTATAAATAAAATATTGATTTGTGTAATAACTACATGTAATTTTGATGATTAATATTTTTATCTCCGAATGTAAGAATGATAGTTTATAAGTATTGATAGAATGACAATATATGTTATAGATATCTGCCACGTTTGCCGAGTGGTCGCAAGTGCGATTGCCGGGCAAGGGGTCTCGTGTTCGATTCCCGAGTCGGACAAAGTATAACTGGGTTTTTAAAAAATTCTCAGTAGTAGCACGGAGTCTGGAATTGTGCCCGGTATATGGCATTAGGCTCACTCTCTATTACATGGGAGTCATAACATAAATAGTGAAAAGTGGGTGTTAAATTATACAGTGACAAAATGTGCACTTCTGCCAACACCTTCGGAGATAAAAGGCGTGATGTTATGTTATGTTATAGATATATCATGGCCTATTGTAAGGACGGTTTGACAATGTTTAAGACAACTTTTATGCAGGTCTGATATAACAATCAGGAGTCTATCCTATGAATATCCAATCAAAAGTTCAGTTCTTTAATATTTAAATTAATTATTTACTAGATGTCGGCATGTCGCCGATAAGTTTAAGTTGAAACTTAATTTACCGTGCGCAAAACTATTTAAAGTAAGGAATAATTAAACAGTTCAACTATTTAGCGAGAAAATTGAATGCTCGTGGAATTTTAGATTTACATGAACTGTTACCTCTACTATTGTTTTTCCAAAAAGTGCATTGTTCTTAATAAATTTGTCTTTGATAAAAAGGTCCGAAGGTTCATAAAACTTAGAAACAATTTCCTCCTTATGAAATCAAAATATACAAGAATATTTTGTTGGTTATTTTCACATTAAATAGCTTAATTTCCATGACACATAACTATAGTGATGAATTTACTATGATTAAACTTTTTTAACATCCCATAAATGTAGAAAACCATTACTGTATATACTACGGCACTGTCAGTTTCCAAGTTTCAAACTTCAAATGCATATTTTTTTATCTAATTCAGCTACCTACTCATAGCACGCCCGCCTGCATTGCCCACCCACCCAAGGAATGTTCCCCACCGCTAAATAAACGTCAAAGTTTTCTTTCTTCACAATTTGTATTTTTTTCAAACGAACGCCAACCAATAAAACAGGAGTTTACAACGGTTACGTTGCGCGCGCGCATGTTTAACTACCTCGACCGTTTATTGGTGTTGAATAAAAATAATAATATAGACATGCTACTCTATGGTTTTGTAAGATTAAATATTTATTATACTGTCCTACTCCTACTGCATATAATTTGATTCGTTATAGGTTAAATTATGTTCAATGCTGTAAAATAATGATATACTTAATGAATCTTAAACAAATTCCTAAACTTGGTGAATATATTTTATACGCAAAATAAAATAGGATAATAGAGAACTATCACAAACAAACATAATATAAGGAAGTTTAACGTCGGTGTCAGATCCTACTAGAGGTATATCAGAAAATTGAGTACTTTGAAACACATAACCAACCATCAAGACTTTTATTACAAGATATTAAAAGAGATCTCTAAGACTTCTTAATTATCTTGTAGTACAGAACCCAATCTATTAACATTTTTTCCATAAATACATCTTTGGACATTAGCATATGTCATGGAAATGACACAGAGTCAATTAAAATTAGAGACCTACCATCGTTGTCACGAAAGCCCAATCGAACGCCAAATTAAGCGCCGCAAATGGGGATGGATAGGCCACAGAAGAAGTGGCCCCGACCACATACCCAAGCAAGCCTTGGACAGAAATCCCCAAGGAAATAAAAGCGTGTCTGTCCTCATTAAACCTGGCGTCGCACCGTACTGGCAGAAGCGATGAGCATCGGTATTTTTTTTAATGGGGGAAAATCATCTAATGACTGCTCCCGCCTGGATGAAGCGGGAGGGAGTGTCAGACTCTTACTGACTAAAAACCACCCCGTTCCTTCTCGTGGACATCGAGCCGGAGCCCCGGTAACCCGTTAGGTTTTCCACGACACGAGCATCGGTATAACGCGGAGTGGGGTGAAGCTTGAAGCTCATGACAGATCGCGATAGAGAACTTCAGTGGACAGCCTCTGCCCCATCTAGGGGACACAGGATATTAAGTCAAGTAAGTCATAGTTGGCATACTATTTTCTATTCGAAACTGGACAACAACCTTTTTTTGAGGGGGTAAATCATCCAATGACTTCTCCCGCCCGGGTGAGGCGGAAGGGGGTGTCAGACTCTTACTGAGTAAAAACCACCCCGTTCCTACTCCTGCACTTCGAGCTGAAGCCCCGGCAATCCGTTAAGTCTTCCGCGGCTCCGTATTAACCTGTTCCTTAAAGCACTATTGTCGCAATGTCCAGAGAACACAAAGTTGACACTAATACAAACCGCAAATACATTTCTAAGAACCCGTGATTTGCAGAAGTCAACTATGAGATCTGTGACACGTGGTGCAGTTGAAATAAATAGCCACAGGCTACCAGCACATCAACCTATACCATACATACTAAAATACTAAAGTACTTTATACATTTTCAACTTTAGTACCAAAGTCATAAGATCGAAAATCTATAAACATATTTGATAGGTTCGTAGCTGTCCTTAGGCAAACAGTGTGTAGAGAAAACACATTTTGATTTATGATTCTATGTTTTTGTTTCTGTCATAGTTTTATTTCCATTGCAGTTATTAATGGGATACTAGTTACATTTGTCCATTTTCACGCAGCAATGGAGGGAAAATTATTTAATATTATTATTATATTGTATCTTTTTATGTGTTATAATTTAATTTAATTAAGATAACACTACCGTAACGCGGTCATTATTGCTTTTATACTTTATACCAAATTGTGGGCAATAGTGTGGGATACATATTATGTATATTTACTGCAGCTGTTGTTTAGTGCAAGACTTTTCATGTAAAAATTTTAATAGGTAACTGTTTTTGTCCCTAAATAAATAAATAAATAAATTATCTACCTGAAGGAGGCCATGGTCCAGCAGTCGTCTATTATGGACTGTTAATGAAGCAACTTTTGGTGTATAAACGACACCAGGCTCTTCTCTACTATAACAAAATTAAACAAAAAGTTTGAATACTTGTATCAACTTAATTTCCCAACTGCATCAGAGATACAAACTGGTGTGATATTCTTTAGTTCCAAATAGTTCATGAACAAAACTCTAACAGAAGTTTTAGATCATTAAAATTCGAAGCTTGCTGGTCTTTGACACTAGTTAAATATTCATATCCTAAAATTTTATATGAGTTATACTAGGTAATCGTCTTTATGATAGATGGCTTACTGCACTAGAAAATAACATGTTTAATGAAAACATAATTACGTTTGTGAAAAAAAAATTAAACAAAAATTACCTACTCCAAGCAAAGATAAAATAGTATGCAAAAGCTATCTTCATGAAAAATTGTGTATTATGAGAGCGTATTGTGAAGTTAACAAGAAAATAAGTGTTATACATTCCGCATCTACTTCGCCAAGCTTATTCTCATAAAAATATGTGCTAAGTATATTCGTAAAACAACCAAACATTATTTGAGAAGAACATAAAACGTTGATTTAAAATACAACTCGAAATAGCAACTTTACTGTACCAGAAACATAATTTACATAAATAGGAGCTCATAAATGCAGTCTGTACTTAAATCATTTGTTACAATCATTCCATGGTGTTACGACAGCCATAACCTTCTCAACAGTCCTATGACCATTTGTTGTCAGTCATCGAATGCGTCAAGCCATCAAACCATCCAGCCATCCAGCCATCAAGCGGCCGCCATTAATCGCTAATGAGTGACAGAGAAAAGCGCGGGAAAGCAGTGGACGCAAAGATAACGCACATTCTGCCTAGTATCGATACGCAATAAATGTTTATTTCAGTTCGTTAAATAACTTGGGGAAATTTAATGGTTTGATTTTTTGTAAATGTTGTAGTTTTTTTAGTTGGTGAGTTACGAAATATTTCATTTATTTTATCTGTGACTGTCCCTCTTTATATTTCAGTAGTTTTTAATAGTCTTGTTCGATAGTTTCGCATTTTTCAAATCGCATATTGGGAATAGATACATCACCATTGTTTCAAATCTTACTGACGTAAAATAAGATGTATCTAAAATCTAAACAAATAAACTACACGGAACATAATATCAGCCTACGTAACACATTACGTGCTCACAAGAAGCCGTACAACATCTCAAACATGGATATTTCATAAAAATATTATCGAGCACCTTTGGATCATTCGATGAAACAGACACGGCGTGTGTATCGGAGGTATAATTAATTTAAAAACCACGATCTCGATTAGCGACTGTTTAATTTAGGAGGTACATTGTAATTCGGCGAGCAGACCGCTCCCGGCGATATTGGGTCAACATTGTCCAAACGCCTCGTACGATGAACTATGAGCATTATCGAGGAACGTTTCGCAAGTTGTCGTAAATCACCACACGGGAGGTTTCATCGGGATTAGTGAACACATCGCATCGGTTCCAATGAATTCGATTTTTAAAAAAGTGCAGAATTGACTTCTTGATGATAAAAGTTTCAGAATCTTACTGGCTGGTTAAATGGTTGAAAATAGAATGGAAAGTGACTTTTTAGTAAAATTTCAATTGTAGTGCAGTAATTTTTTCTTGTGTTTATTTAAATAAAAAATCAGAAGTAAGTTTACAGTTAGTTAATAACTAAAGAAATAAATTTGTTCACATATTGAAACTTATAGTGAAAAACATTAAGAAAAGTAAATAATTTTTATTGTTTAAAGGACTACTTTGTTTCGAAAAACAAGTTTCATGCAGTTTCATATTTTTTAATTGTACATAGTCTTATGAAGTCAAAGTTCTGTGTTCATTTCAGTACATAAACCGGTTTATTAGTTCATAATTAGTTTTCAGAATGTGTACTAAAATTCAGAGTACATACTTTAATTTCTCACCGCGCTGTTATTACGAAACTGGAATGTAAACAAATACTAACGAACACCTTGATTAGTTGCAAAACTAGCAGCAGCGGCGATTGTGAGAGTTAATTACAAGCAGTGCACTAATTGTCCCGCACCTCGTACCTCCACACCTCGACACGTGTACGTACCTAGACCTGCCGACGTAATCACAGTTTACGTAAATTTAAAAGAACCGAGTCTCACAAGATAACCAAACGTCCGTCATGGCAGAATATATCGCGACTCACGTGGCGTGCACGTACCGCGCGGCTCCAGGTTGCGATCGCCAGTTTTCAGACACACAATTTTAATGCATGCTTTTTATTTTGTCATTAACCTTCGGGGTGCTCCGGTTTCGAATCGGCAACGTTTTATTTTTGAAACACGGTTACGCGCCGCGGTGATTAGCGGCGAGTCCACGCGTGCACACCGGTCACGCACTCACTGGCGGCTCGGGGTCCCGCACTGCACCGCCGCACCCACTAACATCGAAAAACTTCAAAAATTCGATAGAAAAAAAGTTCGCGTTCCGTTTCCAAAAGTTGCGTTGGCCGGTGTCGGCGGCGCGCGGGGCAGGCGCGGGCGGCGCGCACAGACGTTCGCGGCGACTGGCCCGCCTCGCTGAAAAAGCTCCTTACGTTAAATACATACAGGGCGATGTGCATTCTATTTATAAACTTAAGTTGGGCGTGCGGCACGCGCGTGCAGCGCGCCCGCCACTGCCTACATTAACATCATAATATTTGAAGTTATTAGGTCAGCTGATGAAACGTGTTGCGGCACACCGGCGCACCGCCAGTAATTAGCTGCACCTCGCGGGACCCCGGCTCCAGCGGCCGCAGCGCGGTGCATCACACGCACCACTAAGTAGGTGTAATAGTTACACATTGGAAGGGCTCCAACAATAATACAGATATGTTACGTTTTATGATGATCGTGAGAACTAGTTTGACGCGCTCCCGCCGCGCACCCGACGCGCTCCGTTTTAAATTTTATTTTATTTACTAAAATAACATCTTTAGTTACAGTGAAAACTATAAAAACGGCAATAAATATTGAGTTCGACATTTAAATTTATTATCGTAAAACAAAATGGCTTCACATTTTAGTGATGGTTTTTTGAAAGCTTTCATTTGCGTCAACGCGTGCAGGCGTGCAGGTGGCGGCCGGTGTCGCAAGTAGTCAGTGCGTGGCACGCGCGACTGACGCGCCACCGAGACGTTCAATTATGATTTACAATGTTGTCGGAAGTGACGTGACAGTTCTCTACACCGTGTAATGAGGAACGCGTTAGTATTTCACGAGAACACGGCGCAGGAATCAAAGGCTGGCCGTACGTTGACACGGCCGCGTATAAATCTTTGAAGTTTGGGCGGACATAAACATCTCGGCGCGTACAACAACTAAATTCGACGTGTTGAAATGTTCCTCCATATTTCTTTTTTTGATAAAAAATTAGAGTTTAATGTAATAATTTATTATGTTTATGGGTATCGTGTAAATGAGTTGAGAAGTTTATTTGTTCGCGTCAAACTGTCATACGCTTGTTTTTATTTTAGCAATATTTTATGTAGCTAATGCTGACTAACTAGCGGGAGGCGAGCGGGTCACAGATAGACGACACATTTGACATAACGAGCAGATTCATACATGATAAACGTTTGATATAGTTTGGAGTGAATGATGTATCAATAATTAAAATATTAATTGATTATGTAAATAGACTGTCTGGAGTGACAAGCTGAACATACTGTAATAAATAATATTGTGTAAAATATGTATTGAAGCGTGTAATGATCATAAACTGAGTTTGAAGTTGCAAACGTATATTTCATTGGCGCTATAAATCAGATAACATTCTTTTGTTTGTACTTATTTCCGTTATGATACTGTTTGATATATTTGATCTGAATGGAAACCATTACAAGATTGAACTGAATGATTTCAGTTCATTACGGAGCCGGATGTGATGTTAGTAATTGACGCAAGTCGGGTTTTGTGATGAGTAGAGATGTAAAATGAAATGTGAATTAATTACAGGTGTGATATAACTTATAATCATTATTTATTTTAAAATAAAAATAGTTTTCCACGACAGCACTATCTACTGAAGACTACTTTTAGACTTTCATACCTGTACTTAACTATTTTCCCTTTATTAGTGAGAATTTCTAAGTTTAAATTCCTTCATTTATACACCTGACAGTAGGAACCCAACACTTCTCGTTCGATAATCATAACTATGTCCAGCGTACTGTGAATACAAAACTGAAAAGTTTGTTTTATTGAACATGCGAAACACCGAAACGTCCGGTTCGAATTGAATTTTTTGTATTAGATATTCATTTTAACATGGAAGGCTTAAGGCATAAAACATTGCACTATGCTCAATAGGAGTCAAGCAGCAAGGACTATATGTATAAATAAACAAAATGTCCGACTTTTAGAACTAAGGTAAGTATTGCAATTTTGCTAACTCGACACGTGCCGGTACTTCGCAAGTGTTAAGCAAGAAACTTCAAGCTGTGCTCGTCTGCACAGCTATGTAAGCTGTTGGTACTTGTTCTACTTTATGCAAATCCTCACTTCACCTGTTTTGACTTTATAGATTGAGTGTACATGAACTTTAGAAGTTTAAAAAGTAAGTATATTTCTATGTTAATATGTACCTTAGTATATACATGTTTGTGTGTGTCTTTAATTTTTGTTTCGAGTAAAATATTGTACTGAGTGCATAATGAATTTTGTGATTGATCAAATTATTATACTTCGCAGTTAATGAAATCTGAGAGCTCTTTATCGACTGTCGCTCTTATAGCGAATGTTGTTTGTTTGTAAATTATACAACTGTTATATTTTTAATTAATAGTTGGTCTAATATGAATAGAATATTCGAGAAAGAATTAAATTAGTTTTTTCATGTGTTTTAATAAACTGCGAACTATATAGTGGCGCAGTACTGTTTACAAAACCTTTTAATACTTTACAAAGGTACATCATACATAGGCTATTGATATTTTTTCAATCATACCGCTTTTAACCAACCTGTAGGAACTAGGACATACAAATGGACAGTTTTCTATTACACTAAAAGCGCAGTAATTAGTAACTTGGCGGACAGATGGCGCTGACGCAGAGTTCCGTGACACTTTGATGGGCCAACCGTTTGGTCACTGAATAATGCGAATTCAGTTACCAACTGCAGCTGTAACTGAAGATACGCGGATATGTGCTGAAATGCCTGAAATATTTTCACTTTTCCGGGAATAACTATGTATTACACAGGATTTATATTGGAGACTGACAGAAACTGCCTCGTTGGCCGAGTGGTCACAAGTGCGACTACTGGGCAAGGGGTCTCGGGTTCGATTCCCGGGTCAGGCAAAGTATTACTGGGTTTTAAAAATATCTTAGTAGTAGCACGGAGTCTGGAAATGTACCCGGTATATGGCCCGGCAATAGGCTCACCCCCTATTACATGGGACTCATAACATAAAATAGTGAAAAGTAGGTGTTAAGTACATTGTAGAGTGGCATTAAGTGCCGTAATGTCCTCTGCCTACCGAGAGACTGCTGAGATTGGGTAGCAACGCTCTCTAGAAAATCTCAATCTTTTAAACTGGTATTTCCAATCCGCCTGCCAAGCATAGAGCAAACTCCTCCCAGGTACATAGCGCTCGAAACTTATTAACTCTTTCAGTCTTGGTGGTCACTGTGACTAACCACCTTTTCTTAGAAATTCAATTTTTGAAGTATGCTTTAAATTTATTTGCATTGGTTTTTAAGCATTTTAGTATAATTCAATAAAATATATATGTAACCAGTTCAAAGTGTGACTGAAAGAGTTAAAAGTGGATTGAAATTAGATTATTAGGCTTGAAAATGAGAGTTAATGATTTGGTCAGTTACTACCCTATTACACCTGATTTTTTTAATGAATTAGTAGGCAAATGAGCAGACTGATCACCTAATGGTAAGCGATCAGCGCCGTCCATGGACACCCGCAACACTAGAGGAGACACAAGTGCGTTGCCGGCCTTTTAAAAAGGAATACACTCTTTACTTGAAGGTTTGAACGTTGTATCGGTTCGGAAACACCACCATAATAGATCCTACTTTGTTTTTCATTTCACAGATTGTATACAAATAAGTATGGGAGTAAACAAATACAATTTTAAACCATTTCCTCATTCGCTTACAGCCACAATTTAACCAACTTCCAAAATAACCTCATAATGCATAAAATCGAAGAATTAATGTATAATTATTTGTTTTAATCAATTGACGGAATATTTATGTTCCGCGGGCGGTCCCTGATGTCTAAACATGTCGAGTTTGTTTTCAAAATAAATACCTGCGTGGTTTTATATTAGGTACTTCTCGCGTCAATGAATTTTAAATCTTAAGATTTTTATGATTTCGTTCGGCGTTCACGAATAATTTACTCTTTTTAACACTTCCTCTGTAAAGTTTAAAAAGGAAACATTTATTTTGAATTTCTAAGAAACGATGTTCTATCTTTTTCATTTACTAAAAGTGATGTACTGCAATTACAAATAGACGTAAGTACATTGGTACACATAGGTACTTATATAAATAATCTGATGGTCAGTATATACACCCACAACATCAATATTAAACAAGCAGCCTAAGACAGTCTCCCGCTGGAGCCTCAAAGTACAGATATATCAGAAAGCGTTTTACAACTACTGTTAATTTATTTTTCAATACTATTCTTCTTTGGGTTTGCATAAAATTAATACAATTGACAAGGATTATGTAAATGGCGACCGTTTCATCACAGACGAGAGTCGCCGGCGACCAGCAGGCAGTTATCGTGCGCGACCCACTTGCACAGGTGAGCCGTAAACATATAGAGATGGACACTACGGTGTCAAATTGTTATACACGCGCAAGACATGAGCGGATAGCGAGTTATGAATAGTTAATTTGAACTAACGTTTAACGTCCCGTCTGCCGCTAGCTGACGCGAATTAAAAATACATTGTTTTGCTCAGATCTGCATTAGATCTAACTAAAAGAAAGGTATTATAGGCGCAAAATAATTTCGCGAAACTTTGTAAATCAATTTATGTTTGGTTAACTAAATAAAAATCTCTAATTTTAATTCACCTCTATAATATCTCATGCAATTTTACGTATTCCAATCGTTGTAATCATTTTAGCAGTCAGCTTAGGATATAAATGTACCTATATTTATCTTTTAGACCTGATTTCTTTCAGCAAAACATAATAAATATTGCATTTAAACACAGTTATATTTACACGCTAGTTATTTGTAACACATCGATGACTTCCAGCCTCATTACTTCGACCCAACATTCTCAATCTCTCGCCGACCTCTCATAACTTGTACCCCACACTTCAAGACAGCAGCACGTGCGCGAACACTAAACACAGGTACTTACACTCGTAGTCCTACATACGAATATATAGTACTACAGAGAGCACAAACATTAACATACTTACTGATTTACATACAAACAGAGCATTCTGTCTGCTCGTCTGTTCGTCTGTCTGTCTGTGTATTGTTGATAGTTGTCGTGAAAGTCTGTTACGTTATGTTTTGTCTGGGTTGGGCTGTTGTGGAATAGGTGATTTTTTTAAATGATAATAATTAATGTTGGTTATTTATTTGGTTGGATTACGTTTTTAATGTTACACAACATTTTCTTTTGATTTTGCTTAGCAATAATGCAATAGTATACACATTTTTGAATACTAAACATTTTATCTATCATTCAAAATAACTGTTTAAAAATTATTTATTTTAAAAGTTTGTAGTTTCTTTTTACACCTGAGTTATGCACAAAAAGAGTTTAAATAAGTGCTTCATGATAGTTATTTTTCTTAAAAGATTCCCATCATTTTATTCTTTGTTTTTATAATAACTATCGTGACATATGCTGAATCAAGCGGGCACCAATCACAGGCATTTTTTTTTTTTTTTTTTTTTAAGGGGGGAAAATCATCGAATGACTGCTCCCGCCTGGGTGAGGCGGAAGGGAGTGTCAGACTCTTACTGACTAAAAACCACCCCGTTCCTTCTCCTGCACGTCGAGCCGGAGCCCCGGTTACCCGTTAGGTTCTCCGCGACTCCGAATCGGCATCGGCCCTATTGGGCCCCATCTGTGGTGGTCTGATGGCTCTTTGAGGCGCGCGCGGAACGCGACGCGCCGTACGCTCGGGTCTGTTTCTAGGCATTAGGCTGACGCGACCGCGCGTGCTGCTCAAAAGGCAAAGTCCTTCTTTATAGTAGAGGTGTTTTCAGTATATTTTCGTTGAATAACTCGTAATATTTAATTAGTTAATTTATTTTATTCTCTTTACGAATTCAACTTGTAATTCGATAGACTTTTTCAAAACCAACATTAATGCTTTAAATAGGTTTCTTAAGATTAATGACTTTCTATTTAACACGAGTATCCACGTTTCCAGAGATGTTTAATAAACTAATGCACTTTTTATCTCTCGGCCTCTCTCGGATCTCTCTTTATGTTAGTTACTAACATTAACAGTTAATTACTAAATAATAACTGAACGGCTAGTTAACAGAGCTACAAGATAACTATTAATGCAGAGGTGGATTAGACCTAGAGAGCGCCCTAGGTATACACTTCATAGGCGCCCCTAGTTTCACAGAAAACCGACGTGAAACAATTTTTTTCGTCGTGTTTAGTTTCGTATCCCCATTCCCACTGTTCCCAATCCCCGAATCCCCACAATCCTCAAATTCCCAATTCCCAAAAGGCCGGTAACACCTATGGTGTTTTAGATGTCTATGGGCGGCGCCAATTGCTTACCATCAGGTGATCCGTTTGCTCAATCACCGGATTATCTCATTAACAAAGAAAAGTTGAGTACGCGTGTCTCGCAACGCCCCTCAAAACTGGCGCCCTGACCACTTGCCTATTTTGCCTTGCTGATAATACAGCCCTGAGTTAATGTAAACGAGCTCATTAACTGAATTCATCGTCGTCGCAACGCGTTAAATAACTAATTTCAATGTGTTATTAATTCAATTAGCTGTTAACGGCCCGATAGCCGATGTTTTAGTGTTTATTTGAGAGTAGATTTGTGATTCGATGACAATTTGTTCTCTGTCAAACGTTTGATAAAGTAATACAGATTGGTATAAATGAATTAAAGTCGAAATAACGTGGAATTAGGGATCCAGGACCTTGTAAACTTAGTTAGGAAATTAGACTAATAATATATTAAGTAATTAGCATATAATGTATATGACACAAAATAAATCTACATACATACATAAATTCAAATACATAATTTTCTCATCTTAAAATATATCGTATCGTACAAAGATTTCCCCTTTGTCTTTTTGTTTAAAAAATAATCCTAATTTTGTTTTTTATACAATAATACTTTTTACATGCAGGTGAAACCAAATAGAAAAACAAGTTATATTGTGTTTATTGTCGATAGGTAACAGTTCGACGCCGGGTCACGCACAATCGTTTAGTCTTGCCTCCAGTGTCCAGTTCGTCACACTAACTAACGAGTGCCAGGGTAACAAATATACTTTTAACGTCCCGTTCCAGTGTTACTAGGACGCTAAATCTAATTTTCAAGATCATTTTATTTTCATTTGGCAGAATGTTCGTCTTCAGACTTTATCTTCTTCTCCTCTTATAATATCTTCTGATTAACTTCGTTGCGGGAACCAAGACAGTTACTCATGTCCCTGGGACGCGCCAGACTTCAATGTTCCGGTGTTTTCATGGTTGTATCTACTGTAGATCCTGGCTTACAGGAGTTGCAGCGGTTTTGGGAGGTTGTGGCAGGCTTGTCCCATAAAAAGAATGTTTGTCTAACAATGATAAACACAAGAAAAAAAAATACGGTATTGGTACTAGTCATTCATGCGATGCAATTTGTGTTTAAATGATATTCAGACAGAATCCAGACATATCGTTTTCGTAATCATTATCTTTGTCAAAATGACATTGGTTCAACCGTTAAAAAAAATTAAAATTTGGTAAACATAATAAATAAGTACCTACAATATTTTCATTATAAGCATGTACTACGAATTTTACAAATTATTATTATTCGTAGCAAATTATGCGTTCACAGGCCAATCCTCGTAGCACTGCTACGCCGTAGCACCGTAGCACTATCGAGACCTTTTTCGCACAGACCTCAATGAACAAGAGATGATTCAATTAATTTATTGCCTTCTTATAATTTAATTCCTAATCCACAGTAATTAAATAATTGACAAACTAGTATTAAACAGAATTATATTATTTACTTAATAAAATTTTTATTTGACTTTTTTTCGTACTATATTATTTAACTAGCTGTTGCCCGCGACTTCGTCCGCGTAGATTAATGACTTCTGACAGAATCAATTCAGTGCCCAAGTAAGATTTACCTATTTTGAAATGATTTATCGTAGTTTCAATAAATAAATAATCCCGCAGGGATCTTACCAGTACAGTGCCCGATCACGTAAGGTTTGAGTAATAAAAACTATTCTATCGACTATTGTTGGACCGAATCTCTCTAAAATAAGTTCAGTGGTTAAGAGTTAGAGAGTCCTGGGGCATTAACGCATAGTTCCCGTTCCCGTGGGACATCTGTGATAAAAACTATCAAACGTTACCCAGGTCCGAAATCATCGTTTTACCGAATGTAATTCAAAAAGATTCAATGATTCTAAATTCAATGGCTAAGAAGATCTATACAAACTCTCATTCCCTATTTTATCCCATTAGGGGTGGAATTTATCAAAACCCTTTCACAGCGAATGCCTATGTGATAACATCTATCTGCATGCCAAATTTCAACCCGATCGGTTTAAAACTGACAAAGCCTCATATAAACTTTGATCCCCTATTTTACCCCCTTGGGGGTGAAAATTATTAAAATCCTTTCACAGCAGATGCCTATGTCATAACATCTATCTGCATGTCAAATTTCAATCCGATCGATTTAAAACTGACAAAGTCTCATACAAATTTTCATCCCTTATTTTACCCCCTTGGGGGTGGAAATTATCAAAATCCTTTCACAGCGGATTACTACGTCATAACATCTATATGCATGCCAAATTTCAACCCGATCGGTTTAAAACTGACAAAGTCCCATACAAACAAACTTTCATCCCCTACTTTACCCCCTTGGGGGTGGAAATTATCAAAATCCTTTTACAGCGGATGCCTACGTCATAACATCTATCTGCATGCCAAATTTGAACCCGATCGGTTTAAAACTGACAAAGTCTCATACAAACTTTCATCCCCTATTTTACCACCTTGGGGGTGGAAATTATCAAAATCCTTTCACAGCGGATGCTTACGTCATAACATCTATCTGCATGCCAAATTTAAACCTGATCGGTTTAAAAGTGACAAAGTTTCATACAAACTTTCATCCCCTTTTTTACCCCCTTGGGGGTGGAAATTATTAAAATCCTTTCTTAGCGGATGCCTACGTCATAACATCTATCTGTATTCCAAATTTTAGCCCAATCTATCCAGCGGTTTGGGCTGTGCGTTGATAGATCACTATGTCAGTCAGTCAGTCAGTCAATCACCTTTGAATTTTATATATATAGATAATAGTATGGTATTATGTAACAAAAACAATATATATTTTAATGTCCCCAATACCCGATATATCATACATAATTATGGAACTTCGTTTAATAATGACTAACTGTAAGTAGATCAAGAAACACAACAGCATTTTTATATTTAAAAGCTACCAACATTCATGTTCCCGACTATAGTAGTCTAGCGTGCTAACTAATCCGGGAGACCCGCTAAGTAGCCAATTCACGATGACCGCACTACAACACCTCACTATATAATCTATGGTCTGACGGGCCATAGACTAAGTAGACGACCACTTAACTTGATTGCTCATATATCAATATTATTTTGTAATCTGTCTGTTATTTTATCATTGTGAGTGGTTATAGTCATGTTCCGGTAGTTTTATTATGGACTAACCTTTGCTCCTGGTTTTGCCTGTGTTATCTTTTAAAATGTCAATCCAATAATATTATTATTTCATTAAAGTATATTAATATGTATAGAGTTAATCTCCGATAATAGATTTCCAGTTAACCTTGCAGTATTTTAAAATAATCTTACTTCCATACGTTATATATACGCAGTTTTTATTTAATGATAGGTAAAGTAAAAGTATTTCAGAAGAAAGTAAATGTTACAACTTAAATCATATTAACTAAAACTCGCGGGTTAATCACGTGAATATACTGAGAAAAGCTCTACTAGTTTCGAACCACAGAGGGGTTCTTCCTCATGAGCATCCTACGCAGTCGCGGCGATGTCGCGCAGCCTACTCGTCTAGGCTGCGAAACTAGTAGAACTTTTCTCAATATATTCACGTGAGTAACCAACGATTTTTAGTTAATTTAGTATCTCACGATAGTTATTGTTAAATCATATTACCAACTACAATTTTTATTTTATATAAAAACACATATTGTCTATAAATATTAAATGAGAAACTTATATAAAAAGTACTCACTCATATGGTAATCATGTTCTACCTAAAAAAAAATCTAAACCATAATAATAAAGTTCCACTAACCTGAAAGAACAGCGTGAAGGCGACCCATTGGTAGTACTTGCCGTACCTTCGCGGCGACGTGCCGGCACCCCTCACGCCAGGGTATGCTCCTGGGGCCTCCCCAGCCACTGTGAACGTCGAGTGAATCCAGCAGTACGTGTTCAACACGTCTTCTGGTATATCCCTGGGTAAAATAACATGACCTTGAGAATTTTTTTAGGGGTTTATTATTTGCATGTATTGAAATGATGAACGATAAGTGAATATTTTTAAAAACATCTAAGTGTGGTAATATTAATACACAATAAATCGTTTAAACTGGATCAAAAAAATGGTCTAAAATTAATTTAGCACAAGGTACTGTGCTCCTCGTATCTGTGTACAAACTCAAAATTATTTGATATTGAATGAAATCTAAGCATAGATGATATTTTAAGTGTATTACTTGTCTGAAGTTACTCAACAGTTTTAAAGTGAAAACAATTTTAGCGAGAAATGACTGTCACAAATTATTATTTAGTTCGCGGACTAATTTAATTTATTACGCCAATAAAACTATTAACTGGGAAATAATAATTGGCACACATATTTCGCTAATGAGTTCATCATCCATAATCCCGTTACTAACGTGACAGGCGATACTATTTTCAATCCAACCATGTAATATCCCTCATAAATTATTTTAATAACAATACAACAGTCATATTACGAAAATAAACCTTTTATTTTCAGACAGTCGCAATTTTTCTCCTGATTTTACAAGGTTTAGTTTAACGCCATCTATCTTGCTAAGTGCGAACTACGTGGTCGAGTTGTAGACTAAACGTCGTGTTTTCTCACCTCGTGTGTATACAGTCGATGGGGTTGCCCACCAGGTGGCGCGTTGTTAAGGCTGCGCTAGCCGCTAACAAAGCGGCGGTAGTTGCACCGCAGTGCAGTCGGAATGCTACGGAATCAATCTTCGGGTTCACCCCTTGCTGTACAAAGAAAAATATCACATAAACACGAAGGCTCAAGGCTTACATTGCAATTTTTATTTTATCACTAGTTGATTTTAAAATATTCAGAGATAGCATCGGCACAAATTGGGAAAGCACTTTGTAGCCAAAGTCATGGAATTCAAAAGAGAATTTTATATTCTTCAAGAACTGAAGACAAATTTGTTTGCTTTATTTAAAAACATTTATTCTAGTTTTGTAATGTCTTGCAGTTATGAAAAATCCTAGAGTTTGAGGAGTGATTGCGAGTTCAATTACCAAACTGAAGATTCTACTGCCGGTACAAGATTTTTTTTTTTTTTAAGGGGCGAAAATCATCGAATGACTGCTCCCGCCTGGGTGAGGCGGAAGGGAGTGTGAGACTCTTACTGACTAAAAACCACCCCGTTCCTTCTCCTGCACGTCGAGCCGGAGCCCCGGTTACCCGTTAGGTTCTCCGCGACGCCGGTACAAGTGTAAAGGCATGGCATTTAATACATTGTGTTGTAGTATTGAGTATTTTTTACAATGTGGTGGTGGCCCGGATATTTAAGACGCTCGTTTCTTATGCATGAGGGTGCGGGTTCGGAACCTACCAACGGCAAGTACCAATGTGACTTTTTCCGAGCCATACGTACTTTCTAAGATTTATCTAAACGCCACTGACAAAAGGTAAATGAAAACATCGTGAGGAAACTTGGGCATATAACTTCTAATAATAAGTTTGAAATCGCCAACCCGCATTGAACAAGCGTGGTGATTAATGCTCAAAACATCTCCGTATGCGAAGAGGCTTTGCTCAGCATTAGGCATTTATAGGCTATTGATGTTGATATTGTAATTAAGAATGGCGTTCGGTCCATAAAAAACTTCAACTGTTAATACCAAAAATCACTACCTATGTTATGTCCACCGATGATCACGTGACCACCGTAAACCGAAAAGATTGTCTAAATTCCCAATTAAAACAAAAAATTTAAGAAACAAAAATTTGTACTGAAAATCTCTGCCACGACGAGCTAGCACGAAGTCATAACGTAACGCAAACGTACTTACGCGACGTTACAACAAGATTAGTCCCGTAGTCCCGTAGTCCTCTAGTCCTCTACACTGGTCTTACGTATGCTAATTAGTGTCGTCGGGACTACAGTAAACACCTACTTAGGTTGCCTAAGCACGTCCCTAGCGTTAGTCATGTTTTTTCAGCACTCAGTTATGTGTGATGTATGTCTGAATATTCTCTAAAATAATTAGTTTTACTGGAAGGTAATTGTTTACCATTATTCGTGTGTAAAAGGTTCTACAAATATTGGTGGAGATTAATTATTTAATTTTTATTTGGATTTAAGAACAATCGACCTCTACACCCGACCAGGACTACCAAGATAAGTTTGCCAGTGTTTAGTAGTGCAATGTCTATTGGTGCCCAACAAGGGACCTCAAGTCTTTCACAAATTGTTTCAGATCTTAAATTCATCGTCAATTGGTATAAAGCGATCTGCAAATCTATGTTTGCACTTACACCATCGTCATCAAAGAACATTATATGAGTTATCTTTTGAATTAATCTAACTTCGTTTTGGCAAGGGTCAAGAGCAAGCCTAGTCGAAGTGCTTAAGAACCAAAGATACTGTAACTACAAAATATTGCTTTTTTCAACGTACCCCTCCGGACAGCAGCGCATAGATGCTGGTGAGGATCTCCATGGGCCTCCGCGGCTGCGGGGCGCGCTCGCGCCGCCGCCACGCGCCCGCGCCGCTCCCGCCGGCCGCGGACACGCCGCCTGTGCGCGTGCCTGCGCAGCGACCGCGACGGCCCCACGACACGCACGAGTCCCTGGGGAAGAAACTTACACTTACACACTTCATTCACCGACACAACATAATGTTGTTGACACTTTATATTTTTGTGATAAAAGATAATTGGCAATTTTAATCGGAATAGGTACAACCAAGAACACTCAATTATGAAACATTATTATTTTTTTTTAAATATTATTCTAATGTCTGATATAGCAATTTAGTTCTTCATAGTTAAACAATGTAGAAATCCTACGTTTTGATAAAAATACCGTTATACCAATAATAATAATTAACGATTTGAATACGATATTTCACACTGGACAACAATTTTAAAACAAAATGAAAAAAATATCATAACATGACAATGCTTCAGGTACCCTACAAAACAAAACCAATAAACCTAATTAAAATAAATAATTTCCCAATCCGAATAACGCATATACAATACCACAAAAATAGAGAAACATCTAAAAACAGGAGAAGCACAACACGAACGATACAATAAATTGAACAGAACTCACCGCAAAAGTAACGAGCTCCCTAACCGTAACCCAGTCACCGATAGAACAAACACCAGTGCACCACAACAATACACCAGTACTACCAGTAGATACACACGCTTCAATGAAACACGTCTACGTCGGAAGCGCACGCGCCGATGTAACACGTGTTGCAAACTAAATGTAGATAATTTAGCTAAAATCGACTCATTGTGTACCACAGCATAAAGGTTCGGACACAGTTACTAGAGATTAGGGATTCGCTGAACATGTAAAAATAGATGTTCAATTAATAGATGGCCAAGGGCATTTGTTTGTTGTCAATTTGGGTCGAAGAGAAATATTCAGATTTTTTTTAGTTGTTTTGTTTGTGAATTTGACTATAATGAAATAGATTTAGAGTTTCTTTCTAGGCCGGTGCCTATGTTATGAGAAACTCTAAATAAAGATTTATTAACGTCCTCACTTTGCCATAAAAGTAACAATAAAAGATTTTGGTTTGTCGCCGGCTGATTAGGTGCCACATAAACGAGACTTTACGATACTTTAACTATCATTTCAACATTAAGGACTATCCAACGGCATGATTATAAAAGAATTTTTTTAATCAAAATAAAAATTTCTACAAAAATAAATAAATTGAGATGAATGCTTATTAGGACATGGGAATGACATTAATACCATAAATTATACTCAGAATACGTAAACTGTTAATAGCAAACTTATTTCATAGAAGAGCCTATAATAAATACTTGTATGGAACGAGGGTGATTCGAAATGTGAACTTCTCCACAAGTGAACAGTTAAAAATATAAGTATAAACCTAAACTCTATTAATTCTCATAATCTTAACCACATAGTTGTCTCATTATGAAAGAAAAAAGCCATTCAGTCGACAATATTTACGAATAAGCTTTGGACGCTCTCCAAATCACCGAAACTTACGTGATGAATGTACTACACTGTGCCTCTTGATACCAGTTTACGTCTAACGGTTAATTAAATAAATCGCTTCGTATCGTTATCGTCGAATAATCGTATGTCTTATGACTCAATTTTATTAGCAACGTCATACTATAAACAAACTTTATGGTCCTAACACATAGCCCTGCGGTATCCCTACTCATGTTTTCCTTTCAAATCGGTTCGATTGAAGTTTCCGGTAAAGTGAGCTTTGTTTCTTCAAGCAACAAACTGTATGAGCAACACTTTACCAAGTATTGTTCGGCTTTAGGGTGGTGGTCAAATAAATACAGGTGCTGGCCTTGTCAAACGCTGCCCACGGTGCGGCCACCCGAGATTGATGGCTGAACAACTGCTGCCGTCTGTTTAGAGATCTTTGTCTGTCTGTATGACTGTGTGAATCATGTGTAAATCTGGAAGTCGGTCAAACGTCCGTTGACTTGTATGATACACTTTTCATTGTTAATGGATATTGTGTTTATTTTTAATATCTTGTTAGCGTGCGGTTTGTTCTATTATTGATTGTATATTTTTTATATGTTTGGTTTGAACTAATTTTATTGCTCAATGTTAAAATGTTTGTTAGATTATGTCTAGGAGCATTTATTTACATTTTGAACATTTGTTTACGTTAATGTTCCATTGATGTCGTTTTAGATCGGTTCTATTTGAATTATTTTGTTTATTCATTGTTTGAGATAAAGAAAGGGTATTATCTTGTATTAATATTGAGTAATATGTTAGTTATTTTGTTATGAATTAAGCAATACCTTCTGCCAACAATTCTGTTTGCTCGAACTCCAAAGTCTTGCCGGCCACCTACTTCTTGGCGACAACCAGACGTCTTGCCCATGGGGTGCGCGGGAAGCAGTGCTGCTCTGCGCCTGCATCAAGTTTGTTTGTGTGTATATCCTTAATGCTAACACTTACGAGAACTTGAAAGATGGAGATCGTGCAGCTGCTATCTTCTTCTGACAAACTGATGATGCGAAAGATTACATACTCATGTGCGTATGCACAAATAAGCTACATTAGGATACAAACCTGCTTTTTGTCCACCCTCTGGCCTGTTCATTTTCTATGTACAAGATATTAGTCATTGGTGGATGTTTACCTTCGGTTAGCAATCCTGTGTGCGCGCACTCCTGGGTCGGGGCGGCCGCCAGACGTCTTGCCCATCGGGCGCGCGGGACCCGGCGCCGGTCAGCGCGAGCTTGGTGCCCGCGCCATCCTCGCACCTACCACTGCAGACAAGCAAACACCGATGTTTGGTAACAAACAACTTATTGGTAAAGTGTGGCTATTGTGTTTGTTTGAAAATGTAGACATGTAGTTACTTTTGTATTTGTGTTTCAGAGAAATGAGGAACTACTTAGTATTATTTCGTTTTAGAAATACAGACGTAGTGTTTTAAACTCTAACCTAGTAAATCTACACATTCAGATAATAATACAATTAATAATGTGTATGTGTGCAACGTAATTAATTTGCTCTTAAGTTTCGTTCTGTTTTCTGTATAATTCATAAGCTTAATATAATCAAGAAGTATCACTGTTAACTGCATCAGTTTCATTCATTCCATTACATTCCCTAACACGTAAACCAGAAAACTATGTCTTCATAACTGAAACTGAAATGAAAACAATTCAACAAACCAACTAGTAACCCGGAACATATTCATCTTTCCGAAATTCCGAGAAATTTCAGTCGAAACTACTGAAACAGTAGCCTTGTCGGTTGAAATTAGTCCGTCAATCAAATAATATTTAGCCTGTCTAGGCTCAGATTACCTTGTCCATGTGACGTCTTAGTAAAACGTTTGTTACGCGAATATAATCTTTATCACTTTTGTTATAAAGGCTGTGTTTTATTTTCTGAATTAAATATTGCTCACGACATTCATCCCCTCATTTTGCTCACGACATTTTGAATCGTAAAATAGTTAAGTTAGTGTCTGGTCGTTTTACAGTTTGTCACCGTGTACTGTGTTGTGAGTTAATGTATTGTTTTCCTATAGTTAGTGTTTGGCTATTACAGTTTAGTAATATGTAAACTTATGTTTTAGATTTAGATGAACCTATCAAACTTAAAAGACACTTCTGTTTTACGTACTTCTGTAAATACTTCGTAAACTATGATATTGATTATAAATCTAATAATAGTATACTATGACGATGAGAAATCAGATTTAGATAAAAGTTACCTAAAATAACAGTCCTAAATTTACCAAAAATGAAAACAGAAAACCACTTAAATACACTGAAAACTTGAATAAAATATTACCAAATTTCAATTCTAACATAAATAACCACCAAACAGCGAATATACGATGTTTCCTAGAGACCCATAAAACAAAACACTGCTTCTCTCTACTCAGAATAAGGATACGAGGTATTTCTCATTGTCCCAGGTACCAACGTCACATCAAATCAAATGGGTATCTCCACACCATTTAAATAATTGATATTTCCAATACGTATAGTGCAATATACGGCAGGAATTTCTTCACCAATGCATATTGATTGGCAAATATCATTTCTAAGGTAGCTATTTGGTGATAAGCGGAGCGGGTGCATGGTGAAAGACGCTTGTAATACATAGGGGTGGTTTTTCCAACGCCAGATAAATTTTACTAAGGAATAAGTTTTAATATTTGACAATTATTCTATACTAAAAAGTATCAAATGTCAGTTTAATTCTACTGATAATTGACAATACATGATTATGATCAGACTGATTAGTGATTGTCATTTGTCTGGTCCTGAACTATTTATTTATTCAAGGAGTAACTTCTTGGGATAATTTGTATTTAATTGTCAGTAGTAATACACTGACTTATGGTACTGGTTTCAATATTTCAAGGGTATAATATTTTTAAGTTCACATCAATTTATAGTTGTCTCACATTGCCCCCCCCCCCCCCCACTAGGATTTTTTCCTGTGTCGTGGGTGCGTTTACAAACATACAAGTTCACATACATTTGACACCCAGACCCGAAACAACAATTTGTGTATGACACAAAGAGTTGCTCCATGCGGGAATCGAACCCGCTGCACGTTGCGCAGCAGCCGGTTACCCCAGCCACTGCGCCAACCGTGCAGTCGTTCATAAGTGCACGTCAATTTATAGTCGTCTCCAAACCCATCGATGCATTTTTTATTACCATATAATAATATTACATAATGGTTGACTAAATTAGTACAAATGAATTGATTACTCATTAGCGGATACCTAACCACGAACGTCACTCTAAAAGTGATACACCAATGATTACAGAATGTAGCTCCAAACTTGAGCCTAAAAATAGACAAATCGATAGTTTATAGCGTATATTACTAGATAATTTACGTTTGTTTGTATTTCCATGTTTAAAGCGGCTGGAGTCACGGCCACTTACCATGATATAGTATAGAGCTTAAACGTTTGATAGGCCGTAAATACTGATTTATAGAGCTCTGCCAATAGAATGACCTTTCCTTCGGGTTCTATAGAAGGGTTTAGACATTGAGAATACTTCGGTGGTGTTTTTTATATTGATATTGTGGTGATAATGTGTGGAAGAATGTCTCAAATTCCATCTGTTTGTCATGTTAATATGACCTTAGATGTATGTAGATTTAGGTAAAAAATACTTTGAAGAAGTTTTGTTTTCTTGAGTTTTTGTAAAGATTGCGATTTTTTGTCTAATGGCTTGCTAACTCCATGGACTTATAAACTATCATAAGTTCATTCTAAAGTGGTTACTTATTTTGTTTGAACGTATACCTACAAACATACGTTGTAATTACCTATAAAATAGATTAATTAATGTCATAATTCAATGATGTCGTATATTAAACAACCACAAAGTTGAAACAAAATGGAAAGACAACAGTTGAAAGAAAATCGTATATAATATTTCGCAGTCGATATAACCTAGTTTCCAAATTCAGTGAGACATATAGTTTTAATAAATCGCTGAACAAATTAATTGATAAGGATCTCCCGCTGGCGTGTTCAGTGCGGCCGCCGCCCGCTTCCGCTCCTCCCTCACACCCCACCCTAAAGTAGTTCCGTGTAAAAGTGCGCGGAAATCGAATGGGATTCCATTCCCGGGTGATTCCGCCGCGGATAAATTTCCAGGACGCGGGAAAACGCTGAAATTTCACGTTTCACTTATCGCCCCTGTGTAATATTAAAGTTTTGTCTAGAATTTCACAATTTTCTGATATGTTACGTAGTTACGTGTAACGCGTAAAATTTTATCTTTCAGTTTTACGACCTGCTTCGATGTCACACATATTGAGGATTTTTTGTTATTTTGAGTGCTTATACGTATAGTGGGTGATCGGTTTCTCGAGTTAGTATTGCAGTCGAATAAATGGCTTTTAGGATTTTAGCATCAGTTTGGTTGCCAGTTTCGTAAACTGTACGAGTGTTAAAGCGTTTCGGAGAAATAGGATTTGGCTTGAGAGTTTAAAATTTAGGGCTGTCTAAGTTTGATATGAATATTTTAGTTCAGACAAATATTGGATTGGCGTTTTTAAGACTGTGATAATTCTATCGGTTACCTAAATAATGTTGGAGTAAAAAATGAGTATTTAGTCGAAATCTATATTGAATTAACAAATTGAGTCTATAAGTTTCAAAACTCTTTTCCGAATATTAGACCAGATTATCTACCCCAGACAACAAATAAATTTCATCAATACGACCTCAATAGTCAACGACTATCTAAATCAAGTCAGACAATAACCATACGACAGGGCAATGCTCATCAATCATCGCCTGCCAGCCACGAAGTACTGAACGAGACAACTAACGTATTCTCATACAAAATAACAAAATACCATCACTACATAACTACTACTACATTACTAATACTACATTTTATAATAGCTGATTTTTGTTTTTTTTTTATTTTAAATATGTATTCACCTTTTTTTCCTTTATTTAAATAATTTGCTTGCTGTGTGCCTGTTTTTGATGTATTTATAATTTTTATTTTGTCTTAGCTGTTACCTATTACGTCAGTATTCGTGTGAATCTGTAAGTGGCTCAATGTTACTATTTTTCTGCTAAATCTATGTAATGTAGCTGTTGATTCACCATTCAATAAATTAATTAATAAAATAAATAAATACATAAAACTAAGACACTCTCCGCTGTCTGCCCCTATGTATGTATGTATGTAATCTGAATCAAAATTTTGATGTGGTTGTTTTTAATGGATAGATAGTGATAGGAAGTTTATAGTTACATTGTTTTACACCAAATATAACGCGTGCGAATCCGCTGTCAGAAGCTAGTGTGCCATACAAAATACAAGTGGTATACTGTAAATGCAATAAATCCCGCGTTTTACGGTGGCAGTAAAAGTATTGTGACACGCGCCGATATTTACCGATACGCTGGCAATACGACGCGGGTCCGACACGACTACACGAATATCTTGTATGACCAATCTTGTCCATCATAGTACCTAGATTGGGATTGGGACCGGGTTTTAGCTGTAGAAGTAGAAAACTGTTAGAAGCTGTGTTCGGGGTTCATATCAGAAGTGAAAGACTGTAATTTCATGAAGTACGTGATTTTTATAACATAACACCACGCCCTATATCCTCGAAAGGGTAGGCAGAGGTGCGCATTATAGCAGTTACTGCCACTGTATAATGTAACACCCACTTTTCAGAATTTATGTTAGATATGAGTCCCATGTAATAGGGCCTGTGAGCGTATGGCCATATACCGGGCACAATTCCAGACTTCTTGCTACTACTGAGATTTTTTTTAAACCCAGTAATACTGGCCCCACCTGGGAATAGAACCCGATACCCCTTGCCCGGCAGTCGCACTAAATAAGATGTGCTTATTCTAAAAGAGTTTGAATTAACCTAGTTAATATGACCATAATATGAAATTATAGATAATATAAGGTTTATTTTATTTTCCAATATTGATAAAAACATACACGGGCTCAAACACTTGGTTTTGCTTCCAAAATACAGTAAATTAACATCAGTTAGACAGAGTTATCTTATAATCGACCTAAAAAAAATTCTATAAAAAAAATCCTGAAAAAACTGCCTGTACAAAAAAAAAACAAAAAATCCTCATCTTATATTAATTTCCTCGTAAAACCACTAACAATAGTTATTAAAAAAGCGTATGAATTAATAATTTCTTAGTACGAAACGTAGAGAAAACTTTAAAATATTAAAGTACGTGTTTATGGCGGAAAAGGTGTAAGTTAGGACATTCTCTGTAACGTGTAGCGCGGAACTTGTGTCCCGGGGGGTAACTAAATATTATAGGAGGTCTTATTTTTATAATATTCCTTGACCACTAACTTTTGAACAGATAAGACCCATTATTGTAGGTTAGACGTTTAGTATCCCGAGCGTACGGCGCGTCGCGTTCCGCGCGCGCCTCAAAGAGCCATCAGACCACCACAGATGGGGCCCAACAGGGCCGATGCCGATTCGGAGTCGCGGAGAACCTAACGGGTAACCGGGGCTCGGGCTCGACGTGCAGGAGAAGGAACGGGGTGGTTTCTAGTCAGTAAGAGTCTGACACTCCCTCCCGCCTCACCCAGGCGGGAGCAGTCATTCGATGATTTTCCCCCCTTAAAAAAAAACATCATTGAACAAGAGAATGTGGACCTCATGTTATAGACACCAATGTATAAATGTATTGACACAGACCGTGTTTTAATTGTGGACTCAAATAAACTAGCATCAAGGAAATACTTTGCCTAACCCGAGAATCAAACATTCTTAATAAATGAATCATTATCGCACCTGATAATCACACCGAATTCGCAGTAAATTTATAGAATGCTGAAAACAAATGTGATTAACTTGCCTCTAGAACCGTTTTAAAGTCTATAAAAATACCATATTGAACTATATTCTCTTGTGCACTTTAATAATTTTCAATTCCGAGTAGAAAACTGAATTTTTCGAAGCGAATGTTTCCCTCCTATGCTTTTTTTGCTACAAAAGTTGCATCCCAATGTTGGCTGAATTCAGTGTTCGAGGGAAATAAAATCATAGTAGACTTATTTCATTTTTAAAACTTTTGCGAATTTCCGTAACTGTATTGATATTGACGGGGTTGTATCTATCAAAAAAAGTTAATTTACCTATCTACGAACCAACGTAAATAACTCGGAAAAAACAGTAAAAGTACTTTAAAGGTAAAAAACTACCTACAGACAGTTGACTTGTTACACATCCAAAAGAACAACATTTAAGTTGTAATTATTAATGTCATTTAATAATTCGATCCAATAAATTAATCGTACAACATTTACATTTTATTTTTATGTATTTAAGTCGAAGCTGCACATACATCAGAGTGCACACACAAGTCACTTAACAGTAACTCGGCTCGCGATTTTATTAACAATCACGTTTTACGAGAGTGGCCACAAACTTGCAGTCGCTGGTCGCCTCGAGTCGCTACGTGCACACACCACACGCCTCCCTCGTGAATAAAAACACAACGTTAGATATTCTCTGTGAAAGTCATTTTAGTGAAAAATAAAATGGATATGGACAGTTAAAGTGAATGTTGCAGTGGGGAATGGCCGCTTTGCTCGCAGTGGTGGTGCTGTGCGCCGCCGCCTCCGCCTCCAACGTCGAGGTAAAACGTAATTGTTTTGTTGCACCAAACATTGCAAAACAGCTCCGGAAATTTGGCAACAATACATGTTCTGATAACGAACGCATACAGATGTAAATGCCGCCAAGATAAAAAACTGTACGATTTTATTCGCAAGTTCCTTTTTTGTTACATTTTATGAGATCTAAATTACTTGGTTTCGTACCGCAGCGTGTTCTTTAGAACTATTTATTTATTTTAATCGCTGCGCTAGTGTCCATTGTTTGTTGGAAGTGCTATGGGTTCGGAACAAAGGAGATATTATTCCTATATTCGCTGAATAAAGCTTTTGAAATTAAGTAATGTTATGTGATGTGCAGCCGAGCGGTCACTGGGAATTAACAACGACAGCAAATAGCTGAATATCAGCGATATTCGTTGCGTTGTGCTTTTTAAAGCAGAAACTACGAATTTTATGCAGCTCCCAGTATTACGAACTAGCTATAATTAACTTGAATGTTCATAGATTCATACTGAGATTTCGATATCTCATTGCCTTGATAAGTGAAGATATGTCAACTCTTTATCTCTTAGCGCTGCTTATTCACTCGATTACTCCAAATTACTTGACTACTGAATCCTTATCTTGTATGTTTAAGAAGAGCCTAGACAAGGTTTATGAGATCTATTCAAAGCAAAACCAAAAAAGTATCAAGGTTCAAACTTCCATAGTTATGTAATTATCGTCTAGTATTAGGTTTTATAGTAATAACAAATGAATCAATTTGCCTTTTTAATGGGATATGGGTGAACAAATAAACTCAATGAGGTTATATAGATTTGACGCCTACAAAATACAAAATTAATATTTTCTATTTAACCGACAAGTCCCTACTAACTCTTGTTCAAATATAATTAAAGAATTTCTTCCAAGAGAACCGCCGCCTGGCGAAGGCGATGGTGGAAGCTCTGCAAGACTCCAAGTTTGACGAGGAGCTGCTGTTTGATCTGAAGAAGGAGAACCAGGTGTACCTGAACCGCACCATGTCGCTGGTCATCAAGTATATTGTTAAACGGTATATTCTTTCTCCCGAAATTTTATAATTTATTTTAAGGTTGGCATCGTCCCGAGCGTATGGCGCGTCGCTTTCCGCGTGCGCCTTAAGGAGCCATCAGACCACCACAGATGGGGCCCAATAGGGCCGATGCCGATACGGAGCCGCGGAAAACTTAACGGATTAGTGGTTCTCCGGTTCGAATGGCAGGAGAAGGAACGGGGTGGTTTTGAGTCAGTTAGAGTCTGACACTCCCTCCTGTCTCATCTAGGCGGGAGCAATCATTCGATGATTTTTCCCCCTTAAAATAAAAAAAAGGTTTGGCATCGTCGCAATCTATTAGATTCGATAAAATTATATCTAGATGAAGTACCTAGTATTTTAAGTAGAGTGACTACTAATTTCACTAATGCTACAGCCATGTTGAACCTATCATAACTCTTCTAACAGACCTATAAGTAAAACCTTTTTCTTAAAAGATATACTTTTTTGAAAAATTTCAATAGTACATTTCACAACCCCATGTATACCGTTTGTACGTAAGACAGTGTAGATTATAGTGACCAAAGAATTAGTTTACTGATACATACATGACTTGGGGGTAGGCAGAGACTATGAAACGCCAATTACTACGATTCCTACATACCTCGATCGCTTAAATTATTAAATTATCTGATACACCGAACACAAATCCAGGTCCCATTATAAGGATGCCGTATCCTTCGGATCCGTTAGTGTTGTTACATGTATATACAAGACTTGCATCCGAAAACTACTGTACGTTTAATCATCAACTGATACTTGGAAGTTGTACCTACAAATGCAGAGATCTCTGCAGATACAGCACTGTATCTGCCACCACACCAGAGTTGTCTTTATCCAGTGCAGATACAGTGTTATATCCCTATATATACCATCACACTATACTGATACAGTGCTGTATCTCTATCCCCTATAACAATGACGTCAAGTTATCTGCGACGGTGTTAACGTTGTATTTCAAGTCCGGTTGCCATGGCAACGGTAACGTTATGGCCCACAGGCTTACGATAGGTGCGTAGTTTCCACACTAGTTACTAGTAAAATATTGGTATTGGTTCACATCTGGGAACGTTTGGGATTGTATGGTATGTGGTGTGAATATAGTTGAGGTAAAGCCATGGATTGAGTAGGTGAATATGGGTTCTTTGGTATTTTTAGCTACGATACTGATTTCAATGATCCGTCACGTGAAATGTGATAATTGAATAATTTATGAAAACAAATAATCAATTTATTACTAAATGAGCAGCTGCAAATATCAACGATAACTACACCAATTTACAGAGTTCGTCAGAAACCTTTATTTATTTAGTATCGTCTCTCATCTCAGAAAGCTAGCTTTAAGTTTTAAAATTACCTAATTTACGATACCCAAGAACTTATTTCCTGAAAACCTATTCCACGAAGAGATAGGTTCAATATTTTTGATCTTTTTTTTTCATTTCATTCTGGTTGGCTTCCAGCGAGGTAGACAATTACCGCTCGCGGCGCACCGATGCGATCAGCCGGCGGATCTACTCCTCACTCGTCATGAAACTTATCGATATTGCTAAGGTATAGTATAGATCTACTTTATTCCTACTAACATAAAGCATTAATTTCTTGGCTTAATACATACATAACCTCACGCCTGTCTTCAAAGGGCTTGTTTGTGTAATTGCTACGATTCTAACATACCTCTTTCGCTTCATCAGTCTTTTCATGCATGGTCGATGGTCGTCGGTTATAAAGTGCTTAAATTGTATCAAAATCCATCCAAACATGTATGTATGTGTAGTAAATAATATGGTTAAGTATAAACGAATAAAATTGTCGAACAGACAACACACAGCCGAAGTATAGGGGAGCACTTAGAGGATTTCCCAAAATTCCTACAAGAACGGGAACAAGCAGGAATTTTAATCTCGTTAAAACTCATGCGTCAGTGTACTTATTTCACACAAAAAGGTCCCATGATATGTATCTTGATGAAATTGACAAATGACATGGTTCTATTAGCCATGTTCACCCTGAAAATATGGACTGATGTCACACTCACGGCCACTTAATACAATGAATCAAATCTTCTATAAATTTATACTATTATAATCAGCAAGAAGAAATCGTTGAAGTTCGGCGCTCTGATTGGCCGGCTCAAGTGAACCAACCAATCAGAACGCTTAACTCGCTCGATACTGTTACGATACGAATGCGACAGTTATTCGTGCTTGGCACTCTGAACAAAATCCTCTCCCAACGACCAATGTAGTATCGGTATTTTCAAAGTCACATAAATATCTACAACTGAATTATTATTCAACTATTATGTCCATAACTATAATAAATAGCATTTGTAAACGAGTATGAGCAGAACTCTTCGTGTCTGCATATTGCTTCGAAACAATGGCGCCGGCTAACAATGGCCGAATATTCAGCTACAGTTACTTCACACAAATGAGTTTAATTCCTCATGAACAGCCATTTGTGTGAAATACTGGTTGTAATGTTACGCCTGTCCAGTTTTGAAGGGTGATTGTGTACAGTTGGATTTTTCTAGGCATAATTTTTATTTAAATTCTTCATTACGTTTAGATTCATATGAGTCTGTCATCCCCGAAGAGGAGCACATTACGGCATTTAATACTAATGTACAAAGTAACACCCACTTTTTACTATTAATGTTACGAGTCCCATGTAATAGGGGTAAACCTATTGCCATATACCGGGCACAATATTCCAGACTCCATGCAACTACTAGGAAATATTTAAAAAGCCAGTACCACTTTGCCCGACCCAGGTATCGAACCCGACACCCCTTACCCAGCAGTCAAACTCAAACTCAAACTCAAACTCAAAAGCATTTATTTCAACTAAACCATAATTTGGTACTTTTGAAACGTCAACAAATATGAAATTAATAATAGTTTGTCAGTCTGTCCGTCAGTGAACTTAGGCGCTCGTTCCAAAATGTCGATTCGAGTGAAGAAGAACGAGCAAGAAACTCCAGTCGTCCTTGCGACCGCTCGGCCAACGAGTTTTAACGAATTTTCTATATATGTATGTGTCTGCTCCAGTTAAAATATATTACATCAATCACTTGAACAACATAATTTCATGATATTTTATTATCCTTTTATGATGGAGATACCTTACATCGTATTGTCTTCAGTGCTTCGTCAAGTTATTTTACTACACATCAAAAATCGTTAAAAGCTCTTGTACTTAAATAATGTAACAAACAACGAAGAAACTGCAAAATAATAAGTTAGTTAAAATTCTATATAAAATTATCAAGCGTTTTTATTTTTTGTTAGAAGTAAAATGCACTGAAACAAAGCGAGTTCAATTTTATTTTTAACTCGTATCAAACAGTTATCCATTTCCATTGTAAGCTGCAATTTATACAAATCGAGTAACAGAACCACATTCGGATGAAATCGGTTCATTAGGGATATACTTTTTGTATTGTAATTGAATGAAATATATTTCATTTTATTTCGAAATTCTATGAGCTCCGTACAATAAACTATTATTTTTCGTTGCATATTCACGTGTCTTATATTTATTTTTATTACAGCAAATTTTTCCAAGCAGCATTGTATAATTATTATCACACATCGTCTTATTATATATTATAAAAGAAGTGGGATATCTCATTACTTTGAAATATAGAAACCCAACACTTCATTCATTCAATTGTTTGCACGCTATTCTCGATATTCTCACGATAGTCTCAATTAAAATATACTGAACCGATTTTTATGCAGTTTCCATCAGACCCGCAGTGGTCAAAGCGATTCTTAAGATGATTTCAAATGTGTTGTAAAGGTTTAATTAAATACTGCGTTCGAAGTTAAGACGACAAAACCAAACAAACATAATGGAAATTATCTTAAAAACATTCTCATTTATTTCACCACACAGGATCTACCCCGCAACACAACGGCTCAGAGTCGCATCGATACCGCACATCGGTACTACATGTCGGTGGAGAGCAGGGACATGCACGACCAGATGGCAGACGTCCAGGTGTTCCATGCTTGCGCCAGGCTCTATGATATAATGTTCACTGTGAGTATCACATCAAAAGTTAAGGATCTCACCCAGCCAGAACAACTATACTGCAATTACTTACTTTTAAAACTTTCTATAAACACGTTTTAAGTACAAAGCGTACTGTAAAAAGTTCAAAGCACTCTGTGTGGCTTCGAAAAGGGCTAATAAAAAATACTGTAGTCTGTCATCAAGCCAGCCTTATTTAGATTATTTTTAGTTAATATGAGTGAGTAAAGTTTTAACGTCGTGATCCGTTTCAGGCTCCTAGGATTTTAGCTCAGCTGGGTAAGCTAGACGACCTGACGCCGAGGATCTTGGTCAGGAAACTGAATGACATGGAGATCAAACCAGTACATCTTGGAGTAGCCTTGCTCATACAGGTTAGCAATAAAATACATACTTAATGTAGACAGTAAGAAACTTGTAGAAAATAAAAGAATCGACAGTAATTATAAAAATTCATCTTATATTTCTTCGAAAAGGTAGGCAGGGTCGTAGTTATGGATTCCATAATGGTTAAAAATGTGTCTTTATAGTTAAGTTATCATTATCCATAAATTCTAACACACGGGATCGTTACAACTTGTAGATACCCACATACATATTATGTATGCCTGCCTTACTTGCCTTAGTGCCTGGATTTGTGCTAAGGCTTTGTAGTGTAAGCACATGCCTCGAGTTCTCTCTGTCTATCCAACAATATCAACTACGTGAATTAACGCAATGTAAATAGCATATTGCCTAATGTATTAAGTTCTACTGGAACTAGGACAAAACATAGAAATACATATAAGTAGGTTCACTATTATTTATTTAAGTGACGGAAAATACTAATAAACTTTTTACCTTGTAGGTACTCTAAACTAGAATAAAAAATTTACAAAACTAGTCAAGGAGCTAACTTCAATATTATTTGCCCATCTTTCCAGTACCACCTCCGCAACACAGTGAACTTTGCGATCAGATCTAAGACATTAGAGGTTCTAGCTACTAAGCCGCAGATGGTGGGTCCTCAAGTGATAGACATGTTGAAGGCCCTCGCTTCCAAGATGCTGCCCATTGCTGAGCTGTTGGATATCCACCTGGCACACTCCAGCCCAGCTTTCAAAGACTCCTGCCCCAGCACCTGGCTTGGTATCGTTAATAACAAACAGGCTTAAAATTATGTTCATTGTGTACATTGACTAAATAAATAAATTGATACTAGATACATTAGGTATTTTATTTCATTCTTTAGCATTATTAATTAATATAATGAATACGCTTGGGTTACTTTTTAAATTTTGGCATGTTGTTGGCTTGTTTGTCAATATAATAACAAGACAGATAACATATACAGCACCAAAAACTGTAACGAAAAAAATCATAACATCCTAAAATTGTCAAACAAAATTATAAATGAAAATCTTAAAAATAAAACCATTGTGTTGTAAATACATTGTGTTACTTCAGAAACTGTCCAAACAACTATATTGCTCAGACATCAGACGGTCAGCTAATTTCTCGAGCACGTCTACAGTCTGACACGAGATGTTTGCTGAGCCGTCGCCGCGGGCTCTCCGACTAATGAAGATACTAAAAGCCAGCACTACTCCAACTGAATTTTAAACTCGTAAGACAATAGAACTTCTTAAATGGATTGACTTTGAAATTTTTAATTTTACTAACGAGATACATGCGACAGATCTCTCTGTTGCTCTTTTTTCTTTTACAAAATGTTTGTTTTGCTCAAGATTAGATTTGCAGACTTAGATTGTTTTATATATACCTGGTCAGATAAAAATAGATTACCTCTAGGGTTCGAATCTAATTGGCACCTGGAACTTGTTAAATCCAGAGGGGTTTTACACATAACAGTTCAGTATCACATAATTATTACCTTTGTAATATTGACTGCATGGTTGGTGCGGTGGCTGAGCAACCGGCTGCCGCGCAACGTATCGGGGGTTCGATTCCCGCACGGAACAACACTTTGTGTGATCCACAAATTGTTGTTTCGGGTCTGGGTGTCATGTGTATGTGAACTTGTATGTTTGTAAACGCACCCACGACACAGGAGAAAATCTTAACGTGGGGCAACGCTTATTTAAAAAAAATTGCCTAAAAAAACAAGATAGTAAACCTATTTCTGCTCCACATTTCCTAATACACGAAGATACAGCTCCTAGAATATAATATGTAGTTACAAACATACAGACAGACTATTTATATACCAGTGTATGTAGGTAGGCGGCGGACAATCAGACCGGTGGTGGCAGCCGAGGGTTTTTATTAGACAACACAGATTTATCGACTGACCACACTATGCTTTGGGGCTACAAAAACAGCGATTTTTTAAATTGTGCCATTGATGACATTAATGACAAAATGACGGATGTAAGGGCAAACCATTTGTTGCTTACATAATTTATTGTGCAAAATAAATCTATGAAAATTTGTCAGTATTAAAACTCACTTTTTAAGGTATTTTGTCTTTACGTATATCACAAGTTTGAAACGATGGCTAATTCTGCAACTAAGACACTAATTAAGGGTGGACAATTCTGGGGATAGTAGGAGAGTATTTAATGGAATACCTCCTGAAACACTAAAATAAAGACATAACATCTGATTATGGCTGAATAGCCGATGGCAGCTCGCAATTAAATAGTGTAAAAAAAATCTTATTCAAGCTACGGCTGTACGAAGTCAGTCTAAATGATTAACTTTGTGGCCCCACATATAATTTCATAGTTTAGCATAATTTAATCCTGATGCTAATTACTATAATTAAATTAACAAACACAATTTTGATACTACATTTATTTATTTATATGAACTTACAATTTTAATCAACTTCCTTTCTCATTAAAAACTATATTAAAATGTAAACTAAAACAGCAAGAACATCAAAAACTGATTTCCTAATACCGGAGAGCGATAAAAGAAAATCAGTAAAATGTGTAATGACGTCACTGCCCTACATAATGGTATCGGCGCACGCGCATCGTTTGCCTTGATTTACGAGCGGAGGGATTTGTCCCCGCGACACTAGTTCCCACATTAAATACACAATAAAACGTGGATATATAGGACTAGTTGATTAGTTTTTTTTTATTTATTTATTTACTGAGACATTGTCCTAGTTTGTAGTAATAAAATTTGTAAAAAATATATTGCTACAAATTCGTTGGCGATGATTTTTATACGACGTAGCACATCACTAGTGTCGGTGTGTCGACGTGTGAACGTGTTGTTTCCGTAGTTTTTCATATTTATAGGTCATTTCCAATAAATCCGACATGACATTATTACTTTTTAATACCTGTTAGATAAATATTTTATTTCTATGACTCTTCCGGAGATTTTATAATTTGTATGTTTCTATTTATGTTTATTAAAGTGCGATTTTGATTTCAAACTAATTCCTAAATTCGTGGTTTCCTACTTTTCGTAATGTATTTCGTATTTTATTACACATTAGCGGCCCGCCCCGGCTTCGCACGGGTTCAATATTCATGTACATATAAACCTTCCTTAAGAATCACTCTATCTATTAAAAAAAAACCGCATCAAAATCCGTTGCGTAGTTTTAAAGATACATAGGGACAGACAGACGGCAGATAGCGACTTTATACTATGTAGTGATAGGTATGTACGTCAACATTCTAAGGAATGTAAAACGCTGCTATTATTCTTTTATAATGTTCTAAAATGAACTTCAAGTTTCAAAATATATACTGTCTTCTGCAGCAACATAAATACACAGTGTTGCTATCATTATCTTTTTATTACATTATCTAATTTCCCATCATCAACGCGCCCCGTCCGGCACTTTTATATGCTGATGCGGCAACACTGATAATGAGCCCCGGAAAGTTATGGTATTCTCATATATATAGCCATACTCAACAGTTCGTATGGTCCTCAACGAAAGTAACGAATTTCAAGACCCCTTTTGTAATGTGTAGAGTTAAGCAAAAAGGATTGTAAGCCATGTGCTAATGGCTAAAAACAAACACAGGCACTAAATATTATTTTTAAGGCTTTGACTGCCAATAAAGAATTGTTGAAGGCTAATCCTTCGCTAATGTCGGTCACCGGTGACTCCCATGGCGTTTAATGTGTAATTTTGTGTAATTGTAATTTTGTGTAATTGTAATTTGTGTAATTTTTAATTTTGTGTAATTGTAATTTTATGTGATTGTACGCAATCATTAAAAAAACTGAAAAATACATTTCTCAGCTTAGTTAAAAAAAACTCCTCGAAATAACAATAATAAACAACATTTACTTTTAACAACGTTTTATAGCAATTAAAGTGTCAAAATATTATTTCATTTTGTCTCTAACTGTACACCAGTTTAAACGGTGAGTAATGCAGAAGCCAGCACCACACCTGTGTATGTCTGATAGCTGTTATCAGTGCATGAGCCGGTCAGAGGACGGGTTGCGGGGATCTTTGCATTTTCTCCATACACTTGTGTATTAGTCAGGCATTTGTCGTATTTCTAACCATCATTTAATTTTAGAGGACCATTTTAAGGTACATTTTAAGTAAAATTCGTTGATGAAGTTTTCCTAGAATATAATACCTATGACTGGTATTCCCTAAGGGGTAAGCACAAGCGCAGACATTATTAAATATATCACAATTTTCAACCGTCATAAGTTCCATCTCGTTTTCACTATGGATGTTGGTTACTTTTAAAGACTATCAAAACATTTATATTGAATTCATTACATACCCCTTCGGGGATAAAAGGCGTGAAGTTACGTATGTTATTATGTCATTACATAACATAACATCAAGCCTGTTTATCTCCGAAGGGGTAGGCAGAGGTGCACATCATGGCTTTTAATTCGACTGTGCGCCTCTTTTTACTATTTATGTTATGAGTCCCATGTTATAGGGGGTGAGCCTATTGCCATATACCGGGTACAATTTCACAGTCCGTGCAACTACTGGAAAATATTTAAAAAGCACAGCACCACTTTGCCTGACCCAGGTGTCGAACACGACACCCCTTACTCAATACAACTCCAGACTCCGTTGTACTACTGAGAATTTAAAAAACCCAGTAATGCATTGCCCTACCTGGGAATCGAACCTGAGACTCCTTGCCCGGCACTCACACTTGCGACCACTCGGTCAACAAGGCAGTAGGCAAAGCATTAATAATCGAAATAAACAAAAATTTGTTCATTAACAATAAATACTTTAGAGTTTACGTAACAACAACATCTACACATTGTGAAAAAGTTACAATGCAAGGAAAGCCACCCGAACACACCCGGGTATAGTCCAAGTGTACCCGGGTATACCGGTACATATGTATGTCTCATTCCATCACGCCGCGCCCGTCCGGCCATTCAGAGCTGATGTGCGTGTTACATGGAGTTACACGGAGGAGAGACAAGAAGTGACTTTGTAGTAGGTACTTTTATTATTTTACAATTCAATTAATGTTAAAATAAGCATTTAGCTCTTCAGCCAGAGGGAGCGACGAGGACAGTTAATATGAAGAACTGAAAACTGAGCTCAGTAGTGCGCTACTAGAGTGGTCTGTAAAATGTGGGCTACGAAAGTGGGCTCAATAATCATGAAATTATGTGATTAATTAATATTTGAATTGTCTCCCTGTCATTAGTACAGGAAATAAAGCCGAGACTACCTACTTGCTAAAAGTAATTTTTCAACTATCCAGGGTAGAAATGTCATCTTAGCGATTCCATAATCTTTACATCACTGTCCGGGTGGCTACCTTATCTACCGTCTGGACGGAGCTAAGTATCCCGAAAATTGCTATTAAATAATATTCCACGCGATGAGCGGTGTAATGGGTACCCTGATCGAGCTAGTGGTCTGTGAGACCCGCTAGATATTCCCGCGTTCAGAGGGTTAAAGCTCTGACCTTGTAGACTTTACCTCATGTGTTACTGAGCTGAGATTATTGTCGTTAAGTTTGAAACAGATCTTTATTGTACTAAAATAACCACAATCACATTACAAGTCGTCGGAAAAAGTGTAGCAAAAAATAAATTTTTTGACCGTTTAGAAAATCTTCTAATATGATTTACCTTTTTTTTAAGTGTGGGAGAGCTATGCTTCGGCACGAATGGGCCGGCTCGACCGGAGTGATACCACGCCCTCGCAGAAAACCGACGTGAAGCAACGCTTGCGTTGGGTTTTGTCGTGTGAGTGAGGTTACCGGAAGCCCAATTACCCTCCCCTTCCGCAATCTCCTCAATTCCTGAATCCCCAACGATCCTCAAACTCCTAATCCCCAAAAGGCCGGTAACGCACTTGTAACGCCTCTGGTGTCCCAGGTGTCCATGGGCGACGCCGATTGCTTACCATCAGGTGATCCGTCTGCTCGTTTACCGGCTTATGCCATAAAAAAACCTAATTCTAAGTAGTTTATTCCATGTAGCTACCCTTCATATTAAGTTTTGAACATAATATATAAATAAACAGATAATTGTACACTTAGCCAGCAACTAGACACTTTAGGTTGAACGACCTCGCGCTTCGCATTTATTGTTTGGCAACTCGCTCTGTCTCCTGCGATACCAAATGGAGGCTTTCATTTCCGTGCTGACAAAACAACTATTTATATTGCCTAGCCTACGAAGGAGACTAGAAACTATAAAACACACCAATACTGCACAGCCAATCTTGTTCCATTCAAAATTGAACCGTTATATTGCAAAAAATACGAACGAAATTAGCCTTAAACTTTAGCTAAGATTTAATGGTATTATAAAAATATGACCTAATAAAATGGGATGTTTAGAAGTTGGACTATCTATAAATTAGTATGAGACTAAGCCTGCAGCGGTCGTAAACTCGACATGTATTTGTATTACTTCAATTCCCAACTTGTGCGTACGTAATAAAAGATGGCGGCGAAATAACAACATAATAACCTGTAGACGTGAGCCGCAGCCGCGCCGGCTCCCAAAGGGTTAAGTGAGTACTGTTAACAAATCAATTACAGTAACCCTCAGACGCCGGGCGGGTGTAAAGCCGACTACTTTCCGCAACAAATAAGCTCCAAAGATTTATGCGTGTTGTCTGTCCTCCGTGACCCGACAAGATCCCGCGGTCCGAAAGACCCCGGAATAAAAATCCCGCACCTTATATCACGGCATTAAACGCTCAGCGGTCGAAGTGTTAAAAAGTAGAGGATTACATACAAAAATATAGATACCGTGACCCGTTGTGCGTAATGAAAAAAAGTTGGGATTTAAGCGGACCGAGCTCACGGAAGTTTGCTCACAACTCATAGTAATGAGTAGTTATTAAAAGTTATTATAGAAATGGCTACTTAAACGCTAACTTTTTGCATAATGACAGCATTATAACACCCATTCGAGAAAATATACCTAATACAGAAAAGATTTTTGTCAAATAAGTATTTTTTCAATACATATATCAAACTTCGTTGAACATAGTCGTTCCTGTCTCCGTTTACAATTCCTAGAATATATCTAGTCGTACACATGTATACAAACAGTCGAGTGGCGAGCCACAATCAATAAATCTCTCCCCAATTTGGAAATCCTCGAAGACAGTCCACTCCATGTACTGCATGCAAGAACAATAAATTTTATCGGGAGGGCAGCGGTCGATTCACTTCCCCGTCAGATTAATTCTGCAGTTAAATTGTAAATGAGACGCGGAATCCCGCTCAGGCCGGGATTTACGTCGCATCCCTGATTTATTCATCCCGTCTTGTTCTAGCCTTTCTTTTATTGTGACTCTACTCTAGCTAACGAAGGTCTCAATGAATTCGCTGAGTGACAACCGATTTCTTTGGGTCACACGTCCCTTATGTACTGAACGACTTACGTACCTAATATACGACTCTGTCCAACTTACGTAGAATTTATTTTGTACGTGTGAGCAGAAAAATATTTTATTTAACGAAATTTTTCAGCAAATCGTCCATCATGCATTCTCGAGAAATTTAATTCGTCATGAGCACAAAGCCCACAAAATGGCTAGCAACAACTGGTTTCCTCACAAACAGCAATCTTTGTCCCATTCTTTCGCATCGTAATCGGACGACGAGCAAACTAGACCAAAACTGCGAACTGCCTGAAAACTTCATCATGTGAGCATTTATCTAGTCACATTGTGCGGAGCAACAATGCAGCGCGCACTCCACCAAACTGTCAGGCCTTCCTGCAGATAGGCGGCGCGGCACGACACGACGCGGCACGGCGCGGTGCAGCGCGGTGCAGCGCGGTGCGGCCGGCGAGACGCGCGGTCACGCGACTGCGCCAAGATATATGGCCTGCCAGAAACGTTCTATCACGAAAACTACTTAGTACAGTCTCGTCTGCAATATTTATGCCTCAGAATTTTGTTTCGTACTCATTTGAATATGTACAGCTATCGTGGTAGTTGACGAAAGTATTTTCATTATTTAAACTGCAGACCAGAAACTTTTTATGTCTCCATTTTTAATGAAATTTAAACTTTCGGTATGTCAGCTGAGGGAACATTTCTCACGAGAGTTATGAGTTCTGTGCGTGCAAAAAATTGCGGCACTTTGATAGCGCTCAGCGCCCATTCGGAGACAAGGGAGGAGGCGGCCGCGCTGCTGCTTGGGAACTTATTGACTTCCCTGTACGACGAACGTAGTCTACCATTAATTCGTATTATTTGGGTATAACTACTGGTATAATGTATAGTTAACATATTAAGGAGAAATATAAGATTTCCGAACTCATTAGTGGACCAAACACTACAAAGAAAACCTTTCTCCTTTCCTCCCAAAAATATCGATGTCAAAGAAAACGTTCGCCATCTCGCGATGCAGTGTACGTATCAATCGAGTGTCAAGCCAGAGAGGAAATAAATAGGAAATTGTTTATTGTACACAGAAATAACATTTCTCGGCCACTTTATGAAGTTTGTGGTCGGGTTTATGTCTACCGCCATTTATAGGGCGGAGTCGATTTCAAATGTAGTTGCTGTCAACATACTTGTATGTTATCAATCTCTACACCCATCGCAAGGAAGTCGTCGTATAACACATACAAAACACTCTTTACTCAATTATATGTATTGAAGTATGCAGTATTTATTAAAGAAAATTCCAGCAAACAAAGTAGCGAATGTTCCCAGCAACGTGTTACTATGTCAGTCTGGCAGTAGTCAACATGTCCGATAATAGAGGACGTTTCAAATGAACATGTTGCCCCAACACCTGCGACTCACTGAATACAACAACTTCATCACTACCCTTGTGTGACCGGGCTAGTTTAGAGAAACTACTCATTCATTCGTTCATCGTTCTACTACATACAAACTTTATCTATTTCTTTGTTGTTTTAAAAAATAGGATATTGATAGAGTTCTAGTATGAAATTAGGATTTTATATTGCAATGATCTAATAAATAATCATACATAACATCACGCCTTTTATCCCCGAAGGAGTAGGCAGAGGTACACATTGTGCCACTGTACAATGTAACATCCACTTTTCACTATTTATGTACCGGGCACAATTCCAGTCTCCGACCTACTACTGAGATTTTTTTAAATCCAGTAATACTTTGCTCGACCCGGGAATCGAATCCGAGACCCCTTGCCCGGCAGTCGCACTTTCGACCACTCGGGCAACGAGGCAGACAGCAGTAAATAATCACTTGACATGATTAATATAATATTAATATCTTGGTTACTACCAAGAAGAGGTTAAAACTTTAAAAAGAAGTGGTTTAATAACATGGTATGTGCACAGTATCTACATACTAGATTAGCAGAGCTTTATGTCTGTAGGTATTTACGTAAATTTACGTAATCAATTCAATATACTCCAACTTTTTATATATATTCTAAACTATAGTGACTATTAGCAGCGTTTTTTTTTAATATATACTTATTTTTATTTTGGATCATTATGTCGGTACAAAATTTCAACCAAATCCGTCAAATAGTTGCGGAGATTAATGGTGCCTATGTATGTATAAGCATAGAATAGTGTTCGACGTGATTCTTTAATTTGACATAACTTTTTTATTTATGAACCGATTGACATGAAACAAACACTAAAGCATAACTGAAGCATACCAAAATATATTCGTGAAAGCCGCATCCAACTCGGATCAGCCGTTTCTGAGATTAGCGTGAACAGACAAACGGACAAACAGACAAAAAAAAAGTTAATTACTTTTTTGGGTTCGACATCGACATAACAATAACCCCTGCTATTTTTTTTATTTTTATTTTCAATGTACAGACAGCACTTTTCTACAATTTTATTATTATGTATAGATGTATAGATGTATAGATGTATAGATGTATAGATGTATAGATGTATAGATGTATAGATGTGTAGATATAGATATAGATATAGATAGATAGATATAGATATAGATATAGATATAGATATAGATATAGATATAGATATAGATATAGATATAGATATAGATATAGATATAGATATAGATATAGATATAGATATAGATATAGATATAGATATAGATATAGATATAGATATAGATATAGATATAGATATAGATATAGATATAGATATAGATATAGATATAGATATAGATAGATATAGAAGAAGATTGAAGCATTTTAAACAAATAAAACAAGCTACCAGGGCACCATGTCCCCGTGAATATAACTTCTAGTATCGAGGTATATTTGTCAAAGTTTCACCGCACCGCACCGCATGAGTTCGGTTTATAGTTTCACACCTTTTTGGTGCACCTGTTATGTCAGCAGAGGGACTTTTGCTACTCTATGAGGTAACTGCACTTTGCTATATTTAAATAAATAACTGGGATATGAGAACATGTTATGGAATTAATGTTTAGTTTCGAAAACAAAAGGAGTATTGTCTATAGGTGGGAGTAGTATACGTCCGGAACATTAATATTAAAGAAGAAAATAAAGATACAAAATCTCAAATTAATATGATTTAGATCATTAGAAGATGACTTTCCGAGAAACTCCTTAAAAACAAATATGTATGACTAAGTAACGGACTAAAAAAGGACTGAGGCCTTTGCCCTGCAGTGGGACGATCATGGATGAAAAAAAGAAAAACCGGACTTAAAGAACCTAAACTATAATAAGTGACTTTTAAAATCTTTCCTTAAACATGTTTAAATACCAGAAGACAACGAAAGCTTTATTTATTCGAGGATTTTACTACAAAACGCAGCTACCTAACATAAATACCATCCATGGTTTACAACCGAAATAAAATATTCGTAAACTCCCTCAAATGACAGGGTTAACAAACAATTATTTTGACTTAAACCGTGGTTAAGTTAGCAGCGCCAAGCCTGACCCCATGGGACAATATAAAGTAAGAAATAGACCGTTGGAAACAGAAGGAAGTTTTCTAACTTATTTAGTTAATCTGGTTGTGTCTAAGTATTGTTAAGATTAATGTTTTGAATAAGACTGCATTCGTAATTTGCATTCATTCTACTAATGATAAACAAACAAGTTTCTTTGGGATAATAAAGTAATGCCATAGGTGTTTCATTATGTAGTACTAATAAAACTAACTTAAAGGAAAAAGTGGTGTTAAATGTATAAGTGGTATATTACCCACCCATGATTCAAGGCAATAAATACGTGATGATGACTTTCTATGACATCTAAAATTAAAAGTTACAAGATAAAGCAAACCGTTTTCTACAACCAATATATAATTTATAATTAGGTTATGCTTTAGTTGTTTTGTTATTTAAACCAATACTCGATTATTTATAGAATAGTTTATAGTTCTGAAATAGTATTCCGATTGTTAAACAGTTTAAAATTACAGAAATTCTTTAAAAATTGTCTGTAATACTAAGTGGTCGCAAACCGGTGCCGTGTCAATTATTTCCCGCCGGAATCTGGGTATCTCTGGTGATTTAGGTACCGAGTAATATGGCGGCCAGCGTCAGTTATTGATGACCAACTCATATTTTAGTAACACTACCACTGTTCTCCAAGACCCTCCGTCTAAGAAACTAGACTATTGGTAAAGTTTATCTATTTTAAGCTTTGTTTGTAAGTACATAAGGTTATATTTGCTTCGTGGAATTGTTTGACAAAATGTGTATGTGTTTATATGTATGTTTGCCAGGTTAGTACCCAATTTCGTTAACAGATTTAACGTACCAGAATTGAAAATTATGAATTTTTTTTCTTTTTGAAAACGAGTTTTTGACAAAAGTCCTAGCTTTTGGTAAAAAGACTAGAGAATGAGAGTCTAGTTAGTGAAGGTGGTGATCATTAGTTCTAGCTAACTAATGATCAGCACCTTCAAGGAGACACCGACTCTGTCAAAGTCAAAATCATTTATTTCAATTAGACCAGGAAGTCATTTTTGAACGTCACAACTAACTATTGAAAATTTAAAAAATATCAGTGTGTCGGTCACTCCTATAGTGGAGCTATGTGCTCGTTCTGAACTGTAAATTTCTATGTAGAAAAACGAACAAGAAGTTCCATAGGTTACTTTTTCAATCACTTTCACAATACAATAACTATTCTTGGTTACATTGTTTCGTTCGTTCTATTATGTGAGAACAATGTTACACCAATATTCGGTCAAGGAGAAAGAAAAAGACTGCCACTGCCAATGAGACTTTTAAGTGAGCTTTTGATCTGAATCATCATTACGATCATTAAGTAGCCCAATGACTATAAGCGCGAGCCTGCGGACGGCGAGCATGGGTGGCTCCCCGTCCGACCAGAAACAGACCCGAGCGTACGGCGCGTCGCGTTCCGCGTGCGCCTCAAAGAGCCAGCAGACCACCACAGATGGGGCCCAACAGGGCCGATGCCGATTCGGAGTCGCGGAGAACCTAACGGGTAACCGGGGCTCGGGCTCGACGTGCAGGAGAAGGAACGTGGTGGTTTTTAGTCAGTAAAAGTCTGACACTCCCTCCCGCCTCACCCAGGCGGGAGCAGTCATGCGATGATTTTCGCCACTTGAAAAAAAAAGCACAATGACTATTTCCTTTTTGTTAATTTCGAATTCTATTCATAATCCGAGAGGAAACCAGTACAAGCTGCTCTAAACCGAGAATAGAACAAACGACACAAAAGCGAACTAACCTAGTGAAAAAATCTGACCTGTTTATTTAAAAAGCGTTGGTAATCCCATGTCCAATGACATACTGATCTTGATCCCTTTAACATTCACCTATTTAATACATTATAGTTGTGAAATAGAAGATATCGGACCATTATGAATTATTATTGTATGTACAATATCGTCTAAAATTACACCCCCACGGTAGCTTCCGTAAATAAAATCGAAGGTTAATATCTAAAAAGCAAAATAAATTCTAATCTAAATCAATTAAACGGTCATCAATCAAAATTAAATGAGGTTCGAATAATTCATTAGTACACTTGAACTTATAAAATGGCCGTTACATCTGTTCCTTTTATAAATAGACTACCAACATAATAAGTAAACATTTCCATAGTGCCAACCTCAGCATGCTTGGAGGTTTGTTTTTTTTTAGAACAACATAACAAAATAAATATTCTCCTGCCAGTTTGTTTTTATTTGTGTTGTTATTCATACTCTGTGCTTGTTTACAATATGAATGGGCCTGTTAGTTTTTCCCTTCGTAGATTTATTTGTTGTTCTAAAATATTGCATGATAGGTTTTACGCAATTCATTTCAAGACCTTTTAAATAAGGTAATGCTAAATAATTTCATAATCTCAGATCCTATCTAAACCAACTGAAAATCACTGCTTACTTTTCACATTTTCAGTCAAATAAGTTTTACATACAAAACGAAACGCAGCTTTACATACAATTTAATTTTAGGGCCCTCCATTACCTAGTATATCTCACATCCCATCCGCACCTCCAGGCTGTAATACCCTCACACTAGGGGTCCAGTAATTTACGCACCGATTGCTCACAAAACCTCCCTTATATCATGACCTCCTGGTCACGACAAACGGATGAAATAATTCCTATGTGAAAGTTTTTCTTCAGGACCTATAATAAAGATGGCGGCGAAAGATAAAAAACTCTATGATCAGCGGATTTTGTGCCAAAAAAGGGGAAACGAAAGTAGTGAAAATGTACTTTTAGTGGCCATAAATATGTTTATGATAATAAAAAGCTTATCTCGTATTGATATTGTTTTTGTTTTAGAGCTCAGTTTGACCAGTGCGCGGTGTGTTACAGTGAACGCTATTTCATTTCATAGCAGTTTGATGTATCATTTAGTTTTCTACAAGGTTTTTCTAGTGTCATTATTTTAAGAATTATATTTTGGTAGTTTAAGTCAAACATATTGTTTTTTTAAAACATGCTTTTTTATTAAAGGATTTCTATATTTGATATGGCAACCCCATCCTACCTTTTTACAAAATTAACCTTTTCTTTTACATAATTATAACTAACATGTAAAAAAAGAAAGGAAATTACATCACTCATCAGATATCTAAGATAATTAAATTACAATAACATATTATGATAATTAAAATAATGAATTCGAAAAATGCTTGATCCGAAAACTCGTAACACTATCAAATGTAGATCCGTAATTTATCTAAGTTCACCCTAATGAACAAAGCAAAACACGTGCTGCCGTGACGCACTGGAATAATATTTCACTATTTCGAGTGCACGCTAATAAATCGCGCATATTCCTGAATTTATCGTCAAATACCGAGTGTTGGTGCAATTGTCCCCGCTTTGTCATTGTTACTTGTGACATTATAACGATAATCAAGCAAGCTTTGTATAAATCGAGATAATTTATGAATTCTAGTTTAAATTGTTGGCGAATTATTGCTGCGGTTGCCATGGTAACCATAATTGTTGACAACCACGTTAAATTCTCCTGCCTATATTAATACCTATGTCTACATGAATGTATCTAGTATACTGTCAGTCATAAATCGGCTATAATCATGTATGTATTATGTATCGTATCGTTAATCTGCCGACAACAGCAAGCTTTGTTATCTGTCTATATTAATCAATCTGATTATTAGTTAATTAATTGTTAATCTAGTTACTAAGTACTCAACAACATGATAGTAGATTTAATTTGAATAAAGAGTAGGAATAGTCACCTCAAACAGTTAATACTAATACAATTAATTTAATGAATAAATTTTATTGTATTCTGTCAGTGGTGTCCAAAATGGCATGACAACTGTTGACATATTTTTGTGTCATTCTATTCAAATGAATTCGAATTACAAATCTGTCATAACAATTATTTTGTTTTCGATTTCGGAATTCCGTTAAAACTGTCACTTTATGAAGAAAATAGAATAATTTTATTCATTTTGACAAAAAGTTCATAAATACATAATAACTGTTTATTGAGCTTTGAACTAAAATTTGAAAAACAGTTTGATTATAAAATTTTATGTTACATTGTTAACATAATTTAGAACTTCGGTCTTGTACCGAGTGCAATAGGTTATCAAAATGCATGCGAAAAAATATTATTATTGTGTGTTTTACGATTACAGGTATTATAGCGTCGCGGACAGAATTGAATACAAGAAAGCAACTGAAATGATTCCTATGTACTGTTTGACATAAATTTAAATATGTGTATTTTTCTTAACGCAAAATTTAATAATATCGTGTTGAAATGCAATGATATTATCTCCTAAATTAATATAACAAATCTTGTTTGTGTTAGTCTGGGCTAGCCCCAGTATCGTGTTAGTACAATTTATTTCTGACTTGCGCCTGTGTCTGCCGTCGAGTGCCTTCTTTGTTGAATTAAGCTTTAAGCTTTACTTAGCCCCAGCTAAGTTCTGTTCAGAATTGTAAACTAGTTTGCAGTCAGATAGCTTAAGCACGGATTGCGCATTTTATTTCCAAATATATGCAACAAATTTTATTTAAAAGCAGCTGTTTGTCTTGAATCTTGATGTTAAATTGTTCTTTTTTGTGGTGGTATTCTTAATTCCATTTTTAAATTTCCATTTAAGAGCAAACTAGATAGAAAGTCGTGTCTATTTAAGCAACGTTTTAATGCTCGTTGTGCTTCTTGAAGTTAATAACGTAATAATGTTAAGATTTAGAATACAAATGTTTGGTTAACCCATGATGGAGTTAATTCTAATCCTATTAACATAGCATACATAACATAACATCACGCCTTCTATCCCCGAAGGGGTAGGCAGAGGTGCACATTATGCCACAGTACAATGTAACACCCACTTTTCACTATTTATGTTATGAGTCCCATGTAATAGGGGGTGAGCCTATTGCCATATACCGGGCACAATTTCAGACTCCGTGCTACTACTGAGAATTTTTTTAAACCCAGTAATACTTTGCCCGACCCGGGAATCGAACCCGAGACCCCTTGCCCGGCAGTCGCACTTGCGACCACTCGGCCAACGAGGCAGTCAATCTAATCCTATTAACTATTAAAATAGTCAGTATTAAAGCAATCAGTCTTATTACACTGATATTTCCATAGTTCATGCAATAGAGTACAGTTCCATTGAATCAGTAATAAAGTCCTGCAACAAAACGAAGCTAAAATACTTGCAACAAATGTAAACAAGGCGAATGTCCCACTTATACCCACAACAAACATAATCCTAGCTTACGCAACACTCAGGTGCGCGGCATTAAGTTAAAAACCGTAACTTAACTATAACATAAGTGTAACGTAAGTTAATTAGACCGGCTGCCGGAGCCAACGGTTAATGAAAACGTCCCGAGTTCCGGCATTCGACCGGACCGGAGCAGTTGTAAGACAAATATCAACTGTGTTTGTGACAGTCACACTATTTGCTACATATAGAGAAGAATAAAATGGTGTATATGTAGGGTAAAGGCTTCAAAATGTTTTATAAGAACTATCGTGAGACATACAAAAAAAAATACAAAATTAACTAAAAATGACTGCTTCGTTGGCCGAGTGCCGGGCAAGGGGTCTCGGGTTCGATTCCCGGGTCGGGCAAAGAATTACTGGGTTTTAAAAAAAATCACAGTAGTAGCACGGAGTCTGGAATTGTGCCGGGTATATGGCAATAAGCTCACCCCCTATTACATGGGACTCATAACATAAATAGTGAAAAGTGGGTGTTACATTGTACAGTGGTATAATGTGCACCTCTGCCTACCCCTTCGGGGATAAAGGGCGTGATGTTATGTTATGTTAACAAAAAATCGCGGGTAACGCGAAAATACTGAGAAAAGCTCTACTAGTTTCGAACAGCCGCGGGGTTCATCCTTGAGGATGGGGTAGCGATCGCGGTCGCGGCGATGTCGCGCAGCCGACTCCTATAGAACGATTAATTTGTACTTCAACCTTACCAACATTATGAATGCAAAAGTTTGTGAATTTTTGTGTTACTCAATTATGTCAAAAACGGCTAAAGGAATTGCGTTGAAATTTAGAACAGGGATAGATTATATAGTCTGGAATAACACATAGGCTACTTTTTAACGTGGGCGAAGCCGCGAGCAGAAGCTAGTTTTTTATACTTCATATTCCAGAACGGACGTTAAAGAAGACAAATCCTACACAGTTCGTAAGTAGTAAGTATTGTATTTATAAACGTCTCAAAGTAGTTAGATAGGATATCCTGCTTACGATCTAAAATGTTTTGACATGTTTAAGAGTCCGTAAGAACCAATGTGCGGAAACAAATATCATTCACCAACAGTATAGATAAACATAACTAAGACTACTGGTCATGGGAACGTGGATTTGTTTTAAGAGGACTAAAAGATTGCAATAATTGTATGCTTTTAAGAAAGTACATAGTTAAGTAACTAAGAAAGCTGAACGAGTTTTGTGGAATAGAAATCACCTTGTATCAAGAAAGACTGTCCAGTGATACACATCGTGTCTTTATAATAAAATACAAATACAAATCAACTCGACTGCCTCATTAGCCGAGTGGTCGCAAGTGCGACTGCCGGGCAAGGGGTCTCGAGTTCGATTCCCGGGACGGGCAAAGCATAACTGGGTTTTAAAAAATCTCAATAGTAGCACGGAGTTTGGAAATGTGCCCGGTATTTAGCAATAGGCTCACCCCCTATTACATGGGACTCGTAACATAGAAAGTGAGTGTTACATTGTATAGTGGCATTAAGTGCCGTAATGTGCACCTCTGCCTATCCCTTCAGGGATAAAAGGCGTGATGTTATGTTATGTTACAAAATAATACTCGAACGCTACCTACTCAATTTTAAGTCGTACATAAGTATATTTAGTTCTGTTACTACAAATCCTTTGTAAACTAACAGCAATGGCACAATATTTAAATATATACAACCTAAAATTGAGTAACCTTTCAGTAATCGAGCGTAAGACACAAAGAGCCGTGACACACGCTTACATCGTGTAGGTACTGCCGTCCATCTATCGACATGACCCCCAAACTCCACAGACAAGTTCATTCCCAGTAATGGGCAACCGCATTGATCTCTATGTGTTCCTGGTCATAAAGTTGATTTATGGCAAGTTCCGATGAACCCTAGTTCACTTCGTCTGCCAGAATCCTGGCAAAGTGGCAAGCCACAAGCTTGTAATTCTGTTGTAATAAGTTTTTAAATTAAATTCAGTTTTGGATTCATGTTGTAATACTTTTAAGAAAATATTTTCAACTATCTTGTTGTGATCTAAATTGTCCCTTATACATATTGTTGTGGTAATGTTAGTGAAGTACCTTAATGAACATCAAAATGTGATTCTTCGAGCTACAGTGCAACAAAACAACGGAAACAATAGTATTTATGAATCTTTTTGTACAAAATCATTCAAAAATAAAACATTTTTACATTGTTTCTTAACAAATAGACATCACACAATCTACCTACATATAATGTTCTTAACATGTAACCTGGATCTATTACCTATAATATTTCGAAGATTACAGTGGACCTTGTGGAACATACTTTCTGGAGTATTGCGATACCGAAGTAATCGCGTCGCGGCACAGCCACCCTGCGCCGTGACTCCCTGAGCCAACGCCTACATATCTCACGTCCCAGTAATTACACGAGCCAGTTATCTTTCCAAACGGAACCCGGCAAGTTATTTAGCTGAAGAAATAAGAACCTTACTGAAATTCCCTCAAGCTGCTAATAAATACTTAAAATATAATAAAAAGAAAGATTAAAAGTACAATTACGTGTCAAATACATTGTATAATGCTGTTAATTTTGTTTTGATTCATAAACCTAATTTCATGGTCACTAGCAATTTAGAATAAGAAAACACAATAAAAACTAACCTAGAAATAAAGTCAAAACCTCGCTTTACATTTGAACTAGACTTCTAACCCGTTTGCAAGTCTTGAATACTTTCAAAATGTTAGTCCAAAAAATACATTAAAAAATGGTAACAACGCCTTACGCGTCATAATGTCCTAGTACTCGTAGGTGTGGTGTCAAACGAGAAGGATAATCTGAAATCCAATTAGACGCGCTAATTAGATTATTATGTTAGACCCATTCAGTGCACAGCTGAGAGAACCAACAAACTCTAATCAATACAAATAACAGCTGTTTTTGAAGTATAACATAAGGCTAGGTTTTAAATAAAGGGTTGGAAAAAGGCAAACATATAAACAACCCTTCGTTTTAACAATTACCTAATTGTGAGATTATGAGCAGTTTTCATCAGTTACTAGCCACTTATAGAAAATATGAAACTAGTTCTACCATGTACGATATTCTAGCAAATAGAGTTCACATTGCATGGCTCACCAGGTTTACATTTTTTTGTATCTGATAATGAATAAGCTATCTAATGTTAACATCATCTTGTGCTAATGGATATCATCTCTCGGTGCTTTACTTTACTGTTCTTTAATAGAAGTGTCACTTGTTAAAACTATTAAAGACTTGATAATGCATAAACCTCGCGCTATATGCAAATACTATAAAAGTTTTATGCACCAAGGATATCAAAAGCATTTAATCATCTTGTAGCAATTACGATTGCTCAGTGCAAACCTGAGTATTGGAAAAACTGTGTATAAATAAATAAACAAGGGAAAATATGTATTGTATATTGCACTTAGGAATAGTCGGCACTCAATGTTCCAATGGACCGATTAAAACACAATAAAAAACCAATGAACAATAGAATAGAGTAGACTAGTGTTGTTAACTATCCGATCAGCGCCTCACACGCCGCAAACGAGGGCTATAAGACTTTAATTAAACAAATTCAAACATCTATAAAAAGGCGATACGCCCGTAAACGGAGCTGATAAAGCTAACGAACTCTTTAATGAGCGCCGGGTTGGGGGGTGCCCCGCTCACATTAACCCCCACACGGGTTTTTCGGCTATCAAGAACAAGTGTTGTAAAAACTTGTATCGCTGCATTATGTATGATCCCGGAATTGTGGTCTATCAATTGTGGGTACGATTTGTTAGGTCGTGATGTCGAAGGGTTGGCGATTGCGACTGTGTGTGGGGATTAAATGATTGAAGATGTTATTTATTGCTGTAACGATGGTTTTTTTATTATAGTTTTATACATTCTGCTTACCTTTACGAGAAAAAGACAAAAATATAATTATACATTTCATTTTAAATTTTAACACGACTTTTGTATAACTATTGTGGGTCGACAACATAATTACGGTATATGTATCGGTTTTTATTATAACTAGTTTCTCGTACCTAAAAATAATATTCTTAAGTGTTTTAATTTAATTTTATACATTTTATCACGTAATTCGGGCTAAAGAAATTTATTTAATATTTGCTGCAATATCGCATTGGGTCTAACCTGTAAGGATATTTGTATGTTATGTGTAAATAAATAAATAAATAAATAAATTTTCTCAAAATAATATACATACATACATAAGTACATACCATCACGCCTTTTATCCTCGAAGGGGTAGGCAGAGGTGTACATCACTACATAGTATAAAACAAAGTCGCTATCTGCCATCTGTCTGTTCCTATGTATGCTTAGATCTTTAAAACTACGCAACGGATTTTGATGCAGATTTTTTAATAGATAGAGTGATTCTTAAGGAACGTTTATAAGTATAAAACATGCATTTTGTACCCGTGCGAAGCCGGGGCGGGTCGCTATATATGAAATAATATACATGTTTCACTTAAATTTGAGAAACTTAATACTACATATGAGAAAAATACATATCATTATGTTGTTCAATCTGTCAAATACAATATTGATACTATCATTATTGTTGTTTAACCAGATACAACTTCAATCTATTTTTAAACATGATAATTGACGTGGAATCTCTAATTTCTTTGGTAACTCATTATAAAGCTGTGCTCCCTCAAAAGTAATAGAGTGAATAGATTTACTTCCGTACTGTGTTCTAACTGAAGGTAGTTCTAAACTATCCCCATTGTTAGCATTTTTTTTTTTTGGAATTGGAGGCAAACGAGCTATCTGATGGGAACCGATCAGCACCGCCCATGGGGGTGTCCATGGTGTGCAACACCAGAGGAGGCACAAGTGCCTTGCCAGCCTTTTAAAAAGGAATACGCTCTTTTCTTGAAGGTTTGAAGGTCGTATCGGTTCAAAAATACCACCGACGACAGATGATTCCACAGTTTTGCTGTGCGAGGCAGAAATCTACGTTATAATACGGGTACCTACCTCTATATAGCTACATGAAAATAAACTATATATTTAAGTTGTAAAGCTAAGTTTGGTACTAATTAATCGAGTTGAGAACACTATTATCGTGTAAAGACGGTAGAGATTGAAGATGTCTTCAGCGACTGACGAACTTTGATTAAAGAAACCCTATCCGTGCTCAACTACTGACATGGGCGAACATATGGCGAAAACGTATGAGACTTGGAACATTTTATATTTACTTAAGTTGTATACTTGATTACTGTATTCTGAATCTTTGTAAAGGCATTTAAGTACGAAACGTATCAAATGTTGCTCTTTAATAATTGTGTGTAAGTACTTCAATTTGTAAAATTTCAGTTTCAATAAAAAATAAGGTTTTGGTCACAACTAGCTGATGAGGCCCAGTCATTAGAACAAATTACAAATTGTTACAGACTAATTGACTAGCTCGGAAAACTTATAACCACTACCGTTTTCAGAGATGTTGAAATTAAATGAAATTACAAATGGTACAATATTTCGCTTAATTGTATTTTACTGGACTTATATTTTACTCAATACTCAATACTCAATACTCAATACTCAATACGTTTATTGCACTCCATATGTTTATAAGGTGTTACATAATAATATAGTACAGTATGGACCCTGTAGGGCACGGCAACGTAGAAGAGAGGAGGACGCTAATTTTATTTAGATTATGTATCGCAGATTTTTTATTACTAGTTATAAGTAGTTATTTTGTTCAATTTATTTTGTAATGCTATTAGTATTATTTATGTAAAATGTACTTATATATTCTATGTAGGTTCATATATTTATATATTAAACATTTATTTAAATTTTTTTTTTTTTTTTTTATTTTTTTTTTTATTTTTTTTTTTCGTTATATATATTAAATATGTGTATTGTAATAGGTGATTTAATCATTAATATTATATATGTCGTACATATATTTAATTTTTAATTACAGTATTTATTTTAAATCTTTATCATTAATATATTCTTTAATATTATAATATGCTTTATTTATGAGTATTTGTTTTAATTTATTGGTAAATTTTATATTTCTGGGTTCTTCCTTTAGGGCTTCTGGTAGCTTATTATATATTTTAGTTATAAGTTAATGTTTTTATAGAACAAAGTTCATTACATTTTCCTAGGCTTCGTAGAGTCGAGAAGTTACGAATATGATACTTATCCGCGTATAACTATTATAAAGTTCGAGCTGTGTATCTTGAACACTGAGAGCATTAATCATTAGTTTGGAAGCAAACAACAAAAACAGTTGTAGACACAAATAAGAAGAAAAAACTTACATGGTAGTGATGCGAGAAGTTGTCACAGAGGGAACAGTAGCGAGGCACAGAATCAGAGACACGAGCCATGGCGGGCAACATATTTATCAGAACAAGCCATTTATCACTACACCGGCCACGGGGACATTTGTTACGAAACGTCAAAACTAAAATAGAATTCACTTGTTTGTGTCCAAACAGCGACCACGTGCGGCCCAGCGGGCGGGCCGCTCATATCTGACGCCTCACTTACCTTATTACACGAAAACGAGAAAAATAACATCACCCCACACACTTACCGACATTATCTAATAACCATTTGTACATAAATTAATGTAAAATCAATGAGCCCGCTCGCTTTGATGTTTCGTGTTACCTCGACCGGCGATTAATTTTCAAATAAGTCTTTTAAACTGGGCCAAAGCAGTTTATTTCGTAAATGACACAATTCTCTATGGAGCATGGGTTCCACCGTTTGATTTATGCCAGGACACAGTTTTGGTAAAAGTTTGCAACAATAGCCGCGAGGACGGGCGACTGCATTATGTGACAATAAAATCAATAAGTGTGCGGCGTCATTAATTATGTTCTATCAGTGTTACTGTTACATGAACGCACCTGGTATGAAAGCGCGGGAGGCTCATCCGTCAAGCGCGCGGCGGCAGTGTGGCGCGAACGAGCCGCTATTCACTGCGACGCGTTCACAAATCCATATCATTGTCACCACGAACACTCGCGACAATAACGACACTTTTTTAAAGAAAAAAGAAAGATGTGTGAAGATTGTATACAATTTGTAAGAAGTTGGTGTGGCGGGACGCCGGGCGCGCGTAGGTGTCGACCAGCTCGCGAAATGTTGTCGGATGGACTGGAACCGGCGCGGTGTGTCGCGTATTTTTCTATTCTATACGTTTGTTCTCCACTCAATCGTGTCATATCATGTTCGTGGACATTGGGCGGCTATTTATAATTGGCCCTATAACTTTATATATAAATACGTGGGACATTCCCTCGCGCTACAATCCACAAACAATCGGTACACATTACAAAGGTTTACGACAATTTAAATTTGTTCCGTCTTGTTCTCCGCTTTGATCTGGAAATTGGCAACAAATTCGTAATATTTTCCTTGTCACTGTGTTATTAGTCTATGATTAATTTAATATTTTATTTTATGAGTATTAATTTTGAAATAGTTTACATAATTCTAAATTGAACCTTTGAATGGGCTTTTTTAGTTAATCGTATGAAATTATTAAATCACATCGAGATTTGGAGCCGAAACAAACATATACTTAACCAATCCTGCAACCACTGCACCCACACACAATTAACAAAAACACAATCAGTTCTCAATAAGCAGGTTCGTTGCCCAGCAGGTGTAGTTACCACGTAAAAGTAAAAATCCCTGAGTAAATATATTCACGGATTACAAAGGGCACACCTAAGGGTAACCAGTTCGTAAAATTTGAGTTGAGCCATTCAGTTTGTGTGTTGATGAGTCAGCCGCAAACTTGGTAACGACGTTTTTCAATTGGTGGTTTGAACAGGCGGCGCCGAAGGACATATGTAGTAAATTCAGAGCGTTGTAATGGCGCGGGAAGGATTGCCTGTATGCTAATGCTTGCATGCTCTCTACTTAGATAAGGGGCAATGCTTATGTGTGCTAGATATGTTCTAAACACAGCGCTATAAGAAGCATGCGTTGTTACAAGTATTATTATAGTAATGTTATTATAATATGTATTATGACAATAAGTACTAGTAAAAAAAGCATTATTAACTCGGGTTGAGATACCCTTAATTGTCATTTAAAGACGGAAAACGAAATTAATTTAGACAACACTAGACTTTTTGGATGACGACATACAACTACTAGATGTTATTTTATACTAAGTAGAGAAAAATAAAAAGAGGCAGTCGTAAAGCTTTTCTCAGTATATTCACGTGAGTAATCCGTAATTTTTAGTTAATACTGACTGTATGTATCACGATAGTGTTCTTTATTAAGCTAAACAAAATAAGAAAATATCGTAACGCCGTCTCCAATACGATAAAAGACTATGTCACTCTCAATGTTTAGTTGGCACAGTGCTAACTACTATACAAGGTGTCGCAGGTTCAATTCCCACACCAAAAACTACTCTGTTCTGGGTCTCATATTCGATATGACGCACAAAGTCAAAGCATCTATTTCAAATTATCCACTTTTGAAACATCAAAAATGTATTTGTAAATGCACCCACATCACAAAGGATGGTTAAATTTGAAAAAAAATTCTAAGAAAATATAATATGTAGGTTATGACCATAGAGTTCAGTTTTCATATAAGTTTAACATCATAGAGGTAAATGTACATGATAGATATAACTTTGAACTAAATAAATCAATAAACTCTATTTATAGTAAATAACGTGAAACCTTTCAACCGTAATACGTAGTAGAATAGACTAGATGCGTAGGAGTGTCTCGTAGCAACATGTGCCACGCGCCGGTTGTTGTGCGCACGCGCCGCCCGCCCGACGATGCTTTACGACGATCTATGATCCAACTACTCTGTACACCCACTTGTGATACTCGCTATCGATGAAATATTAATTGTCTTTCTACAACATTTGTTTATTTGTTATTGGAATTGAGATATAAAAATATACAAACGAAATAGGAGTTTGTGATCGAAATATCCAACAATGGATACTTTGCTTGACCCGGGAACCCATCTCGAAACCTCCTCAACATAAGAGAGGTGTGGCATAATACACACGTTTAGCAGGCATGTTGTGTCGCAGTTAAAAAGGTTCACATTTAAAAAAGCGCTACTGCCTAATGACTGTTCGATGTGTAGTCTTTTAATTTGTTCTTACTATACTCGCCGTAAGGAGAGACAAGATAACAGAAGTTTATTTTTTAGTTAAACAATATTCTATTCTAGAATTTTCACCTTTGTCGTGTGTGCGGTTCCAAATATACATATAATAACATACATAAATACATTGTTATACTAGCTTCTGCCACCGGCTTCACCCGCGTCTCTGTGTGATGATAATTAGCTTACGTGTTATTCCAAACCATATTTTTTTATATTAGATGCGATGGGACTGACGTTCGACCACTATCTCACCTGGTGATAAGCGATGATGTGGTCTACGATGGAGCACGTCAACCCAAAGCAACCTATTCACTCGGGCCTTGAAGACACTCATGTTATACCCTTCAAGAAATACAGACTCTGGCAAAGAATTCTACTCCTTAGCAGTACGCACAAGGAATTTTCTACGATGACGATGACGACGTCTACCGTGTATAATTTTTTACTCCCGTTCAAAATGTCATCTCATTCCCTTCAACTGTTTTGATGTAAAAGGGTAACAAACAAACAACACATTTATAATATTAGTAGGAATCTACCACACACGACTATTATTTAGTGCAAAATATCCTATTTAAATTAAAATATCTATTAGAATCGAGTATGCCGTAGAGATGTACATTTATTTCAGTTTACAAGTATCGACGTGCCATCGAACTATAACTCTAGTAGCATGGCTTTATGGCATGACTCGCGTTACACGGCTACCTAATAAAATATTACAAACTGTATTATATTCCCCGCAAATCACATGCTACGTTACGCTAACAGGGCTTTCAAGTATTCATGTAAGAATAGTAACATTGTTTTTATTCGGACTATTTCTTCAATTGAGCGTTATGATGCACTATGACTATAATTTTACGTCACTAAAGTATGTGATTAATTTAATACTTATATCCATAATAGTTCTACACAAACCGGGAACTATCCTTCGGTGCATTTCCATAGTGCATACTGGGATAACCGCCGGTTTGTGTGTCCATTACATATAGATTAAAATTGTCTAAAGGTCCTCTGCGCAATTGGCTTCCGCCGCTCGTACGCCTCTCAAATGACTGGGACCCTGCGGTCCCGTGAATGGTAAAGACAAAAATAATAATAGTAATATTCTTTATTGTACACCACATAAACACAAAGGGCAACAAAAAAATATAGTGCACAATGCGCGAATGGAACTTACCCACTTCAAATTTTAGCCGACAAATGACATTGATTTTGAACAACATCCAATAAAATTGTTGCAATGTCTCTCAACGCATAGAACAATTAAAAACTTAATTGAATAAAAAAAACCGCACACTAATAAATAGTAGAGGTAGTTTACCTTGAAAAAGTACCAATAGTATAAATGTAAGGGGACTGTCACTATCGTAAGGGGAGCACACATGTGTTGTTAAGCGGCATACACATTGAATGTGTGTCACGTGTTTTGAGGGACGATGTACCAGGCTAGCAGGAATCTACAGGAGCGCTCTGTGCATCGACATGCTGACGAATAAACAAAGTAACAAGGTAAAAGATCTAGTCTCAATAGTTTGTTGTAGAAGTACCATTACTAAAAATGTATGAAAGTAAATTTAAATCAGTTATTAACTTTGAAAGTTTTTTAAATATTTTAATAAATAGTATGCGCTCCGCTTAGTTACATATTTATAATGTTAACTACCTCTAGAAAGATTCTTTACATATCTTTGTAAGTACTCGTAAGTGGTGTGAATACATCATCAGATAACAAATAATTTGCAATATCAAATTGTAATTCAAATTCAGGTAAAATAACGCCTTAATATATGTTAACTTTAATTAATTTACCCCCTTATTACATGGGACTCGTTACTCAAAACATAAATTGTGAAAAGTGGGTGTTACATTGTACAGTGACATTAAATGCCGTGATGTGCACCTCTGCCTACCCCTTCGGAGATAATGGGCGGGATATTATGTAACTTTAACTAACTTCCAGTGTCTTAAAAATGTGGAAGGTAAAAGTTGTGCGCCGTCTTACAACCACCCGACAGATGGCGTTAGGGGGACAATGACAGCGTTATAACCATTATCTTCTAATAAGTGTAAGTATAAGTACATATAAAATAAATAAAAAAAAACTTGTATTTCTTTAACAAGACATTTGTTTAATGTTCTTATGTTAAATTAAAGATTGGTTTTAAGTTAGTTCCATTATCCATTGCCAAGCGACCGGCGGCGTTAAATTCCAGTAAACAAATGCTAATCAAATAAATACAACAAAAACACATGACTACATAATATGTTTTCCTTACTTTTACATGAAAATAACCCTCAAAAGCAAATAATAAAATTATTACACAGTACTGAGCGCCCCCTACGTTCTCTTAGTAGAACTAACTGTGAGACAAACGTGTCAGCTGAGATGGCACGTGCTAAGGGCATGCGGTACTAGGCTAGCAGAACCTCCTCGAAGCTTTCATTGCATCATAAATCAATATTAGACGACTGACCACTACATAGGTAACTTCTACACGATATTTTACGAAAATGTAATTGTGTGCCTGAATGAAACTGCACACATGTAGATGAAGATGTGCATGTTTGAATTTTATGAATGAGATTACTCTTACACGTCGCTTTGTGTGTATGTGTGTGTTATTTCGATTGAATGACAGGTCCAAATAGCCATATTTTAAAGTGCTTTTAAGGTGTCTTTGCCTGGCGACTGGCAATGAAATGAGTTAGTTTAGAAATCAACAATAAAACTATGATCACGAATATGAATAAATTCCGGCATTGGATGAGATCTTCGATTTTCATCATATGAAAAGTTTATTAACGATTTTCTTATCATTATGAAAAATCTTTGTTGTAGGTACATATTGTCTGGACTTTAAAAGACGGACCTCTGAGTTTGTTTCGGCATTTCTTCTCAGAGTAGTCAGTTAGGAAATGTCGACCTCATCGTTGGCTTGATAAAATTGACGTGTAAAAGTGCTGCCTTGTAGCCTATTTGCAGAAATAAATTCACTTGTTTCACTTTGAATTATTTACATAAAAAATTACCACTTTTAATGAACGCTTACAACAAAACTAGCTATATGTGGATGTTTGACATGCACTGCACTAATTAATATCTTTGGAATTTAAAAGATATTAATGTTTTGTAACTGATGTATTAGACTCCGTAGTAATTGTGAAACTACGCAGCTTCCGACGTAGCGCCGTAGCACAAATATGTAGCAATAGCAATTGTAAAACTTGTTTGTAGAAGCCTACGCCGTAGCACGTAACCGTACCATATTGCAAAATGAGAAGATTAATATACATTACCTAATTGATAGAGAATGAAAATAAAACTTATAGTATAATAGCCCCAGTTATATTACTTAAGTAAGTATATTACGTTTTGCTACGTACTTAATTTTACATTGAACCTGCCTATACGTAGCTATATTTATTTATTTAAATATATTTTAATTGAACGAGTGTATCTACCAACTTTAGCCGTAACAAAACTATGTTTGTTCTTGTACATATGTAGTTGTTATTTACAATCACTGCGACACATCTGTTTTCTCTGAATAATATTCCCATAACGGTATTTTATAGCACTCTAGGGTGCGAGATTTTTACCATACACAGCACACCACTAAATTCCCGTCTGCCAATACGAGCGGGAGAATACCCTAGTGACGTCACGGGGTTCGGGACACCAAGTACTAAGGTACCAGGAGTCAAATGGAGGTCGCTGAATACTTGTAAAATGCAGTGATGACGTGTTTACTGCTTGTGTTGTAGTATGTGTTTGTATATACACCCACGTCACAGAAGAAAATCTTAGTGTGGATTTGGAACTACATTTATTTAAGAAGTATCACATTATACAAGAATTTTGATCACTCATGTTTATTGTTAATGCCTAAGATCTGCCATTTTTTAAATAAATATTATTAAGAATATTTGAATTTAAATACAGGTAACACAGGTAACGCAGGCAACATACCTTAATAATAATTGTTAAGGTTCAGCGGTTTAGACAAATCGAGATTATTAAGTTTACAAGAATAAAAGATATTTTCGAAAAACACAATCCTCTTTGACTGTTGGATAATAAAATACAGTGTTAAAGTTAAAGAAGTATCATACGAAGTATGCCAACCTTTAAGTCATATAATAAACCTAAGCATTAGTAAAGGTATATTTCCAGCCGCCTTAAAGAAATCTATAATAAAGCCATTATTTAAAAAACAAAATAGGGAACTAATGGAAAATTATAGACCAATTTCGCTGATACCAATTATTTCTAAAATATTTGAAAAATTCATATACAAAGAGTTAAATACATATTTTGAAAAACATAAGTTATTTTGTGACGAACAAAAAGGTTTCAGGGCAAATAAAAGTATAAACATGGCGATCTATGACTTTCTTTATAAAGTGATGGTCAATGTGGATAAAAAAAATCCAGTATGTTCGATTTTCTGTGATATGACCCAAGCCTTTGACTATGTGCATCATAATACCCTACTAAAAAAATGGAAAATTATGGGGTACGAGGAAATATACAAAATCTTTTAAAATCTTATTTATCAAATAGAAGGCAAGTTACAGAAATCAGTAGACTCAATAGTAAAACTAAACGAGAGGAAATATATACATCACATGAACGTCAAGTGACATATGGCGTTCCACAGGGAAGTGTTTTAGGCCCCCTTTTATTTACGATATATATAAATGACTTTCCGAAAAGTATAGAACATACCATGTCACTTTTCGCGGATGATAGCACTATAACCATACCATGTAGAATAAGAGAAGAATACAACAATGACATAAATAGTAGTTTAATTAATGCCATTTTTTTTTTTTTTTTTTTTTTTTTTTAAGGGGGGAAAATCATCGAATGACTGCTCCCGCCTGGGTGAGGCGGAAGGGAGTGTCAGACTCTTACTGACTAAAAACCACCCCGTTCCTTCTCCTGCACGTCGAGCCGGAGCCCCGGTTACCCGTTAGGTTCTCCGCGACTCCGAATCGGCATCGGCCCTATTGGGCCCCATCTGTGGTGGTCTGATGGCTCTTTGAGGCGCGCGCGGAACGCGACGCGCCGTACGCTCGGGTCTGTTTCTGGTCGGACGGGGAGCCACCCATGCTCGCCGTCCGCAGGCCCGCGCTTACGGTGGCCGGAGATCGTCCCGCGATCCCCGACGCCCGGTGTGTCCTTCGCGATGGCTGGGTTGCGAGGAGGCAGCGCTTCGCTGCCTCACGCGTCCCGCCTCCTCCTTAGCTAGCATGACTGCTTCGCAAAAGGAGGAGACGGCATCCCAGTCCCCCTCGCTCCGCATCATGGCCTGCACTAGGCCCGGACGCGAGAGGTCGCCATCGCCGATCACTTCCCTGAGGGCACGGCGGTGCTCAGCCCACGCAGGGCATTCCGCTACGGTGTGTTCCACCGTGTCCTCAGGGCGGTCCTCGCAGTGATGACACCCGGGCGTTTCCTCCCGCCCCATCAGACACAGGTACCTCCCGAAACTTCCGTGTCCGGTGAGGACCTGCGTCAGGCGGTAGGTGAGGACGCCGTAGCGTCTCTCAAGCCACTCCTCAAAGAGGGGACTTACCGCTGCAATGGCAGCGAGCCCATTAATTAATGCCATAGACTGGTTAAACAATAATAACCTAAAAATTAATCTGAGTAAAACTGTTATCATGCACTATAGTACAAGACCGAATGCATCAATTAGTTCGGACATTACATATAGAAATAATACTATTGAATCAGTAACATCAACAAAATTTTTGGGTTTAACAATAGACCAAAATCTGAACTGGAAAGCTCATATAGAAAAACTTGCGAAACAATTAAGTAATAGAGCATATGCTTTACACAGATTGTCTCAAACAATACATATAAACACGTTATTAATTGCATACTACGGATTAGCTGAATCTATTCTCCGTTACGGGATCATTTTTTGGGGCAATTCAGTGGAATGGGCAACCATTTTTAGGGCACAGAAAAGATGTCTGAGATCAATGTTTACACTTAAAGTTACTGATAGTTGCAGGCCATACTTTGAACAGTATAGGATTCTCACAATGCCATCGTTATACATTCTCGAAATAGTTTTATTTGTTATGTATAATTCTCATTTATTTCCGCGTCTTGAGGATAAAACTCAGCGCAACAGGCGTGATTACACAAAACTTTGTCTTCATCCTTGTAAGACCGCGCTTATGCGCAGAAATGTATTTTGCATGGCACCTATAATATTTAACAAATTGCCAAAATCATGGAGAGAACTAGGTGCCAACCATATCAAGCGAAAGCTTAGACTTTTTTTATTACAGAAGGTCTACTATAGTGTCACCGAATTCTTAAATGACACAGTTATTTGATTGAAGTAAGACATGGCTATTATTTTATAAATTATGATTATTTTATTGGTTGTGATTGTTTCATTGGTTATGTGATTCTTACTATGAGTGTGACATATTGTACGAATTTAATTATGACATAACTGTATCTATAATTTTAATTTTGACATACCTACCTACATACAATTGTATTTGACATTTATAAATGTTTAACGCTGATAATATGATTATTACTTACAAAAAAATTTGCATGCCATGACAAGTGGTAAACATGTATTAAGTGCAACTGTTCTATTTTTTATCATCCTACATACATGCACCTGCGTGTGTGTGTATTCTGTGTATGTATTCACATGTTTTTGCGAATAAATTTGATTTGATTTGATTTGATTTGATTTGTGTTATTATTTACAGAAACTTATAAATTTTTATTCAGCAATAAGGTGGCTAGGCTCAAGACTTAGTCCCGTCAGCGTTTTATTAAATCTGATACCAGGCGGTTATAAGTGTTTGGGATGTACCGTGCACCAGTCTGCAACGAGGACTAGTCTATAGTCAGGAACAGATATGACGTCAGGATGAAGTTCAAATTAAAACATTAACTTTGAATTTAATATGTATTCGACCAATTTTTATTTAAATAATGGCACATTCCTTTAGTTATTGATTCGATTTATGAAACTAAACAGATATAATTTTTACTACCAAATAGGGCAGTAATATAAGCTTATACACAAAAAATAATGACGTAGATTCTTTCAATGTAAAACAGAAATAATCGTTTTCATAATTTAAAAAGTAGGTTACGTCTAGACTAGAGATTAAAAACAAATATAACAAAATAAAATATTCTACTAATCAAGTCCTTTCCTTTGGTGTAATTGTGAAAAAATTAAATTATAATACTGTATGGTCAACAGTCAGAGAATAGATTGAGATTAAGAGTAGGTACACACTCTCAATCTCAATTGTGCTATTTGTATCAGATCGATCTGTGGTCAGGAAGGGGGTAAAATTACAATCACTAAATACCTACGCTAACAAACAAATGGGGCAAACTAAATAAAATCTTTTAAAAACAAACTACTATAAGCTGTCTGAGGCGGCCGGACTTAAGGACTTAGTCCAGTCAGCGTTCTATTAAAGCTGATACTAGGTGATCATGAATTTATGAGATGTACAATCTAAAACGTGGTAAGGACTAGTGCATAGTCGTGAAAATGACGTCACTTAAATTTTTCATTACTTATTGAAAAAAGTAAATAGCGCCATCTAGCATTGAGTAACGTAGTTAAAAAAAAATTATTAACTTGAACTAATCGAATGAACGTCCCGCTCTCCACTTACGGCGATTCCATTATTTTAGAAAATATTTACTATACATAAAATAATATTGTTTAGCAAAGCGAATAAATAAGGTCGGCTATAAAAAAGTAATTCTAAATATTACTATGCAACGCTTAGTACGTACGTAGTTTTTATTTATCTTTACACAAGGGATATTAAGCATAGGTAGGTACCTACTTACTTAGATAAAATCATTCAGAACATAAATCATTCATTGAAATTGTATCAATGCAGATTAATAAAGTTGAAGCGTCTGTTTGTACTTTTCAAATAACCGCTTTTTACTACATGTACTTAATCACTACGTAGTATAAAACAAAGTCGCTATCCGCCGTCTGTCTCTCCCTATGTATACTTAGATCTTTAAAACTACACAACAGATTTTGATGCGGTTTTTTAAATAGATATAGTGATTCTTAAGGAAGGTTTATGTGTATAAAACATGCATATTGCACCCGTCCGAAGCCGGGGCGAGTCGCTAGTTAAATATAAAAGTAATGCAATATCAACACTATTCAGAAACTAGAACTAAAGCAGTATGTATGTGTGAGTAATAAATCCCTTACTTCACCTAACAAACACCACGTGGTCTATACAGACTAGGTACCAGGACATCAGAAGCGAATAAGAGTTTTCATGCAACGTATGACAACGGGGTCTGCACCCTTCTGTGACGTGACACACCTTCAAGGTCGTGACGTCATCGCAATAGACGTGCAATTAGTACTCTACAGATACCTACAATGAATGGTGCAATTTTATGTGATTTTTTTAAATCTTTATTTAATAAGAAAGGCTTTTTCCTTAGAGGAAAATGTTATGTCTCACCCCCTATTACATGGGACTCATAACATAAATAGTGAAAAGTGGGTGTTACATTGTACTTACAGTGGCATTAAGTGCCGAAATGTGCACTTCTGCCTACCCCTTCGGAGATAAAAAGGCGTGATGTTATGAAAATATTATGTGTTGGAATGGTTTTATTTAAGTCGTAAGACAGAATAATGTATAAAAAACAAGCAAGTGCTCATCATAAAAAACAGGATCGCAAGAGCGACCGTCGGGCAAAGGGTCTCGAATTCAATTCCCGGGTAGGGCAAAGTTATTTAAAAAATAATCTCAATAGTCTGGGAGTCTGGAATTGTTCCCGGTATATGGCAATAGGCTCACCCCTATTACATGACACTCATAACATAGTGAAAAGTTGGTGTCACATTGTATAGTGGCATGAACTGGCATGAAGTGCCATAATGTGCACTTCGGCCAATCTCTTCGGGGGTAAAAGTCGTTATTTTATGAATAATATGTATTTAAAAAATATATACTTGACTGCACGGTTGGTGCGGTGGCTGGCAACCGGCTGCCGTGCAACGTGTCGCGGGTTCGATTCCCGCACGGGACAACACTTTGTGTGATCCACAAATTGTTGTTTCGGGTCTGGGTGTCTTTGTGTATGTGAACTTGTATGTTTGTAAACGCACCCACGACACAGGAGAAAATACTAGTGTGGGGCAACGTTTTAAAAAAAAAAAAAAAAATATTCGTCAAGTAAGTACAGTTGTTACATTCTGAATTAATGGCTGTTACAGCATATACTTATGTTCTTAAAATATTACCATTTTTTTATTTTTTTTAGGTACTTACATATATACCGATACATATGTGAAGAGATGTTTCAGTTTTTATAAAAATTAAATCATATCTCACATCTCATCACCCTTTATTTATTACTACGCTTTTGAAATTACTAAACAGTTGAACGATTTTATACTTCAGCCATATTGAGTACCTACACTGAAATGGCCGAACTCAGGACTCAGTCCAGCCAGCGTTTTATAAAATCAGACACCAGGCGACCATAAGTGTATGAGATGTACCAGTTTGCAACATGGATCCAATAGTGTGGTCACGAAAACAGATTTTACCTATCATTAGAAGTATAGCTGAAATTCAGATTTTTAAGATATTTGATCGTCTTTTTTCTTGTACTCATTTTAAATACAAGAAAAACTATGCTATTTATTAAGCCTTTAACTGCCGACAAAAACTGTTTAAGGCTAATCCTCCGCTAGCGTCGGACAACATTGTCCGACACGGCAGCCAATGCGTTAAGTAATAGTTTTATACTATTTAATCATTTTAATTTAAACTTTTACAAAAGTAATAATGATCCATTGTTCTGTTTTCATAAACAGGTCTCAACATGCGAGCAACAACGTGTTTACACGTGTCATTCGCTAAAAGTCTCGTTGCAAAATACTGTAATTATAAAAGTCATTTCGAATGTAAAGGACCAAAGTCATATTTTCATGACTTTTATTGCTTACAATAAAATAAACTACGGTTTACGGTTAACTTACGGTTCTACTCTACTGAGTAGACCTACAGTTTTATACAGCAATTAGAAATGTTCTAATATAACATATCCATCTATTGAATGAATCAATGAATAATTAGACAGACGCACACATAGCCATCGTAGGTCATGAATATCCAGGATATATGAAGCGAATGTCTATTTTTATTAAATTGTGTATGTGAATTCATAATTAACTAAATAATATTTTAAAACAGCTATAGAATACCGAAGTTGTAGACCGAATACAGTAGTCCTGGTCGATGCCGATGATCGCTGCCCGTAACAAAATAGAGGAACTAAATATTTGTTTGCAGTCCTCGTCAATCCCCCAATGTCCTCCGACGTCACGTGTTTCATAACTTTCGGATACCAGGGTATTAGAGGTCACCAAGAGATCAGCAAATATGGTCCCTATTGTGCAGTTAGCCGATATTCAAGGTTGTTGTAGATACCCTACCCGTGTAAAAGTTACTAGGTATAAAAACTGTATTCAAAGAAACGCCAGTAATCTACTCTACCTGTTACAGTTATAAATCTTTTAGCAGGTAGCTTAGTAATTTAGACATTTTAAACAGCACGCTATTGAATAAATCCTAATGCTCAAAATTTTTGTATACATTTTTATTATTGCATTGTAAGATTTGAAAAATCGATCTTGGTATCCATAAGATACTGAGTAGACCATATAAACTTTTCTTAATCGAATAAATAATATTTCCAACATTATTTGTAATTTAACTTAATTATTGAACCGATATTTTAATTATTATAAAAAAAAACACCTAAAAGAAATCAATTTCATAAATATTATCCTTCTATCGAAACCAGACGAACTGAGGCCACAAGTTTACCAATACCGAGTACCAGGGTTCCACATGCACTAAGAGCTACTTCGAATGGCGTCGTATCGATTTCCAAGGGGTGAACTGCATACGTCACTCGATGCGGCGACCTTGATTTTTTTTTTGAACCAGTACAGGCAAGCTATTGCGTCATCGCTCGAGCTCGTGCCACGTGGTTTTCTAGCGCTGAGTACTAGGATATCAAAGTTGCTGTGAAGTGAATGTACCTGTACACTTGTAAGTTGATCAATAAAGTGTATTAGTACACCGATCAAGTTTTCTAGTGTCCTAGTGTTCAGACGCTAAAAACACGCTGCTTCGCCGCATGACCGCATGGCAAACGTTTTCTTTCATTTTCTTCGTAGACGCAACAAAGTCGCAGTGTGAAAAATGTTCTTATCTTAATTATTATAAGATTTTCTTTGTTTGTTTGTCGTAGATGGTGAGCCGATACTCCAGGCACATTTACATATTTTCATAAAATCGAAAAAAATCAACGCAGAAACGTTTGTCACACCCGATACTTGGTTGATAAGGATGGCGAAGGAAGGCGATAATATTTTAATTTTATCAACATAAAGTCATCTATATATATAAAAGAAAGTCGTGTTAGTTACACCACTTATAACTCAAGAACGGCAGAACAGATTTGGCTGAAAATTGGTAGTGAGGCAGCTTAGAGCCCGGAAACCGACACACAAAAAAAAAATTTTGGTCATAAAGTATCCTACTTTATGACCAAAATTTTTTTTTTTACCGAAAATCACGAACGGGGACGGAAAAAAATGGGATTACGCGTACGAAGTCGCGGGCAGAAGCTAGTAATTTATAAACAAAGTTGTTGATAACATTAAACCTTTAAATAAAACCAAATCTTATAACATCATGCAACAGTTAAAAACTTCCGGATTATATTCCATATACGGACTGAAATCTATGAATCTGTCTGTCCCTAATACAGCATACTCTTGGTTACTCCTAATACCCTGGTATGGTGGCCTTTTAAAAAACGTGACGTTACCATAGATTTCCCACGATCGGTTGTCTTGTCCGCTTAGTTTGAGATTTAGAATAGATTTTTTATACGTCCCTTTTTAGGGTTCCGTACCGGGCAAAAGCCGGTACCCCTCCATTAAAGGAGAACGATACATCAATGGTCCCCAGTATGGGAATGACGTAATGTAGCAACGACGTGTTCTGCAGCGCAATTATATCTGCATGTTTACAAAACCGTCCCACATGTTCTATTGACCACGTGGTATTTTTACAATGTAAACGATAATTATTAAATTTGAACCAGTACTTTCGGAGATTAGATTTAAAAATTATCGATCAAACAAACTGTTCAGTTTTATACATAATATTACTACAGATTAGGTCGCTATATTCCTTATCAGTATCATGTTCATTTTGTCAAGGTCAATGTCCATACTTATTACTAACGTATTTTTAATGTTACACACGGTCGCCCCCTCGACCCAATTGTAGATAAATATTAGGACTTTGATATCAGTGGCTTTAAGTTTTAGAAGTCTCAGTTTTTTCCACAAAAGGACTTCTCAATCTTCTTTCCTGCCCAAATATAAATCTATCATCCAAGGAGTATCCAGGGAGTATTCACCCTTTAAAAAATAATCATCCAGGGAGTCACATTTTAATTTGCCTTCATTCTAACAAACAGTTTCTGAGAAGCGTAATGACATTGGTTTATTGTATTAGTTTAAATATTGAAAGATGATTGAAAGTAACAAATATGTGCATAACGTAGTGGGTAACATATTTACCATAGTCTAGTATGTAAGCCTAATTATGTGTAGTATTAAAGTAAATATTATTATATGATTGCAATGTAACTAAATATTGTGTATTATTGTAATATGTTATTGTTTATTATTCCTTAAAGAATAAATAAATAAAAAATAAATAAAAAGCTTTTTTAATATAATGTACATACGGTCGTACACTATCGTTCCGCGCAGTGTGTATCGGAACGACAAATACTTGTCCTGCGAGTCCCGTCGGTCGTCGCGTCGACATACCGATGACGTAGTAGTGGGATCCGTGGTATATCTTGGAATATAAAACTACATGGTTTTGCGTTCTAAATATACTATAACATGTAACTTAAATAACGCACATCCTGAAAATAGTATGTTCAGAATCGTTAACTGAATCGATTTATATAATTTTTAGTATAGGTAATTTTTTATCCCAAAAATTATTAAAACTACGGAAATTATTGTCATATTAACCCTGTATTGTTAAAACAAATCGAAATGGACCGTAAGTCAAAGCAATAAGACTATTAAAATCACAGTTTTATTTGTTTTCATACAAATTCTATCATTCAATACAAAATAAAGAAAAATAAACCTTGTGACAAGACCAGTAAGGATGCATATACATGTTAATAAAAAAATTTAGTGTGTGTGTTACGATTATAACAATTAACATAATATTCTAATTGGGGTGTTTGAGGGTGTGCGTTAATTACGTTACATGTTGTATATTACTCTCAAAGAATTCACTAACACATATCTGGCTAGTACTTTGTTGATTCGTAATGGATCTTGTTCAGATAAATGCAAGGATTTACTATTTCCGCGGATATTGTTGTCCTTGATTGCTTCTCTATCGCGACAATACGTCAGTATGCGGAGATAATTACATGAAAACTGTATCAAATTGAAATTCATATCACATATTATATATCTTAAACCTGTCACAAAATCAAACTTTTAAGTCAACGCATTCAAAAGAAACAACAATTTGCGACATATTTTAAGTACCTATTATTTAAGTAATGTTTTATAGCACATATAATGAAGAAATTCCGAAAACATTAAACTTTTTTTCACCTACAGTTTTGTACGGAACCCTCAATGCGCAAGTTCGACTCGCGCACCGAGGCCGGTATTTTTTTACTGCTTCGTTCTCTGAATAGGCATAACCGCCAAACAAAAGAATCGCAACTTGATCCACGGGACTGGTAAACTTATGTTGTGACTGGGTTCTGGGTTTAGTAGTTTAGCGCGATGCACGGTCGAGTACGGACGTGCGTACGCTGCTTGTAACGAATTGTTTATTCGCGACTTGCGCGGCTATAGCCGCTGCCCGTGCTGATAATTATGAGTACTCAAACACCCATACTTAACGACGTGCTAGCATTGTTGCAGAATGTCTACGAATATTTTGACGAGGGCCACCTCTTGGACCTCTGCAAGTGTGCCTTCAAGAAAGTCGAGATAAACAGTGCAAGATCGCTACTGTTCGAGACGCTCGACAAAGTTGACCAGATCCCGGCTCGCCGGAGAGATACCACCGACGATATTATCCAGGATATTGTTACCCTGTTGAAGGAGATTGACCCGGATGAATTGCCTAATTTCATGGTGAAAGATGTTTTTAAAATCTTGAACATTGAGTTTAACCACTTCGACGTCACTAAGATTCTTAACGATATCAAAACCATGAAAACCAGCCTGGCCGAACTGCAGTCAAAGTTGGAGGAGTCAAATAATACTATATGTGACTTACGTGCCGAGGTAGTTCAATTGCGCAGTGCTGCTTCAGCAAGTAAGTTACCTGATACTTCCAATGTGAACGCAGGATGTGAAGTACCGCCCGCTGCAACCGGCAGTGAATCGGTGGTGGCGACTGTGTCACCAGTTGAACCTGTAAGCGTAGCCTCGCACGCCGCCGCCAACAGTACTTCCGCATTAGTGCAAGAACCGGCAAGTGTCGGTGCGTTGACTGCTAATCGTGTCTATGCAGATGTCGCCACCACTAGCCCGTCGGTGTCATCACAGAAAAAGAAAGTGGTTCAAATAAAACTGGACCAAACAAACCAGATGAGTTTGAAAAAGGACACATGTGACGATGATGGCTTCATCAAGGTGGAAAAGAAAAAGAAGAAGAAGAAGCCTCACTGCCGGAACCAATATGGTACCGCGCCGAAAGAACCCGATATGGTGCTACGTCCAGCAACACCCACGACGCAGCTGTACTTGTCCCGACTGCATCATTCCATGACGGTAGAGGACGTCGTCAAATATATACAAGAGCAGATAGGCTGGACATTGAGAGTCGAGAGGTTGGAGTCGCGCTACAAGATGAATTATAAGTCGTTTGTGGTGCGGGTTCCATCACATTATCTGGACACCTTTCTCAAGGAAGAGTTCTGGCCGGCAGGTGTTGTGTATCGCCGTTTCCGTGGCCGGCTACGCGACACCAGTCAGCGGGACACGACGCCGCCTCTTCGTGTACATTAATTTTAAGTTAAAATAATTTGATATCGTATCTATTCATTTATTGTATTATATAATTACTATTTTTTGTATTTGTGTATTTTATTTTATATGAGGAATAAATAAAAATATAATAATTATAAATATAACCTATTTTTCTTTACAATATTCCTGATAATAAATAGGTATGCGTATTTTATATTTATTATTCGTCAGTGAGGTTCAAGTCCCACTCGCGACACTTGCCTTTCTGCATTCGGAGAATTAAAAACATGAAAATATGTTACGGTTTTCTTTAACACGACGATCCCTTTGAATATATACTTTGTACGTATTATGCACCAAATGACAATCAATAGTAATTGTATATAGCTTCCGATGCTACCATCGCAATGGTTGCAATACTTTGATAAAATCAGTGCTCCAGGTAACTCCTGACGTCCTGGTACCGCTACAGTTGTTGCAACGTGACGCCGCACCTACCCTCGCTTACCCCGACCGACTGCGGGTCATAGCCAGCTTGTCGTTTTGTACTCTTTTATAGTTTTTTTTTTTTTTAAATTGTAAAATGTTATAGGAAAATATAGTAATTGAATAGTTAGGAACAAACGTAATGTACTGGTAATTTATGATGAAGCAGAGGTGCACATTATGCCACTGTACCTTACAATGTAACAGCCACTTTTCACTATTTATGTTATGAGTCCCATGTAATAGGGGGTGAGCCTATTGCCATATACCGAGCACAATTCCAGACTCAGTGCTACTACTGAGAATTTTTAAAAAACCCTGTAATACTTTGCCCGAACCGGGAATCGAACCCGAGACACCTTGCCCGGCAGTCGCACGTGCGACCACTCACATTTTAAGATGTATTATTTAATATTAACCTTTATTGTACACTATAATATAATATACATGTATTGTAAACAAAGGCGGTCTTATCGTTGAAAGCGATATCTTCCGGGCAACCTTTCGGTGGATGGAGCACTGTTGTAACTTGTTGATGATAGTGGAAGTCTTTCCAAGTGTACTCAGGTGTACAAATAAGTTATTAAATAACATAACATCACGCCTTTTACCCCCGAAGGGGTATAGGCAGAGGTACACCTTATGCCACTGTACAATGTGACACTCACTTTTCAATTTATGTTATGAGTCCCATGTAATAGGGGGTTTGCCATATACCGGGCTATTAAATAACCCGATATATTTATTAATATATAATTTTTACACTACAGAAATATATAAGAACAAACAAAAAATAATAGTTCACAATGGGCAGTCTTATCGCACACGGCGACTTCTTACTGACAACCTTTCGATGGAGCTGTATGTAGTAACTACATGAATGAATAAGAATCTATCTATGTAAGAAGGATTTAGAACTGTCAAAACAAGAAACGTATGAAATGGTTATAAAAGTTATATAAACGCAATCTTAAGGAAACTAATTAAAATTGATAAAAAGAGTGATTTGGAATTTAAATAATAGGCTTAATCGTCGTTTCTTTGATTTACACGTGAGATGATCATTATTATTTTGTTACTAGATTATTAGTGTACCTAAATAGATTATGTTTTATGATAAGTAAAAAACTTTGATTTACAGAGCAATACGTTGTTTATTATAAATAGAAATAAAAAAAAAATATTTCTACTTCAAACAATTCCAAATGACCCAATTATTAAAGATATAATAAAATAAAGGGTGGTATATTACTTTAGAACAAAGAAGTTCGTTATTGGTTTCAATAGTTGGTAGGATGTATACGAAATGCTCGCGAAAAACACTCAGGATTTTTTTTTTTTCATATTTTTAATCGGTTTTTTTTAAGAATAATAATTATGCAACATCAGCCTTGACCGATTCATTACAACTTCTATTTCATAAAAAAAAACATTTAATTTCTTAAAAATATAATGAAACTTGTTTTTAAACAGAACGGTGAGCGTAAAAACTTCAAATGATTACGTTTTGATAACATAGTCATTTAATGAGGTCCGTAACTATATTTCTTTTTTAGCAATTTTTATACTTTAGGGAAATCTTTAGGGATTTCTATCTTGAAATACTTCATGAAATTACTAAATAGTTTTAGATTATGTAACATTACTAAAACTATATACATAATTAAAAAACATACGGATGCAGGAAATTAATTAGAGGTATAAGCTAGCTAGCCGCAAACTCGTTGGACTAGGACATGGTCGGGGTAAGCGAGGGTAGGTGCGGCGTCACGTTGCAATAACTGTAGCGGTACCAGGACATCAGGAGTTACCTGGAGCACTGATTGTATCAAAATATTGCAACCACTACCATCGACAGCTTTACGAGATTACTACTGTCATTACTTTACGCTTGGTTTGACATTTAATATATTTATTATTCGTCATCATTAACTGTGGTGTAACGCTCAAAAAACCGTCATATTAATTTCTTCGTGTATTTTGTTCACTGTACTGAATGTAGGTAGGAAGTACTCGTACACTTTTGGTGTAATGACTATTGTGAGACACTACACTAGTTGAAACAGATACTCATCATATCGTGTCGGATGTCGTGGTGGCCCGGGTTCGAAACCTACCAACGACAAGTCCATTGTGACTTTTTCAAAGTTATATAATATGTACTTTCTAAGATGATCTAGACACCACTGATAAATGGTAAAGGAAAACATCGTGAGTAAACCTGGCCTTATCATTTCTAATTATAAGTTTGAAATCGCCAACCCGCATTGAGTAAGCGTGATGTTTAATGCTCAAACCTTCTCCGTGCAAGAAGAGGCCTTAGTGGGCATTATAGGCTATTGATGATGATGAAAGATCAGTCAGTTGTTTCACATTAATTGGTGGAAATTGCCATAAATAAATATGAACTTTATAATATGTATAAGAAATGTAAAACACACAAATTATTATTATTAAATCTATTTATTATTGGTAATTTTGGGTATTGAAAATGTATTATTATTTATTTACATATAAAGGCTCCTACACACAGTGCAGGCGGCAGGGCCGCTGGGTAAGCCAAGCCGCCGTGCACCCGGCGGCATACAAAGCCGGCCGGCTTTGCCGCACAAAGGAGCCGCCGGCAAGTAAAACATTTTCACTTCACTAGCGTTCTATGTGACTGTCACAACCGAAATGATGCTTGACGGCTTTGTGCGGCTTGTGCCTTGTATTGCCGGCGGCATAGCCGCTCGGCATGAACCCGACGGCATTGCCGCCGGCATGTGTGTCGTAGCCTTAACACATAAAAACGAAAAGGTTTTATATGACATATCATATAAAACAAAAAGGTATAAGCATACAAAAATCCGAAATAATAGGTGATCTAAGAACTAAACTAGATAATAAATATGACAATACGAGTACATTATTTAAACTTATAACTAGTGAGCACACGAAGAGGCGGCGTCGTGTCCCGCTGACTGGTGTTGCGTAGCCGGCCACGGAAACGGCGATACACAACACCTGCCGGCCAGAATTGTTCATCGAGGAAAATGTCCAGATAATCTGATGGAACCCGAACCACGAACGACTCGTAGTTCATTTTGTAGCGCGGCTCCAACCTCTCGACTCTCAATGTCCAGCCTGTCTGCTCTTGTATATATTCGACAACGTCCTCTACCGTCATGGAATGATGCAGTCGGGACAAGTACAGCTGCGTCGTGGGTATTGCTGAACGTAGCACCATATCGGGATCTTTCGGCGCGGTACCACGCTGGTTCCGGCAAAGAGGCTTCTTCTTCTTATTTTTCTTTTCCACCTTTATAGAGCCGCCATGGTCACATGTGTCCTTTTTCGAACTGGTCTGGTTTGCTTGGTCCCGTTTTGTTTGGACCACTTCCTTTTTCTGTGATGTTACCGACTGGCTAGCGCTGGCGCCATTTGCATAGGCACAATTTGCGGACAACGTATCGATACGTTCCTGTACTTGCACCAGTACGGAAGTACCGGTGGCAGCAGCGTGTATGGCGACGCTTTCAGTTTCAACTGGGGACACACTTGTCACCATTGACTTACGGGTCGTCGCAGCGTTAGCTGGTTCGCGTACTGTGTTCATGTTGCAAGGATCAGGTGATATACTTACAGAAATAGAGCTGCGTAACAGCGCTACCTCGGCGCGCAAGTCGCTTATGGTGCTATTTGACACCTCCAATCTTGTTTTCAGTTCAGCCACGCTGTCTTTCAGGGATGTGATATCCTCAAAAATCCTTGTTATATCAAACGTATTGGGTGAAGGTAACTTAGACAGGTCCTGCGCCACGAAAGTGAGCAAGTCATACGGGTCAGTTTTCTTCATCAGGATAATAATATCCATAAGAATATCCTCAGTACTCTCTTGCTTGCGACACGGAATCTGGTTATATCTGTGAAGCGTCGTGAACAGTATCAATCTTGCAATCTTTATCTCTTTTGTCTTGTAGGTAGACATGCAGGCCTGCATGATGCTGAAGTCGTCCAATCGAATTTCGACGGCATACTTCAAGAATGCTAACACCTCGTTGACTATCAGTGGCTCGGAACTCATTGTTATCAACACGTCGCGTAAGTCAAGAATAGACTATTCGTTACAAGCAGCGTACGCACGTCCGTACTCGACGGTGGATAGCGCTAAACTAAAAGTACAACATAATTTTCCTAGCTCCATAGATCAGGATTCTTTTGTTTAAACTGTCAAACACCAAGCGGTCACCGGTGACCGCAACCTATTGTTCTTTAATTGTGTCTATAAATACGGTACTCGACGAGTTAACTTGCAACTATTCAAAAAAGACATGTAATTATCAAATCATTTATTAGTTTCTTGGTTTAATATTAAACATCGTTTAATGTTACCAATTACTAGTGATTTTAAACGTACAACAATTAACAACAAATATTTTATACAACTTAATAGTTATTTGCAGAACAATTACATAGCTGTAATGTGTAGTAAAATAAAGACTAAAAGTTGAAAGAAATACAATTAAGATAAGATTAAGAAACAAATGTTTATATTTTGTTTTCAATTGTTTTGTTACTAATCTTCACAAAAAAACAACATAGTTTACTGTAAAGATAATTTAGGTATGATAGCTAGGTACTACTAGTAAACAAAATGTCCATCCAACACACACATACACATGAAAGCATATTGATCGACATGGTATTTATTATACACACGTCCGTGATTCAATAGGGTTGCAAACGATGACGTCATGGATTGGCATAGAGTACTAAGGGATCAGAACACATGAGAAGATTGTAGCTGCGTCACTCCTCACTGGAGCTTAAAGCCATTTTCAATTGTAGTTTTTAAATGGGAAATGGAGAAATATTGTTAAGTTCTAGAAAATAATGAATAGTTCTATAGATATTATAATTTTGCATTGTATAACTTTTCCAATTTTAGTGGAATTCAAATTAGCAACAAACTCAATACATATCGTTTATCAATATACAGTTTAATAGCCCATATTATGAAGAAAATATTATACACTAATCTTCAAAAAAAGCTGTCGAGTGTCGAGTACTAAGGCTACCAGAAAAGGATGGTGTTAGCTATGACGTCAAGCCGTGACGTCATCGACAAGGACATCGCACCCCAACCCTCGATGCAGTCTAGACTGCGTTGGAGAGCTAGATAGATATAATGCTGTCTCTTTCTGTGTATAAACTACAGGGTGACACACACTCATGTAAAAACACCATATGAAAAGCCGGTAACATACTATTTTATTGTTAGACTATGCAGTATGCTATGGGCCTCCTCTACATAAGAAGGTTTGTCATAATTACCACGCTTAACAGGCTGGCAAAAGTTTAGAAATCACAGTTCAATACGTTCAAGTTTAAAAGCACTGTTGCCCGTCTTTATCAAATATGTAGCTCATCAATCGGCATTTATAAGTTTTTCACACCCACGTAGAGAGTAGGGGTGGTGATAAATACATTGCTTGCCATCATTACAGCAGCAGACCATGTGCTGGTTAAGCTAAGTGATAAATACTACAAACTAGATTGGCACAGTTGGTAGTGCATTGTCATAATTTACAGATTAAGCTAATCAGCCCGATATCCATAATCGCTTGCAATTGACAATTTGACAGGTATTATTCCTAACACACATGGCTTCTACACATACCCCTATGTAATCCATACTGTCCTAGTAACGATATGGCATAATGATTATTCGAATATAACATAACATAACATAATATCACACCTTTTATCCCCTAAGGGGTAGACAGAGGTGCTCATTACAGCACTTAATGCCACTGTAGTACAATGTAACACATACTTTTCACTATGTACCTCTATTTTATAAGTCCCATGTAATAGGGAGTGAGCCTATTGCCATATAACGGGCACAATTCCAGACTACATACTACTACTGACATTTTTTTTAAACAAACCCAATAATACTTTCCCCGACCCGAGAATCAAACCCGATACACCCCCCTTACCCAGCAGTCGCACTTGCGACCACTCTGCCAACGAGGTAGTCGAATACATGTATAATAAGGAAAATTAAAACTATGTATATAGTTAAGTTCAATACTTATATCGAAATGTCAATAAACAATATTACGTATCTATATGCCTTTTTTATGGAACTATCATCTGTACAATTACATTTTTATAGACATTCGAAACTTTCAGAAATCGAGGTTAAAATTGTGTAACTGCTAGTATCTCCTTACACAAATAACTGCCACGGTATTATAACTATATTTTATTCGCTACCTTTATAAAACACCATGCTGAAAATTACCACGTGCGTAAAGCTCAGAGCTTTGAAAGACTGCTTTATTACTGCATCGGTGGCGTCAATCTACCTCCTGTTGTTTCTGGTAGCCTGGTACTAAAAGCCAAAAATGCCACGTGGCGCGTGCGTGAAGCGTCTATTGGAAGTAAAACTTTGTCTGCAACTGTAAGTAATAAATAAAAGCTATGAAAAAATAAACGTAAACTTACAAAGTCATAATCATAGGTGATTATTACTTATCTATTTTATTTTTAATTACTAACTTGAGACAAACTTTTGGCATAATAAATAAATAAATAAATAAAGACATTAGTGTTAGTACATGTCTACTTATTTATACTCGTCATTTCCATTAGTTAACAGGCACTCATTATAAGAATTTGTTGAAAACGGCAAATGTGATAAACAGTGACCACCTTTAGTAAACACTAACATTTTAGCATGTGCTATGTAAGTACCATAAGTGTTCTCCAATTCAAAGGTCAACAGGTGTTTATTTGGACCATCTGTTCCCCGAACAATGCACCCCTCAGTTGATCCACCCCTTACAGAACTGCTGTGCAAAATTACTCCTTACGTAATGTGATGTCCTGGTATGGCTGGAATCAAAACACGTGGCCTTTTCATACTTCGCATAATGGCCACTTTTGATAGCGACGAGATAAAACTATGATATTGCTACAAACTTGCTACGACGTAGTAACTGACTGAATTATTAAAAATGGCAACTTCTCTTTTATTGAATAAAATTTTGCACAATGCATTAACTAACTTAGTTCTTCATAGACTTTTTTTTTCTATCGCGATGGAAATCCTCATGGACTTCCCGCATCGTGGGGACGATGAGGGGGCGTGCCGGACTCTTACCGGCTAAAACCACCGCGGTGTTCCTTCACTGCCTGTGACCGTGACCCGGGTTGCCCTTACAGAATCACCACATCCGGCAGGCTTCGATCTACCGCTATGTTTGCGGCAGGTCCCGCCACCTTAGCCCTAGGTGGCTGCTTCCCTTCTTCGAGTAGCGCGCGTGGAACACTACGCTACCGCCTACTCCCGCCTATATAGCGGACGTCTGACTCCCCCGGTCAGTCGCCCGCAGGCCTCTCCTCAAAGTTCCTCAGAGACTTAGTACAACAGGTGCAACTTAAACTTAAATAAATTTAATTCATCTTGCTTTCAAATTAAAAATAAAAATGTTATTCATATTTGTATTTCACGACCTAAACTCTTAGTTAGATATTAATTTTAATATTAATGTCATCTGTTCTGTACCTGGATAATCCTGTACTTATTGTAAATATGATAAATAAAAGAAAAAAAAACCTACGTAATTCTAGCTTAGCTTTAAAGCAACCCCGTCACTTGAATCGATCCATCCAACGTAAAGCTGCTTCTAATCTATGATGCCCTAGTAAGTCACGTTTAAAAACACGTGGCCTCAGTGCAGCCCGCATGTCAGAAGAAGGCTGAATTTTTATGAGATTTCACCTAATGGAGGATGATATAATAGGTATATTTTAATTGCGTTAAAATAAATTTAGTTTGACGAAATAAATATCTTTACTGTTTAAAAAATATAGCTATAACTACCCAAAATATCGATTTTAGAGTTCACCTTTGTATCGGAATAAAAGGTGGAAAATAATAAACTTTACATCGTAATTTTATCGAAATAATAGCAGAGTTAGGTGAGCGGGGTATCATTGAAAGCGCGGTACTTGCGGATTTGTTAGTAGCCATAAGTTACTGGACATGAGCATACCGCTCGTTCGCAGTTGAGCAATATCTAAAGAATGGTGAATCGTTGGTTTGCGTGTGTCAAACGTTTTGTACTCATTTTAATATTCGATGTTTAAGTGATGGGCCAAGCACGTATCTTATTTCGTCGTGGGTACAAAGATTTAGGCAAGAAGGGATAACGCTCAACAGAACTCGGAGGAGTTCTGTTGAGCGTTATCCCTAGGACAATCAACATCAGCAGCAACCCCCGAACGTGTGTCTGAAGTTCGAAATGAAAATAATAGATATCCACGCAAGTCGATTAGGATTTACAGACTCCACAGGAATCAAAAGTCAAAAGTGCATGTTATTTTGAAGAAGAAATTGCATCCATCTCCTCCATCCATACAAAATGTTAATTGTCCAGGGTCACAAGGAAAGCGCCTATCGTTTGCGAGATACCTTCGCAAAAACAATCCTGTGTAAAAACGCATTTTATATGTATGTATGGGTATTGTAAATCGTAATAAAAACTAGACGGTCACAAAACTTTACTTATAACTCTATGAAATACAATAAAAGGGACAGGTTTACAGCTTATACCTCTACATAAAAAATAAAGAAGAAAGTTTGTCTAATAATTTATTTTAATTATACCATTATAGGTTATTTATTTATAGACTCTAATCAAGGTCAGTATAGTAATGGTTATTCAATGTGTATTCATATATATTTTTTAGAATCGTGGAGTAAAATGACTTTCTTACTTGTACTTTTTACTTACGTGAGGAAAACGCTTTGGATAATATAAATTATAAACAACGGATCTAAAGGTGTTGGAAAGCGTTCCAGTATTGTGACTGTACGGTTGGTGCGGTGGCTGGGCAACCAGCTACCATGCAGCTTGCCGCGGGTTCGATTCCCACACGGAACAAAACTTTGTGTGATCCACAAATTGTTGTTTTGGTTCTGGGTATCATGTGTATGTAAATATGTTTGTTTGTAAACGCACCTACGACACAGGAGAAAATCCTAAAATGGGGCAACGTTATTTAAAAAAAATCTTATACTTTTGCTGTCAAAATAGACGAAACAAGAACAAATACTACAGATAATTAAATGAAAAAAGTAAATTACTAAAATCACGCAGCTCACTGTCGTCGTCGCCGCGACCGCGCACGCTGCTCATGAGGAAGAACCCCTCTGTGGTTCGAAACTAGTAGAGCTTTTCTCAGTATATTCATGTGAGTAACCCGTGATTTTAGTTAATTTAGTATGTCTCACGATAGTTATTATAAAAACATGACAAAAGTAATTCAAACCGAGAACCTTTTAGTACTATTCTTGTAGTAGTGTATTTAATATATTAAACTGAACAGAATTTTTTCTCAACTGAAAAACCTCCGAATTCCGGGCTCGGTAACAATTCAACACTGTATTGATTTGTATTGCATTCACACATCTCTTATTGTAATCTGTTATTCTGGTACACGTAGCCTCGAAACACATCACCCTAATGTTTGGGCGTCCACTTCGATTTATTAGGAAGGGGATGTCCTAATGTCGGTCAATGTCAACGACGTTAAGAAATAGTAGAATGCAAATGTACGTATTATCACAAGATGTGTGCTGTAATTTAGAATGTCATCAGATTTATCAGCTACAGCTGTCCTAGTTTGGAGTATGTATCAGAAATAAGAATGTGAATTTTTGTGTCATCATCATCATATCAGCCACAGGACGTCCACTGCTGAACATAGGCCTCCCCCAATGACTTCCAGATAGGTCGGTTGGAAGCGACCTGCATTCAGCGGCTCCCTGCGACCTTGATCAGGTCATCTGTCCACCTTGTGAATTTTTGTGTATGAAAATACAATGAAATAAAACTCATGAAGTTCCGATCTCCAGTTTTAATTGTAAACGGCAACGTGTAATGTATGTAACTGTACTGCTGTATAAATAAAAACGACTTCAAATCCTAGAGCAAATAACCAAAACAATGATTCCTTTGTACCTGATAATTTGTCGTAAAAAGCATTTGTAATATAAAAGGAAGCCGGCCTATGGAATAAAATAATGTGTATTCGTACTTATAGTTTTCAATTATTGTTCCAAGCTGATGGTTAATCGTTTTATCTTTAGTTTGTAGACATGAAAAAGATTTTAACAGTTGATAAGTAGGTCATTTCCAAATTCTCTTTACCTTTGCTTTAAGACGTTAACAAAACAAGAGTACCTGCTTTTTCTATTCATGGTATTAAAGCAACAATAAATACATTAATGTACTACCTTGTATTTTTAATGCCCTTTTATTATATCCCCTCTTCAAAACAGCTGACTGTGTACGACAAAGCATGCGCCTACAATGTTGCTACGAGGGGTGCAAACTACCCCTAAATGTACCCGCATTGTCTGCAATAACTACTGTTGCTTTATGGTGCCCTAGTACAGTCTACCCCTAACTTATGACGTAGCAAGGTAATATCACGGTTCTAGTCTACGGAACCATGGCTTTGAAAATGTTTCATCAATAATATTCATCTAGAAATATCAAAAAGTAAGGATGTAATTGGAAGAAATTGTTAGTTGTGAAAATTGATAAAATACAACTAACTACAGAAAATAGTTTTATTTCGTACCGTTCTGTTTTATCTTAAAAAGTTAAAAAAATACATTTTTATGCGTTATGGGTATTTTCCAAAGTATTTTTAAGTTCACCAGTACACTATTATAGCGCAATATATATATTACATGTAGAGGTATACAAATAAATACGACACACAATGAATATTTTTTTACATCTAAATGTTATAAACCTAGCAAAATCCGAAAAATATTTATGCCTACGTAAAAGATAATCAATATATCGTAGCCATTCGTAGCAACCACGCGCCTGGCAACTTGGTTCCAAGTACTAGGACAACAGACTTACACAGGAGTGCACTATTGTAGCATAAAACTTGGGGTTACATTGCTGTTTTACATGTTGAATATGATGTATTTTAGTAATGGAGCTTTTTAGAATAGGGGGCAAGAGAGCAGACAGCATGATGGTGAGTAATCAACGCCGGCCGATTACACAAATGACATCGTACTAAAAAATGTACTTCAGTAACGGTGACATAATGAGTAACAGTCTGACATAATTAGTTGATAACTATGATAGCAGAGAGAAAAGAAAATTATACCAATTAAAAATGATTAGTAAAATAGAAATACACATAAATAACTATTATTTAATTAACCCACGATGATTCTCTAAATGTTTTAAATTCATCAGTACACTTGTCATATATTTACTGCTTTCTTCCATAACTTATTCGTACATTAAAAATCAATCATTTTACGCGAACCCCATTCACAAAAGACAAACGTTTTGTAAAAAGTTCTACATAGTATTTGTGTAAGTAATATTTCAATCAGAATCACCCCTCCGCGCCATGGGATCACGTCAGCTGTTGAGGGGTACTGAGTACTAGGACATCATAAAGGGGTAGCAACTCGCGTTGCATCAAAATTACGCACACAACTTCAGTACAACACTCACACTTTACAAATTGGAAGTATCGAAGTGGTACTACACAGAGAGAATATTATAAAATAACGTCATTCATAGCTATTCCTTAATGTGGTTTATTTAACAATATTTACCTTTATCGTACGACCTGCTTACTACGAGGGGACCCAAACCATCTGTTGTTTATAATATATAAGTATTACCTATATACCTTTGGGTATAACTGTAAACTAATTCATAGTATGATTATTTTGTAGGTGGAAGTGTGGTCCCACGTTGGGCGCCATATGTTAAAAAATGTTGGTGTTAAGTACTTACGTTTAAAATAAACTATTTTATCATTGATTAATTAAATAAAACATTAAGGCTTGTCTTCATTAGATTTTATGCGTTATTAAAAAAAATAATTTATCAATATATCTACTATGCCCAGCCAAATAAAATACTGAAATAATTTATTACTTTCATAAAATAAACTAGTTCGATTTTGATATCACATTTATTCATTACAAATATGACACAAGCAACACAAATATTTTATTTATTGTGTAACATAAAAACAAATACAAAGCCACAATCTGTATAACACGTGACGTCATATTTTCTAGTATTGCACGCTTGCACATACGTGTGTGCAAATCCAACTAGGGCGCCAGTAACACTTAGGAGTTACGGTATTTAATGTGATTTCTATTTCAAAATATAGGTAGCTGTTACAATTTTTAATGTAGGTATTAAGAAAAATGTACTTTTTTTATTTAACATCATACATAACAGGACACTTTTTTTTAAGGGGGGAAAATCATCGAATACATGCTCCCCCCGCCTGTGTGAGGCGGGAGGGAGTGTCAGACTCTTACTGACTAAAAACCACCCCGTTCCTTCTCCTACACGTCGAGCCGGAGCCCCGGTTACCCGTTAGGTTCTCCGCGACGCCTATGTACCTAATTGGTGGATTTGTCTAACTGATTTGTAAAAAAAAATACATAATATCTATGTATAGTTGTGTAAAAACTTTCCAAAGTTATCTAAAGTGGACAAAATTCTCGCTGTTGGAGCTTACATTGCAACAAATGAACAAGTTACAAACATAAAAAAATAAGTGATATGGTGCATTATTAGAAATTTCAAGAATAAAAATGGGATTGAAGCCCAACTACTGAGATTTATTATAAAAAAATGTAACAAAAAGTGCAGATGCATCGATCTTGACATCCAGCCATCCAATATGGTAACCGTGGGAACGAACATGTTGTATCACGTTTCAGGGAGACTATGGGTACCAGGAGATCAGAAACTAGGAAGAGCTTTACACTAACCGTACTGTAAACTTACGCTGAACTTGTATAAGTTTTCAAGAAGTGGTTTACCTACTTCTTCATAATACTATGGTGTTCATTTGTTGCTAAAGATAGAAATGTTGATAAATATTGTAAAACAATTAAATCTAATGTAGTAAAATAAAATATCTCATTGTTTTTGTACCCATTCTTCTTTTTTGAGTTTCCATGGCTTAAAAATAATAATTATAATTCTTTGCTTGTCAATTATAAAGAAAATAATCCCGTTTTAAATTAACGCAATATGGTACACTATGTTGCTAAACCTGAAAATTGTTATTTTTTTATTACTCTTTAGGTAAGTACATCTAAAAAACTAAAAGTAGGTCAATAGTACTTACCTAGCACAACATTCTTTCAGAAAACATTTGACAACGCCATCTAGTTGCCATTTTATAAAACGCCTCACAGCAGACGCAATCCCATGGCATGTGGGGTCGAAAAAACAATGGCGCGAAGACGTCACGTTTCACCGAGGGTCGAGTTACCAAGCAATCAGGAATCACAAGGAGTAAACTAGTACAAGCTGCACCAGCTTCCATACAACCCTCTTATTTACAAACACAAGCACCTCAAGTTACCCCAAACTAACGTATTTCATTAGATTTTCAACTTTGTTGTATTTGAAATAAAGTCGAAAATCTACAAACTCTTTTGGTGTATTGACATGGGTGCACGCGTGCTCTGTTTTTTCATAAAGCCAAGGATACATTAGGGGACAAAAATTCCAATACATGTATCGGCGACATGTCGAGCGAAGCCGGCCGATGTCGCCAAACATATACGTTGACAACACGCAACTTATGTCCACAGTGACGTTGATGTTGTCAGACATGTCGACCAAAATCCGGCAACGTCGCGCTACTCCACCCAACGTCGCTGGCGACTCGTGTCACAGGACATTTTGTCTCTTAGTGTATCCCTGGCTTAAAATTTTAATAAGTAAAGTAAATAAAATTTAAGTGTGCTAGAGCCATGCTTCGGCACGATGAGGTTACCGGAGGCCCAATGGGGTAGACGACTAATTTTTATTTTAATGTCCGTCTGATAGATTATTTAAAAACATTAGACACGTATTTTTTATTTTCTCACAGAAACGAATAGTTTCGAAGATATATTGATTTGAAATGTCGCGTGACGTCACTTCTCACTTCAGTACATTTTATACTAAGGAATGACGTTTTAGCCCCCACTCCTAAACTTTGATTCGTTTTATCTAAGTATTGTTTTATTATACGACAAAATAAAAAAATACGTGTCTCATATTTTTTCATTACCTAACTTACGGACTAATTATATTTTTAATTTTCATACCCTGTCATCATCCCCCCCCCCTCCCCAGTCTCCCTAGTCTCCCAAATCCCCGTATCTTCCACAATCCTCAAATTCCCAATGCCCAAAAGGCCGGTAACGCACTTGTAATGCCTTGGTGTTTCGGGTGTCCATGGGCGGCGCCGATTGCTTACTAATTTACTATCAGGTGATCCGCCTGCTAGTTTACCGGCTTATGTTTTAAAAAGAAATTGGGATGATGTAAATATGCATTTCTCTTCTCTGAATCAGTTGAACATTAAATATAATATTTGTTGTCTAAGAGACAAGAAACGTTGTGTTTACATATACACAATATTTCTTGTCTCTTTACCCCATCCAGGACAAGGTTTTGTAGAAAAACCAAGTATGTAGTTACTTAAGTATGGTTCAGTAGTTGTTTATTACGATAAGGCCTATATCAGCTTGTTTGGTGAAATAAAACTTTTTAATACGTCTTTACTCAATGGATATTTATTGCACACTGCTTTCTTTATAATTTATTCTAGATGAGTGGACTGTATGAACATAATTTGAATGTGTGTGAAGTATGACTGTGTGCGTGAAATGTTGCCCTAACCTAAAGAACTTAATCTATTTAGACAGTAGTGTTTTAAACATTAAATAGTACGTACTCCTACCGTCTAATGATCCAGAACCCGAATATCTCTAGAACAAAAAATAATATTCAGACCAAAAAAGTATTTAATAACAAAATTGCATTTAATTACAATTATTACAAACATAACATTAACTAGTTTATTTAATCATAGCAATCGCACGGCCAGAACGACTATGACATGGAAACCCATGACGTCATCTCGCAGGACATAATGCACCAGGACATCATAAATCAGAAAAGGTTCAACGTATCGGTCAACATAACTATATGTATGAACCGTGTTTTTCTCAGTATAAAAATGCATGGCTTGTTCCGGTACAAATTGATTTTTTTAAGAAGTTTAATAATTTAGTAAAATTATTATAACTACTTCCCAATATACCTATAGTTCTAACTACAAACAAAAATTAACCAATAATATTTATTTTTCCATTTTAAAAATCCTAAGTAGTACTTTTAAACTGTAACAATGCTTTTATGTTTTTGAATAAATAAATTGAAAAGTATTGTCGTTTAACTCGTCAACCAATAAAATTCGAATTATTTTCTAACTACTGTTGTTACAAAGTGTACAAAAAATACATTCCAAAGCTTGTCTGCTTATTCTCCCGCGATAGTCCGTTATTTTACGACCGTTAAAAAAACGGAAATCTGTTTGGGACAAAAACAGCTGAGCGAACCGTGTGAAAGTTACCCTGACGTCACGTTTTAAAGGGCATTCGTTACTAGGATAGCAGAAACCACCAGGAATTAATACCCGTCCCAGATATAAAATAAGCTACATATACCCCTTAACACCATGCAATAAAGCTTCAAATAAATTGACCACAGTCACCCTTGCCGCGTCCGTAATCGTCGTCATTGAAATTACTAACAAAATGCATACAACTTATAATGCATTTTTGCTTGCAGACTAACACTAGAACATCTTTCCTTTTCATCCCCTTATCACTTCTACTACGTAAAACTCTCAATAGTCGACCTTATTCTATTAGAATCAGAGTTTACTTAGGACTATCAAACAAATTGTGTAATTGCATATACCCCAGAATATTTTCGTGGGAAAGGGATGCAAGGCAGTTTGGTGTATCAAAAAGAGTTTTTTCTGACATCCTTCTAAACACCGCATGTTGTTGGAATATTGTTATGTTGTATGTTGGAAATTTCATACCTCAACGTTTTATTTGACAACATGAACTTTACTAAGAATATCTAGACACTAAATTTTTATTCATTCTACGATCAATTTGATAATGTAATGTACCTAATTATAATAATAATGTACAACTAAGTTAAACCTAATTTAGGAGTAAGCATGTTTAATGATTCCACATGAAGAATAAACAATTCATTAACCTATATTTCTATTTAATGTTTGACCTTCAGGGCCCCTACATTTCGACATCTCACCACAAAAGCACCCTCAGTGTCTCAGTCAACATGGCGACACATGTCGACCACATGCAAGCACTCCACGCGTGTGCTGGTATACAGACACGACGGAACCCCTCCATGTGTGGGATACATGTCGCAACATGTCACCTCACGTGTTGCGCGCGCCCGAGGTACCAGGCGCCCAGACAAGGGAAGACGTCGACTTGTCCATGGAGAAAACAGCTCAACCCGTCGTGAGTTCCCGGTGCAACAGGGATGTTGGGGTGTTCGTAAAAATGTATTTTGATTTTTTGCAAAGTTTTATAGGTAGGCAATGAGGCTGTTGCATTTTCAGTAACTAAGTTTTTTTACTGTTTTCCTGATAATATTTGTTTTAATTTATTTGGTGTCATTATGTTACTAAAACAACCTTGTATGTTTTTCCATTATAAACAATTTTCTGATTGAAATAAAGCTATCACAATCAACTGAATCCATGTTTTATTACAAACATTACCTTTACTGAAAATCACGGAGCGTACGTTCGCAAAGCCATAACCACAAACACACATATAGTTACCATAAAACTGGTGTCGGAAGTGAGTGAACATATAAAATCGTGTGTCGGCCCACAAACCCTGATATTTACAAAAGCCCGCCGCGCGGGGCTTCTAATGCCTTCCTTACAATCCACGGAGGCATTACTAGTGGCAGTAGTGGCCAGCTTACGACATTTGCTTGCACACATCTGTACGACTGTATCAATACCCTTTCCTTACGTAATTCATAAGTACCTCTATTGTGCAAATGGCTGCTTAAGCGGGAATGGAAATAATGAGAAACTATATTGTTTTTACGTTAAGATTTGGTCTTTATGTTAAACGTACGTGGTCCTTCGGTTTTTAAGTTAAACAATGGAGATTCATAAATTTGGTTATTCTTAACATGCCCCAGAGAACATAAAATGTTTGTCCTTGCCTTGATACTCTTTTATTTAAAGAACTAGTGTAAAGTTTAATATTAAAGTTCGATACAGACACGCGCAAAAGTCATATTATGAAAGATTTCTTGCAATCATTAATGTAATGTAGTAAAATGTCATGATTTTACATCGTGAGTGCAATTATAAAATTAAGAGAAATTGTGATTGGAAGTTTTGTTCACTGTGTGCTGCGTGCACAAGCAACGTGGAACTAATTAATTTCTTAAATAACTGAAGCCCATAGCTTGCCACGCTGAAGTAATCAATTATACTTCCAGGTAAGGTAGTAATAGGTAATGTTTTCCTACATTACATAATATCACTTATGTTGATATGTACTACCTTTGCGTTCTAAGCTCCACTTTTCGCCAGTTATAGTTAGCAGTGGTCCTAAAGCCTACATCTTACATGAATTGATTGTTCCTAATAGACTACTCACGAAATTGATGTTACTTGTATCTAAACTGTAAATATCACACATAATAAAATTAAATTAAATACACTAATGTACGTGTCCTAAATATTTATTTTATTTTTATCAATAAACCACTTTAAAATAATTCTTCAAACTAAATTATATCTTACGACATCTATAAATTGATTCTTCAAGCTAAATATACGTTGCGCCATCTATAAATACTATCCCGAACTAACTGTAGGAATGTCCTAGTAACGTGTCATGTGGGGTACTACGCCTCAGACATCATCTGTCGGATTTATTAACGCCATCTCCCGGCAAATACTCACCCTTTTTAAAGAAGGTACGGGGTGCAACTAAAGAGTTTAGTACCTTGGGCGTTTTATGAATATTCTGTACACTTCAGCGAACACGAAATACTTTCGATCGATAGGTGGCATTAGTGAGGGATTCTTAGTTCAAATGATTCTTTTCTTACTTTTACCAGGTAGCGTAAATTGTTTACGAAAACAGAAAATAGTTATTTTATTTCTCAATAAAAAGATAAGATTTGAATTAACTAATTATAAGTTATATGGCATTACATCTATTGACATATTTTTATTTAAAAGATCAATAGCAATATACCTAAATATCAAACATCTACTTCTTTACTGCCGTATAACGGAGTTGACATCTGGCTTAATTTTTAAGATGTGGTAAGCTGGATACTTACCTTTTTCAAAATAGTTTGAAAGACTACGAATTCTGGAATTTTGCCTAGTGCATGGTAATGCATGACTCAATCCGTATTTATGTGCACCTTTTTTTTTATTATTTCTTTTTATGGAACAAGCCGGTACACGAGCTGCCCGATCGACTAATGGTAAGCAATCGGTGTCGCCCATGGACACTTTAAACACCTGAAACGTTACGGTCCGTTACTGGCCTATTGGGCATTAAGAATTTGAGGATTATTATGGGGATTCAGGGAATGGGGAGATTAGGAAAGAGGGTCATCGGACCTTCCGTAACTTCACTTACACGACGCAACACAACGCAAGCGTTGTTTCACGTTGGTTTTCTGTAAAGCCGTGGTATCACTCCGGTTGAACCTGCCTCCTACACTTTACGTCACAATTAGGGCTAGCTTAGCTGCATATATTTAGTGTGCACTATTCATTGTTTCCATTGCCTTTAGATGAAACTGTTAATCAAGGTTTTTTTTATATTTTAGTACTGTATTAAATGTAATCAAATAGATTCAATCATTCTCAGGTGTCTAATAAAGCTGACATATTAATTGGTAGCTTATACAAAATACACTAATGATATGCGCCTACTGGTGCTAAATAAATTAACAACCCTTTTATTTTTACACTTCCATTCTCTTTACATATTTAACTTTGAAACAAAAACGAAATAATGTATTATTCTAAACTCCTCCACTCCAGAGTCATCTCACACTCGAGGTCGTAGCTCCGGAGCTGGTCTATCTCCAGCTCGATCACTTCCACAGCATCCGGGCACATGTCTGTGTTGAACTCCACCGACTCGTCATAGTACTCTATCGAGCTGAACATATACTCACTGGCTCGTCTCACCACCGTATCATTCTCTGTCTTCTCTACTTCTTCTACCATCTTTTTCTTCTTCAAAACTTTGGCGTTCGTCTTCTGCGTGGTCGCCTGGTAATCCAATTTTACAGTGGTACTCTCCAATTTCATAGCCGTTGTTGCATTTTCAACCGAAGTAACATTTGAAACAGATACTGTAGGCACGATATTCATTTTACCAGTGACATTGTACAAACCTGATGATTCCATTTTAAAAGTATCATTTAGAATATCATCATTTACTTTGCAAGTGTTACCGCCGATATCAGCAGTGTTCAGGGGAATAGGATCACTGGACACGAAGTCGACCCTGGCCCCGTCACTTTTCAACATCCTCCTGTACCTCCTGACCTTGTCTGCAAACGTATCCTCCATACAATCCCTCCTGCCATCGAGGATCGCTCCCCGGAGATGGGCGACATGCCACTCGTAGTCATCTAAATCTTCTAGAAATCTTCTGTCCACGTTCGCCCTACGTATGTTTACTTTTTCTCCAGCCTTACTTTCGGAAATATGCAATTTTTCATTTAATATTTGCTGGCACCTAATGTTAGTGATTTCTAGTATAAATAATAAGGTAATATGGTAAAGGAAATGCATGTCTATGAGATCGATAACATTCACAAATGCCAAGACTAACATCAGATTTAATTAAAAGCCTGTTTATGATTTGGTAGACGACGCATAACTTTGTTTATAGTCACAGACATGTACCTAACATGTGTTCATGCAGTGTGTGATAACCATGTAGTATGCATTCTGTGAAGATATCTTCGCTCCTGGTTAATTTATCAATCGACGAGGTAAATCAATTGTCTTAGTGCTATTTGGAATTATAGATCGAGCAATAGTACATTACAACAAACATTAAATATTATGTTGCGGTAGAAACACTGACTTCGATTGACATGCCTTTCGTAATTCCATTATTCTTAATTAATCCTTGTAGTTTACAGGCGTTTCAAGCATATGCCAGCCAGGTAACATTGTCACTGCTTATATTTTAAACACCATCTTACTGTTACCAGCACTTACGTATCTGTTACTGTACATACATACATAGGTATAATAAATAGTAAACAAACCTGTAAAGTGCTGATAGGTATTTTGTTTTTAAGTCGGCTTAGGTTTAGTTTTTAATTGGCTCACCCACTATTACATGGGACTCATAACATAAATAGTGAAAAGTGGGTGTTACATTGTACAGTGGTATTAAGTGCCGTAATGTGCACCTCTGCCTACCCCTTCGGGGCTAAAAGACGTGATGTTGTGTGTGTGTGTGTGTTTTTAAGTCGGCTATACTGTCCGTTCAGTCTACTTAACAATAAATTTGTTTTCTATATTCTTTTTGCATTTTTTTGTTTCAGTAAGTTTTGTAATTTGTATCATGCGTCAAGCGTGTCTTTTCATTGTTCTCACATATACGTGCAATATTGGATAGTTTTTTTTTTTTTTTTTTTTTTTTTCTTATATTTTCTGCAACTTAGCAATCTGTGATCATTCACAATGAGCCATTCAGTTGTGGTCCACGTCACCAGTCTTTGGTCTTACAGTAGGAAAGTTTTGTTTTCCTCTCATAAGCTGTCGAACCTCGTAGTAAGGGTAGGAACGCTATGGCGTTTGAGTCTGGAGTATGTGACACTTCCCGTGCCTTCGAGTTTAGAAGCAAGTTCATTGATGTGTGTAGATATTCTCGACTGGTAGTTTTTGCTGTATCTGGCAATTTCCTGCTTGACTGTACTGATGTTTAAATCCTCATGTATGTATTTATTACTTACGTAGTAAGGAATATCGAGTATGGCTCTCAGTGTTTTACTTTGAAACCTTTCAAGGATCTCAATGTTGCTGTTGCTTGATGTACCCCACAACTGGATACCATATGTCCAAATCGGTTTAAGGATAGTTTTATAGATGGCCATCTTGCTTTCTTTCGAGAGTCTTGTTTTGCGACCCATTAACCAATGCATTGATCTAAGTCTTGCGTCTAACTGTTTACGCTTAGTCCATATGTGCTTTCTCCAAGTGAGTCTTCGGTCTAAATGCATGCCCAGGTATTTAGTGTCCTCGGCCTGTGGTATCTCCTCATTGTGGAGTTTTATTGGAGGACACGTTTGTTTTCTGAGGGTGAAAGTGACATGGACAGATTTACTCTGATTGGCCTTAATTCTCCAGGTGTCCAGCCACTTTTGCACTTTACTGACATGTTCTTGTAGCTTGGCCGAAGCTATAAGTGGGTCGTTGTGTACTGATAAGAGGGCTGTGTCGTCTGCGTAGGTGGCAGTAAGGGTGTCGGTATGTAGCGGTAGATCTGCGGTGTAAATTAAGTACATTACGGGACCCAGTATACTACCTTGTGGGACTCCTGAGAAGATATTGTTCAGCTGTGAGGTTTCGTTTTTAAGTTTTACCTCAAAGCATCTGTTATTCAGGTATGATTGCAGGATTGAGTAAAACGAGTGTGGCAGTAGTTTTTTGACCTTATAAAGAAGTCCCTCGTGCCAGACTCTATCAAATGCTTGACTTATATCCAAGAATAAAGCCGAACAAAATTGCTTGCTTTCTAGCGCTCGACTTATCGTATCCGTGAGGCGGTGTACTTGTTCGATAGTCCCATGCTGTTCTCTGAAGCCAAACTGGTGGTCAGGTATTGTTTCCGGTAGGTAGGTGCGCATCCTGCTTAGTAGGATTTTCTCTAGAAGTTTGCCTAGCACCGGGAGTAAGCTTATCGGTCTGTAAGAATTTACTTCATGGGGCGGTTTGCCTGGTTTGAGTATCATGATAACCTGGGCAATTTTCCACTGTGCCGGGTATTGGCCTAACTTAAGACAGGCGTTAAAGATTGCAGTAATGAGTATTATTCCTTTTTTTGGTAGTTGTTTTAAAAGTTGTGCGTCAATTAAGTCATAGCCTGGTGTTTTACCTTCCGGTAGTTTTAGGATTTCCTTCCACACTTCCTTAGGGCTAGCACTTTTTAGCGGTAAGCACATTTGTAGTGGGGAACCGAGGTACTCATAAACGTCTTTGTCATGATCTGGGTGTTTACTTGTCAGAGGTTGGAATACGTCCTTTAGGTGTTCTGAGTACGCTTGAGCTTTTTCAAGATCTGTTCTTGCCCATTTTCCTGGAGTAGTTTTTATTGGTGGTATGTGTGTCTTTGGCCTTTTCAGTTTCTTTGTTATCTTCCAAAGGGAATAGTTAGTGTCTTTGTTTGGAGTAAGGTTGGCAAGTTGGTACTGGAGTCGTGCATTATCTGCTTGGTAGATCATGTCTTTGAGTTCTTCTGAAGCTCGGTTAAAGGCTTTCTTGTCACGAGGATATCTTGTAGAATGCCACCTTTTCCGAAGACGTCTTCTCTCGTTTACTTTCTCCTTTATTGATTTAGCGTACCGTGATTTTTGTGCGTATTGTCTCTGCATAGGTGAGGATTCTTTTGCCACTCGGTGGATGAGCTTATTGAGAAATTCAATTGTTGCTTCGATACCTTTCAAACTTCTCAATGGCGTGGTTAAATTTATTGCCTTCGTTATTTCGGTCCTATAGTTGTTCCAGTCCGTTTTGTGATTGTAGAGTCTCTCTGGGTAGTCCGTCATAATTGCCTTCCAGTGTAAGTTCATTATTGTTGGTGTGTGATCCGAGGACAAGTCGGTACATTCTTCTGTGTCTATCTGGTTAGATGCTATGTTTTTGGTGATGAAAAAATCCAGTAGGTCTGGCAATTTATTAGGATCTGATGGCCAATATGTGGGGACGCCGTGTGAAGTGCATTGCAGTTTAAGATCTTTCATTGCCGAGTACAATTGCCGTCCACGTGGCAAAGTCATCCTAGAGCCCCAGAACAGGTGTTTGGCGTTCCAGTCTCCTCCACAGATGAACCTGTTTCCAAGTGTATTAAAATAACTCTTATAGTCCTCGCCAGTGATAACATGCCTTGGTGGACAATAAATGGCAGAGACGGTTGTTTCTATTTTGCTGTCGAGGATTTTAATTGACGTTGCTTGAATTTTGTCCGTTTCATAATTTTGCAGAGGATAGTGTTTGATGTTCTCTTTTATTAATACGGCTGTGCCTCCATGTGAATTACCAGACGGGTGGTTTGTAGTATATACCGTAAAGTTTTGAATGTTAAAGTTGGTTTTTGCTGTAAATCTTGTTTCAGATATTAGCGCTACGTCGACTCTTTCCATCGTTAGGAAAAGTTGTAATTCTTGTCGGCGTTCCGTCAACCCGTTGGCATTCCACGTAATTATTCTTAGATTTTATATTGGATAGTGTATCAGAAAGATTGAAAAAATATATATTTTTTAAAGTAACGAATGCAGTTTGCAATAAAAAATAATGTAACAAGCACCTAGCTTCACTGACGGACAGACTGACAGACTATAATTAATTTTGTATTTGTTGACGTATCAAAGATACCAAATTATGGTTTAATTGTAATAAATGCTTTGACTCAAAGTCAAAGTCAAAAGTTTGTATAGAAGCTGTTGGCTCCATCGTTTCCATCGATCATTCGTGAAAAACTCGTTATTTAACTAAATATTAGGAGTTGACAAAACAAACGGCTATTATGCCTTTATAATAATTACAAAATTATTTAAATCGATTAATACATATCGATAACATTTCGTGTGATTTCTAATTTAGCGATTTTATTTGAATTTGTGATTTCTAATTTTATTCTAGTTTAAAAAATCTACACACGGACGTATGCTATACACCTACGATTACGAAATACCATCGATAAGGTTACTTAAACCAATAAAACAATGTATCAATTTCTGTTTTACCTTTTACCATCGTCTACATACTTGACCCGTCGGCTTCTAGTACCTATGTAGTTTATAATCACTGCTCTCCATAGTACTGCATTGTAAGGATACTCACTGACCCTGAACTGTTTAAAATTCAGGTAAATGGACACACTAAACTGTCTACCAGTTGTTCTGATGTTAAAGGTTTTCTTTTCATCCCAAAAAAAAGTATACTTTGTCCCCTTTGCCCCACACTAAGATAGTCAAAAATAAAAACTAGGATCGTCTCTTGTATCGTGGATACGTTTAAAAACATACACGTTCAAATTTACATGACACCCAAACCCAGTACAACAATTTTTGGATGACACAAAGAATTCATGCGTGCGGGAATCGAATCCGCGACACATTGCGCGGCAGCCGGTTGCCCAGCCACCGCACCAACCGTGCCATCCGTTGCTGTGAGTTGTGCATATTTCTGTAATTCCAATCACTACATTGACGAAAGTGCTACAGTGCAGGGTAGGGCACCAAACTTACATAATTGATGGAATTATATTAATGAATTAATTGATCGAATGTCGGTAACAGTTCATTCCCACGACATAAATAGGAAAATATATAGTAGATTAAACATAAAAAGCACAGTAATCATATCATTAAAGTCGCAACAAAATGTTCACAAGCCAGTGAGCACACACAAACTGTGGTTAAATCAAAACAAACTAAACGAACGTAATCTTCAGCAAATAACGGCTAATAAAAGAATACAAGCGACACCGTGACACCGCCCATTATACAGGCATCATTGACAGATCGTTATCTCGGGCGCGCTAACTAATCCATTCAGCCTCGGGTAACGTAACTACCCTCCAAACGTCGGGAAAATACTTCAATTACCCTCACCGCCCCCCGCACCCCGTCCGCCACACCCCGCCACATCAAAACAGTCCAATTACACGAACCCACCCTTTAATAAACCCTCGTTTGCTCAAATCTGAAATAAAGACGGATAAATAATCAACAATTTTGAAACGAAAAGCTACAAATTAGCATTTGTTTGAATAAATTGAACAGTAAATGTGGCTCTGAGACCCGGTCAAAGTTGTCGGTGTCACAAACTTGCTACTCTTAAAGCGTTGCTGCGCTTTAAAGCCGGGTAAAGTTGAGCGCATATACTTACTGCACTTAAAATCCAGAGCGCTGTAGCGGCTTTGTTCCCGTTTCGAATGTTAACAACTTGCTAAGAGATGCAAATTGCGAGCGGTTGGCAGCCATGATTCGGAATGGCGCCAAAACATTTGCATAATTCGCACAGAATTGAATGGCGGGTTCAGAAATGGAGCTTGATTGAAAAGCTAGGGGTGATTTAAGATCATTTTACTTGCTATTACCATTGGATTTACGTTGTTCAACATTAAAGCTACGGTTGTGGATTCTACACAGAGATAAGTTGGAATAACTATTTAATTTTAGAATTACTTACCTATCTGTACAATATTATATTTTTATTATTACATACATGGGATTTGTTATATTCAGTATTAATGTGTATAATTTATATACTACAGAATTATTGGAAGTTACCTAATAACTAATTAAATTTGTACACAATAAAATAAAGTACAAAAGTTGGTAGTCAGTTTGAACAAACGAAACCAATATATTCTGCAATAAAGTGTCATATTTCTGTTCCTACGTAAAGTAGTTATTTATTTAAAACGTTATGAATTATTTACAAACCTCCATACTAAAAACTATATCATAGACAACTAAGAATTTAAATGCTAATGACTAGATGAGAAATACCTACAAACATTAATTATTATGTAACTAATTCTTAACCAAATTCAATATTATTGCACAATTTATAACTTATATTATTATTAATCTACAATTTACAAACTTATATCAATTTTAGCTTAATAATAATAATTAGTTTGCTATTAATAATTTGACTAGATATAATTATTTTTTTATCTAATTACATTACAATAATTTCAATAATCTCACTTATCTTACAGTTGCAAATAGTAATTATTCTTAAAGAAAAGTAAGTACCTGACGGGCATGGCATTTTGATTGTCGTTGTCGACATCGATCGTTGATATTTAATTTTTGTAGAAGATATGATAATAATAGTTTTAATTTCTCACGATTGGTTCTTTTAAATACAAGAGAATAGTTTTTCTCGACGCTCGAAACAGATTTTTGACCCCCGAGAAAATTATAAAAATTGTTTAGCCATATCTATTGTTTCCTAGATTTATGTATGTTCCACGCTTACAGATGACAGTGCATGTACGCAGGGTAGGGTGGTAGTAATGCGCAGGCTAAAGGCAGCGCGTGCGCCGATAGCTCCCGCTCTCCACTCGCTGCTTGCGCACGTAACTGCTCCAGGCGCAACTGGTTCTGTCGCTTCCATTTAGTTCTAAGGAAGAAAAAGAATATTTTATAAATAAATTAATATAAAATTAATGTTTTGTCATAATTAACTAAAAACATTTTTTTCCTATTAAACTATTTGTCAAATAAGTCCCAGTTCAGTTGGGTAGTGGGTACCATACTGTTAATTTAACTACATATTTACTTTCGACAGTGGTGACTATGACCTGGTCTACTTAAATTAACCAAAGCTATGATAATACCAATTATCCAAATTTAAGTCGTTTACGTCTACGTGAAATAAATATTGTTTAATGAAATTATTTGGCGCCCAGCATGGGACTTTCTGGAGCCACATATAATTGAACATTTTGTAGCATAAACAAAAGAAATAAGTAGTGTGTATTACAACGCACTAACCTTCGATTTTGGTACCAAGTCTTGACTTGAGTCTCGCTAAGACTGAGCGCCTCAGCCACGTCCCCGCGATCAGCAACACTTAGGTACTTCTGACAGCGGAACTTGCGCTCCAAGTAAGCCAGCTGAGCATGTGTGAATGCAGTGCGACGCCGGCGCGGCTTGCGACTCGAATTCGATGACACTGTTGGTCGACTGCCAGGCTGACGCTCTAAGAAACAAAAACCCAGCATTGATAACAAAATAATCAATATTTTTCCATGTGTCAAAACTGATGCTAACGTAACAGCGCAGTAAAACCTAAAAGTAATCTAAAAGTTCAAGTGTCCGAATACTAAGATACCAACGGACATATTAAATTAATTACCATTTGTTTCCTGTGACTCACGCTGCGTACTCCCAGCTATAACTGAGGCGAAGCCGGCTAGCAGTTGCGATTGGAACGAATTCTTCGACAGATCCATAGACCTTCCATAGATAGAGTCTGACAAGCCGGTCATATGCTCGTAACTAGGTCCTTCAGTTCCCTCATCTTTCTTCCCATCCCGCTCCGGCCGATACAAGTGAAACAAACTAGTATCGTACAACTTCATTCGTTCTTCCGCCCTACTGTCATATTCATTTTCATCTTCTTTGAATGGAGAACTATAATTTGCTTGGTTATTCAAATTATATTCTAAGGGCGATGACCTTTCTGCATCTTCTCCGTCTATTTGCTTTTTGTATTCATCTGGGAAACTGAATGACTTCTTAGGCGTGGATGTCTCGCTTCTGTTGTCACCGACGGAAATATCATCTTCAGCATCCGAAGTTTCCACATTAGGACTGGCTGCTGAGTTGCACCGTAACGTTTCTTGATCTTCTTCGATATTTGTTTGACCTGGTAGCAAAAATATTTGTATTTAAATTATTTCTGTCAAATTAATGTATCAAGTGATAAGGGTAAACGAAGAAATTTGCGCGCAATTCAAAGGTCTTCCTCTTGTGATGGAATACGGATTTCCCGTAAATTATAGTCAACAAAGAGCTTATAAGCATCGCTTGACACTAAGACTTGACACTTAACCATGAGCACAAACGGAACGCGCACAAAGGCGGGGGCTCGCATAAAGACCTCAGTTTTAAAAAAGGAACGGCCATAGACGCGAGTTTTCTGCTCTAATTAATGCCTCGGGGCGTTCCGTTTCGCTCTCGAGCAATTGAATACGACGTCTGTGAATGGTGTGTTTTAGCGCGCGCGGGAAATTCTTGTCTATGGTTACGTTTGTGTCTTTTAATTTGCGTGAAAATGGTGAGGAGTGGGCGTGGGGCATTCAGGCCGGTCGCTTTTCATATGTTTTCCTTTCGCTAAACTTTTGTATGCCCCGTTGTTAATGGCGTGGCCGTGCCACGATTACTTGTTATATGGCGGGCGGCGTCGAGTGCGGCCCTCGAGTGTTTCTCTCGTTATAATATCGCATAAATATGTTTTAGCGTGCACTCCTCGCGACCTCGAGAGATCTTAATGTTTCCGCATGAGTATCTTCTACGAAAACATCGTTAAAATATTATATTCTAACTTTCTACCTACGTATTTTAGATAGATATTTACTCCTGTAAAAGACACCTCAGTATCATGACGCCCTCTCATACAACAGCGCAAGTGATGTAGTCACTGGCACTAATTGTTCCTATAAACTATATACTTGTCTTCTTGTGCACTACATAAGTAGATTCTAATATAATTTACTGCAGGTGTACCAAGAACAATGCCAATTGAATGGAGCAAAAGGCCAGAATGAATTAAGACAAAGTAGAGTAAACAAAATGTAAACGGAACGCTTCCAAAAAGTGACAAAAAGTAATTGTTTTTACAATTTTAATCGTTCTTGTTTACGTGTTATTCACGCAACATCAGCCTTAAACAGTTGATTCGTCAATCAATCATCAACAGCCTATAAATTCCCGCTGCTGAGCAAAACCTCTTCTCACACGGAGAAGGTTTAAGCATTATTCACCACGCTTGCTCAATGCGGGTTAGCGGTTACAAACTTATTATTAGAAATTATAAGCCCAGGTTTCCTCACAATATTTTCTTTCACCGTTTGACAATGGTGTCTAGATAATATTAGAAAGTACATATAACTCGGAAAAAGTCTCATTGGTACTTGCCGTTGGTAGGTTTCGAACCCGCACCCTCATGCATGAGAAGCGGGCATCTTAAAACTCCGGGCCAACACGACCTGCCCAGTTGTTAACAACAATTTACAACAGTTGATTACGACTACATAAACATTGAATTCTTTTCTTTTATGAAAAAATAATCTTGTTTCTTACTACCACCGTCATCTTTTAATTCTTATTAATTAATTAATTACATCCCAAATTCAATAATTGTTCTCGATGAAATCACCAAGCAATAAAGGGTAACTAATTTGTTTAGGTCTCGTTTTGTGTGATCTTGCCGCAGATTTAACAGTTTAAACAATCCCAAACCTATAATTTTAAAAATCTTTTATGTTTGAGGGATTCCTTTATTATCTGTATTCCTCATCGCTTTCATTAGTCTAGGAAGAAACTGAATTTTAAAATTATAGACTACGTTAAAAAACCGACTTCAAACTCCCCTTTTTTTGAAGTCCGTTAATTAAGGCTTTGACTGCCAATAGAAAATCGTTGAAGGCAAATCCTCCGTTTACGTCAGTGACCAGTGATCCCCATGGCGTTTAATATGTTAATATACTAAAACCTTTACCTAATTGGAACAAAAAGTTTTCTGAAAACCGCATCAAAATCGGTTCAACCACTCGCAAGGTAGTCGCGCACAAAGGTACATACATACATACATATATACATACAGGTGAAACTGAGCACAGCCTTGTTTTGAAGTCGGTATTCATTTTTAATGTGCCAACCTGATATTGTTTTTTCTGACGAAGTGGAGTTATGACAAAGCAGCGTCAAATTAAACCTGGTAATTGTTTTCGATCAACAAAACTAAATTTTGTAGGAATCTATAGTTTCTGTGACGATACTAACTGAAAAACTGCCTCATTAGCCGAGTGGTCGCAAGAGCGATTGCCGAGCAAGGGCTCTCGGGTTCGATTCCCGGGTCGGGCAAAGTATTATTGGTTTTATTTTAATCTCCGTAGTAGCACGGAGTCTGAAAATGTGCTCGGTATATGGCAATAGGCTCACCCACTATTACATTAGACTCAAAATATAAATAGTGAAAAGTGGGTGTTACATTGTACAGTGGCATTAAGAGCCGTAATGTGCACCTTTGCCTACCCCTTCGGGGATAAAGGCCTGATGTGTTTATGTTATATTCCATCGAAGATATCAGTTAATAAAAAATATTACATGGTACATTCATTACATGCCTACCCGGTTGTTAGCTAACAAGAATACTATTTATTTACATATTAAACTTAGTTATATAAAAAGGTAAAAGGTTACTATCTTATGAAACATTATTTAAAAATGACCAAGTTATTAAAAACATTGAAATTTTAATTCAAGTCTGTCCCAAAATGAGCGACCGACGCCGGCGGACGTCGGGCGACAGATATTACAATTTTAAATAAACTCGCAGAATAATTTATTTCTCTTGAACAACAGCTTTTTCAATAAAGTAAGCATCTTTGCACTTTGTACTGTTTTCTAAACAGGAGTAAACACAATATGAACAATGTAAAACAAACTTTTCATCAATTACGTATATAGAGTCCCATGTCATGTGACATACTATAACTACCATCATCATAAGTCTATAACTACATATTTATGTGAGAAAGCTGAAAAAAGGTCTTTCCTCAAAAAGAATAAACTTTAATCACCATGTTTGCTCAAGGTGGATTAGCAATTTCAAATTTATAAATTTTTAACTAAAAATCGCGGGTTACTCACTTGAATATACTGAGAAAAGCTCTAGTAGTTTCGAACCACAGAGAGGTTATTCCTCATGATCACGCAGATGTCGCGCAGTATACTGTAGCCTACGAGGTTTTCTCGTGAGTACGTGAGTAACCTGCGATTTTTGGTAAATTTAGTCTGCCTCGCAATAGTTATTATAATATTTTATTTAATGTTGTTTTACAGAGATGTGGCTTTGACTCTTAACTCGCCAAACTATAATGTTTAATGGCGAGAGGTGGTCATTAAACTATTCAAAGAAATTAACAGAATGAAATACAAATCAAAATACAATCCTTTTTTAACACACTCACATACACACACACACACACACACACACAAACTTGAAATTATACTTCCAGGTTTCCTCACTATGTTTACCCTCACTTAGTACCATCTGTCACTGGTGTCTTATTAAATACGGTACTCTCATGCTTAAGAAGCGGTCGCCTTAACCTCCGAGACACCACGACATGGACCCAGCCTATTGCTACACATCCGACGGCCGAAGGTATTCGGAACTCGTCCTGCTAAATACTAAATTGTCGTTACGCTGAATTAACTTCCGCCCACAGCTTCTTCCGTGCAGATAAAAGGGAACCTATTTTAGCCAGGCGTCACACTATCAATATAACATCACAAACGGTCCAGAATAGTCGTGAAACAAGTAATCAAAGAAAAGTTTAGAATTTCATGTTCCTCAATTTTTCTAATCTTCTTCTACACACTTCTGTTACTTTTTTTTATGGCATAATCCGGTAAATAAGCAGACGGATCACTTGATGGACAGCAATCGCCGTCGCCCATGGACACCTGGAACATCAGAGGCGTTACAAGTGCGTTAACGGCCATTTGGGGATTAGGAGTTTGAGGATCGTTGGGGATTTAGGGATTGGGGAGATTAGGGAAGGGGAGGGTAATTGGGCCTCCGGTAACGTCACTCACACGACGTTACTTATAAAATGTAATGTACTTCATCTAATGAAAACATATCAATAAGTTTTACGAGTAAGAAACATGTGGGATTGACCATAACAATAAATTCCTTTATTTTTTTTATTTTACGGGATAAGCCGGTAAACGAGTAGACAGATCACCTGATGGCAAGCAATCGGCGTCGCCCATGGACACCGGGAACACCAGAGGCGTTACAAGTGCGTTACCGGCCTTTTGGATTAGGAATTTGAGGATTGTTGGGGATTCAGGGATTGGGAAAAGGGGTGGGATGGTAACTGGGTCTCCGGTAACGTTACTTACACGACGAAACACAACACACCGTTGTTTCACGTCGGTCTTCTGTGAGGCCGTGGTATCACTCCGGTCGAGCCGGCCCATTCATGTCGAAGCATGGCTCTCCCACACTTAATTATAAACATAACAACCATAACATAACATCACGCCTTTTATCCTCGAAGGGGTAGGCAGAGGTGCACATTACACCACTGTACAATGTAACACCCACTTTTCACTATTTATGTTATGAGTCCCATGTAATAGGGGGTGAGCCTATTGCCATATCCCGGGCACAGTTCCAGACTCCGTGAACCCGTGAACCCGGGACCCCTTACCCGGCAGTCGCAATTGCGACCACTCGGCCAACGAGGCAGTCAATTATAAACTACGTTCAAAAAACTGACTTCAACCCCCTCTTTTTTGAATTCGTTTAATTAAATATACCAAAACCTAGTATAACAAACACTTTACTGAAAACCGCATCAAAATCTTGTTCAGCCAATCGCGAACAAACAAACATACAAATCAAACTGAGAACCTCCTTTTTTTGAAGTCGGTAAAAGACCCGATGACCCTAAGATTGTGTCCCTTGCTCTTACGATTCAAGAAAACCAGTCAGTCTATATCTTATATTGCGATTGCGCTGCAGCACGGCCGCTGAATTTTTAAATTTCATTCTTATTTTGACAATTAACCACCAACTTTAAAGAATAAATGACTGACATCGTTATTTTAAGTTTGGAACCATGGGGCCTGAGGCCCCAGGCTCCCGGGCCCATAAGACCGCGTACAACAATGTAAATAGCACGCGTGACAAATTAGCGATGTCCCGCTGCGCTCTTAAACATCGACACCCCTACCGCCATCCGATTCAAGCTATATTAGTTTTGATACTTGAGGTCTCTGTTCTCTGTTATCTTCTTTGTTTCTTGACTGAAATTTATTGATAAATTGATGACAATATTTCCTATCTTCTACTTTATTTTTATAACTACTATCGTGAGAAATGCTGAATGAACTAAAAATTACACGAATATACTGAGAAAAGCTCTACTAGTTTCGAGTCACAGAGGGACTCTTTCTCATGAGCAGCGTGCGCGGTCGTGACGATATCGCGCAACTTACGTAAGTTACTAACTAGTAGAGCTTTTCTCAATGTATTTACGTGAGAAACTCATAGTAGTCATAGTTTATGGTTTATTTACTTTGTCTCTAAAATTCTAATTAAAGTTGTTTAATATTGTTTAGTTGCACAGACTTAATTAAGTTGTTTGTTTAGATTCTACAACACTGACAGACCGATTGATAATTTAATTTAATCTTAGGGCTTTGACTGCCAATAGAAAACTGATGGAGGCAAATCCTCCACTAACGTCGGTCACCGGTGACCCCCGCGGCCTTTAATGTGTCTAACTTTTTAAATAGTGTCTAGTACATGAAAGTACACCTTACACTTACTGTTTGACTTTTATTGACAATTAATTGCAATTTTCATATAAATTGTATTTAATTCTAATGCTTAATACTCAACTATCAAGTGTGTATGATCGCACTGCAATGATTAATGTTATTGTAAGGGTTGTCATACCAATTGTGTGTAATCACGACAATTACTGCTCATAGTCCACGGTTGAGAATCACATCCTAATCATATAATTTTTTCTTTCTTGTTATTTTATTCATCAGTTCTAATTTGTTATTTTTACAAACTTATTCCACTCAGATTTGAAACAACGTACAATGTTCCGTCGCGTCGTTTCGCCCAGCTACTACATCGATCGCAGTTAATAGTTGGTAAATCATATTTATATTTTTTTATGGCATAAGCCGGTAAATGAGCAGACGGACCACCGGATGGTAAGCAGCGGCGTCGCCCATGGACACCTGCAACACCAGAGGCGTTACAAGTGCGTTACCGGCCTTTTGGGGATTAGGAGTTTGAGGATCGTTGGGGATTCAGGGATTGGGGAGATTGGGAAAGGGGGGTAATTGAAACACAACGCAAGCGTTGCTTCACGTCGGTTTTCTATGAGGCCGTGGTATCACTCCTATATTTTTCACTCCTCGTTTTATTAGATATTATGCAAAAGAAATCAATATATTTTTTTATATATGTGTTGTATTGTACTTTAAAGTTTTAACCGATCTTCCTACACATTTTATCTTCAATATTGAAACAATTAGAAATTAAGTTATTCAATGAATTCAAAGATTTATCTCTTTTGTTAGAAATATCCTAAAAAGATTATATTCCAAAGAATTTCCAAGAAATGTTTTGCGTTTGTGATAAATCATTTATATTAAAACGCAAACGTTCTGCCATAATATGGAGACAAGTAGAGGTATAAGTAAAGTCATTAGTATAATAAGCCAGAGATCAGTAAGAAGCCAATTTACTCTCAATAGCTCCTGATTGAGAAGGATCATACGTAGATGTCAGACATTCACATATTGCGTTAATATGTCAAGGAAATATCATATATTATATACTTTTGTCAGCTTAATTACTTCCTGAAGCAAAATTTGTTCCTGAAGCAATTTACCTAATTTATTTTTTCTAGTAGTTTGTTATATGGTTTTTGTTGACGCACATAAATACAACATGACGCAAACATGTAGGTAAAACAAAATGCTGATAACCAAAAAATAATACAATAACACAATCGAAATGATTACGTTTTTATAATAACTATTGTGAGACATGCTAAATTAACTCGTCGAGTAACGGTTTTATAGACACAATTAAAGAACAATAGGTCGCGGTCACCGGTGACCGCTTGGTGTTTGACAGTTTAACTAAAAATTACGAGTTACTCTTACGCTTTAAATGTGGGAGAGCCTTGCTTCGGCACGAATAGGCCGGCTCGACCGGAGTGATATCACGGCCTCACAGAAAACCCTCGTGAAGCAACGTTTGCGTTATGTTTCGTCGTGCGAGTGAGGTTACCTGATTGCCAATTACCCCCTTCCCCAGTCTTCCCAATCTCCAAATTCTTCACAATCGTTAAATTTACAATTCCCGTGCCGGTGACGCACTTGTAACGCCTCTGGTGGTCCAGGTGTCCATGGGCGACGCCGATTGCTTACCATCAGGTGATCCGTCTGCTCGTTTACCGGTTTACGTCATAAACAAAACGCACTACATTACTACTACGCGCACACTGCTCATGAGGAAGAGTCTCTCTGTGACTCGAAACTAGTAGAGCTTTTCTCAGTATAGAATAGAATATAACTTTATTGTACACCATTAATAATATAGTACATACAGAAAAGGAAATGACAAACAGAAAAAAAAAAAATAATGGACACAAAGGCGGTCTTATCACTCATAGTGATTTCTACGAGACAACCTTTGGGTGGATATAGTGAAAAGAAATATTTAGACGGGTTGTGTATAATTACGTGAGTAACTCGTAATTTTTAATTAATTGATTATCTTCTTCAAAAACTCAATAAAAGTATAAATACTTTGTAAGCACTTCATAAACAAAACGAACAAAGCATGAATTTCATTTAAGAAGTCGTAGACAAAACAAATTCAAAATCGTTAATTTGAATAGAGAAAGCACGGAGTCAATCGGTGCTCGACCGCGGCGCGTGGCGGTCGCGTGCGCACACGAGTGGCGGCGTGCTGCGCTGAAGAGCATATGCAGCAGCATTGTACAATCATTATCTCATCAGTGATAGCAATGATTTTCTATTATTACGTGTTTATTTGTATATTAATGTAGGAGTTAAAATGATGGAGAGCTTTTAGTCATAACATGTTGCTGTCATTCGTCTACTTAGCAAAAAATGCTGATGGATGTTTCAAACTTCTTCAGTTTTCGCTCAAAGTCTGGAGAATCAGCGATGTTTAACCCTTCTAGTTCGAAGGTTTCTGTCTCGGTTGTCATACGAGCATCTATAAAAGAAGTGGCTTTCGGCTATCTGGTTAAAACTCAGTGGCAATTTGTAACTACATATTTTCAAATACCAAATTATAGAATGTAGGCTGCTACTGTCAGTATCCAGCTGATAGTAAGTATAATAAAATAATCACTTAAGAGCGAAACTTATTCTATCATTTGAGGCCGAATACTGAAAGACTACTCAATTTTAAGTTGTACTTAAATATCGTGCCATCTCTGTCATTTTACAAAGAATTTGTAGTGACAGAACACTAAAGCCCGACTTAAAATTGAGTGACGTTCCAGTATTCGGGCGTTACCTAATCTAAGACTGCATACTCACCCACATCAAACACCTTTGTAAAGTTTTAGAAAGGAAAGAAACAACAAATAATGGAGTAAGGTGGACAACACATGAAGTGGTCGTTAGAAGTCGGTGAAGTTTGTCAGTTGTCGATAGTTGTATAACAGGAGAGCCGGCGACCCGCGGCGCAGCGCGTGACCTCGCGGGCTACGACATTAGGAAACATCACGTCCCAAACTTTACTCTAAGGTACGGTGTGAGAAAATTCTACTGGGATATAATATTATTGACGTGTAAACGTTCTAGTGTAAACTAGTATTAACTTGAAACGTGATTGGAATCCCATTTACTCTATCAACTAAATAAACCATGTTGTTAACCGTCTTATAATTAGAAAAATAAAACATTCTTTAGGTAAATCTATGTAATAACGAGATTCCATTTTTCATAGAGACATTGATTACCGTCTGAAATCCGAAATATAACCAATAATTTAAGGATGCAAATGGCAGGGACATCAAAAAATCAGACAAATAAACAAACAAAATAAGGGGATACAATGAGAATGTAAATAAATTCAATGATGCGTAGTACCTCGTTACTCCTGCATTATTGCCTCTCTCCTGATGAGTATGTTCCGTGAAAATGGCAGGAGACGTATGAAAAATTCATTAAGATAGCTAATTATGCAGAAATTAGTTGGTAATGCATGCACCAAGTTCGCTAACTCGTGGGTAATGTATGCAAGTGCAGGGCGGGCGCACACTTGCAAATTGCCGGCTTATTAGAGCCGCGCCGCGCACACTTAGACACGTAACCTGCTAATAATGATATTATTTAAGTCTACACAAGTACACACTAGTGTCTGCATATTCATGTGTTGTGGCTGCTAAGTTAAGGTGATTCACATCTCTCTGGTTTTCTTCGTTGGTTAAAAGATTTTGGTGAGGGAGACTATAATGATGTTTCGTAAAGATTGTATAGTTTTTTCTAAGGATGAGGGGATCTTGGAAAGTTGTATGTTCTTAAACATTTTAGTAGCCATCTATGATGTATAATGTATATACAGTAAATACAGATGCAGTTACCTAATGTTTTTAGTTTACTCGCTGATTTAATAGTTAGGGTAAGTAAACGACGCAAGAAAATAATTTTTAATTCGCCCAATCTGGTTAAGATTCCGTAACACCTAAAAACCTAAGGATTTTTAATCGACTTCCCAAAAGGAGGAGGTTTTCAATTCGGCGGTGTGTTGCTTTTTCGTCTTTAGCTTAATTATAACTTGAAGGCATCCAGTTACATCGAAAAATAAAACATTGTTTTAATTTAAGTAAAAACGCGGGTTACTCACGTAAATATAATGAGAAAAGCTCGACTAGTTTCGAACCACAGAGCGGCGACGTCGCCGAGACAGCGCACGCTGCTCATGTGGAAGAACCCCTCTGTGGTTCGAAACTAGTAGAGCTTTTCTCAGTATATTCACGTGAGTAACCCGCGTTTATTACTTAATGTAGTATGTCTCACGATAGGTATTATAAAATCATTGTTTTAATTTTGTAAAAAACAAAAATTTGTCATAACATACTAACCACTTACTTAATTTTATTAAAACGACGAATTATGCAGAAACTGTTGCTGGATAAAGTACTATTGGATATTACTTAGGTTAAGAGTGGGGTTAGGATGACAGTTACTATATGAGCGACAGAATACCGGCTTCTTGCCCCCATTCGGTCACCATTCGTCGTGCAACATACATTCAGGTTTTGTTTGTAATTTTGTATATTTAGCGAGGGTAGATTGTTTTCGTTTTGTTTATTTAAGAATTTGTTCTTTTGATGATTGTGTTATTAATTTTTTGGATAATTGTGTAATAGTTTTAATTTTAGTCTTAAGGAAATAAATTGTCCTTTTTAAAAAATTCAACCTGCTTCTGATTTCTAATATCAGAAGTGGGATAAAAGATTCATTCCCACTAACATCCTGGCCTGATCTGCACATATTTTTTTTTTTTTTTTTCAAATTGCGAAGCACTGAACTGTTTTATTTTGTCGTGTATTTTTACCCCCATTTGTTTTTTTTTTTTTGTTTGTGTGTAAGTTTCTTATTTTTCGTGATCCATAATTCGACAATGGACAAACGGAATCGTTCCCGTTCTTCTCACCGCTGTTCGCAGGTGTCTCGCGATGGACAGCCGCGTATCCATCGTCGTAGTCGTTCACGTAGTAATACGCGTGGCCAGTCGCGGCATTCCTGTGATGGTTCGCGCTCTCGCACTCCGCATCTTCGATGTTCACGGAAACGGCGCATGCAAGGGTGTCGCTCTCGCAGCAATTCGCGAAGACGCTCGTCGCATATTAGACGTTCCAGTGGGCGGGACTACGGGCATGGTCCACCTGGCGAGCAGGCGTCGCGCAGCGTGCGCACGCCGCCGCTGTCACCCGTGGCCGCGCCGCCGAGCAATTGTGGATCCTGGAATGCTGTTTTGGCGCGACTGGAAGCGCTGGAACAGAGTTCTCATGTGCCAGCTTCGGTAGAACGGACTTCAGTTGGACAAGGTACAGAGCAAATTGTGGAGGCAATTCAATCACTGAAATCTGTAAGTACCCATAATTATTATGTCTCTAATTTTGACCCCAGTATTCATGACGTAGATTCTTGGTTCCAAGAGGTCGATAGAGCCAAGTCAGCTAACAAATGGAGCGATCGTGAATGCCTTTCTAGGATAGGTAATTGTCTGAAGGGAGATGCCAGGTCGTGGCTCAATGAGTGGGTGTGTAATGATCGTTCTTGGAGTAATTTTAAATTGGATTTCAAACCTTTATGTGTAAAGAAAATTGATTCAGCTGGAATTTTATATGAAGTCATGTCTTCTAACTCTGATCAGTATCAAACGTACGCCGAGTATGCGCGTAAATCCCTGCTAAGATTACGCATCGTTAAGGGTCTTAGTGACGATTTAACTACGGAAATTGTTTTGAGAGGCATTGTTGACCCGCACGTAAAAGCGACTGCGACCAATGCAAACTTGAAACCCTCTGATCTAGTTAATTATTTATCCGTTTTTGTAAAGCCATCAAAAACCACAGCCGCAAGCTTTCGCTCAAATGCCCAGGCTAATAACGGCGGTAACAGTAAATCACAGGGTTTCAAGAAACGCCCTTTAGGTCCAGCCAAATGTTTTCTGTGTGGTGACACTGGTCATAGGCAGGCTACATGCCCTAAGCAGGCAAAGCCCTCTACTTCCAAAACTCCCAATTCAGATCGGAAGCCAAATGAAAAACAGCCTAATTCTTCACTTGTTTGCACTTACTGCAAAAAGTCTGGTCATGATATGAAGTCATGTTTTGCGAAGCAACGTATCGATCAGCAGCGTAATAAAAGTAATGTTAATTTCTGTGCAGCCAGCTCGCAACGAAATGATATTGTCGTAGGAGTTATCCAAGGTATTCCGATCGATCTTTTAATTGACAGTGGCGCTATAGGCGTATCCTTGATATCTTCTTCGGTGGTTAAATATTTTACATGTACTAAGAAACCCACGAATCGCGAGATAAAGGGTGTAAGCGAATCGATTATTCAAATAGATTCATATGTAACATTAACGATTGAGTTGGAAGGCATCTCGTTGGAGGTAGATTTATTAATCGTGCCGAGTGAGTGCATGAATGCACCTATTATAATAGGCACAGATGTGCTTAATAGGGACGGTGTAACTTACGTTCGGACAAAAAATACACAACGTATTGTTCGAAATTCAAGTCTTGTATTAGTGTCTAGTGTGAAATCGAACGAGCAACCAATGATTAACACCCCATTAACTGGGGACAACTTAGTCCAACTAAAAAATATCTTAGACAAATACTCGGAGTATATGATTTCGGGCACTGCGACGTCCACTGTTACAACAGGGTGCATGCACATTCAACTCAACAGCAGTGTTCCAGTGAACTATCGACCTTACAAAATGTCTTACGATGAGAGGTCGAAAGTCCGTGACATCATCCAGGACCTTATGTCTAAGGGTATAATTCGCGAGTCGGAGTCTCCTTATTCTAGTCCTATTCTATTGGTCAAGAAGAAGGACGGCTCCGACCGCATGTGCGTGGACTTTAGAGCTCTCAATAAAATAACTGTCAAAGACCGTTACCCATTACCTTTAATCGATGATCACATCGATCGCTTGGGTAAGTGTCGCTATTTCACTGCGCTCGATATGGCTACAGGGTTCCATCAAATCCGTATTGATGATAAATCCGTCCCCTACACCGGTTTCGTGACGCCCGAGGGGCACTATGAGTACTTAAAAATGCCCTACGGCCTTACTAACGCACCAATAGTGTACCAACGTATAATCGCTTCCACCTTGCGCAGTTTGATAGAATCTGGAAAGGTTTTGGTATACATAGACGACTGCTTCATCCTTTCAGACACTATTGACGACGGATTTCAAACCTTGAGAGAGGTTCTAGCCACTTTAACCGGGGCTGGTTTCTCAATCAATCTTAAAAAGTGTTCGTTTTTGTGTACCGAAATCGAGTACTTGGGACGTGTTATATCTAACGGAGAAGTACGACCCTCACCTAGTAAGGTTAAGGCCCTTGTGAACTCTGGTCCCCCACAAAACGTAAAACAAGTCCGTCAATTTTTGGGATTGGCGGGCTATTTTCGCAAATATATCTCCAATTATTCGAACAGAACGGCTTGTATAGCACGATTGACTCGTAAAGATGTTTCGTTTTCTTGGGGAACAGAGCAAGAGCGCGTCAGACAAGAAATCATTGTTTGTTTGACTAGTGCACCCGTGTTAGCCATATTCGATCCAAGTTTGAGCACTGAAGTGCACACTGATGCGAGTAGCTTGGGCTATGGTGCTGTTCTGTTGCAAGTGTGTAAGGACGGCACTAAACGCGTGGTCGGTTACTACAGCCAGGCGGCCAAGGGTGCAGAGCCAAAGTACCATTCGTACGAGCTTGAGACCCTGGCTGTGGTAAAGGCTCTAAAACATTTTAGACACTATTTAATAGGATCTCATTTCACTGTAATTACTGATTGTAATGCTTTGAAAGCTACTCAAAATAAAAAAGACCTGGTTCCACGTGTGGCAAGATGGTGGATTTATCTTCAAGATTTTAATTTTACGATTTCATATAGAAAAGGTGCCATGTTGCCGCACGCGGACTACCTAAGCCGTAACCCTGTAAATAACATTGATAGGCCGCGTAACTGGGCTCAAATCGCTCAAGCCGGGGACGAGGAAACACGCAACATGATTCAGGCGTTGGAGCGAGGAGAATTAGATTCTTCACAATATTTAGTACAAAATGAGGTGCTTTATTATCAGTACAGTCGTGTTGGAGAGGAGGCGCGACTTCTTTGTTATATACCGAAGGGTCAACGCCTGAGTCTCTTGCGTGTGTTCCACGATGAACACAGCCATATAGGTACCGATAAAACTTTAGAATTAATACTGAGACATTTCTGGTTTCCCGGACTTAGGGCATTTGTTAAAAAGTATATTCGTCACTGTGTAACTTGTTTGGCACATAAACGAGTCCCTCGCGCGCCACTTCAACCTATTTCCTCTTGGCCTAAACCTGATGTCCCATTTGACACTCTTCACATTGATGCACTTGGCCCTCTGCCTGTATCTAAGGGCTTCAAACACGTGATGCTGGTCATTGATGCGTTCAGTAAATATTGCTTACTTACACCTATCCGCTCCCAAGACTTAGAAGCCCTGAAAAATGTCTGTGAGAATGTCATATCATTGTTTGGTACTCCTCGTCTGATAGTATCTGATAGAGGCCGAATGTTCGAGTCCGCAAACTTTAAGTCATGGACGCAATCTCTAGGCATTTCACTTCACCACATAACGCCCGAGATGCACCGTTCCAATGGACAAGTTGAGCGGTATGTTCGCACCGTCTTGAATATGTTAAGGATCGAAGTAGCTTACAGGAAATCCGAATGGGCTGAGGAGTTGTGGCGTCTTCAACTAATTCTTAATCTGACACAGCAAAAGACTACGCAAACTTCGGCTCTGAACCTCTTAGTCGGCCATGAGAACGTGACACCAGCGATTCGAGTCCTTGTGCGGGATGTCGCACTTGGTCCTGCCTCAGAAAATCGTGAATCGAGAAGAGAGATCGTCAGGCAAAGGACGGCCGAACGGCTAGCCAGAAATCAAGCCGCCATGGACGCTCAAGTTAACGGGGATAGACGTCCGCCTCGTGTGTTTCAAGAAGGAGACCTGGTCTTCGTCATCAAGTATGCCCAGTCCACGGGGAAGCTTGATCATGGCATGCGCGGGCCCTATCGAGTGGTTCGTGTTTTGCCTCATGGGCGCTACGAGCTGCGACTGGTGGCCGGTTCTTATGGTAAAACCACCTTTGCCGCTGCGCAGTACATGGTGCCTTGGGCTGGCGAGTGGACACCCGAGTCGTGTGCTGGTTTCTTCGAGGGTAAGTGTGCCACTGTGTAAGTGCCGTTGGCCAACTTGTGAGGTACCCTTGAAGAAATGTCCTGGGGCAATGTTGCCTTTTGGACTCTATGGAGATTCTTACTATTCGTGGGAATAGTAGTGTTGTTTGGCCTTCTGTCAGTGTGGTGCACTTGTAGGGTGTACCCATGACCTCTGGAAGCTGGTCGGCTTTGCAAACCGATCAGTCGCTGTGAGATGTGCGCTCATAGTGTTTTTTTATTAAGCATGCTAGTCATAGTTATTTTAGTACCTAAGTTGTCTGAACGTTAGTGTTTACGAAACCTGAAGTTATTCATTTATAAACTACAGGTGGTAAAGATAAGTAACTGAACTATGAAACAATGACGTTCAAACCCTATACTTGGATGTTTATTTTAACACTAACACGAATTAACCTGCATGATGGCAACTTGGGCTGGTATCCTCGCCGTTTACTAATAGTCTGACTTCTTCCACAGACAATGACGATGATGACGGTGGTAGTGTGGTTGAAGACCAGCCACCTCAGTTAGAGTCGCCTGCACCTGACCTGCCCGGGCCTATGTCTGCACCAGAACCAGTACCAGGGCCCTCATCAAGACCAGATCACCTGGAACCAGAGGCTTCCCGAGGACTTGACATGCCCGATCTGAATTGAAGTCTGGCGCCTTTTTGATTTACCTGACGGGGACGTCAGGATGTCAGGAAAGGCCGTATTGGATATTACTTAGGTTAAGAGTGGGGTTAGGATGACAGTTACTATATGAGCGACAGAATACCGGCTTCTTGCCCCCATTCGGTCACCATTCGTCGTGCAACATACATTCAGGTTTTGTTTGTAATTTTGTATATTTAGCGAGGGTAGATTGTTTTCGTTTTGTTTATTTAAGAATTTGTTCTTTTGATGATTGTGTTATTAATTTTTTGGATAATTGTGTAATAGTTTTAATTTTAGTCTTAAGGAAATAAATTGTCCTTTTTAAAAAATTCAACCTGCTTCTGATTTCTAATAGTACTATTAGTATTTCTGTTTGCTGCGGATACTGGCAAGAAGTGAGTGAAAAACCACATCAACATGAATAGTCCGTGATTGTGCACCGCTGGAGGACGAGCCTCCTCGGCATGCACTCGGGTCGCCAACTCCAAGGATATATTAGAGAGCATAGTTTAAATTTTACACTATGATCTTAAGAATAAGAATTATCCGTGGATTCTAAATGTTTTAAAGTTTAAAACATTCAGAATTCTTAGAGAGCGCTATACAAGTATGTGAAGTATGCATATACAATAAAATCTGTTAACGTTTTCAGAATCTCAAAATACGTGGAAATATATCACAATTTATGATAATGTATATTTTTAATTTTTAGTTTTTAGTTGGATGACATTTATGAATGAAAAACGAAAAGACATACCGATTTTTAAAAATATACATGTATATTACACCCGTATAGAGAAAAACATAAACATCATAAGAAATATAAGAAATACAATAATATATCTGATTATCATTCTTTTTCATTATTACGTAGCAGAATTATTGAGATGGAAAACACATGTTATGAAAAATATATAACTAATATTGAGACTTCAATTGTAAAAAATCCAAAAGCTTTTTGGACGTTTGTTAAAAGCAAGCGAAGGGCTGGGTCATTCCCTAGTGAGATGTACTACCATGAGACCTCTGTAAACGCAGGACAAGATATTAGCGACCTTTTCGCTGGCTATTTCCAGTCTACCTTTTTAGAACCCGAAACAACAACGGCTGATGATGAGGGTACTTCTGGTGGGCGATGTAGTAATACTGCTATGTCTGTCAGCACAGTCGACGTAAACCACCCACGTGTCTTGAAGCTGCTGAAGTCCTTGGACCTTACCAAATCAGGTGGACCAGATCTAATACCACCGTTGTTCATTGTTAATTGTGCTGATAGTCTTGCTAAACCCATAACTATCCTATTCAAGCGGTCTCTTTCCGAAGGTAAAGTTCCAAAGATCTGGAAGTCTGCCTTCGTCACTCCCGTTTTCAAAAAAGGGGATAAATCAAACGTTGAAAACTACCGTCCCATTTCTAAAATCTGCCTCTTTTCTAAAATTCTGGAACGTATAGTTTATACAGATGTCTACGCGGCTTTTAAGACAATTCTTGGTGATGAACAACACGGTTTTATTAGGAACCGCTCGACTACGTCTAACTTACTTCTGTCACAGGAATTTATTACGAACGGCATGGCGCAGCGTCAAGTTGACGTAATTTATACGGACTACAGCAAATGCTTTGACCGTATTGATCACCGCATGCTACTGGAAAAGTTGTTTCTCGCCGGAATTCACGGAGACTTGTACCGATGGTTCTCATCCTATATAGAGAACAGAACGCAGGCCGTCGTGCTTCATGGCTACACCTCAGGTTGGAGTTCTGTCCCTTCAGGAGTGCCCCAAGGTTCCATTCTGGGTCCTTTGTTATTCATATTGTTCATTACAGATATCAAACAATGCTTTCATCATTCGTATATTTTTCTCTATGCTGATGACATGAAAATTCACAAAGTTGTAAGAGACATGTCTGATGCATATCGAATGCAAGAGGACCTGCACAGATTTGAGATGTATTGCAAACGTAACAAACTCCAATTAAATGTCACTAAGTGTTTCGTCCTAACATTCTCACGACGTACGTCTTTGATCAATTTTAATTATGTCATCAACTCGGAAGTGATTAGCAGGCTGAATAGCATAAAAGATTTGGGAGTGATCGTAGACAACAAGCTTCTATTTGATCAACATGTGAATAATATGGTAACAAAGGCATCCAAGGCTCTAGGATTTATACTCCGCACTACGGCCTGTTTCCGATCTCTTAAACCGGTAAAAATTTTGTATTGCTCTTTCGTACGTAGCCACTTAGAATACGCATCACAGGTTTGGAACCCGCAGTATGAGGTTTATAAGTCCCGTATTGAAGGCGTCCAAAGAAAATTTCTTCGTTACCTTGATTATAGAGCACAGCAATACTCAGTTGACTACAACCACCGCTGTAAACGGTACCACTTCCTTCCTCTGGACATGAGGCGTCATATTGGAGACATAACTATGCTTATGCGTATCGCAAATGGCCATATTGACTGTCCTGAGCTTGTTGCAAAATTAGCATTGCGCACGAACCTAATGGGATTACGTCAGCGACCTATATTAAGTGTACCCTTCACATCGACTAACTATATGAAAAATGTTTTTTCTATAAGGAGTGCACTTGAATTTAATAGACTGTCTAAGGAATTTGACATCGACTTATTCTGCACCAATGTAGCATCCTTGCGACATCAAATCTCACAAAACTTCTTCGATGGTTAACTTCTTTGTCTAATTATTCTTCTAGCAATTGATATTTGTTAGTAATTAATTGTCTTCTGTACTCTTTTTTATGCCTTTCGGTATTTTCTTTTTATCTATATGTGGAGGCTTGTAATTAGCAATTTGTCAATACTATACTCTTATAAAATCATTTTCAATGTATTAGTCTGTAAGCCTTCTTAAAATAAATAAAATAAAAAAAAATAAATAATAAAATAATGACAATATTAAAAGCAGGCCTACTTATTTGTAGTACAATACTATATTTATGAATGTACTAAACTATGTTAAATGCAATCAATATTTGATATTAAAGTTCGAATCTAATGCACTGTATTGTACCCGTATACCCCCTTAAAAAAAATTGTACCCGTATATGAAGAGAATAATTATATATAGTTTATTATACACCATATTCAACCTAAAAACAAATGAAATTAAATTATGAAGAATGAAGATACACTTTTCGCTACATGCTTCGTAACCGCCGCTACGAGCGTGCTACGAAACTGCTACGCTGATACGTAATTTAGTTACAATTCTCTATTTTTGTTTAAATATCTCTACACTAAGATTTTTTCTTTTGTGCTGAGGGGGAATTACAAAATTACAAACATTTTTGGCATACACGTCACCTCAGACTAGGAATAACGATTTGATCACACAAAGAAATATATCGTGAATACTAATACGATTATTGCATTAAACATAAACACTTACTTACATGTGATGTGATGTATACATCTAAAGCAAAAATAGTTGCTAAAAGCAAAGGAATTATAATTATAAAATTTTAATAATGAATAGTTCATATCAGACAATTTCTTTAACCTAACTACAATTTACTTTAACATAAGCTTACGAATCGGAAATAACATATTTTTTTATTTGTAAAATTAATCGTTTAATGTATTGTTTACTGTATTATATTATGTACAGAGATACATACCTATTGCACCGGCCGCTCCCGGCCTCAGCACGTCACCGAGCAAATCTTTGATAAGGAACGACTTGTGACTGTCCTGCATCCTGGAATCCATCACCGCACTTATAATGACTAGATTTATTATCTATTCCCGCGATAAATTCACATCACAGCACTTTACAAACAAGTTTAATAACTTTGAAACACTTGTCCATTGAATATTGTATTTTATTAAATAAGCTAAAGATATTAAATTATTTAACTTGTTATTGTAGTTATCGAGAGTCGCCGAGTAACCAGCCTGCACTTTCCCGCGCATTCGAGATAACTGTCCGCCATATTCGCAAAATAGTCGTTGAATCGCGAAAATCTTTTCATTTAGCTACGCCCTGCCCCTAACCGATGTTACATACATTTTCTTGTGGTTTTGGACCAAAATACCGCTTAAACGGGGTTTAAAGCGCGTTTAGCATGCGCGGCGGGCGCCGGGCGTGGCCTGCTCGCTCCTCCCCGCCGCTCGGCGCCAATGGCGGCTCAGCCACAAAGTTTTATAGCCGAATGATTTCTAAAGTACACATCGAACAAGGGTTTAGACTTGTAGTTATTGAGTTGGGTTTTTTAAAAGACCGTTTTGAATGTAAATCGAAAAGTTAAGCGGGGTAAAGAGGCTGCCCGCGGTTCTCCAATTAAATTGATAGTTGTTTGTCGAGTGGAAGGCGCGGGCGGCTCGGTAGCTCGGTGGGAATGGGACGCAGTTTTATCATTTTATTTAAGTAGTCGAAGTAATTCTGCGGTTGCTCTCGGTATAACTCGTGAAGTGTACTGTTACGCTTGCGACTTATTATGTGTACAAGATTGAAAATAGATCATTAGATACTGTTTCAAACTATGTACATACACGTATGTACCTGTATCATCGACCGTACGTTTTTATTTTTATGTGATTTAGTAAACTTTACGGAATAATTCTTCGTTAGCTGAGTTCTGGCGTGTGTGACTGTCAGCTTGTCGGGCCAGGATTTGGCTTCGATTCCCGGGGCTGGTATGATATTGTTTTGTTTGCTTTTCGAAAAATCTTCGTACGTCTTTGAAATCACATGCGAATTTCCGGGTGGACACATTAATGCTGTTTAATGTTTGTGTTCGATAGGCGGCATGTAACTTACGTAAAAATTACGACGTTTTTCATTAAGCATTATGAATGACTTTTTTTAGTTATTTGCCGTTTAAGTATAGGTGCTTAAAAAAAGTTAATATACGTTATACAGTGAAAGGTTACGGTTTTTAAACTATATTACATGAGCTGATAAGTCCCGACTCCCAGCCCCTGCGGCCTGCGGCTAGCTACGTCTACGCACTACGGTCTACGTACATGCTACGGTCTACGCGCTACGAACTACGCACTACGGTCTACGTACATGCTACGGTCTACGCGCTACGAACTACGCACTACGGTCTACGTACACGCTACGGTCTACGCGCTACGAACTAGGCACTACGGCCTACGCGCACGGTACAGTGTACGGCTGTAGTATTACGCCGCAACTTAATGCAAAATTAAAACTTCCTTAATGTCGATACCTTCTCTACATGTCGGCAAATGGATCTCCTCCAGCCGTCCACACGTCTATAGGTCGAATCAAGTCCAAGTGCTCATGATGGTTCTCGCAGACGCAACTTGCATGCAAAATGTACCTGCCGCAGCAATTTATTAATTTACTATGTAGAGGTATATACCTTTAACTACAATTTGAGTTTTCATCGCTGTAGAGTTGTATATAAAAAGTAAACATGCAGTTTCCTGTTTGATATTATCATATCAGTTTTTTTTATTTTTGTCCGCGTCCTGAGCGCTTGACATCCATGCGCTCACCTTTAACCGACGTTTTACCACGTTTAAACTAAGCACACCTACAACCCACTATGAAATGTGGAGTACCAAACTATCCCAATGTTTCACATTTTAAAAATTAGTTCCGATGTATAAATTTTTGCAAGCATTATCAACCCTTTGAGTACCTACCGTCATTATAGACACAATTAAAGAACAATAGGTTGCGGTCACCGGTGACCGCTTGGTGTTTGACAGTTTTTAAACAAGATTGAAAGCTAAATAACTAATTACTCAAAGGTATGACAAACACCTAAACTTTCCGTGACAATTTTTTATAAGTGCCTGCACCCTATCCTATCCCTATTAGGTACTACGTCATTCTTATTACTTTTTGAACACCCCTAATACTTATACTGTTTAAATATAAATATGTATAACGGTGAACAAATTCTTACAAGCTTTTGTTTATTAAGTAAAATCGCGGGTTAACGTGAGTATACTCTGGTTCAAAACTAGTAGAACTTTTCTCAGTATATTCACGTGAGTAACCGATTTTACTTAATTTGGTTTAGTATGTCTCACGATAGTTATTATAAAAACACAGCTTTTGTTTAACCTGCAATTTATGTATATTTGAAATAAATGTATGTTTGTATACACGTTAAGTGTAGGTACACGACCATAAGATTTGCAGTAGCTGCATACAATTTGTAGTTTGGGACATTGATATTTTAGTGTTATCTTTTTTTATTTTTTATGGTGGCAAAAAATAGCACACGGGCCACCTGATGGTAAGTGGTTGTACGGTTTCATAACCGCACATAGCCCGTATAGTCGACGCAGCAATATTGAATGCGCGTTACCCAATGCATAGCATATATAATTTAGCGTATTATAGTAATCGTAGTGGTAGTGCTTTATCTGCCAACCAACGTCAAGCAAAGAAATACGACAACCTTATTTGTAACTTTTACCAGCTTATTATACGTCACTAGCAACTATAACTTGTGATCTTTTCTGTGAGCTACTATACCTTCTACAACTACAAAACTACAGTGTAAGGATCTAAATAGACCTTACAGTGGTTACGTGGCCTATGAACGCCTGCAACACATGGAGCATTACATGCGCCTTGCCGACCCTAAGCCTATTTACTCTTTTCTTGAAGAACTCCATATTGTAGCCCACCGGGAAAATCTTGGCAGGGACTTCATTCCACAGTCGGAGCGTCCGTGGGAGGAAATTCTTCTGAAACCGAACTGTACCATTTGGGCTGTACCATCTGTACCATCCAATGTGTAAGCGTGAACTCAATGTGTCGATAACGATCGGTGCGATGATAGGAAGTGACTTTGTCTTCATGGTGGTGGCGATGTCTTTTATATTATTTTATGGTTTATGCTGTGTGTATTATTTATCGAATATATCTTTATATATATAATTCTTCTGTGAGTGTATATGTCACTGAACTTCTCTCAAACGACTGGACCGATTTTGATGAAATTTTTTGTGCGTGTTCAAGGGGATCTGGGAATGGTTTAGATTCACAAATCAGCCCGGCAGATGGCGCTGAAGTCGATGTTTAGGTTATTTATCCTAAACAGCTGAACTAATTTCAATGAATTTTTGTTTATACATTCAAGTGTATATGCAGGACTACGTCTGTTGGGTCCGCTAGTATATATATAAATGGTGTATAATAAATAATAAAACTTGTTTTTAACAAACTTCAAAAAAGGAGGATCTTAGTTTGACCTGTATGTATGTCTGTGTGTGATTATATCGCAATCGGCTGAACCGATTTTGATGCAATTTTCAGAAAAGTGTTTGCTACACTTCGGAGTAGGTTTTAGTATATTAATTACAGAACTTCCAAAAAGAGGGGGTTGAAGTCGGTTCTTTTAAATGTAGTTTATAGAAGAATTATTTATTTTTATTTAATTATATGATTTTGGAATTCCAAGAACACCGTAATATCAATAAGCTCGCTCCCGGACATAACTAAAGGAAAGTAAGGGTACATCTTACATGAAGAAAAATTAAAAACAATATTTAATTACAAAATTAAATGTATTATCGTACGAGACATCATAGTTTAGTTAACATAACATAATTAGTAGTAACATGATTAGATCAGAGCGGGGAGAACTGCACCATCGTCTTGATGTCCTTCACCAGGATCTCCAGGAAACTGCGCTGTACTTGAGGCTGGTTCTGGGAATAAGAAGGTAGCATTAATATCATCGGCATCACTAGTGTCTTGTCATTGTCAGCGCCATTTTATTTATTTTTACATACATAACATACATAACATCACGCCTTTTATCCCCGAAGGGGTAGGCAGAGGTGTACATTATGGCACTGCACAATGTAACACCCACTTTTCTTTATTTATGTTATGTCATGTAATAGGGGGCGAGCCTATTGCCATATACCGGGCACAATTCCAGACTCCGTGCTACTACTGAGAACTTTTAAAAAACCCAGTAATACTTTGCCCGACCCAGGAATCGAACCCGAGACCCCCTTGCCCGGCAGTCGCAATTGCGACCTCTCGGCCAACGAGGCAGTCAACTAATTACAGTTATTTTTAATAAAAACTAAAATATCCTTTGCATCACCACCATTCTTTAACATCATCATCATCACATCACATCTTCATCTCATTAAAAGTCAAAGTCAAAGCATCTGTTTCAATTAATCTTTAATTAGGCAACTTTGAAACGTCAAAAATTTAATTGTCCGTCCGTCCGTCTGTCAGTGAAACTAGGCGGTCGTTCCAAAGTGTAGTTTCGAATGGAGAAGAACGAGCAAGAAATATTGAGAAATATTATTATTTAATTGTGTTATAAATACGGTACTCGACGAGTTAAGGGATAAACCGGTAAATGAGCAGACGGTGTAGTATGGTAATTGGCCCTTCGGTAACCTCACTCATACGGCGATTCAAAACGCAAGCGTTATTTCACGTCGGTTTTCTGTTAGGCCGTGGAGTACGATGACATGAGATTACTCAGGTGGAGCCAGCCCATTCGTGCCGAAGCATGGCTCTCCAACACTTGCATTATCAATAACATCACCAGTTTGATCATCATCATCATCCATCTTATCATCACCATCAATCGTCAACTCATTGGGTTTGTCTATTCATTAGTGTTGAGTACGTGCTCACCTTGGCAGTATCGAGCAGTTGTTCAGTGAACCTGTCGTTGAACACTGCGATGAGTTCCTTGCGCAGTTCCGGCAGGTCGTCCCCACTGCCGCGCCACGCGCCCGACGTGTTCAGTAGCGCTGTAATATGAACCATGGTCACATCGAGGTACTTCTACCCGACTGCAGGAAGGGTACTGTTATTAAATATCCTTAATGACTACTATATATAACCAATGTTATGATACAATTAAATGTTGATACATAAAAGAAAGTTGAAAGCGTATCAAAGTTGAACTCGAATCATTCAAACAAAGTGCTGTCGTCGAAGTTTAAAAAATGAATTCCCCGTATTTGTTTCATCATCAAAGTTCATTAAATTAACATTTCTTATAGTTATAATTCTTGAAGTAATATACGTACAGTTATCATTATCATCAGTGGGTAGCCCCGCCCTCAGCAGCACCCGAGTGTGTGCCCACAGTAGATGCAGCGCGCAGTCGAGCGCGTGCGCGGCGGCGGCCAGCTCGGCGCGGCGCCGGCGCACGCGCGCGCCCAGCGCACACACCGCGCGCGTGCGGACCTCCACCGGGGACAGCGACGACGACTCCGCGGGGACCAGCTTGCGCATGTCTGTTGGGGAATAAACGTTTTTGATATAGCTTCACTAAAGGGTAACTCGCTTATAGCCATCACCCTTTATCCCTTACCCTTTTCTCGGTACCCCTTATCCCTTACACTTTACCTTAATCTTTATTATCCCGTACCTTTCACCCCTACTCTTACCCAACACCCCAAACCATTTACCGCTTAACGACTAATATGAAAAATAGCATAAGAATACAAGGTATAGTTACCGTCGAGGCTCATAGTGGGCAGGTTGTGCAACTGATGCCTGGTAGTGGCGAGTAGTTTGTCGTGGTGTGTGTGTGCTCGTACAAGATGTTGTACTAGCGCCAGTAACCGGCCCGCGGCCCCGGCCTCCGCCCCCGGGGCTCCCTCCCCGGCCGCCAGGCTTACGCAGCGACCCGTCGAGTCACACATTATGTTGCGAGCGTATGTTAGCAGGTTGCATACGATCTGTTCAGACAATATACTTTGTTATACGAGATGGTCATCAAACCAATTTATGTTATGCTAATAATAACAGAAATCATTCAACGCTAAATAAAACATATAGGGCACAAAAGCATTCACTCCAGGTTATGCATGCAGGGTTCATGCACATATAAATTTCACAAAATAAATTATTAAATTATTAAACATTTTATCAGTTTCATTTTTGGTTAAATTTTGAAGAAAATGTAAATTCCAATGATGATGCAGTGTCACTGAAGCGATGATGAAATGATCAGTGACATTGAGAAACAGACCTTATAGTAGAGTAGGCTGGAGTTGTTCTGGTCTGACAGGTCGGTGGCGGGGCGGTGGAACCTGCCGAGCAGGGCCAGCATGAGCCACCGCACGCGCTGCGCCGCGGCCGCGCTCGCCTGTAATGCGGTGGGCTCTACCGCCACCGCTCCACCAAATACTTCGCGGTTCGATGCCCGACCTATCACTGATGTTATCGCTTCCACTTCTATTAGTAGTTCTACTGGAGAGTTCGGATGTGCCGCCCTATAAAAAGGTTTCGTCGTTAGTAAAATAAAACATACTGTCTAAAAATAGCACCCTATGTGCACGCTAATGTATCAGTTCAATTGATTTTCAACGTAAATTGCTTTACAATAGAGTCCAAAACCAATTGAAAGATTATAAGCATTGAGTAATAATATTACTCATAGTTGATTATGAAATATGTGTCCTTCATAGGTCTAGAAACATTAAAATCAAGGGCAGAAAGATATAGTAATGTAGAAGATACCTGAGCACGGCGTCGATACACTCGACGTGGCTGAGCAGTGCGTGCGTGACGTGCAGCACGCAGCTGTGGTTGTGCGCGCCCAGCGACGTCAGCACCGCGTCGCACACACACAGCGCCGGCACCAACACCTGGCGGAACCTGCACACGCATGGGACGTACACTAATGCTCGGTGTAACAATAATAAAAACATCATTGCGACTACACGGTTGGTGCGGTGGCTGGCAACCGGCTGCCGTGCAACGTGTCGCGGGTCCGATTCCCGCACGGAACAACACTTTGTCTGATCTACAAATTGTTGTTTCGGGTCTGAGTGTCATTGTGTATGGGAACTTGTATATTTATAAACGCACCCACGACACAGCGGAAAAATGTTAATGTGAGTAAACATTAAAAAAAAAATTAATTGCGACGTTGCGATGTTTCCTCAGACAAAAATACGTTCTTTCTACTTTTCAATTCATCAAGTAACGACTGTATGACGTAAGATTTCGACGAAAAACATACAACATTTTTGACTGGTACAAAGCATGTCAATTTAATTTTTGTTTTCTTGATAATTTACCTGTTAGCTACACTAGGAACGAACTCGGTATCCTTGTGCGATGCGTATCCAGTATGTATATCAGGGTGCGCGGCGAGTGCGCTGAGTCCGGCCAGACACGCGAGCGCCCCCTGCGCCAGTAGTGTCTCAGCGCCCGCGCGGGTCCCCGCCAGCTTCAGGAGTAGACCCATCTTGGATTCATATACGTACAGCACGCGGAGTGACTTCGGATTTGGTTCTAGAGTCTGGTTAGAAGAAAATCAGAATAAAATGTGCTTGTTTACGTGGACGATATAGAAAAAACTCAAGCATAAGTGCTTAAATACGCCAAGCCAAATTATTTTAGATGAAAAAAACAACAACTTTGAAATTAGTTCAAATATTCTGTTTTCAGTTTTCAACTATCAAAATAAAAACAGTTTTTTCTAATTTCACGTAATTCACTCACCTCCTTTAACCCCTCATCGTCTTGCAACAAACTATCGATCAAGCTCCGCAGGTACCCCTGGTTAGTGAGTGTATTGACCCAGTCAGTCCTTGGGTTGATCTCGATGAGAGTGTCGAGGCACGCCAGCGCCACCATGCGGCAGACATCATGCCCCGCCCCAATACAGTCCCCACACACTATCGAACACAGGTTTTCACCAAAGTCACTGATCACATCTATCACCATCGACTTTAATGCAGATTCTTCTCTACTAGGCCGAGCTTTAGAACTGTCTAGTCTACTGACGTACGTAGTCGGCATATTCTCTTCTTCAGGGTCAGCAGGACTCGTCTTCAAGTTGACAATATTCAAAAAGTTCAACAACGCTCCGTATAGATTGACCCTCATCTTCTGCGTAGACCCTCCAGACACTAAGATCCAGGATAGAATCTTGTGTAGGATGAATTTCAGAGTTAGAGAGTTGGTCTGCATGATCTGGTTGGATGGGCCGAAGAAGCTCATTTCGAATTCTGAGGATTTTTGGTTTGACTCTCTTTTCTGTAGGAGGTAACAGTGTCGGAGGTTGACTAGAAGGAGGAGGACGGTCCCGGAGGCCAGGTTCCCAAGTTGCGGGAGTACTTCCGCTGGTGGGATCTTGTTGAGCAAGTCCTGCAGGATGTTCAGGAGTAAATTTTTGCGAGACTCTAGAGGGAGTATGTCGTGTGGAGCCACGCAGAATAGAATCTCAGTGAGTTGACGCCATGAGTCGTAGTAGTGCGTCAGTGTCGCCGCTAGGTTGCGCTGTCTGTTCACTTCTGTTACGTAATCCAGCACCTAAGAGCAGCAGATCAATATTAGTACAGCTCTAGATATGCTGATATAGGTTTTATGCAAATGATATCAAGTGGTTATTTTACCTTTTGTATTTCAGTGGCGACGAGATTCCTCTGAGGCGCTGTGGCATGTAGTGCAGCTAACTCTCGAGTCAGTAGTGCATGTACTCGCGACACGCTGATACGTTTACCTCCTAAACCTGTTCCACACACAATACATCTCATTAGTTTTCTAAATAAACAAAGAAGAAGGACACCCTTATACATAAATGACAAAAACTCAAATAGACCTTAATGTTTAAGAAATAGAGGTGACAAAAATTACCAGTAGGCAGATCACATGACGCTATAGCCTGCCGTAGCTGGTGTGCCTGGAACAGCTCCCAGCGAGGCTCAGCTACTGGCTCCACGCTCACCGGCAACTCTTCCAATGTCCGTCGAAGTAGGCACCATTCCCATTCCTAACAAATACAAGCATGATCTTTAACCGAAAATAGCTGCGGGGAAAGTTTAAATGACTCCTCCCGCCCTGGGTGAAGAGGGAGTGTCAGACCCTTACTTCTTAAAACCACCCTGTTTCAATTCAACTAAGGGCTTTATCATACAAGTGGATTGCGAGCCTTTTTATAGCGGAGCGGGCGCGCAACGAATTCGTTGCACACACCCAATAGGATTTGCTACGCACAAGACAACGTATTTGCTGTGACGTGTGACGTGTGTCCCGATGCACATGACGTATTTGACACAACGGCGTCTTGAGAATTGCAGTTTTGTGTCTCTCTACTGAGTTTCGCAAGACACAGCAAGGGACTGTTTTATAATAATGTAAAGTAAATATTGACTGCCTCGTTGGCTGAGTGGTCGCAAGTGCGATTGTCTGGCAAGGGGTCTCGGGTTCGATTCTTGGGTCGGGCAAACTATCACTGAGTTTTTTTAAGTTCTCAGTAGTAGCACGGAGTCTGGAATTGTGCCCGGTATATGGCAATAGGTTCACCCCCTATTACATGGAACTCATAACATTAATAGTGAAAGCTGGCGGTCGGCCGAGTGTAGTACCTGCGTGGGGTGGTGCGCCGTGTGCGTGAGCGCCGTGAGCAGCGCGGCCAGCGCGGCGTGCTGGCGCCCGGCCGCGCCCGCCTCCACTGCGCATGCGCGCAGCACCCAGGACCGCGCCGACAGCGACACCACGGACGCGCTCTGGAACACACGCATGCTTTCACATGTTCCATCTCCACTAACATCTCTTATACTCACAGCGTTGTTGTACAATAACTATTGAAAGATTAATTCCTAATTTAAAGATCTCGAGATTATCAAGAAGCTTCAACAAAGTAGACCAGGGTCGATAATTTTTAAAACCAAAAAAATCATTTTAAGATGAAACCCATTAGAAAAGGAGGGATGATATGATTGATAAAATTGAAATGAAAAATAATTTACGGGCGATCTGAGGTCGGGACGGAGATGGGGGTGAGTTTTTAAGGGTAAAAAACGATTTTTCTCGATTTCCAAAAAAAATAAAAGACCTATCGAAAAAAGTCAAATGGCAAAGTTGTAGATAATAAAAAGATCTAAAACTTTTGTATTTGCACTTTTTTCACATAACCTCAAAATTTATGTGAAAAAATTCAAGAAACCAAGTTTTTGGTATTTTATTGTTATCTTTTACAAAAAAAAAAATATTTTCAACGAAATTTTGTGAAAACTTACCTTTTTATGTCCCAAATACGCTGTAATTTATTTGATTAAAAATGTTTATTTTTTTTCACCTTATTAATTAATTCACCCGTCAAAATACCTTGTTTCTGTTCGTTGGAATCTCTACTTTCCGATGGTGAAAAAAAATAATGTTACTATGGTATAGTATGTCGCCCCCTTCCCGACCTCAGATCGCCCGTAAATTATTATCTTTTCATTTTTATCATATTTCTCTCCTTTTCTAATGGGTTTCATCCTATTATAATTTCTTTTCACTTTTCATTATTTTAAAGGTGTACCCTGGTGTAAAGTGCCTAATGTAAGATTTCCACATATTCGATCGTGTTACACAAATTACGATTTGTACGACGCACTCACAGCGCGATGTTGCCGTCCCAGGCGTATTCGATACAAATTGTACTCAATATGAATTACAAAAATCTCCCATAAGGGACTCTGTTTCAATTATTCTTGCAACTAATCAAGAAATGTGAAAAATATTAGACAATACAATTATAAATGTAGCTAAAAATATGGTAAAATCTTCCAGCGTTAAAATTAAGTAGAACAAAAAATAATTTTCATATTTTTAAAAGTACTGTAAGTAAATGTTTGAGAAGATATCCTTATTTTCATTTAGTTAACCAGTAATATAATCACAGTTTTACCTTGAGATCAATAGTAGCCTTGACATGTCTGGATAGGAAGTAGTCCCTGGTCCTCAGGAACCTCAGTAAAGGAGCCGACGTGCTTGGACGAGCGCACAGCCAGTATATCAGCCGGTAACAACTCTCCACTAGGTTGTTCGCTTCCCTGGTAGCACAAGTTTAAGCTTTAAACACTGTAGCCTAAGGTTGGTTATGCTATGTAGTCTGAATGAAACGGTGGTTTTTTTTTTGGTTGAGCTAAAACAGTATCTCTTCGCAAGTTTTCATTGATGACTGGTCGTTTAATGAACAATTAGTAATATCTATGTCATTATTGCGACCCGAAGTTACTTGGGATAGGAGCGTGCAAGCTAATTCGAACCGCAGTATTCAAAGAACATGTGACGATTTTTACGTGCAATATTCATTGACAAATCAGTCACAGATTATCAGAAATCACTACAAATGTCACTGTATATTTGTAAAAGATACCTGTTATGCGATGCGATGTGTTGTTCCAGTATGTCGAGTATGGAGTGTAGACACGTGCGCGGGTACCCCGCCGCGCCCGCCTCGTTCAGGGAACTGCGACTCACCTGTATGTTCAAACAAAGTTAACATTATGACGTTACTGGAGGCCTAATCCTCCGTCACATCCCAATCTTCAATCACTACATTCCCAAAAGTCCAGGAACGCATTTGCGAAACCCTACGGGCGACGCCGATAGCGTACAATCAGGTGATCTGTTTGCCATAATGTGAATGGGATAAAATAATTATGTTGGAAGCAGTGACAACCAACGCTATATTTCCGGAACCGTCTAGTGACTCGTGTCTTATGACAGTACAAAATCATAAATATGTTCTTACGTCATCAGAGAGATTGTATCCGAGCAGGAAGTGCGCAAGGTTAGGTGGTGCAGTGGGCAGGATATGTTGCAGTAGTACGAGCACGCCCTCCTTGGCCTGTCGCACGTAGTTCACTGGCTCCGCGCTCCCCGCGCCCCCCACGCCCTCCCCCTCCGCGCCCTCGGCTCCACCCTCCGCCTGCACGCTAGGTTCAGTCCATTCTTCTGCTTCCAGACACTCCACGAACCCGTATCTGCCCAAATTATTAAAACCGATATCTCTATATTATTTCACAGCGAATGTTTCCACTCCACTAAAGACCGGTTAATGTTCACTAATAAATGGCTTCATATTGTTCATGATTCTATGACATTGTTTTGTCATTTGTTTGCATGTATTATTTCTAAACAAAGTTGCAGATTTTTTAATTATTGTGCGAATTTCTTTGACATAAAATAAACAAATGCTCTCATATAATTGTAGTGCGACGTAGATATAAGATCGTATCATATATAAGATTATATTTCCGTACCTGATCTCGGCAGCGAGCGCGTCCCGTTGCGTGATGGCGGCGAGCAGATGTCGCGCGGCGGCGGGCGCGGCGGTGGCGCGCACGAGCAGCGCCACGGCGCGCGCGCCCGCCGCCGCCCGCGCCGCCACCGCCCCCACCACGCGGCTGCACGTCACCAGCGGGCACGCGCTGTCCATGCCCTCCGGGGCTGCGGCACAGACATCATCATTTTATACAACGTCACAACAAAAGAATCACACGGCCCACCTGAAGTGGTTACCGTGGTCTATGACCGCTTGCAACACGTGAGGCATTACATGCGCCTTAATAAACCTATTTACTCCTTTCTTGAAGAACACCATATTGTAACCCACCGAGCTCATTTACATAGTTCAAGTAAAATAAACTGTTAAAAAATAGGAGGAAAATCTAAATAGTCTTTAAATAACTAAATACAAGAAAACTACACATTATAAAGGATCAAGTCAATGTCATTAATTGCCATATAAATTTACATTTTGTAATGAACACATGGCTTTACTGATCGACTATTTCTATTTTTAATGTTCTTGTATGTATCTTGTATGTAATTAATGCTTTAACTTTATTGTTGCGCACGATCAGGTGGTTTAATCCAGCTAATGTAAATATACTGACCGAGTATAAGCTTAGAGAGCGGTACGAGTAGCACAGCTCGTCCTGCATCCGCTGCAGCAGTGAGTAGAGGTCGCTCGAGTGCCAGCGCGCGCTCCAGTAGTTCCAGGCAGCTCACCAGGGCCTGCTCCGCGAACTCCTGGAACACGCAGCTTGTTAGGTCAACTACTAAATTACTTGTGGCTACCATACCTCCAATATCATTATAACACACAGAATTATAATCTTGTTTTTGTGCTATAAAATTTGATTTTATAACCCTGCTTTGATGATCTGATTATTAACTTAAAGTTGACAAATGATAACTGTTAATAACTAACAATTAATAACTTTAGAACAATGAAGTAAAGAGATCTCTATTAAAAACACGTAAAAATTACAGAGAATCCGATCCCTCCCGTAACAAAGAACTTTAGCCAATCCCTACCCTCATATCTATTATCTACTCACTCTAGCAGGATGAGGGTGTTTATCCAACAAGTCGTGTGCCTCTTCCAGTGACGTCAGCAGTAAACGCAGTAGCTCGGACTTAGTATGTAGTTGCAGCAACAGACGGAACCCGGGAGGGGGGTTGGTGTCCGCCTCCCGCCCCATGGGGGGGAAGTCCGAGGGGGACGGCTCGTACGACTCCAACCAACGGGCGAATAGGCGGAAGCAGAGGGAGAGCATCTGTGGATTGAGTACTGAGGTTAGTGTTTGATATAGAGCTGTTTATTGGATAGCTAGTATTTTGCATTTTCTTAGTAATCTCAGAAAATATTTGGTTTGATTAGAATTTACTTATATCTTCGATTTGACTAGCTGGTAAATACTCAACAACACTATTTTTTCTATAAATTTTATATGAGATAGTAGCAGATAGCATATTGTATTGTTAATTTTAAGTTTTACCTAGCAAGGAGATTTTATAGTATTACATAAATTATGTATTATTTAGATAACTACTACTATACCGCCGTACTCAGAGTCATTTAATGGCTACTTAACTCAGTCCTTAGCAATTGTTTTCGGACCGTTACGAAGTAATAGTTTGAGTTATCTTTAAATGTCTCCGAGTATCGCATATAGACTATTATTATAGATTGCTTTTTCTAATAAAGATAAATTAATATATTTTAGATAACAGTAATTGTAATTGAAATGTTACCTGCCACTTCTCAGTAGGCTTGGCGTAGGGTCTGTGCGGCGCGGGCAGGGCCAGTCGGTTGAGCGCGTGGTCGACGTAGGGGTCGAGGCCGGGCGCGCGCGCGCCGGCGCCCAGCGCGCGGGGCAGCGGGGCCGCCGCGCACAGCGACTCCAGCAGCACCAGGAACGCGCGGGACAGCGGGTACTCTTCCATGCGACACTCCACCTGCGGCGACGTAGCAAATTAATCATTCCATTTTGGTTCTTAGTAATGTGATAAAAGATTCAAAAATTAACAGCAAAAAGTTAACTAAATGCATTTTTTTTACTGTAATATGAGATACTGTAATATGACATATGAGATGAAGAGCTTTTGTGGACACTCTCTGTTCCGTCTAGGTGAACATAGTACACAAATGAAGTATCGTTCTAGTTCTAGTTATCTACTGTACTAGTTCTCTTTACCTCATGTAGCTCAGCATTGAGTGCCCTCTTATCATTAGTGGTAGAGACGAGATGTGCAGCCTCTAACGCTGCCCACACCCTGCCAGCCGTAGCCGAGGTACTGCCCAGCGCTGCCAGGGTCAGGCACAGCTCCGCCTTCAGCTGCAGCGGGATATGACAGCAGATCAGACCTGCAAGAAACATGAGGAAGTGAGTCATTGAGTGAGTGAGTGAAGCAAGTGAAGTGATTAAGAGATTTTAATGAGAGAGCGAAGTGATAAGAGGTACGTCATTGTCCTATTGAACTTACCAAACATGACGTTGACAGCATCCCACTGCAAGTTCTCGCAGATCGCTGCGCAGGCGGCGTGATCCTCGCGCGCAACGCTTGCTATCAGCTTCAGAGCTGCTATCAATGCCTCTACCTAGAATACCAAACGTTTTAATTAGTAATTATTACTTAATTTTACGAGTGACACAATCTTGCGAAATTAATGTTATAGATCTGACCTCTTCTTGGCGCACGAGCATCTTGCCAGGTCGCGCTGCAGGTGTCACGATCGCGGAAGCGCCCAGAGACGACGCATGTACGTGTTCTGAGAATGGAGCTGGGTCTGCGCGCAGGTTGCTGAGGAATTTATGTATATTATAGATTATAGAGTAAAAAAATGATTTGTGAATATGTAAAAAGCAACACCAATTTTTGATATAAAGATGTGTAACCTGTGGTATCTAGCAAGCGCAGTGAGGAGATGGTACGCGGAGAGCGCGTCTCGCTTGGCGAGCAGGGCCCAGGTGTGCTTGGGCACGGCCAGGCTGGCCAGCGCGCGCAGGTAGCCCGCCAGCAGCGCGCCGCACAGCACCTCGCCCGACAGGCGCACGAACTTGTACAGCGTGGCCGCGCGCCCCGCGCCGCGCGCGCCGCCGCCGCACGCCGCCCAGTACTGCGCGCGCAGCCGCAGCGGGTCGCGCGCGTACAGCCGCTCCACGCAGCGCAGCAGCGCGTCCAGCCGCGTGCGGCCCGCGCCCGCCGCCGCCGGCGCGCTCAGCCCCTCCGCCGCGTACATCGACACCGCGCGCGCCGCCTCGTCCGCCCTGCACACGCCACACGCTCACTACCACCCACATACTAATGACCACTTGGGAAGGTTGAACAAAAATATCGTAACAACTATTTCAGTTAACAATTTATCGATGTATTAAAATCTACTAATGCAATAAGTACCAATAGTTTTGGTTTACATTGGATTTCAATCATCTAGTGTGATACACAAAAATAATGTACAATTTAACATTACCTTCCATAGAACAAAGCAACTTACTTGACCCTCATCTCCATGAGCTTGGAGTGCATGAGTACAATGAAGTCCGTGATGAGCGTGTGTATGCGGCGCTGGTAGTACTCCTCCTTCGCCACCAGGTCCGTCGACAAGATCGCCTCGTCCAGGTACTCGAACACCTGTTACAGAGGAGAATACAGTTACACAAGAATGGTCAGATTCACACCTAACCACCGCTAAACCATCTCTTAACTGTGAGTTAGTCTATTAGAGCACTTAAACTAACCTCTTACTTGTACCATTTGGAATTTGGTGTCACTATGCCTAGAGGATTCGTTAAAATTTGATAAACGATAAATAAACTATGTTTCAACTATCAAGACAACACTAACCTTCCCATCAATAGCAGCATCGACCAGCATTTCATCCTGATCCAGCAGCTCACACTTGAGATGTGGCGAGTTAGTCCGCCTCAATAACGATTGTGGCGCCCTCTTTAACGCCGCGAGTGCTAACCCTAGAGAGAGTTGACAGAGGGCCCTGACTCCGGCTCCTCGGCCTTGCTCTGCTGGTGTACCGGACAGCTCATCTAGTAGCACGGAGATCAATTCTGGGTCTTGGATGAGAGGTAGCTTCTTGGCTAATTCTTCACCGTCTTCACGTCTTAGGGAAATAGGATTATTTTAAACAAAATAGTTTTAAGTTCCAGCCAATTCCAGCATTATGTGATTAAATACAAATATTTTATAAGTACTTACCGGTGTAATACTGATAAATCCAGTGCATAAAGTAGAGCCATTTGTAAGGCGAGAGAGATCTCGTCAAGTGCACCAGTTGGACCTTGCGTTGGCGATGTTGTTTGCTAAAGAATGCGAAAATATTAGAAATATTTAAATGTAAAATAAATAGTAGCTATGTAATCAGTAATCAATAAATATAAATATTCAATAAACATAAACATACCTCTGCTATGATTCTTAAAATTATATCTCTGCTAAGTCCTTTTTGAGCTGAGGCCGCAAACACAACACCGGCCAGCAGTTTCCTGTGATAAAATACAACAATGTAATATGCTCTGACATTTCTTTTTCTTTCAATTTAATTTATAAATTTAATAATAAGTAATAAAATAAATATATTATAGAGGCGAATAACTGGCGAAAATAGGTGAAGGTACTCTAAATGGGAAGAATCCATGATACTATCCACATACCTAGTAGTCTCAATAGTATTGACTAGTGTGGCATGGTGTCTGCCAGGCGGTAGCGCGCGATTGTTCTGCAGCAGTTCCATCTCCACTTCCAGCGTGAACCGACGGAGAGAGTCCAGAGCGTTGCTTAGCAACCCGTCCGATATCAACTGCTCCACATAGCGGGACACGTATGAGATAATCTCGTCGCGAGCATTGATTGACCTGAAAGATGTTCATCAAAATTTCGATTCGCGAATCTAGTATTGTTTTAATCATGAAACCTCCATTATCTTTAACAGCATACAATTTACTATTGCCAACTTTAACTATGCGATTTCTTTTATGAAACTTCGAGTACAAACTAAATAATTGGCACTACTGCGCAATGTGCCGCAGTTTCAATTCTTTGACGAAACGATACAAGTGTTTGTACCATGATATGGAAGAAAAATTCAGAAAATATTATGAGGCAACATTTTAACTTACCAGCAAACACCATCTCTAGCCATGACGAGTTCCTTGAGAGCCTGTACGAGTGCCCTCCTGCCGTCGTAGTAGAGCAGCACGGCCACCAGCCCGCGCGGCAGTCCCGGGTGTCGCGGCGACTGGCGCTGCGCCGTGTGTAACAGTTCCAGTGAGAGGTACTCGCTAACATTGTACATATCTGCAAGAGCATTGATGAAGGAAGAATTCAGTTATGTATATTAAAAATTACCAATAATAGCAATTAGGGCAATTTATCGGATGTCAAAGAGTCTGGTATCATTCCAATAAGTTGTACATTTTTATAAACATACAAATTTTGTGGAAAAGTGCACTTTAAATGAAAAACTTACATTATAAAATTGTGTGTAGAATATTTAATTTTAATTTTGATAGCAATATCCATTTGAAGTAAACAGAATGAGACTTTATGTAAAAATTTTAATGGAAACCAACCTGATATGATGATTGCCTCTTCCACCAGCTCTTTAGAGAGGAGTGTCCTTCCAATGCTGGGGAGGGTGACTCCCTCTGTAATGCCACGCCTTATCTCCTCCCGACTACTGGCATTCTTTGCCTGAAATCAGGTTATATTTATTATAATCATGGTTTTATTGATGTAATACAGGATGTAATAAGGTATACTTATCTATCTGCCTACATATTCAGGATAAAAAGTGTGATATTATGAGATGTGTAAGTATGTATAAATAGTACAAAGTGCAATAAAAAAATGATGTCAATTTAGTTTTCTTTTTTATTTATGAAAAATATTGACAGCACAAATAAAGGAAATTCCAATTTTACCTAAAATGAACCCATGATAATTTTTAGATCGAGATGAACTACTTACAGGATTTTTGAACAGTGATAGGAATGTTTGCTTGTGCCGTCTCAGTACTGTTTCAAATGTGTGGACAGCGTATGGGGCGCCCTTGCCTTCGTGTACCAGGTAGCCCTCCACCACAGACACCAGCTCTTTGTACGGGGTCCATAGATCATCGGCTGTGGTACCTATAAGTACATAGTGAATGTATTATTAGAAGAAATATTTCTATAAGAAAATGCAGGTAAATGCCTATGCTTGACTATCTTATCTCCTCACATGAAGCTTTACCTTACAAAATATATGTAGACATCATTATTAGTGTACTATTTTTATTCCAAGTGAATTGTTTTATAACCTTCAAACTATCACTATGAATATTTGAAAAAAACGTCGTTTTACATATGATATAAGGACATAATCTCTTCTGTTAGATTATTAGTTTATTTGTTATTAATATCAAAAGGACAATAACCGAACACTGAAAGAAATAACAATGATTTTCAGTAGTACCGCTAAAACTTCCAGTAAATAGGTTATAAAAGCAAATATTCACCTTCGTTTATATCCATTGTGTTTTGTGTTCAGTCCACGTAAGTTTTGAGCACCAGCTCTATATTATCTAGCGATCCACTTTAACTACACACGATTTTATGCAATATTTATCCAGAAAATCTTAGTTTTTTTAGTGTATTTTGAAATAAGCTCAACTGACAACTTGATTTGACAGTTGGTCCTTCGTGATCACTCAGTAGACGCGCGCAGCCCACAACTAATTTCGTTCGAAAAGTGCCGTTTGTTCTATGCACTGTACCGTCGATTCACTAAACGTACTATTTCTTATAGTGAGAGGTGAGTGTGACTGCGTAGTGCGTTATTTTATTGTACTTAATATTTGTTTTGAACTATAATATGCATGCGCTACTTATGTGTACCCAGGTTGCGAAGTTACATTACCTCATAGAGCAACACGGAGGGGAGTAGCCATTGCGTTATAAACCGATACAAAACTGTCTGTCATTTTTTGCGGGGGGAAATCACACATTCTCAAATTCTCACACAAAAACATTCTATGTCACTACGAAACTCACACTATGACAATTGAAAAATACACTGACAATTTCACACACACATTTAAACAATCCCTGTCGTAATAGTGTAATAATCCGGTCCGCCGGTGGCCCGTGTTGCTCTATGCATTACCTACACAGTTAGAGGGGTCGACCTTTGCTATGAAAAAAATCATTTTCAAATTTATAATTGCTTAATGTCGTGGTGGCCCGGAGGTTTAAGACGCCTACTTCTCATGCATAAGGATGCGGGTTCGAAACCTACCAACAGCAAGTACTAATGTTAGTTAGTTAGTAGTTATATGTACTTTCTAAGATTATTTAGACGCCACTGACTAACAAAGGTGAAGGAAAAAATCGTGAGGTAACCTAGGCTTATAATTTCTAATTATAAGTTTAAAATCGCCAACCCGCATTGTGTAAGCATGGCGATTAATGCTCAAACCTTTTCCGAGTGAGAAGAGGCCTTTGGTCAGCAGTGGCCACTTTATAGGCTGTTGATGTTGAATCTATGTTCATGAACATGATGCTCAAGTCTAAAGATTTAAAGGCCGAGTCGACACTACCTCTCTCAGTACTCTGTCTGGATCGTGGACAGCGTGATCCAAGATGATTTAATTAGTAATTACTAACCTTATTACTACATATCCGAATTTATAAAACAGATAAGATTCCAATAGAAAATAAAATACGAAAAATACGTCATTCATACAACATTTAAGATTTATTTAAATGTTTGTAAAATAGGATTTACAGAACAAGAACATTTTATAACAATAAAAATATTAAAAAATACTCTTCAAGTACACATAGTTAAAAATGCAGAAAAGATTTAAATTATTTTTTCAATCTTAGTGAGGTACTCCAAACATTTATTCCGATAAAATGTATTGTTATAAAAAACAATGCTGTTGTAAAATTCACTAACATTTGTTGTCTGCACCATGAGGGAGTTTAGTACATCCTTAGTACCGTCACCCCTCACTGTGTCACACTCAGAGTCCACTTGCTCAAGGTAATTTAATGCAGATTTGTTCATAAGATTTTTCAACACAATTGTGTTCTGAGATGTAAATCCAATCTTTTCAAAGCACTTCTTCGTGATGATGTATATCACACTGACATTGAAGTGGGACAGCATGCTGATGTTCTGAATGAGGAGTGTTTGCCCAACTGCTAACTTGTTTAAACTTTGCAACAGCATCTTAAAACATCTCTTCTCAAATACATGGTAGCTCTCTGCATGCTCATACTCAGGGAACATCAGTCTCAAGTGTATCTCCAGTCCGTAGTCTCTATCATTATCCGTATTTTTCCCATCTTTACAAAATATTATTTCCTTAAACTCTTCTTCAGCTAAAATCTGTTGGTATAACTTAAATATAGGTACAAATATAAACTTTGAGCTATTTATTTTCTGTAAAGGACAACCATATGTGAAGATGAGTTTCAGTTCTGTCTTTTCATCATAAAAGCACATCCATTTCATTTGCTCATTTATTAATATCAGAGGGTTAGACAGTACTTCAGCTTGGAGGAATGAATTTAAATTGTTTAATTTTTCTCTGAGAGACATCTTACAATAGAGCTGCCTCTCTGTGTATGATCCACGGTGGTACCTAGGGTTCATATTGATTTTGTTTTCTTCATGTAATATTCCTTTTAAGATCTCTTGTTCCATATCTAAGGGCTTCAGATCATATTGCCAGATAAATTCTGTAGCTACTATTCCTCGGATTTTCTTGATGTCTCTATGGAGCGCTATATTCTTCTGCATGAGGTAGGCCTTGAGGTTATTGTTGATAACTTGGCACTGTATAGAACAGAAGTAGCCAGCACACTCTACAACCTGTTTGATAAATGTCTCTGGTATTGCTTCAAGAGGGAATAGAGCAAAACTTCCATAGACATCTGTTCCATATGCAGACTTCAGTGTAGTAAGGAACATCTCCAAGCTAGCCATGCCCTTATATTTAAGGCAAATGGCATAGACCTCAGAGTTGCCTTGTCTTGATGTTACTGGCTTGTAAATGTTCACTTCACTGAACAGGTGGTTGACAAGATACAGGAGACTTACTGTTGAATGTTCAAATAGTGTGAACAGCTTGAATATTAATGTGCCACCTGTAAAATGCAAAGAGAAAAGGTTTCAGTTAATTTATTCACCAATATTTATAATTAAGTATGTTCTGAAATAGTGTGACATCTGTACCTGGACTAAGTGACTGCAATGCAGTAATGATCTCACAGTAATGGAGAGGTGATGTCACTTCCTCCTGGGCATCAGGTTTTTGCAGGCAGTCAATGGACCCATCAGCTGTCACCAGCAGGACCTGAGTTACAAAATAATCAGCAGGATGTAGCTAGCCATTTCTAAATAAATAACATTCATTTTTTGTTTTTATCTTCTCATTAATCAATGAATGTAAAAATACCTTATAGCAAACAAATTGTATAGTACAGGCTAACAACCTTTCCTAAAGATTTCGCCTTCTTGATGATAGCCTGTGAGTTCTCCCAGTCCATGAGGTTCCCAGTGTTGTCTGTCCCAAAGTCCCAGTTGTTCAGAGTGTGGAACATGAAGCGGTCATCACTGATCATGTTGGATGGGGAGTTGCCTTCATAATATGGGTTTAGTGTGTTAGCTACCCACTTCCACTGAAAGTACAGATACCAATTAATCATTTGTAATTAATTAAGGTGAAAGTACTTAAATAATGGAACTCAAATGTAAAGTAATAAACACCATGATGTCATGGATCATAAAATGCTATTAATTAAGGTTATTAACAGCTAATGTTCAGTACATAGATATGATAATGTTGTATAAACAGGTGCTGCTCCTATAATGGCAGGTGGTAATTGTTTATTTATACAAACTCATACTGTATATGATAGCTGTACATCACCCCTACATGCACTCACTTCTATATTCTGGTAGTTTGACTTCAGGTAGTGATTCAGAGATGTGATGAATGCTCCTGGTGCTTCACACAAGTGTAGTGACACCATCTTCCTGTCTAGCGTCGCCTCTGCCGGTATAATGTTGTATGTGCACGCACACTCGTAAAACTTGGTCCATGCCTGTGTAAGGAACTCTGGGTTGACAAGACACCTGATCTTCCAACCAACTTCCCCCGCAGGATTTCTGCGCCGTGTATGACTGCTCCATTCCTCAATATTAAAATCATTCAACTGACTTTTGTGAAAATTTAATTGATTTTTCAAGTCCACTAACTGCTTCACTTTCCAGGGAGGCGTCGAGAACCACGACTCTTTCTCAGGCAATTTCCAATCGTTGTGGAAGCGAAATTGGAACTTCTTGTTAAACAAATTATTTAATTCGTCGTGATAATCATCATTTCTGAAAAATGTTTGACGCGATTGTAAGAAGCAACTATCAGTTTTATGAAACATTTTTTATTACATAAAGTAAACTATATTGAGCTATAACAAGTTACAAATTTAAATAGAAAGCAACTAAATTTGCACAGCTCCGTATTAGAAAACTAATTTATTATTCAGCTCATTTTTATTAATACTGCGTTTCATTTCATTTTCATGAAGGAAAACAAAATACACAACCAGATATTGACGGAAAATTGACGTTTGTCGATTGACAGGACAGAGGAGAGCAACTTGTGACATGACAGTAGCAAGCAATAACAAATTGTAGTATGGCAACTGGCAATGGCATTATATCTTATCTTCAACCAGATCAGAATAACCTAGTATAAGCTATTTCAAACGTATTTTTTTCAACGTTCAACCTAACTATATTTCTGTATAAATTGTGCAATCCGAAAACTGTTTAAAGGCAGTTTACAATTTAATTTACTTTTTTAAAATATATAGATTATTTCTCTTCGTATATAATCTGTATCATGTATTGTTATTTCAATAATCTTTCAATTCTGTATCCGTCAGTATCCGTAAAATAACATGTATACTCTAACAATGAGGTGAATGAACTTTTTTAGTTTTCTTTTGTGTTTGTGATTCAATTATTTGTTTATTTTACATTGATTGGATAATATAAACTGAAGATGCAGACCAAATGTGACTAACGTGAGACTACTTATTTCAGACTGCTTGTAACATCGACTTGATTGACAAACTCGTAGGTACTGATCTATTTTACCGTTAGACTGTGATCATGAATAATTGGAATCAAAGTACCATGCGAAATGACGACCGGAATGACGATAAGCCACCTTACTCGAGAATATTCGTAGTATGTAATAAGCAGTTACGGGTAGAAGACTTGAAGCCGGCCTTCGAGGTATTCGGGCAAATAGAAGACATACATATGCCCAGAGATCGTAACACTGGGGAGTCTAAGGGCATCGCATACATTAAGTACACCAAAACATCATCTGCAGCCATGGCAATTAAGGAGATGCATTTGAAAACTATTCAGAATAGTAACAAACCTATACGAGTAATGGTTGCCACTCATAAGAATGACAATCACAATACTAATGAGGACAAGTACAAGCGTCTCTTTATTAAAGTACATAAAGAAATAACTGAGAGTGAGTTGAGACAGCACTTCTCAGCATTTGGTCATGTAGAATCAGTTCACCTTCAGAGAGATAAACTTACTGATGAGTGTAGAGGTTTTGCTTATGTCAATTACAACACATTTCTTGATGCAGCCAGAGCATTCGAAGAATGTGATAGGAAATACAAAGCTATATTTGCTACACCTAAAGAGGAACTAAAACGAAGTAGGAATAGCATTGAAAACTTCACTGACAACTTCCACTCTAGCAACTCCAGTATTATCAAAGATAATTTTAGTGATCACTACAACCAGACTAGAGGAGAAATAGTCAAAAGAGATAGTTTGACTTCACTGATCAGGACCAAGCCGCACAACTATGACACAGTTAGTGTCACTTGTAGCCCACAAGTGCCACAAAAGTTTATTGAAAGACTATTTAACATTATACCAGGAATGACTTCATGTAAATACACTTCCGATTCCTTCAATGGATATTGTAAAGCCATTATTTCATATGAAGATGAAAAGTCAGCTGCTCATGCTGTGGATAGATTAAATAATTTTGAATTTCCTTCGGGAGAGATCATATCTGTAAAACCTAATGACAATCCCTTGAGCAAGGCAGCCACTAATCTATCCAGTATTGTAAACAGCTTCAAAAATGCTATTGACTCAGCAAATCCTGACTTAGTACAGCTTGCTGAGGCTATTGCTCAAGCATCAACTTTGATAAAAGAGGCTACATCGGGACCTAGGGAGTTAAAATTGGAATCTTCTCAATCAGAATTCTGCAGTGTTAGCTTGCCTCCACCGCAACCACTGGCCAACATCAACAGCAGAGTAGCCCAGAGGTGCTTCCTTGTATTCAAGCCTCATCCTCCCCCTGTTTCGATACTGAAAGATGCCTTTTGCCGCTTTGGTGATCTCATAGATGTGTCTACTTTCCCTAACAAAACATTTGGTTTTGCAAAATATGCATCAATAAGAGCTGCTCAGGAAGCCATCAAGACTCTCCATGGGGCCACTTTGGGCGACATTAGGCTGAAAGTATTAGAGGCAGATGAGAGACCATCCAAAGAAGATAAGATCAATGCTGATGATGAGAATGGGATAGACCAATACACTGACCGTAAGAGAATGAAATTACAGGACTCCAGCTCAAGCTGATGACAAGACACAAATTATAAGTACAGATCTGATGCAGCTGTTGTAAATGTTGTTAAACTTAGGAAGACAATGATCATTACAAGCTTTTTTTATTATTTTTTTTTAATTAGGTTCTACTTTATTACTGACTTTACTGAAACAATTTTACATTCTTATGATTTGACTATTTATTTTGGAATGTTAGACCATACTTCAACTACTTTAAAAATTTACTCATTTACAACATATATTATGAATTGAATGGAACACTGTACTTTTACAGACACATTATTATATATTTACGAGACCAAAAGACCTGAAATTTGGAGTACTTATCAAATTAAATCTTCTTAAAATTAACTTAATAAATTATACAAACAAAAATACTGACTTTTTATTTGCAAATAAGAGATTACTTATTTCATTACTAACACTAATAATATTAAGATACATGGCCATGCAGCCAACACATACATCTTACTAAGTAAACTATAATCTATATCTATAAAATCACAATTTAATAAAAACATCACTGGATCATAATTTTTACAACAAATTTCTCAAAAATCATAATGTGTACTATATTATGATTTTTCTATGGATTTTTTTTACATGACTATTACGGTTCTACTTGAGATTAATTCATATTGTTCCTTATTCTTATAAAATTTATAAAATAACAATTTTATTTTGGTGGTTAGAAGCAAAATAATTTGAGTGAAACTAAAACATGGGTTTAGAACCCCACTCTACAAAAAGCTGTGCTTCGACAACAAACAATAGAGATCCATAATTAAAAAAAAAAACAACATTAACCATTTAAGCTTTGTTCTGCAGCAGATATAGGACTTCATTTAAATCAGAGATCAATTTTTTTATAATATTGTCATACTGCAACTCATACCCGTCCTGCCGGCTTTCAGTCCAGTTCTGGTTGCTCTCACTGAGAGTTTTCTTGGAGTCAACCAACTGAAACAGCAATAACGATGTCAGATTACATCTAAACAAGTAGTTATAATGTTATTGTTTTTCGAACTCCTTGGTACTTACCTTTGTAAACATGTTGACGTCTCCACAAAGCTGCTGCAGTTTAGCCTCAAGTTCTGCATTTTTCAATTTTACATCATCATTTTTGTTCAATTTCATGTTGGCCAAACGTTTGCCAAGCTGGTCTAAGCTCTGTGCATATTGGTCCAAGTTAAGATCAATCATTCCTGAGGGCCTGGGAGGTTGGTGCTCCAACGCAATTAGAGACTGTTTCAGACGCTCAGCGTAGCCCTTCAGAGAGGAAATAGCTTCATCAATATCAACGTCCATGTTGTCTTCAGCCATATCTGGCATCAACAATTTTGGAGGGCCTGTTTCCAAGAACTTTGATATGTTCTCATGTCGCATCTCATTGTTAGCAGGTTGCTCGTAATTTCCGGGCACTGTAGATACAGAGTCGTACATGGATTTTATTTCCATCATTATTTTTTGAGAATCTTCCAATTCTTTATCCAAATCTTCGGTCATTTTTTCTAATGCGTTTAATTTTAGTATCGATTGTATGTATTCAGCAAATTCACCAGGATTCGTTTTCATGTGCTCACCCATCTTTAATCTTTGTAATGTTAATATTTAATAATTTTTATTTCAAATTTTCTTTATTGTTTTCTTTATTTCGTTGTTCAGATGGAGATGGAAATCCGATCAATTGAGATCATAGACAATATGATGGAAGGAAATGACAGCTGTGTGACAAACACTTCAACGATCAGAAACTTTTAAAATTATACGTTTATTTTGGATGAACATTTAATTATTATTGCAACGACCAAATTATAATTCTATTGTAATAAGGATGTCAGTTTTCATCATTAAATTATTGTTTTATGTAGGATTAAGTTAGTATTTATCTAAATATTAAGATAGACGTTTACGTTAATGTCTGTGTAGTCAGTGCGATTATAACTCTATGCTTACCATGAAGTGTCATTTGTCATTTCATTTGACAGGTAAATACACGTGCCGCTTTTGAGATTTTGTGTTTATAGTTCGTTAGAAATATAATAAAAAATAAAAAATGGTGCGAAAATTAAAGTTTCATGAACAAAAGCTATTAAAGAAAGTTGACTTTATATCATGGAAAGTTGACAATAATCTCAATGAGGTGAAAGTTATGAAAAAATATCACATTCAAAAGAGGGAGGATTATACCAAGTAAGTCATATTTAATTTTTATATTGTAAGTTATAGAAATATTGTTTGTTAAAGAGAATAAAGATTGTAACACCTTTGTTATGTAATAGGTACAATAAACTATCACGAGAGATCCGTGAATTGGCAAATAAGATAAAGGATCTGGACGCTAGCAATGAATTTCGTACTGAGTCGAGTGCTCAGCTTCTGGAGAAGCTGTATCAAATGGGATTGATTCCAACGCGGTGGGACCTGGCCCTGGCTACCAATGTTTCAGCTAGCTCGTTCTGCAGACGAAGACTACCTTCAGTCATGGTTAGAAGTAAGTACAACAAGTATACTTTTACATAAATACCACAAAAAAACTTTAATTACAATATGATACAGATAAAGCAGACAGACAGTAGTGTTTTGTATAAACTATGTTAAAATCTCAAAGGAGTCTCATCTCATGGGCATTTGGATGTTTTTACTACAATACACAGCAGTACTACATACAACTGCACCTGTCTAACATCTGACTAATTTCAGATAAAATGTCAGAGAATATGAAGGAAGCAACTAAATATATTGAGCAAGGACATGTTCGAGTGGGGCCAGAAGTTGTGAAGGATCCAGCCTTCCTTGTGAACAGAGCTCTGGAGGACTTTGTTACCTGGGTCGATGGGTCAGCCATTAGGAGACATGTCATGGAGTACAATGATTTAGTGAGTCCATTATTTATTCTATCTTTGTGTAGCTATCCTGAAGGTTTTATTAATGATATTATCCTACATTACCTTGTATATGCATGTCACACCTTTAAAGTAAAAAGTCAATTCACGTAAATTCTAATTTATGATAAATCTCTTTTTGATTTTTCATGTATATGAAAAAATAAATTTCTTTAATCATAATACTTGCAGAAGAATAATAGAATTATTGTGTTTCTGTTACAGAGGGATGATTTTGAGATGCTGTAACATTCTGAAGATGATTTTAATTTAAGTTAGTTAGTAATTATATGGTATCTATGGTACACTGTAAATACATTTCTTAAATGTAGGCCAATAAATAATAAAGTTTTATTTTAAGTTTTAATTCATCTTTTATTTTGTAATAATTTGACCAGCCGCTATCTGTACTGACTATAGACAAGGTTTTTCTTAAGATAATAGGTATTTACATTATTTTTATACACAATAAGCTTATCACATACATTTAGGAATAAAAAAAAAACATATTATGTAACACTTTTTCCATCATGCTACCCAATTATAGTATAAATATAAAAGAAAACCAATATTTATTTTCTAATACTTAATCCATTTGACATAAATCCATCAAAACATTCTACAATTATTTTTTTTATGTTTGATGTGTGAAGTCTAGCCACTATCTCACCTGGTAGTAAGCGATGATACAGCCTATGATGAAGCAGATGGATTTCAACTACATCTACACTTAAAATCATAACACTAAGAACCTACCACATCTACAGTTGTAACTAATAATAATATAATATAATTGTGCAATACACAAGATTCAATTCCTTTTTCATGAGCCTCTCTAGACAGATATAGTCTACTTTTTATGTAATATTAATAAAACATTGTTTTGATCTATTTTATAGATGCCAGCATATCAAGCTACCCTAAATTATCCAATAATAATTGGTTTACGACTTTATTATGACACAATTAAGTTGGTTTGAGTAGTTTATGTTCTGGTATTCTGAGCACCATAATGTTCAGAGCTACTAATTCCTGGATTACAAATCCAGCATACTGTTCCTCTGTGCCCTAGACTCCAGTACACCAGCTATCCTCGTGATAGCCTCTGCCTGTGTAGTGGCAGCATCTGCCAGTCTTCTCAGTGCTTCAGCCTGCAGCAGTGAAGCTTCAGCAGTCTTTGCAGCAACCACAGCACGCTGCTCTTCTGCCTTTGCTCGTATTAACTCTGCATCCGCACGCTTTTTCTCTACTTCTATCAACCACTTTGGATAGATATCTAGAAAAAGATGTGCATTTGAAATCAGTATGTTTATTTAAAAAAAACTTCAATTATCTGCAGATTAGTGCTTGAAATATATACATCTTATTATATATACAGTCTTTTTCTATCACATGATTTGATATTAATTTAATTTCGAAAATAACTTACTCTGCAACGCAGGTGCATTTGAGTCATTGTCATTTGTGTATTCACCTTCAAAGGATTCAGCACTGTAATCACTATCATCTTCACCGCCTGAAATATGATGGTAATGAACACTTTCAATGATGGAATAACAATAAAATAATGTTAACCTTGTAAAATCTATAAAAGAAAAGAAGAAGGTTTACCTGAGAGCCTGCGGGCTGCATTATTTGTTTTACTAAAACTATTCATATGTACTGTCTCCTGAAAGCTTTCCAATTTGACTTTTGGATGCATATTGTTCTGAAAAGAAGAATGCGAGTCAGCATCTCTGGACTTTCTCTTCTCATAGTAAGGTCCCAATATGGCCAGAACTCGCTTCTCCATTTTGGTCAGTGGCCTAACACCCTTGAGGGAATTTCCAGCTTTCTTCCTCTTCAGCAACCAAATCTTATTCTTTAACTTATTTTTGAAGTCACTCCAATACTGAAAGACATTAATTTTTTAAAAACTGTTGAATCAAAATTATTGGTAGGTAAAGATAAAGATAAAGATGTATTTATTTCTAAGTACATGGTACACTGAGATCTTACATTAAACATAGAAACACATATACTACCATTTCTGGTGTAGAAATATTAAATAAGCTAAGTCCATGCAAGTTTTAGACATTACAATAATCTTCATTTGATACAATTTATTCATTAAAAAAAAACAATAATACATTTTTCGTCCAAATTGTTATGTCAAAATATAATTACGAAACAAAAAAAATAAAGAAAAAAAGAAAGAAGGTATTTGAGGTATTCCATTTTATTTTTACAAGTAATTTTAAATTTTAATATTATTTTATTAACCTTACTCCATCCATCTGTAGTCTTCTTAGTGCCTCCTCGGCACGAGTTCAGTATTTTAGCCAGCTCTTCCCATAGCCTTTTGGATGTGTGTCTGGCTTCAAGAGATCTAAGGTTACCTGATGCAAACTCCACATGCTGTGCCATGAAGTCTATGATAGATTTCACTTGTTCATATGATACGAGACGAGATTTTCCGTTGTTGTCACTCATCTTAGGGCCGCTAAAACTAAAGACTAATGATGTAGATAAAATTATTCACTTTCACTTTTAGTGATATCATGTTAAGGATTTTGAATAATATTGTATTACGTTTCTCAAATCTCTACCGCGTATTGTTACGAAGAACGGAAGAACTGAAGAACTATGATCTGAATTTCAATTAATTCGTTTTCACATTCATGCTATTTATGGTTTCATTATTTAAAGAGCATACTTACATTAAGTAACCAAATCTATTAGCCAGTGGGTGTAACGTAACGATCTGTATTCCTTGCTTATATTAATATTTAATGTTCCATTTTAGTGATTTTTATATTTATTACTAGAAAAATATCAACAAAAACATGATCATTAACTGTCAAATTTCGTTTACATGACAGATTGCTGATAATGAATTTTTCGTTCAGAAATACATTTTTACATAACATAACAACATAACATAACATCACGCCTTTTATCCTCAAAGGGGTAGGCAGAGGTGCACATTATACCACTGTACAATGTAACACCCACTTTTCACTATTTATGTTATGAGTCCCATGTAATAGGGGGTGAGCCTATTGCCATATACCGGGCACAGTGCCAGACTCCGTGCTACTACTGAGAATTTTTTAAAACCCAGTAATACTTTGCCCGACCCGGGAATCGAACCCGAGACCCCTTGCTCGGCAGTCGCAATTGCGACCACTCGGCCAACGAGGCAGTCATACATTTTTATCTGTAGTAAATATTTATCGAACTTATGATTAGAGAAAATCTGCAAACACGGCCATTGGCCATATTTAGAATACACACTTCTTTATTTTGCACCTTGACTAAAGTCCTATTTCAAGGACGTTAAAAGAGGCTGTTCTAATCCTTTTCCTGTATCCTTGCGGTCCTGCGACGGTATTAATTTTTTTAAGACGAGGTCTGTCTTTGAAACAACGTATTCGGTAACTTGGGTGATTTTTCGGATAAATATTCAAAATGGATAAATATCGAGTAAATACTGAGTGTTTATCCGTTTCAACTCGAGTATTTCTCAAAAAAAGTGCACAAATAGCAAATATTTACTCAGTGTTTATCCATTTTGATCATGAATAATCCATCTCAAGTCTAGTCACTAACTGGAGTAGTATTAGTGTTGTACTGTTGTATATGGTAAGCCGTAAGTGTATATAAAAAACTCGGATTAAGTTGATGATACCGTTTTTGTATGACCGGTATGACCAATATAAAAACTGAAGAAATATAAAAATAATATGGCAACAACATTCTTGTCTTGCGCCGCGAGTCTGCGCAGAAAATAAAAAAAAAATATTAGGAAAAGAAATGGCAGTTACTAGAGAGAAAGAAAATTGTTCAAGAAATATTAATGGAAATATACCTGCATTATCTCTCAATAGTGATAATATGTCGACGTCGACGGACAGTGACGACGTAGCGGACCCGACGTATGAAATTAGGAACATTCAAAGCATCATAAACGTAACCCGTGAAAACATTGACGCTCTGAATGCAAAATTTGCTGGTTTCCAGCATCCACCGTCATTGTATTTGTCTGAATACCAGGAGCTAACGTCGAAGTTGCATAATTTAGAGTTACGAGAACGAACTTTACGTGAATTGCTGCAGTGTGAATCGCCGGACAGAAGTGAGGAGTACTCGTTGCAGGATGACAGTAAAAAGTTCGATACTCTTACGCGGCAACCGAAGGTGTTCCTGCGGGCGCACCTGCCGAACCAGCAGCGGACGAGTGTGCAGGTGAAGGAGGGCGTGACGCTGCGGGACGCGCTCTCCAAGGCGCTGAAGCTGCGCAACCTGACTTGTGAGATGTGTGAAGTGGTGCGGACAGGCAATGACCTAGTGATACCTTGGGACATCGACATTACTATGATCGACGCCGAGGAGGTCAGTGCAGTGTAGTTTGTTTTGTTTTGGTGATGGTAAGTCTGTGACACAGCTGCAGCCTGTTGGGTCACACCACTTGTCCTTGGTCTCCCTGTAGACAACAAGTTTGTGAGGAAGTTTAGATGGATAGCTACTGGTAGGATGTCAAACTAGTTGTTTTGCACAAATAATAAAGCTATTTGATTTTAGAGCAATAATGATTATAGTAGTACATTTTGTTTGTTACATATTACAGAAGACTTCTTAACTGTACAACAATAAGATAAATAACAATAGTTTTGAGTTGAAAATATGAAAGAGTCTAATAAGAATAAAATCAGTGACCAAACAAAAATAATAGGATTTCAATTCTTGTAATGGTTGAAAGAATCAGAGAGTGGAATGTATAATATTAATGACAGAATAGTAGACCTTCCTGGAGTGTGATATAATTGTTAAATAGAGAGAGAGAGGTTGTATTCAAACATCTAAAACAATGCAAGCCACCTGTGTGCTTTTTAATGAAAAATGTGAAAATCCTTGATAAGCATTGTAGTAAATGCTTCTAATATGAGTAAATATAAAATAATTATTAATATGAGTAATTATAAAATAAATGTGAGTAAATATAAAAAAATAAGTGCCACCTAGCTTCGTTGATAGAAAATTGATTTTATTTACATACATACATACATAACTTCACGCCTGTCTCCCATTGGGGTAGGCAGAGACTAAGGAACACCATTGATTTTATTTTAATGCTTCAAATGTCCCCACAGGTTGAATTGAATTAATTGAAATAAAGGGTTTATTTTTTAAATTACCCAATTCAACTTTAATAAAATTCAAATGTAATTAGAAATGATTGCTTTACAATGTCATTGATTTTGTTTGATTTGTTTATGCCCTTGATCTGGATGCTTGTTTGGCTATAAAGTTTTCTTGTTTCAGAGACTTGAAAGTCTGAAACAATTTGATTACTTTTTTAAACTTCATCTATGAAGTGATGACAACTTTTCAGATGATTTGTGTCATCTTTGTTTTATTTGAGTTAGGTTTTACATGTGCTGTTTCGGAAAGTTCCTGTGTCGCATAGGCAGGGAGCCAAATGCTCGGTGCCATCACTGCGTCCATTGTGAGGAGGATACGGCGCAGCACACCCTTATGGAGTGCGTGGCTTGGGATGAGCCGCGTCGTGCCCTCATATTAGAGATCGGTGACGATCTGTCATTGTCGACTGTTGTCCAAAAAATGGTCGGCAGTGCAGAGTCGTGGGATGCAGTGGTGTCCTTCTGCGAAGATGTAATGTCGCGGAAGGAGGCTGCGGAGAGGGAAAGGGAAATTGCAATGTCTCTACCTTCCCGCAGTAGGCGCACCGGGCGTCGAAGGAGAGCAGAAATTACTCTCTTTCGACCCCCCTAAATGGGTCCGGGGACGGTGGACTTGGGGAAGTCCCCGTCATCCCGTTGTAAAGGACCCGAGACGGTGGCGCGCGTTGTGTCCACGCGCGCCTCCGAGACGTTGCACGGAGAAGACCAACACCTCACTTCTCCGTGCATCTTGAGGTGGGGCCTGGCAAGGCAGGCCGCCACGAGTTCGGGGGCTGCGGATGAATGTGACTCCCGCACCCTCGTACCCACGTGTGAGACGGGACACCGGGGTGGGTTTTAGTCAGTAAGAGTCTGACAGTCCCTTTCGTCCTCCCCAGGCGAGGGGGCTCCATGAGGATTTCCCACCTTGGGGTTAAAAAAAAAAAAAAAAAAAAAAAAAAGGTTTTACATGTGCAGTTTTTTAAAATTGCTTTTTAATATATATTTTTATAAAGTAAAGACCAAGAATGGTGGCATTCTCTGAAGGAATTCTTTGTCACAAGAGCTGCCTCATTTAAAATTAATATAGTTGGAATTTATTTTTCAAACAAAACCATATACAGGGAAATACAGGATGGAGAGTATTATTTAACGACATATTTCTGTCCACTGATTACTTGGTGTAATAAGTAAACAAAATTGTACCTAACAGGTAATTTAAATAAAAATGTGTTTGTGAAATAGAAATTCAAAGTATCTTATCAAGTTTACCTTCTATAATTGTACATTGTAATACCAGAGAGTTATTAATACATTTTGTTGATTTGTAATTTGTAAATTACTTATGAAAATAATATTTGTTTATTTAATTATTTATTCTTAACACTACTTAGTTAATGGTAATTTACTTAAATGTGGGTTTGATTCCCACTCACAGTGGTATTCAGAATTATAATATGTGTTTTGTTTTTTTAAAAAAACGTCCCACGCAAGGATTTTCTCCAGTGTCATGGGTGTGTTTACAAACATACAAGTTCACATACACGTGACACCGCCAGACCAGATATAACAATTTATTGATCACACAGAGTTGCTCCGTACGGAAATCCAACCTGCTGTATGTTGCGCGGCAGCCGCTTGCCCAGCCACCGCGCCAACCGTGCAGTGTTATTCTATTCTGTTCTGGATGTAAAAGTGTCACGAATGAATGTTGGTGTAGGCTTTCATGTGTACAATATTGTGTGTCAACAGGTGACAGTACGGACATTGGACAAGCTCCCGATAATGTCCCACATATCGCACCAGTTCACTCGGAAGACATTCTTTACACTCGCCTTCTGTGAGTGCTGTAGGCGACTGCTGTTCAACGGCTTCTACTGCTCGCAGTGCAATTTCAAGTTCCACCAGCGATGCGCCGACAAAGTGCCCAGTATCTGTCATCAGGTATTCAAACATTTTATGATAAGAAAAATGGGAATAAAGTTCATTTTTCCTTTTACCTCTTTTACATATTATGCTATCACACAATCCTTTGGCTTTCCTATAATTCCTTGCCCAATCTGTCCATAATATACCATAATAATTTGATCATCTTTGCACTATCCATTAACATTATTATTCAGCACCTGTCTACTGTCCACTCATTGATTCCAACTTTCCCATTTGAGTGGTAGACAACTGTTACTTAATATAATAATGCAAGCATTCTAATGAATTCAAGTCCAATCAATATGCAGGCAATTCTATCATAAGTGATTTTTATGTGAAGTTTATTCAAAATAATTTAAATTGGGCAGGTGAAGTGGTAGCATTAGTATTTCGACGACACTATACACGTTATTCTCGATCCAAATTTATAATATCTTAGAAGTAGAAGAAAAGTACTGTACCTTAATAATAGGTAAAGTACTTTTCAACTACTTTTCACCAGTTATGTTGTTAGTGTCGTATAATAAGGCTATTGTATAGTGTACCAGTCAATATTTCATAGTGTGTAAGCCTTCCGAAAATGTACGAAAAACACTTGTCACATAAGTCGATCTTACAATCTTTTTACCAAAGCGGCAGGTACTATAGATAATATTGTTACCCTTTGTCTCCAAACCAGGTGCGTATGACGGACACGTACTACGCAGCGCTGTTGGCACAGAACCCTGAGACACAAGCTGGCATTCTGCACTTCCCTCCACACTTCGGATACCATCACATGATCTCTAGAACGGACCAGAGCAAGTTAGTATTACTATCTTCTTATATAAGTTCTTAGTAAGTACATGCGGAAATAGCGCCAGTTTGCGCAAAAAACATGTTGTTTTGCGCAAGTGGTTTTGAGTTTTGTCAGAAGTAATATTGGGATTATAATCAGCTCTTTATAATGTGTTTAATTACATAATTACATATATTATGACATGTCTAAGTTGTTATAAAGAAGGCGAGATACTAAGCAATGTAATGATGTGCAGGTCTATCTCTCCAGCAAAGAAAATGAAGGAGTTTGATGTCCACTGGTGAATATTATGTCACTAGATTGGCACCGCTTGCTTTTGTGAACGCATTCGAACACTACACTCACACAGTTACACGAGTTGTACACACACGATGAGGTTGGGGCATACTTGATGAGATAAACGATATTCGATTTATTGCCATTAAATTCACCAATATCTCGACTCTAAAATAACTGCGTTGTGCTTAAAAAGTTTGCACTGTGAGAATTTTGTTTTTGTACAGTGAAGACTTCGCAGTGACACTAACGAGCTTTATTTTAGAAATTCACACACAAAAATAAATTCGTAATAACAATAGCTCTTTGCTTCAAATCACGTTACTGGTTAAAAATTTTACGATTTTAATATTTTTTTTTTTTTTTTTTTTTTTTTTTTTTTTATAATTGATGGGGCGACGTTTGACCACTATCTCACCTGTTGGTAAGCGATGATGCGGTCTACGTTGGAGCACGTCGTCCCATAAGCAACCTATTCACTCGGGCCTTGAAGACTCCCAGGTTATACCCTTCAGGAAATACAGACTCTGGCAAAGAATTCCACTCTTTAGCAGTACGCACAAGGAAGCTTGAAGCAAAGCGCTTCGTGCGTGTGGGCGGAACATCTACCATGAATCGGTGACGCTTCGCGGATTGTCTTGTGGTACGATGATGGATTAACTAAAAATCGCGGGTTATTCACGTGAATTCTCAGTATGAGAAAAGCTCTACTAGTTTCGAACCAGAAAGGGGTTCTTTCCCATGAGCATCGTGTGCTGTCGCGGCGATGTCGCGTAGCCTACTATTTAGAGTTACCCGCGATTTTTAGGTAATTTAGTATGTCTCACGGTTTTAGTATTATTTGAAATCGTATAAGAAACGAAAGTGATAATCACGAAAACGAAATTTCCATTGTTTCTGTCTACACCAATGGGAGACAGGTGAAACGAGACTGTATGTAGCTACATAATGAATATAAGTAATTGTTCTAAATCGGTCACTCAGTCAGGTATGCACCAACTCATACACACATACTGTTATACTTGTCTATAGCACTCAATTGTACCTTCCCTTCTTCCTAGACTGGCTCTTGTATCTACTACGATAAACAACTATCTGTATATCAGTTAGTCTGTAATTAAACCGCTATTTGTATAGTGCAATATTTACAGTATTACATTTGTTTAAAAAAATCAATAATTAATAAAGTGTTTGTAGAGAATTTTCATTAAGTAATAATGTTAGAATTCTATTGTGATACGGCTTACTTATGTAACTGTTTGCCATATGCTCGACAAGTTTCAAGCCACTCTTGGGGCTCATAGTCATGAGGAACATTTCGAGTTACTTTGTCAAACAGTTACTTGGGTACACCTTATAATTTATTTAATGTATGTTTCACGACAATTATAGTACAAAATAGTGTCAGAATGCGTTGCTAACTTGGTGCTTCTGTATAGTGTTTAGTGCCTTCTAAACCTTATAACCAAGTAATTTATCTTCTAATCAATAGTTAAATGATAGCTGTGTAAATTTTATGTTATGTTTGTGTGGTTTGCAAAACCTTTTGTGTTTGTTTTCGGTCCCAAATTAAACCAATACCTCAATAACCAATGTATTATACAAAGCTTTATATTCATATACTTGCCCTACACACACATCTACTGTATATGAGTATACTCAAGCTACTCCTCCACAGTGTAAAATATTTCCTACATAGCACTTTGCACTGCAAAGACATGGGCATAAGATTTACATTTACTGTTTGTGCAGGCACCAGCACCCGCGCTCCTTGAACCAGCAGGACAGATCCAACTCCGCTCCAAATGTCTGCATTAACATGGTGCAGAGACCTATGACCCTCGCTGAACATCAGAGGAAGCATAACCAGGTATAATTATAGCGTAATTTATTTTACAGAGTGATCTAATACACGTTAGAATGATAGAAATATGAAACAAATCTTATAAAGTTTGCAACTTAAGGCTTATATGAAAAACGTTAACATTCCAAGAAGAGATAATCTAAATATTAGTTTCAAGCCATGCTAGAGGCTCATATTCACTAGTCGAGTTCCTCGTCAAATAATTACGATTTACGTGAGTAAGCCGAAAACATAATAATTTATTTAGTATGTCTCACGAAAGTTAGAATACAAAAAAAGAGATAATCTATTGAATCAAAAATATTAACTTCTTTTGCTTGTAATATGTAGTTGCAATGAAGTCCATTAATGTGTAGAAATTTGTACGCAATTGCGCGTGAAACGAATGTCTCAAACTATTAAGTAGTTATCATCATCATCAATATCTGAAAGTGAGAACTGTGCGACTGTTTGTCATACATTAGTGAACTACGTAATACATTTTGACTAATTATTTTTAGTGTTAAGAATGGTAAATGCCATAGATTTCCTCTGTGGTGGCATACAATTATTCTCAATCAATTCATTTAATATTCTACGCATATGGAATCTCATTTGTAACTTACTATGAGATTACAAGTAAATCGCTGGACTGTTGTATGTGTTTAAGTTCTCAATAATATAACAAAGTCTCGTGTACCAGGGTAACAACAACTCGCCGCAGTCCTCGAACTACCTGACTTCGGGCAGACACAAACAGGATGACAAAGACAAGGCCGTAGACCAGCAGCACAGCCAGAGTACACAGGTTGTTATCACTGTATACCAGTCTTATTCACAATCTAATTGATCATCTACTATTGTTGCTAAATGAGTAAATGTTAAGTTCATCATTCCAACGAAAATCTGCCCCTTGTTCGACATTCAACCTCTATCTTAAATTAGATTTAAACAAGTCCCTGACAATTGTGAACACCATGATCTAACGAATATGACTGTTGTCTGTTTTTAAGTTAACCTAAAATTTGAAAGGGATGTTATTTGAACCTTCCTAAGCAGAAAACTCGATACTGACTAGGGGGTACACTTTAATAACCTAAAGTTTCTTTTATGTTAGCGTTTATACGTAACCATATTTTTACGTTGTCAGGCGTCTCCGACGGGCACGCTCAGGCCGCGGCGTGCGCGTGCGCGCTCGGCGGACGAGTCGTGGAAGAACGCGCTGTCACCGCGAGAGAGCTACGACGACTGGGTCATACATGCCGACGAAATACTCATCGGGGCTAGGATAGGTAAGTCACAACTAACTTATCACTTCGCACAACTACCAAGAAGGCCGGCAACTTATCTGTAACTCCTCTGATGGCGAGATTCCGGCTCATGGAGACCCGCAATCTCCATGAATGGCGTTACATAATCGCTTACCATCACCAGGAGGTGATGAAACCAAGGGCAACCAAGCTAAGGAAAGCTTGGGTGCCCCATACCATATCCCGTAAAAAGTCTAGGATATTTTGCATGTCTTAACATCATGCTAAAACCAATATGTTTATGTACAGGGTCTGGCAGTTTCGGAACAGTGTACAAGGCCCACTGGCACGGCCCCGTGGCTGTGAAGACCCTCAACGTGAAGACTCCTACACCTGCTCAGCTACAGGCCTTCAAGAATGAGGTACATGATAACAAAACAATACATAATACACCGTATATTCATTCATGATCTTGTTTATAAAACCGCGGCAAACGAGGCGCCTCAATTCCTACGAAATAGGTTTTCAAGTGCTATCTATTACAAAAGATTACAGATTACAATTTCTTGACTTTACCATGCATCTGCTACATGTACGAATACATTTACAGTTGAAAATGGCATTATAACAATGTGTTATCCTACAGGTGGCAGTCCTCCGCAAAACCCGGCACTGCAACATCCTTCTATTCATGGGGTGCGTGTCGAAGCCGTCGCTGGCGATAGTGACGCAATGGTGCGAGGGCTCGTCCCTGTACCAGCACCTGCACGTGCTCGAGACTCCGTTCCCACTGCTCTACCTCATCGACGTCGCGAGGCAGACTGCGCAGGGCATGGACTACTTGCATGCTAAGAATATTATTCATAGGTAACTTTTTATCTGTAGTCAATCCATCAAGTAATTGCTTATATAGAAAACATTATAATTCACTATTTTCATAAAACTATATTTGTTATCAGTGTGTCATGTGTGAACTGTGATGTTTCAGGGACCTGAAATCAAACAACATATTCTTGAGAGATGACTGGTCTGTTAAAATTGGAGATTTCGGTCTAGCCACGGCCAAGGTGCGGTGGTCCGGTGAGTAGCATTTTGTTCCATTATAAACAAGCAGAGGACTCATATACATAAAACAATGTATTTTATACTTTGGGATGATCCAATAGCTTGACTATTCTTATTGAAATAAGTGATTTGACTTGTGATATAATGGTATTCCAGACACATCTACAGCGGGAGGTATCCAGTGGCAGCAGCCGACGGGCTCGATCCTGTGGATGGCCCCCGAGGTCATTCGCATGGAGGAACCCGCGCCGTACACCTTCCGCTCCGACGTCTACGCGTACGGAATCGTGCTCTACGAACTCATGGCAGGGGAACTGCCTTATGCACATCTTAATAACAAGGATCAGGTAATACAAAGAATATATATTTTTCCTCTGTAAATGTTAGTTATATACTTGGTAAGGTTAAGGAAATAATCGTTACAGTTCAAAAGAACTGTAAAATAAATTTACAGTTCTTTTGTCTTGAAAACAAAATAATTTTGCGGCTAAGTTCTGATTAAATGTGTATGTTTAGATCCTCTGGATGGTCGGGCGAGGTTTCCTGCGACCTGACGCTCGCCGAGTGCGCCAGGACGCACCACAGGCCCTGAAGCGTCTGTTCGAGGACTGTATCAAGTTCGACAGAGAGCAACGTCCTCTCTTTCGTCAAATCCTGGCCTCACTAGAGTCCATGCTGCGCGCCATGCCCAAGATCACGCGCAGTGCTTCCGAACCGAACCTCAACAGACAACTGCATGCGTCCGACGACTACCTCAGCTACAGCTGCGCGTCGCCCAAGACACCGGTCAACTTCCAGTTCAACACCGACACCAGTTTCCCGGCGTTTTACGGGTATGTATGATGTGCCGATAGTTTGTTGTCAAGCATCACTGATTTATTGAGATGAAGTGTTGTTAATATCTACACACATTTATTGTTGCAGCATCCCAGTGCCCAACCAGCGGCACCCGTAGGGGTTGCTGAAGGGCTTCGACTAGCCTGGCGGCGCACCCGCCGGGGCCGGCGCCGTGCGCGCTGCGTAGTACTGTAGTCTGCGGCAGTTGGTTAGCACTAGCCATGGTCTGTATCACACTACACCTAGTCTCAGGCACGCGACACGTAATGCTCGGCTCGCGTTCACGTTTCAGTGCATCACAGACTGTTCTCTATCAGACCAGTGAGATCTTTCGAAGGAAACATCTCGACTAGTCTACTAGTGAACTGCAGTGTTATAGCGGCCTTAGCTAGAATATCGAACTGTTTGAAACCAATTCGTGTATAGTTAATTATTTCAGTGTAAAATGTGATAATGCCGAAGGACAAATGTGAGACAGTATTTTATGTGTGGCTTACGACATAGTTTCTATCGGGGAGTTGTGATGGCTGTCTGAAGAGCGCAAGATAATGAGCTTCAAACGCGATGCTGTTCAACAGTTGGTTTAACTTAGTCAAAAATCAGCTGGGACTTTGAACAAGCTGATATATTTGCGACGCTATGACCCAGTTCTGTACTAAAATCATTATTGACTGTGTCCACTGGCCAAGTGAAGTGATCTTTTGTTTTGTTTATTCCTATGATCGTGATTGCCTTGGTGCAAGGTAAAGATCCTTTTTCTATTCTACCTTAAACATTTCCTGCGGTTAATCCTTATTTATTTTGTTCACGTACTTTTACTGTTATTCGTGTATGGATGTGTTTATGTTCGCGACAACGATCTTAAATGTTACCATCTCAGAATTGTGTCACGTTGAGATAATGATTTTGGTGGTCAGATTGGTCATAGCAGTCACTGCAGTCAGTCGGAATAGGGTTCTACTGTCGATATGTTCACGATCTCGGAATGTATTTATCATTATTTATTTTATAATTTATTGAAAATTATTTATTATTGTTTCCATCCAAAAGTTGATGCGATCTAAAAATTGTAAGTCGCTCAAAACGTGACGCATTATTTTAAAAAATCATTTAAAAGTTATTGGTTGCTCTACTTGCACAATATTATCGATTGTGTCTCATAACTGTACAGGATAGATGTAAGAAAAATCATCGCAAATTAACCAATTCTAAAGAAAATGAAATATTATAGTAAAACTCGCCTTTATAGTAGATTACTTATAAATATTTGCATGCATCTGAGCGAAAGTGAGCGGTGTTTGCTAGCGTGTAAGGACGATAATATCTTGATGTTCTAAAGCAGTCTTATGAAACCGTACATAGTACCTACAATCATGTTCGACATCAAAACCAAGTTGGTATGCAATAAAATCACATTTACGTATTAGACTGGACCTGCCGAGGGTAATATTCATCGTTATTTGGTAAATTACGTTATTACCAAGTCGCGCAGGGAGAGCGACGCAGGCGCACCGGTCAAAATGGACGTTATTTTTCTGATATAAATGAAATATTTTTGTATTATCTCAATACATCATTAAGTGATAGTAATAATGTATGTTTTAAAAGTATTATTTGTACGATATAGTTGTAACCGAGTCGTGTTGAGACATAAATATAATTTGTTCGTAATTATTGTAAATAATTAATTGTAATAAAGACCATAGCTTAATGTCGGAACACTAAGAATCTTGTGTATACAGTATAATTAATTTTAACGCATAACTATTAACTCTAAGAACACAATAAATTATTGTTTCAAATTATTTGCGTGTTTTTTTTTCTATAAAAACATCATTAGTTGCAAAATAAATGGTTTCTTTTTCTTTCTTTCAATGAAAGTCATCGTGTAGATACGGTTTCATAGTTTTGCCACTTGCTTTCAAGTTTCCGTGGTGTAGCGGTTATCACATCTGCCTAACACGCAGAAGGTCCCCGGTTCGATCCCGGGCGGAAACATAGTTTTTGCTCGTACAGATTATTTTTTACGCATTTTATTTTACTCACAAAATGAAATGAACATTACTTTATATTGGTATTACAAATATTATGAATGTACTTTTATAACTATTGGGGACTCTCTTTAAACTGTCAAACACCAAGCGGTTACCGGTAACCGCAACCTATTGTTCTTTAATTGTGTCTATAAATACGGTACTCGACGAGTTAAAAACTAAAGATAAATATGAAGTCTCATTGGCTGTTTTTTTTGAAGATCTAGAAAAAAAAGCAGATCTCAAGATAATAAAGGTCTTAAGTAAAGTTGAATGAAAAACAACATTCAAATTCAACGAGTCAGTTTATTTCACGATATTCGTCACTCAAAACTTTTTATTTTTCATACATCTAACATTAATATTCCATAATACCCGTGCTGCAACCCTTTCAACATAATATCGACTTAATATACAAACAATTTAAAACATTATCAACACATTAGGAAACGTCATAAAATACATAAAGAGGGCGCACACGGAATTAATCATAATAATAATGAACAAAAATACTATCATAGTACTTTCTGGGATATAGACCTTATTGTTAAAAGGTTAAAAACTACATTTATTGTAACATGAAGGCTAACATTCCAGTCATTGACTGTATTTTAAACTTTATTATAACAACAATAATGTTGATATTTAATTGTATATTAAAATATACTGTGTATAACACATTGGTTAAACAGGGTTAAAAGTACATTCAATAGTGTAGGTTAAAAACCGTAATAAACGAGTTTCGCCCAAATACTAAAATGCTACACAATTTTAGAATAATAATATCGCGCTATCTCTATCATTTTGTGTTTTGACACCATCTTAAAATTGAGTAGCTGTTTGAGCATTCGAGCTGAGTACCAAAATGTATAAAAATATAGATAACAAAAACTTTCATCACTAATTGATAAACCACTTTTGATATGAAAATGAGTTTTAGAGTAAAACGCGAGAATTGAATCACATTTTTTGCTTTTTTTTCTATTAAAAGTCACGCTCACGCTTTTATATTAACATCCAGAAGGGAACGAAAATGAATAAAATGAAAAGGTCCAAAGGCTATCTTGTGGATAGTGGATACTGGCAGTGTTGTAGTATTATTTAAATGCCACTTGTACATGCAAATTTCTTGGCTTTTTTACTAAACTAATGGAGATATTATAATCTAATCATTAGAGTCCTCGCTGTCTGCATCAGCAGCACTATCTCCTTCACTCTTTTCTTTCTTCACTTTCTTGGCACGGATCTCGAACTTGGACAAGTGAATTTTCTTCCCGCCAATCTTGGTATCACCGGCTAACTTGATTGCGCGCTCCACAGCTGACGGTCCGTCGAATTCAACAAATGCTGTTGCTGTAAGTTAAATTTAAATTAATATTATATTAGGCACTGCTCCTTTTGTTTTGGGTTTTAAATACGATTCGCATAGTGGGTGTAGTACTAAAATATATTCGAAAACTCAGTTATTACAAGAGCCAGGTAATAGAGACTCTCTCTATTACCTGGCTCTTGTTAGTGGCGAAAAGTGAAACTTACAACTAAAATGCACCCTCTGCGGTTTGTTCCGTTTGAGGAACAAAACCATAGTTGTACATATGTAATCAAAACATACCCATACTCTTCTTCCCCTTGACTAAATGTCGTATGCTCCTGATTCTGCCGGCGCCGAGGAAGGTGGTACATATTGTCTGGTCAGTGAGCTCTGCATACGATCGGACGACGACTGTCGTCTGTGTAGCGGGGAGTGGCCGCTTCACCTGGATGCGGCTGCCTTCCAGATACGAGTTATTTTCTTCTAGTGCCTGAAAATTAAAACAACGTTCTGTACAAGTGGGTCTTCAAAAAGCGAGTCTCATATGACTATGGAACCTGTCTTACTTAGCCTCATAGTCATTTTAGCTTAGTCTAATCAGACATATTTTACTTTTTGTTTTAAAGTAATTTATTTGGGGGTTTAAAAATAATGTTATTAAATTGTATCTACATAATTATATTATGATACAACCATGAAACCTGTTGAAGATAGTAAAATATAGTTAAATGTTACCTGCTCAGCACTAGCATCATTTTGGAAGCTGATTGTCGTGGTAAATACAGGCCTCGACTCTTCTGTGGGGTACACCTCTGCAATACTGAAATGAAATACCACACTTAGACACTATCTTATTGAAAACAACTTAGTTTCTTTGTACAGTATTACATATTATGCATTACCCAATTTTCTTAATAGCTCCATGCTTAACAAAATGTTCAGTTAGTATCTTCTTATAGTTTAACATCATAGACAGGGGCAGGTGCTCCACAACCAGTGTGTTGGACAAGCCATCCTCATTCAATTCTCCCTTCTTATCCTTGTTCCATTTCCTCTTCTTCCACTTTATCTTCTCCTTTACTTCTTCAGTCTTCTCCACATTCTCTTTCTTGGAACTCTGAGGGCCTTTTGGTTTCTTATTCTTATTGAACTTTTTCTTCAACATTTTCCGCTTTTCTTTATCCACTACAGTCATTTCATCAAGCAGGTTTGACAGTGTATGTGCGTTGTCTCCAATGCTCAAGTTCTCCAAGTCCTCAGCAATGTCAGGGTTGGCTTCTTTTTTGCGGGATTTAGGTGCCGGCTCTCCCTCAGCCTGTGTTGTTTCAGCTGGGGGAGACTTAGTTTTTGTCTTTTTACCTTTTTTTGTTTTAACTTCAGCAGATGCCTCATTGTTGTGGACATCTGTATCTGTTTGCTGTGAGATTTGTTTCTTTACTTTTTTTATTTTCTTTTTTTCTTTACTACTTTCTTGGGGAGCATGTTTAGCATCTCCTGAAGGAGAGACATCAATATTTTTTTTTACTTTATTTAACTTACTTGTTTTTTTTTCAAGTGTAGCTTTACTATTATCAACTTCCTTGTTCTGATTGTTAACTTCAGCAGCTTTATTCTCCTTCTCAGACTGTTGATATTTTTTTATATTTTTGACATTCTTATTCCTTTCTTTCACAATAGTTGCATTGGAGTCAAGTTTTTGATTAATTTTGGAGTCGTCAGACTTGGTCCTCTTTACTACTACCTCCTCGTGATCATCTAACATGAAGCTGACAGACTTGTTCCTTTTCTTGGGTTTTCCGCCGGATAACTGAGACCTGGCACTATCTGGAGACTGTTCAACTGGGGGTTTGTTCTTCATTATCGACTTGACTTTTCCACCTTGTTCGTGACCTTTACCATTAGAATTAGGAGTGGAAGTTTTAATTTCATGAGCAGAATTGGCTCGAGGAAAACTTGTGCCTAAAGTAGAGCCATCAATGTTGATCTGCGATATATCTATCGGCTCTTGCTTGTTCCGCTTTTTGTTTTTAATCGGTGTTTCTGGTTTTACGCTGACCGTTTTCGTTTTTATATTTTCTTTAGTCACGACTCCATCAGATTTGCGTTTCTCCGCGCCAAGTTTAGTCGTTTCAGCTGCAGATTTATAAAAGCCAGCAAAATCAGCTGTCCTGTCCAATGAATTTTTTTCAATGGAATTTACTTTTAAGTCAAATGACTTGGATTTCATTTTTATAGCTAACAAGCCGTTTTAACTTATAAAAGAAAACAAAAGTATTAATACCACATGATAATCCGAACGTACTATGAATATTTTTGAGGTTATGTTTTGTAAATTTGTACTTTAGCAGCTGTCTAAGTACATAGGCCTACTACTGCCATCTGTCCTGCAATCGGTAAAGTAAATATTTGCCACAGATTATTAATCTAACTAATCTATTCAAAATTCAAATGCATTTTGGTCTTTGGTCTACTTTATTTACTTTGTTCATTCATACTTTGTTTAGGTGATTAGAACTGAGGATTTTTATAATAAATTCATGTTTAATGATAAATGTACTAAAAACAGCTATATTAGGAAATGTCGTTATATTACGTATTCCATACCCATATATATAAATATTTATAACCATATTAGGTATGTACATAATTATGTATCGGTAGCCCAGTCCACCCCCGAGCAGTTCAGGCGGGAGCAGTCATTTGATGATTTTCTCCCTTAAAAAAAAACCCGAGCAGATAAGTCAGATGAAGTGGTAGGTAAGCGGCAAGTAATGGTCGTAGGCAGAGTAGGTTTCGAGGGCACATTGCACGATCCAAGAACAGATGCGACGTTCGATAACGACGTTAATTGGAAATATGAAATAATTATGAAAACTCAGTCAAATATAAATGTCTACGTGTCTATCTACGTAAATAAATTACTCATACATTGATTTTATTAACATATTCTGAATGTTTTTAATAAAAATTCGGATACACTTCTCAGAGTTCTAGAACTACAATTTTTGATATGGCAACACTGCTAACCTCACTTTTTAAAATCTATTTAATGGCGGATGCGCTTGCGTGATGCCGGTTTCGTGTTATTATTGCATATAGTTTGGCGTCTTTTCCTTGTGGAATTGTGATATCATTGATTTTACCTGTTAATACACGATTGGTGAGTAAAACTTTCAATTATATGATAAAATAGGGCACTAGGATTGCAAAATACCATAGTAACAAGTTATTACGAGGTAACGCTTCGGGTTCGTGAATTTTCCACTCGAATTTGAGGCATGCTTCATGGCGCGTATGGCTTGTTATGATGTATTTACCGTTATCTGTGATGTTACACATAGTTAAAATTAGCTCATCTACTAAACAGGCGTATATTTTCTGTGATTTTGCGTAATATGATGTTTCGCGCGTTAGCAACTACGCCCTTGAGATCTGAGAATAGGCGCCAAGTAATGTAGATAAGTTTTAGCAAAAAATAGATATGGCGGGAAACGTTGCCACTGTGAGAGCGTGACGGAACTTACGCCTGATTGCTTGAGTCGGTTCTTGTGTGATCAACAGCTGGACATTCACGATGGTAGCGCAGAAGAAAGGTCGTGGCGCTAAAAACCAAGCAGCGAAGGCTAAGGCCGCCGCCCAGGCTGTAGAAGAACCAGCACCCGAGATGGAGACCTCCGAACCCGTAGAGGCGGAGGACAACAACGGCGAAGCTGAACAAATCGAGCATAGCGAAGATGGTGCCGGTGACACCAGCGTCGCCGAGGGCAGCGGGGACGCCGACCAGAGCCAGGACAACGTCGAAGGCGATGCCGCCGGCGATGATAAGAAAGAGGAAAAAGTGGAGTCTGGTAAAATACTAGTTGAGAACCTCCCGTCGACGTACCTGTTCGACTACCAGGAGAAACTCAAGGAGTTGTTCTCAAAACACGGAGAAGTTACCAATGTCAAGTAAGTACACTAGTCCACTACATCTGCTGTGTTACTGAGACATATTACTTGCCAACATTCAAATATCAGTCCCTGAAATGTCATAAACTTATGAATCACTATTTGTATTTATGATTGAAGTTTATTAGTATACCTAAGATAATTGTGTGTTGTGTTCTCGAGGAGCAAACTGCACTCAGAACACAGGAACACTGGCTCTACTGTACGGAGTATTAATGAGACAAATTTTCTTTCTTTTTAGACGTGGTCCAATCATTGTAACTGAACTGACCACAACTCCGACATTATCGGCAATAGTCGAATTCCAAAACAAAGAGTCTCTGGAAAAGGTAAACAAAAGTTTATTAACATTTTATATTTTATATTGAAAAGTGATAAGTAGATTTTAGAATTTTATTAGCCTGCTTCTAAAAGAGGCTGTACTTATGGCTAAGATTATTTTTTTTCCAAATTATGTATATTACACAGAATTGTTGCCACTGTCCTCAAGTCATGTGCAGAATGAGTGACTATTTGAATGTTAGAACAGGCTGGTCTGCTACACTATATGCATCTGATTGGCAGCTTTGTATCCATTCACAAGTAAACATCTAAATTATTATTGGAATGTGATGTGATGTAGTAGATCAGCTGATGAATATCTCATGTCCATACTGTGACTTGTCCTTATGTGTACTTGCAGTGGCAGCCGGTAAGTTTGAGGTGTGGTGCAGTGGGCGTCATTCGCATACTCTCGCGTGTCATGTCTGCTACACTATTGTTGCACATGTGACTATCTAATTTCAATGTTTCATTCATAAAAAAGTGATACTGTAATCATTAGCTGTGTTAATTGCAAAGTTGTAAGAATATAAAGTAAACAAACATGATTCACGATTTGATTATGCACAATGAGTTGACTGAGAGTTTAGACTGAATGAAACCTACTGCACAGCCTTGTTGGTAAGTACAACTCTAGATGTATTTCGCAGCAGTACGTGCTAAATATAATGCGTATGTCCATAACGAGCGACCGCGGCGAGCTCGCGATCTGACAGACTAAACATTCTGCTATACCTCACGCGGTTACCATGCCGACTTTTGGCGCCGCCACTATGTTTGGTTCTGTCGTACTATGTGCACGCAAAAAATGCAAACTATTAAATGTGCTCTTCTCTAATCTGAAAGATATAAATGATACTTATCGTATCTGAATTTAAACTGTATCTATAAATCACACTGTATAACTTTATTTGCTACGACTAACATTCAATTCACTCATTTTAATTCGTAATGTACCTATTTAACTCGTGTTGTTTATCGTCTATCGGAAAACCATGGTTATTTATTTCATCTGAAAATAGGCCAAATGTACAAGGCGAGCTTGATTTCTTTAGCAGCATAATCGAACATCAACAAAACAAAACAACGTGACAAAAAGAGTATATGGGCCTGTAACATAAAAACAAAGGTCGCGGGTTGCTCAGAGAATTCCTCCAAATAATGTGTTGCATGCTAGTTTCTTCGTCAGTCGGCTACGCAGGCCGAAGATCGTTTATGCGATTCTATCTTTACTCATCGTAATGGCTAGAGCCGTGCATTGTGGAACATGTCTGATGCTAGTACTTGTGTTTAATAGCTACTAAACTATCATTAGAGCTCTGATTTACTCCAGGCTCTATAACATTATGTCGCTAAAACCATATTTTAAGAATTTCTAATGTTCCGATGTCTTAAATTCTCCAAGGAGAGGTCTTGATCTGAAATTCAAGCAAAATTTTTTCATGTCTTGTAAAAATTAATATTTCTTAACTTTTACTTTTACACACTCCTATAAATTCTTTAAAGAAGAACGTCCCACAATACACGGCATGCGTTCGTCTGGTAGCATATTGAGTGTTTGGTAAAACGCAGGCGATGTCCGAGGAGGGCACCGTGCTAGAAGGCAGCCGGATCACCGTGTCGGTGGAGTCCCGCGCCGAGACCGCCGTGCTGGTTGGCGTGCCCTACGAGGCCAGCACTGAGTACGTCAAGTTGCTGTTCTCGCAGTGCGGCGAGGTCACACACATACACGAGTTCAGCAAGACCAAGTACAAAATACGTAAGTTTCTTGAATATTTATATGATGTAGCGACCCGCCCCGGCTTCGCACGGGTGCAATATGCATGTATCCTTAAAAATCACTATCTATTAAAAAAACATCAAAATCCGTTGCGTAGTTTTAATAAAGATCTAAGCATACATAGGGACAAACAGACGGAGGATAGCGACTTTGTTTTATACTATGTAGTGATAATTTCCAGGCATGTGTGACAGGGGTATTTATTCGGAACCTGGACAATGTTAGAGACCATTTGTTAAAGTATGAAAAAATGAGAAGTCAAGAAAGTGGTTCAATCGTAATCCTTTAATTAGCCGTAGAATATTATAACACGGGCAAAATCGAAGCTGTAATCGGGGGTGCGCGTGTAACATCTATCTAATGTCCGCTTGAACAATGCGCTTTGGGGTAACGACCCCTCTCGTACAATATATACGGCATCCGTATTAGCGGCAACAGAAGGGGAGAGTAATGGAAGGGTGCCGCGGTGCCCACGCGGGAGAAAAAATATTGATTACTTGCTACCCGCGCTCGGATCATACAATCACTGAACGGGGACTGCACAATTCAACTTGCCACGTTCTTGGCACCTGTTTATTTCTTAACAAAATACACAAAAGGTAGCCCCGTCTCAAAAGCAAGATTACAAGTGTTACGTTCTTTTGACGAGTGTTCATTGTACAAGTTCGTGGCCCCTTCAGAGTAAGGAGGGTTGCCCCCTAACCACTCGTATTCATGCCGCACGCCGCTCGACAAGACGTACTACGTAGTATGTGGGCCATTTATTGAGTTTTCTTATAAGCTAAGAGCAAATCGCGAATCGTATATAGCTCATTTATTGATTTATAACACGATCGGTACCCACGTTGTGTTAGAGTAGAATATGTAAATGAATACCGCGCGCTAGAGGGGTGCCTCCCCATGCGAGGGGAGATGATGTTAACGCTACAGAGTCTTATCGCCCGCTCACGTCCGTCAATCTAGCTACAACCGTAGTTTATACAAAATCGCAAAAGTAATTTATTGTAATTAACAATATGTATTTACTTCTAAAACAGATAACATTGGAGTACCAACATGATTTAGTAGCAACTTTGATATAAATAACGATAGCACTATCATCTTACCGATTTGTGAATAGAATGTACACAAAGGGTGATGTAAGGTGTAAAGTTTACTGACCATTATGGGTTTACGATAGTTTTCAAGGTCTACTGGCCAAGTACAGAGTGATACTTGTATAAGTCACGTAATGTCAGAGTAGAGGCGGCGCGGTGGCCACTAAACTTTGTTGTTATGCGAATCTTTGTAAGACAATTAAAGATTAAAGATTCAGAGTTCAATGACCGGAAATGCCCGGTACATTGTTTCCTTGTGTTTATGAGAACGTAGTTTTCCGTGATAAGAACCTTGTTCATGGCTTGTTCTAATTTGTGCGAATCTGGCTTGTGTAATATCGACGTAAGGTTATAAATGGATGTAGAGATTGAAGCGCTACCGTACCGAGTATACTTGTTTGTAGATATACGAATGTTGTTAGCATCTCCCCGGTCCCCACGTCTGCGCGATCGGGATCGTTGAGGGGCGCGAGCTGTGTTGGGATGTTTGCTCATCTGACGATCTATTCGTACCGATGTAATAATAATATAAATCTATGATGACGCGTGCTTCGGACAGCGTATTGATTGGCAGCTCGGACATTGGTCATTCAGGTTCGATCACGCGTGTGGTCTTGAAGCCGCCAGTCATGTGTAGTCTTACGTCTTTACAATATGTATTTGATTGGTTTTCTCTGATCTTATTAAATTAGATATGAAACAAGTTTTATTTTATTATGTACGTTTTCCTAGCCAGAATTTGTAATCAACAGAGTTGTAGTCTTGATGAATGATAAAGAATTACTCGTACAAATCGAGATAACGATGACGGTACTACTACGTTTTGCGATAAAAATCTTGCTACTTGTTGAAAATTGTAGAATAAATAGAACATGATATTATCTTACTGTATTTTATTACAGTCGGGTTAGATAATTTCCCGCTCGCGTCGTTTCAGGGTTAGGTTAAGTACGAGAAAAGGCCACGTGACGTAAGCGCGGGTGGCAGGTGGCCGTACTCATTGCGCGGTCAAAGAACGAAACGGTTTTAATAAGCCGTCAAACTGCTTTTTACGTACAAATAAATGGTTCGAGTAAATTCTCACGCGTATCTACCATTATAGGGATTAACGGAGATTATGGGGAAAAGAAATGTGCCTATCTACGTCTTTGACATTTTCCACATTCATTAATCTTTTTTCATGTCTTGCTGGCTGTTATTTTCCTTTTGCCCTTTATAATACGTCGCCAATCTGTCGGCCGGTGACGTGCGTTTCATAAGGTCGTCTTACTTATTTGATACATATTTCTCACAAAGTATAGGTATAATCTTATCAAATTCGAAAAGCCTTATTTGAATTGATTCTGCCTCTAATTTATAAATTGTATTTATCAACTTCGTTCAGTAATTTCCACTGAGACCAAATTAGAGTATGATACATACCTATTTATGGTTTCATTTTAGCTTTTTTACTTACTCTGAGGAGTCGCTCTGTAGTGATATTATATTAATGTTTTCTTACATGTTTACAGTGCGAGTAACATTCCAAGACAAGGATTGTGTGGACAAAGCTCTAAAGCTGGATCGCGAGCTGCGCATCAACGGCTTCCTTGTTACCGTCTCCAAGTACCGCGACGAGGACGAACAGAAGGCACACAACGCTGCCAACGTTAATAAGGTGTGTTTTTGAATATTTTAGACATTGAATCATATTAGTTGAAAGAAAAATTGCGATCATACTTCTGTAATGACTTACAGACAATGCCAAATACTATGATGATGGCGTATCACTTTCGATTCCTGCCATCTACATTCATAATTCTTGTCTTCATATATGCTTGTCGGTTACGGGTCGCAATGAATAGTAATGGACATTTTTAAAGTATTTCATATGATCACAGTAATACTGAAACCTTATATCTAACTGATTGTTATTTTATGTGCAGAACAAGAGGCAGCACCCGAACCAGCAACAGAACAGGAATAACTCCAACACGAACACAAACTCCAGTCCCAACTCCAACCGCGCCAACAACTTCCGCGCTCGCGGCGGAGCCTTCAACGCGAGGGGCAACTTCAGAGGTAATGTATCTACTTCGTCATCAGCTCTATTCCAGCTCTATTCCTATAGCAAAATGTATGTCTATAGCTGGACATACATTTTTCCAATAGTGCGCTGCTCAGATCGACCTTCAGCTTTCATATCCAATCAATGCGATGTGCAAGTGGCAATTTGGTGGAAATCGACGGATTATACGACGGCTGACAACAAATGATTAGCTTACTATAGGTTATAATTTTCTTATTAAAATAATACTTGTTTTATTCACAGGAGCGCGCGGCCGTGGTGGTTTCGGAGGTCGCGGCGGTGCATTCCCTCGCGGAGGGTTCGCTCCAGTCAACACGTACATGCCGCCTCAAGGCTTCATGGGCCGCCCGGTAAGACACACTCATTCTACCACTACAGCTCTACTAGCCCCTAGCACGACTGCTCGCATGGATACAGAGTAATAAATCTAAAGAAATATGGAAAATTGTGAATGAATTAAAATGGGACTGAGAGCTCCATGGTTTTTCCAATTAAATTCCAGAGTTATTCTGTATTACACCAATAAACTAGCACTAAGTGGTATACAATTGATATAGGCTCTTTTTGACTACCACTAGTGATATCCCTGTATGTTTTAATTAAAACATTGTGGACTATGTGAGAACAGAAACAAATAAAGTGTTCTATTAGCTTATTACTCTGTGCCTAACTCCTGATTAGATCCCCACCATGTTACTTACTAGTACTGCATGATAGCGACACTGCATCCTCTAGATAATGATAATAATATTGTGTTTATATCCAGGCATGTTTGCATGCTATCTAATTTAACAGTTCATGTGAGTTTCTGTACCCAATAAAGCAGCAAAATAACGAAAAGTTTACAAGAAACAATATTTGCAACATGTTACACAATATCTGCCTGTATTTAACAAAATTGTGTATAAAGGGGGTAACAGACTAATTGATGCAACCCTTCATGTGCATGCCTGTTTCACACTTGTATTTTAATAGCATTGCTTGAATGTACAAAGCTTTTTATTGATCTTTGTTTTACGATAGTGTCGATTTCATGTGGTAGATGATGCCATACAACTGTATACTATTTACATATTTCTATTTATACAATTACTTTCTCCCTCCCACAAAGTATTATGTTGACATTTTTCGAACTGTATTTTTTTGCAATAATGTTTAAGAAAGCTTGTCCATTGCATGCTTACAACCATATCATAGAAACGAGTGCATAGAAAGATGTGCAAAGAAATGCAGTACAATGACGAGACACTGGAAAAAGGACAGAATACACACCATCTCTGCAATTCTCTGTGCATTAACACATTCTGTGCATTCTTTTCAGAACTACCTGTAGAAACATTACGCCAGTTAAGTCCAAGGTAATGATGGCGCGTCCTTACCATGTGCCAAGTGTGTACAAACAACCAAAGAACGGCTCTGTCGCTAGGGAATAATTAATTACCGCGATATTTATACTAATAAGAACAATATGTATAATAAAGCTTATTATTTATGTTTTGGTTGCATGTATTCAATTGGTACAATATAATTAGATATTAGGATTATAGTTTTATCTTTGTTTTATTGCTTGTCGATCGCAAAGTAAGCATGTTTTGTGGTGGCGAGGACAGTAGTTAGCTGTGTCAATAGTCCAAACATTTGATAATGATTCATGAACAATAAAATAATTGTGTAATCTAATCGTAATTCGTTTCTCAGCAGGGTGGGTTCATGAACGACGGCCAGCGGCCAAACAAGCGACTCCGGCAAATGTAACCATATTGTTTAAGACATAAGATCCAGTGTCGTGCATCGTCCTCCTATGTTCGTGTGTGTGAGTGTGAAGAGCGCCCTATCAGAGACTTCTACAGTGACATGTTTTGCAGTATCAGTAATGAAAATAAATCTAGCTAATTGTATTTACTAAGTACATGAAATAAAATAATTGTAAGCTAATGTCTTTTTGACATCAATAAATGTAATTACTAACATTTACATGGCTGTTTTATTCCGAATTTCACTGACAAACAGAAAGTAATATTGCAGCGAGCATTTCCCTTTTATTTGCATTTATTAACACAATATTATCATTGTATGACCGGAACACAGAGGCAGTAACGCTAGTTGCGATTGACTTCGCACTCGCTCAATTTTTGACTGGTCAAAGATCAAAGAACAGGCGTAGGGTTCCAAGTCGATCATGCGTAAGATTGGGATACTTTGGGGGCCTGGATGAAAGGGAAGTGATCTCGTCAAAATAAAAGTCGCGTATAGAAAGAAAAAGCACTTATTTGGCACATCGACGTCAGTCTTTTGTAGAAGCAGCAGTTTCTTTACGCGTATTATTTTATTTTGAAAAAAGTGGTAGCTGCACTAGACTCTTATACTCATTACTGTTCTGGCGCCAGACGAGAGCCTGCACATAATTACATGCTCTGTGGCCTGCACTGTGTAATATCAGAGGTGGCAGCTGCCATACCACGGCCAGTGCCGTGATATGCAATTAAGTCAAATTTAATTTGTTATCAATTTTATGGTCTATAAAAATACTTAAAAATGGTTACATAGTAATTTGTTTCCGCATCGGTTACCGTCCACTTATAAAGTCAGCCTACGGTGAGCCTGCCGGAGTACAGTCTCGTTTGTATTCATCTTCGCGGATAATTGTACTAATTGCTTTTAATTCTCCGTTATAATTACTCCATAACATCTTGATTAAAAGAGAAAGTTGTAATTAAAAGCACAAACATATCGGAAAATCGAATGTTAGACCTATTCGTGTGAGGTTTAGGTGTGTACAGACGTTAATCTAATATAACAAATATGAATAATACTTTAAAAACCTGAATTTAATTACAAGTGCTGTAACTCTTATCGACATATTGACATGTGCGTGAAATCAAAATTAATAAACGGTTAGTCTGTTAGTAATTAGGAATCCTAATCGTTATTTATTTTTTGCTACAATGGAGTGCTTGTAAACATAGTCGCGCGAGACTCAACTGCAGCAGTTCGTGAGCATTAGTTACTGTGTGTGTACAGCGCACGCACGCATGTCAGTACGTGATACAAATACGAAATAAAATGTGCTAAACAAAATGATGTTCAATAAAGTGTGTTATGTGCTATTCTTCGTAATATTGGCTGAAGGCGGAAAAAGCATTTCGCGCCAAAATGTAGCAAGGAAAGAAAATAGAGCTGGGAAACGTCCCGATAAAATCGAAGTGTTTGACAACTTGTTTAATGTGTACGACCCAACGTTTTTGGCAGTTGTTTGGCCCAAAATTACGAATGGAATGCACATCTTAATTGACCCCAACTGCTGGGAAGAGCTCGGATATTTCTTCAAAGACTTGACGGAAGGCAAAGCATGGGCATACAACGGTAAGTCGCACTAATTAACGGCACAATCATTGAGATAATGAAAACGGTGAGTACGGTAATCTAGTAATTATATGTTATGGAAAAATCTTCTCTACCTACTTTTTAATAATGTTGTACTATGGTTAATTGTAGCGAATAGCATTAGATTAGCAGATATTTATCTCACGCTTGTTGAAGATTATAGGTAACTAGCAAATTTTAAGTACCCACCGAAATAGTTAAGGCGGGTAGGCCTTAAACTTGTTTGTTATGACCTAAACACACCAACAGGAATAATTATGTCCTGTTGGCGTTGGTGTGTGTTCATTGATGATTATTAAAGCATCATTATTTGCCAGCATATTTCCTCTACTGCATAAGAAAATTCTCTCTACTCGGCCAGTTTTAGCCCGCGCTTGTCGGAAGACTTTTTTTTAAGGGGGAAAAATCATGAATTACTTCTTTCGCCTGGGTGAGGCGGGAGGGAGTGTCAGACTCTTACTGACTAAAAACCACCCCGTTCCTACTACTGCACTTCGAGCCTGAGTCCCGGCAACCCGTTAAGTCATCAGTCCTATTGGGCCCCATCCGTGGTGGTCTGATGGCTCATTGAGCACGACGAGCTGTACGCTCGGGTCTGGTTCTGGTCGGGCGGCGAGCCACCCATACTCGCCGTCCGCAGACCTGCGCTGTCGGAGAACTTAGTGATCGTATTTACGACACTGAAAATTCACTGAGGATGTAACTGCCCACTCTGTGGTGACTAGACGTAGTTTTGATATGTACCTGGGTCAATAGAGGTACAGTGTATGTAAACATTGAAAGAAATATATAAAACGCGGGGTGTGTATTAGAACAAACACCTAGTGGTTTTATGTTATGTTAGCAAACGGTGTTATTACACGATCCATTTACTTTTAATTGCAGTGTTCCTGAAGAAAGTAGTATCACTGTGCCAGTCACCTACCTCCCTGCCATTTAAATTTATTATGCATGCATGAATTTCTAACTTATAAATACACTTCGCGCTTTAAGTACGTCGTATACTTGGCTCGATTTATGGGTTTACTCTCGCGGTGATGAAGATTCTCAGTTTTGTTCATAAAATCAAAGAACCGCCTATTGGTCTAGATGCGAAATTGCAGCAGCATACGGTGTGCTATTTATATTTATCTTTTGTATAATATTATCTACGTTTAACGTTCATATAAAGTTATTACCTTATATCTCTTAATTTAAGTGCTAATTAATTATTAACATTCATCAACATACTTAGGTAATTAGATAGGTAGGTACGTTCAAGCATTCAGAGCGTACCAACCTTTAGTAAACTGCAAAGGTACCTGCTTCAAACTTTTTACTTAGGTAAAACCTACTATAGCTATAGGTAAGCACCTTATACAAAGTGAAACTATTTCCTGTCAATAAATCAAATTACAATACTGGTACTTAAAAAGTAACGATAAAAGTAATTTCCTCATTGTATCAATAATCGATGGTCATCAATGTGCGTGACAACAAATCGACATTAACTTTCGATTATTCGTTGTAATGTGAACGTTCTTAGGTTCAGTGCTCGCCCGTGCACATCGGCTCATTAACGTTGTATTCAGTCGATTATGATTTAGTGAATGTTGTGTCTATAATGACGATGCATGTCTTGTCCAGTTTGTTGTTGAACTAAACAATGATATTTGTTGTGGACGCTCTATTGTAGAGTTTGAATTAAAAGCTGACATTGTTGTTTGTTCAAAAAACAGTACAGTAACAGATGTTGAGATTTTTTTTACTGAACTCTTACTGCCTTCTCTACTTAGACGGTGTCTTTCCACGTTTGACACTTGACAGGCGGGTTAAGGATTGCGTTTAAAGGATTCAGGTTTATCAGAGAGTAGTACTGCCCAGCTGCCTTATCTCTTGCAAAATGCGTTATTCATTAGTCAGGGGTTACGAGATCTGCGAGAAGAACAGGCCTGCAGCTGTAGCCAAAAGCCATTTAGCACTTGTCTACTTGTAGAGTAGAAAAGCAAATTATATGGAATTGACGTAAATTTTGACACTTGTCAGTGTCATCCCCATACATTTTGATTTCTACTCTCTCTGTAGACAAGCGCTAAAGTGGCGTTTGGCTAAAGGCACGTGACAATTGTTTTCTACTCTGCGGTAACCACACGTCTAGTTGTCATAGATTATTCTTTAAAATCCAATTAGGCGTTTGAACTACAAAATATGCGCATTACCAAGAAAAACTAGAAAGAAAAGTATTCACGCAACAATATACTTAATGGTTTTTAATGCCGTTAGCTTAGCACGCGCGGTGTCAACAAAACATACATGAAGCAACACTGCTGTTGATTTCAATTGAAACAAAGAAGGATAGAAGCTTTTCAGCTTTTATTTAAATACTTCAAAGAAGAATAAGTAAAACTTATTCTTGTAAACGTTTACTATAAAGTTATAATTATGTATGATAGAAGAGCTTGTCTCAAGAGTTAACAGTCGAATTAAACTTATTTACTCAGTTGGAAAAATAATTTAATTTTTAGTTGTACTTATCACAAGTAAATCTCTTTAAGTATACATCTAGCTACATCTGCTAGATGCAAAAGCATCTGCTAAGCTGCAATAAACACAGCAAGCGTTTTCTGTGCAGAATTGATACCACATTGCGTCGCGTAGCACCCAGTCTCCTCATCGCTGCGACAATCGTACATAGTGGGCATATATTTTTTGAATGCATAGCCAAAGCAATGGTATCGGATGAGATGACGTGAGCCCACTCAGCATGACACAGTGAGAGTTAAATCTCGCACTTACAAAAACTAATGTGGAGAAATTACGTCGACCGCTGTCGCTGTAGCTATAGTTAATGAAATTATGTTTAGGATTGTGTTTACTGGCGCGATATCTAGTCAAGATTCAATTGTGTTTTTTAACTAGATACGTAATTTATAAATGGCTAAAGTTACGAGTTTATAAAGTGCCTAAGTTACTAAAGTTAATGTTAACTTCCAGTTTTAGACGCATCAGGGCGTTATGGGTCAGGCCTGTTCATGGGCAATCGGTACTGGTTGGGATCCAAAGATCGATGCCTGGACTTGGTATGTTAAAACTTCATAGCGTCTCATTCTAGAGGTATACAGAACTTACCACCACATCTGTTAATTGTAACATTTCTTTAAACAGGATAAACAATCGTTTGTAACGAACAGAAGCTCACCATTAGTGGAAAATGGTGATGACGATGTTAGTTCTATATCGAGAACAAAGTACTTTGATGATGGTATGAACTACTTACATTATATTTCATACATTAATTATGTCTCACAAAACAAACTATCTTGAAAATTGTCCACATTTCCATTGTTAGAGAGACACGAGTGGAGATGGATGGTATACCACGACGACGTGGTCCACAATGCTGCGGACACCTGGCCGCCATTCCGGCTCGCTTACACCGCGCTGGGCCTTTCTCTCAATATTACCAAGACCAACATGATAAAGGTTTTGTATCAAGGGTAACTGAAACTTCTTAGACTGTTAGTAAATATGAAATTTAATTGTGTTGTCTCCTTTTTCAGTCCACCGATATAATCTTGGGTCTATGCATGCCCTACTCGTGTACCCCGCGCGACATCGCGTCAGTCATCAACTTTTCCATCATGGTCAACGACAACTTGAAAGCGAACAAGACATCTTCACGTGTTGCGAGGGTCACAACAGTGAGGCGCGTTGTAGGACACTACGATATTACGTCGGAGAGCTACGGAGTCCTACTCCTCTGCATTACAACAATTCTCGTGGCCTTGGCCATTACCGCTACAGTAGTAGACTTAGATTTGATGAAATGTCTACCGTACGGCTCGAAATCTATGACATTCGATCTAGAAAAATACAATACAGATCCTAGTAGAAAGCTAAAGCTAGGTAGAGATAATGCAAGTGCGAAACATGAACATGAACCAAAGACGGAGACGGAGATGTTAGGAGTGGAGAACACGAACACGCATTACATGGCGGTGGAGAGTCTCGTGAAGTGCAGCGCTCCCACGATTACGCTGGACGTGAATTGTGCGGAGAAGATAGTCGGCAGCTGCAAGAGATGTGGCAAGTATAGGAAACAGTGCAGCAACCCGCGCCAGCTCGACAACCTGCCGCCCTGCCCGCGGCTGCAGTACAACTCCTTCGCGAGTTTGAGCACGGAGAGCAAGAAGAAGAACATCTTCTGCAGGCTGCTCCTGTGCTTCTCTCTGGCGTATTGCTGGAAGAGGATATTCAACACGAACATGGCGAACAAAGACTTGTCGTTGATACACGTGATGAGAGTGTTGGCGACGTTTTGGATAATGTTTATACACGTTGCAGTTATTGTCGGGTATATTTCAGGTATGTGTCTACTGGTAATGAAGATTACATTTTTAATTCTGAAAATGTTGATAACTCATTGAAACTTTTTGTAGATTCTGCTGCGGACATTAATGACCAAAGTGGAGTGTACCTTATAATCGCAACTGGAACAATAGCCTTTGACACGCTATTTTTCGTAAGGTATTTACAGATTAGTTCCGTTAAATTACATTTTATTTCAATCTTATATTTAAATTAAATTCTTGATTGGTCGTATTTGATTGGTGTTAGCACTAAATTCCAACGTCTGTCTATTATCTCGGTCGATTGTTTATAAACAAATCAACAGTCGACAATTAGTGAATGATTTTAATTGTTTAAAATGTTTGTAGCGGTCTCTTCAGCGCCCACCATTTCTTTTTCTTGAAGAGTCAGTACAGCGTCAAGGAGTTGGTTGGGTTCCAGGGTGTCTGCGGGGAGGTGCTACAGTTCATTTGCTTTGTCACAAACAGAATTATCAGGTTCGTGATGCATGCCCATTCTAAATATCATAGAATTCATTCATTGTTATCTTTAGTTTGTACCAATTATTTTATCTGTAAATGTTTTGAAAAAACGTTTCTCTGAATAGGTTACTACCACCTTATGCATACGCAGTGTTGTTATCCGCGGTGATGGCGCAGTCAGTCCACCAGACAGCGACGCTGGCCCTGCCTGATGGGGACGAGGTCAACTGTCGTGACCATGGCTGGAGGAACCTCCTTTATGTTACTACTATTTACCCGAAAAACGAACAGGTAACGTGAATACTTCGCAATTTATTGATTTTAAATTTATGGATATTACCTATATTAGACTGAGTAGGTTTTAGTACCTACAACTAAGTCTAATACGGTTGATTTTACTATGTGGCCTGACGTTCTACCTACATAGTTTCTTCAATTCTTCTAATGGCCTCACAAAGTTCCTTTTATGAGATTAATAGATGAAAGCAAGTGTTGAAAAACTTTTGTTAGGTACTTTTTTATGTGTTTTTTCGTACCAGTGCATGCAAATCTCATGGTACCTATCAACGGAGACACAGCTTCATATGGTGGGTGCTCTACTTTGTGCGATGAGTGCGACATCTACCCTGCGCGGGCGTTTCGCCGCTTTCCTCGCTTTGATTGCCATGGTGTCCGCCACTGTCGCTGATGCCAGTTCTGCATACTTTGACTTTCAACAATTGTAAGTAATACTTTATTAAGTACTCATTTAATATAAGTATTGTTGTATGTTATTAAAATGTGGTTCTTGATTTTCAGTTTTGCGAATTCGTTTGGCGCATACTCCGTTATTATTGAACGACCGTGGGCCCGTATAGCTCCTTACTTCATGGGCGTATTCACTGGATGGTTGATTAACGTCGTGCAAGGAAAACTAAAAGTTTCTAAGGTAAGCAATTATATTTTATCTTAGAGGTCCTAATATAACACCCTGTGGTATCCCCTCGCAGCTATTAAATTCGCCTTAACAAAGAAAATATGAGGTACCTGTTTAGTTTCAAATATTTTCTTTAACGTTTTAACTCTAAGTTTTAACACTATAATCTACATCTTATAATTACTTGACTTATGTATTTTAGTGGTTAATCGTATTGAAAGCTGTTGTTAACACTAAAAACACTTATTAATACTAGGTGACGTCTTCGCTCTTATGGATGGCATCAATATCGTTCATGTTTACCTCGTCTGCTGTGCCGATGGTGGGGCTGCCCTGGCTAGCCTCCTGGCTGCATCTGACCTGGCCAATCTCACTGTTGTGGCCGTATTGATGGGCGCTACTAATATGGCGGGTAAGAGTTTAAAGAAATAATTAAGGCTTAGATCAGAACAAAATCAAGTTATTTTTGAGATTAACTTGATGTGTTCACATTTAAATAGACGACTAATTTTTATGTTAATGTGGCTTTGGTAGATTATTTAAAAAAATTATTCACGTATTTTTCATTTTCTTACAGAACAAATACTTTCGACTAATTAATTTGAAATATCGCATGACGTCACTCTTGTGTACAATTTATACTCAAAAATGATGTAGCTACTTCCCACTCCTAAACTTTCCCCTATATTTACCCTGTCATCATTCCTATTCAAGAAAAGGAAACACTATTTTGAATCTGTTTAACTTTTATTGTAATTTTTTCGTAACAATTGAATTCTTTTTAAAATAGGCATCTTCCGCAAAGTGACGTCCCACTCGTCAGTAGCCGCCTTGAGTCGGCTGAGCTACGGCATGTTGCTGCTGCACGCTGCCGTGGCGCGGACCATGTTGCTGGCCGTGGACTCTGCGCTCTGTTCCACTACATTGTGTCTTGTAAGTCATTACTTATTTATGTTATACTTCTAGGTACTTACTTTTCTGTATTTGTCCAGATTTTCAGTTTGGAAATTCGCCCTTGATGTATGATGTATCACGTTTATCAAAAATAACTAGATATTTCAGTCATTTCAAACTCTGTTCAGTCCTTTTTCAGTTTTCCGCATACGAAATATATAGATGCGATTAAAGAAACATAGTGTCTGCTATACTTATATTTGCAGACAATGTTGAAACTTGAAGTCTCTCAACAGTTGCAACATATTCAACGCGTGAAAGTTAATCCAAAGAATACTTCGTGAGAATACTCATGAATATTTAGCGACGTTTTTGAGTTAGTGATATTTTTAAAGCAGAATCAACTTACTTTGACGTTGTACGACGGACAGAATCATCTTATGTACGATTTCTACTGTTTCTGATGACTCACAGTGTTCAGTGTGGCTCACTCTTTTTTCTCAGTGGCTGTATTTCGCGGGAACAACAATAGCCACAATACTAGCGGCCCTCCTACTCTCTCTACTCGTAGAGATGCCATGCTGCAGCCTTCTAAGACGACTCTCCGACTGCGCCTCATAACGCCAGTAAAACACTAATTTTATAATAAAAAGTATATTTATTAATAATATTCGGTAAAAAACTTACTTCTATTTATATTTACAGCTTATTTACATTATTAGGTACACATCAAATAAATGTACATTTTAATTTTAATAGTATTTAACACTAGGTAGGTATGTTTGTTCAGATGTTATTTTAATGTAGATATTTTGGAGAGATGAAAGTTAGGCAGAAATTCTTTAGAGTATATTTCAGGCATTTTCATGCCTGTCCGTTCAGAGATCAGTGCTATGAGACAAATGACATAAATAATAGTGTAGGCTATCGAAAACAAATGTCAATATATGAGGTTGACACTGACATTCGACAATTATGTCAAGACGGTACAGTGGCCAGCAGATATTTATATTCATTCGATTTCATTATTATTTCTGTCATTTGTTTAGAAAGGTTTAAACTTCAAGTTAAGCACAATATCAATAAGTTTTCATTCCTCGGCTGCAAGCCTAGACTTATGTACATAAACTTATATACAAGTAAGTATAATGTAAGTATGGATCGAACATAACTTATTTTTTATTTATTACCTGATGATTTCTAGTGGTAGGTACTGTAAATTTTGTAAGATATAATAAATTGAAATAGTCTATGGTTGTGTTTTATTCTAATGCGCATACGCATGGCTTCAAAATTATCATACTTTTTTATCTAAAGCGTACTTTCACTGGTTATATTTTTAAACGAAAAATAATTCTTTATACTGGTTTTGTATATCTATTTTTAAAAACATACAATGATTTATTGTCAAATTTTTTTGAAACGCAACTCTCAGTTCAATTGTCATGATGATTAAACAGAAATACACAAAGCTATAATCGTTCATAACCAATTCAAAGTAAATACAATCAAAATCCACGCAACACGATACAGCGCTCACTGCTCAGTCACTGCTCAGTCAGCCAGCCTCCTCGAGGCGAAATATACAATAACTTTAATGTTTATTAAACTACATTAGGTACAGTACAATATACATTGGAATGCTTAACCTTAAATAGACTAACGCCCGGTCCCTATTATCCGAGAAAAATATAACTTTTGTCGAATAAAACTGAAATACTATTAGTTTTATTGGTGGCGTTACTAGAGAAAACTTGTTATTGCGTTTTTTCATAAAAATATTTTTTTTATTGTTATCTAGAAAATAAGGACCGGGAATAAAATAACTAACATCACATTCGCCCTAACTATCAGGTAGCGAAGCGTGGTCAGCGCGGCCATTAGGTTGTACAACAATTTTGTAACCACTCTTGCGCAGGTTCGGAATGCATTTAAACATTTTGGCCAATTAAACTCCTGCGCAATATAATAGCTTATTTCCATCCGCCTTGTAGCAGGTCAGTTGTAAAACTGGTGGAGTAATTAAAAGTCTTTGTAGGTAAAGCTAAGGGTGGTGGGTTCATACTCTGTGCGGTTTCTTCTGCGGGGAGACTATCTTCAGCATGGTGACCATGGGCGCCTCGAAGGCTACTGATATCACGAACGCCAGAGCATACGATATCACTGTCAGACCCAGGAACAGGATGAACTGCGGACGAAGATATTGAGTTTTAAAATCGGATTTAAAAATGGTAAATATTCGGTAAGAACTTGAAGGAGACGACAAATTGATTTAGAATCCTGTATTACTTCAAAGAGTATTGTAGCAATAAAGAATAATTATTTTTAGAGTAGGTTTATGCGCAGATGGACCACATGATGCAAAGTGATCTGCACCGTCCGTGCATTATATACGGAAAATATTTGAGTTTGAGCCTGCTATATATAGACAAGTACACTTACCACGAAGAGTTCTCCCATATGTATAGGGTGCGTGAGATGCATGGCGACGTAGCGCAGCACTACAGGGTGTACCAAGTACGCGCAGTACGTCACGCGGGAGAACGGATATAACACCGGCGCAGACAGCAGAGGACGCACCCAACCTGTGACACGAAGGAATATGTTAATATATTTATAGCTTTACTGACATCATATTATGGGGAACAAAAGAAATATCTTATTGTCATGTGACTTACTTCTCGAAGAGGTTGATAGAGCTTGGAGTATGGATATTAGATGTAGGTAATATCGAACTTAATACATAATCAACACTGAAAGGTTCTGTGTTGGTAAGAGAATAGAGGGCTTATAATACTATTCCCGACTTCATGATTTTACTGTCAATTTTCCGAAAATATTAATAGTTTGTGACTCCGATAAATAAACGAGAGTGAGACGGTCATTATACTGATATATTGTCATATGATGATTCCAGTATGTTTGTCATAATAGACAGTTTAGATAGTAAGATTTATTTTGTAATCTGGCTTTTTACACCAAATAAACATTTTATTTATTATTATAATTGGCATCGTGCTCAGTCTCACCTCCATGTCCAGTAGAACAAGCAATGATGATCCACCCGATGCAGGCAGCCCACAGTGAGTGAGAGAGTGCACTGTACACTGCCGCAGACAACACGCCCAGCTCCGTCTTGTACAGACCGAATATCAGGAACAGCAGTGTACCAGCACATACTGACCAGCCTACTGATGCCCATACCTGGATCAACAAAAAATGGTAAGTAAGTTGTGTCAAAGTTATATAGTTCCAAATAGACGAAAAAGGCACTTTTGAAAGTCTGTTGGTCAGTGTACAAAAGGTGTTTGATACATAATGGGAAAAAATCCTTGCTATTGACTATGGACAGTTTGGATGACCAACAAACTACTCAATATGCCTAAAAGTGATGGTTTAAAAATGTGATGAAACAATGAAGTCATTCTACTTTACTGAAAAATTCGTCAAGTCATCATAATCTGAAAATACCCACCCTGGTCATCTTAATAGTCAAGTTAGTCTTGAACAGTATCCACCCAGTGAACATGCCCACGAGGTAGGGTCCGAGCCTAGTCCATGGCTTCTCATACACCTTGTCGAACTGAGTGAAGGGATCCTCGCTGTTGGGGATGTGGTCGTTGCTCCAGGAGACGTAACCAGTCGTGAAGAGAGAAGAGATGAACAGGACACCGGTTAAAGAGGCTGAGAGCTTGAAGTGGCTAGAAGGGAAACAGGTTAAGAGTCAGTGCAAAGTTTTCATTGATTCAAATCTTTGAAAGAAACTGTCAGTCTTCTAAACAGACCAGGCATTATCAGAAGAATGGGTCTGTTCTAAATAATTGGTTGGATTAGTAATAAACTAGTTAAGTAGCTTACCTGGTGGCCAAGATCAGAAGGATGGCGCTGACTGCGTAGAACTGAGTGTCGTCTGAGAGGTACCAACTCCACAACATGCACTGGAATGAAAGATTTTTTGGTAAGAAAGAACAACAAACTTTAACACAAGTTTTGTCAAAGAAGCTTTCAAACATAATCATTTTTTTTACAAAATTTTTGAAAAACTTAGGATGTTCACTTGGGAGCATAAGTCCAGAAATAATTTTGGAAATGGAAAGGAAAAGTAAGATTGATTTTCTTTCGATTGATTGAATAATTTAAGATTGATTTTCTATTGCTTGTCTACGTTCAACTCACCATCTGCTCAACAGGGAAGAGAGTATTGATATAGAGCAGGTTCCTCCACCAGTACTTGGGGCAGGTGTCGTAGTCATTCGCCGGGGGCTCGAACACTGCGTTGTGCGCGAACCACTTCATCGTCACCTCCACCACACCCAGGATGAACAGGTATGGAGCAGTCAGTCTGGAGACATATTGGCAAGATTATCGGATGTTTTTTACTTAAACCATCAAAAATCGATTGCAGAAGAGTAAGGTTTCACTGACCTTGCAAATCTGTATCCAATAAGTCCCAGGAACTGCAGTGCTCCGGAGGTGATCTTCCTGTGGCCCTTCACCAGCAGGTCCAGCTTGCCCTTCGTCTTCGTGCGGAAGTACAGGAACGTCACCAACATACCTCTGGAGAATTACAAAAGGAAATTAATAAACACGTATAACAGTTTCTTGAAGATACTGGTCATTTTGATTTTTACCTTTATGTCCCTATATTGAGACTAAAAACGTATTTTATGATAATTAATGTTTATGATGGGAATGATAACATACCCCAGACAGAAGAAAGTGTCGACGCTGTAGACGGCACTGATGATAAGTTGGAACCAAAAGCTCTTCTCCAAGATGGCTCGCAGGGCAGTGTTGTCGGCGTACTAGAAACCAAGTGAAATCAATATTGTTAAACGTAAATTTTAAGTAAGAAAAATTTGAAAGTCATTCTTTTCATTGATATGGTTATTGTGAATCTAATAATTAATGAAGATAATAATTTATTAGTTACCTTGAAGACAACGATGCATGTGTGTCCGAATATAACCCAGACCATGGACAGAGACCTGAGTCCGTGCACGACAGGAACAGTGTCAGCTCCGACTGACTGGTCGAAGATCTGAAGTACGTTGGCCTTCATGGAGAATGAGAGAAGTAACTCCGACCAAATGCCTGGTGATGATACAATAGCAACTTAATATTGGGGACTTTGCTGTTAGTTATGTTGTAGGCGTTAATAGAGACTACAGGGACATTAATAAGTGTGATTTGGATAAATTACTTACGTTACCTAATATTGAGGGTGTTAGAAAATTTTGGGAAAATAGCTACAAAAGGTCACCGTTACCGACAAGGATAAGGAGGACTACATATTAAAATTCTGGCAAATATAGTTTTAAAATATATTAAAGGAATAGGTAGAGTTTTACTTCTAAAATAAAAATACTACCTGCAAAAATGTAGTGACAGTTCCGGAAGGTCCCATATCACTAGACAAGTGTTATGTTATAACTTACTGAGTTTGAGTTCGTCAGTGGAGAGGGTCTCAGCGGTGAGACGCTCCTCCGAGGTGTTGCTGTTCATTTGCAGGTTGTTGTTCACATTGTACATCGACTTGCCTGCACAGAAAGTTAATAAGAAATTAATCGTAGCTATATTGAAAGTTCATAAGGGCTCTGGTCAAGCTCGAAACAAGGCGAATATATTATAGATAAGTTGTACTACCAATGTTTAATTTAGTGTCTTAAGAGTTTGTTTTACGTCTGTCGATTGATTTTTATTATTGTGTACTATTTACTGTGACTTGTGACTCAGTAAGAAGGAGAAGAAATAGGAGATTGGGCATTACTTAAGTTACCATTAGCAACAGTGATGTCGTCAAGTCCGTTAAGGTCGAGTTTAAGGTCGCTGCGAGCACCGCCATTGGCGATGTTGGCCGCCATATTGGCTGCGCGTTGTCTGCGCCTGCGAACGTCGCGGGCTATCTTCATGTCGTAAATTGTCGCTGTGATGAGCAGGATGGTGACCAGGCAGGATACGGCTCTGAAAGTGTACGAGTATAGAACTTTAAAATGACAGTGAGTTAATCGATATCAGTTCGTTGTTTGACAGGTCGGAATCTGTTTGTTATTTCAAACTAAATTTGTTAAAATTAGAATAAGGTTTCCTGTAGAAACTCGACTAACAATTTAGTTGTCGTTACACAAAGCATAAGTTTTGTAACGTTAAATAACAAATCATTTTACAGTAATTGTAGGTTTAATAATATAACTATTTTACAATTGGACCCGTCGGGTGCAATCATAGCAATGTGGTTTAGAAGTAATATTAGTTGGAGTACCTATTTACTGAAATAATGTAAAGTATAAATAGGAACCAGTTACGATTGATCTAGATTTCATTGTTTGTTGATATTTTGCGCGTTGAAATGTATTTGGCCCTTTAATTTCGTTACTATACAAGAAGATTAGACCGAAAACACAAAATGACATAATTAAACTACAATCGATCAATTGAAATATTTCTTAGAGAAAACAAAAACAAAACGACCAATCACCAATGAACCATAGTGATCTTTACTTGTAATGTTACTAAAGAATTTGAAACAATGACCAATCAAGATTAGTCCCAAAAATTGCTCAAGTTATTATATAATTTTACGTGGCTTACATAAAGTGCATTACAATTTAAAGGTCTAACTTGTCCGGCTGTTAGTCTAGTCTAGAAGTGTGACGTCATCGCGAATGCCTGACACACAAACACGGTTCTAGAAAGTGGTATAAACGGGTGTATCGCAAGCCTTAGGAAATATCTTTAATGTCAACAATTTCATAATTATGCTAAACGTGTTGTGTTTTATTGGAGTTTTTCCAGTAATTGGTGGTGTAGTGAATTCAGACTTCTATTATGACTAGATGTAAATCTAAATTGAGTTGCTTTTACGAAACAATTCCTAAAATAGCTTGTTACGTTAAGTTTCTCAAAATACCAAATATGGATATTATGTTAGATAAAATAGAAACGTGTGATATTTTTTTTTATATGCATTAGCATATCTATTTCAGCATAATGCAGTAAAATGTCGTTCATTAACAAAAATACTTTTATTTATTTTAACTTATTAGATAAGACAGAGTTAATAAACAAAATTAGTTTTAAGAAATAACATGTAAGTATGAGTATTTATATAAAAAGCATTGATATTTAAGTTATTACCAAAAGAAACAAAATTGAAACATCGAGTGAAGCCGAAGCAATAAATAAGTTTTGTAATGTGTTGCAGAACGTAATGAAAACTTATATTTATGTTGAATGCTCGACTTTAATATATTATTAACCTGATTACTTATATAACTGAGTTGGCAGCCATATTTGAAATATACAACATTATTTATGCAGTAGAAATACATAATGTATGTTTCACGATAGTTATTTCACAGAAATATATATTTGTTTGGCTAATTCTTGAGTATATCGTAATTATCTTTTTCAATTTCAAAATAATCAATAACTTAATGTAGCTAACGATTGTTCCATTTTAGAAATAGACACTATACACATATATTTTTATAACCGCAATCAAACGATAGGCAAATATGTGAATTTGTTGTAAATAACTAAGTATACATATAAAATTATACACCGCTGCCTTTATTTTATTAAATAATAGGTGAGAAGTTATGTCATTACCTACATAGAATTAGCTAATAAACCAAATGATCAATGAATGTGTAAGCAGAAGTCACTATTTCAAAGGTTGTATGTTCCTCTTGCGATTTCTTTGTTTGTATGTGTAAACGCAAACAAGTTTATCGCAAGAAGTGATAACTTAAGTTGCTTAAGTTAGGATCGCTTCCTACTTAGTGTCTGTTGTAATTGTAGTTACTAAACTTGTTTTACATGCGTTGTTATCTATATATGTTGATAAATATTCATGAAAACTGAACTAAGATGAGAACGGATCTTGCATAAATATTAATTACCAGCTAAGCCGGCAAACTTTATATTCCTTTTTAAACCTTCCCTGAACTTCCACAAACATTTCAAGACCAAAATCAGCCGAATAAGTTCAGCCATGCTCGAGTTTTAGCGAAACTAACGAACGGAAATTAATTTTTATTTATATAGAAGATTATGTGGAATTAGTTATAATATTAGGAGAAGAGCTTAATCATATTAGGCTAGTTATGTCAGTGTTATTAGAAATTAGGTTTTAAGAATCAAATTTATGCTTTATTAGACAAATTACACGAACTACACAGAGACTAGGACGCGGACGTAAATTGATGGTGTGAATTACGTATTGTACTATAATGACATCAATTTTGTGAAAACTATACAAGTCACCATTATAATTAGATTGACTTTGATGTTTGAATTTTATTAATTTGACTGATATTATTATTGTCTATATTTTTTTCGATTAATTATGTATAATTTTTACGACTGACTTATTGAGTTATGAAAATAATTAATTTTTGACTCTGACTTATATTGATTGATTTTGAATTTAATTAATACATACAATTTGGCTGAGACATACCCAATATTTGCATGCTCAATGGGTAGAAGAAAGAGATATGTAACTCAAATAAATAACACCTTAGTCACTATATACTACACTATTGTTCAGCAAATAAACCTATTTGATTTGATTTGTATGTGTTTGTAATTATTGTAACAATTCTTAAACGTTAGCGTACGGGAATAATTGGATGCTAGTAACTCTAATAAGTAAGTTATAATTATCAATATAAAGATTAACTGTCAATAGAAACTTGAAATTTGCATGCCATGACGACATGGCAGTGGCAAACATGTCTTAAGTGCAACCTTATCTTGTTCATCCTATATACATCCTATATATTACCTGTGTGTGTATGTATTTTTTTACGGGGGAAAATGACTGCTCCCCCTGGGTGAGGCGGGAGGGAGTGTCAGAATCTTACTGACTAAAAACCGCCACGTTCCTACTCCTGCACTTCGAGACGGAGCCCCAGTAACCAGTTAGGTTCTCCGCAGCTCCGTATCGGCATTAGCCCTATTGGGTCCCATCCGTGGTGACCTGATGGCTCTTTGAGGCGCACGCAGAACGCAACGCGCCGGACGCTCGGGTCTGGGTGCTTACTCTTGAAACCAATCTCAATGTCAATGCAATTTCAATCCAATAAAATCTCAATAACTATTCAATGTCAAAACTATACAACCCCTATCGTAGCTGTTACAATAGCATTCAGAGTACGGAATATAAAGCCAAACTCAATACCATTTAGTTCATTCAATATCCACCCAATACGGATGCAATGGGCGCTAGTGTTGGAACTCGAGAGTACGAAATATCACAATTCCAATGTCGATTGATCGGAATTGGATTCAAGAGTAAGCCCCCAGGTTCTGGTCGGACAGCGAGCCACCCATGCTCGCCGTCCGACCCGTGTGTGTTTACACATGTTTTTGTAAATAAATAATTTGATTTGATTTAGAGTAAGTAAGTAAACAATAAATATAGTACTTACAGCAACACTCTGAAGGTGGGGTCGCCGAGGTATGTGTATCCTCCATGTTGAGGCGATCTGACGGCTACAACATTGTGACGTAACAGAGGTGCGCGTGCGCCGGCGACCATCGCGGAGACAGCGTCACGGGTGCATGATCGGGGGAGGCACATACCCAGGTGAAGAGTACGGCGCTGGAGAGATAAGAAAATTTTGGGTTAACATATTTTCATTTTTAAATTTCGCCTTTCTTAGCGACCTTTATTACACGGGATGTGTAACATTACTGATGAGACAATATAGATAAAATCATAAGTTATAGAAAAACTGAAAAATGATTTAATGTTCGTTAAATCGTTTTAAATATAATTGGCACATAATCAAAAACTTACAGTCTTGACGACCTCAGTGTAGTTGGTGGTGACGCTGACTTTAGCGATGTAGAAGGCTGTCTCGAAGGGAGGCCCGAAGCCTACCATCGACAGGTCTTGACGCCAGTCGTTGAAAATCTGGGAGCGAATCGTTTCTGGAAACACAAGAACAAAACTATCAATACCTTGATAAAGCTATACTATAACAATTAATTGCAGAAATAAAAATATCGCAAGAATTTATGTTTTACGTAAATCTGTTTCGAAAATAAGACGTAAAGTTAGTATTCATAAAATATCCAGACTGTACAAATAGCCTTAAAAGTTTATTCGAAATATTTTTTTCGTAACCCTCGCTACGCATACGCATCGCGGTACAAAAGACATCAACGCGCGGTATTTGCATCACACTACAATAAAATCAGCTGTTTTGTTTGAGCGACTGTTGAATGCCTGAAGTATTGCAATAGTTTCGGAACAGTCACTAAAATTGCATAATTACTTATTTTAAAGTGTTATTTTAGCAGGAAATAGAATTGTAAAAGTTAATATTGTGCAACACGTACTTAAGCAGTCAACGCTTAACTTTCAGATTTTTATATTTTTGCCATCGTGGTTACCTGAACAGATTTTGCCCTAATATCATAATAGCAACTGTCAGTAATCGTTGGTTTTAATGTTTAACCCGTCGTTTGTCCGTACCCGTTGTTTTATGTATTTTAGTCTCATATCGGCGCATTCAAGCGGTAAATGTACATAGATTTTTTTATACCACAGGAGTTAACGACAACTTTAGTAATTTTCCAAAATTGCATTGCAAAAGTAAAATAAGCGCCAAGGTAAGAAACACAAAAGTTAAAGATAAAATACATCGTATTTTTGGAAGTATCACGAGTGGTGCGCCGGCGCAAGGCCGCGGGTGTTTGTAGAAAGTGACGTAAGTCAACACCCCTTGACCCAGTGCAATGCGCCTGCGCCGGTTACCGTGCAAATATTGTTGACGCTCCAAAAGAGACTTTAGTTTCATAATTGTTTTGCTCATGTAACTATTAAGAGGAGACAGGTAATAATATTATACTCACTAATCACTTCTTTGTTATTTTTATTTAAAGGAAATGGTGACTGACTGACACCTGAATTTAATGATCTGATAAATCGGCCCCTGCATAAATCCTCTTTTCAAATTTATTTTTCTTTTCCTCTATTAATATCTCCTGATTATTTCGGTACGGGATCCAAGACAATTATTCATGTCCCTGGGACGCGCCGGACTTCAGTGTTTTCAAGGTTGTATCTACTGTAGATCCTGGCTTACAGGAGTTGCAGCGGCGTTGGGAGGTAGTGGCGGGGTCGTCCAAAAAAAAAAAGTGGTTTCAGGTCAACATCTCTATATTGAGAAGATTTTTAAATTAGTTGCATTGAATTTCTGTCAAAACCTTATTGATCCAGTTACTTTTGAAATCAGTTATTAATGTCTAGGTTTATTGTGGAGCTATAAAGGTTCTATACTATTATTTCATTATTCGATTTATTTTAATCTCTCTCCATTGACCTTTTTTTTAAATCATAAGCCTGTAAATCAGCAGATGGATCACCTGATGGTAAGCAATCGGCGCCGCCCATGGACACTCGAAACACCAAGGCGTTACAAGTGCGTTATCGGCCTTTTGAGAATTGGGAATTTGAGGATTGTGGAGGATTCGGGGATTCAGGAGACGAGGACTAGGGACGGGGACTAGGGTAATTGAGCCTCTGGTAACCTCACTCACACGACGAAACACAACGCAAGCGTTGCTTCACGTCAATTTTCTGTGAGCCCGTGGTATCATTCCGGTCGAGCCGGCCCATTCGTGCCGAAGCATGACTCTCCCACACTTTGACTTTGAAATATTGTGCTATGTAACTTAAACTAAAACTAATGCTACCCTTTTTTCCATCAGCAAAATTACACCAAAGTTACTAGTAATTTCAAAGAAAATTGTACCGTAGCAATTTCTACCATTAATCGATTGTGTAAGTTAGTCTATTATCGATAGCATTCGATACCAGCATATCGATTAGTGTACATTGGAGCGAGTGTCGCCATATTGCGTGGAACTACTCCGATACTTGTATATTGCAATCTACATAGGTTCACGTTGATGAAATTAATTGCTATTCGTTTACTGTCGTGTTCTCCTGTCTGTTGCCAAATTGTACTGTTTTAGTATTTGTAATTAATCGTACTATGTTGCTTTTGTTAATGATCTTTTGATTTATGATTTAGATTTTTTAATTATTATCATTTTCTGCTAGTTAAGAAATTAAGAATTTTTTTCAAATCATAAGTCGTTAAATCAGCAGACGGTTCACCTGATGGTAAGCAATCGGCGCTGCCCGTGGACACTCGAAATGCCAAGGCGTTACAAGTGCGTTTGCTTTTGGGAATTGGGAATTTGAGGATTGTGGAGGATTCGGGGATTCGGGAGACGGGGACTAGGGAGGGGGTAATTGGGCCTCTGGTAACCTTTTTGTATTATATCACGTATTACACTAAAACAGTTTACAATTCTATTTCTGAACATAATATACATACGTAGTTAATTAAGCTTTTGCGGAGGATTGAGCAATCTACGAGGTTTTAAAAAAGCATAAGACAAAATATTTCTATTTTCTTTTGGCACACACTTAGGTATTTTTCAGTTCGCTTAGCAGCTTTTACTTAAGCTCGCAAACAATTCCGCAACCATAAAGATATTAGACTTTATAGCCTCTAATTTTATCTTGTTTTATCGCTTTGCGTGTTAATCTCATGCGCCTACGCAGTTCCGTGCAGATTGACACGCACGTTACACACAATAACTTGCAAGATTGTGGCGAATTGAAATTTTTGAGTAGACAGCTAAATTGCTCTAAAACTATTGCAAAAGGATATAATTCAAGATAATATAAACATAATGGTTGCACATAGCATAGCATAGGTTGGTTTTTTTATTCAAGGGGGGAAAATCATCGAATGACTGCTCCCGCTTGGGTGAGGCGGGAGGGAGTGTCAGACTCTTACTGATTAAAAACCACCCCGTTCCTTCTCCTGCACGTCGAGCCGGAGCCCCAGTTACCCGTTAGGTTCTCGTTGACAGCAAGTTTGGTTACAGTACTAAATTGATAGCTATGTTAAACAACCTTTAGTTGTTGCCTGTCAATATTCAATACGTCCTCAACCTTTATACACAACTTCTTTACAGCTTCAAAGCTTACGGTCCATCAGATGACCACCTGATAAGTAACTATCTTGCACTTGACATATCAGAGGCACCACAAGATTTTTGCCAACCAAAGCCAAAGCATTTATTTTAATTAAACCATGATTTGGTACTTTTGAAACCTCAACAAATACAAAACAAATTACAGTCTGTCAGTTTGTCACTAAAGCTCGGGCTACGAGCGCCTAGCTCATTCTAAAATGAAGATTCAAATAGAGAAGAACTAGCAAGAAACTCCATATGTTACTCTTTCGTTTATATTCTCTTAAAAAAAATATCTATGATTTAACCACGTGGAAAACTCTTTAGTTGACTTATCACTTTCAGGGTACCGTATGTACATTAAAGAAAGTAGAAGTAAATTACTGTTGACTTACTGTTGCGTTGTCTGATGGGTGTGTGTTGGTCGTTGAGGATGTCACACAGCTCTGCTGACCCCGTCCAGTAGTTGTTGCCCCAGTAGAACATCGATGTGTAGCGACCACTCGCGTCTTCCACTGCAATGCAAAGAAAACATTTGTTTTAGTCAATCTAATAAAAAAAACTAAATAATGCATAACGAAAAAAATTATAAATAAAATATTATTTTAATTTATTCAAATAAAATTAATTCCCGCTAAAATAAAACAAAGGCCTTTTTGTATTCATTAAAACGCAACTGTCACTCCAATCTTAGTGGCCAGTGTCATCAGTGATTCACCATGAAGGTTTTACTTAAAACATTAATTATTTTGTTTGCATCTGTCCCCGTTTAAACTACGTCCTTTATTGAAATTATAAGTTCTCTTTGCTGGTAATTTTTCATATCAACGAAAATGCGGAAAAAAATCAATCAGATATTTTTAATGTAAAATATTGGAAAGTGCTGTAAAAGATGAATGTGTTGTTCTGACATTTACGGAAGGTTTGCCTTGGTCTTGGGTGTAAGACCTTTAGGTTAATGCAACCCGCAACATTGGCAACACTTTCCAAAAACATCACTTCCTACTTGTCGTGTGCGATAAGATATCAAATTACGTGTAGGAAATATTTCATATACAGAATAACGAGCGTGTTTTTTTTTTAAGGGGGGAAAATCATCGAATGACTGCTCCCGCCTGGGTGAGGCGGGAGGGAGTGTCAGACTCTTCCTGACTAAAAACCACCCCGTTTCTTCTCCTGCACGTCGAGCCCGAGCCCCGGTTACCCGTTAGGTTCTCTGCGACTCCGAATCGGCAATCGACTGTTGGGCCCCATCTGTGGTGGTCTGATGGCTCTTTGAGGCGCGCGCGGAACGCGACGCGCCGTATGCTCGTATCGGGTCTGTTTATAGTCGGACGGGGAGCCACCCATGCTCGCCGTCCGCAGGCCCGCGCTTTCGGTGGCCGGAGATCGTCCCGCGATCCCCGACGCCCGGTGTGTCCTTCGCGAATTAACGAGCGTGTGTAACATTCCAATACGAAAACTTTTCAAAACTCTAATTTCCAGATAGATACTAAAATAACTTTTCTTATTACATTACGCAAGCGTCGAAGGGCTATAAGATATAAAGATATATATAATATTACGTTTGTAATTGGTTCAGTCAACTTGCAACTCGGTTGACCTCAACTTTGCAGCTGTGAGCTTTCGATATTGTGCAGCGGGTAAGCGGAGACCTTAGACTCCTTGGACCTTGAGAGTCAGGTGGAAAAAGGACAGGTGATCTAGCCTTTAGAATTGGCATAATGGAATAAGCGTTTATTTGATTTTGAAGTACTTATGTTTGTAAATTAATGACAAACAATAAGCTTGCTACGATAATTTGTTGATTGTTAGTTTGTATGTCCTTAGTCCATGGTATTTGAAAATTATATAGAATCTCTTTAAAGACTGGATGTGTTTTTTCATATTTTAATGAAAGTCTACGTATTATAAATGGCCAAGTGGTCGCAAGGGTGACTGCCGGGTAACGACTGTTGGGATCTATTCCCATATCGGGCAAAGTTTATAGGGTTTAAAAAAAAATCTCAGTTGCAGCAAGGAGTCTAGAACTGTGTCCGGTATATGGCAATAGGCTCACCCTCTATTACATGGGACTCGTAACATAAAAAGTGAAAAGTGGGTGTTACGTTGTACAGGGCATTAAGTGCCGTAATGTGCCCCTCTGCCTACCCCTTCGGGGATAAAGGCGTGATGTTATGTTATATCATTATGAATTAAAGTGTTAATTTTACGGAATTTTTAGGTCGATCCTACGTATCTAATTTAACTATTTATATATATTAATTAACTTGTAAGTTATAGTTGGTCTCCTAAATAAATAAACGCAGTCACAGTAAACAACATGTGTTAATCGAATAGTGATCGAGATCGATGTCAAGGTGACTCGATAGTGTCGTGTCAGCGACCCCACGCGTTCATTCTGATTGCACTGCGCGCGCTTGTAAATGTAAAGCCTATTATCTAAACTATGTGTCTAGGAACTCACAATGAGGTTTTATTAAAATGTTTGTTTGTCTAAATATAATGTCTTGTTTATTGTTGTCCAAAGCTGTAGAGATGAATATGAGCATCAGTTAGATTTCGTAATTAGTCTACGGTTAAACAAAGGGTTTTCCCTTACGAGAGGAATTGATGAAATTGAATTCAGTTTTTCGTTTTTGGAAATAGACTCTGATTTATTGACAATGGCAATATCTTTTTTCAAATAAACTCAAGTAATTGACTGCGCGGTTGGCGCGGTGGCTGGGCAACCGGCTGCCGCGCAACGTGTAGGGGGTTCGATTCCCGCATGAAACAACTCTTTGTTTGATCCACTAATTGTTCTTCCAGGTCTGTGTGTCATGTGTATGTGAACTTGTATATTTGTAAACGCAACCACGAAAAAGGAGAAAATCAAATCCCAGTGTGGGGCAACGTTATAAAAAATATCAAGGAGTAACAGATGTCGGTCATTGTTCATTTCATTTAGCGATGAATGTCTTTAATTAATTATGTCTCCAATTATATTAATTACGTGGTGACTATAACAAGGTAAACAGTTCTGTATTACACTGCTTATAATTTATTTTGTGTCCAACTTGTTTCAATGCCAACATTGCATACTGAAATAACTCTAAATTAATCTTAAGAACAATTTTATTTTAAGTGATTGAAATATATTATAATTATAAATATATTAATATGTTGTTTGATATTTTTTTAAAGGGGGGAAAATCATCCAATAACTTCTCCCGCCCAGGTGAGGCGGAGTGTCAGACTCTTACTGACTAAAAACCATCTCGTTCCTAATCATGTACTTCGAGCCGGAGCCCCGGTAACCCGTTAGGTTCTCCGCGGCATGTTGTTTGGTCTAGCAGACTTTATGCTGAATAGATGTGGTTTTGAACCAAGTATGAATTACAATAATTATAATATCATCCAGGTCACCACAAAAGGTACAAGACAGGCAGGTAGCTGTCGAGTAATTTGTATGAGTAACAATTAATATGTGACACCAATCTACTGGCAACCTTGTGTTATGTGATCATAATGTAATGTAATGTATGTACTGGTAACAAATGTCAAGGAATATAATTAAGTCATATCATATATCCTTTCCTTACATATGTACAGTTTATAATCTAAGGGCCGGCTTTTCAATGCTCAGTTAAATTTTATCATAGGAATAACTTTGAATATTTGACAATTCTTCCATACTAATAACTGTCAAATGTTAATTTTATTCTACAGTCAAGAATTAACTCGTTAAAGAGTGTCGTGGTGGCCCGGAGGTTTAAGACGCCCGCTTTTCATGCATGAGGGTGCGGGTTCGAAACCTACCAACAGCAAGTACCAATGTGACTTTTTCCGAGTTATATGTACTTTCTAAGATTGTATAGACACCACTGACAAACGGCGAAGGAAAACATCGTGAGGAAACCTGGACTTATAATTTCTAATTATAAGTTTGTAATCGCCAACCCGCATTGAGACCTTCTCCGTGTGACAAGAGGCTTTGCTCAGCAGTGGGTATTAATAGGCTGTTGATGATGATGATGATGATGAAGAATTAACTGATGATTGAAAAATGATCCCAATGTCTCCTGCAGCATCTGTCTGATTTTGATGTTGTCAAAACTGATCTCTCTGAACGGATTTCTATACGATTTCTAACAACAAGTAGTATAGAGGGGTACCTCCCTCCTCCTCCTGGTTGTGTTAAGATTTGACAGCCGTGGGTGAAGCCACAGTTTGGGTGATGAAGTTTGAGATGTGTCTGTGAAATTAATCATACCTGTAATATTGCCTCTTCACTAAGTACGTTGTACTCTCCGTAAATGTCTAGTACCTACAAGTACTGATGTTCCCAGTAGCTTCAATAAAATCCTACGTCTAAATGACACATGAACCTTGTATAACATCGAATACACTACTCAGAACTCATCTTACCCAACAAATAAAACGCCCCAGATACTTAAGTTACCTAGAAGTGACATCAGCGCGAACATTTCCCCATTTCCTTTTTCCCGTTCGGCCGCATACCTTCTAACCACATCTTGCATCTCACGCACTTAGCAATTTGCGTGAGCGCACCATTTCCCAACATGTCGGCAATTTGTTAGTGATTGCTGCTTGCTATGCCGGCCGCGATGGGTCGACAGTGCTGACCTCTGCTCTGTTGTAACTGACAGCTGCATTACGTTTCCTCACAGTTCGCTGCAGTTGACACTTTGAATATGTCGTTGTGACATGCCACATCTAGATGTTTTATGTCGTTGTGCATCGTTATTTTGATTTGAAATATTTCAGTAGTAGGTTGCATTGGAATTGAGTTTGTAGTTTGGCTAAAGTCACCTGTTTGGTACTACTTAAGAAACTGGTGTTCAGAATTTACCACTGAACTCTTTGCGGATAGATTGTAACATTGTGTAAAGTTTTCATGAGCTATACCTCTATTCTATTGAAAAAGTAACTGTATACAATTATGCAATTTACCATCATGTGGGAGATACTAAGCATTCTATACGCTTCTTTTTTTAAAGCATTTAAAACTTTCAGAATAAAACCGCAGATATGTGCCAAATTATCATCTGCCAGTAATTAAGAGGTTTCTAATCAGAACGAGTGGAGGTGTGGCAACACTGTCGTACGGTCAAGTTGCGCGCGCGCCGATTAGCTTATGCGCTGACGCAACGTGACGTGACCGTGTGACACGTCATCGGAAACTATTTAAATTTCGAACACTGTTGTTTTGGTTTGACTCGTACTACCTGTCGTTGGTCATGTAGTTGTAGTTGCTGTATGGTACGCTTATGATTGTTGTTGCTAATTGTACGGCCGCCTTGTAAGGTATGACATTAGTTTGTGTACAACTGTACGTCTATTTTATGGTATACCTATTGAATAGTTTGTAATTTGAATAGATTGAATAATATTGTCATTGTTTTTGGACGAACAAATAAATTTCTTTCTACCGACCTATTTGAAAGTCATTGGGATTTGCATCGTTGGCCGAGTGCTCGCAAGTGCGACTGCCGGGCAAGGGGTCTCGGGTTCGATTCCCGGGTCGGGCAATGTACTACTGGGTTTTTATAAATTCTCAGTAGTAGCACGGAGTCTGGAAATGTGTCCGGTATATGGCAATAGGCTCACCCCCTATTACATGGGACTCATAATATAAATAGTGTAAAGTGGGTGTTACTTCTGTGTGCATCTCTGCCTACGCCTACGGAGATAAAAGGCGTGATGTTATATTATGGGATTTGCCTACGTCCAGCAGTTTTGTAGCGGGTCTGATGATGGTGTAGAAATGAATTAGCGAGATTGTAGATACATGGTTTCAATGTAAATATTCATGCTGAGCTTCCATACATGTATGTATAAATATGTAAGTACTTTATTTACCTTAAAATCATTCGACTTCTCTCTTCTGAGTGATAAAAGAGAAACGTCATGAAATATTTTTGTGAGAAACTCAAATGTGAAAGCTTTTGTTTTGTTTGATTTTCTTTTATAAACAAAACGGGTTTCTTTTGCGATTTAAAATGACAAACATAATATTGTGTGTAATGTAAGATGGATACATAATTTTAAAATAAAGAATAAATACCTACCAACCCAATTTAAATAATAGGTAACAACTGTTATATTGGTTTTACCAAAATAGCATTCAAGTAATAACATAGTCAGTTCAGTACTTATTTTTTTAAATCATTTTACCTAAATAATTGATTAGTACTTTTCATTAATTTTGTGCCAACTATGACATTATCAAATATATATTAGAACAATATTTAAAATAGTTACTTCTACATAAGACCATTATAATTGGCAATAACGGCTTCATAGAGTAAAAGTGAATAATAATAATAATTGCAGTACAAAACAGGTGCTAATAAGTTTCACTGCGCCATAAGTTGCGCGTGCGCTTGTTAGCGGGACCCCAGCGTGTGCGGGCGCAAGCTACAAGTTACAAGCGATCCGCGGGGAGCTGGGGTCAAGGTGTGAGAGAGGTCAGATGTACAAGATGAAAGTTATTGTTTATAGTGTGGGGTATGTTATGTATTGACTAAAATTCTATCTTAATCAATAGTACAAAATTAATGAATACCAAATTGTAAAGGTAAAGGAAATAGAATAAGCAAGCAATTTGTTCTGTGTTGCGGCTATATCACGATGTTGAGATTATGAAAATACGTGCGTATAACATTGCTGTTAATTTTTTTATGGAATAAGATACCAACAAGCATATTGATCACCTGATTGTAAGTGATCGGCGTCGCCCATCGATACCCGCAGGGGGGAGTCCCAGATACGTTGCCCCCCTTTAAAAAACCAATAAGGCTTGAAGGTGAAGATGAAGCTTCATCTATTTTCATTTAATCACTTGCTAAACTAAACATTGATTTCTTAAACATTGCTGTCTGTATCTGCCTACGGTCAATATTTACACAAAATCTCATAGAGCCACGTAACTAGGAGGATTGAACTTGACCGCTCATGGCTTGGGCCGCGACATTGTCATAACCATGCGTTTGCGCAACATCCACAGACTACTGGGACTGGCGCACTTTCTCCGGCCCCAGCCGATCATGTGTGATCAGTTGTGTGCTAGTTAGATTTATGTGAACTTTTAATTACTGGTTTATTGTTATTCAGAACAATAGCAATGTGATGAGTGTTGTGTTGTGCCTGTAACTGACTTGTTGGTAACATTAACTACGATAACGCTTAGTAAAGGGCCGTCGATATCCAAAAATCAACAAACTAGAATGAGAATACGAAAAATATGTTCCCGAAAAGGTATGCAGATTTTGTGGACGAAATGTCTTTCGAATACAGACATTTGGTTAATTGTATAACGTTCAAAGTAAATTCGAAAGGAATCGAAAATCGTTTATTGCTGTACGTTTTAATGAGCAGAGAAATACAGATCAAGAATCCGTAATAGCAACCAATCGACTGTACTTCATACTTGGGAATGTAATAAACAAATTGAATTCTATTACCGACTACATAGTTACATATTAACATTACTGGTGTAATCGTTCATAACCTTTACCTAAAGGTGAAGACCACACGAACACTACGCTTCAGTGGCCAATAATTTGATTGGAACTTGAACGTGAATTCTAAAGGTAATGCGTGAGGATGTTCAGTCATTACAGCGATTATGTGGGTACTTAGGAATATCTACTAACTTCCTCTGCATGATTGATTAGACGAGTATGTTCCGAAAACATAACATATTAATTAATATCGTCTACATTCAGATTTATGGTAATCTAGTTCCTTAGTTCTAAGTTCTAACTAATCCAAAAGAGATTTCGCATTTAGCAATGTTCTTCATATCATTAAGAATATCAATTTTACTTATTACTTTAAACAATGTTAGTACGCGTTGAAATTAAATTGAGGCATCAACTGTATTTTTTTTTTTTTTTTTTTTTTTTTTAAGGGGGGAAAATCATCGAATGACTGCTCCCGCCTGAGTGAGGCGGAAGGGAGGGTCAGACTCTTACTGACTAAAAACCACCCCGTTCCTTCTCCTGCACGTCGAGCCGGAGCCCCGGTTACCCGTTAGGTTCTCCGCGACTCCGAATCGGCATCGGCCCTATTGGGCCCCATCTGTGGTGGTCTGATGGCTCTTTGAGGCGCGCGCGGAACGCGACGCGCCGTACGCTCGGGTCTGTTTCTGGTCGGACGGGGAGCCACCCATGCTCGCCGTCCGCAGGCCCGCGCTTACGGTGGCCGGAGATCGTCCCGCGATCCCCGACGCCCGGTGTGTCCTTCGCGATGGCTGGGTCGCGAGGAGGCAGCGCTTCGCTGCCTCACGCGTCCCGCCTCCTCCTTAGCTAGCATGACTGCTTCGCAAAAGGAGGAGACGGCATCCCAGTCCCCCTCGCTCCGCATCATGGCCTGCACTAGGCCCGGACGCGAGAGGTCGCCATCGCCGATCACTTCCCTGAGGGCACGGCGGTGCTCAGCCCACGCAGGGCATTCCGCTACGGTGTGTTCCACCGTGTCCTCAGGGCGGTCCTCGCAGTGATGACACCCGGGCGTTTCCTCCCGCCCCATCAGACACAGGTACCTCCCGAAACTTCCATGTCCGGTGAGGACCTGCGTCAGGCGGTAGGTGAGGACGCCGTAGCGTCTCTCAAGCCACTCCTCAAAGAGGGGACTTACCGCTGCAATGGCAGCGAGCCCAGCCCTCGGTTGCGACAGTCGTTGCTGCCATTCCGCCATGAGATCGCGCCGGAGCTCATCCCGCCACGCACTTATCTGGCGCGGCAGCGGAGTTTCGCCCCGGCGACGTGCCTCCGCGCGCATGTTATACACGCGCGCGAGCACCTTCGCCTCCAGATCCCACGGCGGTAATCCGGCAAGGAGGTTCGCCGACTCCCCAGCGATCGTGCGGTATCCGCGGATCATTCGGATCGCCATGACCCTCTGTGACTTGAGCAGCGTCCGAGCAAGACGCCGCAACAAGTTCGGCGCCCAAACAGGGGCGCCGTAGAGGGCCATGGACCGCACGACCCCGGCGTATAACCTCCGGCAGGAGGCGTTTGGCCCCCCGAGGTTGGGGAGGATGCGTTTGAACGCAGCCCCCGTCCTCTCCAACTTTGGAGCCAAACGTCGGAAATGCTCTATGAAGTTCCACCGACTGTCGAGGACGAGTCCTAGGTACTTCATCGCCGTCTCGACGCCGATGGTAACCCCTCCCGCCGTTATTTGGGACCCACCCGGAGGTGGCGCGTTCCCGCGGCCATGAAAACACATGGCCTCGGACTTGTGGAGCGCCACCTCGAGTCCCAACTGCCGGATTCTTTCAACGACTGTCGCAACCGCTGTCGCCATTAAGTCGGCCGCCGCCTGGTGCGACCTCCCGTGCGCTAGCACCAGCGTGTCGTCGGCGTAGCATATTGTGCTAACGCCGTTCGGGAGGTCGGTGCGCAGCACCCAGTCATAGCCGATGTTCCACAGGAGCGGCCCCAGAACCGAACCCTGTGGAACACCGCGTGACATCTCTCGCCGGTTCCACTCGCCCCGGTGACCGGGGTAGCTGACGGACCTGTCCGTCAGGTAAGCCTCGATTACACGACGGAGGTAGGTAGGCACCCGATGATATCGGAGTGCCTCCAAGATGCAGCTCCAGGGCAGGGAGTTGAAGGCGTTGGCGATGTCCAGAGACACCGCCACTACGACCTTACCCCTGGACACTGCAGTCCCCGTCGTGAGGTCTCTAACGCGCATGATGGCGTCCACCGTGGAGCGCCCTCTGCGGAAGCCGAACTGGCCGTCCGACAAGTCCGGCCCAATGTCCGTCAGGTGCGCGACGAGGCGGTTCGAAATGATTCTTTCGAAGACTTTCCCCACCTCGTCGAGCAGCACTATGGGCCGGTACGCGGACGGAGAGTCCGCAGGGCGCCCCGTCTTCCGCACGAGGACCAGTTTGCCCGCTTTCCAGAGAAGCGGGAACTGGCCTCTCTTCAGACATGCGCTGTAGAGACCAATCAATCGAGGCCCGAGAGCCTCTGAGGCCAGGACCCATGCCTTGCCATGCAGGCCGTCGGGTCCTGGGGCGGTGTTCTTGGCGCCCATCCGGCGCACCGCCGCTCTCAATTCTGCCTCGGTCACCTCTGGGACGATGTCATCGTCGTCGTCGCTGTAGCCCGCGTCGGGCACCGCAGGGGGCGGAGTCATATACGGAGGGGTGAAGCCCCTCCACAGTCGGGGGAACAGGGCGCCAATCACCTCCTCCAAGACTTCTGGCCGGAGACTCTGAGTGAGCGGGGGAGCCCAAGCACGGAGCTTGTCGCGTACCATCAGGTACGGGCGTCCCCACGGGTCTCTATTCAGAGTCCCCAGCATCTCTCGGCGGGCCTCCTCCTTGGCCCGCAATATCTCCGCCTTGAGGAGGGCCTTCGCCGCCCTGTATCCCTCGTATAACTCCGCCTCTCTCGCCTCCGCATTAGGAGGACGGATACGGCGCCTGCGGTGCCTAGTGTACTGGCGTCGCGCAGTAGTGCACGCCTTGCGCAGAGCCGCCAGCTCTTGCGACCACCAGTACACCTGGCGCTTCTGTTGCCTCGACCGGATCCGGGGCATCGCCACGTCACAGATCCTGGACATGGCGTCCTGGAGCCACTTGGCCTCATCGTCAACGTCGGCAGGCCTGACCGGTGGTATCACCCAGGCCTGCACGATGGCGGCTTCCAGGAGCAGCTCCCGGTCCAGCTGTTTCAGCGCCCAACGCGGGCCACATGGGGCCTGTCTGACCGGCGGGTCTGCGGACTCGGCGGAGACGTCGAACCGGATATACCGGTGGTCGGAGTACGTCTCCACCTCCTCCATGACGCGCCAGCCAACAATACGCGGTGACAGAGCAGGGCTGGCGAACGAGATGTCCACCACCGACTCGCCCTGCATCCGCACACACGTGGGGACAGAACCCCGGTTCAGGACGACTAGGCCTGTCTCAAGGGCCCAGTCTTCCACCATCCTACCCCGGACGTCGGTGAACCGGGAACCCCAAGCCAAGTTTTTGGCGTTGAAGTCCCCGAGGACGAGCACGGGGAGGGAACGGAACCCGACGACGACAGTGACCAACTCCCTCAAGGAGTTGTGGAACTCGGCGAGAGTTCGGTTCGGAGAGAAGTACACGCCCACCACAGCGAGCTCTCCGAACCGTGCTGCGACACAACCCCGGCCTCTTTGAGCAGCCTCAAGAGTCGGGGTACCGGCGGCGGCCGACGAGATGATGGTCACCGAGCCGTCCAGGTCCGCCACCCAGTGATCCCTGGGCAGGACAAAGTACGGCTCGGAGACCACGGCGACATTGATCGACCACTGCGCCATGCTCTGGAGCAGGAGATCCTGAGCAGCGGCGCAGTGGTTGATGTTCGCCTGGAGGAGGCGGAATGGGGCCATTATTGGCAGTCCATTCCGATCTCCTCAGTGGCGGCAGCGGCGACTGCGGTGGCAGTGGCGGCGGCGGCGGCGGAAACGGCAGGGGCGGCGGAGGGCCTGCCTTTGCCCTTGGGTTTGGCGGGAGGGGAGCAGCCTTTGCTCCCGACCCGGTGATTGGCCGGCTTGCCAGCCGCCGCACATGCATTGCAGTGCAGCGGGGCGGAGCACGAGCCGGCCTTGTGACCGGGCCGACCGCAGCGGAAGCAACAGTCGCTGCGGTCCACCTCCGAGGTGCATTTGACACTCACGTGCTCCCCCACGTGACAGCGGTAGCACCTCAGAGGCCGGGTCTCGAGCAGCTTGACCTGCGCCGAGACCCATCCCACCAAGAGCCTTTTGCCCTCCTTCAGCTTCTTGGCCGCTGTGACGGGGCAGCTGACCACAACAGTGCGCAGCCCCGAGTTGTCCGGGCGGATGGCGCCTGCCTTAACTTGGTCAGCAGGGCACCCTCCCGTCCTGGCCACAGCGGCCGGCATCAACTGTATAGGGTTTAACACAGTAACGTACCTTAATTAATATTAATATACTTACAAAATGAAAAGTAAATAAAAGGGTCTTCTTTACTTAGAATATGGCCATAAATCAGAATAATCCCAATTCAAAGATAAAGAATTCTTGCCAGTATCTTTAGCCCCGGTTTCCTCATCTTTTTATCAGGAAATGAAACAAAAATAAGTAGGAATGGAATGTGGGTTAGTGTACGAAGGCTTAAGACAAATATTTGTTTGGCTCAATGACCCTTAGCCGCCATTTGGAACAAAAAATATAGACCATAGACTCTCGGCAACTCCTTGTGACTTTTGCTCCATTAACTCCGTAAGAATGAAGATATGATAATTATTTGAAGATAGATGAATGAAACGAAACTGGCTGTGTAATTAATACTCTGGTTTATTTCAACTGCAGTAAAAACCAAAAGATGAGTTTTTTTTTCTGGAATTACAACAAAGTTAGTGTGTTATTTTAAGAAAGGTTGTAAGTTTTTAATGAAGCTCTGGGGTCAATATTATGGCATCAATTACATTCTTTATATTCTTCAGCTTCCTACTTCGATGAGTAATACGCGTCATAGTGTGTAGGTGTTATGCAAAACAATCCAAATATATGTCAAGCAAATATGAAAAAATATTGTCTGAATAAAGGAATACGTAAAGTTCACATGACATCGCACTTTTTAAAAATCTATTTATGGTCAATTATATTTGAGCTAAAAGAAAAAATCTAAATCTTGAATTCATAAGCCATATTTACATTACATCATACAATTTAAATGGATGTTTGCAATAACTATTCGTTTTAAGATATATTGAAATGTTAAAACATTTTTATTGGGTACTAGTATGTGACATGTATATATATATTTTTTAAAACGTTGCCCCACACTAGGATTATCTCCTGTATCGTGGGTGCGTTTACAAACATACAAGTTTACATACACATGACACCCAGACCCGGAACATCAATCTGTGGATCACACAAAGAGTTGTTCCGTGCGGGAATCGAACCCGCATCACGTTGTGCGGCAGCCAGTAGTCTAGCCACCGCCCAATCGTGTCGTCGTGGTCGTCGTCGTGAATTATAGTTCTATTGGTATGTTCTATTTTAAGAGGGCAATAATTTATGGGATAATAATTGTGCACTTAAAACTACAGTAGTACACACTACACAGGACTTGAAACTGCTAGAATGTGCGACACTAAGAAGTTATAATGACCGTGTTGTATGCACCAACGATTTGAGTAACTAAGTACCCAGGAAACAATTTGAAAAGAAAGTCCCAGTACAAATCATATCACTAAATCACTGGTAATGAGAAGTGTACACATTCGTGTTACGCCATAATAGCCCCTAGCTGTAGAATTAGAAGCGTTAATATACCGTGAAAAGGTTCTAGGGGCAAAGACCCCATCCTTGACTTTCACTGCTTGGGAACATTATGCAATCAGGGAAATGAGTTGTTAGAGATAAAACAGTCATTTTTGGATACAAATGTCATTTTGAAATACAATTGTTGGAATCGAACTGAACTATTTAGTGTTTCAATATTCCAATCGTGGAGTGTTATGAATATTCCCTGCGGAAAACATTTTCTATTTAAAATATAGGAACTTTGAATAAGAATAGTACCTACAATAATATGACACATCTGAGAATCACTGCAGAAGACGAAGAAGAAACAATTCTATACTTGATCTGTATACAACTTCAAGTGGTTCGTAAAAATGCACTTAACACATATAACTTATCTCATGGTTTGACATCAACTTTAACATAACGTAAATCAATGAACTGATGCAAAATTGTAGGTTATTACACATATCCATAGATTTATATTACTATAACCACCATTAGCTAAATATTTAAACAGACAGTAGTTAACATGTACAGATTACAGTCCTGAAAGTGAAAAGTCAAAGTCAAAGTACTTATTTCAATTAATCCCTAATTAGCACTTTTGAAACGTCAAAATTTTAATTATCCGTCCGTCTGTCTGTCAGTGAAGCTAGGGGCTCGTTTCAAAGTGTAGTTTCGAATGGAGAAAAATGAGCAAGAAACTCCACCGATACTCTTTTTTTTTAAATCATTTGTACAGTCTCATTGATACATTATTTGAAAAGATAACCTCTAAGCAAGTAGGTTCTTCGTAACCAAGTAGGTTTTATTCAGTGATCTATACATACATATAATGAAATCGTAGAAAAGACAAAACTGTTAATTTAATATTTTTTTAAAAGAATACTTGAAGCGTGATCTACAATCGATACCGAAGCCAAAAATATGGTTTTTAGAAATTTTGTCCGTTTGTCTGTATGTGTATCCGGGATGATCTCCAAAAGTACTGCATGGATTTACTTCAAATTTTGCATGAATATTACTAACAGGTCGGGTCAACATATAGGCTACATATAATCATCTACGGGGGAGGAGCTGTGAATCACAATTCCACGCGAACGAAATCGCGGGCAACAGCTAGTGGAAAAATAAGCGAAATAAGCCAGATAACTGGTGGTTACGTACGGAAGAAGGAAGTTAACTGTGGGCGGTTAAACTCGATTGCCGTGTCGAGTTCAAGCTGGGGTTCAAGTTCTTTACTCTAGTATTCTCTACTGTTCAGTTCAGGTATTTTTAAGTGACCTTTGGTATATGGGGACGTTGATTTAATATTATTTAATGAATTGTTCTTATAAAATTTATAGTTAATGCTTACTATTAATAAGTATGTAGAGGGTTATACAATGTTATTAATATTTTTACATTTATTTTTGTTTTCTTGGACTAATAGAGATTTATATTGTGTAATGTTTTGCAAATTACACAAAATTGTTTTGATCTTGAAAAGGGAAGGTCTGTTTGTGTAAATATCACACTCGACAAGGTGACATGTTACGTCTACGTGTTACCGCATAATTTTCAAAATCAGTGCAATGAAATATGAGTCATGGATTGTAAAGTCGTCAGAAGGATAGCTGGTTGTGGACTTGTCCAGAAAGCTTTCGACGATATACTAAGTAACATAAACCTTTATATAAAAAAATATTACAAAAATAAAATTGATATATTTTTCTCGTGATTAACACCGATCATCATCAACAGCCTATAGTGCCCACTGCTTTACTCAAAGCCTCTTCTCATACGTAGAAGGTTTGAGCATTAATCACCACGCTTGCTCAATGAGGGTTGGCGATTACAAACTTATAATTAGAAATTATAAGCCCAGGTTTCCTCACGATGTTTTCCTTCACCGTTTGTCAGTGGTGTCTAGATCTTGGAAAGTACATATAACTCGAAAAAAGTCACATTGGTATTTGCCGTTGGTAGGTTTCGAACCCGCATCCTCATGCATGAGAAGAGGGCGTCTTAAACCTCCTTCAGTTATTAACACCGATATAATTAGATAATTAAAACCTGTTTAGATAATTATTGAATTAAACCTAGAAAACCGTCCTTAACTTTAACCATTAATATCTATTAATTCTACTGAGCTTTAAGGTCGCGTTTCTTCTACATAAACATAAACATAGACTTCAAATGAAAACGAAAGTGTTCACTTACATCCACACTTGATCCCTCACATACAAGTCAGTCAAGCTATTGAAGAAGTTATCTTAAAGTTACCAGCCTGTTTCTCACGTGAAGTCGGTGGAGTCACCCGGAGTGACCTCCAGCTGTCGGTGGTTTCACTTCACCGCGTAACGACACACATTATACGCTAATGTTCCCATTCAGATACATGCTAAGATTAGTCAGTGACTGAGAATATAGTGACTCTCACACATAATATGTACCGAAGCATATAAATATTTAACTATACAAATCTTAACTATAAAATCTGACTCGGCAAACGTCGTATAGCCTAAACATTTTTTCTCACTTTTTAAACCTTTTCTGGACTTCCACGAACTTTTCACGACCTGAGTTTTAGCGAGATTTTTATTTAAATAACATATAGATATGTAGGTAATAAAATAATTATCGATTTTTCCATTTCCATTATATTGCTACTAATACTTAAATCTTAAGCATTACTTATGTCAATTTAAATGTAAACTAATAGAGGAAAGTAGAAAGATCTACTGGTTTCAAAGTCAAATCGGGATCCTTATTAGCTTGTAAATTATAGCAAAAAAACTGCAGCAACCATATTAAAAGTAAATAGTTAAATATCTTTCAAATGACTTCAGAGAACATACCAATAAAAGTACACATAAATTCTCTATTGTTTAATATTGAAGTTTAAAATCTACAAGCGACGTTAAAGAGGATGCTTTTACTGACCTTACATAATAACACAAGGTCGTTATCTGGCCTATCAGCACACAATCCCCCACTGGCATAATGGCTGGTAATAGGCGCAGTAACTTCACGTAATAGGCGTAATTAATATTTCCCAATAGTTGTCAGAACGCGCCGGTGTTTGGCAATGTAACTGTCGTGTTGTTAGTGCAGATGTTATGGTTGGTGGACATTAGATCGGTGTGTCTGACATTATTTATAACTCAATATATTTTTAACTGGGTATTAATATATTTATTATGAAATAGGAGGCAAACGAGCAGACGAATTACCAGGTGGTACCTACGCGGTCAGCGCTCCTCATAGACACCCGCAACACCAGAGGCGTCACAGGTTGCCGGCCTTTTAAAAAGGAATACCCTTATTTCTTGAAGGTCGTATCGGTTCTGAAATACCGATGACGACAGATCATGCCACAGTTTTGCTGTACGAAGCAGAAAGCTACGAGAGAAGCGCACAGTTGAACACAGATAAGTACACTCATTTTCAACAATTTAATTAGTAGCATGAACTTACACAGTAAGAACAACTTACTACGACCCTTGTATACTTCATTCCGCTGAACGTGATGGAAACAAAAGATATTTTTTTAGAATATTTCAGTTATCTTTTAACGAGTACCTAAAGACAAAATTTCCTTTTTATTAATGACCATAGATAAGAGCTTCTTCAGTCTCTCGTATACTTAAAAAGCTGTCGTTAAAATATACTTAACATTTAGAACTGCAATAATCCATACATATATGTGGCTTTACAGCTTTATTGACAAAAGACAGTAATAATATCTGTCTGTATTTAGACGTATTGTTTCAACACAATTATGTAACTATAACAATACAATCCACGCAACAACTGACCGTAACGACCACAACGGTTTATAATCGAATACTTTCTTCATTTTATTGTTTTTCGAACTGTGAATGAAAATACTTAAGGAAATTCAAAATGAGGAAGAATATTGATACTAATTCTTATTGGCTAATACTCTTCATAATGATTTCTATATCACGTCAACTGCGTCTACATATGAAAAACAAAAAAAAACACTTGACCAATCCGGCTCGAAGGACCATGAACGAAGGTCGACTTGGAGAGGGTGGATATATTAATACACTGTACTGAAATATTAATAGACTATAATATATCAATTACTATACTTGCTGCTTACACAGTAGTATTTAAAAAAAAATCCCCGTACCCTATATAAATCCCGGTAACGAAACCATAGCGCCATCTAATTCGATCCCAACGCCACCTATCGAGCGCTAGGACAACTCATGTTAATTTATGAATGGTATTATATTAATATGTACTAAAATGTTGATAGCGGTATGATCTCGTTACCGCTCCGTACACGTGCCAAACAGATTAAGTTAGAATAATAATTAAGTTAGTTAAGAATTAGATTACTAATTAAAACTCTGTTCCTAGTAATTTAAGCAAACGTGCGCATATATGCAACCAAGTCCAAATCAATAAACAAACACACACTAGAATGATAATGAAATGGATGTAATGAATGCAGGTCCTAAAATGTAAGTTTCTAAATTACTACAAGTAAAATAAATAATAGTATAGTAGATAATATCGTAGTGTTATAGACACGAACATACATAATAATTAGTATTTGTCTACGTTACTAAATCTTATCCCAAATATACTTTACTTAGGTATTGAAAATTTGTATTTAGTAAGTACATTGACCATTTCCTGTGTACTGCCATTAAAATTTGGAATATCGAACTTAGATTTATTTGATAACTTAGAAAATGAAATAGTTAAGACCTCTAATCTTCCATTTTGAGTTCCGTTGACGTTCCGTGTCCAGTTGACGTTCAAAAGTGCCTTTCTGGTCTAATTGAAATAAATGATTTAGACTTCGACTTTGACTTTTAGTATTAGAATACAAAGGTACATACATAATCAAATCAGTTATTGTAAGTTTTAACAAGAAATAAATTTCCAATATCGTTGCTATAGCAGAATTTATGAGAGACGGCAATTTTCAATTACACCATCTGTATTGAACACCAGTAGCTCAAAAGCTCAAAAAAGGGTATATTCGCGTCTGCTCGAGTCAATCTACTAAAGTTGATACTAACAATAAACAAAAATACGTTGATACAACTAACTAAACATGATCAACCATCATGAATGTAAGATACTTAAAATAAAACGTGAAAAGGCCAAACAGATATGTACCAAATTCTACTTACATTGAAATAGTTTTCTTATTTTCGGGAATTATTAAAGGACGTTTCGTAACATGGACGCGAACAGCCGAACTTACCCCATGACACCAAAGATTTCTTAAAAATGACTTTTATGACTCCTCCGGAGTGGCGGGTGTCCATAGGCGGCGCTGATCGCTTACCATCAGGTGATCCACCTGCCTTTTCCAGTGTTTGCCTCCTATTCTATAAAAAAACTTCTTAACCCGAATTATAAACCTATTTAGGCCTATAAGGAAGCAATATCCAATAGCCTATAACACGTAACTATGGCTAGATTGGCTGATTAGAATTCTGTAAGTGGGCTGATCTATGTGGCCTGCATGGTACTCACTCGGTTACTCGGTCAGCAGAGCTTACGTAACCTATTCGCTGGTCATTTTATTACCGTTTGAGTAAACCTGTACTGTGTTCCAATTATTGCTATAAAGATTGGATGATAGGATTCGTAGTGTTAAGATTTTTTTAGGTTTTATAAGGTACCTTGTGGTGATTTTATGGTCTATATAGCCTTCTTCGATAAATAGAAATAAAAATACTTATTCAATTCGCTCCAGAGTGCAGCGGGTCCGGAGATCAATGCGTTCAAACAAACAAATAATGAAGATTTCATAAATATACCTACAGCAAATTAAAATGAAAATAAATTGAATAACGTCGTGGTGGCTCGCTTTTCATGCACGAGGGCGCGAATTCATAACCTACCAGCGGCAAGTACTAATGTGACTTTATCCGAGTCTAATATTATTTAGACACCACTGAAAAACAGTGAAGGAAAACATCGTGAGGAAACCTGGACTTACAATTTCTAATTATAAGTTTGAAATTGCCAACCCGCATTGAGCAATCGTGGTAATAATGCTCAAAACTTCTCCGTGTGAGAAGATGTATTTGGTCAGCAGTGGCCACTTATAGCCTGTTAACGATAGATTTGTATTTAAATTACTGATTTATGTAACTAGTTATTTTTACACAAATTCCTTGATTAATAACAGGTCACATGATAATATCTTAGCTGTGATCATGAAAATGGATGAATTATGGTGGTGATGATAACCAATAAGGCATGGTAAAGGATGTCTTTAAAATAAGCGAGCATTAGCAATTGATTCCATGAAAAAAGTTCGTAACTTATAATGCTACTGAATGACTAGGCTTGATTCCATGAAATATACATTTTCTTCATCAACTTCCCCACATTAAGTAACGATAGACTAAACATCAGCTTCGTCACCTCAAAACCGGTGTCTCATACTTCTCATATTGACATTTTATGTTCCAACTTTCATAACATAGCTTTAACATTTTGCAACGCGCGTTATCCTCGCAGAAAACGATTAAAATGCGCGAGAATCGAACCTGACACCTTACGTAACGTGATTATTCATTATATATCTATCCTTCTCGCACTTATGGAGTGGCATGTATGTTTGTCCTTGTTTAGCGACCTGACCTACTGTTGTAGTTTTATGGAACTTTCTCATTTGATTAGGTGGTTATTGACTTAGTGTTGGATCAAATTGCGTTAAATTAATTTCGTGGTTACTCAACCGGTTTTGTCTTTAATTGGTATTGGTCTCGTGTACCACTTGAACTTGGTTTAAGGTAGCTTTGGTACCTTTAAACCGTCAAGCGATAACAGTAATACAGCTGCACAGACGCAGAGTTCTATTGTAGATCCTTAAGATAAGGTATGATTGGTAGAGAATGATCATTATATAAATTCCACATTGTGTAGAAATTTTATATGCATAAAGTATATTAAGTTAAATTCTAATTGTGATGTATACGATTTTCTCAATGGACATGAGTGTTTCATGAGGAAAGTTTTTCACAAAAAGTAAGGTCGAACGTGATCTTAGTTACAGTTATTGGCATTTCGGAAAAGCCCAAAGCTTGAGGCATGACATACTAACATACATAATTACATAGTATCGAAACCAAACATAATTTGATTGTATCCTCCCACTACTAGGTAAAGGCGGAGCAGGGTCGCGAATAACCATGTAACCCACTTTAACGCCCATAACAAAAATACATTTTGACTTACAGATTTTTTTTCTCTTTTAAAAAACGTTGCCTCACACTAGGATTTTCTCCTGTGTCGTGACCCGAAACAACAATTTGTGGATCATACAAAGTGTTGTTCCGTGCGGGAATCGAACCCGCGACACGTTGCATGGCAGCCGGTTGCCCAGCCACCGCACCAACCGTGCAGTCAGATTTCCAATCATGTCATGGTGAACATTTGTATCTAAAGTATGTTTTACGATGTAACTGTAAGATTATAAATAAACCGATGAATATAATTCTATGTGAGTTAGCAGTGGTGTTAGGAGTTCTTACACGTGTCTAAAACGGTTTTCGTACAAAGTGCAAAAAGTCTAATCTAGAACATGATGCCAGTCTCTGCTGTTTTGGGAAGAGCAATTGTTAGTCATTCCTTGACAAAAATTATCATAAAGATAGAGTTAGGAATCAGGGCCGATCCTAAAGTAGTCAGGAGGGTCAGGAGGAGAAAAAACCATTAACAACAGAAAATATCTGGCCATTTTCAACGTAAGATCGCCATTTTGCCAGCCATTTTTGTAGTCCACAATAAGTCATAGTGTACAAAAATATGTCTGCGAGTGGACACGTGTATGGCCCAGCTAGAACAATACTAGAGCAGCTACACATCCGATGATCTGTTACGTGAACGACCGGTCTCACTCTCCTCTCACGTACGCTGCGCTTGCGCAACTAGCGACCGGCGCGTGCGCACCGACTTGTATTAGAGCTTGTAAGACTTCCAAGAGATAGTGATATGACATTAAAACGGATAGGGAAAAGTGAGTTATCGCTTGCAATGTACATAGTTTCGTGGTTTCATGTAATGGTGGAAAAACATACTGAAAGTAAAACTAAAATTTGTTTATTTTGTTTATACAATGTTGTGACTTTGCAAGTATGTACAAATATGAAGTGTTATTACGCAGATTGGACACACCAGCATTAAGGGAGTTCCACATGACAGGACCTCGACCCATGTCATGTGCACCATACAATGGTTCCCACGTTGTATGCTTCGGCGCAGGCGTCTTCATTAGTACCTGAAGATAATGCTTTGATGGGCAGCGGTGAAGGCTGCGAACGCGCACGCATCGCCTACTTACATTATTGTTAAATAGCGTGGTTTATGTCTTTAATCGGAAAATTGGTACCATTATTGGGTCCATGCGAATGGTATGACTTTTTAACAGTCTTATTTCTATAGTTGTAGATTATTATCCGATCTTATAAATTCATTAACTTGTTTGAAGTCAGACATAAATCCTGAAAGCCTATAACTTGTTAGTTAACAGCAACTTCCTACCAGTTGAAGTAGTTTACAAGACAACTGAGAAGTTGCCCAACACTGGTCGTTTTAGTTTAGATAATATTTGAGCATCAGCTAGACTAGAACGTAAATATAATAAAGCCTAAAGGCGAAGGAGAACAAATATAGATGACACTGATGAGCCAATACCTGCTTTGTTCATTAATAAATAAATAAATAAAATAAATTATTTTCGACTGAAAATTTACCTGACGTATGAACAAAAGGTATATCAACATGAATGTTAGTATCAATAGCCTATGACTGTCACTGCTGGAATTAACCTTCTTTACAAACAACATACGAAGGTTGTTATAATCGCCTAATTCAAAGTTGAGGCTTAGCAGAGAGTGCTAATTCTCTGTTCTGTTGTCCTTTAGTGCCTTTTATGGCACCCGCGGGAAGAGTAAGTAACTTTCGTGAGACATAGTAAATAAATTATTATGTTTTCGGCTTACTCACGTAGTAAATTGACGAGGAACTCGACTAGTTTCAAGCCATGCTAGAGGCTCATATTCAATATGTGAGCCTCTAGCATGGCAAATTACTACGTGAGTAATAATTTATGTATGTATGGCTGAGAAAAATGTATTCTATTCGCCATGTGGTATACATGGGGAATTGAGGACATATGCAAAGAGGCATAGAATTTAATTTTCAACAAAACAATAGGGCAAATACACGTAGTTTCTACCAAACAACCAGTATCTAAGCCAACTTGCTTGAAACGTTTTAGAAATTCATCCTCCATTACATACATTAGCAACCATACCGCGTATCTGTTAAACCGCTTAGTATCTGTTATCTTGGGAACTGCTTACTCCATTTACGTGTTTATTTTCTTAATTTATAGATTCGCTATGGTCGTTGCAAGCTTGTATTTAGATCGGTGCATGTCCCGGAACTATGGTTAAAGTTCCGCTTGTTTGACATGAAATAGTTATCACGGAATATGGAAATCTTAGGAGATTTGTTTCCGATAGCAGGAGAAAATGCTCGACTAGTTAGGAAGAGGGATTCTATTGAAATTATTTATAAGAAGACATTTTCATCTCTATATTGTTAGATATTAGTTTGTTGTTTTCATGATCTGGTAGGCTATTCTATATGATGTCCAATCCGAACTGTTGAAATGAGAAAATGAAGTTTCTTGCTCGTTCTTCTCCATAAGAATAAAATGAGCAAATAGCTTCAATTTTAATTTTTTTGTTAACGTTCAAAAGTGCCTTTCTGGTCTAATTGAAATAAACGATTTTGAATTTGACTTTGACTTTAAGCTCGATCGCGGTCCGTCATGTCATTTATTGGTTGTGAGAATAATCTCGACCAATGACGGGCGAGAATTCGATCGAGCTCACTTTGAGAGTTCGTATTGACATCTTACAGAATAACCTGGCTGGTCACCAGTGATGTTTTTTGAGTACTTACCTACTACGAATCAGTTCGTGAGTTACAATTTCAGTAAAATCTCAATATACACACATCATGTGCGTGTTTACTTTGTGTGTGAAAAGACGGTATGAGCACTTATGTACACTTTACTTATGCGTGACGCCTGTCATGGAAATAAGAAGTCGTAGTTTTTTTTATATTACCTTCTAAAACCCTTCTGAAGGGATTTTAACTTAGTATATTTCGAAATTATTTTGGAAGACAACTCTTACAACGATACTTTGAAGTAAGTAGCAGTTGTCATTTTCTAACCAAAGACGAAGTAATGTTATAGTATGTGCTCCACATCAATAATCCCCAAAAATGTAATAACAATTCATTTCCAGCTTTCTCGTACATTTATAAAGAGAAGGAAAACACAGACAAGTGTGGGTAAGTAGAAAGTGTTGCCAGCTTCGGCTATCCGATGGTTAATCTATGGTATAGTGTCCAAGGGATTTACTGTAATGTCGTTTTAACATTGCTGTTGAAATCTTAACTTGTTGCATATTATACGCAAATTCGTTGCTAAGTTAAGTGTGCTTCTTGTCATGGCTCATATTATCAAATCAAATCAAATCAAATCATTTATTTGCATAAAATGTAGGTGTTTACAGATAGGTTGTTGCAGATATAATATAGTAGCCGTATACATTTTGCCCGTTTATTGGCATGCAAAATATGGTGAAAAAGCTGTAAATTCAATATAATAGCAAACAATAATTAATGTTTACAAATTCAATACAAATAAGGCGACCAACTTTCTAAAAGTCCAAAGCGGGACTTTTTGTGGATAAAGTTAAGAATATGGGATTCATAACATAAATAGTTGTACAGTGACATTAAGTGTCTTAATGCGTACCCTTGCCTACCTCTTCGGGCATAAAATGCATGATGTTATGTTATGTTATGTTATCTAAGCGGGTGTAATGGTTTTCATGAATCTTGTTACAAACATTTAAATAAATTTGATAAGCGGCCAAAGTCAAAGCATTTTTTTTCAATTAATCCTAATTAGGCACTTTTGAAACGTTGAACATTGATTTGTCCGTCCGTCTGTCTGTCAATGAAGCTAGGCTAGCTAGGATCTACACTCTTTATGCTACAGTTAAGGTTTTTATTATGATATGCATTTGTTGTCAAGTATCTTTTTTAGTAAAGCTATGGGACTTGGGAGCTATTTTGTTTTAAATTACAGTCACCACAACTACAAAAATTACACTAAAGAAAAACTTGATAAATCAACCAATACACACACATACACACAGTTCACATACGTAGACAAATATAGAAAGTGAAACTGTCAACGTCCTGTCCGGTCCGGCGACTGTGGCTGCGCTTGCACAGGACATAGCGCGCCTATAACGGGGAGCCTGCGTCCGCGCAAGGTTGTAGGAACAAGGTTACTTGTGAACTTTTATGGTAAGGTTCAGGGTTTATGGAGCGATATAAGATATTTTGGTTGTTATGGGTTATGAATAGTTTTTAGGACTTTTAAAACATAGGACTGAAGCTGGAAATCCTATTGGCAGGAATGTATTGATAGAATGGGATAGAATTTATAAATCTTATTTATCACTTGATGGCTAGTAATCGGTGATGCCCAAGCGCTATACACTACAAAAGTTACAAATGCGATGTCGAGAACCGAACTGGATACAGGGTGAAACACCGAGTGTTGTTTAAGATATAACAAAAAACACAATACTTGTATCTATTTAAAAAATATATATCCAAATTAAAGCAATTCAATCAATCACCAATTTGCCCATGAATGTATGTTTACCCATGAATAAATGTATGGCCATAACAGATTACGAAATAGTTTGTAGAGGTGCGCACGCGCATCGTCCGCCTGCACGTTCTAAACCTAATGTCCACAGTGGTGCAACTATTTATGATAGTGACAAAATTATAATTATTTATTATATTAGTGATGTGCTTGTGGTTATTTTATTTTGTGTAGAAATAGTTAGTGTTTGCATCAAAGTTCAAAGAAAATTATGTATATGTTCTTTTTAAATTATGTACTAGCAAATATTTTTACCTAGTGGCTTCATTTTAAATGAATAGGGTTGTTGACACTATTGAAAGTAACACTAGCTTTTACTAGCAGTTTGTAAAGAGTCGAAATAAAGAAAGAAATTGAAAATTCAAATACTTATAAAAACAATAACGATTGTGTTGACAATATAATAAAAAAAATGAATGAGTTTATAAATATCCTACGCGTCTCCACAGAACAATGATATAATAAGCAACTAATTAATTTAAAACTAACATAATGAATGCCGTGGCATACATACATAGATACATACATACATGTTATCTGTCTGTTTGTCCTGCTGACCCAGTAGGATCCAGCTAATCATAGTAATGATCTTAATATGTATCATTAATTATATTATATAAAAGTTATTTAACATTATGACGTTGTTTAATTCAAATGTAAATATAAATAACCAATATAAATATTGCAGCAACATTTAATAGTGATTCACAAACTACTGTTAATTTACTTATATGTAAATCTTCGTGAAAAGTGGTTTTACTTTTATTTTACTGTTGAGTCATACACACACATACATGTATGTATCAACGTATTTATTTAGTTTATTGGAATCAGTGGTAGGATAACAATCGGATGCAATATGAATGCAATACTTTATCAAAATAGATTTTTTTTAAATTTTGATGGCATAAGTTGTATGTATAGTTATGACAATATTAATAAAATAGAAATGTAAAACTTAATTTCTTTACTTAAAATCTACCGTGATGCTTCGCTTTTTAAATATCTGACATTCGTCCTATGAAACTGTCATGGCGTCCCATTTGACAATGACATAATTTTGACAGCTTTCAAATAATGTAACAACACTACCGCTTCTTTGTTTTCTGGTCGGGCACAGATTAAGTAATCTACGTTCTATAATATACATAGTGGCCATGACATGAGCCGCGAGGACACACATGGGCCCCATAACATAACATACATTATTCAAAATTTCAAGATTATCTGACCATTTGGAATATATAATTTATTACACTGTTGATTTATGGTTGCTAAATAACTGGGTATTAATATAAAATATTCATCGATTATAAGTTTTTTTATGCTGTGTATTATTTAAATCAGCAATAAGGAATCTTCGAGAAACAATAAAAAAAATAAAAAAATATAAATTCGGCGGTTGTGTACCATTTGTAATATACGACCTATTCAAAGATTTACTAAAATTATGGTTTTCTCTCAAACAAAATAAATTATTTTGTGTTAAATTATAAATATTGGTCACACGTGTAGAAATACGTAGAGGCCCCCAATATTTAAACACAAGTTTATAAATAAACCTTACTTTAAAGTTTTATAAAATGTCGCAATCGAAAATAGAGGTATGAAATCATTTTTAAGATAAATCACAAACACACTTTAAACTTGAAGTAAAGGAATATTTATCTCATGCAATTTATACACTCAAATTTTATTATTACTCGAAAACCAATAATTAATACATTAAACGCCACGGGGGTCACCGGTGACCAACGTTACCGGAGGATTTGCCTTCAACAGTTTTTTATTGTCAGTTAAAGCCTTAACTGAATAATGAATAATTAATCACATTTTTACAGCTTACCTAGCATTTACTCGCTCTCTATATAAAAAACCTGAATTAGCAAAATCTACTACAATGGCACTAAAGTTTAAACAATAGCCAATCATGAGGCTATCGTAAATACCCGGACTGGGAAGCGAACCGGCGACCTTACGCAACGGTAACAATATGATTTGAGATGAAAGTGGCTGATGCTGCGTCGGTATCTCTCACGATGTTAGTACAATGCCTCTAGTTAGTAGCTTTCTGATAAACGTAAGTACATACAAGACAAATGTAGAAGGTTCATTTGAATGAAAGTTAAATTATCAATAGACCTTGGACTTTATTTAAAAATGATTAAGCTGAAAATCCCTTAAAGAAAGACGTTTTGAAGGTACTTTTGTACATTTCGCCTATTCACGTCCACCCTACTGAAGTTCGTCTGTTCGCGTCCATTTTACGGATCGCCATGAATGTAAGATACTTCGTATTATCAGCTAGTTTTAACTCGTCGAGTACCGGTTTTATAGACACAATTAAAGAACAATAGGTCGCGGTCACCGGTGACCGCTTGGTGTTTGACAGTTTAAAGGGCATTCCGTAACATGGATGCGAAATGGTGGGTGGACGCTAACAAGCGAACTTACCCTAGCTGCAAAGATAACCGTAGACCTGGCTAGTTCGCAAGTCTCAAACAATGTGTTATTGTAATTTCATAATTTTCAAAAATAGAACGTATTAGTTACAATTATAATTATTAATGCGAAAACATTAGTTACTTCTTTAGTAAGAATTTCAATATGTGTCAAGTTAACTTTCTGTGTAAACTTAACAACAGTCGTTTTAAAGATATTGTATCAAAAGTACCTACTTAGAATATACACACATCAAGAGTCGATATAGTTTAGTAGACAATCTTCTTTGGTTGATGTTTATGAGTTGTAATCAGGATTGATTAAGACTGACGGTGCAATATGATTTTCTAGTTTTAAAATACAGTACCTGGATCATGGTCATCGCTTTGCTTGGTGTTTTTTTTTTATTAGTAAACGACATTTTCTGAAATTGAAACTTTAGGGAACAGAGAGTATAGTTCCCTAAGATCGGAAAAGGAGGATCCTCCGACCAGGCGAGGTGATCGTGCCTGGCGGGCTTTCTGCCCAACAGTTGTTCGTTGGGATTTTCTATCCGTGTTTATTCGCTTGTAAACTTTGCATGTGCGATGTAGGATTCGTGTGACGTCATCCGTTGACATGTGGCATGTGTCGCCACAAAACCTAGCTAGATTGATTTATCGTCCCCGAAACCCTTGAATACAACATTTTAAGAAAATCGTTGGTGTTGTTTCCGAGATCATTGATACATAAATATATACAAGAATTACTCGTTTCTAGATGTAAGATTAGCAGCCCTAACTATTTGAATCAAACAGCAGCCGGTCACTCCACAAATACGCCAACGGTACAGTCATTCGGGAGTTGTAACAAATAAAATTAACTCAAAAGTAAGTAATAGTTTTGTTTTAAACGAACAGTTACATGAAGCAATCCTAATATAAATGTGCTCACAACACGCAAACTTCTTACGACTTCGTTCAATTCTACTTCCGTTTTGTTTTTCTAGATTAGAAATTGTGACTTTTAGGTGAAGTAATCAGAACAAGACAGCTATTTCGTAATTATATTTCCTACGTATAACATTTTAAAGTTATATTGGCCGTATTACCGTAATTATTTAAGTAAGTAGATTGAAAATAGTTGCTAGTACTATTTTAAAAAAATATTATAGAACGTATTATAAAAAAATTAGAAAAACGGATTATAAAAAAATTGAATTTCAGTAATTCCATTCTTAAGTGTCAGACTCTTACTGACTAAAAACCACCCCGTTCCTACTCCTGCACGTCGAGCCGGAGCCCCAGAAACTCGCCGATGTCTAGAATTGAAAGGGTAAAAACCCTGCTTATATTAAAAATTTGAGTAAGACAAGTAAAAACCCTGTCAAGCACCAAAATTGATCTACAAAACTAAACAAAGGGACTTCATTTAAATCTAAGACTATTTTAGACCATGACGAGGTAATCAGAGCATCTTTAGTTAAAAGACAAGGTCGGGCAGAAATTCTTAATTCGGTTTCTACATCTCACATTTCCCAACAGCTGACTCAAAGCAGATCCGCTGACATTGAAACTGATTGTTAACGCTTGCATCTTGCACTCTTAGTCATAATCAAATAACTAAAAACTTTCATTTTGTCGAGGACATCTGATTTAGTAAGTTCTAGAAAAATATCCGCAGAAACAGAAACTAGATTACCACAAATGAGAAACGCCTGATGCACATATTATCCATTATCCTCCTCTGCGTCATACAGTCGAGTAAAAAATAATGGTACTTTTACTTAGTGCATCGCATAAAACCTCCAAGTGTCAGGTTTATTTCTACACTTTTCTCTGTAATTGATTTAAAAATCGAATAGCCTAATTCACTTATTTAATTTTAGAAACAATATTCAAAATACTCAGTGGTTTTGGCTAGATCAGAATAGTTGACTCTAAAATAAAACCAGCATATGGTATGACTTCAGTTATTCAATCAAGTCAATGGTCAGCCATTGTTACATAAGCGCGCGCATCGTTGCCAAATCCACGATGGTCGTCACTCCGGAGTCCGGCGCAGGCGCAGCGTAAGAAAGCGAAGGTCGATTGTGGTGTAATGGTGGACATTGCAAATGAATCGGAATTTTTACGTCATGTGTTATCCAGTGTGACTGGTAAACAGGCAGGCGGTTCATGAACAAGTTCGTTTTCGAAACTGTTGTAGTTAATTTGGATAATGTGATGGTTTTTCTGAGGAAAGCGAATTAGTCTAGACTTTAACGGGTTACCGGGGCTCCGACTCGAAGCAGAAATAGACACGGAGAGGTTTTTATCAGAAAGAGTTTGACAATATTCCCTTTCACCTCTTTCTGTGGAAGAAGTCATTGGATTATCGTCCCCCCTTAATAATGCCCCGGATGCAATTCAGTGCATTAGCTCATGTAAAAAAATATTCTTCATTAATTCAACATTAAATAGGGACTGGTTCAGTAATAGTAATCAGAAACCATGTTTCGATATAATACTTATTTAGATACTTCGTGTCCTCGTTCGAAGTTCAAGAATCAAGTATTTTGAGAATGAATAGCAAAAATGTAATCGAAACATTCTAAAGTCATAAAATAAATGATGTAATATTGTAATCCTAGTGAATAATTTATCAAACATGAGCTTAATGGTGAATGATAAATTCGGTTATTCAACTCAACTCATAAAATAATGATTGGTTGTAACTGTACTTACGTATGTTTAAATAGGTAAATAATATTTCATGGTATTACATCGATTCTTTCGTATTATACAATACACGAAGCTTATTTAAAATATTTTGGTCCTGTTATTCGACAAATAGTTATTAACTGATTACTTGAGACAGCAAATAATAATCAAATGTTGAGTTTGAGATTTATAGCTAAATAGAAAACAAGGGCGTATTCATACTTGCAGACAGATACAAAAATTGATTTTAAATTCATTATTATTTTTTAAAGCGCTATTTATACTACGCATGCAAATGTAGATTTACCATAAATTGTATTGACATAGGAACAATAGAAAAAATATATTGGAAGTCTTATTTAAACAAAACGACCTTAGACAAAAATCTGCCTTTTTTTTTTTTTTTTTTTTTTTTTTTTAAGGGGGGAAAATCATCGAATGACTGCTCCCGCCTGGGTGAGGCGGAAGGGAGTGTCAGACTCTTACTGACTAAAAACCACCCCGTTCCTTCTCCTGCACGTCGAGCCGGAGCCCCGGTTACCCGTTAGGTTCTCCGCGACTCCGAATCGGCATCGGCCCTATTGGGCCCCATCTGTGGTGGTCTGATGGCTCTTTGAGGCGCGCGCGGAACGCGACGCGCCGTACGCTCGGGTAGACAAAAATCTGCCTAAATATGAATGATATTTAAGATGTCCGTGATGAGATGGCGGAAACGTATTATTTATTTTATTTAAGTCAATAAGTTTATAGTACGTGTGCTGTACTCAGTTAATAGGCGATGGTCAAAGACATAAAGCAATATATATGTTTGATGAACAATACAAATAATGGACAAAGAATGCTGCTTCCAGGTATAGTATTAATTATATTTAATTAACTAACTCGATAGCCTTGAAATTTTTGCAGTGAATACCCGCAAATAACTAATATTCTTTTGCTTAAGTTACCCTTGATCTGTATTTGGAATCCATTAGGTACCACAATCATACGACTGGTAAATAAATATTATCATACTATTTTTACGCCTAATATATTGATGATGTTTTTGAAATGTTCATCATCAGAAGCTGCAAGCTGCCTAAGCTATCTGTCGGCGTAGCCAGCTAGTGCAACGCGGGGCGGGGGTCCAAATAAACAAACTTTCCTGTATATTAATATATATAGTTAGAAACTATATTCCAACGCTATGCAATAGATTGAATAGATTGCATAGTGTTTCTATACATACATACAAATATTAGTTAGCAACCACCCAATGCTCTGGTGTTCTAATAAATAATAGATTATATTTGTTATATTTGTTATTAGGCTTCTAGACATTAATATAAAATAACTGCGTTACGGTGTTTACTGTTAACCTAGATTTTCCCACATTTTTTGTTATGAAAACTTAAAACTAGTTTTCCTACACATTCAGCCATTTGTTATGACTATCATACACCTACTTTGTTATGTAGATTTTAGTTCAGTTTACAGTCATGCTTCCTCAAACATTTCTTATTTCATATTACATTCTTTTCCTTTACATTAGAGTCCATTTTCGTTAGTTAAATGGATATAGAAGCACGATTTTGCCAAAAACAGTTATTTAAGTGAAAAAAGAAATCTGTTGTGTAAGTAAACAAACTGTTTTGATCTTATTAACTTCGCTTAGTGGCGCTAGTGGCCTAGATATTTTGGTTTAAAACTCATTACGCAACTCCCCGCAGTCGGTACACCGTTTAGAAAAACTTGTGACCCGCTGGCCCGGTATACATTGGGTTGTTTTGTTGTCATTTTCTTTTTACTACTTTTTATAAAAATACCCAATATCGTCTTCATAATCTTATTTAATACTTGTAATTACTTAATATTTAACTAAAAAATATAGAAAATAAAATTGATCACAATCAGATACTTAATTATTTTCATGAAACATTTTTTTCTTACCATTTAAACCTTCTCTTGGAAGCACATTTCACAAATAAATCAAGATCAAAATTATCCAAATCGGTCAAGCTGTTTTCGAGTTTTAGTGAGACTAACGAACGCCAATTCATTTTTACAAATTCAAAAATACAAAGTAAAGTGGACATGTGTCTTAAGCATTTCTTTTAATCAGCGGTCCAGTTCAATATGAATTCAAATCCTTAATCATACAATTTACGAGTCAACGGAAAGTTATTGAAACGTCAATAAATTATAATGAGAACATTAATCCGTATTACAAAGTTACGTGTTATTAAGTGATGGCGTTAAACTTACATAAGTTACTTACGTTAGCATTTAAACTCTCGATTTCATTAAAGCGTTTAACTTAGCATGTGGTCGTTTAACTTAAAGTTTTATTAAACTTGAGGTTAATCTTAATGTTACGAAACTGTTGAATAATAAATACGAGAACATTTGTAACTGTTTAGTGAATGGTATAAATCATTTTGTTTTTTTTTTTCAATGGATAAGTTCTTAGATTCTTTTATTTTACTTCCTGTGTTAATTCTATGTTACTTCGAGCCACGATGCAATTTTTTGCATTAAATAGTTATCAATCTGCATATTATGTACTATTTAAACAGATGTATTTAGTTCTAGCTATACATTATTTAAAATGAATGGTTGATGAACTTAATCGAGGAAGGTAAATTGTAGATGATTGTAAGAGATTGTAAGAGAAGAGGTTGATGTGTTGCGGAAACATATTAAATTGAGGAACATTATTTTTGGAAAATTATGATAAAAGTTTTCAGTAGTGAATTTCATTCGATTGGTCATAAAGATAAGTGATTTAACAAAATCATTAAACGCTTCAGTTCATAGTTTAGTTATTTACGACCTTTAGTTAAGTTTTACGACTTGTTTCAAAGAGTGAGTGATAATTACTGGTTAGTTTCATAAGTAGGAAGTAAGTAAATAAATTATAATTATTGCGAAAAATATTACATAGATATGATAAAATGTATTTGAATATTACGAGTAAGCATTATTATGTGTTTATGTAACTTATTTTATAGAACGTTCGCTATACAGAATTTTAGCCAATAACTAAGTTCCAAAAATTTAAAATATTTTTTTCAAAAGAATGACAATTCACTGATTTTTATATTTTTCACTAATAATTTAGGTAACAGTCGCTTTTTTAATTTAAACAGTCTTAAATTTCTTTTTTTTAATACTCAAATGGAAAGCCTGGCGTTTTCGAAATGCTAGGCATTTCAAATATTTTTTAATAAGATTGGAAAGCGAGCCTCATTAGTATATTACAGAATTAAACATCCTATTAAAAAAATAATGGTTTCAAGTTTATGTAATGACACAGTGCTCGATTATATTTGCACAATGTTCGGTAAAAGTTATGTCTTGTGCAACACTGGACGGATCCACGGACGACATTATATCATCGCTCGTGAACACATATATTTAATTACTCTTCATTTATATTCACTTGCAACATACTCTAAAATATTCATCAGAGGCTGAACCGAAAAATTTCGAAATTCCATAAATCACGGTTTAGCCTTGCTCTTTTGATCTGTTGGTATTTTAATATTAAAGGTTGGTACTCACTCTTGAGCGCCCATAGCTTCCTCTCCATCAGTCCCTCCACGTACTCCTGCATCTCCAGACGGCAGTCCCCGTTGACAGTCTGCTGTAGCTCCGCCCACTGCTTTACCAAGATGTCTGCATCAAACAGTCGCAGCATGTTCTCTATGCCCATCAGCTCCGTGCTGGTCACATTGTCTCGCTTTAGTACGTTCCTGGACTCGTTCACAGTGTTCCTGATGGAGTCGCTCAGCTTGCTCAGTACGTCCTTGTTCGGTTTCGATGTCGTTTTCTCCGCAGGTTTGCTGGTAGTCTTCACAATGTGCTGCACATTGTGCGACTTCTCAGTCGTCGATTGTTTTGCTTCAGTCTTAATGTCGCTGAAGTCTGCGAACGACAGTCCGTCGTCGTCCGCGAATAGATCGAAAGCATCCTCCGTTGTGGATTTCTCGTTTCGGTTCGAATTCGGAGGAGCAGGTTTGGCAAGGGAGCCGATCAGGTCGGAGGCTAGGTCTTCATCCACGCCACCTTTGGCTGAACCCTTCTTGATACTCTGAAAAGCATCAATCAAAGCACTCCTTAGCTTTTCTTCGCGCGCACTCTCTCTGCTGTCACCCTGTAGTTCACCACCAGCATTTACTAAAACTAATGCACTTAACAATACTATCACTAGACGAGACATTTTGAAAAAAATAATTTTTAATTTATTTTCTCAAAGTTTCACTCGCACATGCTTGTTAGTACGATCACTTATACGTTGGAGTCGAGATGATATTTCGGTAGTTAAAGGTGCGCGCGCGGCGTCATAGTCGGGGCACGACTGCGCGGCTGTGAGGCTGTGACATAACGCCGTTACGAAGTTACAGCGGCACTTTCACTGTCGACGGCGCGCGCGCAGGTGATCGCCGCATCCTTGTAGGGCGGCCGATGCGTGCCGCTGAGCCACTTGTACGTTGACTAACATATTAGTTAACTTATTATAATTATAATATTATTAGATAGCTGTGTCTCTGACAGGCAGAACGTCATAACAATCTGCTACCGTTAACAAACCTTACGAGGCTTAGAGTACTTTTCTTCTATTTGGCATATCAAATAGAAAAGAAGCTATCTTAGGCTGGATATCGATTATTAAAGTGCGAAATTTTTCATATGTTTATTCAAAATTGTTAATTAATTATGATAAATGCAAATGAATGTCAGCTAGCACTTTATAAATCACACAATAGGAAGAAGCTTTAAAAGCTCACTGCCTAGTAAAGTTAGTGTTGATATTTTGTAGCAGAGGTTTAGTTTAATTTTTTTTCTTATGTTAATTTTAAGTTATTAACTACTACATATTTAACAGTAAGCGAGCATTTTGAACTTCATAAAAATTTTGCTCTAAACTTGCACAACGCGAGAATCGATTCCAATTTCATACTCATCTATTATTCTTGCCGCTCTATCAATGAGGTATCCAAAGTACTTTGGACTTTGAGAGAGAAGGTTCAAGTAACTTACTAAACACATGTTTACAAACACTCAGATATTTCATAATTGTAAGTCTCGCAGTCTCTGGTGATTGCTAGAGATGTTTGTGTGAGAGTATTGCGGGATTGTTGTCAGGTCGCGCCAGCTGATGTAATGCTAAGCGGTATAGTGGCGTGACCACATCGACTCCAATATTGTTAGTGTTTCTGCACCATTCATTATTCCATCTAAAATTCTGACATCTCACCAGTTCAGTTATAACAATCAGTCTTTCTTCAAGCATTAATATAATTAGTGTTATGCATTCAACAGTTGTGAATTGAAATTCTAAATCAAAACTTGGGTCTTAAGTTCAGCAAATAGTCAAAACACTAATTGACTATTAGTCACTAGTCACCTCTTGCAATAATAGTAACAATCAGCTGTGCTGCTGTGCACAAATACGATGCAATAGTATACGTCACCAAGTAAAGAAACCGCACAGTCATCATGACTCGATGACTCACAGTCTTACATACATACCATATGAAGAATTGCAACAGAAAATAATATAAAAAGAATTATTAAATGCTCTTCTAAATAACTATAGTTTGTACATGTGTATACTAAAATTTGGGACTGGTCATTGTGCCTACGTTATCGAAAAATGATTTAATTTTTTTAAAGAGACCACAGCAACCCTCTTTGATAAACCTGAACGTTTAACCAGGTTACCAAACATGGGGATTAAGAAAAAGTCTCTTATGTAGAGGAGGCATCTATCTCTATTGAACTGTTGTACCTCTATACTATTCATGTCAAAGAGGTCTGGAGCGCAGCATGTTGAATGTAAAGAAGAAATACAAAATAAGAAACACGAGTATAAGGAAAATAACAAAAGCAACAAACGCTTTAACTTATGCTCAAAAACCTAAGTGGAAATGTGCAGGATATGTAGCGCGACTAACAGACCTGAGATGGACCATAAAAATAATAACCTGGAACAGCCCACTAGAAAAGCAAAATATAGGAAGACCCATGTCACGTTGGGAAGACGATATTAAGAAAATAACGGGTCCTCAGTAGACTACAGTAGCACAGGATAGAGAAAAGTGGAATGCTTTGGAGGAGGCCTTTACCCAATAGGGGTTCTTACAGGATGCAAACTAATCAACAGTAACAATAAATTAACTTTAAGATTTTAATTTACACTAACAATACTAACAGCAAGAATAAAATGTAAAATTACCTGTAAGAAATAAATGGCTTTTTATTTATTATACTCTTCATGATAAATATTTTACGTCAGGGACCTCCATTGAAAACTATAATGGAAATGATTTTTCCTCGAACAAAGGCACGGTTACCAGCTGGTTTAACAGCTAGCGAAAGTTTTATACAAGGTAAATAATAACTGTAACTACAATGATTTAGCTGCCTACATATTTAATTTTAAATCTAGGTCGTCGGTGGATCGAGACGTTTTTTAACTCACTTTTGTTAGTTAGTTAGTTGTGAAATAACTAGTCTTGTTACGGTTACTCCAAAGTTGTTCTCAACAACTTTATTGCTCTACTAGTGTTGTTCTAAATTAACTAACTGGTTATTCCAAATACTAACAGCTTCTTTCGTTTGCGTAGTTCTTTTTTGAACGACTTCTTTTTAGACCATATTCTACCCCTGTTCTACATTTCTTTTTATGATATACTTACTTTTACCCGCGGCTTCGCTCACGTCACAAAACTATAAAAAGTAGCCTATGTGACATATACCAATATACACAGTGCCAATTTCGTTTTCCCTCGAAAATATCAAATTTCTCCGGGATAAAAGTACCCTATTATTTAATCCAGAGTTCTAACTTCACATCTGCAAAAATTCAAAGCAATCGGTTTAGTAGTTACGGCGTGAAAGTGGAACAAACTCACTTTCCGATTTATAATATTATAGTAAGGATAAGGATGTCGGTAAACGAGCAGACGGATCACCTGATGTAAAGCAATTGGCGTCGCGCATAGACACCCGAAACACCAGGGGCGTTACAAATGCGATTCCCGGCCTTTTGGGGATTGGGAATTTGAGGATTGTGGGGGATTCGGGGATTGAGGAGACCATTGGGACTACGGTAACCTCACTCACATGACGAAACACAACGCAAGCGTTGTTTCCCGTTGGTTTTCTGTGCGGCCGTGGTACCCACTCTAGTTCGGTCGAGCCGACCCATTCGTGCGAAGCATGGCTCTCCCACACTTAAACTTAACTTAATTTCATCCCGAACCCTTAAGCAGTTTTGAAGTGAAGGAGTTACAAACAAACATACAAAGTTTCACATTTATAGTAGTGTTTCCCCCTTTGTTAAGTATGCAAGAGGCGTTGAATTCGATTTCTGCGTTCTCCATTTCCGAAAAGACTGTCTTTGACCGCTTCGTTGGCCGAGTGGTCACAAGTGCGACTGCCGAGCAAGGGTCTCGGGTTCGATTCCCGGGTCGGAAAAAGTATTACTGGGTTTTTAATTCTCAGTAGTAGCACGGAGTCTGGAATTGTGCCCGGTATAATGCAGTGGGTAGGTAGGTAGTCCCATGTAATAGGGGTGAGCCCTATTACATGGGACTCATAACTTAAATCGTGAAAGGTGGGTGTTACATTGTACAGTGGCATAATGTGCACCTCTGCCTATCCCTTCGGGGATAAAAGGCGTGATGTTATGTTTTAATTTGACGGATCATTCATCTGAAGTGTATATAAAAATAGAAACTATTCGGTATTTGTGAAACAAGCTCTATCCCATTACTTCTTATTGTCATGATGCAGTATAAATTATATTATTGTCGTGTCTATACCAACAGCAATATTTATGTTTATATTGGACTACGAATGACAGTATGGATGACATATGGCACGTAGAAAGTGAGACCTTCTTACAGGCAAGTGTGCTATGCGACGGCGCAGTTGTCACAGATTTTATTTATTTTTGCAAGTGTTTTGTTTCATTATTTAACAAACATTTGTAATGGAATGTTTTCGGGCTATTTATTGTTTTGTGAATAACAATTAGCCGGTCTTCAACTACTACTGGACATAGGTTTCTCTAATACCAATTTTTTTTTTTTTTTTTTTTTAAGGGGGGAAAATCATCGAATGACTGCTCCCGCCTGGGTGAGGCGGAAGGGAGTGTCAGACTCTTACTGACTAAAAACCACCCCGTTCCTTCTCCTGCACGTCGAGCCGGAGCCCCGGTTACCCGTTAGGTTCTCCGCGACTCCGAATCGGCATCGGCCCTATTGGGCCCCATCTGTGGTGGTCTGATGGCTCTTTGAGGCGCGCGCGGAACGCGACGCGCCGTACGCTCGGGTCTGTTTCTGGTCGGACGGGGAGCCACCCATGCTCGCCGTCCGCAGGCCCGCGCTTACGGTGGCCGGAGATCGTCCCGCGATCCCCGACGCCCGGTGTGTCCTTCGCGATGGCTGGGTTGCGAGGAGGCAGCGCTTCGCTGCCTCACGCGTCCCGCCTCCTCCTTAGCCAGCATGACTGCTTCGCAAAAGGAGGAGACGGCATCCCAGTCCCCCTCGCTCCGCATCATGGCCTGAACTAGGCCCGGACGCGAGAGGTCTCCATCGCCGATCACTTCCCTGAGGGCACGGCGGTGCTCAGCCCACGCAGGGCATTCCGCAACAGTGTGTTCCACCGTGTCCTCAGGGTGGTCCTCGCAGTGATGACACCCGGGCGTTTCCTCCCGCCCCATCAGACACAGGTACCTCCCGAAACTTCCATGTCCGGTGAGGACCTGCGTCAGGCGGTAGGTGAGGACGCCGTAGCGTCTCTCAAGCCACTCCTCAAAGAGGGGACTTACCGCTGCAATGGCAGCGAGCCCAGCCCTCGGTTGCGACAGTCGTTGCTGCCATTCCGCCATGAGATCGCGCCGGAGCTCATCCCGCCACGCACTTATCTGGCGCGGCAGCGGAGTTTCGCCCCGGCGACGTGCCTCCGCGCGCATGCGATACACGCGCGCGAGCACCTTCGCCTCCAGATCCCACGGCGGTAATCCGGCAAGGAGGTTCGCCGACTCCCCAGAGATCGTGCGGTATCCGCGGATCATTCGGATCGCCATGACCCTCTGTGCCATAAGCAGCGCCCGAGCGGGCCGCTGCAGCAGGTTCGGCGCCCAAACAGGGGCGCCGTAGAGGGCCATGGACCGCACGACCCCGGCGTATAACCTCCGGCAGGAGGCGTTTGGCCCCCCGAGGTTGGGGAGGATGCGCTTAAACGCAGCCCCCACCCTCGCCAACTTTGGAGCCAAACGTCGGAAGTGCTCCACGAAGTTCCATCGACTGTCGAGGACGAGTCCCAGGTACTTCATCGCCGTCTCGACGCCGATGGTAACCCCTCCCGCCATTATTTGAGACCCACCAGGAGGTGGCGCATTCCCGCGGCCATGAAAACACATGGCCTCGGACTTGTGGAGCGCCACCTCGAGTCCCAACTGCCGGATTCTCTCAACGACTGTCGCAACCGCTGTCGCCATTAAATCGGCCGCCGCCTGGTGCGACCTCCCGTGCGCTAGCACCAGCGTGTCGTCGGCGTAGCATATCATGCTAACGCCGTTCGGGAGGTCGGTGCGCAGCACCCAGTCATAACCGATGTTCCACAGGAGCGGCCCCAGAACCGAACCCTGTGGAACACCGCGTGACATCTCTCGCCGGTTCCACTCGCCCCGGTGACCGGGGTAGATGACGGACCTGTCCGTCAGGTATGCCTCGATTACACGACGGAGGTAGGTAGGCACCCGATGATATCGGAGTGCCTCCAAGATGCAGCTCCAGGGCAGGGAGTTGAAGGCGTTGGCGATGTCCAGAGACACCGCCACTACGACCTTACCCCTGGACACTGCAGTCCCCGTCGTCCGGTCCCTAACGCGCATGATGGCGTCCACCGTGGAGCGCCCTCTGCGGAAGCCGAACTGGCCGTCCGATAGGTCCGGCCCAATATCCGTCAGGTGCGCGACGAGGCGGTTCGAAATGATTCTTTCGAAGACTTTCCCCACCTCGTCGAGCAGCACTATGGGCCGGTACGCGGACGGAGAGTCCGCAGGGCGCCCCGTCTTCCGCACGAGGACCAGTTTTCCCGCTTTCCAGAGCAGCGGGAACTGGCCTCTCTCCAAGCATGCGCTGTAGAGACCGATTAATCGAGGCCTGAGAGCCTCTGAGGCCAGGACCCATGCTTTGCCATGCAAGCCGTCGGGTCCTGGGGCGGTGTTCTTGGCGCCCATCCGGCGCACCGCCGCTCTCAGTTCTGCCTCGGTCACCTCTGGGACGATGTCGTCGTCGTCGTCGCTATAGCCCGCGTCGGGCACCGCAGGGGGCGGAGTCATATACGGAGGGGTGAAGCCCCTCCACAGCCGGGGGAACAGGGCGCCAATTACCTCCTCAACGACCTCTGGCCGGAGACTCTGAGTGAGCGGGGGAGCCCAAGCGCGAAGCTTGTCGCGTACCATGCGGTACGGGCGTCCCCACGGGTCTCTATTCAGAGTCCCCAGCATCTCCCGGCGGGCCTCCTCCTTGGCCCGCAATATCTCCGCCTTGAGGACGGCTTTCGCCGCCCTGTATCCCTCATACAACTCCGCCTCTCTCGCCTCCGCATTTGGAGGACGGAGACGGCGCCTGCGGTGCCTAGTGTACTGGCGTCGCGCAGCAGTGCACGCCTTGCGTAGAGCTGCCAGCTCTTGCGACCACCAGTACACCTGGCGCTTTTGTTGCCTCGACCGGATCCGGGGCATCGCCACGTCACAGATCCTGGACATGGCGTCCTGGAGCCACTTGGCCTCATCGTCAATGTCGGCAGGCCTGACCGGTGGTATCACCCAGGCCTGCACGATGGCGGCTTCCAGGAGCAGCTCCCGGTCCAGCTGTTTCAGCGCCCAACGCGGGCCACATGGGGCCTGTCTGACCGGCGGATCCGCGGACTCGGCGGAGACGTTGAACCGGATATACCGGTGGTCGGAGTACGTCTCCACCTCCTCCATGACACGCCAGTCAACGATACGTGGTGACAGAGCAGGGCTGGCGAACGAAATGTCCACCACCGACTCGCCCTGCATCCGCACGCACGTAGGGACAGAACCCCGGTTCAAGACGACTAGGCCTGCCTCAAGGGCCCAGTCTTCCACCATCCTACCCCGGACGTCGGTGAACCGGGAACCCCAAGCCAAATTCTTGGCATTGAAGTCCCCGAGGACGAGCACGGGGAGGGAACGGAACCCGACGACGACTGTGACCAACTCCATCAAGGAGTTGTGGAACTCGGCGAGAGTTCGGTTCGGAGAGAAGTACACGCCCACCACAGCGAGCTCTCCGAACCGTGCTGCGACACAACCCCGGCCTCTTTGAGCTGCCTCAAGAGTCGGGGTACCGGCGGCGGCCGATGAGATGATGGTCACCGAGCCGTCCAGGTCCGCCACCCAGTGATCCCTGGGCGGACAAAGTACGGCTCGGAGACCACGGCGACATTGATCGACCACTGCGCCATGCTCTGGAGCAGGAGATCCTGAGCAGCGGCGCAGTGGTTAATATTCGCCTGGAGGAGGCGGAATGGAGCCATTATTGACAGTCCATTCCGATCTCCTCAGTAGCGGCAGCGGCGACTGCGGCGGCAGTGGCGGCGGCGGCGGCGGAAACGGCAGGGGTGGCGGAGGGCCTACCTTTGCCCTTGGGTTTGGCAGGAGGGGAGCAGCCCTTGCTCCCGACCCGGTGATTGGCCGGCTTGCCAGCCGCCGCACATGCGTTGCAGTGCAGCGGGGCAGTGCAGGAGCCGGCCTTGTGACCGGGCCGACCGCAGCGGAAGCAACAGTCGCTGCGGTCCACCTCTGAGGTGCATTTGGCGCTCACGTGCTCCCCCACGTGACAACGGTAGCACCTCAGAGGCCGGGTCTCGAGCAGCTTTACCTGCGCCGAGACCCATCCCACCAAGAGCCTTTTGCCCTCCTTCAGCTTCTTGGCCGCTGTGACGGGGCAGCTCACCACCACCGTGCGCAGCCCCGAGTTGTCCGGACGGATGGTGCCCGCCTTGATCTGGTCAGCAGGGCACCCTCCCGTCCTGGCCACAGCGGCCACCACCTCACTTTCCGTGACGGAGTCGTCCAGGCCCAATATCCGGACATCCACACATTTGGTGGGCCTGGACACGCGGGCCTCGTCTGCCCCGAGGCACGCCCTAAGCCTCTCAGCCAGGGCGTCGGCCGACGGGCCACTGGCCGCGCCGGGGACCTCCAGTAGACGGGCTCCGGTAGCGGTCACCTTGACCGCAAACCCGTCCGGGGCCCCGAACTCCGCAGGTGTTACCGCCCCCTTGAGCTTGGCGAGGACGTCACCATAGGTAACGCCCCTATTGACCGCCTCGGGCTGCAGTGTAATAACTACAGCCGCGGTCTTAGGGGCGAGGAGCAAGGCAGCAGCGCGTTTCTCCCTGCGCTGCTGCTGCCGTCGCTGCCGCTGCGCCTTTTTGCGGCGCTTTCGGCCCTCCCTGGCGACTCTCCTCGCCTCGCCGGCGATTTGCCAACCGCCGCCGTCCTCCACTCGCGGGGCGGGTTCCGCCGCCGCTGCTGCAACTCCAGCTTGCCGGGCTGGAGTGTCCCTCCTCTTTTTGCGCCTCATGGGCGCAGGCGCCATCGGCGCAGCTGGGGTCTGCGCCGGGGGGGGCGCCGAGGGCCTCGCGGGAGGAGGCGCCCGCGCCTTTGCCGGCGGTTGGGGGCCGCGGCCAGCCTGACCAGTGGAGGTCGAAGGCTTGGCCACAGCAGCCGCGTATGAGCCCGATGCCGCGGGCGGGGAGGCCCGGCTCGATGCGAGCGGGGGGCGCAAAAGCCTGCCCTCCAGCACGTCAAAACGTCGCTGGAAGGCAGCCATCTCCGCTCGCAGCAGTCCGACTACGTCGGACTCCGCCGGGGGCTGGGGGTGACTGCCGCGAGCAGCGGCGAGCTCGGCCCTGGCCGTCCGCAGTTCGGCCTCCAGGGCCGCATTGGAGGCCGCCAAGCGCGCCAGCTCCCGCCGCATCTCGCCCAGCTCGGAGCGCACCTTTTCTGCAGTGGGCACCGCGCACTGCTCCAAGGCTGCCTCCGTAATAGTGGCCACCGCTGCCCTGAGGAGGGAGAGCCTAACCGGCTGGGATTTCCCCATAGCCAGTTTATGGAGCACCTCCGTGATGGCCTGTCGGAGGTGCCCGGAGCCGCTCGCGCTCTCGGAGCCCGACTCGCCCTCCGAAATCTCCACGCCGGACATCTCGGCTGCGGAGGACTCTGAACGGGCAGCGCTCGAGAGAGCCCTGCCCTCCGCAGCCAGCTGCTCGGCTGACTCCACGCAGGCAACTGGTGCCGGTTTCCGGCGACCGCCGCCCTTGCCGCCCCTACCCCGCGCCGCCGTTGGGACTTTAGGGGGAGGCGCCTGCGCGCCGGAGGACGGGGACGAAGCGTCCTCCTCCAGCCTGGGACGCTTAAACGTCCCCGTCACGCGACGGCGTGAGCCCTTCGAGCTCACGCTCAGCCGATCCGCCAGTGATGTGTCGGACTCAGGGTCCGACACCATCGTAATTGATGCCCGTGTGTGGGGCATGCTAGATGTGTCCAGCGTCTCCCCACGGGCGCCAGAGCCCCTTGGGCTCCCCTCTACTACGTCTGCAGGTGAGCCAAGCTCACCCGCACTCTCCTCCTCCGACAGTTGTGGTTTTGTTTTTTTAGATTTTACTTTCTCCATACAGTTCCCACGAGTATGGGGGAAATATTCGGTCCACCCAGGCAGTGCCCCCTGTACCTGGGTAAGTGTTCATTTGTTTCCCAACTAGAGGTTCCACTGGTCCCCTAGCTGGGGGTGCGCTCGCGACTGACACTACTCCTCAGCCATGCATACTCTCGCCGCGCACCAGAACTTAGTATTGGAGGAATTTTTTATAGAGGTTATCTTCCTCGCGGTCCGGGCGACCAAGCCAAGACCCTCGTCCCGTTCAGAGTCACAAAACATGACCGTGACCTCCTTACGGGTTACGATATCGACGGCTGCAATCGGGGACAGCTTGTGTCCCGATGCTGCTCGCTGGCAGGGTGAGTGCACAACGAGCACCGCCCTTGCCTCTACGCCACGCTCTCTGCTATGTCCAGAGAGACGGGCCGAGAAACGCCCCTCGGAAGCGCGGGCTATGAGCCTCCGCACACAGCCCGCCGCCTCCAGAACCCTATCGGGTTCGCCCGCCCAGTCCAGAAGTCTGCTGCGGGCGACAGTCACTCCAACCCTATCACCCCCGCTAGGGAGACTGTCGCCCGCACCCAGGGTGCACCACGGGGAGGTCTTCTGGCACCGCACCCCTCTCTAATACCAATAGCACTTTATTGAGTTCGGTTTTTAGCTCTATGTTTGTTTTATAATTGAAAGCTTCCTATGTACATGTCATACTATTACCTAGGTGATTACACCTAGGTAATAGTATTTAAGAGTGAACCCCGGTAAAGGATTACCTTTACCGGGGTTCACTCTTAAATACTATTCCGATTTATCGATATTGTAAAATTACGTACTCTTGAGTTGCAACACTAGTGCCTATTGAATCCGTATTGTCGCGGAGAACCTAACGGGTAACCGGGGCTCCGGCTCGAAGCGCAGGAGAAGGAACGGGGTGGTTTTTAGTCAGTAAGAGTCTGACACTCCATACCGATTCACCCCGGCGCACCCCTTAAAAAAAATGAATCCGTATTGCATGGATGTAGAATGAATTAAACGGTATTGAGTTTGGTTTTATAAACCGTACTCCGAATGCTATTTTAACAATTAAAATTAGGGTTTTGCAATGGTAACATTGAATATTTATTAGGATTTTACTGGATTGAACTTGAATTGACATTGAGATTGGTTTCAGGAGTAAGCGCCTGACCCAGGAATCTTATAAAAGAGGAATGAGGTGACATCATCTAGCAAGGGTTACGTAAGTGTAAAAATCAATTCAAATCACATAATACGATCCTTTATACCAATAAATTAAATCACCAAAATTAAGATTATGGAAATATTGTCTTTTAGAGTGACCCACAGAGGATTGCATGTCATCGGTTATATAACACGAGTTTTAAACAATTTTGCGAAATAAAAGTTCCCGGTATAAGTGTGTAAATATTTTGAGTGCGAAGTTGTGCGACTAGTTTTGTGCCGTGACCTCACCTGCGGCCTTTCTGTTGGGTAATTCATTTGTAATGTTTACGGCCGGTGACCCAATCTCATCGTGAACCCACTACCATATCCGTATTCTACTTTTATGGCGAGTAATAAATATATTCTTTAATTTTGAAGTTTATTATGTTAAGAATTTAGATTAATACTGGGATGTTGTTCAAAAACGTAGAGAACGAGTCTAAGTTTTTGCACAACTTGAAATATTACTCATTTCACATATTGTTGTCAACTCCTTATAGGATTGTTCCTCATCACAGTGACTATTCGAACTTCATAACAAATACATATTTCGTCAGATCAACTTATTAAGTCGTTTAATGATGTAATGTTACGTAAAATACATCTTTGTTTATGACTGCCTCGTTGGCCGAGTGATTGGCAAGTGCGACTGCCGAGCAAGGGGTCTCGGGTTCGATTCCCGGGACGGGCAAAGTATTCCTGGGTTTAAAAAAAATCTCAATAGTAGCACGGAGTCTGGAATTGTGCCCGGTATATGGCAATAGGCTCACCCCCTATTACATGGGACTCATAACATAAATAGTGAAAAGTGGGTGTTACATTGTGGAATGCTACTGTACTGCACATAATTATGTGCACCTTTGCCCACCCCTTCGGGAATAAAAGGCGTGATGTTATGTTATGTTATATTTATGAACATGTATTTCTCTCTATGCTTTATTAAAAGAGGTTTAAAGATATTGTCCGTACAATGTAGAATCTACGGTACATATATATAAAGCTACTTATTGTGATTTCCTCTAGTCTATCTCTAGTCAGAATTTAAGTACATAAGTACATAACTCTCAAAAGGCCAGCAATGCATTTGTAACTTCTCCAGTGTTGTAGTACTCCATAGACGGCGGCGGCGTCGATTGCTTACCATCAAGAAATCCGTCTGCTGCTGCCCTATGCCATAGAATAGTAAATACAGATAGCGTGTCTGATTAGCTAATCTTATAACTTACGACAACAAATATAAGCTACGAACGTACAAAGTAATGAATGCGAAAGTGCAACTGTTGCATAACAATAAATGATCACCGGACGAGTGCACGGAAGTGGGCACCAGGTAGGAACTCCTTCGTATCGCATTGTGTGATCATTCAGAACTGATTGGGTTACCAGGAAGCCTCCTTACATCATCTGCCCACCAGCTGGTTGGAAATACGAGGCTATCATATCAGATCACATGTGTAACAGTCAACAGTAACTTAGGTCTTTCCTACTCCGTTAATGATATAATCTGACTACCAGCTCTTGCTCGGTTTCATTCATTGCTTGACTCCTATTGTTAATAGCGTGCTGTTTAATAACCTACAGCCTTCCTAAATGAACTGTACCTACGAGTAGTTCCGGAGTTTAAGACTGTGATAAAAAAACAAAACAAGCAAACTTTTCAAGTTTATATTACATAACATAACATACACAACATCACGCCTTTTATCCTCGAAAGGGTAGGCAGAGGCGCACATTACCGCACTTAATGTCACTGTGCAATGTAACATCTACTTTTCACTATTTGTGTCTAAATCCCATGTAATAGGGGGTGAGTCTATTGCCATATACCGGGCACAATTCCGTGCTACTACTGAGAATTTTCTTTAATAAACCCAAAAATACTTTGCCCGACCCGGGAATCAAACCCGACACCCCTTGCCCGGCAGTCGCACTTGTGACCACTCGGCCAACGAGGCAGTTTATAATATGAGTATGAATTATTTTTAGTGCAAGATCCTTTGTTCATGTCCTGGGAAGTGTAAAGCTCTGTCAATTTGGTGCTTAATAGATTCGATTCACAGGAGTTACAGGGGTTGGGTTACTTTACGGATTGGGAAACAGATCCTATAGGTTACGTAGTACCTTTGCTGTGTACCTAGATGTAGAGTTTCTGAATCAGTAATTTGGAATAGCAGTACAATAACCAATTTTTAAGCCATAAGATAAATAATCCAACGAACCGCCTCTAAGCGTGAGAGAGCACCTAAAATAACCCCTTACCTGTACCTACCATTAGGTGTCACTTAAAGGTTTGTGCAAACGGACAGGAGGCAATGTACATACCTACAATGATGAATGACAGTACATGCAAGAATACATTTGACAAGTTAAGGTTCACCGCGGAAGAGAAATGTGTGGTAATGCGCATGCGCATGTCTCAATGTCCCGCCACAATGGGACAATGCACCTTATGAAACAGTGCGTGCGATCTGATCGCGGTGCCGGATCGAATCTTGCGCAGGGCACTTACATAACATGGGTTTTGTCACAGCATCTTAAAGTCATCTTTACAAAGATAATGATGGGTATTTCAGATACGTATATTGTGTTTAAAAAGATGTATAGCAGAGATTATTTTAATGAGTAAAAGAGATTCGTTTACTAGAGCCTTAATTTATATTTAAATGCTGGGGTTTTTAAGTTGGTACAATAGGTATATAGTCGAAAAGAATAGTAGGTACATTATCTACGCGTAACTATCATCTTGGTAGGTAAGTATGTTGCAATACTTTATTGTTTAATGATTGAAAAGTACTTTATTTGCGATTCACTACAACTAAGTTATTTCAAGTTCGATCTGTAAATGTAATAAATCAATTACAACATAATCATCTAGAGAAGGTTATAATAAAGTATCATAATGTGTATGTAAATAGGGATAGAAATATTCATGTATTTATTATATAAGCATTGTTCGCGAGTTCGCGACATCGATTTCTTAACACAAGGAAACTTAGCAATGTGGGAATTGAACACAATTAGCCTCCCATACATCTACTAGCAACAGAGACATCAGTCTGTCTGATTACCTAAGTCGAACTTTTGATCACAAAGCAAACAATCATTTTATTAAGGAAATTGAACATTAATTATTATGTTTTCGGCTTACTCACGTAACTGTTTGATGACGAACTCGACTAGTTTCAAGCCATGCTAGAGGCTCATATTCTTGAGCAGCATTCCGCGACCCGCGACGCCTCGATTGTCGCGCTGCTAAGCCGAAAATATAATAATTAATTTAGTATGTCTCACGAAAGTTATAATGTAGAAATCCAACATTTTGACAGTCTTTCGGAAAATAGAAATATATCGAGCTCGACAGTTTTCGATCAGACTCGAAACTAATCGATCAACGCTCGACATTTTACGATCAATCTCAATCACAAACTAGTTACGATGAAACTCGATGATGCCCACTGTCAGCTCATTGAGTTAAGACAATTCAGCTGAATCTGACAACGACTGCGGAAAATTGTTGTTTCAAAACTGAACCTAATGTGGCATACAGCTATGAGCCACAAATAAATAGCCCAGATTCAAATGTTAGAATAAATTGACCAGTAAATATGTATCTTGGAGGTATGACAGTTATCTGTTACCTTTTGTTGAAACTACCGCTATGACCGGGTTATACTTTGTAGCCACAGAACATATAATTTGTAGCCACACCTTCGGCTACTTAACACATAACAAACTAACTAACAAGTCCATATTTTTTCCAATATGGCGGGCAGCAGTTACACATGCCATGTATTATTCCATTTTTACCGACTTCAAAAAAGAAGGAGCCTTCGTACTATGTTCGGATAATTGTTTTTTTTTCTTTGTATGTTCACCGATTCCTTCGCAAATTGTAGATCGACTTTCAAAATTCGTGGCTATGATGGTTAGGAATCGTATTACTGTTTTTATTTTATCTACCGGAAGTGAAAAACCTACAAAATAAACTATTGTATGTCTAAAATAGGATTGTTTTAGATTTTCATTAATAAATAGACAAACTGTGACACTCATGTTTCAGTTGTATAATACTTACTTGTGAGAGTTCAATGTGAGATCGCCTTAATATTTAAAAAGTTTTAAATCAGTGAAAACAATCGAGCATCAGCACTTACGGGCCTTTTGGTCATACCTATCATTTATGTAAGTCGGAAACCAAAAGGATTGATTTTTTCAAATTATATCTCACTGAGCTTATAAGAGAATACAATAAATATACGTATCTACTTATTGAACCAGCTTGAGAATGTTAGAATGTGAGAAGCAATGTGTCTTCAAGAATTTCAAAATATGTAGAAAATCCCAAACAAAGCCACTTCGCATAACTTGTTTCATATAAAACACAATATCGAACACAAAGCGGCTGATTGTGTAACGGAGTTCACATGGGCAAAATGGGCGCTGTTTTATAGGATACAGTACTTGTCTAGGGTTTTAGATGTAGGCTAAATGCCTGCTAATAAACAATTCGCTAATGCCTACATTAACACAATATCACATATTTTTTATTACGAACAAGAACTTGAAGAAGTGTGCTAGGTTTCTTTTGATCATTTGTTTGATACTTCTAAATAACTAAATCGGACCTAGATAATACCTACCCAGATCAAGATATTTATCATGATAAATTAGAGAATATTACAGTAATTTAGTAAATATTTAACTCTTTGTTAAATACCTGAATTGTCCGTTATTGTTTTAGGACATCTTATTACTTTCAAAAACGAAATACGCAGTCGTAGTGGATATGAACATTTTGAAGAAAAAATACTGTGTAATTCTGTGGTCTATTGTAGAATTATTAAATTCGCAGGCTTTATAGAAAAGTACAAAGCAAGTTGATCACTTAGTCCGGTGAACTGTAAGAATGTTATGTATCAAAATACAAGTATTGTGATGTGATGTGACGTTCTGAGAAAGCTTTCGTTTTTATTCAAATGTCCGTGAGAGCAGACGAAAGCAATGAGAACTTCTGACTGACTTATGTAAATGTGGATGTTTGTACTTTTTTGAAGCAAAGGCGTGCATACATTGTGAGCAGGCAGGAGCCACGTAGGTATGCCTTAAAGATTTTCCTGTTGACGTTTTACTATGTGTGTCAATTGTTTTGAGAGGATACTGTTTTATATGTAGAGGTAGAATACTGTTTGCGTATTTTTTTTTTCTGTGTAGTCGATATTTGCACAATCAGTGCTAAGTTTTGTAATGAGAGAAGTAATTATATGCACAAATTAACACAACATGATCGTTGCAGGGTGATTGTTACTACTAACAACTATTACATAAGATTGCTGTGTTCCTATTCTTCACACAATGGACGACCACTACATATAAGCATAAAGAAATTCCACTCAGATCAAAACGTTTTATTAACAGTTTCGACGAAGCTTTATCACATGAATGTGCTATATAGCCTCATTATGATCACCAGGCTGTAATAGTCCATTTGGTGGGCTGAGGCCACTACTCAAATGGCGACGGAATGAAGCATAATTCATCCCATTTTATGTACTTCTGTATTTCATACTTTTATTTCCAGGTTTCCTGAGGAGCAAGAGTACGAACGGGGTGATTTTTAGTCAGTCAGAGTCTGACACTCTTTCTCGCCTAACCTATTGTTTGTTTATTACTATCAACTGCTGAAGAACTGTACGCCTTTGTAAGGCGTGACGTCAAAGCAGATGTAGTTCGGATTCGTTCTACATATATAATACTGTCTCAATGTGAATGTAGACTGGATTCAATCGAAATTGTTCGAAATAAACTTAGTTAGAACTGGGAATTAGTAGCTGTAATACGTTTTTACACAAGACTAAGAAAATCTAGCTCATACATATAGAATAGAGTAGGTCTTCTGATATTCTTTCGTTACGGCATCATCCCTCACGCGTTGCGCGCGACCTGTAATTTAGCTAACCAGCTTTCGGCAACCAAGTAGTTGGGGTGTAATTAGCACTGTATCTTTGTAGAGACCGCTACTATTGTATACATACGAGCGAGATATCTGTGAGTCGTGTTTTGACACCGACGAAACGCGAAAGGCTAGGTATATACTTTAAAGATTTAACAACTCAAGTTCGAAAGCTTTCTTGCCTCAACTGCCGAATGAATTTAGGTATAAAACAATTATAAATAAATTAAAACATGGAGATTGTTACAGGTAATTTGCTATTACAAAACTGCAGACTTTGTTGTAAAAACTATTGTGATTTTGGTGCTTAAACGACTTTCTAGTAAAAATCGTGAACCAATAGTAGGTCCCACATAATCACACAACACTAACACGGTAATTACCGCAGACAAATAGCATAGGAAGTAGCACTAACCAACGCTAGCCTCTCAGCGTCCGACGCGGGCGACCGGCGCCGGCGCACGCCGCGTTACCTAACACTATCGCTAGATTAACTTCTCTCATGTCACCTCCATTGCTTATTAATTTTATTGAGATAATCCTAATCAAACTGTAATGAGATAGTCATTAATGTTGCTGATGTGATTATCCTATGAAAGTTGTGAAAGGCATTGCTTTATTTATGCAATTCTAAAGACTTGATGACAAGTTACTTGTAAGTGTTCATTCAAAGTTAGTCAATAGCACTTAATGCTCGATAATTTAATCCACAAAATGTAGGCTACCCCGTACGATATAGCACAGAACATTTTCCTTGTATTACGTTATAGTGAAAGAGCCATGCGCGGGCGCACACTACGTAGCCACGTGACGTAATTCGCTCCCAATAACCGGTGAAGAAACACCGTCGCAATGGCCCGTTGTCTGAAAACAGCCTTATTAATTGTACACCGTAATTGGGCATTGTTGTACATGATTTTTACTTTTTGAACGACCTTGATTGATGAAATTGTACCAACCATGACATACAAAATGTTGGGTTTGAGTTCTTTGGATGGACAGGGATATATTATACACAATGCTCTGATTTGACTGTACAGTGTACACTAGTGTCTTGTCGCGGAGAACCTAACGGGTAACCGGGGCTCCGGCTCGACGTGCAGGAGAAGGAACGGGGTGGTTTTTAGTCAGTAAGAGTCTGACACTCCCTCCCGCCTTATCCAGGCGGAAGCAGTCATTAGATGATTTACCCCACTTAAAAAAAAACACTAGTGTCTTATTCATAAGACGCCGATTACTCCTCGAGTCATATTTTTTTAGATTACCTGCCTATATTGGTCTGGTCAGTGGTTAACTTGCCAATTGGTTATCTCTTGATAGTACTGTTTACGATTCGCAATGGCTATGAAGCCTAGTCAAGAGTGTTATAAGCACCAATAGTCCTGTCCTGTGCAGTAGTATCACACATCAGGCGATCTCCGAAATTACTATATGCAACTATTGCAGATTGTAGATGACTTTATTATCATCAGCCAGCAGAAGTTCACTGATAGTCAATGGCATCTCCCTTAATTCACTTCCGACTAGTTTGAGTTGGGCGTCTGGGGTTGGCGTGTTCTGCGGACTACAGGGAAGCCTTGGGTATTTAACATAATATTATTTACCGGTCACTTATTTACTGTTATGCAATGTAGCGTTTGTTAACTGTTGCATTAAGAATTGCGGATTCCAGTAGATACTTAAATATTAAATGCGGTGTGTATTCGTCACTGATGCATTATGGCTTTCAATTGCAATCAGTTTTTCGTGGAACTGGGTCAATATAATCATTATTTTGTTTATTGCATACGAAGTCATTAATGATACTTACGAGATACGATGACGTTAAACTTCTCTACAAAGTAGGTAGTTATTGTAGACGTTAAGAAACTTAATAGCAAAGAAGATTCTTAGGTTTAATGAATGTTCTAAGTCTTATTGTGTAAATTAAAATCGAGAAAAAAATATTATTCTTTTGAATAAACTTATTTGTAGTACTACACATAATAATTGTTGACTTCAAAGTATCTCCGGAATTCAATGTGAAATATCATTGTTTTACAACAACTGTCATTTTCTTTGTAAACAAATTAAACATAACAAATATTATTGACCATCTCTGAGACAATGGTGTTAACAATATGTGTGTGACTTATTATTTTCATTGTATGGCTTCTCTTAACCAGTTGTAGGTACCTGCTATACATAATAATGTATAGTATTATAAAAATATTTTCATATTGTGAAACATATTGCCAATAAGAGCATTCAACAAATAAGAGCTGTCTTGGTCGTTGAAGTGTTTTGGTTGACGATGATCGAATATATAATTCAAATTGAATGATACTGTTCATTTATGCATTTCCTTCATTATAATATTTCCTTCATTATAATTAGAAGAAGAAACGGTTGTAACAAGTGGAATAACCTGGATACAGTTAATCCCCTCAAAAGTTCATGTCATCTTGTACTCTAGGTTTGTCGGTTTTCAATTAATTAACCTATAAACAGAAACACCAAGTAGTAGTACAGTAGGCAGTAGCAGCAGCAGTGTCCTGATAGGACAGGACACCTATCCTATCAGGACACTGTTGTTACACACAGGACTTTTTTCTACTTTCCTCTGTTTTACGAAACCATGGATTAGGTAATAACAGTAACCAGTCGTGTCAAATTGATTCGAATTACTTAGGTATATGTGCCAAGACCAGCAATGGTTTTATGACACATTTCTCAACAGACGCAAAATTACTCGTTTTTACTACCTACTCACTTACAAAATAATAATTATATAAATAGGCATCTGTCCTTACTAGCTGTTATTTATTTGTTTACAAATGATACATTCATAATTGAATTGAATTCTACTTAGTTGTATTAGACACCAATCCTGATGTTTACCTAAGTTTCGGTTTCGAAATTTGCATTGTCCATAAATGTTGCTATAGTGGCGTCAGTGGATAGCTCCTTCTAAAACAGTGACACTCACCCGAGTCTGTTTAAAAACTTTATCAATTTTGCCAATAAACCTAAATTAGAGGTTTATTTGCTTGGGAAAAAATTAAGATCGTTGGTATGATAACCTACCTACTTTTACTACTAAACTGAACTATCTGAACTATCTAAACTGAATCATCCATGTACGCACATGTTATAATTAGGTGTATGTATATTAATTGTTTTTCCTCGTACGATTATTTTGCAAGAAATGATTACATTATAATATGGTGGCTTGTAACATGGCTCGCAGGCTCACAGTCCAAGGCTGTTTGCATATGAAAGTGGAAATGCAGACTTTGGTTATGTTTTGACATCTCGATACATATGTATATTGTATGTTCTATGTTGAAATGCGTTACGTTCAGCTCCTATCCATGTTTTGACATGTCTCTAAGTTAACTAATGAGTATTGTCGCTAGTGTTCATTAATCGATTAATGATTTTACCTAGCTTTCCTGGCGCTGGCCCAGTTTGAAGGTACAGAAACAGTTTTATCGTAGGTTACTTATTTTAGTAGGCTTTTTATGCTAAAATAGAAAAGAAATTCAGTAGGTACCTAATAGTCTGACCCGTTGCGATAGTTACCTAGGACCTACTCTAGTTTATATTATAGGATAGATGACCGATATAGTGAAGTGAAATGATTAGCAGCTGTTGACTGTTTACAGCTGTAAGAAGTCTGTTTATGATTGCAGCAGCAGCACTTTGTGGCACTTAGAACCAAAGAGCCATCAGACCACTACATATGGAGCCGCGTAGGACTTAACGGGTTGCCAGGGCCCCGGCTCGAAGAGCAGAAGTAGGAACGGGGTGTATTTTAGTCAGTAAGAGTCTGATCTGACACTCCCTTTCCCCCATCCAAGGCGCGAGAAGTCATTAAGTATCTACGTAAAGGTTTATACAACATATTTATTTCAAGGAGACTCCAAAGTCCGTCCTTTCTGACATCACTAACCTTTCTAATGAGTTCTTTGGAAGTATTGTAGTTTAGTAATATGACCTAGTGTACTTTTGGACCCGGGTCTTAACTGTTAAGTAATGGCCAAAGTCCAATGTGTCTAGAAATGTTCTCTATGATTGTTTACCGTTATTTGGCAAAGGGAAGCCTTTAGATGCGTATATTGCTTTTACGCTGTTATTAACCTAGATTTTGAAGTTACTTTTTCTGTATGGATATTATATGACTAAAACTTGTAAATTGATAAACAAGTAGGTACCTGAATTTGACAATATAATAATTCTTTTATAAACTACGTTTAAAAATCCAACTTCAACATCCATTTTTTTGAAGTCGGTTATTCAATCTAAGTTCTAAAACCTTCTCATAAGTGTAACAAACACAAACCACACGAACATCAGTTCAGTCAATCGAGAGATAATGGCGCACAAACTAAATACATACAGGTAAAACTGAGAACCTCGTTTTTTGAACTGAGTTAAAAATCAAATGAGGTAGGTTTTGTAAACAATTGTGCTTTATTGAAAAAGTAAACGGAACGTAGTGATGAAAATACACAACTGTCAAACGAAATGTCAAAATAAGAAATTCGCGGGCGATTTCTTATATTGCCCCTCGTATACTAGTCTCATTTTTTTACGTTTACTTACATAAACTGCGTTATTTAAGTGTAATTATATAGTTTCTGTTGCTTTATCTTAATATTAGTGTCAAAATCGAGGACGTTACAGTGCCTTGCGCGAATACGTGTATTGATTTTTCAAGTATTGATTTTCTTGAGGTGTGTGTCTATTCAGTGTTTTTGACCCTTATTTATAGTTATGTTGCACTTAAACTACTCTAAAGTAGAGGAACAATTGTTAGATTGACGTTATGAATTATTAAGATAATGGTAACTCAATGATTTCATGATTTTCAGCACACTAATAAATGGCTAGACATAAAGTGGCTGCTGTAGAGGTCCATGCTGAAGATGACGACTTTAGCCCCGATGATTGCTTCGGCATCAGTGTTGATCTCATCGACGAACGATTATACTTAGGTTGGCTGTACATCCTTTATTTAAATAACCTTTAATTTTTCAATAACTAGATATACTACACAAACAAAACAATACAAGCCTACAGAACTAATATTTACATGTTTACTTATTTTTACAAACACTAACTATGTGTCTTATGCTGTAAAATAGCAATTCCCAAATGAACTCAAAAATACCTGTGTATATTTAAAAACATAAAATTTTAAAAGAACTGGGTTTCAATCTTAACATTTCTTTTACTTTAGTAAAGAATTTAACAGTTATTTGACTAAATTTGTGTGTTCTATACATTGCAGGTAACTTGGCCTGTGCAAGAGACTACAAATATCTGGAGCAGCTACAGGTCACACACATCCTCACAATAGATGTGGTGCCACTTCCTCGGTCTATACTAGGGAGAGCCAACCTTGTATTCCATTATGTTAAAAGTAAGTTATACACTAGCTTCTGCCAGTGGTTTTGCCCATGTTTCTGTGGGATAAAAAGTAGCCTATGTGTTCTTCTAGCCCATAATCTAAACCTGTTCTAAATTTCGTCTCAATCCCTTTAGCCTTTTGATGTAAAAAATTATCAAACACACACACACATTCAACCTCACAATCTTTCACATTTATAGTATTAGTGTGTTTGGTAACAGGATTATTGTTGTTTGTCAAGTGTTTGAAAGTGTGACTACAGGCAAGGGTACTCTTTAGTAAGTTTAGTTTATTTGCTCTGAGAGTATACTGTAATTCTTAGCAGTAGCATAAAATCTGGCATGATGTCTGTATATGAAATTGACATAAGACCCTCTTACATTTATAACTAGTGAAATATGCAAAGAAAATAATATGATGCATGCAGTATTGCGATGTATTACGATTATGGTATATATTACAGTGGTAATGATAAGCGACCTGCATCGCACATGGACACCTGGAACACAAGATGTGGATTAACTTCCTCACTAATTAGTTATTTTGGCTATTGAATTGAAATCTCTAAATGTATGAACACTTCATTGGTTTCAGTGGCTGATGTACCAAAGGAGGATCTAATAAGTCACCTGCCTGAGACAAACAACTTCATCAAACAAGCCATTGCAGATGGAGGAATAGTTCTTGTACACTGGTTGGTATTGCTCAAAAGTTCTATGACTATTAATTGTTTTAAAGAAGCCAGTGAGGTATACAAAATTGTGTTGTTTCTAATATGAAACAGGGAGTACAAACTAAATGTCTATTCTTAAAATTGTATTCTAGTAGAGATTAATGCTCAAGACACTTCTTGATTTTGTTATTAACCTCTTGTCTGCTGGTATATAAGACACAATATAAAATACATTGTGTCTCATGTGGATCTGCATTCCGGGTGAAACAATGATGATACAAGACGGGTTAAATAATATTTTCTTTACGTTTGTATATATGTGTACCTTTTCGTACGCACAATCCCGTTTTCTCCGACGTTTTTTCATTTTTAAATTCTAAGAACCTCCTCCTAATAATAAAAAATACAGTGAAATCGGTCCAGCCATTCACGCGTGATGCCGTGACCAAGGGAAAAAGGGATTCATTTTTATATATATAGTATAGTTTATAAAACTTTGTTTCACAATATTGTTTATTGTATTTTCAGTCATTTTGGAGTGTCACGATCAGCCGCCGTAGTAATTGGCTACATCATGGAAAAGTATGGATTATGTTATGAAGATGCATTTTCCTTAGTGAAGAGTAAAAGACGCTTTGTGGGCCCGAACGTAGGGTTTGTAGCCCAACTGAAACTATTTGGACATATGGGTTATACAATCAACAGAGATGATCCACGCTTTAAACAGTTTCGGTTGAAGTTAGCTGGACAGAAATTAAAGGAAGGTGAGATATCTCTATTTCTACATTGTGTGGCATTAAAATATTTAGGTATGACAGCAAGGTTGATCCATGTACAAACTATCATTGGCTTTTTGAGGGGAGAAAATTACTGACTGAAAAGGAAAGCCACTCCGTTCCGTGGAGCGCGAAATGTAGTATGAAGCACTAGTTTTTTATTATAATATCGCCTAACCAATCTTAGGATAGGACTTAGGTAAAACTACAAGACATAGGTTTATATAAACGTTTTGCTTTTACATGAAGGAGGCTTTCCAAGTCCTCCAAAGCCCCCTCCAAGTCGGTCTTCAGAGAAAACTGATGGTAATTTTCAGAACAATCTACAACTGTTATACTTAGTTTTTTTTTTCTTATAAACATGCCAAGGAATTTTGATATCTACTTCTCTGTTACCAAAGTATTATTTGGATATTTGATTTTAGATTACTTAGTACTTGTTTAGAATTTGGAATCACACTCATTAGATATCGATATCCATGTGAAATATTCGCCATGTATGTAAAACTTAAGATTATAAAAAAAGTAGGTATGTTGTTGGATTTCTTACTTTTTAAAAGATATAGTATGGATCATTGTAGTAATTGAAGAAGCAATAATATACTTTGCGTATTTAATAGTACCTATGTAATTAACTTTATAAATTAATAAGTTGGTTTTAAAACTGAAGTTCGGGTACTGTTAAAAAAAATTAAGTTAATAAATGATAACAATTCTTCCAACTTCTTCACAAATTCATCTACAGTAAAATTTTCAGTGAAGATCTTGCCCCAGTTGTTTGCGGACCTAGTGAAGCCGGACCCAGGATTAGTGAGGGAGCGACCAGACCCCATTGTGTACCGCTGCAAGAAATGCAGGCGTATTGTTGCCAACCAGAGCAATATCATACCTCATATACCTAAACCTGTTAAGGTGGAATTGGCTAAGAAAGGTGAGGAAATTGTATCCTACTTATATTATGTATATATTAAAGTGTGTATATTTATACCGCCTAAAGGGATCAAGATGATGTTTAGAAAAGGGGTAGAGTATGGTCTGAAATAACATATATATGTAGGCCACTTTTAATTCCACTTGAAAGCGGGCGAAGCCGTTGGCAGAAGCTAGTGCTCAGTGCCTACTACAATTTTTTGAGCAATAAGTAACAACTGTCTGAGTTGCTATAATAAGAATGTAAAGTATTTAAATGCTGTGTAAATTTACTTTTTTTTTCCTTTTGGCAACTGAGTCTCCAATACAGTGTTGTCGACTATTTAAATGCTTTGTAAATTTACTATTTAATGTATAATTGTATGTAATTAGCATTAATGTATTTCGTTATGTAATTAGCCTGAAAAACTACCTAAAAAATATCTATTTTGTGCTGCTAAAGTGTGATTTTGCTAATATATTTACGACAGGCGTTTTTCAATGCAAATTTTGGGTAACATTATTGGATTTTTTTTGTACTATAAAGGTATTCGTCCGCCACCAAGCAAGTTAACAGGCCTGACGTGTGCGGAGAACGGAGAGATTCTGTTGGAGAAGCTGAAGACCCTGGCGTCACAGATCATGGATATGCGGTGTGAGGAACGATACGAGGACAGCAGTCCAGGGCAGAGTCAGAGCCAGAGTCAGAGTCAGCCCAGTGATAGTGAGGAGGGAACCAGTCAGGTATGTGTAAGATAGGTTATCATAACTGAATTCATTTCATAAAGAAATGCATACTGGCGCTATACATAATTAAAAGATAAGCTATTTGTCAAAATATTTGTCAGAAATAAATCAGTAGATTTTTTGCTGTAATAAATCATTTCATTTAAACCCAAACACTTGAATAATTCAAAGAAATGTTCTGTGAGGTCACTAAAGGAAAACTTGCATGGCATACTAAGTTATTCCAAATCTTACAAACCCATTTATCTCCAAGCAGTCACCAGTGACCACTCTCCACCAACTACATTATAGACCTTATTTCCGATGTTTAGAGACTACTTTTGTATGAACAAATTTAGGGGATGATATTTTAACAGGTTAATTGCATACTGAAATGTAAAAAAAATATTCACCTACTGTTTCGTTAGGATCACGACCCTCGGCAAGCGTTAGACGGGTACAACGAGATGAACATGGTGGACTCGAACATAGCGGCGCGCGCGGACCTGCCCGAGATCTGTCGCCTCATGTGGTTCGTGGAGCCCATGGCTTGGATGCGTGACGTCACTCACGCCACGCAGGGCAAGCTGCACTGCCCCAAGTGTCTCAATAAGATTGGTTCCTTCAGCTGGATTATGGGTATGTATACATTTTCTTTTATGTAGTGACCCAAAGTGAGTCTTGGTATCCAAAATAAGGAAGCCTTGTCGGTCTTTTGTGTGTCTGCCACTTATGTTGAAGTTTGAATACTGAGTCCTAAATGTTGTCTACTGAGGACTTAAACTTTTTCAGGTGGTCTGTTTTTTGTACTTTTATGTGCCTATATTATTCATAATTATATGTGTAGGTTGCAAGTGTCCGTGTGGCCAGAAGGTGGCGCCGGCGTTCTACCTCGTGCCTTCCAAAGTGGAGTGGTCCAACATCGTGCAGAATGTACAGATCACTGTTTGAAACCCGATAGTATACACTACATACAGGAATATTATGATCAGAATCATGGAACAAATCGAGTGAAATTCAAATGAAAAGAGGAAAATAATTTAATGGCTTTAATTAACATCAACTTTGTCATTATCAAGAGTGAGCAGATACTAAAAGGACAAATACGATAGATTTACGGATGATCCATTGATTGAGATGACGTTGTGACACAAGTACGTACGTTAGAATGATACATAGTGGAGTTAAGTAAACGCGCAAGACGAGGTCTATTAAAAATAAAGGTAAATATGGTAAAACCATCAGTTTGACCGTGTAGGGACTGACAAGAATATTATAAAATATACAATACGACTAGAATATTGCTAGAAATGTTTTGAAACAAAGAACCAATAATATATCCGAACTGTTGTAACAATATAAATAGGAAACTTCATACATACTATTGTAATCTATCACACAATTTTAAGTAGATTGTTGTCTTCTTACCACTTGTAAATCTTAATATTTATTCGCAAACCTCAATAGGCAAAAATTAAACCTTTGTATTGTACTTACCCACTTTATAATAGTGGTCTATTAGGTCCATAAAAACCAACAAAATATATGCAGTTAGTTGTATGAGGGGATTTAATATGGTTAAATTGGGCATCAATTTGTGGATTGTAGAATATGTATGTTTTAGTGGTTGACAGTGGCCGTGCGATCTTGAAATAGGAACTATAACTAGGTTGCCCATAGGTAGGCGTGCTCCATCGTTGGCCACATCATCGCTTACCATCAGGCGAGATGGTGGCCAAACGCCATCCTATACGTATAAAAATCGGAGTCGCGGAGAACTTAACGGGTTACCGGGGCTCCGGCTCGACGTGCAGGAGAAGAAACGGGGTGGTTTTTAGTCAGAAAGAGTCTGACACTCCCTCCCGCGTCACCCAGGCGGGAGCAGTCATTCGATGATTTCCCCCGTTAAAAAAATACGTATATAAAAAAAGATGATTACCTACTCATTTGAGAGTGAAGATTGTGTAACTAAAGATACTGAGGTCATCCCCTAATTATATGAAGCTAATAACTTGGTTCGTAAAACTTGGATGTATGTACATTCATGTACATTTCCCCAGTGTGAAAATAGGTGTGGTGTTATTTTAAGCTCAAGTAAGGTAAATAAGCCCCTTAGTAAGGAAAATTATGTACCTATAATAATTATAATGAATCCAGTAAGGGTATGCGGTGCCATAAATTCGTGTGCTTACTTCTTCCGTACGTATGCCTTCCCAACAATAATATTAGAGTAGTTTTGGTGCTTCAAATCTAGATATTTAATTTAAAAATCTAGATACTAAAATTCTCCCCCTAATCTACTTGTGTTGTAGACATGTATGTACTTCCAGTAGCTTTTATTTCAGGTATATCCTATATGATTGTTGACTGTTGGCTTGTATAGAATTTAATATGATAATTAAACTATGTTTTAATATTTATTGCTTTTTATTTCTATTATTAGGTTGTACTTACATTCTTCTCTCTTATATACTAGTGTTTGGTATGTTGTCATGTATAAATTAATTAATTAAAAACATTTTATTTGTGACTAACTAGGAAATAAATAATGTTTGGATTATCACAAGAAATACTGTTAGGCCTTATATCTGTCTTATAACAGTGACCTACTCGTACTCACCTACATCAACATAGTTTGCACATCCATTAAAAATAACGTTTACCTATGAAATTGCCATTTTTCCCGACAAAAACGATGAACTACATATTTTGTAAATGTCGAATTAGAAAGTTTTCAATTGATAGTGCGCCCATCTCGCCGCATCCGCGGTATATCGGGCAGGGCGAGTCTGTGCGCGCGCATGAGATGCGTCTTGCGCTTCCAACTGTCAGCGAATGCGCGTGCGCACCCAGGACACTGATATGGAAGCTCTCCTGTATGTGTGCGTAAATGACGAGCCTGAAAATGTTTGTGAAATAGAGTAAGTAGTAAACAATTTTATTATAGACGATGATTTTGTTGGGAGTAGCATCAACATGATTTTTTGCTAAATAAATGTCAAATATATTGGTATTCAACACACACATGATGATATTTTATATTTCTACACCGGTAACGGTAGTATGTGTGGAACTCTGTTAATTTTAAGATCTGTGTGCACCATGTACTGAGAAATAAAGGACATACATACATACATACATACATACATAAGTTTTACGGCTCTTCCTAAATAATTTCTGAAAGCGAAGAAGAAGAACATTTTACACTGATAAAATCCGTATGTATCTAGCATATACTTTAAAAACATCAATCTATTGTAAACTAAAAATCTTTAGTCGATTTTAAACTTTATAACAAAAGAATACAGTCGAGAATACATCAGAAGAGTTCCTCTTACTCACCAGCCCACTAGCATCATAGAATCCCTTATTACAATGCTTGCAGACGTATGTCTTGGCAGCCTGATGCTGGCGCTGGTGACGGCGCAGGTTGGAGGACACGGCGGCACGGAACCCGCACTCATTGCAGCAGAACGGTTTCTCGCCTGTGTGCTTGCGCATGTGTACTTCTAGGTTACCAGCTGCAAGTTGAATGAATGAAAAAATGTTAAATCTCTAGTATCCGTATGAACTAAATAAATATAAATCTGAAAGTTTCCGAATATCTGTATGTATAATTACTAAACAGATTTTTATGAAATTTGGTACAGAGATAGAATGGACCCCGTTTGTACCAAGAGTATGAACCCCAGAGTTAAAATTCTATTTATGATAGGTACACGTTACATGTTTTATAAATCACGCAAAACATTTCTGATTCGTGTTGCTGAATAATGTAAATACTACTCCTGTATCGACCTTGTACTTTTTTATATCCTTCCCAAAATAGCTTAAGGTTGAAAAAAATACATTGATTCATTATTATTAATCTTGAGGTTTTTCCAAACATATTGGAATAATAAAATGAGTGGTTCTCACCTTGTGCAAAGCTCCACCCACAGAAGTAGCACAAGTACTGCTTATCCCCGTCGTGTACCTTCATGTGAGACTTCAATATACTCTTTATCTTGAACCTGGAATAGGAATGAGGCTTTAACAATACGCTATCTATTGAGCAGGTCAAGAACGCAAGCGACGTGACCTTTCCGTCAATTAGTATAAGGTTTAAATTTAAATGATTGACGCACGTGGTATGTTTATAGGCAACATTAATTAAAATACCTGAGTATAAGTATTTGTTTAAAGGAAGCCATAAAGCGCCTAATATCTATGACTAGTGGCCTCATCCTACATGAGTAATGTTTAAAACACCAAATATTTCGTTCCTAAACGCTCGTGGCCATGGTTTCGGTGATATAATGGCGGCCTCGTTATGTCATGTCGGTCAAGGTTGCCCGAAAATGTGGGTAACTGGGTCAAGGTCAATTTAACTAGCTATTCCAAGGTCAAGGCCCTTTCTAGCTCGGATGTATCAAGGTCAATCTTATCGTAAAAATAAATTTTACGATCGCGTGGTTCCTTGTCGAAATATGTAGTTTTTAGTTTTCAATATCATTTTTGTAAGTAACATTGTAAAAAGAATAAGTCATACCGTTTTAAAGCACAACAAAAGCAAACATAGGTACCTAAGTAAGTACTTAGCCTACAAATAAAAACGAATGTCTTTAATTAGAAATAAAGATAAAATCATTACAATATGCAAGCAAAATTACTTCCTTAAGATAAACATGCAGTTTCTAGTCGTGTTCCAAGGTAATTTTACAGGTTTTTTGTACCTTGAGTTCAAGGTCGCGTGACCTTTGTTGCCCAATTGCCGAGAGGCTTGCATCGAGAGATAAGAGCTAGGTCAACACTAGCGCCACTGAAGTGAACTATCAAGACTCAAGAGTAAGGACATTCTGTTTGTACACAGATGTCGCGCGATATTATCTCTAGACACTTTTTAAACAGAGATTTCTGATACATTTTAACGACGTCAGTTCAGAAGTAGCTTTTTATATATTTAAGAAAAATTGTATTTTAGCCAGTTCAGATACACATTTAGTACCTACTTAGGCCGTTTTCATTTTTATACAAAACCACAATTTGGAGGACCACGCATGGCTCCTGTGCGTAATAGACGCGGCTTGAATCACTCAGATAGTCGGATCGAATCTCAGAAATGTTAAAAGTTACAAAAAAGATACCAGTAGGTACCTATAGCTTACCTCATACTGCACTTGTCACAGGCATATGGCCTGATATCAGCGTGCGCACGTGCATGACACGCGAGCTGCTTGCGTCTCTTGAAGCGTTTACCGCACGTAGAACAAGCGAACTTGCGCTCGTCCGAGTGTGATGCAGTATGATCAGATAAAAGAGAGGCTTTGGAGAATGCTGGAATTGACAAAATTATGGCAAAGGAGTAATTTTATTAAAATCTTATAAAGTTGAGCAAGATTTTGACTGAATACTGTTTTACAATCTATGTGTCTATAAAAGAAGTAATGGTCAACATGGTCTATTAAAAAAGTAATTGGGTAAACAATATTTATGGTGTTGAGTACTCTTACTTTTAGGGCATTGTGGGCAAACATATTTATTCTCAGTGTGCTCCTTCTTCATATGCTTGTTGAACCAAGTTTTTGAAGTAAAAGCTTTCCTACAAATGGGACAAATATTCTTCTTAGTTTCATCTGCATTCACCTTCTCTTTCACACTTTCTGGATTATTTTCTTCTGCATTTTCAACTTCCTCAGGAATATTTTGAATTGGTTCTATTTCTTCTAAAGTTTTCTCCGGAATGATTTGACTATCACTGGCCGCCAATTCTATGTTATCAAAAAGTATGTGTTCATCATAACTGTCTATGGTTGCACTAATTTTATAATCTGGAAGCGTCAGTTTGAGACTATCTATATGCCTGGATTGTGTCTCTGGTTCTACAATGATGGAAGTGTTTGTTCTTGAAATTATATTCTTCAGGGTAGCGTCTACTTTATGAGCTTCCGTAATGTAGGTGAATGCAGACTCAATTTTGATTGCACAATCATAGCAGAACTGTTTTGGCAGTTTATCTTCTTCTGATATCTGTAAGATTAAATGTTTAGGTGGTTGAAGAAAATAATCATTAACGAAACCTATGTTTACGAATAAACAATTTCATTTCAATGATTATAATTGGTTAGTGACAGTGAGTATTCTTATGGCAGACTTTATGAAGAATAATATTAGCCGATTTAGGCTTAACTTTTATTTTCTCTGGTAGGTATGTTACCTACAATGAATTAAAATAATATTTTTCCACTTAAAAACAAATAAAATTCACTCAATGAGTCTAATATTTGTCTCCATAAGTAGTAGATACGATAAGTGCCTTCATGTGGGTATGAAATTATATCTATTAATTTGTTCTTCGATAGGTATATCAATTTTTAATTTTAGATAGCATCAATTCGTTTACCAAACTAAATTATTACAATTTGCGTTTTGCGATTACTTACCGCGATATTAGTGCAAAAACAAAACATTTCCACCACTCTCGGATCAAAATTATCTTTCTCCCACGAAGCCACTTCTTTCATACAACTTCTACATAAATTCGATGTATCCATTCTGTTTACTTTTCATTTAAATTATAACATTTTTGCAAGTTACAGCTATAGCCCGGACCCCTGAAAGTAAATAAATAAACGTCACTGTCAAAAGTCATCTACGTTCCGTTTCACAACTTTTATGTCAAACGTTTTGAAAGGTAAAAGGAAGATTACCTACTATACATTTTGTCTGAAGAAAATTATTTCAGGGGAGCCCTAATTCCCAAAATGATGCTGCAATTAAATGGGTCAGTTAGGTATTCAGAAAGGTTAGGCATCATATGAAAACATAACAATATGATACGTATTTCACTATCAGTACCTCACGCGGGCCAGTCGGGAATCCTGAACGTGGGCGACGCGCGAGTACTGTACTGTACTTCCTACTGTATGGGACCGTAGCAGCCACTTTGTAAAATGTTATATAGAGGTAGTTAGTGAACAGTTAATAAAATAACAATTTTTATTCCGTGTTTTTATTTACATTTTAAATTAAAAAGTATTCACAATCTTGATGTCGCAGAGGACAGCCTTTAGTTGGTCCATGCCCTCGCCCGTGAGGGGTGCTGCCTCGAGCAGTATGGGTGCGTTAGATAGCTCTGTGTTGAGCCTGGCGTATTGGAGCATCAGCAGCGCCTCATTGCGCATCTGCCTGTAAGCTGCATCCATTTTGCTCAAGACTAGGATGAACTGGGAACAAAACAAAAGACTTCAGTGTACCTATGTATTTAAAAAAGTGCGGATCAAAACCAGTAGAATGAAAAAGGACGTATTGTTTTGGGGAGAACATTTCTTGATTTTTTAAGTGGAAAGTGTATATTTCTGGTAGCAGGACAAAAGGCATTAAAGGGTTCAATCATGTAGAGTCAGCTCTACGAAGAAGAATATTTTGCCATAAATAAAGTTAGGTATTACAATAGTATTATACCTACTGAAATAAGATTTATAACTAACTTTCGATTTCCTTAAATAGTAGAAAAATAAAATTGTCTGCTACTTACTTTAGCGCTTTTAAGTCTTGGTTCAGCTAACAAAGTATAAAGTAGTACAGCAGCCGCTGATATTTGACATAGATTGGATGTGTCGACTACGTAAATTATCTGTAAATAATACATTATTTAACAAATACATATTTAACTTACAAGAAGTAAAATCACTGGCAACTAACGTAACTTACCTTTTCGACTCCGTCCAAGTAATTGTGCCACAGTGGCGCCATCTCACCGCCCACTTCTCTAATGAAAAGCACTTGTTTCTTCCCGTGTTTGTTAATGTAATATACATCGTAAATATTTGTTCCTACTGTTGGTACGGGGCTGTACGTGTTATCTATTCCTTCAGCGTTTTGCAGTTTCTTCAGTAATGTGGTTTTTCCTGAACCTTTTGGTCCTAAACACAGCACTGGTATTCTTTTCTCTGGATCATCCATGTTTAAAATACCTGAAAACTCTGTATTTTATAATATTGATATCTTTTTGCAAGGCAGTAACTACAGCAATACTGTTTAATCAATTCTTTGTAGCTAGGGAAATGTTGTTAGCGAAAGTTATTCTACTCACCGGTAGATGGCGCTGAAACAGTTCGTTATGGAAGTAATATTTAAATGTGTAATGAACTGCGTGTTATAAATTCTGGTAATCATCAGAGTATATTACTTCATTCATAATTTACTTTCACGACCTCGGCAGTCAAGGATGTATAGCGTGAAATTAATTTATCAATAAACCACAAATAGTGATCGTAGCTACTAGCGCTTAATTTGGAATGTAGGTACAAGTTCGATCTAGTGGCGTAGCCGCGGGTGGTATGTTGTCATAACTAGTGATGTGGGTGACTGGCATTCAGAGCACTTGACTTGTCCAAACAGGCAACATCTAGGCGACCTTAAACTTGGGTTTATGTAAGGAGAAGCGGTTGGCGTGTCGCGTGCTCCAGATCCGGCCTGCTAGTGATGTAGCTTGGCCCAAATACTACAATATAAATAAAATATGTAATCAACTTAATATGAAGGTCGAAAGAGTCGTTCATAATGATGCCAGTCATTAAATCTGTCTTGTCTTGATAACGCGCACATACTTGTTGATACCTATAGATATCATTGATAAAGTTTATGCTACAGGAAGTAATCTGACCAAACCATTAATTAATTATAATATCGTCAAGAACGGAATCTGATAATTATTTTCAATGTGTTACATTTATACGTTAGGTACCTAATCATTCATTAGCGACGGTGTTAAATACCAATGCAGGAATATTAAAGTTCAGACTGCCTTTCTGAACTTTACTAAACCTATTGAAACTAAACGGAATGAGAAATTACACAAAGCCGTTGTTAGTTAGGTAACATTAATTCTATCAATCAAATGAACAACGCTCATCATGGCTTTTATGAAATATGTACTCAAATAGAAGTGAGCGCATACTAACCACGTTAGGCACAAGTTAGCCCCTCCCTACCGAGTGAGGTTAGCAACTGGTAAGCCCGCGAATTTCGGCGCGCGGCACTGCGTAACTAGGCCAGCGCACCCTTGACCTACTGACTCACTGCCAGCAAGCGCCCGCCATTGTTTTTCAACAATCAATAAATAATACACCGAGCAAAACTCTTTACACTCGCACATTTGCGCAACATCGCCTGCTCATCGACGCCATATTGTGCATTAGTTTGCATTTTCGCGCGCTGTCAAACTTTGAAGTTTGCAACTTTTTTTTGGGTCGCGAAAACCGTGCGATGGGCGTGTTACGTGAGGTCCGGTGCGGCCCACGTACCTAGTTACCTAATAAATAAATATGGATGTGTGACGACCTTCGTTTCTTAATGCTAAATTAGAGTCGAGCTTTTATCATTTGTGTTTGTAATGGCAAAGACTTATAAAGTAGCAATATAATGACAATAATTGTATTTTTATAATTTACTGTAGCAAAACGTGCAAATTATTTGTGGCTAGTCAAATTACAGGCTAACATGTAATGCACTTGGAGTACTATTGAGATTTGTGGACGTGTAGCCTTCAAGTTAGGTTCCTACGTTTGTCTTTTATATTTAACGAATATAAATATATTGTAATGTCAGGTGTTATGAAATATATGAAAAATACAACGAATTAGTGGTGATTACCAGCTATCATAGTGCATCCTAACATCGACCTTGTCTAGAGGCTCTTTTTCACACAGAACAAACCAATGTTATTCGTTATCTATTTGGTATGTATCTATGTATAGGTTGTATAGAACAATGAAACAAATCGTGGCCTTCTTACTGTACCTCTGTAATTAGGTATTTTAGCGTAAACAATTACAACGCACACAACGATTGCAGTTACTGGTTTAATTTGGTTTACATTTATTTTCTAAAACTAAACCATGGTTAAGTGTGTCTATAGCCAAGTTTGGGCATGATTTAAATAAAAAACTAAGTATGTTGAGTATATTTATTAAGAACGGTCGTATATTAAATTATACAAATGTGAGTACATACGCACACATACACGCTGGAGAATAAATTAAATAAATACATACATAAAAGCATTACGTTGTGGCCGCCAAGGGAGGTCGACACGTAGAGCGCGAGCGCACCGAGCGATACGAACGTGTGCCTCACGCCTGCGCCTGCGCCCAACGTAGCGCACTACGCGCACTATTTGGGCAATATTTTAATTTACATGCAACTTACATTACCTACATGTTACCCAGCCAACAAGATTATTAAAAAATATATAACGTCACTTATATTTATAGACAGATACCACACTGTTTAAAAAACACGATAATATTAGCAGATTAACAAGGCGTAAACATATTTTATTTTGTAATTAATTCTCCAATTAATAATTCGATGGTCATTCGTTAGATAACATCTGACGACGGGACATTAATTATAAAAATAATTCATATTTAAATCTAATTATTGAAAATATTATTCAATGCAGATCAAATTAATATTGAATTATTTATCTTATTAAGTTGCACTTACAAAAGTTGATGGAGAAAGTTAATTTGAATATAGATTCTGTAGTTACCTATAGTTACGTTTGGTTTTTAACCTTTTTACGCTTCGTCTATGGTCAATGTGTTTCAGACCTCGATGGTTAGATAACAACAATTGTTTATGAAACTTAGAAGGTTACTCTAGGATAACTTATACTCATTACAATGCGATTGTTAAAACTTATACCTACTGTCAGCAATTAACATAGACACAACGCTGTTTCGCCATTGTCTCACATTTTAGTAGCTTATACGGCATTGAGAGGAACAAAAAGAATGAAGTTTGAGTGAAATTTTCACCTTGTTCCCATCACAAATTTAAAACCTAACTATTATGACCTGAATCGTGCGCCGAAAAAACCTAAATCTTTATTATGAGAACTTTTTTCTTGAAATACTTTTTTGACGTGATTCGATGTCACAAAGAGTCTTTTGTTGGAGTTTTTGAGGTTTCAAGGAAACAGTATCGATGGCAAAAAGTAATTGAATGGCACTAAGTAGTACTTCTTTGCAATCTCTGATAGATTAGTTGACCAGATTATATGTATCGTCTTTGAAGAGGTTCGGGCTTTTATTAATGGACATTTCTTTCTTCCTACACCGCCGACAATAAATGTTCATCTGTATAGCCGGTTAAATAGCAAAGGTGTATGGAATAGATAATTATTTGAGTTAGAAAAAAAACATACCTAACTAGTCAATTAGCTGTGTTTGTGAACCAAATATGTATTATATATCCCAAAGGTATTTACAATGTCATTCGAATATTTACTGGATGTCAAAAACAAAAGAAAGTTGGAAACAAAAAGATTTTTATGTTACGTCACTGTCAGTTGCACCTTTTGCAAAAAGTTTTGTGTAGAGACCAGAGTGCAGTTTGCTTCACTTATGACTCACGCTAGATGGCGCGCGTTTACATCGAATTGCGCAATTTTATTAGAATACTACGTGATTTCCATTATTTCCTTTTATTTTGATATTCATACCTAGCTTTTGATCTAAATAAAATTTGAATTTATATTTCTTCAGTAATTATCTTTATATTGTGTAAGAGATCTACTTATGTGGACGTTCGACATGATTCATGGTTTCAAAATCAAACGCAAAGCTACATGAGGTCTCAAAATCGGATCCTGGTCCTGTAAGATGAAGAGTCTTGGTTTTATGTACCACGGAACTAATTAGCAAAATGTGGGCGTACCTACTAAACAAATACTTACTGATCATCTATTACACAATCAAAGCTTTGCGTGAGATGAATGTCGTCAGCCAAGATATCCAGATGGCCAGGTCTCATTTACACCTGCCAGGTTAGTAATCACGTCGCGTCGTCGTGTCGTCACCGCCGCGTCACCACTCACTGTCACTTTTCACGATGGCCGCCCGGTGAAAGGCATTGCCGTAGAGCTGGCCGCTCGATTTTTTTATACTTTGCACGTTTGTTATAGTTACAGGGATCCCGACTTTGTGATCACTCCCAATTTTTTTAGAGGCAGGCTGAATATTTGCTGTATCTGTGGCGACGCATGCCACATGTCAACGGATGACGTCACAAGAATCCTACATCGCACATGCAAAGTTTACAAGCGAATAAACACGGATAGAAAATCCCAACGAACAAATGTTGGGCAGAAAGCCCGCCAGGCACGATCACCTCGCCTGGTCGGAGGATCCTCCTTTTCCGATCTTAGGGAACTATACTCTCTGTTCCCTAAAGTGGTGACCCCGACGTGATTGGAAACAACCTTCACTTCACGGAGCAGATTAGCACTGTCATCCGTATCGCCATCCCTCTCATTCATCACTTCTCCGCTGAGCGGTAACCAAGTCGCAGCCAACCAGCATCCTCGGCCTCATCAGGGACCACCATTACCTGCAACGAAGTTGTGCAGCCTGGTTCTTCCCTACGGCCTCACCAGCGTCTAGGCACAGCACTTCTGCACACGGTCTGAAGGACACCTCCTCCCGTCAACGCAGATGCCGGCCACTACGCACCTACCCTCGCAGCATCTCTTCCCCGACTCACCGTGGGACACTGCGAACTCATCTCTCCGACTCACTGGAGTTTCACCCTGCACCGCTGACCCGACTCACTGGGCACTCAGCGGCACGGTTCCGACCCACTGGAACTAGGGACGTTCTACACTGGCTCTGGCGCCACTCATCTCAAGCATCGACAGCCGTCTCAGCGGGATCGACCTCCGGTCTTGGGAGGGAGTGATGTGGCGACGCATGCCACATGTCAACGGATGACGTCACAAGAATCCTACATCGCACATGCAAAGTTTACAAGCGAATAAACACGGATAGAAAATCCCAACGAACAACTGTTGGGCAGAAAGCCCGCCAGGCACGATCACCTCGCCTGGTCGGAGGATCCTCCTTTTCCGATCTTAGGGAACTATACTCTCTGTTCCCTAAAGAGAACACTTTAGCTTTGATCTACCTCTTTCTTTTGAAAGAGGTAGATCAAAGCTATGAATAGAAAATCTTTACTTGAATATCTCAACAGTAATTTAAACATAATTTTATATACAATTTCATAAATTGAGACGCACTGGTCACTCATCTGGTGTTGCAGGTGTATAGGCGGTGTTGGTCACTTCGTATCGGGTGGTTCGTTTGCTCTTGTACCTACCCTTATTCTCTTAAAAAAGTTGGTTATAGGTACAGTTATAAAGACTTACCTACATTTTACATTCAAGAAAGCACAGTTCTTGTGAATTTTTAGCTTAATACGTTAATACGTAGGTACCTAATGGTACCTACTATTTATTACATTATAATATTTTAGGAATCGAAGTGCTAAAGTTTGCGTTTTGTTAAGCCCTGTCCTTCCTAGTGTCGAATAATTTACAAAAAGGTTCCTGTATTTGGCAACTCCTAAATATTTTCAACAAGACATTGACCTACGGACGTGTCAAGGCATAATTATCTATTGTGTTCTATTTTACTAATAATATCGTGAATTTAAACGATAAATCTATTTCCAATATTTCCTAATACGATGGCTGCTCATTTACAAGTCCAGTATTTGTACAACTACATGCACACATTACATCAAGGTTCAAATTTTAATTTTTTTATAAAACACAGAAAATTCTTTTATTTTCCACTCTCCACTCACTTAACTATCTTTAGATTTCCGATACAAAAATTGTACCTCATAAACTCTCCGTTGCAACTTGAAAGAAAGACAAGCAGACAAAACACTTATTTCGTATTTGTAATATTAAATAAGGAATCAAATTAAGTTTGGGATAACAATAGTAACTGATGGAATATCAAAGTTTTCTTGATGGCGGCGTATTTTGTTTATACGAAAAAATGGAGCGTGTTTTGGAAGAAATGAAAATGGAGAATGGTTCTCTTTTAATAAATAAAATATGCCTCTATGTAGGTACTATACATACTATATTAATTAGCTTGCTTATTTAAGGACCAAAATATTTTTAAAAAGGTTTAAAGTTTTTCCGGTCTGAATTTAACTTTGTGCAATTAATTCGTATTGTATTTCATGAATATAAGAAGTGAGGGGTGAAGCACGCAATTACTGTCCAAATAAACTTTTTGACTTTTAAACAAAGGGACTCGTGACTTTGTTAGTATTTATGGTTTATGTATGTGCTCGGTTTTGTGAATCAGGCGCATGAGTGTTCCTTTTTTGGATTTTTCCTGACAAGGCGGAATATAAATAAACCGATTGCGTTATTTTAAGGATGCACATTGCTTATAAATAAATGAACAGACGTAATAAAATTAAACTCTACAATTGTGAGTTTTATATCGTTTGTGATATTGTCATGTCTAAGTGAGATGTCTGTTAAAAATCCGTAAATCCCTCCATGTTTGCCCTTACTAATATGACATGTGATTAGACAATCCAGATAAAAAGTTGTTGCTGTGCCCATCGGTCACACGCAATGCTTTCGTTAATTAAACACATTTTTCTGCTCACTACGGTCATTTTGCGATAGTACTGTCTCTGTCTACCAGCTAGAAGTTACGTGTCTCTGTCTCGTTCCAAATCGACAAAGTCCGTCTAGCAATGTTATCGCGACGCGAAAGTGGCGGGTCGCGTGCGCGAGCGCCGGTGAAAGAGTCGATGACCTGCGCGGGAGCAACGAACGTCTTTGCGGCGGCGCATTGTGCTGAACGCAACCCCCTCCGCACCCCCCGCCCCCCCTCACTGCACGCACGCAACATATGGAGCGCGCACACCCCCCCGGCGCTACTTTGATTTATTCCACTATAGTCACATTGTTCGCAAATAAATGTTTAGATCTTGGCTTTAACTCTATCCGGAGGTGCACAATGAGAGAGATTTTATCACAGCTTCTAAGACGACACGGTCGCAATAACCGAGGCGACTTGATTCAATAAACAAAGCTACAATGTTGTACAAGTTGAATAAAACCCGCATTGCCGACAAATATAGAGATAAGTGACGTGACGCAACGGTTGCTGACGGACCAAACTTTGACAAAACTGAGTGAGGAACGTTAAAATGTAATATAACATTGAAAGTGGACTCAGTAACTGCTGCAGTCGGTTGTAAAAGCGCAGATATATATAAAATGATTATGTATGAAGTTATGGCCGCGGAGATAAACCACTCTATATGATATAATCTAAGCGATGCATTAGACGCACACACGTGCGCGGTGCAATCTCGCGCACTCACACCGCTGCACGTTTCTAATAGTGTATCAAGACTTGTGCACAATGGTCACTTATCTAGGATGCTTTAAATATTATATTTTGGTCAATTATAACAAGAAAGAAAGGAAAAGTCAACAGTTTTTACGTTTTCAGGAGCTTACATGACGACCCACAATTAATTACCCATTTCATAAGCTATAGGAAATATTGTGGACAAAATTAAATTTTAAATAATTTTCATCTATTAGCGACATCTTTAAATATTATAGTAACACGCAATACACTGCAGATCGCGTTCGTTCTAGTTTTTACCGACTTCAAAAAAAGGAGGAGGTACTATGTTCGGCTGATTGTTTTTTTTTTTTTTTTTTTTTTTTTTTGTTTGTTCGCGCAGTACTCCGCCGTTTGTGGACCGATTTCGAAAATTTTTGTTTCGTTTGAAAGGGTATACTCCCGAGATGGTCCCATTTACATGAAGTCAGGATCTGATGATGGGATCCTAGGGAAACCGAGGGGAACTTTCGAAAATTCTATGGGGGAGTAATGCGTCTATTATGTTTTTCAATTACGAATTTTAAACACTACAATTTAATAAGGGTCTGGAGTCGACCTGATGATGGAGCCGACAGACAGTCGAGGGAACTCCTTAGTGGTTTATATTAACTACCTTGTGTTTGGGCTTAATTAATTTGTATTGATGAGGACTTTACACCTAGATAGAGTGGGGCTGTCATTAAGGGTCTGATGATGAAGAAGTGTAATTGTTAAGGGAACTCCTCAACGGTATACAGTAACTACCTTGAGTTTGGGCTTGATTAATTTATTGATGAGGACTTTACACCTAGATAGAGTGGGGCTGTCATTAAGGGTCTGATGATGAAGAAGTGTAATTGTTAAGGGAACTCCTCAACGGTACACAGTAACTACCTTGAGTTTGGGCTTGATTAATTTGTATTGATGAGGACTTTGCACCTATGTATATTATAAGTAACAAAACGGGTATATGTAGCTTTACACTGAAAATGGTAAAATAATAAAATAAAAACTGCGTTTAAAAAACCGACTTCAAAAACCAAAAACTAATAACAAACAAAAAGTCAATACTAAAAAGCAAAAAATAACTATTATTAGTACTGATAGGTTACCCACCCACTGTTAGGTTAGAAGTCGGTGCCATAAGCTCATATAATAATGATATAACTTAATGTCCACAAAATTGTGAATTAGATACCTATTAAGGTTTTAATGAATAATTTTGTATGGAACTTATGGCACCGACTTCTTACCTATCAGTGGGTGGGTAACCTATCAGTACTAATAATAGTTATTTTTTGCTTTTTAGTATTGACTTTTTGTTTGTTATTAGTTTTTTGTTAAATAAACATTTACATTACATATGTGCAAATATTGCAATTGTTTTTAAAGAAAATGTAGTGCAACAAACGATGGAATTTTAAACCAAGTCGTCTAGGTTTTGTAGTTACAGACAATAGCCGGGAAAGTGGTACAAGGACGTCACTGTTCCATGGGATGATTAATGCAGACCAGCGCCATGATGGATGATGATAGACAGTTCAGTAATAACAGAAAATAATTAAAATAACCTCTACAAAAATAATTTATAGGTAATAAAAGTGCGTGTTGGTGCAGCTGCCGTCTGGCTCAATAATTTTCATCAACAATTGTCCTTTGCAAGAGAAAGGAGGTTCCAACTGTATGTCGTTCACCAAAACGTTTATATTTTTACGTTCGACTTATTACGATGACCAATCATTCCTATTGTTTGCTTCGAGCTATCAACCGCATACGCTCCCCAAATATTCATAAACCATTATAGCTTTTATAAGTACAATTAAAATAGGTCTACTGTGAAATTGTGCCCAGTATACGCCGATAGACTTACCCTCCTCCTCTTCCGCCTATCTCGTTAGAGATTCAGAGGAGTGACGTCATGTTCTCTATAAGATTCTTTTATAGAATACGCTTTTGACAAATAAATCATTGTTATTTAAACAAATTAAAGAAATTCCTAGAACAAGGGTAACATTTCAGGATAATTCTCGAAGTCATATAAATCAAAAAGATAAAGATCTTTGGGCCAGATTGAAAGTTATTTATCAAAGTAAATGAGTTTCTGACGGTCTCTGTTACACGACGCTATGCCGATGATATCTATAGAAAACGGACAATTTCGAAACTTTCTTTCTTTACAAAAAATATTGTTATTGGATTTTTGTAATCGTATTACGATTAACTTTTTATTTTCACTTTAATTGCGATTAATTAAAAGTTTTTTGAGTGAGGAGGTCATTTAATAACATTGTTGACATAATTATTTATTGAAAATTGTATAATAATGATGCTTCTTATTAGGTATGTGCTGAATTTTTCAGGTAAGCGCGACAAACAATACAGCAAAATTAAAGAATTTTTCTAGAAAAGTTTCGGTACTGTATCATTAGTTTTCATACATATGATATTTTAAAACTGAAACCAAAACAAAGTAGCAACTTTCAACTAAAAGATGGATTAAGTGTATTCACTTTCATTACGAAAATTCCCGGGTTCATAGATATAGTAACAATTATGCACTCGCCTTAGGAATAGTTCGCCAAGTGAAAGTGAGCGTGTGTTGGTGTGTTTAGAGCGTGTGCACCGACTCACGCACACACGCTAACGATGCGCCTGCGCTTTCCGACCTACAGGTTGATGTGGCAGATAGAGCTTAGGAAGCTTTTCTAATTCATTGTACGTTCTATTGTTTCCTAAAACTATTGTAATATTTAAATTTGTTATTTCATTGTTTGTTTACATGATGTTTAATTGTGTGACGAATGATTTTGCGTATTTAACACGGAAACAAATTCAAAGCTTTTTTGGAAAGGAAGCATAACATTTTTAACTCACACAAAAACATTTCGAAAATTTTTGTTAACTATTCTTTTATTCTAAGTCTAATAATTGTACAAATGAAATATTAAGTAAATCAAAAGCAACACTCTGTATATCACGGAAGCGTCAAACGCGGCCGGTGGCCGGCCTCGGCGCGGCTTTCTTATGGAAAACTGCGACCAGAGCTCCTGCCTACTGCACTCAGACTAATCCTCACACACATCCAGAGAAACCTTACATTATACACCAACGTACAACACAATACATAGCCTGAAATAATACATATATTTCAGAAACTAACCTGAATTTCAGTTAGGAAATATTTTTGGCGGTTTACAAAAGAGAAACGATATAACTATATAGTTGCTTGTTTTTCTGTATTGACAAGCAACTAGATACAATCAATTCAATATTGAACCTCAGCGGTTCGGTTTTAAATACTAAATAATTACTTAGGTTATAAACAGTTCGACTTTAAGTTTGCTAAAAACTAATTGTAGCTTGAAATTAAAAAAGGTTTATAATATTAATTGAGACATGGATGACTTCGTTTCGGATTCGACGTTTCGATTTGTTTATCGTATTTTTGAAAAAAGTCTACTTTCATGACAATTGGAAGATTTGTCATGGTAGCTAATTGAGGGACAAGTGCTCGAACTGTCATCATTGACTTTTCAAGTTTTCACCAAGATCTTTTTAAACAGAATTTTTAACGGTTTTTTAAGACAACCGCCTCATATCTTTTATTAATTTGTTGATATTTTATTGCATATTTATGGCTCTTGTTAATATCAAAAGATATAAATTATATTTCTCATGTCGGAATCCTGTATAATTACGGTGATGCACAATCATCCATTTTGTGCAGTTGAGTCACAGGCGGACACGCGGCGCATCACAATTACTTGCAGAAGCTGCTCTGTGTTTTATATTCTTATAATTAAAAAAAAAGAATTGTTTGTGTAAATATAACTTTTATTTACTTACACTAAATGGGAATACATTTACAATCAATAATTTTTGTAGCTATTTCAAATAGATGGAAATTCTGATAACCCATTTTCTGGAAATTATGCAGGAAACATATTCAGCGGTGCTTCATATTCGAGGACTGTATGAAAAATATAGCAATAATTTTTTTTTGTTATTTAAGTAATACTTTTTTAAAGTCAAAATAAACGTTAAAATCATTTATTTCAATTAGACCAGGAAGGCACATGTGGACGTCAACAAAAACTTTGAAAGTGAAGCTATTTGCTCATTCCAAGGTCCTTTCCTATGGAGAAGAAACTCCATAGGTTACTCCTTTTCAATTAGGTTCACAATACAATTATCAATTACATAGTTTTGTTGGTTAATTTATATGAGAACATTATATTTCGGCACCGAATACAATTGTGTACCAACAATGTTTCAACTGAAAAGCTTCATAATATACACTAACCGAAGGATAAGAAACTATTCTCTTTAGACAGACCACACAACGAGATTGCTTCGTGTTCATATTTAGATTAAACATCTATTTCAGTAACAGGATTCAGTATATAGGTTATTTCCTCACACTGTCCGTTAATTTGCCTAATTCATACGGCATTATGCATTATTTCAGGCGCGCTGACAGTTTCTGAATTTTGAGCAGCGCACGCGCATGATGCAGTTGATATCCTTGAATAAGTTGCGTTAGTTTTGATTCCGAAACTACATTTATTAGGGAGTGTTCTGAAGTTACGTTTTATAGAGTTCTAGGAATTCTGTAATAATATTTTTTTATGGAATAGGAGGCAAACGAGCAGACGCATCAATTGATGGTAGCGATCAGCGCCGCCCATGGACACCCGCAACACCAGAGGAGTAACAGGTGCGTTGCCGGCCTTTTAAAAAGGAATACGCTTTTTTCATGAAGGTTTGAAGGTTTGGATTTTAGTTCCTGAAATATTAATTTATTAATATTCAACTTTGTTTTTCAGTTTCATTTTAATTGAATTTTGCGGGCAAGGAAATGTGACGATGATTCATTTGTTTCAGTTCAGTTACGCAACATAAATAAAAGTCTTGAACGTCTTTAGACTTAGGGAAGTTTGTCTATATTCATTCGTTTGTAGTGTTCACTTCTGTAAAGGGAGGTTTTCTCTTGGAGTTGTCATTCATAATTAATCAATCAAAAGAAAGCATTTAGACATTGTATTTTATTTCACATAAATATTTTCAAGTTATCGTTTCAAAGATTATAATTTTATTAATTATTATGTTTTCGACTTACTCACGTAATTTTTCGACGAGAAACTCGACCAGTTTCAGACCATACTACAGGCTCATATTCATGAGCAACATTCCGCGACGCGGCGACTGTCGCGCTGCTACTGACAGTAGAAACTCAAACTAGTCGAGTTCCTCGTCGAATAATGAATTTAATATTATGTTTTTCTATGGTATGTCTCATGAAATTTATAATAAAAATATAATTTTATTGTTAGGTATACATTTACATTCGACGTCTGTGTTAATTTGTATATAACTGTAGTAATTCGTAGTAATGCATTTGAACAGGTTTCTGTGATATCAGCGTGACATCGATTTTAGTTAATTTTAATTACAACTCGACTGGTCTTGGAACCAGTACATATTTCAGTAATATCCTAGCGCATTCGTAATAACATCTAATAACTGTCGTAATTTTATTAATGTTGTGCGATACTTTCAAATTGATTTTAAGCTCTTAAGGATTAGATTTCAGGGGGAAAACCTTTAGTCATTGTCTTTGAGTATTATTGTGCTACTATGGTGTAATATTACCAGTATTGGATGTGTGTACCTACACCATAATAGAAACATATTAGTATTACTCTAGAATCTAAGCAGATACCTAATGTAGGTAGGTACGTATACGTAGCAACAATAGTGTCCTGTAGTAGCACACAATCGCGTGATAGATCTCCAATAGAAGCACATACCAGAGCTAAAACAAACATGTAAATTATAATCGGCTTGTATCATTAGATCTCGCAAATCTCGGACATAATCCGTCACGTATTATATCACGGAGCGCGTGCGCAGTGCACCGATGCATTTCTCTCGCGCCCCCCTCGCGTAGCACCTCCCCCCTCGCTACAGAGTGAATGCACTCTCGCTGGCTGTTATGTAAGTTTGCTCTTGCGCACCTAACGCACACATACACGACCACGCGACACCGCTGCACCGTGCCCATGTGTGCGTGATTGTTAGTGTTTTTGTGTTCGGATTATGAAAACTCCATGCAGATTAGATTTTAATGCGCGCTAGGATTCCCGTGCTTTAGAAAAACTTGGCTTCCTTACACTTTTCCAAGGATGCTTTGAAATTATCGTGATAAAGATACGGTATGGAGGATTTTCTATTTTCTTTTTATGTTGCAAAAAAAAACAGGCGATGTATTCTAAGATTATGCAGTTGATTCATGGGAAATTCTCTAGTACCTGATCCTTACGCTATTAGAAAGGCATAAATATGAAACCATTTGACAATGCAACATGGTGACCAGTTTCACAAGTTACTCTCTATCATGAAAATGTCTTAGTGGCAGGGTTTTGTTCCGAAGCCGGCCGCCGGCCATAGTCAACAGCTGTACAGTATTGCAGCGGTTACGTAACTTAAGACAGAGGGGGAGGCTATGACGGGGGACGGGGTGAGGGGGAGAGGGGTAGGGGGGTGCCGAGTGAAAGTTAGCAGACACTAGGTATTATAAAAGTATGACTAGGTGCTGTTTGTGCTTACATTAGCATATTTCTTTCATTAGAACATTGTAGAATCATAGATTGTTGATAAATTAATGTTTTAATTGTTGATGACTTGTCTTCAAAAGCTATTCTTCAGGTTATAGGATGTCTTATAAAAGAGGTTGTGGCACCAGGTTCATTTCTGTTCGGTTTTTCCCAAGGCTGCTTTCTGTTACCTTTGATCTCGGAAAATTGCATTTTCGCAGATGAAAGAGGAAATCTATTGAAATAGCCTCATCAGGTATAAATAAACTGGCTAGCTTTATAGCTCGCGAGGTGAGAATGCGTTTATAGACTGGTAACAATCATGAATTTAATGCGTATCTAGTAAGACTAAAGAAAAATATAGACTTTATCAATAAGATACGTTTGTTTCTTGTAAAACTGTAAGAAATGATTACAGTAACTGTTTAAATCTACTCGTTTTTCGGTACATGTCTTATTAGATTAAAGCGATAAAATTTAAAATTGTGGACGTGGACGATGGAATATGATTTTCCTGAAAAAAGTTGTAGAGCATTATATCATGCCTTTACCCCCAAAGGGTTAGGTAGATGTGCACATTACGGCACTAAGTGCCTCTGTACAATGTAACACCCACTTTTCACTTTTATGTTATGAGTCCCATAAAATAGGGGGTGAGCCTATTGCCATATACTGGACACAATTTCATACTTCGTGCTACTACTGATAATTTACTAAAAACTCAGTAACACTTTGCCTGACCAGAGAATGGAACCCGAGTCCCTTTGCCCGGCAGTCGCACTTACGACTACTCGGCAGGAGAGTAGAGACAAAAAGAAGTTGATACAATATTCGATATTTCCGAACCGATACGACCTTCAAACCTTCAAGAAAAGAGCGTATTCCTTTTTAAAAGCCCGACAACATACCTGTGACTCCTCTGGTTTTGCGGGTGTCCATGGGCGGCGCTGATCGCTTACCATCAAGTAATGCGTCTGCTCGTTTGTCTCCTATTCCATAAAAAAAAATATTATTCTAGAACTCTGTAAAACGAACTCTGTATATATAAATTCCTAGAACTCTGTAAAACGTAACTTCAGAACACTCCCTAATAAATGTAGTTTCGGAATCAAAACTAACGCAACTTATTCAAGGATATCATATAAAAAAAAAAAACTAAACAAGGATGGATTTCAGTATTTTAAAACATATACTCCTAGTTGTACGCAGAAAATTTAATTCTAAACGTAATAAGAATAACACAGAATAGTCTTCACCCCATTGTAGTATATTATTTAGTACCACTTTCCTATGATAACAACTGGTTACTTTCTATCGACGAGCACAGCTGGCGGTCCTTTGTATTTCAGCAACGTTTTAGTCTTACAATAAGATATTAATTAGCACTAAATAGTCTAATTAATATTATAAATCTGAAAGCCAATTTGTTCGTGTTGTATTTTGTAGATTACTTGGCTTTATAGATGAGACTCTCTAGGTGGAAAGGAACTTCATTATCACCGCCATCATCATAATCATCCCCCGATGACTTGCAGATTTGAAAGCAAACAAAATCGAGTGTAAAATTGGCTTTAAATATTATAAAATATATTTTTCTTAAGTCCCAGTGAAAATAGGGTTATTTTTTAGACCCGGTATTTATAAATAAACAATGAAACGGACTTTTCCAAACAACACGGTATAAAAGTAGCCCTTTTTTCTTATTAGATTATTTCTTTAGATTAATTATAAAATAAAATAAGTCATGATAAACGACGACACACCGGAGACTGCCTCGGTCGAGCGGTCGCAGGCGCATCTAAGCACGAAGTCTTAGGAGTTTTTAAAACGTTAGCCAAGTATTTTCTTTTCTAATGCCATTTCCTAAGGGCACCTATTTGTAAATCATACAAACATTTTAGTTAGTTAGTAATATATTTCTTTAACATGAATATTACGCTCATGAGTCATGTCATATTAACCAGAAACCTCATCCCTAGATCTAGGTGATTACGTTGCACTATTTGATAAATGAAATTAATTGGGTCTAGACTTTGAAACATTAATTAAGATCAGTTATCATATTAAGATAACTAGATCGCTACAAGTAAAGCAATCTAACAAATAACCTAATCCCAATAGCCAATAGGAGCCATTACGTAAGGCATGCGCAGCCGTGAGAAGGAGAAATGCGGCAGATCAGCGGCCCGGCCGGTGCGCCGGCGCAGCTCGCCTGTGGCGCTGCGGTTACGGTATGGCTTTACATGAGATACATGTGTTTTGCAACTTATCTCTCACTCTGTGTTACTTTGTTTACGTATTGTGCACATATTTGGAAAGGGATGCGGTTATGAAATGTTCTGTTTAAATTTTAACTGTAAATAGTCTTTAAAATCTATGTTAGGTTAGCTGTACTTATACCATCTTCCTGTAGTAGTAGGGTACAAGAAATATCCTCTTCTTAGTGTTACCTAATTAGAATCGTATCATATTAATCTTTAGTTTTTCGCCCATAGTTATTTAACTTATGTTACTTTAACTTTTATGATGTTTCTTCGAGAATCACCCCATCCACCACCGGCGAAAACCACTTAATAATCTGTTCAGTAGTTATACAGTTTATCATGAACGGGCAGATAGACAGCATTAAAGATTGGGTGTTTGGAAGGCTTGAGATTTCTTAGTTACACACATACCTCCAACAAAAGTACTTACCTATAGTCTACATACTATAGGTACTTTAGGCACACAGTGGTTTAAACTAGATGATAGGACGAGTTAGTCCAAGTGTACACTTCCGAGTGTTTCACACAGTGCTCGGATGACAATGGACCCTCGGGCTCACTCATTGTCCCAGGGGCCCTCTTGCCCACTACTCTTTGTCATTACACTATACAGATTTAGAGAACCACCTTTATTTATTTTCGAAGACATAAGGAGCATGTAATTAATTGGTGTATGTGTTTTTGTGGACAATTTTCATTACGTTCGTTATTTTAATAGCTCTATTATTGCGCAGTTCTTGTCATGCATGGTTTGGATACAAGTGAACTTGGAAAAACACAATTTTTTTCCTTACCTGCTTGGGATCGATCCTAGGAATTCAGCAGGCCACGTTGTGACCGTATTTACTCCAAACTTTCCTAACTAAAATGGCAAGCAGAGGATGTACCTCCCTAAATCATGAGTCTTTTAAAACGAATGAAAACACAAACGAGACTAAGTACACATTACTATCTGTCCTCGAACTTCAATTCTGGCAATATGAAGCAATACTGGGGGAGCAGTGCGAGGACATACCAACTTGTTCGGGTGTCGTAAGCAGTGACTTGACACGTTCCGACACGTGCATGTAGTACATGTGACTTATTGTTCAAAGGTAACACATTATAAGATGGAGCTTGTTACGCCTCGAAGGGACTGGTAGAGGTTTTTTTATAATGCTTCTACTTTCGGCCAGTTATGTTATTGAAATGTGAAGAACTCAATGTCATTTCGCTCTAAGGATTCACCCAAAATTGTTCATGTATCTTGTTTTGTAATCTATTAATGAATCACGCATAATGGCTGACACAAAGTGACAGTTTAGGCAAAAGTTAATGTCGCGTGTTATATTGTGTTTTCTGACAATGAATCAGTTAATTATAAGTGGCAAGTAGCTGCAGTCCCCGCCCTAGTCATGAGTACTTGTAGGGTCATAATTTTCCCCTATTTTGAAACAGTGGTACTTACAACAATGTCAGATATCAATGCCGCCGGCGAGGTGCCGTGATGTCCGACTATTTATGAATAAACGTTTTATTGTTTCATATCAAGCACCGAAAACTAGTCTCTATCGACCATAGAACTTGGTAGAACATATTTTAAACTACGCAGATATGCAAGCACATCAACATACTTTAAATTGCACCTTTTTCGTCTATTTTCGACTTTAAAACAATACGGCAAAGTTGAAAATCTTTTAAAGAAAATTGGCAGTTGTGAGTAGTTTAATGTGCTGGCTGCCTGCACAATGATTGGTCATTAATCTTAACTAAATAGAGTCGTGAATTCGTGATCAATAAATAGCTGAACGAGGTCATTAGGCTGTGTGATGACTAACTATTGATATGTGCACAGGTTGCATTGGCTTTGTCGTTAAAACAAGGGCGCCAACACCTGTGCACGCATCGACAAATCATGAAATATGTTATGTTAAAAAGATTGCATGATGGTAATTTAACCTCTTTTTACAAATCTTTTTGCTAGCTGCTTTCCAAACAGGTTGCATTCGATACCTTTTTTAAAATGAAAATCGTTTGAATTTGACATAAGTGACAGTTTAAACAAGATGGCGGAAAACTCAAATCAATTGTTATTCATTTTATTTTATTCAGGAAGTGATAAAGTAATAACGTGGCTTTCTACCATCTTTTGTTTAACAAAATTGTGAAGGCAGGCGAGTGAAAATTGTGAAACGCTATTGTGAGTTATCTGTCGCCTAGCTCGCTAGCTCTATGAAATCAATATCTGCAAGATAAAGCCAGCCTGATCTAGGACAATAAAGTGGCTTTCCACTCGTGCTGTGTACACGAAAACCGAAGGTAGTGGACCATCTTATCATCTAATATTTATCTATTATTATCTATTTTTAGAATTTGTTACATTTGAATATTCGGTAATAGTGAAGTAGATGTAAGTTGTATGTATGTAGATGGCATGCCAGGTCATCACAATTAACGTATCTTTGTTCAAAACTATGAGATAAACTTAACTATTATAATTGTGAAACAGTAGTTTTTCGTCAAAATTAATTAAACAGTACGAAATAGACAAAACAAATGAAAGAAGAAATAAGTTGTGTGGATCAAATTAATGGTTTGGGCACTATTTAAATGATTTTCTGTGGAATGTGGTACATACAAAAACACACATACACCTACCTAACTAGGTCTAGTATTTTTATGAAGATAAATCGATAAAATTGCATTTTAACGATCATCAGTATCATCATTTTTAAGACTTGTTCATGTTCATGCTAGTTGATTATTTTAGCAAAAGAAAAAGTAAGCCTATAATTATAATTATTATTTGTGATTCACATAATTATATCAAGCTAGTGTGCCGTGCGATAAATATTGCAATTCCGCATTTATGTCTGTGACACGCACATTGCATGCGTTTCTACAATACCTACCTACTTCACGCATTTAGGCGTGTATTTAAGTGTAATTTAAGCAACTTTTTATTTAGATTTTGTTTTTATTGCATAATTAATTGGATTAGTTATGAAATGTATGCCTATTTTGTTCTGCAACTTACTTACTTTTTTAATTTTTTAAGATAATTATTTTTTTTTAAAAATTAGAGATTTGTCAAGGGTAATTTTTTTTGGCAAGTAGTTCCTTGGCTTTCTAATTAAATGATTTTGATCAGTCTTAAAATCGTATTAATTGTATTTTATTGACGTTTTTATTCAAAATAGTTCAATAAACTTTTTAAAATATTTCAATATATGCTTACTCATGAATTTGAGCCTGTAGTATGACTTGATATGAAACTAGTCGAGTGCCTCGTCAAACAATTACGTGCGTAAGCCGAAAACCTTAATAATTTTCAATAACCGCAACACTATATTATGGCATTGTATGTAAAGGTTATTTTACAACCTGCAAGACTATGACATGGCGTTAATATACGGCACTGGAACTGCCAATAGGTGTCAAATTAGTGAATATTTGATCGCCCATAGCACATGAGGGTGACCTCACTCGGGCCTCAGGTGTATGCCACGACCTTTGCCAAGGCTCACAGTGCGATAAACTTTCGTAATTAAATTCGCAACTGCACACTATAACTTGACGTTCAGTAAACACGTACTAAACCAGCACATGAAGATACACTATATTTTTATACATTTCCAACTTTATTGCCATGCAATAAAGTCGAATATTAGTTAGGGTAGTTTGATTTGCGGTTATTACTAATGTATAAATAGCCTTATGTCTTGTATGGAGTGAATTGAATTGATACGTTTGCCTAAAAAATGCCTAGGCCGCTGCCGTGGCCTTTCGACGCGGTCTTGTGGATTTTTTTAACAAATTCGCTAAAGGCATTGTTGGTATTGTACAGGGTCGTCCTGATATTATTAATTAATGTTTTATTGTTGCTTTTAAGGAACTGTTTAATTGGTCTTTCATTTTCAGAATTTTCCGGTTTGATCATAAATTGTTTTGAATGCGCGATAGTCGTGTCTTCTACAATTTACGTGGTATACTTGATTAAAACCCTTGTCAAGCTGTCAGTCGTTTGTCTACCGTCGAGTGGAAATTCTTAGTCAGATAATTGGGATTGACCGTCTTAAGTAGTCCCTAGAGCATCAAGGTGCCGGGATGTCAGAAATTTCTTGGTCGATAAGAGTTATGTAGATGTATAAAAATTAGGTCAATGAGGAAATCAATCGATCCCTCACCTAATTTGGAGAATAATGAATCTGAAAAGAATCGTAACAAGGAAAAGTTTGCAGGTATCGATCAAAAAAAGCTAAGAATTCACTTCAATGTAAATTTGAAAGAGCAAGCAATCGGTCCATCGCTTTCCATCGCAGAAGTAATTCACTGAACAACTTTCCGTTCTTTCTCCCTTATAATTAGAATTAGCATTTTGAGTAAAAAGTTTAATTAAATCTCTAAAAAGTTAAAATTCTTTTCATGACTTTGAACATTGACTTTCTTTTAATTGAGAAGTCTTAATGACATGGCAATAAGTTTACCGCTCCCAACCTTCGCTCGACGGTCGACCCTCGGCTACATGATGGCCAGCGCTGGAGAAGATAAGCACGAGAATTTGATGTTAATCTGCAGTCACGCACAGACAACATGCCAATATTGCTCTTGTTTGATTTATAATAATATGCAAGGTTCGATTGTGCCCTTTGTGTATTTGATTAGAATCGTAATCACTCATTGTTTTGGTTTGTAGCCTTCGGTCACTCAGAAAGAAGGCAACTTTTAAAGGTTTGTTTCGTCAATTTATTCAATTCTAAAATCAGTTAGATGGGTACACAAAAGTGTCTGTATCCTACACTAACTAACTTTCAAGCCACACCAAACACTTAACAAAACTTCTTTACTGCTTTATGGTGAAGTCAGAAATAGGGAAAGCCCTGAAAGGCTTTTCTATATTTGTAGAACAAGCAACTACTTCACATTAGAGGAACTTACAATAAGCATCAAACGTTAATACTTTTAATAGAAACCATAAAAAATCTATCAACGAAGCAATTGATCACTGAAAAAGCTTTACGTTTGATGTTACTGAAGACCGCACTAAATTTAACCTTATTGTGATCGAGGGTGAATGAAACCGAGGATCGATAGGCCTTGCTCGGTGTTACACCGCGGCCTCGCTGCCGGGACCATTTACTTGTATATCTGAAGGGGTGGGTGCAAAGGTCACGACAGTCGGAACTACTTCCGACCCTGGCTCGCGGTCGCCTGAACTTGTTACATGGTCAACTAAAGTACCATGAGATTCCATAAAGAAAATTCAGGGAAAATCATCGTCGTTCCTTTGTGCATTAGGCTTTTGACTAACTCAAAGCAATTTGTTGTGGAATAATTAACTGCGATTACATGGAAACAGGCTCGTTTCAGTAGGTACTTTAATATCTCACAATTCCAAGAACATCACTTTACAAATGGTTTAAGGCATATTGTTATTTTTTTAATTAATAGTATCACTACAATACAAAGTCAGTGTGACGCAGTTTGGCGGGAAAAGAATTCACCTTGAAATGACGCGCTTCCCGCGCTGCGACCTCGCTGGCGGCCGCGAACGTTCGGGCCACTTCGGAAGTGTTCGGGCAAGATCGCTGATTGTCGATGTTCTTCGGCGCCACTCGGGTGTCCTCGCTACGAATCGGGTGGTGTTCGTTTTAATTGGTTTGAGATTAGTTGGTGTTTATTTGAATTAGTTTGGCTGTTTCAATTTCATTTAAGAATTAATATTTTTATTTTTCAGCACTGGAGTTATAGAACTTTAGTTTTCATTTCATGTCAATTCAGACAGTACAACGTTGCAGGCCTCATATTTTTAAGTTACGTGCGCTCTTTTTGTGAACGTGTGTTTAAGGTAACAATTTGGTTGATGATATAGTTGTGGGCTGTTTGAAAATGGCTGCATCAGTGATTGCTGACCACTAAGGACATTTGCATTTTCTCGTCAGTTTTTGCGATCGGTTGAGCAGTTGTTGACATTAATCGGTGTTATTACGTTTTATAAATCTGCGTAAATATCGCGATTTATGATACTCACCGATTCGAAAGTGCGTTCACAAATAAAGCGAAGGCTATGAATGAACCGTTCAGACAGGATAATTCAATTTTGAAGATACTTTAATTCACGATGCTTCTCTTTAATAAATTAAGGTTTGATGCTTTGAAGTTTTATGTTAATTGTGATAGTTACAATGTGTATACATATAAGTTAATAGGAACAAGGGTGGGAACAACTTGGTGGTGTGGGTAATAGGAAATACAATGCCTTAGGTTGTAGATAGATAGTAAGACAGAAAAATAAATAGGAAAAGGGCCAAAACAAAAACTCACTTCGGAAAAACTACAAATAATAACCCCATTATATAATTGGTCCTTTCTGGTCCTGACAGTCGTATTTTCGTTGCAAGAAAGGAGCCCCTAAATCAATTGATTGAATGAGTTCTCCGCGCTTTCGTCCGCAGCACTAACCGCTTGACCCAATTTCTTAAATCCACAACCATTTCAGGGTTTGACAATGATAACACTAGTTGGAGCAGTCATAAAAATATACGCGAGCATCCACCGGTTGACGGGGGCGCGGCAGTGCGGCAGTTCAGTGACTCGTGGGCCGCCGCACTGAGCGGACGTACGTGCGACGCTCGCTACTTATCCTCCAACACGTTACGAACGCAACCTTCGGCGTGGAACTGTATTTTGAAATTGTGTGTGTTGTCGATTTGAAAATTATCTGACAGTGACAGGAGTGTGACCAGTGTTTTTAAGGAATTCCTTTACATTGCCTTTGGGATGAAACTGATTTTATTGTAATATTTTGATTTTATTATTGTGTGCATGTGGACGGATCAGTGAACCTTTGGATTGCGATTTGGACCTGGTAAGTACCTTTTGTTACTTTTTGTTTTATGGGCTGAGGGGCAAATTACGAGCACACTTTTTGGTCATTTTATCTGATCCACTAAACAAACAAACATAATAATTACAATAACAACTACATAAAAAACTCACGATCTCAATGTTAAAAGGCCGAATAAACAGCCTTTTAATATTGCTCGAAACTTGTAACAATTTATACAAGCTCTTAAGATAAGGCCCAAGCGTAGGTAATTTACAAAATAATCTTGAAAATAAAAACGCAAATATTTTTCAGAGATAAAACCTGCTTTTGTTTAAAAATAAACATTTAAGATTGGCGTGTTTTGTGAACCTTCAAATTAGGCTCAAGATCTTTGTGAAATATTTACAAACTGAATTAATTTTGAAAGCAATTTTCTAGTTTTGAATTGCAAACAAGAACTTCCATTACTTTGTATTTTATTTGTGACAGAACTTTGTAGTACTTTTTACTCTGCAATCTCTTTTGTTTAAAAGTACAAGTACAACAAATAATGGCCACAAACTAACCGGCGGCCACAACGATATATTTAGACCACATTGGATTTAAACAATTTGTCCAATCGTCCAGTCATTACTGGCCAATCAAGGTCTAATATAATGGTCAATTTATGATTATAATATACATTGTTATAACAGTACTGTTGTTTACAAATCAGTGATACTTCTAAAATAACTTACCTTTTCATCTTCAAATCCGCTCCGTGAAATTGTCCGAACGAAATGTTTTCTATCTGAACTTTCCCCGCTTTGGAAGATTATTACCATATAAGGCATAACAGACAATTTATTCATAAGTTGTTATTCATTAAATTGAATTCAAACAAAATAAACAGAAGCGTGTTTTTTCCAGGTTCTGAATGAAATGTCCCTAAGGACTCAAAGGCCTATATTTTTTGGTCCTTCGAGCTTTCTTTTAGTTTGTTCAGTATTGTTTGCAATTCGTGCATGTTGCATATCGTAATGGCCTTTTCTTACTATCAAGGTTAAAGGATTTTCACAAATTTTAGGTTGTTATCTTTTGGATTATGAATGAACCTTGTGTAAGACCTTGAAGTAATTACTTACCTAGTATTTGTGTTTACTTTTGTAGAAATATCAATATTCCTGGCAGCTTTACATTACAAACATGAGATTTGATACACTTTTGGAGACATACCCCAAAACTAAGAGAATCTGACACCCCGTAGGCGTCTTACACGAAAATATTACGTAGTACCGTTATTACGCAGCGGTTCGCTATGTACTCACCTATTTAATATTGATATTTTAATGTATCTCAGCAGTTTATACCATTGCTATTTTATTGACACATAAAGCTGTATTACTCGTTAAACCAGAACTAGCAAAGAAAACGAAATTTCAGATTCCATTTCGTTGATATTGGTCGCGCTGTGAATGGATCACGTTCCAATAAACGGAATGACATGTTACCGTCCAAAATGGCCATTATTGTTAAGACAATGTGGCAACACCGTTTAGAGAACAATCTTGACTTTTGGCCGAGAGTGCAATTACTCATAATGTTCCTAAAACCGGAGGACAATCGCTAACTATACCTGTACAGCAGCGTGGCGACCTTGTGCAGTATTATCTAAGTATTGCGCAGTTATAAAAATGATTCTGTCGAAAAACGTCGGCTCTCTGATCATTTTTTCAGCACATCTATTTGTGTGCACTGCTGCTCTAAGTGAATGCCATTGGTTTTTGTTGTGCATGTAGAATTGGCGGTTGTAGACTCACCCAATCTCTGACAATTACAACCAAACTTTTGCTTTTAAGCCCTGTTTAGTCATGCTTTAATATATTCGTGACGTCATCGTGGACGATGTTACGTTTATAGTATTTAATTATAAAATCATTTATCAGAAGATTTGTGTTGCATGTTCATCTTCACTAGCTATTTGTAAGCATTGCACCAAAAACCGTTACTGTATACAAGTAGAAATTTTGAAATATTGCATAACAAATAGGTTTTGGATACGCAGCAATTTTTTAAGCGATGAGTAATGCTGTAACCTCCAAAACTTACCGACAAATTGCTTCTACAGGGAAACGTTAAATAAAAACGTTACATTTAAACGCAGTACATGAGTCGTCTCGGTCCAGTAAATAGCTATAGACCTTGTGTATTTGTTAAGTACATTAAGTAGCTTGATGAACAAAGTATAGGAGTAACAGAGCCAAAGATGCAATAACGTACATGAAAATGAAGGAACAAGAAGTCATATTTTACAATAAACTTTTATCATACGCACACAGTCCAAATCACCTTACCTTACATGCTGAAGCCCCAAAACAAAACACACATTACTTTGTCTCAAATCTGTCAATAGATGTGTACTATCCGAATAGACCACAATTCGTGAAGCAGTACATACTAGCCGAAACATGTGCTAACCAACGTTAATATACTTCGACCTTAGCACTCAGATCCGAACAGTACAAGTATTACAAGTCACAACAAACAATTACATGTATTATAAAATCACGGAACATGCTCTGTATCGATAGCTTATCAGCACCGGCCTTGCGTTTATCTGAACACTGCTCATCTGTTCACGTGGTTACGATTGTTTCAAGAGCATTCTGCTAAATTGAAGGCAGGTTTGCATGCACGCTTCAATGAATTAGGGAGGACGTTGAAAACTAAATGCTTTTTGCAGCGCTTTGTAAAGAATGTAAATATATTTATGCCTTGTGTGTGTTATTTCTTCCAAAGTAAAAAACCTAGATGGGTGCTTGGATGACAAAATCAGTTCCTAATGTATGAAGTTTTAGGTCCCTTTACGGGTTGTATTTAGTCTAATGGTTAATTCATAATTTCATGTTGTATTAACGTTAAATTAGCTGCTTTGAAATGAAAGTATCATTCGCTTTTCCTGTGTTTACTAATCTTTATGATGTTTGCCATTAATTTCCTATCTCCTGCAGAATTAACGGTATTCTTATTATGGTGCGCCGCATGTAATCTTTCCTTATTAACGTTTCTGTAGCTAATTTCTCAATTGGAATGATTTTATGGTGCTCTATATTAGATTTGTAAAGGAAAATTTGTGGTACCTCAGCGTTGCTTTTATAAATATCTTTGGCATCTATAAATAAGTCACAATCAACATCGTAAACATTTCTATCTGTTAGAGTAGGTACTGCAGTGATATTATTTATTGTTACTTTAGCTTTAACTTTCAAAACTGGATTTGTAGACATAATGTTCTGATCGTCATCTATATATTTGTCAATTTCGTTGCAATGGTCGTTTCTTTCTTTATTAACTATAACTTTGGGTTTATTGGCTGCATGATATTGGTCTGCTCGCGAGATGGAAAAATTATTAACATTTACGTGATTGTCGTATTTACCTGCTTTATTTTTATTCAAATCTTCACCATTTGTATTATCTGTGCCTCGATTACTTAATACGGTAGTCTGAATTGCACTTCCTAATCACCTAAAACAATAGTATAGTGTGTAGATCTATATGCAGTATTTCTAAGCCCTTGCGTTTGGCAATGTGCACGCAGCACCGCGCGCCAGCCTGCACGCTGCGGTCTATAGACGTAAAATATGTTTAGTTAGAACGTTGAACGCTTCTGCTCGGCTTCCTGCTTTTATTCCATTAATTGAGCCATTCTAGGAAGCTTTGCATGTTGTTTAACTCTAATATTCGTTGATTGTTGCATGTTTAATCAGTTATATCATGTGTAGTTTGGTCAGCTTTCAATTATTCAGTCAAATTCAAATGTGTTTCATATAAAACAAACGAATAGCGCGTCAAAATTCATGATGACTGATTTAATAAAATGTTCGGACATGTCAATACTCTATTCATAACTTTTTCTTATGCTTAAATAATTCATTTCCTTTATAAGTTGTTATAACAAATCATGAACATTGATTCAAAAGTTTTCAACTTTAAATGGTGTACATAATTAACTCCATTTTGTTTTGTATGTTAGAACTAAGTTTAGTATCGTTTCATACAATACTGTCTTAGTTGTCTTCAATCGAAACGCCTTTATCAATTTTTATTTGAAATGTTATCTTGTCATTAACTAGTCATGAGTTTCTTTTGGCCACAATCTAATGTTTTGTATCGACTAAAAACTTCGAAATCATTCGACTTCGCGTGTCATCCTTACCGAGCTATCATTAAGATTCGGTACATTTGCAACTGCACCCATCTCACGCGACAACAGCTCTTACGCAAAAGTCGTTAAGATTTAAACTCGTCTACAAAATTTAATTTATACTTTCGAGTAATGGTTGCAAGCAAACGATGGAATCACATGTACATTTATAATGGTGAAATTGCTTTCTCTTGTTAACAATAACTTTTATTTTTTAATTTAGTTAGCTCATCTATTGCGAAATGGGCGGTCTCTAGCACACGAATGTTCGTGTGTCGGGGTATTTTACCACTGGATTTCGCTTTGCTTTTCAGTTCATTGAATCTTTGGGTTTTGGTTATTCTAGAATGTTCTTAAGATGACTTGTATTCAATAGAAGCGCTATTGGTTTGACCGTGTATAAGTTGCTTAATGGAAAGCTTCAGTACAAATTAATAATTTATTGAAGGTTTTGCTTTGCACATCTTTGGAATTCAGAGTTTCAATACCCCATTTGTAACTTTATAAAACGCTGTCTATGGAAGTGTTGGCTCGGTTAATATCAAATTAATATCGACGCTCGATCGAAAGGACAAGGGAATGGTGCATTAGCAATAAATAATGAATGTAATTCAAACATTTTCAGTAGCATTCACAAGATAGCGATAAATCAATGCGCCTGCGCCGGCTTGCTTCCGCATAGACGTGCGCACGCGACGCGCAGAGAGTGAAAGTATGATTTCAAATGAACGTCACCGCGATTACGTCGACGATACTTTTTAATATTGCACTTTTTGTGCTTTCGAGTGTGTAGTGTATGGAGTATAAGTCCGGTGCTTTAATGAGGCCCAGGCCTGGATCAATCGATGCACTTCTAAGATCCTATTGATCTCTGCTATTTCTTTACTAAGTGAACTTAAACTCATAAATATGGACGAACTATTTAATAGACTCGAACGTTAATAGTTTTGATCGACCAGTTCAATGTTTTAATGCTATCAGAACACTTTTGCTATTTATATAATTTAATTCCTTAATGGGTAATGTATCAAGTGGTAGTTATTTTTGTAACCGTAGGTTATTGGTCTGTGGCCCAGTACAGACGCTAAACTAGCTTCAAATATTTTAATTCCGAGTGTAATATTCGAACAATGAGTAAAAGCTTGTTTTATTACATTATTTTCCTAAAATACTGTTGATATTTTCTCAGGCGCGAGGAACCGCGTAGATTCTGATGGCATCGACCGAGTTCAATGTTCTGATGATGGGCATAAAAGTTTTATTCAGCGAATCCCATGGGCTATGGGCTATAAATATACGTGTATGTATCCTACGTGGGTACATTGATGGCCGGAAGCTTGTTGTTTGCGAAATTAATGGTGAAAATAGCAGCAACATCAGTATAAATAGAATAATTATTTGTGATGTATTTACTTTACCATGTTTCAGCTTGATGATTTGTGCGTTTTCTTGTATATTTTCAACTACGTGATATGAAACCCACAATTCTTGAATAGTGATACACTTCATCTGAATAATGACAGCTAGGTTTGTACTTAATCTTAACCAGTTTGAGGCGAATGAAAAAATACAATAAGTTGGTATTTAATTCACGGTGTCGTTGACAATAAGAAGACAGTGAGTATCCATATTAAACTAGCAGTAATCTTATTTATTATTTTTCTAGAAATACAAACTCTCTTCCATTAAAACTGCTGTTCCCACATGAATATTTATCAGCTTTGTTTAGTAGACAAAACTTGTGTAGAACAAAATGTGTCCAAATATAATTAGTTGTTTGTTCGACACGCCGGGAGGTTAACGAACTATATTTTCATTTGTCGCTATCACACCGACCTGTGACCTTTGCGAGACACAATAGTTTGCTTCGTTTAATACAGGGAAGTACATGAAAGTAGTTGTTGGCTCAGATGTCCGTAATTGGATGTTGGGTCCTGATCAAATTCGAATGAAACGAGATGTAGTAGTATGGTCTTTTCTCCATGAAGTTCCCTCATATATTTTACAAATGTTGCAGCAGTACCGTTTCCACTTTGTTACATTGTTGTTACGCATGTATTGTTTGTTTAACAACTCATCTGTCCAATAGTTACTGTGACCAGGTTTAAAAATTCGCATCGATGAAGTCAGCGTATTGTGATTCCGTGCGCATGCGCATTCTAATACCTTTCACTTACGTGCACAGTTCATCCTTTACATTTTTAATGAAAGCCGAAGCATTAGAGCTGACATTTTATTGTAAACACTTGCGATCTCAACCGACACTTAAACATACAATTTTATATTATTAAAAATCTAAATATTTAACAATTGACCTTCCTTTTTGTATATTTATGATATCCACCGGCCACCGCCGTAATTTCTTTTTTTACCGCGAGTAATAAAATAAATAAACTCGGACAGTCCTAATTCTAATCTAACAGCGTCAAGGTTCGCGAATTTTTCTCCAATACATTCGTTTCCTTGACACACATTGCGTTGATGCGCCCGCGCAGCCGCGACGCGTAAAAATGGCCGCGGATAAAAACTAGCCTTTGAATCATTGTCTGATAAATTCGTCAGTTTTATACTTTTCATGTATTACGTAAATTGTAGATTGTGTGTGTTTGTTTGGATTGGATTAGATGATTAGATCACATTTATATGGACTACAATTTGATAAATTATGACACCATGTTGATTTTCAGAAACTTATGATCACCACTTATTTGTTAAAAATTAGCAATGTAGTCTAGACGAATAAATCAAAACTGACAGAAACTTTACTAAACCAAATACCTTCTAAACTGAGTTTTTGTTTACAGCAATAAGTCTGAGCTAGCAGGCTGGTCTCGAATCATCTATGAATTAGCTCGTTTTCAATCTTACGAGTAAGAGAGCCGGTTGCCATAGATACCATTGGCCTTGGCGCCTAAATGTCCCAATTCCAACAACTATTTCGCATGAGATCGTCTTGGCGCCAATTTGTTTTATTGTTTTTTTTTCTTAAACGATAATTGTCTGTATGTAGGGCGCAGGGTCGAGGTGTTAGTCGAACAGCCAGTGTGTATTTTTGAATCTGTGGAGGATATCTAGGATAGATATGCTGTTACTGTCAATTCGTATTTTTGCTCACTTGTTGGCTTTGATGAATTGGGCATAGTATTTTCATTGGATTATTATTAAAAAATTTCATAAGAAGATGGCATTTTATGGTGTAAGTATGACATACTCCCTGGTATTCATTGTAAACGTAGAACGATGTATTTGTGTACCATTGTCCCTTTAGGAAAAATTATGTATAATGTGATGTTATTTCATTATTATTCAAGTTTAGTTTATCTCGGGGCGGGTAAAACATTCAAAATCACATTGCCCTTGTGTTCCCATAGTTATGTGTACTATGTACTATGTATTTACTACTAGATAACAATAGATATATTATCGTCTGATACACTATCAAACGTAGCGTAGTATCGCCATAGAATTCCGCTCATAAATTAATGATTACGATAAGATATTAATCAAGCCGATCACGTGACATGTTGTGACTATGGGGGTGTTAGCAACTTTAGATTATTATAATTACCATAGAGCATGACAGTTGTAGCTCTCTCATAGACAATCTAGACAGATATCTATGAATGGCGCAAGTTATTCTGAATTTAAATGTTGACATTTTAGGTTGTGTTTTTTAATGTATGCACCTAACTGTGACCAGCAATATATAACAGGAAATGGCATTGAATTGGCAATATAAAATCATAGTTCAATGGTTTGTTTTATTACGTAACATATATATTTATGTTTGAAAGAAAATAGATTTACTGAACCACAATCGTCTAGTTAGAAGACCTATTTCTTTAGAGATTTCAAACCAATCCATCACAAGTGAAGTATCGTAGTTGTAAAAAGGTTAAAATCCCATGTTTTATTGTTACTTTTGTTTTCTAATGTTTCACTCCAACCCCATGTAAAGGGTTGACATTACGCACCGTTTTTTATTGCTTATTTATGGCCACCGTAAACTGAGTCGTAATAAATACTCTTTGGTTACAACATGCCAGTAACATTGTAAGTAAAAAAATGTTTTCTATCAATACTTCATCGTAAAGGGTTTGTTTTATTATCTGTGGACAGCATAAAATAATGGTAAATTTTAATGGTCTATATTTTACTGACGCGGTCATAAAAAACCAACGGTAAGTAGAAATGAGAATAGAATTTTTGTGAGCTGTTCTAAAAGATATGTTTTGTACTAAGATATTATTTGTTTAATTCTTACTTTTGTGTTAAATATTGTTATTATTGTGTCAGATCAGGGTGTAACAGAACTTTCTTCGGACGTCACAGCAGTAGGTACCATTGGATGCGCTTCGTGAAAATAAGATATTTGTGGCACCAATTCTTTAATGTAGTAGCATATTTCGGAGAACACAAAATTTAACATAAATAAAATTTTAAGAACAATCATAATAAATCATTCGATGCTTGTTTTGATTATATTTATCCAAAGCAAATATTTATGTACGGTGCCACTAAAAATATACATGACAGCGCACAATACAAATTGAAAGACACTGTAGAACTGAAAATTGATGTAAAAAACGAAATAGGCAGGCACAAAGAAAAGCGTGGGTAAATCTATTATATTCCGCAGGCCATTTGGTGAAAAAACAGTGAAAGTAGTCATAGTATTACATTACGTCGCGTTGACAATATAAAAACAAACGTCAGTCGATACGAGCGGAGTGCTGGCGGCCGTTCGTCAACATTCGCCGGTTTTCGGCCACCATCGGCACAAAATGTCGCGATGCGCAACCACAATACCTAGACCCGTGCATGTCCCTGCAAGTTGTCGCCACGCGGTACCGAGGGGGGACTGGTGGCACTATCGCGGAGGTCACGTCTCGGTGGTCCGCGGACATCCGCGCTTGTCTCGCCGACCTTGGCCTAGTTTGATAGTGGGCTCTAGCTTGCGTCGCAGCTGTTATACAGATAGCTCTGACAATCCACTTCCTAATGGAGTTTTTGTCTGTTATCAGTGAAGATTACTATAAAAGTACTAGATGTATAACGTGACGTCGTCGCACGTATGATACCTATTTCGGTAAAATTGACGTTATCTTTTGCATTCCTTTGGAGCGTGTACTTACAAAAATAATTATGCAAATTAAATGATTTCGTTGATACCATTTCTTTTGATACATGACCTCCTTTGATATAGTTAATGCATTTAAGTTAAGAAATTTTTTTTTGTTTACTGTTACGGTCCCATTTTACAATGTTTGAATATGAAGTTCTTCAGACGCCGAAGGACATCTGTATGCGTTTGCGCATATGTGTGTGTAGTGTGTACCTTACAATAATTATGTAAATACGAACTACTTACTATTATTACATAATGCACGTTCACGTGTTGACCTCTTCTTTAAAAACCTGATTTACAAAAACCTTAAACACTTTAGGATGGTCTAATAGATTTTTTGTTTCTACTCAAACTACGAGAACGTAAAAATTAATCGTAACTTGAAACCAACTAGAGTTTCAGTATTTGGGTTTAAATCTTTAGAACAAATAAGCCAAGGTCCAATCACTAAGTCACGGTTAGATACATCTATCTCTCTTCCACACCTATTCGTTTGTTTCATCATTCGTCACTGCTAAAACCATTCATTCATTAATTGAGTGTGCAATGAAATTCGGGGACATCCATGACCTACTTTAGCATATAGAGTAGCTATGGCTTTATAAGACATTGTCAATGCCATATGTGTCGCGCAAAAAAAAAATGAAGTGAATGCGCGGGAAATTTGACAGATACATTTTGACGTGTAAAATAGTGGCAAACTTGGTAAAGGTTTTATAGATAGAATTTTTAATAGAATAACGAAATAGATTCTTGTCTTTAATGTATTCTTAAAATAACGATTACTTTGTTAGTGAGGTTTGACTCAACGATACAGTGCCTCACCCCAATATACGGACAAACTTGGATTCGGCATTGACACACAGACAGTCAATTATTTGTTATTACAGTGATAGTGAAGGCGAGACTAGGACAAACATATCTATTTCTGTCTCCCTCTCGTATTATTTGTAAATAATTTCCTGGTACCAAAATAAAAACCTTGGTTTTATTATTAAAATAGACGATATATTTTGTTGTCTAGTTTCCTTTTGATTTGTTTAGTCAGTGGCTAGAATAAGAAACAAAATGTTTTTCTACCGGAGCCTGTGAAGTTGAATCATAATTCAAACCGCTTAATATCTGCATGTTGAATTCAAAGCCTCACCGCCACCATTTCACTTTCTGAATACTTTTACTTTCATACACAAGATTTTGTTATTGTAACTAAGATAATAGAATGTCTACCAGAGACTAAAAAGAAAAAAACATTTTGTTTTGTTGGCAGTGTAGCCATCAGCAAAAAATAAAAATCTCGGTATTGTTTCGTCGTTGCAGGAAAGATGGGCGCGTTTAATTAGAAAAAAGTATTGGCACGATAACTACTTGTTGTCAAGTTATTGTAACTGGTTATTGTGTTGAGGTAAGAAGTTCTTTTTTATAGAAAAAATATTGTTGTTAGTAGTTGTCATGTCATGCTTTATGGGCATCGGTATGAAATTATGTTATTCGACATCTCTAATGTATTCACTGAAGCATGTTGCTTATTTTGTTCTATGCGCCATGTGATTATGTCTTCGCTAATGAGTGGCTACGTACATGTGCAGGTAAAGTGTTGGCATTAGTCATAGCTCAATCATTTGGCAGCCAAGTTATGTCCATAGATCGGGAACACACCGCGCCCGCCCACACAGTTCACTCCCCCACTCCTCGCGCACTGCGTGTGCGCCGAGTACCGACCTTAGCTACGTACAACACGTCTACATTAAGCAGCCTTGATCTCTACCTATTACTGAAAAATGTTGCATTAAAAACACCCAACTTATTGTCTTGCACTACACATGTAAAGCACACAATTAACAGCTCTATGTTACCACTGATAGAGTCTAAATTCATTAATTATACCTTTTCGTGGACCTTGACGGCTGGCCTTGCCTCTATCTGGCGTCCGCTCTTTCCGCCTTCGCCGAATCAATTTAAACATTATTATTTATATTGAGTTATTTAAAAATACCTTTGTAACTATTTTACACAGTAACTAAGTAATAATAATAGAATCAAATTAGTCTGAAAATACTAAAAAAATGTTATATTTAAACCTGAAGAAAAATTTCAGCAGCCTTGATTTTTCTTGGTACTGAAAATTACAGCGCCTTGACCTTGAACTAATATAGAGACATAAATAAATAAAACCCTGTAAAAGTGTAGCAATAATAACATTGAGCACACGACATGTCATTGGGTGACTCAATATATTCGCTACAATCCCATAGCTGTAGGATTAAGGTCGTCCGTAAATACCGACCTATAAAAATGACCTATTTAGTAAACGAAAAAAGGCAGGCGAAAATTCGTCGTCGAAATGTGCTCACGCGCACACACCGGCCGCAGCCGTACGTAATCACTAAAAGTGTGTCATGATCACTGGGTTAAGTTTAAACGTTTCAACTGAAGGTTTTTTATACAGCGGCGTGTGGCGGGGCTCACACACTCACACGTCACTACCATGCTCAGCTTAAGGTCAATTTTTCGCAACTTCACACCACCATGCGAATTGTCTCCTTACCTTCGAAGCGCAGAGTGTCAAATTCAAGGCTCTATTGGTTATATAAAATGAACGTGCACTATGCAAACCATGGGATGGATGATGAAGCGCGTTCAGATTTAGGTCAGTCTAATTTGCAAGTAGGTTATCGCGTCGGATAAAAATAAGGTGTATAAATTGTTAGCGAAGCACCTGTCGTCATGCTCTGAATATATTTTTGTACGAAACTGTTTCAATTCAATGTGTATCCTCAAAACTCTATAATCCTAGTATGAAAGGGCTTGTAAGTAAATACTAGGTCTGTTTGTAGTATAATCCACGTTCATTGGATTAGATTAATTACCTTGAAGTGCCACGTGATGCGCCCACGCACACACTGGCGCCTTCAATATTTTTATACGCGTAAACAAATCCGGATTATGAGTTATTTTCGTGAGTGTGTCTCCAAAACTAGTGAACTAATTCCGATACAGTTTCGCGGGTTACGTGGTTAGTAGTAAATTTATTTTTATTTATTGGCACGGTTTTTTGATACGCGTAATTCTGTCAGAGATAATTTATTCGTTGGAATTATGTATAACATTGTTTGGATTCCTTTATTTTCTCTGTATATCAATGTTACACGTCTTTCAGTAGGAGGCCTTGTATCACGATATTAACATTGCGTTCTGTAGCGCGGTGCATCGAAATCGCGCTCTAATTAAACATAAGTTGGACTGGTATTAAAAAGGTCAATGGAATATGGCAATATTGTCTGTAATTTGTATTAAATGAGCCGACTGCTATGTGCTGCGGTTCTTTTGAAAGTTTTTGATATTCATTAATAATTATGACATGCTAGACATAATTATAAATGTTATGTTCGTGAGACTGTAAAATAATCAAAGTTCTTTATCTTTCATTAATCTGATTTTGATTCCTAGACATTATGTACAATTAATAAAAATGTAACGATTATTATGATAGTATAATTTTATTCGAACCAAAGATTTAGCAAACTTCATAATAAATGATTTATAAGTTCTCCTCAAACGTGTCAGTACCAGGTAAGTACCTACTTAAAATAAGTTACTATGACAAAAAGATGTAACAATTGACTCATCGATTACTACAAACCGGTGATGTGCTGCACTTGCATAAAGTGTGATAATTTAGGGCGCGTTGCGACAGCCGCTGCGTCTGCGCATATGACCGTTTTGATTTTAAACAATAACTGGCCGGTTGCACAACTTGCCCTAGTTACTTGTTATAATGTATTTGTTTGATTAATTGTGTACGTGTACGAGTTTTGATTTAGTAATTATAACATTACATACTGTTCTGAAATGATGTTATTTTAATAGAAAATACAGCTAAATATCCCTATGAATACTTTTATAAATCTTCCGTGTTGGATTTAGAATTAAATACAACAAACTATCGATTGATTTACCGTTTATCAAAATTGTCTGTTTTCAGAATTTAATGACGATCACAAAAATTTATATTGATAAAGAATAACCAATCATAAAGCTATATATGCATACATAGTACAATTCAAGTAATTTTTCCTGGAAAATACTCCAAAATACTAACGTGCGTGACGCATTTGAATCTGTAATCATCAATAATCAGTTGCTAAAACAAATCCGTTAATGACTAATCGATGACTTTCCCACCAGACTCTGGTTTTTATCTAAAATGACGTGTGAATACGGTCATACACATTACGGGCCCGTTTATCTGGCCCAAATAGTGCCCTTGGTCCAATTTGGGCATGCCGGCAGATAATATAATTGGCTGTTCTAATTCCCTTGAATGTCACTGTCTCAAAGTGGGGTAATAGTTATGAAGGACAAGCTTTGAGTATAGGTATAGGATAAAATGTATTTATTTAATAAAGTATCTACATATATATTGTACGCACATATTGTCTATGTTGTAAGCGTGGGTCCTTTGTGCTAATGTTCGGTCGTTTTATGCCACTTGTGTTACGTTTCGTCCTTATTAGACATAAAAATAAATATTCTTGTTGTTTTGAGAAGATATCAATGACTATTTTTTAACATTAAAGCACAAGTTTGTAATGAGGTAGGTTCTTATTCATCATTATATGGACTACAAGATATCATCTGTTTAAAAAAAATAGTCTGCCACAGATTACTCTATTTCTATTAAAAATACAAAAGAAAAGCTTATCCTGACAATTAACGTAAGCCTTAACTGAGACTGGACTCTAGCCTTCTATAAATCTTACAAAAATCTTGGTATAGATGAATATTATTATCTCATTAGGGCTTACAAATTAACATAATCAAATAATGAATGCTCGGGAAATATAATAGTCGCGATGTACAAGCAAGTTATTGAGGTAAAGAGGTCACCAGGGCACAGACCAGCAGTTTGTCACTCTGTATCTAGTATTACGGTATTTGCCCAACACTAGTTACACTAGTTTTACATAACAATACATTATGTACATCACTATGTATTATTATTATTTTTCAAACTTAGAAAAGTTTTAAAATGAAGTGGAATAAATGCGAAAAACTATTTGAAATATTCTTTAACTTATTCTATTGTTTCATGACAGTTGACGTTCGAGGAAAGCTGATTGAAATTAAATAATAATTTAGAATAGATAGGTATGAAGGTATGAAGTATTCTGAGCTGTCATCTGAAAATTAACTTACTGCATTAGTATGCAGTAAGTTAATTTTCAGATGACTGAATGTAGTCATTCATAAGAAATAATATATATATATAAAAGAAAGTCGTGTTAGTACTTATAACTCAAGAACGGCAGAATAGATTTGGCTGACTTTTTAACCAACATTTTTTTTTATTTTTTACCGAAAATCACGAACGGGGACGGGAAAAAATGGGATTACGCGTACGAAGTCGCGGGCAGAAGCTAGTTTAGGATATAACCTAAATTATTTTATCTTATTAGGTGATATCTTAAATTATTGTTTAATGTGACACATTGTGACAATCTACCATAATGTTATATATAACATACCTACTTTGACAAAAGCAATAATATTTGTATTTTTATACTCGCTGAAAAGGGCTGAGTGTGTTACAACGAACATTTTCCAAAAACTGTTTACTAAAGTTTAATTATTGAGCACAACATTGTTCTTAGAAACATATAGACATAACAAATATACTTACGATGCAATATATGGCCTTGCATAAGATATATAGGAATATTTTACCAAAAATATACATGTATGTTCATTGTTCAGGTGAAGATAATATTGGTAGTTGTGACGTCAATTATATGTAATATTGTAATAATGCAATGAAACTCCGGTAACACTTGGTAATAATGTTTTACGAGTACAATCTTTTGAATCGACTGCCGTGAAATATTTGCTCTTTCATCCATTGTTTGAGATCCGAGCACGTGCCCGGCGCATGTTTAGTTGGAAATGTCTTTGCGTTAGCTAATTTACTCAAAGGTTAGTTGAGTCATTTAAAACAAAGTCTATACTTCACTATTTCCACAAAATCCTACAGCTATCGCCAATACAAACAGCCCTTTCATCGCTGAAGGAAATATTATGACAACATTCATTTTGATCACGACGCACGCGCGCCGCACGGAATCCGGTAGTTATCACTGCAAACATCCAACTGAATAGAGACAAATAGATGCCATAGTTTATAGGTGTGAGCGAGAAGGAAGCAAGGTTACCGTCAGGGCCGGGCATCACGAGTCGTAGTTATCGATGCAAGTGGTATCCAATCTACTGATTATCTATAAATCATGTTAATGACATTAAGAATTGGGTTTCAGGGAACGTGTTCGAGGTTACCACTCGATAACTTGAACTGCAATTAACGTGGAAGATAACAAATAGCCTTGCATTTTGGAATATCACCCGAGCGATATGAGCGCGGGAACAGCACACAGATTAGATAAAATATAACAAAAATTTAAAATACTTTTTACCATAATGTTTGCAAAAAATCTATGTCAATTAGTGCAAAGTTGCTACAGCCTTAAGTTGTGACCTTAGCATTGACTTAATAAAACATTTCACAATCTCACTATAAATTGCAATAGACCACTCGGGCGGTCGAGCTACGGTGAAGCGCTGAGTGAGATTTTTGCAATTCTGCAACATAACGTACTAGTTGAAAGTTGTAGCTCACGAGTGTGTTTTGCGAAATTCCATTTCGATTGTACTGAATAGCTATGTTCGACATTTATAATGAATTTAGTCCGCAGCAACTGAACAATTTTCCTCGAATCCTTTGTTTTATTTTCGTAATTGCTCTGTTCTCTTTTGCAAAATTTGTGTTAAAAGAATTACGTAGATCGATTTATTAAGATCTCTTTGTGACAGTTATAGATGGTTATGTGTGATTGCGCCATTTTATTTGGCAGCCTGTGACAAGACAGCGCATTGGCACGACTGATCTCACACTCAAGTGACTAATATGTTAAATAATCAGCTCGGACCACCATGCCACGCTTCGATACTCAAATGCCGATTAGTTTTATGTTACCTGTGCAACTTTGGCGTTACTTGTGAGACTGGAATTAACATTTACAAATATGGCTTCCCAAAGAGATCGTCATTAACTAACATTACCTTGTTTTACACATAATGCTTAATTAAAGTACATTTTGAATCCGTCAGCACATGCGTTGGTGCAGTCAATTATTAGTCAACTACTAATTTGTTTAAAGTATGTATTAAATACTAAAGCCAATCAAATCGGCCATGGGACATTTACATCGCCATTTAAATCTGACCTTCGACAACCCTTTAATCAAATCGTGTTAACCAATATACAAAATAACTTAATAACATAGTAGAGCGTAATATTTCATCTTGACCGGCGTGGGGACATGCTCGTTGACATGTTACATATTTCATTGACTATTTATAGTAAGTGGTTACGGGGATGTGATTCATATTACTATGACAAAATGATGTCGCCGTGGTTACGACGTTGGCGCCATTATTTTCTTAAGTAGGTGTATTCATAGTAATAATAAATGACATAATAACTCAATATGACTATGTACAGAACTGCTTGTCCCGAAACTCAAGGCCAAAACAAAGAAAATTGTAGTAAATGTGACTTTCTCGGTTTTCCCGATTTGATTTCCAAGAACGTGTTCTTTCTCGGAACAGGTGTTGCACGCAAGAATACAAGCACCAAAAAGCCCAGTGACCCCGCCAAAAGCGCCAAATAAGGCCACAAAACGTGCAGACATATCCCCGCGGCAGTGAGGCCGCTCGCTGACATAGACCTAGTTATTGTGACATTGGCACTACATTCAAGCGCTGAGGTCGCGCGTTGCCAGTTTAAAAATAAAACGCGCGCGCTCTGACGTTTGTAATTTTTGACAGATAGAACACAATTAGAATTTTGAATTCGGTATCGTTCTGGAATTCATTATCTGTGAGTTGAAATGTCGAAGACGATAACAAGGTAATCCTTCAAATATATTTATTTTATCAAAATGTATTGATGTAGGTCACGTTTGTAATATAATTAAAACAGGTTTATCTGTAGAATGATAATTTAACTCGTCGAGTACCGTATTTATAGACACAATTAAAGAACAATAGGTTGCGGTCACCGGTGACCGCTTGGTGTTTGACAGTTTAAAATAAAATATTACCTCATCATGCCTAACAACACTTATCACTTACTCAATAAATAGGGATGTGTACCTATAATAAGGAAAACGAATAACAAATAACATAACAACACCTAAAACGTACGTTTAAATATAATAGATCCATTTTAAAATTAATAATTTTGTTAATTATGACAGATGTTAAAATCATTTTGACAGATGTCAAGGTGAAGCCATAGAACGTAGTTGGTGACCCTCGTAAGGTCTTCGTTATGTAAGCAGAGGTCTACTCGTGAGACGTGCTCGGTTACGTCATATGTCACCGAGGTTTTCCTACACGACACACGATGCATTCGAGATAGAAATGTCAAAGGTAGCACTTGTTAGCCAGAAAGGGCATTTACAACTGTGTTTGTACATATTATTGTATGTTTTACACATTGTATATAGGAATGCTCATAAAATAAATGGTAGATTCTATTTATAACATAATCATTATAGGGAATGAAATAAGCACCTGTCAAAAATAAAAATGATCTCGATATAGAAATAGCATCTAAATTAAGACATAAAATCATAATATATCAAAAATCAATGTACTAAAAATAGCCATCGAAAATTTGCTTCCAATCTTACGTATCGATTAATAACAAAAAATAGTAATATCGAAAAACATAACTCATAAACAAAAACAGAATGAAATGAAAGAAACTGAATAAATATACATAAGTAATTATGTTTATAATAAAATAAAACGAAAGTGTTTCTGATAGAAACCGCATCCACTTTATTTATACATCTTTAACTTTCTATGTAACACTCATTCTCAGAAATTATTATTTAAATCATTTCGACTTGTTTCTGTTACCATGGCAACGACATTGGACTGTTTCTTAACGAATCTCCATAAAGTAATTTTTTGTATTTGTTTGTTCGTTCGAATGGTGTAAACAGAAGGTGTTTTTTAAAAGTTTTAGCAGTTCTGAAAAGTTAGGTCTTATGTCTTTTGTTTCCCGAAGGGGTAGGTCTTAATTGCACCACCTGCTTTTCCATTTATGTTATGAAACTTGAAAAAGCCAATACATATGTAGTAGTTCGAGTTAACTATTAAATCTGAGATGGAACCAAGGAATTGATTCTCATTAGCCATATTACAATTCGACTAAAGCATTATATTTAACAAAAAAATATCTCTCTGCCCAGTTAATGCTTCATTATTATTTTTTACAAAACTATCTCACTCTGACACGCAAACTAATCGTATTGTCTTCCTTTTCCATCCATGTCTGTGAACTACAACTACTAACAAAATGGTCTACTCCATTACTAAATATAATATCATATAATGTATCATAGGCGGTAAATACGAAATTAAATATGACATACGCACAGTTCCTAGAACACAGAAGGTTACGAAAATTCGTACATTCCGAAAAAGGTCTTTACTACGATTCTGCGTAGTAGTTTCGTAGCGCGCGCTACGAGATCGTAGGCGGGCGCTACGAGGTAGATAGAGGCAGCGTTGGCGTTATAGGTCGGATGTCAATGTAAGATATTTTGAAGAAATGTATTCATTGCAAAAAGGTTATGTTTAAATTATGCTGTAAGTGTTTTGTGGGTATAAAAACTAATATTGTTTTTGTATAATGTGATGTTAGAAATTTCAACTTTTTACGTTATAAATAAATAAATTTTACGTTAAATAAACAAAAGGTACACAAAATTTAAAATAAACAAAATTTATATTTTATAATATACATGTATTTATGCAGATATACGCATAATAAATGTCCAATACTGACCGATTTCCTCGTTTAGTACAGGACGTAAAATAAATTTAACTTTTAAAATGTTCTCGCAAACTATTCATATTATTTCCACTGAGGGAATTTAATAAAGTGTTCGCAGCTTCCACAAAAACGAACTTACATTAGATTTAATGGATGTTCTGAGAAAAGGGGACTAGGGAGAACTGTACAGGTAAACTACAGAAGGTCTACTATTAGATAATGTACTTATTTATCAGTTCTTAGGAAGATAGGATTGATTTAGAGTTACACAGTTGTCGTCAAATTAATTTTTAAGAGGATATTAACATCATATTGGAATATGTTTTGTAACAAAATAGTTTGCCATACAAAAGAGTTATGCAATTGTGAACTTATACACAATTCATTGTTGTGGATCTGGTTACATACATACACACGCACCTGTGACGTAGCAGAAAATCCTAGTAAAAACCACGTTTAAAAAAGATGACAAACTTTGGAGCCCACTAGAAAGTTCTGGATTTTCACACATTCGAATTTTTTCTCAACTTCTACACATCGTTGAAAATGTTGCATTTACTCATAAACACTAATGTGCAGCGCCTTCACATAGTGACGTTTGGCCTCGTACGTCTCGCCTTGTCATGTCAACCGCTTTTTAAATGATCATTTCAAATCAAAGAGCAAACATTTTTTCTTTCTTTCAAACTCACGCCACGTAAGAATGAGAAAATTTGTTCTGAAGAATTCCATTTAACAAAGTACTTGAGGAAAATAAATTAAGTAATGTTTGTAAACAGCTTTCCAAAGTACTTAATGTTATTCAACACGACGTTATGTTTCAACTTGTTTGTGCAAGTCGTGGCACATTTTGTTCCCTAGTTATTCTTCTGCAGTGGTCTGATAAACAGTACGCCATCGCTAGGCAACGCTACACGTGCCATCCTCGAGCTCAGGGAGCCGGGGGCACCCCCAACCCTCAAACACTGCATCCAACCCGAAGGCTTTCTACTCAACTTTGATAGCTTCAAATTAATATCAGCATAGTAGATATTTTTAAATACATTTTAGTAACTATCTCCTTAATCATTATGTTATTGTTTTTGTTATTAAATAAAAGTTTTCCGCAATGTTATGCGACATTTGATTACGGTTTTTATAGGGCAAAGTAATGAGATTATTTTTGGATTAATTTGAATTACACATCATAAAAGCTAATACATTTGTTATATAAAGTACAAAAATGCCTCAAATAACAATCCATTAAGTAAATAATAGAGATTTAACAACTTTGAGTTGACAATCAACTATTATTTTGGAGTGAACTAGCATACCGGTGTTTTACACTATCATGGAGGATTTTGAGGACCTTGGGATGAGGAGGAGGTCGCCCACGCAGTGAGGTGGGGGGTGCGCCACGTGTATCAATGAAGAATGAACCCGGGCAGAGAGAAACAGCGGCGGAAGGGGGAGGGGAGAGGATGTGGCCTCACCAAATATTAGTTAAGGTTTCCCAGTAACTTTATACTTTTTGTTAGATTTCACTCATATGCCAATTAGGATGCTGATAAGTAATCTGATGCTTAACGGTCATTAATGTAATAATAATAATGTAGGTATTTAAAATCAAATAAATTGTTAGCTTACTGATAGCCAAAACAATCACCAAAAAAGGAAAACTAAATAAAAATCTTAAAAGTTTTCTCGGAAAACCTCTTAGCAAGAAATAAAAAGTATCGCTCTAAGTAATATTTACGTTTATCTTAATATGATACACTGTTTCAAACTCTAATTACTTTCAACTAAAGATATAAAAAGCTCCTCAGTTCCTCCCTCTCTCTCCCATTTGGGGTCCTACACGTGTCACCCCCTCCTTCTCCCGCGGAATAACCATCAAAAGATTTAATTCCTGAAGAAATAATATTTTCCTTTCTTCAAGTAGTTACAATGAAGTAATAAGCCTATTATAAAATGTGGAAGTTGTTTTCTAAGTAACAATGGTTTTTATTATTTCACAATTTTGTCTTAAATACTACTGCATACCTAGAGGGCTACAAACTTTGTAGTTGTTTTTTAAAGAATATAATATGTCTCATGAAGTAACATATCGTTTCATACATTATACTTATATACCTCATTAAAATAGATATTATACATAAAAGATATTGTATTATTAGGTGTCAAGATGTCTATACCGCCTCGAGTCTTATTCGCTTTTTGATAAAGAAAATATGATAAAGATTTAATGCATAATTTAACGTACAATTTCGGCGTGAACAAAAAACCTTTGCCCTAAATCCATTTTATCTAAAGCATGTTTATATATTAATACAATCCACTAATTCCGGATTACACAATCAATGTACCTATGTAAATTATTAATAAACATTTACTGCGGAACTTTAATCTTAACACCCATAAATGTATAAATTACACAAACACACGTACATTGAGACCAAAGTAGGACGACTATATAACATACCTAGACTGATTAAAACGAAGATAATTTATAGATACAACTAACATTACCTTTCCGTGTACAAAATACTCAGAAAATAGATAAACAATACTTCATTTCAGTTTAACAAGAATAATTCATAAATATTTAGCGGAATTTTCCTGGAAAAGTAATCAGTAACTATGATATGGTTAACTTCATTGAGTTATCTTGTCGAGTTAATTAAATTAATATATATATAATTGATGTACAAGATGTTCAGGTGTATCGCGATCTTAATGATGACATGAAAAGGCTCTATATCTGACACCTTGATCTTGTTCGTACATGTTTCAGACGGCATGATATATATAAAGTGTAGTATACAATGGTGTGCTCATATAATATAAGTCAATCAGGAAAATATCAAAAATATTCACACGTTTAATATGTTAATGTATTCTTGCATAAACTGTATTATTTTAACGGAGGTGACTTTCTAGTTCTGTCTGTCATTGTCGGGACAAGGTTCAAATAGAAATTAACGCAATTTTTTTTAGTAGAAAAGAGTTCTATACATAATTGCAAAATATTTAGGATGACATGTTTATAAAGGTAACATTTCTAGATTGCTGTATACTGTACTAATCTCAATAGTACTATAAATACATACTATAACTGTTTGTATGTTTGTTTGTTATTCCTTACGTCAAGACGGCTGAAGGAATCGAGATAAAAATTGGAACAGGAGTAGATTATACCAGGATAACACATAGGCCACTTTTTATTTCACAGGAACGCGGGCAAGGCCCCTGGCAGCAGTTAGTATATTATAAAAACATTAATGACGTGTGTTCTCCGCCTATAACTTAACCTCGTTTTAATTAGTTACATAGATATAGTGATTGATTTACTTTTATCAGTGAATACACCGTGTTATCAAAACAAGGCATTCGTATTAGGCGCCATGTTTAAGCAATACTCGTTCATAAATTAATGCTATATGTATCAAATTATTCTGCCTCATATATTTGTTTACAGGAAAAGGTTTTTTACCGGTCAGTTTGCTTAGTTTTCATATTATAAATGGACTATATTGTATAATGATGATTTTAATTCGTTTTATTGAAATGTAACTCTTTGATTTATATGTAAATGAATATGTATGAAATTAGGTACTAGTTTTGTAGTACTAGAAAATTTTGTAGTATTTGATTAATATCCTCTTGAGAACGATAGAGTATATACTTTAGACTTAGGGCTCCAGTCTAAAGATCCTGCACTACTGTTTTCTAATTATAGATTTAACATTTAGTAAACATTAATATTACAGGATTTTATAACGTGGCAACAGTCTATATAGGGCTAAAGGTCATTGTACCTAATTCCTTTCCCTGAGTATAATCTGTGCCGACACAACATTATACCTAAAACACCCTAACACAGTCCACACAAATACATACCTTAACTTGTTGCACGTAGCTCTCAAATTCCAAACACTCGTACTTAAAAGCTCAATTTACTAAAGCCTAACGAAGCATGAATGAAAATTGAATTCTGAATTACATAGTTTCTAGGTTCATTTTAACTTGACACGTACCTAGTGTTTACAGGGCTGAAAATTGTAACTGATGTAAATAAAACGTGTTCGTTTTAAATGATATTTATTTATTTATTAGTTGTTTTAGTAACTGTCGGTTTCTGCAGTGGAAAGTAATTTAAACGCAATGCGAAACTTGGTTTGCGTCCCTGCAATGCGTCATTCTTGTCTTGTGTTGTGATTTGGGAGACCAAATTTTGTTCTTTCAACACGATACAAGTATACTTCCACCCATGGATATAATAATATTTTTGCGTCACAAATCTTACATACTTAAATAAAGCGGAAGTAGTTGCGGAGTTCGTTTTTTTGTTTGTTTGTTTGAACGCGCTAATCTCTGTAACTACAAGTCTGATTTGAATAATTCTTTTTGTGTTGGATAGCACATTTATCGAGGATGGCTATAGGCTATAAAACATCACGATACGACCAATAGGAGCTGAGCAGAGCGTGTGAAACCGCGCGGAAGTAGCTAGTTTATAATACCAACCTTACTGTTTACTTTACTATATTTTTCCAGTAGCCAGAAACAAAACAAATAACGAGAAACATTTCCTTTCAAGTATTTGTGTTTCTAAGTTGAACCTGTAACATTCATTGTTTACATTATTGAGTCGAAACATCGCATTTTGAATTGCAGCTTAATCATTAATGATAATAAAAATTAATCTTGTAATTCACTGTCTACATTCCAAATTACATCGCCAGATAATTGAATTACGTACAATTACAACATTATTTTCACGGAAACCTGCAGTTTGCTACAGGAAAACTAATCGTTTAGTACAAAGTTACTAAAAACAACGTTTAGCCAAATTTTTCCTGATTTATGGTACAGGTTCACTGTGACAGGGTAACCCAGTAACAGGGTAGAGGGTAGACAGTAATAGAGGTTCGTGAATGGCGTGTCGTTGTCGTGGCGTCCTGATTACGTAACGTAACAAAGGTTGCCCGCGTAGTACTACGGATCGATAGCGCGGGGGGGAGGTTCAAGGCCGGGAGTACTCGTACCATTGCGTATCAGGGTGGGGGGGGGGAACTATCCACCTCCATACTCCTAGATACTTGTACAGTTCCATGTTGGTGACAAATTAATGTGAAACGTATTTATTTTACTTTTTTGTGTTGTTGTGTGGGTGGGTAAATGTTTTTTGTTTTTGTATTTTTAATAGTGGTCGTTAATATCAAAAGTACTTGGCTTAGTAACAAGCATTTATTATTATTATTAGCTATATAATAGAGATTGTTATTAGATGCGCTGAAGATGATTAGATATTTGTATTGCGAAGCTTAACGCGAGTACGATGACAATAAGGTTAAGCTTATCATGATTTTATTAATGAAAACATTATAAGAACTGGACAAAGAGTATCATAGTAATGATGGTAGCATCACGAAAGACCATTACTTAAGACAGATGATGATAAAGTGACTACATAATACCTACATTGGAAAAATAGTCCACAATTACGAAAAGGGATAAAAACTGAAGACGTGCCTTCAGTGAAAGAGGAGTTGAGTCTTAGTGTCGTAACAATGATCATTGGGACGTTGACATCCGGGTAAAAGTCCTCCACTCCGTCAGCATTTTCCCTAAAAGCCTCGAGCCTACTTCAAAGGTCATTAACCTCGTGTGACCTTAAAATGTCCCGTGATGTCGACCGTTAGCTGAAAAATGGAAAATTATTGTTAGAAAATTCGTGTGATATTGTCAAATAGCACGCAACTGTTGCCTAGTATGATCTAGGTATTAAAAACTCATATATTTTGTTTGTATTTCCCGCAGGAGTTCAGAGGTGTGGTTTGTTAATTTTAGTTGTCATGATATAATTTGTGTGTTGGTAAATTATTACCGACCATACGGTTCGATTACTTTGGAAAATTTTCACGCTTCGTATTCTAAAGCTGTGAAGACTATTTTGAATATAATCTTGGCAGATAATACCTAAAAGCTGTCAAAGTAAAATAATGATAGTACTACACAATATTGTAGGAAAACCCCCCAGCATATAGTGTCTCGTGACGAGTTCTCACATTTATTTCCTTCATCGAGTTTATTTTTATCTCATGTACCTATGTACATAATGGGTTTTACGAAAATAGATAATCTATATTTCGAAGTGTAATGTTTAGAAATACTGTACTGTTGATCACAGAGTATCGTGTTCGTATGTCGCGGAGAACCTAACGGGTTACCGGGGCTCCGGCTCGACGTGCAGAGAGAAGGAACGGGGTGGTTATTAGTCAGTAAGAGTCTGACACTCCCTCCCGCCTCACCCAGGCGGGAGCAGTCATTCGATGATATTCCCCCTTTAAAAAATCGTGTCGTATCTCTGGTTGAGAATAAGTGACTAGAGAGAATAAGCTTCACATAATTATGTAATAAGGTATTAGGAACCAGAAAAAGAAAACCTTTTAAACATTATAGTGAGAATTCAATATTATAGTACCGTGTTGTATAAAACAGTGACATTTTAGAATCAGCAGATTCATAAACAAACCAATATAGACATAGTAAATAAATTAAATTATAAACTCATTGCAGATCTCAATATTTACAATCCAATTGGCAGACCTTCCCACCTATCTTATCCCCTTGCATTTCAAAACTAAACTTTAAGCAGCCATAACAAGGTATTAATTGGGAAATTAGTTAATTATCCAGTTGTACACGGTACACACGGCAATCTGAACGAAAACAAAACTAATTCGTGTGCGCATTAAACTTTCACTCTCCGCGGCAACAATTAACTCAGTGCGAGTCACTTTGGAACGATGCAAGTTATAAGCGACAGGAATTAGAACATTGTTAGATTTATGTACTAGAATTGATACAATTTGCTATAAGATTGTGGTAAAGTAAATTTTGAAAGTAACTTCTTCAATTTGAGAACTTATGGCGGTTAATTTTAGTCACAAATTAACCGCCATAAGTATTAATTGTAGTACAATGCTTGCGTCTGTAAAAATATGGCAAACAATCAAATGTTGTTTATTATTTCAGTAGTCATTGCTAGGAATAGTTAGCTGAAATTTACTGTCAAATCATATCAACTGTCCATTGAGGTATAAAATTTAACAATACGCATGATATAAATAAATTGAAACACAACAGAACATAAGAATGTTAATCGCTCAACTATTAACAATATTTACAACTACAATCGATCATTAATCACCACACATCATCGATCAATTTCTAAATCCAACACTAATGAATCATAATAATAAATCGATTCCTAATTCGGTTGTGGTAACTATTGTTCGCAAACGATTCTCACTTGGACCACACATTATACACTTTGATAAGATCTGTACATGTTAGGTGAAGAAATCACGTTGTAAACTGACCACTACTGATAATTTTAACTCTACAGAGATAGTTGCTCGCTAAATGTAATTTAAACTACGAAATTCCGTGGTTTATGATGCCAAACACGAGCTACAAGCGTAAACAGTAAAGGATGTGTGAATGGACAAGTGAGTGCGTATTCAAGAGGCTGGTGCTTGTGTGTGTGTAGTGCCGGCCGTTGTGTGTTTAGCACTGTTAGATCTTGGCAAGAGGAGCCGTGTTGGACTAGGTCCACAGTTTAGTCTGAAAACCAGAAATATTTATATACGTTACCGTGTATACAATGGCTAGAAACAGAGACACAAAAGTGGCTGTCGTGAGCAACGAGATTGTATGCACAATAAAAGTTTTATGCTCTAAACAGAGAACGTCACGCCGGGAAACAAGGAAAAACGCGGAAAATTCCTTAAAAAATTGAGTTCACCGCCACCGCAGCGAATAATAGTGCACGAACAATAAACCTTTTATTGACATCGTAAAGGTGGACGCATAAAAATCATTTAACTCCAGCATTTACGATCGCGGCGATTTCCTGATGGTGCGCACTTTCGCGTACCCCGCACCCGGCCGCTTTTCACGGCTTTCCTCAGAAAACTATATCTGTCCCGCTCCCGCGTATAAAGCTATCTCTCTCCCGCGCCAAGTTCGACGACCGGGGCAACGAGCGCGCGAAAGTACTTTCACTGCGCCGGCGCATGCGAGTCTCTAACGCCCGTCTGTTGTTACGGGCGCGTTTGCGTCTTTATTATACGGAGTTTTGTACAGGCGATCGCAGATAACGCGCCCGCCGCGGTGAAATGGCCTTTGCTGAGTTTGCAGTGAGCCCGCAACAGTTTAGATGTTAACTAGTTGTAATTCATCTAGGAATGCGACTTGTCTATCCGTCTGCGCGCGTTGTTCCAGGCCGACTCGCGGAGTTCTAGTAATGAGCCTTTGTTCAGATATTATGGGACAATATTTTTATGTATAAACATTCATTTTAAGCTCTCTGTAGTAAAGTTCGTACTCTTTCATCAAATAGTTCGTCAACCTCTAGTACCAGTCAATGTAAATCACAATTTCGATTTCATGTCACGTCAACAAACACCTATTTGCATGCAAATATATTTTTGCATCAATTATAAAACTATCACCGCTTAACAATTAAGTACAAAAAACGTTTTTTGCACAAAACACAACAAATGGTACATAATAGCGATGTCGTGTTGTATATCAATCGCGGGTAGGAAGCGCGAGTGAAAGCAAGCCTTTCTGTCACGCGGCGCACGCGCACACAACTTAGCCGCAGTGCACAATGCAACTGAATCTGGAATCAGTCTAGATCTGCGGAGATTTCAATCAGATTTGTATCGAGTTAAGTTGTTAGCGACGCTGAATGAAGAGGAAATCTCGACTGTGAACTGAATCACGACTCAAATAGGATGCAGTATTCCGCATTGTTGATATCAAAAAGATGTTATTGAAGAAATGGAAAGTGGCAGTCAGACAGTATTTATTATTATTTTTGTTTAAAAAGGCTGAATAAAAAGCTTCTAGAACTTACATAGAAAGTCAATTTCCTGTAGGTGTCACATCTGATGTGGTATTGCTACATGATCAATATGCATGGTGTTCCTAGAGCTGGTTGCATAATATGATGGCCAGTGACACAATCCCCCATAAGGGTAATGACGTACAATAGTTTATGGTAGACCGACCATGTTATGTCCACTATAGAGGTAAATAAATATTATCGAAAGAGTATGAAGCGCAATGAAGCGCGAAATGTTTGATTCTAATTAGGGTAATTTATCACCTACACGGAAAAAATAAATTTATTAAACAGTCAAATTTTGTTCGGCTTTTCATGTTTGGTTATTAATTTATTACTTTCCAACCTACCGTCTCATTAACCAATATTTGATAACTAATAAGTAATAACTTAGATAAATACAATTAATAATTTAATTCAGCATCTATGCGCAAAGCCCTATAATTTAACTTTTGTTTTTATGAAATTTTCACATAATTGTCAACGAGTGAATGTAATTCAAACTGGCATAATCATAACGTCGACTCATTTCCGTAAGCGGCGCGCGCGCAGGTAAAAGTCATAATTATGAGCTCTTTCATAATGACAGCTTTGAGAGATTAAACGGCTAACACTATAACACTATCGGTTTTACGTAATTATAGTAATACGTAATGAGTTATGACAGGCACTGAGTTAATGTTTTACTTGGAATATAATTAGTTAGTGTACGAGTGTATTGGTTGATTTATGGCAAACATTTCAATCGGTTTACCATCAATTATTATGGCACGTGGGCTGCCACCGCTATTTACTTAATGGCTACCTGTTGAATTCATTCAATATCTTTTAATCAGTCTTTAAACAAATTATAATCATTAAGCTCCGAGGAACATGTGGGAATCTTTATTTGTTTTTTATGGTCAGTAAGTTAAGTATTCTCTACAAGATAATAGTTACAATCTATCAGTATTATTTTGTACATACATAACCTCACGCCTGTCTCCCATGGGGGTAGGATGAGGCTATGGAACGCCTATTGCTATGATTCTTACATACCTCATCAGCTTCATCGACAGTCCATTTTTGTTTTTATAAAATAATTATATTCTCACAAATACATTTTAAATAAATATCGTTCAATACGAGTGACAGCCCTGTTACACTCGCATGCGCACACGCAGCATTTCGCGTGATCGACTTTTTACCAATCAATAAATAATTGCGACTATGATAGTCATTGTGCTTTACGTATTGGAGGTCAATGCCCGTTACGATTTCTTTTAATAAAATTGAAATAGGTTTTAGGAGTGTTAATTTAAGGTTCTTATAGGATATACTCCTGTGTAAAATAGAGAAATTTGCACAAAATATCTAAACATTTCATGGTTAAGCGTCGATTAAATAAAATAGAACTAGGATAAATAGATCCTTTTTCATGAAAACCTAGAATATAAAACAAGATTGAATTGAGCCACAATTTAACTCAACAATAAATATCAACAGCTCAAACCAGGTACAAAGGTTTTAGTATTGGTATTTATTTACAACTTACTCCGAAACCTCAAAACTTGAATAACTTGGAGGTAATTCCAATGACCCCAATAACTGAAGTTGAGGAAACTCGAGGAAATTCATCAAAGGATCGTAGAACTGATCCCAAAATATAATTGAAGTTTAAAATAACCATTAATTATAATAGCCTTTGACGAATTATCCGGCTCTACGACCGGATTTATTGCCGTAATAGATATTGTTTTTGGATTATATAGACTTAAACCCTGATAGAAGTTTATGGAAATTTTTCTTCATAATGAGTTGTTTGCTGTCGTATTTTGTTTTTATTCTTAAGCGGTGAAATTTTTCCAGTGCCTGTACAAGTTGAAATGGAAAAAGGAGTTATCTGACAAGAAGTACAGTATACTAATTGATTGTAAATTCTTACAGTAATGACTAAATAATGAGTACATATTTCCATATAAATCTCGACAACGGATGCTAAGCTGACTCATCAGTAAGGCGTCCAGTATTTTAAAACGCGAATACCATAAGCCGCTCGCCACGTGTCGTTTGGGCGCGCGTTTGAATCCCGGCTGCGTCTATTTGCGGTAAATGGGTCAAGCCAATCCCAAGTTAGCTGCAAGAACGAATACAAAAAGAGTAAAGTGAACACGGGCGGGTGCGCGCGCGCAGCGTTAACGAGCGGTTTAACTGGAGTTTAATTTTTGTTGTGCAGAACTAAGGACATTTGGAAATTATTCCAGCTACTGCTATAAAATCTGCTTGTACCAAATGGAAAGAAGTTAGGTTTTTCTGGGTTAAAAAATGTTATACTTCTCTCACATTCAAATATGCATTTCGCTGCAAGTTACCATAAAAAGCAAAGAATCTTTAGCACATTCTTGTGCATGCGCCTACGCATGCGAACACACGTGACGCTAGGCGAGGTGCCGACGCTGGAATCTCCATACATTCCAATTTCTTGCACACTAGTAGCCGGAGCCGAGTCACCAAGTCACCAAGGTTGGAAAAAAGAATAGTGGACGACATTGGACGCAACATATAATACATATACATTATATACAGCCGGTACATAAGGCGGAAGTGTCGCCTTGTCGAGACCAGTTCGCCTTACCAGTAATGTCGATACATTTAACGTGTCTATATACGATACTATAACTACATATACACTTGTTTTTGATCTTAAAAATATGTTGGTGTTTATTGCTAAACAAAAAAATTATGGCAAGTCCCTTTATGGATGTGCTGCTAAGTAGAGCCTGTTTTTGCTTGTATTATCCCATAAAAGCTGCCGCTAAGGTTTCATTTGCATGTTCAGGTACGGTTTAAAGAGTACTCATGTTATTCTAGAAGCTTTTTGGTAAGTTTATCCTAACGTGCAGTTTAAGCTGCTACGCTAACTGCAGTTAACGTTAATCCCAATCGGCAGTGTCGGTGTCGATGCGCGCGCGCAGTGCATCGGCCGCGTTGCGCAACCGCCGCTATTTATACTCACCCTCGCCTAACGCCGGAACTTCTCCGGTGAAAGTTTGCACTATATTTTTATTACTATACATATTTTATTCGGGAGATCTTGGATGCCAGAGATGTTTTCAGTTTATGTGTCCCATGTCGATCAAGACTAATTTTATAGGCGAAATATAGGCGACAGGTGACCGGTGACCGTTATCACACTTTTGAAACGATCTAACGTCTATGACCCAAATTATAAATTTATTTTAAGATCTCATTCCTATAGGTCCTCCTGCAGACGTTTAGAAATAGTTCTCTCATGTCCTACCTCATAGGAACAACTTTATTTCTGTGCCGGCCGCAGTGGGTTCCAAATTGATAACATTTATCATCATTACTCCATAGCTTTGTTGCAAGCCAGAATAATTACACTACCAATCTATTTCGCTTCCCTAATTGACTTAGAAATGGCCCATGGTATATGAACGACATTAATTGACATTGATTAGGTATTTTCAGCTTGAAAATGTATAAGCTAGCAGATAATTTGCAAGTACTTTTACCCATAAACTACTTCATCATTATAACTTACAACACAAAGTACATAATCATACTAATTTGTAGAAGGCAAGTCGATCTCTCACCTCTAGATAATCATCTCACAATGGCCTCTATGCAGCGCTAGCGACCTCTACTACAAATGTATAATCAACCAGCTTTTGTACACTTTGTGACCTTTGACAATTTGTGCGCCGGTTACTTTCAATTTTCATTCTGTTTTAAGAGCTAGTAAAAAATTATAATCCTTATAAAATCATTCTCATCCTCTGCCTTTATGTATGCAGGTTTAGTTTTCAAAGTTTTTACGACAATATTAAAGTTTTCACATTATGTGATTGTTGATCACGTGTAAACTAAGTTATTTGTCTTGTAGTCTGTCATCCCTGATATATTATTGTTCAAAGGCAACGCTATTAATATCTGCTACCCACGCCTACAGTCCATTATCCACATGCTTGGACGAACACGCTGTTTACTACCAAAAGCATGTACCTATGAGAGTGCTTCACAAAAAGAGACAACCGCTGTGAAATTATGACGATAATAAATGTTAGCAGAAATAAACTGCAACTCGTTTTAAGAACAAGAATAGTGAATAGAAAACAAATATCACAGTAATTTAATTAAAACCAATATTAAAGCAAATAGATTATGATAAAATTACCAGTCTCCTAGCTGATAAAATATCAGAACAGAACATTGATTTCTTTAATAAAAGTTATACTGGTACCTACTCTAATTTACCTCGAGAAGAGATCCGTGACTACTGAGTATCAGATATACAAATTGAGCTTTGTCGAAGTGCTTCTAAGACCTATTGTGCTCGTAGATAAATCAGATAAAAGAGCGGTCCATTCTTCGCAGCCAGCAAGGTTACAAATATAATACGAACATTATCTAATACAATATTATCGCCATTATATAACCGTCCTCGCGTATTTATAAACAATATTATAAACAAACGTTCTTAATTTGTTGTCAAATCGTTCGAGACCCGCCGCCACTTCCGCGTATATATTTAAAATCAGTCGTGTAAGGTCACCGCGAAGGTTGACGGTGACAATTAATGAATTATACAAGCGACCGATTTATTCAGATTTGTAGACCATTTAACATAATGTAAATACTGCAGTAGTAAACAAAAATGACACATGTTTGCGAATTCGAGCACTTGAACAGTTTCAATAACATAATAATGTGTGGAACAAAACACTACAAGTTTTTAAGTGCATTCGATAACGGAACACGTTTCCTGATTAGTTATCATAACAATTGGAAAGAAAATTGTTTCGATTGTTATGTTTTCGTAAAAAATACTGCATTCAGATGAAACCAATCCATTGAAAAAGAATCGAACTTTTCTCACGGCAGAATGAATAGTCGAAGAAACTACGAAATGTTTTATTAAACTTAGCACTAACAACTGTCATGTCGAAATAAAGATGGCCGACATAATAAACATCAGAAAACAGTGACAATCAGGCTAAAATATGACCATAAGTGAACAAGTAGTTAAGAAACCTGTCAAAACAAACTATGCACATTTCAGGTCAGGTCCATATGTTTTCTCACTGGGTGTCAAGTGTTACTGCGATGATTGTTTGCTACCCTCCTGGGCGTTGGCCGACGGCCAGGGTGCGTCGCCCCGACCGGCCATTGTCTCTTGATCGATTTCAAACAGAAATAGACATGATGCATTGCTCACAACATGAGATTCTTTTCATGTCGTCACAGTTTGTGTGGGAAATTGTAAAGTTTGTTTAACTTGTGGCAGAAAGAAATAGTTAAATAGTTAAAAAATTATTAGCATTTCTCTTTACACCTTAGGCCGGTGTGTAATTGACGCCCACCGTGGGGCCATGTGCTCGGCCGTTACAATGACAAATTGCACACATTAAGCCAAAGGCTGCTAAACACACGCCCGATCCGTTATCCAATCGACACTTACAACCTGCGCAGGATTAGCAGCTGATGCATTCTAGTTTTCTATTAGTGTCTTAATTAGAATAATTATTTCAAAAATACCACACAAGTCTCCTTAGGAGATAAGCCTGTTTAGAATAATTAAAACAAACTCATACTTCAGTACAAAGTACTAATTATTTTCAATGTTAGAGACTTCTTAATAAATAAGATTATGAAAAGTTGTACAGTTTAATTATATTATTATTCTACTAACTTTGTCGTTAGCTCTTAAAGTAGGTATCTTAACAGTTTATACAACTTTCTTAATCATTGTATCGTATTTAATTTTAAGGGCAAACAATCCAACCGAATGAGCAAAATAATTTATGAGAGTTTATCATCTTATTACATTTTATAAAGGCTATTCCATGTTTACTATAGGATAAAATTATTTTAACAGGAAAATGTACACAATTGTAATAATGAGCATAATTTTCTTAGAAGCTACATTCTTCAAAACAAAAAGTCTCATATTTCGGTAGGTCTGCGTTTGCGCACGCGAAAAGCGTCCCGCGTCTCTTGTCCCGGGGTCGACGGACTTGCCGCGGTCACGTCGGCCGTTCCCCGGCCGCGGGAAAATGGGGAAACTATTGTTGCGCACAATGCGTGTGCGCTTCCGTGTCAACCGACCTGGGATGCTCACCCGCAAATTACCGTACACTGGCAACATATATCCTAGCATCGATGGGATCCCGGATACACAAACAGCACGCACTTATTACTATCACTTGCTCAGAAGTCACACTTTACAAAACAAAGACACTGCCACAATAAATGAATTAATTTCCACACATTATCGAAGATTTCGTTACAAAAACCAATAAAGTTCTTTATATTTATGCAGATATGTTCGACAGTGCGTATGTTTCCTGTAGGCATGTGTCGTACGCCTCAGTGCTCCCGTTTATTGATACCACCAACAGTACAGGACTTTACTATAGGATTGTAACAGTGAAATCCCGTTATAATAACATATCCTGTCTTTGAAATTACGTATGCAAAGTGTACAATTTGTGGATCCTGTGGTTTGTGGCGGTACACCAACATTATGTGTAAATATCTACATATATTTACTACTTTATAGATGTTCACGTCAAAATAAAAGAGAATCCATTTAAAAAACTCAAAATACATAGTGTGTATTTAATTGGGTGTAATGTTCGTCATTTCAATGGCAGCCCGTTCTCATGGAATATCATTTAAAAATCGAATAACGTTCCTCAAAACAAGCATTGTGTGGATTTTATTTTATTTTATACGCTGACAATACTGGGACATTGGAAACGCATGGGAATGTCAGTGAGAACATTTTATTGTCATTAAAAAGTACACAAACTTTTTTGATTATAAAAATAACTTTGTTTAAGGCTCATTTGAACACTAAGCTATAACCAGTTACAACATATTTTCTAGCTCAATAGAAGCACCATAGACAAAATTCTAGCGATCTGGGATCGATAAGCGTATTAGGTACTATAAACTATCAAAATAATATAATAGTAACTAGCAAGTTATACAAAAAGTTAACACGTAAAGATTACAACATAGGTCGCACAAAAAGTCGCAACACATATTCGAACTACCAGGCTGGCAGTGTTTAGAAGAGGTCACCGCTCGACCACGTTGATTAGTACTATGTGTTCACCGCGCATCATCATCTGTGGCACGTGTCTCTGGCATTCGAATATTCCCTTCCCCAGAGGAGTTTCTGTCACAGTCGGGATTGTAGAGATTGTTGCCGCCGTGCCTTTCGGTACTGGTTTACCTGTTTTTTTGTAACATTGATATTAGAACAAGAGTTTCCATAAATACCTAATATTACTATTAACCCCTATAATCTTTGTCTTACCCATTACAGGAGGAATCTTCCTTTGTTTCACCCTCTTTTTCTGCCAAACTTCTAGGACATCACTGAGCGCCATGTTCCAATGTTTATCAAAAGCCACCAGGGTCGCATGTAATACACCTCTCACTCCTGAGTGGCTACGTGTTATTATCTGTGGACAAAAGAAAAATAAATATTGTGTGAAAGATTTTTAAGACATTTGAAGTACATCTTACGTTTGCTGTAACAGTTATTACAAAAATCATGTTCTACTTTAGAGTTTTGTAACAAACAATTTGTTTGTTCAGCAAAACAATGTCGCTTATTAAACTCTTCCGTGTTACCAGTCCCCTTCGTCCTATGGGACTAGGTAAACAAGCCGTGACAGTTAACAGAAATAACAACGCATTCTGTTTATATTTACACCAAAATACAAATAACTCTAGTATTTGGAAATTGTAAAATTACTCATTTATTCACAATGGAAAATACCACTGGAAATGTTTTAAACTAGCTGGCGGGAAAGGCCTTGTAAAGGGCGATGAGTAATGTTCGTATTCTTTGTTTCAGACGGAACGTTGCATGACAGCGCGTGGTGACTCCCTGCCCCATGTGTTCACATGGACACCTGCCTTCCAGCATAGCAATACACCACCAGGCTCTATGGTAAGTTACTCAAGTTAAAGCTTTATAAACGAGTTGTGTTTTAGTTAGTCTGTGATAGCTCTTATCAAGGTGTTTATCTTAGAGATTCCATCTGCAAATCATGACACATTTGAACGGTTTCCTCTGAACATTTTTCAAAACGTGTAATAAGGATTTAAGAACAAAAACGTTCGTACGTTTAGTAGAAAATACAAATCACCAGTTATATATATTACCATAAAGATAAGCCGGTTTTCAGGGCCGAATATGAACGTAAATAAAGCCTCCAATGTAGGGTAAGCTGTTTGTGTCGTCATCAGCGTCATTTATACGTAGATCCGGGAAGCGCGTATGTCTCTCTTTATTACAATATCTCTTGGAAGTTTGCCAATTTGATCCAACTTTTCTACGAGCCACGAATTCTAGAACATTCCGTTCCTCTTTCGATGGCAATTTATTCCGTTCAAGAAAACATAAATACTTAGGTTTATATGTAGGACAAAGTAGTGACGGATGGCATGGTGCACACGACGAGGCTAAACGACCTGTTGAGGTCAGACAGGATACTGTAACATTGACACTATTTACCATGACCTGTTAGTTAGTGCCTGCCGAATATTCAAACCTTCTGATAGATTGTACAGGCGTGTTATCACCACGGATCTGCTAAATCGGCACAACAAAGTGGGATGCAGACACATTTAAGTGTTATAATTCAATCAGAGGCGAACAAATACGCGGTGTTGTTGCGGAAGGCGAGGCGGCCTCGGCGGGGGCCGATTTAATTCGTAAGTACCACGCCAAGGTCCGCGCCGCTTATATCGTATGGAAACTTTTTTGATTTTTCCTCCTTTGTGGCTTTTGGTGTTTTCAAGCCGTTAATAACAAGGTGACAGAAATATGCGTGCATGGAATCACGATATTTTTAACAAATTATATTAATTAAAAGTTTTAAACAAGTTTTATTATAATTGGCCTTGACTGTCAAATGTTGTGCCTGGAGCTGCATAACATTTGGTTTAACAATAAGGTCAAATATGGAGTTGATGAACTTTCGAAAATATTTCTAGATTTTGACTTATTCCTAGTCGTTTCTCCAAAGTTTGGAAGGCAGCCAGGTTAAACTGTACGACATACTCGCGCATACGCATACAGGACAGGATCAAAACATGAGCAGATATCACGTGAACCGTGTGATTACAACATAAATATTTTTATGTAGTGGAATTATACCCGGCAATGATCCGTCGATACATTGAAATAATTTCGTTACATACAATATTTACACACAGATTGAACTGTTTTAAAAAGTAAATGCATTTCTTTGAAATTAACTCGTAAAAGCCGGCAATAAAGGATACTTTTCCCCTACATTTTATTTCTGCAAAGCCAGATATGGACTGAACTTAAAATCAAAAGTGTTATATTCCTCTCAGGTCACGAAGGTCAGCTTTAATAAACCCCGCCAAAGGGCACGAACTTTAATATATAAACCCATTAAAATATCCATTACACAGGCTGTACGCCCCATATATTCAGCTTGCACCAAATAAGGGTAATGTAAATAAAATTCAGCGGTTTTAACGTGACAGCTAGAATGACGCCGCGGCTTCCGGGTTGAAAGTTGCTTTGGACCCAAGGTCGGCTTCTTGCCGTCAGAGGGCACTGCTCTGCCGGCAAGTGTGCTTACGTCACTCAGTACTTTGCGACCTTATATTCAGTGCTCGTTTTAATGCCTTATGCAGACTCATTGCAATACTGGGGACTTAATAGATTTTTATATTTTAAGCCTTTTCGTGAGTCACATCACCGTTCAGATCAGAAACAGATGGTTTTTATTTTAAATTCAATAAAATATTATGAGAAAATCAATCAATGACAATGTATAATTACAGTTTTTTTATTACTATTGCCGCAAGCTCGAGTGCTAATTAATAGACATAAAAATAAATGCTCCAACACTGTGCGGGCTCGGACAGGTGCGCCAGTTGCGTGCACAATACCTATACAGGCACCTGCCAATATTTACACATAGACAACACTTACTTAAGTGTATTCATAATGACGTCTATTTATCTCCCTCCCCTTCTAGAAGTTCAGAAAAACAGCCCGCTACTCTATGCATTTTATCCACACTACGATCTGATCCTGGTGAAAGGGAAATTGGAGCCTTGTGATTTAATGGTGATGTCATTGTGACCTTTACGAACCGCTTTTATCTGACACCACTACCTGTTCAACTGTGAGCCACTTACATGTTACAAGGTCAAAAGCTTGGTAAAGACCTCAAGACATCTAACAGAAAGTACCACAAGAGTATGCCTCCATTTTGAAGTAGTACTATCTGTACACAGAACAGGCGCAATGCTAAGCGGATGCGATCCAGGAAGATCATTGGATGCAATTTAACAATGTTAGTCGACCCGTCAAACACAATTGTAAGGGACACCTTGAATATGACCTAGCTCTTTAAAAACTATCCAGACAGTCATACAATCTTCCGGGTTTTTTGAAGGGTGAAGTCAAATAGGAGAATATGCAATTTATCAATCATGCTCGGGAAATTGCATCAAGTGCAGAGGGCAGGTGAAGAGAGGACGAATACCTCCCACGGCACTTGCCGCTTCATTGGGTGAACTATGTTGATTACTTGATCTGATGCTGACAAGATAAGAGCGCGGAAACATAATAACAGTAGTCGACATGAAGAATGTGAATTATTCTATTTTGAAGACGGAATATTTCCACAGCCAACTGAATAACAAATAAAAAGGAATGCACATGTTTCATGTACTGGCCGACAGAACACTAAGATGAGAAATCGAATATAAAATGTATGCACTTCCCGATTAGCGAAACAACACGAAGTTATCGGACGTCCCAGGAAGAGTCTGGTCAAATGAATGATTCGTAATTGTCCGTCAGGGCCGAAGACATTTGGCTCGTTGTCGCCAAGGCGAAGGGCGCTGGGCAGTGCCCAGCCTGTTACGCAACTCGTCTATTTTCAACAAAGTGATATTGCTGGCGATTGTGCGGAATCCACTGGCAGATGCGCCGCCTACCGTTTATATGGAATGTTTGCGTAGCCGGCTCGATAATTGTACGTATTGGATAATTTATGGAGTTCCGAAGCTGTTAGAAGTGAATTAACAAAAAACGGAGCTAAAGCATTGCATCTGACTACACCGGTAATTGCTATAATAACCCGTGGAGCTGAGTAGAATGTTTATTCTACGATATTGATACTACACACGGCGCTGTCATCTCCTGATAGTGAACATGAACGAGCCATTCTGTCAGAGTGCTCTCTGCAAGTTCATGATCTCAGTATGTCATCGGACCAACTGGCCGGTGATTTACCTTTCGGTCGTTGTCCTTAGTAAATATTTCATTTACTACTAACTACGCAATATCGTCTAAATATAGTTTCCAAGTCATCTAATGAGGTGTTTACAAGCAACACGTTTCGCTGCATGATCTTCTTGTCTACTTTTAAACTACGATGTATGTACGAACGTGGTTTATTATTCCGATCGATTTTCCTTGGACATTACGTTCTATTACAATGGAGCATAATAATGTGCACACTGTTACTTGAACGGAAGGAAAAAGCTCTGGTTTCGTAACGTGAAGGTTGCAGCCGTGAACATGTGAGGCCGATCGCAATCAGGGATGTGCCGAATTTTCGGTAAATTATTATTAAGTATCATTATTCACATTGCTTAATATTTGTTTATGACCAGCTCTTTGAAGCGTTAAGAGATGTTTAGCTGTATATGTAAGGTTAAGTATTTTATGAGAGTATTCTTAGAGTGGTAACGAAAGAAGTAGTAACACAAAATTAATTCAGTAAAGACTTTTAGAAGATATCGTCGAATCTATTTCCATTATTTTATGAATTTTCATTTAAGATAAGCCTACTAGTAGTATATTAATTTTAAATCGACATATATGAAGTAAAATCATTTAAAGCGAACATCTGCCCTACGGTAATGCAGTCTAAATGGACGTTCTATGAGTGAAAGTGCACAAGTTATGCGATGCAGCACTTCTGTCGACCACCGTTTCTCCTTAGTTGCATAGAACTCATCTCCCTACTTATAATGACAATCGAGTTGCATAGCGTAGTCGAATAGCGATATATAGCCTGTGGAACTATTAAGTAATCACATCATATGAAAGTTCTGAACACCACTGTATTTTTACTAACAGTAACTTTTAATTTATTTGAATTTCTATGTAAGTTCATAAATTACATTGTGCATTGCTTTCTTATTTATAACATAACATAACATCACGCCTTTTTATCCCCGAAGGGGTAGGCAGAGGTGCACATTTCGGCACTTAATGCCACTTTACAATGTGACACCCACTTTCCACTATTTATGTTAGGAGTCCCATGTAATATGGGGTGAGCCTATTGCCATATACTGGGCACATTTCCAGACTCCGTGCTACTACTGAGATTTTTAAAAACACAGTAATATTTTCTTATTTAATTTAGCATAAATTTATTCTTTGTTTATGTAGGCCATCAGATACGGTCGGAATCCGAATCAATGGCCCATATTTTTACTTGTCGACAAATAAATGACATTCGTAGCTATATTATGTTACCTGCATAGGAAAATCATCACAACTATTAAACGGTCAGTCTGTATGTCATTTTGTATAATAAATATCAAGAACGAGCTATTAATCTAAACTGTCGTCGAACTAATATCACAGAGGAAAGTTTAATCATGAATTTGCATAGAAAACGATCACAGTTATGATATCGGCGTGAAACTTTTATTGAATAACTTCCAATATACATTATTTATAACACGACCGTATTCGGAATTTTCACGACTTTACTGCAAATTTATGGATTTGGGAGAATTACCGTATTGAACTAATATTGAACGGTAATTCTTCTAAATCCATAAATAGAATTAACTGTTCTATTGTTAAAAACTACCTCGTTGTTTTAGCAGATGAAAATGGGATTTAAATTTCGTGTTATTTTTTTAAATCGTACCAAGTATCCTTGAAATTAACGATGGTTAATAATGTTCAATAATTATATGGAGCCTGTTAGCATGAGCAGCATTCGCGCTGCTACAAATATGAGAGTTCAGCATGGCTTGAAACTAATCGAGTTCCTCGTCAAACAATTACGTGAGTTAGCCGAAAAACGTAATATAAATTTAGCATGTCCCAAGAAAGTTATAATATAAATGGGGGGTAAAATGTCCAGTGCATGGCAACAAGCTAGCCGCCATAACATGTGACTGATAGAATACGTAATACAACCAAGATACTTACAAGAACCACACAAACAAACAAACAGGGAAGTATGAATTAACTCGTCGAGTACCGTATTTATAGACACAATTAAAGAACAATAGGTTGCGGTCACCGGTGACCGCTTGGTGTTTGACAGTTTAATATGCAAATAGTAAGTTTATTATTCACAATAGAAATGTATATTTATGTGTGAAAGACTAAGTATTTTCTCATTATACATATTATGTCTAGTACAGGCGATAACAGACAATGGCTCACGCGAGCGAATCGCCAATGAATGTAATTATAGAAATGTGATAAGTATGATAATATTAGTGTAACTTAATTGATGTAATGTGGTCTTGTGTCCATTTATTTGTAAATAGTTGTTGCCCGCGACTTTGTCCGCGTAGAATAAGATTCCTATTTTATCCCATGAGAGCATTTAATTAGGATAAAAGTATCACAAATACCAAATTTCATCAAAATCCATTCAGTAGTTCCAGCGTGATTGACGGAAGAAACTTTCAGGCCTTATATTTATTACAAGTACATAGTATCTTTTCCTTATTTCAATATGAACAATTTTTCCAAACGACAACTTTGATTGGAAGAATAAAATAAACTGTCAAAACGAGCTTTTCTATGTAAAACTGTATTAACTTGGATCTCGAGAGTAAAGCGGCTAATAAACAACTTAGTAAATAATGTTATATTTGACAGTAATGTAATAAACTTGTACATTGACATAATAATATGCTGAAGACCGGCAACATCTCTAAAAAAATATCTAGAATAAAAACCGTCCCTTTTCATATAATAATTGTTTTTCTTGCCACAATCTCCATAGCAACACGTAGAAAAAATATAAAGTTTGTCTATTAAAGAATTAGAGAATAATAGACCCATATCAAATGGACAGACGGACATCTTTTACGAATTTATTTTAAGAAAATACAACTCAGATTTTTTTGAAAGTTCTAAAATAACAAAATTATAAAAGTCACGCATAAACTAAAGTCACTTTAGCAACAAACAATATGCAAGAAAAGAACATGACAATCAAAACTAAACGCTATCCTCTACAAAATACAACAGAAAATCGACTACAAGTCTACAACTCACACATTATAGGCATTGTACGAAAAATCGGCGTCGGTAATCAAAACAAACATACCTATATAGCTGGGTAAATATATATGACCTTGAGTATGTATATTGTTCGCAATATATCCTTGACTGGTACTAGTCGAATATGAGCAGAGTTCAATGACGTTAGAGTCGCCATTTACAAAATATATAGGTTACAAGTTAAGGCTGCTGTAATAATACTTGAAAAAAGGTCGCATCGCGATCTATATTCGGTATTCTACGTTGTCACACCCGGTAAGGGCAGGTTTAATGTCAATTTAGATTTGTTTTGTTTTCGCAAATCTGGTTTTTTTTTATATTTTTTAAGGACATTGTTTTAAATGTGTTGATGTGAGTGGGTCGAACCTTATATCCTAAAGACCAAATACTGAAAGGCTACTACCACTCTATTTTAAGTTGTACTTAAATATCGTGCCAACTCTGTCATTTTACAAAGAATTTGTAGTGACAGAACTATACTTAACCGCGACTTAAAATTCAGTAGCCTTTCAGTGTTTGGGCGTAAGTTAGTTTTTATTAGGATGACCTCAAAGTTTAGATAGCTTGGTGAAGGACTGAAGTCGTCTTATACCTAAGATATCATGCCCGTTTTTTACAAACCTTTCTTAAATTTTAAAAAACCCTTAAGCAAGGTGACATTGAACGACATTTTGGATTATACCAACTTATAAGTGACACCTAATAGTACAAGGGGTTAGTTTCGGTGTGACGTCTTGCTTTTTAGTTAAAAAAAGGCCGTAAGGATCTTCCTATCTGCTTTGCTTAATTCTCAGAAATTATTTATTAATCTTCTAATGCATTTTAGACATTCCTTCCTCAATTTGTCATTCAATCTTGTAAAGTCAAAAAAGTAAGAGTCGCATTTGATAAATGATGTCCAAAACAGCTTGAACTTTACCACATAAATATAACTTTAGGATCATGGCTCCTTGACAATTTGTATGAAATTAATCATAAATTACCACGATGCTTTGTAATTAATTACTACTCTCTATTTACGGGCAACACCTTTATTTATATGGTAAACACTTACATTTCTGGATTTGTAAGTTGAATGTATTTTTCTGATAGCATTTAAGATACATAGACCGCAACGCTTCATAAGTGGTTAATTTGTAACTACAAAATACTTAGTACAATTTTATCGGAGTACAATACAGATAGTCACTCATAGAAGTCTACAAATAATAACGCGTATAATGTTTATAATGCGTAGTTTAAATCTCGATCAGATCATCCGACTTCATTGACGCCTAATGAGTAGGTGAACTTACGGGACAGAGGTCAGATAATATTAACTTTTGGTATAATTGTATGATTATGGCCTAGCCTGACTACGTCCATCCTGCAGTAATTAAATATTAATCGAGGATGCCTATTTACATAAGTACGCACCTATTTGAATTTGTAGACGATAAACTGTTTAATATTTTAATTCTTTTTCAAACGCAAGTATGGATTGCCACGGACACAACGACACATAGGTAAAAGAAAATTGCCCGACCTTGAGCAGTCTCCAAATATTCCGCCATCTTCCAAACCTGTGACCATTGACCGCTAGAGAAAGTAAACAGACACTTGCGCGACGTACACGCGGCCTTGGCGAGGCCGTCACAGGTCCCAAACAACCAAAATCAAACTTTACACATCAACAAATTGAGTCCAACTTCGTCCATCACCCATTTGGCGGACCGAAAAAATGTGATACGACCGACCTTGGAAATTGCACCTTACCTGTTAGTAGATAGGGTATACATTTGTGGAGTGAGTAGTGGTCGTGTGTCTATTGCGGCAGAGGCAGGCAGTGGTACCCCCACGTCGTCGCAGTGAAAGTGAGCGGTGACGCTGCACGCGGAAGCGTGGCGACCAGCGGCAGGTAAGGTGAAGGTATGATAATGTGATTAGTATTTACTCGCATGCCTCGTTCAGGTAATACTGGATAATAAAACTGTTTATTTATAGACGTGTGGACGTTCCAGTTGCACCGACTGGTGCTCGCGTTTTGACAGCTAAGAAAGTGGTTCTACAACTGAGAACTGTGAGTCTGAATGATGCATTGACACATGCACAAGGAATGTTGCTCGTGGGTTACGACTTAATATCGAGCTCTGAAATAATATCCCATATTTTCTATATTAACGACACAAAAAGTGAAAAATGTAACTTTCACGACTTTTTTCGTTGAATTTATATTTGCAACATTAAAATCTCCTCGATCATTTATTAAAAATGGCATGAAAGCCGGTTTTATGTTTGTGCCGCCTACCGTGCTCCGTGATTGTCTGATACACGTAACGGATATCCCATTTACAAGGTCAGTGTCAAAGCCGAATTACAAACGTCAAAGAACTGTCACTTTTGCAAACGCGACCGGACGCCATTATGTAAGTAGTGAACTAGTGTAACAGAAACACTATTTAGGAACCTGCTCTTGCGCATCTTGGGTTGCATAAGTATTGATTAATAGCAAGGGGATGCTGACCTCAATAACTGAACAGTGAAACATTATTACCGAAAATACACTTGAATCACTCAAATATGGCGAAGCTTTACGTAAATCCCTAATTTGTCACAACTTTTTCATTTACGAGTATCAACGGTTGGCAGAAAATAAGTTTGTTTGACAAGTTTGTTAGAAATTCCTGGAAAACGAAACGACCTCATCGACTCAGGAGAATTTTATGAATAGACGATTAATATAGCTGTTATTTGGTTGTTAAAATAGTATCCTAATACGTCATGGACACGTGACAATATGATCATGATCTGTCACTCTCGTGTTAATAGCATTCGAAACATATCGACGTAACATGTCGTAAGGTTCACAACAGTTCACTCTTTCGTAACTTTCTTTTTTATTCACAACATAATGAAATCTTTGTGAAATGCATGTCATCTCTTTTAATTTAATCATCTCTATTATGATTACAATATTAACAAGTCGGAAGATACCAGTCGACTTAACTGCTACAGGTTCCACAAGTTCGAATCTGAATAATTTTGATAATTTCTCCGATTATCGTATTTACATATATAGTGTAGTCATCTAATAGATCAACCCACGACCTATCACAACTCGTCAAAACCGCGAAAGTAGCAAGCGGTTGTGTCTCGTTGCGCAAACGCTCCAGATCCGGCACTCTCGATTTCGGCGCGTGCGCAGCCGCCACGGTCACGGGCACCTGACGCCGGTGTTTTTGTTTCGTTCGGCATAATTCGGTGTTATGACGTCATGTCACAGTGGTCACCTACCTTTGTTTGTGATGGTGTGATTGTGTACTGTGTCAATGTGTTGTGTTATGCAGATTTGACTTTGCTTTCACTTATAAGGTAAAGTTACGTGTTTCATTTTCAGTATGAGTTACAGCATTTTTTTATGGATTCGGATATCCGAAAATATTCTGTTAAGTTTTCTTGTTTACAATATTAATTTTCCAAATTCTCCAATCTTTTATTTACTATCAAAAAACCTCGTGTTTTGAAACGGTAACTTCCGCGTGTTTTTCCCGCATTTCGGGACCTTCGCATGAAAAATAAAGCAATGGCTGGTATAATCTGTGCAATGATCCGGAGTGTTCACGTCACGATGATTTCTTTCGATGTTCACGCTTCACGGGATTGCGTGAAGAAGCAAAAACTTCAATCAAGATCATTTAAATTTTACTTTGATGGCAATGGACGGCTGACTGCAATGTTCACCGAAACGCTGACTTTTTTATCGGCTCTCAGTGATGCGTATTATGCCAATACTTGATCTCTTTGCGGACTTTCTCAAGAATTCCAATAAAATTCTTAGAAATCTTGATTCATAGATATCTTCATTATCCAAATATTTTTATAGGTCCTTATAAAAACCGATTTACAACCGTGACTTTTAATTCAAGATCATGACCGTGATAAGCGACCTTACAAATTATTAAAACGATAAACTATTCATATAGAACAGATTGTAAATTAGGTAATTTGTGGATGGAGAAGATTCTAACAGTACTCGTCAAGTAGCTTCTATAGCTGAACAATACTATAGCACCAAAAAACACCAACCTCAGACCTTCGAGAACTGCATTGTAGATGAGTGAGGAAGGAAAACTAAGCCGGAAATTCAGCCGTGCATAAAGATCCAAACGAAAAAATAACCGGAATCGAACAAATGGCCTTCCTCGACACCCGACAAGGCCAGCCCTTTATCGAATGTTAAAAAAACGTACAAATACAATGATAACAACGTCTCAAGGTCCCGGCCCTACACTGGGTAAAGGTCGAGGCGTATTTGTTTTTTATTGGATAAGAATAGCCTCTGGAATTTTTCCGAGATCTCATCTTATTTGCATAGTTAAGTGGAAAATTGGAGTACATGGTGACTAAATTAAAACCACAGCACCTTGACCCAAAAAAAAAATAGTTCAATACAATTAAATCCGAATTATATGAAACAATAGGCAAAACGTCGCTGCCTCGAAGTCACATACATAATTTATTTTACTTTACCCTGCACTATGACTTGTTTTTTATAATTATCGAGGTCTAATTATGAAATCTACCTCTAGGCGTAGAAATAAAGGTGTGGTGACTGACAGCACTGCCGAAAGGCAGATATATAATCTTGAAAAACTTGAATAAGGCATCAGATGACCAACCAACCCAATAACACGAAGGTCAGAACGTCATGAAAAAACTACGAATCATGCGCACAACAATGTATTTAGTCAAAATATTTTGCGATGCGTGCGCAGCTCTGCCCACTTCCAAGTTATTTGATTAACACATTAGTATTAGCCAAACTGGTTTGATGTAACCTTACGTTATTTGTATACAAACATACTTTTTCGCTTCATTACCATTGTCTATGTTAGGTGTTACCGCCAAAATATTGTTATTATTTTTAGACAATTAGCTAGGATTCAAGGACTAACTGTTTATTGTAATATTACGTAGAGAGTTAACATAACCAGATAGCAAACATAAAAACTTAAGATGGCAACTTAATCTGTCAAACACCAAGCGGTCACCGGTGACCGCGACCTATTGTTCTTTAATTGTGTCTATAAAACCGGTACTCGACGAGTTGAAACTGTTCATTTGTGTAATGACAGGAACCCACCATCAATGAAGCCATCATTTTGGAAATTGTAAAGCAAAGACAGACACAATCGAACCGCACAAAGCTTCAACATTTACCGTCCGACCAAAAACCGTTACAAAGCCACAATGTTCAAAAACCACCACCATACTAACAACTCAATTATTGTCCAAAATTGAGTTTTTCACCTCAAATTACCAACATCCGTATGTCCTTGCAGTAGGCACGATGGCGAGTGCCTTATAATTCTCACTCACGAAACCATTTCGATATAGGAAGCGTGCACAAGGGAACAAAATGGACGTTAATTACAAAAGTGATTAATGGAATTGCTCAGTTCTTGCTTGATCTTTGGACTTTTTGCTGTGTGAGGCTTACTATCAGCTGCCAAAAATGTTGGGAGATTTTCCCATGAGAAGGCAGAATCGTAACTATCAGCTTAACTCCATTGCTCGAGAATCAACAGACATGCTACAACAAAATGCACATCACTCATGTTTTTTAGAGACGTAATAAATAAATATGCGGATAGCACGTATTTTGTTCAAAAAGCAGTTACAAGCTGCCAAAAATTGCATGATACAAATTAATTAACTAAATATGATTGTTTGTTACAGTTCCGGATAAATATTTCCAAAGGTTACAGAGTCCTTGTCAAAATATTAATTATTTTGTGTATGAGTGAAGTGTGTGACCTTAATATTATTAATCGAGCAGTTACATTATTTTGATTTACCGTAAAAAATATTATAAGTGTTAAATTTCCGCATTTTTAATCAACGCATTCGTTATGGCAGCCATTTTGAACATTACAATCATAATTATTGTACTCATAGGATCATCATTGTTTGTGTCCTTCTAGCCCAAAGAAGGTCCAATCGTTACACACAAATTTTATTTGACTGAAACGCACAAACATAAGCCACAAAATCTAAGACTACTCAATAAAAACCGCGCCTCATTGTCTAGTACCAAAATAGTATTATTCAGCATTCAACAACTATTCATACATTCCAAGAACGATTAACCAAGTGTTGGTCTGTACATAATAATTACATTCAGCCAAATGTACTTCGGAAGTGCTTAAAGTATGCTAATGTTAACATTGGCCTTTGTTTCTGCATTTTAAAGATTCATTTCTAAATTTAAGTATCATTGTTTCATTTTATGCGATAAACTAGTGCGAAAGATGGAAATTTCCTACATTTTAGTTAGCTAACAATGTTAAAACATTCACGTAGCCAAGTTATATCGTTAAGTTTGAAAATAATCCAAGTGCACTTCACAATCAATTATGCAACAGAGAAGCAATAACATAATTATCACGAATCTCACACACACAGCTTGCCAATACGTTTTATCGTAATCAAAACAATATTATCGTAGAAGTGCATAGAGCAGGAAGCGTGCGCGGGCGCCGGCCGTGACAGTTGCCGCGAGGTCGCGCTGCAACGTAATTGTGACGCGTTTTGCGTAACAATACTTTTGTTCCACTGTCTCTGACTGACTGGCCGCCAAACAGATGATTGATTGGGGATATTATTGTCATCTGACCACTGCTTTACATTTATCGGCTTACATAATTTAGTGACTGCCTCGTTGGCCGAGTGGTCGCAAGTGCAGTCCGGGCAAGGGGTCTCGGGTTCGATACCTGAGTTGGGCAAAGTATTACTGCCCGGTATATGGCAATAGGCTCATCCCCTATTACATGGGACTCATAACATAAATAGTGAAAAGCGGGCATTGTACAGGGGCGTTAACTGCCGTAATGTGCACCTCTGCGTACCCCTTTGGGGATAAAAGGCGTGATGTAATTTATAATTTACTGTAATAATTTTTAAACAAATAATTAACGTTTAAATTCTATTCTAACAATGCACCAGCTAAATTAAGTAATCACTAACTACTACGTACTAAGATCAAAACAAAACAACACTCGTAAAACGTTACACAATCTCGTAAGACGAGCGCAATTTTCTCGTTTTCTGACATTAGTCAGCTCTTAAATCTCACAGTCATACATTGTGTGGTAAACTTTCACATCAGATAGCATGCGCTGAGAGGATGCAAATGCGCCGATCACATAATGATTCAGCAAATAACGTACGAACACACTCCTTGAAATTTCGCAAAATAGCTTAGAACTTTACCCTAACGAGAACCATTAAAATACTCGTATAGCATAATGAGGCACTAGCAACAACATGTACTACACACAAATTCTAAGCAAGGAGATTCAAGCTATCAAACTGCATACAATAATCTAGCAAAAATTACGTAAACCTACTGCAATATGTAAGTGCAGACATTCCACTCTCGGGTTATACCTTTTGAGACCTAACAAAAAAGTTACAAATACTCTTGTCCATAATTTAACGATGTTGTATAACATCATCCACTGACACTAGAATACCAATACGTTTCAGGTAGCGAATGCATAACACCGTCCTGAGAACACTTATGTAAAACACCAGAATAAAGGAATACAAACTTAATCTTAAGGCAATAGAATTAAAGATTCTAAATTGAAAAATCTTCATTATAACAAGGAAAATAGTAAACGACGTCGCAGTTCATGTGGAGTTAATCTACTCATAACTACATTTATCTCAAGTAATTTACAATAAATTTTATCTGAGACATTCAGCTGCAATCATCGGGAAAGCCACAAGGCAATCAAAGGTCGAGACTGCATCTCAGGTCATTTAAAATTACTGCGATAGGACCTTTGCGAATTCAATTTCCAGCACGAATTTGCATCAATCTGCGAAGATTAGCGAAAGTAATGGATTAAGAGAGACAATAGCTTTATGAATCATTTTTCCTAGTGGACCTACAGTAAATATACAGGCTCACTTAACATTTATTAACGGTAAGCTCCATCGGTCTTTGTCTCTCCGTGCGATGTGCAGGCGCTGGGCGCTGCAACCGCAACGCATGTGCGTGGGAAGATGAAACACACTATGATTATGTATGAGGCATTTGTAAGCTTGTTCCTCCGTCATAATAGCTTTTCTTTCAAGGAATTTCATTTTAATAATTTTTATTTCTGATAAATTGTAAGTTTTGTAATTATGTAATTGGAGATGATTTCAGAAGGGGCATTATTGTTGACTTAAAAATTATCAAATGCATGGGAGATTACGTTTTATTAAAAGTAGCGTCTGTAATAGTCCATAAATTAGTTGTTAATTGCTTTTTAATTAGGCAGTCATAGACGTGTGTGGAGCAAATTACACGTGTGTCACCGTCGACGGTCGAGCGGCGACTGCGCTTCGAGTGCGCCTCGGCCGTCGACAGGCGGAAGCGTGCGCGCGCGCACCCGCGCAAGGCTACGCTCATGACCTCGCACCGTCTTTGTCTAGCGCTATCTAGCGTCTGTTTACCCGCGAGGCCGAATGCATCATACCTTTGCTTGGCGCGTACTTGAAAACTAAATGATTATTGAAACCATAAATTTATCGTTAGGGTATACGATTCTTTTTGAAGAGAAACCTTGTAGATAAATTGAGTGATAACGAATCGAGGTACTGAGTAGCGAACAGACGGGCCGCTCTGTTTTATATGAATTAACGTTCATTGTTTAGATTTACATTTTATTTGTTGGTTTTTCATAATGTTCTTGTTTTTTCAGATATGGCGCGATACAAGTGACCACATCAACTGTATGATCGAGTGGGAGCTGTTGGTTAGATGTGAGTACAACCTTAATAACTTTATCACCAATCATCAGACGACACTACAATATAGACACGATACGATCAAAAGTAGTCTACCTACTGCGATTAAAATTAAGCCCGAGGTACGAAACCTTATTTGTCAGACTGAGTTGGTAGGTTTTTTCTTCAGACCTTCATGGACTAAGATTTAAGTTTTTAGTGCGGCTAAAAAACTGGTAAGGTCATCAAGTACCCACCAAACCAATAAGAGTAAACCACATATACTAGGTACGTCTGTTAATACACTTGTGAGCAAAGATCCCATTAGTGTTTTATCTGACACTCTAGAAAAAAAATGCTCTTTTCCATTTTAATGGTAACTAAATTGCCTTCTATACGACATACGTTACTAATTAATAAAATATTTGTGTTAGAAAATATTTATCCAGAAATGAAAAAGACAAAATGCTAGTGGCTTCGTCTCTTTGCTCCCAAGTGTAGGAAAATTACAGAAAAGAAAACATCGCGTTGAATATAAAAGAAAACATTAAATATTGTTTACGATTACATTATGCATTTATTCCGTAACTTAGAACTTGAAAGGCATACAAATCTCAACTTTCTTGCGAGATTACAAAGCTTACTTCAGCTTGGCATTTCCTGTTTATTTGTTTAGCTATTGAAATAAATAAATATTTTACTATTATACGTTTTATAATACTAGCACCAGCAAGAGACTTTGTCTGCGTTATTGAGATAAAAACAACACATTCGTTATTACAGGATAATATTCTATTTTAACCTTTCATCTTTCAGAAATTTAAATCGCTTCAGCAGCTTTTCATACATACTTTTGATGATTTATACTAGTAGAATAAGATATAGAGTGAACATCGTAACATCACACCATTTAACCCCCAAAGAGGTAGGCAAGGATACATATCAGTTTTCTCCAGTTATTTTTCAAATTTCATGTGACAAGGGAATGCTTACAACTAAGATTTTTTAAAAACAAAACGAATGAACTACAGAGTGTAATATAGTCGGTTAAACTTAATACTGGCACCTACTGGCTGCAGAGCGGAGGTTTTTTTAACCTCAGTTTGAATGTTGACGACCTTGTCATTGCCCACATTTCGGGGTGAACACCTCACGACTCGAGAGCCGACGCCAGAACCACTCTGTATATATTTATTTACTATATACTACGTCTATGTATGTATGTATTGTTTTTAATGACGTGTTATATTTGTACCAACTATTTGTATATGAGATCGGTGCTTATACCTCTATTTACAACAGTGGAGTGGATTTTCGTTTTAAAAATAATGGAATATCTGCATGGGATGTTGTAAACTTACTATAATCGTCATTTTAAAAACCACTCCGTTTAAGAGAAGTAACATAACATAACATCACGCCTTTTATCCCCGAAGGGGTAGGCAGAGGTGCACATTATACTACTGTACAATGTAACACCCACTTTTCACTATTTATGTTATGAGTCCCATGTAATAGGGGGTGAGCCTATTGCCATATACCGGGCACAATTCCAGACTCCGTGCTACTACTGAGAATATTTAAAAACCCAGTAATACTTTGCCCGACCCGGGAATCGAACCCGAGACCCCTTGCCCGGCAGTCGCACTTACGACCACTCGGCCAACGAGGCAGTCAAGTTTAAAAGAATTGTATGAATAAAATTATATCATATAAACCTTCTTTGAGAATCACTCTATTAAAAAAACCGCATCCGTTGCTAAGTTTTAAACATCTAAGCATACATAGGGACAGACAGACGGCGGATAGCGACTTTGTTTTATACTATGTAGTGATACATCCGCAATTTGAAAAAAAAAACATTCGCTGATAATAACAATATTTAAAAAACGATTTTACCCCATAAAACAATACCCTAACATCTTAGATAATAAGTGAATAAACGAACTTCCTCTATAATTTTACTTAACCTTAGCAGGATAACTCACTGATACCTATTTATCTACAATTTTATTAGCATTTGCATACTTGTGCCTACAATAATATCTTCCGCTTCGCTCACAAAGCTCGCTTATGAAAACATTACCTAAGTCGTTATCCTTCACTCTTTTCAATATACTTAATAGGATAGGCAGTGTAATATCTTAATATAAGACTGCCATTACGCCAGCCTATATTATTTTTTTAACCGACTTTTCAAAAAGGAGGAGGTTATCATTCGGCCGGTGTCTTTTTGTTAGATTCAAATTGATCCAAATAGACATCGAGACAATTCATTTGGACCAAATATTTGTACATATTCAAAAAAGTATTATACTGATATATTAAACTGTCAAACACCAAGCGGTCACCGGTGACCGCGACCTATTGTTCTTTAATTGTGTCTATAAAACCGGTACTCGACGAGTTAATTTGATTATTAAAATGCCTAACATGTTTCCTAAAATATAAACTAAGACTGAAAAGTGGTTGCTTTTAAGTTTCACTCTCTGTCTAAATGTATACTTAACTATAAGTTTTATTTAAGTATAAGTAGGTTTTTATAGTTAAGTAAACTTATACTTTAGTATTTACTTTAATACCATGAGTGTTAATTGTACTCGACGGTAATACTCTATATGAAACTACTATAATTATATTGCGATGCAGGTTTATCATTGTGTAATATATTACTGTTTTAGGTGACCATTGATGTTGAGTTTGCAATAAGTAAAATTTTATTAGTTAAAGTCTAAATATTGAGGTGAATTGTAAACTTGTTTATGCTTCCAATGAAAAAAAGTATTACTATTCTAATATTTATGGCCAGTACACCCATCTCTTGTCCCGTTTAATTATAAAGCGTTCCACAACCTTGTATAATAAATGTTTAATTGAATGAGATTACATCAGGCAATCACTTGGTTTCAGGAAAAAACATTAATATTATTTCCTGTTCATTAAGACCATGAACGTTGCCCCTGATTAGCTAATTTAACATGTAAATGAAAAATCATTTTTCGTTTTAATTTAATCTCTAATTTTTTGGTAATTTTCGTTACCCGAGAAAGCTAAATGAAATTAATCTCTTGAACTTATTTATAGCAAAGTCGGTTTTCTTATAAAATTAACTCGAATCAATGTCAAAACCTGCATCAAAAAAGTACTCCAAATAAAGGCGCATACTCGGAGGTTTCTCGGCAACACCTCTAACGAAGCAATCAATTACGCATTGAAATGTTGGCTTCAAGGCGAGCAGGCCAGCAGCACCGAAATCGAATAATGACAGACAAATGTCTTAAACCTACTAGGAAGTATCGTGCCCGATTCGTCCTAGCAAGCCCTTGTTAACGAGACGCACACCACCGCGCAACCGTACCGATACGCCTGCACACACGCGCACGCCACGCACACGTTCACGAAAATGGCCATGAGATAACTGACATCACAGCAAGGTCCCGCCGGTCGGTACGGTCAACAGAAAAAAACATTTTTCGTTCAATTAAAATGTTAAAGATGGAGGTTCCAATGCAAAGTTCCGCAGCATGACGTCAGCGTCGTCGTCCAAACTAATCAACCCTGAACTTTACATGAAAACACGAAAATTATGCATCTTACAACCGCAAGATAAGGCAAAATATACGTTTTACGATCATATTAACATTTTATGATGTTCGTTATTGAAATAATAAGTGTACGGTCCACGATTTATAGACGCAGAACTGCGTCGGGTCTAGATTGTATCTGCATAAATGCTTAGAAAAATAACCTAAAACATTTTAATTTAAACAAATTGCGGTAACTAAATAAACGAGATGGAAACGTTATTTTCGCAGTTCCAACTTCAATGTCAGTTTCTTGTATTAAAACATTTTTATTCCTCAATTTGAATCTAGGAAATGAATTCAGAAGATAGTCAATAAAGTTTAATTTTGTAAACAGTTGCTTGTTATGGTGTCGGTACAGCCACGTGCATCACGCATGCTGCGTAACATATAGTAATGACAGTGTTTGTGTCGGCGACTGCCGGCCTTCGGACCCCGAGCTGCGATGAATATTTTTAACATAGGGCCCACGCAACCATACGAATGTACTTCTTAATTCCTGCATACACTTGAACCAAATATACATCTCGTTGACACTGAACAACTAGCTCCATTTGAGGTGACCGAAAAACATTTAACAATTACGAACTCAAATGCATTCGATACCTTCGACCTTTCTATTATGGCATTTGATTTGTTAGTCACGTTTAATCTAAGAAGGAAAATTAAACAGATGTGTATTTTTTCAGTTAAAATGGAATTACAACAAAGAGAATATTTAAAATAATCGTGTAATTAGTATTCAAGGTGACAAGGGCTCCCAGCGATGATTACGATTTGTTCGTATGTATTTTGTATAAGGAAACGGAGTACGCTACTACCAGTATATTGTATATGTTTACTGAAGGCCTTCAAGGGCTACGGGCTATGTAATCGCTATAATTAACTTGCTTACACGAAAATAGTTCGGTTTAAAATCAAAATATAACAAACCCAAACAAAGTGAATGGAGCATATTTATTTAAATCTCGTTTTAGTGCGCTCTAAGTTTCATTTCAATTTATACGAATTAAAATATAAAAAAGTAATAAATTCATTTGAAATAATACGAATGAGGATCTACATTATTCATAAAACAAACCTCTAAAAACAAATCATAATACATTTAAAACGGATTCATAAAATCCAATTGAATTAAAATCAAATTGCAAATAAAATTAACAAGGCACGAGCTCCCGATTTATTTGCACTCGGTACACCAGACGCCACACATTGCACCGCACGGCGCGGGCGCACCAATAATAGAAACTTGCAAATCGCGCTGCGCAGACGCCGGCCGGACGGACGGCCTGCAAGGCTCTTCCTAGACGATTATGACTCAGCTACTACACTTCTAGAACTGACTGCTTGCCCTACTGATACCATATTCGTTACTACTATTATTATTATCAATTTCACTGAGATTCATCATAGCTTCTTATCCGGGAGACATCCGGACTCCGGACTCCTTTAGGTATAATGAGATATCAGTACCAACCATTGTAGTCGAGCATCTCCTTGGCTATACTTTTAAAGAGTCCAAGACTCATTAGTTGCCTTATTTCAGAAGTTAGGTGCAATAAAGTAGTGCTCAAGGCATAGCTTACTAGTAACTCCAATAATGGGGGACCCCGTAATGGGATTTCATTGAAATTGCGATTATTGGTTATTGCCTTCATTAGTTACATTAACATGACTTCAAAGCTGTATTGTTCTAATTAAATCGAATGCAAATTAATTACGAAGGTAACGATGTAACATGCGAGGAACGTAGCGCTCTGTGTTGTGCCCTTGCAGTGTTGAAATTACGTACAACTTACACGTGGCTCAAACTGTTGCAAACGAAATGATTATTTTACTAAATTACTAGTAAGTTGTAGTTAGTAATTACTAGATTATCCATTATTATTTTCATCATGGTAGGATATTGGAGTTCGGCATGTACAGCGAAAGTACTAGTTGTAGGTTTAGTTTTCATTTAGGAAATAAGTACGTAACTTTCACAGGTTTGGGTTGCATCTAGTGTGAGATCTCTGGTCTTAAGACCGAGCATAATGTAGCGAAATGCTATGATATAACTTTAAATCCGTGAAGAAGGCACCAGAGGTGTCTAGTCTATACCAAAAACACTCACTGTTCATGTTCATGAGTTATGAAAGCCAAAAGTCTGCAAATATTGAGAAAATTCTAGAAAAGTTGTGTGATCTGTTTTGAAAATTAAAGCAATTGAAGGTTACATCAGAGTTAACTTGGAGGTCAGTCGCCCAAATATTGGCGGCCAATCAATTCCGTATCATATGTCAATTGCTTGCATCGACAGAATATAATGAAGACAAAATGTTTCAATCACATATAATAACTCCATTGAATCGAATGAACAATCCGCAGCCAGGATCGAATCCTGCACATACATAATGCTGAAAAGTTTTATGGCAGTAGATAATGTCCACTGTCTCTGGGAGGAGCAGTCCGATTTGAATTTTTGTTTCATCTAATTTCTTTTGTTAATGGAGTTTTTTCTCGTTCATTTTAAAACTTTACTGACAGACAAAAATGCTTAATTATCACCAATTCATAAAACGCAGTGTATTCAACTTCTTTCCAAACACGTTGATAACGAATATCTAGCGCATATAATTTTGCACGACTCTAGTATTGACATAGCTTGCAGCTTCGCTTTGTTTACTTGAAAAACTGGAGCAGACATTTTAAAATAATGTTTACAGTGCGCAATAATACGCAAATATGGCATCCTTGTTTAGGTATTGTTTAGTCAGGAAAAACGTTGAAGAAGAGTAAACTTGTTATTCTTAAACAATATCAACTTCATCATTTTGCGATAGACACATCCCCAATCATATGCAACAGAGAACAGCGAAATGCTCCCATTCACTTTTCAAATAATTCCAGAGACATCTTAAAAAAAATTCTGCAAGCTTTTATCTACAACATTATGCCTAAAAATAGCTCATTTCACTTCTAACGTCCTCACACCAGTATCCAAGGTACCTCGGCTATTAAACCTGAAAGAGCTCCATCACTGTCCGTTACGTGCTTTACAATTTCCACTGCTACTCGTAGAAAGGGCTTTGTACTATTTTAGTTTTGGGCAAGCCATCAGTCATCAAAGCGCACACAGCTTCCGCGTTGGAAACTAGCCAGTTATGTACAAAGGATGCATTAAGGACCTAGAATTATGACACACGATCTAAACACACATTGGCTGTAAAGTATTACGGTTTTAGAGTAATGTGTTCTAGTTCAGAATTGCCATTTTATATGCAGATTCGATGTGGGGGGAAATAGAAACGATTTCCTACCATTTTATTGTTATCGGCTACTCTAACACCCTTCTGCGTCTCTAGTTTCGTGAAGACATGTGATCGATCGTGTGGTGACGCAAATATCTCAAAACAACATCAAAACCTGATGATTGATAGAATATTACTTTTGAAACACATTATAGTAAACATTCCGTATTTGTCACTCCATGAGTTCCAGGAACAATGCTGTCACAATCTGGACACGATTCCATGGAACCCTACGCAAATATCACAATGAATTAAACCATCTACTAACTTTTTAGTATCAAAGTCTACAAAACCTTACCTTAACTCTAAGCCTCTTGTCGACGCATTCCTTTAAAACCCCAAGGGGTCCTTCCATAACCTCTATGCGAGTGAGGAGGTTCTTCGCTCTATACTCTTTTGGTGGCACCATGACTGAAATCACAAGTAATCGGTTAATGATTAACATTTTAAACATAATACAGTTCGCGACATAACTTATTCCTTTTGGCCAGATGAACAATACTCATAGCTTGATCTGCGAAAAGATATGACGAAAGTTAAAGAAGTATGCAAGGGTCGTAGAAGATGTGACGCTCTGTAGTGTCTGCCTACCTCTATATGACAAAGGTATGAGCTCATTTACGTATGTTGAAGACTTAAAATAGTTTTGACACGAGTTATTCTAATGGACCTTTTGTTTGTATTTTTGTACCTAACGCTACGTTATGTATGAGTCATGACGCAACTCGAGGAAGATATCAAATAATGTCCCGTGAAGGTAAACTTGTGTCATCTGCGTACCTACTTACCTACTGCTACCTAAGAAATAATACTTAGCAACTCGGGTTTCTCTACTCGTAAAAAAGGCAATAAAATACTAAAAATGGTTTATGTTTAATCTCCAAGTTACATTGTAACATTATTATTTCTTCCAAAACAGTTACAAAAAGGCAGAGAACATAATAATTATCGTAAGTATGTAAGACAGCTGAACCTCAGCTATAAATAATTTGACACAAGCGCGTATTAGTGTATTACGATAACAATGACGAAAAGAAGTCAACGCACCCGCTTTATCAGCGACACGAATATGACACCTGTAAAAATATCGCAAGTTTACGTCACCTCCCGGCCCAGTGCACGGGGTATGCGCGGGCGCACTGGCGCACACGCGTGCACTCGTGCGCCGGACCACTCACCCATCAGTTTGGTCAATGCCTGCTTGCTCCAGTGTCATTGTTGAGTTCATCAAGACGTAACAAGCGAAAAAACGTAAATAACTCATACCGCATGGCCACAACTCGTCAGATTTATTAAAACATTACAATAAAATCTTCAATAGCTATATGCAGTAAGGTAGAGATTATCAGACAAATTTGCCCATTTGAAACCTTATCTCAGAGCAGTTACCGTTATTTTTCGCAAGTATTTATACAACTTAATAAAACTATAAAGATATATTGATAAACGCTTCTAAATATAAACGTATCTAAATGAAATCAAGAGCGGCTGCGAAACGGGTTTCTCATTAGAACTTAGAACCACGTTAGAACGAGACGATGACTATCGACATGTTGAAACTAGACGAATTGCAAGTTTACAAACGATTATAGAACATACGAGGATATTACAAAAATACAAGTAATTAATTTTAATTAGTACATTACATAAAACAACAAAAAAAATCTAAGATGGAACTCCGGTGAATTTTAAAGAAATAGCGTAGTTATTACAAAGAATCTCGCACATTTGACCCACTAGAAGTATGCGAACTATTTCCATTACACCCTCGGCAATTTACTCAAAATTAGATTCACAAGTTCGAGATGTTCATTAGACGTGGCTTAAAAGCTTATTCCAATTAGAAGATTGAGCACAATAATCCGCAATATTATTATCTTTTCTAGGAATCGCTAACTTTATTCCTTTAAGGATCAACCCTCGACTTTGATCCGTACCTCGTAATATTATTTTGTGATAAAAGACGTAATTAAGATTTTACGTATTTTCTTATAAATGAGTAGTTTTTACAAGAATCATTCAGATCCCGGTATTCAGGGAGGAAGCTATTATTTTAGCTTTAATGTTAAATTGTCTTGACCAGCTGGTCTATTTAGTTTGTAGTCTATTTTAATTCAAAGGAGCAGATGCGCATAAACGATGTACCTAATGGAATTTTTAATCACGTTATGTTTTTTCCAAGCTATACTTAATTTTGCAAACTTAAATAGGTGGTTTAGATTATCACTGATGCTTACTTTAGTGACGTGAGTACTTCAGAAGTCATGTAATCCAAGTTGTAGGCAGATGAACCGAGACGGCTACAGATTGTGTTACAAAGGAATGACTTGATGTCCGAATCATACAAATGAAAATGGTAATTATTCCTTAAAATAACAAACAAAATCTGCGAATGTGTAAGGCCTATCAACAAAAGTCATAACAATTGATCAAAAACCGATTAAAAAACCGTAAAGTATCAACAAATCTATGCGGTGGCGGCGCTGGAGGTACCAGGACGGCATGGCTCGCGAGCGGTCGCCGATCGCGAATTACTTTCACTCCACTATCCCCGGGCGCTGACCGCGCGGCCGGGGTCGTCGGCCGCGAGCCGAGCGCGGGAAACGCCACCCGCCATCGCGCCATTCAGAAAAGCGCGCCATGTTTACACAGATGCGCGCCGAAACGCGTGCCGTTGCATCACTTCCGTTTACGTTCCGTTCCGCCGATTATTGGCGACGTACCGATTTACTTTTATGCGTTTAACACCATTATTTGTTACCATAATCGACCCATATGGTGCTATGTCTTTTCTTTTTGTCTACAGAATTATGAAAGCCCTACCTGTTGTACCTTCCTACATTCAATAAAAACCTACTGGTTCTTAAACGTTACGCCTAAATATTTGAAGAATAGGGCAGTTAGGTATTGCAATGTTGGTGACGATAATAGTGAGAACGCCAGCACCGAGTGAAGAGCGCACACGCACGCGTGATAGATAACAGAGCACGCAACTATTTGTTATCTCCTCTATAATTCGTAAACACTAATTCTTGTAATTACTTTCTTTGGATGAGATAAGTAACAACTACCTACACTAAGTTATAAAAAAAAATTGCAAGCTTTAAAATGGAAACCAGAATTTGATGAATTTATAGATTTAATTTATTTAGAATTTTTCGGTAATTCATTTAAAGATTATCATTTTAAATGTAAGGATACATAAACATTAATAAAAAAACTTTTTTATACTAGTTAAGACACAAATCTCACAAGCAGCGACTTTGTAGTCATAACATTAAAATTATACTTAGTTTTTGTTGTCTTATCTTGGATGACACAATTATTAATCGGTATTTCTTAGCACGCATCATAAAATTAACAATAATTTCGGTTGGCAACACAACTTTTTTGGTTGAGGCATTTCATCAGCCGTATAGGGTTGTCCTAAATATAATTTAACGACTGCGTCTTCTTCACATACTCAAGCAATTGTTATTGAATTAACTGCAAAGGTTCATTCTTATGAGACCTCAAATGGTATGCATAAAAAACCAACGTTTTAAATTTTCAAGTAACTATTCCATTGATAAAATATCTGAGATTTTTTAAAGGTTTTATACAGACTTCTATTACAGGAAGCATGGAGAGCAGCTAAATCCATATTTTATGTACATTTTAGCAACTGCTTTAGACATACGCAATCTAGGACGCTCCGGATTTCAATAATCATATAAGACAGAGAGACTAAAACAAATCATTCAAAAAACATAGCTAAAGTTTTTGCTCCATAAACCGAAGAACCATTAAGATTGTATAAAGTCCATTTCATCTGCGGTTTCTTGATTTCGTTCCAATACATGTGGTCCTCAATTTTCGTGCAGAGTCCAGTGCCAACAGCCCTAGGCGCAAAATCTCTGGATGGCATGTCAACGACCGAGACTCCAGGCCGAGTGAGACGGCGAATGCCACTCATGTGGAAAGCGGTTATGCAACAATCGCACACGCGAAAGTCTAGCGAACGATGTTACATTCGCAACGATGCATCTAGATGAACGCATTACGATTTATTCAGATATTCACGACAATCGTAACGATCTGTCGGGCTAGTGATGAAGCGATTGCCCGCCAATGTGTTTCCCTTTTTTGCTGGAAACCTATTACTTTACAGCAGCCATATTGATATCTCTCTACAGATCTAAGAACTTTAATCAAGACATCAAAATCATCAGGATCAGTTCTTGTAGGCCCCGTTACGCTTGATTCTACCAAAACTTTTAAAGACGAAATGTGCTCTGTTATGCTGAAAAAATGTCAATAAGTTTTTTTTAATTGAATATTGTATTGCATAAACATAGGTTATGATACGAGTACATATCAAATCAAAAATAATTATTAAGGGTACATAAGTCCCTGTTAGTCTGCTTTCGAACAAGCACTTTCTTAGATAGACTCAATAGATGTAAATGCGCACGATTGTTCAGACCGTGTTTCAGTATTGCAAAACAATATGGCGACCGCAATAATTATACTCTAGAATCTACCATTACGCTTATATTAGGTTTAGTGATTGCACAAAAGTAGCCGATAATAGAAGCGAACAAGGAGTTTACAAGCCAGCTGTGTTTAATCTATGGTGCGTTGTACCTGTCACTTTCCACCTCCATTTTTGTCGATTTGGCGGGAAAATAATTGGTCATTATATCACGCGATCGCATGTTTAGGCCATATAAACGGGCAGTTCATTAAAAAATTAAGAGTTCCTAATTAACACATAAGGGTCCTTATATCGCCTATTTTACATAAAAGTTAACACAGTTTATCTTTATTGTTTCGTTAAAAGTAATAAACGTATTTTATTTATCACGATTTAAGCTGAAAATGGGACAAGAGTGATAGACAGCTGTGAACCTCATTCGTTTAAGAAGAAGAGATGATAAGTCGAAGACTGAATTAATTTGGTGATGAATAAATATTTCGTGACCTTTTAATAATTCTCTCATCCTAAATTATTCTGTTTATATTGTCGACCTAAATAATGTATCATCTTTGTACAATCAAAATGAAGCCATTCGATCGAAGGGACTCGCAGTAGGTACAATAGTTGCGGCAGAAAAGCGAGTGACGTAATCCAAACCACTCGTTCCTAGCCAAAACCAATTGTGGATAAAAAAAGGTTTATGTAAGCAAGGCCGCCGGGGCAGCGGGTCATGGGCGCTATGCAAATGAGCTGATGCCATTGTTGATAGCAAGTCATTGACTATGCGGACCTGGATACGTTACGTCCATTCACGGTAATAAAAGGATTTTTATGATGGATTTTTATAGTTAGAAGCACTAGTTCAAGTTAAGTCAAGATATTGTGAATAACCGAAAACCTGTTTTGTAACACCTATTTTAATTATAATCTCCTTTTAGGATAGGATATGCAAACATAAATATTAGTTGGACAGGTATTGTAGGTTTCAAATCGGTTTGATTTGTAACCATCATAGGCTTACAGGTTGTAATGTAAGACGTGGACCGACATTACGGATTAGCAGTGATGCGGAGTTATGCAGGGGTCATTTGTTATTTACGGCCGCAGTAAGGATGCGTGAGATGTCAAAGTTATACGCAGATTAAAATAACGACTTGTAACTTGAAATATGTATACCACTTAATAGTTAAGTAGACTCTAGACCTTAGGGCCATTGGTAACAACACAGCTCAATCCACGTCTAAATATTTTTCAAGGAAAATGATTGGCCTTAAAGCGTCCTCATCTAGATTAATCCCGATCGAACCTTGATCCTCGAATGGGCGAAGTCCCACAACTGCCTGGGTGGGCTGCGTAGCTTATCCAGGGGGTAAGCCTGAGATGTGAGGTGAGGGGGGCTGGGTTCGACGTCCGCAGTTGACATAGAGCCGCGTGCAATGAACGCGCGGCCTAGACTGACCTCCCGCCCGACCTGACGCTCCATGTGACAAGATGCGAACTCAAACTACTCATAGAGATGAGAAGTGCAAGTTGATAATTTATTAGTCGAAGTTTTGAGATGATCAAATTTTAATTGTTTTTTTTTGGAAGGTGTCAAAGAATTATTAGGTTCATCTATTTAGTAGGTACCTGTCATATAGAACCTAATTTGCATTTCATCGGAACAATGTTTTGAATAGGTAATTGTAAATTGAACATCCTTTAGTAGGTACTATCACACTTATTTATATTATCTATGTAGATAAATTATGCTTGCAATACTTAAGTTTGACTTAAGCATTTTTACACACACATATTAATTATATGGTAAAAGTGATATATTTTAATTTGTATGATGAATATTTTGACAAATGTCATCATAAATATGTAACTTTTCCGTTACCTAATTAGTTAACCTTTAATTAGATTTGTTTAACTAGAATTGTGGCCGGTATATGACAATGGGCCCATCCTCTATTATATGGGACTCCAAACATAACTAATGAAAGATAGGAAATATATATGCACCTCTACATCCTCCTTTATTCTCAAAATAAATAAAAGATTTGCTGTATATGTTAATTATAATCTCAATATTTTTTAAATATCAAAAATTTACTAAAGACCATGTAGTGTCAGCTATGCAATTTAATCATGTTTAATGATCTCCGAGACTTACAACAAATTTTAAATTTTCCTAGAATGTAGCTTATCTGATATTTGTGACATGGATTATGAAAAATTTGTTTATTACTTAATAATTTTTTTTTTAATACTTTGAATTTGATTGTTAAAGGTGTCTATATTTACAGAATTTTCAATTTCACTTTCAAAACACCCATCATTAAATAAATTTTATGTCCCATTTTAATACAATGACAAGTATGTACTGAATATTTTAGCTTACGAATGTATTTTTGATGTTCAGCACATAAATGCTTTTGATTGTAAACAGAAGATTGTTATAAGCAAACTGTCCGCTGATGTGGCCATTTTTCAACACATTCATAATGTATTTACCTAAAATACTACACTGTTATTCAACATTGGGTTATTAAGAATTAACGTAACACTACAAATACTGATTACATCCTTAAATGAATGTATCAAAACATAACCTTTCCAAACATAACCTCAAAATGTTAGGTACCTGTTTGATACTGAGCGAACCGGCGTTTATTCTTTTCTTCTAACAATCTCTCCTCCTCTATTCTTTTCTTTTCCTTCTCTTCTTCTCTTTTCTGTACCAATTTGGCATGTCCAAGTGGAATTATTTCATTTGATTTGCTCTGTGCGGCTTCAAATTGAGCGATGTTTTCATACAACGGCGCCGATTCAACCGGTATCTTTACTTTGTCCGAGTAAAGAGCCTTCAATGGATTATAACTGGAACTACAGGCACTAACTTCTGACTCTGAAGTCGAAGAATCAGATTTACAATCTTCCGACATCGTATATTTCCTTGCAAAACAAAAACAAAACAATAAACATCTGCTCGATTTTGGAGATTGACGTTTGGCTACGCTCGCAGCACACTGTCGCTGTCAATGTCAAAGTTACGGACAAATGGTCAACGTTTCGTTTCACGTACAAGATTTTCATAATCTTACCATGAAGACTGAAGTTGTTCAAAAAAATCTTCGATCAACAATAACAACTAGATATCGGGTCGGCGCAAGAAAATCGTCTCGACAAATAAGAGCTCACTTGAGAAGTGAGCTCTTATTTTATTTAGTATGCTCCAAACACGGCCAACGTAATCACGTCTCGCAATGCTGCAGTGCGTAATTGCAAGTTGCAAAAATAATAACCGAAAAAGCAGTATAACGGTCGGAGTGTCTTACTTTCGATAAGTACATAAAGTATAAGTTATATTTTAAGCTTTTAAATTAGTAAATAATATCAAATTAGACAAAATTACCAATTATAAACCATCGCCACCAATGTTTGTGCGTGTGTTGGCGATCCCTTGGCCAAGCATCGCCAACACGCGCACAAACATTTGTTTAAACAGAACAGTGGATCCATGGAGTCGATTTGTATTGTAAAACAAATTTGTATTGTAACCTGATTGGAAAAGAGTACCTAACCTTTGGAGTTTCTTGCTCGTTCTTCTCCATAGGATTCTACAGCTTGGAATGAGCAAATAGCTTCACTTTTAAATTTATATTGTTGACGTTCAAAAGTGCCTTCCTGGTCTAACTGAAATAAATGATTTTGACTTAGACTTTTAATGACAAAGTAAACAAACATATGATACACAAAAACGTACCGCTAATAAAAATAAGTGATGTATACTAAGATCCCGAAAATAAAATTATTTTAGTGTTTAACGCGACTCCATACATACCTCCTGTAGCGAAATTCAAAATTCGAAGAAGTAAAACGAAACAAAACAAAACGATATAGATCACAAGGCAATAACGGAAAAATTATCTTTATTTGTTCTAGCTTAAGGTTGAATTCAAACTAGATATTGTATAACTTATGTCTTTTAATTTCTACATGACAGGAGTAAGAAAATGCTTTTCTCGTCTTATGTGACGAATGGTCGTAAGTATTAGATAATACTTTGACGATTTATGACTTTATTATTAGGTGCCATGGTTGTTATTAGGTTGAACTTAAAACCATTTTAAAACATTTTTCTCAGTTTGTTATTTTTTTTACTATTATTATTCACACGGACAGAACTGGAGCTTGATTTTGTACGTAACCCTTTATCTAGTTGCTATTGTTGATCGAAGAAAAAAATACATGTTTTGAAAATAAAACTGTTTTTACTATTATTTCAATGATTAATAATTTGATACAGCTAAGTGAATAATGCTTCTACGACGCGGAAATCGTTTTGGAAAACAATAATTAAATTACCTCGAAGTAAATTATTATAATTGCACATTTTTTATTGACATTACAGTCATATTGATCGCGTGGTAGAATGCTGAAGGTTCTTCCTCAAACTGCAACTATTCAGTTATAATTACTGTAGGAGTATTATTGTAGTACAAAAAGTCTAATTGCAAATAAAGCTTATTGATAATATTTTTGTTCAATTCTAAAATTAGATATAGGCACTATAAGCAAGCAGTATTTTTAGGAAATAAGACGTACCTACGTAGGTATATACCCTACAAAATTATACTTTTCCAATGTACCATTAAAAAAGTTACGTAGTTATGTACCAGTAAGCTATAAATGTGATATTTATCGCACAAGATACTTACTTATTTTACTAAGAATAATAAATATTTATTTCATTAAATGATATTTTACTACATTATAGCAAACAACAAGTTGTGTAAACAAGATAAGTATTAGCAAGATGTTAGCTCGTCGCAATTACGCCAACTCAATGCAAGGTCCTCAGAGCAATATGCAATAGGAAGTAAATCATTCAAGGCTACGTCTCACTGAAGTCTATAAATCTTTCAATAGGCTATTTATACAGGAAAATTTATTGCAAAATGCCATAAAAAGAAATATACTTACCTATATACATATACTTACTAGTACAGAGCCACCATACATTAATCGAGTAAAATTCAATATAAAAAAATGTTGTTTACTTATTTTACTGTTCTAAATTATCTATCTATTCATTACAATTAAATAGTTAACTATTAAACAATTTTATTTTTGGTCTTACCAGAAAGTAGGAAGCTTAATCTATTCGCCGCTAGATGGCAGTTTAATCAGTATTACTATCGCGTTTATTGTAACTATGTTTTATAATATAAATAATGTATTAAAAGACTTATTACTACTCTACGACATTTTGTGCTAGTCATGCATACGTTAGAAAATTTTGTAGCAACCCAATTTGTTTCCATCCTTCGTACTTCGTACCTGAAGGATAAGTAAGATGAGTATGCCTCTAATTTAATCCTATGATTAAATCAAGACATGGCCGCTGTCGCCTATTAATTAGCTACGTATAAATAGACAGGCTATGAATAATGCAACGTTAGGTAAATGACATGAACATTCTCACTATTTCTAATCTCTTTTATTGACATTAATCGACAAGTTGTACTGTCATTACTTTTTACATTGATAAAAGAGATAGGATGTGACTAAAACATTTTTGAACGATTAGAAAAAGTCATTAATTTCTAGATCACAATCTGCAGCTTTTACGAAGATACCATCTACCAAATACTAAAATGTGTTCGCCGTTGAGAAAATAATTATTCTGGAAATAAAATCGACGCACGAAGAAAGCGGTACTAGGAAGCATTTAGAAAAGAAAAGTAATTCTTTTTGCTTCACACACGACAATTATAGTGAAAGACTGAGCTAGCATTGTTCACTTTTTTACAAACGGCGCGCGTTGATTGGCTGCATTTCTTTGTTTCGCGGCGCGCGCGCACTCTTCCGTGCATTGTGAGCTCAGCATAATATGATTACGAGAACGTCTTATGTTTGTTACGTTAATAACTTTTTTCTTTGTTTTTTTAGTAGCTGCAAGCATTTTATGGTCAGTTAATTTTTGAGATAAAATGGTTTACGTAACTCCTAAAGGAGTTAAGTAGCAATGTTATTGTTTCTTGACAATGTCCAGAAAATTTAATAATATTTATTTCATGTAGTGGAATCTTATGACATATATAAAACCCATTAAAATTGTTGACAAAAAGTCATCCATAACTTAATCCGCAGTTAAAGTGCATCTTGAGTATAAACTTTTCCATCTTCTTCAGTCTAATTACCGGCGATTTGTATTCTCAAAAACTATACCTACTTTATTAGAAGTCGCCCAAAATAGGCGAGTAACTAAGTTCGTTGACTTACCCATACGTCACAACTCAAGATTAGATTTATTGTAGTATTCGCGACACGTGATGCGCAAGCGATCCAAGAATGATTTATTAATCTTTAACACCTACATACTTAAATAGGTCAAACTCAGTCTGAAAATATTAATCGAAACATTAATTTGTTTAATTAAACTTTTTGTGTCTTTATTGGGGAAGCAATACAAATTATTAACATGTGTTTTTTTTTCAATTTCAGAGCAGGGTGAGCGTGTGCGCAAGTGGGCGAGCGCCGCGCTGCCTCTATGCTGTATCGACGCAGATTTGACATTCACCGGGACGTCGCCAGGTGATCTCGGTGCATTGTCACCGTCACAATTACAACACATTACACTAAAGCAAGCTGAAAATAAGAAAAATACCGCTTTACCAGTAAACTCAATGTAACCATATTTTTTACTTACACCTGCAGACTAGCGCTATCTTGTGGCGAGTAGCGACACTACTAATTTCATCATTTCAATATTAAATTATATAATTTAATTGTTAGATAAATTTAATTTACATATGGCTACATATTTATTATACACCTTAAATGCAGATATGTCTAGAAGTTAATTTTAAGTTTATAAACTAACCCTAGCACTAACATCTCCATATTTTATTACTCGCTTAACTCCAACAAAAACCACAATAATTTTAATTACGAACAGTGTTAAGACGTGAAAGCCTACGCTCGTAATCTTAACAGGTCGCTGCTGAAGAGAAGTGGATTACGAGGAGTGAGGTAACCTGGCCGGGAGGAGGACAAGCAAGACGAACAAGCAGAACCATCTGTCGTCCAGCGGCAACAAAATCAAACCGAAATGTGTTCCCCCGTAACTAAGTACCTAGAATTCGCGTAATACCTACATCGAATAATGTACGTTCCGTCCAAGAAGCTGCCAAACATTTTGAACGAATTTATTAGTGTAAATACATTTTTGGACTATTTATATTTGTGTATAGTTCGCGAGTGTTCGCGAGTGTAAGAGTGGTGTGAAAGCGCCACCTAGTGTTTAAAAGTGACAAAGGTGGCGGGGACGCATGCGCCATCGGGACAGGCGCTGGCGATGCCATTTATTGAAGACGAATGGTGGTCCGCCGAGAATGAGGGCAGGATGGTCGATCTCTCCAATTGCCTGCAGGTAATACACTCCAAGTTGCACTCCGCATTGTAACTGCAGTAACTCATTCAGTCGCCTTTGAAACAGTATACAGCACACTGATGTTTAAAAAACTGGAATAATTTGTTTGAAATTTTAAGAAAGTTGGAGTTATTTTATGTTTATTTATTTATCAACCAATCTGTCTAACTAACTTCAAAACAGTTCCTACTATATTATAAGAAAAACCTACCAATCAATAAACGTTAGTAAAATTAGAAAAAATATAAGTACTTTTAATATTTAACAACTGAGCACAAAGTTTAGTACACAAAGTTTTGTAAATAAATAAAAACGTATACAAAAAACGTGTGTTAGTTCCAGGACGCGGTAGTGGCAGCTGGTGGCCAAGCGGCCGCCCAACTCCAACAAATGGCGACATCTCTCGGGGATCTCTCGCAAGCCGAGCTGACCAACATCGTCGGCGGTCTGACGCTGGAGCCCGACACTGGCGAGGCAGCAGACCCTGATGACATCCTCAAGCAACTAGGAGAGACCGCTTTCGACAACTTTGAAACGTTTTTTACGGATCTAACGAATGCCACCGCGTCTTCAGTACCGCCTATTGAAATTAAGGTGAGATTTCGTATTTATATACCAGATGCAGAAGAGTACGCAGGTATCGACCTACTTATGTCGCGAGAGTTATTTCTAAAACAAGTTATTTAACTGTAACGATTACCTACATAGTTCACATTACAAACGTTTTCCTAGTTGTGTTCATAGTTAGTTAGCGTTCGTAGTAAAGAGTCAGGTAGAAGTAGTAGCCTTTCCACTAGCAACATCTACAGTAATTTTTAATTTCATTTGTACTAAATAGAACCTGCCAAGACTATTTGGTTCTATCTAAAGTAGGGATTTATATTCTATATATTAATAAAATTCTTTTTATGATTTTCAGCAAGAAGAAAACAACAATATATCGTCGCCAGCGTCCAGCAGCCAACTCCAAGGCTACTATCAACAGAACAGTCAATTAGCACTGCCAAACAACGGCCAGCAACGGTTACAACAGTTGTTAAGATCAGGCACGAGTGCCATCAACAGTGCCGTGACAAACAACATCAACAATGGCCGATATAATATCGCTTCCGCGAATCCTTTGCTTGCTGAAAAACTATCAGCGTCACCTAGCGGCATTAAGCAAGAACCAATCAGTTCGGATTACAACACGACGAGTATGAACTACGGGAGCGCGTCGCCGATGCAGAGGATGCCGAGCGGGAAGCCGCAGGTGCATGATGCTGGAGGAGGTAAAGGTGAGTTTTATTAATTAATAGAATAAGGCTAGGACAGATTCGTTAATAACATGAATAGCGACATCTAGCGGTCAATAGTCAAACTAGTATGTAAAAGGGTTTACCATGTAGTCTTAGTAATATTTCTAGTCGATACTAGATGGCAGCACTAACGACTCACAATTATAATTTGTCAAATGAATAATAGATGTCGCTACCATGAAGATGCATAGTTGCATCGTTGGATGCATTAGTTTCGTCCGCCTATGCAGTTTTCTCTTCGCGATCACAATCCACTTTCGATTTCCGGTCGAGGAAGTGTCGACGATTTTCCTTTCACGACTTGCCGCTTTTACCTCGTCAAACGTTTAGGCCGGTAGCCACGAGAAAGTTTTATTAAGCTGTATCTAGTTTTCTAGTTTATAGGACAAGGTATGCGCTTACTCCTCATATAGATTAGAATTTTGTATTTGCAGTGCGTATTCTGTCCAAGGATTGGCCTATCTATTTAGACAACATCATGGGTTTGTTTCGGCATACCTAAATTTTGATATAGGCATAGGCCAGCATGCTCAAAAATGGTCCTGTACTATTCGGATCTGCAGTTTTATTTTTACAACTTACTCGTTAATCTACCCTCACAATACAGTCCTTGTTAGATGCATTTAGCATAGCTACGTTTTATTCAAGAAGAAGAGATTTTAGCATTTTTTAAATCTTAACCAGTGTTCTTGTGTGCTTGTCAATTCTCAATATTTATAAATCATTATAACATGTGTCCAGAATCCTTTTATTTGCTTTTCTAGTTTTATCAATAACACGAAGCGATGAGATATATCTAAGACGCAGTAGGTCAGTGGCGCCCCCGTGCGGCCGGAAGCGAAAGCGAAGCGAGTGGTCGGCACATCTAACCGCTTTCCCCACCTAATAATCTATCTGAAACTACAAACATACATATATACCATGTACTTACTGTAGATACTACATAGTTACTTGTATGTAGACAGACGAACGAAGTAAGGGGGAAAGTTAGTTATAAACTTCAAGATATTACTACGGCCAATAATTATATAGAACATTGAGTATAATTTATTGAATACCAAGTGTAAACTAAGTAAACTTTTTAAAATTTTAGATATAGGTATATTATCGGGAAATATTTAAATATTTTGTGAAGCTGTTTTCTATTATAATTTTGAAACCCTTTGAAGCTATGGGTACAATATTATAGTTACATAACTTAATAATAGATAGGTAATATTAGGAATTATTGAGAAATTACTTATTCAATAGTTAAAATTAAATAATATAAGTAGCTGGATATGGATAGAACAATGTACCCAGCTAAGCTGTATAGATGTGGTTTCATGCTTGGCCTAGCTAAATAATGTTTGTGGATGATTTCATTCTGAAACACCTTACCAGACAAGTCGCTAGGGGGAGGTAGAGAATTATTGTTTTTCTAATTGTTCCTATTAAAATATGTTTTCCTTTCCAAACGCAAGGTCTGCACGGCCCAAGATGGCCGCTCGCGGTGCATATGCGTGCATACACCAGCATAGGTAATTATATGAGAATTACGTTTTATCTATTGTACATAGCTTTCATTTAATGCACAGACAGGTTTCCAACCGCGTTTCATAGAAAGTGATAGCAATTAATGAAAAGTGTTGAAGTCACTAACATACGTACCTAGAACAAGTAAATAGCTTTTAGCTTTTACCAGCGGCTTTACCCGCCTGTGTCTATGTTCTGCTCCGTACTCCGAACTATACATTTATTTGTGGAAATTTCATATAGATATTTTGAGTAGGTACTAGGAATACTTAAAGCGTACAAAAAAACAAACGAATAAACTTACTTTAACATTTATTACTTAGAACATAGCTTTCCGACTACAACTTAATTCGCGTGGAATGTAGATAATATCTTTCGGTGGTGTTGACTGCTGATCCTGTAGCAATATCGGCCTAGAAAGTAGCCTATGTTACTCCCTGAAAAATAAAATCGTTCTCAGTGAAAAGAACTTCAAATCAGTTTTCCTTTTGTAGCATATTCAATGCAAACAAGTCAAAATAAAATCGTTCCTTTACGACAGACCACAGACGGCACTTACACAGACGATCCTCTTATGTAAAAATCACGTTAATTTCTATTCATTTACTTCACAAAATATTATTATTTAGTCTTAGATAAATGCTACGCGAAAGTTTATCACCTGCGTGCCTTATTTAATATTTAATTTAAGTTTGATGATAGCTAGATATTAAATAGTAAATAATAGAAATCAGATGATCTAAAATCAATACAACACAATGTATACCAATTTATATTTTAATTAATATGTTATCTAAAACGTAGGTACAATTTACCTAATAGAGGATAATAGTTGTTTGTCAAACGATCACAGTTACCTAATAGGTAAAACGTATCGCGATAACAGGTAAAAAACATTAGCAATTACAATTAAATTATGTAATACTATTTAATTGTAAATTTAGGTACCTGTACCTAGGTACAGTAAATAACAAACTTTAAAAAATCAATCATGTCATCTAGTTGATGTGTTATTTAACAATTGAGAATATGGAATACATTTCTTCATCCACCCTAATTAGTGACAGGATAATGATTATCGAAACAAAATTATAAATCAGCCAAAATCTGTTTTTTGCACTAAACCACGAACTAACAGTAGGTACCGCAACTGATTAGAAAAACGCCAAACACTTGGAAAGTTTTTATCACTAAATAAAAAAACCTTTTTGGTTGTGCCGCCGACGTTCAAGCACTTAGGGCTTCGCCCCCCGGGACCAAAGTTACAAGTGTAGTGTGGAATTAAGGAAGTTTCGATTTTTTCTCTTAAAGAAGGCCAAAGTTCAAAGTGGTTTTTTACGCAAAGAAAATAAAGTGCGACACAATTGTTATAACTTATTCATAAGTAGTTCTGTCAACGCTCTGAATTACATTTTAGTGTAACAAACGAACAACCGTCCCTTGCTTTATATATATATTGGTTTGTTAAAACTACGAACAAACTGTTACTAAAACTAAACATTACTTTATTTGAAACGTATCTTTAATTTCGTTAAATAAATTGAAACTCGAAAGTCTATCAAAATCCCTTCGTTTAGCCCCATGTAATGTTTTCTTAATATATCCCACAGGTACCTATGTAACTAGAAAATCTTTGAAAAGTTCTATATGAGTACATATTGAATATTTAACCTTCTAACATAGAGATGGAATAAGAATGACTTAATTGCTTAGGAAAAAGAAAATTTTAAAACCAATAATACCAATAAGTACCTACCTTTAATTAAACTGTCAAACACCAAGCGGTCACCGGTGACCGCAACCTATTGTTCTTTAATTGTGTCTATAAATACGGTACTCGACGAGTTAAGTAACAGCCAGTTGATAGGTAAATACAAAATAATCACGGGTGACTCCTAATGTAACTTTATTTCGTCAATCCGTATTTTTTCCTTTCTGCAGAAATTCTTCTCGAATTGCTCACCTTATAACATTATGCACCGCCGCTGATTTCAAAACTATTGTGTGGTTTTGTAGAATATGAGAATTTTGTTTATAACTTAACATAGTGCGACTTTATACGTTATATACCTAATTAATAGTTAAGTGTATCTACCTGAGTGATTGAGTGCTTGACATACCTACTATAGAGATCATTTATATTCCTTAATGAAATCCAGTTATCATTTCCAGAAGGTAGGCAAACGCTAGTTGCTACAGTTTTCAATCCCTTCCTCTAAACAAACCTTGACACCTTATGGTTTCCAGAAGTATACAATACTTTACAATTAAATAATTGTGTGTAAACAATATAGGAAAACTAAATGAATCACAATATTGAGTGCTGGTGTCTTCCTGGAACGTAAACTGGAGTAGTGGGGTTCTAGGTCAAGGTGGTGAAGTCGCGACACCTGTCTGACGTCACCGCGATGACGTCACAGTACACTGGGCTATATAGCTCAATGGTACTGCTTGTTATCAGCTGCCTCATTTGTTTATTACCTCGTGTTATGGTGGAGACTATGGTTAAATATGAATAGTTAGTGTTATTGGCTAGATAGACGTTAGGCGATATTTTCAAATTCAAATTCAAATAGTTTATTGCGAATATAGGTCAAGTGTTGATGTTACAGTAGTTATTATAAAATAATTTGATCAGCTACATTCTGCCATTTACCATGCAATACTTGTTGTGAAAATTACAATTACAATTTATTATGTATTTATTACTTACATTACTTAAATTAGTCATAATTTTGATTATGATTTTATAGCAGATTGTTTATCATAATTACATTTTTAAGCAATTGCTTATAGGACGACGTGCTCCATTGTAAGCGATGATGCGGTCTGCATTATCGCTTACCGCCAGACGAGATAGTGGCCAAATGTCGGTCCATCAAATACAAAAAAAATAGTCAATTCGTTTTCATTACAAATCTATAGTTTTGCAAAGCTAAATTAAATTCCATTCAAATAGTTACCTAGGCCTATTATAACAGACGTGTTAGACGTGGAAAACCAAAAAGTATATAGAAGTCAAAAATAATATTAAAAAAATACACTTCTAAGCTCTTTCACAATAAGAACCACAACAATATTTGTTCACTTTATAAATACCAAGCAATAATAACTAAATATTATATAAAAAGTCCACTGGAAGCATCACGTCACATCCTTTTACGAAGCGACCCGATCAAGTGTGGGCGGACGATTGACCTGAGCAACTCAGTTTTACTAACAATCCGTTATCTGGGTTACCCACTTGCTATAAATTCCTAGTAGACACATTGACACGTCCATAATCCCTATATTAAGTTGCGTAATGTACTGGGAAGTATTATATGTATATGGTGAATTTTATTTTTGGTTTGGTTCGTTTATTTACTCAGGCTATCTATGGGCACTTGCAATAAGATGTCTATTTGTAGGTTTAGTTGGTAGATCTATATTTAATGTAAGTTCAGTGTAAAATGTGACTAAATTCAACCAACAGATTTCTACATTGTCTGTATTTAGATTGACTAGCTTTAAGTTGGTTCAAGCGTTTCATCTCACATAAAACTGTATATCTATATAACTAACTATCAGGCCACAACTGTGCGCTTCACACGTTGCTTTCTACCTCGTACAGTAAAACTGTGGAATGATCTGTCGTCGGCAGTATTTCCGAACCGATACGACCTTCAAACCTTCAAGAAAAGAGCGTATTCCTTTTTAAAAGCCTGGCAACGCACTCTGTGACTCTTCTGGTGTTGCGGGTGTTTATGGGCGGCGCTGATCGCTTACCATCAGGTGATCCGTCTTCTCGTTTGCCGACCATTAAGTACATAAAAAAAATTAAACTGAAGTCATCAGGATTAATTTTCCTTTCTTAAAATAACATACTTTTCAAGATATCTAAAAATATTCATCAAAGTAACATTTTCAGTCCATCGGGAGGAATTCCCGAAACCCAGTCATCTTATGTATTTAGGCTATCGACGTGTAACGTTCAGTATTTCCTGTGATAGACTTTCGATGTCGTCACAAACTAATCATCAAGCTACTCCATTTTGTCTTTCTCCCAATAGACTTTCTACTTTAATACAAAGTTGTAAAGCTGAATTTTGATGTGTAGAGAGTCACTTAGCTTTTTACCACAACTCAAGGCGTAGGATGAAATCAGAAATACGTATCTAATTTTGATTTTTAAACACTAATTGGATTGACGCTGTAGCCTGAAGCGGTGCTTATTCAATGTGAAATATTTTCAAATGTAGGTCTAAATCGAGTTCAATTGACAGCACGCAATGGCATTACAAAAGAACAAATTTCTTAAGTCATGAATGTATCTCAAAAACATCTAGACAGAAGTTTAACTCCTGAATACTAATAGTCAAATTATTAACTACTAAGAAACAATATTTTTATAAAACCACAATATATGTATAAAAGTAACAATCTTCAGTAGATGAATCAGTAAAAAAACAAAATATTTTTAGCTAACGCGACGAAACATGCGTAGGTTCATATTTACCGGTTGTTCTATTATTGAACAAGTTTCAGAATTAAAATGGAGGTTCTTAAAATAAACTCTTTTGTTCTTTACAAACAAATTCCTGTACTTCCATAACGTCACTCCGATTCGACGTAACCAAACTTCAAACTTGTTAAAAACGTGAATAATTAGGAAATTAACGCATTACCTACTGCTGACTAATTCCATTGCGGCTACTGAACATTGAGCAATCCACGGCTCCAATCCCAAGTCGGGAAATGTTATATTAAGTAAGTACCCACTAGTCAGTGAGGTATTGAATCAGGTCCTAATCATGGCCATAAGCTCATTCACTATTACAGGACACTCGTAACAGTGCTGATGAAAAGTGAGTGCCACATAGACTTTATGCACCTGACTCTTCGTTCTGGATAATCCCCAATTTAAATTAAAAAGTGTTTAGTATATTTGTCAATTCTTCTACGCATTTTTCGTCAACTTGTTTATGACGCATAAATTCGCTTTAAATTCCATTTATAAGGAAATTTCGTCTAAAATTCTGTTCTGTGAAAAGCCCTGATATAACCATCTGTGTAATATGACGTTATAAATTATGCATTATTATAAAATAAAATAAATGTCACTGAAATGTTTGAAATGTTTCATGCAACTGCTAAGGTCTTTATTTAATAGCCTAGTTCTTAAGGAAGACTGGAGAGGCATTAAAATAATGCTAGCTTCAGGATCGGAGTAGGCAAAATAAGCATTCATTGATTTTTTGTGAAGTTTGTGTAAAGTTCCAACTGTCTAGGTTTCTATTAGTAATCTATGTAGGTACATTCTCACTCAGTGATGTGGCCTAGGGCTCAGACCTTGGGAATTCCCATGTTGTTGGACAAACCCTCATTCTATTACGCGTATTTTTTACTTCGACTCAATGTTACATTTCTGCTATCGCCATGTTCCCTCGCGACAGTATGTCTATTGAAACTGTCAGATTTTCATCAGAAACTGTCTATTTTGGACAACCGCATCCGCAATCCTTAGTGCACGGTGCACCGCGTGCGTCACGGGTGCGTGTGTGTGCGTGCACAACCATGACCCCGTTTTCACTGCGCGCAAACAGTGCGCGCGTGTGTGCCGTGTAACTACACAGCGCGGTGCATGTGTGCGACACATGTGCTTGTGTTATGTCACACGAGATGGAGCGTGCGTTTCGCGATGCGTGCGCTTGCGCCGCTACGGAGGTTACTCTGCTTTCCTTATTGTATCTGCTGCATTAGTGCTATAAATAGAGTGTACAATACAAATAATTGTATGGATATAAACAAGATCACTGGAATTCCACTGAGTCACCTTAGTCCCGTTAATTTATGCCATTCGAGTTTGTACTAGGAAATCGTAAATAGAGCAGTTTATTAAAAAAACAGTGTAATTAGTGTAATTAAATAAAAGGAGATATATGACTTCCTTCGTGCGTATGTGTGTCACAATCTACAATAAATAACTGTAGTTACGACACCGTGTCGAAGTCTTTCTGCCCGTTCACTACCAAGGACCATAGCCAATCATGACCTGCACGAAGATCAGGGCAATTTAGGTGTCTATTAACTATTAAAAGCCGGACGTCCGCCTATTAATAACAAATCTATCGAAGTAGAGCATACTTCGGCACGTCTCTATTACGCAAGCGCACATCCGCGCGCGTCGCCTTGAGAACTGTTAGCGGCGCACGCGCAACACAAGAGATTTTGGATCTATGGGAGATGTGTGAGATGAAATTTTAATGGGGGGAATACCAGTGAGTAAACATTGGGCTAAACACCATGATTCTTTGAATTGTAGAGCAATGAAACGAATAGTAAACAGATGATTTATTAGTTCTACTGAAAAGCTTACGGATGGAGTTGGGGTAGCGCAAGTTCTCTAGGTCTGTCTAAAGTATCACTTAAGGCAGACAATCCCACTGTATTTACCATTCTTAGTCTCAATAGTTATGGGCTGAAGTTAGTTTTTGAAAACAAACTTGGTGTATCGCTGGTCATAAAAATCCATATTAGACGATCTCGTAGGCAGGTCTTAGGGAGCTTCGCAGTTTATCAGCAAAGCCTACGCCTATTCTCACGCATAATTGCTAAACATCACTTACAATAGTTAGGTGACTTATCTCAATTAAGTTACTATCAAAAATGAATTCTTCAACGGAAGTATTTGTAAAGGTAATGAACAGTTACAATTTGTCAAATTAGGTAATAATTCCAATAATTGAAACCTATCCATGACGTCACAGATCATTTATTTTCCCAATTCCGCTAAACCCTGTAAAGGGATAGTACTCATAACCTAAGTGTTTCCTTACCATATAACTTTGTTTTCGAGAAAATGTATCTAAAAGTATAGCGCATATTCCCAACCAGAAACTAACCAATTAATAAATTAACAATACAATAACTCAATCAAAACCAAATAAAAGTGAGAATTTCCTACAATTTCGGTGTTAAAAACAAAATTGTGAGTTAAGTACCAACATTTGTTAAAGGATACAATAAGTGTTGGACGTCTAATCACTTAACTAGTAGCTCCTCAAGGTGAGAACTAACGGATAACTTAACTTCCAGTAGTTCAACTGAGATTTGTAACTGCGTCATTAAAGGAAAACTGTTTAATAATTGTTTCTGATGATATTTACTGACTGAATGTTCCCGGAATTTAATAGTGTCGGACATTTCTCGGTGTCTGGCCGTGACCCAGAAATGCACGTTACACGTAAATAAACAGGCAGGTCTGGACCTGCCTGGCAGACACGTGACCAGGACGTGCTTGACCAGTCTAATTGTTCTATATTGTTTATTTATTGCTTACATTGTCCTGAGGTGGAATTTTATAAGGTCGTTTATTATTCAATGCTATGTAGATAGGTACCCCAAGTTTTGGTATAGACCGAAACTTGGGGTACTTATCTACAATCTATATTATGTTAATAGATTTGATAGACAAAGATAGGTCTTCATAACACCAATGTTTCACAAATTGATCCCATGTGCCTTGAACGAAACCAAAACATCTGTATAGAACATAATAAACATGTATTCGCAGCAAATAACAGTCCAACAGCACCACTACTCAGAAGACAAAATTAAATTGACCATGACGAGAGTCAGCCAGCTACTAAACAACTTGTATGATTATAAACAGAATGAATACCATGCAAATACCATACAAAAGGGTTTACAATAACGTACGCAAACGTTCACGTTTCTTTCGCCAGACACCTGTGATCAGTGTCTGGCCATACATGTTTAATTGTATAGGCCGGCAAACGAGTAACCGATACACCTGATAGTAAGCATGGACAATTCAACACCCACAACACCAGAGGAGTTACAATTACGTTGTTTTGGAGGTTAGGAATTTGAGGATTGGGGAATTTAGGAATCAGCGATAGGGTGGAAAATATTAGTCTGTGGCGACACATTTCACATGCCAGTAACCACATCAACAAAGTGATACACAACGCAAGCGTTGTTTCACGCCAATATACTGCGACCCCGGGGTAACAAACTGGTCAAGCCGGCCCATTTGTACCTAGTACTTACTCTCCCACACTTATTATTGCATTTTGTATGGCTATGTGTCTATCCATATATTTAGCATGCAATAATAAGTGCTAAGTTGTGGGACGCATGCGCATGCGCACGGCCGGCGGAAACCAATGAAACTATATTACCTTAATTGTGCAGTGTACACTGTACAGTCCTGCTCGTAAACCCACATACGGTCTTTGATGAATTTGTCTAAAATTACCTTTTTGGTATTTATTGTGATTGGTAGCAAGTTGAGTGACTATTAAGTCTATGAAAATGAAACAGAACGCAGTTTTACGATCGTCAGTAGCCTAAAGAAGGACTAAAGATAAATTTAGCACTAACTGTCGCCTGAGCATTAACCCATCTTGGAGCAAAACCAGCAAAATCCACATCAACAGCCCCTGAGACTATTACTAGATTTAATCTAGTAGATTAAATGGTTACCATTATCTCCGCGGTTGACTAGATCACTTCTCTATATTCAGATATATATATATCTATATTCTCTATACTTTATAAAGAGTAATAATGGCAACAAATTCATTATACCCTGTCACCACACGTCAAGCCAAACAATAAAGTATTCAGTACATTATAACCTAGATATTACAATTAGTTTGAAGTGGTAACATCTCGACTGTACACTTGAATCTAAGCGCTCCTTGAGGCAGTGCGACAACCTTAATCATGTCAATGACGACGTACCACATACGCACACACGCGCACACACGCACACAGCATGCGTGTGCGCAGTATCCTGCACAAGTGCACGCGACACCGTTCTCCTGCACCGGTTTGTTATTGCTAATAAGAAGTTTGTTGTTATCTCATTTTATGTTCTCAACTAGAATATATAAAGACAGGAGATATGCGAGATCGAAAACTTGTATTTCGCTTTTTTAATTAAGATTATATTCTATTAATTGGTTATCTTCTGAGTTAATTGCGTTTTAGTTATTTACTGTGTTTTAATTTTATATTATTTTGATAAAGAAAATAATAAATATACTTGTACATATTTTGGTAGTATAATAATTAATAACAATCAATTATATTTCACATCATATTTTTTCTCTCACAGTAGGAAAATACATACTGTTTTATTCATACGTGCCTACCCAGAAAGTGTTCTTGATAAAACGGTTAGTTGTTAAATATATCTAATATAAAACGTCAACAATTTTATAATTTAAAATAAATAAGTACATAATTAGAGAGTTTCACGTTCTACCTGTCTCTGAAAGTTTCCAATAGAACATATTAAATTACTGCATCTGACGTTTACCTATGTCCATAAAAACTGAACCAGGATTATATTTCATTTACGAATACAAATAAAAAGTGAACGTACCTATGCAATCGGATGTAGGTACTATCTATAAATAAGTACACGACATTTTTAAATAGAGATACAATCAAATTGATTTGTTGATATAAAGATAAACGTTTCCTGTGACCACATAATTAATTATATTGTATTATCGATAAAAACATTTACAATTACTTTCGAATATCTTTTCCAGGAGGGGAAATACAAAGTTATGAATGGAAACGTAAAACTGATTTAAATCTCATTGTAAACTTGACATTTGAAGTAATTGTTAAAACACTACTTAGTCATTAATAATATCATAATTCATAAGCAATGATATGAAAAGAAACACGTATATATTATGCATTATAATCACATTTGCGACATCGAAACGGAAATAATGTTTATTAAACTGTCAAACACCAAGCGGTCACCGGTGACCGCGACCTATTGTTCTTTAATTGTGTCTATAAAACCGGTACTCGACGAGTTAATCTTTAGGGACTTTTCTACAAAATACTTCTAATTTTCCATTCATTTCACTTCCCGTATATATTCAGTAGTGATGCACAATGCACATGTTGTAAGACACTTACATTTTGCCATTTATGTTTTAAGTAGACGACAGGTTACAGCCCGCTTGATGGCAAGTCCCGTGACCATGTCCTACAGTACACCTGTACCTCCAGAGGTGATTAAATATCATTTATTTTGGAGAGCCATCTTACAACTAACTTTACCCCAAATGAATGGAATGCTACTCATTAATATGAGCTTCTAGCAAGGCTTGAAACTAGTCGAGTTCCTCGTTAAACAGCTACGTAAGTAAACCGAAAATATAAATAATTAATTTTACCCCACTTCAAGAATCAAACCATCATATGAAATCGTCACATAATTAATCTACATCAATCTATAAAAGTCACATCCACTATTTGAACTATATATCGTAATATAGTATACAATGATCCTCATTGTCACCTCCTCTTATTTTCATATTCCGTGTCCACGTGACTGTTCCTGATGTGGACCTCGTTGCATAAGGTTTACAGAACAGGCGCAGGCGCAAGGTTTTGCAATCACATTACTAACTGGGACGCGTATGTTTAACGTATCGGTTTAATAAATCAACAGCTTTAAGGCGAATTTATATTGGAGATTAGGGAACTTGGGTTTTTATTTGTTGTTTATTGTTTAAGTGACGGTAAGACATTAGTTATCTGTTAGTTAGTACTAGATAGGGGTTTGATTTGGAGATTACGGTATACATGACATTCCTTTACCCGTGGTACGCCGGAACGAAGTACTACGCGAGACACAACACATTTTCTATTGTGTCTCATATACCGACACTCAAGAGGTTTACGATCTTTAATACTTCTGGACTAGTGATCGCCAAGAGATTGATAAGAAAAGTGATCTTTAATTAGGAAGAATTTTATCAATTTCACAATAAATAAATTACCAAATCATGTAACTTGCAAGAGCAGACGTCTATTGTAAACCACGGATAATCTTGTTTTTACTAGAGAGTGAGAATATACGGTACCGAGTTGAGCTATTATAGGATACAAGTGGCACTCTATATTGTTATGTAGTTCTTGTTAAACCCCTGTATAGGACAAAAGCATAGACATATTATGTATATTTTAGGCGACTGCAGAGCCCACATTTATAAAAAAAAAATCCTCATAATCGATTGAACAATAACTTAAACAATTTAAATTGTATATGACGCAAACCGTTTGGTAGTTAGTATATTTGAAATTAATATTATCCACGTCGGTCCAAGTAACGGCCCGAAGCATACATAATGTACGCGCACATATGCACTCGCGCACTAAATATACTGAATAATATATTTCAGTAAAAGTATACAATGTACTGCTACTCTCCCGGCCCGTACATTTGAATATTTCGAAGGTTTTATTATACATTTTTATTAAATGTTCCAGATGTGAGAAAAAGTAAATGTGTGTTCTATGTGTTTCATATACTTACATATTTGAAAATTTTGTTCTATATATTTAGTTTTGTATCGTAAAACACGATGTCAGCAACTAAGTTAAGTTCGGGCACCTCGTACTCACGTGTGTTACGGAACACCCTGGGTGGATTTTACTCAGTAAGAGTCTTACAGTGCTTTTCATGTTTTCCAAGTTCAGAGGCTCCGTGGAAATTTTTCACTCGAGATTAAAAAAGAGGTTTACCTTTTTAAACGTTGCCCCACGCTAGGTTTTTCTCCTGTGTCGTGGGTGCGTTTACAAACATACAATTTCATATACACATTATACCTAGACCCGGAACAAAATCTGTGGATCACACAAAGAGTTATTTCGTGCGGGAATCCACCCCGTGATACGTTGCGCGGCAGCCGGTTGCCCAGCCACCACGACAACAGTGCAGTCCAATTAGTAAAAGATACTTTATAGGTACATAGGTACTACTGAACATTCTCTGAAACAAAACTCAACCCTTGAGTAGACCAGCTCTACTAGCAATCACTACACTACTAAGACAATAATATCCAAATAGTGTTCAAAATGTTAACAGTTATTTCAAATTAGTATCGGAAGTTAAGCACTAGGAAACATAGACTGAGATAGGCAACCTGAATGTGTTTCGGAAACCGGACGCTTAGTACTAGGCACCCTGTGTGGACCTAGGTGTCTAGACTACAGTTAATGCCTAATATCTGCTAACTATTCTATATTATTGTTTGTATGACTAGTCTAAAAGTTATACATCTACACGATGGGGTCTTATAGTTACCATTGCCAACGTTCACCGCTGTGTACGTATGTAAGTTTTTTAGCCGTTTTTATATACTTTGGAAAAATAATCGATAAATAACTAGACAGTAATAAGCACTTATGGTTGAAGTAGGTACTTTTATGTTTATTTGTATGTATTGTGTATTATGATGAACACTAACACTTTTCTTCGTAGTCGGTTATAAATTTGACTAATACGTTTCAAGTCCAACATCGTCTTGTCAACACACACACAACACCAAGTCTTGGACAAAGTCAATATTACAGGATATTTAAGGCTCCACACAAAATTGAAGTCAGACGCGGGATTTTAATTTAATTTTAAATGGTCGGTGTCTAATTTTTTAATAACATAACATTACGCCTTTTATCTCCGAAGGGGTAGGCAGAGGTGCACATTACGGCACTTAATGCCACTATACAAATTAACACACACTTTTCACTATTTATGTTATACGTTCCATTTAATACGGGGTGAGCCTATTGCCATGTACCGGAAACAATTCCAGACTCTGTTCTACTAGAATACTGAGAATTCTTTTTTTAAACCCATAAAGCTTTGTCCGACCCGATAATCGAACCCGATACCCCTTGCTCGGCAATCTCACTTGCGACCATTCGGCGAACGAGGCAGGCAGATTTTTTTTATAATCTTTATATATAATCAATAGTCACCTTATTATAAATCATATACCTTTGTAATTTTTATTATCTACTAATGAATTAATTCGCATCGTTATACACAAACACATTTATTAGTAGATATAATGAAATCTCTCATTGTCTCATGGAATCGACCCTGGGACTACTGGTTATCTAGTAAACACTTGTTGTGCTATTGTCCTTTCAATACGTCACTGCTTTTGTATGACTCAGGAATCGAAAAGATAATAAATATTGTAGGCTGGCTCTTAACGTAATGGAAGAACTTTGAAGTTAGACATATTTTTTTATTTTCCGCTCTCTCGATGATAATTACTAGGTATCGGGATATTTAATAGTTTTATTTTAATTTTACCCCTCATTAGGGTTTTTTATAAACATACATTAATGTTATATAATACTTAAATTCGAAAGAACGATCCGAAAAATGGTTCGGGAATTGAATTCACGACACGTCGCCTCGAAGCCAAATGTGCAGTCAATGTAATTTTAAATATTTTATTAACAATTGTATATTTAAATTTAATATAATCTTTTAGTTTATACACAAATCTCCTCCCTAAATTACTTAATCTCCCTTTACTGCTGTTTTTAAAACGCTGTTTTTAAAGATAAATAGTTACACATTTTTTTTAAACTTCATAGTATTAAAATTTTGCAATTTTTCGTGATTTGGTGGCGCCTGCGCATAATGTGGTGTCATTAATTAGACGCACCTCGACGCCCCGGGGCGTCACATTAAATGCAACGGATGAACGGTATTTATCGCCCAATTTTAGGGTACCGTGGCCCGAACAAAACGACCAAAGCTATTTAAAATTTCTATAAATAGGTGACTTAAATATTTCTAAGAACTTAATTCCAAATGTTATCTTCATGCCTGTATTGGACTTGAAAGATAGAAAGAGATAAACAGTAGATACCTAGACATATTTTTCGCCAAAGCAACTTGGAGGATATAACCTAATATTACAAAATATACCCATTTACCCATCTACCTCTATTATAATTGGAATGAAACCTTGAACTATCGAAACCAATTAAGCTTTTAACATATTTAAAGCTAAGTATACACAGTTTGTAACTTTACGTTTTCCAACTAGATCCTTCAATATTGGCCGTAATAATATTAAATGTATTTTCTAACTTCAACCCTTCAATACGACGTAACCTAAACCTAAACCAGCAGAAAACTGGAACGATTGTAAACAAATATAAATGTATTAATATGTCTTTTGTATGCTATTTATTATTTTTATACATACTGAACCAATTAGTTTTTAGTGCACCTGACACCGCAACACGTGTAGCGTAACATGGGTGCGCGGGCGCCAGTTTTTGCGCGCCACGGTCGATTGGCTACGATCGACTACGTTCGGTTACCTCCGCCCTAATGTCAATAGGGGTGTCAAAAACAAGCTATCTGAATTTAACGCTAACGAATTAGGGGAATTCTGTCAATGTGACACTGTCACGGAATGTGTTGTATTTCAAAATATGACAGGTTCCTGATTAATCAACTGTTTAATTAGCTGGATATTGATCTGTTATTGTTACTTTTTTTCTAATTATAATTGATCGGCCTGCCCTTCTTAATGTAGTGGTTGGTTTAAAATATTTATACTTTCTTGTGTAACAATATGGTGAAACTGTAACCAGATATTTCAACTTATATATACTCTACAATCTTTTGCGATAATTTCAAAACTATTAAAACATACAGACCTATGCATTACTCTTGTTATAAAAAATCTGACAAAATATGTTATAAAACAATTACACACAATTATTCCTCAATAAACCTCCTTTTATAAGACTGAAAAGTTCCCTCAATACACGTCCTCTCCCTCTGTCAGCTGTTAATTATAAAATGTGTATAGTATAACAAACGCCATTAGTTTTCCTGTCAATTATTAGGCGCGTGATACATTAGGTGTCCGAGCGCGATCCCTGCACACTCGGGCAAAAAATATAACCTGTCAAAATATTGTTTTGATTTGTGCTACCGTGTTATACTTAAATGTGTTTTTTTTGTCTTTAGTGATATTATAATGAGAACTGCATAGGTTGATGTATAGTTGTTACTTAATATGCTTCAAATTATTGAATTCGGTATTCAACGACATACCTAATCAGAGATTTTTTCGTAAGTAATTGAGGAGCGAGCCAAGGAACAAATCCAGACATAATTTCAAAATAATGTCGAATACAAACTGGTCTATCAAGGCAGTCAACACAGCTTACTATGTGTATATAACCAGCGACCTATTTCGTGAAACATTTGGCCATGAAATACCTATCCGCTTAAATCGATACGATTACCTAATAACTGCTTCCACATATTTATAATAATTATATTTTCTTTCTTACAGGTAAGTCCGCGTCCCAGTGAGGAATGCCCAGCGGTGAGCTAATTAAAATAACTCATACACGGTGTAACTCACAGTTATAGAGCTAAAATTTAGTACCATATATGAGAACCCTGAAATATTACAGTTTTTCACGCACCCTGAATGACTAAGGAAATAGCTAGCTTATCGGGAAATGGGGCTGAGTATATGAAGGTCATATTTTAGTGCCGGTCGCGGCTTTTTCCTTAAAAAATGGCAATTAACTTACATAATTATATTACAGTTATTTTCACAAATAGTTTTCTAATACGCGGTTGGTAATCGCAGATATTTCAGTAGGAGAAGTCGATGCCGTCGTAAAAATATCATGGCGTCCGAGTGTTATTTATAGACGCGCAACTTTATCAAAATCAATCGCGAACTTTATTCTGAACCGACTTCATTAACTAATTTACGTCCATTAGACTTCCCTTATAAATAAACTTATTCAAAGTTCAAGTAATCTTGGATTCGACGCTGGGTTTTGAAAATCCTTTAGAAAATTAAGATATTTATAGCAGCTAGATTAATATGAAACATACAGGTTATACAGTGTCTGGTCCTTTATTTCTAAATTAGGACCAATCCGACCCGCTCTGACCTTTTCATAAATTCCGTAATATAATAATTTTGCGTCATTATCCGAATTTTGCGTAATGACGCGAGTTTACGGGCGACGCGTAAACGAAAGTAATATTATCCGATGTGTTTGTGTCTCATTGCACTTGGTTACGTATCAACCATGTAGGTCAGGGCTGCGCGCGCGCCGCGGAAAGCAAACTAACAACACTAGTCTTTTCATAGCTCTTTTTTGCGTTTTCACCTTGATGCACTTAGTGTTGTTATTGTGATTAGGTTTCAGAATGTTTTGATTCAATTGAAAAAATATGTGATTGCAATTGCCTGGTTTAATATTTTTTATTTGCTTAAGCTTTTGATTGTAATTTAGATTGAAAAGAAAATAAAAATAAATATCTAATCCAATCACCAATCTAACGAACTCTAGTAATAAAATAAAAACAAAAAAAGACTCGGAAATCTAGAAATATAAAACGAGTATTTAAGGCTATCAGTGAGCTGCCTACACTTATTTATTACTCCTAGCTGGATAATAAAGTATATAGCTCAATATTATATATACGAGACAATTTCAATCTAACCGGATCGCTAAACTAGAACATGTAAATGTGAAACATATGACTATTTATCATATAGATAATTTTATCGGCCTAATCGTGTCGGTAAATGCACACAAACCACAAATCTCTTACATAACGCACCTACGCATGTGTGAGTGACACACACACACGAGTGTCATGCGCGTACGCAGCCTGCATCCTGTCCCACTTAGTGAGGTGAACCGGTCGATCTATGGATCTTGTCTATGGTGAAAAACAAGTATGGTGGAATTAGTTATATACTAATTAGGTTTCAAGTGATATAACTAACATTTTTTCATTCTAAATACGACTGTTTTTGATGGCGGTACAATGTGGCTGAGTAGATTTTAATGTTAATTTTTGAGCTGCATTTGGTATATGAGCCCTTGAACGTTTATTGCAAGTATATTAGGCACACTACTGCCTTGAAAAGGGACCGTATATGTAACACAGAAAGTGTCACAATTTCCAAAATAACGTAATTATGTGTCGGTGACGTACTTAGTTGACAGACGTCAGACTTTTACATAAATACCCGCACATTGGCTAATTCCCATTCTTCTTAGTTTCATAAACTTTGGTTTCCTATTTATTAAGGTTTTTATGAGTCTCGTGAGATAACGTAAATAGCTTTTTGATTAAATTTTGAGAAGAAAACATAGAAGTGGTGGAATCATAATGGTTGTTCTGGAAGTTGGTCGTGAAATCTTTCTGAAAGTAAACTTAGGGATATTTTAGATACAATAAAATCGAAATAATTATTTATTACTTTTCGTTTTTCGACACATCTTTCGTTATTCGATTTTACGTCAAAGGAGATGATTATTATAAGGCTTCTCCTCAAATTACCAGTTTTAGACACTTCCAAAACATTCTCCCGTATTAATAGCACTAGCTACAGCTCTTCAACAACCTTCAAACACGTCTACAGACTATACAACAGTCGCAATGATACCAGTTCAGTCACTCAACGTATCTAGGCACAAGAATTCACCGTGCAGTCTAAATATGCCACATATGGGCGCAGAAGGCCGCTCACTGACATGGCTGCATGGCCTGCACCGATGCTGGTAGAAGCACACCTCATTAACATTGAATTTATTTTGCTAAACTAGTATCTGTACTAGCAGTTTGTTTTGGAAGATGAGTTCGTATTAAAAGGCTAAATGGGTTAAACTAGCTTTGGAAATGAGAATAAATCTAACGAAACCAGATGCACTATGTCAGTTATACGGACGGTTCTTTATTTTAGTTTGACTTTGATCTTAGTTAATCTCAAATTAACAACATGCGCACTTCATATAGTCTAAATAAAATACATGGATTAATACGTATCGTTTTTTTTCGCTACAAAACAATCTTGTTATTTGGTCCTTAGAGATTTAAAAAAGGGGTCCTTTCTCCCATCTTTTGAAACCTCTATAGTTTATCAATAGATTCTCGAAAATCGACTGATACATAAGTTATTTATTGCAAATAGAATGCACATACAGTAGTATATGGGCACCAGTAACACATAATGTGGTGAAGTAGTGGCGAGCGTATCAAGGTCTGTGTCGGGTTGCGCAACCAGACAACTCTCGAATGTTGCACAAACACACGCTAACTGACTCCAATGTGATCTTCCGATCCGAAGGTGGCCCCTTTCCATTTCACATGGTAACTGAACAAAATAGGAGATCCACTATCTTGTTTTGTTTAGCTGCTATATTTAGAATGATTACCTAGAGTGCAGAACGATGTTAGTAGTGGAAATATCTAGAATTTTCTCCAGTTTCTTTAATTATTTTAAAAATAGGACATGTTTTGTAGTCTGCTTGGTAAAATATAGATTTTAAGGTATTGTAAATCAATGACCATCCCAGAAAAAGTTGTTAAATTCGGAACGTTATTTTTAGCGCGCTTAGAATGTTTGTTTATACTGTACGACTGGTGCGCAGTTCAGAAGGACAGTAGGAACATCACGTAGCTGCTCCCAAACCCGCTGGGACCTCGCAGCTAATGATCAAAACACATTCAAAACAAGGATTAGACTTGTTTGTCAGTTGGCGTGGATAGGAAATATAGATAATGGTGAGGAAGGAAACTGCGGTGCGCAGCCGGCGTGCAATGCTACAGCAGTAAGGCCAGGAGATCAGCGACCGTGCGAGGTCGTGTCATGTAAATGCGGCTCTCAAGGCGCCCGCCCTAGTTACGCTCAAAACAACACCGCTTTACAATCACCTTCAACCTTATCACGACACACTAAGGTCTAACTTCTATTCATTCAGCTGCATAAACAACTTTGTACAACAAACACGTAATTGCAATTGACGTAACACTTAATGACCTATCAATAGAGGTTGTTTTTGCGTGATATGATGGCAGGTTTAAGGTTGCGTAGTTAAGAGCGATCGGACGGAGACGGTGACACGAACACGATCCTTTTTAGTAAAATCATTTGCAGAAAAAATGATTGGCAAAAGTTAAATGCAGCTCATTAGTGATTAATGGCATCGATTAAATTGTTGACGTTTTATGGTGCAGTGGTGTATGGGGTCTGATTGAGGTGTTCCAGGTTTGACACCTGTCTGGTTACTGTTTTCCTTGGTTTCAGCGAAACATTTTCGTGATACCAACTTCGGTAGCCCTAAATAATTTCAAATTGAATTATAGATACTTTTTAAAGTTAGTAATTTTTATAAAATTGAATTCTTACTTAATTTTTGGTCCTTAGGAACGAAATAGAAATAATAAAACAGAAATGAATTACTATTACTATTTTAAAAACATTAAATGTTTGTTCCTCGTGTCTGCAAGACAGTCTCCATTTAACCCCGAAGCCGAAGTGCTTAGCTAACTGAATCAATGAGTGACCTTAACAAGTCCATGTTTAAATAGAAATTAACATAAATATGAATGGTCCGCCATACTGTATTGGCGGTCACACCAAAAGCTGCGTGTATTTGGCACCTTACCCGCGGCGGATCTATAGGTGCGCGTGCGCAGAATACCAAGTGACGCTAAAGTTTGTTACTACGTGGGAAAAGAAAACGATAGAAAAGGGTTTCTTTACAACGACATTAACTAAAGAATTTGTGATATTATTTTTAAACACACGACGCATCCGGACTCCATAAGCCTTCTTTTTGAGAAGGAAAATCATTAAATGCCTCCTTTTGCCCGTATTATCATATGTAGTCCGCCTTGCCTTAGAAAAACAGTATGTTTTCTACTGGGAATTACAAAATTAAATAACATACTATTCAACTGTTCTATCAACAGAGGTACAAGTGTTATTAAAATTCATTTCTAGTTCAGTAACACCTACCTAATAACATCGAATCTATCAGTAATTTTCGACGGTCTATCGACTCGATAGATTTCCTCAAACTGGATGGTACCTGAGTCCCAATTAGTATTCTAGTACGTCTAGATTCGCTGGTATGGCGCAACATGTCCGATTTCGAGGTTGTCCGTTTGATACTCGCTTCGGAACTGTGCTAGATTTTTCTATAGATACTGATGTACTAAATGGAGATAATGTGGTTTCTGAAGTTGTTATTGAAATTTGAAAAAAGACTAAACTGGAATTGTGAGTTGAATTTGCTAAACACAGATTTAGATTTAGATTAGGGTGGAGGTTCCCAAATCAACTGTATGTTTTTTAAAGAAAAATATTCTTTATCTGTGATTAAACGTTTAAAAAACATACAGACGAATTGAAAACCTCCTTTTTAAGAAGTCGTTATAAATTTTAAACTGTCAAACACCGAGCGGTTACTGGTGACCGCAACCTATTGTTCTTTAATTGTGTCTATAAATACGGTACTCAACGAGTTAATAAAAAACATAAAATAAAAATTAGATACAAGAAGATACACATTAACAAACGCTCTCATTAGGTATCAATTTGATAGGTAGACAAAATCTATCCTGACGCAATCAAGACCACAACAAATGTCTAGGAAAAGTCCTGTATCTGACCATTTATACAAAATGTCCAACCTACTTGAAGACACGCAAACTGTCACTTATACATTCCTACATATAATATATGTCCTTATTTAGGAATAGGGTGCAAAGAATTCTAAGATAAATTAGGTGATAATGTCTAGCGCGGAGGGACAGATTAAATCCAGACTCCAGTAATGATGATGTCTGTCTGAGAAGTTTTTGTCTACTCATACTTGGAAAGGTTACAAACTAACTAACTAACGCATTTACTTTATCTAATAGAAAGGAAAGAGAGAAGGAAAAAACATTTATTGAGCACCAGGCACGATGCAGCATAAATAAAATATGAAAAGACAATATAGGAAAAAAAATTAAAACAGAAGAATTAGACGAGATACGCTGACAACATGCCTATGCTAAAAAGGCCCCACTCAGTATAAGCCAGGCATACAAGTCACCCAGCACTGCTTTTCAGTGGGCACCCATGCAGTGACGCACGGATGGTAGCAACGAGTTAATACTATGTATATAGTTTCTGTCAGCGGTTTCATCCATGTTTCCATGAAATAAAGAGTAATGTGTTATTTTCAAATTTCATTCTGCTCCCTTCAGCCGTTATGAACTGATGGCGTAACAAACATACACACAAACTCACGCACAAAGTTTAAGAAGTAAGATGAGACTAGCTACTCCCTTGCGTCACCGTTGTTCGGCTCCTATTATCGTAGCGTGATGTTTAATAGCCTATTTAGCCTTTGTATTATAACTTTCGTGAGACATACTAAATAAATTATTATATTTTCAGCTTACTCACGTAATTATCGCCTCTAGCATGGCTTGAAACTAGTCGAGTTCCTCGTCAAATAATTACGTGAGTAAGCCGAAAACATAATAATGTATATAGCCTTTCTCCATAAATGAACTGTCCAACACAAAAACTAACCAACGAAACAATGTAACCAAGAATATTGTATTGTGAATCTGATTGAAAAACAGTAACCTATGGAGTTTCTTGCTCGTTCTTCGCCATAGGAGTCTACGCCTTGGAATGAGCAAATAGCTTCAATAGAGAACTGACCGACAAACTGACATTTTATTTTTAATATTTCAATATTTTGTTTTGACGTTCAAAAGTGCCTTCCTGGTCTAATTGAAATAAACGATTTCGACTTTGAATTTTACAAAAGTATTACTCAATTCGAGCCAGAAGTCTCAAAGATTTGGTGCTTTGATCGTTCCTACTATTAACAAACAAACTTCGCTTTTATAATATTAGTCAGAAAAGTTCGAATAACTCAAGGATAGTCGATAGTTAATATGTTTGAAGACCTAAATAAATTAAAATTAAGTTTATTTACGAAACCAGATTTAACTGGAACGGCCGATGTTTTTATTGGGAAAATACGTATACTGATACTGATACATGGAAAATGATTTCGTATGGTAAATCCATTGTGATTACTTCACTGATGGTTTTCGTGAATTTGGCTAAGATTTAAATTGAATTTCCTTATCCAACATTCACCTTAATGTGACTCATATTGATATTACAGTTACATATCTTTTTTTGGTGAAATATAAAACAAAATATTTTGAAAACTTATTAGAATCAGACAAGAACATCTTCTATCCCGCTTACCTACTAAAATCACCATTGTGTGATAAGACCGCCAATTGTACGCATATTTACCTGAATTGTTGGTTTTTTGAGCTTTTCTGCTCTTCATTAATTAATTCCATTAAGTCAATGGCTACATATCAATAGAATCAACTCTAGTATCACTTCGAGCGATAGATATTCTTATTAATCGTTAGTTAAATAAATTCTATAGGAAATAGAAATAGATTACCAAATAAGACCGGTGACTTAAATATAAAACCCAATCAAAAAGGGATTTAATTAGTCAGTGTGTAAAGGTCAAATTAAGTTGAAACTCTGAAAGCTGAAATTTAATAAATCAAAAATAGTTGGAGAGTTTCCCATTTGGTTCTGTTGTAAAAATTAACGAATTTTCTTTTGTTTTATGGTACGTTTGTCCGGGTGTAGTGCAGTAGCCAAATGATTGGTTACTGTGCTACACTAGAAGAAGGCGATCCGATATCTGTGCATAACAAGAAAAAAGAAATACGAAAATGTGTTGTATAATCTCAAAATCTATAAAAATATACATGCAGCTTCAACACTACATAATCCTGAAAAGCAAAACTAAAGAAGATAGAAACACTGTTTGTGTCAATTGAGTCTGAAGCTCATTTTAGCCTATATATTTCTAGACTTTAGGTAATTCCCAAAAAATCTGGTCCTACAGTCACGTGTTCCTCTCACTTGGATGCACAGACAGATAATTCGACGTCATAATGCGTCGGTGAAAGATTGCGTCACCGTATAATCAAATTCTAGCCTAACTTCCAGTCTGGCTAGCCCAGCAATATGTATTAACATTAAATAGAAACGTACCCAACACAAGTTTCTGGAATCCCGAGAATTTTCTCATTACCAGTGTTGTATCGATTCTGGACGGGGTTGCTAGCTGCCGTTCACAAAATAGACGTACGTAGGTACGTCTTTGTCCAATATTATTTATTGTTACATGTTACCCGCCTCTATCCTTAGTGGTGTAGTGGTGGGCATATAGGGTTGTTTATTGTTTGATGTGGCTTAGTATCTTAATTTTTTCAATGTTTCAATTTTCTTTTGCCTTAAATTTCCCGATATATACTAGATATATACTTAGCTCCGCTTTGGACAACCACCCCTAAACCATCTCTTAACTAAAACTTACTTAGCGTGATGTAGTACTTAATCTAAACCCTTATTCTACTGTTAGGTATCACTTTAAGGTTATTGAAAATCAAAATGTAGTTAAACACTACCTACCAAAAAAAACCCAAATTCCTGTATAGAACATTCATTCTGAACTTTATAATATCAAGTTTTAGTTAACTGGGATATCTGTCATATCTACTTACCCCTTTGATTAGAACATTCGTGACGTCATGTCGATGTCACCTTGTCGCCTACTGTCTCAATTCTCCTATCGATTACATAATTTCATATTGATTTTCCTCACTACGTCGGTGTTTTCCATCCAAATGCAGCACTTTCAATGAATTGTGATGACATGGACAGAGTGGTATAATGTTTTAAACAATTACCTACTACATTTCCCTGGTATTTACATTAATTATGTCAAAGTTTGAATACCTATTGCATTCTAATTAGTACATTATGGCACTACCATATTGTATACATATTACCATTGTCGTTATCACCAATTTTAGGAAACTCCAAAGCTAAGATAGGTACCTATTTAACGACGTTTTGGTTTCCCCCACCTTATTAGTGACACTTAACAATGCAAATAAGGGGTTAATTTAATTCCTCCCTCAATCGAACTTTTAGTTAATATATGGTTTAGAAGTTGGTGGTGAAAACAGTCATAGTCTAATTGATAGTGTATTTCAAAGTCTAATTGTATATTTTCTTCTTTACTGGCCGTGCTAATAATTTAGCTAATATTTTAAATGTGAAGTTTGTGTGTTTGTTTGTTACACAATTACGTCAAAACGGCTTAAGGGATGGCGATAGAATATTAAACAGCGGTACATTATGGTCTTAAATAACATAGTCTACTTTTTGTCCTACTGGACGGCGGATGAAGCCACAGGCAAAACCTAGTAGTATTATAAAAGTGAAAGTGTGTTTTTTGTCTATCTTTCTCATAACACCTCAGTAAATTTCTGCAGCTTCTCATTTTTTTTTGACTACGCGTGCAAAACCACAGCTAACAACTAGTATAGATTATATTAGACTGCCTAACACTTAGTAACATAAAGAGAGATCATTATAACACCCAGACTCTCAAATTATCTGACGCCTTTGTTACACAACATGACGACAGCTCGTCAAATTATCCTAAATTGAAAAATCTATAGGCGATTATCAACTTTATAACAACACTATAAGGTTGAAAGTGTATTACAGTAATTTCATAATTGAGGATAGCTTTATATGCATGTGTCATCAGAAATATTTGCCGCGTCTACCGAATGTGGTGAGCGGCCAATTTGTAGCTAACTAGTTGCTGAACAATATAGGTACTTTGTATTGAGACTAATTTTCTAGATTATTAGGTAACCTAAGGTTTTCGGAAACCTATTTTAGGTACAGTATAGAATGTCAACTATATGATTAAGGGGCCGATTTTTCAATCACCATAATAATGCTTAACTGTATAATAAAAATGACATTTTACAGTTTTGTAGTATGGAAGTATGGTCAAATATTCAAAGTTATTTCTCGGTTAAAATTTGTCTGGCGTTGAAGAAATGGACCATAGAGACTTTGGCATTGAACTGGCTTAAAAACTATATTATCTAGACCGATTTCAAAAATGTTGTCACCTTTGGAAACCTTCCTTTTCAAGTAACAAGATAATTGTAGTTATTTTATACTAGCTTTTACCCGCGGCTTCGCTCACGTCACAAAAGGATGAAAAGTAGCCTATGTGACATATACCAATACATACAGCGCCATCTATAACAATACTTTTGTTTTCCCTCGGGAATATCACATTTTTTCGGGATAAAAAGTACCCTATTATTTAATCCAGACTACTAACTTTACGTCTGCAAAAATTCAATGCAATCGGTTTTGTACTTACGTCGTGAAATCGGAACAAACAAACAAACAAACTCACTTTCCGATTTATAATATTAGTAAGGATAGTAAGGATTTCGATAGGATCGCAATCTAGGAGCAACAGGAAAATGAGTCCCATTTTCATAGTAGGTAATTCGTAAATCGTAAGACCAAATATTACTAACAATACATACTTGTTTATTCGACAGTTATAATGTGTTTCCTGTTTGTTTGCAAATAATATTATTATGTTGTTTTCATCAAAATCGATCGAACATATATTGTCGGAACTAATACCGTATTCGTACTAACATGTAATTATTTTGTAGAAACTAGTTTCTACGGTAGTTTTACTCAAATTATTAAATGTTGAAAAGCTGGCTAGACAAAGTTTCACATACTGAAGTAAAATTGATTAAAATTAGGTGCTTTACTAAAACAAACTGTCCTTCATACAAATATACTAGTTTCTGTCAGCGGTTTTGACTGTCGTCTCATGGGATAAAAGGTAGCAGCGTATGTGAATGTAATTCAAACCATAATCCACTCGTGTTCCTAATTTTATCCCGATTAATCGTTTTATGTTATTGAGAAACAAATATAGACTTAAATACACTAACCATGTTTTAGCCATGCTTCGGCACGAATGGGCCTCGACCGGAGTGATACCACGGCCTCACAGAAAACCGAAGTGAAGCAACGCTTGCGTTGTGTTTCGTCGTGTTAGTGAGTTCGTCACCAACTCCTAATCCCTAAAAGGCCGGTAACGCAATTGTAACGCCTTTGGTGTTCCAGGTGTCCATGGGTCGCCGATGGCTTATCGATTGATCCGTCTGCTCGTTTACCGGCTTATGCCATAAAAAAAACTCGTGAGGTCGTGTCACAAATTTTCGCATTTATAATATTAATAAGATTAAACAATAACTATGATTGATCCTTATATATGAAAAACACAAAGAGCGTCAAAACGTGGTCCAGCATAGAACAGACGCTATCGTATATAATATGCATAGTTCCGTACATACTCGACCTTGGCAATGACACCCGACAAGGCATCCTTTGTTATCCCGCGCCTCCCTGCCGAATGCCAAATGCCGGCCCGTCTGCCGGGCTCACTTCTTGGAATACCATAAACATATAGACTATATGTGATATGTAATAACTTTATACAGTCGTGTGGCTAATATCGCCATAACTTACTGTGTGTTGAGGTCAGGGGACTATTTGGAGTAGAGTTATTAGACCCTAGTTTATGGAAAGTAAATTATAACTAAAATATGTTTGTTATACAAAAGAGTATATAGGTAGTCTGACAGATATAGACAATTAAATTTAGATTTGATGGTGGTATACGTATTTCTATTTAGCAGTCTTAGTTTAGGTTTGTCGTCGGTAATATAGAGGTACATATCTAGATTTATGTATTATATGAGATAGGTGTACTAGTGTACATAATTTGTGTTCAGGATGTGATCAAACTAATTTACAATAATGTAGGTATACCATCCTTTTCTAGTTATTCCTTATTCTTAAAGGTTTAAATGACTAAGAACAAATCCAGGCTCGATGTCGGCACTAAAAAAACGTTAATCAAAATAGAATAACTCTGTTACTTAACTTGGGCAGACATTTGTGACATCTGGTCAAGCTAATGAAATTACTCGGATTAAGAATTTTTCCGTAAACATACGTAAACGGATGCCTCTGTGCTTTAGAGTGGAGATAAGCAGAAAAACCTAGGTTATCTAATGATATCATTGCATATTTAACTTTAATCACATTCGTACATAATAGAAGGAACCACAATTTCTATCCTAAACTATTTTGTAAACAGTTAATATTTAACGTTCAAATTGCATTAAATTGGCTTCAAAACTACTAGAGCTGATTTGATAAAGCCTTTCAGGACTTTATCTTCATTTTCCACACGGGTAAAGCCGCGGGCAGGAAAATAGTGTAATAATAATAATTGACTACAATAATTCTAAAATAATATAGGTATAGATTGCTCCAGAAGACGCCGCGGGATCAATGTAAGGTAATACAGAATACAGTTATAGTAGGCTCAGGCTGTGCCCGCGGCTCGAGGCACGTGTACTGAACGAATCGTTTTCTTCAATTGTTTCCTCCTGTCGACAAAATGAACCTTTACTGAAATAGCTAAATAGCCTACAGACTTATTACAGACTTGATATACTAGCGCAGCCCGTCACTTTGGCCGAATCCTGATTCGTAATAAAGTGGAGCTCATACTCATGTCACTTAGAGATAAAATGTGTTGATTTATTTTTGAAAATCGTAGTAGTATGGAATATTTGAATACTTGTAAACTTACAAAATGAACTCAGAGGGAGTCGGATAGAGGAGATTTTTATTTAAATTGTTTCACTCGTTTCGCATTCAAAATCTTTTCAAAATAGGTATGTGCTGAAAAAGAAAGTGTAGTGTGTAGAGAGCTTTGAAGTGTAAAGGACCACTTCATTGGATTTCTTTTGACCTTTCAAATTACAGGAATTACAATGATTGTCTCGTCGTACTAGTGGTCAGATAATGGACATTTTAAGACATTGTGCTTTTACTAAGAATTGTGTTTCGGATTGTGCTGTCTTGTATTTGATACTCGTGGTACATGACTAGTGCTGACTTCCAGATACACCCTGAAGGTATATAATGTTCAGTGTTCAGTGTACAGTATTCTGGCAATATTGCTGTAACGCCTACAGGCAATATGTAATTCAGACCGATTATCTAGGCTAGGTAACAGGGAGTCTAGACCCGTTGCCATGACAACCAGACTGTTCTCGCATGGGAGGCGCGGTGGGCGGGTACCTACTGTTTATTTTTAATTTTTATACGTTAGTATTATTTTGTGGGGAATAGGAAAAATAATAGTCGTGTTGTAGCCGAAGTTGTTAGTGACAGAAAATGTCAGACAACCTATGAAGGCTTTTGTAATCTAGTTCGAGCTAAATCATGAAAAATACGGTATATTTCCTAACGATGTGCTAAATTGCTTTCTTCTAGATACCTACTAGTACTGGACAAAAAATACAGATTCCATTAGCTAGCAAGACCTTTTGGAGATCGAGTCTAACACTTGATTTTATTCGGTGTTTTCATAACAGTTAACTACTAATAACATTCTTAATATTATGTATTTAAAATTCAACACCGCTTGTTTCACTTTCGTTGAGTTTTGTCAACCAGCTACTCTTTACCTATGTTGCCCTAGTACTTGTAGCGACATCATTTCATACATTGTCTATCAAACGCGAGAGTTCGAGCTCTGCATAACTCATAGTGCCCTGGTACTCGTACCTACGTCACTCGTCCGATCTTCACCAAGATTACGTCAATACTATGCATTTCAAGTACTTTGTACTGACATAAAACTATCTTTGTTTCATATTTTTAGAGCTAAACCTACATTTGGGTGAATGCACTAGAATTTAAATTAGTATTGTTTGCAAGTTTGGTACGAAACCTTCTCGTACGTCAAGACAGAGTTCAATCAATTAACATATTTCATTTTGTGTACGAAATATTCGAATGAATTGATTAATAGATACGTCACTTGCGTTTCATCCACTAAATCGCCAGAGTGATCAGGATTACAAATGCGTCAATAAATAATTCTACGTAATTAGAATGATCATAAAATTAAGACTGTTCTAATAAAAGCTATTAGCGTCATTATATTAGTATGTGTATATTAGTCCACTTAACTTGTAATATATATTTACTTATTAATACCATAACAGTACAAAATAAACGTAATGGACCAATTACAGAAGTGCACAGTGCACAATAACTAGCGTCACGCGATATCTTCTCAAATGTAGGCAGTATTAGGTACTAGGTACTTGTGTAATTGTGTGGTGCTGCGTCATATTTCAACTCTTTTAACTAAGAACTGATTGCTGTCCGTTATCCACTTGTTATATAAGTAATTATCGTCATTAACTCCTAGCTGCTGTGTTTTCCTTACAGATATAAAAGGAATTACAATCAGCTACGAATGTTCGGATGCGACATTTATCGTAACTTAAGTAAGGTGTCAAGATTTCATTTGGTTTTTCTTGTAAATCAGAGGTATCATATCATTTTGTATGGTATTGGGGAGGGGTGTGTAGATCCACCCTTAGGTAACTATAATATAACATTGAATTGCTGAAAGTTGCTAACCGCAACTCTTGAGAACAGCTGAACTGATTTCGCAAATTCTTTTTTGTTGAGATCACGAAAAAAATTCCAGCGCATAGTTAAGTTACCGGGGCTAGTGGACCCCGTTCATTACTATTATAAGGAATCACCACGTAATTCAGCACAATTAGATCCAGTACCTATGTACCTACCTACCGTTTTGGGTTCGTTGCCCGGTCCATTATCGAACACATATGTTGCAATTAATAATACACTATTCTGCTCACGTAGCCGGACAAAAAGGTACCTAATATTTCTGCTGACTAACAACACTTCATTATCATTTACGTTAAATTAATAAATACCTTAAATATGCATATCAAAATGTATGCTAGGCAGAGGTAAATGTTACCCGCTACTGATAACGCAAACAGGTTACTAATGAATATTTCCTGGTAATACATAATTATGTCATTTCGCTTACCTAACACTCCAATATATGCATACAATTATGAACTTTGCAGGCATACACATAAGGTATAATATGCTTGTGACTATATGAATAATAGAAAAATATCACTTATACCCTATAACTAAATCTGAAGTCACTATGAAAACAGGAGATTAGGTTAATTTGATGTGCCTTGCATTACTTACCATTAACATATTATACATTTTATAGTGAGACGTCAGAGTGCATATAATATCATGTGTGTAACTGTGTACTGCGGTTTCTCTCGCAATAATCTGGCGCGCATCTCGAAGCCTTGACTCCATTTTCTAATGCCGTGCGCAAGAGTTGCTTCCTGATACATCTTATCGCGATCTACGCGCTTTATTAATCCGTATCTTTATTAAGTACGTGTGCCTAAAAATCTTTGAGGTCTAAAATAGGTCTACGTTGTCTATTCGGGCCCTAGAAAGTTAAACAGTAACAAAATTGTTTGTTAAACATACCAAGGTGTAGTCTCACCACATCAAGTTTCACAATACTATAACTATCAAATACTATTCAAATATTGACGCTTACAATCATAAACAAATAATATAATATGTATGTGAAACTACGCAACGACCTCACCATAAAATGAAACGACTTGTTCACAAAAATACACATCTTATTCAATGTAACCTCTTTCCCAAAATACCTTGTGTCAAACTCGATTCAAATAGAGAAATACGACTGACAAAATTAATTAAAAAAATAAAGAAATACATTCTCGGAATGATTGTAAAATGTTGATTTCCTGCGGTAGAAGTTGGTCTACGTTTAATTTATATATCATCGTCTCGTCACCTTCAATTCGTAGCTTCGCGTCGCCAAGTCAGCGACAGAGTATGACATCGCGTGCTGCATTGACCTAGTTGCCGCGGGTTCGATACCCGACTGAGGTCGGCCGCATAGATAATAACTTTAAACGCCTCCGCTTGCTTGTGAGTCTTCGCTGAATCTCTTTATCTGATGACGTTTTATTTTTAGTGATGAGTTACTGATCGGTTGTCGGACTTTTGTGGGACTTGCATAGTTTCGTCTACGAATGTATGAATTTTAAATTAAATACCTTCTCTGAATCATTATAATGTTTGTTTCTGCGAAAAGTTTGGCGAGAACGTTGTATTTTTATACTGAACAACAAGGAAAAAACTACTTTTACTTTTTTTATCCCTCCTATCATACAACATCATTCCTTCGTCTACTTCGAACACATAACACGGTTTTATTTACACTATCTAATAATGAAACTAGTACATTATTATTTAGATACATAGAAAAGCACAGTCATGAAATCAAGGCTGTCATTAACGAACAGAGTGGAGACGCTCAATTAATTGGTAGTGTTGATGTAACGCGAGGCTACTGCACATTGTACGCATGTCTGCCACTGCCGCACTAGCCTAGGAAAATAGTAACCATACATACCTACATATAACAAAGTAGGTTATGATATGTCAGTCTTACTAAATTGTTACTTGTGGCTGTCGCTCTCCTATCTCCAAATACAAATCTCAAACCATTTTTCGATTAATTAAAACATAAATGCGTATACCCTTCATCGATTTCTAATACTTCCATATTTGTATGTAAAAATTCACATTTGCTAGAGCCAATGAAATGTAATAGATAAATTACTAAGAATAGAAACATGAATATTAGTTCGCCCGTCCGGGGGATTACACAAAATAAAGTATATAAGCAACAATATAAAAGTTAAAGTTTATCGCTAGTCAAAATAAAAAGTATAAAAACATCTGTTCTCAAGTACAAACTTATATTTATATCAACTTAGATAATTCTAGTAACCACTCGACACTCGATCATCACACGCACACAGATGCCGCTGTCAAAAATTTCTTCGTTGTACACTGTAGTACTCGTTACCTTCCTTGGTGTGCGGTACTTGAACGCACACTGACGCAAGTACCCCCTGTCCGTGATAAATGCATCTGACGCACACATAGACAGTGGCTGAAGGGCGTCCCCGGGGTAACGGCCTAATCGTCTGAAGGGCGTTTTACGTGCCCTTAAACTTTTTTGACATTTGTAGGCTTCTATGTGCCCCGTGCCGAGGGAAGATTCCATGACTAGAAAAAATAGCTCATCTTGTGTTATCTCCAGTTATGTTAAAGCCGTGATGAAATATTAAAGTTTTTGTAATAATTTATCAAATTATATAATGTCTGGTAATATCAAGTGTTAAGCTTTCTTTTTAGACTCTTATCGTTCACATATCTGCGGTGTAAAAAGTTATCAGTTGTATTGTAGGTATAATAACATTCATAATATCAACAAATTTTACAATAAAATATAACTGTGCCTCGAGGAATCTACGAGATGTCCGTATATGGTTTATTTCCTACTAAACATAAGACTTTGTTGAGAATATGTAGGTATAGGTATTACAAATTGACAAATCAACAGCACTAGTGGTGCACCCGAGCTTTGCTTGTACCCAAGCCGTTTTACCGTAACTTTCTAGATGAATTTGTCGCTTTTATGTTTAAACATAAACTTTATATGAACAGTAATCACATCAAAAAGAATTAATCTCTAATAATTTTTTTTTGATGTGATTACTGTGTTTAAATTTTATTTATAAGTATACGTAAAGGATAGGTAGACATACAAAACATCGAAGTATCATAATAAGTGTTAATTAATGCACATATATGCCATATATCAATTGTACACAAACAATAAAAAACTGCATATAGATTGCGTCGTTGACGTCAATAGTTATATTGATTAAACATTTAAGAAACACGAAAATACCTGGGCTTCGAAAAGATTTTCAGACTCTTAGTGTTCCGTTGCACTAGAAGAAATAGTGTCTATCCGTAATCTTACCGCGGGTATCGTAGGGAGCTGACTCAGGGACTACACACTAAAAAGGTGATGGGCAGTAGCGCTCTCTGATAGACAGGAACCTTTTTAAACTGAGATCTCCAATTCAGTTGTTAAGAATAGAATAAATTAAACTTTATTGTACTCCATTAATAATATAGTACATACAGAAAATGAAATGACATACATAAATAAAATAATAATAATGGGCACAAATGCGGTCTTATCCTGATATGATTTCTACGAGACAACCTTTGGGTGGATATAATGCAAAAGAAGTTAAGCATGAATAGTGCGGGCCTGCGGACGGTGAGCATGGGTGGCTCACCGTCCGACCAGAACCAGACCCGAGCGTACAGCGCGTCGCGTTCCACGCGCGCATCAAAGAGCCATCAGACCACCACAGATGGGGCCCAACAAGGCTGATGCCGGAAAAGAAACGGGGTGGTTTTTAGTCAGTAAGAGTCTGACTCCCCTCCCGCTTTACCCAGGCGGGAGCAGTCATTCGATGATCGTCCCCCCTTAAAAAAAGCATGAAGAGTATCATTATACACAGCAATATTATAGCTAATATTGTAGCAGGAGCCTGTCATGGGCTCTTGTCGTTGGTTATGTATGAATCGCAAAACTTACCTTATGTGAAGTAAACATATAAATGATACATAAAGGTGGTAACTTTTTAAATTAAACCAACACCAATATCCATACATTTATGAGCAGTGAACTTAATTCATTACCGAATCAGCGAATGACATTTCGTTATTGTAACATAATAAATAAAAAATACTATGTGGAGAACTGACTAATTTTATTATCAGTGAACGTGTTAACACATGTTTATATACTGTATTAATATAAATTAATTACGGAATGTATATGAGTTCATCGCTGCAACGGCTGCCCTTGTCAAATTTAATGTTTTGTATTTGTTAAATATGTATACGGTTTCTTTTTTTTATTAAAATATTTCTTATAACCAACGGGACAATTTTAACTAGTTAAACTACATTCTTTAAGAAAATCTGATGTAATCAGTATATAAGGAAATGTAAGAATAGTGTCTGTATGGATAACAACTCAAATCAGTTACCGTTTTCCGTGCATCGCATTCCTCTACGAATTCCAAACATCTCATAATGAGAATGAAAAACAAAAAAAAAAACAAAACATAAATATTTTATTTGTATTCGAAAAAGGAATCTGTGCTAATACGATACTTTTCCGGCCAGTATTAACCTCACGATTATAATTAACATGTCTACAAATAGATGAAACAATACATTTCTACAAAGCTTATTTAAGAACAGAATCTAAAAAGTTTCGTCATCAAGGAAAGCCTTTTTAAAAGTCTTAGTCAAAAACAAACTCTAAAAGTACACATTTATATAAAAATTTCGAAATAAATTCGCAACTCATATATTGCACAAGTACTATTATAAAATTCTATCATCCCCTTTCTGCGTGTCTCCTTGAAGTCACCTAATTTTTGTCGCGTTACCGACCAGGGCATCGACTCTGCAGTCTAGAGGTCGCCTGTGGTCGCTGCCTCCCGGCTGACACTGGGGAAGGTTGTACAGAGAAGGGATATTATCTTATATTTATGTTAATATATCTATGTTTTACTATGTTTTACTGGTTTGTTTGTGCCAAATGTGGATGGTTAGAAAATGTAGAATAATATATGTACTGATTCATGTATATCGATGATTGCACATATAACGGTATTACATAATACTAGATTGTTTTGAAGTATAATTATTTAAACATGTAAGATTAAATTAAGTTGATAAAACATTATATATCATTCTAGAATATCCGGTAAAATAATTTTTAATAGGGTATTTCATAATAACTTTCCGTTCTCAAAATTAAAATCTTCAACATTCGCTTTTTGTTAATCTCAAGCTTCGTTAATCTCATAATTAGAAAGTTTTTACTTCTCACCCATGCAGTAACACATATAGCAAAGGCAGCAATATATTACTGCTACATCAAAAAAAAACCAAAAGCACAAAACAAACAAAATATTACGAAACAACAAGCAAACCCAGTAACAAAACCTGTAGCACGTAACATTACAGCGCTCAGCTAACCAGACGGGGATGCAGGCTCTATTTAGACATTACCGTTCGATGAACTATAGGACACGCCGCCCTTGCCTTCCTACAGACGCGCCCTTCGCCAGGCCCGCCCAAACCTCGGCAGGGTTCCGCGAAGGCTGCGCTGCAGGTTACGTGAGAGTACATTGACTTGGTCTGACTGAGGACGCAGCGCCCGCCCTTGCCTTCCGACCGGACCTTCAAGTGCAAGCTCGAGACTTACTCGTGCGAGAGACGAGACTCTCCAGTATTTTCACTTAATTTGATATCTAAGCGTAAAAAATGCTATGGAACTTTTTATTTGGTTTGCTTGAAACTTACAGACTTGGTATTATAAATCGTGTTTTGATCTGTCGTGACAGTTTAGTACTACCTCTGTTAATTAGTTACGGCGTACGAAAAAGACTTCTATAGCTTCATTTGATTTGTACACTAAATGGCGTTTTTCATTTGTTTGTTTATATTTGTAAAGCTTTGTGTCAATAGAGTGTTTTCCTGTAAGCAATTGAAAAGGTTCTGCGTACAATAAACACGTTTTTGGCTTACAAAGACAAGCCATTATAGTTTACTATAATCACGGCCTAATTTCTATAGGTACGGTACACGTGTTGGACAATACAAGTGACTAGTAAGTCATGTGTCCCTTTGAAGCCTTAGAGCTCTGGCTTGAGATAGGCCCGGGTAGGGCACGCGGCGGGTTGACGCCCGCCCTAGGAAAGACGCGCCGCCCGCCCTAGCCTTCCACTTGTCTCGGCTCAGTGCGACCTACGATATTATTTTGTTTTGGTTTTATTAGAATACCTATAGAATTACATTTATTTGTATGTTGCTCATGTTACTTGGATGTTTATCATTTTATTTTTTATTCTAAGTAAGAGATTAAAAGATAGATTCTTAATTCTGATGAAGTGGTATTATTTAAGAATGCTTTGTAACATTAGTCATACGTTCTGTACTTCTCTGAACAAGTGTCGTGATATGATAGTTTACATTAGTACATAATGTCGGTCTCCCACATACATATGTAGGTAGGTAATTCATCATTATTTTGCCAACAAGTTCTTTTGAGCATTGAAGCTTTCAGGTGTTTTCTCGCGAAGTAGATATTAACAGTTCTTATCTTGAACATGTGTACACAAAACATTTACATAATTAAATGTATAGCTTTGCTAGGTAGTTGCGAGCTGACAGGCGCGTGTAACCTGCCACTTCTTAGAACACAGACAGACAGACTGAAACCAAAACATTCCACGCTACAATGTAGATACTGCGTAACATGGAAACTCCGTTGTATAATTAATAATAATTAATAAGTTTGGACAAAACTCCCGCTACTGGTCAGCTTTTTAAAGGATTTTTAAATAAATATATGGAACTATAGCTTCTTCCAGTGACTTCCCGTAGGATAAGAAGTAGCATATGTAGTATGTAGTAGCATATATACTAATCCAGACTGGTCCCTTTAGCCGTTTCGACGTGAAGGAGTAACAAACAAATCAACACACATACAAACATTCGCATTTATAATTTTAGTACAATAATATTTGTACAGTCTACACCTTTCGAAAATGTAAGGTATGATCAGTTTTACATAATCAAGGTGACAATTAATGGCTAGACTGTCTGTAATGGCTGGAGCTGGTCGGAGGCTCGGGCGCCGGCTCGGGTTGACGCCCGCCCTCGGAAGGACGCGCCGCCCGCCCTAGCCTTCCACTTCGCCTCGAGACAGACTTATTATGTAGTTTGGGATGCTGCACTCTTTTGGAAAATAAAATGAAGTATTAGATTACAATTGGAGCAAACTATATTAGTTAAAATTACTTGCTTTTTGATAAATTAAGTTAATTAGTAGGGTAGGCAGAGGTGCACATTTCGGCACTTAATGCCACTTTACAATGTAACACCTACTTTTCACTATTTATGTTATGATTCCCATGTAATATGGGGTGACCCTATTGCCATATAAATTAGTGTAGGTTTTTAGGAAGAAGCAGTTACCTTTAACAAGCGTCCTGAAATATTGAATAATTATAAAACCTAAGTATAAATATTAACTAGTCATCCGTAGCTATTACGATTAGGTTTCCAAGAGAAGATTTTGGTCTAGAAAATGGAAAATCTTTGAATTCAGGCGAAACCACAGTATAAATCCTTACATATTTTAGACATTCTGAAAGCTAAAGAGAATATTTCAATAAGTGAATATTGTTACCTATCACACCTTATGGTGACTACACCACACACAAATCTTTTACTTTACTGTAAAGTATTGTAAAGACTGTAAAGTAAAAGATTTCAGGTTCATTCATTGTTACATCGTATCAAATGTGTTTAAGTATACGTATTGCAAATAGTTTCTTCTACATGAGCTTAATAACTTAACTAGGAAAATGAATTAGTTCTAATAACTCAGATAACAATAAACATCAATAAGAGTTTTAATAATTTATTATTACGTTTAGTTACTAGCTGATTAAATATCTCATGATATGTTTTGATAAAAATTAGGAAAAAGGATTTATAAAAATATGTCAATTCCGCAAAAATTAAGCGGTGGCCCTTATTCGGTTTGTGTACCTTTAGATGCTGTAATGCTTGATAATACTTTTATTTCAGTTAACTTTGACGTTTCCTAGTGTATACAAAGTGATCATACATAGTTAACATACTTTGTTGAGTTTAAACGGAATTAAAAGAAAAAACATATTTAGTTTATACGAAATGAGACCGTCACTTCCGACTGTAGTGTTAAACCTTAGTAAGATACAATGTTACTAATATTACTACGCCTAATTACACCAAACAAAATCTAACTTCTTAGCAACTGAAAAACAATGACTTGGAAAACAATAACTCGAAGATAATTACAATAAACTTTAGCGACGGCCTGAGCCTTAATACCAACTGAAAATTGAGTAGCACTTCAATATTCGAGCGTCAGCCATTATTACAAAATACTACATAAAATAAAAACTAGTTATTTGAAGTAGACCTGAAATACGAGCTACCTTTAGACATGAACTCACCCTGAACCCGCGTTCACCCGAATCACCTTCCACCCGGCAAGCGTAGCAGCGTAGCGCGTAGAGGACACCTCTACGCGCTACGCCGTAGCGGGTCTACGGCCTGACGACCGGACGGGCGACTAAGCCTGTATATAAGTGCTTTTATGTGTTTCTCTAATAAATATACTTCGTATTATGTATTTGCAGACTATTTTAGTACATGTTTGGGTTTATAGGAGACTCATTTTATTAATGGAAGGTTTAAGAGAGCTTATAGTTAATCGTATGATATGTTTTGCTAACCAATTTAAAAATGTATGAAGGTGTTTCCTACTACTTAATGCGACTCTCGCGGTCTACCTGCTAGAGTACAGACACACTGTCTCATTAATCTCACGTTTTGTAAATGAAAATGATACATAACTTGTGCTTAACCCAGTTATATAAAAAGTCTGTAATTTTCCCGAGAGAAAGTCGCCTATTATTAAAATCACGGCGGGGCGTAATGGGGACAATCAGCGTAACGACATCGCCGGCACAATTATCAAGTTTGCAAAGAGACGGGGTAGGCAGAGCACTGGCTAGACTTGTCATTATTGAAATTGTAATTGGTGAAAACTAAATACTGGTTGTATTAATTTTCTTTGTTAAACCACAATTTTCATTAGAATCTATATCTACGTATGTAATTAAAATTACTTAACATTCTGCTCAACTTGTTATTTACTCTTATAAAATGAATTACACGTACAGTTCTCGGATTTCAAAATACATGTGAATATATAGTTGTATCAAAATAATAAAATCCCGTCACATAACTACATAAGTGTCTCCCCCTGTACATTAGTCCCACCCCAATCGCAAAGGCGCCGCGTATGCACAAATACAGCCATAAAATTCTCTAATTTCGGGCATCCTGGGCGGTGCAGCCCCCTCCCCCATTGGGGTTCACCTTACCGAAGGTTGCGGACGTCCCGGACGAAGTTCATCGCACCACCTCTACAAGGGCGAATTGCATAAACCATCCCCAAAATTGTGTGCGTGTGTGAGTTTCGTGTAGGCGTCACTGTGTCTGTATAGTCTGTGTACATGCAGTGTAAAGTGCGACTGTGTGCGTTGCTGTGCTTATGTGTGCGGAGGCTTTTTAGGTTTGAGTAATTACTTTTTATTTTGTGATAGATATGTATGTGTATGTCTCTAGATACAACCCGCGACTTGTTGATTGTGTCGTCTGGTGTAGGGATCGGAAGACAACCATTTTATTTATTGAACGATCGTCTTTTATTCTCTATTCTCTCTGAAATTCTAGAAGCTTCTTTTTCACTCTTATTTGCGCGATGTAACATATTAAAACATTAATAAGAGCTCTGTTAATATTAATTATGTTTGTACCTTCATTAAATATGTATCTTCTTTGTTATAATTTAATGAGTTTACAGATTTACTTTTTACATAATAAATACGACAAAAGCCGACGAAGCTACAGCCAGTCATTGATATTGTATGTTTTTCCTTATTTCTAATTTTCCTCGTACATTACCCGTAATAATATCAAAGTGGTACTCTTTTATAATGTCGTGGTGGCCCGGAGGTTTAAGACGCCCACTTCTCATGCATGAGGGTGCGGGTTCGAAACCTACCAACGGCAAGTACCAATGTGACTTTTTCCGAGTTATATGTACTTTCCAAGATTATTTAGACACCACTGACAAACGGTGAAGGAAAAACATCGTGAGGAAACCTGGACTTATAATTTCTAATTATAAGTTTGAAATCGCCAATCCGCATTGAGCAAGCGTGGTGATTAATGCTCTAACCTTCTCCGTGTGAGAAGAGGCTTTGCTCAGCAGTGGGCATTTATAGGCTGTTGATGATGATGACTCTTTTATAACGAGAACATTATTTATTTCTTATAAAACAAAACCAAAAAATCTGTTTTCATCAAGCTCTGTTTAAGTTACCTTGCCAAGTAATAGTTGTTAATGCTCAAATAATTCACCTCGATCCGAACAATATTGTAATTTTATTGGAGCACCTCACGACAGCTACCTGTCATGATCCTGTGAATACATAAGAGACAAAACCTTTGAGCTTTGACAAAGATATTACCTAACGTGGAGACACTCCTGCCACTACAACTATCAATTTCCCCGATAAAAGTCTTAGAAGACGTCAAATAAACATCCCTTTGGTAAAAACTTCAAGCGCCATCCGTAAGGAATCAGACGTGCTTAGCTGTACGCACACACACGCACCACTCCCTGTACGTACACGACAGCTATTCAAACACACGCACACACCGCAAATTCTCGTTATCTGAGTAACGCACACGGACACAGCCGGCGTGCACACACGCGCAACTGTCTAGACTACTTGTTAAAATGCGATGTTCCGGGGCTCGACATTCGTCAGTAGGATAGGTCACGGACCACCACGGACATCGCTATCCCTCTCTCACCCGTACACCCGTCCCTTGCGTTCAAAACTGAACGTTCAAACGTTTGAATGTAGACCTTACTCCTCGGAGTTAACTGTCGTTTTCCTTGAGGGCACAATCAGGTATAAATTTCGCTTTCAAAGCTAAGTCGTCTCAATATACATAAGGCGATAACTCATAACAATTTTCGTTGGAAAATCAATTCTATGTGTACTTGGTGAAGGTGTAGAGTCACGACTGAAGCGGTTGGTCCTTCCAGGTCTCCCAGCGTTGCGTCCTTGGTCGGTCAGGACGAATTAGTCTTGGGAATAATAATTTATGTAAATGTTAGTACATATATGTACATAATGTTGTACATAACGGTGCCCGTTCTAGGTTTTATAGGCTAGGCATTCTAGATTAGGTCTAAAATATTTTGTGAAAAACTGGTTGTGGTAGGTAAGGTAGACAGGATGGTTCTGGGTGTGACGCGATACACAGAAAACTCGCTAACGTGAAACAGCTTCACGATAATCAACATGGTACAAGAAGCTCCATCTACTCCCATTAGAACTCTCTAATCTAGTACAGAAGTAGTTATCTATTTTACTATTATCGCGGGTTCAGTTTCCATCCAAAGCAAATATTAGTGTGCCAGACAGGTGCTCGGACAGTTTTTACAATAAATTATTAACATAGTAAGTGTTTAGTCACCGTGTTATCGCCAGACGTCGTCTAGCCGCGTTATCATTAGTCGATGGTGTGCGGTGTACCTACGACCACCTCCTGCCATTAATATAATAATATTTATATTGCCTTCCTGTACTTTATATAGTAGGTACTTGTATGTGTCACTTGAGACATTTCTGTATACGGTTATGTCTTAGTTCTAACTAATATTATAAATGCTAAATGTATTCGTTTTTCTTTCTCGTTTCTACTAGGCTTTACTCCTCTACTTTATACGGACAAAACCGCGGGTAACAGCTAGTGTACCTATATTAGGCTACCTAACTGACGTCGTGCAACATTTGTATAATTATTCTTTTCACACAATGTTTCCTTCCTTTCGCACACAATTCCATAAAAAAGGAATTAGAGGAATCAATCGAGCGTCACGGTTAGCAACAGACTTTGTAATTGATGATATCAATGTAATAAATTAGGTTGTTAACTTATAAAGATTATAGGGAGTCAATAGATTAGGTGATTGTTAACACTAAATATCCAAACATAAGTGTCAATATAGTTTAGTACTATCTACATAATAAAACCGATGTTCATAAACTAGAAATCAACACATCATCAGTGTTGACTTCAATCATAAATATACATTTCCTATGATATAACCCTCACAAGTAATCGCGATCAGTGTCGGTGGTCGCTATGTGGAAACGATTTCAAGTATCCGACGAAATAAATGTCATAACAAGACATTCCTCTAATTATAAGCTATAGTTATCATGAAGCCAGTGTTATTTATTAGCAGTCTACAGCTAACTGTCTCGTTGGCCGAACGGTTGCAAGTGCTACTGCCGGGCAAGGGGTCTCGAGTTCAATTTCAGGTCGAGCAAAGTATTACTGGGTTTTTCAAAAAATACTCAGTAGTAGCACGGAGTCTAGAAATGTGCCCGGTATATGGCAATAAGCTCACCCCCTGTTACATGGGACTCATAACATAAATAGTGAAAAGTGGGTGTGGCATTGTACAGCGCCATTAAGTGCCGTAATGTGCACCTCTGCCTACCTCTTCGGCGTGATGTTATGTTATGTCCACAGCCGTGCAAAAAGAAAAGTTCGAAACTTACACCATTTTCTTCCCATTTACGAAGGGCAATTTCAAAATCTCACAAATATAGGACCCGTGAACTTAAACATTATCTAATAGACAATAAAAAGCACCAATGTCAATACAAATCAGTTTACTTAAACATCAATATCTAACACAAGACAATTAAGCTATTAGTCCTGTCACCTAGAAACTCCAGACGCGATCACCATGTAACATGTAAATGACACGCTTCATAATATTACGCAATATTCCAGCAGTTATGTAACACATCGCCTGTACCCTAGTCCCGGCAGTTACCATGGAGACCTGGGGTAAAGGGTTCCTAACAACTTGGGTAAATATCACAGAGCAAATACACTATGTACAGTGTTCCAGCCTCGCATAAATATTTAATGTTTTAGGAAATGAGTACAGGATATTAAAAGGCTTCAGGATGTGATTTCAGTAGCTGTTGGCAGGCTCTGATCTACAGGAACTGTGTAATGTTCTTTGTTATATTTCACTGAATTCCTAAAATAGATGACACCATTATATACTAATTATTTTTGTCACGGACACAATTTTAGCTTGAACAATCTAAAATGGACTAGTCTACAACCTATAATTTAGCCCAAATTATTTATATATCTTACTTTCAAGTACTTATCTATGTAAATAAAGCATTAAATAAGTCCTTATATTCATATAATCAACTAAAGACTCATAGAATGTAAGTTAGTGTAAATTACATAATATAAAAAGTTCAAACGAAGAAAGAGATCTCAAAACTTGTTCGTTAAGTAAAATAAAACATAATGATAGCACCATTAGCAAGTTCTCTTCCCGACTTCAGCTTTCTTTCAAATTAGATTAACTCGAACGATGTAAGAATGCCAATAGTTTGCGATCTCAGACCGAAAGTCAAAAGGTAATGTAGTTCTACAAAGTTAAGGCAATGTGTATTGAGATAGGCTCCGGCACCAGCTCGTCAACCTACCCTAACCTGGAATTTTCTTCACACATTTCCAACTTTAAAGTTTTGTAATAGAGTTGAAAGTGTATTGGGATAATTTAGGGTAGCTTGATGTGCTAGTGTCGTGAAGTAGATAATTCAGGTTTTATATGAGGGACAGTGAAGTGACAATTTAATACTTCGCTGCTGTTGCTAGGCATTGTTTATTGATTACAGTCGTTAAGGAAAAAGCTTAGCCACGCGTTATACTGAAACATTTTTATATATAAGTACCCAATACCTATACCTATATACAAAATGTCTACAAGGAAATAACCCACTTTGTCCACTCGTATATAATTTTCAAAAAACCTCAACTTGCTTTATTCACATTTGTTTTCGAACCCACAAAATACTGCAAACTACGGCAAAATCACAAATTAAAAATATAAAGACCATAAACATAAAATTAATTGAAAACATAGACAACGAAAGTTGCTATCGACAGTATTCTCGGAACTAAATTAAAAAGAAAATTAGTTTTTTAAATATTCTCTATGAACTTTCGTGCTATAGATAAGGAGTGTTTGCTGTAAATATGTGGACAACACTAGTTTAATTAAAAATCGGCATCCCCATTTAGGATAAGGCTCTAGACCTAATTGTTAAGTCCAGTCGATTAACGAAATAACCTGAAAATGCTTACGAAGCGACCTTTTTATTAGCCTTCCTTTTGCGTGGGAGTAGCACCTTACTTAGGTGTTGTTGGGAGTTTAATAGTGTGTATTATGATATGAAGGTACAGTTGTACATAGTCTGGTGGTGGAAACTACGGCTGGGGACTTGAAGCCTACGTCATCAGCAGAACGAACTGAACATTCCCAACTGGGCGTTGACTTCACGTTCAACTTTAACTTCATAATTAGATCTCGTTTGAACTCTCATATTTCTAAAATTGCTTCCCTACTAGAAATTTCTTTTGTTCAATCACATCCCCAAGCACCGTTTCAAATATAAACCTTACCGCCGTATCTCGACGGCTCATCCCGTAGTCAGCAAATCAAAGGGCGAGCAATTTCATTATAACGATCGTTAGTCCACAAATCTCGAACATAAACGGCACATTATGTATTAATTACAACGTTGGTCTATTGTGGGGAGCTTCCTAGACGGCAGGCGCCCCCTCCCCCCGCCCAGCGCGTCTGAAGGTCGGCGGGAGGCCGTTCACCCCCAGACGACACCCACAGCGCACCCACACAGACACAACACGTCTACACGCCACTGTCTTAGCACCCCTTTTCTTGTGTGTGCGTAGGGGTGATTTTTCAGGTGTAGAATAGACGATTTTATCAGTGTTGACTTTATAGTTACACTTCAATGTAGGTCTTAAATCAAATGATACTTACAATTTACTAGTCATTGCAAATTTATAAGTTCTAACTTAAACCCACTTTATTTCGCACGGCAATCTACAAATCAAATAGGTACTAACTCTGTGTATATAGCCTCACTGTATCCCCGTACATTTCTACACAAAAGAAAAATAAATAAATGATATTATATATATTAACGGTAGGAGCATGTACGCACAATAAATATGTCAATAGCTGGCTGATATTAATATTTAGACATGTAACGTGTTCGAGTTCACGAATATCGTGTCTCAAATATTTGTGTCTGACTGCGGGAATATTGCGCGAGCTCTGCTGGTAACTACTTGTACTTAAATGTGATTCTGAATATTCTGTAGCCTTCTTACTATAACTATAAGGAAAATGTGATCTAAAATTCGTTGAGTAATTGTTAGAATTCTTTTAAATATCCTCGAGTAGTTGCCGTCTTCTGTCAGAATCTCTGCTCATCTCCCGGGAGATTGCGCACGAACATAGCTGCAATTACTATGTACATAAGCAACAGTACCCTGAAAGCACCGAATTATGTATACTGGTCGACTACAGACATTCGTACATAGCCACCTACTTTATATTCCACCCGTCTATCTATATGTTTATGCAGACGTCAGAGCTTATATATTCACGTATATATAGCTAGGTATATAGTACCTAGAGGTAGGGCACAAATCAATATAATACCGACCTTATCTACCCTGAGAACATGGCTCATTACTGTTAATATATAGGTGTGTATGTACATCGAACGTACTGATACACTTATTGAACAACGGAATTACTAGTGCCTCTTTCCCAAAAATTAACCTATTGTCCTTAAATATGGAATCCCCACAACACCCAGTGTCAAATGTACAATCAGTACAATAGCAAGCAGTTTCCATGCTAAACGTACGTCGCCAATGGTTTCGAAGTAAAACGTAGCGTTCTAGCTTTAGATCTAGAACAGCACTTATTACTAGGAACCACAGGGCAGTCACGAAGGACAGTAACCACTTGGAATCAAGGTCTCGATGCATAAACAATGTAACCACTAGCCACCCCCCAGGGAAACACATTCCGCGATAAAAACCCCAAATAATGACATCAAGCCACTAAATGTTCTACGCGGACCTTTCTTACGTAACTCAAAATAAGGAAAATTTTATTCTGATGATATCACTGTTCACTGTGATACGGCAGGATGCTACTGGTGTTTTACCTGGTATAGTTTGAAAATAGCGACAAACGAAATCACACGTTAAAAAAGTATATATAAAAGTGTATATACAAATTCGAATCCCAAGTATTTATTCAATTTTAATGTAGATTTTAATAATTTTCATATTGTTTTTGTTCTATTTCCAAACTAACAATTCAATATTCAGATGCTGTCCGCTGTCTGTTCGCGGTAGAATAACTAACGCGTAGGTGAGCCGCCGCCCTAATGCCCTAGAAACTGTACTCCAATGTTTTAGGTATTGTATGAAATTCTAATGAATGTTTTAGTGAACAAGACTCACACGAACGCCCTGAAACCAGGACTGAAATAATAAGGACTACGTCTAGACTAGAATTATTAGATGTTAATTACTGACTACACAGCCGAGTGACGTGTCTAAGTAATTTCATACTTAATTATTAAGATGCTGAAAATCCCAAGTCTTACCTTGTTTATCATACAGACACTTCTCTGAAACTGACGCTTCTAGAAAGTCTGAAATATGAAAAATCAAATGAAACCATAAGATAAAACGGACCCAGCGTCTCTTTAGTGAAGACTTGCTAAAGAGAAAATTAATTATATTGAAAGAAAACGTGACTGCTGAAATAAATATGCAAGTATTGAACATTCCTCTTGTAATCCACTTTCCCCGTTCGGAAAAATAGCGTAAAGATTGTCGAATGATAATTATGATTAATTAGCGAAGTGAATGAGTGCGAGCGAACAGAACATGGGCAGACGTCTCCGCGCGCGGCACTAGCAACAATACTTGTAAATGTGAACATTTCCGTCAGGCCATAGAGGGGAAAACGGTTTACTTGTAAATACTTTATATAATAAGGGAATTTAATTAACTGCCAGCGCCGCCTGCCGGGATACGCGCAAACAATACCTAATCTGTTTCCGGTAGAAAGAGAACTTTAAGGCTGCGGACGAGCAAATATTTGTAGGCCTTTGTTTTGTACTTTCATGTAAAATACGAAGCTTCAGTATTCAGTAGCGAGCGGATGAGAAGGAATTCTTATTTATTCACCTGAAGCGTTAATTGGAAAAATATGTTGAGTACTAACTCCCATACGAAGTTGTGTTTAAAGGTCTCGTACGCCTCAACATCGTGTTATACTAGGAACATGTAGGTAGAACCATTGTATTAAATATCTTCTGAACTTCTCTCGTAAGAGGCCTATATTTATATTGCTTTTATCTTAAAATTAAAATTCTCAAACGTTTTAAAATATTTCGACGACAGCGCGTATCCGCGGTCGCTTGTCGATCAGTTGACGGCATCGACACTATCCCGGCGGGGCTGTCGAAGCGCTGTCAAATAGACGTTGACATTCGACAGCTTGACACCTGTCAAAATGGTCGCCGCATGCGCAACATATGATCTTAAAACTCGGATGCTATGAAGAAATAAGGAAGTGATTTAGTGAGGATGATACAGCACGCGATTTTTTAAAAGATAATATTGTCATGTCAACTTGACTGATTTCGTTATAATTTTTTATTCATAGAAACGTTTTCTAACTAGATAATATTATTGGAAGGTATCAAAGGCCCGCCACTTCCTCGTATGAATCTTTTCATCGATGTCATTGATCACAATTCTCAGAAACAATTTCCGGCTCCTGATTTTACTTTTACCGTTCAAGAAAATTCTTAGAAGTTCCTGCTGCTTAGTGAACTCTCGTGAAATCGTTTCAGCATTTCATCTGTATGGCTTGCCTGTACCGTGCTTGATACATATTCCTATGTTCCACGAACACATTATATACCAAATCTATGAGTTACTTTTTGCATCAGACCTCATTTCTTCCCAGCTATTTTCAAACATAAAATTTAATACAATCTAATCAATTATACTTAAATACCTGGTGCAACGGTAACGTGTTAATTATTTTCTGCATTTCCTGTCCACTGTAAATTGGTCCGCTACTTGTGCCCACGCTCCCCTTTTTTAGGTCAACGTAAACTGGATAGATCTCACTTGTATTGTTTACACTGAGAAAAACATTCGCTTTTAGATAGTAAATTGCGCTGGCGTGCATATCTTGCATCTCTTTTCTATGTCATAGTGACGCATGTTGTCGTCTCTCTCATTGAAGAAATGCAGTTTTCACTGTCGGTCACGCGATACTGCACCTATAAATTGGTTGTTCTTAGGAAATGTGAGGGATTTTTTAGCAGTACCAGTATACCAGTACCCACTTGTACATGGTAGGAGGGGATTTTTTCCGAGTACCGTTAGACGGTCGGCTGGCGTGACTTTATTAATTACTCCTCCAAATACCAAACCTGTCCTTTGTGCTAATGTGCTCGCCAATGATTTAGTGGAGTTTTATTGGAGCTTATCCTAACAGTTTAATAGGCAAACCGAAAAAAATTGTTAAACTGTTTTAAGAAACCAATATAATTGAGTAAATAATAAAAAGGTTTCTCTCAAGTTTGTTCGTATTCGTGAAATGAGGAGCGGCGTGTTGCTAGGCAGGCAGGATTAACTCGAACACTCGACGACATGTTCCTCACAAATCCGTAACCTTTTCACATAAAGTACCTTTTTTCCACAAAACTTCAATCTAGGAATATATCAAGCATGTTTGATAATTCCGTTTGTTTTTATACGAAGCTAAGCTAACAGCGTTTAAATATATATACATAATAGTTATTTCATATTTAAAGTGGTCTTTTACACACAAAGACTTTCATATAACAATATTATATGTTCAGTTGATGTCAGATTAGTGGCATATCAGTTATTTGAGAACAAATAGGTATGCTATAGTTATCTTATTAAAAGTACTGAGCCTGTTGTTTTTCTAAGTACGGTGCCATCCTCACAAATCTCAGTAATTTATCTACGATTTACTAGAATAAATAATCAACACTGCCCACCATCTCCACGATAGCAGCTACTAGATGTCTAACACCACTTTCAGGCCTCCTTTCCATCGAAATAATTATCTGAAATAAGTCCTATTCATGTTTATAGCGGAAACTGACCGTGTAATGTCCACTCTCTATAATTATTTAGATATGTAGGTGCCAGTTATTTATATATATATTCTTTCTATGAACTGAAGTACTAATAGTTGTTTCTCTCTTTCCAGGTAAGTTCCAGTGGCTAGCATGCGCGCTGGACATAAAATCATCATCACGTCTAACTAACAAGGATTACACACTATCTAGCAACCAAAATGGCCGCGATATTCGAAAAATGTTCAATTAATCTAAATTCAAATCGAACAGGTAAGCTTAATGAGACTTAGAAACAAAACTTGTCTTAAGGATGGCCCAATCACAAAATTAGATTTCTACCGTTTGTCGATCTAAACCTTTCAAGTAATAAAAATAGAATAGATGGTAATAGTCGTTAAATATAACTTCTATTTGCATGGCATATAAAATATACCATGCATCTATTGATTTCATGATTTTTATTGCCGTCGTTCTAGTTGCTAAGACAATTAAACTATATTAAGAACAATGTTTAGACGCTATCTAGCTTTATTTATCACATCCAATCGAAGTCATAACTCCTTGGAAATTATAAATAAAACCATAAATTTAAAAGTAATCATCTAAATTCGAAGTGTATATAAATGAAATGAAATAACAGGGTCGGTAAGGTGTCGAGAATACGAGCGCGCGTAATAGAACGTCGGCGAAGCGTGGGAATGCAGTTGCAAGGACGCGATGCACCGGCACCGGCTAAATAGAACAGCCGCGGACACTTTCAAATGCATCCGAACATACTGAGAACATCCACTATATTTATCTCCTTTAAATATCTAACAAACGTATATTAGGTAGCACTTAAACAAATACACATTGTTGTAATGTCGACCGACTCCAGACGTTACGCAACTTTACTTAGCTTTATTAAAACCATTTCGTATTACTTAGACAGCACTGTCATGACTGCATTACTTTTATGAAAACGTTAATACCTAGCTTTCGATATTACACGAAGCCTAGACATATTGTGTAGCCAGCCAACTAGGAAATTGACTTACATTGTACTTACACGAGTAAAAGCAGTCAATGTAATGAAAATTTCAATTTCCGCGTCCTTCAAGGAAAATGTTTGAGACAGCGAAAGCTTTGAATGTTCGTGTATTTACCTAACTTGCTTGACTTATTTCGTACACGATTTAATGTTATTATAAGCAAAAAACTGGCTTTGGTAAAAATGATCGTTTATTCTTAAAATTATCACAGTTGTTATTCCCGCGCCGTTTTCTCAAACCCTTCTTTGTCTAGTGTTCCCGTTATACCGCGATGCCCACTAGAACACTTATTTTTTATCCCCACATGATTGCCACTCTCTCGCGCGCCAATGGGAAAATTAATTATTTCTGACATTTACGCCAGCAATCATTGAAACGAAGGCACCTGGTCACGGGCAAACTAACTTATAAAAAGAAAAACCTGACGCGTACCCACGACGCGTGAAACGGACCAACTTACTACAACGAAATTTGTTCACATTAATTACTTTAATGAAGTTAAATGTTCATCGGCGTCATTGGTGACATGTTCCCGATACTACAATGTTGAGATGGTATTTTTGAAGTTTTGTGTCATGAATCAAACCCGCGACCCGAGTCGGGAATAGGTACTCGTCCGCATTGCGGTTTGAATCTTCATCTCACACAGTCCCTGCACTACCCACGTACTGCACAGAAAGAGACAACACGACAAAAACATGTAAACTTTTAAATCCAACAAGTTTCTACACTTTTCCTAACAATTTCCCCGCTTCAGTACAAACGATAAATATTTTAGTAAAGTATACAGAGATAGACTGTAATAAAACATATAGTATGACTCCCATTCAAACTTTCGTTTACCACACCTCACTCACACAGGGAGAGCTTGGTACGGCCGTGTGCAAATGCAAAGTGCATAGTGTGCCACGGCGTGGATGCAAGTGTGCGCGGTGTATGTGTGTGTGTAGGAAGAAAGTGCATTCTGGTTGCACGGACGGCTAGTCGAGGGAAACTTGAGATTATAGTGCGCGGTACACACGGGACGCGCTGGTGGGGGGTACGTAGCCTCCATCTCGAGATACGGCTATTTTTACGACAATTTCCTTTTCATCTCGTCTACAATACTGTTGAGCAGAAACACATTTCTAAGATTTTTCTTTGTTTGTAGAAGCGAATATATAAGAGGAAGCTTTTATTTTCCTATTTTTAAATATAACATTTTTCAATAAAGCTACTAGCTAAATCTTTAGACTCTTTCCTAGAAAGTTTTATAAACATATATTTATTATGACAAACATAATAAAAGAAACATCAACACGAGGACTATAATATAACTCGGTTGGCATCAGTTATCGCGGCACCGGTCCCGGCTAGTTATCTCTCGTGCGCCCGCGCCGGCTGCGCCCGCGCACTTGCACTAGTAAACTTGAAACAGTTCCAGCCTGTTATTACGTTTCCCTTTCGTATTGCGTCCGAGGGGACTGTCTACTTGCGCGTACGCAATCATGTTCGCTGCGGTCATTTTATTGATACGATCATTACAACTAATTGGATTTATTGTTCTGTATTGTGTTCACGTTTACTAAATATTAAATCTTATTTCAGAAATAACAAATTAGTTGATTTTTCAATATATCCTACACTGAGTTATATTTAGCTTCTAAAATCAATAATTACAGAAACGAAATTACTATTTATTTCAGTTCATTTGTATCCATAGTTTTAAAATTTAGCTTAGACAAACATTAAGCAATCTAACTTGGCAGACGTATTAGACTTTGTAATCATAAGGGAGCAGGACCTAACTATTGTCAAATATTTCAGTCGAATCTAAGTTCTAGGTCTCAACCGAATGTCTGAAACCTTTCCTTGTAAACTGAAACGCAATTATACTTTCTTGTTTCGATCACAAAGGCCTGGAATACTAACAAGGAGGAGGTTACCACAAAGGGCCGCAGGTCTTAACAGTAATTAGGTGTCTAATAGTCCTAGCTCTGCTCCAGCCGAGTCTAGACGCCGAGACCTTGAGAGAGACCTTGTATCTAAGTCTAATATGGCACAATTCTCGGGATATTATTTCTAATAAAGTTTTTGAGTCGGTCTAGTGTTCCACGTGGGCGGACCCGAAACTGGGAATCCATTATACTTGTTTTATTATGTCTAAATGTTCACAAACCACACGTCTTGTGGAAACTATTCGTTGTCTATCGCCCGAGTCGTGAGTTGTGCCCATAGTGACATAAAGGCACCATAATAATATAATTAAGTTTTCAAAATGTTATGGCATGTTAATAAATAGTCGATATTTGACCCAGTCGTCCTCTAAATAGCTAGACTACTTAGATAAATACATAATATACTAGATAATTCCGATTCCAGACAAATTACTTTAAAAGGTAATTCTAAATATGCATTAATCGAATTCCTTGCCATGCCCTGTACCCTCTACCTGCTAATATTCTGCTTAAACTGTACAAATATTTTAGTATTTATTTACAAAAATTCAACTCTTTAGATTAAATAAACTTGGAAGTGATTCGCTGACGCTAATACTAAAATTTTCCGGAAAACCGACCAAGAAAACACATAATAAAAGAACTAGTTAAATTATTCTAAGAATGGTGACATTCGCAATGGTTGAGTGATTACAAATGCGGCAGTACAGCGTGACGTCTCAAAACCCCATAAATGAACAATCCCCGTGTCTAATAAAGCTGGATAATCCCAATTCGAATTCTTTTCCCATCAACTTGCCAACAAATGTAGTTTTAGAACAGAACTAGGATAAAAAAGTAACAACTCTCCCAATAGCTACAAAAGAAGGACCTATATCTCAAAATTAGAAAATAAGACTATAAATAAATGAGTAACCGTTCATTGGAATGTGTTTCCTAGAAACCATTACACACATACACATACACATGTATGTACACTCTGGGCATAAAATAATAAGTAATGTAAAAACGAACATCAATAAGTCTGTTATCAGTGACTACTTGATCGGAAATTACTGTATACTAACGTAACGATATAATTAAATATTATTTATTAAACGAAACACGTGTAAGACGCAAATGCCTGAAGCCCTTTCATAAAATTATCCTGCTCGCTGATCTTTATATTAACAACCATAGTCAGCTTCTTTGAGTCCAAGTTAACAGATCAATAGAAGATTAACATACATATAATCTACATTACTACATTCACAATCTCCCCAATTGCTGAATCCCCAACAATTTTCAAATTTCTAATCTCTAAAAGGCTGGTGACGCCTCTGGTGTGCCGGGTGTCCTTAGGAGGACAGGTGATCTTTATGCTCGTTCACCTACTGGCTTATCCCATAACAATAATACTACCATCTAGGACATAGGAGGCAAGCTTCTTCTACCTAACTCTTGGAGGGGAAGACTAAGAAGTATGAAGTTCTTACCTCATTCAAAGTCAAAGTCAAAGCGTTTATTTCATTTAATACATAATTTGAAACGTCATAAATTTAATTGTCCGTCCGTCGCTCTGTCAGTAAAGCTAGGCGCTCGTTCCAAAGTGTAGTGTAGTTCACTAAAACTATACTGGGCAAAAATAAAGAAAGATGAAACATTTATTCAACAAGCTAATAACTAGTGGCATGTGTAGATATACGGCATATACCTTGGTCATCACCTTCTTCTTGCTTAAGACCTCAAGTTACTTGATGAAGTCAGAATATGTCGTCCATTTCTCTTCTCCCTTATCAGACGTTATATCACATTCTTTCTTGCCGAATAGAAAATGTTCCCTCTCAAAGTCAAAGCTTTTATTTCAACATAACATAACATCACGCCTTTAACCCCGAAGGGGTAGGCAGAGGTGCACATTATGCCACCGTACAATGTAACACCCATTTTTCACTATTTATGCTATGAGTCCCATGTAATAGGGGGTGAGCCTATTGCCATATACCGGGCACAATTCTAGACTCCGTGCTACTACTGAGATTTTTTTTAAAAACCCAGTAATACTTTGCCCGCCCCTGAATCGAACCTGAGACCCCTTGCCCGACAGTCGCACTTGTGACCACTCGGCCAACGAGACAGTCATTTCAATTAATCCTTAAATTGGCACTTTTGAAACGACAAAATTTAATTGTCCGTCCGTCTGTCTATCAGTAAAGTTAGGTAGGCTAGGCTCACATACCCAACAATAGTACATAATAGTATGTAGTTAAAAACTTATAGTCTAAATTGAAACTTATTATCATATGAATACAAGTTTATTATCATCCCTGTCTTGTCGTAACGTATAAAAACTTATTCACATTTATTTGGACTGTAAACTTAATCCTTTGTCTTTGCTTACAATTTAGTTTATAGTGACACCTACTTTATAACATCGCGTTATATACATTTTGTACTTTAGGGCAGAGACCTACTAAATGTTACTGACATAATTGTAAATTATGTGTTGAGATCACAATTCGTCACTGGCTTTTGTAGTTATACTAGTAGGTATAGTAGCGTAGATTGATCAATCAATTGCACTACGGGTCAATATTTTACAGTAATGGAAGAAGATGTTTGTCCATTTCTACGCAAAATCTCGCAATCTTGAAATTAATTTCCTTTCAATAATTGTTCAATTACAAAATATCCAATAATATATTTAAGGAATCTCTTTATTGATTGTATGTCCCGAGTACCAGGCGGCTATAATTCGTTGGAGATGTTACCGTTTACAATAGCCCCCGGTACCTATGCTAATTCCGGAGCGGATGGCTCCTCATTATCCTTGTATTAACATCAGCACAATTTGTAACACGTAATATAAATATGAATATTACCTACTTATTTACAACAATAATTAGATAAAAAAACCAATACTTTGATATTGATTTTGTTACTAATTCTTAGAAGAGAGTTATATTTTCGTAAAAGTTATTATATGACCGTCAATTATACAAATATGGCTGCTTGTTTGCTTAATCCTATGTACAATCAAACTCCTTGACTCGGGCTCCTAGGTTCCTTCAATAATAACACTGAAATAGTGTTCTATGACTGCTTAACAATATTCTCGTCCTCTGACCTTAAATAGGAAAAGCTTTCTACTAGTTCTACGTCTTAAACAAAGCATATTGTGAACCTGATTGAAAAAGAGTAACCTATAGAGTTTCTTGCTCGTTCTTCTCCATCGGAATCTACAGGTTGGACTGAGCAAATAGCTTCACTTTTAAATTTTTGATTGTCGTTCAAAAACGCCTTTCTTGTTTTATTGAAATAAATTATTTTGACTTTGACTTTGACATAATAGAATTCAAATTTTTACGTATTTTTACGCCATTGTCAATGGCAACAAAGCTCGCCGCGTATAGTAAGCGGTTACCACGACCGAAGTGCACTTTCTTCACCGAAGGCATACCATACTCTGTCCCCCAACTCGCTATCTATTTCACTTGCGACTCAAACTGTCATTAATCCAGACTACAATGCCAGTATCGACACTCGACAGTGCAGTATAATGTCGTGACTATCAAGCTATACTAATTACCGTGGCGCGGCTCGCTTTTCCCCAGTTTTTCGCACGCTCGCGTTTTTCACCGCAGAACAATGTCGTCATTCAGTTTCCACTTTCGTTTTCACTGATGGACGCTGATCCGATGCGCAGGCGCAAAAAATCCGCCACTGTTACACGATAAACGCAGTACTGGTGACATATTACTGTATAATATGAGATTATTTATATATATGATTAGTGAATTCACATAATGATTGTGTATTATTAGTATGTAATACAATAATTAATCCTGTGTAAATAAATGTAGTTCAGTTTTAATTTAATACATTTTTCCAACTTATAATGGACAATAAACCTTTCCCAACCACAAATCATATAAAATGTCACTTATTAGGTAACTAGTCCATAATAACCAAAAACATCCAATTTGGGATTACACAGTTTCAATATATAAATGAAATAACAGGTGTTGTCTGTCTGTACGTCACGACTTTTCCTCGTACCGTACCGTATACAGTACTGTATCACGTTTGTTTACAGTTTTCACTCTCTATATTTTTCTCGCGAGTGAAAATTCCTCCGGCAACTGCGCAGGCGCATGCGTGCGAATCTTTTTTACTCCTACACGTAATGAGATTAGTAGATCGTGTTCAGTTTTTATTGTACGATTACTTGTTCGGTTTCCATGATCTTAGTGAGCGGTTGTGCCGTATCCATTTTATAGCTTACAACATTCATGGTTTCTCTATAGAATAAACTTACATGTACTAGTCATACACTTTCACTAATAAGTTCATTAGTCGCTTTTGTCTCAGGAATTCAGTATATCGAGAGAAAAAATCTTTTCAAACGAGTTTTTATGCAACAAATCAAAATTAACATAATGTCGTACATAACTCAACAGATATGACGTCACTCAAACATTTCAGTATCCTTAACGAACTGGAATCGAATCCTTACAACTTACATTACAATACGTACGTCACTCGACGTGTCCCAACAATAGCAGTTCTTTATAAATAAACATTTGTTCGTAGAATTTTGTAATTTCTACCCTATTCTGGAAGAAATTGAGTCGTGGGCGTCCAACGAGTATCTGTCGTATATGGCTTTATGACCTTAATCCAGAGCGCTTAGTACTGCCCGAACTGCATCCACACCCAGTACACCATAGTCAACATCAAAAGCAGAAAAGTAAACACAATGATTGAAAGGAGTTCGTTTTCAACCTCTTTCAGGGTCATTGCTCTCGCTACCTCGTAATTTTCAGGTTAAGTGGATTATTTTGTAATACACACACCCTAATTACGCCTTACAACGTTTCCTTACAATTCGGAATATTCGCTTCAAATCAGTTTCTCAAATATACATAATTACGATAATTGTCCATGTGCTTAATTCGATAATGTCTCGAAAATGTTCGTTTTATATATTTGAAGTTGTTTATCCGAGATAGTCTTACTAGGACGACGTCGGAGGTAGTTCTCAAAGTATGTTGTAGCCTTGTACAAGATATTATTTACACAAATCTTGGGACATCACTCATACGAATACTCGCGGACATATTGCTCCGAGCAATTTGTGTCGAAAATGACACGAGATATACGACATAAGTAACATATACATAGTCATCGTTTAGGAGCTGTACAGGTACACTCTCGATAGATTCTCTACCACGAGTGTATCACAAATGGGGACAGACTCAGCAATATTGACGGAAATAATGGTCGTATTAATATTGTGCTACCTTACCTACATACATGCTGTCCTAGTTAGTGTGCTCCGAATTGCTCTGAAGAGATAGTTTTCGTTATTCCAGTATTCGGTATCTTTTTGTACCCGAAAAAGGGTGCTTTGAACTGTCTAATGTATGTCATGCTTTCTGTTTGCGAAAATCTCCTGCAATATCCTGCGCTCCTGGTAAGTGCTTTTCTTGCAAAGTTTTCCACGTGTGCTGTCCGCCAGGCAACTCTTATCAGTCTCCATCGGGATCTAAGTGCATTGTCTCCGTATCTTGGGTGAGCAGCGCAAGGGTACAGCTATCGACTGATTGCGACAAGTGTTTGTCTCCAAGGCGAGCTGATACAAACACTACAAGTGCTTGCACAACGTACACTCGCACCTATTTGTTTTATCGTTTACATCGGTGGTCACACGCAGGTGGGATGATTGAAACTTCTCATTTTCTAGTAACTGCATTTATAGGACTTTGTAAAAAAATAAAGTTTTAAATATTATGACAAAACAGGTACAAAAACAATACTTTATCCTGTCATAAACCTTTATGTTTCCTAGTTTACTAATTTCAACTTTGAATAGAATAATAAATAATCCGTACATACGAGTATGTATGTAATGTCTATTTGAATACAAACGCAGGTACGACGTAGGACAACACTCCCGCGGTTAGCCGGACACAGGCTAAAAATACTCGCGAAGAAAAAAATAAAAAGCAAACCATAGACCAGTCTTCCTGTGCTAATCGATGCCAATTATGACTATGGTCACCATGTACTTACTCCCTTACCTTGGATTGGTCCGAGACACATTTGCATAGATAACTCACAAACATATTTTTATACAGGAAAATGTATAACTAACGTTGAAATTAGTGTCATAATGCCACATTATAACAGAAATTAGTCCATGTTCTAATAATACCTCACAGGTCAATGTTTACCTGTTTTAATGTTCTGTGTGGAACAGGAAAGGTTTGCATCGTTTGATTGCTTATTTATATAGTGCTATATATGTGGATACTTGATGATGTGTCACGTAACTACTACAACACGTTTGCCAAATAGGGGTATTATTGGTTACAGCAGTGCTGGCGGAGAATCCCAGGATTTTTGATTTCCCACTCCTATAAATATTATAGTGGGATAATATTTTGTTCGTTATCCTAAATAACAATTTGCAAGTAGCTACCCCAAGCAACTAATGTACAAATATCTGGATGCAAAAACGATTAGTATTGCGGAACGAAGTAAAATGATGCCATCTCCCTCTCTCCCGCGGATAAGCATTGATAACAGACAAGGTAGGGGCTATTTTACTATTCATAACCCTTGATTGTGCTGCCGTTAGTGGCAGCGCATCCATGACGTGCGAACTGTGCGTGTGTGTGTATGTGTGGTGCATAATGCGCGTGTGTGGGTGTGCGCGGGCGCAGCGACGGCGCGTAGCCTTGAATTCGTACATCGACTGCACTTGTACAACGATAACCGTTCGGAAATGTATTATTGAGATATATTTTTAATTGATAATTTTTGTATTATTATTTATTGCTATTCACGCGTAAAAATGTTGATAGTGAACATAGTCTTAAATATTTTGTGAATAATTTTATTATTCTTAAAAACATGTTGACAAAATCTATAATAGAGCAAAACAAAGTTAAATAATTTATCTATTAGCGACATGTTATGTTGTAACAATAATATTTTCGTATCGCTACAGTTACTTGGTAAATTCCTTGAGATAACAAAGCGCAATGGAATCATTATACTATGTAACCTCTGTAATATCTGTATTGTAATATTTGTTTAAGTGTCTGAAACCAATTCTTTATCGCATTACTTATTATTTTTAGTATTTACCTAACTATTGTAAAAGTAATGAGTCATGATTATACTTATTCTCCATATGGAGTTTCTGATAAGAAAAAAATCTAATTTCTATTGGATTCTAGTAAGACGTGGTCTGGTAGATTATCTTGTAAGATTTGTAGAGAAAATCTTGTAGAAATATTTACATGTAAAACGTTTCGGAACGTTGCAAGATCTGCAACACCTCCGTCCCTTGTCCGGGCATCTCGTTCCTTGATGTCGTGCACTCTGTCACTCCTGCGCACCACCCCCATGGCTCCGTCGCCGTCGCACGCGCACATAATTGGCGCCGCAGGAAGCGCAGAGAGATTGATGATCTAAGCGCTGGATCGATCGTTGTTTTTTATTATTTGCTCGTTATTGCAAGTTCCGTTGGTTATTTTAATGGCCGTGACTCGAATGTCGGGTTTATAGGCCAGGCGGGGGTAGGCAGGGGAGTGTTACGCCGGTACCCACTATTCTTAACTCACAATAAAGCGTAAAGTATATTAATGTTTTAATGTTGTAGTTTTAAGAATTACGTGTGTAGTGTGTGTACGCGAGAGTTTCTGGTACGTTTTCCTGTTAGATACTTCGCATTCTTATCTGACTGGCACTGGCTTGCACATTCCTTGACGTGTAAACCAGTCGCCATCTTTATTTTCTTGTTAGAATCTTCGTTTTTTGATAACAACAAACAGTATCCTTAAACTGGTCTTGAACATAATGCCGCGCTGGGAATTCTATGTACAACTAAGTGAAGACGTTCCAATATCTGGGAGCTCGTTTATTCCTAAAACAACTACCTATTAGACATCAAAAATGTATAACTAGTCTGGGAGGTTGAAGGTCGAACCCGGGACCGAGTATCTCAGTACCCACTTATTGCTAATATCATCCCAATTTACCTAGTGTCGCTGTGCAGACATTACGCATTTCACTAACGGGTTTGTGTGACCTCCGGAATTTAGAGGTCGGTGTTACGGACAGACATTACACTTGCAAATGCGGCTCACGTTCAGTGTGCATGTTTCAGCGCCCTACGGATGACCTACTTAACGCACACTGCTGTAAGAGTCTCTTCTTACCATTCGCATCCCTGAGGGAACACCACTGAAGTTGCATATTCCATGTCTTATTATACCGCCGGTTATCTTATAGGAATCAGAATCAAATTAGTCTACTCCAATACTATTTATTGGATTTTTCTCCTTGAGCGTACACAAAAAGTTATTGAATAATTCAGGCCCTAGGTTATCTTAGGTACTAAGTCGGGCCGTCGCAATAACTTTTCAGAGCTAACCGTGTATGAGAGCTGAAATATAGGCGACATATCGGAAGGCTGGGACATTTGAGCAAGGTTCGAGCGCCAGTCGAGTGTAGCCAATCTTTTAGTGTTATCATCTGTGACTGATTGTAGGCTCCGACAGACGTTCCCTTTGATTGATATTACTTTGTAAAGGAATCCTTCGAGAGACGCGTTTTATATCTAGACGTGTGAACATTCTAGCTACATGTACATGTGTGTGTATCTGCTGAATATTACTTGTAAGGGAAATAAGGGAGCTAGTCTAAATGTTTCTTTTTTATGAGACTACATTTATTGGGGAAAGTTAACTGAAAACTGTAGACTAAACTATTTATATTGTTATATCTATAGCAAGCAATACTTCATATATCTATAAACAGGGACAGTGGGTACATGATTTTATATATTATTACATTACCATTACATTCGCAATACTACGTTACTGGAACATTTGCTATCAGCCTCGTCGATACAATCCCGACAGAAACATAAATCAATAAATGGGTTACGCATCAACAGGCAGGTACACACGAACGGGGTAACACAACCATTACCTTATCACAGTTTAATTTAACGATTTATTATTTTCCTTCACACCTTAATTCCCGCTAAACTAATGACAGTTAAAACAGGAAAGTAGTTAGAGCAGTTATAAAATGACGAAAACAAATGATTACAAGTATAAGTCGTTACATAAGCCGGGTCGATGGCCGGCCGATCTGTGATATGATAGGGACCCCCGACCTGCGACTGATAACAACCGCCATCTTAGATTCAGCTTACAACTGTACAAGTTATTTTATTGCAAGTTATCGTTCACTGTGAATAAATATATCTATGACAAATGCTTTGTATGTGTGTATGACATGGCGACCTGACTAATAACGTCTGCATTTAATTACTGGCAACAAGATTATGAAGTGATGCCTTCTTAATCCTGAGGTTAACAAACGAATCGACACCCCTTTCAAAGAGGATTTAAACACACCGAGTTTCTTTACACATGCTGATTCTTTGGGAATAACCTGTTTGGTATATAATGGCGTAATATTATGTTAACTCGTCTATTATTTCCCATGAGGTAAGGGAGTACTACAGCCCTTCTTCACAGATTATGTTATTAGTCTCATAAAGGTCCCTAAGACCCTGAGTAGAGGCCAAAAGTACTATAAGGTACCTTATTGATAATAAAATCATCACGTGAGCTGGAAACAGTGTTACTATCTTTATCTATAGAGATATTTGTTCACGTAGGTTATATTCCTGTTCCGAGCAAATATTTGTATGACCTACAGATTCCGTTCACATTTTTTGTTTGGAAACACACCCATGAACTTACACAAGATATTTTTAGTGTACCTGATCTATTTCTTTCGTCAGCAAGGTATTCTAATAAAGTAGGAAAGTATATAAAAATAAAGATCATGAAGACTTTCTACTTAATAACCATGTTTATGATAATAGGACTAAAAAGTACCAATCAAAGGAAACAAAATGTCAATATTTTTTAATGGCACACATTTAGGGATTTCATTCAGGCGTAACAATAAAAGTTACAAAAAGTATCATTATGTTATAAAAATACTACATTATGACTAAATAAAAGGTATATAAATATGTCTTATTCATATTAAAAGGTTTTAAATGAGGTCTCGTATTGTGTATTTAAATCTCATTCAATATTTTGTTTAGTTATCAATGGAGTGTCGGCAAGTAGGTCGACGCGTCATCTTTACTTACTGCGCGTGTTCGAGTTCCGATCAACACGGCTCTTGTTTTAACTTTTAAGTACTAATTTATCTAAGAACTAGTTTCTACCCGCGTCTACGTACGGGTAATACGTTTTTTCCCGTTCCTGCAAAATTGTCATGAAATCCTTGAATAAAAAGTATCCTACGTCCGTCTCCTGATTCTAAGCTGGTTTTCAGCCAAATCGGTTTAGCTGTTGTTGAGTTATAAATGGTGTAACTAACACGACTTTAGTTTATATATCTAAATATATAGATAAATATAGCACTTATTCCTGGGTTTTGTTGAAAGATTTATGTTAATCCAGGTCATGGTTTGTGCTTTTTTCGAAATCATTTGAGTAACGTTGGCTTAGACTGTTTGTAAAAAGTTGTCTACAAAGTTTTTGACAGTTTATTAAAAAGTAGCGTGATAAGTATTATAGCGGGGGTATCAAACTATGATCAATAAATAATTATATATCCAACTATATGAGTAACTGTTGAATAATATCTATAAGCCTATGAGTGCGCAAAATATTCTTATCATCATTGTTGTTTTTGTTAAATTGTATAAAAGAAATTCGTATCAGTGGCTCATTGTACTAGTGTGTGCTACTGACTACAAGGTCATAGTTTCGATGCCTAAAACGGGAAAAGGTATTATCGAGTTTGTGAATTTTGAAAGGACTGTAGTCATTCGTTGATGGAATATTGCATGTAGAAATGTATGAAAGTTATATAAAGGAATAGGAAAATCCATATCTCATTCATTTTTTCCTCGTAAGTCTTTAAGTCACGTTTATTAGATTATTATCTCAAGAAATGAATCTGTTTATATCTCAATGTGAGTTATCAGTAAGTGTGCGAAACTACTATATTTCTATGTAGACACACATATAGTATGTACTTCCTCATACGTTGTTTGAAATAAAGTTTATCTAATTTTTTATCTTTTTTTTTGTTGTAGTATCACGCGACACACGTGTATCTAATGTTTATATTAAAACTAGCGTTTGTTCGCGACTTCATAAGCATAATTTATTTTTATTTTTTTTATTTCCTATCTATTCTTATATATATAATATTAGATTATATTTATGTTGTAAATATTAAAACTTAAAAAAAAATCAAAATGCAAATTTAGAAGTTGACAATGTCAGATTGTTTACATATAATATCAATTTTGACAGTTAAATTAAACTGTTCAATGTCACTTTTGTCATTAACAATTTTAATTTTGGAATAATAATCCTCATACTCACTCTCCTTTGCGTTTCTAAAGAAATTACAAGATTTTTGGTATTATTTCAGTCAATCTCTTAGTCACAAATTGGAAGGAGTTTTGTAAACATGCAATTTTAATGTGGGTCATTTGTTACCATGAAAATGTAACATTGAATTTTTCCAACGTAATAATTTCTTTTTGTGGATAAGATTGCATGTTTGTAACTCAGAAACTGGTGAATGAAATATGATAAAATTTGTACTGCATCATAACCTTGATAATATAATACTTGATTACCTTTTAGTATTAAAAAAAATATGTTGCATGTACATAATATGTATGTGTAATATGGTCAACCTGACAAGTAATATAGATCCTAAACAATGAGTCTTTGAACGCTTCCCTTCTACTTAGTGGTGTGATCACGAGTTCACAAGTACACGTTAATTAATGAATACAATTACGACTATCTTACTGGAATTTGCACAGTATCGCTATACGGAAACGATACCATAGGCTAAGGCAACTATATAAGCAAAACTTTATATTCAACACGAATTTCAATACATACTTCATAATATAATTTACTAATCAACGAATTGTTCTTACTCAACGTGTTAGTATTGTACCAGTTTAAATTTAAATAATCATAACAATGCAATGTAACATTTACTAAAATAGCATACGACAACAGTTCCCTGCGCGGACGCAGTGTCACTCAGGCGCAACTGTATAATTATGCCAAAATAATGCGCCACACTTCCACGTTGCTAAAAGCCAACATTTATCTGTTTAGGACGAACGTGTGACATTGGCTCTAAATTCATAGTAGGCACTATCCTATCTACTAACAACAAGTATATGTTGACACCGCACTACTACTCATACATTCCCGCGCTGGCCCTCACTCGCGTAGATGTCGCGCGGCGCGGTGGCTCAAGTGTGGCTGGCGATGTCAGTGTGTCACGTGGTCGCCGCGCGCGCAACTTTATTTGTAAAGTCGGTCAATGCCCCGAGCGTTAGATAAAAAAACACACAATTTGTTTACGCGGTGTGTTACGCAAAACATCGCTGATTGTCCAACCGTTCCGGTTCGTGATAAATATTATAAATTGTTATTTAACTCATGATCTGTGAAATAATATCATTTTAATGTAATAGCTGTACTGTGTATCTTTATTTTCATTCAATCCTGATACATGTAAAAAGAAATTTTAATTTTATATTATATTATATAATTTCTTAATTAAAAAGTAAAATGATAATGATAAGATATTAATAATAAAAATGTAGGACTACATTTTCCAATATCCATAGCTCCTGCCCTAGGTCAAAGAAAAATTTAACAAATATGAATACCTAATATAATTTCCCTCATAAATTCGTTACCTGAACACAATCGCTCTCAAACGAGCTCCGCGACGAACGAGTGACGCTAATTAATCAAGTCTGCTAAACAGTGAAAACCTGTTGGGTAACTCGGGAAATGAAGGAAAGCTCCGACACGAAAGTGGAAAAAGCTTTGGCAGCACACAGACACAGGCGGCGGGGCGGCGCACACACGCTCAGCGTGCGTCTGTGTGGCGGGCATCTGTGTGCGGCGCGTACACTACCGCGCGCGTACGAAAACGAAAGTGTCCGAGCGCCGCCGAGCGCGCCCGAAGCGAGCTCACGAAGTCAGTGGAACTCATCGTCGAAACTGGGACATCAGTCCGTAATACGACGCGAACGCCGGCGGACGCGGCGCGCGGTTGCAACACAACACATTACGCTCTATGACATAACTGCAAACTGTGGGCTTGTGATTATGGTGTTTGGTGATAATAATTAAATATGATGGCTGTGGAAGTTCGTCCGGCGAGTGCCGGCCCGGAGACACGCCGGTCACCGGCCGCCGACCGTAGAGCGCTCAGCGCCGATAACGAGCCTCGCACCTTGGCTGCTAGGAAGGCTTATCCTGAGGAACCAGCTTCTCCGAAACCAGAACCAGAGGAAGACGATGCCCCATTAGACTTGACTGTACGCAAAGAGATTTCTGTTTGCGAATTCGCGCGTCGCTCGTTCGCGGACCCTTCAGACTATGTGAGGACTCAGATGATCCTGAGGCAGTCGCAGGACTACCTGGCGTCCGGCAGAGACTCTGGCACGGAATCGGATGACTCCACCGGACGCCTCAGCCCTGGCGATGATGCTATCTCAGGGAAAGCATACAAGAAGTCGCTCATGAAGAGATACAGTAAGTGCTCTCTATACATCTGTACTGACCCCGCGCCGGGAATGTTCTATGTACATTGTATGCAACTACACATTAATTACAGGCTTATAACTGATAACCGGTACACCTAGAAACAATTAAAATAGAGTGATACAAAAATTTCTGTAATCATAAACCAAATATTAATTTAAATACTCGGGAATAATTTAAATACATATATCTTTGAACTTGAACACTTGTTATTGTTGTATTATTTAAATAATATTACATTAACATAACGTATAGAGTCAATAAAAATATTTTCCGCAATTTGCTACGTCATGTATGAAAGAAAGTGCTACGTGCTACGGTCGTAGCGACGGCTACGGGTTGCTACGCGGCCCTTGCTACGACATCAGTTTGCATACAATTTACATTGAAGTGATACGCATAGTGTAAATAGTGCGATTGTATGAATGTATGTGTATAAATATGTATGGGCCGTGTACCGCCCTGACCTAGCCCAACATGCAGCGCGTAGGGCGGGGGTGGCCGCAATTACACATCTGTACCGCATCTATTTACAATACGCACACACTATTTATTGTTCTACAATTTCTTTATATCCACTGCAACACATTTAATATTGTGTAATAGTAAATGGACACAATTACCTACTATTATACAGTATTACAAGCTGAGTAACTTTCTCCATGAAGATGGAGATATTTTCCGATTTGGTTCGTTTGTAGCACAAACATATTTGTAAGAATCGGAACAGTTATCTTACCTCGTAAATAAATAAGGATACATTCGATTTGGGTATTTCCGTGTACCTAACTATTAGCTTTAGTGACCACGTCCTGCGGTAATTAATGTCCGCCAGTATGCTCCTGTTATACTTTACAATTACATATAAATCTATTCTCTATAATTCACTGTTTAATGTCATTTCAAATTATCTGTACTTGAAATATTATGACTGACTTGTTACCATTTGTCACACTTGTTGTGAGCAGTATTAAGCTCAATGTGTGCTCTGTCTTTCTAACTCAAATATATGAATGTAATTATTATGTATGTATGTATGTGTGTACTTGCACTACATCAAGGGCTTTTAATTATTGCTGCGTGAGATAACTATTTCAATTCTTATGTCGGGTAAAGTATATAATATAATTGGGAATCGTCTCATCGTTCCCGATCAAACCTAAAAATTTAACAAAACTGGACAAATGAAAAGTCTACCAGTCCTTTATCCACTTCTATATATGCCTGATATATGTTTTATAACTAAACCACGTATGAAAATGTCGAGTAAGTCAACGGAGACATAGGCCTAGGTTGACATAGGTCCTAATGGACGTATCTGTACGCATGTAATGGTTTCAGGCAGCTTACAGAGGCAATTTGCGCCAGACGAGGCTCACCGCGCCTGCGGACACCACGCTCGCTTCTAACATTTTACAATTCTGCCAGACATGTTTCTGTTAGCCTCCTGTTATGTAACAAAATGTCTGCCAGCCGCATGTTACGTCTTGTTCACTAACTTTTGGGCTAGGTCGTAACTTCAGCCTTGATTTACTCGATGTACCGACGATGTTTCGACGTTATATGTTCCCCAACAAAGTATTTGTTGGACTGCTCTTTATCCCTGCCATATAGGGTCGAAGTAATATACTGAACCTATAATTTCAACAGTGTCTTTCCTTGTAATACAAATTAGCACTTATTTATTTATGTTTATAGTTGATTGTTCACCAACAATTTTCTAGACATATTTCGTCACACATGGCTTCCATATTGGCTGGTTGAAGGCCCGTAACACATGATTACATGAATCATCTCTCCAGCGAACATTTTCCCTTCCTTTAAAGGTTCCTTGTTCAAAGGAACCGGCGCTCATTACAGCATATAACTGCTGTTCCTTCCTATATTATATGCTACATTATTACATAGCAATATTCCTTATCATTATCATCTAGAATAATTATCAAAGAGCTAATTACCTAACTCAGGCCGGTTTGGCTTCTTCCAAGTCTAGGTCTACTCGGGTAAACAACTTGTTTCCATGGAACATCCTCACAATATCTAAAACAAAGTTGCTTGTAACAATTTCAGTTACCTAGAACTAGGTATTACTTTGAAACACTTGATCTAAAAATGTTTTAAATTCTAATTAAGGATGTTCGAACAACATCTTACAATAACTGTTCAACTCAATTACTACCCAGCTCCTGCTAGTTGTTAGCTTCGTTTCGCGGCGGCCATGTATAAGATTCGGAGAAATTACTGAGACAGACAATTGCCTTAGAGCTACCGAAACTTCAGTAGCACATTCTGCTGTACCCATTGTAGCAAGTGTCGTGAGAATACATACACAGAATCCGCGGCGCGCACACATTAAGCCGGCAGCATTCTTCTAAACAATGGCTTATTGTACTGCCACTGTTTACTATTGCCTACTACGCGATGTTTCAACCAAATTCTATTAAATATTCACCTGAAAATTGTAAGAAAATGACATTCAAACCAAATTCATCAATGGTTGGACGATGCATATAAAAACTTGAAATGACATAATTCGAGCTAGTAGCGCGGTTGTAAGCAATTCTTTCGTAAACAATGTACCTACGAGTAGGTAGGTGCGACAGTAGATGATGCATCAGCTGAAATTCTCTCGGCGGTGGCACGTCCAGTCGTGCGCACTGCACTAACATCAATAAAGGTCATTGACACATCACGGAAAACACAAATGTGCATAATTGTGCATATATTACATAGTACCTACGGCTGTATATTATATTCAGGCGCAATATATTATTGGCTGCGCTAAATTTAGAGCTGTCCTCTTTTTAACTGATATGACAAGCGACTGGTTAAGGATTCGCATTTTAGGAACAAAGAGTTGTTTGTTACTCTTTACGGACTCGACAATGTTTAGCCGTTTTACATCGCGACTGATGGATACTGACCACAGCAAACTAATTGTTTTCCTTGAAAGCATAGCAGAATAGAAAATTGGTAATATGGAATTAATTTTTTATTATTCCTTTATTACAGGCATTAAATGATTTTACACAGCCGACGGCAAGTGTTAGCGTATAGCATACACAAGTCAATATTCGCGTCAACTAAACGGAAAATAAATGTTGTAACGTCCTGCCGGCCCTTGTACGGTATGTGTCTCGATATTACAACAACATGGCAGCATTACATTACACGTATTGTCATCAAAACACACGAATCGCTCGCTCATCACTCCGGTTCGCAGTAGCGCGGGTTCGATGCCCGCGCTTCCGACTATGGAGTTGCATCGCGTTACCTGTCTCTTATTACACGTGCTAAATTATAACAATACATTATGTGGCCATCGTAGGTGCTGCATACCTAAATGACTATAAGCTTTGATAAAACCTGTTGTAAAAAAAAAACGATTGGAGCTCTATGGCGCTCGCAGACAACACACAGTTTCCATATTAAAACCAGTTCAGTTTATGATTAATTACTCGTGTCTGCGATAGATTAGTCGAGAATTAGAAAAGATCTGCCCATCAATTGAGCGAAATAAGTAATCGGTACGGATTGTGAATTTATCGTCGGTACTACACAATACAATTAATAATTGTCGTACTCTCTCATCTCTGACGTTCACTATTTAATATTCTCTATCAAAATTCGGTCGCGACCCAAATAAATACACGTCTATACAAATAGATTTACATTTATATTTCCAAAATTTCAAGAAATCGTTGCGAATGTAACGAGGAAATAGGTCGCAACCCGCGGGCGACATTGCCTACGAGTGTCACGTCTTCATTACAGAATCTGTTTGTCGCGGTATCTGTACCCACATCCACACAGAGGCTAATGACTGGCCCGTGACTCACCAAATCAGACTTTATTAAACAACTCGAACCTCACAGCTTCCTTCTTCGGACCTCAATGAACAATATTGTACCAAAGTATCGATTCTCAATAAAGCTGACCCCGTGAGAGCAACTTTCCCATGGATGTACAAGAAGAAAGGATGCACCAGGAAATGTAATCTGTGTATATTTTATGAAACAGCTGCCAAATAATGTGGTGGCTGGTTATCAGGCCCTTGTGAGTGTGTGATACCTGCCCGCACAGGTCGGAAGTGAAAGGTGCGTAAAAAATCTTATTTATACGCGATCGACGACGCCGGATGCGCCCATGCATCCACCAGTAAACAATACGCAAACGTGATCGGGTTGGAAGCTAGTGACGTTTTTATACATATTCACCATTTTTATGTCACATGCAATAACTATGAATACCTGCCGACGAAGATATCAATGTTAATAACTGCCCGCAACTGAATAAGAACCTTTCTACTTATTTGTGGATCTAAGGTCCAATCTAATGTTACCGACGTCGTATCAGAACTTGTGTTACTGCTAGCGACACCCGGAGATCACAAAGGTCGTTGTTCTTACAAGTATTTGCATAAATTACACCGAAAAGAAATAATTATTATTGGCATAGACAAACACGACGACTTATAGAAATACCTACTCATCATTATTATGTCCAATCAAAACACTGGCCAGCTACCTGTTCTGAGAATATTCGAACAAAGAAAAAAAAACAATTTGAATTTTATTAATTCCTCCACCAATCCAAAGTAAACTATCGCACTACCGTTGACAGAATAAAATAAACTTTAAGATTATAATGTTTGAGTTCAATATTTAAGCTCTGGCAAATAACCTATGACGTTTCGATTTAACGTAAACAATAGAATGTCCCGAAAGGGTGAGGAAGGGTTGTTCTTTTTTTGAATAGCTTCCTGCAAACTATCCATCTCATTCACACTGTACTCAATAGTAATGTAAGAACGAGATGACAATAACAAACTGATTTGGACTTGCGACTGGATTTAAAAAAAATGCACTTTTAGTATTCAAATGACGTTGACGCATCCGTTTTTAGAATTTCAAAAATAAATAAACGTACGAAACCAGCGGCTATTGATAGAACAAACAGTTTTATAACTTCCTAACTGAACAAATATGTTGCCTTTTACGTGAGCGTATTAGCGCTATCAACGGCCGTCCCTTTACAACCTGAGTGGGTGCGTGTCATCGGCAAATTAGTGCAATAAATTAACGGGCGCGTCCTGCCGTCTGTATCGATATTTTTTATCGAGCATATAATCTTATCTGTTATGTATTTATGCGTGCAACGCTCTTTAAATCGGGCACATCTGGGCGTGGGGCCGCGCGCAGTTTTTGGCCGGCCTTCAACCGCGACGCAAGGCTATTAGGTTTCACAACACATACGAACAAACAGACTGGCAACCTGTGAGACCACTATTGCTTCGGGGCCCCTTACTATCCCCGTACGCGCATATTTCCAGCCAATCACTACAAGTTTATGTGACCAATGCGCATAAATTTATTTTTAGAAATTTACATGTGCGCTAAAACATATGAACCGATTACGAGCATCAAAAAAACTAAGTTAATAGGGTAGTAGGTACAGTAAAAAACTGTGGTTTCCGTAACAGTATACCGCTTACCTTGTTCGCTTCATCTGTCACATAAAAAAGTTAACCCAATTTTTTAAACTGCATCAAAAAAGTCTCATACCTGCCGGTAGCGGGTGTACACCCTCCACTATAAAAACGCCTTAACTGTAAACCTATAGAGGCATCCGAATAATGGAGTGGTACTTTTCGCGGGTTTTTTGCATTCCATTAAAAAAACTTTTTATTGCAAAATTTACGGCTGCGTTTGGTTTGCGCAACGGTACCTCTATGCTCTATTGTCTATAATTGCGTTGCAGATGTTTTTTTATTATAAATAATGGGTTTCAGAGTTGCGACTTCCTCAAAAACATTTTTGTAACCTTTGTTTGTCTTTCTTTCTTTAAAAAACATCTCAACCCTGTATTTTTAAACAAACGATTTGTTGTCAATTCTGCAACATTGCCAAATGTCTGCAGTACATACACAATTTCTCTTTCTAAAAAAAAGCTTTTTGTTGTAGTTCCCGATAAGATCCACAACGGAAAATTCTTGAGATATGCAGAGTTACACTTGATTTAATCTTATCGTGAATATTTCCTGTCTCATTACATGTTTCCTGTATATTTATCAATACCTAACAGATTATTTATTTTTAACTTTGTGAGTATATAACTAATTTGTGCTGTATTGCACTTAATATGTATAACATTATGAAGAAAGACAAACAATTGATAAACAAATCATCTCTCACACTGAGTGCCTTAAATCTCGTCTAATTCAACATTGGGACCGAATCTGTGAAACACGATAAGATATTTTAAGAAATTGCATCATTATAATACGAAACAAACGATAACTTGAGATCACGTTTTATAGATTCACATTTCCGTAAAGAAATATAATTTGTACGAAAAAAAGTATTTATGTGAGGGTCATTATCAGCTTGTTATCAGCACAAGTTGAAGGATCACTGTCATCTGCGACAACAGTAGATGCGGAGTGTATGGAGCTGGCCACGAGTGGCTCGACACGTGCTCGGCGCATCTCCGCTTATCTTGTGTAAAAATGCAGTGAATATTTTAGATAAATCCAGCCATTACATTCGGCCGGCGCCTCGCAACGCGCGCATGACGCCGCCCATACATAGATTACAATACATAGTGAAGGTGAGCACAATAACATGCGGGAAACCCGACGACATTTTTGTATTCAATATTGTAATACGGTCAATGTTACCGCAATTTAGCATAGACTCGCTCCACTATTCCTGTCATCTGCGACCAACAAATCAATACGCAACGCAACATATAAATAATTAGGTGGCTACTTGGTATTCCACCTCGGGACCAATCAGGTCATGAAAACAGTGCAGTGTATGTCAGCAAGGCAGACGGGAGCAGTATCTGTGATGTCACCGCGGCACGCTTCCGGCCTGCGCCCACGCAACCAGACACACACAGGCGCTCGCGCACGTGCCGACAATTAGACACCGACACCTAGTCTGGCCATGCTGACCCGAACGTTTTATTTAACAAATATTGAAACTAAGTTTTTGTGAGGTTCTGCTAATCGACGTGATTAAATATGCGGTAACTGGCAGACTCTGCAAACTTTGACCGCGTCACACCAGGAAGCAGCCGCTCGCGCTGTATGCCAATATTATTATCAGTTTCGCGAGTAAACGCTATTTACTATTCACTAAATAATTTTGACTAACATATTATTTTGAATTTTAAATCTGTCGTCAAATACATAAATCTTTACATACGTAATTTTAGTACCTAGAGGTATATTTAAATAAAATTGAATTCTACTGACAGAAATGACTAGCGTTGCAATAAATATGTGTAATCGTTGGCAAAAGCTCGCCTCGACTTTCCCTGCAGGTAGCAGTTACATATTGTCACTTAGCTAGATTTTCCATCGACCCGCCGCCGGCGATTCTGCGAAATGTTGCAGAAATAGAACCTTTTAGTTCCATTCCACGGTACACCTGCAAATACTGGGAACTATTCGATTCATCCTTTGGATAAAAGGTACAAAACGAAATGTATCTCAGTATTGGAACCTTTCGACATTAATAAACGCTTGTGAATTTCATTTATTGGCATTGCATTAAAATAAACTAATAAATATTGATAAATATGTCCAGATGAGTAAATATCAATTAAGTAGATGTCTAGCCTAGATATCGTCGGCAAAACATGTAACCTAAGGGACCTTGCTTTTTTAGGCAGGCGGACTTTTTGCTCGCCCCCGGGCGGGGCGGGCCGCGGCGGGACAGACAGACTAATATAATAATGGAAACTAGACGTACAGAATAATGTTTGTAGGATCTAGAGCCTTCGGATCGGGCCGCGCCAACACATGAGCGACGCGACTCCGAACTTTTAAGGCTTTTTTACTTGGCCTTTGTCTTTCACTCGCTGATAATTCTAATAAAAATACTATTATTATCTAACAGAAACATCAAGTTCTTGATATGAAAATCATTGATGTGTTGTTATCAACTACTTAACATAAAGCTTTGTTTGATAATCCCCGCATCGCGTCGGTAGTGTCGGTACGTCCGAACTCCGGCGCTACTCGCGCTGGCAGCCACCCAACACACATTTTTTGCTGTATTTTCAACACATTACAACGTGTTTCATATTTATTTGTATTTTCGAGTCGTTTCTATTGTCCCTTAGCGTCGCTTGTGATAGTTTGTTTATCGCTGCTGCCCGTGTGGAGTGCCGGCGCGGGCCGTGTTGGAAGAGAAAACAGTGTCTGTTCATGAACAATTGAGCAGACGAAGGGAGTAACTCATTAACATACATTGTTTGTTTATCGTCTAGACTCCAGTGTGCAGACGTGATTTACACTTAATTTCATTTCTAACTTTTCGTATTAATTGGATATGGAGATATAGTTCGCTCCTACGCAAGGGTTCCTGACCTAGATACTGTCGTTGAGGCTCGGTTGCCAATGTGTACCATGACGGATAACTGTTCTAGAAAGATTAGTTAGACGTCATTGAGGATAGGCTTGACCGATTTAAAAGCTACGCACAGTTTTTGAATGACTCGAATAACTAAACCCGAGCTCGCCCGTATTGGAGCCACATGCATAGCCTAATTTACGTGTGGCCGTATATTTCATTCGTAGAGGTAAACATATTTCATGATTATTAAGAGAAAGTTCCACAATTACGACATTCTTGAACAAATTCAGAGCACTTAGGGTGAGCTATGAGTACTTATATTTACTTGAACGAGCCGTCCTTAGCCCCAATTAGTCGCAACTATTGTTTACATACATGGCCGTGGATAAATAACGTGCAATCTATAAATATTAAGCTATCGATCCGATTTATTTCCGTTTACTAGCATCACGTTGGTTTACGCGTGAAATTGTGATTCCATGCGGTGAATTCCCACTTTTTTCTAAAATACAGGAAAGTAATAAACTTTAATTTGTTGCGTAAATACGTAGGTAAAAATAAAACCTGATCCAATTTAATGCTGACAGTGTTTCGTTTCCTATTTATGCAAATTGTGACGCATTCGTTGTGTAGTAAAGTGTAATACTTTCTGATGTGACCAAGATACTGGAATTCCCCTGTGACTATGTTATCAGTGGTATCAGATACCAGTAGGTCGGTCCGTGTGTTGTTGTTCTGCCTCCGTGTAGACTCCCTGCCGACACTCGGTAGCACATCACTGAGCGTCCAGATTGCTAGTACTTATTACACACAACAAATTAAACAACTTCACTTTGTACATACATATTTACTTTTGCAATTTCCCGCATTCTCCATTTCGTATGTAAGATACATTCTTGTTCAATTCCGGAAATATAGGGTCATTAACCTACTTCAATTTTGGATTAGTAAGTAAAACGAATTTCGACACACACCTGTATACAGAATGTAACTTTAATATATAGTTTAAAAACTCAATTCGGCAGTTAATGATAAATATCTGTAGTTACCAAATAGTCCTGTCCGTTTTATTGGTTCTCGTCGACGGATGTTACGAAACCGAACTGACATTTTATTGTACAGGAAATCGAGTGTTTTGCCTTTTAAAATGTTAATTATTATTGATGTTTATACGACGGCCACACGAATTAAACTCAAAGCCTTTTTATACGTACTCGCCAGAACATATCACGTGTAAATTCCGTAAATAAAAGTTACATTATGTTATATGTTATGTATCAAGATGTATAATAAATTGATACGGTATCTAATTAACTTCAATAGTTCCTAGTGAATGAGTGAATCAGTAGGCTTCTACTGAAAGATCATTGGACTATAATTTCACTAAACGGTGTCACAACAAAAAACGAATGTGTAATACTATTTAGCAAGTTGTGGAGTGCGGCAAAATGGCCCTTATCACAGTGGCGCTGGGTTCAGGGCAGGGCATTTCGCGCGGCCGCCGGCATTTTTACAACACTCCACACATTGCACAACGCGGGCCGAGTGACGCAACGCGCCGAACGCACGCCGCGCGCCGCTGCGATGCTAACTGTACACCTTGAACGCCCACACCGCAATTTCAAAATATTTTTATATGAACCTCTCGATTGTTGTTCCGCACTCGATTTAACGTTGCGACTACGTTACACTCGCTCACTCTCAACTACTAATCGTAAAATCTTATGTTCGTTTCTTAAGATCATCCGACGCAACTCTTGCGCAGCACCATAACTACTCCTCTCTTGGTTTGTGTAAAAATTGCAAAAACGTGTGTTGGTAACGTGCCGTAAGGCGGTTTCGTATGATCAGAAAGACCTGTATACAATAACACAGGAAATCGTTTTTTGTCCTTAACAAAATAATAGACATACAGCCTCAAAATACAAACGCGTACACACATAGGTAACATATTGTAAATAGTCGGTGATTCACGTGACCGCCAGACATGACCGGCTTGATCTCCATCACTCCAAGGACTTTCCGTCTCCTAACAATGATGCCACTTAGCCACCATGAAAGACGATTACCTTCCAAACAATAAACACAAAAATGCACTGTTTTGACTCCACTGTCCTGTTTAACCGAAAATAATTGCAACACAAATGTTACATTCTTTGTTTGTTACTTTGCTAATGTGCACTCTGCGGGTCATTGTGGCGCTTAGTCATCGCTGAACCTAGAACCTGTCACCTAGTATCTTAGATCGTATTTCGTCATGTCAACGTCGTTCGAAAAAAATATAGTGAGTCAAATATCCATAACATTAAATACAAAATTCGTGGCGAGCCTAAACCGTATATTTCCACGAAATAAAAAAGCCAGTAGACAATCACCGCAAACATCGCGGTTACGACACCGACAAGTGTGTCAATGTCGCGCGAGTTCCCGCGACCGGCGCGCGCGCAGCCGCCCTCACTACCGACCACATTGCTTCCTAGCCGGCTAGCTTGACGATAATGTCTGTGAGTGAGATATTAAGATGATTACTTGTGTACAAGATATCTCATACAGTTTCAGTAACTTACAATAGATCAAAGTTAATATTTCAATAAGGTAATGTCCGAAACTAACAACAGAGCTTCAGAAGTCCATGACAACAATAAGTCGCTGTCCTTAACCGTCGGAAGTTCTAGAAAAGTCATCAATTTGTTTACAGTGTTTCAAGGCAAGATCTGATCTCGTGGAATCAACAAACACTGCGGCCGCGGACTGAGCTTATAATATGAAAACAGGCAAAGGAAGCGTACGTGCTGCGCTGGCTGCAACAATGTGCGAGCGGGGATGTTTGCACTATCTGCTGTTTGTTTGTTTGTCGAGCGGCGCGCGCGCAATGCCGGTATGTTACAGTTTCCGGAGAGCCGCACTCTGTGTGCTAGTTAAACCGCAGGGACACTTCTATATAACTCGACAGTTGTCAACTTATCCGAAAAACCTGTTGCACTGACAATTATCGCAACACAGAAACAAGAAGAATATGGCTCTGATTGCGCAACTGCGTGCGCGCGACCTACAACTCGGCTGCGCAAGTAAACAGGAAAACGGCCACCGAAAACAGAGGCCAACACTTGGACTTTTTAAATATTTCATTCGGTTATTGTAATAGCCTGAAACGTGACATAAATATAGACGTTCTATAAACAAAGCAACTTGTTTCCATTTACTAAATATGAATATGAGTATAATTGTTTGAACCGGAAATACAAAGTTTACGACATGACGAACAAGAAAATCTGTTCACACAGAGGCTATTCACTGCTCAGCTTACGAGCTCCGAGAATCTCATATTAAAGAAAGTTAAAATTATCTCGTCACTTACAATAACTTGGAACCTTTGCGAGACTTTGAGTTAAAATTAAAACACTAAGTTGCACAGCAGACGATAAAGTTTGCCACCCACCGGGCACCGTGTATGGCCAGCTACAATGAAAATAGAAGCAAGTTTCCACCCGGCTCGCATCCGCAAAGGTCATGCAGCTTAAAATAACCTCACTATCAGGAACTATGCATCTCTGACAGTACTCTACGACGACCAACTCCTGTTTTAGTGAAGCCTTATTATCAGCGTAAAAAAATTTCGAAACCCGAGTGATTAGTAATGGTGACGTATCAGTGAGGCAACTATTTCGTGTCTCCACGAGTTGTATCCGACCGCCCACCTGTACAGATTGCCAAATGTTTCCGGTATAACTCTTTACCGGTTTTCTTGCGACCGTTTTTGTGCCGCTAATTATGTCATCGAGTGTTAGCAGAGCGCGGCTCGGAGCCCCGCGGTACTGCTCTGTTCTAAGACATGGATTGTTTAACACAGTTTTAAGTAGCACACCGTGCACTGTGAAACATTCTGTATTATGCTATAATCCCAACACACATCACGTGCCTATTTAGATCATGGTGTCTGTTTAGTTTTTATTTACGCACGTACTAAATTGCAGTTATCCGGTTAGTTATATTAGCTCCTGAATATACGCAAAGCAGCGTTAACAATGTAAATGACAATAAAGGCGTTGTGTCATTAGAACAGCTTCGTGGCAATTATTTCAATGTAAAGTTCACAGATTGAAGGCAATATTGCACAGTACAGCACAACACACCCACTCGCTGTTATGTATCCCGCTGATAGATCCGGTTTGAAATAATTTCCTTTGGTTTATCACGAGCCTCCTTACGATTATGATTACTACTAGATTTCCTAACGTGAAAATGTATATCGTGGCCTAATATTTTCCCAAAAAAACAAATGTCGTAATCTCAAATGTTGATAATGAAGCTAATCGCATCCCTGAAAACATTTCCATTGGCAACAGAACGTAGTATAACACGCACACAAGCACGGCCGAGCACGGCACGCACACGGCGGCGCACGGCGCGTGTCGTTACTATGCACTTCTCGCCTAGACGAAGTATCTATGTGTTCAGTTTACTATCGTAGTGCGGGGCGCGGGCGCGGGCGCGGGCGGCGCAACCGGGTCAAGGGAGCTCCGATGCACCGTTCGCGTTAAATCTCACTTTCGCGCGCTGCACCACTAAACATGGCGGACGTAGTGACGCGCGGTTTCGTTCTCGTTGACACATTTTACGGTTTTCCGTTTTGTTTTCCACCCGTTCCGGCTACTTAATCAGGCCACTGGAGTGTGTTGTAACATTTTACACGTGTAGAGTAATTGACGAAACAAACAAAGTTATATCTATAGCGACCCAATATCCTTGTCCCTATTTCTTATTTCCTACGTCGAGTATCATGCGTAATCGAGATAGTAAGCTTATCTGTCCGTAGTGGCATCTTATCGCCGCACTACTATAATGCAATACACCGCTGGATATGATAAACAACAGATTTTATAATTTGTTTTTAATTTGACATAATTTTGATAAAGGGCGCGACGTGTCGAGGACATTAGTAACCTGGAATGTTGGAACATTACGAATGGATATGGTAAATAAAGAAACTTGCTTGTGAATGCAAATCTGATACTAGATCCTTTATAAAGTGGGCAATCAAGATCAAGCGTTGACTGCTACAATTTCTACGCATTTCCTTTCCCACTTTCATAGCGCTTATTTGCACGGAGAGAAGTTATTCAGAACCGTAACTGTAACGATGCGTGAAATTTCCAATTATGAAAGAGTAGCGACGCAATCAAGCGACGTCGTGTGATCGTAGACAAAAACAAACAAATTATAAAGGTATGTTTACATGTAACCGCGACCGTGAATCGAATTAACGTCTGTCCGAGGCTGCACGTACTCCGACCTGTTGTTTCCTCAGACAAGGTTGGCCCAAAAAAATCTATCGCAACGTAAGTACAAACTTTTAGGACATGACTAATGGACAATGGCTTGCGAAACAGAATCGCCCGCATTATCTGTATTGTATCAGCTGCCGATTCATGTAAATAGGTCTGTTGTACCTACACCTAGTTATACCTTTGATGCTATTCAACTGCTTTATGACCAAATTGAAAAGTTGCGTGCAAGCGAAAAATATTTATGAATGACTTTTATTTTATCGCAATGGGAACTCTCAATGTTATTTAGAAAGAAGACGAAAACGTTTAATTTTTAATACATAGCGCATATTCTGAATGTTTGACGACTAGGAACTAGTAGTGTCCCATCACTAGCCTGCAGAGCGGTGAACGGCGCGTACGTTGCGCTAGCGTAGGAAGCGCGGGCGCATCGCGCCCTTCGCGCCCGGCTGACCCACTTAGCTGCCGCCACACTAATATAAACTGTTGTGATCGTATCTCCGACGTGCGCGTACGCTGACGTGTTGTCGCTGATAACTAAGGCTTCGTTATTATACTACACATGTCATTTTAGTTTATTTTTATTTGATAACGCCATAAAAAACATAAACATGTGCTGTCTTGAATGTGTTTTTTTCTGTGTATTTTGATGATGGGAATTTGGTATCTGCAAGTTGATAGCTACGTTTCTAGAACATAAATAGATTATATTAAGTTCTTATGCAAATTTTTCAATCGGAAATAAGCGACTCCAATGATCGGCGTCACATTTTGGGCAGACGTCGGTCGCGGCGGTCAGTCCATGCTCCGTGAGTCACGGCTTCGTTGCGTAACCGAGCTACGCATGTCGCATTCGACTTAACATAATATGTTTCCAACGACAGGACAATATCTATTGTTTACTATTTACGAACCGAAATTGAGATGTGCTGCTTTTACTTGCTGAATAGAGCTGAATCATCACTTAAAGATTTGCAAAAATGAATCAATTCATTCAAATTGATATTGAAACAGTTTTGTGCGTCTGATTGTGAAGCTCACGAAGTCATTGAAATCATTTATAACGTTGTTTACTTGGCTGAGTAACTTCAAAACATTAATCACAAGGTATCAGTACTTACAAACAAAACCACACATAGGAAATACATAGTACAAAGAAGAAACAAGAGTTTTTAGCAACAAACACAAGCGTGTACAGTTCAGTTTCAGATGGACTGTAAGCTGTGTGGATAGAAATGTGTGGCCGACGGTAGCGGTCGGTTATTAAGTCTGGCAGATAAACATGTTATCAGCATTAATCGCGACAGTTTCCATTTCGCGGCGCGCGACCGCCACTTTCTTACGTTTCCCGCGCGCGGGGAAAGTGCCCGCGCTTTTCCGACGCCATCTTTGAAACTGCACTCCCTTCCACGCAAGTTGACGGTGCAACTACGAGTAATGAATACCTTCACAAACAACTAAAAGTTATTTTTAAAGTTTATTTACATATATATTAACGAATATAATATTATTTTATTGAATTGTATGATGATAAAACTTATTTAGGATTCGATAAATAGGTTATAATTTCGGTAAAATCGCATAATATTTTATAAATATATCAGCATAATGTCCATTCTCTACTGTTTGACATAATTTGGTTGGTGACTATATTCTGACTATCAAAAGATACATCAATTATAAATAAGTGGCCGCGCATACGTGCGCACACGAGCCGTGATCAGAAATTTAATGCGACAACCAAGGATCTACATTACTTGCAGACGATACCGAAATCGATTTTACGGTGAAACAATCGATTTTAATTTTCCCCATAGAAGCGTAAAACGGTACGTCTTATAAACAGCACCTACTTATTGTTTGTGTAAAGTCACGCACTGGATATAAAAAAACAATAAGTTTAAACGAGATTTGTTTGAGTATTCTGATTGCCACGATATATTATGTAACGGCGACATAATAATTGTAGTCATTTGCATAATTATTTATCTCGCAATGTTATCCAACGAAATATTAAGTAGCCCGGCAATGTACCGGTGTAAGTGCACGTGAAGTCTCTCAGTGCTCTCAGTAAACACACTCAGTAATCACAAACCAACCGTAGACGCTCCGTAGCAACCAAATGTCAAATAAATTTATATAATTTCGTAAATACAGCTTCTGTTATGCGGAAATTTGCTGGCACTGACATCTGTCGTCATTTGACAAGAACTAATGAAATGAAAAGCTAAATGCCGGAAAATAGTTCATTTATCTTTTTTTGTAATCGCTGTAAGTCTAGCTCGCTGTGTTCCGGGTTTGAAAAACGCGATAGTTTTCTCTGTAGTGTGTGAAGGACGCGCACTGCCATACATGTGTGCGTGCCCGTGTCTGTGTGACCAGAAAACATACATTAGCAAAATGGGGCTGTTGATATTAGCAGCTCGATATTTACAATTCGCTATGATTTCCAAATCAGATTGATCAATATTGAGCACATTGAAGTTCAGTGAGTCATTAAAAAAACTCATTATTTACACACACACGTACAGTCCGTCAGTACACTACACAGACAAATTGAGTAACATTCATTACATGGACTCACGTGAACCAGCAAAACGTGAGCTCTCGTAACTATAACCTTTAATAGCCCGCAGGGGTCACAAAACTGGATACTCGTCGCGTTGGAAATAGCATGGCTTCCCGGATGTTGCTCTGACGTCAGACATCTCGCTAGAGATTTGCCGAAACCAATTGTCAAACTCAAAGTACTCTTATTTACAGATCCACAAAGTTCCATTTGCCCTGACGTAAAAATGTAGCCACTAACATCATTTTGTAAAATGTACTTACCTGAGTTATTGAATAAAGTTGGTAACGAACCGGATTAGGATTGCTTAATTAATCTTTCATAGGATTAATTGTTGTAAATAAAAGGGCAAAAAGCTTAAGGTCGCCCCTTTGCCATTAATGTAAAAACAAAATGGTGATTACCCTGAATGTCCGTATAATGCGAGGGTTCTCTTCAAAGCGCATACTAATTTGCTCCGCGATGTCCAAAATGACTTTATCGAATCAAAGCAAGTCGTGTGCATTCGTAATATTTGTGTCGGTTTTCCTCAATACGTCCAGCTGTATTAGAACGGCACAAGTCATGGGAATTTCTCGCGCTATATCTGTCAAACTTCATAATAATAAGGTATTCTAATAGAGATTGAATGATTTTAACGTAACTTCCAAACCGCAGAAAGTGTGTAATCCTATTATATATAAGTTTATTAATTAACTAATAACTTTACTATTTAAGGCACCATTTAGCATCTCTTAATACCACTACTAACTTCTCATCAACCTCATCGTAACAACAAAATTCATTTCATTCCTAACAGTAATATTCTTAATATTCCATCTCCATAAAATATGGTGCATCAGATCGCTAATCACTTGTAACTTGGAGGGCATTGAATTCATTACGGTTGACGTCACCCGCACCACGTGTAGTTAATTTTATTATTGTGCTATCGGCCACTTCCCTGCCGATGACCATATAGAACCAATGTATAATGTTCAGCACTCTGTACTAAGTAATGCACGGTCTACTTGAAAATCATGCAACATTATTCGATACTCTATAAAGTAAAACAAATGATTAAACTCCGAACATTATTCTCAAGAGTAAAGGAAAATAAGTTGATTCTACAAGATTATAGACATAAGTTTCAATAATGCAGTGGTAAGTCAGATTACCGGTGAGCTCGAGAGCTTACCGGCGACTGGCAGGCCGCCATTACACCGCTCGTTACGGCAACTCCGAGGATCGCGGGGAAAAGGCCACGGGAAATCCGGATCGACTTAACAAGAACTGCGAACGATGCGCCGAGAATGCAACCATACTCTGGACAAATACAACAGTCTAAACATCGCCGCGGCAGGATCGTGTGAAGTCCGTGACTCCACCAGCACATTTGGCTTCCACCGCGTCATGTCACTTGGCTCCCAACAACTGCACATACAATAATTATAATTTTAGCGATTGTATTTTTAAATCGAAACAAAGAAATACCACTTGCACAAACACTTACAGAAATTTTCGTATATTTTTTAAAAAGCGACAGGAAATAATTAAAACCGACGATTTACGTTAATTTAAGAAATATGCGCTTTGAACTTTCGCGCTCGCGACACATTTTATGAGAAGCGCAAATGATTTTATACGCCTGTCTAATATTAAAATGATTAAAGAATGCTTTAAACAGGCTTCACATTTCGCACTGCTTCATTATGTACTGAGATACAGTCGCTGCAAACGGCTAGAAGAAAGAAAGAGTAAAGGAAAATCGCTTTGTATCCACCGCCAATCTTTCCGCTTCGCCTTAGCTGTCGTAGGAGAAAAAAGCAATTAGAAATAATTCCACGAACAAATCTGAAAATTGTGCGTCGTCCCGCCAGCTCCAACTGTTCAGTTTGCAAGCACACAAGTGAAGTAATTCCAACAAATTAGCGCGTCTAATTAGCAACACCGCAGCGGACGTTTCCCTATTCATAGAGACAACATACAAGTTCAGTTTAATCCAACTGAGCACAACTTTTACTTTCCTGCTGCGCTGAAATATTAACAAACTTGCATAAGTTATGCAGCGCCCCCTGCCGGCGTCCCCTGCTGGGGGCTGGGAGCTGGGGGCGGGGGCTGCAGGTGAATGCACGGGGTGTGCGCCCCAGCACCTCTATTATTCGAGCTGGAGCTACACGCGAAATATGCTCGCTATGTGTTGCTCCGGTGCAACGTTCCCTTTAGCTCCGTCGTTCTGTAGGAAGCTCGTGTTTTTGACCCCACCCGCTACATGTATAATATTTTGTTTTAACATTTTATGATTAAACACAAAGGAAGGTTTGCAGCAGACAGAGGTTCGCAGCATTCTCTTTGAATGTTTACATCTTGTACAGTCTGTGCTGTGTGTACGATACATTACAACGCAAGCTCGTCTGTTTGGTTCGCTGGGTAAACGTAGATCGCGCTCTTTTTTCTTTTTTCAAAATTTAATTTAAATTTCTCTAGTATGAGAGAATAAAAAATATCCAATGAATGAAAAAATGATTGTTTTATAAACGTCCAGTGTGTTTTAGTATCCGAAATGTGAGACGTAGCAAAAGTTAGGTTTTATTTAGGCTATTTCTTATTCTGGGCAGCCTAGACACGGACTGGCCGGTTGGTACCCAAATTGTAATTTATTGAGTGGACGGTGCGCGGCGCTGTCAGTGTCCCGCTGTACTATGCGCTGTACGCACTACATCACTTACTGAACATTGCTATTGATTACTTTATTGAGAGAAAACTCGACAACATCTGCCGTTGATTAAACATTAATTATTTATATATATTCAATATTAGCTGAACAAATATGTGCTATTCAATTTCGGAAATTGCCGTGGGAAATTGAAGGAAGTGGATCCTTTATAATCGTAGGGCGGACGCTGAGTGACGTCATCGCTCGCCCGTCTATCTGTGGATCTCTCACAACTTAATCCGAGATAATCGCTTAATGTTCTACAAATATTCGCAATAAACACTTTGTTGACTATCACTGAACAGTTGTAGCAAGTCACGTTCTCTACGAGTGAGGAAATTTTGAAATTTAGATGAAAATTACAAGGGGCGAACTGAAACAAGAAGGCTTCGGAAACTTAGTTGAGCGCTGGTTAAAAATAAGTGATTGTAGGAGCTCGGTAGAGTTAATAGGCCGGGAGCTGGGACGTGGGAGTATGGCTTCAGCGCGCCCTACTTCTGGTATACTGTATTTTTGTTTGTTCTGCCGAGCAGTGGGGTCACTGACCCTGCAGTCTGAATGGCTGAAGTAGGTATGCAGCGCCTGCCCCCGCACTGAATAATGCAGGGTGCCAGCGCGGGCGACACGTCCGGGCCGGGCCGAGCTTCATCCCCAGTCGTCGCGATGCTGCCAATTTAATTGAATCCTCGCCGATAGAGTCCCACGTAGTTGTATTTGTATGCTCTGTTAGTCCGGCTATCAACACGGCACTGTTTTGAATACTGTTTTTATTGTTATCTCCTTCGATAACGACTGACATTTATTCTGTTTTTATGTCGCTCCCGATATTGTGTTCAGGAACCTTCCACATATACATAATCACGTAATACTTGTACATATCGCAAAGTACGAGATGTAGATCCAGTATGTATTCAGAGCACCTCGCTCAGTTAATGCTGCGAGATGTTAACCCCCCACAAAGCCGGCGTCTAATCCACTCAGAGCTTTGTCCCCATTCCGCCGCCAACACCCAGTCATTTGAAACTATTTCCAATGCATTTGTTTTGAATTTCACTTGCAATTTGATCAATCTGTTTCGTGAGGAAAACAAACCGCCCGCGTGTTCATTATACGAATATATGCAATGGAAGCACTGCTGTACTCCACTACGTAATATTACTTGCAGTATGCAGACTAGATAACTATATGAACTAAGGTGTCATATATTACTGTAGCGTAAGTAAGCATTCTGACCGGACATAAATACATAGTTATGTAGATAATTGTGTTGCAAATAAGACTACGCCACATTACATCACCTCCGGTGATACAATTACATCATGCTGTGACATTTAATGGTGCTCCTCAAATACTTAAAACTTAAACTGTAGGAGCCCTAAGTAGCAAATAGTGAAGGGGCTCGTGAGTAGCCGGCAGCCGGCAGCATGCAGTGTGGCGGGCGGCGGCTGGCGTCGCGTGACTGCCGGCTGCCGAGCTGGCACATTTGCATTCTCCTGATAGCTGCTATCACACACCGGCTCACATGTGCCCGGGCTGTAAAGAGTTCAAATTCCGTCTAGACACTTCGACCTGAAAAACGAAAGGGAAAGCTTTCATCCGTCCCACTCTATGCGTCAAACATGCGCAGTGCTCGCCGGGGGTAGAACGAGACAACAGGTGGGTCCGTGAATAATTTAGGGGGTTGCGGGGGCCCAAGGTCGGCGCACGGAAGCGTCTGGCTCGGATGTAGCCAGATTATATACAATGTTATATCGATTTTGCGGTAATTTCCCTGGAACATGCGACCTCCCGAAACTTCTCGAGTACTCTTTAATGATCTAAAGTTCGGATGTAACTCGATATTGAATTATTCTTAAGCATTGGGAAGCTCTTCTGACTTGTTAGTTACCTGATCTATACTTGAGTATCCAGCTGTTAAATATGCGATACAGTCGTGACATACACGTATATACATTAACAAAACGTGTCATCAGACCATTCAATAAAATGTGTAACTGCCGCGATAGTTTTATGTCTCCTGTAAGTCACAAACCATTTGTTGGCATTTAGAGCCACAGTACAGAGTATACAGTAAACTAATTGAATTACTGACACTCAGCGGCGGTATCTGATCATTGATCTACGTTGTAAACAGAATTGAATTATGTTAATCAATCGATCCATTTTATTACTTCTTGTATTTTTACGATACAACCTACATTACCCAGCAGTACAATAAGTGAAGTTACAACAAGCTATAAATTTATGAAAGTAGCTCATCTAACAAAAAATCCGCGGCTTGTTTTAAGAAATCTGGTCTATAAATCGTTTCTGTGAAGGCTAGCAGGGCTCACGCACACTCGACATTATTCCACATACATAAGTGATGAACAGTTTGTAACAAAGGGTTGCGGAGCCACTGCCTGCGTACCAGCTTCTAGAACAGTCGACAGCGCGCGCGACCTCCCCAGGGTACCGTCCACAAGTTTTACCTGAAGAAATTTTGATAAACGAGCTTCCAAGTTGTCTTTTCTAGACGTTAAACACTAAAACCCTTTAGCGTCAGAGCTGTCTCGAGCCGGCCCGCGCACTTTACACTTGAAAATGTTTTACTTTTATATCCCAAGTTGGGGGTTGTCTGCACTGACGTCGGCGGTGTATGAATCAGAGACGAAGGAAAGTCGTCCGCTAGGTAAAATGAAATAATTGCGTATCTATAGATTGATCAATGCTTAGCTCATCTGAATGACTCATGCTAGGGGAGTTCACTTTACTCTTTGTTTTACGTTTACCTGTCTTTGCTTGCTAAATAGAGAACCTGTATTTTGATGTAGTGTTGTAGTAGTTGTTGACGTGTGTGTTTAACATGTGTGTATCGTTGTTGCAGTGGACGGCGAGCCGGCCGGCCTGCCGCTCAGCACCCGCAGCTCGCTCAGCCGGGCCCTGCTGCTGCTGGCCCCGGGCCCCACCGCCAGGCATCACCTCTACACAGCCCCTAACACAGGTAAATTTCCTACTGCTTCGTTAATATACTTAAAAGCCTTTGTGAGAACTAGGATAATGAATCCTTATTTAAGTAATGCATTTAATACGTTGAAGGAAAATATTGTTTTTGATTAATTACATAAAACATGGTCATTAACTCTAAACGTGTACAAAATCTAAGTTTAAAGCCAAAATTAGTCACGAAGCAGGAAAAGACAAAACGAAATCTTATCGTGCCATACAAAGTAACGTCCTGGCTAGATAGCTATATTTAGAATTAGATATTACACCTGAACATTGAACGTATCAAGTATGAAATACATCTTTAGCACATTGCTAGTGAGGAGCAGTACCTACATGCGATAAACGAATGTAACAAAGAAAGAAATTATGAACATTTCAAAAGAATCTGGCGGCTGCAGGGAGCTCGGTAATTACCAACATTTCGAGTGTTACGTACATATTTCGACATTTCCTACCGAGGTACGTACATCTTATATTGGTTCACAACGGAAATTACAGACTGCTACATTGGATATTAAACATCAGTAGGTAGTGTAGGCACCCGGGCTCAGAGGTCGCCACGACCGCCAACTCGCGATAACATTTTATTTCGCGACAATTTTTTTTGCACTAACTTGTCATTCCGCAATTCTTTTACTAAAATAAGCATGGATATTACTGATAATTATTACCTAATGGCCATTCGTGTACTATAACCAGTTGTTAATCAGCCAATTGAATCTCGTTTGTGACATACTGTCATATTTTGATATGATTAAAAATAAATAATGAACAAAGAACATGTAGTCGTCTTGTTGACTTGTTACACACGTTGTATACTTTATAGTGCGGTGTGTAGTGTACTTACATTTGCACAGATATCTGAGGGACAATACTGTAGAGTCGGGAGGTAATTTCCGGAGCGGACCAGCGCCCTATCAGCCGGTATTATGTCATATGAAAGTCATTTCAATTTCCCACAACACACTTAATTTAATTACTTTCTTACAAAAGCTGGAGTGAATAAATGGTCCGCCCATGCTGTAAACTTTAATATCTCCTAAATAATCTAGTCATAGGCGTTATGTCACAATAAAATGGCCACTTGCAGTTATTTTGTCGTTTTATCAATAACGTATTGGATGATGCGACCGGTCTGGCAGCGTAATCTAATCGCTGCGACTGTAATCCTATCGTGACGTGCTCCCAGATAGGTTTCTGGTATTCTTAAAGTGTTTTTATTATTATTTACAAACCTCAAATCTTACTTCAAACGACCTAAAAAATCTGCGCTTATTTATGACATGCTTGTAATTGTACAAAATGTATATTTATGCGACACCAAGTAATGTGGGTGACCTAAAAATATTTTCAGTCTGCAAATACAGGAAATACAATTGTTATTTCCTGTTGACATATCATTCCATAATACACTAGGAATATGTCATGTGGAAACCAAACTGAGCCTTTTATCATGTAGCAGCTCTTATAAATAGAACTAACTGTAAATAATACATGCGTCACATGCATTAGGGTTATAATAAAGCTAGAAAGCGTCAACCGTTTTCCTATGGGCTTATTATAGTCCTTTACGCATTATAATGTCGAATATTGAAAATATCGTTAAGAGCGTCGTCATTTCGGCACCTTCCCCAACACACGCCGGCGTGTGAACGGTATCGTTACTAATACTTCAGACACTAGACTGCTAAATACGCCGCACAAACCTCGCGAAATACATTTCATTTATTTGCCTAACATCTCTTATGTAGACTGTTCAAGAATTCTGTTTAGGACGAGTAGGCCGTCTGCGCTGAAAGCTGAGCCTGTGTTAAGCCGAACAGACTCTGTAGGCACTACACATGTATATATATAGGCACATGTAGGCACACGCCAGGCCTCCCTACTGCACGCTCCGCCTGACACCAGCCTCCGCAGCTTATGTACCGAGCTAATACTTACGGCTGCTTACTTATTAACTCCTAGAACTAACATAATATCAGCATAATCCGCATAATACATACATCAGAGACAACAAACCATACAAACGACAACTTTGTTCAGTTCTTTGTTCAGTAAGTAAATCCAAAAAAGCATGAATATCGTCAAGACAATAAATTACTATGCAAATATGAAAAGTTCTCAAACAAAAGTAAAATATAAGTATGAAATAGTGTCAAGGGAGCGGGCGTCATAACAAAACTTACGATCGCCGACAGTCAGGCTGTTCCATGAAAAATTCATAAAGAACAAAGAGGAAGTGGCGGCCGGCAATCGATAGACGCGTCAGCTGATCCGCCCGCCCAATGTCACGACCGAGCGCGCGGCGAGACGCCCGCCCTGCCCCCACGCACACACGCACCGCGCGCCGCCCGTACGCACACACGCACACACCGCGCCGCCGCCATTACTCCGCAACAGACGCTAGCGACAGACGTGACTCTCTGGAGACACTTCGCAAACAATTACTCGGCTGTACCACGTCTGGGGTGCACACACTCCACTGCCTACTGACTCGGCTAATTGATACACACACACAATTACCGACGCTCCTTACAAGCCTGTAAACTCTTTTACTGAACTCTTGGCTAGTCCAAAGCAACAAACTTATTATAAAATTCAAAGCTTTCGAATAAAAAACTTGTCTAAATACTGACTGATATTTACCAATGTTGACGTTAGTCCAATAAGTTTTTTAATTAATGTCTGATTGCTTTACCCAGGTCAAAAAATGTCTGACCCAGTTAGAAAACTAACAAACTTTTGTTATAACGAGACAATTAAAACGAAATCCAAATCAAAAACATTGGCCGTCGTTATAAATGTGTAATATAAATCCAGGGAGTATTGTGATATTGAAATATCTCCCAAATTGTTGCCACCTTGTGTAAACAACTTTCGCTCTCTGTCCACCCCTTCTTGCGTCATTCAGCGCAGATGGCCAACTCTCATGGACACATTTGACCCAAAATGTGCACTTAACCCCCCAATGCGTGCGGGTGGATTGTGTCGCGAACAATAAATAATATTTATTGAAAGGGTTACTCAAAGGACTGTAATTACACAACGCGCAGAGTATTTGATGGATTATGTCATGATTCGGTCACTTTCTGTTACACAATATGCACAATATTTATTTTTGGACCCAACTCACAATTTTGTATGCTGCATGCAGCTCCGCCGATTTGGGGAGATATGAATAATCGTTTTATTATGTGTTCAGAATGCAAGCTCGGACACAAGTTATTTGCACATTATAAACTCACATGTGCTTGAACTGAATATCATATTTAAACAAAAAAATATGAAATCCTAAAATCGGCAACTTTGAAAGCTCAACCCTTACAAAGCCGCCAGTGGGTCACTGAGACCCGTCTATCCAAACATGCAACATCCTAAGCAAACAATGGAGCAGGCAGATGGTTGCACACATTGCGCCACTCACTGTCACATTTCCAAAATGCCAAGTTTTACGCAAAAATGGGTTACATTGCACCTTGCACTGCGAAATCGCAGCGTCATCCATCACAATAGTCGCTAATCTCATATGCTGTCTCATTTTAACTCATAGTTTCATCTCTTTCATCTTTTCATTTTGCCCCATAGCGGCTTTCCGGAGCTATTGACACTTTGAAATTAGAATGTCACGCGTGGGTGCGCGAACGCAACCCATTGTCGGTGTCAGTATTGTGTGTGGACTCGATTTGCAATCGACGAATATTGTAAGGGTTAATTATAATGGCTTGCATACGACAAAGGATGTGCGCCTATTGTCGTCATCTGCTTATGTGCGACGAGTTCATAGCACCTTGCTACGTGCCGCACTTTACGATTTCCTCCATTTATCTACATAATTAAGATACCAGTATTATTTCTTGATTTCACGTAATATGCCTGATAAGAAGAAAAGATAAATAGAAACTAATCACTCTTTTCCTGAACTTAGATTACAATATATCTGGTACCTACGAGTATTGCTAATTTCGCATGACCGACGAGATATTGTATCGTTTCCGACCGGTATCTGGTCGTATCTGCCAGGCACCTCGGTGCTCGTGTACCTAAGCTTATATACACGACTATGTGGAGTGCTAGTAACTGGTATAAACTATGTAACGCCATTGCGATGTTATTCTAAGCTGAATTACCATCTTAAAGGAGACCAGTGACAATGGACGCTTACAAAGGACACCAAGAGATACTCTGTGTGATCACAAGTTTCTTTATTAATAATATTTTAGGGGACGGGTTTAATGAATGTACTTGGAATACACGTCAACTAGAAAGATACATTTACACTGAATTTCAATTCACTAATTGAATTAAATAAAAGGCGATTCTAATTATATTTTGTATTAAGTAAACACATATAAAATCAATGCAAACGTCACTTTCTCATTATGTATCCGAAGTTATCGTTAAGATTATTTGAAGAAAACAATGAATGATTGTGAACAATAGTTCATATTGAATCATGATGTAACCATTGTAGTTCTAGCAGTCAGAGGACTTGAGCGTCCATAACTCACGAAAATATCAGCGCCAGGGAAATACCACCTCGCACGCCACGTGTATCGGAGCCATACATGGGTCGTTAGTGGCGATCCGTTACATAACAATATATATTTACCACACAATATTATTCATATGCAAAAAATGGCGACATCTAAGACAGGACTTGGCGGATTATGGTCTAACGCCAGCGTGCACAAAGGAGCATGAAGAGCGGTCACTCCATAAAGATGGCCCGATTAAGGAAGGGTCATCATTGTGATATTTTACTAATGGGACCACATTCCTCGCTGACCGGTAGACCAGATCCGGGACAATCGCGACCCCCGGTCTATAAGGCCACGCTCATTATTTATAGTTAATTTATTATTATTTTGATACGGGAGATGAAAGGGTTAACACAATGAGCTCGTATTCCGTGTTCCATATATGGCCGTTGGTCACTCGTGTGTCCGATGCGACGTGTCAACCGGATTGGGGTGCCAAATGCTTTTTGTTTAAGCTTGGGAACTTCCAGTCCGGAGCGCGGACGTACGGCCCACCGGATTAATTAAAATCGCAGTATCTACACGTACAGTAGCTACACGTACGTTATGCAAAATAATATTTTGTTTAAATAGAGAACCATGGGCACCGGTTGGTATAAACATATATCACATTTTACCTGTTTTTGAGGGCCAAAATAGATAAGGTAGTTAATTAAATAAATATTTAGTAGGATATAGGTATTTAATCTGTCAAACACCGAGCGGTCACCGGTGACCGCGACCTATTGTTCTTTAATTGTGTCTATAAAACCGGTACTCGACGAGTTAAATAAGCTTGCTGCATTTTCCCTTTATATTTAAAATTAGATAACAAACACCGGTGATTAGGCGAGCTGTGTACCCGCGGGCTGAAACCACAAACTTCTACCCATTACTATACAGTAGGTACTGATTAACAAATAAATGAAAGACAAATAAAATCAAACGCCAAAACTGGTTTCAGTCGTCTCATCGTATTTGAAGGTAGTCTCAATTTAAATGGTCATAGTGACCGAGCCCTCGCGATCGCCGCTTCCCGATTCCCATGCATTGTACCAACCATTGAAGGGTTAACAATGGACACAAAGGGGTGTGGACAGCGGCCGGCGTGCACCGGTCAAATGGTCACTTTATACCAGTCATAGTTTCAATGGACGAGGAAATATGAATAAACAGCTTTCTACTATTACTTGTTCGTTGATTATATTATTTAAATACCGGACAACCGTTACACGTCAACCTTTAGGGACCCGGACATGAGAAAGTTTGTCCCTTCGACTACTGCACTACTAGCGCGACTCGATGCACAGATTAAGTTTTTTTTTCAACTTTTACTATTGTAGGAGAATGATCCCTGACGTGAAAGCACTCTTGTTTACACTACTTCCATCCACAAAGTAATTCTCTTCGCTTTTTTTCTGCAATGTAATAATGCATCTTATAAAAGTTCCACTCAAATCTACAACCATATTCACAAACTTGATTAATCAAAATGCAACTTGAGTAACGGTCAAACTGACCGACTATTGTTCAGATTCAAGACACGAATGGAAGAAGTTAAAATTATGCAAAAGAAATAATTACAAGAAAACATCCCAGAACAGCAAACTGCATCACCATAAAGCCATAAATTACCCTTTTGTAAACCAAAACAACTTCGCATTAGAAATGCAAAAAAACCGACCCCTTCACCTATTGTGCAGCTTAATAGTAAAAAATGTGCATAATTGTAAGTTATCTAAACACGGCGGCGGCCGACGGGTTCGCGACGATCCCAGCGCTGACCATTCTCACAACAAACAGGTGGACGCAAATGCATCTGAGAAATTTGCCTCTAACGGTTAATCTCATAAAGTGACCGTTGGGCCTCAAAGACCCCGTGGAATTAATTGCATTTGCAGGGTTGCAAGATGCAAATATATGCAAGTCAGGTGACCGTTAGTATAATAGGATGATGGTCCTTTAGGAATGTAATTTAATAACGGCTATGCATCCCTCGAGATGAATTATACTTTATCAGATATGTTGCGCAACCTGCGGACAAGGTTCACACGACCTACTGTGTGGTGTACCAATCTGAGCTCTATTTGTTCAGAGGATTGACGAAGACAGGCATTTCTTGAGTCTAGCTTACTTTGATCATGTATGGTTGTTACATTGTGAGTGATTGCTGTATTTCTTCGCAGGTTCCCTCCCCCCCTCGCCGGCAGATAGCGGCGTGTCTGACGTGGAGTCGTCCTCGTCGGGCGCCGGCTCCGCCGAAGAGCTGAAAGCCCGCCTGCAGCCGCCCCCTCCCGCGCCCTTCCACGCGCCATTCCTGCCCTTCTACCAGCACCACCAGATCGCCAACACGCTGCAACACCACGCCACCGCACACCCCAGACCACCAGGTACGTCATACTACAATACCTCATACACTAACTCATTTGTACCATAATCATTGTATTATAACTAAACAGTAGGTACCTCGAAGGCTTAACAATAAAATATTGCCACGTCTATATATAGGTAAAATCAATAGTTTAAATGAATATTACAAATCAAAGACATTTGTGCAATAAAATAAAAGGAAGCGCCGGTCGTGCTAAATATTTATAAAGTGTAGTCACATCCACAATGAGTGTCGAACTTGAGAACATGCAAAGAAGCAGTTTGTTATTAAAAATAGAGAACACCTAGTGTGCAGCGCGCGATGTAGCGCAGCGCGCGCTGCGGCTGTAGGTGACCGCACGGTGAACGCCCCTCCCGGAAGGTCACCTTACGAGCTGCGTACGCGCAGGGAATTCGGGGGAAGCGCGATCTAATAGTTTTGACACTTTTTATAAATTTTGCGATGACTATCAAAACATTTGTCTATTTTATAAATGTGTTATGAGTGCAATTCTTAAAATACTTCAGACATTGTCAACTAATTCAGGAGAGGAGACTTTACATAAACAGCGTTAGGCGACATGTTCATCCAATTGCAAAGAAATACAATAATAGTGGTTATTGTTTATCGTTTAACCAGAATACACGTTTTATATATAGAGCAGCAATACCTACAAATAAATGAACAAGTATGAACTTCTCGGAATTGTGTCGTAGGCAATTCATTGAATAATATTACCGCAACTTTGTTTACTATGTTTGATTCAGGAACCATGTTTACCAATTGTTGCGCTCTACTACCGAACGATTTCACTAACTCCATACATTGGTGGGAAGGGACGCATATTCTTTCTTTATAGATTGCAACAACATAACATGATTAACTGATTAAAGTATTAATTACAAAATTGTAATAAGAATTGAGAACAGCAATTGTATCTAATCATATGACAAATTAGGCGCTGGTGTCATGTAGCGTCTGTGTGTGCACACCACAGTACAGCGCATACTGTGTACGTATGTACATACATACACACACGTAGGTGTGAGGTGTACAGCTTTATCTCACCACTTCCGGGGGCGTGAGTAGTGCACCCTGGCCGGTGGCCAACTGGCCTTCTTTACAAACTTTGAAGTGTATCGTTAAATGCACATATTATTTTTATGTCCGCCAATAATTCACTCTCGTAATTGTTTCAATTTTCAAGAAAAACAAAAGAAATACTTTGTAAGGTGGTCGTTTTGGAAAAAACAAAGCGATTAATTACAGGCTTTCCTGCGGGCGCTAAACTCTTTCGTCGTTTTATAAGGGACCAACTGCGGCGTCAAACATATAAATTATAAAATAGAACAAATACGAATAAACTTGAAACTGCATTAAATCACGACACAAAAACACGGGAAGTACGGTTAGTCATAGCTATTTGTTTTCGCGGATATTGTAATACATTGAGCTGTAGGAGAGGCACGCTCAGTGCACGCCGAGCACGGCAACATGAGCACTGGCAGCGACAGCGACAAGCCACTTCCTCTGCAGAGCTAGGAGCCGTTCCGAGAAATATGAATGTTTATAATCGGTAGATGTGTAGAGATGTGTAGAGATGCCGGTTTCCATGACACAAAAACGAAAGAAGCAACTGACGAACGGACGGAACCAGTTGGCATGTCGTTGCATCGGGCATTTATCGCGAGTTGGCGCTCCACGCCCGTCCTCAGCTATTTGACATTGCGCAAGGTCAGTGCTCCTAATATAAAGATGCAAAAAACTATAGTACCGAGTACCGGCGCGCAGTATGCGAGACGCGTCGCCGACGACTGCCGGTGCATGCGAAGCGACCACTTTCGATTGTGGCGCATTTTAAAAATGCCTTGTAGGTATACAACGAATTCCCCGACTAGGATCCTTTGTCTTGTGAACGGATGTATCAAACCGAAGCTACCAATATGATAATTAACAGTGGCGTGACACAGTTAACCGCCACAACGCTTTAACGATAACTCGAATGCGATGCTTAGGGAAATGAGCAATATACAATTACACATGGATCTACTTATAGTTATAATTATCACACTCCTTATACGTATTGACTGCACTGCACAGAAATCGAAAAAACAGAAAAAAGAAATGGAAAAAGAAACCGCATCGAAACAAAAATTATAATTTCGATTGAATGTAGAGACACATAGACAAGTGAATCTTCAAACGTGGAGGAAAACTAAAGTAACAATTATTTAGAAACAACGTCACAAGCTGTTTATTTACGTACGTATTGTTGTGTCGCTGCAATGTGGTAAAGAGGATAAACGTTATGAAAAACAGGCAAAACCGCTAAGAAAATTCTCATATATAGCTACATACCTACCTAACACTGACTAATTTGTTGTTACAATAAACTGCGATAACGAGCCATGAATGAAGTCTCCGGCCTCAAGAGCACATTCAACGTCTCATTTTACCTTATGTGCTTATGCAACACATGTTCTGAGTCAGTCAACGAGCCCTCCGGCGCCCTGGTCACACCAGGAGACCACGAGTGGCCCCTGAAGGCACGCTGTAGTATTGCGGTAGTGGTGTCAGGCCAGAGGTAGGTGTGAGCCGTAAATCGGCCATTGCTGTAATGCGGCACACACGAAATTTCGGTGTTGCAAACGCGAATATTGGGCAAGAGCGGCGGTGCCGGCGCCATTGTCAGCCTCTGGCGAAACGAACGCGACCTTCCTACTCGGATTGGGCAGTCCAAACCTGATTGTGTGAGTATGTGGCCGCGTTCGAATTCAATCAACCAGTTTCTACAAATATATGTATAACTCACACAAATTAGGACCTCATTGACTTGTAGCTTTCCAACTTATGTCAGCAAGCAAATTATAACAATCTTCCCATGTTTGTTACATTCTAACTTGCGTTGCTAATTAGTAAGACGCGTTCCTGAACTTGTCCTAGCTGTCCGTCCAATGCACAAACGACACAAGGATCGAACAGATTCGGTTCTATCAACTTGAGTAAAACAAAAGAAACCTTGGCTGGATGTTGCCAATTGCCAAATTGTTCTGATGTAGGTAGCACGAAACTTGGTATTCGTATGCGTGCGAATATTGAGAGTTGATTTTTGAATGCGATTCAGTTGTGTGAGCTGGTTGCGTCACATTATGCGGGCGGCGTAGCACGCGCGCCCTCTGCAGGTATCCTTGCGCGGACACCGGAATGCATTATATGTGCTGGTGTTTCGGAGCTCTATCACAAACTGACAGTTCACCAAATGTTACGAACCCCGAGCTAGATCAGTTTAATCTAAATGAAATACGTAACTTACATATCTAGGACGCGTCGTGCTCATGCCTCACTACGCTATCAATCTATACATCCGTTTATTGGTTGCGAGATCACGATCTACGGACAGGATAAGTTAACATACCTACATGTAATGTGAAAATGATTCCTTAAAACCAATAATAATAAAAACTCAGTTTAATCAACAGTTTATTATCTCGTTCCGATGGCCGATGGAAGCACCATAAAATCAAGCAGATTGTAATTAACGTTATGTTTGTGTTAATGGAGTTGCAAGTAGTGCGGCGGCAGTGAGATCTATTCGAGCACTCAGGCCGCACAGTAAACATAGAGATGTCAATGTGACATTTGCAAACGAAATGGAAATTAAAACGATGGCGCGGTGTGTACTCTGTATTGTGCAGCGCGCTGCATCGCGATAAGCGGCGCGCGTGTGTGCGTCTAACATGGGCGCGTGTCGGTGTGTGGCGTGCGCGGGAGTGTGCGCGAGGTGATCGTCCCGTTTCAAGGGCAGTGCAGCGCTAGCGCTTGCCTCGTATTAATAGTTGGCGACTATTTTCGCCTCGCCGACCGCTGGGGGGACCGGAACGTTATTATTGACATTCGCAAACTTCCAAAATGGATTTACTACCTTACATCACGCGACCACGCGGTCACAGCTCGCTCTCTGCCGCCGTTTCAATATGAGAGCTGTTGCAAATGAGAAAGTCACTAAAGCCCCAAACTCTATTTTGACTTCTTAGTAATTCCCATTACAGCTGATTTGGTACCTATATTTTTCAATCAGACTGTTGCGCAACTATTAGTTTATTAATTTATACCATGATAACACTAAAGTATCTAGTGCTGTGGATTGCGGAAAGTTATACGTATACGCAGTGATCTAAATGACCATCGGGTCTTCTTATTTACCCGTAGACCTGGTGACAGGATGAAAAGCACTGCGTTTATTTTATGGGATCATCAGATGATTTTATTTATTGATTGAATCTGTACCTACCTACATAAATGGATCCGACACGACATAATTTGCTCGGCAGACTGACTGGAGCAGCAAGTCTTTAATTACATTAGCATGGCCTGTCATTATCCTTTCCCCAATTGGATTTCAATTAGTCTCAATTCTCTCTGTGCTCGTTCTTGAGGCCGTCGTGACGTCATCGAATAAATCCTAAGCAACCAGCGACGGAACCAAATAACTCGGTTATGCGATCACGGCTACAATTACAATGCTCTTGCGGTTACAGCTCATTCTAAATCCAGAACAAACGCGATTAGTTCTAAAAAGGGATTTCTTTGTTTTTAATCGCAACGTTTACCGTAGCCGTATAAGGAAGACGCGACGCACGCCATCTGTCGTACGAAAAACGGTTGCGCAACCGACGGCGACCCAGTTGCGCGCTGCGGCCCGCGGCCGCTGCCAAACGCGCCTCGACTCCTCTACAATTACATATTTCGGTGTCGCAACTGCGCGGTCGCATCCGAGTTGAACGGCCCGCGACCTTGAGTGTTGCGCAGCGCACGCCGCACGCGCCACCGAAAGCGAAAGGAGCCACTTACCATCCCGGAATTTACCATAACATATCTCCGTTAGGTCATGGTGCGTACGTGACCCGCGACCTGTCGCCTGTTGCTTCAGCTAACCACAACCGACCGGGACTCAGGGAAGCAGTGAATCACACGCAAGCGGCAACGACGCTGCGACGGCTGTGCGTCACCTTCGCGCGTTCCGTTTCACACGCGCCTTCCTGCGCACGTTTCGCAACACATCTTGCGCGCCGAATGGCGCAACAGCCGCCATCTTCCCGCTTCCGAAATACTCAGTACGCCACATATCGAATCGTGAACTCGGAAAATCAGTCGCGACCCAATTCTGCGCGATGAAATCTCAGCGCTCCACTTGTCCGGAAACCTCGTACGCTTCTTTTACGATAGGTATAAAAACAGAAGGGGCGCCGTGTCCAGGCGGCCTACATACTCGCTCCGATGGTTTCCTGACTGTTTAAAATTATCCGCTCGTCCCCGGCGGAGCGGCAAAAGGCTCGCCCTTCACGGACCACGGCCGCCCCCGTCAGGCCGCCACTCTAAATAGCATAACTCCATAACCGGGTCGATTATCGCGCGGCGGGTGGCTCCAGCGGCGGTGTCCCGCGCTCGTGGCTCGCACTCGCTCTCCTTGTGTTTATGCGTCGCGAGCCTAACCGGGTCAGTGTTAGGTCGCATAGCGCTGCATAAATAGATGCGTCGCTCCCCGTTGCAGCGCAGCGCGCTCCTCGACTGGCCGATATCAAATATTTCGCAATGTGTTTACGCGCGCCCCACATGCCCCGTGCCAAACCGTCGAATTCCACGGAATAGTAGCGTTGCAAAACCGTGGCTTTCATATAATAACGTCAGCGTCGCTGTCAATGCTGGAGTCCGCCGCCAGCCGGCACCGTGGGAATATGGGACGGTTAAATTTAGTCGATGGACTCTTTTCGAAACACTCGGCTTTGTAATATAAGCCACTAGTGGTTCTGTATCTTTATCAAACATCATATCGCGTAGTCATTCGTTACACAATGCGATTCCTGACTGAAAGCTGAAACTGAGCTTCATAATTGTTGTTGTTGTGTTGTTGTGGAGTGGACATGAAGCGCATGTCCACTCCACACCTGACGGGTGCCTATGTAAGACGCAGTCGCCGACGCTCAATGTTGACGTCAGTGGACGTCCCTGCGGGTCAATTACTTGTAACAATAGTTTCTGACTTAGACGACAATACAAATCGATAAATTAAGTGAAAAAAGTCGTTCCGACCTGATTGGTGCCGAGTCAGGGTCGCGTTGGGCAATACGTTTGATGGAAATCAGCGGGGCCTTGACCGCCGCGTACGCCCCTCAACCCGCTTTTTATGGCCATCGTCTTGACGACAAAATGTTTATAGCACATAATTATAGCATTATATTTCATAACAAACAGTTTGTTATGTCAAAAAGGAACCGCCGCGCACCGATTTGTTGCCAGTTTTCTTGTTCCACTCTACTTGGAATCAGTTCGTAGAGTCAACACTAGCCATTACATTACCAATAGGATAGGAGTCTCTGACCCACTTGACGTCTCGTGCTACTGGTGCACAGTAGTCTGCACCAGCTGTACTGGTATCACGCTACCCGCTACCCACAAGACGCTAGAACAATACACTACATCTCAATATGTATTCAGGCCGTAACCGCAGCCGGATATACTTCATAACCGGAAATCAATATTAGAGATGAGCGGAAGGCGAAAATTCGCGCGCGTCACGCAACCAACGCAGGCGCAGCTAGTTTTGTTTATCGATAGTTAATTAATACTTAGTAATTAACAACCATATTAATATAACCAGGCAACAATATACATGTAGATACTTATCTGTAATTTATTTATACCTGTGTTTAGCGCATCCTAGTCACAAATGCGTTGGTTTTCCTTCCTAATACAGCTATTATTTCACTCGGTACGTAATATTTTTAGGTACATATACAAGGATACCGTCCCTTAGTACAACCAATAACGAATACATATCTAACAATAACTAGGTAATTATTATATTCATATTTATATTATCCACGTGATTCACTCTGACAAATATTTAAACTTTTCTTGCAACTTTTTGTACATCAGCCCGCGACTATAAGCGATGACTTTTTCGACATTTACGTGTAAAAACAAACAAATGGACGCAGCTAGGGTCAAAAACCACAATGTCACACGATACTAACTTTATAGGCAACGTTTTTTATCGGGCCCTCAAATTCTTGTTTCATTTTAATAAAAGGTCACAAATGGCACCTTTCGGGGTCGAAATGCAATCCAATTCTTTTTAATAATCATTATTGAACATTAAAATATTACAGATTGTTGGCTATGACAATCTCGTAGTAACTTTTCATTACATAAGAATTATACCTATTAAGAACTTCTATGGTTCAATTTGCATTATCTAAAACTTGAAAACTTGGTACTAAGCGGAGCAGTTTATCTTCTGTCTATAACGGCTAATACACCATTGTAATATTTTTGGAAACAGTTCCATCATCCCTCACCAGCGACAGGCGGCCACGTTGTCTTATGTACTATGTCATAAGTACCTACAAGTCTTACAGCAATTTATGTACTTCGCACGATACTTTTACATAATATTTACTTACTTGCACAGTTACATGGGCTGTTGTTATGATGTACAATACATGACTCAGGCTCGGGAAGGAAACGACAATATTGCGAACAATACCTATGTAAATAAGCTTCTATATAGCACATACTACTAGGCGGCTACGTAAGAACCAAGTTATGTATGTAAGAACTGCATCTAGATACATTGTGACATTTCATTGAAGAATTCGGATAGCTCTCGGTTCCTTATTTAAGTGTGATCTTATCGTGATGGATCGTATCGCCAACCTCACCTCTGAATAATTTCCCTCCAAGCCACTCACTATCAATTGATCAATAAACACAAAGCTCGCTGGACTTGCTACTAGAATGATTGATCCAATATGGCGTCCTGTTGCAAGGAAGTGCAGGAATTTGCGAGACGCGTTAGAGGGAGCGCGGGGAGGAGCGGGGGCGCGCGGTGCGGGGAGGGGTGACCTTCGCGCGTTGATGCAATGTCGCCGTGTCATTGACCACGCTGCGCCGCGCGCAAACAGTTGCAGCGCCCCCCCTCCCCCTCCCCCGCCGCCCGCTGCCCTCCGCCCGCGCCACTCCCTGGGCTCCCTCCCCCGGCCACGTCTATCGCCCCCTCCTCACACTGCCCCCCACCTTCCCAGCAAGCGTGCACAGCAAAGTTTTGCCGGTTTTACAATATTCATTCGTTTGCATTTAAAACTTAGATAGGTACGTATTTTTAATGAAGAACAGGAAAATTCACTGCACGCCTTTTATTTTTAACCGCCGATGTCATTGCACGCAAAAGGTTTGATTGAGATGGAACTTCACAAAAAAACGACAAAGGAAGGGCAATCTCTTTGGACAAAAGAAATATCCAAATTATTATGAAAACACTTGATTAATTAACGCAGCAAAAACATAAGGATATTTAGGTGTCTTATGTAGATTTCAGACATTAGCAGACATTATGCAAAGAAATCCGCTGTGTACTGAAACAACAAACAACTTACTACAAGTCAATCAAGCTTTCGCAATCTGTTTACATGATCAGTTGCAAGTGATCGCTGGTGCCTGCCGACGAACATACTTTATTACACGCATCGTGATTGGTACATGGCAATCTCAATGATTAAGGAACAGTTCAACAAAACCCAATTATGTCATTTAAAAATACTCTAAAAACTCCAAGTTAATCGCAACATACATTTAAACAAATGTGTAGAGGCTCACACACTTCGTATTTATAAAAAAAAAAACATTAATATTCCGCATAAATCATGCACAATCCCAAAATCTGCTGAGATTTTAAAGTGTCGACGTAAAACATAGTTTGGCCAAGTTCCATCTCACGCAGAAACAGTGATCATTCAATGCGGCAGCGGTTGAGACTTGAGACGGAACGCGCCCTTACATTATATCAATATTAAAATAAAAATGTTTTCACAGTTGCATGTATTTACGTAAGCGAGGTGCACGAACTCCTCGCCGGATCACCTTCGCATTGTCCCAAACTATAGGTTGAGGTCGTATCGGCAATAATAGTTATCGATAGCATCGAGCGACAAACAAGATGAGCGATGACTTTAGCGCAGTGTGTGGTGCCTCTACTCTGCAAACTCGGTTGCCTCCTTGTCTCTGCTCGCCAGGCCGGCTGCGCGGGAAAGTCGAGAAATGTCAAAAGTACGTTCTCAAATCGTTTCTATTGTTGTACTCGCGCAAGTGTACGTTGAACACTACACAACACACATGTCGTGTCATTGGAAGGGACGACGAGACGTACCGCGTCTCAAGGGGACCCGGCCTTAGGTAATAAACTCACAAAAACAATAGCAGTTCATTGTCGACCTTAACTTTTTGCATATTCAAAGCGGTATTTAACGATCATCTTCCTACACGATAATGTAGAAAATCGACGAATATTATTTGGAAAATAACAGCATCAAAGGTTAAAACAACATCACAAAATGTGACCATATCACCGCAGTAGGTACTGCGCGTCAAATTTGACAGACTGTAAGTGTCAACACGTCTCAACTGACCTTACACAATATCGAGTGCATTCGTATTACCCGGCCTAAACAAACAGATAGTTGAACCGCCGCTTTGTGCACTGATAACGGCATCCGCCCGGCCACCGCACAAAAAATATACTTAAACATGATAACGCTATCATTTCTCAACTTACGATTTTATTACACCTAGTTCTGTTATTCCTGTTGAAATAATATCATGTTGAGGCAATGTATGGAGAGATAAACTTTAGATTAAAGCACATTATGTAACAACGAGAAATTGTTGACAATATCTTTGTGGAGCGGACGATACAGGTTTCTAGATGTAATCTCACGAGTCGCAGAGCCGAATTGGTTGTGATCGTAATGAGAGCTGTGGTACAAACTAATTTATAAATAAATCCAATAATTATTAGAATTCACTGATACAACAAACAGCTACAAAGTATCTAGTTCAGTGCTAACTTTTGTTATTTCCAATATATTCTAGGTCTGAGAACTATAACCGTGGAGCCGCGCGCCGTGCGTAGGAGACAAAAATGTCACTTAGATAAGTAGGAACTTCCCATTTAGATAATGAACAACAACTGGTGTAACAAATGCTCATAACTCGTATTAATAATCTGCCCAAATATTACATAATACAAACACGGAACTATATTTTAGTAATTTCTATCCCAGATTGTAAGGCATCCAACAATAATTACAACGACAAGTGATAATAATGATATTCACTGATGGTTCGACGGGACTTTAATGGTACAAGAACTTTAATGATGTCTTCAATGAGACAGTGACGTCTACTTTTATACCATTAAATTCAAATTAATAAAGCTAAGTCAGCTTTAACATTTTTTCTTTAAAACAAATGTGTGTCTGATACTTCGATGTTTCTATGAGTTGTCCAAATGTTACTCGAACCAGTTTCAGATTTATTCAGAGTAAATATATGTGAATAGAGTGTGTGTGTCGTAATATATGGCGGCCATTAATTTGTACAGATGTTATTTCGCAATGAATTCGCGGGAATTCAAGTGCGCATGTTCCGTGTTTATTCTACACTTTAAAATGTTCTGTCTTCCGCCTTTTGGTGCTTTTATACTACATTATATTTCTGTTCAAACAGGAGAATGATTCAATGATTAACTACTAACACATTCCATCAAAATATTCGCATGGATCTATCAGTTCTGGCAATCTCTTAGCAGTTCTATGTTACAGTACATTACTATCTTCTACGAAGTGTGACTTTGAACCTAATAGTAACCTATTAGATACACCAATAAGTTCGAGCAAACAACAGTTAATATGGAACACTGCGTGTATTGTCGTCATTCTAGTACAGTTGGTTAAACAGGCGCGGTGTTTGCGGTGCGCAGGCGCAGACGAAAGCTGTTTCACAACCGCACACATAACCTTAAATACCATTATAATAGGCCGAGTCTACAATACTCACGGAACCCATCCTCTATGTTGTCTCGATGTAGACGTCTTCAACAGATTTACAGATCAACTACAAAATAATAATGATCAACTCAAACTACTCCACTATGTCCTTTTATAATTTTTTTATTGGTCTTTAAAATGATAGTAATAAAGTCCATTTTTAGACCCATCAGAATGCAAATATCGAATATATTTTTCTATAATATCGTTAACAAAATCAATAAAACTCAACATGATTTAGGTGCAGCCATTCTACGGCCGCTAATTAAGCGAATAGAAATAAAGAGGATGAGCGTTTTAATCAACAAGTGCAATTAAATTAATGATATTAGAATTAAATAAATAGCCCTACGGACGATCGCATATATAGCCGTGTTACAAGTATCCTGTATAAAGACGCCACATTAGGAGGAGATGGGACAGCTACTGCAGTTGATGTTTCTTCATCTATGTAATGAATGGCGCCGTGATATCAGGGCTTACAACAATTACATCGGTTATGCAAGTGGCCTGCAGGTAAACCGGTCGCGAGACAACTAAAATATAAGAACAAATGACACGACGACCGTCCCCCAGCCGCCCGGCCCGGTGTGAACGACATCCGAATGCAAATCATGAATTCCACGGTGTGTTACGATATGTGCCGGAAAATTAACAATTTGTTGTTTAGTGGATAATGGGTATCTCCTTGAAGTGCACCCAAGGAAGTTATTGGGGACGTGGTCGTTGACACCAAGCGTCGAGCGAATGAAAATGGAGAGCGCAGGACGCTGCTCTGCGAGGATTATCCGGGTGTGGCGACTGCGTCATGCATTTTAACCGTGTTTCTGTTACATGCGCAGAATTCATTGCGGTATTATAGTAGATTTGTAACATCAAATACTATCCTTCATAGTGAACCACTAAAACTGATAAATATCGCTCTACTTTCTACGAAGTCCAGAAAGCTTGCTCCATAGTTACGTTACATATGTACACTACGTACAAAGGAGCTGAGGGGCCCGGGTGTGTTGTAGCGCGCACTCGGACTACAATGGCTGTACGTTCAGTTCCGTGACACAAGCGGTCATGTCGCTCGTACTCTGTAGTAAACATTGTTGGTACGCCTCCTCCTGAAATCTACGAAGCTCGTCCACATGACCTCGATACAAGTGTCGCCCTCTAGCCGCATGTTATCGCGCGCCGTTACGTAAGGTGCAATGTTGTCGAGCGCAAGCGCAGCGCTGACCTTACTTAACGCCGCGCTAGTTCACCGTATGCGCATGCGCGCAGGGAAATAGAACGCGCCATCTTGGAGCTTGCGCTTTAAATATAACAAGCGCGAAGCTCCAGAGTAACGTTTTAGTCATTCACGACTTGCACCTCCACTGCAGGGCAGAGCATCGCTGCATGCGAGGACAATAACTATAGAAGCTGCACTAGCCTGGACCGAGCTCGCGGCCATAGCGATCGAAAATAAATATAATTATGACATAATTGAACACTATCAGCTTTCGGGCGAGGCGCAGTACATACGGAATGTCACCTTGATAATTGTTCAGTGTAGAAATAATCTGTTTAAAAGATGCACTCGGCCAACGCCATACTACTATTTATTGTGTTGTCCCATAGCTCGATAGATGGCGTTGGCCGATTTAAATTCAAGCTATGGTTTCGTTACCGGCAAAACATTAGGTTGTCTGCTTTGACGTAAATAAATTGTCTTGCTCTGAGGTACTTCGTATTATTTCAAGTAATCGGCTCCAAAGGACTTTCGGCCGATACTGTTCATGGTCCTTCGAGCCGGATGGTGTTTATGGAAGAACACATACAATTAAATATAGTTGTGCTAATTGATACGAGATGGTGATAGTTGTCGGTTAACAATACTACATGTGGAAGACTACGTGCTCAGCTGCCGAGGACATACATCGGGAATCATCGTTGAACTTCGTAGTAGTGAAGTGAAGTGCATAATTGTGGACAAAGAACTGTGAGTACATTCAAATCATTAAAACTAGGGACTTAGAAAAATTCGCGTGCATTCGATCAGGGACTTAGAATAGTTTCGAGAAAAACGACCAGACGTCGAATCTATGCCCGATTTCGAAGCGATCTACAAAGTATTAAACACTTAGAAAAATTCTCTATAGTTTGGACTTGGAAAATTTGTCAATTGTCAACTGTCAGCGACACTTAGAGAATTTTCATCTATCTTTCACTGGACTTAGAATATTTTCATGAATACAAACAACATGGAGAAAGAACTAAGAAAGCTGAAAGATATCAAATTACAAATTGAAAAGGGCTGGATAAATTACAAGAAGTCCCCGAGAGATCGGATAAACTACAATTATGTCGATGCACGTTTAGAGATGTTAGAGACCCAATTCAAGAATTTTTCTGCGAAATATGAAGTCATCGTAGGTGATTGCGAAAGTGAAGAATTACAGGACTTTTTCCAGGAAGATATCTATGAGACGGTTTATGAGTGTTATTTAATGTACAAGGTAGAATTAAAAAATGTTTTGTCCCAATTAAAAGTTCACAGCTCAAGGAAGGAAGGTTGCGATGGTTCATCTGACAGCAGTGTGGTAAGATTGCCAAAAATAGTTTTACCTACTTTTAGCGGAAAATATACAGAGTGGTCGTCATTCCGTGATTTGTTCGTGTCATTAGTACACAACAATAAAAAACTTGATGATGTCCAACGTCTCCATTATTTAAAAACTCAACTGTCAGGTGAAGCGGAGCAGCTTATAAAACATGTACCTATAACTGATTTAAACTATAAAAAATGCTGGGAAATGTTAGAACATAGGTATAATAACAAGAGATTTGTATCCACATATATTTTAAATAGATTATTTGGCCAACGTAATATTGGAAATGAATCATCAAAAGCACTAAAAGATTTACTAGATGTGACCAGTGACTGTTTGCACGAACTTACTAATATTGGGATCGATGTAAGTTCTTGGGATGTAATTATTATTTACGTTGCAAGCTTAAAGTTGGACGTAGAATCGAGGAAGCAGTGGGAACTGCATGTCACTAAATCATCCGACGATCTACCTTCCTTTAAACAGTTTTGCAGTTTTTGGAAACACGTTTTCGTGCTCTCGAATGCGTTGAGCCTAAAAATAAATTAAAAGTCGATCATCATCCTACATCTCACACTAAGGTCATGCACGGTACGACTAATATGTTATGTCCACACTGTTCGGAGAGTCACAAACTCTTAAATTGTAAGAAGTTTTGCCAACTAGATGTGGACGGACGTCGTGCCGTAACACAATCTTTGGGTGCCTGTTTTAATTGTTTGGGAAGTAATCATACTTCCAAATACTGCCGTGTTTTTTCGAAATGCCGTATTTGTCAGCGTAAACACCATACGCTGCTACATCCGAAGAACCATAGTGGAGCCATTGGGGTTACTGCGTCAGGGGAACCTATTCTCCCTGAACTTGGATGTACTTCAGAGCCAGTCCATGATGTCAAGGTAAGTATAGCATCTCATTTTGTGAATGAACAAACGCAGGGTCAGGTCTTGTTAGCCACGGCTTTGGTTAAAGCCGAATCACAAAATGGGTCCTCTCAGGTTTTGAGAGCTTTGTTGGATCAAGGATCACAAGCATCCTTTATAACTGAGTCAGCTGCGCAATTACTTCGTTTAAGGAGAGTAGTCTCAAAGACTACTATTGCAGGTATAGGAGGTGAGCATAGCAAGATCGTTTCTAAACATGTAGTGAATATTGATATTCAATCGTTGCATGATTCCTCTTATACCATAAACGTAACTGCGCATGTACTACGTTCACTGACATCGGTTATGCCAGATAAGAATGTCAACCTTGACAATTGGCCAGAAATTCACAGCATACGTCTAGCCGACCCAAATTTCAGTCGTTCTAATAAAATTGATATTTTATTAGGGGGGGAAGTATACTGCCGTATTTTAAAGGAAGGTCTGATCAAGAGTCCTACAGGCTCTCCGGTCGCACAAGACACGCATTTAGGTTGGATTGTGTCAGGCTATGTCAGTAAGGCAGATAGATCTCTAAATTCTCATAATACTATAATCACGATGTACACTCAAATAGAAGAGAATGATATGTTAAAACGTTTATGGGAATTGGATTCCGAACCTGCTATAACGAAAAAGCTTCTCACGCCTGAAGAACAGGCCTGCGAAGAGTTTTACGCACAATCGACAGTTAGAGATGTCAATGGGAGATATGTCGTAAAATTACCTTTTCGTTCCGAAGATCCACTTTGTAAATACGGTAATTCTAAAAATATAGCTGTAAAAAGATTGCTAGGTTTAGAAAGGAAGCTGGGTAGGGATGATGATTTAAAACAACAGTATGCTGATGTAATAAAAGAATATTTATTGCTAGGTCATATGGAGAAAATCGTTGATAAGGCTGAAATAAATAAAAACGATGCTGTTTATTTGCCTCATCACGCAGTGGTTAGACAGGATAAATTAACCACTAAGGTAAGAGTGGTTTATGACGCGTCATGTAAGGGAACGAACGGGGTTTCCTTAAATGACACCTTAATGGTAGGACCCACTCTTCAGGCAGATTTGCGACATATTGTCATGAGATGGCGTCAACATCCGATCTGTCTGGCTGCCGATATCGTCAAAATGTATCGCCAAATCAAGGTCGCTCGACCTGATACAGATTATCAAAGAATTGTTTGGAGAGAGAATCCAAACAAAGAGATCGAGGATTACCGACTTCTGACTGTCACCTTTGGTACGTCATGCGCTCCTTACTTGGCTGTAAAGTCGTTGCAGCAAGTTGCGAGCGATGAAGGCGAAAGGTATCCAATGGCTGCTGAAAGGGTGAAGTCAGACTTCTATATGGACGATCTGATGACTGGGTGTCAATCTGAAACAGAAGTAAAACTAATTTATGATGAAATGAATTGTCTATTAGAGAAAGCGGGGTTCCAATTGCAAAAGTGGACAAGCAATAGACCATCCATTTTGGAAACGTTGAAGGAAACTTCTGGTAGAGACCTTGAAATAAAAATGGATAGTATAACTAAGATTTTAGGACTTACCTGGAACCGGAACACTGATGAATTTGATTATTCTGTGAAGATGTCACCTCCTGCTGCACCTGAAACAAAAAGGACGGTTATATCAGAGATATCAAGGCTTTATGATCCGTTGGGTTGGATAGCACCGTGCATTATAACCTCGAAGGTTTTCATACAAAAGCTATGGATTAGTGGAATCGGCTGGGATGATGAACTGCCACCAAATCTCTTACAAGAATGGACATATTATAGAGCAGAGTTAAAGAAACTGGTAAACTTTCACATTCCTAGATGGATACATAAAAGCGAAAAAGATATTACAATGGAGTTACATGGCTTTAGCGATGCGTCAAATATAGCTTATGCGGCTGTGGTGTATTGTCGCATTGTCGATGCTAATGGGCAAATACACTCGCACCTCATAACCGCAAAGACAAAGGTAGCTCCCATCAAGCAAATATCCATTCCACGGCTGGAATTGTGCGGTTCTGTTTTAGTAGCAAAATTATTGATTGATGTAGCTCAAGTAATGAACATTCCTAAGTCAAATATACATGCTTGGACGGATTCATCAGTTGTTTTGGCCTGGTTAAATGATCATCCAAGTCGATGGAAAACTTACGTGGCTAATCGTACTTCTGAGATTCTTGGTTTGCTAGACAATTCACAGTGGGCTTATGTTAAATCTAAAGAAAATCCAGCAGATATAGCTTCCCGGGGAGTGTCTTCAGCATTTCTCCTTGGTGATGATCTTTGGAAACATGGACCTGGTTGGTTAAGGAATGCTCAGATAGACTTTACCCGGCCTAGTGCCATTCATACTAATGAGGAGTTAAAGCAAGTTAATGTTCACACTGCCAGCGTAGTGCCTGATTTTGAAGTCATTTGGGGATCTAAGTATTCATCACTTTCACGTTTGGTGAGAGTTGTTGCGTATTGTAAAAGATTTTTGCAATCATTAAAACTTCGTAAAGCGAATATTAAGGTTGCAAAATACCTGTCAGCTTCCGAAATTCACAAAGCGTTGAATGTATGTATCAAACAAAGCCAACAGCAATGGTTTCAGGCTGAATTGACAGCCCTGAAAAATAAGAGTCCATTGGAAAGGTCGAGTTCTTTATATAAGTTGAATGTATTTATCGACCAATGTGGGATATTGCGAGTTGGAGGAAGGCTACGGTATTCACCATTAAGTACTTGATGATACAAAGCACCCAGTTGTTATTCCTCATGATTCAAGTTTGGCTAAGTTAATTGTAGCCGACGCTCATGAAAGGACCTTTCATGGAGGACAGCAACTGGTACTTAATTTTATACGCATCAAGTACTGGATCAGTCGGGTTAAAAATATTGTACGAGCTTATATACGTCGTTGTGTTCGCTGTATTCGATACTCGGCGACCACGAATCAACAGCTTATGGGAGAACTTCCGGTTTGCAGAGTGACTCCCAGTAAGCCGTTTCTGAACTCCGGTGTCGATTATGCAGGCCCTATTCACATTAGAGTCTCCAAAGGTCGTGGACAGCGGTCGTATAAGGGGTACATCTGTTTGTTCGTATGTATGGCTACGCGCGCAGTACACATAGAGGTTGTTTCAGATTTGACGACTGAGGGTTTCCTGGCAGCGTTCAAACGGTTCGTTTCTAGGCGCGGTCATTGTCGTCATATCTGGAGCGACAATGGTACAAATTTTGTGGGTGCTGCTAAAGAGTTGCAGATGCTTTTCAACCAACAGAGTTCGATGTACAAAGACATTGCAGCTGCTCTTGCAAACTCTCAAACAGAATGGCATTTTATCCCTCCTCACGCTCCTAATTTTGGTGGGTTGTGGGAAGCAGGGGTGAAAAGTGTAAAACACCACTTGAAGCGTGTGATAGGTGACTCCACTTTGACGTTCGAAGAACTGTCCACAGTACTTTCCCAAATCGAGGCATGCCTAAACTCTAGGCCCCTGTCTCAGGGTAGTAGTGATCCAGAGGATCCTGTACCTCTGACTCCGGGTCATTTCTTGGTGGGTCATCCATTGGTAATGGTTCCTGACTACAACTATGAAAGTGTCACAGTTAGCACTTTACGCAGATGGCAATTAGTACAGCGTATGGTGCAGCACTTTTGGCGTAGATGGAAACAGGAGTATTTAACAAACTTTTTTCAAAGGCATAAGTGGAATGTTCGTAAACCTGACTGTAAAATAGGTGATGTAGTTTTAATAAAAGAAGATATCTTACCTCCAACTAAATGGTTGTATGGCAGAATTGTTGAGCTACATCCGGGTAGAGATAACTTGACGCGAGTTGTCACTGTTCGTTGTAAGGGCTCTATGATTAAACGTCCAATTTCAAAATTGTGTTTTCTTCCTGTTACTGAATAAGGCACAAAATCTTGTAGATTTAATTGTTTAAGTTGCGTATGTTTTTAGATAAGGTTTTATTATGTTATTTTCTTATACTGCACTGTTGAAATAACAATGTCTCTTACTCTTGTGCACTGTCATGTATTGATTACAATGTTTGGTTAGTAGTTTAGTTATATTGTTTTTGTCAGAATTTTGTCAACCTGATATTTTTGCCGGTATCAAGAATTTCGTCACCCAGATTAATGTTTTTGTACTTATATCTATTCATTTTGATTGGAACCATATCTGTCCGCGCCAATGTCTGCTAAAAGAAGCCGTCCACTAGATCTATCTCGATGTATTATTCGTAATATAGTAATATAATTGTCATACAGTCCACTGTTCTCCTAGTTGTTAAGTTTATGCATGGTGGGCGGTACGAAAAGGAATATATTCCTTTTGGTGGGCGGAATGTTCAGTGTAGAAATAATCTGTTTAAAAGATGCACTCGGCCAACGCCATACTACTATTTATTGTGTTGTCCCATAGCTCGATAGATGGCGTTGGCCGATTTAAATTCAAGCTATGGTTTCGTTACCGGCAAAACATTAGGTTGTCTGCTTTGACGTAAATAAATTGTCTTGCTCTGAGGTACTTCGTATTATTTCAAGTAATCGGCTCCAAAGGACTTTCGGCCGATACTGTTCAATAATGAATGCACAAAAACTCAGTTATCGTTGAACCACCTCTCCACTTTGCCCTCATCAATCGAAACATGACGACAGCAACCAATCATAAAGCTGCGCGTGTTAAACAACAGATAGTATGCACGTGAAATTTATCGCTCGGGATGAAAGTGATCTCTGCGGGTACTAGAGCAACGCGGTGCTCAGTGCGCTTGGCGCTTGGTACGCAGATGCGCAATGCACAACGCATCAACGCAAAATCCCGTAGTAGACGGGCAGGGACAAGTAAGTGGGAGGCGGGGGTGTGCGGGCACAGGACGCGCGTATGTGTGCGTGTGTGTGAAGGTCAGCCGGCGGCGTCATTTCCTGGTCATTGCCTGCTGCCGCCGCCGCCGCATCCGACGCGGGCCGGCGCCCGCGCTGCGCCTGCGCCGCGGCTCACTCGCGATCTTAGAGACGCACACGCTTTCCGGTCGCACAGGAAAACTAGATGCTATTGTCAGGCGTACTATGGAAGGAAATGAATCTAAAGCTAAAATGCCAGTGCATTTAGCAGACGACACAGTCCCATCACTGCGCTGATTACCTTATCACTTCCGCCTGAAAAATAAAGCGATAAACAATATTTTTCATAATATTACAAATATGTAGCCACGTTTACCGAGCAGTTGCTTTGAGGAAATGTTCTCAGCTCTACTATCTTATCTTTGTAATTCTTTTATCACAAGCAAAAATAGCAAATTTGCAAACTGATAAATCGTCATAGGTGTTTGTGTATGAGCTGATTGACGTCAGCCGAGTGTAGCGCTGTACCAGCGGCTCTCTTACACTTCCTAAACATTATTTCGGGGAGCAGAGTGCTCTGAAAGTACTGAAACTCTTGCGTTTGTACACGCAGAACAGCACAATACTGCTCGCTCCTCCAACCAAGAATAACTTTACATTCAATTTAGAAGGTGTCTATTTGCTCATGCATGTCACATGTGCAATGCACATTAGTTATAAACTTGTTGAAAGTACCCGCTAATGAACAGGCACCTCCCAGTTGCCTTCACGGCTGATGCGTTGCAAAACTCTGAAAATGACAGTCCCAAGTGAGAGCAGCAGGAGCGGGCGCGGCTAGTGTTGCGTGTTTGTATCGCAAGAGGTTTGTGGGGTAACCCATTTATCGCGACCGCGGGATGCGCGAGCGCAACCGGTTCCCTCCTCCTCCCGCCTCACCCTGCATCAACCTAAACGTTCGCACACTCGCATCCGGGAGCAAAACAATCCGTCTTCGTCAGAAACTTAGAGAAAAAGGCACCTAGTACAGTGAGAGTAAGGTGCACTTTATATCGGAGGCTATCTGGATAAATTTTCTTTTCGCTTCGAAGGACTGCTAACTAGCAAAGTGAAGATGACATTCTAAGACTGCAACAGGCGCACAAGTCGACGTAACCTTGATCTTGCAGCGCAACCAGTAGGATGCGTCCAGCCGTCCAGCGCATGCGCTATAAATAGACTCGCCGCCGCATAAAATGCGGGTTTTTTACGTGGCGTCTTGTTAGCTTCCCATGCTCGCGAGGGATTTTTATGAGATACGTGTTCGTGGAACGTTAAATTATAAATAACAGGTAAGTATGTTAGCGCAGCACCCGGCGCCCGCGCAGCCGTGCCGCCCTATCTGTACCGTTGTTAGCGGCCTCTCTACTTGTTGGTAAATCTCACATCACTCGTGATTGATCTACGAGATAGTTTTGATCATCACCATTTTTATCGTGTGCCATCTTAATGAACTGATACAGCTTTCATTGATTAGTTAAATGAAATGTTTATCTAGTTGAAGCGGTCGGCTCCTGGACAAAGACTGGCTGCGGCCGACTTCTTGTTCGAATGTTATTGTCACTTTGATAAATAATCCGCATCATTTAACTTTAATTGAAAGATAAAAGTCACTCGTATCAGGCAAATGTATTTTGATGATTTTCTTTTCACATTGTTTTCCTTATTCATATTCTTACGTCAATCTGTAGAATGTACGCGCCTGTAGTATGGTGAACATTAACGATATATGTAGGTATTTAGTAAGTTGTGCATTTTTATAATTCGATACATAAAATTACACATGCAAACCACACAAAACTATTTTGAATTCAACTTTGTTTATACAATACTGTAGGTGCCCACTGTGCGTATGTTGTAAAACTATTTGTTATTCAGTTGCTCCAATAGGAATACAACAATGTGTAGGCGTTAGCCAACCCAAGACAACATCGCATGCGCACCTGTTTTGTCAACTACGCTGATCTTTAAAAATATAGACCACGGTACTACTCTAGACTAGACAGTTTGGATGACTAAACTTCCTTAATCTCGCGATCAGAAAACTAAATCGGTAGGTATGGCAACCCTGGTAGCGTGACGATGTGTCCGCCACACGTGTCAGTGCGCAGGGTCAATGACCGCACAGATAAGCCGCGCGAAAATACATACCAGTTAGATAATATTAGAAAATGGCGAATCGCTCCAACCCAACACACACAGGCGACGTTTAAAAATAAATACATAAATGTAACAAGTTTTATCTCAGTCGGCAGCTACTTGCTAAGTTCAAGCGAAACTCGAATCCAGTTATAAGATGATTGTTAAAATAATAAATGTGTAATAGATGCGTATTGTAAAGGTTACTATACATTGCTTTACGATTCTTTTCAAATAATATTTTCTCACAGAAGGAAAACCAACATTTCCACCTTTTTATAATTACGTGGTAACGCCCAAAACCGCAAAAAAGTAATGTCAGGATACGACACTTCCTCATAAAAATAAATTAATTGTAAAACCCACTTCCGCCTTGTCTCTGGTGTCATTGAAACGCATTTATTCCCCATAGAAATTTGACAGACACAACAATATTGTGTTACACCAATATGGGACCATGATTGAAAACTAAAATATTGGTATTCGACATTACATTTAGGGTATTCCCCTAAAATTATGACAGTTATATTATATCATACATAATGTATTAGTACATAATTACCGCAATGTAATTAACCGCAAACTATTTTGTGGTTAGTTACTATTACTAATTCGATGATACGAGGCTATTATCCATACTTCTTCCTGTAAGAAGAAACACATACAATATACAAACAACAAGACATTACACTCGTTCACTGTTATAAGAACTACATAAAGAGGGCACTTCGTACCTAAGTATACATTTCATAAAGTTTTCTTAAATTTTCTGGAGCACGTAACTCGACATAATGTACACAACCTTATTACCAGAACAGCAACACACCGCGCTGTAACGACTATAAAATTCACGGAAAACTAGTTGCTAGCTTTTCACTTCCTAAAAACAAGACTAGTGGATTACCCGTCTTTGCTGAAGATATTTTAAAACTTCCATACCTTCAGAATTCAGTCCAACAACAATTACGTCTACAACAATCGAATTGCATTGAAAATCACCCAAATCGAAAGCTTCGTGTGTGTGAGAGAACATAATTACATCATAAATATATTAGATATAAGTACCTGGAACAAGCAGACGTAAAGACAGACTGCGATGTTGTATATTATGTAGTGGTAACTAAATCATTTCCCACGAATTGGGCTAATCGTACAGCCAAACAACTGTTTTATTGAGCTAGCCAGATGAAATTTATTGCCTCGTCCGTCGGCTTCAAGTTTTTAGATCAAACTGAAGCGGTCGACATATATCTACCTAGAACAAAATATACTTATGTACATATTTCCTGTAAAGCTTTGTGATATGCGACGCGGTTATTTAGGAACAACATGCTTACACTAACATCTTGAAACTCTGTAGGCGACGACGGCGTATAACTATCAAGTCGGGACACTCGAGGGACGTAATTACTCTTACGTTTTTTATTAAAGAAGACTGCAGTGATGTTACTTGATAATAAATATTTTGGCAGGCCCTGGCAAGCAATGCGTAACCTCCTATAGGTGTGTAGTGTGCATTGTGGTTCCTCTAAAACAGAAGCTTATTTTTCTGAGGAGGAAAACGTATCGGCGAGTGGGCCGGCCACAGGCATTCGGGTCAAGGCGCTGGTACCGGTGCGTTTGACGCAATCGCGACACTATCAGTGCTATCGTCAAGTAACGCGTTCGCATTGTATGACAGAGCACGCGCTCCGACCTGGAAAACATCACGTTTTAGGAAATGTTCAGCTCTCTTCTGAGAACTGAGCAAGACGTTGTAGCATCGCGTCTGTACCGCGTAGGAATAAACTATGCACGCCATTCTATTTACTTTCTGCCACAACTAGTCTACAACTACAACCATTTGCAGAATTATCTTCATGCAAGCATTACAATATCACCCAGTACCTAAGTCACATAACAATAAAAGCGTACCACAACAGATCTATAAATCATCGTAATGTATAAAAATAATTGAATTTGATAAGTTAATTCACTTGACAGTCGCATCCTATCGAGCCGAGCAATATTATAATTGTTATCACCTGTTGCTACACCATATTGATAGGATATCGTCGTATTAGCTATTGCATTCATTGCTTCACACGATAGATATGTATGTATGTCACTACGATACGGTGTTTTTAATCCAATTAAATAAGTATTCTACGAAATTTACAATAGGACTTGCGAAACAAATAACCATTTCATTAGCAGAGCGTACCTGATTGTGAAATTGTGGTCGATTAGTAGAATCCAAGACTGCAGCTTGTTTACTAAATAACATTGTGCATAGATCAGGTCGGGAACAGGACGTTCTTTCCACACAAACCCTATGTATGAAATTTAAAACAATATAAAATATTGTTATCAAAATACTAGAGTTAGTTTAGACAACAGCGTCCTAATCGCATGAGAGTTGCTCTGTCGTCTAGTCTCACTATTGTTTAGCCACTAACGTTGGAACTAAATGTTGCATAAACATTAAATTCATTAAATATTGACTCGTCTAACACTAATACATTAATTTTTGGTGAGATTATTTTACAATTAGTAACAATGTAATGTAAGGAAGCCTTCGAGGGATCTGCTTTGTACCACGTAGTGTTTAAAGTGAAATTGTCGGTATCGTAATTAGGATGTATGTGTACGCATTTATTGATGGTTCTAGTAATGACTGAACATCGTTTTGTTTTCAGTGGGTGGCGTGAACGAGCGTGACGCGTACGGCTACGGGTACGGTGGCGGGGGCGGCGGCGCGCACCACTTCGCCGCTCCGGCGCCGCCGCCGCTCCCGCACGACGAGCTCCCCTACTCGGTGTTCGACTTCGGCGACTACCAGCGGCATCACCACCACAACAAGCTCAAGCCCAAGAAGAGGCCGCGCACTGACGCGCCTCCCACGCCCGGCGTAAAGCGCAAGAGTCGCGAGGGCTCAACCACGTACCTCTGGGAGTTCCTGCTCAAGCTGCTGCAGGACAGGGAGTACTGCCCGCGCTTCATCAAGTGGACGAACCGCGAAAAGGGCGTGTTCAAGCTGGTGGACTCGAAGGCGGTGTCGAGGCTGTGGGGGCTGCACAAGAATAAGCCTGACATGAATTACGAGACGATGGGCCGCGCGCTGCGCTACTACTACCAGCGCGGCATCCTGGCCAAGGTAGATGGGCAGCGGCTCGTGTACCAGTTCGTGGACGTGCCCAAGGACATCGTCGAGATCGACTGCTCGCTGGCGTAGACGAATCTCGAGTGACACGCGTGACGGGACCGTGGTGACGTGTGACGTGCGACGTGCGATGAGTGACGCGGCGGCGTGCCGCAGTGCCGCAGTGCCGCAGTGCAGGACACTATCCCATGCGTACCGCCGTGACGCGACGGTGGGCGGTGGAGAGGACGCGTATTCATTTCGTTCTTACATTACAAGTTATCACTAATACTTACAATTCGTCTATTTTTCAAATCATCATGCATTACGTTTTTCAGATCGCTTCTATATAATGTTATTAATATAAATATTACTCTCAAATCGAACTAATATTAACTTATCATTGAATTTAATATTTATACAAAAATAGGAGAGACGAAATTGATTGCTCAAATGTTTATATAGGTACCTATTTTTAGGGGTATTTCAGAAGAGGAACACTAAATTTGCTAGATGTTATATGGGGACGGAGTGAGTTTTGTATAATGTTGAAACGAATTTTTAAATGTTTGTAAATGAAATTTCTATATATTGCATGTTTAAGGTCGATTATACATTTCCTCGGTCGACTGTACGAAATCAGAACTTCCTACCTCAGAACTACGCAAAAGTTACAAATGATTCATATGAATATACAATTTACATTGTTCGAAACAGTTTACAAATCGCAATAAGAATATATATATATAGTCTAAATAAGAGTTTATTATAAAGAAATATTTACGTAAATGTTTATATCTTATAGTACCTAATATCCTCAGATGAAATATATTCACTTCTTGGTGCTTTGTATGGCCATCTCATATTTACACATTGTTACAATGGAAGCAACCTCACTGCTGTTGATTTATATATTATGTATATTATATGAACATTTAGTAGTTGTCTATTATCTAGCTGTAATCTGTTTCCCAAGAGCGCGCCCTGAGAGAGCTCGCTAGTGGCTAGTGGCTCACCGCTACACGCTACACGGCCGAGCTCGCTTGGGCCGCGCTCTTACTGTCGCATAGTCTATCTCATTGTTTTAGGTACATTTCGAAACCGAATTTGGAAATGATATTAGATTGCAAAAATTCATTTACACAAACGTTTTAACGTAATACTACGCATGTACTGATAAACCTACTGCCAACTTTCTGATACAAACTGACATAATGATTAGTTAAGGGATGATTTTTGTGCGTTAATTGTGTTAATTATAAATATATGTTTACTGTAAGCGAGATGTTTTAAGTGGACATGTTCTAGTTTATTTCGTTTATTTAAAATTATATTAAGCATGTTGCGAGGGGGTTGCGCGCACTACATCACGACTACAACTACATATCAGACAGAAACAATTATTTACTGTGTATACATATACATCCTGTTTTGTCAGCATATCAAGCCGCTTGTATATATATTGTATTTGTTTAGTTGAACGGCGCGCAGCCTCCATTTTTTGTTACCTGAATAAATATTATTAATAATTAATTACGATTTGTGGTCCAATGTTAAAGAATCATAATACTTTAACTAGATAGATATAAAAGAAAGATCGTTTAAGGTGTAGCCTAGTTCACTTCGACATATAGACAGATATAATTGATATTTCATTCAATGCAAAGACAAATTGATCCTTCTATGTATACAATAAACTTTGTTTATAATAGTAAATGTACGTAAGCGGAGGAATTGTTAGTTGGCGTCGTGTCAATATAATAATTGTGGACCACACGTGCGCTCCAACCGCCACTAGCCGCCCCGCACTCTTGTTTCGTTCCACTCACTGGGACTACGTAGTTTTGCAATATTTTTATAATGAAAGTAATGGATATATGAAGCTAGATGGCAGTGTGCAAGTGTCCGGTCGCCTAGTGTCAAGGAGGGCACGTGTGGTCTCGGACTGTGAGGGTCAGAGGAGCCTTAGGAGTGTGAACGTGTCGGGTACGAAGGGTGCTATGTTGAGGGACCGCGCTCGGGTGAGGCTCGCACTCAATACAATAATATATTAGACCAGTCCAACCGATATACAGGTGTTAAACTATATATTAAATAAACCAGTGCGATAAGTGACTTTTGTATAGGTGAAAGATCTCAGTATCCAAACTTCTTCGAACAAAACCAGTGGCCGTTTCATGTGATTGAAAAATAATATATTTTAAAAACTAAATTGTGGAATTTTAATCGTATTTTTATATAGTTAGATGGAATTCTCAATAATTTTCTGTTCGGCACTACTTCTTATGCTTTTGTAAATATAATTATAGGATTTAATTTATTTATTTAGTCTGTCACGCGAGTGGCGCCCACTGGCGTCGGCGAAGGCATTCAATTCTTTTCCTTTTTAGGAAATTTCGTTCTGTAGGTTACAAATTTTATTGTAAAATATCTTTATTAATAAATTAGTAGGTAATGAATGGACCATGGGATGGAAGGTGAACGCTCTCAGAATTTATAATTCGGCTAGTGTGAGTCTAATCGACAATGTGAGATGCTAGTTACCGGTAGTAGGCAAAATGTTTGAGCAAGCATTTAAAAAAATGCTCGGAGAGTTTAAATAATTTTAGTCGAATTGATGTTGTTGAATTAAAAATCAAAGTTTCTAATTAATAATGTACTTAAATTTTCAATGTAAATTTTAAAGGCACCTTGAAAAAAAAATATTATTAATGAAATTATTTTAAATTGAGCCTAGTCTTAGTATCATAATTTGATTTTAAATTATAATTCAGACGCCGCATTGGTACGAGGCGTCGTCGTAACAGCGGTCTACCTATCGTGGCCGCAAATATTTAGCACGTCAAAATTAATGTAAATACAAAGTATATAATGTTGATAATCCAAACGCACACCCTCACGACCCATGAACGACTAGTTATTGGCGTCGCTAGTTAGGTGAAATATGAGAATATTTTGCAAGGAAGCAATGAGAAGGTTAGTGAATTCGGTGATAGAGGGAGAGGGCGCTGCGCTCGCTCGTCGGCGGCAGACAGCATAATTACGTGTTTTATCGTTAATTACTATTTCAATGTACGTATTCCTGTTTGTCGATAAATTAATGTCCAATATTCGAATACGTAATTCATTCCGGATGAGAGTGGTGTGTTACATTTGTGTAGACAACGAGTTTTAGGTGAATGATGAACTTTAGTTTCAGCTACTCGCTCATAGATGGCGCTTACGTAACGCTTTTGTCTTTAACAAAATTTCATGACTATTCTGAGAGTTGCGTGCGATTACAGTGATTTTGCGTTATACTTGCTTTTAGTTTTATGCAGTTAAAGTCCGATATTGTAATGTAATTTTATTTAGTTGTTAATTTTACAAAATACTGTATTTTCTGCCCCCCTAGTTAAGTTATTTTTCTATGTATAGTTAGTTATAAGTGTAAATGAATTAGCACATAAATTTGATGCATGATGATAATGTTAATAAAATATCCACAATAAAATCCAAACTTGTTTGTTATTACGAATCCCTGGAAATGAAATCCCGAAACTCTGCAGATCGGCTGGCGAACTACTAGGTACCTACCTAATCCTCCTAATTAATCGTGTAGGTACTTTGGTATAAAAAACAATAATTGAAACTGGTACAATATTAGTAAGGATAAAAATGTGTTTCCTGGATAAGGGCTCGTACTCAAAACTGCGATGCGATGCGAATTCGCAACGCAGAAAATTACGACACGAATTGCTGCCATGCGATTTCGTGCGACAAGGCGGAGCATTCCTAAACGACCGTCAACCGTACTAAACGTATTTTAAATTGAATTCTAGTTCGTGACATGGATCGTATCTAGAAGTGTGCAGTTTATTATTACTTAGGAGATACAAGAAAAAGAAACAAAGAAGATAAGATCTTGCGCGCGATGCGAATCAATCAATTCCCAAGTTCTTGCGATGCGACGTCGTATCGCAGTTTTGTGTACGAGTCCTAAGGTAGAGTTGAATAGAAATCTAATATTTAACGGAAGATAAAAAATACACACATTACACTACCTAGCTCTTTCCAAAAATAGGTAACTGAGTATATTTATTTAATTCTGAACTCTTCATCTTTTCAAATAAATTACCGAATACTTTCGGGCAGCACCCAGACGATCGTACTGCCACAGTCTGTCCGCACATGGTATCATTGCAGAGCGTGCTTCTCAAAACATTACTGCGACGCTGCAGAAGCGTGGTCCATGCCTGTAGTTGCAGTCCGATTCATCAGTTTAGATCAAGTTCTGACGACATCCTTTTAGTTTTAATACGAATTATATACCTAGTGTCTTTTTTGCTGCTAGTAGCAAAAGACAGAGAGAAATGGAAATCTTTAGAGGAGGCCTATGTCGAAAAACAAACTGTTTTTGAACCGAACGCCGATATATGTACAAAGATATAAGTAAGACATAACATTTACAAAATATATGTAGTAATTAATTGATATTAATGTTTGTAAGTTTAAATAGCAATAAAGGGTAATTTTATTTTATTTTACATACCTAGTGTTACAATTTCGCACAATAATACAAATGCTGCATCACACACATTTAACATATATATTTATCTCATATATAAATATAAGGTCCGGTCCGGTTAGGTCCGGGGTGAGACAGGGCAATAATTTGGATCCTTTACTGTTTAATGATGAATGATGACTTACCAAGCATAATAAAAGGGTCGATATGCCTACTTTTTGCCGATGACTTAAAAGTTATACACGGAATAAGGGATGACGAGGACCATGTTAGTTTGCAACACGATATTGACAGAGCTATTGAGTGGAGCCGGGAATTCAAGTTGTATTTCAACGTGGCCAAATGCTCAGTTCTGTCATTCACTCGTGCAAGCAGTCCCCGTCACCACCGATACTGCATGGAACGTGAACTGTTGCAACGCGTTACAGAGGTAAAAGATTTAGGAGTCCATTTTGTATCAGAGTCACACTTCAGGAAACACATTATGGATGTCTGCAAGAAGGCATACCGCAATCTCGGTTTTATTTTACGTCAGGCAAACGAGTTCAATAACAACGCAGCTATAAGGGCGCTCTACGAAGCTTTAGTTAAAAATCACTTGGAGGGTTTTTTTTAAGGGGGGAAAATCATCGAGTGACTGCTCCCGCCTGGGTGAGGCGGAAGGGAGTGTCAGACTCTTACTGACTAAAAACCACCCCGTTCCTTCTCCTGCACGTCGAGCCGGAGCCCCGGTTACCCGTTAGGTTCTCCGCGACTCCGAATCGGCATCGGCCCTATTGCGCCCCATCTGTGGTGGTCTGATGGCTCTTTGAGGCGCGCGCATCACTTGGATGGTAACGCTGGTATTTGGAGTCCACATGAGGACAAATATAAGTTCATGATAGAACGTATCCAAAATAAGTTTGCCAGATTCGTGTATATAAAATCGTACGGTATATACCCTAGATACCCAATACCATATCCAACGTTGTTTGTACTGGGTATGGTAGGACACTACAAACTGGAGGTGAGGCGTGAAGTAGCTCTAGCTACTTATTCATTTAAGGTATTGCGAGGTATAACGCACCACCCGGCCCTACTGGAGGAAATTACGGCTGTGTGTTCCGGACGAGTACGTGCGGCATAAACGGCGGCCGCGGCTGCTGGTGGTACCGTGCGCACGCACGAACCTCTTGCAGAAGGCACCAATAACACGAGCGTTGCGCATATTAAATGCAACAGTTCAGATATATTCGCGTGTACACTCAACGAGTTCACAAAGGCAGCATATGAGGCTGTTGTTAATAATAAATTATTGTCAGTATGCATATGTGAGCACCATGTTGGACTTCAAGATTTTATTTTATTTTTTAATTTTAGTAAGTTATTAGTATAATTCGTCAAGCATGTCTTTGCATTGTTCTTACATATGCGTACAGTATTGAAATATGTATCAGAGACATTGTAGAACATACTTTTTTTAAAAGAGTAACGAATGGAGTTTCTTGCTCGTTCTTTTCCATTCGAATCTACTTTTTGGAATGAGCACCTAGCTTCACCTAGTTTCACTGACGGACTGACTGACAGACTATTATTTATTTTGTATTTGTTGACGTTTCAAAAGTACCAAACTATGGTTTAATTGAAATAAATGCTTTGACTTTGACTTTGACTTTGAACTAAGTTGGATTTCTACTTTATTTGATTATATTTATATAATTTATTTCGATAGTACCTACACAAATTTTAAAAATATATTTGTTGTTATTAAAGTTATTTACGTGTATTAGAGATAGTTTTGTCTAAATGTATTAGCCTGTAAGTTTAATTAATGTTCTATGTGCTTAATATGTTCTTGTTTTTTGTTTTTCTTTGTATAAGTTATTTTACGGTTGTTAAGGAATTATGTGTAGGTAATAGTTAATATTGATGAAGATTATAGTACTTTTTAAGTTTACTTGTAATGTGTAACTGCATTTATTGTATTAGGTGTGCCTGTGATGATAAATGTAATGTTTAAATATAAATAAATATAAAAAAAATATAATATGATGTTAAGATGATCACATTTATCGCATTTTCGCATTTGGCATTAACCTGTAAAGATAAATGTAAGTGGAATAAATAAATAAATAATTTTACCCATTCGTAGTGAAAGTAATATCGTAATTCCTAGTCTTTTCTTTTACTACACTAGTACCATCTACTGAGCACAAAGACATAACTCTCCAGGTCCAAGGTCCAAGTAGTCGAGCAATCTCAAAATCCTTGTATTCAAATCTACAAAATTAAAAGTATATTTGTCTGACGTGTTGCTGTCATGTCAGTTGCTTTGACGTGTATTGCTCAGCTGTCATTTAATAGATTTTGTTTTCCAATTTCCCGATAATGAGAAGGAAAAAGTAATCATTGTTATGTGAAAATCTTACTATAACTTACATTTGTTTATATGTTAACGTGAAAGACAGTTAAAATAGCGAAAATGGTTCTTATGACAATGATCGCAAGGGTCGTAGACGGCCTCCCTCTGGCCGCTACAATGCAAGAAGATGAACAGGTAACCAGTTATTTACTGTATAATCAACTTATTATTATTCACGTGTACTGTTAAACACATCTTTCTATCTATCTACAAATTTAAATTTGTAATTTATAGCTTTATTGTGTAGTTTGTCTCCTCACCACTGTATTGATCCACGACATATTTTTATTTAATTTGTCCACCTTATTATTTTTTATTTTATAATTTAATTTGCTATCGTGGTTCGCAGAGCGGCTGCAATGTACTGGAGTATCAAAATCAGGCTAAAATGCTGTTTAGAAAACTAGGCCCACAATCGCCGACACGTTGCTCCATCGAAACTGGGCCCTATCTCTTCCAGTGAGTCCTATCGCTTTTTATTTTTCAGTTGTTCCCTCAATTTATCGCTTATGTTGTCACCACTTATAGAACTTTCATGCTGATGAAATCAATAATTTCATTAGTGCAATCTTTTTATTTTGTTGCATTATACACAAAATGTTAATATTTATAATTTCTAGGCTACAGTGTGGAACTTGTACCAGCAACAACCAAGAATAAAATGCTAACTTACTGTGTTAAAACTTTCAGTTATCTTATTGAACACGAGATCTGCTACTTAGTGTTGTGTGAGCGGAACTACAGTAAAAGACTAGCATTCAGTTATCTCGAGGAGATAGCACAAGAGTTCTACCAACAATACGGCAAGAGGGTATGTATAAATAATATCATAATAATTTATGGAACTCTAAAAGTAGTCATATCATCCTATATATCTCATATGGATAAATTGTGTCAGTTATGCAAACAGTAACTTTAATTAACCTGTGTCAAGCAGACCGTACATCTTATAAAAATGGGGATTTAAAGTTTTCACTTATTGCCATTTCGTTTTATTATTGACACAAATTAGCTACACATTACAATGTTGTTCTTTGTGCTTCACTGACTGATAACAATACACATTTAATATTTCAACTTAATAATGTACTAGTTACTTCCTGTGAGGCTAAACAATTTTAATACTTAACTGTAAACTACCATGCTCTGTTAACAACTTACAAAAACTGAGAGCAGTGAACCATAGTAATGTTGTTGTAAAATAATAATTACTAAAGCTAGTGACTTTGCAAAGAATGTTTTATGTATTTTATTTTCTTTATACATGCAGAACTATCATGATTACTGTCTTATTTTAATACTACAATGTTACAGGTGAACACAGTCACTCGACCCTACACATTCATAGAGTTCGACACCTGGATGCAGCGCGCACGGCGGCAGTACGCGGAGGGTGGCGCACGCGCACGACGCGCGGGCGCCGCCGCCCAGCTCGGCGGCCAGCTTGGGGACGTGCAGCGCATCATGATGCAAAATATCGACGATGTGCTGCAGAGGGGAGCTATATTATCAGGTAACACCATTAACAGTTCTAAGTAGTAAGTTGAAAACATGTTAAGAAAGTGGAAATTCAGCTATGGAAGAAACCAATTCATGACTCACTATGACGTGGATAAAAATTAGAGTACCTACTTATATTTTTTTTTTTATTGTTATCAGTTACTTACTACTAGTTACTACACTAACATCAGCAATGAGAATGACTAATAAATAAATACATGATACATATACATTTATGCAAATGTTTGATAGATAGCAAAAAACTAGATTTCACTTTGTAATGATATTGTTTCAGAACTGGATACCAAGACTCAGAACTTGTCAATGATGTCTTCAAAGTACAAGAAGGATGCGACATACCTAAACACTAAGTCCATGCTTGTCAAGGTGACGGCGGGCGCAGTTATACTGCTTGTGTTCGTGCTATATTTCTGGGTGCTTTAGATTGGTCATTTATTCCTATTACTGTGGTACTACTGTTGTGTACTGCGATATGGGCTACTTTGCATTACCATCAGATAAAATGCGTAGAATTATTGTTTAATATTTTTATCTGTATCACCAACTAAATTATTTAATGTAATGAGAAACTCATTCATTACCCTTTTGACCGCCAATCATGTATAGACGACACGCCAAAGTGTCCACCAGGGCACAGTCGCGACTACACGAGACTTCGTAAATAAAGCTTTTTTATATCTTTTGCTAATTATTAACTTCGCTCATTCTTATTATTTTATACCTAATAGAATGGCATTTGGCCACCTATCCACATGGACCTTAATTCTTTACATTTCGTCTACACGTACCTATTTACGCATTATAACAAAATTTTATACTGATTCGAAAAAACTATTTGGATAAATTCTTAGCTTGGCACTGAGGGCTTGTCTTTGCTATAGTCATGTGATGGTCAAAAGGTTACTATGCCAAAAAAGACGATTTAGAACTAGAATCATTATAACTATGGTACTGCAAAGTTCCACAGAAGTTCACTTACAGTGTGACAGCTATGCTGTTATAGTTGAATTGCCTTTTGAAACTATAATAGTACACATTTGGGATATTAAATAAATTATATGTCAGCAAGATTTAATATTTTCTATGTGATTACTCTAAATAGTTTTGTAACTAGACATAGCAAGGTATTGTAGAAATAAGAGCCCTTAGCCTTACCTTACTGCAATAACATTTGTATTTGATTCTATTTCTTATTTACATCATAATAATTACTCTTACAGAGATATTTGGTTTATAGAGACGGTGACATGCTCAACATATATTTACATGATGCTGCTTAATTATTTTGAAAGTTATACAACAGATACTACACGAAATAAGCATTCCAGCAAACCACAATACATTGAATATTTATCTGGTACATAGTATTGTTACAATGTGTTTGGTATACCATGATAAAATGCTTGAAAGTAATCTTGTCTATGCCAATCATTATTTTTAATGTAATGAGCACATGAGAGTGCTTGGTGATGGAATGTTGTAAATTTTATCACATATTGTTATTTAATGTATTTATTTAAGATTTAATAAATATGCATTCTTTTAACTGCCTCTTTTCATTCACCCGACATGATTCAGCTGTAGTATTTCAAGTGGGATCCTGTTGCTCTTCATGTACAGGAGCACTCTTAGCTAAATACATGCTGGTGATACTACCTAAGACATTCTTCATTCTTATAGCAGTAGGCACAGTGATTACCTGAAAAAATATATTACCCAAAAATAATTATTGCATTTCATACATGTAAAAAGTTTAATTTTAAGGCAAGCATAATTTGAAATGATTCGTCTCAACAAAGGTTGGCAAAATACCTGCAATATTTTTGCAAATATAACAGGTCTGTTCTTCCACTGCAGTGTGCCAAATACTTGCACCGGGTATGGAATCACTGTTGACTGTGGTGAAGACTTCAGGTACACCACGGACACCTGCACCAGAGGCTCTGACTGACCCTCTGTCTCATTCAGCTAGAAAATTAAAACATTCATTTAAAATGTTTTAATATAACAAATAATAACAGATACTGTTAACTTACGTCAGTCAAATAAAAACGTCCATTGATACTTTCTAAAATTCCTATTGTCCTACACTTTATAACTTGATCGCCGAATACATGACATTTCCCTGCTACGTCCTTGAGGTCTATATAAATATAAAAGTCATGCTGAAATAAAATGATAATTCCATTATAGACTGCTTTAGAGGTACCTACTTTATTTAATTATAGAAAGTTTAACAACTTACACACGGTGCATTCACACAAAAAGGCATATTCCGATAGGAAATGTTCTTCTCAGAGGCCATCTCTAGTGTTTTTCATTCACTTTTAAATTAAAATTTCATTTTCAAATCAAAGTTTGAGTTTTATTCCATTTCATCAGCAATTTTTACATTTCAGGTGTACTTCGTGGTTCACGCTTTCCCGCTGCACTTATGTCAAATGTCAATCTGATAAAGTGATTTTGCACTTCATATGTCAAACTGTGTCAAACGTTCTGTCAGTGTATACAGAGTGACATGTAACTCGACGTATCCCTCTCGGGAGGTGATAAATATAATACAATTATTTTCCTATAAAGTTAGTCCCAAGTGTATTGGAAACGAATTAATACTAAAATCAAACGATCAATAGTTCGATCGGGATTTTTTCACCAAAACCGAAAACGTTGAATATCTCAGAAACTAGCCACTTTCAGACCAAAGACCTCGGGACTAATTTTGTAGGAAATTAATTGTATTACCACCTCCCGAAAGGAATACGTCGAGTTACAAGTCACCCTGTTTATGAGGAAAGAGGAAGAGTAAAACCAGAGTGGAACACTCCTCTTCCTAAAACCCATTTCCTTCTTCTAATTTTCAATAAGCACACCACATAAATATACATAATATACTTTTATAATATAGTATACATATGCTGAGCAGCCTGGCTGATTCTTCCGCATGCACCCGGAGATGAACTTGGACAAAAAAATAATGTTCAATGAACATGTCATTCCGAAAACAATAGGGAAGATGCAAATACGATAATTATGTTTTATGATTAAAATGGTAAAAAAATATAAAAGGGCTACTTCAACGTTTTTATTTTATATTACGTCACTTTTGCCACGTCAACTTTTTTGAGGTATACTTTGCGTGTAAAATTATTTACGTTTGTAATATAAATCGAAGTTGGGTTTATCAAAGCAGACTCCAGGAATTTACCAAGAGTTAGTATCATGGTAGTAACTTTTTTGTTGAGAGTCCAGAGTTTTCTAGTGTAGAAATGAAAGGAACTAAATTACCTACTACGGTGTGCATGAATCATCATTTTATTCATGTACTAGCTTCTGCCGCGCTCTTTTAAACGATTGGGGGCAAGTTTACAAATAAAATATATGCACGATTATTAAATAGACCGCATATACATTTTTAGCTTTCTACCTTTTAAATTACGAAATGCTCCACACAAACTTCGACTGCACGGTTGGTGCGGTGGCTGGGCAACCGGATGCCGTGCAACGTGTCGCGGGTTCGATTCCCGCACGGAACAACACTTTGTGTGATCCATAAATTGTTGTTTCGGGTCTGGGTGTGATGTGTATGTGAAATTGTATGTTTCTAAACGCACCCACGACACGTGAGGCAATGTTTATTTATTAAAAAAACTTCCACCTCCCCATTTTGGTAAAATGGGTGGTTAAAAAGAAATAAAAACTTTTTACGTTACTTTTTCATCTATCCATTCTTTCAACGATCTCCACTTTAAAAAACCACATCAATTCCTTGCTTCGTTTGGCCGTAAAAGATGGACCAACAAAACATTCACTCTTAGTTTTAATATTATTTTATAGATTTATATGTCATCTGATCTGACGTGTTTGACAAGTGAGTTTACGAAGAAAAAAATTTTTATTGACATTACCTAATTTTCATTAAGTTATCCAAAGAGGATTCTTAATAAATCTGTAATCAGAGCGGGAACAAATGTTAGGAGGATTTCTTGACAACTAACTGACATATTTGGAATCTCTATTATTGATGAATACTAATATTAGTCCTTGAGAACCCACAGTATTTCATTCGTCTGAAGGCTGGATTTATAAGGAAGTTTCCCGATCTCCTTTGTAATGAGAATGACAGACAACGAACGCAAGAACGACCAGTGATAGACATACATGACGTCAACGGAACAATAGGTCCGTTTTGGCGCGAAAACTAAACAGTTCGTCTAAAACCGCGTTTTTTACGATAAACGAAATAGTTTTACTTTTTTAATATGTTTATGAGATAATTTATATGAAATTCTTTAAAATAAAAACAAAACTAAAAATATTGTATGTTTCCTAATGTCGCCTCTCGAGGTTGTTCAGGAATACATCTACCTGAGACACACAGATATTGCAAAGCCTAAAGACAGAAGTCCTCAACGAGTGCGGCCATCCAGTAATGACATACGGAGCCGAAACGTGGACACTAATAGTGCGACTGGTTCACCAATTTAAGGTCGCGCAGCTATGGAGAGGGCTACGCTTTGAGTTCCCTTTGAAGGATCGAATTCGAAAGTTCGAAACGAAGCGATCTGACAGAGAACCAAAATTACCAATCGACATTACATAATATAATCTATGCCTATGCGATATTCTATCTGTCGCTGTCACTAACTGTCAAATGTCAATGCTTGCTTCCAATGTTTTGTATTTGCCAAATTTCTTGTGTGAGGACTGTGAAGTGTGAGGTTTTATCAGTGCAACATTGATCAACATTCCAACTCTAATTTTGTAAAAAAGAAATTGTACTAAAACATGTCTTCTCTTATTGAATTACGTCCTAACCGACGACTTTTGGATCATGATTTTGAAGGTTACAAGCTAAATTTACAAGCTTTACCACATTTTTCTCATGAACTGCTTATGCCGGTCGACAAAGTGTATCCAGATGAAGTTCAGTACTCGTTTGTCCACGCTAAACTATTCGCACTACATAATCATTTAGTTTTAGATTATTGGGACTACGTACTGAATTACTATTACATTGACAAACAACAAAAAATACGTCGTGTTTGTTTCGACAACACAAATCAATCGTTCCATAACCAAGTTGTTTACGACGTGCCCGCACATGTTGAGAGGACGTCTGGCCACTTCAACCTCTGTTTGTCTTTCCCATCAGATAGTGTAGCCGTAGTCAGTGACGGGACAGGATATTTGCACATAGTTGATACAGGCGCAAGAAATCGCCCCTGTGGTAGAAACCAAACATGGCAAACAGCTCAGTCAAGTCTGATTCTTGGTGAAGGCAAATATTTCATTATAATGGACTCCAGAATGCAAGAAAAAGACAATGTAGAGACGTTACACTGCCTTCTCCAATCGGTTGAGCAGAATGAGTCACACTTTGACTCTGTACTTACATGGGTCACTTTTGACAAAGATGACGAAGAGTGGAAGCAGATGAGTTTCAGACAAGTACAAGGCAAAGGCATTGTGCACTATGCTGCCATAGAAACAAGTTGTACTGCACTGTACATTGCTTCTGACAACATATTCAAGTTCACCTACGATTCTGAGAAGGAAATTGTTGCACCATCCACAGAGTCACCTCGGACTGTCATCTACACATGGCTCCAGACAACAGAAGACATCACAATTACTTTAAAACTTGAGTCCAACTTTAACAAAACACTTCTGATTGTAAGTGTTACACCATTGCACATAAAGCTGAGCTACGCTGGCAAGACTTTTGTTGATGGAAAACTGAAGCACAAAGTGGACAGTGAACTAACAACATGGAACATTCAAGACAATGGCCAGGTTGATGTTCTCCTGACTAAATCTGAGAGCATGATGTGGGAAGACCTGGTTGAGGGTGGAGACCCCAATGGGGAGCAAATTATGGATGCCAGCTTAGTAGAGGAGGCACACAGACGGCTGGCTCATCTGTGTGCTGAAACTGAAGTAATGGCTGACTCTGCTGTACCTGGATTGTCTACACAGGAGTTAGAAGAATGTGATGCAGCATCTGAGGAGGATACAGTTATGGGTAAAGTTCTAATACAATGTGTACTTAATTCAAAGATATAATAAATATTACTTTTTTATTTGATGTCTATTTTTCAACAAATCTCTTTCTGTTATTGCAGTGAGACTGGATGCAACAACTCACAGTGTGACACACAGAGCACCACTCAGTGTCCATCAATACTTATTTAGCATCAAAATTGAAACGCAAGAAGTGCCAGCCCTGGCTCTAAGACATGATGTGGATGCTTGCATCTGGCAACCCTATGCACAACTAGTAAACACCAGCACATGGCCAGTGAAGCACCAGGGCTCTCTCAGTGCATTTGGCTATGTGCAATCATCAAAACAAAACAGGAAGTTTGTGACATGCCCTCCTAACTTCTCGTACAGTGTTGTATGTGAAGCTACCAGGCACATATTCATATATCAAACCAACAGTAGCCAAGACTGTCAACTCAGGAAGAGGACCGGAGGCACCATGAGGACCATAAAAATTGGCCAACAACATGTATTTAATATTGATAAATATGGAGAAGTACTAGGAATCAGTGCCACCAATGAGTATTTATTTATATTAACAGATACCCATTTAGTAGCTATACAAATACAGTAAAAGGAATATCAAAAAAATTCAACTTTGTTGTATACTTCATGTCTTAGTTATAATCCTAACACATAATATTCTATGAAGAATTAATAAAAATATTTTTAAACAACAGTAACATAAAGCCCACTATGCATACACAAATAATATGATAATATCACAGACTTGCACATGACAGTCATAATCAGTAATTGTTCTGTCTAGTCTACACATGTTTCTGTGCAAATTCTTATGTAGTTTATCAGTTGCCTTGAGTTCTGTAACTACTGGGCTTCCGCTTCATTTTCACTATTATCCTCTATACTCTCCTCTGAAGAGTATCCTGTGGTGAACAGGAGATTCTTTGGTTTCTTCTTTTTTGCTGCTTTTATCTCGTTCTCAATCTCCATCTTCTTCTCCTGGGCTACTTTCTCTGTGAGTAGCTGTCTAGGTCTCTTCCTGGAATGTTCTGTAGTTCCATTTGTGGTGCCTTCAGTTTTGATTGCAGTATCTGGTTTCCCATTGATTAATGATGTACTGTTATCTTTATTATTGGTACTTACTTTTTCAGTATTAGTGCCAGATTTTTCTTCGAATTCATCTTCTGTAAAACAATAATCCATTAACAATGAAATCAGTCAATTCAGGAATACCATTAAAAAGTATCTATCCAATCTTGCAATATCTAAGAATGTTTAACCTGTCGAGCGTCCGTGTTCCTTATGATCCAACGGGTGCACATGTGACATTTGGAGAAAGAAAGAAAGAAAATGCATTTATTTGGCCATTGGCACACGAAAACAAGGATCATTACAATAGAAATAAAAAATACAGTCAAAATAAAAACAAAACATTATAGACATGACATGATTACCGTCATTATAGACATAATTAAAGAACTTGAAATAGGTTGCGGTCTCCGGTGTGCTCGTGGTGTTTGACAGTTTAATATTAGATTTTATAAAAGAGAGAAAGGCATGGACCATTTTTTCTTATGATCCACCGGGTGCTCATAAGGACGCTCGAGGGGTTAAGTAAACTTGTAAGTAATTCAAATTTGCCTAACTGAAAAGAATAGAATTGGAATGTATCCAAATAAAACTTAATTAGTGTATTTTGGACATTGACAATACAGTGAGACTGATATGACTGTATAACTGAACAAGTAATTTAGTACAAACCTGATGTTATAATCTCAAAGTTGTATGCATGGTCTTTGAGTACAACAAATACAATTGGGAACTCCACTATGCACTTCCCAGACAGGTTTTCAGCCAAAGATTCTGTTGGATCTAGTTCAAAAAACTTCTTTCCAGAGCCTTTTACTTTCTCAGCTGTAAAATAAATATAAAATTATATACCTTCAATATAAGTTTAACTATGATTATTTTTATATAATTTACATACCTCTCAGTAATATTTTAACCCCACTAAAGCCCACTGATTTATAGTAAGACAATGCCTTTGATCCCTCAAAAGGCAAGGCATCAGGGTTCAGATACTTGTCCAGCAGTTCTGACAGCCTCTTGTGTTCTCCACACCTCTCATCAACAAACTTCAGAGGCTCTGACTCCACATTAGGAAACACCCACTCCACTCTCCAATTGATAATATTCATTTTCTTGTTATACCTGGTGGTATTAACTTTGTGCCTCGAGAAGTTCTGTGCTAAGAATTGTAAAGCTGTACCCCTCTGCCTGGCTGCCATTTTGAGCTTAAATAAATACTGTTGAAGGAAAAATGAATTATAAAGTTTAGCTTACTATATTATTATAGCAATGGTAATTTAAATTATTGTAAAAAAAATACACTTACAATAGGTAATTCCTTGTCAACCCTAGTGTATTTCTTCTTCTCATCTACTTTAACACCATATACAAAACGGGCGCACTCTTCCAGTAGTCTGTAATCACTCAGCAGGTCCGTGTCCGAGAAGTCTTTTATCCTGATAAACTTCGTGCGGTCTCTGATGCCATCACATTCCAGCTCCTTTTTATGTATTCTTACACACTGAAGGCAACAAGTCTTTACCTCGCACTTAGGGCAGGTGTATTTGGCTCTGTTTTGACCGCATACTTCGCATTCACCAAGTCTACGAACGAAATTGAAATAGGTTAGAAGTATTAAAATACACTAGAGTATGTTTTCAGAAAACTAAACTTAATAATTTTCCGTTATTTTCATACCTGTTTACTTCGATCTCACGCTCAGAATCACTATCTGATGATGAAGACATAATTATTTATGTTAAAATTCAATATTTTCATATAACACCACTATTTATTGTAAACAACCAAATTGTCAAAGTCAAGCGAGAAGCAAAATTTCACGTTCACGTGTGGAGGAAACGTTAGTTTGCTACACAGAATAAAAAAGGTGTCGTTTGATCCATAGATTATACAACGAAATAAAAATTAACTAAAGACAATGTTTTTAAGACTTATAAATCTTTTAATGATATATTTTGTATAGTACATTGAATAATATTTTTTATCTGTAAGACAAACTTGTTTTTTTTTTATTTACCGATGCTAAAAACATTGCTTTTATCTACATGCAAGGAAACGTCATTAATAACAAATGTCATTAAAATTTGAAAACATTGTGTCTGCATTCGTTTTGTTTGGACTTTTCCATTTTCATCAAAAAAATAAAGATCTTTGAATAAACATATAAATAATGGGCACAGTGGAATTACAAGGTGATGACTGGGACCTACCTTGTTCAGACGATGAGGTATCTAAAACCGGTATGTTTATTGGCAAAAATTGGATTCCGGAACCAGCTGAACTAGAGGAGCTATACAAAGCTCTGGATAAAACTGGAACATTGCCGTTAGAGTGGAAATGTCCTGGTCGGAGACCACCTTCACCGGTACCTGTTAGTAAAGAAAACCAACCAGAAATTCCAGCATCGCCGGTAAGAGAAGAAAAATCTGATTTCGATTTTATGGATGAAGTGAGTTCGTTGCGATTACGAGTACGTAGTAAAGGAGAGGACACTTTGAGAGGTTCAGCAAAGAAGAAGACGACATCATTTGATGGCATCCTGTCTAATATGATAAGGCATAAGAGGATTGAACAGATGGAGAAGCAAGCCAACACTTCCCCATCAACACCATCATCCAGTGGCAGTTGATTAGAGGATGCCAGTGACACTAGTGACTAAAGTGGAGCCCAGTAACTGAAAGTGGAAGTGACCTTTAACTCGTCGAGTACTGTATTTATAGACACAATTAAAGAACAATAGGTTGCGGTCACCGGTGACCGCTTGGTGTTTGACAGTTTGATATAAATACAATACAGCATCTTGCAGTGTAATCATTATTGCTGAACACAAACTAATTTTAGTGCATTTCTAACACTTAATAATTAGAATTTATTATGATATCTGTCAACTACAACAACCATGTTTAGAAGATTTTAAATGTAAATAGGTATATATTCTATATTTAACCTGTTGTTTGTATAAACATATGTAAATCTACACAAAACTCACATGTGTTTGCTGTTGTCTCATACAGCAGCAGTCGAAGAGGTTAAGGGATTATAATTACTAGGATGCATTATCAAATTAAAACAATAAAATGATTGTAAACTGATTGATTGATTAGTTTATTATTTACAAACTACTTATTATCTATGCTGTTAATAAAGCAGACTCTGGTTTAATTAGTTGTTCATTTTCATCTAATAGTTCTTGGCATGTGTTTATATTGTCAGCTATGTGTTCTAATGTCCAGTGTTTTCGTAATAAAGCCAGGTTCACATCAAATTTGGCTTGTCTTATGCACTGGACCCCTGTGCAGTAGGCTGTAGTCTTTAGCTGCACCCCCAGGTCATGGACTAGTGTCCATAAATATTTGTCATACTCATTGACTGATTGAATTTCTGAAACAAAACGTAACCATAAAATAACATTGAGATATTAAAATAGTCAACATTGAAGTTTTTATTTTCACGTAATATTCATGTTTTATTTAGGCCTATAAATAAAAAGAATTAGTGATTTACACACAGTATTTCATGCCTATTTTACTATCCACTCACCTAATGTAAAGTTGGGAGGATCAAAGTAGACACACTTGATACCATAGAGAACTGGTAGTTTATTGTCTGCAGGCCTGATCAGACCTTTAGATGCCAACTCATATGTGGACTGTAAATCCATCTGGAGCCCTGATTGCCTGCAATAATGCAATAGATAATTGTTACAGCATTGTTTTAATACTCCAGAGATATTTTTATTAATCAGAATATCTTACTCAAACATGGTCTTCTGGTGGGCAGCCTGCATGTTAGCTACCACCTTATCAATCTTCTCTCTGGTGACATGTCTAAATGTCGCCCTCTCTACTGTCTTGCCATTCCAGAAGTATGTGTCTGTAGCTTTGCCAAGCTGACCGTGGACCTTGTAAGCTCTTGTTGGTTGCCCAGACTTAATTTTGTATGCAAGCCTTGTTCCTTCATTGATTCCTATTACTGAAAGATGTATGTATAATTTTATTTTGTTTATAAATTAAATTCAAAACCATATCGTAAGCCGTAAACCGTAGAAATAACCTTACATAATACACCACTGCTAAATAAACCAAGATGTGATGCCCAAGTGCACCTGAAATCTTCATTAATATATCTCGGGCCACAGACCAGAGGATTATCTGCATAATTTGTTACTAATTTCACCTTCATTGGTTCATTTGTTGGTCCTAGGATTTCTACTCTCTGTTCTAATGGTCTGTCCGGCAAGGCATTCAAATCTGTGAAACAAATTATACATCAAGAAATTTATAAAAAATACCCCTTAAACTAATGATTCATTTCATTTTTTATTATAAATGTAAATTATGACTTGTTCAAAAGTATGTAAATATAACCTCTGCACAAATTGGTTTTCACTGTATGGAGCACTTGTTTCACAGGTACACATGGTGGCTTGTACACACATATAAGTCCATTTAGGGCTTTATAAGCAGAGGCTGCAGTTTTAAACTTCACCATGGTAATGTTTGTTTACATTTGAATTTCTATAACACAACAATGAGAATGAAACACGGTGAGTGATCTGTCTGTTTGACAATATGACAGTAAAAATAATTGTCACATTGTTGTTATTTGTCAACAACAAAATTGGTTCGTTCGGATTATTTTAACGTTCAAAATAAAATTTTATTTCAAATTCGTATATTTACGTTTAAATTAATAAATATAATATGAGAGTATTATTGATGAAAATTTCAAATATCTCAGTAATATACAAGTCTTCTCAAAAGAAACAGACTAAGAATACAAACTAGATATTATTATATTATTTTATGATTAGAGACGAATAGTCATAAAACCACGTTTTACTGTTTTACAATCCCCAGGTTTACGAATCTAATAAAATGTAGTGAATGAATTTTTTTATTATCCTGTGAATGTGGTGTCGACAGTTGAGATTTGGGTGGGTTTATTAATCTGTGGTGAAGTGTCGTGCAATGGCCGATTGATGGAGAACAGTTCGTTGGCTATTCATCGCGAAAGCCTAGATCCGTGTACAATTCGGTTGTGTTTCTTCCAATAAAATATCTTCCATGCCTAATAGCAAACGGTAGTGCAAATTTTGTGATTATACTGAAAGCTTTTAGACAGTGAAATTAAACTTTTGTGTAGGTGTTCACATACCATCAAACTGTCGGTGTTTAATTCGTGTGAAACTTGTTTTTGGTAAGTAAAACCCATCGGTGGAGTTCAATTTGTATAGATATTATCGTGTGATGGTTGTAGTGGTTACGAAGATGCAGTCCGTCGTGTAATTGAAGCGTGCCGTGTCAGTGCCAGGTTGTCGTCCGTGCTAGGGAATGTACTAGCATTGTGCCAATTTATTGCGTGTGTCGTTACTGTTTAGTGTTTACTTCCTAATTCATTGGAGCTTTCTGTTTGCTAAGCGCTGAATTGGAAAGTATTCATAATGTATCATTAAAATTGCAATAAAGACAACAATTGCACAAGTTATTATACAGATAAAAGAAACAAAGATATAAAAAAAAATATTACCAAGAGTAACCTGGAATACAGCTGAACAGCAAATCAATAACTGATAAAATGAATAAGCAAGTTAACTTGTTGATCCATCTCTTTATGGATGAGTGAAGTAATGATTTTATTAAATAAAAAATAAAATTTAGATTAGCTCTTATTAGTTATTCTGAAAGCAGTTGAATGAAACAATGAAAGTAATAATTCTAGTATTTAGGTTGAATTGAATTTAACTCTAAAGAAACTTACTAGCATGGGGATATTTGTATACAGAGGGTTATATAGATAATGCAGTGTCAGCTGATATTGTAAAGGATTTATCAAAACAATCCTGGATATCAACTAAAGGTACATTGGGATTGCAACTTTGTCATTTCGTTTGCACCAATGGACCACTAGTGAAATGTATCAACTAGCTACATTGTAACTGTAAACTAATTGGAATGTCCTAATCTAGTTCAAAAATTATTTGCCCGTCACCACACATCATATATCATTATCTTTATATCCTGCACTTTATATACCTACTTAAGTACAAATTAATAATTTCACATAATGTCAACAATATTGCTAAATCTTGTAATAAGTAAGCTGTGTGTGTTCTTAACAATTACATATTTTGACATTCTTACTCTATAAATCTTATTAGAATCTGTTTTTAGTTTTGCTAATTCTAATTGACTTAAAAATACAATTGGGTACTTTCCCTAATCAAAAATAAATTATTTCGACTTTTCAATACAATAAAATATTAAAAAATTATCGTACTTTGATTAATTGCTTTTATGACCAACTAAATTTTAGTATTTATCCAGCAATTTTTTACATAATAAGTATGCTGTTTGATGCTTAAAAAAATGTGACGTCACTATACACAATCCTTACTATCCTTACTAATATTATAAATCTGAAAGTAAGTTTGTTTGTTTGTTCCACCTTCACGCCGTAACTACTCAACAAATTGCTTTGATTTTTTGCAGACGTAAAGTTAGAAGTCCGGATTAAATAATAGGGTACTTTTTAACCCGGAAAAATTGATATTCCTGAGGAAAAACAAAAGTATTGGTATAGATGGCGCTGTGTGTATTGGTATATGTCACATAGGCTACTTTTTTTCTTTTGTGATGCGAGCGAAGCCGCGGGTAAAAGCTAGTCTAATATAAAATTTGTAGAAAACTGTTGTTTTTGACAGTTCGGAAAAAAGTATTGAATTTGACTATAGTTGGCAAGTACTTAATTAAGATATTTAGGTTGTTTAGTATCATAATATCACAGTTATTATTTGAAGTAAGGAGCCTTATTGATGGGCTGTGTCTCCAACGATAACTTTTGGTTTGACATGAGATAATAAAACTGATTGAATTCTATGAATGAATATGAATTCATTTTATTATTCAGTACTGACAATGTGCAATTCTTTTATATACCATGTTTAAAAAAACTAACTTCAACCCCCTCTTTTATTGAGGTTTATCAATATAAAACCTTCTTCTAAATGTAACAAACACTTTTCTGAAAGCCGCAGCAAAATTGATTCAGCCAATCGCGAGATTTTCGCGCACAAACATACATACATATGTATACAGGTCAAGCTGAGAGCCCCCTTTTTAAATTCGGCTAAAATTCATATCATTAATAAATTGTAGCAACTCTGTAGCTACTATTATTATTAATATGTTGGCATGTTTCATAAAAATTCTCTTAATTTACACAATATCGACATTTTATTTGTGTAATAGCTCAGCTGATGTGAAATGATCACCTTGCGAGGCGCGTGCGCCGCCTACCGTGACGTCACGCGCTGATCCCCGCCCCTTACCATTTAATAAGAATACTTAGCCAAATTATTCAAAGATAAGTATAGTATGTAATATTGCAGTTTTGCTGAAGTTTAATTCTAGCCATACTTGCTACATGCATGAATTAAATAGGTAGATGTAGATGTACATCTGTTCATATTTGTCTCGTCGTGTTGCAAACATCAAAGCTTGGTGTGTTTAATATCAGATAAAAATAAATTGAATTATTGAATTACATCCACCACTATTTTATTCTGTGCCACCATGATGGTCCTCATAGCTCACAATGAAATCTGACGTATAAATATGACGTTTTTTAAACGAAATGTTTGAAAAAATGTGCTATTTAAGCTAAAAGAAAATTAATCGGCAGTGATATAATTATAACAGGCCCTTAGAACATCAAAGCGTACAAAAAAACCATTAATTACCTGTTTAAGAATCTTCTGACTGTGTAGGTACGATGTAAACATAGAACGCAAGGTAGGTATGGGGTCTTCCGATAGATTACCTACCAGGTTAGAGCCTTGGTAGGTAATGGCCGGTATCCGCACTTTATGCTAACTACATAATTCCATCAGATAGATCTGTTAAGCACGCTATACTGTTTTAATCGGGAAATTCGATTTAATAGTTACCAAGGTACTTAATATTCAACTGTGTCGCTCAGTTACTGCTTGTAAAAACAAAGTACGTATTTACAAGGCTGTACAAATTAGTTCTCTCGTCTCGTCTTTACACTCTCGATTCGAATTCCTGTCCAACATTGCGCTTAAGCTGCAATTAGCGTCTTTATCTATTTGCTCATGATTTAAACTTTGGGTAATCAGATTGCTTATCGTTATGAAGTTAATCCGTGAAGGTGGTGGTCAATGTCAAGTTAATAAAAATTGCAATGAGTTTTCCATGGTTTCTTAAAGTTGGTATAATTACAACTTTAAAAAAAATGTTGGATAGTTACGTTCTATGAATGCATTGGAAACAAAAGGGAAAAGTATCAAATACAAAGTTAAACGTTAAAATTAAATGTTTACTTCGATAGAAATACCAGACTGGTGCTCGGTAGAAGACATCGAGCGCTCTTCATTTTGTCAAGCATTTTCTAATAACCGGTTTATTGTCGACGCAGTATCGCGGCTTCGGAGTCGGCTACTTCAACGCTAATTTGTTGTAAAACTTCTTGCATAGGTAAATGTTTTATTTTACACTCGGATCATTATTCCGAAATTAATTATTAAAAATTTGTAAACATTATTTCGTAGTTACGGATCTGAAATGGTCCTAGACTGAGTTCAGCAAGAAAATTTGAACATTTGTAAAATCAAGCACATATCTGGAAACCTTTTAATGCTTCAATTTTAACATATTTAAAGTCTTCTAAGCTTCCCCACAAATCCTTATCCCCCTCGACTTGTAATGGTACTTAGGGGAGCTTTGAAACAAGTCGAACTCGATTCAGTGTTCCCACTCGAGTTTCTCGCTGTCGGTTACACGCCACTGGACACAGCGCTCGCCTTCTTTATCCAATACGACACTCGCTGTCTGAGTGGCTAAAATCGCTCTCAAATCAACGGCCATCTCGAAGGTCACCAACGTGTACGGGGAAAACGGTGAACGAAGGTCGCCATGTTTCATCATTCAAGGCTGCTGATGGACCGCCAGCTCTGCGTATCTGTCATACAAATCAATCTAGGAGTTGTGATCCGATTCTGTAATTGCTCATTTTGCAAGTTGTGGAACAAAAGTTAGTGTCCATTACGGTCATTGTGTATGCTATTCAACTCTGTTCAATAAAATAATAGATAAAATTATTCCAATTTGCCGTAGACGACCTTCATAATTCGGAGACAAAAGCGAACAGCGATGAAAAGCCTCATTCGTTACGTTCAAACTGTTAATGCTTCCTTGTCATTTGTTATTGGGATGGAAGTGTAGTCGTGACCATGACGCTTGTTCTATGACTTTCCACATCACATCATTAAATTGAGTATGATCTCCATTGCCATTTTGATTGCTTCCCCGTCTCCAATATTACGTTAACGAGCCGCGATTGTCTGTTTATTGGGTCTCATCAAACGCTGCCACTTACTCGTGCCAGTGTGGCTCCACAGTCCACATGTTTACTTGATAGCATTTGTCTTTACAACGAAATGGCCTTCATTGAGGCTTAAACAAATTAGAAAATATATTTATTGTCTTAATGATTGTGCGTGAATGAAATACAATTTATGGTGTACGAGTCTGAGGCACCTGAAGCGTGTAAAGAAAAACACCTATTCTTTAAACTCCTTGAAAGAGAAATGAACTACGTTTGTTTTGTAGTCGATCGATATCAAGTCTTTTTAATGAATTAATGGAACGATTTTGTACCTAACAGAAATATTTATTACACTCAGTGTTCTCAGCCGGGTGGCGTCTGCGACGGTCGCGGTGGCGCAAAACAATACGTATAATAACGATGCTATATATTTCTCGGTTTGAGTGGAGCGGTCACGTTGTTATAACGACTTTTTGTATAATTGCTCGCGCCTGGGAGCGTAACATTGACAACTCGGTGCTGAGTTTTATGAACAGACGAATTTGTGATGTTTATTGCTTAAACTGAGAGTATAAAACTCGTCCGAGACTCCTATTTAAACTGTCAAACACCAAGCGGTCACCGGTGACCGCGACCTATTGTTCTTTAATTGTGTCTATAAAACCGGTACTCGACGAGTTAAAGTATATTCTGACTACGATTTTTGATACCGAGATCCGAGATCATTGTTACTACGGTACTACCTACTATGTGCTTACTTACTTACCTACGATGATGATGACGTTATTTATTTACACGTCACAATTGATTACGCTTCGCAACTGGAGTTTCCAGTAAAGCAAACTGACGAGCACAATATTAATCCTTGTATATGTATGAGTGTGCCACGTCACGACCACGGCGTGTACCGCTTGCACATCGAGTGAGGTCGTAGGACAACCCGTACACTACCCACTCACCTGCTTGCCGAACAATCAGCTCGTGACTTAATGCTGACCTCACGGCTTTACACTAAAACAATCAGAATACTGCTATACCCTTTACCCATAAATAACAACATTTCAAGTTACCTATATGATTTTTTAAATAAATGGGTAATAAAATTATATTGATAATCGTAGGTACGGGAAGTCAGCAGATTGCCTCGCAGAATTACTCTTCAGTACTCTGAATGAATAGACAATGGATTCGCACCATTCATCTTCCGCAATTATTTAGTTCATATTATGAATCGATTAGCTCAAGACTATAGGTTGTGAAAAATAAAAAGATAAGATGGCCTTTCGTGAGGGCTCTGCCTTGAGAACTTACGGTGCCTATGAGAATGCAAACATCACCTAGCTACGTAAGACGTTGAAAAGAAAAGTCAACTTCTTTGTAGCCCGCATACAAATAACGGAGTGCAGATAGTGTGCCGGGAGGTCACCGTGTTGAGTAACACAATGAGCCAGTAGTAGTTCACTAAGCGGACAATTCAAACATATTTTTACTTAAACTCTCGAAACTGTCATGCAATATTTTCCTCACAATTAGAGGTAGTAGCGCTCAAGGGGGACAGGGTCGCACAGCCTTGCGCCTTATCACCCACTCGACGGTGAAACAATACCAGCCCGCCATCGAAACCCGTGCACATGTGCGATATTTGCTGATAATGTTCGCTATGTAGTTTTTGTTTTACACATTGGCGAAGGCTTTCCATTGCTCTTTAATGAAATGCAACAAGGTCTTATTATACACACAACTTCACACAAGTGCAGCGCTGGATGTAATTCTTTACATATCGTGACTCGTATAACGCGGCGACTGTCCGCCTGGGCTGTTCATCATTCACAATGGTTGTTTATGTCTGAAATCTCACTAAAACGATGACCAATATTGTTGGCTGTCCAATGCATTATTGCACGATATTTAAGCACAACTTAAAATTGAGTAACATTTCAGTATTCCGGCAATAGTCATACTGTTCAAATGTGTACCGAGTGAAGGTATACATGGATGATACATTCACAGTCTAGTATCACAGCATAATTAGCTGAACCTCTGACTATTTCAATGTCTAAATATGGTACTAGAGCTCTTGAGATGTAAAATGACGGCAATGTTTGAACTGAGTGCCGATACGGTCTTATATCTGGTTATTACAATACAATGGTGGCATCTGCGATAGCATCTCCGTAACTACCTATTTATAATGTAATCATGCGAATTTATCGTCTGGAGCAGGTTTGATTGACACGCCGCTTATCTCGGCCCAGCCCCGGCAGCCGCTCGCGCCGCGCCGGTAACAATGCTGGACGAATACGAATGAATCGAGCAGGGACTGGCAGGGAGTGTGCGGATGTCAGCCCCACACTCGAGTGCTCGGATGCTTGCTGCGCTGCCGTGGAACATTGTGTCGGTGGCTGCGGTCGCACGACGTGATTGTCCCGCACTTGTGCAAACTGTGCGCAAAACACTATTGTGCGTGCAAGTAACAAGAGCTGATCGAATACGTCCAATGGCTACTTGTTGTCTGGCCGACAACGTTTTCGACAACAATTGGTCGAGTTGCGCATTTGTGCCCATTCAACTGTGAATGTTATACGAAACTTGCTATTTCACATGAGACGCGCTGTAATCAAAACAAACTGGTTAATTATGCGCCTTCGCACACTCGGAACAAAGAAAGTTAAACATTAGTTACGGACTTTGATTATGTGTCAGTGTGGTGACCAGCATGGCAACTGTGCACTCACTGAGATCGATGGTCGTAGACATTTGCCATGTGTCCCGTGTGTAGGCGCGACCCACACGAATGAAGTTCATACCATATAGGAACGTGTGAACTTTACACCTCTTCGTGTCGTCACATTTGCGTAAGTACTCAAATGACACGATCAGACGTTACATAGCGAGTGACGTAGCACTAGACTATTTACTTATGAGGTCATAAAATATGACTCCTTTATTGGAAGACTAATATGGTGGCGGTGGTATTTATACATTGTATAAAATACCCATATTTTGTTTTCCAATATAACAATAAGGACAGTAATCTTACGTAATTTAACCATTACTAGTAATGCAGTTGGGCATTGAAACAATAGATCCGCAACGCATACATAACCAGCTCATAAGCAATTTTCTGCAGTTATAGGTACATGTTGTTCATTGTTGATTTGGCACTAAAAACATGACATCATTTGAATTCTGACACCGCAGTATTTACATGTCGTTGCTCTGTTGTTTACAAGTGCCCCCAGATCTCGTGGTCACCTGATTGCTTCTGCACTGTCGGCACATGACTCAAAGTAATCAAATGACTAAGTTGATGTTCCTTCCCAGCTTTATATCACACATTTAGTGTTTCTCAAATGTAATTCTCGGGAGGACATGGTAATGACCGGAGAACATCCGTGAGCGTTTTAAGAGAAACAGAAATTCGTTTTTGCACTTGGGTAATGTTTACGTGCTCGTCAACAATAGTCAACCTTTTTGAGATTTTGCCAAAAGAACATCATTGTTCTCTTAAACGAACACCGTGGTAATAGAGAAAAAAAATGCGGAAATTATAATAAAATGGAGGGGAAGCGTGTAAAACAAATTAGCATGGCCTTGCCATTGTGTGGCGGGCAGACATAACGTCGCGCCCGCGCAGCCCGGTCAAAGTCACTGCCAACTCTGCGTGCACACTGTAAATAATACACCGTGACTATGTACGTACCATCGCACATACTTAAATAATGCAATGATCAATTACTAGGCACAATCAATTACTGCCGGCGTGCTAATTAGCTTTAATAAATCTGTGCAATCGTTATTTTATTTATTGTAACATTCATAAATCATAGAATGCAGCAATGTAGGATTTCAGAATTGTTATTTTTTAAATTATAAATAGCCCTTGAAGGTGTACTGGAAATACAATGATATGACTCATATGACGGATAATATTGTAATATTCAACTTGGTGAAAACCATGAAAAATGATGTACAGTTAATGGGACCAATGTCGCAGTCGCCACGAAAAACTATCTTCTACCATCCTGTGTTTATGTCTACCTGTTCTTGACACACTGCGACATACAATGTATTCGTGTAACGAAGCAACGATTGATTGCAGGACGGTCCAATCTGTCTCCTGTGATATTTATTGCTCTTGACAGTACTCCGTCGTGGCTTCGTCTATTGCCCTTGATGCTCGCGACTTGACACGGATACCTTCGTCTGTCCGTCAGACCACCCCTTATTCTCTGTACATTTACCATCAGTTCTAAACATAACCATCACTAACTACAAACTGTGACATTGGAATAGTAGGCTCATGTTATATTTTCTTCCTCTATTATCCCCTGTCAAACGTAATTGTTCATCAGAACTTCACAATTCATACTTAATTGGGAAAATACCGGTAATTATTAAAATAAATACATTAAAATTACAAATTGATATAATATTGCAATTTATAAATAAATGATGAAAGCTGGTAGGTATATTTAATCGATAATATATGATTGGAGTTAATAGTTATGTGGAGATTAGATACAATAACAGCAATGCGAATTTCGATAAGAAAATTTCGTCGTGTATTTGAGTCGCGAGTAGATTCCAATGAAATTGCACGGGTTTGCGCATCTGTACTCGGCATGCACATGATCCGTTATCCGAGGCGCCGGCGCGCCGCTGGTCATCTATGTAGTCTGCGCTGTCCGGCAGTGGGAGCAACCGCGGTTCTGCTGACCCACAACCCACGACCTCGATACTACGATACATGAGATAGATCATATCACGTGTTATGCTTCAACTAATCTACACGTAAATAGTACCTATGTACGGTCGATGTTGTCTTGTCTACGTCTTTGGCAGCCGACGCCGTCCCCTCTGTTCTTGGAACAAGGAAAGTTTCAAAGACATACATTACGTGTTGACAGGCAGCTTGGCGACAACTTCATGACCGCTATGTGAGAGTTTCCTGCACATCGACGACCTTGTCCTGCTTGAGACTTGTTGACCTTACGCATGTAAATGGTAATGAGCTATTGTTAAGGGCTTGCGGAATGCATGACTGATCAGTTGATTACTTAAGAATGTATCAAGAGATGCTTCTTCTAAATCAGATGCTGTCATGATTCTTAGCACATAAAATGTCTAAGATTTTCTTGTTGTACACAAAAATGAATTTTACTCTATGCTCAGTTTAATATATGTATTGTATGTTCACAGAAACTCCATACTACACAATATATAAACAGTGGATACCCAAAATAAGTGTTGAGGTAACAAAAGCTTCAGTAGTTTGCATAATTGGTTTCCACGAGTCTACGATATAATGAATAGCTAACTACGTATATTATGTTTGGTTCTTTTTGGGCCGGTTTTTCCTAGATGATGTCATCGCCCGAGTTCGAACAGTTTTCGAGAAATATGATCGAAATGTTCACGATTTTTGTGCACAGTGCGAGTGCGAGTTGGACTACTCGGCTGTCCTTGTTTGCAGTCAAATGGCGTGTGCAGAGTCAATGAACTTGGCACTCTGGCTCTACGCCTGTGTAACGCGCTCTCATCTAGGCTAGGTTCTTCACAACGCTTTTAAACTTTTTGCGTAATCCGCTATATTTTTACAGTCATCAGTATGGGGTATAATTAAGTTCTTATTACAATAAAGCGTAGGTACTTTTTCCAACGACTTGTGAAATTGTGGATACACAAAAGATGATCTCAGCAGAATGATTTCAACAAATTACCTTACTTTAGCGAATACATTGCACACGAAATGAAACCTGTGACGTGTGTTGCACACGAATAAAGCCTGTGGCTGCCAGAGTTTTGATTCTTTGAATCTTTAATAATAATAATGTTCTTGATTTAGAAAATGATGATCGTTTTCGTGGTTTTATTACATGGAACATGTTCGTGCACATTCATTTGAATGTTTTAACAAGCGGTACCTGAGTTTGGCACTATTCGGCATACATGTATTTATTTATGTAGTTTCGAGTGAGCACAGATTATTATATATTCAGTGTATCAATCAATGTCAGAGCGTATTGCCGTTTTTTAGACTGTACTGTTTGTAATGTGATTGTATGTAGTTTTGTTGGTAACGTTATGAAAAGATTTTGTAGAGCAAATATTAAAGCGTGCAGATATTTCTAAATCTAGAATAATATTAACATAGGAATTATCCGATGTTAAAATTATTCGTTACATTAGTAACGTCTTGAGTTAAAACTTAGCTTCTTGCTGCTATCATCGGTAACTGTTATCTGTTGTGCTATTTTCTAACAACCTGCACCAGCTCACGTGTCTGCCAAGATCGTAAAGTGTCACGTTATTGTTTATTGCAATTGTACAAGACTACAAGTATTTATTTATTACTAAGTAGGTACTCAAGTGTGTCTGAGCGGCCACAACTTGAGTGGATGTCGTAGAAACACATGTTCATTGATGCTATCACGTTTCCGCACTTCGGACATGTCTTTGTATAATATAGTTTGTTAGAGTTTCCCACTATATCTCAGCTGATCTCTGTCTCGGTTGATGAATATGTGCTACCTCCTTGGTATCTTGCCTACATAGTACATATCTGTATGAATAGTCCCCATGGCAGAGCGCCAAACGTTCTGCTTTCCACTTTGAAATTGCTACAGTTTTGGACAGAAACTAGTGATGATAAATTGTAAACTAATTGTTTTCCATTAAATTAGGACTTTCGTTTTCTGTAGTATGAAAGTTGTTAGTTCTTTCTTCTACGTTCTCTTCTGAAGAAGAGATTGAAGAAGATTTCATTATATCACTGAAGTGAAAATCACACCTGTATATCTATGTAATTACATGTATGGGTGGTATCGCTATTCGCTTCTCAATATCAATAGCGGCCTATTGTTAAAATATAAAAGGCATAAAGTCTGTGTGTACTCAGCGCTCGATAGTATTCAAGTGTCCGATGACGTCATCCACATCGACGTGTCGCCTGATAATGTAGGCACTAGGTACAGCCGATGTTCACTCCTACGCTGTACATGGTGTGCTTACAATAGTTACAATAACGCTTCGTATTGGCTCTCAGACACAAGTACAAGTCGTGGTACTCGTATCCTCGCATCGAATACTTCATTCACGGCTGAGGAAGCGCGCGAGGATGTTCAGCCATTTTTTTAATCGAAAATGCGTGAAGTTCCGTTCTCTTTGGTAATTTAACCGCACATTGCTAATTGTTTGTTTGGTAATTGTAAACCGTTGCCTTGCTGGCTAATGTCATGAATACATTACTTACAGTGGATGGTGCTGTACTACTAATTTTGGTGTAATTAAAGTTGATTAACTTTCAGTAAACCGTGATAATTCGTCTGGTTATTCTTTTCACAATTTAAAGTAGGTCGTTGCATTGGTTAATGTAGGTAGCCATAACAGGTCCAGTAAAAGGGCGTGAATTGTGATCTAGCTGTGGTCGGTCTGGGCAGTCATCCTATCGTTTCCTACATGAAAGTCCTCCGCCATGCGCCCGCGTCGGTCACAGATCATTTCCTCGCTACTTTCTCCCGACCACACTGACCACTCGCTATCATCTAACGATCGCCATCTTGGCTACATTTTAAAGTTTTACATGATAGAACATTTTCTTAATGCAATCTACATGCATCAGCAATTTGATTGAACAGGAACACTAACCACTTCTCACAAAACTTTTACATAACAGATCTGTCAGTCAGTAGACACTGACAGTCACCTAGTCTACAGTGAAACTTACACAATCAGTGTAAGCAACTGTTTTGATGTGGAAACTGCACAGGCGGTCAATCATCACAGAACAATACTTAGCGTGGGCAGACGACAAACTTTACTAGTCTAACATTTCTGATTGTTCCGCAAACATTACTGCATTGTTTCCTGAGCCACTCGATAGTCCAATAGTTTGTAGGCATAGGACACCTTGCATCACGTTATAGATTCTAATTTCGCATGTCGGTCGATCTTTCAATCTTTTTGTAAATCTGATGCAGGTCTATGCTCACAATAGTAGCCACTTTAGTCCTACTGTACTGTATTTCGACTTAGTCTATAGAATAATCACAATTGTTTATTTTTACACAGACAAAACTTGTTTTCCCCCTAACCTAAGTATCATATTCAGATCTAATTGAACTAATATCAATATATCATCTAACGTCGTGGATATTAAGGTTCATCTTAATTGGCTCATCAGGGGTAGCTGGTAGCAGTCTAGTTAGTTAAATAGGTATATATAACATATTCAGTGTCATACTGAATTTAATTTAATTGTGGATATAAGATCAAAGTATCACCGTAACATTAAGTATTAAGCAGCCTGCAACGTTACTGATATTAAGTCATTGAAGTTAACTTAATAGCTTTCCCGCACACTGTGATACAGTTTCTAGTTGCGTTTCCACATTGTTCAGTTCTGGGTAGTCCATAAAAAGGACGGTATTAGAAGAATTTTCTTTTACGATCTACTCATTGGATAGAACGGGTTGATTATATTACTAGGGACTGACAAATAAAAGGAACCCTCGTTATTCTTATTTTATTTGATTTAGGACATCAACTGAGTTCGCATACGACTGGAAAGAGTGTAAAATGTTTTACATTCTGACTTCATATGTAAATAAGTGAGCCGACTGTAGTCATAATAAATATTAATTTAGTCGAACATTCAAAACAATGAGACATAAGAAGTACCCAGCTGTGACCCAACAGTGTCGTCTGTCGTCTCTTGACCTTCAAAATGGCAAATAATCACCATATGCTTTTTGTTCGTCTCCTCTTTAACATTTAATATAACAAAATGTTGCGTTATTGTTTGATAATAATAACTTGAATAACTATAATTCAAACGTGTGTGTGTCTAATATCAAACAATCCAATTGTTATAAAGTCCCGATTGGAAGTACTTTACCATATATTTGATTAGAAGTCGGAATTGGAAGCTGGACAATTACCGTACTCTCGGGATGAAATCCTTTCAGTAAACTTATTGGACCCTCCATAAAGACGTGCCTAGGAAACTCCGCCGCACGTTTAATTATACCCTGTATATCCACCCTGTCGGTACCGTGGGCTCTTACTTAATACTCGTAACTGGGAACGAATTATAGGACAAAAACTTCGTCTATTTTTTTTTAATAATATTCATTCTTTTCTACATAATATCTGGTTGCATAGACTATCAAAATATTTGTCTATTAATATTTATTTTTGTACATTCGTCATGATATTTAATTCTTTACTTTAGACTAAAAATTTACAACCTAATGCCTAATTATCTACCTATTGTCCGTTCTCCGTTCCACATGAAAAAATGTCATACATACACACCGTCATTCATTTTCGCAAAAACAAGTATGTTCGGTCGACTGACTTCAAGATTGATGTAATTTTTTGTCAGCCGAGCCAATGAAACCAATTTGAGGCACCGGCGACGTTTGCGTGATAGCGGCTATGGTTGCCGACTTGCCAAGACGCCATTTTTTGTCTTCATTTTACTTTGTGATCACACAACGTTGATATTTACTGTTTCGAGATTTTCTACTCCTACGTAGGGCCAACTAAAATAGTTTAAAACTTCCACAGAACTGCTGTATGATGATTTAATATCGTAACTGAAAACCAGGGTTTTTACCAACCAAAACAACTCCAGGTGTATCACACATTATTTATTGTATACGCTTGGGTAACTTCCCACCAAGCCATGCGCCATTTCTATATGACGTGTCACAAATACGCTTAGTGACAGTAGTCAGGGTTTATAGTAACTGGCACCGTGCTATCGACTGCTTGCCTTTGTCCACTCATCCGTGACTGAAGGCAGTGTTCGCATAGGGTAGTCACCCCTTCCGATGTTGGTGTCGGCCCCATGAATATGGCGACGTATGTAATCGACTGCGTATACACAGAAACACACACGCATGCAACCTGATATACACGCTGAACGGGGATGCAAATTACTATCGATTCTGGTTACTAACACTGGTCGTTGATTGGTGATTGATGAAAGGAGTTGAAATAAAGTTGTTCCTAGTTATGTAACTAACAAGAACGTGCTGGTAGTTATGGGAAATCGACGCCGTTTATTTTTTTACTTTTGTTGAAAAACAGCACTTATAAACGTTCATATTTTATAACATAACATCACGCCTTTTATCCCCGAAGGGGTAGGCAGAGGTGCACATAGAAGTAACACCCACTTTTCACTATTTATGTTATGAGTCCCATGTAATAGGGGGTGAGCCTATTGCCATATACCGGGCACATTTCCAGACTCCGTGCTACTACTGAGATTTTTAAAAAACCCAGTAATACTTTGCCCGACCCGGGAATCGAACCCGAGACCCCTTGCCCGGCAGTCGCACTTGCGACAACTCGGCCAACGAGACAGTTCATATTTTATAGTTTACGTTATTTTATGTATGTATGTATTTTACGTTAGGTACAGGATACTGGATATGAGTCACCATTTATTATTGCAAGAAAAAACCAATAACAGAACATTTGAATTGGAATAGCCACTAATACATAATGATATGAAATGATCATTGACTTATTATCCCTTACTTCAACATTGTAAGTTGCTGTAATGGGCAATCGATGGCGCCTAAGCGCTAGCGCTTTAGTGTATCTAGATACAGCATTGCAAATTGAAATGTATGTACATTTATGTTTTCTCGTCAAATGGTATATCCGAAGAGATTTAAAGTGTCTCATCTGTAAAGTCTTAAGCTGTAGTTTTTTGCTTGATCTCGGTACAGCACGGCGGCGGCGGCGCGGCGTAAAAGATCGATTGGCCTCGGTCCTGCACGCTCCGCCGACTATTGCGTCATGCCGTGATGCTGTCAGGTGTAGCAGACGATGATAATGAGCACGTTGCCCATGTTTATTGCTTTGTTTTTACCATCCTCGATTGAAGTTCGCCCAAAAAAAGGCTGCGATGACGTAGTGCTGTGATGTATTGGCACTTGCCGTATGATTGAAACCAGATGTCAAGGTTGCCTTTCTGCAGTAAATCCTCTTGAGATGAAGCCGGCAATTTTTTCTTTGGCAAACGAAGGTTGTCTGCACCTTAATCAGTGATGGCTTAACATCAACAAGAAGGCATGTTAAAAATAAAAAATTATCTTTGTCTGCAATAATCGATTCCTGTTCGCGCGATGAACACGTCTGGCAGATTGATCGGTTACCCCAAAGCTGGTGCAATCAAGTGTAACCCCACCAATAGCAAGTGTGAAGCGCCGGCTGCCGTGCGCTATGGCAAGAGGATTTTATTTAATTTTAAATGATGTCATATTAATAAAAAAATTTAAAATTTTAAATTTAACCATTAGACTAGTTAATTTCAAGTGTTGATGACTCAGTATACAAGTTACCTACCAAAACTTCACATCGGATTCGTAGAGTTGCTGAAAATAGTACTTTACTGCAAAAAATATTTGTATCAATGATATACACTGGTATGTAATGTACCCATTACCTGCATGTTCAGTAGTTCAGTATTCACTTAGGATCGCTCTTCATTACATGTTTGTAATTAAATAATCGTTGGAAATCCGGATTCTAATGAGAAAAGGAAGCTTTAAAATCTCAAGTAGTAAGATTTGCATTTTAAATGCTTCGTAAAATTTAATTAAAATCGCTTAGATGATAACTAGATCTCGCTGATCTATGTGAAGGGCTTACTTCTCAGTTGAATTAGCATATAGCTAAGATCTCCTGTACAAGTAATTAGGCGTAACAGGCATAGTCATTAACTGGTAATTTGGCGCCGACTGACATTTGCATGTTATCTGCAGGCCCGCGTCGGTGGCGCCCGAACACATACCGAAACAGATAGCAACACTTCACATACTCCACATACGAACATATTAACATGGACACATTACTGCTGCTGATAATATGACCTCTTTGCACATATCAGAAATAGTCTGCTATTGTCATTACGAGCTGTCTGTTGCTACCATGTCTTGGTAGTAGTTACATAAATAACAAATAGTTTTTTGGGCCCAACCGATATGCATACAGTAATATAATACATAGTGCGAATAAGTATAGGGAATTGTTGTAGACTAGGTATGGTTGGTACTGTCTATTTCCGGTATGTTTATGGATATGGATATAGAGGCCCTAGGGGCGCAGCACGGGACCGTCAAGGTGACGGCTGAGGCTTACGTGTTGGCGCACTGCCAGGCCGCCGTCGATAACTATGTGCCTATAAGCTATAACGTACCAGCTGCTTTATAAATGATTTTACTGAATTCACTTTTATTAGCCCCTTATTTTGACACTAGTTTGCGTAAACAGATTTCAGAGCAACTATTTTCCCTACAAAATGTAAATAAACTAAAAACGACTGAACCTCTGTTGACTCTGTGTTGGTTCTTAGCACTGGTTTCAGCCGGCCTGATTGATTGTACTGAAACAGTTGCACGCCTACAAGAATGTCAATGTTAGATTAATTAAACAATCTAGGACAAGAACTATAAAAAAACATAAACATATTTTAAGAGATTCAAAACCTAATGATTTGTAAGTAAATAAGAACAATGCGTGTAGAGAATCGATAAAAATAAAGATGAAAATTAGTAACAGAAAAAAACCATCGTCGTGTATCAGAAGTACGCACAATTGAATCTAGTTACTTAAACAGGAAAAATACGCTTCGAACCACTGCTAACTGCAAAAAGTAATTCTCAGAATGGAGATTTGATTGCATTTAATTGAATGATGCCTAAAAATAGCACTGATATAAGAGGTGACGACTTCTTTAATTGTTGGACGTGTGGGTGCGAATCTGATGGTACACCTTCAACCTGTGACCCGGGTCAATTGCGCACGCGCATCCCCTCGCGCCTCACGAAGGTCGGCTCGATCGCCTGATCAATAAATTGTGCAATTATATAAGATTGTACCGGTGTGTGCTTAGAGCACGCATTAACATTATTACCCACATCCTCGCCGAGGTTTTCTTAAAGGTTCGACGGAAGCCATAAACCAGCGCCCGTCAGTTCTGATTGAACCAGTTATTTGAACAGATTGAAATTGAGAGATCTTGCATACCGCACTCAAGGAGAGCAATTACTCTGAACAACTCACATGGCCCGCCCAGCTCATTCAATGTTCCGATTCTTATGATTCGGAAGTTAATGTAATTCTCGGACTTGGCTACTAATTATTTAAAAATACTGTTACATTATGTTTAAATTATATATTTTTAAGTACACAAGTTGTAAGTAAATATTATTTGTTCCAGGCTATGTAACAGTCGTGTGGCCGCGGTGGGGTGACTTTATGGATCATCCTGCCATCTACCAATCCCATGAACCTCACTTCAAACCATGTGAGTGATGACTTTGATGGCAAAGATTCTCGACAGGACTGTTTAGCATATTGTTCTCACGCAATACATTATCCGATAGTTTCACAACAGACGTCACTAACAAAACATTACAATTGATAACGTCACTCACTGTTTCGTCTCCAATGATATGCTTATCACACGCTAGTTTGGCGCCTAATCCTAGTTATCTTCTCAAGGACAATCAGACAGATTACGTAGTAATTAAATGTATTTCGTTGTTGCGCGCAGTCGAAATTGTATGAATTTGCAAAGCTGAGCGTCCTTGCCACTTGGCACCCTTCGGCAGTCACGCGAGAGCAGCGCTGCAGCGCGGACGTGCACCGCGTCGGTATCAATATAAACTCGTACGTAAATGTGCGCAGCTCGAACAGACATACACGAAATGTCAACCAATATGACTCACAACACCCGATATTTGTTCGACCTCTGAAGCATCAACACTCTAGTAACAGTATGTATTTACAGAGCTTTTATTGTAAATATGAAGTTGTTATTTGTTTAAAAACACGAGCATTGTTAACATAATGAGTGCACTTATCTGGTTTCTTATAGCGCGCTAATCCCGATGTTGACAGTATCCATTCTTGCGTTTTTATGGTTTCAATAAAACTTTGAATTGGTAAACAAACATAGCTGGTTGTTGTGCGGTGAGTCGAGTGGACTTTTGTGACGCTGCATAAATACTCCGAGACGTACAGGAACAAGTGTGTGTCAAACAAACACAGTGGTTACGTGAAACATGTGATCTGACTAAATTATGTTCTTGTTTCGTCATGATTTGTAAAGTGATTAGGTGATTTCTTCGTCATGAAAAAACGATAGAAGCAATAGCGGATGCTTTATTATTTCTTATCAAAATGATAAGAAGTTGACGACTCTACTAATAATACAGTTGCGCTACTTTTAAATATTAAATAACCAAATCCCTGACATTTTCTATTTCCCTGCTCATCACTGCTTAACCTTGGAGGCATGTAAATAACTTGAATCTTCTTAAAGTACTTTCGCAAGGTGTATTATAATATTTATTAGTTTTCATTTCATTAGTATTTCTTCACATGTATTGGATAGCATTATGTTACGATACTGTGGCTAGCAACAACACAGCTCATAATAACAGATGGCCTAATCACATGGATGCCTAATGTTATTCGGAACAGAACATTGGTGTAATCGTACGATACATAGATGACGGAATGGGTGGCACTGTTACAACACATGGCTCTGTTTACTACCACTACAACCTAAATACTGCTCAACTCTCAGGATAACTAGGCGATGAGCTCAAATAATCATAAACTGCATGTTTTGTGTCAAGGAAACTCATTACCGACATTTCATAACATGAAATAAGTGGATATTGTATGAAATGAGAATATAGAGTTAGTGTTAACCCCACCTAAGTGGTGCTATCTTAATGTGCTGAACCATCAATTTTCTATTCCAGACTAATGACGTCGGCCACTATGCGAGTGATCGCCCGCCGCCACACGCTGTCGACACGCGGAGGACGCGACTCTGATGCCAAACTAATCACTCCGGTTTACCTCTCCACTTAGATAGGCGTTTTTAAAGTTTTACAAATTACAGTTTTAACAAAAAATCATTTACACGTGCGTTGTGGCTAACACACATGTGAAGTGAAGTGCTAGTGCTAGTGTTGTGACAGAGCTGGGACACTCCGGCTGCAGCTCGGTGTAAGTGGTGCGTGGCCGCGGCAGTCCGGCGCCGGTGGCGTTAGTCCGGGCCGGTGACGCAGGGCCCGATGTTGGCGGCGTCATGGCCTTCATGACGAAGAAGAAACGGTACAAGTTTGGGGTGCAATGCTGTCTGGAGGAGCTGACTGAGGTGCCTTTCGTGTCTGCGGTGCTGTTCGCCAAGGTCCGCCTGCTCGACGGCGGCAACTTTCAGGAACATTCGAGCAGGTCAGCAACAGATCACATTATATTAAATTAAATACGAATAAACGTCACATAATACAACTACACTGGTGCCGATACATGATAAAATGTTACGCATCGTTACTTTAAAATCTGTGAACTTACTTATCGTTAATTTAAAGGGTCATACAAAACCAACCCATAATATTAAATTGTAACTTGAAAGCTTTCAAGGTAAGAACGCTACGAAAGTTATCATTTATATTAGATTTTTTTCAAGAGCATTTAAAACAGATTACGTACTTACGTTTATGCACACTTTGTACGTAGTGTTGTTAAAGATTGGGAAGGCAAGAGTATGAACTGTAAATTGTGTCAGAATCATGAAGCACTCAACAATAAAACCGTATTTTTAAATGAATTATAGTTTTCCACTTGTACAACAGTTGTTCTGGCTGCCTGATTTAATCTTCGCGTTTTGTTTCTCGTGCTCGATTAAGTAATGCTTTGACGGTCGTTGTTACTTCATAATTGCGATATATTACCAAACGGTGCACAATAATGGCGGGCCGCGCATTTGTTCGTTTTGCTCCAATCTGTTTCGCAAGTGACCGACAGGAGTCCAGCTCATAAATCAAGTTTAGTTAATCCAGTTGGACGGGGCACAAGCGCATTCAGTGCACCGCTCACCGGACCAAGCCTCTCTTGCACAACGCTATCCTTCTTTACATAACGTTAAACTTAGTTTCAGTCAGCCGTGTATTTCCGTATTTACTGTTTTTGGCTGATAAAACATTTTTTCGTTGGTTATACACACACGTCATTGCGTAAGATGTACAATTTTCTAGAACGGTCGGACCATTTATCAAACCATTTAACTCAATAGATAGATACGTTTCCGACGTAATCGATGGAAGTCAAGTTCAAAGGTGTAATAGTTACCATAAAAGATTCTGTCTGCCTTATACGATTTCAATGACCTTGTCTTGAAAGGACCACTAAGTCAGTTCACGGTTATAAACCGACATCATTGTTTTGCAGACTTTAACATCAGGTCGAAACTTTGTCCTCTTAAAAATGTACACGAAGTTTGAGCAATTTAGTGCTGTTTGTTGCATTACAAACTTTTTAAGTAAAAGGTTCTCGTAGCGCTGGCAACTTTTGCAACTCGTAAATTCTATTTACTTACTTCCCGATGACATAACTGACAAAAGTTTCTCTCCGTTCCGGAGTGGGCTGAATACCTCCCAAAGTATTCGGAAATTGGGAATGAAATATTAATTTACGTCTATCTCAGACAACGGCTATGACAGACAACAAGGAACGAATTATATTATGCAATATGTCTCGTCATTGTGACCATCAATCTCTTTGTACTTTCGACACCCACTTTCCGCAAGTTTAGCCTTGCCTAAGTGGCTGTACCGTTGGTACCGTGACGATGTAACACGCCCACACATAGCGAATAGTCCAGGTTCGTGTACACGCTGCTATTAATAATTGTATGGTGTTTTACCAAATTGAAATTGATGATAGTTGGACAACGTTGGCAACTCATTTATTTTACCATCAACTTCAATTGGGTGGTTGTTAAATGTAATGAAAATTATTAGTGTTTTTACTAAATTCACATTTAATTGTGTTGATGGCTATAAGTTCGTTGGAGACTGGACAATCTCTTCGAAAACCTGACTATTCAATGTTGTCAGATCTCTCATCAGGAATATTATCATCAGTCACCAACTGAATTTCCACTTCTATACTTTTGCCCTTTTCGTGTTTGAAACTACTTATTTGATATTTTTATTTCATTAATGGCGGATCTTTCAACCATCAGTTTATTTTTAACTACAAATTGACATATGATAGTTTTAGTATGGCAGAATTATCAATTATCGTATAAAATATTAAAGTTCGTCAAATGTGGTCGATACAGTTCCTGGTTAAAGCTAAAATAGCCTCTAATCTGCGCTAGACTTCCTTATATTGCGATTTGCGAAATCGACAGCCGTATCAATGAGTTTCCGACTGGAGACAGATAAGTGTGGCAGTGCTCGCTTCGGATACGAGTAGCTGCTACCAGGGAAAATGGTATGTTGGAAACATTTTCGAGGCTGTCAATTTTTGTCAAATCAATTTCGATTTAACTAATAACGCTGTTTCTATTACCTTTATGGCAACTTAAAGTTCACTTTCTTATGATAGGATGATAAATAACACAAAAAAAGTATTTTGTCCATCCGTTACATGTCATGATATAAAATATAAAGTTAGATATAAATCGTAATCAGGAAATGCTCTCGAATCTATCAGCAGTGCCTGTGATTACGGTCGCCTCCCCCTACACAGCATATAATTACGTACATATGTAGGTCACAATTAGGTACAACTAGAACTGAACATATACCAGCTGTATTAGGGTTGTCTGCTACGAAATACACATTAAAAGGAAATATTTTTTATAGTTTTACAAATATCGGGAAGATTTGGATGCAAAATGATTACTTGTCCAGTAATTGTGGAATATTATAGCTTAGACTTGAAATTGAAAGCAAAATTAGCTGCATCCCGGCAGCCCTGTGTGGGAAGTGAGCAGTTATCGGGAGTAGGGGAGAGGTGGAATGCGGAGGCGTCCGGCGCGGCGACCAGGCCATGCGCGAGGCGGCTCCCGTCCTCTCGCTGAACAATTGACTGCGCGCTGCCAGCCAATCTCTCCTCCCGCTGCAAACCAATGCACTATGCAGCTGTAATCGAGATACGGAGCGCAATCAAACGGTCGACATTTCATTGCACATGGATTTCCCTATTACGCTTAATTCTGACCAACACAGGGCATTGCGTAAGATACAGATAACGATGACTTTGACATTTGGCACTTCTTTCGTACTATCATATTTCTCAAATAATATATTATTATAATTATATTCCGCAATGTCAAACATCTGCTGATTTAATTTACCAGAGAGAATATATTTGCACAAAAAATCTACACAAATTAAGTATGACGCCAGATTTTTAAATCGGGATAGTTAGCCCATTTACTGTGTGAAGAGGATTGTGGTGTGCTATAATTAAACGCGGAGTTTGGAGAATTAATAATGTTCTATGCGGCGACTTGGCGTTTCGCACGCGGGTGTGGAATTCCTCACCCAGATAAGAACCGCCATCTGACTGACACGGGTTGAATGACTTTCTGTTTTCACAACCGGTGCCGGTGCTAACATTCAACATGCACTTATTTACACTTCACTGCTTAGTATTGATTAAATGTTTGACATAAATAGATGAACACAAAGTATGTTGTTTGTTGTTGTTAATCATTAACTGATGGTCCTTGACCGATTATGTTCTTAAACTGTGTGCCATTATACAATTAACACAGATACACCAGCTAAACTAAATGGATACTCCACTTCGATGGTAAAAACCATTGAAGAAAGTGGATGATTATCCTGTACTCATTGTTCATGCTCTTCTTAACACTGTAAGATGCTCTCAATTAGTCTCGCAAATCGCATCTGGCTATCGACGGTGAATTCGTTCAATAATAGAGCAAAGTTTATTTATAAACCGGCTCCATTGTTTACGATAACACGTCACCGCCGACATTTTGTTTTCATTAACTGTCTTTTGTTCTTTACACAAATTACCGTTTATTGTTCTTTCTTTTTTACTGGTTTTGAGACTATTTCTTAACAATTTGAGTCGCCACTTATAAACATTCTTAGTATATTGTATGGTGCTCTCCTTGAGTTTAATATTATGATCTACTTTGGGGTCTACCAATGTGCTCCTAGTATTTTTTTGCTTTTATACGTTTTAAGAACTTGTCCTAGTTACTCTTAGCGACAAGTGAGCCACTTTCTACAAAAAACAAGCTACATGGCCGTGGGCAGACAGACAGACAGACGGCCAGCCACACGCTATATCGATGATATTTACACGGGTTAAATTATAGTAATGATTGTAGGAAATTGTACACGAGACACTAACATTATATTAGTACCTATGTTTACACTGTAGTTGATGTGTTTGTTTATCATTAAAACGTAAATTGTAACACAATAACTACATAGTTTTCTTGCAACAGAAATTTTAATAGCAGTCATACATTAAAACCTTAGAAGTAGCGAATGAATATTTTACAATGAAAATATTCAAAAGAAACAGTTATAGTTATTCTTAATAAAAGAACTTTGATCTCAATGCAACACGTGGAAACCATTAACTTTAATGTCGTTTGCCTTGAGTTATTAAATTATAAAACTAAGTACTGATTTCTATAAACTATTGGCGATATATATAACATACCATAATTTCCTTGAAATGTTCCAATGTTTGGTACGCAGGTAAGTACACTACATAGTGTAACTAGTGTATCAGAATATACCAGATAAGTCCAATAGGTTTTATTTTAGTTCGCATTAAGATCTCGCGTGCCGCCTATAAATAGACTAGCGAATTATTCACCCAGCGCAGCGTGGCTGTGGTGGTGTAATTAATGATATCAGCCAACTTGGCCAAGGCAATGGCGCCCGCATTGCACCACGGAGCAAGGACACCTTCGTGGACCAGCGCCAACCACCATGGCAATACTTAGATCGTACAGATGCCGGTGTTTCTCCCTTAATATTTTACCCACCTGTCTTGTCTATAATCGTCTACACAATTAGGTATTGACAACACATGAAATACAGTAAAGAAAATGCGTGTCGATGATAACATCACAATTAAATATAGTAAGTAGTCACGCGAGCGTGTAAACACAAACAGATATGACGATAATTAGAGTATAGTGGCTGCGATAAAAATAAATAATTTTGCGGTTCGAGCAACGTGAGCCATTGTTGGAAGTGAGGGGAGGTGGCTCGTGATCTGCGATTTGTCGATGTCAGATACAACATTGTGCAACCACTTGGAAACTGTCGAGAGATATTGCAGCTACGACGTCGCCACGGACCTTCTAGGCAAATGCACAAAAATAGAGCTACTGTAAATTGTATGAAACTCATTCCTTTGTTATCATCCAGGAAAATCTCCATTATTTATCTTTCTTACGTCCGCTCCCAGCTCTGGTTACATTTCGAGGAAAACTCACAAAATGGCCGTCCTTGTATTCTCGCTTGCAATTCGAGCTTTGTTCTCAGCTACCGCTGCAGACCGTACATTTTTAACGTGCTTAATTGCTCAAGAGCTTGTTATTCTTATACAATGGTGCTAAATGAGCTTCTGACCGAAAAGGTTAAGTCTGAAGTTGCACACTGGTTATATAATGCATTGGTTTCCTCCGCAGACTAGCCTTAGACCAACGTTTCATTATTTGAACATAATTAGCGTCTAGTAATAAAGCATCTCTCTGATTAATGCAATTTACAGAATGAATATTACTTTCATAATTCTATAATAATGTACCTAAATAACTCACAGGTTCATTAGTTCTATGAAGCTTCATTATTTTACTGTAAAAGTTCGTGAAAACATCAATTAAGCGTTAATGATAGTTACCTATTAAAGTAATTATTTAAGTGATTTTCTCCTTGTGCCATGAAAGTCACTGTCTCCAGTGCAAGTCTCGTGGCTTCGTGCTTTCCCTGCTCTTGCTCATTACATCCGTACGTGTCTCTCATATAGCGAAATGATTTCATTGAAGTAATAACATTTCTGTAACACCTCCCAAAGTCAAACAAACCATGTTTAGAGCTCATTCTGTGAACAGTTGCGTAGGAATGCACAGCAATACGAATAAAGGTAGCTTGTATAAACAAACAGTTTTTCAAATAGGTACGCAAGTTTTGTTTGTTAAATATATTTTCTGCTACTTGTTGGTTGGCAATAGTAACCCATAAATAGATTTGTGAATCACAACTATCCGAGTTTAAGAGATCTTGCTCTCTATATTTAAGAATTTACATAAAGGTAAAGGATAAAATGCCATTTCTTACTAATACGTTCAGTTCTATAGCTATATGTCGTTGCTATATTGTTGTGATATAATATTAAAAACGTATATAATATAACCGTGTCTGTGCGAGTGCTCGTGTGCAAGTTATTGTTTGTTATGACTGGGCAGTGTTGTGATGTACCACACTTTAATTCGCATCACTGCAGCACACTTTCACTCGAATGATTTCATGATAACGCTGTTACCGGCACTTGCTCATTTTGCATCTATCTCGGTGTATCTCGTCGTTATTGTAAACTCTAGTATTGTATTAGTGCTTTAATAATAGCACTCCAAGTAATAAACCTTATTCTATATTCGTGATAGCTGATTTTCCTTATTATCATTATCAGCCATGTGTTGTCCAATCTTAGGCATAGTCCTTCTCTTATTCCTTCCAGGCTTTTCACTGTTTTGTCTTTCGCATCTATTCCTGTCTTACGTGTTGTCTGATGTCGGTCCACCCATCCTGGACCTAATTGTTGGAACGTGCAAGTAACCCCTTGATGGTTCAAAATGTTTATAGTTTTGTGCATTGGTAATTTGGTAGGATGGACTCATTTTCGCAGCCGCAGTCTCGAAGTCCTTCTTTTATTTAATCTCGCTCACTGGTATTATCTGTGGCAATACTTGCTTCGCATATTGTGTACGTATGTCTTGTACCTATAACAAACGTCTTACGCATTTTATTCAGCTACAAAACATGCGGGCGGAATAAAGAAATATATGGGATTATTGAATTTATTCTTTACGGAAATACATTTACCGACTTAGAATACTGATAGGCTGCCATCCACATAATAATAACATGTAAGTGAGCCCGCATGCTTCATAGAGTACGCCACACGGCCACACCTGACTGACAAAAGTAAAAAATTGGAGTTATTCGCTCTGTTTTTGCATTTATGCGGTAAGCAATTTAGCAATATTTATTATTTAAATGAGCCATAAACAAACAGATTGTGTACATTGAAGTATCATTAACTATCGTGACGTGTGTACAGGTAGCGGCGTGCGCGCACTCATTAGTGCTTATTAATTAATCATTAGCACAGTTAAGTAACCGGCGACCGCTCGCCGCTCTCGTGAAAAGTGAAACTGTTCCCTCCCTCCCCTATCACGTACCTTCTTACTGGATTCTATTGACCAAACTTTATATACGACTTCGTCAAGCTATCTCTAAATAATCGCATTAGTCTCTGGTTTGTTATTCATTCTACATACTTAATTAAATGAATATCTCATTAGTTAGCAGTGTAACGCAAACTTTTCCTTTTGTTACTACAGTCTATAAGTAATAATTAGACAATGTACAGAGCAGTAATGTAAGGTGTTGGTAAACAAACAGTTTGTTGTAACACGGCGGCGGCGCGCGGCGTCTACACTATTGATAACTTACGACCACCATTCATTAATACAACTTGCTTGCTTATTAATACGAACTGCGTAGTTTATAATGCACACATCAGATTTGTACCTGTGCGTCCTCTGAGATTACGTAGTAACAATCGTGTTTATGTTGTTTTATGAGATCGGTATTGTTATTACACTGGTTCTTGTTTGTTTAGTATTGGTAGAAGTTGAAGTGTTTCTAATCGATCGCCACGAGTGGATCGATACTTCCTACTTCCGTGCCATCACATCGACCATGCATAGATGCAGTTGTGATGTTCAGCCCATTAAATGTTATGTAAATTGCTAATCGCCATCGCCTGTGATATAGGGGTACAAACTGATTGGTGAGACCTATACTATCTCTACACATTTTCATCCAGATTCGTCTAACCGTTATGATGTGATTGAATAACAAACATTCACCCAATGTTTTGCATTAACAATATTAGCATAGATGAGTAATATAACTATTTTAAAAGCATCGTATGATTTACAGAATTATAACCATAACGAAACAATTCCATATTTGACCGCACGAACGCGGAAGAATAATTCAGCAAATATTATTTTATATTTGGTTTGAATTAGCTATTATAAAACTTATTTACTGTGAATCATTGGAGTGCATTTTTCCTGTCCGGGTACTTAGGTATATCCAATGTTATGGAATGTTTTTATCATTGCAACTGAAATGTTAATATGGAACGCAGTGCGTGTAGTAATTCGGCATGAATATGCAAATGAGTAGGATTTCCCAAGTGCTGGCTAAAAGCTCAGGCGCGTTAGATAGTGTCGTCGGCACTATGTCTCGGCTTAGCAATAGCATTATCTCCGCTCTCACTGGTACAGCGAACTCTTAGGAAAAAGCTCGCACGTTCCGCATGCCCGCGCCGCGGGCCGCGCACCGCGTGCTATGCTGGCTTAGCTTAGCGATTCGATACAATCTCACCTCACCACACGAGCAGGCTGTTTTCACTAGCGCAACTGTGAAAAATCTGCTATGAATACCATCTTTGTACAAAATGAACACACGTTTGTCGAGAAAATGCTTAGCTCACTACAACTATTTTTAGCTTCGTATAACAGACACGTACATTGACACAGGCTTTATCGTATAATTCTATTTATAATTAAATCTACACTCATTAAAGTAATACAATGATTTCACAATGTCGACCTACACGATTTCTTGCTCAAACATGAATAGAAACAATGACAACTCGACAAAATCCTAAACCAACAAGGTAAAGCTGTTACGTCACGTGGAGCCAAATATGGCTCGAACTAAAAACATTAATAATAACACGTGTGTGGGTGTGTGTGTTATGTGTATGTGCCTGCAGGAAAACATCCCCCACACACGACACGAGCGAACGAGTGAAACAGGCAATAAAGTGGCCTTTCACAGCGGAGCGCAAATGTGTTCTGACGTGAACATTGTTTACTTTACTAAAGAAAATTCTTATAAGTACCTGCTCAACTAGGGCACACACCGAGCTTCGAGTTTTATTGGGTGCGAGCAATGAAATACTACATTACTTGTCTTGTAAAGGTATAGTTAAACTGAAGTCCCGAGTGGCAGGTGTTACATTTATGTACGGAGCACTAAACGTGCTCAATACTCATGTAGAACGTAGTCGCATGTTGCCCACCTTCTCGCGAACTAGTTGAAACTGTATAACGAACCTGTTTTTAATTAATGTTTTTCTCAACGCTATATATAATACATAGAATGACATAGGTAGTTATAAAGAGTACTTATTTATGCCCTCATAACATTGCAGCAAATTGCCGGTGCGCGCCAGGCGGATTATGTTTCTTGACCGTACCTATCATTAAAGACGCGTGTAAATCAGAGTGCAGTACTCACGTTTGATGGACGGCGCGGCGCCTAGTGGAGCAACATTCCTATGTCAGGTCATTGTTGACCAAGCGTGAACATATCCACGTTCGCCCTAAATATTCACGTCTACGCTTTATAAATGTTCATTACACGAGCACATTACACAATTTCAATTTAGCTTTGAAATCTAACAATATTGTGATCCTTAATGGAACTTCTCAGATAGTCGCAACGACAAGTTACTGACGCTAGATAACCACTTGTAAACTTAATTAACTCAATTCCGTTCAGATCGGGGTCTTATCAACTACAGAGTTAACGTCATCATCACAGGAACTCGATGACCTTATCGGAACAGGTTGCCGTCTACCATTAACCGCCAAATAATTATATGCAAAACTTGCAAAAAGATTACGCACGTATACGTACGATATGGTTCACAGCATTTAAGCAAATCACTGATGTGTTTCAACAGGTGATTAATCTTCAGTTTAAATGTTCTGCGATCTTTGTTTTTCTTCGATTCTGTAACAATAAGCAGAATGCTTCTGTTCGTGTGTTTGTTGAAAGTTCCCGGCGCTGCCTGTGTGCATCGTTCGTCAACGCCGCGCCGCGCCGCGCTTTGAACTCGCAAAAAGCTCAATCACCTGCAGTGTTTAGTTGAACGTTAACACTTTTTATGTGGGACGAATACTTGTTAGTGTAATAGCAAAAGCTGGTCTGCAATAATACTCTAAAATTAATACATTTAACAAGAGCCGGATATCTTTAAAACTTTGCTATCAACAGTCGTTATCGCTTCTTGATTGTTTATGCTCGTGGTTTTATATCATTATCTTGATAAATTAAACTCATAGCTGCGTCGTAATTACTCATTGTTATGGAAATTGTTCTCTTAATTTGTTGAAATTATAATATTTATGACGACTGTATCAAGCATCCGGAGACATTCTGCTAAACCTTTGCTTCAGAGATATACTAAATGCTTACTCACAAACGACTTGGGTTCCATTAGTTAGTGTGATAGATAGATGGCGATGCTCGCCACGTAATTGCCAGTTGCATCGTGCACCAGTTCTCATGTCGCAACTGATGCCACCGTTTGGCAACATCGTCATTGCCATCGCTTACTCAATTGCCGGCGAAACGTCCTCTTCGGTACACTTTCGTAGAATGACTTCCCGCTTACTATTTACATGTAACTCTTCTCAACTCTTTGATACTGATGTTTACCTCGTTTGAAATTACGTAATATTAAGATTATAAAGAAAACGTTGTCAGAGCTGTGCCAGATGTATTAAACTCAAACAGGAAATTATGATTGAACTATTTTAGTCTCAGTTCCTTGTCTTTGATCAATATTGAAATGTCTTTTTACAATAGAACGTTCTAGTTTTCTCAGCTGGTAGCTTTTTGTGTGAAAGAAATACGAAATACATTTATCATTGGCAACAAAGTTTGAATGCCCAACAGTTACCGGGCCGCAGAGTTATTGCCAATAACTTCGGCAACGACCTTACAAAGCTGTTACAGAATCCAAAAAATATATCGTCTGGCGAGATCACACGATAACACAAATACATTTGCTGTGTTGTGTGCAGTACAGACGGGGAGCCGGATGGGAAATTAGGAGGCACTTGTACTGTTGTGCAGCAACGGAGTAAGCCTTTGAAGTTGAAAGACTTTTAACAAAAATAAAGGATTGGTGAAACATCAGCAGTTACGTATTATAATAGTTATATATCTGAACTTCAGTCAGTACTGAACAGCATTTTGATTAAGTAAGTACAGTAAATACGTAAAGTATTAAGTTTATGTTTGGGTGAAGTTAATTCAAGTATTATGTAGGGTCTGATGTCATTGTGGATGCGGGACGGCGGCGGTCACGGCGGCATCGCGTTCGAGTAGCCAAGTTTTGCCGAACGGCCAGCAGCCGGCACCGGTCCGACCGGATCTTTTTGTTATTCTCTTTTTTCTCATACACGACGCCACTTTTATATTATAGGGCAATGTTGGTATAACATGTTGACCGCGGGACCAGACAGTGAAATAAAATCAAAGATGCTGCATATGTAAGCACTGGGATGTCTCTCTAATCTGTTCGGGTTCGCTAGCAGACATGCAGAATGTATTATATGATATTATATAGATCATACTCTATATTTTTATTTACATGTAATTTACCATTTTACTGTACTGTGTCATTACTTAGAATCATCGGTTTGTGCGTGAATGGATAAATGTGAAAACTAACTTAACGGGCTGTTCACATTTATAGGTTTATGTTTCCGCTGCACAGCTTTTATAATGAATATTGAACAGCCATCGCCAAATGGTTCGACGTTGTAACAAATTAAAAGCACTTGCTATGCATTGCTTGCATATGCACCATTTTACCGTTTGATTTAGAGGTAACAGTTATGTACGAGATACGTTGCCTCGCTGTGAACATCTTTTTGTACTGTCGTCGTACTTTTAATTCACAGGCTTTCAAATTACTAGATCTACACAAACTTACATATTTGCCATGTTTTACCAGGTACATTTTTCGTTACAGTCGTTTTTGGTTCACTATTGGTCACTTCTCGCTCTAGATCTGTTTTTGGACATATTATTATATGGATTATTAAAGCATACACGAAACGAGTGAACTTTAGAGTTTGTGGTGCTTCCTTGCCGGATGAATGTACTTACAACGTCACGCCAGTAGACAGACTGCGTATAGACAAATACTGCTTCACTACGAGTAGTCGAGGACAATACAGACGTGAGACATGACGCCATTCAATGTAGCAGCGTCACTCTCTATCAGTTGGCGTAAATACTGAATGGGAGCTAGCGAGGTACTACTCCTGTTAAGTTACTATCTGTCTTATAGATATGTACTGAATGTGTACATAATTTTATTATCTGTCTGTTACTCTTTTCCCAATAAGTTCGAAAACAAATGAACTGATTTTTATGCGGTTCTCTTTCGTGGATAGAGTGATTGTTAAGGAAGATTTAAATTTATAAATCGTTAATAATTGCTTGCCACGGGCGGAGTTGCACGCCAAAAGATACCTACCTATTGTACAAATAATAATATATATTGACAGTTTTTTATATTAATGCTGATCACAAGAAATCTTATTGTGTATTTTTCAATCAGACTGACCTCATGACAAATATAAATGTCGATAACTAGTTTTCCTATGAGCACGTATTACTTAATAGCACAACAAATAAACAAGACAAACAGGAAACGTGAAAGGTCGTCGACTCGGGGAGACCTGTGCCTGTGACCATTCCAACATGTATGTCTATGTACCGTACCTACTCAGGCAGTTGTTTGAGATCCGTGAAGCTGGAAACCCAGCAGTCAGACTCAAATCCCCAGGAGTATGCTGTCTCAAGTAAATGTGGCTTTATTTCTTTATGATGTGCTGTTGATGATAGTTAATAGAAAAAAACATAACATAGGTTACAAATGAAACTTGTCTAATTTGTCAATAGTACTCGTCTCGTTTTGTATATTTTAATTTGTAATGTATGCATTCGTGAGTGATGAGCTATTAGAAGGTGGAAAGGAGATCAAAGCGTGTTGTTCAGCTCGGTCACCGATCCACACCGCGCCGCACCGCGCACCGGTACGCATTCGTTAGCCGGCTATTTCGGACGACATCCGTTGTATCACGCACCTCGCCGGTTTTTCTACAAATGCATCTGATAGCACTATAAATCTGTACAGAGGATGTGTCACTTATTAATGCGAGCCGTTCGTGACTGATATATTACGTCAGGCGTCAGGCATAGTAAACATACGCCCACTCAGATTTACTTTTAGCTTAAATCGTTTGCATTATTCATTTCAAATTGATAGGTTTCTGCAGTTTTCCTGCAGTATGGTTAAAATAACATGAAAATGTAATCAATATTCAGGAGCAGTTTTCCGGTTAATTTATTTATGAAACAGTATAATTGTAATAAAATTCACGGATGTTGTTATCGGCGCCATAATAAACTGATAAATCGACATAAAGGACGGGCTGGTACTTACCCAGTAAAAATAAAAGTTAATTAGCGAATCGATATGACGAGGAAACAATGTTGGCAATGGGGAGTTTCCTAGTACAGCGCACTTTGTATTATAATAAATATATGCCCCATGGCACACGTGTGCTGAGGATGCATGCTTAAGACGAGTTTATGCGTACGCGCATAACGCACGGCTGTCGTGCTGTGATGAATGGACACCGGTGCTGTTCTAAGCGCATTAACAGTCTATGCGACCTATCGCAAAACATAGCTGTTCTACATTAGTAGTAATAGTAGTCGCCAACGACAATCTATCTCTTATACGTATTATGAAAACTTATTAATTAATAATAATCAATCAATCGCCTTGCTGTACAGAAACATGTTTCATTATTTCGGTTCGCAGTTCTGCAGAAACGAATTCACGCATGTGCTATCGTACCTCCTTCAAATAAAAAATTAAGTAAATGCTTCTGCGACCGTAGTAACTGTATTTACATATTTCAGTATAATTATATGATAGTAGTGCATAAAGACTGGATGTGTATGAAATACTTCCACACGTGACGCGGACCACAGCTCGCAGGCTGACGTGACGCGTCTGTTTATATGTCCCATTTATTAGGTATGTGGGCTTTCTACACAACACATCCGCAGGCATCTCGCCAAATACACAAACAAAACATCAATACTAAGGTTTTCAAGCCTAATCTCTCTGCCCGCGGCCTAATCTTGTATAGTTGGTTGTACTCTCCACGATATTGTTTGATTTACCCGCAGTACAAACAACTTTGATCAACGTTTCATTGCACCAATTAACCCTAATTCATGGCAAACAACGATTGTTGTAGAAAGAAACGAGAATCCGTGCAAATTGAGATTTATAACTTCCTGTTGTAATTTTGAGACAAAGGCAAGACTGCGGTCCGCAATAGTTGATATGCCCAATTCACATGTAGTGCCGGGGTCGACGGTCTCATCAACTTCGTACCGACCGAAGTGAACGAGCACCGACCTGCCAGCCTGCCACCGTCTGACTATTGAACCCAAGGAGCGCCGCATCACTCGTTAAAAATGCTCAGTATTCATATTTGAAGCATGTGCCGACGTTACATGTAAATGAAGCCGACAACTTAATCAAGGTTCTCCCTCGCTGAATACATAATTCTTCAAAAACGTTGCAAATTCACATTGTTTCACAGGAAAAATAGAACAGACTACTCTGACGCGCTCATGAACATAGAATGAAAGACAAGTATCTACCTATAGGTTCTAATCAAAGCTTATTGTGGTCAGTTCTAGTGCTACAGGCTACCCATTAGATGAGTGGACACGTTGATAGCATCGATGCTATAAAGCGATCAATTGTACGCACGACTCGTTCCATCAATTAAATGGCTAGTCTTGTGATCTCTGCGCACTCCGCGGCCGTTGCGACGTCTGTCGTCAAGGAATACAAGTCTTAGATTCACAGACTAATGAAAATTGTCCGCCATTCAGTGTACAACAGCTAGATCTATGTATGAACAAAGAATAATAATGTTGGATATTAGTTGTGATCAAATTCAACACAGAAAAAGAAACCTTTATCATTTAACAACTTCATTTAATATTAAAAAACTTTAAACCAACAAGAACCGCTGGCCAGGTTGGGCTTGAATAATTAATTAAAATGACTAGTTGATTGCGGCGCGGTGGCTGACAGGGGTAAATATTTAGTGTCAACATGGACTTAAATGATCAATTTGAACGAGAAGCGCCCTCTGTAGCCCAAGGCAGGGTGAAATGATTGCATTAAAGACGCCGCCCTCCGGCCGTTCACCCGTGTCTGGGTTCGGTACATCCTACGCAAAACAGATCTCTGTATAACACAATAATTATACCACATAACCTGGCTATTACTGGGTGGTACTATAACTACAAACGCTACGCCATTTAAATCATGTCGACCTGGACAAACGGAATAAACAACAAATGTTATACCTACATTATACCAAAATATCTAAGGTGACGGTTTAAATTAGTAATTGATCGATTGGTGGTCCAGTCCTCGCGGGAACTCCCACAATATTTGTTCAGCTGTTGATCGATTTACCCGTACTTTTTAAGAAAAGTCCCGTTCTCCGAGCGTTTGTTTTATATACTTTTTAGATAGTCTAAGAACTAAGAACCTATTCGAGTTAGTTTAAATTGAGTTGAATAAACCCAGACTAGATATACAAACGAGTATCGTTGGTTTATATCACAAACTCTCATAAATTGTTGTCCAATAAATTTTAGATGGACTATAAAGCTGGAGAGTGCTCTATAAAACCATTACAATACACACTTATTAGGCCCGGTAATAAACCTAGGATTGTGCGTAGTTTCCCTGTACCAGAATAGAATACTGGCCCTGTTTTAAATTTTCTGTTCATTTACTACGTAATCCACTCGTTCCTTACAACTGGGTGGATGGTTTCAAACCACGATTTTAGCAGTAATTAGAAACATTTCATTCATGACTAAGTTTACATATTCATTGTTGTCTGGTAATTAGCCCACTTTGTTATAATGAGTTATTTAATTACTTAGACGTCTGCAGCCCTTGCTCGTAGTCGGTGGTCCGAGCCCGCTCCTCGCCGCCACCGCCCATTCAACCGCACGACAGCGTTCATAGCAGGACGCAGCACTCATAATAAGCAGTTAATGTCCGCTTTGAATGAATAACACATCCACGATATTGAATGGATATCATTATTACAAGTTATTCAATACGTCTATTGGAAATTTGTAATGAGCGTACGTAATGAAATAGCAACCTCAACGCGTATGTGAATTATGTCACACATTGACACGACTGACACGTACTAGTGCGTACGTTGAATAGTGGCAACTGGCAGTTTGGGCTACTACGAACTTGTATATGTTCATAAGATTAAAGCTTGTAAAACCCGTGTGAGCCAAGGAGGGCTTTAAGTTATCAAATATTCATGTACCACAAACACCAATAACGAGGACGTTAAATTAACATTATTCCTCTCTAAGCTGTAATTACACAGGCATAATAGAGATCATGAAGTTTGGTTACAAGCAGTGGAACCCTCTATTAAAATGGATCCCTAGGGGCCTTTATTGCTAGGCTTAGTTCTGGCCGAGGGAAGCTCAAGCTAGGCCTCTCAGAATAACGTAGGTAGTATTACGCTTTCGACATACTATCACAAATGTGATTGAGATAACGTTAAAAGGAATAGAAATATTGAATGTATGAATAAAATAAAATTTTAATGGTTTGAGAATACAGACACAGTCGTCGAGGCAGCGGCGCGTAAAAATGTTTAGAGCGAATGCGATTTCTGTTTGCTCGACACTAATTGTGTTTACGCAATTCTGGACCGGGCGAACGGTTATGGCGGCTTGCTATACTCTTGTTTGTTTCAATCATCACGTAGTACCTTGCAGATAGAAACGCGTTTCATCTGCGGCCATCTGTTTCTTCGCACCATTGTCGCTAACTCTTACAAATCATTACACTTTATGTTAATGTGCTCTCCGCAGAGAATCACTTGCAAACGATGATAAATGTTATTAGTATTTAATGAATCAATGACCTGATTTTGTAACATGTAAAATGGTTCTTGTCGTGAAATTAATTCAAAGTTATACTCCTGTGCTGCGTTACCATTTGAGGTCACGTCTGTCAGTCAGCGGACATACATACACAAATATTAGTATATTTCCAATTTCCGTGGAAATGGCCTCATTGTGTGTTTTTGTGGTAGACTCTAAATAGATCTAGGGTGAGTTCACTAAACTTGTCAAGGAAACTATTCTGATTTCATTAGAGGTGTTGATAATAGATTTATTATCTAAACATTTAGATCTAAATTTTGGGATAGATTGCTAATGATAATTGCACCACTTAACGTACAAAAATATCGTCGGCTTATTTGTAAACCCCTCCAGTGCTATTTAATTAATACAAATACCAAGCAATACCAAGCATTACTGTCGAAAGAGGATTACGTTTGTTTACGCTCGCGCTCGCCGATGTGTTTACTTGAATGAATTCTCTGAATCACTCTGAATTTTCGCAAAGCGAATGTATTGAGAAGAAATCGTTAGCTTATCGGGTTTGTAAGAAACAACTATTTTCCTGGTTGAAATGTTACAGGAAAAAAGTTGTGATACCTGAGGTGGCATCATCATCATCAGATACAATGATGATGCCACCTCATTATGTGTTGTGTAACTAAGATTATATGCAGTAGCATATAAATATATATGTTTACAAGGAGCTGATATCCTTTAAATAAATAATGTGTTAGTGTATGTTATTGGTATCACGCGGTATTGTTGTCAACGACCGCTGTCAGTGGAAGGGTCAAGCGCTGACCTTGCGCGCGGCTGGATAATGACGCCGTGGACTCGCCCATTGGCACCATATTCTAAATCCACAAACACCACAGTCCTTCGAACTTAAAGTCCTTATTTCTGGCACTTTCCAACGAAAAACAATTTATTAGTATTTTCAAATTAAACAATAATTATTTCCTAACTTGAGATTTGTTTTACCTTCACACCAAAAACATTTTCATGTGACTCCTAAAGTGATCCGTTCTTATTTGTAAAGTTTCCATTCAATTATGTTATTATCAATAATAGAAATAATAAAATGAGAGCCTTGAGCTATAATGATCATGATATTACAAAGTGGACCTATTTCATGGTAAGGCGGAACAGAGAGATATAATTAGATTAAAGGGCCTGGCATTGGTGCTGGACGTTACATTCATCGTCACGTGCTACTACGAAACTCGACTAGAAAACACTTTGACACACTCCTCTCGTAACTGAACTGTAAGAGGCAGGAATATTGTGCTTTCAAGCTAATCACAATTACACAGGCTATAGTTTTGGCACATTGCAAGAATGAACTACGCGGATGTTGTTGGAGACGGGTACACGCAACAAAAGTAACTGTATAAACGTTCGCCTTTATTATAATTCCTGATTAAAATAGAAGGGTTGACCTTGAACCGTATTATTGCTATCAAAACCCATATGTACAGAATTCAGTAGTACTTCCACTTGCAGCGAGCTGTCAGTATGTTGCCTGTTACTGCGTGACATGTAGGCAGCATGTGGGCACGTCTGGGTAATTAATACATTGCTTCACTGATGAATTGGATGAGCTAAGGACGAAGCTTTTGTGCTCGTAGGGTTGTGCCTGCCTCGCCTCACTTCTCCAATATTTACACGGCTGTTTACGGCTTCCTCGCATGTACATAATGTATGCATCATCAGCAGTAATCCCTTGTAGCTACTTATTGCCCACGTAATACTAGCATCACGTGGATGTCGTAACAAGTAACTGTGGTGACCGTAATATGTATGAGCTTAAAATAGAAATGCAATAAAACCAAATGCAAAATAATATCACAAATGGGATTTACCGGTATTCTTTATTAGTCATGGGCCGTGGTCATAAGATCATCGATACCAGGCACATGATATATTATTTATTGAGATATTTTCCTCATTAAAATAATACTTTTCAGTAATTTGGAAATACCATTGTAGGTAAGCACATGACTTAGAATGATTTCCATCTTTTTCATCCTCCATAATTTCACGGAGACCCAAATATTACAAATGGCATGACATGGCATAACATTACATTCCGCACTACTTCTGTCTGACTAAAAGTTCACGGAACTACGTCTTTAAAATAGCCAGAACCTGTAATGAACACAATGAGTATTTACTAAAAATTAAAATGTAAAAGCACAACGAACAGAATAATGATATTGAGTCAGTTTATAACAAGTTCCTGAAACAAACAACAACACAAGATATGTGAGATGAAAGTGACAGGTGGGAACCCTGCCCGGACGTCCCACCGCCTCTCTATTAATAGACAATGACAAAGTCATCGCCAACAGATATTTTAGCCAAGCGTGGGATCCTCTGATTCATTTATAAATGTTTATCATTCGTGGTGCAATCCGAACTCTTGTTTGATAACACTACGGCCGTTGGTTCACACTACCGCGTCGACTGACTTCATTTCGAAAAATAATACCCTTTCTTTCTTATAAGTATTTTGTCGCCATTCAAGGCTTAGTAAATAAATTTAACTCCTTTGTCCCGTTATTTTTTCTAATATTACGTATTTTAAGTACTTCAGATGCATCATGGTGGTTATACATATTTGATTGGCTGGCGGTACAAGGTCAAACAAGGCCGCCTGTAAGCGTGCACGCCCTTTCTTCTATTACGTGTGTGAGCTTTTGCTTTAATTCATACTACCTTCTACCAGCGGCTTCGCCCGCTTTCCCGCGGGATAAATAGTAGCCTATGTGTTATTCCAGACCATAATCTACCCCTGTTCCAAATCTCATCCCGATCCCTTCAGCCGTTTGACGTGAAAGAGTAACAAACACACATACATACCCACAAACTTTCGCGTATATAACTTTATATATTAAGTAAGAAGTAAGATAAAGATATTACACATTAATAACAATCAGTTTCGGGTGTCTGTGAAATCCTTTTATACATATTATTCCAGACAGAGCAACTTGTTCCAGACTTGGAACAAGTTGCACTCTATGCACTGCTAAAAAGACTTAGTTACCGAGACCGATACTGGGCGCCTGTTGTAAGCAGATTGGTGCAGCGGTTGTCGTGACAAGGTTCAGTAAGTTGTATACGTTTTAATCAGTTCGGTTACAGAGTTACTGCTTCAGGTTCAAAGGTGAAGTAAAGTTTGTAAACATCGATATAAATACTTGTAGATCAATAAACATTTAACATGAAATCTATCGAGAAGTTTGTTTACGGTAATTACTAGACATTCATGTGGCGATAAATTATCATCTTTGATTTATATTGGTCGTTTGTAAATTGTGCCGATTGTAGAAAATGTTATTTGTATCATGCATGGAATTAATCATTTTTGTGAGTAGAACAAACGGGAATCACCTCATTGAAGTGAGCGTTTGGCACAGCGCCTCGATACAGGCAAATGCGGCAATACGTGAAGTTGATGTGCCGAGTGCCGTGCCGCGGTGATATCAGAGGCCAGTCATGTGTTTACCTAACCGACGTCAGCGTCTGCTACAACTGCTGTTTATACATGTATCATTGTTCTGCTCATCTGTTTCATCCGATAACGAAGTTTATTGTGTTAGCGTTTATTAAGCCGATTCAATGTTGAGTGCCTGCGCTTTATAAATTACCATCTTTGATCTTTCCATGTAGTTTCCACATGCAAGAACTTTGTGTAAATACGAATGAACTATATTGGCCAATAATCCCTAGTTTAATGGTGACTGCTATTGCTTTTCATGAACTCGTTTCATGTCGCTCTGTCAAACAGATTCCGTGTTTAGCGTGTGTTCTGTTTGTACTGGCATCGGACATTCATTGACACGGTGCGGGCGCTGTGACACGTGATCGGAAGAGCAGTGTTGGCGCGTCGCCACATCCTCGCTGACGCTGACATCACTGCAGCACACGTCACACTACCTGTGCACACGTGTCGAACATATCGACATATACTTCCCTATATTCATTCAAAAACGCTGCGGACACTTGACGGAGAGCTAGCGGACACTTGACGGAGAGCTATCATGATGTCTGCATGTCAACATACTCCGTAAAAGTTTATTGTCCAGATGTCGGTCCTGACTCCTAACTCATGACGTTTTTTACCTTTTCTATGACCTATATTTTTGTTGTCAAAGGACTCCAGTATCTTAGCTTAGCTTGGCTTTATCTAGCAACAACTAGCGACAATACATCTGCAGCAAGCGGAGCGCAAATCGGGATTAACTAGCAACGAGCTCGCCTGGAAAGTATTGCCTGAACCCATAAAGCGAGCCATTTCAGAGCCGGCAGTTAATCATGATTTACTTCACTATTACTCCAGTACGAAATACAATATAATTTGGAGCGGTAATAAGGAAACCAGCCTCTGTTGCAACAGACTTAAACAAGACGCCAAATGTATAATAAAAGTTACGCTCTCTTGAAAAATAACCGAGTCTTTTGATCTGTCTCGTAATGTTCACGTTTTATAAACGTAAAGAATATGCAGCTTTGACGTTCTCGGAATGGGAGAAATAATGTATTCTTCTATACGATTCAGCAGTATTGGAAGCTCTAGACAAGTTGGCGCCGGAACTAACGGAGCGTTTTAAACGAACTGCGGACTGAAAGTAGGGAACTAGAGAATTGCAGAATGCAGTGCTTTTAAAACGGAAATCGAAATATGGTGTGCCTTCAGCGTGTATCTTATGTAGTACACATTTAACTTGGTAAATAGAGCTGTTGTGTATTTTCGCTGGTTCACAATGCGTGTTCGCATATGTGCGCACCATCCGATGGTTAATAAAGCAACACAGTGCATCCTGTGCCTGCGCAACGTTTCCTCGGCCGGGCTTCGACCCCATTCCTATCCAATGTTCACTGGCTAGTTGTTTGTTGATCTTTGGTTAACTGCAGCTATCCTTGTAGTTGCGAACACGTTTGTTTGTTGATATACACAAATAACTGTTGTTGTTCGGGACTCGGGACCAACCGCTGCTTGTTTTGAATTGAAATTGCTTCGGGAATAGCATATTAAATTAAACTAGTGCTTATTTATGTTTGAGTAAAAGTGTTTTCACGCCTTCGCGTCACACGATCTAGTTTGCGTCGTGCGGAGTGTCAAACATTCCCCGAATTGATTGGCATTCAATTAAGTCGGTTGCGTGTGTGGGTGTGACCATTACGCGCACATACGATGTTGTTGGATGAGCTCGCGTCGAGTCTGGAGGGAAATGGAAACCGAAATACAAAACACTAATTAGTTAATTATGTACCTACTTACTTATACCTATTTCAAACCGCCAGCCTGTGGATAGCGTATTACACTTTGTGTTCATAGTTTTATACGGTCTACAACTACAATTAACTGTTGTACAAAGTAAATTATTCAAAATATGTATACTGGTATACTATTATATCTTATAGACTAGAACCACAAGCACATTTACATTGAATATAATTAATTGAATAGTGTTTCTAAAATTGTATTAAACAATGTGGAAATACAACATTTTCTGAAGTCTTTTTTATCGCCGACTGTTTTGGACAGGTGTTTCGTCTACTTATCCGATTTAATCATAAAGATAACTAGGTAGGTAATAGGTATTTGGTGAAAACAGATTTATAATAGGTACACAAGAACGTTGATTATGTCCACCTGTTCACGAGCGTGTAGACATGTACATGTCCCTAACCGCAGATAGCGCCACGACTCGGTTCAAACAATGTTTTGTTGTCGTCACCTCAAATTAAAGCAATTAGATTGCGATAATATCCAAATATAAGTTACACAACTTTTATTGTATAATAAAATATCTACAACTTATAAAATATATCCTTTTAAAATCTTCAGTATAGGTATGGTGTGTGCCTACCTCTACTGAAGATTTTAAAAGGAGATATTTTGTGTTACAATCTTCTCACAAAACTGCAAAGGACCTTTCTTCCTCGGCCATTCTGCAATAAAGGCAATGTCTTCCCACTTTAATTTGACGTTACATCCAATTTTGTATCACTCTAGCTTTGATTTTCGGTCCTCTAGCCAGACCCTCGGGTCCTTGGTCCACAGGGTTCTGTGCATAAGTGATGTACATGTATAAGCTATATAAGCTACCCACATTCATAATAATTATAGAGCCCAGTCCGCCGCCCTAAGGTTATAAAGAAGAAAGGATAACATCGGAAAAGCAATATAAAACCTAGTTTACTGTTCGTCCTCTACGTAGGGTCGCGCCGAGCGTATTTTATTAGCGGCTATAAGTACATCTAGCTAGCTAACTATCTCCTTGTTTGTACTTGTACCAATAGAAAACATCGTGTGTGAGTTTAAAAAATGGACAAATGAATATTGAACATGTTTTACTTTTGTGAGACCTAAATCGCCAGTGGCGCCAACTGATGAGTACAAAAACGATAACTCTCATATTACTGTCAAGTGGAAATGTAATGAAGGTTGAAGTTAATTTATACCTCCAGTCCTGTGCCCTAACTACCCGTGTTTAAACAAGGAATTAGTTATTTGAGACGACCCTCGTCCTTCAACGAGCATAAGCAGGGATTATGATGATCCTTTTAAGTGATGTTGGGAGTGACGTCACTCGTGGTAAAATGGTTTTAACACACTACTGTATAAAAGTGTAGTTGTAATTTATTTGATTTGTTTAAAATACTTGTTATGTTGGGCGATGTGTATCACATAGCAGCGTGAGAACTGCAAATGAAACACACTTAATAGGCCAATAAGAAAAACCTATAAGTAACTTCAAAAATAAAGGTCATCGAAAATTGAAAAGCCGATGTACTTATCTATATTAACAAAAATGGATTACCAAAATGTATAATGATGTAGGTACGCCCATTACTGTCGAATGACTGCATCGAATTGGGTAATTACTTTTTTGTCGTGTTGGTTATCATTAGGACAAAGTTTGTATAAAAGAAAGATTCGATACATTTATCGGGAACATCGAGAAATAGGTTAATATAAAAATTGTTACTGGCTGCTACCACATGACCTAGTCATTAGTCAACAGTTCTGCTTATTCAGTCTACAAACCACAAGTAGGCCCTCTTATACATATTTGATCATTTGTTTTGTTCTTTACTACATTCCTGAATCGTTGGATCATAACTGTATTGATATTCAGGCATTCATTTTATTTTATTCTGTAATAGCTGATAAGCTGACACATATTGTACAAATTCAAATAAGATTTTTCAATTTTACCAATTGTCTTTAAAAGTGATTTTTCTTGGTCTGCATTTGTTTGTCTGTCAGTCAGTTTGTAAAGTAGTGTCGAGTGTCGTAGTGCGCGGTGGGCATCTGTCCGACACCCGACACCGCGACATCTGCCGACCTTGCTCTCGTTACCCCTGCCTTTAATGTGTAATTGTTATACAATATGTATGATATCAACCTCGCCAAATATAACGGCAGTCGACAAACTACTCTTGTCAAAATACATTTAATACTACCAAGATAATATGATTTAATTAATTATCTTTGTACAGACAAAATCAATTTCTGGTTAGTTTATGGTAGCTTTAAATCTCTGTCTGGCATCACGTCATAAAGCATGGCTGCGCTCGCGCACTGTCCGTGGCTCGCCTCGTAAACTGAAGTAATGGGGTCGTCTGTTGCAATTGCAACATATATCGTAGCATCTTCAATACTCCTTTACACAGTCCCTTCCAGTTTCCAGTAACTTGTTATCACGTTACTTTGTCTCAAATGGATACTCATTTCATGTAATTTATCAGAAGCAATAAATAAAATTAATCTAGTCTACCTAGACCGTCTACGAACTGGATCCCACTGGAACCACAGAATAAGAACAAACTTTGCTATCATATTTATTACCACGGCGGTCATATTGCACGATGTCTTGCTTCCTGAAAGCACTCAATACAGACCATTAACCCGCTCAAATATGAAGTATTAACGCATGCGTAGTAAAATAGCGGGCATCGTCCATCACGCAGCACTTCAGCGCGTACACTCTCACGCATGACGCTATTACAATGTCACCGCGCAATTTACTGTCAGTTTTATTTACACTAATGCGCATGCGAGCTCGGATAATGTTTGCCTGATGGATTATTATAAATTTGTTTGATGTGTGCTGTACCCCAATGCGACGCGACTTCAGCTCCTGGACCGTGAAGTTTCAGTAATTAACATTGTACTAGTATAATTAATATCGTTCTTGGAATTACTTTTATTCCTTATTGTCTTGAATAACAATTAAACTGCCGTTTCTTGCGGAACGGTGTTGTATGAAAGTGAGATTCACAAGAGCAGTGAATGCAAAGAAAGAAGTCGATCTAGATTTATCTAATTTAATATGCTGTTTTTGGTTATATTATAGTTATAATACTGCTTAATTGGCCTGCCTCATTGGCCGAGTGGTCGAAAGTGCGACTGCCGGGCAAGGGGTCTCGGGTTCGATTCCCGGGTCGGGCAAAGTATTACTGGGTTTAAAACCCCAGTAGTAGCACGGAGTCTGGAAATGTTTCCGGTATATGGCAATAGGCTCACCCCCTATTACATGGGGCTTATAACATAAATAGTGAAAAGTGGGTGTTACATTGTAGTGGCATTAAGTGCCGTAATGTGCACCTCTGCCTACCCCTTCGCGGATAAGGCGTGATGTTATGTTAATGTTAATACTGCTTAAATGGTTACGGTGTCCAATCATCTGGTTAAAGTAGTATCACAGTGCTGTTGCGACATCTGGTGACTGTAGCGAGTGAAATGTGGCTTCAACATGCTACACTCGTCAATACTAACTATAATAAACGCTTAGCGTATAACTACATATGTTTACGAAATCCATCATAAATAATAACGTTATTTTCTTGTGAAATACTAAGATGAAATACAAATTTCTCAACAACGATCGCTTACATGGTCTTCTTATTCACTGCAGCTTTGGAATCATCATCAACAATTTGTAATCTTAGCGTAAATATAAGTAATTTAGTAATCTTAACGATGTAGTGATTAAAAGTGCTATTCTGGTAATCTGTCTGGTAACTGTTCACTTTCTAACCATCTTAAACTTTGTGCAATTAAACAACTGCAATATGCCGCACTCGTTAAAAGTAAGCGAGTAAAGAATAACGTCCAAAACTTTAATGTTTGTAGCGATCCGATTTGTATCTCGAGGCAGATCTATATTTATCGGAACATTTTACTGTTTTAATTTATGAAGACATTCATGTATTAATAGACTTATTGTTATAAATATTTTAATTTCTTAGTTATTCATAACATAACATAACATCACGCCTTTTATCCCCGAAGTGGTAGGCAGAAGTGCACATTACGGCACTTAATGCCACTGTACAATGTAACACCCACTTTCCACTATTTACGTTACGAGTCGCAAGTAATAGCCGGTGAGCCTATTGCCATATACCGGGCACATTTCCAGACTCCGTGCTACTATTGAGATTTTTTTTAAAAACCCAATAATACTTTGCCCAACCCGGGAATCGAACCCGAGACCCCTTGCCCGACAGTCGCACTTGCAACCACTTGGCCAATGAGGCAGTCTGTTCTTAATTATTCATCAATGTGTATTTAGTTGGCTATGTATGTATTTGTCGCATAACTAGCAAATGAACACAAAAACCTTTCTGTGGATAATCTCAATACGTAGTTTTTCGTACTAAAGCTATTACTCAGGCTTATGTTACAAACGAGGTCGTTGCTCCTCCCAAGAGTTCCATAGAGGAAGCACTAGCTTGACCGTAAATTATAACGTAATATCATATGTCGTTAATTCTAGTAGGGCACGGTACCTACTCGGTGGGTATAAACTAAATAAAGGAATTAAGTTAATTATATTAATGATTAATTACCGGTCAGGTGTGGCCGGCGGCCGGCGCACCGGCCGTGACGTTGGCCGCTCGTACAGTGTAAGGGCCAGCGCCGTCTGACCGTGAAGATATGCATCGCGGTACCTTGCCCCGACAGCATTGAGGAAAGAAAATGTAATAAAAAGTAACAACGTACCAACGTGCACTTGTGGGTCCATTAGCGACTGGTGTATACCAGTATACCAGTCTAGCGCGGTCCAATCGGCACAAACAAGAAACTGTGTACAGTTTCGTGGATTGTTTTTGTAATCGATGGAAGTAATATACAAGAGTCTCAGTAGCGGTCTTCGTTGTTCATAAGCTAACTCTGACTAGAGTTTTCGAGAAGCTCGTTAGTACTGTAGTTATGACTTAGATCACCAGCATTATTTACGTGCCTCCACTAAATTCTTAACCTTGAAACAAGTACCGAGAATGTTAATTAAGCTGACTGAAACACAAACAATGGTGTAATCATATTTATTGCCATACGTTGGTAAGTTAGTATCGACGGCGCGGCGCCTGCGCTGTACAGCCTCGCTGTTTAGATACACGCTCGTTGTCCTCTCGGCTGGAACTGTAATCTTGGTTCTTGATTAGAGCAGAAGGAGCACCGTCGGTGCGGTCTTTGCTTCGGAGAACTGAGTCGTAAACATGAACAAACTGACAACTGTACACGGTTATAACCTGGTTGCCAATAGGATAAACAAAGATTGATGCGAACCTATCAGTGTATCCGTGGACAACAAAGATTACGTTATTTAGGTAGACAATAATTAGAAGAACAAAGCGTCTTCGTACGTCCTTTCATAATTTCATTCTAGCTAAACTCGATAAAATCTCGCTCTGTGCTCTTGAAGGGCAAAGCTCCCTAAAGGAAAGTTAACGAAATAAAATTCCCATTATCTTAAGCACGGACTGTATTATCACAAGGGCCATTAGCGGGCGGAAGCGGCCCCCGTCCGGCACGCGAACATTCTCATTACCATTTAAGTACCATCGTTGACTGCTAGATTTGGGACGGCGTCACTATTTAGGACACTGTTGCCATACGTATCTATTGTAGGTCACACAAAACTTGTAACTACATAATATACGTACTGTATTTGAATAAATACCGTTACTTCATTGGCTTTTATGCACGTGTACATAGGTCCACACCGAGGTTCATTGGGTTTAAGACAAGGCTTTTATTTTGCTTACATTTTTGTTGCATGGTTAAATACTCTCAAGTTGTTGCATTAATGTATTCTGATAGGCTTGTCGTATCTCGTGTCGCTCGCACGTCTCGTAGCCTCCAGACTGTGCGGCTCACTTTTATCGCAAGGTCCCGATACTACGCTGGGACATGACCACGATAAATTATACACTGTGACATTAATATGTCTGAGCGAGTTGCTGCTTCAAATTCTTTCTCAGACCTATACGTATCGTAAGAGTACACTACCTATATTGGTATTAGATCGACATTTATTTAGGCTACAGCAAATTGCGTATTCCACGTCAGGACACACACTATTATTCATTATGGACTCCGAATAACTCGAATACATATGCACACCTAGTGATAGCTACCGTATTTGTAACTACTGGTTAGACTTAAAATGTTTCGGTTCTATTTGTGATCTGTGCCTTTACATTTGCACAGGTCTACACGAATGTAAGTAAGTATTGTTGCTGTAGCACTACGCTGTTCATTTTAAGCGCAACCATCTTAGTTTGATGGCTAAATAGGGTAGGTATTTAGCTTGCTCTACATGATATACATCAGCTTGGCTAGGAAAGAAGCAAATTTACAATTTATTCGCTTACAATAGTTCTAAGGAGAACCACAGTGAATAACATAGTCAGACAACAAAGACCCTGCCTGGATCGTAGTCTTGCGATGAACTACGATTAGTATAAGTTTTGGCAATATAGATCTCATTCCCAATACTGTCCTGTCTGTTATGATCCGGGCCGCTCATTCCTTTGCTGAAATGTAATGTAATTTCCTCAATTGACAATGGTTGCCGACGCGACGCGAGATAAGTCAGCGTATCTGCAATAATTTGGACTTAACCTAGCGGCTATCTGTCATTTGGAGGTTGTACTCATTCGGTATATGATGCTCCATGGAGAGTAGGTTTAAAACAACCCCTACTCGCGTTTTGGGCAGATGGTTACCTGGGCTGTGGGCGGTGCCTCCGTAAGAGCTGCACTAGTGATAAAACTTAAAGCTGCACGCCGCACAGACAGGTATTTGGTCCTAAAAGTTGGCCAAAAATATTTGGTACGCCTAATGGCTGTCAAATGATGTTTTATTTTAGTTTTAGCTTGGAAAAGGTAAAAAAAAGCGTATGTAACATATACAAGCATTTATTCTTCATTTTCGTCGTCTTCTTCAAAACTTAAATTTAAAACGTACGTAAAACACTTTCTAGTAACAAATTTAAAACATCAGCCGAATTAGTAACAGATTTTTTTTATTCTTCCTCTTCCTCATGCCCGTCCGGACAGGGTCGGAAGTTAAGAGGAGCCTGTTAGAAACATCTGCGTTGCAGGCTACCCGGGAAAATTTTCGGGCGTAGTTGAGCCGGAACATCCTAACGTGTTTGTTGCGGGCTTCTGCCGCTTCTTCGGACAGTTGTCCAATGGAAAGAATTGTTGCCCTTACCACTGAAGTCCCATGACGCAACACTTTATGCAGTGTCGGCGACATTGGGTAAAACTTATACAAAGAAACGTACAACTTTGCCGTTTCTTGGCAATAGCTTTCAAACATCTCGCAGTTTATTTTTAAACCACAGCACAATGTGTCCAAAATTACTTTTAATCTATAAATTACATTCAAGTCTATCCCTGTAATTGTCGCTGATACTTCGAAATTTTCAAAAAAACGTCTGTTAGTGTTTCCGTCATTGGTATTTCCAAAGTTGGCTTTTGGTATCCACCAACAGACCGAGTTCCTCCCGGAACTTATCTTGGATTTCTTTTTTTTATTTTCCACTGCTTGCTTTTCCTCGGCAGTAAGGCGAACGTTCCATTTTTTTACGGGTAATCTATAGGCTACATGTAAAATACTTTCAAAAAATCTTATCCGAGCATGCAACAAAGATAAGCCGAATTATATGTTTTCTTTTTTGCATGGTCTCTCCTTCTCTAAATCATTAAACTGTAATGACGTGGCGCCGCATATGTAGCACCTCATGGTTGATTGCATACTTTTCCATCAATCATGGTGAAAAGCTGTTGACTTCGCTTTTAGTGAGCGCTGTTATTTGCGATTTAATATAGTCAATCTCTTCATTTGTCACATCTGTAGTTTCTTTTATGAATCTTATTCTTATAGGCCAACAATACCGTGGTGAAGATGGAGTAGGATTTTGCCTCAGTATTTTTCTTTCCGGTCCGTAAATCAACTGAAACGGTACCATGGAACTTAGGAATATGTTTGCGTCCGAATCGGTTTCATTTTCAAATTTCATTTTATACTGCATCTGTTGAGATCCATCGCAGCTCCATTTACTTATTAATACTAATGATTGTTTTTCTGCTTCACTCAATTGTTCCACTGCCTCACCAAGATGTAAAATCAGTCGTTGTGCCGTGTGATCCATGAGATTTTGAACCTGTACTTCAGCGCACGTTTCAGTTACTCTGTGGATTTCAGGATAGCTAGATAGGTATTTGAACGTTCCATTATATTAAATAAATCATTTCGAGTCATGACTCTCATTCCAGAAGAGCCTATAACAAAAATACACCAAATATAAGTAAAAATTCAATTACTGAGTATCGAGCGTGTCTAGGGAAAAAAATCACCAAAAATAGAGGGGCACTTTGGGGCGGCTATTTCGTACTTAATTACATCCTAAAAGGTCTATTCTAAAGCTAATCATTACAATTTTGGCTTAGAAATGATGAGAAATATATTAAAACTCCCTTTGATCTTCCAAAATGTGTTTTTTAAAAGCAGTTTCTTGGGGCTTACTTCCCAAGGGTATAAATAAAGAACAGCTATAGATTACTTGTTAAAAGTAAGTGCCAAATAAAATACATACCTGGTTGTGTGCAATCCATAATGAAAACCAACGCAAAATCGTTCAGTCACAAGATAGCAAATATTTCAAAACAACGAAATCTGAGCGCATCGAACAGTCACACGAACACTTTTGGCGAACGGTAACTTCCGACTGAGCCCACGACGTACTGGAAGGGGCTAGCGCTTTGTGTTTTTTGCTATTATTTGGAGCAGTTATCCTTATTTTTGGAAACAATGGCTTAGAGGGAGTAGAACTAATATAAAAAAAATCAATTTTGGCCAGCTTTTAGGGCCAAATACCTGTCTGTGCGCCGCTTAGGAAAACGTCCGGTTGTATAATTAGTTGTACAATTTATTGTTATTGATAGTTGTTGTTTGTGTTGTCCACAGAGAAGAAGTGCGGAACCACGCGGTGCGGTGGAACGCGCAGTTCTCATTCGTGTGCAAGATGTGCGCTAACGCCAGCACCGGCGTGCTGGAGCCCGCGCTCATGAGGGTCTCCGTACGCAAGGAGTGCAAAGGTAAATTCATCATCATATCAGTCACAAACCGTCCACTGCTGCACAAAGGCCTCCCTCGAGATTCACTGAAACCGAAAGATTGTCTAAAGTATAAACTCTTTCGCAAAGGTCAACTTCCTTTTGATTCTTACAGTGATTGGAAAGGAGCCTGGAACAGATTTTTTGTTTTATCTTGTTCTGAAGGCAATCGATATTAAATTCCATAGTACTTAGCTATTTAGTCCATGAGATATCCCAGCTCAACAATATCCCTCAATCTAACGTAACATCAGGGTTTCATACTGAAGCGACGCAACTGTTGACGAATTGTGGAAATAATTCCGCCGACTCTCAAACTCTTTGTACCCATATAAATATTTTTATGTAAACTTTGCCTTTGAAACACTCGACATTCAAGGAGAGCACGCATTGTTTGGTTCCATCTACTCGGGGTACTAACTACTAACTGAAACTGGGTAGTACAAGTTCAGTCAAAGTCATTACTTTGACTGAACTTGTAATATTTGATTCATTAATTTGATAAATTCAAATATTACTTTATACTAACGTTTCAATGTATGCGCAGTCGCTACTCGCGCCACTCGCCGCAGGCTGACTGACTTTAATTCCTTGAAGTTTCAATCTGAAATGGATTTTCAAATACCTTAAAAGGTAGCAGCTAGTAGCTAGCTGCAAATGTATCTTATACTATTACATAGAGCTGAAGAGTTTGTTTGTTTGAACGCGGAAATCTCAGGAACTACTGGTTCGATTTGAAATAATGTTTTTGTGTTGTGTAGTCCATTTATAGAGGAAGGCTATAAAACATCCCGCTGCGATCAATAGGTGGCGAGCAGAGCGGTTAGCAGCTAGTAACGTAATATATTGCGGTAGTTTACGCAGTATGTCGTGTTCCAGGCGGTAGGTCATACCAGAAGCTGGGCTTCTGCGACGTGAACCTGGCCGAGCTGGCGGGCGCGGGCGAGACGACGCGCCGCTGTCTGCTGGAGGGGTACGACCCGCGCCGGCGGCAGGACAATTCGGTGCTGCGCGTGCGCATCAAGATGAACATGATCTCCGGCGACCCTCTCTTCAAAGTGTACGTTACATACTAATTAATGTACAAATCTACTTATTGTTATTGTGATTTTTACGACACTCTGATTTGATTTGTACTGAATATGCTACGGTATACATTCCAGTCCAGAGCGCAAGCAGGAGGCCACGGACGGCATGGCGGGCGGCGACAGTGGCTCGGAGAGTGTCCCGGGCGGCACGCAACCTGACGACGACTGCGCCTCGTCCACCGCCTCCTCGGGCTTCGGCTCACTCACCAAAAAGAAGAATTACGGTATGTCTACCAACCCACACTGGCGTCGTATTGACTTGCAAAACTACTGAACTTGTAATTTTACCGTTGCGTCTGGCTTTGTCTGTACTAACTGGAGTTGCTGCGCGCCTATTTCAGAGGGTAGCATACCCCAACCTCTGTCCTTGTTGCCTTCCTGCGAGCTGCCCACCCCCGACGGGGAAGACTCGCCACTGGCCACCTCCGCGCCCGACCACCCCGGTAAGTGATGTTCATCGATGTTAACGGTGGTAACTAAATGCGTGGTCGATATATTTTGAACGTTATTCGCTGTCGTGTGCTGCTTCTATACACATGCTACGTCTCTTTGCTACAAGTACTGTATAGGGAATTGTTTCGTATTTCAGGACTGACGATGGTGGCGGCGGTGAGCGGCGCCAGCGGCCCGGCGGCGGGCGGCCCGGCGACGGGCGGCCCGGTGGCAGGCGGCCCGGTGGCGGGCGGCCCGGCGGCGGCCGCGCCCTGCGCCGCCTGCATGCAGCAGCAGCAACACACGCACTCGCGGAACTCTTCCAACACCTCCGGGGACATGAGCAGCAAGGTGTGTATACTCTACTCTACGACTGAAATATCTAACAGTGGAGATGTCAATTTATTATTTTTATAGTATAGTTTTTATGCTACCGCAACATTATTTTTTGAATAAATAATTTCCCAGGCGTCCGGTTACGGCAGCTCGTCAGCTGCGTCGGCGCACTCGCGGCAGAGCTCTGAGGGCGACTCGGCCGGCGACTCGGGCCGGCCGCATCACAACAGGTACATTGTGGCTTGTCGGCTCGGTGACGGCTCGCACGCGGGGCCTCGACGTCTAACCACGGTGCAAGTTCTACCTCTATTGTGATGCCGTGTTTACGAGTCTTGTCATTGTCTGTGTAAAGTATGTGGTGCGGGATACTCGGAGACTTACTCGTCGGAGACATACGCGCGCGGGCTCCGGCGCCGCACGGCACGCGCACTGCTCACCTCGCCCACTGTACAGTGTCCATTGTTACGCTTTATGTTCATTTCATTTACTTAACTTTGTGTTCCGCACGGTCACTAACTTTATTTATTTCTGTTGCCACTCTTATTTTATTGCTTTTTATTAATTTTAATTTTTTATGTTTTCGTTCTCCCCGCCGCCCCCGCACAGCGTCCCCCCCCCGAGCAAGCAGGGCCGCGCGCTCGTCCGCCTGGTCGTGCAGGCCAGCGACAGCTCGGAGCTGTACCTCACGCCCAACTGCACGCTGACCGGCCCGCCCGACGTCATCCCGCGCCACGCGCTCGCCTCGCCCGCCTCGCCCGCCTCCGACCAGTATTGCACGCCCGATGCCACGCTCGTCAATGGACATGAGAACTCGTTCGCGATGCCCACGTACTTCGACAAGAAGAAAAAAGTAGCCGCCACTATCATCAGCGCCGCCGTCGAGCCGCTCACCAATTTCCAGATCTTCAAGCAGAAGTCGCTCAACACGATCCCTGCGTTGCTGGAGAAGAACAAGAAGAACGAGGAGTTGTTCAACAATTTCCCTTTCCTGACGCCTCTAGCGCACAGAAAGAATTCTCTCGTATGCAACGCGAGCCGACTCTCCGGCTGCATAGAGGACGAGTTCTATTGCATTCCTTCCGACCCTGAGGTGGACGTAGGCTCCTCGGAGTGCATCGACATCCGGTACCGGTTCAAGAGCCTGTCGAACCAGGCTCTGAACGAGGGCAAGGTACTGACGTCGACGCCCAAGAGCGAGGCGGAGCAGCCCCGCAAGAAGGCGGCGCGGTGGCCCGAGGCGGGGCTCCGCCACAGCTACTCGGAGCACGTGAGGTGAGCTCGCCCGCTTGCTGTCCGCGTCCTCTCCCATAACCTCTGCTGTCTACTAAACGGTTGCGGGTGGTTCCGGCGGTGCTACTTCTTTTTAGTTTCCCTCTGTTCTGTCTTGTGACTGTGAATGTGTCTTCTGTGTGATGCGGTCTTCCTCTGTCATAACGTGTGTGTAGTCGAGACTGCGCGCGGGCTGAGCCTCGCTCTGTGCAGGCGGGCGGAGTGCGGCGTCTGCAGCGCGCTGCGGGACGCGGGCCCGGGGCCGGGGCCGGGCCCGGGCGCGGGGCCGGGGCCGGGCGCGGGGCCGGGGCCGGGCGCGGGGCCGGGGCCGGGCGCGCAGGGGGCGGGGTCGCTGCCGCGCCGGCCCAGCTCGGCACTGTACGTGCACTGTAGCGCCCTCTATGTGTAGATGTTGTGTCGTAACGTGTCGTGTGCCCAGCCTTCTGTGACGCTCTGTTACTTCACTTATCAGTGTTTAATAATTTGAGTTTATAATAAAATTATTGTTTATATTACTTTGGTAGTATTTTATTAGAGCTCCATTAGTGTACAACAGTTTGTATTGACTATACTGTAACAATTTACAGTATAACTGTGACATTGTGTGTGGTATACACTATACATTACTATTTATAGCGTACGACTGGTCGATGTCAATGATTGGGTCACACTTGTGATCTTGTTACAAACGCGCGCTGCATGTTTATTTTCCGTCTGTTTTCTGTCTCGACTATTTTATTCTAAGCTTAATGAACATGACGCTGTACATGCATGTTGTGGGTCGCAATAACATCGAATGCTGCATGGTTTTGTGTCGCATACTTATCAAATTGTAATACGCTTTGTAATATATATGAATGGCAATCTTATGACAATCGATCGCTGGCTCCGTGTGTGCCCGTGTAGTAACGAGTGCGCGTGCGCAGGAACCCGTCGTCGGGGTCGCTGACGGCGTCCGCGTCCGAGGGCGGCTCGCTGGAGCGCGCGCGCGCCGCGCTCGAGCGCCGCAAGCGCATGGCGCAGCCGCAGGACGACGACGCGCAGGTACCCACTCCATGCATTGCCCTCACTTGATAACCTAACCTGCGCCGGCGTGACATGTTCCGGTACAAGTGATTTATTATTATTATTTTGACATTAACTTTCCAGCACGTGGCATCAGGGCGCGTGGAGAACACCCGAGTGAACCCCGACTCCCTCATCGACGAGCTCCTCGCGAACACCAACCTCAAGCAGGCCGTGGAGGACTCCGCCGAGAGTAAGTAGTGGTCCAGCGCGAGTGGCCGTGCAGTGTGCAGTCTCATAGCGTGTGCAGAGTCTCATAGCGTGTGCAGAGTCTCATAGCGTGTGCAGAGTCTCATAGCGTGTGCAGAGTCTCATAGCGTGTGCAGAGTCTCATAGCGTGTGCAGAGTCTCATAGCGTGTGCAGAGTCTCATAGCGTGTGCAGAGTCTCATAGCGTGTGCAGAGTCTCATAGCGTGTGCAGAGTCTCATAGCGAGTGCAGAGTCTCATAGCGTGTGCAGAGTCTCATAGCGTGTGCAGAGTCTCATAGCGTGTGCAGAGTCTCATAGCGTGTGCAGAGTCTCATAGCGAGTGCAGAGTCTCATAGCGTGTGCAGAGTCTCATAGCGTGTGCAGAGTCTCATAGCGTGTGCAGAGTCTCATAGCGTGTGCAGAGTCTCATAGCGTGTGCAGAGTCTCATAGCGTGTGCAGAGTCTCATAGCGAGTGCAGAGTCTCATAGCGTGTGCAGAGTCTCATAGCGTGTGCAGAGTCTCATAGCGTGTGCAGAGTCTCATAGCGTGTGCAGAGTCTCATAGCGAGTGCAGAGTCTCATAGCGTGTGCAGAGTCTCATAGCGTGTGCAGAGTCTCATAGCGTGTGCAGAGTCTCATAGCGTGTGCAGAGTCTCATAGCGAGTGCAGAGTCTCATAGCGTGTGCAGAGTCTCATAGCGTGTGCAGAGTCTCATAGCGTGTGCAGAGTCTCATAGCGTGTGCAGAGTCTCATAGCGTGTGCAGAGTCTCATAGCGTGTGCAGAGTCTCATAGCGAGTGCAGAGTCTCATAGCGTGTGCAGAGTCTCATAGCGAGTGCTTGCAGCGTCGGGGCTGCAGCTGTTCATCTCCCGCGACGGCACGGCCGAGCTGGGCAGCCGCCAGCGCCAGCAGCTCGCGCGCCGCGACTACCAGCGGGTCGTCCTGCATCCGCACGACAACAGGTGCGTCCGGCCACGGGTTGCACTCTACCTTCTATTCATTACTGTTATGTTGATCATTATTACTTTAATTAATTTACTTGGATTTATTATAACAATGTACAGAGCCCACGACGTTAACACATACCACAGTATGACAGATAGACAACAGTATTATTGACAAGTGTCCTACCTTATATAATACATTGTAGTGAGGGGGGCCACTGTTAACTAAAATAGTGATGTTAATACATTCATGTAACAATTAGTTTACTACAATGGATAGTCTCATCATGGATAGCTAGTCTCATCTTCACCCTGTCAGCCGTCACTAACTCTGTATCATGAATACAGGTAGCCTACGGCGCGGAGACGGCGGCCACGGCCGGCGCGGCCCGGTCCGGCGCGGGCCGGCCCGGCGAGGCCCGGTCCGGTGCGGCCAGGCCCGGCCCGGCGCCTGCCGCGCCCCTCGGCCGTTGTTGTGGACAGTATTACATGAGATTCACACCGACCTGCTCCTACTGTGTATTAGCTTTTATATACGTCCCGCCGGGACCTCGAGCAATGCATATACATATATTTATTGTTTTTATGTAATATAAATTATGCCATAATTGTTTTACGACTCGTAATTTAATGTTAATTATTATTATTCGGTAGCAGTTCTACAGAGAATGGTTGTGTTCGTGCAGTCCGACATGTTTTGTATGATTTACATTATTTTTATTTCTTTTTAATGTAAGTAGGAATCTTTTGAATTTAATGACGACCTACTCGACGACTGATTGTTCCTATATTCTCGTAGCGCCTGTGCTTCCTCCACTGTCTCCTGTAGACCCGTAGTCTCTTCCAGCCACTGTCTCTAGCCGACACAGGGGCGAGTGTAACGTGAAGTGCTCACAAGTGGTGCTACGTCAGCGCGAGACTGCGATACGCGCGAACTTTTGTTATTAATATATCAATGTAATTATTATTATTGATTGTAAAATGTCACCCATTCAGTGAACCGTGTAATTGAACAGTACTTCCAATTCCCTCCGTGTATATTTTCATTGTGATTTTTGTATAAATTATTTAATGTGGTGCCAAACAAAACTGCGCCCGCTCTAGGGGAGGGAACTAACAGATTATTTGATAATAGTGCGAGGAAGTAAATCTAAGTCATTCCGTTGCGTAGCTTGTACGCGTGGCTTGCCGTGACCAAACTGTCGGCTCGCGGTCACTGCGAGGCCCTGGTAGTCCAGGAGTCGCGTCACTGGCGAAGTATTGATGTCGCCCCAGTGGCCGCCGCGGCGTGCGTTGTTATTGTATCATATTCTATGAAGCCTGTACAGTATTTGAATAAAGGACGTGTCTAGAGCTACTATTTGGTGTTTTTTTTCCTCTTACTCCAAATATATTATAACTCTATAAATGGATTAATATGAATAATAAATGATTTATAAATATTTAACTTTTATAATTCAGTACATAATTTGGTAGTTCTACCTGAAATGTTTTCCCGGGAGTTTTGAAAATCGGCAATTGTATAGATCTTGATGTGCTCTTTTGGATTTCTATTATGCACCTTTTTACGTACCGTAAAACGGGGTGAATAGATACAGGAATGGGGTGGACAAGTGTTAGAATATTTTCCCAACATTTATTCATCCCTCTTCTGTATCTATTCATCCCTCGAATTCTATTCACCCCGTTTTACTGTGCTGTTATTCTGGGTGACTCGGCAGTTAGAAAAAAAAAACCACGTTTGAGTCGCAAGATTATTATTTTTTTAAAAAATTAAAATTATACACACTTTAGCGTCCTAGACGACACTCACTATCGCGGGGTTGTCCTATGTCGACCCGGTCTAGATGAGGAATTTGGGCTGAAAACCAACAAGTTGGGCTAGATCCTCAGATCACGATTATATCAGTACCTGAGTCTCTACTAAATCTGCATTGAAATTGGGAAAATAATGTTCATTTATAGCAAATAATTGCTGATGTTGACTGCCTCGTTGGCCGAGTGGTCGCAAGTGCGACTGCCGGGCAAGGGGTCTCGGGTTCGATACCCGGGTCGGGCAAAGAATTACTGGGTTTTTAAAAATTCTCAGTAGTAGCACGGAGTCTGGAATTGTGCCCGGTATATGGCAATAGGCTCACCCCCTATTACATGGGACTCATAACATAAATAGTGAAAAGTGGGTGTTACATTGTACAGTGGCATAATGTGCACCTCTGCCTACCCCTTCGGGGATAAAAGGCGTGATGTTATGTTATGTTGTAATTGCTGATGTAGAATTTTGTGATTGACGTAAATCAATGCAGTTCTAACATAAAGGCAATCTGGTATGCAGGTCATTGATGTAATAAGCATTATTATTAGGGTTATAACAGGACGCCGCTCGCGCCTTCGCGATCTTGGAAAAATGGCGGATAAAAATATTTTTTTTACAATATCTTTTCTTGTGCATTTTACGATAAAACCTTCAACTACAAAATTAAAGTACTCGCAATTTTCTACTATTTATGCCTAGACAGCATTTTTGTAATAAATGTAAGTAACCGTAAAACGGGGTGAATAGAATTCGAGGGGTGAATAGATACAGGAATGGGGTGAATAAATATAGGAATGGGCTCCGGCTCGACGTGCAGGAGAAGGAACGGGGTGGTTTTTAGTCAGTAAGAGTCTGACACTCGAGACGTCGCAGACCAAAATTTCGCCCGGATTATTTACGACGCACTTCTGCAGATCAAGCATTTTCGTTCAAAAAAAAAGGCTAAGACATCGATTGACGCCCAAGACGAAATCTCCTATTTGCAGGTCTTCAGAAACAGGTAAGGGCCGTAGATTGTGGCAAGTTCCTAAAGTAAGTACCACAACCACACGAGCATTAGAACTATAAAAGATTACACTATTAAAAAAAAAATGTGGAAATTATTATTTTTTAAGTAAAAACGCGGGTTACTCACGTGAACGACGTCGCGCAGCTCACTGACCGTCGCCGCGACCGCGCACGCTGCTCATGAGGAAGAACCCTTCTGTGGTTCGAAACTGGTGGAACTTTTCTCAGTATATTCACGTGAGTAACCCGCGTTTTTACTTAATTTAGTATGTCTCAGGATAGTTATTATTATTTTTTCCCTAAATGCTCATAAAAATGTAGTTTGCGGTGATCTGGCGCCAGAACTACAACTTAGTGAGTGTTCATTTCAAAATGATGCCCGCGGTAACTACCTTTATCATATTAGTGGCGGAAAGTTTTTATTTTTAATTTTTTAGAAAGAAATCTTAGATATGTTTCATTTACGCCAAGCCTGGGTTTATACTACATGAGCTGTCCTTTAAAATAAGGAAATTTGAATTCATTTAGGTGTTGTTTTCCTAGAAAAGTATTTTATCTTTAAAAAGTATTTTAAAGATACTTATCTTGTATGTAGTATTTCAGATACCAATGTCAATAGTATTTTGTATCTGGTATCTGAAATACTTAATTATAAAGTATCTTACATTTTGTATTTCAGATACTTTGTATAGGATATTTTGTACATCACTGCTCATGATAAAGTAGCACAGTTAATTAGTAACACACATACTGCTTACTGCAGTTTGCAAGCGTAGTTTAGAATATACACTTCAGTTCGAGTTGTGCTGGTATCGGGTTCATGGGGACTCGAAATATAACGGTACAATAAAACAAGTATATAATTCAAGTATGTAGTATATTCGTTTAATTGAGTAAGGCCAAAAGGCTAGGGTGCTATACACTAGGGTGCGGCTGTGGACGGTAACGAGCAGCCTGCGCACGCGCATATTATATATACATACGACTGCCGTCAGTCAGCGCAGTGTGCCGAGGGAATGTATCAGTTCCTTTATATACAACAGAGTGAATACAACTTGACAGTGAACATCAGCGACTACAGTACCGAGACATCGTTTTCCTGATTAACTTGTTTACAGTAAAACGTATATTGGTATAATAGTAAACCTACGTGTTTCTTACTATTGCGGATAATTTACATATTCACTCTGAAGCTACAAATAACAAAAACTCGTTAGTGTACTTTGATTATTAAAAAATGTAGATAAAATGGTAAACACTTACTAATACTATACAAATACAATAAAATTCAATACTTTTAACGGACGGCCGAAATATATATAAATACTAATTTGGAACAGTCATCTATAATTAGGAGACAATTAACGTAAACATAAACTGATACAACATACAAACAAAAAGTTATCACATATACAATATTGAGTCACGTGAACGTGTAGACGGCACGCGTGCTACCGAGCCTTACTTACAGCTACGTTACACATGTACTTAGCCTAGCGATACACGAATACGGTTAGCCCTCGCTATACAGCGGCTACTGAGTACACCAGAGTGTAAAGAGTTCACAATATACAGACTTGTCGTTAAGGCACTGACGGCTCGCCGCAGCCCGCCGCACTCGGGCCGCGCCCGCTATACTCTACTACGTTACTGTACACTACGATATACTGGAATACATTAACCTATTATACATATACTTGGGTATTGCTGTCCGACAAAACAAGAGCTGCCATCCTCGAGGAGTTGCTCAAATAATAAGTAATGCGTGTCGATAGTCGACAGTCGACAGTCGATAGTGCTGATTGCTTGCCTGGGCGCAGCGTGCGGCGCGTCCGAGTGCGGGGCTCGTGTGGCGGACGAGGGACGTCTTCACTACATTGTAATTTAGAATCTTGCACGCTTCGATACCACTTAACATTACGCTTACACTAAAATACTGCTACACCGCGGGGTGTACCCTCGTTCTACTCTACAGACTACAGTCTCGGCTCAGACACCACGTAGCAGTAACAGGCTGTCAGTACAAGTGGCCCGTACTGAACACAATAACGCGGCCGTTACTTCACTACGTCGCGTCGCCTCGTCCAGTACAATACAATCTCTATACATACGACAAATACAATGTTTACCATAATTATATCTAAATTCATCAAAATTGGTTTCTTATAAAAATTCCAAATTCCTAAGTTGAGGCACTGCGTTATTCAGTAGATAATAATATAATATTTGACAAATCATATATTTCACTAAAAAGTCCGACATTGCACTATATACCATTATATCAAAATAATCCAGCTCTTACTCTATACTAATTATAATTATTTCCGTTTATTCGTAGATTTGTCATTTTTATAAAAAATGTACCTACACCTGACGTGGGAAGAGTATCTTCCACAGTCGCTGGAGACTAACGTCTAACTGCATCATATCTATAGCAAAACTTTATTCTTATATTAGAAACCCGTACAAAATGGAGCCAACAATAATTTTCATCTCCAGCGGCTGCACTTATAATTTCATTTATGATATAAAATACTAATATAATTCGTATAGTGTGGTAAAGTAAGTACATTCTCACGGGAGGTATCACCGTTTACCTTAAAGCTAAGTATTAAGTTATTCACGCACACGCTGTGTACAAACACGTACAGGTACAAACTGAAACACGTACACACACGCACAGATACACACACACACACACACGCACACATTCAGACACAAGTGATCATAAAACACATACAAGTATCATTTGGTTGATATGCGATGAGTTTCGTGTCTTCATAACTTTGTAAAATTTTGTTCGATTCCATTTTATTCCCCACCTGAAACATAGAAATTATTTAGTGATTTAAACATTTATCGAAATAAAATGACAAATAATGATAAAGTCGGACGCAACGCCACAAAAGGTGCAGTGAGCCGGGACCCGGTACCTGGCGGGTCGCTAGATGAGTCGTTCCTCGGGCGGCGGTTTGAGTGCGTGCTGCATCATCTCGGCGCGCGGGTTGCAGTACTCCTGGCCCGACGGCGAGTACGTGCCGCGCGTGGCCCGCTTGCGCCGCGCCTGCGCCCCCAGCGCCCCCAGCGCCGCGCCCACCAGCGCCAGCCCCAGCAGCGCGGCGCCCACGCCGATGAGCACGGTGGAGGAGGCCGGGCCCCCGCTGGCCGCGGCCGCCAGGGGCTGCGAGCAGTTGCGGCCCTCCCAGCCGTCCACGCAGTGGCACACGTAGTCAGTGCGCGCCCCGCAGCGCTGCTCGCACCGCCCGCCGTGCAGGCAGGGGCCCGTGCTGTTGCCTTCGCCCGCGCCATAGCACGGGTCCTTCAGCGAGCACTCGTTGCCGCAGAACCCGGCGGCGCACAGACACCTGCGACAAACACGGCCGTGAGTGGAGGCGGGGGCAGGCGAAGTGGCGAGCGGGTAGTGTACTTACGTGTAGGATCCGTTGAGGTTGAGGCAGTCGCCGGGCCCGCAGCTGACGAGGCCGGCGGCGCACTCGTCCACGTCCACCTCACAGCGCGCGCCCGTCCAACCTGACACACGCCAATGTACCGTTTACTATCAATTCAAAACAACATACATTCAAACAATAACGTTAACCATTTATTGATAAACATTATTTTGGCATGTTCCCCCGAATTTCCCCTTATTACAAATTCGGGGGAAGATGCTACTAAAATTAACATTTTCCCCATTTAACAGAAACCTGGGCTTATAATTTGTAATCATAACTTTGAAATGGGTAACCCGCATTGAGCAAGCGCGGTGATTAATGCTCAAACCTTTTTCATGTGAGAAGGGGCTTTGCTCAGCAGTGTACATTTATAGGCTGTTGGTGTTGGTGGAGGGAGATGGGAATGAACCACGACTTTTATAAATGACCACGGCAACGGTAAAACGGATATCACCTTTGTCTTTTTGTCCAATATCTTCGGCATTAGTCAATAGAAAGCTTATGAAATGTCGATGTGGTTTGTAATAAGTGCACAACATGCGTTATAGTTATGTTAGTAGGGAAGCATATTTCTTAGTCTAACTTGATAAAATTTCCAATATTCTATGAATTTGGGATTTGTAAAATAATATTATTATTATTGTGTATTTGATGATTAGAACTGGTAAAAAAACTACTGAAGTAAGATAATTAAAAAAAGAAAATTAGGTACTTGACCTAATTTTCGTTTCATTTTTATTTTTTCAGTTTTAGAGTGACCGCGGGCGTCATTTTGAAATTAACACTATAATTTAAATATTTTAATAACCGCTCATTTCCGCTATCTCTTTGTTCGCCATAAATGTTGGAATAGATCTGTTCTATAAATACGAGACTGTTGTTTAATTACAAATCACCCTGTATAATTGCCATTCGGTTACAGACTCCGAATGACTGAAAGCTGAGGGATTCTACACGTTGCGTCGCGCGGAGGACGGAGGGCTGGCACTCAGGTGATCAGTATCGTGTCATAGTCGCACCGCACTGATAACGTTATCGGGTAACATTGTATTCTTGTGATGAATTATATTATGACGCACCGCATCACTACAAGTAAACAGTTTTACCGCGGTAACGTAAAATGACAACCGATGACAAAAAGTGTTCGGGCGACGAAGTGGAAATATATCATTTATGTACTTGTTGGTCGACTGACAACACTCAATGCAGTGGCAATGAGAGGACCAGGAAACTAGTGCGACGGGGTCACTTCTTACAAACTTTTACACTTTGTAGTAAGCGAATGAACAAATTCTAGATTCACACACTGTGCTCACTAGTTTCTTCCCGCGGTTTAACTTATGTCCACTGGGGCACTGCCTACGTATGTAGTAGTAACTGAGCGCCTATCCTGACGTACCTATTTTCGCATAAATGCTGCGTACGTAATATATTGTTCCAGCAAGTTAGCGGCTACAAAAACAAATGTTAAATCAAGTAGAATGGTTGAATCAGAACACTAAAAGTAATAATAATGTTCAGTTACATTGACAGAAGTGAGGTCGCGTGACGCAGGAGGAAAATTATAAGTAAACGTGTTACATAAATCTGTGCTGTCCAGTGAGGACGGCGTGTTCTCACAAGGAAACCAAGTACCAAGTGGATGGATTACTGGATGTGTACTGCGGCACAACTCCTGCGTGGTGCGAGAGGACACGGTGACACACTCTGTTTATCTAGTCGGCGCCACTATCAGGGACACGAAACAATGCTATGATATCAGCAACTTCGTGCTGACATCAACAATTAACACAGTTAATGACAAGGTAACAATGGCATCTTATTAATATTGATGTGTTTCTATAGTAATTATTTTAGTTTGGGACAGCGATCCAACACATTCGTAGAATCGGTATTGCAGACAGACGTAAGCCGCGCAGGGTATGAGTACAAATATGGCAGGGATACGATACCTAGCAGCAGTACAAGCAGCAGCGCCCGCATGGTCCGCTCCGGGCGCGCTCCGGCCGCCCCGCCAGCCCACTGAGCGGCCTCGCCCGCGTACTGCCCGTACCGGAGGCCACTGATTCACAAAGTGTGACGACACCGCGCGTCCTACCTCGCTCGATACTGACCAATTAATACCACGACGGCACTATTCACATTGTACTCGCATTGTTTGCCGCGCGCGACTGACGACTGCTTACTGCCTCCTACACGCTCACATTGCGTGAGATGCGTCTGCCTCGACCCTCGACATATGTTATTACGATTTGTTTAAGATATGGCATAGATGGTTTATTTTGTTTATATGTTATATCCATTTTATTTGTAATTCTAAGAACAAAATAACGGATACCACAACAAGTAAAACAAAGACTTGTGTTCATAGGTATGTGGTATCACAAAATGTGGCGACTATGATTCATCAACGTTTCTAAGCAAAGTATCAATTAGGTATTTGTTCGTATCATTTGTATATACGTAAGTAACTGGAACACGCGTACACGGATCGTCTGGAGGCAAATAATGTTTATATAAAAGTTTGTGAGCCACTGTCTCTGAGTATGTTATCGTTATCAGTTATATCGCGAGCACTATCGAGGATCGCGAGCGGCCGATAACACGCGCTTGTGTGTGTACGTACACACGTATGTGTATGAGTGTGTGTGTGTATGTATGTGTGGGAACTATGACAGTGGGACAGCAGTGATAGCAATGGAGGTGCGCGTCCTATATACAATAACTTGCACTAACAAATATTTGTTTACATATTATACATCTTTAATCAGGGACTTCTAGTCTAGGTAATGGTCCACACATTTTATGTATTAAATATGGTCTCATAATTTATTATTATAGTGAATAGTTATTAGTTCAATGTATATTCATGGGAAATTGTAATATTGTTCAATTTTGTAAAATTTCTCTTCACGTTCATCACCGGGACAACTAGTAGTGTAATAGAAAACAACAATGTGTAGGCACGGGGCCGGGGTAACGGGGCCTCGTGACCGTATAGTCGCGGCGGGCACGTACCGGTGTCGCGGCAGTCGCAGCTGTAGTCCGCGGGCGCGTCCAGACACCGCCCGCCGTGCAGACAGGCCGCCGCGCCGCCCTCCGCGCACTCGTCGCGCTCCAGCTCGCAGCGCGCGCCGCCGTAGCCCGCCGCGCACGCGCACCACGCCGCCTGCACCACACTGCTGTAGCGCGGGCCAGGACGCGCGCCCGCGCCCCGCCCGCGCACCACCTACCTTGCTGTCGTTGAGGCAGGCGCCGTGCACGCAGGGCCTGACGTCGCAGAAGGCCAGCTCGCAGTAGACGCCCTCGAAGCCGTCGTTACACAGACACGTGAAGTTGTTCCCGGTGGGCGGGTCGGGCGCGCTGTCCACGCAGGCGCGCGCGCCGGCCGCGCAGGGCCCGTGCGCACAGGTCCGGTCGCGGGGCGCCGCGCACGTGGGCCCCCGCCAGGCCGGGCTGCAGGCGCACGAGTAGCCGCCCGCCGCGTCCGTGCACGTGCCGCCGTGCAGGCACGGCCCGGACGCGCACTCGTCGATGTCTCGCTCGCAACTACATGGTCAAGGGCGCAACCATTACACATTGTACGTCCGATCTGTCTCACGACCGGAAATTAAGTTCTAAATGAAAAAATTCTCAAACGCACTCACATCAAAAAAAGTCGAAAACAAAACACTCGTTTATGTCATACGATGAACGACTTATTTAATATTGTATATCAATACATAGTATAAAACAAAGTCGCTTTCGCTGTATGTCCGTATGTATGCTTAGATCTTTAAAACTACGCAACGGATTTTGACGCGGTTTTTTTTAATAAATAGAGTGATTCTTAAGGAAGGTTTGTATGTATAATAAATGCATATTGCACCCGTGCGAAGCCGGGGCGGGTCGCTAGTTTACTATATAAAACGAAAAATAAAAACTCTCATAGAGTTTACTTTACCATTTGATATTATAATAGAAACTTATTAGTTTTAAACCACATTGAATTTTGGAAACTCAGAAAGCAAGGCTATCAAAGAGTACCATCATTACAATGCACTTATATCATTAACATCAAAATGAAATTACAAAATCGGGACTAGCTAAACTATTAATTGGAAAGAAAAACAACAACAACAAATAAATAGACAAATTAACTTTCAAATAGATTAAAATTCTCTCAACACCAAATACGACGTTTCAATAAATTCCGAGTTCCCGCTATCTTGACTTTTTCGCGCTACGCGATGACGATTCGATTTTTTTCGCAATTTAGAGATGTCAAATTCAAAAGTATCAGTTTGGTAAAAACAAAGATGTGTGGATGGTCGAATGATAACAAAATGAAAATGAACATTAATTAAAATTGAACAGTCCGAGGCGAGCGCGATGCAGTAACTCACAATTCTCCCTCGAAGCCGTCGGGACAGATGCAGGTGTAGGAGGCCACGCCGTCCCTGCAGGTGGCGCCGTGCTGGCACTGGTGCGCGGCGCACTCGTCCACGTCGGTCTGGCAGTAGTCGCCGGCGTACCCGCGCGGGCAGGCGCAGGCGTACGACGAGCGCACGTCGGCGCAGCGGCCGCCGTGCTGGCAGTCGCGCTCCAGGCACAGCACGCAGCCCAGGCCCGCCGCCGCGCCCCACGCGCGCCCCGCCGCCAGCGCGTAGTGCGGCTGCGCCGCCAGCAGCGCCGCCGTGGCGCCCACGAACAGCTCGTGCTCCGTGAAGTACGGCAGGAGCAGCCCGCCCACGTGCACGGCGCCCATGCAGCCCTGCAAGCCCGCGGTTACTTGCCAACCTACTCTACGGTACTTGGCACGGTACGAACATTCAACATTTACTCAGTCCGTCAGTTCCATTAGGAAACAATGTCTAACACATATTTTTGTACTGTCTCGTATAAAGTTACAATACTTAGATAAAATGGCATTAAGGAATCGTGGTCGAAATCTCGTGTGACGTCTTGTGTATTCAGTTATCGGCCTCATCGTTCGCTTGATAAAATTGACATGTAAAGATGCTGCCTTGTAGCCTATTTGCAGAAATAAATTCACTTGTTTCACTTGTTAATTAAATTAGTATTTTTCAGTAAACAGTTTTCTATTGGCAGTCAAAGGCTTAAGCAGTATATGGAGTTTTTTTGTAGTATTCCCACATATCAAGTTACATTATCGAAATTTTCATTTTTCTCTTTTTTTGTCTTATTAAATACCCTATGTTCATCATGGATAATATAGTATTCCAACAATAAAAGAATTTTTCAAATCGGTCCGGTACTTTCGGAGCTTTTGAGATTGTTGAGTTGAGATTCATTTCAAATAAACAAACAAACAAAAAACAAAACTCTTTTTAGAGTATTAATATAAATGTAGATTTCACATAGAAAAATACCAAAAATAAATTTTAAAATTGGGAGCTCCTGATATGTTTCATAGGAGCGTATTTCCTGGTGTACGTGTGTATCATCCCAATGGATGTATAGGGCGCGCACCTTGAAGTACTCCCCGGCCAGGTTGTCGGGCAGCACGTCGTCGCCGTCGTCGTAGTCGGCGCCGGCGTCCGTGGTGGTGGGCGGCGCGGCGGGCGCGTGGCCGATGCCGCCCAGGTGCAGCGTGCCGGCCGTGACCAGGCGCTGCCAGGCGCGCGTGTCCAGCGCCGCGCTCAGCGCCGGCTCCTCGTGGCCGGCCGCGTCCAGCACGGCGCCGCGCAGCGTGTCGCCCGCGAAGTAGAAGCGCAGCGTGGTCCAGGCGGGCGCGGCGGGCGCGCGCATGCGGCGCAGCGCGGGCAGCCCGCCCAGGCTCCACTGCACGGCCACCTGCTGCCGGAACACGGCCACCGTGAACCAGCTGGCGCCGTCCTCCGCGTGCAGCAGCGTGCCGCCCGCCTTGCTGCGGTACGTGATGCTGAGCGAGTCGGGCGGCCGCGCCAGGCGCCCGCGCGGCTGCCGCAGCTGGTACGTCAGCGTGGTGTTCACTCCGTCGAAGGTGGCGTTGGACACGCACTCGTACCTGTGCACGTACTGCATTAGGCCCTTTGCACGTAACAAGGACGCGCTGGCCACGACCGAGCTGGCCCGCTACTCACCCGGCGTCCAGGTTGCGGCAGTGCGAGTTCAGTGGACAGCCCTGTAGTTGGCAGAACTCCACCTCGGAGCACTGCTTACCCTTGTAGCCGCGCGGACACTGGCATCTGTTACATACACTCGCTGTGTTACATAATATCCACACCACCGACCAATTAATTAAGTAACAACTACTTCACAAGTCATAATATTATGTTTTATTATATCCCATTGATTGTGAACAACGAACATAAAAGATATACATTAGTTTTCAAGCGAAGCAACACAAACAACGGTGATGTGGTACGCACGTGTAGTCGTTCCAGGTGTTGGTGCAGGTGGCGTTGTGATGGCAGGGCTGGGCGGCGCACAGGTCGTCCGACACCACGCCGCGCAGCACGCCAGGGTCCAGCTGCACCTCGCCGAAGGGCGGCGGCAGCTGCAGCCCCGGCACCTGCAGCGGGAAGAACTCCACGATGCTGACGTTCACTCCGTTAGAGATCTGCACGTCCTGGATCACGCCCTTGAAGTACGCGCTGTCGTCCAGCTCCGGCGGCGCCGGCGCCGGGCTCGTGGCCGGCGCCTCCGTGCCGGCCGCCGTGCTGGCGCCCGCCGCGCTGGCGCCCGCCGCGCTGGCGCCGGCCGCGCTGGCCGCTAGGGGCGGCGGGGGCCCGCCCAAGTACAGCACCTGCACGAATTCATTCATTATACTTACGTATCTCACACTGCTTAAAACTCTTGTTTTAACTACACTAATGGTCCCAAAAGAGTTTCTATGGCTAGTTTATAATTGTTTGTTCTCATTTCAGAACAAAGAAACATACAATTTTATACTTTTTGCATACAATCAAAATGTACGGGGACAACTATAAATGATACGATGACATCTTGATAATATAATTTTAATGATAGTTACATGATACAAATGAGTAACCGCGGCGAGAATCGAACGCGAACTGAAGTAAAGTGCGCTCGCGGTACAAAAGTGCTTATTCTACAATATTACAGGAATTGTACGGGTACACAAAGAGTATATAATAAGTATAGGGGATATTGACAGCGTGACAAAGTCAATGTATGTATTGCCTAAATATATTACATTTATTATGTTTATTTTATTGCGTAATGATTATTGTATAGAGCTAACCTGTGCATCGATCTGCTTGGCGGCGGAGATGGACTTGCGGAAGTATTCGGTGCCGTTGAGCTTCACCTGCACCAGTGTGGAGTTCCGAACAACCTGCACACGTGAACGATGTCTAAAGTACGTGTTTCACTTAATGTACCTACATAATTATCATTAAGTGTAAGCAAACACGTTATACATAATATAAGTTTGGAAGAGCCATGCTTCGGCACGAATGGGCCGGCTCGACCGGAGTAATACCACGGCCTCACAGAGAACCGACGTGAAGCAACGCTTGCGTGGTGTTTCGTCGTGTGAGTGAGGTTACCGGAGGCTCAATTTTTCACTTTTCCCTTCCCCAATCTCCCCAATCCCTGAATCCCCAACGATCCTCAAACTCTTCATCCCCACAAAGTCGGTGACGCATTTGTAACGTGCCTCTGGTGTTCCAGGTGTTGGTGCTCGTTTACCGGCTTATGCCACAAAAAAAAATACAGAGTGCAATCGAAATCTATTACGTACGTACGTATGTATGTAAGAGTACGTACAGCGTTGGTTTACGTTGTAGGTATTAGTTTTTTATTAAATAGGTTCGTAAACGAGCAGATGTATCTCTTGGTGACAAGATGTCGCCGACTGCAGTCAGGCAAGGAAGAGGGGGCCGGCGGTACCTCGATGAGGTGCAGGTATCCGTTGTCGAGGCGCGTGCCGCCGACGGTGTAGTTCTCGGGCGTCTGGTTGAAGCGCAGGTGCACCAGCAGCTCGCCGCCGTCCAGCGAGGCGCCCACCTGCGTCTCGTCGGCGTGGCCCAGGCGCGCCAGCGAGCCCAGGTAGAAGATGTGGCCCGTGGGCTTGCGCGTGCGGATGAACATGGAGATGTCGAGCGCGGCGCGCACGGCCCGGCGCGCGGGCTCGGCCGCCAGCACGCGCACCACGGCGCGGCGCGCGGCCGCCTCGTGCCCGAACGTGGCCGCCGTGTAGGCGTGCTGGCAGCGCTCGCCCAGCTGCGGCCGCGCGCAGGCGCAGCGGAACGACGACCACGCGTCCTCGCAGGCGCCGCCGGCGCGGCACGGGTTGGGCCGGCACTGCTCCACGCGCGCGCACGTGGCCAGCACGCCGTGCAGCTGCGCGCGCGCCGCGCCCTCCTCGCCCGCCCACGACCCCGCCTCGGCGCCCGGCGCCTCCGCGTCCTCGGGCAGCAGCCACTGCCCGTTGACGACGACGTCCTGGAAGCAGCCCACGAAGAAGTTGGGCCCGTGCGTCAGCGTGGCGTACGACGACCCGTACGTGCCCAGCCGCGTCGACGGGAACGACGTCACCGACGAGTTGAACGCTTCGTTCTGGTTGATGGGGTAGATGGTCTGCTCCTCGTTGGCCGCCAGCACCAGGTGCGTCGTGTTGATGGTCACGAACACCTGGACACGAATAATAAGCTCGTTCTCTATCACACAGGACTCGCCCTGTGACTGTGACATTCAAAGTACGAACAGACGTTGACTTGTACCTTTTGCCACTGGCTGTCATTGAGGTTGGAGCCGATGAAGACTCCCTCCCACTTGTTGAGCAGGCTGGAGTGCAGGTTGAGCCTGCCGTTGGACAGTTCCAGGAAGAAGTACGTGAGGCCGCGGCCCATGGCCAGCAGTCCGTTGGCCAGCGTGGTCTTGAACCGGAAAGAGATGTCGTAGCCCTCCTCGCGCGTCGTGTTCACCTCCGCGTAGCTGCTCTTCTCCAGCGACATGGTCGTGATCTGCGCCGTGAACAGGTCGCGTGTCACCAGTGTACAAGTATGAGTACATAACATAGACATTACGGAGGTACCGCATACCTTCTCGCAGGTGGTGCCGTAGTGGCCGTGTTTGCAGCTGCAGTTGAAGCGATGCTCGGTCTCGTCGTGCAGCCAGGGATGGCAGGTGCCGTTGTTGCGGCAGGGCTGGTCGCGGCACCCCTCCAGCACCACGGAGCAGTTCTGTCCGCCCCAGCCCTTCGAGCACAGGCAATAGTACGAAGCGCGCCCGTCGAAGCATTTACCTTGAACGCACGGCGTGTACCTGATCCGATTAAACAATGATTATTTAGAGTTCGGGCGTCAACGTGAACGAGTAAAGACTAATCACAATAAATAGGTGTCCTGACCTCTGGCACTCGTCGATCTCGAGCTCGCAGTGTTCCCCCTCGTACCCGGCGAAGCAGTCGCAGGTGTAGCCGCCGATGCCGTCGATGCACTTGCCGTTCTCGCAGGGCGACGACGCGCACTCGTCGATGTTGACCTCGCAGCGGGAACCCGTCGTGCCCAGCACGCACACGCACTCGAACCTGCGCACGCGACACGTCACACACACACACATACACTCGAACCTGCGCACGCGACACGTCACACACACACACATACACTCGAACCTGCGCACGCGACACGTCACACACACACACATACACTCGAACCTGCGCACGCGACACGTCACACACACACACATACACTCGAACCTGCGCACGCGACACGTCACACACACACATACACTCGAACCTGCGCACGCGACACGTCACACACACACATACACTCGAACCTGCGCACGCGACACGTCACACACACACATACATTCGAACCTGCGCACGCGACACGTCACACACACACACATACACTCGAACCTGCGCACGCGACACGTCACACACACACACATACACTCGAACCTGCGCACGCGACACGTCACACACACACACATACACTCGAACCTGCGCACGGGACACGTCATACACACATACACTCGAACCTGCGCACGCGACACGTCACACACACACACATACACTCGAACCTGCGCACGGGACACGTCATACACACATACACTCGAACCTGCGCACGGGACACGTCACACACACACACATACACTCGAACCTGCGCACGGGACACGTCACACACACACATACACTCGAACCTGCGCACGGGACACGTCACACACACACACATACACTCGAACCTGCGCACGGACACGTCACACACACACATACACTCGAACCTGCGCACGCGACACGTCACACACACACATACACTCGAACCTGCGCACGCGACACGTCACACACACATACACTCGAACCTGCGCACGGGACACGTCACACACACATACACTCGAACCTGCGCACGGGACACGTCACACACACACACACTCGAACCTGCGCACGGGACACGTCACACACACATACACTCGAACCTGCGCACGCGACACGTCACACACACACACATACACTCGAGCCATCGCTCGGGGTCACACTCACCCGTGGGCGGCGTCCAGCGAGAAGGGCTGGTAGAAGACGGGCGGCAGCAACATCTGCGGCTGGGGGCCCACCTGCAGGCGCGGGGCCCCCGGCGCCGCGTACAGGGACGCGTTGGAGCGCTGCAGGCACACGCCGCCGTACTTGCACGGCTCGCTCTCGCACTCGTCGATGTCCACCTCGCAGTTCTTGCCTGCACAGACGCGACTCAGAGGTCAGTACTCAGTAGGCAGCGGGCGCAGCGCGGCGCGGGGCGAGCACTGACCGGTGTAAGCGGGGTGGCAGTTGCAGTGGTAGTCGTTGACGTCGTCGAGACAGGTGCCCCCGTTGCGACAGGGCTGCGGCGCGCACTCGTCGATGTTGACGGCGCAGTCGTCCCCGGCGTACCCGGTGCCGCCGCACTCGCACGTGTAGCTGTTGAGCCCGTCCACGCAGCTGCCGCCGTGCTGGCACGGGCCCGACTGCGACACGAGACATACTTGTCGTGGCCGCATACATTTCTTCGCTTCATTGAATGCTTGTGGTACTATATGAAATGGTTGCACTGCTAGATTTGATAGATTACGTTTTCAAACATTTCATAAAATGCAACCATGCCATAAAATATTCAAGCATTGCATGAAGTGAGGAAATCGATTTGGCGGATGATCACGAACCACGACATATTTTCACGCACTCCCCGTGACAATTATTTTTGGTAGACTTTAAGGAATAAAACTTCTTTATAAATGTACAAATACTTAGTTAGTCATATTGTTTAACAGGAATCGTCGTGACTATAAAGCCATCCGCTAACTACTCATGCGTACAGTCAACGAGGTTGAGCAAGTAATGCAGTAGTTAGTACGAATAGAGCTCACCTCGCAGTCGTCGATGTCTATCTCACAGTTGGGCCCGGTGAGTCCGTCCTGGCACAGACACGAGTAGCTCGCCACGCCGTCCACGCACGTGGAGCCCGCGGCGCACGGGTTCTTCTCACACTCGTTAATGTTGATGGAGCAATCCTTGCCTGCAAAGTTTGTTTACGATGCTATACCATAGAGAACGAATTATAGAATACATACACATCCATGATAATTCGTCTAGCCACCTTCGAAGCCTTCCATGCAAGTACACTCGTAATTATTCTCGAGGTTCTGGCAGGAGCCGCCATTCTTGCACGGCGACGACAGGCACTCGTCGATGTCTTGCTCGCAGCTGTCGCCCGTATAGCCTGCACGGCAACACATACATTTACATAATTATGAATTGGCTCGCATTGAGGACAGATTTACATATTGGTGATATCCTGCAACTCACCGGGTCTGCAATAGCACTCGTACGATCCGGGCACGTTAACGCATACTCCGTGGTTACATATTTTCGGCATTATTGCACATTCGTCTATATCCAATTCACAAAAACGCCCTGAAAAAGAAGCGATTATTAAATTTCTTATGAACCTAATTACTTTAATGTCTTCTTACCTTTAATGAACAAAAGCATGAGCAATGATTTAAACAACATCTTTCATATAAAAATAACTATACATAGGCACAAATATAGAAAGTTACATTAGTCACAAATTTAAATATTTTTCACTCAGTTTATGTAAAATAAAGTGCATTGATCAACAGCAGTAGTGCATCTGAATAACTAATCGTTCTCACTCATAAGTAAATCTCAGTTAAAGCTCCTATACTGTACACATTACATGTGAAATAAGTATTCTTAAGCCTTTACATTATACGTAAAACTAAATCAAATGGTAGATGTTTATTTTTTATATTTATTATTTTAATAAATGCATAACAAAAAAATACACTTTCAGCAATCCGAATGAACGAAACGTTTAATGAAACCGTTCTTATCAATGGCAACATTATATTACGTATGACTTTGACAGCAAACATGACATTTGTGCTGTCATTGTCATTTGTCACTGTCACTTGTCAGTCATGTCATGATAGGTTATGTGAAATTGTGATAAACGCTGTTATTGTTGTTCCTATTCTTTCGTGCTTTCGTGTGTTAAAATGAAAACTTGTTTTGTTGAATTAAGACACCAAAATTCTTTAAACAATGTATATTTATAAGTAGTAATTCATTCGGCAGTTTATGAAGCCATACGATGCTCTATTCGATGCGATATGTTTTGAGGTTATGTCGGAGGCAAGCAGTTTTACAAAACAAACGAATAACACAAGCTCGAGCTATAACAAGCGTTGAAACAGAACAAAAATCAGACAAAAATGATGATACGAAACACTATCCCGAGTTGTTACAGAAATACAAAGACAAAATAATTTTTAACTCGTACTTAGAAAACGATAAGCTGAAATTAGGCTACTTTAAGTATCACAAGAAAGTCCTTAAACAAGCAAAAGCCACGTTAAAGAAAGAATTTCAGGAGAAAAGTTTACCCCCACTCCCAGTGGCATTACAGTACTATGTAGACAAAGACAAATTACTTTCAGTTGAAAACACAACCAACCAAGTCTTAGAACCTGACAAAGAGCTGCAGCTTCCCTTTGGGTCGTCTACGAAAATAGAATATGATGAAAAGTCAGAGATTCCATCACAATCAGCTTCTAATGCTAAGGAAGTAACATCATCTCTACCACAGCCTGAACAAGTATTTGATAGATCAGACATAAATAAATGGATGACAAACTATGAGTACTTTGATGACAGCAAAATGTTATCTGAAGACTTGGAAGATGGATCTGAAGATCAAAGTGACTGGTCCAAGTACTATGGTACTCCTGATCCTACAGTCCGAGTGAGTAAAGTGGCATGTGGGGGCTGCGGTGCTCTGCTTCACTGTAGCGACCCTGCCATCCCAGGATACTTGCCGAGTGAGATCTACAAGGGCAGAGCAGTAGAGGAACTCAAGACTATGGAGTGCCAAAGATGTCATTTCCTCAAGGAGTACAACATTGCACTGGATGTCAGTGTTGAGCCAGAAGAGTATGAGAAATTATTGGAATCCATCAGGTAAACAAAACATTGGGTTAGACATTTTTTAATGTACCTGAACTATAATCTGGCACTGATATTTTATAATTGTAACTGACTGAATTTTGTTAATGTATACAAATTCATTTCAGAAATGTAAAATCCCTAGTTCTACTAATGGTTGATTTACTTGACTTTCCCTGCTCAATATGGCCGGGCATTGTGGACATCATAGGGACAGACAGACCCATAATACTTGTTGCTAATAAGGTAAGGTTAAAATATTACATAAGTGAGGTTTCCAGTAAAGTTGGTGTAGTTGTTTGTCAATTCTTAGACTCCCTTTTATGTGTTACAGGTGGACTTGCTGCCTGGTGACAGTATTGGATATTTGAAACGTGTTAAAGAATCCCTTATGACACAGATAAAAAACTCGAAGCTAAATGACGCAAACATAAAGCATGTTGCTCTGATATCAGCTAAAACAGGTTATGGAGTAGAAGAGCTCATCTCAGCCATGTTCAAACTGTGGCTGTGCAAGGGCGACGTGTTCCTTGTGGGCTGCACCAATGTAGGCAAGAGCTCTTTGTTCAATGCCTTGCTGCAGTCTGACTACTGCAAAGTGCATGCTGTGGACATCATCAAACGTGCCACTGTCAGTCGCTGGCCAGGCACAACACTAAATCTTCTCAAATTCCCTATCAACAGACCTTCAGGTTGGAAAATATACCAAAGAACACGAAGATTGCAATCTGAAGCTAAACTCTACAAAATTGAAAAAGAAATTAGAAATGCTCAGTTGCAAGGTAAAACACCTGAGGAGGCTCCCGCCTTGATTGGACATATAGGGCGGTCATTCTCTGAACTCTATGACATTGACAATATTGATTTAGAAAAACAAAGAATGACAGTTTTCAATGAAAGGAATAAAATATTTGCAAAGAGCAAATGGTTGTATGACACCCCTGGAGTGATCCACCCTGATCAAGTGCTGTCTCTCCTTAGCACTGAGGAATTGCTTGTAACCATTCCTAAACAATTGATCAAACCACAGACCTACTACATATATGAAGGTTACACGTTATTTATTGGCGGTCTGGCTCGGGTAGACCTCGTCGACAGTGCGGAGCCTTGTCGCTTTACTATATTTTGTTCCGAGAGCTTGCCAATAACTGTTACAAAGACTGAGGATGCTGACGACATGTACGACAAGTTTGTGGGCACGGAGCTGTTCGCAGCGCCCAGCGGGGGACGCGCGAGACTCAGCAGGTGGCCGGGCCTGCAGCATGCTGCGGACTTACTGGAGTTTACTGGGGAAGGACCCAAGTTGCTCTGTGGGGATATTGTGTTGTCTTCGGTGGCTTGGGTTGGAGTCACAACTAAGAAGGGAACGAGTTGTAAGGTGCGCGCGTGGACACCGGAGAGAAGAGGAATCTATAGACGGCAACCTTCGGTTTTGCCATACTCTATTAATTTGAAGGGCAAGAGGTTGCGCGACACGCCAGCGTATTTAGTCGGAAAAGTGTTCTCTGATGAAGAATAGATCAGAACCATTATGTACTTTTAACATTGTATGTTAATTACTTGTGTAATAAAGATTAATAAATTAAGTTTACAATATGTTTTATTGGATATGGTATGTTTTGTAATGGTAACAGGAAGTGAAATTCATTTAGTGACCTTTCACTGAGACCTGCGCCAATTGTTATTTATAACTGATTTTATTAGCTGTAAACTGTAAAGCTCCGTTCGCACTGCGTCTGCTTTTCTTGCTTCTGTCCCAAAACCGAAGCGAGAGAGAGCTACTAAAAACTCGCTACTCGATTAATAAAATACTAGCGCAGTGCGAACAAGGATTTAGTCTCTCCATGCTATAAATTAATTTCGACTCAAAAATAAAATATTTACAACGCTGTCAACGTTTGACGTCACAACACACTACCTAGTGCAAAATTAATTTTGGAGAGTACTGGCTGTCGAGGATATACAAGTAGCAGAGGTAGAGGAGACCTACCGTTGTTGCCGGGCGGGCACTGGCAGCGGAACAGGCCGGAGTCCAGCGCCAGGCAGGTGCCGTTGTGGCACGGCGACGACGCGCACGCGGAGTCCGGCGCCGCGGGCGCGCAGCGCCACGCCGGCGTCGCCTCCACGCACTCGTGGTGCGGCGCGCACGGCGCGGCGCGGCAGTCGGCCGGCACGTCGCAGGCGGCGCCGGCCCAGCCCGCGCGGCACTCGCACGCGCCCGTGTCGCGACACACGCCGCCGTTGTCGCAGCCGCGCGCGGCGCAGCCGTCGTCGGCGGCGCCGGCCGCGGCCTCCGTGTCGCAGCGCGGCCCGGCCCAGCCCGCCTCACACTCGCACCGGAACCCGCTCGCCTGATGGACTCACTGTCTACTACACTCTGCCTCACACGGTAACAAGCTCGTGTGGCGGTTTAAATGTGTGCTCGAATTAAACATTCTTGATTCGAAAGACTGACGTGATACTTATGTAATTGGATATACCTAATGTTCCAGATCATAGGGACCATACAATATCTTTGTAACTAAACAGCATAAATGACATACAATGATACATAATCAGAACAACAGAATGAACAAACATACAATTAGGACGATCAAAGCGAATTAATGAGGTCATGAAAGTCATGCGCACGTCGACAGACAAGCGAACATTGCAGCTGGGAGTACTCACGAGGTCCTGGCAGGACTTGGAGTGCAGACAGGGCTGCGCGGCGCAGTGCTCGGCCGCCTTGAGGTCGGACAGCGCCTTGCCGGCGCCCGCGGCCTGCTCGCAGTACGCGCCTGCGCAGCGCACACATGCATACAGTAAGCACACGACACGATGGGATGCGGTACAGCGCTGCATTCAGTACGTACCCTTGTAGCCGGCCGCGCACGAGCAGTTGAGGTGGTCGCCGGCGACGGAGCACGTGGCGCCGTTGAGACAGACGCCGGCCTCGCAGGCCGCCTCCAGCGCCGTGCAGTTGGGCGCCATGCCCGCCGCGCCTGGATTTGTTTGCGCTTTCATTATATTTTCTACGATATATTGTTATTTTTATCCGTTTTTATAAACTGTAAGTCCTCCAAGAATGAAGCATAAATAAATGAATAATGGTGTGTTTGCGACACGTACCGTAGTATCCGACGTCGCAGACACAGACGACCTGCTTGGCGACGACGCCCGCTACCATCACGTTGGGCACACCTGCGGGACAAGCATCAGACGGCTACATGAGTGCGTCCGGGGGGGGGGGGGGCGGAGGGCGCGCGGAGCAGTACTGACAGTGCGAGTGCGGCGGGCAGACGAGGTCCCCGCAGGCGGCGGGCGCGGCGTCGGGCGCGGGCGCGGGCGCGCAGTAGGGCGGCACGTACCCGCGCGCGCACACGCAGCGGAAGCCGGCGCCGCCCGCCTCCTCCACGCAGGCGCCGCCCGCGCCGCACGGGCCCGAGGCGCAGGCGGCGGGCTGCTGGCAGCGCGCGCCCTGGTAGCCGGGCAGGCAGGCGCACACGAAGGCGCCGTACGTGTCGTAGCACACGCCGTGCCCGCACACGCGCGCGTCGGCGCACTCGTTCACGTTGACGGCGCAGCGCGCGCCCGTGTAGCCTGCGCACGACCTCCGTGTCAACGCTTCACTAATACACAATTACCCAAGACAGCGCGTGCAGCGAGCGCGTACCGGTCCCGGTGCAGTCGCAGGTGTAGTTGTTGACGGCGTCCTGGCAGCGCCCCCCGTTGAGGCACGGGTCCACAGTGGTGGCGCACTCGTCCACGTCCGTCTCGCAGTTACGTCCCGTGTAGCCTGCAGACATCGCATCAACAACATCATATACCTAATCATTACATCGCCACAATCTGTTACTCTACACTTGCCCGAACACAAGTATAATATGATCGACTTAAATTTAACGGATGTACAATTTGACGCCAACCGCGAAGAGTCAGGCGAAAAACTTTAGTACGTGGTTTTGAAAACACCAAGAAGTAAGACCGATGAATGTTGCACCACCGATAGCAATCGAAACAAATAAAAAATGTAGTTTAAGAGAGAAGGAGCAAGGACCGGGCGGGCAGGCGCAGACGTAGGTGTCGGCGCCGGGCGGCACGCTGCAGCTGGCGTTGTGTTGGCAGGGCCGCGCCACGCACTGCGGGTCCAGCGACTCCTCCAGCTCGCACAGCGCGCCGTGGTAGCCGGCGGCGCAGGCGCACGAGTACGAGCCGCGCGGCTCCTCCACGCAGCGCGCGCCGTGCTGGCAGGGCGCCGACGCGCACGGGTCGCCCGCGTCCACCTCGCAGTTGTTGCCCGTGTAGCGCGCCGTGCAGTGGCACTCGTACCTGCCCGCGACCATCCCGTAAGTATAAATGTGTCAATGTACACGACCGTGTCCATTACCTACTACAAAAATGTAAAGCTACTAATTAATCAAACAGAATCTTCCAATATTAACTCGAATAATATCATTCATTCGTTTCATGCAACGAAGAGAGAGTTGATTGCTTTCCTATCCCAAATTATATGCTCAGATTTCAGTAAGAGTTTGTTAATATGGGACGCCTCCAGTCTCTATACGTATATCCCCGTGGCCAGAGCCGTATTATCCTTAAGGTAAACTAGGCGAGTGTCGAGGGCGCCAGGTGACAACCAACTGCCCATACAGTAGCAACAGTACCAAAAGCAATTAGGGGCGCCTAAAAGGTGCCTGCCTAGGGCGCTGTCTAGGTATATTCCGCCCCTGCCCTTGGCATGCTGGGTACTGACCGGTCGTGTCGCGAGATGCAGGTGCCGTGCCTCATGCAGGGCTCGTTGTAGCAGTGGTCCTTCGGCTGGATGCGGAGCACGTCTTTCCTGTCAATACCTGGGAACCGTCCACATCAGCTCACAACACATTACATTTTATTTATCACTACATAGTATAAAACAAAGTCGATATCCGCCGTCTGTCTGTCCCTATGTATGCTTAGATGTTTAAAACTACACAACGGCATTTGATGCGGTTTTTTTAAATAGGTAGAGTGATTCTTAAGGAAGGTTTATATGTATAATACATGCTTATTGCATCCGTACGAAGCCAGGGCGGGTCGCTAGTTTATTTATAGATTACACTAGCAAACCCGGCGAACTCCGTTTCGCCACCAGATGGCTTCGTTTTATGTAACATTTCGTTTGGTGATTAGTGAATTTTCTTTGCTATAAACCTCACGGAGCCCGAGACCTTTCCAACGAATGCAAACCCGTGGAAATCGGATCGTGCGGTCTGAAGTTATAGCGTCAGGAAAGGAAACCCGACTTATTTTTATATAGTAGATTCACTAATCTACACCATGAGGAAGGAAATGGTGAATCATGTAATCACCAACTATTTACTCTGAGATATCATAAAACTTATAATCTAATTCACGATTTCCTGTTTTATTGTTATTTTATATCTGTGTATAGGAAAACATTTAAATAAACGCTTGATTATTATGATCGCCATTTCCGGAGCTAAAATATACATTCAGTCAAAAAGTATCGTGAATGGGTGATATGTTTATGGTTCCAAATATTTTTTTTTTGTTTTTTGAATAACAGACATTTTGTGTATTATTGATCTTTTCCCGGTACTTTCTTGACAGAGTAGTAGTTTAAATTATTATATTATAGTTTTATAATGAGATTACAGTTTAATCGGTAATTATTTAACTGCATTAGAGTTGATTGTGAAGTCGCAGTATCTGCGGTGGTGGCTGACGTACTCACATTCGTCAGTGGTCAAAGGGCAGTGTCCGAAGACGACGTTCCTGGTCTGCGAGGAGGCGGCGTGGAATTCGAGCTGCGGGCCCTCGAGGATGCAGCCGCTGAACACGTTGCCCACCAGCAGCACGGCGCCGCCCGCCTCCAGCGCGCCCGGCGACAGCAGCTCGGGGTTCCACGTCACGTTCGATATTATCTGCCGACAAGGCTCCCAGGTACTATTGTTTCTTTAAATTCAACAATAATGTAATTAATAAACTTTAACATTTACTTTAATACAATATTGCAATAAAATATTATGTGAATTCCACAGCATAGAGCAGCAATGTGTGCCAAAGTGGGCGGCATCGAGGTGTAGTGACGCAGACGTACTTCTAGTACATTGTTTTGTACAGTGACCAATAAAATCAAGCCAACTACCCATGTACACTGACAAATAAATAACTAGTATTCAAGTATTAAGCAGTCGTATATGCGCTGACAACACAAACAAGTCATTAAGTAAGCAGCCAGCAAGCAATAAGTGATCAGCTGTATCAATACTCGTGGCTGAAAAGATTTATTGATACAAGTGCATCGCGCGTGGATAATGAAAGTGATACAGGCGCAGTGTGTGAGACACCCGCGCGGTGCACTCCGTACGTACGGACCTGTGTGTCTTTGTCCACCTCCAGCAGCAGCGAGGGCGGGTCGGAGTTGTACCGCAGGCCGACCCAGTGCCACCGGTTGTCCAGCGTCTCCTTCGCCAGCCCCACCTCGCGGTGCGGCTGCGAGGGCCGCGCCCACGACACCACCACCTGCTCGAACAGGGCGGTCACGTGCAGGGTGTACCCCTCGAACCGCTGCGAGAATAGCTCGCCGCCTGCAATTTAATAACGGGCTCTTAATATCGATAAGTGTGCAGTACGTTATGGTCAAGAGCACAGAACGTACTCTGACAATATTTCATTAACGTAAATAAGAAGACAAATTATACATCTTTTATTTATATTATATCATAGACCCTCAATAAAATAACGACAAAACATTGATGGACGTGATGAACAAGGACCAGGAAAATATTAGTAAAATGAACTATGATATTAAACCATCGCCTTACTAATATTATAAATATAAATAAGTAAAAACTAAAATATCGTACAGAACCGTCGTTATAATACATACTTTGAGCGTGGGAATCTACTTCAGCAGCCACAGCCCGCTGAGGCACAAGCAACAAACGGAACGCAGTAAGGCTACAGTGGCCTTTTAACTTGCTGCTTATTATAGGCAAGGACATTTTTAGAACAATTTACCTATTTACTGTATGATGAGCTAGCAGTAAACAAACTTCTACATTGCAACAAATATTTGTGAACATCAGTTAACATAACTATGTCTAATGTCAGCAGGTGCGGACTGCACGTTATTGGTGCTCGTATACTTATACTTAGTAGGTATAAAGATAAAATTCTCGACACGAACGTTGGCCAGAATTTGTCATGGCGATTGGATTGCTTAGTCCATTTCTTCGTCTTGTGCCTCGTTTACTACTTTAATACCTACGCTTAGCATCTACTGTGGACTGTGAATGATGTAACGATCAAGTACCTAATGTGGGAGACGACGAGTTCCATGAGTCTGTAGAATTAATGAAATTATAAGACAAGTAATGTACGGATACTGAGTATCGGGTGCCACAGCTCGGTAATGTATGTATATTGTATACCTACACCTATACAAACACCGTCAATGTATTCATCACATTCCCTCTTCTTACAACATAGATACATAGTAGGTGTAATGTACAGTCTGTACAGTACAGAGACGCAAACCGAATGGTCTGAGAATGTGCTAGAAAGGCAGCACGCCGGCAAGAATGGCATCGTGTATTAGAATTCGTCACTCAACCTGTTCCTGATTGAAGACCAGGACCACTCTGTAAAGAGTGAAACTATATACATATTATAACTAATCATATGTACGTGGATCGCGGTGTATTAAATGATCGAACCATGTGTCCCTCGAAATTATGACAACGATGTAAATCGCGACCGGTCCTATCGAGTTAATATGCGCTGCTGTGACGTAAGTGTATGTATAATAGCAATCGTCGCCGGCACACAGTCAGCGCCCAGCGCGCCGGCACCGATCACAACAAACACTAATATCCACCGTAATCAACACTCGGACATGATGGTACAGCCCGACAGTCGTATACCATACCGTAAATACACCTGACCGTAATACAATTGACCTTGAATATTTAAATATGCAAATGCTACAAACGATTTGATTATCTTCAGAACTAGGTTTAAAATTATTGCAAATACGGAAACTGATTTGTTGGTAGCTTGTGTGGGTGTGTTATGTGCAGCACCAAAGTTCCAGAATTTGAAATTAGATTAGACTAAAGAGAGAAATGATTTGATTTTTTATTGTAAACAGTCCTATTAAATCCCCATAAAGACCAGTATGTCAACGTCGGCACCTTTCGATTCCGAGAATGACGGAGCGTGTTCTGCAATGCAATATAACACGTGCACGCATTATTATGTGAGTAATCAGCAAAAACTCGCAGATGTAATGATGCTCACTCACACAGGACCGCTTTGATTGATGCTCGTGCCTTGGCTTGCGTGCGACGCGGCGTGCGCATCATCGCATCCAAGGCGGGGTGCGCGAAGTACCCACAGCCTTTTTTATTTCAGAATTACATTCTGCTCTTGGAGTCATTGCCTCTCTTAACTAATGATCGAAAATCAGTATAATATACTTACACGGCACAGCGACCATGCCGCGACCGAGTGTATGTGAAAAGGGCCTATTACGTATTATTTTGTGACACATCATGATGACTTACCAACGCATGTTCGGAAACTGAGACCGACGAGTTGTTTGAGTGATATAGGTCTGGACAGCCGGATGTAGGAGCTGCCGTTGAAGTAGGCCTCTGGTTGGTCAGAGGGGCCAAGCGGGCCGGCAGCGTGGACCACTGCCAATGTGGTCGCGCACGCAGCCAGCACTGCCCAACATACTACAAAAATAAAAAGATGTATTAGTTTTAAATTAACATTGACTTCATATTTTCTCTAACCTCTAATAATAATGTACTTTACATTATTACTTTTAAGCAAATATTGTTGTCAGCTTGTCTAACTATGTCTCCTTCATTTACAGTTTAACCTTATAGAAGATGACAAGAGTCATCAGTCGCACACTGTGTAGAGTGCAGGGACGCCATGACGTCAGTCGCAGAAAACTTATTGATGTGGTGTGGCAGCCGGCAGCGTGTGTGCGTTGTGCAAACAGTTCGATACGGGGGAATAAACGCTATATCGCATACAGGCGCACTAGGTACAGGCTCCGTGAAACCGGGTCACTGCAGGCGGCGCAAAGCTCACGAGCGAGTGGGTACCGACACCCAGTGACTATCTCATAACAAATTGCAATTTACAGTTATATATACATGATTCCAATATATTCATATCATCATCATAATTGATACGCCAGGATGCTAAGGCGCCCGCTTCTCGTGCTTGAGGGTGCGGACTCGAAACTTCAGCACATTCTAAGATTATTCAGACACCACTGACATACAGTGAATCGTGAATTCTCCTCGTGAAGATACCTTGAAATCACCAAACCCCTTGGACAAACCCGGTGCAAAGCACAAACTACAGAAATATAAATTTTGTTTGTTTGTTTGTTTGTATTATATCTATGACTCAAACCTTCTCCGTGTGAAAAGAGGCGTGTGCTTAGCAGTGTGCATTTATATGGTAATGATGTGATCCTCATAATCCTTATTCAAATACACTTTTACCCGCCAATCTCGCTATATTGGGCGCCATCAAACTCTTTACACTTTACAAAGAGTTCAAGTATTGTCAGATAAAAATGAAAATTTTCACAATACTAAACCACGGCCGACAGTGACATAAAACTTGAATATTTCCTGCAAGCCCATTGCTTGAAATATTTGTTTTCCGCTAAAGGTTTGTACGTAATGCAGTGAGAGCGCCCGACAATCTCCCGGGGCTCCGATAGACCGCTGGCCGCAGCTCCAATTTATTACCTATCGTACCTAGATAGCTCTAAACGTATTTACTGTTACCGCACGCGCACTGGAGCTGGCCCGAAACTCGGTGGCCACCAGTAAACGAACAGTGCCGTATTCTGCGATTGTGTTGTCCCCAATACGCTACGCTTTAAAGCATTTATGTTTATTTTATAAGATATTTTTATTTTTCGTAACTGTTTAACTCGAAAAGAAGTCAAAGTTTCTGGTAGGTTGTCCGTATTATGTATCTTCTTCTTCAAATAGAAAAGAGATAATCGGTATACGTAGAGTGTAGAGAGCATAAAAGCAGTAACGAGAAGCCATAATCATGAATTATTGTGAAGTAAAAGTTGTAGATAGTCCAATGTCAGCGCAGACTAGAGTTCTTTGACCGTTATTGTATATAGTCATGAATATATCAATCCAATTAGTGGCACTAGTGCGAGCACAACACGCGCTCTCCACATAATCGAGTTAGAATCGATTCGTCACAAGATCGACTAACTGCTGGCCCACCAATCATGGGGTTTTTAATAACAATCGAGCTACACAGTATACTTTATGGGAAAGTTTCGCGCTGCACGAAGTAGATTGCACACCTTAAGATACTTTCTTATGCAAATGATTTTGCAGACCGTTTTAAATTAGCTAACACACTAGAGCGTATTCAACTAAATTAATGGCCCATTGCCGCGACCGCGCACGCTGCTCATAAGGAAGAACCCCTCTGTGGTTCGAAATTAGTAGAGCTTTTCTCAGTATATTCACGTGAGTAACCGGCGATTTTTAGGTAATTTAATATGTCTCACTATAGTTATTATAAAAACGTAAGCAACTAATTCCTTATACATTCCGAATAATTATGGTTAATTTTATAATTAAACAAGACTTCAACTTATGTTAAACAAATCATTGTAATCATTTTTATCATGTGCTCAAATCAATGGAGTTTTGTTTGTTAAAATTGAAGTCTACGTACTACGTAAAGAAATATCGTCCACGACTCCACACAGTCCAATAGTTGTGACATTTATTATTTGCCGGTTGCTGACACGTGACTATCGATTAAGCTGTGAAATCCGTTAAGCTACCTACTTCTTGTAAAAAAAATGCTACCACTTACTTTTTAAGTTTCCCTAAAAATGATAGTTCATCTACTTCTACAAATTAATGATGCGTTACAAGCACAATCATTATACTCAATTATTATATTAAGTGCATAGTATGAGACAAAGATTCATAATAAACTCGCTGTCTGTGAAGTGTGTATGTGTCCAGGCTCCAGGGTGGCGTATCAAAATACTTTAGGCAAAAATAATTTAGGCATTACTTTATATTTTCGAGATTTTTCTTAGGTAAATCATACCCTATAGCCAAAATAATCCTTATAATGCACTAACGCAGACTTCACGAGGCGAATACTTGGCTCGTGCTACAGTAAGAGTATTTTAATTATATTGGTTGGCGTTGTTCGTATGAATAAATACAACCTCGGCGACTCAAGCACATTAATTCAGTCCCTAGTCACGCATCGAAAGTGTTATAGTGAATTTGCGATCAATCCTATAATGCACATTTACAATTACATTACACAACGTGGCGTGCACGGTCGCACGCGCAACGGATGCATGCGGTTGGTTGGTGGTGGTGCGCACACCACTGCGCTAGCGCAATGCAGGCGGGCAGCGCACTGGTAATGTATGTAAAAATTTTGTGCACAACCTTGTACCAGAATTTACAAAAAAAAAACTAGGTAATTATGTTGTTCATTTCAAATGTAGATTAAAGATTATCTTATTGCTTGTTTGTCGAGCCAGCAAACAAGGAATACACAAGAAATTAATACATTTTAGACGTACAAAAATGCATGTAAAATATAAACAAATGTCCAGCTAAGTTGTATATATCCAGTAGTAGTGTATTGCGGTTAATAATGCGAACGGTAAAAGTAAGTGTTGGTCTCAAACCTCACTGGTACGACTGTAGTAATACAACTACATAATTTTATACTAAAGTTCCTCACAAGTCACAACACAACAGACAATACACGAGTGTCTCCGGATCAATCTTGCGAAATTATTATTGAAAACTTAATCCAACGCATGAAAGTACAGTATTGTAAAGCAATGTACTGTATACAATACAATAGGTCGTTTCACGTGTGATGCCAACGGCCATCTGTAACTACGCAACCATATTACCTCTAGATAGAGCTTCGTATTAAATTGCAAAACGATATACTTAATTATGTACCTACATAATTAAATGATGTATATCGTGATAATTACTCATTTTTATCTAGCTAATAAAATGTTGTTAGACGCATATTTTTATTTGCTTAGTTACTTCGATATTTATGTTCTAAGATATCAATTAGGAAATATTAACCATCCAGTAATAAAATCATTAAGTTACCTTTATTAATTATTTTATCAATAAAAATACTAGTTTTACCGCATCCAAAAAACCCATATCTGATGATTGCAATAATTGCAGCAGTAGTGATTGAAACATGAGTCAGAATGTGGTCAGTATAATGGTTAGTTTAGAACAATGCTACATTCTTGTCATTTTGCGATAATACCGCGGAGAGAACGATCACAAATTCACAACACCATAAACAATGTGGGCACAGCGCACGCGCCGGAGCTCGGTAGATCAATGCGCATAGCGGTGCAGTGACGTCATCGCTACCAGGTATATAACCACTCGTGACTCATAAGTCATAGTCCTTTGCTTTCCAGGAAGTAATACACGTGAATCCAAGCTAAAAAAAGGCCAGATGACTCAAAATTGGTAAATCCGCTTTCATTCATGGTTTTTAGTTTAGTACCTGCTTAGACCTGCAAAAAATAATGAAGCTTTGTATTTGCTTTTGCTTCTTGTGCTAAATGCTGTCAGAAGTCGGAACATAAAGAAAAGAAAAGACCATGTAAGCTTTAATAATTTCACTTTTTAAAATGCAACTTACAAGGCTTGAAGGAGTTTTGAAGTACCTATTGAGCATTCACATAGGTTACACGTACGTCAGTCGTCAGGAATTGTTTACAATACACGTGACAAAATGTAGCAAACTACAAACCTTTACACATTCGTAACAGTTTCACAGACATTGTGTACCAGGTGTATGTACGAAACAAATAACTTTCTACTGGACATGGTAAGTCTGTCTTATATCTACTGATTTTTTATAACGAATTACAGAAACAATTGACGTAACGGCCTTCAGAGCCCCAAACTAAAATGGCGGCAAATCGCGCGTCCATTTGACGATATCATGACGCTGTGAGGCTGTGACTAATACAATGGTGTTGGAAAGCCAGAGAAAATGGGACTAGACAACTATAAAAACGCGCATAATGGAAAAATCATAACTGTGAAGATATGAAACGGTAACTGATTGGCAGAAGTGACGACAGCACACACAAATCACGTCTTCGTAGTTACCTACGTTACTCCACACGAATGTATTGTACCTCTCTGGCAGTAATTAATGGATGGGTGAAAAAATAAACATTATTGTACAAAGTTGATAAGTGCATTCAAGTAATGGCTAATGTCACGCAGATCTCCCTAATTTGAGCAGGTGTAATTTGTGCAGGCAACAAACGGAATGGCTCCAAGCTCCAAGTAACGGTGTTGGGGCGCGGTGTGGCGCCGCCGGCGTGGTGGTGCCTACTGCCTACGCAGACAGCTTGTCACAGGCCGCTGCCCATCTGGCACAACAGCACCGTGCTACAGTTCGATCTTACTGTTTATTCAGAAAAACATTAAGCACGACCTAAACCAAGGGTTACTGGTTCATTCATACGTCTCGATCAACGGAACGTGGCCTTTAAAGTGTAGGACAGATCTCTTAAGATTCTTTATCAATGGAAACATATTTTAATCATCCAAAATCTTTATACCTTTTTGGGATAAATTGCTTTGACAAACATCGACTGCACAGTTGGTGCGGTGGCTGGGCAACCGGCTGCCGTGCAACGTGTCGCGGGTTCGATTCCCGCACGGAACAACACTTTGTGTGATCCACAAATTGTTGTTTCGGGTCTGGGTGTCATGTGTATGTGAACTTGTATGTTTGTAAACGCACCCACGACACAGGAGATAATCCTAGTGTGGGGCAAAGTTTTTAAAAAAATAAATAAACAAAAAACAGACGGACAGACCACAACAACAAAAATTGTCTGCATAGTTAGTAAATGGCATAATTATTACAAGATGAGAATCTATGTGAGATCCTGAGAGACTGTTACATGGCATGGGTAATGTTGCTGCACTGAAGAAGTTAGACAGACATCTGAGGGTACGTGCGTGAGCAACAAAGCACGCACTTGTACTTATCTCATAAGATCTGCCTTATTAGAGTGCGTCGCGTGACGACACGCTATAAGTAATAGGTAAGTGTACGAGTACGACACGAGACTGGCAACTCTGGTGTCGCACCGATTCCAATCTCTGTGAGAGAAAAGTTCAGAACAAGTTATTGTTGGTGAACTTTCCTATGAAATACATTAGGCCTTTTATTCATAGTTTTAATGGTGGTGATGAAGTGGGGTCGAAACTGAACTTGTCTGTATTTTACTTAACTTTGAGATATTACCAATACTTATTTTCAAAGATTTTATTCAAGACAGTACAACGCAAATTATTGTGTTGTACCAAAAATAAAAACAATGGGTTTACTACTTCCTATTTATACATATACGTGTATAAAGTTTTATACATTTTTGTAGCAGTAGTAGAGAGTATTCTGCTATAATTTCAAAGTCATAGCATAGCATCAGTCGAGCATAATATTTTTTTTTTTATTTATTTATTTACACTTCTTGCAATTGTATACAATGGCGGACTTAATGCCTCGTGGCATTCTCTAACAATCAATATTCAACACGTTATAGGTAAGTTATTGGTATCAGTATCAAAAAGCTTTAGAATAATAATACTTACCTAGCATAAAATAATAGTTCTGTAATGTAACAAGTCGATCTGTACCGGCAGTGGGCGCCCGCACCGACTTTATGGTGTGAGTCATCATAACATTGTTATCGCAGCTGATAACACGACTAAATGATTTACATATTGTAGTGTCACAGTCAGGGCTCTCTGATCTACATAATGTGGCCTTATGTGGCGTCTACTTTGCTGCAAGAAATAAGAATGAACAGCACCCACCGACATCCGACTTGACATCTACAAAGGCACCTACTTTAAAAATATATCAATTTAACTGTCGCAACAATATATCATCAAACAGTAATACATGTACTATGTATAACTGTTTGATGCATTAATTATGTATAATATTATTTAGTAAGTAAAATGAAGAAGGACATGTACGGCCAGTACAACATCTTTATAAACATTATATTTTAGTATTTATTTATTTATTTATTTCTTCTTCACAAAATACAGTGAATGGCGGACTTAATGCCTTAAGGCATTCTCTTACAGTCAACCATAGGGAAGTGCAGAGTAATGAAGTGGTTGATGCGAAGCCAGAACACAATAATAATAAAAAAAAGTTATGTAATAAGTATGTATACTACACACATAAATACCTATAGAATAAATATATTAATACAATATTTTATAAATAGACATATAAATACCATATAATATGTACTACTAAACAAATACTTATACTGCATAAATACTACAATATATTATATAAAAAAAAAGAAAACGTTGTTAGAATAGTTTCCTCAATTGTTTTGAGTCTGCCAATGCTTAAGTAGTTGCTCACGGACTTTAAATTTAAAGGTATTGCGACTTGTTGCCATTCCTTGGTAGTAGTAGTATGTTGCCTAGCGATGGAAACATAATAGATAGAGGTAGGGACGAAATCCAAAACATCGCCAGTAAGCAAATGGCTGGTCTGGAAAAACGTAAAAACAAATGTACCTACTCTATCTATGTCATCGAGCTTAAATTAGGGACACGAAAACAGTTAATTTTTACATGTAATTCTGACATTATCATTAATAATTCGTATTGCACAAGCACACACTAATTAACTGAATCATAATAATGTACCGTTAACCACAACAATAGTAATAAGCGTTTAATTGTCAAATTACTTGAATTATGGCAACTCCTAGTATTAGTGTAGACTTGATATCAAGGCAAGCCTATTGTTATCCGAGTCGCACTCCCACCGGGCACAACAGGGATAACGACAGGGGATGAAAATTTAAAATCTAGGTAGGCATTTAGTCCGATAGTAAGACGCACACGTATTTATTATATCGTCGTATATTGCATAAACACACCAAATTAAACAAAAATAGATAAAAGAAACAAATCAAAGGTTAGGAGTGGGATCTAGCTACGTCACTTCTCGTATCTAGGTGCATTTTAGACTTAGGAATGACGTAGCTATCCCAATCCCAATACGTCATTCTAAATGGTCTCGTGAACCTATAGTCATAAAATGCTTAGATTTGAAAGCATTTAAAACGACGACCACTAAATCATTGCAAGCTAGAACCTCTCACGACTCTCGAAACCAAATGGATAAGCCATAAGTGTTCGAGGATAAACACCACTTTTACGGCTTCTCGGATTTACAAAAAATACAAGTATTTACGTAAGAACCTAGTGGGAATACTTTCCGCTTGAATGATACGCTTGGAGTTGTTAAGTTCCTTATGCTTGCAAGCTTGCAACCCACTTGACGATGCAAACTCGTCGTGACATCTGACATCACTTAAGAATATCTTTACACTTAAATTTAATGCCGAGAATATTTTACTAAACTTTTTAATTTTTAAATGTATTTTTTATGTATGCAGATTGATAGATATCCATAATTCACAATACGGAAGTGAAAGGTAAACCAATCTCGCCGGACGACGCGGGACGCCACGCGACTTTTGAGTTCAGCAATTTAGCGAAAAAACAATACGTTCAACATAAACGTTACTAAATTGTCTTATCTACAAAGTTACAAGTTAAGTTACAATTGTTAAAAAGTCCCGACCCGAGGATAAATGCATCTCAGTCAAAAAACGAATTGAATGAAATCGGTTCCTTTGTTCAATCGGGAGGTTATATACACTCATACAGTGCTACCGGTAGACAAAAGGCGAAGATAATAAAACACCTTTATACGTCGGACAAGCTAATACACATTACGCGGACTCTGGCCTGGCAGCTCTCTATGTCCTAATATACCTCATGTTTACTTACTCTGACATGATACAAATGCTTTGAATTTAAGCTTCTAAATATCTAAGCGTAACATATTTTTAAATACAGTTACAGTGTGTGTCAGGTGCTAATATAAACATAATACATGTGAAACTAGTGCCTCGGTAACACAAATTTCCCACGGTCCCACGTAAAACCCAGAGAAATGGGTAAAAAGATAGCAAAACCATAACTACCTAGGTACTTGATGCATGAGTAGGCTGGAATAAGGTTAAGCGAGTTGTCATTCCTACAGAAGTAGGTATACGAAAGTTTACAACCACTTGGAGTTCTATCTTTGGTAGTAATTTGCTTAGCACAATAATTACATAGGTAATACAAAATATGACTATGAATAAAATTGTGAGTGTAACGTTGCGGTTGCAACACAGCGGGTTCAACGATCGTCGGAGACACCGTATCGAGTACTATTATAACAGGACTCCGGCATCTGCCAGGGTTCGCGTAACGCATACGTAATAATTATGAAATTATTTACGCTGTGTTAAAATTGTGATATTTACGAGCATATGATGAAACATCATCAAAAAATGAACGCAGTGTGCACCAATTAACTAGCACCAGAAAGTGGTTAAGAAGTATTTTTTTAATATTTGTGTGTAGATGAATACTAGGAGAGATTGTTTACAGTAATGAATGAGTTTATAAATATTGAAATTAGGTATACAATTTTAGGCGCTCACGAATTAGCGAGCGAAAGATAGTATATGCTTCGAAATGATCAAATCCTATTGACATAACTAATTAACTAGAACAAACGGTCCGCGAGTATTGATTTATTTAGCATTTCAACTCGAGGGACACCAGCTGTCGGGAGTCACAGGTTGGGGCGCACGGGGCGCCACGCACCGATGCAGACGGCACCTGCGCCCGAGTGCGCCACACCTTTACTATCGACTATACGACAATATCGTTACAAATAATACTAAATATGTGGCGGAGTGGAGTGGGCGCAAGTGCGACTGCTGGGTCTCGGGTTCAATTCCCGGGTCGGGCAAAGTATTACTGGGTTTTTAAAAATCTCAGTAGTAGCACGTAATAGGCTCACCCCCTATTACATGGGACTCATAACATAAATAGTGAAAAGTGGGTGTTACATTGTACAGTGGCATTAAGTGCCATAATGTGCACCTCTGCCTACCCCTTCGGGGATAAAAGGTGTGATGTTATGTTATGTTATGTTAATACTAAATATAATTTAGATCCTCTCCTGCACAACAATAGGTACTTCATTAACTGGGTTTACTTGAAAGGCAGAATTTAGCAGATGGGTCACCTGATGGCAATCGGAAGACGCAATACCAGAAGAGTTTATAAGTCCTATCATTTGATGAATACATGCATTTGTCAAAAATATCGACGTCATTGTCAAAAACGATACGCGAATTTAACGTAGACAGTTGTCGTTGTTTTTAAGCAAGATGCAAGCATTTGCCATTTGTATTTTGTAGGCCGCCTTTTGTTTGTGAAAGATGCATGCATTCGTCAAATGACGGAAAGTGGATAACTAACTAGTTACCCCAAGTGTGTTGCCGATCTTTTAGGGATTAGGAATTTGAGGATGGCGAACGGCCAGTGATAGTAACTGTATATTTTTTTAAAGTTTCGAGGATAGTCACAAAAATTCCGTTATTTCTTCTTAAGATGTGATACAATGGTTGCATTGTCCGTCAACGGTATTATGGTACCGTTCCAGACAATATGTGTATGGCCCGAGGTACCCTCGCAACTGTCTGAACTTAATGAATGAGGATAAAATTGTTTAATTATAAATACTACCTATACATGTGTTTAACATCTTAACGATCTATGTCCGCGTAACTTATTGATAATTAGATAAAGGAATTTCCCGAATTATCTTTAGCTACCGGTAGAGGTATCATCTTTACAAGAATACAAGTCCGTGAGAAGGACCTCAAGTAGAACCTGCTTTAATGTACTTCAAGCAAAAAGCGTGTTTCTTGAGCAGCCTTCACCTTATTTCTCTAAAATTTCGGTGTCAACAAGTCGAAAATAATATAGGAATAGTATTATAGAATAGGAAAGTGATACATGCACACTTTCCACGTGCAAGTGAAGCATCAGCACATTACACCGGCACAAGCCGAGCGGCATAGAGTACGACGCGAACAATGCGCATGTGAGCTGCTTTCATTGAGTGAGAGGCCGCCAAAAGTGGCGCTTTTCTCTTGTCTTAACTGTTTTACTTTGTAGATTGCTAATGACTCACAATACAAGCCACATTTGCTTCGAGACAAAACTCGTTTTTATTTAGGTATCTATCGTAATAATCGTGGATTTCCACATTTGACATGTCAATTTCCTAATTTATTTTTGGACATATTACATTGTGATTACAAACGTGTCATGGAAATGTTTCTTTTCCTAAGAAGAAAATCGTAAAGAATAAGTACGCGTAACTTCGTAACAGGGTGTTGCTGTACGCGGCCTTATCCATCACTGCAGGTAGTGTTGTAATTCAACAACTAAATCTTACTTAATATTTTAGTTAAATACGAAATTCTATAAGCCTCATTTAAGGATTTCATTGGAAATTGACAATTTTCTAAATATTATACCTAATTGCTAATCTCTTAGTATAAATCTGTGACTTTACTACTGATACAACAATCATGGCACTGCCACATAAATATGTTTCAACATAAAATAAACTTTTTCTAGATGATAAATCCTCAGTGCATAAACAGATGGCACTGGACTAAGTACTTGTTGGTCTACACACAGGGAGACAGGTGTTTTATGTGTTGTATTAAGTTTAATATGAACAAAATGGATATATGTTTTTGTTTCATGTTTGTTTATTTATTGTGAACTACTGAAACTAAAGAATTTTTAAATGTTTGTGTTTGTTTATAGTATACCTACCTATGAAAGATGACTTATGTCAACAACAGACATTATTTATATCATCTCCTAAAAGATCTACTTAGTGGTAGATCTAGTTAGTACTTTGCGGTAGGGAATAGCTAAAGCTTTATAGTTTCGTGTCAGTAATAGGTTGGTGAAAATCTGGTTAGGTAAGAGATTCCTTACAATTTAAGAAAAGTGGTTGAAACTAGGCTTAAGTCATCATAATGGTAAGGATACACATTTAAACTTGATATTGTGATAAGAGACAGGTAGGTAGACAATGTATTTATCTTAAAAGTAGATTATTGTAACAGCTAAACAACCCACTGCTCCCCTTCACTGTGCTGTATTGAAGGTTGCATCAATGGCTGGACTAGAGTTTCACTCAAGTGTCTGCATTACTCAATTTTATTAATTAAATTAGTTACATTTGGTAATTTTCTGGGTAATTACGTTACAAATCTTATTCAAATATTGTAAACTGATGTAGATTTTTATTTTATAAGTAATACTTACCAAATTCGATAAGGGTGTTATGTATGTACCAGGTATCGATGCAGTTGCACTGATTTGCCCACAAATAACAAAATTGGTTTAGAGAAAAAAAATATATCATAAAATATCTTAAGAAACTAAAAGAGGACCAACCTGCTAGTTGTGTTGGGCCGCGTCGCCTCCAAACAAGGTCCACCTTCATTATGTTGAAATAACAAAACACAATAACTTTTCATCTACATGCAATAAATCAATTTAATAAATTCATAATGCACTTGTTTAAAACAACTCAACGTTAATTAACTTAATTATAACGTTAGAAAGAAACAAAATAAAACTTTTGATGTCACGAAACTAAAAACATAAAAAGAAACATCACCACCACAGAATGAAACTGAACAGACTGACACACACACACAAAAACTAATTTCAAAATGAAATGACAATGACATTACAGCGGGGCGCGGGTAGGCGGACGCGGGGTACCTACTCGGGGCGAGGCAACCATAGATATTTTAGAGGCAATTGCGAGGCAATCATGAGGCATTACACCTCGGAACAATAACTAAAGATATTATGGCAACGACCAAGTTGAGTTGTGTACCTATATGAGTCTTTGGGTGGTCTTTGGAACTCTAAATAATATTTATCGTGAGTAAGTTTCACAGAGTTACACGCTTAGTCGAATATCCAATGAGTCTACTTATAAATGAAGTTAATTATGATTATAGGTAAGTTAGTGTCATAGTACAACTAGTAACTGAAATTAATATTAATAAATTATGTGATATTTAGGGATACTATCATTATTTTTGTTTTATTTGATTTGAATTATGTGACAACACGATAGTTCGGAAACTTGGATAATATGGTACTTAGTAGAACCTCTTACTATTTTATTCTCGTCCATAGTATCTTAATAATATGTACTAATGATTCAATAAGTACGAGTGGGAATTAACAATGTTTTTTTACATTATTTGAGAAAAATGTGAGAATCACAAGTGATCATTTTTGTCTATTGCAATTTCCAATACGATTATTTTGACATAACATAAAATGTTGCTATTCGCCAGATTCCATAAAAAAATGGCAGCCTTTATGTCGTAAGCTTTTCTTTTCTTTTCTACAAATGAAAAGTTTTTATTAATAATTTATGGATGATTTATAATGCCAGTAGAAGCAATCCAGATGGTTAATCGGATTTCTGAAGCAATTATTTAGTTAATATCGTTAGTCATGTACTTCCTAATGGCTGTAAGTACTACGTGGTTATGATTCTTTTGTATTGCTATAAATTATGTGATTTGCACGAAAATGAAACATTTTCACTTTTCTCAGCCGTCACTTGAAATGTTGTAATGCATAATACCTACGAGTTTTCTGTAAATTGTTTTTATTTTAGGTAGCGTAAACATCGGGCTACATATGCAAATGCTGAACGGATCGAACGATACAAATAGTTCTGATACAGCACCTAATAAAGATACCATGAGTGCCGGGAGTGCCACTTTGGACCGTGAGCTAGCGAGCACGCGCCGCTTGCTGTGGGGGGATAATGTGAAGGAAGACGTGTTTCGGCGGTGGGCGCAGGGCTTCCAGTTCAGTCCAGATGAGCCCAGTGCCTTAGTACAACTAGAAGGTGGTCCATGCGCAGCCATTGCGCCAGTTCAAGGCTTTTTGCTCAAAATACTATTATCAGAGACACCTGGACACAGTTTTCAGGATTTGACATCAGAAAAGTGCAATTCTCTGCTTGTTAGGGCTGTGTGTACAATATTAAGCCAGTGTCTAGCTCCTAAGTACAATGTTGCTGTGCACAGGAAGAACGAATCAGATGCTGAGACTAGCGGAGGCAATAACCACAGTGTGGAAGAACAATCCAGTTCTGTGTATGATACCTTAGAACAATTTCATCGAAAAATTGAAGTGCATTCATTTCAGACATTATCTGAAGTGGAAGCTTTCTATACAAGGAACATTAGAATATTGAAGGACAAGTATGGTGTACTACTTCTTTTGTATAGTGTTATTCTCAGTAAGGGGGTAGCTGTTGTGGAAGCAGAGCTTGCAGAACTGTCTGACCCACTCATACATTCAACATATGGCTATGGCTCACAGGGACTAATTAACTTAATGCTCACAGGAAGAGCTGTAGCACATGTGTGGGACCACGACCAAGTTGTAGGGGGTTTAAGGCTACGTGGGATTGAAAGACAAAATGATATTGGTTTCCTCACTATAATGGAACATATGCAGTATTGCACTGTTGGGTCATTTTACAAAAATCCTAAACATCCTGTGTGGGTGTTGGCCTCTGACACACACTTAACAGTCTTGTTTTCTCTTGAGCGACGATTAGCTGCACCTGAAACTGTTGGTGAGTCAGCAGAGCGAATTTTTCGTTCATTTGATCCAGAAGGAAATAACTTTATTCCATCAGCAGCTCTCCAAGATGTACTATGTGCTGCTGACCTTGTAAGTGAACCTGAATATGTAGAGCTAATGAGACGAAAGTTAGATTCTGAGAATTTAGGCATTATATTATTAAGTGCATTCATGGACGAGTTCTTCCCTGGATGTGAGCGTGGAGCTCCAGATACATTTACTCTGCACCACTACAATGGACTGCTGCGCAGTAATCCAGGTGCTAGAGTTATTTTCCGCACAGGTCGTGCCGCGCTATTGGAATGTCCTATGCGTGCAGCCAGCACTGATGCCATGTTGACGTGCCTACAGACCAAGTGGCCCAGTATTGATGTGGTGTGGGATGACGGACCATCACCATCCCTTAACTAGCACAGGCTACTCTCTTCCGTAGACTCCTTGCTTTGAACTCGTATTGTGACACAGTGAGGAATACGTCGAAAGTACCTTTAGATACCTATGTTAAAATAATGTCACTGAAAAATTCCATTACTTTATTGTATTGACTTATGTATAAAAATTGTATTGGATGGATTGCGTCGAGGCTCTGCATGGACGATTCTCGCACTGGTAAAGGCAGCTATTTTGCATGAATTTGGATGTCCTCAAAGCAGGACTAGGGTATAGTGTCGACAACATAACATTATGTAATGTGGTCGGCTCTCTATCCAAAAATGAGACTTAGTTTTTTTTTTTTTTTTTCTATTTTATATCCCGCAACACAGCAATCTGTTTATAAAACATTTAGCCGCTTTCTTGGCTGACTCATTGTCTGAGTGTGGCATATTGCATTGAAGAGAAGTATCCAATGAATTTCCCTTCCTACTAGCTGTTGAATCGGTCTATGAGGTTAGGTACACTGCTCCTCTTCAGTCTTGCAAATTGGATACTTCCAGATCCCGATAACTTAGAAGCAAGGGCATTGACATGCTTAGATAGCTTTTTCTGATAGTTTGAGCCTCTCTGAGAAATTTCTTCTCTAACAGTTTTTAGCCTTAGGTCTTGTAAAATGTATTTGTTGCTAATGCTTTTGGGTATATTGTACATGCATCTCATTGCCTTCATTTGAAACCTTTCCAGAATTTCTATATTGCTGGTACTTGCTGTTCCCCAGAGCTCAATACCGTATGCCCAGATCGGTTTCAGGATAGCCTTGTATACTGCCATTTTACTTTCATTCGATAGTTTTGAGTTTTTACCGATCAACCAGTACATATTTCGAAGAGTTGTGTCGAGCTGTTTTCTTTTGGTCCAGATGTGTTTCCTCCAAGTTAATCTTCTGTCGAGATGCATGCCAAGATATTTAGCAGTTTCGTCTTGCGGTATTTGTTCGCCATTAAGTAGAACAGGAGGGCAGTTTCCTTTTCTTAAGGTAAAAGTGACATGGACTGACTTGGTTTGATTAGCCTTTATTCTCCATTGTTTCAGCCATGTTTCAACTTCATTAAGGTGATTTTGCAGGGTTTCCGAAGCGATATCTGGATCCTTATCCACTGCCAGAATTGCAGTGTCATCCGCATAGGTGGCCATGGTGGTATGTGCGTGAGTGGGTACATCTGCAGTAAACAAAAGATACAAAACAGGCCCTAGTATGCTGCCCTGTGGGACTCCTGATTGTATTTCGTACAATTCTGATGTCTCACCGTTGAATTTGACTTCATAACATCTTTTGCTTAGGTAACTCTCAAGTATTGGAAAAAAGGAGTGTGGCAGAGACTTCTTGATTTTGTACAGTAGACCCTCTTGCCAGACCTTGTCAAAGGCCTGACTAATATCCAGGAATGCAGCCGAACAATATTGCTTGGTTTCAATTGTATGACCGATAGTATCTGCCAATCTGTGTACTTGCTCGACGGTACCATGGCTATGTCGAAAACCAAATTGATGTTCTGGAAGTACTCTATCTAGGTGTGGATTGAGACGATTGATGATAATCCTTTCAAAGATCTTACTGAGAAGAGGGAGAAGACTAATTGGTCGGTATGACGACACTTCCTCTACAGGTTTGCCAGGTTTAGGGATCATAACAACTTGAGCAATCTTCCACTGGCTTGGATAATATGAGAGCCTCAGGCAGGCATTAAAAATGTTTACTAAGTAGATTATTCCTTTTCTCGGCAGGTTTTTCATCAGCGTGGAGTCTATAAGGTCATATCCAGGGGCTTTTCCAGATTTCAGAGCCATAATCATCTTATCTATCTCTTTAGGACTTACTGGTTTAATAGGTGCACAAAGCTGGTAAGGAGATTTTAAGTAGGTTATAATTTCTTTATCAGCCTCTGGGTTATTACTGGGGAAAGGTTTGAAGACACTCTGGAGATATTCAGCAAATACTGTTGCTTTTTCTAGATCGGATCTAGCCCAGTTCCTGTCCTGTTTCCTTAATGGTGGAACATGGATATCCGGTCGTTTCAATTTCTTTGTTGCGCACCAAAGTGAATACTTGGTGTCTTTATGGGGAGTTAAGTGGGCCAATTTACTCTGCACTGTGTGATTCTCCAGATCTTTGATAAGTATCTTTATTTCTTCTGTAATTTTATTAAACTTGGTTTTATCTGAGGGATACCTTGTTTGTTGCCATTCTTTCCTCAATTTTCGCCGTTCTTGGACTTTGTCTCTTATTAGTTTGGGGTAGTTTTTCAGTTTTAATTTAGGGTTTTTTTGTGTAGGTGTAGTTAGACAGGCGGCAGTAAGAATAGCTGTATTGAATTTTTGAATGCTTATTTCTAGGTCCTCTGGCGATTTCAGTTTAATTTTTAGATCTAATGTTTCACTGACCATTTCTTGAAATTGTTTCCAGTTAGTTTTATGATTATGTAGTTTGATGGTAGTTTCTTGCAGGATAACTTTTTGGTACACATTTAGGATTACTGGGGTGTGATCTGAAGATAGGTCATCACACGCTTCTATTTTTATGTAACCTCTGCCAATATTTTTTGTTATATAGAAGTCTAATAGGTCAGGTATCTTGTTTTGGTCTGTGGGCCAGTATGTAGGTTGACTGTGGGATATCCATTCCAGTTTTAGATCTAGTGTACTTCTATATAGTTGTCTTCCTCTAGGATTGATAAGCCTTGAACCCCAATTAGTATGTTTGGAGTTCCAGTCCCCTCCACAGATGAAACGTGTGCCTAATTGGCTGAAAAACATCTTGAAATCATCAGAGGATATTACATGTCTTGGTGGACAGTACACAGCAGACACAGTAGTCAATTCCGATTTATGCTGAATACAAATAGAGGTTGCTTGTATTTTATCAGTTTTATATGGTTCAAGGACGTGGTGTTTTATATTACTTTTGACTATAACGGCTGTCCCTCCATGCGAGTTTCCAGATGGATGTTCAGTCCTATATATGCTGTAGTTTTGTATTTTAATGTATGATTGACGTGTAAATCTCGTTTCAGATATTAGAGCAATATCAATGTTTTCAGTATTCATAAACAGTTCAAGCTCTTGCCTCCTATCAGTTAGTCCGTTGGCATTCCAGGTAATCAACCGGATATTTAGGCCCTCTGGGTCACTATCTGTGTAATAAGTTGGATCATCCGATCCATCATGCTGTCCATCATGTTTTTCATGATTGCTTCAAATTTATTGAACATGGTGTCCAATAGGCTGGCTATATGTCCTGATTCATTAGGAATGTATGGGGTGTTGTTAATATGGTTTCCATTTTTACCTTTTAGCGTATCTGAATAACTTCTCTTGGGTAAAGTTGTTTTGAAGGTTTCATTCATGTTGTGTATATTTGTTTGATCTGGTTCTTTTGTATTCTTCACCTGTATGTTGTTGGATTTAGGTTTGATTTTAAGTATCTTTTCTTTGTATTCTCTGTATTTTGAGCATCCCTTATAGCTTGCCGGATGTTTGCCATGGCAGTTAACACATGTAGGTTCTGTCTCCAGAGTTTTAGTACATGTAGTAGTTGGATGATCATTCCCACATTTTACGCATCTAAATGGTCGAAAACATTGATTTTTTGATGAGACTTAGTAATATATATTATCTATACACTGTTGTGAGAATAGCTCCAAGCTACCTGTGTTATTGAGTGATCTGATAAATTAAGCAATAAGCTTTATGCATGAGAATAACATAAAATGTAAAATATGATTTTACAGTGCTCTATTTTGAGTTGTTAAAATTTGGCCATAACTTGGACTTAGTACTGAAATACGAATCTATTTTCATACTAAGATTAACTGTGACGTAATTTGCTCTAGGTCGTGATCCAATCAACTCGCGTTTTGAGTGATGCCAAAGTGGCTAAGCAGACTCATATATTTCACTGTAGTGCTACTACTGCTGCTGCTGCTGTAATGCTTCCATTGCGCCAAGTGATACACAAACACTGCGACAACAGACTTGTACTTATGCTGCGTATAAACAAGAGTAATCCATGTTTCATGTTTAAATTTAATTATTCCCAGAAAATCTGTTCGGTATTTCAAAAAATGGCTGTACCAATACTACAACTAAATTCACTCAGCATAAGTACAAAATTCTTCTGAATAAGCTACATTTAATTTGAAAGAAAGCATGTAGCAGCTTGTTTTTATATGACATGACATTATTTATATTGTTCCAATGTATGTACATACCTTACTTAATTAAAATACACCATATCTAGATATGTGTTATGGATGCTAGCATAAGATGGTTGTATGTATGTAACTGTACAGCCAACAATTGAGTGTACTGATGTAGCATTGGATGGTATTCTTCAAGGAAGGAAGAAATGGAAACCATTGATTATTGACACATAGGGGATAACCAAAACATTTTGTAAGCAAATTAAACCTGTTATAATCATTTATTGTTTTGCTTATCTAAAATTTTTCTGTAGATGTGAATATCATAATATTGACTACCGTTTACAAATTATAATTAATAATTTCAATATTGTCTACCTACTACTTGTTTGACACTCCAGAGAGTACTTGTATAATTTTATTTCTTAATTTCTTATGTAGTACCTAATTATTGTAATTTATATTTGGTCAGATTAATGTAAAATAGCTGTACACATTAGTGTCACATTATAAAGAATATATTGAAAGATATTTTCAGTTAGTCATAAATAGTGTAACATGCTTTTCTAATTACAATTTGTTGGTTTTATTTTTAATTTTCATTATGATACAGTTTGAAGACTATGTAAAATTGAAATCAGTATTCAAACAATAATCTGATAATCCTGTTTCACGCCCTAGCACGTAGTTAAATATAAAACGAGAGAATCGTGTGAATATCAGAACTGTTACTGTCATGCAATAGTGAGGTGAAGTGGGGTCTCTCACGAAAGTGAAGGCTCTTAGGTAGTCTATAAAGCATCTAGTTTTAAGTGTGATATAACAGAAAGCTTTGGTAATAGTTTAGAACAGAAATAGTGAATAATCGAATAATGGAAGAAAATATGTAAGGTTATTACACAAAACTTAATAAATAACGGCACGCCTTTTAATCCTCAAAGCTGCTGGCTTCACCATTTATGAGACCCGAAGAACAAGAGATGGCCTGTTTCTGTTGTTTTATATTGAGAAAACATATTAACGCCTAATATCTGAGGTACGTGTACAGCGTGCATCAAACAGTAAAATATCACAATTTTTGACATAGAAAAAAAAGCAGGTGTATAGGTACCTACATAATGATAAAGATGGTTCAGCGACGGGATGGAGTTATTGTTGATGGTTAACACAAATAAATTGTGTGAATACATGCCATTGCTGTAAATATATATTTTTAATCATCATAATAATATTATCCGTTATCGAACTGTAAATTACAAAAAATCGCGGGCTACCTTGAAACGTCTATCTTGGGCATAAAAGCTGCTTATTGATTGCTCACACTTAAAATTATACTAGCTTTTGCCCGCGACTTCATCCGCGTGGAATAATGACTTCTGGCAGTATTTGAAATTTTTCTTTTCCAGATCTATTTTGTAGCTGTGTGTGTAGTCTATTCAATTTCATCAAAATCGATTCAGTCGGTAAGTACTTACCTACTTCAAGTTTTCTTTATTGTGAGATAGAAATAGACTTACATAGCTACTAGGTACTTCTTTTTCCGGGACTATCAACCAAATTTCACCCAGATAATTATGTAGGTTGCCGTTACATGTGGAGGACCAAGGAGTAGGCCTCTGTTCTGCTGTGGACGCTACTGCTAATGCAACCCCTATTCCTCATACCTACTCTCCTCTAACCTAATAAGGAGTGGAATTCTTTGCCAGAGTCTGTATTTCCTGAAGGGTTTAACCTAGGAGTCTTCAAGGCCCGAGTGAATAGGTTGCTTATGGGACGACGTGCTCCATCGTAGACCGCATCATCGCTTACCACCAGGCGAGATAGAAGTCAAACGATGGCCCATCAAATATTAAAAAAAACCTAGCCAGGTCCCAAAAATACGTTGTACCAATTGCAGCTAAATATGTCGAGTTCCACCACAGATGGGGCCGATGCCGATTCGGAGTCGCGGAGAACCTAACGGGTAACCGGGGCTCCGGCTCGACGTGCAGGAGAAGGAACGGGGTGGTTTTTAGTCAGTAAGAAGAGTCTGACACTAAGGCGGGAGCAGCCATACGATGATTTTCCCCCCTTAAAAAAAATAACTGTCGAGTTGTTTAAAACACAGAGTCCCTAGATTTTAATGTCATCGTTGCCGTGAGATTTCTGGAATAAAACCTATCCTGCGCCCGTCCTCAAGTCTTACACTATATTTGTACCAAACTTCATTCAAAACGATTTAGTTTAGAAGATAGCGATAAGGAGTTCCAGGACTCTAACACCATTATTCCCGATCCAGCGGGATACCCACACTATACCCAGGATGAAAATTATTGTCATTTGATTTAACTCAAAATATAATAAAAATGGTTGTAATAGTTTGAAATATCAAACCAGAGAATGATCGTTTTATTTTCTTATTAGGTACTAGCGGCTTCACCCACATTATCAGGAGCAAAAAGTAGCCTATGTATATGAATTACTTCAGACCATACCATATACCTCCGTTTCAAATTTTATACTGGTCCCTTCAGCCGTTTTAATGTGACATACCTACACACATAATTTTGCATTTGTTTAACTCATCAATCGTTTCACATTCAGCTCTTGAATCCAATTCCGATCGATCGACATTGGTATTGTGACGTACTCTTGAGATGCAACACTAACGCCCATTGCATCCGTATTGCGTGGATGTTGAATGAACTAAATGGTATTGAATTTGTCTATTATATTCCATACTCTGAATCATTCTGAATGCTATTTTAACAGCTACGATTGTGGTTGTATAGTTTTGCCGTTGAACAATTATTGAGATTTTATTGGATTGAAATTGCATTGACATTGAGACAGGTTTCAAAAGTAAGCACCCTGGACGGAGTGTGGACTTCACCAGGCGTAACCTCTCCAGCTTGACATTGATATTCAGTGTGCATCTGATTTTTATGTCTGATTTACCGGAAATATTTAAGAATCCTATGAAATGTATCTTAATTCCGAAACAAGGATTTAGGAACTATAACAAATATAGTTTTAAAAATTAGGTATTTAATACGTGGGCAAGAATAATTTTAATATCCTCATAATGGAATTTGTATAGAAGATTGTTTTTTCAAATAAAACACACCGAAGGGAGATATTTTTTTATTAAGGTATTTATTTTGTAGGTACTTACTTGTTAAGGTTATGAATATCATCATCTCCCTTCTCTCAATAACACTGACACAGAATATCAGGCAGTGTCTTCCAAAGTCCAACGACTATACCGCAAGGACTACAATTAATACCTGAACAGCCTAAACTCGATTTGCAAACATACGGAATCAAAGAACATGCGGAAAAGTTTCAAACGAATGACCTATTTCAAAGAATTTAATGTATTACTCGTGAATATAAAGCTAGAACATGGGCCATAGAAACTAACAATTGCAGACTACTAACAGAAATTGATCAAGTTACAGATGACTGATAGAGTCTAATGAGAAAAGTCAAGCTGCGAGAGAAGTCAGGTACGCTTTGTGACGGCTCACTCCGCATCATGACCCGCACTAGGGCCGGACGCGAGAGGTCGCCGTCACCGATCACATCCCTGAGGGCACGGCGGTGCCAGCCCACGCAGGCCATGCCCCTACAGTGTGTTCCATCGTGTCAATCAATCAATCAATCAATCAAATCATTTATTTGCATAATACAGGTATAAAAGATGTTACATATGGATATATAGTGCACTGTATCATTACCTAAATAGATGTGCAAATATTTATACAGTCTTTAGGCAATCAATTTTTCTAATTACATTATATGCTTACAATAATATTACAAAATTATAGAAATGTCAAAGGATTAAAACGTACAGAATGTCAAGTGAGTTATAATTGTTCATGTCATGGTCAATAAATTAAATCATATAACAATGGTAGATTAATAATAACATAAAAATTATATAAATTAATAATAACATAAAATTTGGTACATAAAATTTACTACTGTATGTCACACTACTTGTTGGCAAAATAAACTATCTATATCTTTATCCTGTAGGTACTCCTTGACACTATAATAACATTTAGTTATTAGGAGTTTGTGTAGCTTCCGCTTGAATTGGTGAAGAGGCAAAGTTTTGACAGAATCGGGCAGTTTGTTATAAATTAAAGATGCCATGCAAAGAATACTTTTATTAATGAGTGCTGTTTTCCCATAAGGTATAACAACTTCTAGTCTTTTTTTTATCTCGCAATTGTCTATAATAGCTTTTAAAAGCAGTCTCAAAGTAATTAGGATTTGATTTCACAAAAATATTAAGTTCATAAATGTATAACGATGTCCTCGGGGCGGTCCTTGCAGTGATGACACCCGGGCGTTTTCTGCCGCCCTATCAGACACAGGACTTTGGATTCTGTGTTATATATGTTATAACAAGATACCAGACGACGTACAACACCTAAATGAATCAAAATTTAAATTGTATGTAGACAAGCATATTACAAACTTAATGATTACCTATTTAAAGGATAAAGCTTGGATGCAGGCATAGATATAATACTTTTTAATATTTCTTTCAATGCTGTCTAGTCCGGTTCCACAGGATAATGAAAAACATTAATGTTTTAATGAAATCCAAATGCGTAAAAAATACAGCCATATCATACCATATCATACCAGCTCTGTAATTAACTCAATATTAAATTAGGCTAATAAGTAGAATGCATTTGTGTCAGCTTGGAGTTGTCATGCTCACTTAGGTCTCATTGGCGGTGGCACGTGCAGTGGATCGCTCGATTCCCTACAATATGGTTGAGTTGGGCGGTGCTGGTGTAGGTGTTTCCAGGCTGTATTATTTAATGTCCTTAAGGGTATTATTTACATTTTCGATTTCTTTTTAGTTTTTACTTTTCGTTTGTCTTTAGTTTTTGAAGTCGGTTTTTTAAACGCAGTTGTTTATTTTTATTTTTTTATACTTTTTAGTTTAGTACTTTGATACCTATATGAATTATATTAAGTATAAACAACCCACATGGATGGAAAGTTTTCATCAATACAAATTATTAAAGCTCAAACACCGGGTGGCTACTCTTAACCATTGAGGAGTTCCTTTAGCTATCATAGGTACTACTTCATCATTGGACCTTTAATTACCATCCCCCCTCCCCCCATTTAGGTGTAAAGTCCTCATCAATACCTACAAATTATCAAACCCAAACACAAGGTAACCGCCGAGGAGTTCCCTCAACTATTGTACTACTTCATCATCAGACTCTTATTGACAATTACACCTCACCAAGGTGTAAAGTCGTCATCAATACAAAGTAATCAAACCCAAACACAAGATAACTACCTACTGTTAACCGTTAAGGAGTTCCCTCAGCTATCGTACTACTTCATCATCAGACCCTTATTGACAATTACATCCTACCTAGGCATAAAGTCCTCATCAATACAAATCAATCAAACCCAAACACAAGGTAGCTACTGTTAACCGTTGAGGAGTTCCCTCGACTGGCTCTTTGCTCCGTCATCAGATCGACTCCAGACCTTTATCAAATTGTAGTGGTTTTGAATACTTAATGAAAAAATTAACCAATGCACTAGTCGCCCCTAATATTTTCATATTGCATAAGTTTCTAATAATTACCGACTTCAAAAAAAGGAGGAGGTACTATGTTCGGCTGATTGTTTTTTTTTTTGTTTGTTCACGCAGTACTCCGCCATTTGTGAACCGATTTCGAAAATTCTTGTTTTGTTTGAAAGGATATACTCCCGAGATGGTCCCATTTCCATGAGGCCAGGATCTGATGTTAGGATCCTAGAGAAACCGAGGGGAACTTTCGAAAATTCTATGGGTGAGTAAAGCGTCTGTTATGTTTTTCAATTACGATTTTTAAACACTATAATTTGATAAGGGTCTGGAGTCGACCTGACGATGGAGCCGACAGACAGTCGAGGGAACTCCTCAGCGGTTTATATTAACTACCTTGTATTTGGGCTTGATTAATTTGTATTGATGATGACTTTACACCTAGATAGAGTGGGGTTGTCATTAAGGGTCTGATGATGAACAAGTGTAATTGTTAAGGGAACTCCTCAATGGTATACAGTAACTACCTTGTGTTTGGGCTTGTATAATTTGTATTTATTAGAACTTTGCACCTAGGTATGTAGATTATAAGTAACAAAACGGGTATATGTAGCTTTACACTGAAAATGGAAAATAATAAAATAAAAACTGCGTTAAAAAACCGACTTCAATAAACCAAAAAGTAATAAACAAACAAAAAGTCTGAACTAAAAAGAAAAAACTAAAAAGCAAAAAATAACTATTATTTGCCTTATTGGTCATACGTACCTACTTATAGCTAACACACCCACTGATAGGTGAGAAGTCGGTGCCATAAATTTTACACAAAATGATTCATTAAAACCTTAATAGATACCTTATTTACAATTTTGTGGCCATTAAGTTATGTCATTTGATGTGAGCTTATGGCACCGACCTCTAACCTCAGTGGGTGGGTAACCTATCAGTACCTACTAATGATAGTTATTTTTTCTTTTTAGTTTAGACTTTTTGTTTGTTATTACTTTTTTTTTATTTACAATATTTATTAAAAGAGATTCTAAATAAAATTAATATTAACTATTACTAAATGAAAATATATACAACTTAAAATATAAATAACTATGAACTAAAATATTTACACCTTAAAAAAATACTTAATAAAATTGCTATCATAAGGCATCACAAAAAAAATTTTCCTCATCGCTATCGTAAGGTAGGGTGCTCAAATGACTGGCAGCATTGCCACGTTGAATGGCAATGCTTAACCTTTGTCCAAGGTAGTAGCCAGCCCTTCGATCACCTGAAGTGTCAACCATCCTCCTTACAATATCTTTGTAAAGAAGATGTGCACTTGGGCCCCACGGCCCTAAAGTTTCAAGCCCAAACGCTTCGAAAGCATAATTGCCAATCAGGCTATAATACTTTCGCCGTTTGAGGTTCTCGGCAGCACTGGCTCGACACGCTGAGTTTGGAAGATGGGATGGCGCCAGAGTATCAACGCAAGTGGCGTCCCATACTAAAGGCCTACCCATCTTCCAACGGAATAATGACATACCGTCGGGTCTCTTGTTATCGTTGCGTACCAAGCCATTAGATTCTAAAGTAGCTGGCACGCCAACGGAGACAAGAGCTCGACGAATTATGTCACTAATACTTGCGTGTCGAGCAAAACGGCCCGCACTACGGCTATACGACAAGCCGTGGTGTCCAAGGCTGTTGACATCTTCACCACAACGACAACGATGAGGTGAACAAAATTAAGCCCCAAGCCTTAAACAAATTGTAGTGCGGAATGTGGTGTCGTCCAACAAAGTACCTAAGTTAGACGAAGGCAAAGCAACAAGCCATAACCCCGACTCCCACTCACCCACAGCCAAAAGGCGAGCTCTCTCTGCAAAGTCAAAGTCAAAGCATTTATTTCAATTAAACCATAGTTTGGTGCTTTTGAAACGTCAACAAATACAAAATAAATAATAGTCTGTCAGTCAGTCCGTCAGTGAAACTAGGTGAAGCTAGGTGAACAAGCGAAGATCAACTGATTTTCGCTCACTTTTCTGCGGAGCGGCTCGTCACGTTGTCTCTGGGAGAGTGATTTGACGGGGGGGGGGGGGGGGTCAATATTTGGGCAAGGGATTTTCCAAGCTTTCACAGCTTCCACTAAAATGGTAGATTTATGAGCGGAAGATATGAAAGCCGGTAGACTTACACTGGAAATTTTACGGACGCCAAAGTTTGTCTAATGATTCGGTCAATTATTTCCAAAAGAAGGGGTGCTGACCAGAGGTGGGTCGAGCGCAGATAGTACAACAATATTTATAAATACCAACTCTTATGTATGAAACATACATGAAAGCAGGATTAATGCGGTGGAAATGGGAGCCCTGAGAAGTATGTGTGGACTTATCGTGATGATCATGATCATGAGTGATCGAGCGAAAAATAGTGTTATTAGAGAAAAGTGTGGATTGAAAGATGATGTAGTGTCAAGGATTGAAAAAGGAATGTTACGCTGGTTTGGACATGTAGAAAGGATGGATGAAAGTAGAGTAACGAAAGAATTATACAGAGCCGATATGAATGGGGCGGGGGCCGTCCGTAGAGGGCGCCTTAGACGAACTTATAGTGACCAGATTAGCGATATATTAAAGAACGGTGTAACGTTGGGCTTTATATTGCAGCCTCTACGTCAGGGTGTGAGATGGAAATGAGGTTCGAATGCGCGAAAACTATAGTGAAAACGTTTATTAACTGAACAGGGTCCTTAGACAAAGTAACATCGCTTAATAGCGAAACGAAAAGTAAATTCGCCATCGTCTCTGAGATAACGATAAACATTTCCTAGCCAATGTAACACTATGGTCGTGATCGTTGTGTCGAATTCTTTATTCGGCAAAAAACAAAAATATTGGTTATGGTATCGAAAATCCAGCTGTCAGTGACAGTCAAAAAGTTCAAATCGGATCAAACTCGCGAGATATTGATGTTTTAAAATTTTATTAATAAGAAAGTGAGTGTTGCGTTTAATTGTTTTTAAGTTAAATATAAACGATAATTTTACAGTCGTAAGTGAATAGAGTGTTATTACTTTTAGATCGTTTCCAAAACTTAATGATAATCAAAATAGACTCATTTTTATAAGTGACTGGTGTTCAAACGATGATGGATCTCTCTCTATTTCTTATCTATTTTAATATTTAGTGATAAAACATGGAATCAAAAGTGCGAGCAAGTCCTGAACAATTCGCAACGCTGCTCGAGTATAACTCGAAACGTAAGTAAATCCAAGTTTCATTCATGAGTATGTAATGTAAACAATGACGCGATCTTAACAATGAAGTACCTATATTGAACCGTCGCTGTCTTAACCATTTTTGGCGTCTCTCCCAGTCGGTCTCATTGTGTGCAGCCCACAATAAACGCAGAGAATGCATTTTTAAATCTATTTGATCTGTATTAGTATATTGCCTCTAACACAAAATAAATAATAACAGGATCAATAATGAAATTCGGCCATATTGTTTCAATAACTACAACCTTTTAGCATTCGTTTCGTTATCGTTTTTGGCGATCACGATCGAGGCGTTGGCGAACACTGAAAGGTCTGCTTGTCTACGCATTTATATGGAATAAACACGATAACGATTCGTTACTTTATAGTTTCGTTATGAAATATAACATTGTCTACCAAATTGCGATAACGATATCGAATGACCATGTGACTTAACGCGGCTTATGTCAATCCCATACATTTTAGTCTTAACTAACTTCGTTATCGTTTTTAAATTGTTACTTTGTCTAAGCCCCCAGGTGTCTATAAAACTACACAAACAGGGGTTAACTTAAAATTAGTTAATGTAACCGGGTGCCTCGCGGAATAGCGGCTATGCGCTCTCGCGGCTAGTTGTCCACAGTCGTTGGCGGGGTTCGCTTTCACTCCGTTAAGGGTGCGTCCGAGCAAAGACAATAAAGGACCCTTGCGCCACATCTGGGCCGCAGCTGGGCGGTGGTATGTCTCGCCGCCGTAAGGCATGCGCCCAAACCTAACTGTTAACCCTCGTGTTACAACGGCCAAATTAAAAGTAGGTACCCTTAATCAACGAGCATGCATGAAAAGATTGATGACTGTTGATGAAGCGAAAGAGTACCTTACCTGTGTAGGAATCGTAGTAATTGGCGTTCCATAGTCTCTGCCTTCCCCCATGGGAGACAGCCGTGAAGTTACGTATGTATTTTATTTATAAATATTGACTATTTAGCCCAACAACGCACTTATCTCTATGTAGGTACCTAGAATTAATAATGTCCTCTATTTCTAATGGCCGACCTTAGTCCGGCCCAGTTTAAGCTATTTTGCGCATGTGGGTCTTTTGGCTTCACAAATTTTAGCTAATGTTCGGTCTACTTCTCCTTATATATCTGAGTTGTAGGAAGAGTTTATAGTGTTGCCTTCTATAATTAGTTTCTAGTTAAACAGAACATAAATATTCGCGTTGAGCGTATCCCATGTGAAACCATAAGAAATTACTATAAAATAAACGTGACCAGTGATATCCAGTGAATGAGTACCTATTTTTCTATGATAATACTAATGATTGAGTGACATATGTGTGAAAGTGTCAACGTCAATTCAAATCTCAAGTTAAAGTTGTGTAGAATATTGCTTGTTTGCCGAAGTTTTAAAGCATTAAACTTATTTGTTATATTGAAACATCTTGTATAACTATTGTATTGGTGCCGGTGGCTTAGTGAGTGAGTAGCTATACCAGAATCACAAGCATACCATGCCACGGGAACAAAATATGGATTACCAAAAATATGCATTTGAATACGATCCCGTAAAAGTAGGATCTATAGATGGTGAGTTTTCATCTGATTGTTTCCATAAATACGTTATCTTCAGATAATACTTAGTTGTTAATACCGAGGTTATCAATGTATCTGGAGGTGTTTCGGTCAGCAAGTATTCTCGTCTCCGTTCAACTAGCAATCTGAATGATTTGTTATTGTCTAGCTATTTAATGAAATGGATGGATTATAATGGTGATTATTTTGTTTCGTCTTTAGTTGGAGGGTGATGGAATTATTATAAGAACTAAATGACTCCCAGAATAATGGGACCGGTTAGATGTCGACTTGAGAAAAAATAACAACAACTACTTAATCATTGTTCACTACTACATCATTTATTACTACAAAAAACAGCGACAGGTCTTCAATTAAATACTTAATTATATTGAGCTAGTGGTTGGTGCAGCTTATAGTGTTCACATGCCATCAATAATTGATTCACAATCTTCATTGATCAGAATCTTTAGAGCAATAATGGTTTTTGACAGAAACTATAAAATGTATGTAAAAAATCAAGCACAATATAAATATTTTAGATGAAAGTTATTGAAATTAGCAGTTATAAAGTAATTCAAGAAATAATAAAATGGAATTTATTGAAATGACTTGTATCTCTTTCACTAGGTACAGATACTGAGCCCCATGATCGAGCAATAGTACGGGCTTTGCACTCTGAATATTCTCCTAATAAGCTAGTGAAGGGGAATCCTAGCAATACACTATTCATTGGCAGACTTAACCCTAGAACTACTGAAGTTAGTATTACTGTCATTATAAAATGTATTTATTTGGAAACTCATTTGTTTGTCACATTAATGATTATTTGTTACACATAGGTGTGATGTTAATCAATTGAGTCATCTTGTTTAATTTATTGACAACATAAATGACGATTTCAAAACTAACAAAAGTGCATGTTTGATTTTATTTCAGGATATACTCAAATCTGAGTTTAATAAATTTGGCAGAATACTAAAGTGTCATGTTGTGAGAGACATAGTTACTGGCAAGTCGAAGCAATATGCTTTCATTGAATTTGAAAGTGTAGGAAGTGTGGAGAGGGCTCTCAAGGAGTTGCAGAAGGAGTACCTGGATGGTTCAGAAATGATCTTGGAACGTGAAGCAGAACGCCGGTTGCCTGGATGGCGGCCACGGCGTTTAGGGGGTGGCTTCGGTGGACGAAAAGAATCGGGTCAACTTAGGTTTGGATGTCAAGACAGACCCTTCAGAAAACCTATCACAATCATACAAAAGATCAATAACATACCAGACAGGAGGTAGCAACAATGTATGATTTAATATGGAGAGTGTACAATGTCTTAGCCAGTGACCCATGTCATGTACTTGTTTGTATATTGTGTTAAAATAACAAGTATTACATAAAAAATATAAAGGTTAAGATCTAAATGGTCATGGACATCACCTGTCAATCACAAATTCAGCAAAATGAGCATTTATATTAAATGATGTGTTATGTGTGCTGTAAGGAGCTGAAGGGTTGGTGCAAGTCATTTACTCGGACTGAGGGACTCCTCACCATCCTAGAGGCTGTCCTCCTCATTATATTTATTGGATTTTTTGTGTTTTTGGTTCTACACTTTGTAGCTTGCCAAATTCATCTTGGAGATAAAAATGTAATTGAAAATAGCACAGTGCCCACAGTAACGACGACCGTCAGCCCTAGTGTGACTAGTACCCTGTCCCCAGACGTGGAGTGTACGTGGGAACCTTCTCAGAAAACGACTGCGCACACGCGTTACTACGTCTCTGACAGCTACACAGCGGATGTTGGCCACCACACCCCGGGAAGGAGCACCACCACTAAATATTTAGGAATATTTGACGAGGCTTTAAGACCGTCACATTACTATGACGAAGACGAATTTTTAGAAAATTCTAACGGTGAACCTGCCGGTGATATATATAAAAACCAGGTTGTAGCCTTGGTCAAATTTAAACCTCCCAGGGATGTCACGTTCGGCTGCATTTTAACGAAGATTACACAATTTTGGACATTGACTGCTGCTAGTTGTATCGCGTCCATCGAGGAAGTAGACTCGCTGGACTCGTTTGTTATGATAGAGCAGTTCGGCGAGGCGGACCAGTCGCCGCCGCGCCACGTGGCGGCCGTGCGCCTGCACCCGCGCTACCAGGGACACTCGCGCGCGCACGACCTGGCCGCGCTGCGCTCGGCCCGAGCACTGCGCGCGCGTGCGCCTCTATTGCACCTGCCACACATGCTCGACTACTTCCTCATGGCTCTGGGGGAGAGGCTCCTCATTCTCGGTTACGGAGGATATAGGTAACTCGCTTGACAAAATACCTAGCTAGGGTCAGCACGGTCGGCAGAGACTGTCAGTTATTGAAATATAATTAAAATGTGTAATCTATACTAAGCAGATTTTTTTGTATTGCAGGACAGTAGACAAGGCAGAAGGGCGACGACTCCGTCAAGTATCAGTGTTCGTGACGGCGGCTGCAGCGTGCGGGGGCACGGGCCCGCCGGGCTGGGCGCGGAGGCACCTGGCGCGCGGGGCCGCGGTGGCGGACAGCGCGGCGTCGGGCGCGGCGCCGCTGTGCGCGGGGGCGCGCTGGGCGCGGGGCGCGGCCTGCAACTACTGCGCGGGGGCGCCGCTGGTGCGCGGGGGCGCGCTGCTGGGCATCATGAGCGACAACAGCGAGTGCGGCGTCACCTGCGAGCCCCAGATCTTCGTAAACCTCGCCGCCCTGCGCGACTGGATCGATAACTTTACCGACTAATCATTTAAAATAAATTGTACCTTAATTTTAAACGTCCTATACTTTTATTTGTAAATAAATTTTGGAAATAATTTACCAATTAAATTATTAAATAAATACAAGTCGTTATCATTTGTTGACCACATAGTTGAATGCTACTCATGAATATGTTTTTTTCGCCTCTAGTCGAGTTCCTCGTCAAATAATTACGTGAGTAAGCCGAAAAACATAATATTGACCACATAGCTGTTGCAGATTTGTTTGTCAATTTCAGATCGTCGATAACATCAAGTAAAACTGATATCCTTCTCCTTCTACTACAATCAGACAGTCTAAGTCAATGGTGTGCTGATAACGGGATGTGTCTCAATTGTTCCAAATTGTACCATACATATTAAGTTTACTAGAAAGATTAACAAGATACAGTCTTCATAAATATAATATCCAGGGGAACAAACTATCTGACAGGGAATTAATTTGGACAGCAAACTTAACCCATTTGGATCCGCCGTCCCCATATGGGGACAGGTTTTCTTTTACCCGCTGGTTATTAATTATTTTAGCTATCTTCACATTTCATGGGTATTTATAATGAGGAGTAGTGTACTTTGCTAAAATTATTAGAACTTTTGACAAATTGCTACAAAAAAGGGGTCATATTGTCAATTTTATCAAGAGGAAGTGAAATGGGAATTATTATCGAAAGCAGAGGCGTTTTGTAATACGTTATTATGAAGATTTATAAAACTTTTTTGTGATAATTGCTTGCTTATAGTGTCAATAAAAACAACATTGAAGAATATCCTTATACTTTCAATTCCGCTTAGGGGAAAGTTAGAAAAAATGATGGTGTCCCCATATGAGGACAATGGGCACATCTGTAGTATATTTTTAAAACATTTATACCTGATTTGTATTTTGTTTTCCAATTTATAAAGGTCACCTATAGGCTAAACTTAGTTATAGCTAATACTTGGTGACAACAGATGCTAATTCACGAAGAGCATCACCAATTCCGCAATATCTTTACGCGTTCATATTCTAAAATCTGATGAGGGCATCAAGACCGAAAATACAAAAGTCCACCTACAGTACCAGGCGTCGCACCCGATATCAGAATTCAGCAGTACGCATTTGCATTGGCCTCCAGCTGTATTCTGGTGTCGTCACAGCGAAGTCCACCCAGAGGATAGAGTAGCATTATGCCCTGAATACGTTGACCACCGCCGTGTCTTCAGGGAAGTGATCGACGACGATAATCTCCCACATCCAGCCAGAACCTAAGTTCTGGCTGTGGTGCGGAGCGAGGGGAACTGGAAAACATCTCTTTCTGCGAAGCAGTCATAGTAGCAAGAACAGATCGCCGCCCAGAACCAGACCTGTACCTGTAAGGTGCGTGGCGTTACGCGCGTGCTTCAAAGTGCAGATCAGACCGCCTTAGATCGAGATGGCTCAGTGGGACAGATGCCCGACCACTATGAATAACCTAGTGGGTCACCAGGGCTTCGGCTTGAAACAGAATTAGGAACGTGTTGGTTTTTAGCTCGTAAGAGTCCCCCAGGTGGAAAACGCAATGCATGATTTTTACTCTCAAACAAAATATAGGCGCGTCACATCAAATTGATTTAGACATTTTCCGCAGAGATTTAGTTAATATCTGTTACGACACGCAATTTGTCATAAAAAAACTGTGATATCAATGCAAATAATGCGTTAGAACCTTATGTGTCGAAAACAGTTACTACTTCGAAAAGTACTACACATGAGCCCATTGTCCCCAATCAAGGACGGCATTTTTTTTAATACTTCTAAATATATTTTTTGAAATTTTTTTGCTGATATTAGTTTGTGGGCGTCATATCATTAAGTTAATAAAGTTTTTTTTATTAAATTATGTGTAGTTTGCATTTGGTCCCAAATGGGTTAAGTTAATTTTGTTGAACATATGGATAAAATCCTGAACTCGGCGTATCGCGCCCTTGGTTTTGTTCTGCGGGCATCAAAGGAGTTTAAAAGACCTTCTACCACCCTACTGCTATATAGTAGCTACGTGCGAAGCCAGTTAGAATACTGTAGTGCGGTTTGGAGCCCATCGTACCAAGTCCACATCGCTCGAATCGAGAAATTTCAGAAAAGCTCCTTAGTCACTTGGCCTTTAGATTCAAATTAAGGAATTCTAGATCTTACGATGATAGGTTGAATTATTTTAAACTCACTGATCTCAAGTCTCGCCGCATCATGCTTGATCTAACATTTCTATACAAGTTGCTTAACAATGGAATGGACTGCTCACATCTTGTAAATAAGATTTCTATCAATGTGCCTTCCAGAGTACCTCGCCACCCCCGCCCATTGCTTAAGCCGCCGAGATGCCGAACCTTGAAAAAACATTAACCACTAGTTAGAATGTCAAACCTGTATAACACCGTAGCTTGTAACTTCACGGAAATTGATATTTTCTCCAATAAACTGGGGAAATACAAATCCCTGCTTCACACATAGCTCACTGATACATACTTAGGTGCTGAAGTACCTACACGTTAATTTATTGTCTTTTCATTATCATTGTTTTCTGTTTGCATAGTTTGTTTCGTTTCCTGATTTAACAATTTTCGATTTTATATTCAAAATTACGATTTATTTTGTTTGCATGTCGTGATCTCCTATAATTGAAGAAGCACAAGGTATCTGTTTATTGTATTAACACTGTACATTTTACGTGTATTCTCTATTGGAGATCCTTTATTAATAAATAAATAAATAATAGATCCTATATTCCTTTTTTACAAGTCATTCAGAGAATGCAATGTTCCACTAGATAGTTCTACTTAACAATTCTAGAAGTAATGGTATTTTTTCCTAAAGCGAGCCTATTACTTGCTTGCGTACAACAGAAAATTACTAAAATAATTCTAACTATTATATCGTTAACAGTGAGTGCCGAAAATGTTTCTAGCTTCCAACCTGTTTTATTTTACCCAAGAGATCTGTTTTAAAGGGTAAAATACCCTTTTAACTCACGACGGAACATAGACTGCCATTGGTTAAGTGTTATGGTACATTTGAGTTAATAATTGATTGTAACAACACAGTGAAACGTTTTCTTTCTAACAAGGTCCGTTGCGACACGACGTACGCGCGACACAGGGGTATACATCTTGTTTGACTCCAACCTCGATTGCGGATCGGCCAACACTTGTAAATACCAAATTCAGCGAATGTAGCGCAGGCATAGACTAGCTGGCATCTCTGGAATGACACTTAAATGACTTTTCAGTTCAATTAGTTCTTATCAATTTCAGCGATGTTGTGTGATCACGTTTTGTACGCGGTGATATCTGTCTCGAGGCTATAGTGTGTCCCAACAAGGGATTGTTGATTATATCTCTGTTTATGGCGGTGTTCGTCGTGTGCACTCTCGGCGCCGCCATCCTCCAGATAATTGGCGCTGCGGAGGGAAAAATGGAACACGAATTCGAAGATCCTGAAGATCAAACAGAAGAAAGTATCGATGAGCTAAAAGAGGCGCCCCCTACCAAGCAGACAGTAGTACCGCCGCAGCCCCCGAGCGCGGTGCCGGAGGGCGCGAGCTCGCCGCGCGCGCTGTCCATCCCCATCATCTCCCTGCTGGACGGAGGCAGGCGACTGGCCGCGCTCACGCCGAGGCACCGGGGACCAGACACGGAAACTTTCACGACATAGCATGCAGCTCCGTTATTATATCTCATCCAATACTTCCTTGGTATCTATATGATGATAAACCGGAATTAGAGCCTCCTTGCAGCTATATTTATGTTACATGCACTTCATAATGTCCATTTGATATCAGCTGTATAATATATAAGATCTTCGGCTTACGGCGTTGATGCAGACTCCTGCGTACCTCGACGACAAAGCATTAGACAACGACATCACAGACATCAAAATAATTGAAATGAAACACTCCATAAGCATAACGTAAACATTTTATTAAATATTTTCCATATGTTTTGAATTACTATAATTATAATACAATGTTAAGCAGACGCGTCCCCGCCTGTCTTCATTCCAATATACATATAAACCGAGACTGTGTTTTATACAAATGACGCGTATCCTTGTCTTACTAAGGCATTTATTGTTTTATACATGCGCCCCCCCCCCTCCCCACTAGTCGCACGCTATATAGCAGTGGACACTGACCCACTCGCTACAGTACACGGTACCGACACCTAAATCTAGCTATGACTAAAAGAAAATAAATTGACAACAAAGGGATAGAAATAAGAAAAGTGCGTCTACATAATTAATTTCTAAAATATTGCGTCAAATCAAAATACCACCAGTTCATAACCATAACATAATTTAAAATAAAAAGTTTGTTAACAATTGAGTATACAGAGCGAGAATCAGAAATAATTAGAAAAGAGTACTGGAGAAGGCCGGAGTGTGCGTAGGGCTGTACAGTTGGATCGTGCCGCCGGGCGCGCGCTAGATGCCGGAGTGCTCGTACGGGTCGCGCTCGCCCTCCGCCAGGGGCGCCTCGTACACTCCGCTCTGTAACACGCGCCAAACCGCTTCGTTATTGAACCATCCGCCAGCCAAACCATCAACTGGACACTTTTTACTTGTATTTATATTTATTGAGACTTACGCTAGTCGCTGATAAAATGACTTGCATATTAAGAACAGAGAATAACGTCAGTTTGAACACAACATTTCATGTAGATATATCTCGCGAGCAGGCGGCGCTACATTGTATGACTGGTACGCAATGAGTGCTGGCTTACTGTTAGTGGCCGTTGGGCAGGGCGTCCGCCTCCTGGCAGCATGTGTGACAGGAACTTACATTAGTACGATATCATGACTACCTACTACTGTACAGCGCGTCGTGTACGTACATACGTACCGACAATAGGACAATACGTCTACTAGTTTTACGCAAACCTCAAGAATATTAAAGTTCGCCCTAACAAGCGTAATTTCCAATAGTTTCAAAGTTGGAAATTAAACACATTTTTAACTAAATACAAAAATATAACTTGAGGAATTCGTATAAGTGCCGAGTACCTAGTGATGTAACGGTGGTAACGATCTAATGATCTATTATCTCGGATCGACTGTTTACAATAATACATGTACCTCGTCTGGATCCACGTCAGGGATAGGGGACGGGGGAGGAGTCTCCGAGTATGACGGGGTGGGGGAGGGAGGGATCATCACTTGTACAGCTTCCGGACGTTCTACTTCTAGCTCCAATAGGTCGGCGTTAAGCTATATTAAATGATTCCGCTGATCAATGTATGTTATATTATTTATAACACGAGGGTTTGTCAGGCATGCGTATTCTTCTTTTCGACGCTATACAGATAATGATGTTTAATTCAATAACGATTTGGGAAATATTATTCAAAAATATTGACAAATTGTGTCGCATACAATGAGCTCAATGTAGGGATATCTCAAGTAGTGCTGGGTACCTGCGGCAGTGGCGCGGGCACGAAGTAGCTGGGCGGCGGCTGCAGCGGCACGCTGGGGCCCAGCACTGGGGCCGGCGCGGGGCCCGCCCCGGGGGCCGCGCCGCCGGGGTTCAGCACGTCCACGTACGACTTCTTGATGTCTGCACACGACCAGGGGCCCAACCATTATTCTATGCTAATGACTAATACAATAACATAATATTTCGTATAATATGGTACAAACTACTCACGTCTTCCTTTCTGCATTTTGAATATGTTAGAGACGGGAACGGAGGGCGGAGCGCCGGCGGCGGGCGGAGCGCCGACTGACGGCGGAGGAGGAGACGTGCTCCTGGAGAACGAGATACCACTTTATGTGCCTGCGTCACTACATACAGTGTGTCCAGTAAATAGTACGACATTTAGCGAGAAGTGAATGCTAGGATAAATACTTACCTACCAGACCTACCAATGAATACAGTAATTATCTACTAATAATTTATTGTAGAAAAGTTACTAATAAAACCATTTTGTACATAGATATGCTAATAGATCTGTGTCGAATAGTAATTTTTCAAGATTTCCGAAAATTTGGTATAACGGATAAGTAAGATAGGTTTCAAGAGGGGAAAATCATCGAATGACTGCTCCCGCCCGGGTGAGGCGGGAGGGAGTGTCAGACTCTTACTGACTAAAAACCACCCCGTTCCTTCTCCTGCACGTCGAGCCGGAGCCCCGGTTACCCGTTAGGTTCTCCGCGACAGCACCAACGTGTAGTCGTGTACCTACTGTTACATGTTCTAGCGGAGATTGATCTATTAGTTTGGTATACTAGGTAAGTCAATAAAAGGATCTAACTAAAATTATAAATGCGAAAGATTGTAAGTTTGTGCATTTGTCTGCATCTTTGTTACTCAATCACGTCAAAATGGCTGAAGGGAACGAGGTGAAATTTGGAACTATACTCGGAATTTTAATTCGATTCCAGATTTGACAATTTCAGTGTGGCAACGTAATGACAAGTACTAAATAGTGACGTTGCGAAATTATTCGATATCGAAATGCAACATTTCTGGATCGATTCTTCTCGTTTATAATAATTATAATTTTACTCTCGTGAACTAAGTATATCAGGAAATTAAATATTTCTGAACCGATAATTTAGTTTTGACGATTAATTAACGATCTGAAACGTTTATTTTATAATTGCGTGTGAAATAAATAAAAAAATGTAATCATGAAGGAACATGACAAATAAAACAGATAGATGTATTATGGTAATAAGTTATTTTATAAATTGTCGCCGTCATCGCTATCGCTATCCTGTCACTTTCTGTAACATTTATTATAAAACACACACACTGATTGTTTATCGATTTTTGTGTGCATCACTACACTATTATATGTGGTATCATTATTTCACAAAATGACAGTAGCTATTGTCAAATCTGGAATCTAATTAAAATTCTGACTATAGGTGCTTTTTAACCCACGAGACCACGGGCGAATCCGAAGCTAGTTATACATTATACAGTACATATACATTGTAAAGTAACGTTCTGCAAAAAAAAACATCAAGGGTCGCCGTCCACTATAAACAGACGCGACTTGACTCGAGCGTCGAGTCGACCGAGTCAAGGAGCAGTAGGTTACAGAGCGAGGGAGTACTGACTGCAGGGCGGGCGGCGCGTCGCGCGGCGGCGGCGGCGGCGGCGCGCTGTCCTCGCTGTCGCCGTCCAGGTTGCGCCATCGCTTCGTGTCCGCGTCCCACACGATCTGACACACACGTCAATGTATATATATATATTAGGGTATGCGCAGCTACTGTCACCACGAGTTACGACTCACCACTTGCCAATCAATGGTGGCGCAGACCAGTGCCACAGGAACCTGTCACGACTTCTTTGTTTAACCGTTACATCCGTGTAATATAATAAACAACTCAGCGCGGGGAATACCTTTATTGAATACATACATAGTTACATATAAATAAAGTAGATGAGATAGACATACCTGTACAACGTACGTGAATGAGAAGTATACATATATATGTATAGAATATAAACCCAATACAAGAAGTATGGATGACTCCATCGAGCGTGCAGTGTACGGCGACAACAAACTGCACGACCCACCGTGGACACTGCTCTACATGTATGTACATACGTAACGATAAATATATGCAATATAATATATATAGCTCATTGTAGCCATGTCAACATGGCCGCAGGGGGGCAATAATGTTGTATGTGTTATAGAAATATATTAAATGAAATTATAATTAAATACATACAATACATAATATACATATATAGGTAGAAAGAAGCTTACACACACAAACATATAGTGCCGTTTTCATTTTAATTACTACATAATATGTTTATACACAATTAATATTCTCCTAAGCGTAACAAAGACAATTTTTTCTTGTTCTTACGTATGAAAAAATCATTTTAATGCGAATAAAGTTCGCAGGGTCCGCTAGTAAGTCCTAGTTATAAGTTATTATATATTTTTATTGTGCATATTTCGCCATTTTTAGTGCATATTTGCATGCATATTCTGGCACTTTCATAGTGCATGTAATTCGATGTCTAGTTATTACTATATTTATGTTTTTCTGAATGTAAACGAACTCAAAACGTGGCGAAGTATCGACACGTTACGCTAGAGCAGGGTGGGCGCGGGCGAGCGGGGCGAGGCACTCACGGTGGGGTTCTTGTCGTCGGGCAGGATCATCTGGTTGGGCGGCCGCAGCGACAGCTTGGTGAGGATGCCGCCCAGCCAGCCGCCCTTGCTGGCCTTCCCGTCCTTGCCGCCCTCCGCCTTGGGCTTGTCCTCCTGCTTCTTGTTGCTCGGAGTCTTCGCAGGCTCCGTGTCGGGCTCCTCGTCCTGCCGGGCGCGTGCATGTTAAGGGATGGACAGTTGGTGGCAAGTGCAATGTATGAAGCTGGCGGTACTCACGTGCGCGGCCGGCTCGCTGCGGCGGGAGCCCGGCATACTGATCTGCGGCGCCTCGCCCTGCCACACAACGCTACGTTATACACTCGCCCTCGGGGCCAGGCACTCGCCGAGACTACTCGCATCGGTCATATTTACATAATTATCATTAGTACCACATCATTGCTAATGTGCATAAAACATTGCAAAAAATGAGACAGTCAGAGTCAGACAACAGATTACATCATTGATACCTGAAATAGTGTTTTGAAGGCAGCAAATGAACATCGTACCTCGGCCTACGAGGGTACAATGTAACACTACCGCCACGGCGCCAGATACAAGGTAGCCACGAGTGCACTCAGTCGTTACATAAGCCGAGTACCGACACACGCGTGCCAGACTATGTTGCTACTGTACCTGGGGGAACATGCTCACTCATTGTGCTTCAGTTGGTGATGGAAAACACAACATGTTCTTCATTAATATTTAATTGCTTGTACACTTTTACTACAAATTGATTACATACATGTACCATTTTAATGGATTAATAACAATAACACGAGTTAAACTTAACGAAAATGTCATATATTAAACAAGTATACATGTAAAGTAAATAATAAATAAGATATCGGATCGGATCAAATAATACGATTTAGTGGGTAACATATTAGACTCGGCGTTGTTAAAAGAACATCGCGGTTAAATAGCATTCTAAGGTCAACAAATATCACAGCATAGTGGAGATTCAGTTATTAAACATGCTGGGCGGCGGCGGCGGCGGCCTATATGTTGGGCACCGGCTCGTCTATGTCGTAGGTTTTGGGCCCCGCCACGTAGTACTTGGCGTCCGAGTCGCGCGGCATGGCCTCGGGCGGAGGCTCGCCGGGCCCCATGGGCTCGTCTATGGCGAAGGTGTCGCGGCGCCGCGCCAGGATGGCTTCGAACCGGTCCAGGCTGCGTTCGATGGTCTCCCGCAGCCGGCGCCGGTGCGCTGCCCCCGCCGGCCCCGCGGGCCCCGGCAGCGCAGGGCGGGGCGGAGCGCGCGGGCCCGTGGGCTCGTCGATGGGGTATGTGCCGCCGAACACTAGCGGGCGGCTGCCAGCGCGGGGGCGCGTGAGCGCGACGGGGCGCAGCGCGGGGCGCGGCAGGGGCGCGGGCGGCGCGGCGGGGGCGCGGCGCCGGCGCGGGCCGCGGCCAGGCTGCAGACCCGCGCCACACAAGTTAGTTCGTCCGGCCGGCGCCGGCGCCGCTCGGTACTCGGCTTATACTATCGACACGTGCGTCGAGACGTCGCGACCTTGTGCGTGACTGATCGCCCGTCTCGTAGCGATCATACCGTCTCTAATTGCCTCTCATGTTTAGCGAGTTTACCTCAACCTTCTACTGTAATTGATTCAGTACAGAACTTGACAAATGAGTAATTATACGTTTACTTGCCACGAGCAAATTGTAAAACATACAATATATATAACTTTAATTAGGAGTAGTAGAGGATCCCACCTACGGTCGCCCTTCACGGTCCTGAAACACAGGTGAACATATTCTACCACTTGTTACCACTACTGCCAGCGACTTGTTTGGTTTAAAAAGTAGGCCATGTGATATTTCACGCCATAATCTACCCCTGTTCCAAATTTCATACCGATCCCTGAAGCCGTTTTGTCGGGATTGAGTAACAAACACACACACTCACAAACTTCGCATCACTTTACTTTGTACTGTAAAAATAGAAGTGTTTGTTTGTTTGAACGCGCAAATCTCTTAATGTGAAGAATAATTCTTTATTGTTTTGGATAATCCATTTATTGAGCAAGCCAACTATAAAACATGTTACATTAAGAGTTACTAGTTAATAATATTATATCAGCAAGATATATACTTTGTTTTGTTTGAACGCGCTAATCTCCGGAAGTACTGGTTCGAAAGAACAATTCTTTATAAAACACTAGCTACTTTATCTTTAGTCCGGGTTCGAAGGGTATATATCAATTTTGTCTGATTTAAAAAAAAAATCTGTGTTTTGGATTCATTTGTGTGATTAGACAAGTAAAAAATAATCCACGTTCATACATAATGGATATTATCATAGATCAGACAAGTTGTCTAGCCCGTTTAATACAGATAAACATAGAAGTAGAAATAGACACCGACTTGCCCCGGGAGCCATATTGTGACCCAAACTATATTATCGATGTCCACGATGCCTGTATATTTATTTACTGTGACCTGGTTTTTTATTCTAACACAGAATGCATTGTCGTTCGAGACATGTCACCAGGTTATCAGACCAGTGAGGGGCGACCTTAAATGGGATCTTAGGTCAGAGCATGTCGGAAGTCGAGCGTAAAATTGGGAGCCTCACCTCTCCATAGGAGTAGGAGTCGGGCTGCCAGTAGGGGTCGGCGTAGGGGCCCGGCTCGGGGGCGCGGCCCCAGTCCTCGTACTGCGCGTACTGCGCCGGCTCCTCCGCCGCCGGCTGCTGCTGTAGCGGCTCCTGCTGCAGCTCGAGCTGTTGTTGTTGGCCGAGCTGTTGTTGCTGGCTAAGCTGTTGATGCTGGCCGAGCTGTTGCTGAGCGAGCTGTTGTTGCTGTTGGTCCAGCTGTGTTTGCTGGGCGAGCTGTGGTTGCTGAGCGTAGTATTGCGCGGCGTAGTCGGGAGCCTCCTCGTTCGGCGCGGTGTATGGCGCCGGCTGCGGCGGGTACTGCGCCCCCTGACAGCAGAACGTAAGCGTATTTACTACCTCACGGTATAACGAGACATACAGAATTGGGTAGATGCCTAATTTTTATTTTAATGTCCGTATGGTGTAGTGTCATCATAGTCTAGTGTGTAGCGACATACCTGTCCCTCTCTCGGCCACGGCCCCGCGCCCGCCGCCTGCGCATGTAGTAGTGTGTAGCAACGTACCTGTCCCTGTCCCGGCCACGGCCCCGCGCCCGCCGCCTGCGCATGTAGTAGTGTGTAGCAACGTACCTGTCCCTGTCCCGGCCACGGCTCCGCGCCCGCCGCCTGCGCATGTAGTAGTGTATAGCAACGTACCTGTCCCTCTCTCGGCCACGGCCCCGCGCCCGCCGCCTGCGCATGTAGTAGTGTGTAGCAACGTACCTGTCCCTGTCCCGGCCACGGCCCCGCGCCCGCCGCCTGCGCATGTAGTAGTGTGTAGCAACGTACCTGTCCCTGTCCCGGCCACGGCTCCGCGCCCGCCGCCTGCGCATGTAGTAGTGTGTAGCAACGTACCTGTCCCTGTCCCGGCCACGGCTCCGCGCCCGCCGCCTGCGCATGTAGTAGTGTGTAGCGACGTACCTGTCCCTGTCCCGGCCACGGCCCCGCGCCCGCCGCCTGCGCATGTAGTAGTGTGTAGCGACGTACCTGTCCCTGTCCCGGCCACGGCCCCGCGCCCGCCGCCTGCGCATGTAGTAGTGTGTAGCGACGTACCTGTCCCTGTCCCGGCCACGGCCCCGCGCCCGCCGCCTGCGCATGCGCCGCGCCCGCCCACTGCACACACACAGTTATACTGCCGCACATCTAATGTTACATTACGCCACGGAGCTCGAGCTCGATGGGATCTAATGTTTATACGCATGCAATTGCATCACGCCAACTAGTGAGTTAAGTAAATGTGAGTACATTTTATTATCATAATTTTATGATAGGTATCATCTATCTACAACTCAATATTAGAAAAAAACAAAGGTTTAGGATTGAGCGTGTTTGAAAATAGTATTAGCAAGCAATACGTATCAGAACCCAGTACTCACCGGCAGCGCGGCATCGGCGGCGTCGGCGGCCTGGCGGACGTCGTCCAGCCAGTGACGCAGGTGGCGCGGCGACGTCTCCGTGCTGTCGGCGTCCTCGGGCGCCGGCTCCAGCAGTGCCGGGTCGTGGTGCTGCAGGCGCTCCGCCAGCGCCGCCAGCGCCCGCAGCAGCGCGCGCGGGTACCGCTGCGGCGCCCGCGCCACGCCCCGCGCGGCCGCCTCGCTGTACGCCAGCGCGCGCTCGTACAGCCCGGCGTCCGCCAGCCGCACGCCCAGCACCAGCTTGTACGCCTGCAGCACGACACCACGTCACTCGCGCCCGTCCCGCCCCACCCCGCCCCGCGGACTAGAGCGACCACTCACCTGGAACTCGGCGAGGACGAAGTCATCCTGGTTCAGCGACATGGCGTACTCGTAGATCTCGGTGGCGAACAGAGCCTTATTGTGCGCGAACTGTGCCAGCGTGGGCGCACGGGGCTCAGCCAGCAGCAGCGACAGGCGCGGCGCGGGGCCCGCGGGGTCGCCGGGGCCGCCGGGGCCGCCGGGGCCGCCGGGGCCCGCCAGCGGCGCCAGCGGGTGGCGCGCCAGTTGCTCGCCGGCCGCTATGTAGCAGAACTGCGCCGAGTACAGCAGGCCGCGCGCCGCCAGACTGTCTCCTGTACACACGAACAAACATTCTAGCGAAATGAAACTGACAAGCATTACGACTCAAGAACCGGATACAAACAGCAACCGATCTTATTTATCTCTTACTACATGGCAGCTATAAGAATTGATCGCTTTTGGTGACGATAAGAATACTTTTGGTTTAACCTTTTCGAATACGACACATTGCAAAAACTAGGAAAAGTAGTGTTATAATGGAACCAACACAATATTGAACAGTGTGCTTTGATCTAGTACTCACACTATATTAATAAATTTATTAAAAAAAACTAAACGTGAGTACTTGGCTCACCTAGCCCTATTGTTATTTTTTAAGTTAAATTAATTTATTACCTAATTATAAACACAGGTAACATTATTAGTTTTGTAAGTACGCACCGAACTGCAGGAGCGTGCGGCGGTCGAGGTCGGCGCGCGGCGTGGGGTTGGCCAGCAAGATGGCGGCGTGCGGCCGCCAGTCGGCCCAGCGCGCCTCCGCCACGCCCTGCGCACGACACACCCTCTACACTCGCCCTCCTCCGATATTACCCAACTTATCATAAACCAGCAAATGTCTACTGTATTTTCCTTCCCCAGATGGCGCTAGGGTGAGAGTGAAGCTGTTGTTTTTCGTGCAATACGGAATTAACTAGTCACACCATTGGACATGAAATATTTGGGAGATTGGACAATAATAAAGTGTATCGCTACATTAGCGCCAAGTGGGGAGAGAAATCCAGCAGGGTGCATGGAGACGCAGGTAGTCAGGTAGTTACGGTGGCGGCGGGCACGGGCGCGGCGGCCAGCGCGGCGTGCAGCGAGTGCAGCGGGTCGGCGGGCGGCAGCGCGGCCAGCCAGCGCGCCGCCACCAGCGCGCGCGCGCGCCGCCCGCCCGCCGCGCCCAGCGCCAGCGCGTGCGCCCACAGCCCGCAGCGCATCGCCGTCTCTGGGGACATCGCAACAACATGCCGTAGCCGCTATTTTCGAACGAACATCCTTGTAATCAATCTTTAAAATCGCATCTCAAATTATCCGGACCAATATTTTATTTACTTTACTTCTAAATCGGTCTGGTAGTACATGTATGTATATTTTTTGTCGTAGCCTAAAATTGTGCTTTGACAGTTGAAGTGAATGTACTATAGAGAGATACAACAATACTAATAAAGATACTTAAATCATTGTTTAACCGTTTCAGTGAATTGTTTCTGTATGTGCCATACCGAGTGCCTCCTGCCTGTTCCCGTATATGAGCAGCTCCCGCAGACGGTCCAGTGCAGCGCCCTCGTCCACACAGCTCGCTGCATCGCGGTCTGCGTCACACAGGACACGTCACTATACACTCGTGTATACAAACGATTACTTATTTTGTCACAGACATGTAGAATTACATTCAAACGTACAGTGACTATAAAAATGTTAATATAGCTTGTATAAGACTAAAACATCAAAGTACGACATAGTACACACTGTAAAGAAATTTTTTATTTTTGATAGCTAGCTATGATATGATAACTCACTGTGATATTTAACTATTTCGATATGAATTAAATGTATCATGAATGTAATTCCTTATTTGTACACTGAAGCAGATGTCGGGCACTCACTCATGTCGTCCATTGAAGGCGCGGGCGGCGCGGGCGGCGCGAGCTGGTCGGGCGAGTAGTTGTCCTCGTCGCGGGGCTCGGACCGGGAGTCGCGGGGCTCGGGCCAAGACTCGCGGGGCTCGGCGCCGGAGCCGCGCCTGCTGGTTGCTGCCGTGTCCGGGTACTCCTGGGTGTTCTTCATCAGCAGCTCCGCTATGTCTGAGCCTACCACCACCTACGAACAGCGCGCTGTCAGTGCCGCACCTACTGTAGGTCGCCTGTGACCTGTATACTTATGACTGACCTAATGGCCTGATACGGTATCAGGCGAAGTCGATGTAATCATTTCAATTATTGTTTAACCTGTGAATTGTTTTGTTTTCTATTGTATCTCATATACTTATCGACAGACAAGAGGTTAGGTAAACAAGTAATTTTAAAATGCAGTTTACACTAGAGCTGTAGAGCTGCCACGTAGCTGGTCCTGGCCGCCTGGCGGTACTCACCCCGTTCTGCCGCAGCATGAGCGCCAGCAGCTCCCACAGCAGCACGTAGCCCGTGACGTCACGCGCGCCCTCGTGGGCCGCACTGCGCGCGCGCAGCTTGCAGTATTCGATCACACTCTTCTTGTGCGTGGTGCCTGCGACATCGTATTGACGGATCGTTACAACCAGTCTCCCTTTGTATGGACGTGAAGGTAATGCGACTTGAGTTGAGAGAGCGAACGACCAAAGAGTTTACCTTTGAGCAGAGGGCCGGGGTAGGCGGCCAGCTCCGCCGCGTCCGGCAGCCGCTGCAGCGCCGCCGCCAGCGACAGCACGCGCACGGGGCCCGGCGCGCCGTCCGCCGGGTACCCGGCCGCCACCAGCACCACGTCGCGCGACGCCACGCTGCCCTGCGCACCACTCGTTATACTGCGCCGAACACCCCGCGCCCGCGGCCCGTCGCCCCACTTACCTTGGTGTGCGCCGTGGAGTACCGGAACGGCGTCATCCTCTCGGACCGCACGGTCGACTCCTCCAGGTGCAGGTTCAGCGACATGTCCGTGTTCAGGTCCCTGCGATACAATTCTGCTATACACATACACGTATCGATACATTCTATTACCGACTACGTATCACATAAACAATACAACCCGTGTAAAGACCTCTATACGAAGTCAGACAAACAAGACGTCAGGTGAAGTGCTAAATGAGAGCCGTCACATCACGTCCAGGTGCGACATGTGGACGGAAGCAGTGTGTAGCGATAGAGGGAGCCTATGTACTGGAGTAGTGGAGTAGTGGAGTAGTGGTACTCCGCATGTGTATGTGTCCTGGACTCACGTGTCGTTCCCCTTGAGGCCGGCGGCGCTGGAGCGGCCGGAGTGCACGCTGCCGCGGTCCTCACGCCGCTCCTCGTACGGCGCGCCGCCCAGCTCTGCGGGCAGTCGCACACATTCATATACGTACAACTTACGACCACAGTGGGAAACAATGAAGTATGCAGTACATACCTGTGATCGGGGTGAAGTAGGACGGCACGGGCGGCGCGTGGCCCGCCATCAGCTGCTTGTACACCTGCATGTAGGCGGCGGGGTTGGTGAGCCGCAGGTGCTCGTAGTACTGGTACTGCTGCCGCTGCACCAGGTACGGGTCTGCGTACCCGCCACCCATTCCGGTGCCGTACTCTGCGGTTTAATTGACCTCATGAAAACTTGTCTCCGAGCGGGAACCGCCGGGCGCGGAGTGACTCCGCTGCGACGTACCGTCATAGAAGGGCTCGGCGGTGCGGCGCGCGCGTGCGCGGCGGCGCGCCTCGTGCGTGTCGTCGTCGGTGGCGGGCGCCTCGCGCGACTCGGGCCGCGACGCCGCCGACAGCTCGCCTGCAACACCATGCTGAGCTACTACCGGCCTCGCTCCACTCCCCACTAATGTGGTGTACACTCATTTTGTATAGTACTCATACTCACACCATATTATTTAATTTATTCAAAATCCTAAACGTGTGGACTTGTAACTGGCTCATTGATACCTACGCCTATTGTTGTTTTTATACATTTTTATAAGATGTAAAGGCTCGTACTCAAAACTGCGATGCGATTCAAATTCGCAACGCAAAAAATTACGATGCGAATTGTTGCGATGCGATTTCGTGCGACAAGGCGTCTCCCAGGGTGACCATTCCTTCGACGACCGTCAACTGTACTAAACGTATTTCTAAATTTAAAACTACCTACGTCGTGACATGGATCGTAAAAAGAAGTGTGCAATTCTGTTATTGCTTAGGAGATACAGGAAAAAGAAACAAAGAAGATTTTGGGAAGATAAGATGTTGATGCGCGATGCGAATCAATTCACAAGTTCTTGCGATGCGTAGAGGGAGCTCGCACTCGCATCGGAGTTTTGTGTACGAGCCCTAAGTCCTCCAAGAATTTTAAATAAATAAGTAGTGTCGTGTAGACGTGTACATACAGTGTCGTGTACAGTATATTGATAGACGCACGCTGCGCTTCACGAAAATGAGTATCGTAGCCGCAATACGTGTTAATCTTTCTTTATTTTTCGTTTAATGGGCATGCAGGTCATGTCCAGGCTGGTGCCTGGTGTGGTCACCAGTGTGGTAAGTATGGCATTCAATCAAAGTTTATCCGTATCGCTCGAGAGAGCGTACCTAGTGAATTAAAGAGATAAGATACGTGTGTTGAGGTATGTGAGGAGATACGAACATAACAAATATCTGGCCCAGAGATAAATAGTGGCACTGTATCACTGTACGTGTGCCAATACAGATGCGCAATCCATACAGTTACCAGCAGTCAAGTTAATCCATTTACTACTAATGAAGAAATAACAACGATGAATGAATGTTCAAGCGTACACGAAGACAAACTTTAATTATTATTTATGTTAATAAGCTTCACTCAATATACATAATATGTTACATGTATGTAGAGAAATACTCCAGTTACCTAAAGTTAATTAACAGTTAGGTCTGTGGTAGTGTGTCGATCATAGAAACGAATCGCTACAGATAGCGATATGAATCAGGTGTAGTCAAGTATGAAAGCGATCAGATGTGTTATCGGTTCCATGAAAGGTAAGACATGCACAGTGAACTCGCGGCTGCGCACTGCCAGTGCACAGCCTGCACAAGTCACAGCAATACGGAGCCTTATTTGTACCTTGTCCCAAACAACTATCATTAGTCTTTGCATCGCTCGAGAATGTCACAACTGCAAAATAAATATAGTGTAACCATCAGTCCGTTAGTCGAACATTGCAAAGATGATAAATACATACATAAAAATGATATATCTAAAATATAAATGTAACATACGTAGTTAAATAATACTTCATATTGTTTAAAAGATATAGAAAACGTAACGGAAGGAACCTACGTACAAGTGCACAAGTAAGAAGCGTGACTGACCTCTCCTAGCGTCCTCGTCGCGCTGCGCGCGCAGGTTGCCGTGCTTGCGCGAGGGGTCGATGTCGCGGTAGGCGCGCTCGTAGCGGTCGCGGTAGCGGTCGCCGCGCCGCCGCTCGCGCCTCTCGCGGTCGTCGTCATATCGTCTGTCTCGTTCTATGGTGTGGTACCGTTTGTTGCGGTCTCGCTCTTCGACGTACCGCCGCTCTTTGTCTTCCGGACGGGGCGGTTTGGAAGAAGTGTACGAGCCCTCGCGATGGCGCCTGCGAACACAATTAGAACAGTTAGTCTGGAGTCGCGTATATATGCCGTACTGCAAGCAGTGGTCCGGTGCTGACCTTCGATCTCTCTCCCGGTCGCTGTAGTAGTCCGTGTCCTCGGTCTCGTAGCGCGGCGCGCGCGTGCGGCGGTGGCGGCGCGCGTCCGGACTGTCGCGGTCGCGACGCTCGCGCGGGTAGGCGTCTCGCTCGCGGCGCTCCTCCCTGCCGGATCTCCTGTCAGGCTCGTACTTTCGGTCGCCGCGAGAGTACCTGCCGTCTTTGTCACGTTCTCTGTCTCGTTCCCTCTCTCTCTCTCGATCGCGGTCTCTGTCCCGCTTCGAATCTCTATCTCTGGTCGACTTATGCTTGTCTCTGTCTCTTCTTGGCGATGATTTGAATGCTCTATCTCTTTCAGAGTCTTCCCCCGAAGTATTAACTCTATTTAGAGATTGGCGCCTAGAACTTGTCGTAGGGTGGTCTATGGAATCCGATAAATCAGTCTTTCTGTCAGTAGGGATATCTGCGAGTGTAATATCAGCGCCATCCAATACTTGTTCTCGTGAGTACGTTAGTTCTGTTGAAGAAATTATGCTCAAATCTTGCAGGTTTTCACCCTCCATAGTAACTTCTCTCTGCTGATCATCTGGTGGTGCGCTGAAATCCGGAGAGACGTCGTTACTGGACTCCCTAGCACCTATTATGTTCCTCTGTGGATTCCTGGAACTATGTTCAGTATAATCAGAACCGTCGACATTTTGTTCTCTAACATCTGGTGGCCCGGCGTCAGTCGGCATAGAGAAGTCGTGGTCCAGACCTGTGACCACGCGGTGTTCGTTCGTGCCAGCATAGTTGGAAGTTGGATATTGCGAATACTCATCGTTGCTTGGTTCGCCTGGAACCATTCTGTCAAGCCCTATAGGTCGTCTCTCTGCGGCCCTGGCTGGCGGCGCCTGTGTGTAATTGTCTGGTGTTTGTTGCCCATCAGCCTGGCGGTAAGGACGGGCGCTATTTTCAGTTGGCTGTCCGTCAATATGACGGTCTAAATAATTTTCTCCGGTTTGATTGTATGCATTTACAGATTCGGTCTGTTGACCTGGCACCATTCTAGCCAAGCCAGGCGGAGGTTCATCTCCGGAAATATTCAAATTTTGATTATATTCAGATTGTTGTTGACCAACTACCATTCGTCGCAACCCAGGCGGAGGTGGGCCTCTACTAAAGTCTGTATTTCCTTCATAATCACTACTTGACAGATGTGCTGTTTGTAGATATTCGTTTCTGTCATTTTGTGGGGCTATCTCCATATTATCGGGTACCTGTTGCGAGACAGGCAATGGTCGAAACGCTGATATTTGAGGCTGGTCTGGTCGTTCTGAATTATCTGGTGTAGTTTCCAGGTTTGCTTCAAAACCCTGTGACACTCTGTTGTGCTGAGATACTTTGCTAACAACTGCAGGAGATGCCAGAGTCGCACTAGGTGCTGGGAATGGCTGTGCACTTGTAGCACTAGTTGACACTTTAGCTATCGTTTTGTGAGAGAATGGGCCTGCATTCATTTTGAAAGGATTTTGATTTGAAGTGGGTGGTGGGAAATTTGGAGGAGGTATTGCTGAGGAAGAAGAAGCAGCTGGTAGTGCAGAAGAGGAGGATGCACTTGAAGGTAATGATGTAGATGAAACTGGTGGTGGAGGAGGCATGTTGGTAACAGGTGGAACCACATTCGATGCTGGATTCGGACTTGGAAAACTGAATGGAGACACAGCAGGGAGGGGATGTGTTGCAGGACCCAAATCATGACTGCCAGAATCATCGTTATGGCTCTGGTGTAATGTATCTGTTGATGGTTTTTTATGGTTGTTCAAATTCAGTTCTTGCAGAGACCCAGATAGCTCATCTTGACTTTCACGTCTGCTTTTACTTTGAACATGGTCAGTGGGGGGTTCATCTGTTGGTCTTGACCATTCATTGTTCTGAGGGAAATTTTCATCAAGGCCCACTTGAGAATAATTAAAGTTAGAGTTGTCTGTATTTAACCCTGGACTGCTTTTACTAGAGTTCCTAGATTGATTATCACTCCTATAAGTTCCTTCAGAGTGAGTGTGAGGCCCATCACTTGATTCTTGGGACATTTGGGATTCTATGGACCACTGCGGTGTTAAATTGTCTAAATGGAAGCGTTTACCTAAAGCTAGATTAGGCAGACGCTCCCTTACCACTTCTTTATCATTCAAGCTCCGAACTTCCTCAATATGTGCGGGAGGCATGTTATTCAGTGGTTCAGACTCAGAGTTACTACTTGCTGCAGGCTTTGTGGGAAGAGAGAAAGGTTCTTTATTTTCATTGTTTTGAGGGACAGACACAGGCGTCTTTGACTCTTTCTTTTCATCCATTGACCAATTCCAGCTATCAGTTGAAGCAAAACTCTCTTCTATAACATTAGCATTATTGAAGGCTGCCTGTTGAGGAGGTGCAGGTTGCTGGCCAGCATTCTGGTTGGCTTTCTGAGCTTGTTTAGCTGATTCCTCCCATCCCCAGTCCCAGTTGTCTTCCCAACTGTCAGCATTGGGCTTATTTTGTTGAAAGTTCTGTTGTGTGGCGCCTTCAGTTGGGTAATAATTTTGCTGGTAACTTTGGGTTTGAGTGTTATTAAAACCTTGACTGGTGTAGTTCTGGTTGAACTGGTTTGGAGCTGGTTGCTGATAAAACTGGTTAGCATTGGGAGGATAGTCTTGCTGCTGGTAAACTTGTCCAAATTGCTGACCATACTGGCCCTGTTGCTGGGGTGGCACCTGCCAGAATTGCTGTGGTTGAACATTGCCTGTAGCTGTACCTGCTTGATAATTTGGGTACATGTTCTGTTGGTTCCCAAATGCCTGCAATGACATGGTTTAATGTTAATTAAATGAGTTAAAAACAGTAACCATATTCAAATTGCTTACTTTCACATTTGCAAATGCCACAAACAAAATTGGCCAATCATTCTAACTTAATCAAACTTACTACCTGACATTGTTTGTTGCATACATTTCAAATTATTTACTATGATAACATACTTAATAAGAAAATAAAATTTAGTTATTTGTTGTAATGTTCAATGTTTTTATATAAATCATATGACAATACGGACACATCGGCGCAGTTGGTCCACGTCATTGTTTACGTCTGGCGGATTATAACCTACTCGGCTCACCTGTACCTGGGGTGCGGCGTAGGACTGTCGCTCGGGGCCCGGCGGCGGTGCCGTGCCACCCTGTGGCCGCTTCATCCAAGACATGCCGCGCGCTACCAGCGCTTACATAACATTCGCAAAAGCTCCGTTCACATATGCTACAGCTGTGTCCGACAGCCCCGTCACTATCATGGAATTGAATCAAACTATGCAATTCACTTTCACTATCGCTCCAGATGTTGTATACTTCACTGATGTACAATATTGTGACATGCACGTGGAAAGAGCTAAACTTATCGTAGAGGAATGACTGCGTCTTATAAAGAATTTATTTAATAAATATTTTATAAAGGTTTTGTTGACAGCAGCCCATCGATCGAAGGTGCCCTGTTGGCCAGGGCCGTCACACTTAGAGCCATTGACAGCTTAAAAAATCGGACCGTCAACTACATCTAGTTTTCGAACCTGAAATTAAATGTTGTCAAAACTAATATTTTCAGTGGCCACACAGTTCCAAGCAAGGTTGCAACATTATATTAAAATTTAGGCTTAAAATAATATTTTTTGGAAATAGTAAAATAACATTATACACATTTATTTAATACTATATTGCAATTTTTACAAAATAATTCCTTAAACTTAGATCAAATGACAGTTATGCTGGCATAATCGATCAAAGATAACAGCCTCTTTACTAATAATAGAGATTAAAAAAATATTAAGTGATGGATGACAAACTAAACTCTATGAAATGACTGCGTCAGGTTTCTGCATCCAAAAGCATTAACCTAAGAGCCTGTGAACCTCAGGTCTAGGCCACCGTTTTTATTATATAAAAACTAATATTATATGAAAATACTCAATTTTCATAGAAAATCTATAAAATAGGTCGCACGCATTCTTTCTGTCTCTCTATCACACACACACACACACACACACATTCACACACATACTTTATCTTCTCGATAAATGCACTAACTCTATTTCGTTCATCATCATCTCTGATTTACAATTTGACAGCACCATCATTTTCACCACCCTCGAGAACCATGAAAACGACACCTATAACGATAAATTGAAAATACCGTGCAGCCGCCATCTTGGATTTGCATTTTGACAGCACCATCTTTGTTACCACCCTCGAAAACCATGAAGACGATACTCATGACAATAAATTCAAAATTTTGTGCAGACGCCATCTTGGATTTACATTTTGACAACACCATCGGCTTTATCACCCTCGAAAACCATGAAAACGACACCCATGACGATAAATTGAAAATTTCGTACAGCCGCCATCTTGGATTTGCATTTTGACAGCACCATCGGCTTTATCACCCTCGAAAACCATGAGAACGACACCCATGACGATACATTCAAAATTTTGTGCAGACGCCATCTTGGATTTACATTTTGACAACACCATCGGTTTTATCACCCTCGAAAACCATGAAAAGGACACCCATGACGATATATTCAAAATTTTGTGCAGACGCCATCTTGGATTTACATTTTGACAACACCATCGGTTTTATCACACTCGAAAACCATGAAAATGACACCCATGACGATAAATTGAAAAATGTTGTGCGCACGCCATCTTGGATTTACAATTTGACAGGACCATCGGCTTTATCACCCTCGAAAACCATGAAAACGACACCCATGACGATAAATTCAAAATTTTGTGCAGACGTCAGCCCTGTTCATTTCCATTTGATCCAAGTTTTCGAAGATATTATTCATAATAGCTAGTCATTAATTGATTAATTACTAGTCATTACGAATAATATCAAATTAATCACTTTGGCTGTAACATATGTATATACATTTAGATCAAACTGATACTCCTTTTTTAAAGTCGGTTAAAAAAGAATCATCAAAATACGTTAAAAAACGACGAAGTCATCCCTGAAGGAACATAAAAAAAACCTTATAGGTATATAACTTTTCCTTTTTTTAAGTCCGTTATGTGTAAATAACAAAGGTCTGGGGTTCATAGGCTCTTGTACTATATGGATTGTCAAATTATTATTTTTTACGGCAACGCTGGGGCTAAAAAAATATTAAAACATTACAATAATAATTTTCCAAATTATTTAGATAATAAATAACTATTAAAATAATATTGTTAATAATTAGATATTGATGTTAAATACTTTTTATACTATCTCCTTATTTTATAAAATAGTATGCATGTAGTTTGTACTATTTTAATACTGGCATATAATATGTATACTTTTTGCTTGATAAAGAAAAGAAACAAAAACAAAAATTTGAAATGTCAAAATTGTAAAAATTTTTGCCAAAAATATTTTAAATTATTTAATAAATTGTGATGGGATTTTGTGATTGTTTTTCTAAAAAAGGAAGTTCTGCGATGCGTGTTGTGTTTTCTATAAAGGACCTTTTGTATACATGTGTATCACAAATCACAAAAGTACATTGTGTTTGTTTGTCTATTCATTGGACTTGATTTTACAAAGGAACGCTTTAATTTGCGTATATATCTTATTTATAATAAAGAACATCAATACGAAGAATACAATCATGTTGCTGAAGGTAAAACCTACAACAAGTTTATGCTATTGAACCTATTTATACATTTTATTTGATTCATTGAGATACCAAACTATGTAGTTTTTATAAATTTCTACTTTTTCTTTTGTATATTTGTTACAGTGATATTTGGAATTGCTATTGCATCGATATTACTTCAGCATCATCATTGCAGAATATCAATAGTGCAATTTTTTATCGGCAGTTACGAGTCTTACGATGTCCGGATAAAGTGCCGATCTATACCAGCAGTGCTTGAAACCTATTTTAGAGATGGTAAATACTATATTATTCTTGTAACATCAGTAATATCACGTAAGGTACACCTACCTTAGATAAATAAAAGAAAACAAATAAATAAAATACATATTTCTGCATGTAAAAATAATCTTTGTTTTTTTTTCAGGTACTATTTGGAATTATTCTAACATTCAGACGTATATTGTTGTCTCAAGAAACAAGAAACCCATAGATCGCTGCAAATATTAAGCCGTATTATTTTTGTAAAATTTTTATTTTATTAATGGTCCGCCGGTGGCCCGTGTTGCTCTATGTATTAATGTATATATCATAATTAGAACAACATTTTAAGTACCTACGCACAACAAAGTAATATTAAATTATAAATAAACTAAAATAGGTACATATTCACACTTTAAAAAAAATGTTACCTTAGGGCATCAAAAAATTCTTTTTCATCGCTATCGTGGAGTAGCAGCATTATTCTAGGTTTTACTTATTTGTATTCATATATGTAGAGGTCTCTCCTTCTTGGGCTTGACCTGGTGAAAATGGGCACCGCTTCCCGCAACCCGCAGGAAAAACGATGCTCATAGCCCCTTCTAAATTTGACTTATAAATCTCCTTCTTTCTCTTCTGCTGACTACTTGACTACTAACTGGGTGTAGTTTGTGTGCCAGATGTGGATTGTGAGCTTCATGTGATGGTTGACTGAGTGGTATGTGGTGTTTGCGCTTGAGATGGTTGTAATTGATCGGAATCTGGAATGTATGTGACGAAAACTGTGTCTCCTAGTACTTTGCTAAGAATGATTATTGTGTGAATGGTGGCTAATGTCTATTTATGTTTCTAGTTTGTCTGTGTATCTGCTGAGGCTTTTGGCTAGTACCTACTCCTGTGGCTCCAATTACTATAGAATTAACATGCGTTTCAATATTTCAAGGCGTCTAGCCTTGAGTTGTGTCTTTAAAAAGTGGTATTTACTGAATTTCTTTTGCTCCTATGTTGTAGTTACATGGTACAGTTATGTCAAAGAGGTATGTGGTGTTGGATGTTTTGTTTGTGTATATTATGTCCGGTCTGTTGTGGGCAACTGTGAAGTCTGTCTGAATTGGGATTTCCCACATTATTTTGCCTGTTTCATTTTCATTTGTATTTATAATAATAATATTACTTTGTTTCATTATAATGTTATAAAAAAATATATTTGAGGATAGGAAAAATCTGTAGTTGTTTAGTAAAAATGACTGTAATATAACTAGATATAGGAAACGACTAAGTCAGGCATTATTAGCAACTAGCAAAAAAAAGTACTAAAAAACTGAGACTGACTGAGAGGCAGACTGAGACTTTTTTTAAGCATATATTTTTCGACATTATAATAATAAGTGCGACTGCCGGGCAAGGGGTCTCGGGTTCGATACCCGGGTCGGGCAAAGTATTACTGGGTTTTAAAAAAATCTCAGTAGTAGTAGAGTAGTCTGGAAATGTGCCCGGTATATGGCAATAGGCTCACCCCCTATTACATGGGACTTATAACATAAATAGTGAAAAGTGGGTGTTACATTGTACAGTGGCATTGAGTGCCGAAATGTGCACCTCTGCCTACCCCTTCGGGGATAAAAAGGCGTGATGTTATTATGTTATGTTATGTAAATTGTATAATAATTTTGTGTTTTTGTAAATACTGTAAGCGATTCAAATCGATGGTAAAATGTACTACATTTGTGTAGGTATTACGGTTAATTTATATCATTAGATTGTTAACTACTGTTAGGTACTGTGTAAACAACGGTGAACAGTAAATATTTTTAATTTTAGTTCTTTGTGGGATCAATAATTAAAAAAATAACTAATTCAAATAAATTTTGAACGACATATTTATATCTGAAATTTGTAAACATAAAATTAAAAAGAACTAAAATTTGAATTATACTTTGAACAAATCTGTCGTCTGATATTTCCCTACTAGCTGATAATTTTTAAATGTTAATTTGTATTTACTGTAAAATAAATGTAATATTGTAATTAATAACTTCTTTGATTTTGCAGCTACCAGACATAGCTAATTCCAATACTACCTTCAATGTACCAACCTGCAAGGTGCATTGTTGGTAGTATTGGCATTAGCTATACTTAGGATTATCTGTAGACATTAGTAAAAAAAAAATATACTTGGATTCAATTTTCAGATGGCGTTTCAAATTGATTGGCATAAATTTTGACGAGTGGCAACTCTTTACCCCTATACTTATTATACTCTTTGCCTGTTGGCAGTGTAGCCATTCTTTCCAGAATTTAAGTTTGACGTTTCTTAAAAGGTGTTGACAAGTAATAAATTGATAGTACACAGTAAGAAAGGAACTGGGTCTGGTTCTGGTCCAGTCTGGTCTGTACCTACATGGTCTGTACTGTATCCACATATATGTGTATCAAGGATAATCATGCAGGAGCAAGAGCTATTCGAGCGAAGTCGAGCGCTAATAATCATTTACACTGACCATTAACTGACTGACTGTACAGTGAATGACAAACGAAAGCAATCAGTAGTACCTACCCTCCGGTCCGCCGGTGGCCCGTTGGCTTGCTCTATGTACCTACCACTCGACACTGGTACCTAGTATATTCAACAACATTGTGTTAGAAAGAAACTCAGAGCACCGACTACATTTTGTATTACTCAGAGCAAAGAGTATAGCTTAATAATTCTAAGGGAACTCAGACAGAGATCAGATTATCGAATGTTCGGCCACCAAAAAAAAATCATGTTTTACAAAGTGCATATTATATAGAGTATTATAGAGTATACAACTCTAGGCCGGGAAAATTATTTATAGTCTGTGAATGTGAACTTCAGTCAGTTTGTTTTGTAATTTAGTTTTTTTTTTCATAAATAATTATTGTTGTAAATCAGATCCAGAGAAATCATAGGTAATTTTTGATATTATGGCAAAGCGAACAAATCCATTTCTCGAAGACTTTATACCGCAAAGTAAAGTTCATTTAAGCATGAAACAGTTCAACAATAATCAAGATCGACTAAAACAAGTTTACGGTAGGTACCTCCATCTGTTTATGTTCTCAGTACGATATCAGAATTAATAAGAATATGAATATGCCTCATTTCTTACAGGCTGCCTGTTTTTATTTTAAAAATATTATAAATGCGTAAGTTTGTATGTCTAACTCACGCTTCACGTCACACGGCTGAAGGCATCAGGATGAAATTTGAAACAAGGGTAGTTTATGGATTAAGGTCTGGAATAACACATATTATCCCTCAGAAACGTAGGCGAAGCCGCTGGCAGAAGCTAGTTTAAAAATAACTGCCCTCATTAAGCATGTCTAATGCAAACTTCTGCTGTACTTTATATTTCAATCTCAATGAAAAACTTATCTATGCCTTTGTCTGTTTAAATAATTGTTCTTTCCTTAGAAAAAACCTTACTACTGTTATTCAAGGGTGCCAAAAAATGTTCTTCCCAAGAAGTTGCACATCCCGAGCATACTGCTTTGAGTACTTCAGATAAACAAGACAAAATGAAACAACTGTTCATTGGCAAAGATGGTACTCTCCTACATTCTGGCAAAATGGTAAACTGGAAATAATTGTTAAATAATGTTAATGTGATTGTTAATTTATTGAATGTGTACATATTCATTATTGCAGGTAGACAATAAGTTACAATTAAAACAATGTGCCTGTGGTTGTACTGTGGAATCTCAGTGTGCGTACTGTGAGGTGAGCTTGTGTTGTGGCTGCCACCACGTCTGCGTGCATTGTGAGCGCTCTCATTGCCTACATTGCATTATGATTGGGTAAGTATTGGATACTATAGAATCTATATCATTCTTGAGCCTGTACTACAATCCTAAGGGTTGTGACCTTGTCGCAGAGAACCTAATGGGTTACCGGGGCTCCGGCTCGAAGTGCAGGAGTAGGAACAGGGTGGTTTTTAGTCAGTAAGAGTCTGACACTCCCTCCCGCCTCACCCAGGTGGGAAAAGACATTCGATGATTTACCCCCTAAAAAAAAAGAGTTGTGACCCCAATGAATGATTTCCCATAGACCATTTTTTGTCATTATATTTAAATTTATTGTTACAGAAAAAAGTAGTGTATTTTATTTTGCATATTTTCAGATTGGAGGGTGCAGAAATATGTGTGTCCTGTTACAGTTAGCCTGATATCAGTAAGCTGAATGTTATAAAATATGTTAATTATTTGTAAGCTAAGTGTAAAAGTTTCCTTAATTTATAGAAGACAATAAAACAAGGTAATATTAATGAATCTTTATTGATGTTAATAAAATAACCCCCCCCCCCCCAATTTATTATTTCATTGTTTTTCTTTGCATCATTACAGTGTTTGGCATCACAAACATAATGTATTGTCAAAGGAAACATACAACAGACGAGACGTAGACGAGACGACAGCACAGTTATGTACAGTGACAAAATAAAAATGACTTGGAACTAAATATTAATTGAGTATACTTACCCTGGTTACAATGATTCGATGTATAATAATTTGCAAATACATTTAGATAAAACTAATACGATGGATGACATTCGGCAACCGCTTTTCTCAGTATATTTACGTGAGTAACTCACTAAATAATTGAAAAAAAATTCCATCATGTCTATATCTCAAAATGGATGTAAGAAGGGGTCTCGTGGAACTAAGGAGCTACTCCTCACATTGATTTGCTTGTTAGCCAACAGGTTCGTCGGTCCCAAAAAGATTCATGCTGGATAGACTACAAAAAAGCATATGATTCTGTGCCACATACATGGCTCATGAAGATGCTGGAGTTGTATAAAATATATGGAAGTTTACGCGCCTTCTTAGAGTCATGTATGAGGCAGTAGAGCACCGTGCTTTGCTTAAAAATCCAAGGGAATAAAGAACCTGTAAGGATAATATGAAGAATATTCCAGAGTGGGAAGGTGTGGGTGCCTGAGCCCACTATGGTTCTGCTTGGCCTTTGGTCTTTGACCAGAGGATTCACCTCTACTGGAGGATTTAGGGCTAGGCTATCCCTTGCGGAGAAGGAGTCTAGTCATATTCCACTTGCTTTATATGGATGACCTCAAATTGTTTGCTCCAAACAAGAAACCACTGATGGAACTACTAAATATAACTGAAAAATGTAGTAGTTCCATCAGAATGGAGTTTGGAGTAGACAAGTGTGCGGTCATGCATGTAAAGCGAGGAGGGATTGTAGAATCTGAGGGACTAGAACTCTCAGATTTCACAAAGCTGAGATCACTCTCCGCAACCGATACATATAAGTATACCTACCTGGGTATGTCAGAAGGATTAGGCATTAATGGGCTGGACATAAAGCGATCGTTACAGGAGCGCTTCTTTGGCCGCCTGAATAAGATAATGAAAAGTTCCTTATCAGGCGGAAACAAGGTGCGAGCCTTTAACGGTTTGGTCATGCCAGTCCTAATGTACCTATTCTTCTGGCATACTCAAGTGGACCCAGACTCAACTTGATACCCTGGATAGGCGAGTCCGGACATTGCTGACTGCAAATCGCATGCATCACCCTCGTTCGTCGGTCATGAGGTTGTACATCCCGCGGAAGTGTGGTGGTCGAGGCTTATTAAATGCTAAGACCCTTCACAACCTTGAGGTGTGCAACCACAGGGATAATATTTCATGAAAGTCAACGAGGGTACGCATAGAGAAGTAGCAGCGGTGGACGGTGGACAATGGATTCACTTCACTATCCTTGGCAAAAGAGAACTGGCGCAAACCTGTGGTAGGTTTGGGGTTTGAGTCTGAGCTTCAATGATCGCAAGGAGGTAGGTATGGCATAGCAAGGAGCTCCACGGACGCTTATTCCGGACCCTTCATAGGCTCAGTGTGTGTCCGTATCTTGGCTACGATTATGTAATCTCTTTGGGTAAACTGAAGGATTCGTCTGTGCAATAATGTGACGAAGTTATCCTTACGAATAACTACCGGAATTATACAATTAAGGGTGGGACGGTTGACATATGACGGGCATGTCATAGTCCTGGTGAATCCATTAGACATATTATTTCTGGTTGTGGTCATTTGGCTAACAGTGAAAATTTGCATAGGCATAATCAAGTAACCAAGATTATTTATCAGCAACTTGCTTTGCCCGACCCAGTTCTGGAAAATTAATGACCATATCACATTGTATAGAGACCGGTCTATCATTACTGACTATTGTAGCCAATAAACCTGACATAGTGGTGATAGATCGACAAGTACGCGTACGCCGCACGATGATAATCGATGTCACCATTCCCCATGGTGAGATCTCGTGAAAGCTGAGAAAGATAAACAAACAAAATATCTACTTAGCTCACGAGGTTGTGGACATGTGCATGTGGAGTGTAGACTCTGCTATCATTGTGCCGGTAGTCGTATTGGCCAATGGTTTAATTCCTCGACATCCATCTCAGGAGGCTGGCGTTAGGAGGATGGTTCAAATACAGAAGGCAGTTATCCTAGAAACGGCACGTATCGTGAGGTTTCTGTCTCTGGAGCCATAACCACCGATAGATTGGTCCATGCTCCCGCTACTGGTCGGCTCCTATTCTTTATATTTTTAACTATTATTTTATATTTTGTATTTATTATTTAAAAATGTTATTTGTGGAGAATTTTAAATAAATACCTACACGGTAATAATAAATAATTATAATAATTGTAATTTTCACAAGATAGCATACTGAATGTAACATCTACACTTGACAAATGGACTATCCAACAAAAAGAATTATTCAATTCCAATCAGTAGTTTCGGAGATTAGCGCGTTCAAACAAACAAACAAAAAAGAAACTCTTTAGCTTTATAATATTAGTATAGATAATCGATTTTTATTTAGACTATAGGAATAGTCTAGGTATCATCTGCCCTAATTTTAACCGTCTAGCTATCACGGTTCTTCAGCAACAGCCTGGTGACAGACAGCAGTCTCAATAACAGCTCTTTTTTACCTATTGGGTATGTAACCCTAAAATTTGCTAATTACTACTTGTAAATAGTTATTATGATTATGTATTCTTATTCTAATTAAATAAAACACAAAGTTCCAGAGGGTGATTATATTACATAGATGTATCACAAAAAGGCTATACAATGTAAATAAGCCACGAGCCTCAATCATCCAGTGTAAATAATGCATATTATATACATATTTTTAGTTAAACTGTATTAAAATGTTCAGGAGTTTGTGATACTGAGACCATGTATTCCTTTGTATTTATACAAATTTGTGCTAAACCAGGTCATCCACTAAATGTGGATCAACTGCTAATTATATGTAAATGGATACAAACTTTAAATTGACACGTGAGCAATAATTATATTCTTGTATATAATTATTTGTACCCTAGACAAAATGTGGAATTTAAACCAAAAAACAAATGTCGAAAACAATATGTTCATTCAACTCCACGCATGTTACAATATAAAGCTTAATCAAATGATCTATGAAAATATTGTACTACTTTATGCACTTATATTATAATCATTATAAAATTATAATCACACCGCGAAACAAGTAATACATAATTAATTCATAAGACACATTATTGGTACTTATGGTGTGTGCACATTCCATAACAAACTCATCATGGCTTATTCATGTATATAATTTATTTCATTACATTTCCTTAGTACAAGAACTCACGAACTTTCAGAAGGCACACACATTAAGAAGTAAATTAAATAAATAGCAGTAATATACCTCGTCCCAAGTAAAAACATAAAAATACACTTTCGCTTAATTATCTAGTCTTAACACCTCAATAAAAGTAGTAACTGCGTACTGGCACCATATTTTGAAACAATGAGTGACCATAGAGTAGTAATCCACAGCATCAGCGCCACGCCGCTACTGCATACGCATCGGTACATCCATCGTCCATGCGGTCAGACTGAAGCACGGTTTATACTCGACGACTCAACGTGCACAACCACCACCTGCCACACATCGGGCACAATTCTCCATGCTGAACTATAATGACAGGGCAATATTTTCCTTTCTCTATACAACCATCCCATCTAATTCGTACCCACCTAACATACGCCACTTGTTCTACAAGCGCTACAGCTCACATTCGTAGTACAATGACCATTCTCTTTAAATTGACTACAGGAATCTTGTTACTGCTCATGTAAAATGACGACAATAACCTGTATGAATTATTTATGTTCTGTTAAAGTTATATGACAATATTATCTTATTTTAGATATACATATATCTGTATTATTAACAAGTAGAGCATACAATACTGTACCACTAATGTTCACAACATATGACCTCAAATACATTCAAAAATTCTTAGTGTGAAATATTCAATAGTGTCAAGTTATAAAGTTAGCAACCACATTATCATGAGTGAGAATTGTCTGACGATACTTGCCCGGTTTCTTAAATCTAGGTAATCTAGGTTTGAGTAACGAGTCGTAGCAGCGTGGCGTGGTGGCGGTGGCGGCACTACGCGAACAGGTAGCGGTAGAGGATGGTGGCGGCCACGCCCAGCAGCAACGGTGTCAGCCACGAAGTCCACGTGCTGCACACAGAACATATAGCTTGTAGTGCGCGGACACTGCAGCCCGTAGTGCGCGGATACTGCAGCCTGTAGTGCGCGGACACTGCAGCCTGTAGTGCGCCGACACTGCAGCCCGTAGTGCGCGGACACTGCAGCCTGTAGTGCGCCGACACTGCAGCCTGTAGTGCGCGGACACTGCAGCCCGTAGTGCGCGGACACTGCAGCCTGTAGTGCGCGGACACTGCAGCCCGTAGTGCGCAGATACTGCAGCCTGTAGTGCGCGGACACTGCAGCCTGTAGTGCGCGGACACTGCAGCCTGTAGTGCGCGGACACTGCAGCCTGTAGTGCGCGGACACTGCAGCCTGTAGTGCGCGGACACTGCAGCCTGTAGTGCGCGGACACTGCAGCCTGTAGTGCGCGACACTGCAGCCTAGTGCGCGGACACTGCAGCCTGTAGTGCGCGGACACTGCAGCCTGTAGTGCGCGGACACTGCAGCCTAGTGCGCGGTACTGCAGCCCTAGTGCGCGGACACTGCAGCCCGTAGTGCGCGGACACTGCAGCCCGTAGTGCGCGGACACTGCAGCCTGTAGTGCGCGGACACTGCAGCTGTAGTGCGCGGACACTGCAGCCTGTAGTGCGCGGACACTGCAGCCTGTAGTGCGCGGACACTGCAGCCTGTAGTGCGCGGACACTGCAGCCTGTATTGCGCGGACACTGCAGCCTGTAGTGCGCGGACACTGCAGCCTGTAGTGCGCGGACACTGCAGCCTGTAGTGCGCGGACACTGCAGCCTGTAGTGCGCGGATACTGCAGCCTGTAGTGCGCGGACACTGCAGCCTGTAGTGCGCGGACACTGCAGCCCGTAGTGCGCGGATACTGCAGCCTGTAGTGCGCGGACACTGCAGCCTGTAGTGCGCGGATACTGCAGCCTGTAGTGCGCGGACACTGCAGCCTGTGGTGCTTGGACACAACTATATAACCTGCACCTCCTACCCATGTCACTAGGTAAATTACATGTCAACATATCAAGCTGTTATTGTGAATGTATATAATATCCTGTGCTCGCAGATAACGAGAGTGCAAAGTCTCGTGTGCACAGTCCAAGGTGAACATAATTATGTATGATTATTAGATTGGTCTATACTTATACCCTGGAACAATTCAACTTTAAACAAATAATAAGTGGTGACCTCTTGTCTGGGGTGAAATACCTACAATACCTACATTATGTACTACTAAACAATTGAAATAACATCAGCGCTATGCATGGGTGAAAATGGAAAAGTATGTCATCTGAAGTCTAAAAGTGATTCTCTTGTATGTACTGTACTGTACTCGGAATATGTTTTTTACTGAGGACGGTTATACCGTCACACAATACTTTATAGCACATTAAGTCTATATATATTTATTCTCCAAAAAAAAAAACAAGCACATGGCTCTGTGTAACTAAAAGGTAACAAGTCAGGTTGTTCAATTAAAAATAAAAGGATAATGAAATAATGAGGCGTGTGTAATATATGCACTTTATTATTTTCTAATAACTAATAATAATACAGTGTAATAAATAGCATTTCAATAATATTAAATAAAAAAGCACCAAGTGACAAGGCTAGCGGCCTTTACATAAAACATTATTTCCTATTCAACAAATTTTAATAAATATGCTGTGCATTTACTACAACAAGCAGATTTCTTACTCTAGCAGGGACATGAGAGATTACGTCTTACTACCAATTATTATAACAAGCAACATATTTGTGTTTTATCTTAGATAAACTTACATAATAATGATTATCTATTAGGTAAACTTTTACAGATCATTAACATCACAATTGTTTATTATTGTAAGTACTAGGGGTGAGTGGTGTACTGATGTATTACACAGAGCCATATGCGAGGGCGCGCTCGAGTACATACACAAGGAGATTCGCAACCGAATAGATGGAATTATGTAGCTACGCGTCGCCCCTAGGCGCTATTCGAGGTCGATGATGCGAGTTACTCTATCATGTCAAATAGCGTGTTCAACGAGATAAAAACCATACATTTACTTAATCTACCAATTACTAAGCACTGAATCGATGACCTATATACATATATAGTCAATGTGTATCGTGTTATACAATCAGTATCGATGACAAATGAAGTGTATGATGAATTAAGTATGTACCATTACCATCAGGATAATATTACTGACACCGCCACGTTTATACCTACCCAAAATGTTCTGAACTTTTTATATGTGAAGGGATAAAATATGCTGTTCCGTTAGATAAGTATTACTCTGAATACAATGATCGGCTGTGGTACTGTACCATGGTATCATTATGAAGAAAGAAATGTAGCAAGAAATGGCTCGACAGGCGGTTAGTCAGAATTAGGCACAGGTGTATGTATGTATTATGTGTCGGTGTGTTAGCGTCTGGGCGTGAATGGTACTGTGGTATTAGGCGACTACGCACTTGCCCTGCTCCTGCGCCTGGTCGTTGGTCCATTGGGGTGAGAAAGCGTTCTTACTCTGCACTCGGTCTGCTTCCACCAGCTCGCCGATCTTGTACTTCTTCATCAAAGATCTGTGAACATTATCGTATGTCAATTATGACGCCATTGAAGGGCGATAAAATGCTAAAAAACTGGGGACGAAGTTATGCATGCTTTTATTAATATTAATTTATCTGTATGTATGTACACAAAGCACCGCTAATTAGTTAGCGGCGCTACACATCGACACAACTATCATTTACACAATATACATGTGTGGGTAATTTCATATCAATAGATATGTATAGAAACATTCGTCTATCACACACATCTTGGTATTTAAAAATCATTTTTGTGTCGGTATACGCAATAATTTAGTAAATAAGTTTAAATAAAAACGAGGGTAAAGATAAAATTACTCATAACAAACTTTGAATAAATCGAAATCAAAAATAATGAACGATCGAGCTATACAATACCCATATAAATATAGTGCTTTCTCATTGTAATTTTATGTTACTGAATGATATAAAATATTTCGATGATCTCATCTACAGCGCGCTTGGCGCAATGGTTATCGCCTCCAATTGTCAAGTAAAGTGCCGCCGGATCGATTCCAACATTCACATGTTGTTTTAGAATTAATTTATCAAATATTTGAAATTTGAAATTAGAAACAATTAAATCTTTTCTTTTTTTTCCTTTCCTATTGTTCTAAATCTTATGTTAATTTTAATAGTAAATACTTTAGATTTATTTATACCTATAATATCTTTTATTTATATTTTAGTTCTAGTTATTTATTATTTAGAATAATCTCATTTGCTTCATGCATTTCAACCAACTTAAATAAGATAAAACAGTAAAAAAGTAATTAACTGTGATTTCTTAATGGTTCGATACCTGAGTATATTTGCAATGTTTGTGGCGACCATAGAAATCTCGAGTCATTTTATTTTACACGCTTATGAAGTAACTACCGACTATTTAAAACATGTTTTTCAAATCACCCGACTTACAAAATAATTGCGTTCTTAGTTGTCAATTTATGAGGATTTCATAGTTTATTGCTACACTACTTATATTCGTGTGCAAAGTTATTTTTATTTTTACAAGATGTTCCAACACCTATCAACATTTAAAAAGGCTGAAACCATTGTTTTGCATGAGCAAAACATAACTAACAATAACTGAAATAGCAAGGCGTTTAATGATATCGGTGAGTAAATAAGATACTACGTTGATATTCTAAATAATATTTATTTCATTTTGTAACTCGACACACAATTTTGCACTAGAATAAAATAATTATTGCAACTTATTATGAAGTTCAATATTTAAAGATATATTAATAATTTATTATTAATTGTATTGTAACTTGACTTGTTTTTGTTAGGAGTGTTTCTTTAAAACATATCTGGTTAGGGATTTTTATTCCTTACGCCACTACTTAATTATAAATTATTATTCTAACATTGTGTTTACTTATATTATTATTATTTTTAAGTAACTTTAATTCCTGTAAGTATTTCCTGGTATTTTAAATACTTATTTGTTTGGTATCAACAGAGGAGATCCATGCAGTTATGGGTGCACAGATATGCGGAGACCGGTGACGTTAAACATCGTCGACGTGGGCCTAAACCAAAGGCAAATTCATCGGCTCGGCACTACGACATCGTAGCCAGGCACATGGCTGATCCGTTCCTGCCAACCCGCACTACAGCGACAGCACTGAATGTTTTAATACAAACTGTACGGAGACACCTGCATTCTGGTTTAAGGTGCAGGAAGCCAGAGAAGAAAATATTGTTATCTGTGGTTCACCAGCAAAAGCGCTAAGAATTTGCTAAGGACTTTATTAATTTTGATTGGGCGAACAGTGTAATCATATTGAGCGACGAAAAGACTTTCAAGTCGGATAAGGATGGGCGTAAAATATTGTGAAGAAATGATGGAGAAAGGTATACGAATTGCAACCTTCTGCCTTGTAGGATCAGTGATTGTATTGATTTCGGAATCAATTATTGAGCCTGTCAAACTCTGCCTTTATTAAAATTAACATAAAATAATGTTTAATTTTTTAAGAATATTAAAATGCTGTCTAGAACATACGGTGAAGTGATGTTATTGTTTTGTGGTTAGAAATTGTCATAATTTCTTTCTATTCAACATGTTTATTCACTTCACTTTAATTTTTCATTAACAAATTTATTTAACTGCTTTCGAACTTGATTGACATATTATATTTACGCCCATCTTCAATTAATTTAAAGTTTCCTGATTCTAAAGGTCATGAAAGTTAAAATCGTTCCATAGCATTCGTCACATTCTTTTTACTATCATACAGCCCACTGAATATTGAACCTTATAACAACCGTCGTAAAATAGATAATTAATGGAAGTTCAAACGATAAAAAGTCGCCGATTTCAAGAAATATTATGTTGACAGTGTAATTTTTTACATGTTTTACTTGTTTATTACTGTAAAACTGTAATTTAATAATACATTATATTATTAAATTACAAAACAAGAATGTTGTATATTTGTTTATTACCTACTTAATAAAAAATGTTGCTGCCATCGTATTACCGCTGTACCGCATGATATTTCCCGATTCGATTATGAGGTTTATTGTCATATCTATTAATTATGATTTAAAGAACTTTAAACTTAACATGTGGTATATAATTAATTATTAGATATAAATATTGAATATAAAACAACATATTTGTATAATAAATAAATTAATTGTAATAAAAAATAGTATTGTTTTATTTACCAACTCATTTGCTTCTTTTATAGCCTGATATTTATTTATATTTTATGACAAAAAACAAAAAAAAAAAAATAAGAAAAATAACAAGATAAAATAAAATTAACTTTTAGCTGGAATAGAACCCACATCATTGATCCTTGAAAGACGATAAAAGCGTGCTCATTAACCAATCGACCACGAGCACTACGATAATGACAGTGAAAATGTCGGGTCATATCAATGATTGTAAATAGTTTTAACCTTACCTATGCATTAAATTATAAAAATACGTATACCGACACAAGAATGAAAATACCAATGTGAACGTGGTGGACGAATATTTTTATATACAGGTATATGAAATTACGCACACATGTACACTGTGTAAATGACAGTTGTGTCGATGTGTAGCGCTGCAACTAATTAGCGGTGCTTTGTGTACAGTCATGTTTATAACAAAATAAAATTTCTTATTCTATCTTATATGTTTAAGCATTCATAAAAAAATTAAAACAGTCGTAGATACGTAAATGAAAGAAGATTTCAGGTGAATAAATTAAAGGATATTCTATATATAATTGTATCAAAAATAAAGGTAATTTTACTAATAGCTAAACAATAGCAATAAGTCTACCTGGCATCGGAGCTGTGGCTGACATCCTCGAAAGGCTCGGTAGCGTCCTGGCCACCCTTTTCCAGTAGCACCTCTTCACCACCGGGGTGCTGTGGACAACAAACTCATCTGACACCACGTCCAACACATTACCAACCGGCTGCCAGCTGGCTAACATGGTATACTAATTAAAGAAAGCTTGTCTCACTTGGCTGGCAAGTGGCATAGTGAGTAACCCGTAGAAAATCACTGTTAATATATATATTGCATTAATGAGTCGCTAATATGTGTGTTAGGTAAATTGTTTTACTTTTCTTAACCAGATACAATTCAAGAGTTGAATGGCCTAAGCTGGTCTTTCTATAATATGTACGGAGTATATAAGTCGACGTTTAACTCGTTAGAGTTCATTGCACTGCGTGTAATATGCACAAAGTACACATCTCTAGCGCTAGCGCCTTTGTAGTTGGCCCACCACACTGCACAGCAAACAAAATTACTTTGCTGATACGAATAATCAAAGTGATTTCCACATGCATGCAAAGTTACCCAAGTATTTGAATACAATCTTACTCTACGTGCGTTGAAGGTACCTACTGCCTACCTATAATTTATATGCTACAATGCTACATAGTTAATAGATTCGTGACCCAAATGAGAATATAATTTGGGTAATTTTAATTGAATGCCTATGTGTTTGTGTAGATTGGTGTGTTTGTAATAAGTGTTATCTGGTACCCTACTCCCAGTCCCTACACATATCCAGTGTACCTATGAGTTCATAAAAGCTGTACCTAATGCTTTCATAGATGCAACTACATAGAATAAAACAGTATTTGATGCACTTTTTTGAAAGATACCTACATACTTAATTTTTATACTTACATAGTTTTATGGAAGTTTTATAAGTTTAAAACATACATATTGCCTGATACCTACCTAATTAACGATTAATGTTATGCCATATACCGGGCACAATTCTAAACTCCGTGCTTATTAGTGAAAAATTTTCAAAAAACCGAAAATGCTGCAATTGTAACACGAACGATCAATCCAGCCTCCCATCACACTAGCAAAGACGAGCATTAATCATATTTCAACTTCAAATATCGCTAGATGATTGTCGGTTTAGTACAAAAACAGTTCGCTAGCAATAAGTGAATAGTAGGTAGGTAGGTAGATATGGATCAATAGTAATTTCGGTCCTTGGCAGACGCCGCGTTCATTCAGGCTGGGAATTTTGATATTCCGATCTACGGAATTAAATCGCGTTGGAATTTCTCATTTAGCTTCAGGACTGGAATGCAGAGATGGGGACTGAATGCTGAGAGAACGTGAGGCCGGCTCAGTTGACCTACATCCATATCTCAAACCTGTTTTTATTTGTCAATAAACATGCACAACACAGGAATGTTATAAAAGTGTAGTGGGTGAAAAATGCCTATTGATACTAGTAGGCAGTCTAGGTACCATATTGTAGGACTTCTTGTCGGACTTCTATTGGGACAACTTTGTACGTACCTGATAACTAAAGTCTCCGTCGTAGACTAAGACAGATAGGTATAAGTAAATAAAACTGTACACAATCAACTTGCAATTCGTGTAGTGACGCGGCTGCTGCGTACTGGTGCTGGTGGGAAGCGCTAGCGTGTACACTTTGTGTAGTGGCTTCAATACGGCTACCCAGCGAGTCAGACGAGTCAGTACGTAATTTTGGCGAAGCTGTTCAACTAGTACAAAAACCGTAGAGGTCACTGGTAACCGGTACGTCGCGGCGAGTGCCGGGCGCAGCCGATAAACGATTTGCTTACGACGTTTGGTCGACGATAATGTATTTATAATTACTTAACTACAAATATGTTTATTACTGCTGAATAAAAATAAAATAAATAAATCAGTCGTTTTTTAATTAGGTCTAGTTTCAATTCCAACTTCACAAATGGAAAACGAAATTCAAAGTTATCCTACTAATATTATAAAGGTGAAAGTTTGTTAGTCAGTCCTACACGTCAAAACAGCTGAAATCTTTTATCTTACATTTAACCTCTTGTCTGCCAATATATGAGACACAATAGAAAACACATTGTCTAACATAGATCTTATTAGAATATACTTATTCTACAGAACTACTGGTTACAATTTAATAATTAATTGTGTTGGATTGTCTATTTATCGAGGGAGGCTATAAGATAGGCTATAAAACTTCATCTTATGGTTAATAGGAGCCAGGCAGCCATAGCAGCATGGGAATAGCTGGTTGTATATTATACATATATTATGAACCAGGGTGTGTATATTCCTGTATGAATGTGTATTACTAATTATTAAGGTTGTAGAAATATGAAATATGGCAGTAAACAGTAATAATACAGTATCGCAATTTTTGATATTGGTCCAGTAGTTTCTGAGATTAGAGTGTTCAAAAAAACAAACTTCATATGATACTCACTATATTAAACTTAGCTTTAAACTGTCAAATACCGCGAGGACACCGTGACCGCAACCAAATTTCTTTAATTGTGTCTATAATCACAGTACTCAAAGGGTTAAATAAAAAAAAGTATTTAGATTTTTGTCTAAATCTTTCAATAATTTAGAAGTGAGGCCACCAGGCGAGATAGTGTTCAAACATCTGCCCATCAAATATGTATGTATATATGTTCTCCAGCTATGCCAATGATAGTTTTGATAAGTTTTACACTTTTAAGCTCCTGTATAGACATTGAAGTCTAATTAAGTTGCATATCACTGTATATTTTGACAGATTTCGTAATAGAAAATATATTATCCATCAGTTAACACTAAAATCAAGTTTTTCTAGTTGTAATTCAGATACTATGTACCTAACAACCAATATGACATAGGAAATTAGGTACATAACAGGTAAAAGTATTTACTTAATGTAAAGCACAAAGTAGGGACTCTGTTCTAGTGGACATGCTAATTCTAAGCCCATTAATAATTACATTTAAAATAAGGTGAAATAATTAATACAAAACCTAAATACCTACCTAATTATGAGATAAGATATCACACTTGATATAGGTAAATTATAAATTATTAAATCAACACTGACCTCTGCTAGGAAGCTGGTGACGTCGTAAACCTCGTTGTGGATGATAAGGACCGCGTCATTGCGCGTGCACCGTGACTTGAGCTCCTCCCGGGTGAACAACTTCGGTTTAGGTTGCTCTTCCATAGTGCTTCGCTAACCACGTCTCGAAACCTTAACCGCGACTGAGATTGGTCCTTCTGTTGTATAGTTCATGATTAAAACACAATACAAGCAAGTTACTGTACAGAGTTTGATACATTTTAATTAGGAGTGATATTCAATCAGTCACATAGACGTTGACGACAGATTGAATTGAACGAATAGATACATAAAAAGTTATTAGGAAAAGAAATACATAATGGGAGAAAATAAAAAATATCTTGAAATCAGAAAATAATCTCGAAACAATACTCACAGCTCACACAAGTCCACAACTGAACCAACTGAACTGAAATGAAATGAATGACTGTTTAATTTAATCCGATCAGACGAACTGACTGACGTGCTGGCCGTGCTGCTGACTTTGACACTAACTAATTTGACAGTTGATATCCGACAATGACAAGCGTAGGTACGCGGTCTCGTAATCGTCTACATCTATTCTAATAGGTCTTTTGCCTATACTTCTATAGGTACTTCTCATGGAGGTATACCTCCATGGTACTTCTATAGCAAAGGATGAGTAGGTACTTTTAAGAGGACTATATAGGTATAGGTAGGTACTCTTCCTTTGCTATACTTAGCATAATAATGTTGAAGCGGGAGTTGGAGTCAAACACACCTATGTACAGTTAGAAAGATAAAATAAAAGTTATAAAACTGTACTACCAGATTCAAGTATGTACATAGGTATTATCCTTATCCTTACTAATATTATAAATCGGAAAGTGAGTTTGTTTGTTCCGTTTTCACGCCGTAACTACTAAACTGATTGCTTTGTTTGCAGACGTAAAGTTAGAAGTCCGGATTAAATAATAGGGTACTTTTTATACCGGAAAAATTTGATATTCCCCAATGATATTCTAATAAATATCATTGATATTCCCGAGGGAAAACAAAAGAATAGGTATAGATGGCGCTGTGTGTATTGGTACCTATATATTGTCACATAGGTTACTTTTTATCCTTTTGTGACGCGAGCAAAGCTGCGGGTAAAAGCTAGTGTACAATATTGGATAATGTATCAGAGAGATTGTAAAACATGTAAAATTACGAAATATATATGACGTGACAGTTGTGGAGTGGCGTGGCGCAGTGGCGACCAATCAGCTGAAAGCGACCCATTCACCCACACGACACTATATAGTTTGGTTATAACCAGAACCACAGTAAAAGGCTTCTGGCGCGCCCTGACACATGGGTCTTAACTTTCTTTCGTATCTCTACCACAGAAATTATCTAATCTCTACTTTTTGAACTTTTTTGTCAATTCTAGAAATATTTATTAAAAAAGCAATATCCAGGGAAATCATGATATTGACTGGTGGTCACCACTAGTCACCACTAGTGGTGGTTAGGCAGGCCTAAAGGGGTTTGGAACACTAGCCTAAAGAGCAAGATTGTAGATTGTTTTTTTAATCTATATTGAATGCTAAAGAGCTAAGTGTTTGAGGAAGATTGATTGAAAGTCTCAAATAAACCTGAATGTATTATCAGTGTATGGTTGTGCCATGTATGATCCTAATATGGATATGGCCTAACAGTCTTTTTTACAATATCTTCCACAGACTACATTTGATCCTTTCTGATGCTAACAATGTATGTACTTGCAGACCCGGCACACTTTGTACCACCTAAGACTTTATTTTTCTCACCTTTTAAACCTATCCTAGACTTGCATGAGTTTTAGCGAGACGAACCTTATCAATAGTTTCCGTGCACCACTAAGAATTAATTTCAATGTTCATTTTGAAATGATGTATGAAACCTATGTGAAATGTCATTAATAAGCTTATTTAGAAATGGTATTATGTAAAAATAATTATACAATACCAAAATCAATGGAAATGTCAGATTGTTCAAAAACTTTGATTTATTACTTAAATTATTAGCCGAAAACAACTAGGAGCTAAATTAGTTAGCTAGTTAATTAACAAATTTGACAATATAACTACTACATTATGCTTGATTGTCAGTTTACAGCCTGACTGTACCAGCCTCCTGGACATCCTTTTGTTTGTGTGCTCCATCACAGAATGGTCGATTTTTTGTTTGTTTACAGTTGCACAGCCAGTAATCTTTCGTTTTTTCCACAGTGAATCTGACAGGCCTAGAAGGAGATTATAATATTATATTATTACAAGCAGTGTTTCAACCTCACTAAATGAGAGCAGATAATCTGCGTTGGGATAAATAATATTACCTCCTAAAGATACATCTTGACAAGGAGGAACTCACCTCTGAGAGATCTTAAGATATATATCCTTGTGGGTCCCATCACATAATGGTTGAGATTTAGAGCGTCCACATAAGCACCAGTGGTATGTCTTGCCTGCCTCTAGAGTCAACTTGAATGGTTTTTTGTCATATACCACACCATTATCCTTCTGATTTGTAGCAGAATATACAGATGCTAATGGATTCTTTGGAATTTCCGGTTTAGGACTTTTAGTTGCATAATTAATCTGTAAATATTACAAAGATACAAATACATAATTCAACTCTGATTAATTTGATCTCAAATAAAATTCACAACTTACTGATCGTAGTGAACTTGCTAAGAATACTTGATATGGTTTTCTAATAAACATATTGATTTGATTAAAAGTATTCTTCTTTTTTCAATTTATTTATTAGATTGTAGTCTTTGTACAATATGATATCTTTCACATAAACTATCTTAGGAAATCTCTGAAGTTTCCATTCCGTCCGATGATTCCGACGAATGACGATATTTACCAGTCAGACAGGTTGTCTGCTCAGCTGTTTGTCAGTGTCACCACAGGACTTGTCAGTGCCAAATTATGTTGCAGTGTGCCCAGATGTGTGTGGATTTAGAGTGTGGACTTTGAGAATTTTAGCACCAACTTTTTTTTAATGTCCTTGATAAAGATCCAAGAATGTTGCATTTCAACGTCCTTGGATTGACACCATAAGACGTTGAAAAAAAAAATGCGGACTTGGTCTCTTGAAACAACGACTGCGGTACTTAGCTTTTACACAAAGCTACTTGTACACAAAATACATTAATACACATACATACATTGAAACGAAGGACATATGTCGCGTGACATGGATGGCCCGTAATGCCTGTTTTTACTTCATATTTTATATTAGGATGTTGCAATGTACACGCACATTTTATAAATGGTCAAAGAGTATAATAAGTATAGGGGAAATTTTGGTGCTTCAATCGTTTCTAAGTGACATTACATCCGCATTTTTTTGTGCTTTTATAGTCTTTACTTAGTTTTATAAATAAATAAAGAAGTGTAAAAAAAATCAACTTCTAAAAATCACTGCATGGAGAAAAAAAAACTATTCGAGATTTCGAGAACTTTCTGACATCCCTACACGCATGGACGACGGACGTGTGAGACAATTTGACATTGACATTACAACTTGATGATGAAAAAATTTTTTATTATGAGTTCTGCCTCATCCATTGTCAATAGCACAACGTTACGGGTTATGTTTCAGGTTAATAATTAATTCTTCTTACAGTAGCAATCTTAACGGAGGTGTCTATTAAGTTATGTAGTAATTACGAGGTAAATGATGTCGAGAATTAGAGGAATAGTTCAAAAAGATGCGTTGCAAGCACCAAAGTATAAACATAACGAAATTCTCAAAAAGAAAAACGAGGATCAATCAGCAAATTCGAAAGATGAGATAGAAAGTAAGTATTATAACAGTAGTAGGTATTTAACCATCCAACCAGACGGAACTAGTACTAGTAACAACCGTATTTGAGGTAGCTAATTGTTTACATGCTGTCCATTTAGGTAAACATCATGTAAATGTGCATATTTGTGATAAAAATGTCCATACATTGGGTTATTTTCAGAACATCAAATAAATGAACTCTTGCACAAATTGCCAAGATTGGATAAAATATTTGAGGTTCATCGCAAAATTGGTGAGGGTACATTTAGCTCAGTATACCTCGGTTCTCTACGGCAGCATGCCTCCCTGTCCAATGATGAGAAGCGGTGGTTCGCTATCAAACACCTGGTTCCCACGGCACATCCAGCTAGAATTGAACATGAATTGCGATGTCTGCAGGATATTGGGTTTGTATTCCATCTTGTGACCATGCGTCTGCTCACTCGAGTATTGACACAACTATGAATATGTTTGTATTAGTACTTACTTTGCTTGTTTTACAAAACTGTAGTAAGGAAAACTATGTTTAACTATCTATCTTTATTCTTATATATATAGTATATTATATTATATTATAGTATATATATATACTAACTACTAATATATATATACTATCTATCTTTATACAATAAAATCATGGGTCCTCAAGACTAGGAGAGCTAGACATCTTCCTTTATATGTATGAGTTATACCATGTGCTGTAACCTAACATGACAATGTTGTGGTTGATGAAACTGTAGTTTATTAAAATTTGTCAATATGTGATCTACATTTTGTTTGTTTTAGAGGCAAAGAGCATGTCATCGGTGTGGAGCTCTGTCTGCGGAATTTGGATACTATAGTTTTCATAATGCCTTATATACCTCATAGAAAATTTTCTGTAAGTCTTTTAAGGAGTCCTTTTCTGAACAAATAATTGGAAAACCTGTTACAGTCCTAGAAAATTGGCACAAAAAATAAAGCACAAGACAAGCAGTAATTTTGTCTAAAGGTGATTTAAACCCGTGTGGTTTTACCCGCTGCTTCCTACTAATTGTAGCATGAAGGTTTATAGTAGGGCATGTAAAACCGGAAAGTCATCAAAACCGGTTTTGAACATCGTTTTTTTGGTACCAAAACCGAAAACCGGAGCTAGGTCCGGTTTTATCAAAAAAATCCAATGTAGTTAATTTAAAAAAGAAAACCGTTTTTTTAAATACCCACTGAGTCTACAAATAAAACAAATTGTGTGATTCACTTCTTTTACATCCAAACCACAATAATTGTACAGATAACAATGAACTTATAATGTACTAGCGGCCCGTCCCGGCTTCGCACGGGGGGACTTAAGATTTTTTACATAGTTTTACGTTTTATTTATATTTATTCTCAGTTTTTTTTAGCGACCTGCCCTCCGTTGTCGATGTCGCGTCTTAAGGTAACCGATTGAACAATTCAAAAGTTATCTAGAGCAAACTTTTATAAGGATTGAACCATTCATTAAAACGATTGTTATGGGTAAACTATAAAAGGTAGACATATTCTCTCGCGGACTTTTTTAAAAATAATGTTAAGATAAACAATTCATCTATAGAACATTTTTGTATAACTTTAACTATATCCTCAGAAACGATACTTTTCCCCCGTTTTTAAAACATTTTTGGTTACTGCTCCACAACTATAGGACCTAGCGTGATATTATATAGCCTATGTTACTTCTGAATAATGCAGCTTTCGAATGGTGAAAAAATTATTGCAATCGGTTCAGTAGTTTTTGAGTTTATTCATTACAAACATACAAAAATACAAAAATACAAATCTTTCCTCTTTATAATATTAGTATAGATAAAAATTATTTAACTGAGATCAAATCAACAACAAATAAGTTTTTGGTATCTTTGGAACCTATTAAGTCTGCTATCAAAAATAATATATTTTAAACATAGAAAACACAAGTAGCATCTTTAAATATTAAATACAGCCAGCCACAATTACCAAAAAAAAAATATTATTTTTGTAACTTTGAAGACAAACTATAAAATAATATTATTATAATATGATTCATATTGCACTAAAAAAGAGATCAATAATCAACTGCGGGGTGCAGGCTCGGAGATGTTCGCAGACCCATCAAGAAATATCCAAATAATTACTGATGACACGGGTCCAACTATTTTAAAATCGAAGATATTACGTGACCAGATAACATACCCATATTACCCATCGAGATTCTCAAGCTATTGGAGGAAGTACTTGACCAATTCTTCAACAACATTTACGAAACTGGCATTCTTCCACATGACTGGCTAAAGTCTACGTTCATTACAATACTCAAAAAACAAAATGCAACAAAATATGGAGAGTACCAGATGATGAGTCTAATGAGAGATGTCCTAAAAGTGTTCTTAAACATCATACAGAACAGAATAAGAGTAAAGTGTGACGAACAACTGGGAGACAGCCAATTCGGATTTCATTCTGGTGTAGGCACCCGTGAAGCTTTATTCGCCCTCAACGATCTCAGAATCTCCATCTCTTCAAAAATGCAGAGAAATGCAAACGGACGTGCTGATAATATGTTTTATCGACTACGAAAATGCACTTCATTTAGTTAAGCATCAGGCGGGGGTAGTGGAGGGAGGCGTGAAAATGGGTGGATGCAGGCTGTGTTCGGTTCGGATACATTTAATGCCTCAATATTAATTCTTTTTGTAAGAGTGTTTGAAAAAAATTTGATTAAAACAAAATGTTAATTGTTACTTAATAATGGGAAAACCGGAGCTGAGTTCCGGTTTTGGCTCTCAAAACCGGTTTTCAATAATCGTAAAATTTTGGCCGATTTCCGGTTTTGCGCAAAACCGGAAAACCGGTTTTACATGCCCTAGTTTATAGCTTTTTACTGGACTGTTCAACCCAAAAATGTATTTATTTCAAACTAGTGCTACATTTCCTGTAGATATCCATCATGGTTGAAAAAACATCCTAATAAACTGGCAACCCAACTCACTATGCCTGCATACACAAAGCGGCTGAAAAGACGAGACTTCATGGAACTTGGCCACCCAAACTCCTAGGCTGGCCTCGAAATAATAGACTGATCTCTTAATGGACAGATTCGTCTACAAGTCCAATGACATCCAAAAATTTGCTCATGGTCAAGAGACCGATTGCAAATAAACATACAAAAAAAAATTCAAACTAGTATATAGATTACAAGTATTACTATGTGTACTACACACAAAGTTCGATCGAACTTTGTATGGATATGTATTAGTTCTTAGTTCTAAATTGTTATTTAACTTATTCTGAATTTTGATGTTATGTCTTTTTTAAACAGGAATATGTAGGGGAAATGGATGCAACGGAGCTACGGCACTACATGCGAGCATTGATGGTGGCCTTGCGACATGTGCATTCGTTCGGGGTCATCCACCGCGACGTCAAGCCCAGCAACTTCTTGTATGATCGAGATAACAAACGGTACGCCATAAATACAACATTACCTTCATTCATATGCTCCTGCATCCTTCATTCATATGGTCTGATCATTTGCAGACAAAAATATTTAAAGGTCAAAGTTTATTTATAAGATCTAATACGAGACATACTAAATTAATTAGAAACACCGGTTTATTCACGTAAACTAATGAAAAAACTCAGTAGGCTGTGCGACGCCACTGCGTCCGCGCAAACTTCCTCTGTGACTCATAGAACTTTTCTCATTAGTTCACGTGAGTAAACCGCTGTTTAATTAAATAAATGTGTCTGTTAGTAGTGAAGTTATTCACTTGTTCCAAAATGTTGATTCCTATTGTGTGAGCAAGAAACGCGATGGTTACTCTTTTTAATTGACTTCCCATGAAAATGGAGGAGGTTCTCAATTCGGGCCTAATGGCTTTTTTTTTTGCTAAAGGCGATCTTCGTCGATCGGAAATTAAATATAATGATTTGAACTATAAACGACCAGAGGGGCCAAATGACCCAAATTAAGTTTTTGAACAATCATATTTTTAAAACTATACCTACATTGTAGACATTGTCGTTTTGTGACTTTTAATATTTCGTTACTGTTTACATATTTCAACACGTGATTCTGAAGATAAATATTTATTTAAAATTATTGTCTACCTATGAAGACTGCAATGGGTCAAATGATCCCTTTGTATTCTTAGTCAGACATATTTACTGAAACCAGAGCTCTTTTTATAGTAAAATGTGCGCAATCATATGATTTTTATCACCTAATAATTAATTCTATTACTACTCTCGTTCGTATTATATTTTAAAATAATAAAATACAACAATATAAATATAAAATCATAACACACAAATACAACATTAAAAAGGATCATTTGACCCATCTTGGTTTTTACAGGTAGTTCAAAATATCGGTCTTCCTAGTGTTAAGGTATTAAAGGATCATGGGCGTGTTTGACGTTAAACCAACAGTGTTGATATAATTATGTATGTGTGATTTGAAAGATCTGTACATTATTTGTTAGTATGACAACTTTTAATTTTTAGTTCCTGAACTTTCGAGTAGATACATACAAGTACTGAACACATGTCAAAATAGTAAAAATATATTTCTTTTTGTTTGGCCCGGCACTCGAACGCAAGATTTCGGCTCTGCAATGACACTATTGACACTTACAACCATTATACCAACGAGGAAGTGTAAACGTTACATATTTTAGCAAAGAATTTTTTTAAACATTAGCATTTCAGAATGCTCAGATACAGATCATAGAAACACCTGAGTGTTTCTATGATCTTACGGCCGACTCTTGGGTTGGACAAGGCATTAAAAGGCTGTAATTGTGCGCGGTGTATAGTAATAGATTCGTCCTTAAGTCCTTATTATATGTAAATATTCACATAACTGACAAAAGGTCAGTGTTTTTTATAATTGTACATCTCTGTGTCGCATCTCTTCGGAGAACAAAAGGGGTGATGTTATGTTTAATATCTTAATTCAAGTATTGTAATGATTGCACTTCGTTGTTGTTTGATAAATTATGTTGTATTGCTTATATTTTTAATTATAACTGCTTAATAGAAAATTGTTTACAGTCACTGTTAAACAATTTTCTTTTAAGCAGTATACACATATTAATAATCATTATAAAATTTAGATATTTGCTAGTCGATTTCGGGCTAGCACAGCGCCTTTGTCCTGCACCTGAAGGAACGCCAATGATCGGTCCGCCTCCAGCACACTCTAATGGCGTACGGAAACGAACTCGTGATGAGGTATTTATTAAAAGAAGTTGCATTTTAATATAACCTATGCACTGTGTGGAATATTTGAGTCACTGACCATTCACTGTTAGGAGGACGGGCCAGCTGCTAAGCGGGTGGCGCTCGACCTGAGCATGGGCGCACCGGCGGCGACGGGGATTGCGACTATTGCGGCGGCGGGACCCGAGGCTGCGGCGGCGGCGGAGCCCAGGCCGGGGGCAGCGGGGCCCAGGCCGGGGGCAGCGGGGTCCAAGCCAGGGGCGGTAGGTCCCAGGCCTGGGCGCTGCCCGTGCTCCGGAGTGGCGGGCGTATGTGACATGTGCTCGGGGCGGGCTGCGCCCCGGGCGCCGCGGGCAGGGACGCAGGGGTTCAGGCCGCCCGAGGTGCTGCTGAAGTATCCGCACCAGACCACGGCCGTGGACGTGTGGGCGGCGGGGGTAGTGTTGGCCAGCGCTTTAACGGCGCGGTATCCGTTCTTCCGCGCGAGCGACGACGTAGCCGCCCTGGCCGAGCTGGCCGACCTCGTCGGCACAGAGCCGCTGCAACGTGCCGCCGCGTCTCTGGGTGCGTCATCTGCCTGTATTGTATAGTAGTGATGTAACGAATGTCATTTTTTGAACAATTGCGAATGCGAATTATATAACTCACATTCGCGTTTTGTTTTTGTTTGTTCACCGATTACTCCGCCATTTGTGAACCGATTTCTAAAATTCTTGTTTTGTTTAAAAGCGTATGTCTCCCGAGATGATCCCATTTCCATGAAGTCAGGATCTGATGATGACATCCTAGGGAAAACGAGGGGAACTTTCGAAAATTATAGGAGCGAGTAATAAGTTTATTATGTTTTTAATTAGAATTTTTAAACACTACAATTTGATAAGAGTCTGGAGTCGACCTGATGATAGAGCCGACAGACAGTCGAGGGAACTCCTCAACAGTTTATATCAACTACCTTGTGTTTGGGCTTGATTAATTTGTATTGATGAGAACTTTACATCTAGATAGATTATAAGTAGCAAAACGGATCTATGCAGCTTTACACTAAAAATGATAAAATAATAAAAACAACATATCATAATGATAATTATATTTTAATGGCCACAAAATCGGAAATTAGGTTTCTATTATTAACTCGACGAGTACCGGTTTTATAGACACAATTAAAGAACAATTAAGGTTTTATGAATTATTTTGTATAGAATTTATGGCGCCGACGTTTAACCTATCAGTGGGTGGGTAACCTATCAGTACTATTAATACATAGTTATTTTTACGTTTTAGTTTTTTTATCCCGAAAATTGCCGAGTTTATATGTATAGACTCATCCGACTGAGTGTCATTTATTCATTCCGCTCGCACCGCCGGCCGGTCTTTTCGTAAACTAAACAAATAGTCCAATAATTAAGGAGGGAAATATATGGGGACTACCTGGAAAGTTTTCCGGGGCTTTTGAAAATCGGCAATGTCGTAGATTTAGATTTCCGATTTGCTTTTCGATTTAATTTTGCATCTTTATTCGTGTGCCGCTCGCGCCGCCATCTTGACAAAATGGCGGCCAAAAACAGTTTTTTTACAATATCTCTTTTCTTGTGCATTTTACGAGAAAACCGTTAACTACGAAATGAAAGTACTCTGAATGAATGTGTTGGAGCGAGTACAGTAGTAGTGTGCAGGGCGGCGCGTGGTGTCGTCGAGCGCGCGGCGCGGCGTGTGCCTGCGCGCGCTGGCCGCCCGCCTGCGCGGCGTGCCGCTGCGGCGCGCGCCCTGCGTCTGCCGCCGCGAGTTCTGCCTCTGTCCCGATCGCATCAAAAAGGTCACTAGGCGTTACTCTAATGACGTATTTCCTATTCAATGTACAAAATAAAATAGTAGGTACTACCTACACAGACAGTGTCCGCTTCGATAGCTCGAGAATTCGTAGATTCAATGTTTAGACAGCGCTTGATTGAGGTTCTTTACATTTGAAACATGAAGTAAATATTGACGGGAATGATTATAACACTCGCAGGCGGAGGAGTGGGACCCGCGGCGTAGTGTGGCGGGGTTCCCGGACAGTGCGTTCTCGCTGGCCGCGCGGTTGTTGGACCCGGACCCGCGCACGCGCATCTCGGCGCAGGACGCGCTGGCGCACCCCTTCCTGGCCGCCGGCGACTGACGCCACCTCCACTTTACGGATCGCTCCCGTCTCATGTTACGATGATGTTATATTTTTCACGTTTAGTAGGTACCTAACGATCTCCTAGAATCGACGGGTCCTAGCCGAGGACTGTCTAGCTATAATATTTATTTTTGTTTTTTTTTAAGCATTATGGTTGTGAATTGACTTCATATCGATTAGTATGCGTGCTAAGAGATGTTATAGGACGCAATACGAATTACTACTGTAGATCTTGTCAGCCATTTAATTTGGAGTAAAATGTTTGACGCCATTCGCGTTAACAGTAAACTTGAAAATAATAAAAGTGGCGTACAAAATGGATACAGTTACAGTGCCTTCCACGAGCGTGTAAGGTGGTGCATCGGGGAGATTAGAGAAACAACTTTATTGTTTGAAGTTACATTTAATACTCTTCTAAATATTGGATACAATCCGATATATATGAATTACACACTTAGATCTAGCAATGGACATGTATACATACATACACACTACACGCCCACCGTTTTTTTTTTTTTTTTTTTTTTAATGAAATTACCTTTTATATGGCCTTGTTCTATTCTTATGAACTAACAATTGTTTTCCTTTATAATCTATTTTTAAATTTGGTTCACAATCTTCTAACACTTTAAAAGGACCTACATAAAGCTGATCAAATTTGCTCATACGCTGCTCGTTTTTTAGTAATATCATATCGCCAGTTTTATAATTTATAGGGTTCGTATTGCAGTCATACTTAATTTTTCTAATTTCTTTTTTTGTAACTAAATTTTGTCTTGCGTCGTGTTGTGATTTTTGTAGTCTGTACTTCAATTCTTTAGGGTAATCATAATGATTATATAATGGTTCTAGATTTGATGTTAAATTGCTCGGTAATTTACAAAGTCTGCCAAAAACTAACTCATATGGAGTATACTTAGTTTCGGAGTGCACTGTAGTGTTAAAGGCAAAACACCAGTATGGTAACCACGTGCTCCAATTATAAGGGTCATTATCTGTTTGAATACGAAGGAAAGACATTAAATGTTTATGTGTGTTTTCTAAACTTCCTATTGACTGATGATGGTAAGATGTTGATGTCAACTGTGAAATTTGAAGCAGATTACACACTTCCCTCATTACTGTTGACACGAACTCTGTGCCTCTATCTGATATAACTTGCTTAGGCATTCCGTAACGCAAGATAAAATTATTTACAAACGCTCTTGCTACTGAAATAGTATCCTTATTTCTAAGCGGATACGCTTCAACATACTTACTAAGGTCACACTGAAGTGTGAGAATATACATATAACTATCGCTATCCTTACATAAGGGCCCTACTAAATCTAAATAAATTCTGTCGAAAGTGCAACGTCCTGTATCCGTTATCACCATCGGCTGCTTAATGTACTTATTAAAATGTTTTTGACGTAAACACTTGTCACAACGACTTACAAATTCGGTTACGTCTTTCTCTAGTCCTGGCCAAAAGTAACGTTTTTTAATATTATTTATCATTCGCCTGATACCGGCGTGGCCACTCGTCGGTAACATATGATAGTCATTTAGTATAACACGCTTTGTATCGTGATCGCTTATTCGTTGGACCCCCTTTAAAATATATAATTGTGGTCCGGACCACGCTGGGGTGTCTCTTATAAACCGAGTTAACTCGTCTACTAGTTTATCATTACTAGCATTTTTAATAAGATAAATTTTATGTATTCCTATCCGTTTGCATAAGTTACACAACTCCCTCACAAAGGCATCTCGTGCGCAATATGATCGGAAAGAAGGGTTTACGTAAACAGCGGACTTAGATGAAGAATAAGCGAATTTTGCTGACATTTCCATTGACATATTGTCGATTTTATTCCATTCTCTTTCATCTACAAATATTAATTCTGTACAATCCTCTGGTTTTTTAAGAATATCCACAACTCTTGGATGATCAGTCCAATTGTCGGTGTCTACCTTATCAACCATAGGATTATCAGACACATTTTGTATATTTTCGTTCAGTCGTTTTTTCTGAGCCCTAGTTAATACTGACATAACATGTTCATTCATCCCTTTTAAGTCCTCACTCGATATTCGAATACGCGACAATGCATCTGCAGCTGCATTGTCTCTTCCTCGAACATATTCAACCTCATAATCGTACTCTTCCAATAATAATCGAAATTTCGTGAGACGACTTGATGGGTTTGTCATGTTGAATAAATAAATTAGTGGTTTGTGGTCAGTTTTGATTATAAACTTTCGTCCATAAAGATAAGGTTTAAAATATTTTACAGACCATACAATAGCTAGTAGCTCTTTCTCAATAGTAGGGTATCGAATTTCAGCTTTATTTAAACTCCTACTCGCAAACGCTACCGGTCTATTATCGCTATTACATAATACCGATCCAATTGCATAACCAGAGGCATCAGTTTGCAAAATAAACCTATTACTTTCTTCTAAATTTGGATATTGTAATATTGGTGGAGATATTAATGCATTCTTTAACTTAGAAAAGGATTCTTGACACTCATGGGACCAAACAAAATGAACATTTTTGCGGCAAAGCTTGTTTAAAGGTAATGATATTTCTGCGAAGTTAGGTATAAATTTTCTGTAAAAGTTAGTAAAAGCTACAAATCTTTTTGTTTCATCAACATTTCTTGGTATGGGGTAATTTTTAACGACCTTAATTTTTTCAGGGTCTGGTTTTATACCTTCCGTAGAAATAATATGACCTAGAAATTGCATTTCCTTCCGTAAGAAATCGCATTTCTCCGGATTCAATTTTAAATTAACTTCACGTAACCTAGTTAAAATATCTATCAGATTTTTATTGTGACTCTCAAGGTTGCGACCAAAACAAATTAAATTATCTAGGTAAATGAATAACTTTTCGTAGGTGAGCCCTGACAACGCAACTGTCATCAGACGAGAGAAAGCACTTGGGCTAATTTTTAAACCCATCGGAAGACGCGTCATTTGATACTGCCCCGACGGAGTAGTGAATGCTGTATATTTTCTAGATTCGGGACTTAAATTTGACTGATAATAAGCTTGAGATAAGTCTAATTGAGAAAAATACATTGCACCGGATAATGAATCCAGAATATCTGTAATATTAGGTAGTGGGAATTTATCATCTAATATCCTGTCATTTAATTTACGAAAGTCAATCACTAATCTCCATTTTTTTGTTTCATCATTAGACTTTTTAGGTACTAGTAAAATGGGACTAGACCATTCACTTTTTGAAGGTTCTATAATACCATCTGACAGCATTGTTTTAATTTGCTTTTCAACTTCAACACGTTGTGAAAATGGTAGTCTATATTGTTTAACATAAACTGGATCTGCATTCGTCTTTAGCTGGATAGTTTGATCGAAAAGATTCGTAGTTGTTAATTTATCATTGGGTAAATGAAAAACATCTGAAAATTTTGCACAAATATTTTGGATCGATTTGCTTTCCTCTTCATTTAAATGACTTAAATTCAAATGTGCAAACATAGTGCGTACTCTATCTCCATCAATATTATTGTTTCTTTCAAAATTTAATATTTCATATTCTGATAATTTGTGTATTTCTGGCCTAAAATAATTTAAATTTACTGTTGTTAACCGAGTATTTAGTATTTGTATATTTATTTTCCCGTTAACCGGTTTACATATACTTCCAGCTAAGAAAACTCCTTTTCCTAATTCATCAGGTATCACTACACATTCATTTTTAAAAGAACAGTCTATTTGAAATATTTTTTCACACCTCGGTGGAATACTTAGAAAATTTGTCGTACCTAATGTACCATTAGTCATAGTAGATGTAACAGTATTGTTATTATTACTTAGTATCAAGGTATTTTTTCAAAATTTAAAATAGCTTTGTATCTTCTCATAAAATCTCGACCAATTATACCGTGTTGCATACATGGTAAGAATTTCATAACATAAAATTTGTGTATAAATTCATTTCCATTTATGTTGAGCGTAATAAAAACATACCCCACGGTTTGTACTTTGCCTCCAATACCATTTATGGAAATGCATTCGGTGTGCATTGGAATATTCCAATGCTTCACCGTTTCATGTTTTAATACCGACAAAGATGCTCCGGAATCTATAAGCAAACTATATTTGGCATCTTGTATTGAACATTCCACCGAACTATTATACTCACAAGCTAATACGAAATTGTTATCGAAAAAACTGCAAAAGTTCGTTTCCATTGTTCTTAGAGTTTGGTAATAACCGATCGTCCGATGTCGTGTTATCTACCGTATTATTCATAAAATGCATACTATTGTTAGAGCGAGTGAAATTTCGGTTATGCTTACCACCATGGAATCCACTTTGTCCACGTCTAGAATAACCTCCACCACGTTGTGGATATGTTCCTGAAATTTGACCACGAGGTTGGCGATTAGCATAAGTTGTATGTAAACTACCCCGCGCCCACTGGTGATTAGATTGTCCAAACCGTCCTGAAAAATTACCTCTGTTGTTGTTTCGAAAATATCTATTATTATTGAATTTTCCTCTATTTCCGAAATACACAGACGGTTCCGGATTCTGTTGACTACTTGATGCCTCTTCATCCTTAGCCGCCCTAATAGTATCTTTTAGACTGGTATAATTACGTGCGGATAGTATAGTGCTTAGCTGTCGATTTCGTAGGCCGTCGTTGAAACTTCTAACTGCAATCTTTTCATTTAATGGACGTAAAACTGTATACGCATTTTGGTCACCGTCGGCTTGGGAAATCGTTAAATCTACGAATAATTGTTCTATTTTACGGCCATAATTATCCAAGGACATGCCATTTTGTTTCAATTCTAGCATTTCCTTATGAATAGAAGTGCTTGATTTTTTACTTAATAATTGCAGACGCATGTCTGCCAGTAGCGCGTCACATGTTTCATAGGTACTTGATAACCTTAGTTTTGCACTTTGATTTAAGCGCGTTTTTTATAAAATTTATAAGCATGTTGTTACCTTGGTCATTAAGTGTGGAACTATACAATTCTATAGCATCGATTAGGTCCTTAGTGATATTCTCATCACCCGTCATAACCGGCAAGAGAGACGTAGCTATCTTAAAATCGAAACTAGCCATGTCGATAGATTCACTGTCGATACCTTCAACAATACTATGAGAAGGGGAGCAGTACTCCTTAGAACATATGCCTTCTATTTCAATATAAATTTGTCTAATCAAATCACAATATGCCTGTATTTCTACCAAAACCGGACTTTTCAATTGTTTCCGCTCTATTTGCTGAGACAAAATAAGCATACAGCCATCAAATTGTCTCCGTAATTGCGTGGCCTCATTTAACTTTTGTTGCAAATATACTTTGGTCCTTCGAGAATAATTAGATTTAACTAAATTAGTTTTTATACTCTTTAACTTATCATAAACAGTTTTTAGCTCCGTGGCCATAACATATTGACACAATCCTTAAACCTTAGGCAAATTACAACATATTTGAATTACGCTAAATTTATCTCTACACCTCAAACTAGTCTATGCAATTATAAGTCCATAAAGTGCTAAAATTAAATCTACATAAAATTATGGCATTTAGTACGTTATAGTCAATAGGTTAGGAAACTTTAACTCAATACACTTTTTTTTTTTTTCACATTTCACGCTTCATTATAGCACAATATCTTTTCGACACTGATATTTTTAACACTGATCTTGCACTTTCATCACTGGCTCCTGTCGATATGGTTGCTGACGGTGCTCGCAGCTCTGCATCACTTGGCGCTGGTGTCCTTCGTACACAACTCGTCCCTCTGGTCGCCGAAAAGACCGCATCAATTGTTGTGTCAAAAATTCGTTTCTAATCCAAGTATGGTGACAGTTTCTATACAATCTATAGACTGCATATAAACCAGCAATTCCAATCATAGTGCACATTACAATTAGCACTATGCTAATGTTTGAAAGGTGGTATTCTTGAATCTTCGCTGAGTTAGATCCTCCGGCAGCATTTTGTGTTATAAAGACTTCTTCCTTTTCGACTTTTGCTCGGCACATTTCGAGTTTGACCACTTTGTATTTGTATATAATTATTTTAATTTATTTAGGTACGTAATTTATACGCGAACGCGCGACGGAACCCGAGTCGGCCGCCTTAATTGGCAGGGTCGCCATGTAAGGTGGTGCATCGGGGAGATTAGAGAAACAACTTTATTGTTTGAAGTTACATTTAATACTCTTCTAAATATTGGATACAATCCGATATATATGAATTACACACTTAGATCTAGCAATGGACATGTATACATACATACACACTACAAGCGTCTGTGGCGCGAATGTCGCATATGTTGGGCGAATAGATATTATTGTTGATTAGTTATAATGGGGATCTCAAAAGTAACCATAAGTTTCATATCGAGTACAAAGTAGTGATAAGAAGTGGCGTGCTATGCTGTGGAGCCACGCGGCTACGGGGTTTATACAGATATCTTATAGTACAACATAATATTGTTATTTACAAATTTACAATAACAATTTTTGTTTAAGAGTCCATGTTTACGCCGTTTGAGCCACGGAACACATGAAGTAAGTGAAGGCAACTCGACGGTTGACAGTAGTTGCCCCACACAATGTGGTTTCTATTGTGCTCACATGCCGACAGATATGTAGACGTTAATGAGAAATTCGCTCCCATGTACGATATTAAATTGTTGTGTACGATTAAATGTGTCGTCGCTATATGGAATGAAATGAAATAAAATGTCGGTTGTACGTTGAAGGTAATAGGAGTAACGGGTCTTTGTAGCCTTGTACTAAAAAAAGCGTTTAAAAAAACAAAAGGTAAAATAAAAATAAACACCTATTACTCATTATTATTAGTCATGTGCATAATAACTGATATGTTACCCAGTTAACTCGCCCACTGATCGTTTAGAAGTCGATGCCACAAGTCCATAGCAAAATATATCTTTATGGTCACAGGAATAATCTGTAATGAAATTGTATTGTAAACAATATAAATATAAGTTAAGGTTTTAATGGATAATTTTGTTTAGAACTTATGGCACCGACTTCTAGCCCATAAGTGGGTGAGTAAGCTATCGGTGCATCATGTCCATCCAGGTATTTGTATGAACACAGTTACAATACATCTTGCGTGAGCGATCTAAAAGCGAACGCAATTATGAAGCGGTGACACGCGGATACAATGCGATGCGGTGCGACGCGACGGCAATGTCATACGTGCATGCGAATCGTTTCGTTTTTGACTTCAGACATTATATCCGAACAAAAATGTGACAGCACCGCATCCAAATAGTGTTGTACGTGTGCGTGATGCTCCCATTCGCTTGTAGATTGCTTCACGCAGGACGTTAGCGTTGGATCAGTGTGCGCGCGGATGGAATGACCCGTAATATGTGAAGAGTAAACTTACTCAAACAGCCATAATTCAAGAGTCCAAGCAATTATACGGGGAAATTTTAAAAATTCGGGATTCCTTTTTCCGCATTCGCACTGCCTTTTTATATTCTGTTATATTCTTATAAAGATAATGACTAATAATAAGTGGGTAATCGATATTTTTTGCTTCTTATTTTACATTTTGTGCTTAGGTTTGCTTTGTTTGAACGTGCGTAGTATCTAATTTTAACATATTCGTGCAGGTATTTAATAAGTATAGGCGGTTTCACTGTATTATGTGTTCCGTGGCTTTATTTATTGAAAACGTTTACCTTTACATGTGCCTTTAATGTGTTCAGAGAATATTTGTTATGTTACCTCATTGTAAACAAACTATAATAAAGGATTACTGAAACAATCAATATTGTTTCCACTACACCTATAATTTGTGTTTCATTTACTACACACACCACTTTTGCCAGTTAAAAATGAAATCATAATTATTGATATGAAATAAATAACATAATCAGAATGTGAGAGGACACCGAAAAAAAAAACATAAATAAATAAAAAATATTAGACACGTTTTTTTTTATTTTCTCGTATTAAGTTGCAATACTTAGATAAAATGGCGCTAAGTTTAGGAGTGGGAGGTCGTTACGTCATAACGTGCTACAAAATGTGACACGTTGTGATGTCACACTATATTTCAAATTAATATACCGTTGAAAGTATTTAATTATGTGTATGAAAAAATTGTGTCTAAAGTTTTAAATTAATCTACCACACGTACACACCACATTAAAATAAAATGTGGGAAACTACCGTATTGTCCGCGCGCGGTCACGCCGCATCTTATAATCTCTTTGGGTCACGCGACTGCCCGTCACAGCAGTTTTGTGTATCATGATGAAGTTATATAACTAAGTATATAATTATTGTTACCGTAAATGTTGTTAGTGTGTCTGCGCAGCCACCTCCTCCAAACGGTGGTGAACATCTTTTCCTGGAAGTTGAACTACATCTCTAAGATTCTTCTTGGAGTTTTCTACTGTCCCTCTCTCCGTATAACTTTCTTTCCTTCTTTCGAGCTCCTTTTGGAATCATTTGTTCCTTTGTACGATCACACCCTATTATTGGGAGACTTTAACACCTGTATTTTAAAAAATGACTCCCGTTCTACCTTTCTTTCTCAAGTCATTGAATCAGCTAATCTCTCTTTACTGAATCTAAATGCTACTCACTATTTCCCTAACTCTTTTCCCTCTCTACTTGATTTAATTTTAGTTTCTTCTCCCAATCATATACATAGCTAAACATGGTCAGTGTTCAGCTGATCATTTTTCTTACCATGACTTAATTTATGCTTCTTATAAGATTCGACCCCCTAAGCATAGTTCGAAAACTCTTTTTCTTCGCAATTTTGAGGGTATGAATGTCGATCGCCTGCGGGAGGATGCTGGCAATATAGACTGGACACCTTTGCTTCAATCTATGTCGGTGGATGAACGGGTTGAGATTTTGACCACCAACATTATCCAACTGTCCGGGCCGTTAGGGTCAAACACCTTCCAGCACCTTGGCTTAGTGATGAAATTAAAAATCTTATTGCTTGGAAACCAGCTGCGACGCTGCGAGGTTTAAGTACAAAGTCCGGCCAAACGACGTTAATAAAAACAAATACATTGCGATCAGGAACCACTGCAACAAGCTGTACCGAAATGCAAAACGCCAACACATCCATTAATCGCTTGAAAACAGTGATTCGGCTAAGGTCTGGAAGTTTCTTAGATCATTGAAAAAAAAATCAATTCCAGATAATCTTAACTAAGTATAACTCTCTTAACTGTCATTTCTCTTCTTCGCCTGTTTAGGATAGGATCTTTCTCTCCTACCGTTACCCGTTATATAATTATCTCTTTAACTTCAGTCAGTTTACCGGAGGGGGGGGGGGGGGTGTTAGAAGGAGCATCTTGTCGTCTACTATCAATGCCGTTGGTAGTGACTGCGTTAACCGTAAGATGCTCATCCCCATCCTTGATGAAATTATTCCTATAATGCTTTTCGTCCTTAACTATTCAATTACCGAAGGAACTTTCCCATTTTTAACAACATCCTAGAGCAGCTGGTCCATCAACAAGTCAGCAGGGTCCTATCCCAGGATAGCCTCCTGAGTCCCTTCCAATCTGGGTTTCGGCCAGGGCACTGTACTACAACGGCTCTTGTTAATATCACAGACGATATCCAGTCAGGCATGGAGTCAGGAAAGTTAGCGGTCCATGGACTCCTAGATTTCAGTAACGCTTCACCGTTGACTTTGACTTACTGCTTAGCGTGCTCAGCTCCTATGGCATGTCCCCGTCGGTAATTGACTGGTTTCATAGTTACCTGTTCAGCCGCCGTCAGCGTATTCACCTTGAGGATTCTAGGTCTTCATGGTGTTCCACGTTAAGAACCTGGGATTTACATCGACAGTAACCTCTCCTGGAATAAACAATTACAGGTAGTCAGTCGAAAGTTGTTTGTTTCGGCGGGCTCCTTGAAGCGTCTTCGGAATTTCTTACACTTTAAAACCAAAATTGCACTTGCACAGTCTCTTATTCTATCAATATTCGACTATGCTGATGTCAACTATCTAGATCTCACCCAAGAACAATTGGATAAGCTTGAGCGCATTCAAAACCTTTCTATCAGATTTATATTTGGTTTGCGCAAGTATGATCATGTTTCTGAATTTCGTAGTAAGCTCAAATGGCTTCCTATCCGCTTTCACCTCCCCTCTTTGAGGAGTAGCTTGAGAGACGCTACGGCGTCCTCACATGGAAGTTTCGGGAGGTACCTGTGTCTGATGGGGCGGAGGAAACGTCCGGGTGTCATCACTACGGGGACCGCCCTGAGGTCACGGTGGAACACACTGTAGCGGAATGCCCTGCGTGGGCTGAGCACCGCCGTGCCCTCAGGGAAGTGATCGGCGATGGCGACCTCTCGCGTCCGGGCCTAGTGCAGGTCATGATGCGGAGCGAGGGGCACTGGGGTGCCGTCTCCTCCTTTTGCGAAGCATTTATGACGATCTCCGGCCACCGTTAGCGCGGGCCTGCGGACGGCCAGCATGGGTGGCTCCCCGTCCGACCAGAAACACACCCGAGCGTACGGCGCGTCGCTTTCCGCGCGCGCCTCAAAGAGCCATCAGACCACCACAGATGGGGCCCAACTGGGCCGATGCCGATTTGGAGTCACGGAGAACCTAACGGGTAACCGGGGCTCCGGCTCGACGTGCAGGAGAAGGAACGGGGTGGTTTTTAGTCAGTAAGAGTCTGACACTCCCTCCCGCCTCGCCCAGGCGGGAGCAGTCATTCGATAATTTTCACCCCTTAAAAAAAAATCCGCCTTTGCCGGAACGCTCATATCCTTTCTTTACTATTTAATGTACATTTTAATCCGGCTGCCTCTTTCTAAAGGAACGATTTCAGTTCCTGGGTGACACACATTCGAAGTTCCTGAGATCATCGGAAAATCTTAAGCTCAGCATATTTGTACGCACTCCACTTGCTTCTATGACAAGTTTTTCACAATACAAGCGGCTCGGTTGTGGAATGCGCTGCCGGTGAAAGTGCGACGTGCTCAAACTCTGGGTCAGTTTAAAGGACGTGTGAAGGATCACTACCTGTCACTGTAGATATGCTTTTGTCCTTTCATTATGAATAAACACACCACACACACTCACACGCACACACGTAACTATATGTAGTTATCATATTACATTTAAGTATATATTTAAAACCTACATAGTATTGCCCATTTTTATCATTTTATTAGTATGTATTACATGTAGTCTGGAAGTTTTATTAATTATTTAATTAATTTGTTTTTCTTCTATTTTGGTTTTCGTTTATTGTGCAACTACTACCCATTCCCAGATTCTTTTCAAAAATTCCATCCAAAGGTTGTCTGGAAGAAATCACCGCGTGTGATAAGACATTGTACTCAAATTACTATTGCAATGTTTACAATTTTTTTTTCTGTGTGTGCAATAAAGTATAAATAAATAAGTTATTATCTGATTTCAGTAGCGTTGTTTCAACCAATTGACAAATCCAAAGACACCATTGATTTCAAAATGTTTAATGTAAAATGTTAATCTTTAGCATTTACAGCAGTCTTTCTCAATTATACAGACAGGATTTTATTGCTGTTTTTTTCAGGAACTTTGAGTTGTGAATGCAACTCATTACAAAATATATAAATAAATAAAGAATACAGAAAAGTTAGTTTCCATGGGAAACAAGCATTTGCAAACGACTCATGTATTGCCAGCAGCATTTTGTAGCAGATGGGTTATTTTTATTAAATTAAGCTCATAAATGTTAACAACTCAAGTCATGTAAATAATTGGGTGTAATTCCGTGATAACGAAAAATGAAACCTCAAATAACGTACAATAAATAACGATACCTGCAATTATGCATGTTACCATTAATAATTAAATCTGTAACATTCACTGTTTCGAATCAAACTAGGCACTTTCAAAAGGTCAAAAATTGAATTATCCATCCATCCATCCTCGACTGCACGTTTGTTGCGGCGGCTGGGCAACCAGCTGCCGTGCAACGGGTCGCAGGTTCGATTCCCGCACGGAGCAACACTTTGTGTGATGCACAAATTGTTGTTTCGGGTCTGGGTTTCATTGTGTATGGGAACTTGTATGTTTGTAAACGCACCCACGATACAGGAGAAAATCCTAATGTGGGGCAACGAAAATTAAATATGTAAAAAAATATACATCTGTCTGTCAGTGAAGCTAGACTGATTTTAAAACCATGAAATATTGCAAAGTTTTGGCGAAAATAAAATCGCCTCACCAGTGCTAGATTCTAAAACATAATGGGAACACACGATTACGCGGTAACTGCACAGACGGTTTTGACAGACTTAAAAAAGGAAGGACGATATTCGAAGTTTCACTTTTGGTCACAATACAACACATCACACTCTAAGTTATTATTTTTTTTTAGTCAAATGATAATCTGCAAACAAATGTGAATATTTCAGAATAGATCACATGAGAATAATAAAGTAACATTATTAAAATATGAATTTATAAATGCATCAGTTTGCAATAATTTAATAATAATTCTTGTTATTATAATGCTTCGCGCATTTTAGCAATATCAAGTATAATAATGTTGTACAACAATAGTATGGCAACATTACAAGACATGCCCTGGCAGAACATTGCTGAGATAGTTTCAATTTTTCCAGAAGTTAGGGTTTTGTTGCAGTCTTCTCTCGAAATTTTGATACCATGTGTGAAGAGTATTTAAGGGAATATACGACACGCCAGGAGTCGGCGTCATCTGATCCTGTGTCACAGAGAATGAAGCCACGAAGTTCACCAGATGTTCCAGCATCTTTTGTGCAAATGTAATGTAGTTATTCTGTTGTTGCGCCTGTAACCATAATTAATTTGAATTAGAACATAATTCATGACAAGTTTGTAATTTTTCTTTGATTGTCCTGCTTTGTAATGTTGCTTTGAGTCTCCTTTAGGAATGTTTCAATTGAAAGTTTAATTATTGTTATTATTAGATTTAATATTATATTCCACATTTGTACACCAGAAATGGTTAAACATGTTGATACTATGCTCACTGCTCATCTGTACATAATGATGTATTATTATTTCACACCATGTTTTTGCAAATAAATAATCTTGGTCTTTGACCCTTTTACAATAGTGAAAGAATTTAAAACCACTAGTCCACTAGTTTTTGTGTGAAATATTACTAACATACATACAATAACAATTATAAAACACTAATGATTCTTCTTTATTATAATACTAGCTTTTACCCGCGGCTTCGCTCGCGTCTCAAAAGGATAAAAAGCCAATGTGACATATACCAATACACAAAGCGCCATCTATACCAATACTTTTGTTTTCCCTCGGGAATTTCAAATTTTTCCGGGATAAAAAGTATCCTATTATTTAATCCGGACTTCTAACTTTCCGTCTGCAAAATTTCAAAGCAATCGGTTTAGTAGTTACGGAGTTAAAGTGGAACAAACAAACAAACTCACTTTCCGATTTATAATATTAGTAAGGATTCATTAATAAACATGTAAACTACATTTTAGATTATGTTTAACCTTTAACGTCACGGGCGGGGTCTAAGCAGACCCCACGTGCTCTATTTTAACTGTATTTTTTCAAATTGACAAGCTACGATCGCACCATTTTGGCTAATCTCCGTGCGCCGCCGACGCTCTCGACGGGTGGACGTACGTGGCGTTGCCGCTAAGGTAAGTACATTTTTTACTCGTGTGGGGATACCTGTGGACCCCACCCGTGATTATACGTAGCAACTTTTTTCACTTTGGCAATTTTTCAATTTGTTGTTTTTTCAGAATTACTGTTGAAAACTGCAAAAATGACTCGCCAAATATCAGAAGACGCCAATTTGACCAAAGATATTAGAGCTATAATATACAAATTGATCGACAAAGAAGAGCCTTTGCCTAGTTCAGATGAGGCTGGTCCTAGTGCTGCAAAAATGAAGCGGAGGTGCTCTATTTGTCCAAGGTCTAAGGATAAAAAGAGCATTATTGTTTGTAGATCATGCAAAAAAAACTATTTGTAAGCCTCATTCAGTAGCAATTACTTATTGTTAACCATGCCAACCAAAATAATTATTTTTTACTTTAGCGCCCGACAGTAATATTGAGGGGTTGTGATTTTTTGTATTAGTATGATTATTGTTTAGTTTTCCTTAGATTACGTTTCTTTGTTTCCTATTTTATTAGAAAGTAAGAATATATTAGTCAAAAGTTGACAATATAAAAAAAAATAAAAACATTAGTTAAGTGCCTTAAAAAATTGCTATGTACAAGATGTTATTTCGTTAAATGTTTTTTCACTATGTAAAGACTGATTGTTTTGCTAATAATAAAAAGTTTTTATACGTATTAATATGTCTTTTCTTTTAATCTAAATTAATATTTAAGATTTTTTCAAAAATACGCAGCAAAAACGTGAAATACTTATGGGGATACTTCCGGACCCCATGCGTGACGAAACGTTACCATAAACAATGCGTGTACTTAAAGGTTAACAACTAGTAGATATTCTCGCCCGGTTTCCCCTGTTGCTCGACTCCTATTAGTTGTATCACTTCTTCCCATGGGCATTTATCATGTTGATAGTAAAGAATACCTATTCTATGCTATGATTCAACAACCTAGGTTTTAATAGAAACCATTTGGATTAATTCCACCTGTTCTTCTTTCACATCATATCCAGAACAAGTTTTGAGAACTATAACCACCATGTACATACATACATGGAGACAAACTTTAACCAAATACATAAGTAGTTGATGTACTTACTACAGAGGAAGCAAGCAGTTGAACATTTGATTCAGGTTCAATAGCTATACCAATCTGTGCGTTGTGACAAATCTGTTGCTGACCAAACGCACTTATAAATTTATTTTCACCTGAAAATGAGAACAAAATACAGAAAAATTTGCAATTATTGAACATAGTGTATGATAGCTGTTGTAATATTGCTGTATTGTTTCACATTTAGTGCACTATTTTCATTTATAAGCAAAGGTTGACAAGGAACACAAAATACCACAGTCCTTCAAACCAAATGGACAAGAAGAAGTCTAACAATTAATGCAATTTGTAACAAGCCTCAGTAATCAATATTACATATAGTAACATCCTTGATAATATTTTTATAAAATAGAAATAATGTTATACAATTCAATAAAAATTATGTGGCATTATGTGCTCCTCTGCCTACAGCCCTTTGTGGATAAAATGCGTGACTGAATAACAGAAAACATATTTGAATTAATTAAACAATCTTACTTGATAATTCGTGCAGCTTTTTCAAAGTTCCTATTTTAAAGATAGCGGAGGGTTTTGTATTGGAAATATGTCCTAGAAGTTGCCAGTTGGGTGGTGCAGCTGGGTCTGGCCAGCTCCAATACACCATGCCCACGGTACCGGCCGGCAGTGGCGCGACACCCGTTAGGAAGACCACCGCATGGTTAATATTATCCGCTTCCGTGATTGTGATGAGAAACTGAGTCTCAGATAGTGGCGCAAAGTTTGTCTGCACCTACATTCACAAAACACTTTTAAAAAAGGTTCTAAGATCAATCACTCTGATGTAAGCGTAAAGTTCTACTTACGAGGCGCCCTGATACAATTAACCCAAAAACATTAGACATGTTTTATATTTGTGTATTTATACGATAGTCACGATCACGAGTATACTGCAATATCCTTAAAATACTTTACTTAATTCTAGATTCTAGAATATTATTCTATCGAATCAATGCTTAGCACACAAAAGCAACATTTTTAATCTAGATTTTCTTCTGTCACTGTCAGTAACGTCATTTGTCAATTCAGTCTAGTGATGTACCAATTCAATTTATTACCTCAAGATTAGGACGATTATGTTTGATTCAGACAAAATTAAGAATGTTTAATGTGTTTAATTATTTATTTGCAATTAATTTGTATAATAACTTTAGTAAGACATACAAAATTAATTATTATGATTTCACATTCACGCAACGTGGTGAAGGTTGCGCGATGCGCTTCATCATGAATACGAGCCCCTAGAATTGCTAGATACTAGTCGAGTTCCCCGTCAAATCGTTACATGAGTAAGCGGGATGATAAATGATAATGATATCCATCATTCTTTGTCCTTGTTCTGTCAAGCAGCAGCTTAATAGCGTCTCGTTCTGTAACATGTAGCCACACTGCTCCACACATAGACAAATATTGAGATGTAGCCAGGTTTTCGCGTGCCGCCATATTGTTATCTTTACCTACAACTGTACGTCAATGTCGTTATAAAAGAAAATATTATTAGTTTAAACAATTAAACGTTACATTAGACTGCCTCGTTAGCCGAGCGGTCACAAGTGCGACTGCCGGGCAAGGGGTCTCGGGTGCGATTCCCAGGTCAGGCAAAGTATTACTGGGTTTTTAAAAAATTCTTAGTAGTAGCACGGAGTCTAGACTTGTGCCCGGTATATGGCAATAGGCTCACCCCCTATTACATGAGACTTATAACATAAATAATGAAAAGTTGGTGTCACATTGTACAGTGGCATAATGTGTCATAATGTGATGATAAAAATCGTGATGTTATGATGATGATGATGAATGGTGAAGTGCAGTGCCTACCGATGTGGCAGCAACAGCTATAAGAAAATAGCAGAAGTAACCTTTCATCGGTAGGTTTTTATTTACGTTGTTGTAAACGAAAACAAATTGTCGATATTTTGAAATAAATCAACTGTTTTGATAATGTTTAATCGTTTATAACGAAGCCTTATTACAAAATTAATAAACAAATAAAATTAACTTAATTTTTCATTCGAATGGCACAGTTCAAGTACTTGTAGAATTAACAGAGGACGGATTTAGTGTTTCAAAAGGTTAAACTTGTTTACTACCTGTAATAATAATAATTATTATTACCTGCTATTCTTAACCATAACAATTGCCTTAATAAAATTATTACTCTCTCTTCAACTTTCTTAACGGGGCTCCGGCTCGACGTGCAGGAGAAGAAACGGGGTAGTTTTTAGTCAGTAGTCTGACATTCCCTCCCGCCTCACTCAGGTGGGAGCAGTCATTCGATGATTTTACCATCTTAAAAAAAATATTCATTATACTCTTTGCTGACTACAAACCACCCTGTTCCTACTCCTGCTCGGTAAACCTTTAAGCCTTCCACGGCTTCGTATTTTTTTTATGGCATAATCCGGTAAACGAGCAGACGGATCACCTGATGGTATGCAATCGGCGTCGCCCATGGACACTTGGAACACCAGAGTCGTTACAAGTGCGTTACTTTTGGGATTAGGAATTTGACGATTGTTGGGGACTAAGGGATTAAGAAGGGGGTACGGGTAATTGGGCATCCAGTAACCTTACTCACGCGATGAAACACAACGCAAGCTTTGTTTCAAGTCGGTCTTTTGTGAGGCCTGGTGGGTCTCACTCCGGTCGAGTCGACCCAGCCCTACTGAACCATATCTGTAGTGGTCTGGTGCCCCTTTAAGTCGCGCGCGAAATGCGACGCGCCGTACATTCGTGGTTCTGGTTGGGCAAAGAGATATCCTTGCTCGCCGTTCGCTACCCATGCTTACAGTGGCCGGAGATCGTGGTCAGATGATCCCTGATACCGAAGTGTCTCCCGCGATGGCTAGGGCGTGAGGAGGTTGACTACCTCCTCTTTAACTAGCATGACAGTTTCGTAGAAGGAAGAGACGGCATCCCAGTCCGCCTCGCTTCGCACCATGGCTGAACCGGAGCAAGACGCGAGAGATCGCCGTCGCCGACCACATCCCTAAGGACTCGGTGCTTAGCCCTTGCAGGGCACACCGCTACCGTATGCTCCACCGTGTCCTCCGGACGGTCCTTGGAGTGATGACACCCGGGAGTTTCCTCCCGCCCAAACCAGTAACCAGAAACAGGTAGATACCTCCCGAAACTTCCATGTCCGGTTAACACCTGCGTGAGGCGGTAGATCATTAAAATTTGACGAGTGCATGCAACTTACATAATAATGATGAGTGACTTACGTGACGTTGCCGCTCTGTGAAAACAATTTTGTTTGTTTTCACGCAAAATGCAAGCATACGCCTTGCATAAAATGCAAGCCTGTTACAGGTAGGTATTACAAAGGTGTTAGGGGTAAGGTGGCGCGACCGCCCAAGGCCAGTGCAATCGAAGAGTCCCTTTGATTGGCATAGGTTTTAAAGTGTACGAGTACGAGCATTTTTGCCCAAATTAGATTTAGGAAAGTTGTTTGCATATTATTAAGTACCTAGGTATGAATAGGTAGCTAGGCCAGGAATCGTGAACCATTAGGACGTACGCAGCATATATTTCGGCCTCATCAATGATTACGTAATTGAAGGCCAGCAACGCACTTTGGTTATCGTGGCCCGCTTATCATCGGGAGGTTTGTTGGTACTATGTAGGTCATGATCCTCACCACGACAGCCATGGCACTCAGATGCTCGGATGGAAACTTGGAAGCGACCTGCAATCAGTGGCTCTTCACGACTTTAGTCCGTTTATCCTTTACAAGGTAAACCTTGTGAACAACAAATTTAATACTTGCCTGCTACTGCCACCTCGACTATAGTAATAAGTATAACTTATATCTAGGATACTAGCTGATTCCGCGCGGTTTCACCCGCTCTGCTCGGCTCCTATTGAAGAACCTCCTTCACAAGAATAATTATTCACATCGGACCAGTAGCTCCGGAGATTAGCGCGTTTAAACAAACTGTTCAGCTGTATACATGTGAGCTATCTCCCCGCACTGCATGCTGCACTATTTACTGGACACCTACTTGTATGATAGCGTACAAAATCCGCATATCGGTAAATGCAGGCCAGAAAGCTTCTACACGATATAGGTAGAGAGAGATCCTACGCGGTAAGAAACTCGAAGCTTTGTAAATTATAATGTGATAAATATATATAATCATAGAAAATAGGTGAAAGCAGTTCTATATACTGTGCGTGTGCTTATATTTTTGTAGTTTGTTATCCTTATGTTGCAAAAATATTCAAGTGACTGAATTAAAACAACATATAAATTAATAATCTTTTATTTTAATGAACGGTCAAACATAGTCGAAAACACTTAGTTACAAATAAACAGGAACTAGCACCTGAAATGACATAACAAATAACAAAACAAAGGTGTTTGTAATACGAAACTCGAATGAAGTAAGTTAAATGCATTTAATTGAATCAGAGAGCAGACGAAGCTGAAAGTCAAACAGATAAATGTTAACTGGATAGTGATAACAAGAGCAAATAATAGATAAGACAGTTGCGACGCGATAGTAAGCAAGAAGAGACGCCACTAATACAATTATTATAAATAAAAAACATTTATTATCACACAAACGATTGCATCATATCATCCTAACAACCAACTCTACCCTAGTGCTACTATTTCAAATAACAGGTATAATATATTAGATTTGTTATATTGCAGCATAACATAAAGGTACACAATCAAGTACCTACTTTACACAAATTATTACATCTTTTGTTCTTGTTTACATAACTTACTCAGTAAATTGCTACTTTTAATAAGTCTAATATTTATTAATAATCTTTAATTGTTTTAAAGAAAATAATACTTTAAAGTTACATCATGAGAATAACATCCTAATATCTACTAAGTAAGCCTAATTATTCAGCAACCTTAACTAAGTTATAATTATTATTGAATATGTATTTAGTTATTGTTATTGTACTGTGATATCAATTAGTGTTTTCTAATAATCTTCATTGAGGTTTCTTTCTTTAATCTCTCATGTAAGGATAGTCGATGTCACGTAGAGGTACAAAGGTCTCTTTGATGGACTGGGGTGTTGTCCAGCGCATGACATAGCCAGGCCCGCCTGCTTTATCATTGGTACCAGACATGCGGCCTCCACCAAATGGCTGCTGGCCCACAACTGATCCAGTTGACTTGTCATTGATGTAGAAATTGCCAGCAGTCATCTTGAGCTCATCCAGAGCCTTCTGTAGGAAGTTCTTGTCCATTGAGAATACAGCACCAGTCAATGCAAATTTAGTAGATGATCCAATGAGCTTCATGGTCTTGTCCACTTCACTATCATCATACACATACATGGTTAACACAGGGCCAAAAATCTCTTCAGTCATAAGCTTGTCATGGGGATCAGTGGTCTCAATTATGGTGGGCTGGACAAAGTAGCCTTTGCTGTCATCAAATTCACCTCCAGCAATGATTTTATTCTTAGAGTTTTTCTTTGCATTTTTTATGTAACCTGTGATTCTGTTAAAGGCTTTATCATCAATCACCGCAGCGGCAAAAATTTTGAAATCTGATGGGTCACCAATCTTTAATTTAGCTTGCTCTTGAACTAATCCATGCTTTATTGGCTCAGCAAGAGATTTGGGTACATAAATTCTTGAGCATGCCGAGCACTTTTGTCCACAGTATTCAAATGCTGAGCGAATTGTAGCAGTGACGACAGTCTGGATATCAGCTGAAGGATGCACAAAGTGATAATTTTTTCCTCCGCATTCACCAATCAGCCGAGGATAATTTTTATAGTGGCTGAGATTTTTTCCAACTTCATTCCACAGCCAGTTAAATGTTGGAACAGAGCCAGTGAAGTTAATGCCTGCTAGATGAGGGGACGAAGTAATTGTGCGGCCAAATGTGGGCCCATCAGCTGGAACAAAGTTAACAACACCATCTGGAAGCCCTGCTTCACGCATTATGTTAAAGATCCGCCAATTTGACAAAAGTGCTGTATCAGATGGTTTCCATACAACACCATTGCCCATAAGAGCAGGGGTGTAGGCCAAGTTGCCCCCAATAGCTGTGAAGTTAAAAGGGCTGATTGCAGCAATAAATCCGTCAATGCCACGGAATCGAAGAGAATTTCTTGTCACTGATGGGTTTTCTGAAATAGGTTGATATTTGGCATTCTCTTTTAAAAAGTATACATTGAATCTGAAGAAATCAATGAGTTCAGCAGCTGAGTCTATCTCTGCTTGTATTACACTCTTAGACTGACCCAGCATAGTAGCAGCATTGAGTTTTTGCCTGTGGGAACCAGCCATCAGTTCTGCAGCATTTTGCCAGATACGAATACGCTCCTGCAGAGGTGTTCGATCCCATCGTGCTTGAGCATCTACAGACACTTTGATAGCTTTTTGTATGGTTTTCTCACTCGCGTAGTAGAATTTTGCAATTTTTTTGGAGTGGTTATGAGGCATCACCTGGTAACGCGGCTCGCCTTCCTTAATAGTTTCTCCGCCAATGACGATAGGCACCTCCTCAGTCACAGCAGCGGTTTGCTTCAGCTCCTCAGCAAGCGCAGTGCGCTCGCCACTCCCCTCACGATATTCAAAGACCGGCTCATTCTGCACACCGAAGTCCTGGAACTTGGGCAACTCCACAATGCTGGAAAGTGAGCGCTCGAACGTTCGCCCGCTACGTACGGTTCTTGTCCATACAGCCCACATCTTAACGAAGATAATTGTGATATATCCAAATGCAAAGTATTGTCAAGAGACCTTGTTACGTAAACCGTATCGTTCGTTCGCAAACACGACAAAATGTGTACGACGGTAGCTAACTGACGTCGATAATACTTTCCACAGAAGCTGTGACCTTCACTGATCCATCACATTTTCAAACATTATGAAACGGCACCGAAATACGATTTGGTAGATTAGCAACGTAACTTGTATATTGTTTGTTTGATATATTTTATAATTAAACAGATTTGTCCACTTCTTTAGTTTTAGAATTGTCGTACTGACATTATTTATGTGTTTAAAATGTTCGTTATAATCAATTCTGTATTTTATGGATTTCAATCAGTATCTCTTTTTCTAATACAGAGCCTAGCAGCTGGCTGGCTGCTTTGGCTGACATTTGACTTGATTGCGAATACTGCAACGCGCACATTATCGACCTAGTCGAATCGTGCTGTGTGTTTGGTACTATACTTGTCGAAATCTTGGTGTCCCTCTCTCTCTTGTTATTTTCTTGCCCCAATTTAATGACTCAGAGTGAGATGAAAGTATTTTAATTCCTGTATTTATTTCCTATTGAGAACCAGAGAGAGATAGAAAATATTGAGTTCCTATCCTGTTTCACAGATTATTTAAGGGAAAATCGTAGAGTGGAATATCATTGAATTTGAGATTGGGAAATAACCTGAGAAATATAATATATTTTTTGTTGCGTTTTTGACATAATATTGATTTCATAATGAACTCAAACGCATTTATTTTAATTAAACCATAATTTGATACTTTTGAAACGTCAACAAATATAAAATAAATAATAGTCTATCAGTTTGTTCGTCAGTGAAGCTAGGCGCCAGGCGAATGTAATTTGAAGGCCTAGATCGTAGTCGAAATTCAAAATACGTACCTATTACTGCATTTTTTTTTAACTTATATAGGATATGGAGTATTGGCGAGATAAACTTGCCATCATCGATTCGACCAGTATAACCTACCGATCGGCCACAAAAATCTTTACAAGAATGTAGTAGAATTGTAAAGGTAGGGAGAGTAGGGAGACCTAAACCCAGAAGTTCGACAATCATGTGTTCATGGCCGATCAGCCTGATAATATTAATAATAAAATATCATTACTTTGTAATTGAGTATCCTATCCCACAACCCTTAGAGGCGGATTCAACCTAGAAAGCACCTTATATGCTATTCCCTGTACTCCAAAGTCTTCCCATTCTTGTAGCGTAAAGCCTATGTCCGTCCTCTTCCTAAAATATAACCACACACTTCCGTCCTATATCAATTCTTCCCTTCCTGTCAAAGGTGCTCGAGGCCTGTGTCCATAAGCAAGCTCTCGTTTATAAGTCCATTGCAATCCGGATTCAGGCCCGGGCACAGTACTGTAACCGCTCTCCTTAAAGGAGGCTTATTGGCGATGTGAAGGCGGGGATGGAGGATACCAGGATTACAGTGTTGGTTTTGGTGGACTTTTCGAATGCCTTCAACATGGTCAATTCCGACATTTTGCTAGCTATCCTATCCCAACTTTCGGTTTCTGATGGTGCACTGGATTGATTATCATCGTATCTTCAGGAACGTCAGCAATTGGTCCAGGTTGGCGAGGCTTCGTCGAACTGGTGCCATTTAGAAGCTGGGGTTCCTCAAAGCGGAATTCTGTCTCCTCTTCTATTCTCCATCTTCATACACCTTATCACTTCCGAACTTCAGTGTGCGTACCATCTGTATGCCGACGACCTGCAAGTGTACTGTCAAGGCAAGATTGAAGACTTACCTGATGCAGTTGCGAAGGTGAACGCAGACTTGACTGCCATATCTAACTGGTCTGGGAAATTTGGCATTAATGTCAACCCGAGCAAGTGTCAGGCGATAATAGTAGGTAGCTCCCGCACTTTGTGCTAGGTTAACAGTGCAACGGTACCGCCAGTCCGGTTTGACGGTGCGGTCATTTCATTTGGTGGTGATGTCAAAAATCTTGGGTTGCACATCGACGGCAACTTAACCTGGCGTGCTCATGTTACTAATGTCTGTCAGCGAGTCACGGGGACGTTGCGAGCCCTGTATCGGTTAAAAAACTTCCTTCCGTTGTCGACCAAGGCGATGCTTGTTCAGTCCTTGGTTTTCCCGATAATTGATTACTCTGATGTGTATTACTACGACCTGAATGCAGACATAACATAACATCACGCCTTTTATCCTCGTAAGGGTAGGCAGAGGTGCACATTATGCCACTGTACAATGTAACACCCACTTTTCACTATTTATGTTGAGTCCCATGTAATAGGGGGTGAGCCTATGGACCTGAATGCAGATCTCTTCAATAAACTTGACCGCCTTCTAAATAACTGCATTCGATTCGTTTTTAACCTTCGTAAATACGACCATGTCTCTGTATATCGGTTGCAACTAAAGTGCCCATACGTCACTGCAGGAAACAACGGGCGTTAACCACTTTATTCTCTCTTCTTAATTACCCCAGTTCTTTCTTTCTTTCTTTCTTTTTAAAAAAACGTTGCCCCACACTAGGATTTTCTCCTGTGTCGTGGGTGCGTTTACAAACATACAAGTTCACATACACAATCACACCCAGACCCGCAACAACAATTTGTGGATCACACAAAGTGTTGTTCCGTGCGGGAATCGAACCCGCGACACGTTGCACGGCAGCCGGTTGCCCAGCCACCGCGCCAACCGTGCAGTCAGTTCTCCTAGCTATCTATCCTCCTATTTTCAGTTCATAAGTGCAAACCAAAGCAAATATCTTCGTTCCACTAATAATCTTCTTCTACAATGTCCCACACACCGGACCGACTTCCTTCACTCTTCATTGTCCAATCCATTTTGCTGTGGAATGCGCTGCCCACGGATGTCAGGACGGCAACCAGCCAGCTAAGTTTTAAAGTTAAGGTTCGTGAACTATTGCGAAGGGAACAGACAGACGCATCACGTACTTAATTTATCATTTTACCACCACCCTACACGTGACCCCCGGGTGGTGCCAAAGAACAACAACGCCGAGTCGTAGGCGGCGGTCAACTAACCTACTAAATCATGTCACGTAAGAACGGTGGCCTTGGCTTAATCACCTAGGCTAAGAGGAAGAAAATCTCCATAAAAATAACTTCGGATTGAAGTTATTTTTTATTAAGGTGGGTTACGCGCCGAAAGGACGAATGGCTGAGGGATTTCAGTCACTAGCGCCAACTTTGGTGGATCTGGTCACGCCATTGTATAGTACCTTCTCACAGGAATGGGTGCCACCCTGTGAGCGACCCATAATTCGACTCTTCTCGTGGGAACAAATATGAAATCTAATTCCCCTAAAAACACTCAACCAGAACACAAACAACTAACACAGCAAGCACTCCTCTCAAGCCTTTTTAACAGACAACGCTCGTCATCCCTTTCCGAACTGGCAAGGTCACCACAAGACACCCATACAGTTGATACAAATGAGACCAGAAACGCAATGGAAGCAACCCTGCTCGACTTGCCTTGACAGGGGTCATGTCATACCTGACCATCAATTCGGAATTTCGAAAGCAGCACTCCACCACTGAGCAGGTACACAGAGTGTACAATAAGACAATTTCTTGACGTCCAACAAGCATTCGACCGTATCTGGCATAGAGGGCTACTCTACAAAATTAAAAAGTACCTACCACATTCCTACTACCTACTGTTGGAGTCCTATCTTAGTGACAGAATGTTTCAAGTAAAGCTGCGTGATGCAAGATCTTCTCTTTTTAACTGCAGAGCCGGAGTTCCTCAAGGCTCAGTACTTTGACCGGTTCTCTACAATATATTCACCAGTGTAGCACACAGCTGTAGCAACCTTTGCTGACGACCCAGCCTTCCTCAGTTGTAACAGTGACCCCAATGTGGCAACCAGACAACTGCAGACACAGCTCGATGCCACTAATGCCTGGCTGACTAAGTGGCGCATCAAAGCAAGCGCCTCGAAGTCGCACCACATCACATTCACCCTGAGGCGCAAAACTTGCCCTTTAGTCAAACTAGGCTCCGACTCTTTGCCGCAATCGACCTGCGTTAAATACCTTGGATTTCACCTTGACCGAAAGATGACATGGAAAGATCACATAAAAACGAAACTCTGGCTTCTTCAAGTGCATAATTGGTTCACCATTAATAATCTAGCACTTAATGAGAAAAAACAAAATGTATTAAATTCAGTTTACCAAACGTGCGTAGTAACGATTGTGATATTGTTTTGAACGGTCAAAAGTTAGAATTTGTCGACGAGACAGTATTTTTAGGCATTACGTTAGACAATAGGCTCACTTGTTTCACTTGTTTCACAATGGGATCCACATATAAAGGCGCTTTCGGGGAGATTGAGCTCAGCTGCTTTTGCAGTTAGACAGATTAGACAGCTCACGGACGTAGATACAGCTAGGCTTGTCTATTTTAGTTATTTCCATAGCATTATGTCGTACGGCATTTTGTTGTGGGGTCGAGCTGCAGAAATAGAATCAATATTTATTCTACAAAAGCGGGCTATCCGAGCAATATATAACTTACGCCGTTTCGAATCGCTGAGAGAATTGTTTAAAACGATAAATAGTTTAACGGTGCCCTGTCAATATATTTATATATGAAAATATAATGTCTATATTGTTTGAGAAAAGAAGCGATAGACACAATTTTAATACTAGAGGCAAAAATAAGTTACCTATACCGCAATTCAGACTGTCCAAAGTACAGAAATCCTTTATGGGCTTAGGTATTAAATGCTATAATAAAATACCAAATAGCATACTAGATCTCAATGAAAGTAAAACATAAGTATATTAAGCGCGAATTATGTAATTAAGCTTACTACACACAGACAGATTATCTTGAAGATAAGAATGCTTGGCAGCATGTTGGTTCGGCTCCACTGGACAATACTCAAATGTAGTCAGTAGTTAAATTCTAATAGTAGGTAATTTAATACTTTAATTCTACCTCTAATGTAGACAATCTAGTTTCCTTATGGCATCGAGCAATTCTTTATTATTGAAACAAAGAGTTTCCTTTTTCTTGTATAGAAGCACTAATTCTATGGATTGTCAGTATGCATATGTGAGCACCATGTTTGACTTTAAGATTTTTTTTTTTAGGAAGTTATTTGTATAATGCGTCAAGCGTGTCTTTTTGCATTCTTCTTACATATGCGTACAGTATTGAAATATGTATCAGAGACATTGTAAAACATACTTTTTTTAAAAAGAGTAACGAATGGAGTTTCTTGCTCGTTCTTCTCCATTCGAATCTACATTTTGGAATGAGCAACTACCTTCACCTAGTTTCACTGACGGACCGACTGACAGACTATTATTTATTTTGTATTTGTTGACGTTTCAAAAGTACCAAACTATAGTTTAATTGAAATAAATGCTTTGACTTTGACAATCTGCACTTTGTCCAACAAGCTAAGGGTTTATTGCTCCATAATAAAACCAATCTGGACCTATGGAATCCAACTGTGGGCAACAGCCAGCAAATCCAATACTATGAGCGTACAGATAGCTCAAAACAATATCCTTAGGGGTCTGTCATCGGCACCCTGGTACGCTCGCAACTCAGAAATCCACGAACATTTGCAAAAATATTTGAATATTCGAAAATTATAATCCAAATACTGGATGAAATAAAGAAATACTCAGCCAACTACAGGGACCGTCTGAGAGATCACCCAAACCCATTGTCATCCATGCTGTTACAACCAAACCAATTTAGACGACTCAAGAGGGCGGATGTGCTACATAACTAAGGGGAGTCAGAGTAATGGCTCCTCTTCTCCAAACTCCAGCAACAATAACAACAAACCTGATTACAGACTGATCGCAGGATAAACCCAAAAAAAATCATTTTGGCAATTAAATTATGATTTTCCAATTAGCCAAGTTTTTAAAATTAGCAATTTTGTAAAGTTTCATTGGCTCTTTCCGATTTCCATTTTGTGACCTAATAAGTGCGTCGTTTGCGCCGCCATCTTGGAAAAATGGCGGCCAAAAACAGTTTTTTTGCAATATCTCTTATGTTGTGCATTTTACGTCGGCTCGAAGTAGAGGTACGAACGGGGTGGTTTTTAGTCAGCAATAGCCTGACACTTCCTCCCACCTCACCAAGGGCGGGAGAAGTCATTCCTCCCCCAAAAAAAGATTAATATGTTATTATCATGATATAGGTACCTACTAATTTTATATCATCTCAATAATTTATTGCCGGGGATGAAAAGTAGAATATATATATTCCAGACCATAATTTACCCGTTCCATATCCTGTTCCCTTCAGCCGTATTGACATGATTGAGTAACAAACATACACACAAACACGTAATATTATTAAGATGACGAAAGAGTCTACAGATCTAAGCAGACCAAAGAGCAGACGAATAGATATATGGCAAGAAGCAAACAAGATCGTTGAAATGTAACATTGACAGCGAAATTGTCGGATAGCAATACATTCAAAATTTTAGTACAGGTATATGATATTAACGAGACGGTGAAGCATGCTCCGATCGGCGTCCGTGGAGCTGAGAGTGGCGTGCCGGCCGCGGGGGCGGGGCATGGCGCGCGCGGCGCGGACGCCGCGGCCCGCGTCCGTGCTGCAGCCGCAGTGCGTCGTGTACCCGCGCGCGCCGCGCAACGAGCGCGTGCTGGAGCACTCTGTCGGCACTAAGGAGCGCAACTGCCTCGCACACGAGCTCGCTACGCTCACGCGCCACCCCGAGACTGTTCCCATTTTTTTAGGCCCAGAGAAAACGTGTTATGGTGATTGCTGTATCCAGGCGATGCCCTTTGATCATCAACTGGTCGCTGCGTATTTCCATCATGCTTGGCCAGCTACCATATCACAAGCTATAGAGCTGGCTACTGCTTGTCAACCTAGTTGGGAGCGCACCTCGGTTGACGAACGTTGCGGCGTGCTCGAGCGCGCTACTGACCTGCTCGCTGGGGTTTTTCGCCAGCGGGTCATCGCGGCCGCCATGATCGGCCAGGGTATGACTGCTATCCAAGCTGAACTTAACGTGTGTCAACTAATTGATTATTTGCGGTTCGGATGCTATTTTATGAGAGAGCTTACGAGGAGTAAAAGCCTAATCGACGGTGGTGATGATGCTATCAATCATAACCAATATCACGGCCTCGAAGGGTTTTGGGCCGCAATTACACCTTACAATTCGCTTGCTTACGCTGCACAACTGGCGATAATACCGACGATCATAGGCAACTGTGTTGTGTGGAAACCTAGTGACCACTCGGTGCTCGCCTGCTATCGCGTGTTCGAATGTCTACAGTGCGCGGGCCTGCCCCCCGGCGTCCTCAACTTCGTGCCAGCTGATGAGAAACGTTTTCTGGACGCTGTGTGCACTAACACAGATCTAGCGGGCATTTCATTCGGCGGGACGACTCGCACTCTCGAGCACATTTGGCGTACAGTCAGCGCGCACATTGACAAGTACTTACATTTCCCTCGGATTGTCGGTACCGGTAGTGGCAAGAACTTCCACGTGGTGCACTCGTCGGCGAATTTGGCGAATGCGGTTGCGTGTACAGCGCGAGCGGCTTTTGAAATGGCGGGGCAAAAGTCTTCGTCGTGCTCCCGCGTGTTCGTGGCGCAGTCAGTGCTGGACCGTTTCTTGCAGTGCCTCGCACAAGTGGCGCAATCCCTCGTGGTCTGCCATCCGCTCGACTACCGATGTTTCATGTCTGCGCTCGCGTCACAAGCCGCTTACGACAAGGTTGTTACATTTTTCTGAGACGGAAATAGACGTTCTCATTGTACCTTTTTAAATAAACAGCAGGTATGTCAAAGGTGTGTGGGTTCCTGGAGCGAGCTAGCCGGGACAACACGGCGCGGCTGGTGTGCGGCGGGCGCACGGAGCCCGGCGTGGGCTACTTCGTGGAGCCCACGGTGTACGTGGTGCCGGAGCCCACGCACGAGCTCATGTGCGAGGAGCTGCGCGGGCCCGTACTCGCTGTGTGTGGCTTCCCAGACAATGACCCCGAGGCCCTCGTGTGGGCTGTCGCCCAGGCACGATACGCCATTACTGGGTCGATATTCGCACGTGTGAGTCGACTTACATTACAACTGTCTAGCAAGTCTAGGAATGTACAAACATGTATGAAGCTTGTGTACATACGTTGATGTAACTTGGCATGATGAGATGTACTTTTGGTAATAGGGATGCTAGTTAGTCAGTCAGTTAAATAATCAAATTTGACTGCACGGTTGGTGCGGTGGCTGGGCAACCGGCTGCCGTGCAACGTGTCGCGGGTTCGATTCCCGCACGGGACAACACCTTGTGTGATCCACAAATTGTTGTTTCGGGTCTGGGTGTCATTGTGTATGTGAGCTTGTATGTTTGTAAACGCACCCACGACACAGGAAAAAAAAAAGATAGAAAAGATAGAAAATAAGTATATTTTTTACAGTATTTTCTTTGTACTCGTAACCATTTAAGAATTGTGACATCATCAGCCCATCGCCATAAAATGATGATCATTAGATGGCTGAACTGCTTCCTTTATGAAATTGTCAGAATAGCCAAATAAGTATTTAATTATAATTTGAGGATTGCCTTCGATTTCCCTGGGATCAGTGGGATCTCATAAAGTATTGACCAGGTGACAACAGTGCTTACAACTTGAAGTATAACCTACGGAACAAAAAAAAATCACGCAAATCGGTCAATACACTCGACGTAATCGTTTGTAGGTACATACCTACTTACATAGAAAATAAAACATCCCGACCGAATTGAGAACCTGCCACTTTTTTCTAGGGAGCTGGTTAAAGATATTATTTTTTTATTTTGTCGAAAACAATACTTAGATAAAACGAAAAGTTTTGAAGTTGGAGCTAGGAGAGCTACGTCATTTGTAAGTATAACAAAACCGAGAAAAAACGTCACGAGGTATTTTAAAAGAAAATAAAAAATACGTGCCCAATGCTTTAAATGCTTTCTTTATGGACACAATTGAATTATGAAAATAAAAAGGAGGTGCGTTGTAGTATCCTCAGATATGTTTGATTAGGCAATAGCATGATTAACTTTCATGTAATGTGCAGTCGAGTGGGTGTGCAGGACATGCGGTGGGCGCGCTGGGCGGCGGGCGCGCTGCGCGAGCACTCGGCCGCGCTCTACCTCAACGCGCGCTGCTCCGAGGACACGCCCGGCCAGCAGGCCCTCGGCGGCTCGCGCAAGTCGGCCGCCGGCGGGGGCAAGGTACTGTGTCGCAGTGCACTGTGCGGTAGTATGTACTGTAGTGTCGTGTTGCAGGCGGGGTCGATGTCGTACCTGCTGCAGTGTCGTATGTTGCAGGCGGGGTCGATGTCGTACCTGCTGCAGTGTCGTATGTTGCAGGCGGGGTCGATGTCGTACCTGCTGCAGTGTCGTATGTTGCAGGCGGGGTCGATGTCGTACCTGCTGCAGTGTCGTATGTTGCAGGCGGGGTCGATGTCGTACCTGCTGCAGTGCCGTATGTTGCAGGCGGGGTCGATGTCGTACCTGCTGCAGTGTCGTATGTTGCAGGCGGGGTCGATGTCGTACCTGCTGCAGTGTCGTATGTTGCAGGCGGGGTCGATGTCGTACCTGCTGCAGTGTCGTATGTTGCAGGCGGGGTCGATGTCGTACCTGCTGCAGTGTCGTATGTTGCAGGCGGGGTCGATGTCGTACCTGCTGCAGTGTCGTATGTTGCAGGCGGGGTCGATGTCGTACCTGCTGCAGTGTCGTATGTTGCAGGCGGGGTCGATGTCGTACCTGCTGCAGTTCGCGACGGAGCGCTCCATCCGCGAGTCGCTGCAGGCCTGCACGGACGTCACGTACTCGTACATGGACGAGACGCCGCCCATTGTCGTGCTCAAGTGACGCTCGGACCTTATTTGTGTTGTTTTGTGAAGTCACACAGAAGTAATAAAACTCTCGTCACAATATTTTCTAAATATTTTATTGCAATTTAGGATCAATACATTACATATATTACGGATATATAAAATACAAGTAAGGCAGCAGGCAGCGCAGTGACACCGGCCGCGACCTTTGTACGCGTCACGAACTCATCACAATCTTACTAACAGCTAACGATGTCAACTGAGGGCGACTCGGAGACTCCACTCTCTAAGCCTGTTTCAAGTTTTACATCAACAATACATTATTTCTTTGTACACGTTTCCTTATAAGTCGCTGTCGTAATACGCCACCGACTCGCACCTCGGTCAACTTACAAAAATAAAATTGCAACATATTGCATTACTACACGTGTCAGTTACAACTAATTGATAATAATGTACCACCTAACTGTCATAATATGCATAAAGTACGATATAACTAGGCATTGGCAAGTGACACTATAATACCTATATATATATCTAGTCATGTACGAGTACCACTCTCATTGGCAGTGCACTCATTCATTCTCCTCGACGTCTATCACTTTTCTAAATTCATAAAAGCAGGAAAGAAAAATAGACTACGTCTAACTGCAACATGTTCACGTACAGCTATTGTGCAATCTTTACTTTTTAAAATAATTAGAAATGGAAAAAATAATAAAAAGAAGAAGTTGGTCTGAGTAATAGCACATAATAAAATACTGCGGCCGCATAGAGTGCAGTGCGCCACGCGACATTAGCAACACAGGAGTACATCACGCCCGCAGGTTGTACCATGTCGTCCACTATCTTCTTGACACATTTTGTTGTCTAACGTCTAAAGCTTAATTCTCTAGTGTGCCGAGATAAGAGAATACCAAACAGAGTGCTTGCAGTGCGGTTAGAAGTGGGCCGCGAGGCCGAGGCAACCAGTGCCTCCCAGTATATAGGTGCACTTATACCACTTACAATCACTTTCAATGCTCTCGTCATATTCTTCCACACACTACTTTACAACCATTACCTTCGTCTGCTATCGAATTACTCTTGTATACTTGTAAATGTTTAAAAATGTCAGTACAATATTTTTACAAAACATAGGAATGCCATCAGGAATGAGTATAACGTGATCACACGCGGCTCTGTCCGAGCCCGATTTGTCTATTTGTCTATGCTGGTCATAGACAAAGAACAATATATATGTACACCATTGTTTATATGTAAATGCTCCAAAATGGTTAAGAACGCTTAACTGGCGTCGTTTCATTATCAGCTAATCAGTCGCGCTTGGTCAGTAAGCGTTTGTTTTGGTTCCGCGATATATCGCTAACTACAGATATGACTCGATGTACCTTAACCTATGCGCGGATAAACAGTAGTTGAGCAGATTTGAACAGGAATGACAAGTACTGGCGTCCCGCAGCGCTGCAGGCGGCGCGGGGGCGCGGGGGCGCGGGGTGACCTGCGCGGAACAATACAATAATATGTTATTATTATGTTTGATTAGTCACGTAACTGAAGAGGAACTCGACTTGCTTGAACTTGAAACTCGTTCCTCGTCAAACAGTTACGTTACTAAACCGATGACGTAATAATTTTTATAATTATTTGAAATGTATAACGCCTTGGTTTTATTTATGTATTTATTTATTTATTGAATGGTGAATCAACAGCTACATTACATACATTTAGCAGAAAAATAGTAACATTGAGCCACTTACAGATTCACACGAATACTGACTTAATAGGTAACAGCTAAGACAAAATAAAAATTATAAATACATCAAAAACAGGCACACAGCAAGAAAATTATTTAAATAAAGAAAAAAACAAGAAAGGTGAATACATATTTAAAATAAAAAAAACAAAAATCAGTTATTAAAAAAGTCTCCACTTATCATACCCCTAGCTTTCCTCAGGCTTGTACAAAATATATCTATATCATGCTTGCTACTGATGTCGTTAATAGTACGACAGGCTCGACACAAGAATGAGTTTTGCCTGTAGTTACTGTTTGCTACCGGAGCACAAAGAGGTGCGTGCCTCCTAAAGGATTTCGATGGAACATTGAGGGACAACTTTTTAAGGAATTCAGGGCAGTCAACTTTACCATTCGCTATGGATAGGATATAAGTAACATCAGCTATCTCGCGACGTTTATAAAGCGGAAGAAAGTGAAATTGTTTGCAGAGGCTGATATAGTTGTCGTACCCAGCCTTATTAGGAATTGCCAAACGAAAGCACAAGAATTTAATGAACTTCCTTTGAATCCTTTCAATTCTTGCAATATATTTATCATATCGGGGATTCCATATTTGCGATCCGTATTCAAGTATATTATGACTGTAATGTTATACTATTTAATTGAAATAAATAAATAATTAATTTAGTATATCTCACGAAAGTTTTATAAACATAATATGCTATATTATGTGAAGATGTGAACGGAACTACCTACATTTGCCGCCTCTTACAGTACCTAGCAGATTGTATGGCTGAGGACATGGCAGTGTATGGCTGAGTACCTGGCAGTGTACGGCTGAGTACCTGGCAGTGTATGGCTGAGTACTTGGCAGTGTATGGCTGAGTACCTGGCAGTGTATGGCTGAGTACCTGTTATGTATGGCTGAGTACCTGGCAGTGTATGGCTGAGTACTTGGCAGTGTATGGCTGAGTACCTGGCAGTGTATGGCTAAGTACCTGGCAGTGTATGGCTAAGTACCTGGCACTTGGCAGTGTATGTCTGAGTACTTGGCAGTGCATGGCTCAGTACCTGGCTGTGTATGGCTGAGTACCTAGCAGTGTACGGGTGAGTACCTGGCAGTGTATGGGTGAGTACCTGGCAGTGTATGGGTGTGTACCTGGCAGTGTACGGCTGGGTACCTGGCAGTGTATGGGTGAGTACCTGGCAGTGTATGGGTGAGTACCTGGCAGTGTATGGGTGTGTGCCTGGCAGTGTACGGCTGAGTACCTGGCATTGTATGGGTGAGTACCTGGCAGTGTATGGGTGAGTACCTGGCAGTGTATGGGTGTGTACCTGGCAGTGTACGGCTGAGTACCTGGCATTGTATGGGTGAGTACCTGGCAGTGTATGGGTGAGTACCTGGCAGTGTATGGGTGTGTACCTGGCAGTGTATGGGTGAGTACCTGGCAGTGTATGGGTGAGTACCTGGCAGTGTATGTGTGTGTACCTGGCAGTGTATGGGTGAGTACCTGGCAGTGTATGTGTGTGTACCTGGCAGTGTATGGGTGAGTACCTGGCAGTGTATGGGTGAGTACCTGGCAGTGTATGGGTGAGTACCTGGCAGTGTATGGGTGTGTACCTGGCAGTGTACGGCTGAGTACCTGGCAGTGTATGGGTGAGTACCTGGCAGTGTATGGGTGAGTACCTGGTAGTGTATGGGTGTACCTGGCAGTGTAGGCCGAGTACCTGGCAGCGTATGGTTGTACCTGGCAGTGTAGGCCGAGTACCTGGCAGTGTATGGGTGTACCTGGCAGTGTAGGCCGAGTACCTGGTAGTGTATGGGTGTACCTGGCAGTGTAGGCCGAGTACCTGGCAGTGTATGGGTGTACCTGGCAGTGTAGGCCGAGTACCTGGCAGTGTATGGGTGTACCTGGCAGTGTATGGGTGTACCTGGCAGTGTAGGCCGAGTACCTGGCAGTGTATGGGTGTACCTGGCAGTGTAGGCCGAGTACCTGGCAGTGTATGGGTGTACCTGGCAGTGTAGGCCGAGTACCTGGCAGTGTATGGGTGTACCTGGCAGTGTAGGCCGAGTACCTGGTAGTGTATGGGTGTACCTGGCAGTGTAGGCCGAGTACCTGGTAGTGTATGGGTGTACCTGGCAGTTTAGGCCGAGTACCTGGTAGTGTATGGGTGTACCTGGCAGTTTAGGCCGAGTACCTGGCAGTGTATGGGTGTACCTGGCAGTGTAGGCCGAGTACCTGGTAGTGTATGGGTGTACCTGGCAGTTTAGGCCGAGTACCTGGCACAGTGGTGCGGTGACTAGAACAGTAGGTCGGTGTGGTGCGTGCGCGCCTCGCTCCAGGAGCGCGCGATGTCGGCACCGCACGGCCGCGCGTCCCCCTCCCCCGCCCCCTCTCGCTCCCCGTCCCCGTCCCCCTCCGCATCGCCTCGCACTTCCGACATCTCTGCTGCGCCTGCCGCACCCGCTGTGGAATCAATTGTACTCTATAGCTCGTCTAATTTTGACAATATTATATTATTACAAAACAGACATTGTATATTATAAGTACTTTTGGAATTCAATTATTGATTGAAAAGAAGTATATAGTATATACAATAACTTGTCCGGTTTTCCCGCTTTATAATTTTTAAAATGAAGAAACTGATAACAGTCGAATAAAATGATAAGTATTACGTACGTCGCTATTAAGTGAGATGGTACTGACCTGCGTCGGGCGGGGTGACGCCGAGCGTGAAGGCGGCGCCGCGCGTCTTGTGAGGCCGGTAGCGGGACAGCGCCGCCGACGCTGCGGGCACACACACTACGCTACTACGGTGCTACGCTACTGCGGTGCTACGCCGCTACGGAGCTACGCCGCTACGGCACTAGCTAGCAGCTAGCAGCTCAAATTATTACACATTTCATAGTTTTATAAACACACAAGTAATGGTGAAGAGTTTATTTAGGCCAGAGCGAGGTGTAGTAAAATATTCTAGTTGCGGCGTAAATACACTGATTCCTGAATAAATGGAACTAATAATGTGCTCTATCTATACTTATAAAATGTCCAGATTGACTGACTGACTTATTCATCGTCGCTAGCGTAAACTGTCATGGCTACAAACAAACATGAATTCGGACTGTGTACTTTGTTAGCGTGATATACTTACTAAGGGTCATCCCGTGTTCAGTATTTTCAAAATTCCTATTTCACAGTAGGGGTTGAAGGATAAATCGGATTGATTTATTTTGAGTGGACAGTAGATATTGGGTATATGATAAGTACACAATGCTGTGTACATACCGTTCTAGGTAAGCCAATTTTAATTCTACATATACGTATATAAAGTACGTACTTTGTAACGAACTGATTTTTTTTCAATTTTTTTAAAAAAAACGTTGCCCCACACTAGGATTTTCTCCTGTGTCGTGGGTGCGTTTACAAACATACAAGTTCACATACACAAAGACACCCAGACCCGAAACAACAATTTGTGGATCACACAAAGTGTTGTCCCGTGCGGGAATCGAACCCGCGACACGTTGCACGGCAGCCGGTTGCCCAGCCACCGCACCAACCGTGCAGTCTACATTAGATCTAGTAAGATTCAATACAAGTGACGGAAGTTTAAGGATGGGCCAAAGGGTTTATAGGTTTGTAAACAATACGAGAGGATTCAATTTAAAGCGGCAATTATTGAGTTATTGTTTTGGAGGCGTCCTGTCTTCGTTTGACCTCAAAATCGACTGTGAATTATTTAAATTGTTTAACTCGTCGAGTACCGTATTTATAGACACAATTAAAGAACAATAGGTTGCGGTCACCGGTGACCGCTTGGTGTTTGACAGTTTAATTTATATTTTCTTCCATAATTACGTGAATTAAAGTTACTTATGTTCTAAAATTGTAATCGATTGTTTAGCTGTGTTCTTTGAGAGCTGACGGCCAACTTTCAGACTTCAGGCAGGAGAGTTTGGTGGTTGTAAGTTGGGACAAGGGCAACGAGTAGGTGTGGTATGTATTGAATGGTACGGCTAGCGAAGTGTTCCAGGACCACTACAGTCCATCTAGCGACATGCGGCAGTCAGACGAATGTCTCGCGGCGCCGCCTCGCTCTGCGCCCTACTGACACTCTCTCACACTCTCCCAGCTGACTTGTTGCTGCGGGGACTTTGTTAAAAGGAAAAATACAATTACATACAGTGACATCATGAGTATTGCGTTCGGACACGTCTATGCACACATATCGTCTCGGTTAAGAAGTCGATGTCTATCATGACAATTTTACAACATCAGGAATTTCCTAGGCAGTAGGAGTAGACCCGAGTCCGGTGAGTGGCAGGTAGCGAAGTAAAGTGTGTGACAGTTACTTATATGCGTGTTGGCAGCCAGCGGCGCGTGCAGCGGCGGCTCCGCGAGTTGGGGCGTGCTCGGCGCGTTCGGCGCACTCGGTGCGCTCGGCACGCTCGGCGCACTCGGCGCGCTCGGCGCCGCCTCCGCCGCGCCCTCCTCGCTTAGCGACGTCTCTGAAGGGTACTCGAACGTGCGCGTCAGCGAGTCGTCAAACTGCAGTTTTAACTGAAAACGATAGGTACGCGACTATTAATATCAGATAATAATATATTAATTTAATGTGCTTCATGCACAAAATGTACAAATAGGTGGACTTAATGCTGCAGACATTTTCTACCAGTCTGACCTTTGGGTGATGCAGAGAAGAGTAAATGGTAGGTGCAAGAGGCAAGCAATGGCTTTATTTAACAAACGAAAGATAAACTAATATATTTCAGAGATATACATAAATAAATATAATTATAATATATACATGAGTACAATATGCCTACATACATACATACATAATATATAGGAGTTGGAGCGTGTGGAGTCTTACCTTCGCGATGCGGTCTCTGTTGGGTCTGGTGGGCATGGAGGAGCGGCCGTTGATGAGCACGTTGTCGTTGACGAAGCGCACGTTGCAGGGCGAGGGCGGGCTGCCGTCCGGGGCGTCCGGCTCGGGGTCCGACTCCGAGTCGGAGCGCAGCAGCGCGTCGGGCCGCAGCACCACGACGCCCGGCTCGCCCGGCTGTAACCACAACAAGCTGCTCACTATCTGCCGCCACGTCATACTCCTTACATACAGAGGCTCATAATCACCCACTGTAACCCAAATACAGTGGCCAGTGGGGACCCAGATGTCCTCGTTATCAAAAGCTTGCTATACGAAATGAGGTTCGCTGTTCCGGTCGCTAAATGTTGGATACGGTTTTATTTATTTGATAGGCGTTATAAATATTTGTTCTGAATGTGAACTAGAAGAATAACATTGAATTATCGATTAACGAGCTTATTATGACCCGCTTTCTACCCGTGTTTCTGTTTCATCATATTTAGCGTGATGTTTGTAGTCTTCCTCGATGGACTTCATCATCATTGACAGCATAACAAAACGTACTAAGGCCTCAGGATGTTTCAATTCCAACCAGTGACTCTAGATATTGTTGCATCTAACCAAACATATATTTATGTATATAAGGACATAAAGGTACGTACTTATATGTATATCCTTACTTCCTTACTTATATTATAAATCGGAAAGCGAGTTTGTTTGTTTGTTCCGCCTTCACGCCGTAACTACTAGACCGATTGCTTTGAAATTTTGCAGACGTAAAGTTAGAAGTCTGGATTAAATAATAGGGTACTTTTTATCCCGGAAAAAATTGATATTTCCTAGGAAAAACAAAAATATTGGTATAGATGGCGTTGTATGTCATTTAAAACCAGTCAACGAATTACCTACTTATTGGAAAAATGTATGTAAAAATGTAAAAGCTAGTATTAACTATATCATTAATTTATTCATATCTCGACTCGTGTGAGGTATCTCGTCTGGAGACTCTCGTGGAGGAGGAACGCGTTCCCTATCTTTATATATATAATTCTTCTGTGAGTGTGTATGTCACTGAACTTCTCTCAAACGATTGGACCGATTTTGATGAAATTTTTTGTGTGTGTTCAAGGGATCTGGGAATGGTTTAGATTCACAAATCAGCCCGGCAGATGGCGCTGCAGTCGATGCAGTCGATTTCTCTAAAACTTTATCGTAGCCTCAGGTAACGACTGTACAATAGTTAGGCTTCAGGCTACAAACTACCACGCAATAATACAATACGGGATATTATTGGCTTGTATTGTACCTACAATTATAATTATAATAGTACAATATACAGAGTCAGAAGGTTCTGAATTATTTATGAAGGTTATGCTGGAGATCATACAAAAAAGATAAGATCGATCTTTTTTGTATGATCTCCAGCATAACATCACGCCTTTTATCCCCGAAGGGGTAGGCAGAGGTGCACATTATACCACTGTACAATAGTACAATGTAACACCCACTTTTCACTATTTATATTATGAGTCCCATGTAATAGGGGGTGAGCCTATTGCCATATACAGTATTATACAGGGCACAATTCCAGACTCCGTGCTACTACTGAGAATATTTAAAAACCCAGTAATACTTTGCCCGGCCCGGGAATCGAACCCGAGACCCCTTGCCCGGCAGTCGTACTTACGACCACTAGGCCAACGAGGCAGTCTCCAGCATAATCCGATATTTTTAAAAATCGATATGAATAAATGACTAATTGAACCAGGAGTCCTTAATCTTCATGTTTACGTGTGTACCCGGCTCCGAAGTAACGAATTGTGCCTTGTAATACTATTATAATTACAAGGCACAATTCGAATAGGCGAATTAAAACATTTCTTATAAATAATATAATTCCGTGACAAATGACTTTGTGTACAGCAGTTTTAGTTTCGTAAAATAAGGGATCGGGTTTAATAAGTTCATCTGCGCGTGGTGCACTCGTGAACGACTACGTGCGGAATGTAACAGGCGTCCGGTGACCGTGACGGGTAGTAACCGCGCTGGGTTCAAGGGAATTGTGGCCGGACCGGTGCCGCGGTGCCGTGGGAGCACCGAGCCACTGATCGACTTCACTAGCGTTTTAAAATAGGACGCACTACTTCAAGCATCAATCATTAGATAATATTTAAGTACAGTCTGTTTCATTATTTATCAATCCCATTTATTAAAATATAAGTGCTTTCCTTGAGTTCAAATTATTGTAGACTAGGCAATTACTGGAGCGTCAACTTCTTGATCCCGGCCGAGGTTGCAGGTTAATGGCCAGTTCGCACTACGCTAGTATTTTACTTGAGTAGCGAGTATTCGGTAGCTCCAGAGGTAGCACTCTTGCTTCTTGCAAGAGTGCTTCTGTCCCTAATTTACCGCCACCCGGTAAATTTTTGCGCCTATGTTTTCACCGCAGGAGTCGGCGCCATTTTTTATTAGTCAGTAAGGGCCAGTCAGTCAGTCAATTAGTCAGAAAAAGGCAACTACCTAATTTTGAAGATTTAGAAATAAAATGGTTCGATGGCATTTCGTGCCTTGATTGGCGATGTGCGAAATCGCCAATCCCATCCCATTCATCCCTGAGCAGGCGCCATGAAGGTGCCTCGTGGTGCCTACTCAGGCATTTTGTTTTGATATAAGTTTTGTAACGTTAGTGCATCTTCTCTTCTGGTGTAAGTGAGACGAGAGCACACACGGGGTGTTGTAAACTCATAAGCATAACAAATAACAAAGTGGACCTGCCAACGCCAATAAGCCAAACAATTTATGAATAACGTTTACAAAACACAGTCACTGGTTTATGTACGTACCTAAGTACTACGAGTAGTGCGAGTAGTGCGAGTACCGTATCGCTATAGTCGACAATTTGTTTGTCTTTATCAGAAGTTTTCATTACTAGAACCATACCTTGATTTGGCAGACTGCGCCTTCATCTCGTATTAAGTCACGGAGACTCCTCAACATGATTATACATACAAAATAATGTAAGTAAACATATTTAGGTACATGGTTTACATAATTCGATAATAAGGATGAGTAACCAAAGGTTATAAAAGATGAACAAAGGAGAAAGGTTTAATCAGAGTTAAATGAAAGTATTGGTGCTCGCCAGCCGGTCTGCGCGTCGGTTCAGTGAGGTGTATGGCGCCGCACTACGGGCCCCGGAGCAGCGCATGCGATAGCGTATCTTAATCGAGGATAATACGGGTGATTATGAGCAACGCTTTATCAAACTCGCCTAACACATTTTTAATCTTTTTACAAGTACATCATAATCTTGTTCCAAATAATTTTAAGGAATTGATAGAGAATCGTTTTCCTTTACATTTAATTGAAACGTCAGTGCCTAGGTAGTTGAAGTACCTAGGTGGTACTTCCTCATAAAAGTTGGTGGACATGATGTGCCGCACTGCCGCCGCCCGCCGCGACGTGGGTCAAGCTGCAGCTGCATGCTCGTGCGTACTCGACTACTCGATCACCGCGGTATGAGCACTTACTATCCGCTGCTCATTAAGCATTGGAGGGGAAGGTATCAAAGGCTAAGTATTTGTTTCAATAGCACCAGAGCACAAGAGATACGTGGCTGGCAAACGGTCCAGAGGTCGCAGCCCGATATGTTGGTCCGATCACACTCGGGTTGATTGTGCAAAACGAAGCACGGAGGAGGACAGTTTGACGTTTTACGTATGTTGTTGCGTTGTAGAAAATATTGTAAACAATTAAAATAAACAAGTACTTCACTTCTTAACAAATATCGACCTTACTTAGTAAGGTTGTGTGTTTTTATGTCGATCGACTGTACTGTAAGTTGGTTTGACACTTAATAAATTACACCCAATTTTTATCTGTAAAAATTAAGTATCAGCTGTTCCCTACACCATATCCGAATTTTCGAAACCTGAGTCTGAGTGCTCTGATTTCATACAAAATATTCAACATGGCACACATCACAATGAATTTGCGAAAACTCATATTCATTATACATATTTCGGAAGCCGAACGTTTGCTGCCGACCTTAAATAAACCCGGACATAACTTTGAAATCCCCTTGAGCAAGTGTCCAATACTTCCAATAGCATACTTATTATCTCTTAAATAAGTTAAAAAATATAATATGTACCTTAGCCTAAAACTTAAATACCGAGTCCTAATAGATTATTTAAAATAGAATAGACTAGCTTCTGCTAGCGGCTTCGCCCGCGTTCCCGTAGATTAAAAAGTAGCCGGTGTGTTATTCCAGACCATGATTTACCCCTTGACTTGAATTTGACCGCGGTCCTTTCAGGCGTTTTGACGTGATTGGGTAATAAACATAAGTATACACAAACTTCCGCATTTACAATATTAGTAAGATGATGAAGATAAACTGTCATAGACAATGGTAATTGCACTCCATAGTCCACAGACAGCAGACGCACAGCACGGCTGCGGCAGTACCATGATGCGAGTCGTGTCTACCGGTCTTCAGTAGGTGGCTATTATTGACTTATCAGCGGGATATAGATAAACAAAGCCAATTTATTTATTGCTCTGCTAATAAAATATGCATATATTATTATGAACACTATCAGAAGTTACACTTTACCACTACATATATTATACGTTTAAGTATGTATCTCTGGTGTCAAACAAAACAGAATATTTGTATGTGATTGGGCGGAATCATTGAAATTTAGTGGCCTCTAGTCGCCCCTAGGCACAGCCGCCACATCGATCCGACTCCGTCTGGCGTTACTCAGCTGGCGCAGTGGCGGGCCGCGAGCCGCGAGTCGGCGCCGCTTCCTTCAGCCCTATTACACCGCGACCTCTTTGGCAATTTGTCGTGTTCATTCTACCCATAAATGTACAAAATCTACAGTAAATTAATAAATCGTCACTGATAGCAGTCCGATGGTCGTTACGACAGTAGCGCGATAATAAAGTGACGCCACGTATCCGAGTAGCTGCCTACTGGTGATTAGGTTGCAGTAGCAAGTGGCAAGTGTCGCAGTGTGCAGTCGCGCTTACAACTTGTATCATGTGCAGAATACGTGCTGATTGGTTGCATACAGCACGCGTCAGGTGTTCGTGACACTTCGATACGTGGAACTGAGAAACAAGGGTCGCAACTCGCATTATACGACTCGTATAGCAGAGGCTGCAGTGGCAGTGACACGCAGTACACGTGTATGCAGTCTACTCGACCGTCTGCTCGTACGCGCTTGCCTGACCGCTGAAATACAATATGCTCGCTTACTGTTCTATTTTGGATTAAGTTGTTGAATTAGAGCCAGCGCTCACTGCCACCATGGTACGGCAGATTGTGCTGCAGCATCCCGTGGCTTTCTGTTGAATACACAGACACTACCACGACCGCTGTATTCTGACATTTTAACATAGTACAGCGTATGACTCATATGCCATACATCTCGCGAGATGCAATAGCGTGTTGCGGCCAGTAATAAAGTAATAAAATCCTTTGCCATGCCATATTGTCTTGTGCCGGCAGTGCGGCAGTGAGCGCTAGCCCTAAAGTAGGGCCCAAAAATAGTTTGTAGTGGAAAGACAATGAAAATGTTGAAATGCAACAATGTCATTCACAAAGAAGTCATGTCGCGGAGGAGGCTGCGCAGAGGGAGTGAGAGATCGCAATCGCAACTTGTCTACATCGAAATATTAATTATTTGCTCAAAATGTTAGAATGAGTAACATTCAGTATTTAGATATTTTATCATATTATAATAACTTTCAAAGCATTGATAAAATGTTGTGCTTTTAAGAATCGTGGCTGCAATGACCTACATACAGCCTTGGCCAAAAGTATTAGGCACCCCCAATAAAGTTCCCGTGCACCCGTGCTATTTAAACAATTAGTAAATATTCTTTTGAAAAATGATCTCGGTGTCATAAACCACTATTTAAGATATTGGGCGACAGTGTTTAAGTGGTTGTATAACATATGGTGCATCAATAACGAAATATTATTTTTTTACAAAACTTATTTTTAATGTTTGATCAGTCTGCATTTGGAAGTTTTCGCATAAAGACAGAACATTTGTAGTGTTTTGATTAAATAGAGAACAGATTTATTTGGAAATGCTAATTAGAAACGATATTTGTCTTAAAATCGTGTGTAAGTCAAACTTTTACATTAGCAAGGAGAGACCCAGAAAGAAATTGCAAAGTTGGTAAAATATTCGCGATGCCCAGTTCAATCTTCTATTAAACGTTTTGATGGGACTCGTACTAATGCGAATAAACCAAGAACAGGCAGAAAAAGCGTGACTACTAGCCACCAGGATAGGAAACATAACCGCGAGCGTATCAAAGACCGAAAAAAATTTACTTTGGAGCTTGCTGCAGCTTTAACTGAAGAGGCTGGTAAACCCATAACCGCTCGGACTGCAAGACGAACGCTAATAGAAGCAGGTTTAAACGGTTACAAAGCCAGAAAGAAGCCGTGTCCTTCAGCAGAGAACAAAAGAAAACGTCTTGGTTGGGCTCTGAGACACCAACATTTCATAGAGGAGTATTGGTCTAATGTGCTATGGTCGACGAATCAAACTTTGAGGTAAGTTTTATTAATTGAATCTATAACACAATTGCAACGATTGTTTCAACCCGCTTTAGTTCACGAATGGGAAGCAATTTCTCAAGAGGAATGCGTAAACCTTGTACGCAGTATACCCCACAGAGTTGCACAGAGTGTGTTTTTAATAGAAATAAAGTTAATTAAACTGTCAAACACCAAGCGGTCACCGGTGACCGCGACCTATTGTTCTTTAATTGTGTCTATAAAACCGGTACTCGACGAGTTAATCAACAAAAGTAGTTTTGTTTCTCTCTAAATCAAAAATATGAAATAATTCATAGGGTGCCTAATACTTTTGGCCAAGGCTGTATACACGCGCGGCACTCAAACCGAAAGGAAGGCAGCTCCTCATATTCCTGTGTACATACATATACCTATTTACATTTCCTGAATATATTTTTACAATTTGTAGATTAAAACGGATTACAAACTTATCGGTGGGAAATCCAATGAAGTATGGACTATTTTAATAAGAGCTTATCGCGTATCTATATAGTAGGTAACTATTTACTTGTAGCACATTCATAAAATTGTAGTGGGGCGTGGGACATTGATCACATTCTAAAATGTAACGCAACTGAACATGAAAAATCTATACTAATATTATAAAGAGGAAAGATTTGTATTTTTGTATTTTTGTATGTTTGTAATGAATAAACTCAAAAACTACTGAACCGATTGCAATAATTTTTTCACCATTCGAAAGCTGCATTATTCAGAAGTAACATAGGCTATATAATATCACGCTAGGTCCTATAGTTGTGGAGCAGTAACCAAAAATGTTTAAAAAACGGGGGAAAAGTATCGTTTCTGAGGCCTTCCGTGGCGTGCGCTGAGCATATAGTTAAAGTTATACAAAAATGTTCTATAGATGAATTGTTTATCTTAACATTATTTTTAAAAAAGTCCGCGAGAGCATATGTCTACCTTTTATAGTTTACCCATAACAATCGTTTTAATGAATGGTTCAATCCTTATAAAAGTTTGCTCTAGATAACTTTTGAATTGTTCAATCGGTTACCTTAAGACGCGACATCGACAACGGAGGGCAGGTCGCTAAAAAAAACTGAGAATAAATATAAATAAAACGTAAAACTATGTAAAAAATCTTAAGTCCCCCCGTGCGAAGCCGGGACGGGCCGCTAGTGTTCAATATGAAGACTGATACTAGTTAAGTTCGAGGGCGTTGAGTGAAGTTGAAAGTGGGATATTACGTAGGCAGATGTAGAATGTAGAGTAGTCGAGCCAGCGAGTGACACAGCACGTCGCACGTAGAGAGCAGCGGCGCGGGCGGCGGCGGCGCTGACACCGCCAACCAGAGCGGAACGTTGATAACCGCACCACTGTTTTTGTGCTATTATACCATTTCCGATAGCGCACGCTCGGTGCTTCACCTGAGATTCACCTGCTGATGCGCAAGCGTCGATCAGCAACCTCTCATTTACATCGCACTTGTCATAGTACCCTTTTGTCATTCAAGAGATGTCATGTTCCCATCTAATATAAAAGAGTCAGATTACTGTAATATCCTAAGGAAAATTATTTTTCGTTGCTTCAGAAATGCTTTAATTTATGAATTAAGGCATCTCATTACGGCTTATAAAAAAATAAAAACTGTTTAAAAACCAAAGAAGTAAAAATCAACGGTCAAAGTAAAAAACTAAAAAAATAACAAGTAGGTGTATTCTTACAACTCACACTACCCACCCACTGACAGTTAGAAGGTTAGACGTCGGTCGGTCGGTTAGAAATTTCCCAAATTTAACCTTTATAGGTACCTTATATTAATCTGCTTACAATTTTATTACAGATTATTCCTGTATGTTGATGTATACGAACATTAAGTTACTGAGTGTAACGAGCTTGTCTCCGACACGCAGCTAGCTGTCACTGTGCCAGTGCCGTGTACACTGTACGTGACATCTGTACTTATGACACTTAACCATGGATTGCAATGTTTTGCTCGAGTTTATCATCGATAGCGTCCTATCAGATAGCTCTATCTGGTAGCTGACTAAGCCACTAACTCTCGCAAGGACGCGTCATCGATTCTTAATACTTCGCATATTTTCGATTTGACAAATACATAAATAATTTATATTTATAAACAGTAAATGATAGGTAATAAATAGTTCATAAAACTACCTAGTTGTCGTTTGTAAAGCTAAGCTATCGTCGGCAGTTTGTGTTGGCGTGCATAACAGTAGTGACGACAGTTGCTGTGTGCTCGGTCAGTGATGTCTGATGTCTGACCGTCCTCTCGGGTGGTGGTGGTGGAGGCTCCGAGGCACGTGACACATTGCCTGCGTTATAGCTGTATAGCTGTATAGCTGGGTGACGCAGGCGTGTAATCGGCAATTTTAGTAATTTCATTTTAAGTTATTCAAATGCTAAGCAAGGTCATTTTGTTCTGCAGAGACAAATGTCAACAAGCAAGGACACTTGACTAGATATCTGTATTGGTAGCGCCACGTGATACTAACTAGCACACACGTGCTTCGATTAATAAATTTAATATAAGTATGTGACAAATATCAAAGTACGAATTGTGAGTGTTCGGGAGTCCATTGAATGTAAGTTTGTAAAAAACTGAAACATCTGAAAAGTATCGACAACTATTGTTTCAAGTTTTCAGTTACAGGTGAGGTCGTGACCCATATAAGGTAAGATGGGATTTGAGTCATTTTGAGTCTAAATATTAATGGGACCTATTTTTGAGGGGTCATCTGAGGGCGTGTCAATCTTACTCACTGAAATATCCTGTTCCTGCTTCGAACTGTAATGGTAAGGTCGTCCACAGCCCTGGTTGGGCATCGACCCTATTGCCCCCCTCCCCATCTGTGGGGGATTGATGGCTCTTTGAGGCGGGCGCAGAAAGCGACACGCTGTAGCGGCTCGAGGGCCTGGTGCACAGGACTGGACCGCACATATTTGCAGTTTTGTCCCAAAATTGAAGCAAGAGAGAATACTCGCTATTTGAATAAATTACTAGCGTAGTACCTACAAATAAGGCATTACGACGGCCGGAGATCGTCACGTGAGAAGGATCATTCCTTCACGCGCTCGGCGTCCTCAGTTAGCATGACTGCTTCGCAGAAGGAGGAGACAGCTTCTCAGTTTTCCTAGCACCATGGCCATGTCCACCAAAGAGGTTCGTCGTCTCCCCAGAAATCTTGCGATATCCAAGATCTTCCATATGGCCATCGCCTCAAAAATTAATGGGATCAGACAGTTAACTTGCATATTATTATGTATTTATAGTATTTTATGTCTTATATATGAGGAATAAATAAATATAAACAATAAAGGCGCGCTAATCCGCTTTATATTTATTTTGAACAGAACTTGTTTTGTATTTTTCAGTTTTTATTGAAAGTAATTATATAAATATGTTGTGGCTGTACTTATTTCATAAATTTTTAAAATAAATAAATTTGTGATTAATCCGCAGTAAACACAATTAGCTGAGGTAACGGCGCGCGTGTGACGCGTCCGGGCTGACCTCTGATCTCTCGTCCCACCGCTGAGCGCCGCAGCACGCATGCGCCAGCGCTACGTCATATCATACCTACTCTCCGATTTCACTTTTACCTAAATCTTAAATAACAAACCTTATTGTAATATCTTGTTATATATGAAAGTCAACCGTTAGACATCACTCGCATAATTTGCTAAAAATAAAGACACAAAAGTTAACTAACTATATAACTGTTATTCGTTGCAATTAGTACCCACAACAGCCACTGAAAGTGTTAACAAGTCAGTGCCCCAAGTTCAAAACAAAATCAACATTATTTTTGAACACTTAAAGTTACAGCGGCACAGACTGCTTTAAGGCTATTTTTCTCAATAATATAGGAATAGGAACTATCTAAGATTAATATTGTAATAGGTTTAAGTTTCTTTTTTGTATCCTAGAATGTAAGTATTTTGGCTCTTGCTGTAAACTTTCATTTTAATGTAAATAAATAAATAAATAAATAAATAAATAAGGAAATACAGATTCTGGCAAAGAGTTGCACTTTTTAGCAGTACGCACAAGGAGGCTTGATGCGAAACGCTTCATACGTGTGGGTGGGACATCTACCATGAATTGGTGACGCTTTGCCGATTGTCTTGTGGTACGATGATGGAAAGGACTAGGGGGAATCTAGTTGTGGAACTTCCTCTCCCTCCCACACTCACCGAAATGTATCCAGTAGAAAACCGAAAGGCAACCTTAAGCCTGTGTTCGAGGCTTTGAAGCCGAGCCTCCACAAGCGCATAATCGTTGATGAGCCTTTTGGCACGCTTCTTAATGTGCTCTAACGCGTCCAGCTATTATTTAGCCGAGCCATCCCAAAGATAAGAGCAGTACTCCATACAGGACCGAACCTGTGCTTGGTACAACAGCAATTATTTCGGCGTGAAGTACCGTCTCACCCTCCATAGGATATCCTAGGATATCCAACTTCCTCCCAGCCAGTTGCGCTTTTGACTCTATATAGGAGCCAAAGTTGAGTGTGGGCGTCAGAGTTACGCCAAGAAGCTGAAGATAGCTATCGGAGCGGATACATTCCGGAAACTAGGAGTCGGCGGAAATTGATTTCGTTCGGCAGAGAATAGAGTAAGTAAGAGGATAGGCTAAGTTTCGATGGAGTCAAAGGCCTTCTCATAGTCCACAAACACCAAACATAGCGGCAAGTTATACTCCTCGGTCTTCTGTATACTTTGCCGTAGCGTATGGATGTGGTCTATGGTAATTATAGCCTTTTCGGAAACTTGTTTTCTTTTAGCAATAAAACAGTTATTTTATAGCAAACAAAACCACGAGAAGTTAAAAGAAATTAAATATCCATCAGACTACAAAAATGAAGTTGATTATTATTAAACTGAGAGAATATTACTATTATGCTCGAGTGTAATCTCGTTAATCTCATGAGATCCCCATTTTCTTTCGCGGTTAATTTGCCGGTATTTCTTAATATCTACATGTTGAGTTTGGTCATTCATTGGAAAGTTGTCACGCAAAAGTGTTAACTCGAAACGTGCAATATTTGTATATTATATATATACATACTTCTAACACTAGTTAATGAAATATTTATAGTTGTATAAGTTGGTTGGGGTCTAAGGGTGCGGATTCCACAGAAGCGGAGCGTACGGATTTCTGCGGAACAGAGCTGTCTGCAGAGAGTGTGTGTGAGTGTGTTTCCACTACAGCTGCGCAGAGATGTGCGGTGCAGGGTTGACCTGTATAGCTGTGTAGAGTGGAGAGCTGAGATAAGCGGAGTGGAGCTGAGACGACCGGAGCGGAGTTGTGAAGTGGAGATGAGCTGAGCAGGGCTGTGAATACATTTAGCACAACAACGCATTACATAACACAGCTCTACTAGCTCGACACCGCTGTGCCCCGCCTCACCCGGCAGCCCGGCACTCACGGAGTGAGATTTTCCTCCTTAAAAGTCTATCTTGTATCCCGTAGGAAATAAAATTGTTTTATAAGTCGCAGTTTTACAGTGCGTGCGTAGCGGCGCGTCTCGGTGTGAGTTGACTCCACACGCGCAAGAGAGGAGCGGCGCATGGCGCGGCGGTGCGCTAGTCAGCTAGTGTATGTGTCGGCTCCCACAGCACTCTGCTCTGAGAATATACTTTTTTGACAGCCTACCTTTATTGTCGGAGAGCTGCTGATTAGTTTTTGTTAGTTAGAAAGTATAACCACGGCGATGTTATAAGAACTTTGTAATGGCATGGCAGTCATACATGCTAGAGTTTACATGATGGTTTTAACTTTACACATATAACTGCATCATCTGATGGTAAGCCATCGGCGTCTCTCATGGACACCTGGAATACGAGAGGTGTTATAAGGGCCGGTCTTTTGGGGATTAGGAATTTGAGGATTGATGGGGATTTAGGGATTAGAGAGGAGGGGGGGGGGGTATTGGGCCTCCGGTAACCTAACACAACGCAAGCTTTCTTTCACGTCGGTTTTCTGTTTTCTTATAAGTACGACAAAATAAAAAATATGTGTCTAATATGTTTTCATTATCTAACTGACGGACAAATTACATTTTTAATTTACATACACTTTCTCCTACCCTATTGTACCTAAGTATTATAATTATAACCGTACAAGTCCTAGACATTTTTTTATTATCAAATATAATTTCTTATTTATTTATTACATAGAATATGATAGACGTCCGATGTGAAGTAGAGCCATGTGAAGCAAGAATGATTGTTTTTGGCACGTAGCTTTACATGTACATAGTAATACTTATTGCTAGAATAATATCGTTGCAGGAAAACGTAATATTATTACGATGAGTAATGCGGTAGCGGATCACAAAGAACGCTCTACTTACTAGAGGTCACGGCGCGCGGCGCGGCGCGGCGCTACGTGTCAAGTAGAAGCGAATGAAAATATTAGCACGCGACTGATTGGCTCGGTCAATGTTTGCTCCACAAATACTTGCGCTGGTTCACGCACGTTACCTCTACCCTCAACCCACACAAGTACACATTACACATGACATACACTGCCGTTCATATGTTTGGAATCACTACTATTTATGAAAAATACTAACTTATTCCGACACTTGTCAGTATATTGTTTACGTTCTTTTACGAATATTTATGTAAAAATAAAATAATCTGATAATAAAATAAAACGAAGAAGATCTGTGTTGTAGTGGCGAAGGCAGGTCGCAGTGTTTGTGCACAACAACCGGTCTGGCCGGGCGCACGCTGGTGCACGGCGCGCCGGGGCGCCCCGGCCGGCGGCGGCTGGCGGCTGGTTGCTGGCACTGGCATGTCAGTGACAGCGCATGTTGCCATGGCCAGGATGGTAACAAAAGTTCGTCGCCCTGTTTACTCTATTTACGCATTGCATTGTTTAGCGTTAAATTTAGAAATACGTAATAACTATTCATAGAGTGTAGGGACAGACAGACAACCGTAATATGATTTTGACCGACAAATTGGGTCAAAAACATTTGCTAGGTATAGTTATTTGCTGTTGGTTGGGTCCATCAATACACACGTGCGAACTATAATAAGTCATTTTTATCAGATGCTCAGATTTTTAACTGAGGAATAACTTTCAATATTTGACAAGTCTTCCATACTTAAAGCTGTCAACTGTCAATTCTATTCTACAGTTAAGAATTAACTGATGATTGAAAAATCGGCCCATAGACAACTCGTCACGGTAGGCGGATAGGTTAGAATGGTAAAGCTACCGTCATTCGTATGGTTACTTCAGAGTCTGCAGTACCTTGCGCATAGGGGCCCCGTCTACTATACTGCAGGGGTCATCTCCCCACTTACTACCACTTCTTTCTCTTCGAAGCAATTCGATAAAAGTGAGACGTACTTCAAAACTTTTACTATTTTTTTGATACTAAAAAACCAAGTACCAATATTAAGGTGGTCCTGGATTTCCAAACTAGTTTTGCGAAAGAGTATTTGTATATTTTACATCATACTGCGATCCTCAAAAATGAAAGTCCACGATCTACGTTACCTTTAGAACATTGGAAAGCAATAAAGTTTAGTAACGATTACGACAACGAGCGCTGGTCGCATCGTGGGCACGCGGTGAAAGCTAAGCCGACGCGGGTCAGCGCTCAGCACTCGCGTGCCCAGCATGTCAGCTGTGTGGACCTGTGCGACCAGCGCGCGACTGGCCCGGGCAGGACTTCGGAAGTACACAGGCATGCAAATGCGGTTTGACGCGACTCGGGTCACTTTCGATCCGATGCCATTGTGATGAAATCGAGAGTGGCATTCGATTCGGGCATCGAGTGAATGCGCGCCGCGGCCGTACCCGCTGTTTTCACCTGAGAGACGAAACGTGCGCGCTCAAAGCTGACGCTCCCACATAGCATAAGATATTGCGTTATCACTTTCACCGTTTGTAGAAAATCATTTATATATTTGCATACCGAACAGTTGCGTAATGGACGAACAGGTTAAGGTAACTGTTGTACAAGTGCGAGGTCACAGCACGGGCACGACGCGCGCCGCTCAGCCGTGCAACTATCTACTGCAGCGAGCTTGCGTCACGCGCCACGCCGTGCGGCACTGGAGATACGACATACGAGCTAGCTACGAGCACATCTTGTGTGCCGTCTAGCGTCTGTCCAGCCGACACGATTGCTAATCTATACATGTGATATTGGCATGTCATTTCTATTTAAACCTATTATCGATGAAATTGACATTACCGTTATTGCATGTACTCCGAGTATATTTTAAGTTAAGCAATGTATAGCATAAAGTGGGCATAGAAAGATCGACCGGATCCGACCGAAACAGCATGTTAGTGGATAGGACACATGGGAATGTTATTTCCATATCTACTAGTACTTATTTTTTGTAAGAAATTAAAATAACTGACCTTAATCCGGTTCCGCCTGTTGGCGCGCAGGATGATCCCGTCGTTCTCGATGTAGTCGGGAACTTCCTTGCGGTTGGAGAAGTTGAAGACGACAGAGGTCGAGGCTGGCGGCGGGCCGCGGCCGCGCCGCGCCTGCGCCGGGCTGCCGCGCGCCCACGCTGCGCCTGCGCCTGTCGTCACCTTCTCCGGGCTCTTTTTCTCCGCGGACCCGCTCCAGGCTCGCTCGATGCCAGCTGCACCAATACGTGACGTAGTCACTTTGTTTTCTGGCACTGCTTCGCTCTCCAAGTGTCCGTTTGTTACTTGACGAGTGATGGTTTCTGGCTGCTTCGGTTTCGTTTCTGGGCTAGGACTGCGTTCAATGGAAGAGGGTGCGGGAGGCGTGGACGAGCGGAATGACTCAGGTGGTGGTCGTGGAATTGGTTCCACTAGCGCTGCTGGAGGAGGTTCTCGTCTTTCGGTGCGACCTGGCGGAGTCTGTTCGCTTTCAGCAGACGGTGGAGGGGAGGGTGACACCAATCTAGTAGTACGCTCGGTGCTCTTCTCGTCAATATCTTCGACCGATTCATCAGTAGCGCAATCGGCAGCACGGGCTGGCATTGGACGAATGACACCTACACGACGTGCGCGACCCACTAGAACTTGATTGGTAGCAGCTAGCGGAGGCAAATGTGAGGCTGCTCGAGGTACTTCGAATGCATAACGGACAGTAGAGCCGGCGCGAGCAATACCATCGAGAGCAGCGCGAGATACAGGTCGGGAGCCCGAGGGTAGCAGCGCATTCTCTGCGTCTTCAGTATTGGCGATCGGAACAGGCACAGGCGACATGGCTTCAGTCGCTGGCAGTGGACTAGGCGTACGGGGGCTGAGCGGTGCATCTGACGATTCGCGGGGTTCAGGCGTAGAAGTCCGTGGCCCTTCGAGACCACGCAGCACCGCAGAGATACGGACAGCGGGCGGAGCTCGACGCGTCGGCGCGCTTTCGAATTTACGGAGGGTCGAGCGGACTACGTCGGGAGGAGGCCGTTCCGTCTCTCGTAACAATGGGGTTGGTCGGCGAGGAGGGCGCGCGGTACGAGGTTGCGCAGGCGGCCGCGGCGCAAGGGGCGGTGGGGGTGAAGGCGATGGTGCTCGGGGCTCATCACGTGAATCTAACCGACTCAGTGCGTCTACAGAGCGCGCTCGTTTTACGGAGTCGCGACGCGTGGAAGGCATCAAAGGTGCTGGTGCTACTGCCATAGACGCAGGACGCGGAGGCCGTAAGTTATTACGAGGTGCAGGCGCAGGTGGCGGTCGATCATCCAGCAAATGTTCGAGCGAGGTAGCGCGTCGCAACACTGAGGGGCGGCGGCGCGGGGCGTCCCGCAGCGCTAAGCTCAAGTAGCGCGATTGAAGGCGTTTTACAATGCCAGGTCCGTAGCGAAGTTCCTCGTCTTCTTCGTCGTGTGGCGGCGGCGGGGGTGGTGGCGGAGGCTGCGGCGGCGGCTGCGCTGGCCGACTGCGGGCGGCTGCGCGTCGCTGCAGGAGCTCGCGCTTCCATTGCGGCAGTGCTCCGTTCGACATGCCTGCGTACAGGGTGCCAGGGTTAAACAAGTGCTTATCGATGATAGTTATTTGCATATTAATATCTTAAAAGTGGGCAAGTAGAGAAAAATATATCGTTTCTTTTTTCCTATTTTCGTTTGCGATTCCGCAAGCGATAGCGTAGTGTGACGTCACATCGCTAGTAGGAGATTACATTTTATTTTTTTTATTACAGTCACAACGGTTTAGAACAAAAACCAATGACAATTACATAATTAAGTCCTATAGATTAGGTAGTATAGATGAATTAGTTAGTTGCGCTCGATATTGTTTTGAGTTTCTTAGGGCTACATTTCACTGGGACACCATGGCGGCGCAACTAATCGCGCCACCGTGGTGTCCGTAAGCTAAGAAATAGACACCAGAGCGGCAGAGCCTACACACCACACACTGCGACAGAGAATAACCAGCGGCGGCGTGACGCGCTGAAATATAGCCCAAGTTTATAACTAAAGTGATTTAGAAATACACTATTGTATCTTTGTGCACTAATCTCAGTGATAAAATAAGAATAGTTATAGGTACTAGGCGCATTCTATAAGGTACTCCTCGGGGATATAAATGTGTGATGATTATGTTGTTGTTTTGAATGTAATGTAATTTTGAAAGTACTTTATTTTATTTTATTTATCAAGGACAACAAACAACAGTATATTAAATATAATACGGGTGAGTAAAATAATAGATTTAACAAATACACTCCTCACGACGTTGCCACGGATTACCAAGTACTTGTTGATACAAACACTGGAGTACTGGAGATAATAAGCAAAAATAAAACTGAACACAATTATTATGAAGGGTAATAGCGATGGGAATGGGACGCCATCATAAAAAAGCCATTTTTAAATTCACGTAAATTAAATAAAAATGTGATCATACTAAAATGAAATTCTGGGCAATTTCGATGAAACTTAACATAACATCACGCCTTATATCCCCGAACCGAAGGGGTAGGCAGAGGTGCACATTATGCTACTATACAATGTAACACCCACTTTTCACTATTTATGTTATGAGTCCCATGTAATAGAGGGTGAGCCTTTAAATGCCATATACCGGGCACAATTCCAGACTCCCTGATACTACTATTTTTTAAAAACCCAGTAATACTTTGCCCGACCCGGGAATCAAACCCGAGACTCCTTGCCCGGCAGTCGTACTTGCGACCACTCGGCCAACGAGGCAGTCTCGAGCATTTCGATGAAACAAAATCTGCAAATTATTGTTATCAGGATGCGCATTCGACGCATTAAGTTCAATCGTAATATTTTGAACTGATGACTCATTGAAGTTATTAAAAAATGCAATACAACATTACTTACAATTACCCCATACACATTTATGGATTTTATTAATAGATATAGGAATTCCCCTCAAACATAGGAACCGGAAAGTTGGTAGTTCATACATAAACATATCCGTACAACATATTGTTACGAAAAAGATGTTTAGACCATTTACTGAAGAAAGAAAAAGCGAATACTAGCACAAGTTGTGAGTTGGGATAAATATTAGTAAAATATTAATGACGCTTTTTTGGGTAAGATATTGATATACAGTCAGGCAACTTTTTAATTTAACTGCACTACATAGTCTGTGTGCAGCGTGCCAGCGAACATTAGACACCTTGAACTGATTAAGTCTAGTGTAAATAGAACTTACAATATTAAAGGAATAAAAATAGTCATTATATGTATGTGTGTTAAAGTATAAAATAGAGATACACTATCCTAGTTAATACTAGTTATAATAAACGAGAAAGTAAGTTTTTTGCCTCTTCTCTTTACACTTTATAATACTCAGCCAATCTTCTTGAAACTTTGCAAACAATTATTTATGATTATTTATTTATCTTAAAATTTGTGTGATTTAAATATAAATATGTTAAGTATATTATAAGTTAAGCCCCACAAAACCATTGCAATGGTTTGACTGTGGGGTCGAGTCACTAGGCATTACAATTAAATGTACTTATAAATATTATACAGGCAGAAGATGTATGGAAGACCTAAGCTACCTTTTCAACATACGAAAAGTTGCAGACAAAAGCTACCATACACATTAACCTTGCATGCATGTTCAATCAGGCAATACCTATGTATGCAAGTCATCAGGTCATGAGCATAACTACCCGAGTTGTATCATCCTGTTAACTGTTCAGTTTCAGAGCATACATGTCAGTTATGCACGCCAGGTTAGAACCACCATGCAAACCATAAATGTAGAATCGAGTAGCCAGTGGCGGCAGATATCTAATACTAGCTGGGGCTGGCTATTACCGTCACTAAACTAACATCACTGTAATCACAATCAAAGCTCACAGGAAATACGCATTGAGTTATTTCCTACCACATCTACTTGTTATCTTACTTGTTATTGTACATTTTACATGTACACCGCAGTCTGTAACCATTTAACAATCCTTCCATGCCATTAGTTTACTTTGAATTTTCCTTATACAATAACCATATAACCTATTTATAACAAGCTATATCAATTTACATGATAGTTTCCCTATGAATTCCCTACAGCTATAGGAGACTCCATTTTATATATAAATTATTATAGGTACTTCTAATGTTAATAAACAAGTAGTCTGTCTAAGCTTCCCAGTACATGAACTGCTTTTGTGAATTTATAAATGTCACAAAAAATTGTGTAATTATTGGGACAAGCAAACAAGCAATTAATTATTATAGATATATATTTCATAATATGAAGGCAGAGCAAGTATTGTTCAACCAGGCCTTTGCTTATGTTAGATAGTTACTGTTTCATGTCGACAGTCACACTTACCAAAGTCCTGAGAGGACTCCAGGATGGTTTCCACCATCATCTTGAGGCAGCCGCACCAATTTTAAGCCACTGAATGCAAATGCAAAATAAAATGTTAAGCTTCATGAATAGCTTGATCAAAGGCAATAAAACATAATATAGTTAAAGGACAAGGGGTAACATTACAAGTAACATTTCTAGCTAACTTGTACATACATTTAGAGGAGATCAGATACCGGCACACAATGATATCTCAATGCAGGATAATTGTAGACACTCACACCATGTCCTTATAGCTGCATATTCTTACTGATTATAGTTTAATTGACTTTATATCATACACTAATTGAGTGTTCCACTAGTCAGGTCTGTCAAATAATTATGCTCTGTTCATTATACTTCATGTTATATCATTGCCCTAAACTGTAATACAACTGGTAAGTTTCAAAATATACTTGTCTTATTGTTCAAGCACCGAAATGTATGCAAGTATCAGTAAAGGTGGAGAATTTAATTTTAAATTCTATAATAAAATTTATATAGATTTGGGTAAAGACAGTGAGTAACATTGGTCATGGAAAGGGCAATGCAAGCCCATAGATCTGTTAAGCACAACATACACTTTTAGTTACTACTAAATGAACAAAATCCAATCATATTTGAATTTTACTGAGTATTTAAAACTACAATATATAACAAGTTCTTTTTCAGTAAGCGATATTAGTACTGCTTGAGGACAGGTAAGACTCCCTGGATCCAGAAGACTATTACACTTACTTTACTGATTGTAAAACAAATATAAATCATATACATATTAAGTGTATTGTCACACCCAACTATTCTAAGAGGCTACAGGTAAACGAGCTGCAAGTACTACAGTATACAGCTGTGGCGGCGGCGTGCACTGCTCGTCGGCGTCGATGACCCCGCGATCTAACTAGCGTCTGTCTAACTGTAGTTGCTACTGCTTGGCGGGTGTACTCAGCGCACCAGACGACGTGTTGCCACAAACATGAAGCTGGTGTGTGAGCTTTTACACCAATAATAGCTTCTTCATTCGGGCGTCATAATTCCACTACCGGTGAATTGATTTATTTCATGCTTTGTACAACTCTTATATCTTACCTGTTAAAAATCCATCGACGACGGCATGTCGAGATATATCGTTCCAGGAGCAACTTTATGAATTGTTCAGAGCGGTACCATTATGACAAATAAATGGATATACTATGACGATCAACGTTCCATGTAAAATATCACCCACGACGACAAATCGAAAAACACTTGAACAGATTTATCATAAACACATTTTATACGTACTTTGTACTTAATATCACACAAACTCACTTAAACGATCTATGCAAGTAAAGTAAAATCCTTATACAATTTGTTAAAACAATATTGGTCTTTAATCGGACACACTGCAATCTACACTATAAAGTTGATTCACTGAATTGATTACAGAACACACAAACGCGACACATTATTAAATCCTGATTCCTGAACGGAACTGATCAACTCAGACACACCAACCAGTCACCGAGTTTACTGACATCTGACATCAAATCAATGACATCTAACATGATGACATAAGCGAGACCACAGAATGATGAGACTGAAACATAAGTCCATAGACTATACTGTTCATGGCGGACTGCGGTGGACTATTATAATAAGAAATCGTTATATGTTTATTATAGTGCCTTACAAAGATATATTTTAATTGCCTGCCTTGCAATAAATAGAGTCGCCGTAATGTTATACAAACGTATAGCTTGGCAAAAATAATCTGACGCAGTGACAGCTCATTGATCTATGTAATTTAGATTCGAAATAATGTCTATGGGCAGAATTTAAGATGTAAATCTCTCGACGGTAAATTAATAAACATACTGTCCTTTTTTTAATTATATTTCTTCGCGATTATGTCAATTTTGTGATTGTTCTTATTGTAATGTATTTTAATTGAAATAAATGTCTAGTCTAGCTATCTACAGCAGCTGCAGGTAGGCAACTTTTGTTGGCCAGACTGCTCATTTCTTCCGTAGGTATTTTCCATCTATATGATATAAATCAATGACCGTAGAGAATGGAATCTTTGGTGTTGAAATAGCAGAGGAAAATAGTACTTGTACAATTCCATACTATGTGCACAACGTGTGTAGATGGAACTATAACACTTGTTTTGGTTCTCGAGGTAGTACTGACTAATGAACAGGGCCGTCACTAGCGCCGTATCTGCCATAGCAATTACACGGGGCCGTGGAACTATGAGGGCAATAAGCTCTAATTAGGTACATAAGCAAAAATTAATAAAAACTTTTCAATTCTTATTTTGTTTCAGTAATCGCAAAAGTCAAAAGTCTCAATAAATGATATTTTTCCACGTAAAGCATGCGTGCAAAGGTTGGCAGAAACTTTAAGATCATTAATATTATTTTATGCAAAAACTTTTTTCTCGTGAGAGAAATCTGTAGGTACCGTTCACAAAGGCCAAACCACAAACACATTTTTATACGGTGACATTCCTAATGAATAAGTCAGTGATTAGGGTAAGGGTAAAATCGACATTATTCGTGTTTTTACGGTTCCGTACCCAAAAGGGGTAACATGTTACTAAGACTTCACCGACTCCTCGACGACGACGTCCGTCCGTCGCACTTGCCTAGTTTTTTTTTATAAATATTATGTTATACTAATTTATATATTATTAACTATGTAGTACTAATCTATACTTCTGTCTATACTATCCATAGTATCCATAATACCAGGATGGACCCCCGTTCTTCCCTGAAATGGGGGATGAAAGTTTCTGTGGAGCATTCCGCATTTTTCATGGTAGAGAGTTAGAAATTAGTATGCGGACTACTATACTACAATATTTACTTGTAAACAAAAAATAAAATATTTGTCTCTTCTTCTCGAGATTGACCCGGTGCAAATGGGTATTGCGTCCCGCGACCCGCAAGAAAAACGATGCTCAATCCCCGTCTTCCTCTCCTGCTGACTACTTCACTACTAACACTAAGTATTTATGTGTTATTCTGATTTTTGTGTGGATGTAGATTGTTTGCCAGTACTGGATTGTGTTGTGAGCTTTGTGTCATGGTTGATTGAGTGGTGTGAGGTGTGTGCGCTTGGAATGGTTGTATTTGATCGGAATCTGGAATGTTTGTGACGAAAATTGTATCTCCTAGTACATCATTATTAGCAAAGGCTAATAAATGCTTGCTTCTGTAGAATTGTAATGTCTATTGATGATTCTAGTTTGTCTGGGTATCTGCTGAGGCTCTTGGCTACTACTTCTGTAGCTTCAATTACTATGGGGATAACATGCGTTTCAGTATTCCAAATGTGTCTAATCTCTGTCTTTAAAAAGTGGTATTTACCCAACTTCTCTATTTACCCAACTTCTCTATTTACCCAACTTCTCTATTTACCCAACTTCTCTATTTACCCAACTTCTCTATTTACCCAACTTCTCTATTTACCCAACTTCTCTATTTACCCAACTTCTCTATTTACCCAACTTCTCTATTTCTTTTGCTCCTGTTTTGTATTCACTTGGTATAGTTATGTCAATGAGGTATGTGGTGTTGGATGTTTTTTTTAAGTATATTATGTCCGGTCTGTTGTGCCCACAGCTGTGACGTCTGTCTGAATCGGGATTTCCACATTATTTTCTTGTTACGTTTTCAACTACTTTGGGTTGGGTGAGAGTCTCTTTCCACCAAAGTTTGTCAATGTCCATGCCATGCTTTCGAGCGAGACATCAGAAGATGTACTGGACAAGATTATTATGCGGTTTGACGTACTTAATAGGTTCCTGCCAATTTTTCGCAGCCAGATATTATGTGCTGCGGAGTTTCGTCTTGCACAATTGGAACTTTTTTATGTACTATCTCGCCTGGTGGTAAGTGATTATGCGGTCTACGATGGAGCGCTACCATACCGTCCACTGGGTCTTTGAGGATGTCGCGTTGATGTTGTCGCGTCATAACCGCTTGGTCCTGTATCGCAATCACGGACGACTCTGTTGATGGGGAGACCTGAGGCCTTAGTACGAGTTTGTAAAGTAATCGTAACGAGTACGCGTTCGGCGCTCTGATTGGTTGGTTCATTGGCGCCGTCCAATCAGAGCGCCGAACGCGAACTCGTTACGAATACTTTAAACGTAAATGAAACTCGTACTAAGGCCTGTGTTAGAAAGGTGTGTGGGAGACATCAGAAGAGGTCATTGAGAGTCATTTACCCAGCAGAGGTATGACCACAGTTAGATGTCGCAGAGATTTCATTAGGTCTGCTTAAAACCAGCTATTTTATTACACAAGTCAAACCAATAAATTGAAGTGGTTACCTATACGCCAACGTAGGGAGCAGAGGGCTTTAACTACTTTATTCTCTCTTCTTGAATCCCCTTTTTCTCCTAACTATCTATCCACCTATTTTCAATCCACCAGTGCAAACCACAGTAAATATCTTCGTTCTTCCAACAATCGCCATCTACAGTGTGTCAGTCATCGCACTGATTTACTTCATACAATCTGTTATCCTGTGGAATGCCCTACCCACGGATTTCAGGACGGCGTCCAGTCGCTTAGCTTTTAAGATTAAAGTTCGGGAGCATCTTCTTCAACAATTGGTGGATTCATTTCAAACCTAAATCTCTTTTAATTTAATATTTTGTATTATATTTTATAATGTACATAGATTTCTATATATATATATTTATTGTATATACATATAATTACTTTAATATTGTATACATAATTATTGTTATATGTAAGTAAGTTTAAGCTTTCAAATATCTACCTATATAGTGTTTATTGATTGTGAGATTTTGTTATTTATTATACTGGTACATTGTCTAAAATCACATGTTACTTTCATCTCTGCACTGCTTAAAGGTTGTCTGGGAGACAATGCCCAAGGCATTAAGTCCACCTGTACACATTTGTTGTATGAAGCTGAAATAAATTAAAAAAAAATACGAAATTTTTTAAAATCCCAACAATTATCTAGCTTTGATAAGCTTAGGTACATTTGTTACACCGACCAGTCAAAGTGTTGTAGTTGTTCTGCGGTTAAAGTGCGGCTGCGGGCGACCAAGCGGGTTACCCGGGCCCCGGCTCCAAGCAGGAGTAGGAATGGGGTGTATAAAGGTTCGATTCGGGAGAGAAATAGAACACGTCCAGTTAGCAACGAATATGATTTATTCCTCTCTCATAATTGATACTTACATTATTTAATATACTCTTAGAATCTAGGAATAGCATGACATCATTTCATAGGTTCCACTATACGCCCAACAAAAACAGAAAAAAAAAAAATTACGTTAAGTATGTTTTTTTTTATACATAACTATGTAGTATACAATATTTAATATAAATCTATTATCATTTAATATATAGTTTTGTCCTGTTTTTATGTATAATTTCGGCTTTATTATTTCGTAAAACTTTAACATTTGGATCAAGATCTTCTAAAACTTTGAAAGGGCCATGGTATACATTATCAAATTTATTTCCTGTTTCATTCTTAATTAATAATAAGTCACCTTTGTTATACATCACTGGTTTTAAATACTCATCAAATTTACATTTTCTTTTTAATTTACTTTTGATTAAATTTTGTCGTGCTTCACATTGCGCATTTTGTAATTTAAATTTTAATTCTAAAGGGTAACTATCTATGTTATATAAAGGATCAACAGTACAATTTTGAAAATTACTAGGTATATTACATGACTTTCCGAATACTAGCTCGTAGGGAGTATACTTTGTTTCCGAGTGTACAGAGGTATTGTACGAGAAGCACCAATAAGGGAGCCATTCACTCCAATATCTACTGTTGTTGTCTGTCTGAATTCTCAAATAAGCGTTAAGTGACTTATGCGAGTTCTCAAGTGAACCTATCGATTCATGATGGTAAGCACTAGCAAATGTTTGTTTAATATTTAGCAACTTACATACCTCAGTCATAGTACTAGAGATGAACTCGGTTCCCCTGTCAGTCGCGATCTCACGAGGGATGCCATACCTGAGTATAAAGTTGTCTACAAATGCTCGTGCAACACTTACGCTATCCTTTCTTACTAATGGATATGCTTCTACATACTTACTTAACTCACATTGCAATGTGAGGATATATGAGTAACTATGATAATCCTTATCTAAGGGCCCAACTATATCTAAATATATTTTATCAAATGCTGACTGCGCAGTCGTGGTTATTACCATTGGTTGTTTTGTATGCAACGAATGCTTTTGTTTTTGACATTTGTCACATTTTTTCACAAATCCTATAATGTCTTCTACCATGTTTGGCCAAAAGTAATAACGCTTTATTATTTGTCATACGTTTAATACCTGCATGCCCGCTAGTGGGAAGCAAGTGAAAATCATTTAATATTACCCGTTTATCGTCGTCATTTGTTATTCTTATTAAATTCTTCAATATTAAAATTCGTGGACCGGTCCAATCATAATTCCTAATATATTTGGTTAACCATTTTATATATTTCTCATTCATCTCATTTTTAATGATATAAACTTCATCAATTGATATTTTTTTACAGATAGATTCCAAATCTCTCACGAAAGCGTCTCGCGCTGAGCATGATCGAGAAATTGGGTCTAAATAAATTGTCAATTTAGATGGTACATAAATAAAGTCATTTACTTTAATATATTTACTGTTATGTTTTAGTATACACCGAGAAAATATTAATTCAGTGCAATTATTCGGCTTTTTAAGAATTTCAACGATTTTCGGTTGATCAGACCGACCATCTGTTTTGTTCTTATCGACCGAAGAATTGTCATCTAATGTCTTTTTTGCCATACTTCGTGTCATGACATTTAAGACATTCTGATTCATATTTTTTAATTCATCGGATGTAATCACGATGCGAGATAACGCGTCTGCAGCCACGTTATTCACACCCTTAACATATTCAACTTCGTAGTCGTACTCATCTAAGGTTAATCGAAACTTTATTAGTCTACTGGACGGGTTATTGAAACCAAATAAATAAAGTAAAGGTTTATGGTCTGTTTTGATCTTAAACTTTTTACCAAATAAATACGGCCTAAAATATTTAACGGACCAAACAATAGCAAGGAGTTCCTTTTCTATTGTTGGATAGTTTAACTCGGATTTATTGAGCGGCCGGCTTGCATAAGCAATCGGCATATCATTTTTATTACATAACACGGACCCTACAGCTACACCAGAAGCATCCGTGTGCAATATGAATTCATTATCGTTCTCAAAATTTGGATATTGTAAAATGGGTGGATTGGCTAAACATTGCTTTAACAGATTAAATGAACGCTCACATTCTGTATTCCAAATAAAATGAGTACCTTTCCTGCATAGTCTATTCAAAGGTATTGTTATATCAGCAAAGTGTGGAATAAATTTGCGATAGTAATTCGCGAAAGCAACGAAACGTCTCACTTCGTCACTATTTTTTGGCGTGGGGTAATTTTGTATTACTCGTGTTTTTGTAGGGTCAGGCGAAACTCCATTAGCAGATACAATGTGGCCTAGATACAGTAATTCTTTCTTCAAAAACTGACATTTTTCAGGGTTAATTTTTAGATTTACCCTTCTAAGCCGTTCAAAAATATCAATTAAATTCTTATTATGCGAATGTAAGTTGCGTCCTATACAAATAAGATCATCCAAATAGACCAGACATTTTTCATGATTTAAACCAGACATTGCTACCGTCATTAACCGACTAAAAGCACTTGGGCTGATTTTCAAGCCCATTGGGAGTCGCTTCATTTGATATTGTTTGCTTGTAGTAAATGCAGTGTATTTCCTACTTTCTGGACATAATTCTAACTGATAATAACTTTGGCTAAGGTCTAAGTGGCTGAAATAAATTGCTCCTGATAAAGAATCCAGTATATCTGAAATATTTGGTAAAGGGAACTTATCGTCTTTAAGATTATTATTTAATTTCCGATAATCAATAACAATTCGCCATTTTTTATTACCGCTATTGTCACATTTTTTTGGCACTAAAAGAACAGGGCTAGACCATTCACTCGTACTTTCCTCGATAATGTCATTACGTAACATATCTTGGATTTGTTTATCAATCTCAGTTTTTTGACTTTTAGGGAGCCTATAGGACTTGGTGTACACTGGGTTAGTATTTTCTTTCAAATGAATTGACTGTTTATATAAATTGGTAACGCCTAATTTGTCGCCTGGTAAAAAAAATACATCTGAGTACTTTGCACAAATGTTTTCGATCGAAATTTGTTCTTCTTTATTTAAATGCTTTAAATTCAATACCGAAAATAATTGTTTCACACGATTCGCATTTAAGTTAAAACTTTCAAAAGAACATACAAAATATTCATTTAAAGGCACAATGTCGGGCGTGAAATAACTTAAGCATATGTCTGTCTCTCGGGTGTTTAAAAATGTTAATGGTATTTTACCATCTATAGGTTTTACTAAAACAGACGCTAAAAATACGCCTTCACTTAACTGTTTAGACATAACAACACCTTCATCTTTTAAACTTGTCTCTACTAAGTAAGTAACTTCACATCTGGCCGGTATAGTCATGTAAGTATTGTTGCCGAGTTGCCCCATTTGTAATGGGATAACAATGGGTACGTCATGATTAATTGTCAATATATTTCGCTCAAAATCTAATATGCAATTAAATCTACTCAAGAAATCTTGTCCTAATATACCATCTGTTCTACAAGTAAAGTTCTTAAATACATAAAACCTATGCTCGAACTCATATTATATAATTCAATTTAAGATAAACAAAACCATCACAATACACATGACCACCTATACCGTTTATTTTAATGCGCTCTATATGGAAAGGAATGTGCAGGCTCTCTAACGCCTCCTGCCTAATTATGGACACTGACGCGCCGGTATCAAGTAACCAACTACGCGACACGTGGAATACATCTAAATTAATAGAGTTAATATTGTGGCAATAAAAATGTTCATGCACGAAAAAACAAGTTATTATTTTGATTTTCATTCTGCACTTCAGGATTTTCTTGTAAACGCTCACTACCACTCGACTCAGCTAGCCTAATTTGGTGTTGACGAGCCGGGCGACGGAACGTTGTGTGGCCACGAAAACCACCGCGACCGCGATAATTGGATGAATTATTAAAGTTACGTACACGGTTGGAACCATTGTAATAACCACGACTGGGATTATTATAATTTTGAGAGTTAGAAAACACTCTAGACGCACCCCTGTTAAAACTATTATTATAATTACGATGACCGCGGTTTGACCTACCTCTATTATGATGAAAACTCATCACTCGCTCTTCACCTCCACTCGATAGCTTCTCGTCCAATGCACCCTGGATCGCGTCCTTCAATGTGCTATAATTTCTAGCTGCAATTATTGTGCTAAGACGACTATTCCTCAGACCATCAGAAAATCGTTTTATAGCTATCCGCTCGTTTATTGGCTTCAAAGTTTGGTAAAGATCAGTGTTTCCGTTGGCCTGAGTAATTGTCAGATCGACGAATAACTGTTCTAATTCCTTACCGTAATTCTCGATACTCTTGTCGTTCTGTTTCATATGCTGCATCTTGCTGTGGATCGCAGTATCGGATTTTTTTGGCAGTAAGATACTACGCATGTCTAGAATCAAATCTGCAACAGACGAATAAGTATGACGCATGCGCAGCTTAGCGCTTTCAGATAGCCGTGACTTTATAACAAATTGAATGAGTTGCTTTTTACCCGTATCATCTATCATAGACTCATACATCTCGATGTTTGAAATTAATTGTTTGGTGATATTCTCATCACCCGTCATTACTGGTAACAAAGCAATCGCAGTTTTCAATTCGAACTTTTCCATGGTGCTTTTCGTATCCTCTGTACTATCAGAACAAAGTTGAATTATTTTCGAATACAATTTATTTATATTATCAAATAAGTTTGTAATTATCTGAATTTCACTATCACTAATCTTTTTTTTTATTCGAATTTCAATAGCTATTTGTAAGGAACAAAATTGTTTATATAAAATATTTACTTCAGTTTGTTTTGCTCGTCTTACATTAATTGACCTTCTACTTGGACCTAACTTTGTAAGGTAATCATTAATATACTTCAATTTATCAAATATTTCTTTAACTTCACTAGCCATAACATCATTACATAAAGTTACGTATAATTATTATTATATTAATCATCATAATTACATACACACAAAAATATGACAAAATCATTTAAAATAACACACTAATATTACCTTATTTAATAAACTTTAAAATGCGAGTAAATATTTAACATATAAATGTTGTACCTTATACTTTTATCATTACCGTATCCATTTCCATGCCGTTTTACACTAATCGCACTTTATCTTGGGGTGACCGCACTTTTTATTATTTAATCACAACACTCACACCGGTGAAGGTCCTGTAGAAGTTGGAAAATTGGCCTCCCGTTGCTGATGACGGAACAAGCTCATCGACCTTCGCAGATTGAAGTCACGAACACCTCTCTCAATCCATTTTCCATGGCATTTCCTGTAGTAGCGCAATAGCCATATAACGCCTCCAATAATCAGTATAACGGCAATAGTGACCAACATATAAGTTATTACATGTGTATGCTGCAACATCTGTTCGGCCCCAGCCGAATTTTCTGCGCCGTTCTGTGCTATTATAACTTCCTGGGTCTTAGATTGTTGTTTGCCCATTTTGAAACTTGATTTTTAATTGAGGAACACGGGAAAAGTCACAAATTAAGTTCACAGTACACGAACCGTCACTTCGTAAGGTAATGAATAAAATTAGAGCCATCGTAATAAGTCTTTAAAACTGTCCAGAGCACTCAATGTTTATAATAACGTCTCCTTTTATGGGACATTCCACTGCGCTGGCAGGGTCGCCATATAAAGGTTCGATTCGGGAGAGAAATAGAACACGTCCAGTTAGCAACGAATATGATTTATTCCTCTCTCATAATTGATACTTACATTATTTAATATACTCTTAGAATCTAGGAATAGCATGACATCATTTCATAGGTTCCACTATAGTGATTTAAAGTCAGTAAGACTCTGACACTCCCTCTCGCCTCACCCTAGGGGGGAGGAGTAATTTGAGGGTTGAACTGAAAGGCTGTACAGTGATATTTCAATGACCCAAAGATTTCCTTAGGTTTTGTTTAGAACCGGTTGCTTTATACAACTTGTACCAAAAACTTTGCACGGTAAACCCATAAGATTGGAGGACGACTTCGTTCAGACGAAACAGAGGACAAGACTGGAATGATTGCGGAACACACACAAGGCCGGCGATGAGGATCGAAATATCTCATAATCTCATATAGGTTGTTGAAATATCACATTAAAGTCTCATCACGCGATGGTTTTGCACGACTGCATGGTTGGCGAGTGGCTGGACAACCGGCTGCCGCGCTACGTGTACTGGGTTCACATTCTGCACGGAGTGACTCTTTGTGGGTTCTACTAATTGTTTTTTCGGGTCGTAGTGGCATGTGTATGTGAAATTGTATGCTTGTTAACGCACCAACGATACAGGAGAAAATCTTAGTTTGAGGCAAAGTTTAAAAAAATGGCCCTCTTTTATTTACCGTTGTGCTGGTGACAAGCGAAAATAATGTGGCAACAACTGGGAATAAGGTTGTTCGATAAAGTTGTGCAGTTGTTTCTGATTTACGCAATTATTTGATATTTATACGTGTTTTATTGTAGTTAATTCCGCCCCTGAGCGGAGTTGGCAACGACTCGTAAAATTTTACACTTGGATCGATATCGGAACGGTTAACCGTTTTTGTTGTTTAATGGACGTTTATTGATATTTATGTTACTTACTCGCTTTGCGTTCGATATTCTCGCTAGATAGTGATGTAATTAAAACTCGCTCAATCGTTATTAAGCACTTCTCCTCTAGATTCGATTAAAGTATTTACAAACACTGAGAACGTTCCAAGTAATTTGCATGTAAGCTGTAAATATTTTATGATGTGCAAACTTTGTACGGCGATTGTATACTGTTTGGTACCCTCGTATACTGAGTGATGGCAATACAATTACTAAATGTGTACCTACTGAACGATAAAGTAACATTTAACAGTATTTAGCAATACCCCAGTTATAGCGTGCATTATTAGGTACATGTTAGGTATAACATAGTCAGTATAATTATGTTACATTACTATTACTTTCGTATTTCAGTCATTCACTATCGTCTCAGAGCAACACAGTACTAATTGGTAGTAGAGGTGGATATGAAGCAGGGTCAAGTCTGTCATTGAGAAGTAGTCGAAACCGGTGGGAATTAGTGTTCTCACATTTCGAAGAACAAGGCACTCTGTGCTACTGATAGGGACGACTACTCCACCGTCGAGGTACTTAGCCAGTCACAGCAGCTTACCAATGCCATATTATAAATATTTTCTACCGAGTAATAAAATTACAACTATAATTTTAGTTAATTTAATAAAAATAATCAATATTAAGACACCACTGACAAACGAACAAGGAAAACATCGTGAGGAAACTTGGCCTTATAATTTCTAATAATTAAAATCGCCAACCTGCATTGAGCAGCGTGGTGATTAATGCTCAAACCTTCTCCGTTTGAGAAGAGGCTACTCCTATGATCAACAGCCTATGCTGTCGATATGTGATGTGAATCGATATTATATTAATAGCCAAACTTGCAAAAGTATAATTAGTACAATAAAAAACTATATGAATGAAAAATATTACGAAAACTGCAAAGCTCAAAGAATCTCCACTTACAAGTTAGAAGTCGATGCCAAAAGATCATAACAAAATATAACGTAATGGTCACGCAATCACCTGCAATCAATTAGAACAGCTTACTGGAAAATTGGGAGCTCGGGAGTGTATGAGTGTGTATAGGCAACATTTCCAACAGAAAACGAACACGCCGCGCGCCGCGCCGGAGTAATCGCGTAACAAACATACAATATCATACGGCTCATTGACGAACTTCTACTTATTGGGAAGTTGAATAAAATAATAACAAAAACTTATATTCAAAGAATTGTCCGTAGGGACACAATGTAGGTACACGTCACGCTATGTCAGCAAATTTACTATAACGCGCGGCTGCGCCCGCGATGCATGTATTGAGAGTCGTGAATAAACCATGATCGGATATAGTCGTTTCAATTAACCTCACCCCAACACACCGTAGAACACGACATACACTACCCCAAGTTAGTGATATGAGCACAGACCTTTAAATGTCTATATCTATCTATACATCACATAGACTAGATAGATACCGAACAGAAATATATTTAAACAAATTGTCTGTCTGTGTGTTCACGTATCATGCAATAACTACGACAAAACTTCGTATGACTATACTTTAATATCCTGGCCATTACGTAGGGTAGTTTTTATCTCGAAGTATATACACGGGCGAAGCCTCTGGCGAAAGCTAATAAATAAGTAAATAAATGATAATTATCATCAAAATATTAATTGATAATTTTTATTGTAATAACTTGACTGCTTCGTTGCCCGATTGGTCGTAAGTCTAACTGCTGGAGCAAGGGGTCTCGGGTTCGATTCCCGGGTCGACCAAACTATTACTGGGTTTTTAATAAAATTCTCAGTAGCAGCACGGAGTCTGGGTATATGACAATAGGCTCACCCCCTATTACAAAAATAGTGAAAAGTGGGTGTTACATTGTACAGTGGCATTAAGCGCCATAATGCACACCTCTGCCTACCCCTTCGGGGATAAAAGGTGTGATGTTATATTATGATGTTATGTAACTACATAATCTTGACTATTGACTCGTTCAAAAAGTATTCGCGCTCTTAGTTGGCCAGATGCACCATGAATCATTGATAGTAATATTGTGGCAATACATAAACACACTACCCAGTCAAACATTCCATGAAATATTCTAGCATATCATAAAGTGAGCCACGACATGCGTGCTCATTTACATATTTCATTTTTATGTCATAATTTGTTTTGAGATGTTCAATTTTATTTATTCATAGACAAGGTTGCTTTTATTTACACGCTCTGTTGTGCATGAAAGAAATACATAGGCAGTGTCTGTTCACTTTGGCCCGTCATTTGTAACCGACAGGAGAGGGCCGCGGACAGTTTGTCATGTGTTGTTGTCAGCCGAGATTGTGACGCGGCGGAGCGGGGGCGCGGCGGCGCGGCGGCGCGGCGGCGGCGCGCGGCACGCCACGCTGCGACCTTTGTCGCTTAGATCAAACGTTGTTACATCCTGCCGCGGTCGCGGTGCTGCTGCCGTACCTACCAACCACCCGCAGGTACAACCACGTTCACTGCGTTAATGGTGACTTTCGTTAGGTTTACTATGAGCTGGCGACTGTATTATATCTGATTGAGAAGTATCGGAAAGTGCGTCAGTAGATGTACTATATTACCCTGTACATTTTAAAAGAGTAGAGAGGAAGTTTATTGTTCGTTCCTCTCCATTCGAATGTATACTTTGAAACGAGCTTCACTGACAGACAGACTGACTGATTATTCTATATTAATGACAATCCTAAAGTACTTATATGTGTATGGTTTAGTTGAAATAAATCCTTTTTGGCGCTAAGCACACAGGAAGCGAGCCGAACTACATCAGCAGGAGTTCTGAGTTGCTACTCGGCGACGCGCGACGTTGTTGACACGATTTCCTGAAACAAAGAGTTTAAATATAATAAGGACAAACAAACAGGTGGACTAACAACACAGAACTGTAGTAAAAACTCGTCAGGTGGCCACAACTCCCGGCGAGGGATTTGGGTTCCGTAACTCGGTCGGCGGTGAGTGTTTCAACTTAGCGCTGTCCATTTATTTGGGTTATCGTTCAAATGACAACTGTTCTGTCACATAAAGGCCTAGCCTGTGTGGACTGAATGTTTGTGCGAGTCAAAACATAAAATCCCGTAATCAGCTCACCGCACTGCCGCCGCTTCGTCGTGGATAAACCAAAAAAGAAATAAATGTAATTGTTGTTTAAACAAATTGTTGTTGACTTTTTCAGATTTGTTTTGAAATGTATGAAAGTGAAAATGAGCGGTAGTGCTATGCGGAGTGGTCGCGGTGCGGTTACAGTGCGGTCGCGATGCGGCTGCGGGGCAACTGCGGGGCGACTGTGGGGCGACTGCGGGGCGACCGCGGTGTGCCATGCCGGCTGACGGAGACTCGTCCGTTGTAAATTTATACGATGCGATGGCTAAGTTTTAGCGAGGCTTCGCTCGACCGGACTCCAAATTCAATAAAACTTAACGGCAACAAGTAACTTTAGCGACTTCCTTGATCCCTTTACATCAAATATTAAAACGTGTCTCAAATGCTTTAAATTATTAGTGAATGAACTGCAGGTACACGAGTACGCCATACGGACACCCGCAGCAGTGCTGTATTGTCAATAAAAGCAGAGAAATCTTACCTTATCTCTTATGCTATACTCATATACTAAACGCTAACTCACACATACATACGTACTTTATTTAAAGTCAAAGTGAATCGATTGTTTGTTTGTGCGCTAATCTCAGGATAAGAAAATTGGTCCGATCTGAAAAATTCCGCGCGGCAGTAGCTAGTAATATAATAAAGTCTTTATATTACAACTTTTGTCGCCATATCTCAAGACGCGTAGTCAGTGAACGTAAGAATTACATGACACCGGACTAATTTATATCGTACGCGTCCCCGCGGGGCCGCGGAGGCCGGCGCGCGGCGCCATGATTAATGTTCCCAAAGCCAGTCGTATCGCTTTATATCGGCACTCCATACGGGCAAGTTTCACAAGTAGTGCGCCACACCGGACACTAGCCGCAACGAGCCAACTTTCTGCTTCACTAAACTAATACAAATTAAAGTGTGCTTGCTACAACGTTATATTTTTTTTTACACGATGGAAGTCCTTGCGCTTTGTTTTTTTTTCGCTCGTCGTGGGGGCAACGGGTCTTACGGACTCTAACCGGTTAAAGAAATCGTGGTGTTCCTCCTCTTCGCTCGGGTCGCTCTTGCGGAATCACCGCACCCGGCAGGCCTCGACCTATCGGTGTATTTACGGCAGGTCCCGCCACGTTAGCGGCTCTTGGAGGCTGCTTCCCTTTTAAGAGTGGTGCACGTTGAACACTAGGCTACCGCCTACTCCCACCCTTGCAGTGGATGGCTCCCCTAGTCAGTCACCGGCAGGCCTTTTGTATTGAGGTCGATCGACTGGTTATTGAGATGATTGAGAGAGAGGTAACACAGCGGCGTCAACCGGAAAGTTAGGATACTTTGTCTTCTTCTACCGATCCACACCTCCATGACGGGGCTTACCGCCACTACAAGTTGTCTAAATGTATAACTCCTTTGTGTAACCTGTTCAAATGGAGTGCAAGGAATTTATCTAACTACCTTACTACGGTGAACTATGTAATACTGTATTTCTGGCTCTTGTGATACAGGGATACCTAGTACAAGAGCCAGGGCTTCACTGTGTTAATTCTATGAAGCGCTAATAAACGTTTATTATTATTATGTATGTCTTTACCATTCACGGGACCACAGGGTCCCGGTCATTTGGAAGGCGTACGAGGGGCCGAAGCCAGCTGCGCAGAGGCCCTTTAGACAACTATAATATAAATGTAATGGACACACAAACCGGCGACTATCCCTGTATGCACTATGGAAATGCACCCAGGGACAGTCCCCGGTTAGTGTAGGACTATTGTGAATAATGGAAAAAAAAAAAAAAATAAGGTATGGCTATGGATGGGTTGCTGTGGACTGGTAAATTGGGAACTATGGATGACTATGACACCTGCCGAAACAATGTAATTTTTACACGTAAAAATGGCAGGCGGAGACTCGCCAACTCACCGACCGGGCCCCGGGAATGGTTGCTAGATATAGCAACAGAGGGGCAACGAGAATGTGAGTGGCTGAAGGGTTAAGAAACTACCACCGCTTTCTACTCAGATCATCTGCTCCAGCCGAAGCCTCCTGCATCCCTGGCCCACTCGCGACTTACGAATAGTTTCTTACCCTCCGAGCAGGTTCACTGCTCTCGCGACTCCACTCTGGACGGCCAATGAAGGCAAGCCAGAGGTGGGAGACCTGTCCCTTGTCATCGTTCACTCCAGCCAGCCAATTAAGGCAAGCCGGAGAAGAAGGAACGGTGACTTCTACCTGGAGCACTCGGGATGATGGTAGCCCGCGGGATCGCTAATGCCCGTCACCTCGCCTCAAGGTGCCCTGCGGGCTTATTATTATTATTACTGTAATGTACGCAAGTACATACATAATTATGTACATATCTATCTATCTATCATCTATCTATATCTTCTATATATATATAATTCAAGGGTGATTGACTGACTGACTGACTGACATAGTGATCTATCAACGCACAGCCCAAACCGCTGGACAGATTGGGCTAAAATTTGGCATACAAATAGATGTTATGACGTAGGCATCCGCTAAGAAAGGATTTTGATAATTTCCACCCCCAAGGGGGTAAAATAGGTGATGAAAGTTTGTATGAGACTTTGTCAGTTTTAAATCGATCGGATTGAAATTTGACATGCAGATAGATGTTATCACATAGGCATCCGCTAAGAAAAGATTTTGATCATTTCCAACCGTAAGGGGGTAAAATAGGGGGTGAAAGTTTATATGAAGCTTTGTCAGTTTTACACCGATGCAGATGAAATTCGGCATGCAGGTAGATGTTATGACGTAGGCATCCCCAAGTAAGGATTTTGATTATTTCCACCTCCAATGGGGTAATGTAGGGGATGAACGTTTGTATGAAGCTTTGTCATTCTTACACCGATCGGGTTGAAATTCGGCGTGCAGATGGATATTATGTCGTAAACGTCCCTTTCGAAAGGTTTTTGAACATGCTCACCCCATAGTGGGTAAAATAGGGGGTGAAAGTTTGTATGATACTTTGCCAGTTTTAAATTGATCGGGCTGAAACTTTGCATGCATAAAGTTACTATGACATAGGTATCTCTTTAGAAAGGATTTTGATAAATTCCACACCTAAGGGGATAAAATAGGGAATGAGAGTTTGTATAAATCGTCTTAGCCATTGAATTTAGATTCATTGAATCTTTTTGAATTACATTCGGTGAACGATGATTTGGGACCTAGGTAACGTTTGATAGTTTCTATCACAGATGTCCCACGGGACCGAGAACTATGCGTCAATGCCCCAGGACTCTCTAACTCTTAACCACTGAACTTATTTTAGAGAGATTCGGTACAACAATAGTCGATAGAATAGTTTTTATTACTCAAATCTTACGTGATCGGGCACTGTACTGGTCAGATCCCTGCGGGATTATTTATTTATTGAAACTTATTGGAATTGGAACGCAACCATATTAGTTCCTGTATTTTGACAGTTCTAGATGGCGCTCTCTTGTCCCCTTTGTAACTCATCTTGTGAACGATTGTAAAAACTTAAGTTTCCTAATTAAACTATAAATCACGCTGCAAATATTCTTTATTTCATAAATTCCTACAAAACGATAAATCATTTCAAAATAGGTAAATCTTACTTAGGCACTGAATTGATTCTGATTAATTCTGTCAGAAGTCATTAATCTACGCGGACGAAGTCGCGGGCAACAGCTAGTATACTAATATAATTCAAATGAATGACTGACTGACTGACACAGTGATCTATCAACGCACAGCCCAAACCATTGGACGGATTGGGCTAAAATTTGGCATACAGATAGATGGTATGATGTAGGCATCCGCTAAGAAAGGATTTTGATAATTTCCACCCCCAAGGGGGTAAAAAAGGGGATGAAAGTTTGTATGACACTTTGTCAGTTTTAAACTGATCGGGTTGAAATTTGGCATGCAAATAGATGTTAATACGTAAGCATCCGCTGTAAAAGGATTTTGATAATTTCCACCCCCAAGGGGGTTAAATAGGGGATGAAGGTTTGTATGAGACTTTGTCAATTTTAAACCGATCGGGTTGAGATTTGACATGCAGATAGATGTTATGACGTAGGCATCCGCTGTGAAATGATTTTGGTAATATCCACCCCCAATGGGGTAAAATAGGGGATGAAAGTTTGTATGAAACTTAGTCAGTGTTACACTGATCGGGTTGAATTTTGACATGCAGGTAAATGTTTGGCATCCCATAAGATAAATTTTGATCATTTCCATCCCCCAACGGGATAAAATAGGGAATGAAAGTTTATACGAAACTTTATCAATTTTGCATCGACCATGTTGAAATTCTGCATGCAGGTAAATGTTTTGATGAAGGCATCCCATAAGATAAGATTTTGATCAATTCTACCCCCAAGAAGACAAATTTGAGGATGAAAGTTTGTATGAAATTTTAAACTGATTGGGCTGAGACTTTGCATGCATAAAGCTACTATGACGTAGGCATCTCCTAAGAAAAGAATTTGATAAATTTATTTCACCCCCTATAGAATAAAATAGGACATGACAGTTTGTATAAATCTTCTTAGCGAATGAATCTAAAATCTTTGAATCTTTTTGAGTTAGATTCAGTAAAACGATCATTTGAGACCTGAGAAACGATGTATGATAGTTTTTATGACAGAAGTCCCACGTGAATAGGAACTATCCGTTAAAGCTAGGCTCTCTATCTCTTAACCATTGATTTTATTTTAGAGAGATTCAGTACAACAATAGTCGATAGAATGCATTTAATTACTAAAACCTTACGGGAACAGGGACTGCACTGATAAAATCCCCTGATTATTTTTTCAAACCACGATAAATTTATTTCACAACATATAATAAAATCGTAGAAAAGTCAAAATCGTACCTACATTGAATATTTTTTTTACTAGAATACTTGGGCGTGATCTACAGTCGATACTGAAGCCAAAATATGAACTTTAGAATTTTTACCTGTTTGTCTGTATGTACATACATATGTCCGGGATGATCTCAAAAATTACTGCATGGATCTACTTCAAATTTTGTATGATTATTACTGACAGGTCGGGTCAACATATAGGCTAGGTGATATAACTTAATAGTCACAAAATTGTCAACAGCTTAATATTAGGCATCTATTAAGCATTTTTCCTAGGATTTCATCATCAGATCCTAACCTTATGAAAATCAAACAAAACAAAACGGTTCATAAATGGCGGAGTAATTGGTGAACAAACAAAAAAAATAATCATCTGAATATAGTGCCTCCTCCTTTTTTTGAAATGGGTAAAAAATCGGTACAACGATAGTTTGACACCTAGGAAACGAAGTATGATAGTCTTTATTCCGAAAATCACACTGCAACGGGGATATGCGTTAAAATTTCGGCACTCTGCATCTTTTAAATCAGTGAATAGTTTTAATCACTGAAACCTCACGAGGCGAGCTCTGTTCGGTTTGAAACCTGATTGTTGGGATTGCTTATTTTTTGAAACCACGAAAATAAATTAATTTCACAATTAGTATAACCTAAGTACTGAATGAAGTCTGACGACATTTTTTTGGAAATTCAATATCTGGAAATGAAAGCTCTATACAACTACAAATACAAGAACTTGAACAAAAGGTTAAAAATCTTACCACACTACTGGAAACTGCTCACGAGAAATTGGATAGCTTGTCTATAGAAAACAAGAAACTTAAGGAAACAATTATCAGTTTAAAATCCGAAAAAGAAGGGAAGAAACAGATAACATGTAAAAACAAAACACCCAGTACATACAAATTACCACCTGCGCCACTGACGTCTACACCAAAGCAAAGCTTGCACATCGCTCCCAATACCCATGTCAACATTCCCCGTATTGATGATACAATTCAACACAAAACGCAAAACGAGGGATATGTGAAACAAAAGAGGAAAGTGTGTATCATTAGCGCCAATAAAACTAATAACATACTGAACATTGCTAAACAAACATTATCGAACTATCAAATTTGCCACTTTTTATATCCACATTGTGGCGTTCAACATTTACTGCAAGACCTGCATAAGAAGCTAGCTACCTACTCGGCAAATGACTTTTGTGTAGTTTTAATTGGTGAAGAAGACTTTCTAGTGACTAAGAACTATGATAAGTTAATTATAGACATAAGAAATTGTTTACAAAAAGTTCAGCATACTAATGTAATATTGTGTCTACCAACTTACAAGTGTAGCGACTATTCTACGTTATTCAACATACGTGTAGAAACGTTTAATAATGCGTTATCTCTAGATATACATACAAATAAGTATGCTACTGTACTGGACTCTAACTTAAATCTTGTTTGTGACTATACTATGTTTTCGAGATACACAGGGAAAATACATAATGGTGGGATTAAAAATGTTTTCTATAACCTCCAACATTTGCTGTTAGATAAAACGCAAAGTAATGTTATTTCAAGATTGGGATTAAATGATAATATAGAGCACATTACTTGTAACGAAAATGATAAGTTTTTTCTATTTTGATAATATCTATATTTTGCACCAAAATATTGCAGGCCTACTTAATAAATCAGATATCTTAACTGTGCATATCGAAGAATTAGTAAGCAAACAAATAGTTCTAGATATTATATGTATAACAGAACACTTTATAATATCTGGCCAAGAAAAATTATTGAACATAACGAACTACGAACTTGCTGCGTGTTATTCAAGACACAACAAAAAACGCGGAGGTGCCTGCATTCTGGTTAAAAAAGGTCATGAATATCGGGAAGTCCCGGATGTAACGAAATACTCAATAGCTGGTATTATAGAATGCTGCGCTATAGAACTAATAAAATTAAAAGTAATTATTTTATGTGTTTATAGGCCACCAAAATTATCAAACCTAAATACATTTTATGAAAAATTCGAATCTATTTTAAGAATACTATGTTCTAGGAAGGATAAAAAAGTTATTGTTTGTGGAGATTTTAACATAGACACATTAAAAAAGAACAACATATCATTGGATTTCGAATGTTGCTTGTTGAGTTTTAACCTTAAACTTGTTATCACCCAACCGACCAGACTTAGTAGTGCTACTTGCCTGGATAACTTTGCACACAATACGAATCAAAAATGTGATCACGAAGTATTTGACTTCGCTTTATCAGATCATACGGCTCAGCTAATAAAGATAAAAGTAAATAAAACTTGTCAGCTTAAATCTTGGCGGATAAAAAGGCGTGACATGTGTGAGGAAAATCTGAATAAATTTAATAATTATCTCCAATCTCTATCTTTCTCTAATGTATACAACACAGATGACCCCAACCTAGCTTATAATAACTTTTTAGATATATTTCAATCTTTGTACAACTCGTGTTTCCCTTATAAATCAATATTAATAAAACCACATAAACAAATAAAATGGATATCACGAGGTATTCGTATCTGTAGTAAAAGGCAGCGACAACTCCTTTGGCAGAAGCGTCTAAAACCAACAGATGAAAATAAAATAAAATTTGAAACGTACGCGCGCAGATTTAAAAATATTATTAAGTTAACTCAAAAGGCACAAAATAACTACATGCTTAAAAATTCGACAAACAAGTCAAAGACGTCGTGGCAAATAATACATAAAAAAATCACAAAGTGAATCTATCTCTCAAATAATTAAAAATGGTAAATTAATATACGATCCTCAGGAAATCGCTGAGTCCTTTAATAACTTCTTTATCGATCAAATCTCAGAAGTACCTAAAATCGCAACAGACAATAGTGTGCCGATAGAATGTAATAATCACTCCATATTTATGTCTCCAGTTGCACCACAAGATATAATGAGAATAATTAGGCATTTAAAGAATAAGAAGAGTTTCGGCTATGACGGTATCTCAACAAACGTAATAAAATTTGTATCTAAGAACATAGCTGCCCCACTATGTCACATCATCAATAACAGTATCAGTACTGGAATATTTCCTGACAGTTTAAAAAGCGTCGTGGTTAAACCTCTTTTCAAAAAGAACGATAAAGAGAATATGGCAAACTACAGACCTATTGCTTTAATTCCAATAATTTCAAAAATATTCGAAAACGTTATTTATGAATCCCTGTATAAATTTCTAACCAAATTTAACATTCTTTGCGACGAACAGAAAGGCTTTAGAAAGAACAAAAACATAAATATGGCTGTATATGATTTGTTAAATAATGTTATGAAAAACGTTGATACTAAAACACCTGTATGTGCAATTTATACAGACATGTCAAAAGCCTTTGATTACGTTAATCATAAAAAGCTTTTGTCAAAACTAAACGCTTATGGCATACGCGGAAATGCTCTTGATCTAATAGAATCTTATTTAAGCAATCGTAAGCAAGTGACCGAAGTTTCCAGAGTCTGTATGAAATCTAAGAAGGAAATAAAATATTTATCTTCCTATAGATACATAAAATTTGGTGTACCCCAGGGAAGCGTGTTTGGACCGTTACTCTTCTTACTTTATATAAACGACCTGCCTCGTCAAGTTTCTAATCCAATGGTATTGTTTGCCGACGACAGTACAGCTATAATTAATTGTATTAACAAAGAGGACTACGAAATAGATATTAATAATGCTTTAAAAACAATAATCAACTGGCTTAATAATAATAACTTATTAATCAATATAGCTAAAACTAAGGCTATGCATTTTTACCAACGTATAAAAACTGAAAACCTAAATATAAATTATAATGGTCAAATAATCGACGAAGCAAAAACAGCCAAATTTTTAGGCATCCTAATTGATAACCATCTTACATGGAAACCTCAAGCAGAATCTATTTGCAAAAAACTAGGTTCATCGGCATATGTACTGCATAATCTTTCAAAAAAAGTAAACATTGATGCAATACTAGTCGCTTATCATGGCTTGGTAGTGTCAAATCTGAGATTTGGTGTTATATTCTGGGGCAATTGTTGTGAGCGGGAAAATATTTTTAAAGCCCAAAAACGCTGTTTAAGAGCTATGTTTAAACTAAATGTTACAGACAGCTGCAAAACTTACTTTGTAAATAGTAAACTATTAACTTTTCCTTGCATTTACATATTAGAACTATCTATTTTTGTCAAAAGTAACATCAAATTATTCCCTACTTTAAAGGATACAACTAACCGGAATACAACTATAAGGTCTCAATATAAAGACAAGCTATGTACCGGTGGTTACAGAACATCTTTATTAAAAAAAAGTGTCCTAGGTATGGCACCTATCATTTATAACAAGATTCCGAGTAGCATTAAGGAGCAACCATTGAGAATCTTTAAAAAACAACTTGCATCTTTGTTATTACAAAAGTGTTACTATTCTGTGTCAGATTTTTTATTCGATAACATATAGACTGATTTGCTGTAAGTTGCTTAAGCTATATTTTGTGAATTTGGTAAATTTTCAAATATTATTAGGATTATGTCATCCATTAATAATTATAATAGTCTTATAGATAACTTACATAGTAGGTATTATAGTCCACTATGTTCATAGATTTTAAGATTTAAAAAATAAAAAAATTGCATGCCATATGGTAGAATGTACCAGGAACAATATACTTTTGTAAGACCTTATATTATGTACCTACATTCAATGCAAATAAATTATTCTATTCTATTCTATTCTATTCTATTCTATTTGTTACCGTAGAATGTCCCTTGGTAAAGTCTAATAATCAAAAGCCTAAATTCTGCCAGAAGTTATTCTGCGCGGACGAAGTCGCGGGCAACAGCTAGTATGATATATGGATACTTGGGAATCATCACTACTCTGTAGATTTTTATACATTTCTAGGCTTTTTATAAATGTACAATTTCATTTGTGCCAGATTTTTATAATGGCGTGTCACAGAATAGAGCACATCGGCGATGGCGGAAGTATGGAGGCGAGCGGCGGCGGGGCGGCGGCCAGGAGCTGCCACTCACGTCGCCAGTGGCCAGGGCGTCGCGGCCTTTACGTTTCTTTACAGAAGATTCGTATGTTGATAGTGAAGAGGAACATTATAAATGTGCATGGTATTGTAATACCTATGTAGCTACTTATGGTTTTCACTTAACAAATATACATATGTAATAATATGTATAGATGTGGTTTCTTGCTCATTTTTTTTGACATTTATTTACTAGTTTTAGACGCGACTTCGTTCGCGTTCCCGTGACATAAAAAGTAGCCGATGTGTGTTATTCAAGACCGTAACCTGTGTCTGTTCATCCCGATCCTTTTGCCGTTTTGAAGAGATTGCGTAACAAACATACATATATAGAGGTACAAACTTTCACATTTACAAAATGAGTGTACACACACACATACATTATCTACACTGGTCGATGGTCGTACCGTCGCGCGACGTATCGCGTGAAGCTACGCGTCGCCTTCACACCTCTCCTTCATCGGTTTGTAATCAATGGAATCGATCTCACTTATTATTCTGATCCTGAACTATATTCCACTGAATTTTAACCTAACGCGAATAATACAATTATACAAAATAATTGTCTAGACTTAGGGGGTTCAGAGGACACGGTGGAGCATACAGTGGCGGTGTGCTGTATATCCCTGCTTGGGCTGGGCACCGCTGTGTCCCAGGAGATGTGATCGGCGACGGCGACCTCTCGCGTCCGGCTTTGGTTCAGGCCATGGTGCGGAGCGAGGGGGACTGGGATGCCGTCTCCTCGTTCTGCGAAGCAGTCATGTTAGCCAAAGAGGAGGCGAAGCGCGTGAGGGAACAAACCTCCTCACGCCCCAGCCGTCGCGGGAGACACTCCGTGCGTTGGGGATCGCGGGACGATCTCCGGCCACCGTAGGTGCTCGGTCTGCGGACGGTGAGCAAGGGTAGCTCGCCGCCCGATCAGAACCAGACCCATGCGTACGGCGCGTCGCGTTCTGCGCGCGCCTCAAAGAGCCATTAGACCATCATAGATGGGGCCCAGTAGGGCTGATGCCCGATACGGAGCCGCGGAACGCCTAATGGGTTGCCGGGGCTCTGGCTTGAAGAGCAGGAGAAGGAACGGGGTGGTTTTTAGTCAGTAAGAGTCTGACACGCACTCTCGCCAACCCAAGGCGGGAGAAGTCACTGGACGATTTTCCTCACATAAAAAAAAAACAAAAAAACTTAGGGGGTTGATACATCTGGTATACGTCTATATAACACACTAAAATATTTAACCCATCTAACCCCATGGTCCCAGAAAAAACAAATTTTTCGGTGTTTTTAAGAAATTTCTACAAGTTACACCAAAATGATTTTGTTTTCTGTGTATTTATGTTGAATAAATCAATTAGCAAGCATTTTTAACGTAATCATAAAGTAACTAACTACTATAAGAAAAATAAATTTATTTTTCGAATTGTAGCAAAATTGTATAGTTGAAACTATTCCAGTAAATATTATAAAATACAAATTTTAAATTAGTACCACAATGACTGGCCTGCCTACTTGAAATAATGCTAATCCCAGTTTCATCACAAAAGGAGAAGATTTTTAATTGAGCTATCGTTAAACACAATTAACGGGACACCCTGTACACCGTCTGTGCCCGGCTGCTGGAATATTACAGTTGACAGAAGGAATCAGTGAAGAAGTGAACTTTAATTGCAGATACTGCCAATCCGCGGCCGCTTGCACGGCTGGTTGCAGTAACTCAATCATTGTTTTTGATTCATTATTTATTTACAGGACTTTTATCTGAAGACATGCCAGTCTTATTCATACAAATAAGGAAACCCTAAAGCCATAAGTTCAATACAAAATTATCCATTAAAACCTTAATAGGTACCTAAGTAATTCACAATTTTGTGGACATTAAGTTATATCATTATGATATGAGCTTATGGCACCCACTTCTAACCTATCAGTGGAGGGGTAACCTATCAGTACTAATAATAGTTATTTTTTGCTTTTTAGTTTTGACTTTTTGTTTGTTATTAGATTTTGGTTTTTGGTTTTTTGGAGTCGGTTTTTTAAACGCAGTTTTTATTTTATTATTTTATTTTAACATTTTCAGTGTAAAGCTACATATACCCGTTTTGTTACTTATAATATATATATATATAGGTGCAAAGTTCTAATCAATACAAATTATACAAGCCCAAACACAAGGTAGTTACAGTATACCGTTGAGGAGTTCCCTTAACAATGACACTTCTTCATCGTCAGGCCCTTAATGACAGCGCCACTCTATTTAGGTGTAAAGTCCTCATCAATACAAATTAATCAAGCCCAAACACAAGGTAGTTACTGTATACCGTTGAGGAGTTCCCTTAACAATGACACTTCTTCATCATCAGGCCCTTAATGACAGCCCCACTCTATCTAGGTGTAAAGTTCTCATCGATACAAATTAATCAAGCCCAAACACAAGGTAGTTAATATAAACCGCTGAGGAGTTCCCTCGACTGTCTGTCGACTCCATCATCAGGTCGAATCCAAACCCTTATCAAATTAGAGTGTTATTAATCGTAATTGAAAAACATTATAGACGCATTACTCCCCCATAGAATTTTCGAAAATTCCCCTCGGTTTCCCTAGGATCCCATCATCAGATTCTGACCTCATGGAAATGAGACCATCTCGGGAGTATACCCTTTCAAACAAAACAAGAATTTTTGAAATTGGTTCACAAATGGCGGAGTACTGCGCGACCAAACAAAAAAAAAAAAAAAACAATCAGCCGAACATAGTACCTCCTCCTTTTTTTTAAGTCGATAATAAAAATAATAATATCAGTAACAAGTAAAAAACAAACGTAGAACTAACAATGAAATAAAATGGCTTACTTATCACTTAATAAATAACAATGGAATTAAAACTATTTATCTTAAATGTAGGAAACTTGTTAAATTTTAATTATTTTGTTTATAAATATTACCTTAGTACCTAAAAATAAGTTTATGCCGTCCAATATTTATTCTGTCGGTAGTAGATGGTCGCCTAATCATAATCTTGCAACAGTTAGTGTTGGATCATGTACGGAAGTCGGAAACTGTTCAGTAGTCGCGTCTCCACGCTGCACTCCTCCCACGCACTCCCAGTGCCAGGGTGCTATTGAGGTCGCGCTGATCCATTCAAGTTGTATTTTTTTAAATAAAGCAAGCACACTACCACCACGATCGTAACGCATACAAAGTTCGCATCGTAGTCACAACGGCGCGAGCGGGTTGACGGTTCCTACCTTAAGAAATTATAGCCCAGGTTTCCTCCCGATGTTTTCCTTCTCCGCATGTCATCAGTTTCTAAATAATGTGAGAATACAACGCCCACACTGATCAGACAAAGCAACAGAAATTCAGAATGTTATTGTCAAGTGTAACTAAATGTACACAGTAGGTACCTCCTACCTACTTACTGAAATAATTGTCTCCGTCGGCTGGTAAATAATTTCAGTTAACTTTGAAGCGTGAGAATGGCTGAACATTAAGTGAGTAATTCCACAGCGTGCACAAGACAAGGGCACGCCACTGGCCGAGGAATGTCATTACTGACGTTAATAGCAGGAGGCCGCGGCTCGCACAACTAATGATGCGCGATTAGCCGCCGTCGTCGCGTCGCGTCGCGTCGCCTCGCCTCGTCTTGTACCAGCTACCTACCTACTAATGTAACTCCTGGTCTGTTTGTACAGTTTCTACCGCTTTGTAGGTAAATAAGTACTTGTGTGAATATTGAAATAGACATGTGTTGATGTTGACTTATTTGCCAATAGAGGTTTTCAAAAAATCCATTGGGTCGACGAAGTGGACCCGATTCCCTTAGTGTAGTGTGTTGACTTGGAGGGTCCTACACTCGTAACCCGCCACCGAGGGCGCACCGCGTCACTATACACCTGTGTATAAGGTACACCGTACACACGACATTATTTATATTTCCAATAAGGTGGCACGCGCCGCGCCCGCCCCGCTGCGGACTCACACGTCGTGCTGACATCTGACATTGCCTACATCTGTCATCTATTGAACGTTTTGTTAGAAAAGGTAAGAATATCAAATCAATATTTTATTTGCTGAACAAAGATGTAGTACATCGCCACTGGCCACTGGGTGTTGTACTGTTTGAGTTAGATTTTTTATATTATTTGGTAGAACCCTATTGTTAATGCAGTACAATTAAATGGACTGCTGTTTGACACAGGTCATAATTTTAATTAAGATATTGCTTTGTATTCATTATTATGTTTTCGGCTAACTCACATAACTGTTTGACGAGGAACTCGACTAGTTTCTAACCATTCTAGAGGCTCATATTTATGAGCAGCATGCAGCGACCCGTCGCCGCGTCGCCGATAGTCCGGTTCAGTCATTATTAACGATTTTCTTTTTGAATTGTGTCAAATGAATTAAAAAACATTTCGGACGTTATATAGCTGTCGCGGAGAACCCAACGGGTAACCGGGGCTCCGGCTCGACGTGCAGGAGAAGGAACGGGGTGGTTTTTAGTCAGTAAGAGTCTGACACTCCCTCCCGCCTCACCCAGGCGAGAGCAGTCATTCGATGATTTTCCCCCCCTTAAAAAAAGACATTATATAGCTACTATATGACTACACTACATTATACGTATACTTATGTTGGCGCGGTGGTTGGGCTGTATCGGCTGCTGGTAAAACTTTTGCAGCCACAAATCTAGATATGTTCAACGTAAGTGAGCGAGGGACGAGCCGCCTGTCCTACACACTCATAATGTTGTTACAGTCTGTACTCACACATTGAATAATATAATTCTACTAATATTATAAATGCGAAAGTTTGTATGTTTGTTTGTTACCCCTTCATGTCAAGACGGCTGAAGGGATCGGGATGATGATGATGAAGGGGTCTGGAATAACACTATATCACACAGGCTTTTTATCCCGCAGACCAACGGGCGAAGCAGCAGGCAGAAGTTAGTACAATATACATATAATACGAGCTTCCGAAGCGGATTTGGTTCGAGTCTCATTTCCGGATTAATGCGGAGACGAAAATTGAATAATATTGTCATGTCACGATTCTGTGGCCGTGTCGGGTCTTTGACACTCTACGGACTAATGAGCTGGTGTAATAATATTTGACTGCTTATTATAATTACTGCAGAATATATAATAACTATTAGTCGTCACTCACCTGCCTATCTTCTGAAAGTTCAGAAGTAGGTGTCTGCTCGTTTGCCTCCTATTACATAACAAAAGGACTGACAGAGTTATTAGTACATTTCCGTCAACTGCTGCAAAATCATCGAGGATTGCCCTCCATTCCACGAAGTGTCTTATGTAAAATGCTTCCAGGTTTTTCTTTTATTGAACTTTGAATGTGGTTGGGAATTTTATTTCAAAAGCATATTTTACGAACGGGGACGGGGACGAGTGGGACGTCACAGGACATTTTAAATCAATACCTCTATATCTTCGAAAGTATGTAATTTGCTGCCCCATTGGCCTCATTGGTCGAGTGGTCGAAAGTGCGACTGCCGGGCAAGGGGTCTCGGGTTCGATTCCCGGGTCGGACAAAGTATTACTGGGTTTGTACAAACCTCAGTAGTAGCACGGAATCTGGAAATGTGCCCGGTATATGGCAATAAGCTCACCCCCTATTACATGGGACCCATAACATAAATAGTGAAAAGTGGGTTTACATTGTACAGTGGCATTAAGTGCCGTAATGTGGACCTCTGCCTACCCCTTCGGGGATAAATGGCGTGATGTTATGTTATTATGTAGTATGTAATTTTGTAAGTGAAGATAGTAAATAAGTAAAATACGCGTCTAATCTTTTTTTGAAATTAATCTACCCGACGGACATTAAAGTAAAATTTATTAAATATGACCATTATAAGTCAATTAAAACCTTGGTTGTTATACAGGTGGGAATAAATATACATGTACATAATTTTATTCATTAAGTAGCTTCTGAACAAGTTATAAATAAATACAAAAAATATTACCAAAATAAGTATTTCACGCGAACGAACTAATAGATAAAGTGTAAATAAGTGTGTAATCATCTGAACCAATATGGAAGTTTCCCAAATTCCCCCAGATGTCTCTCCCTGGTCAATTTTATGATCACGTAGTTGACTCTTTTATGTGGCTTTAAATATTATGGAATAGATGTGAGCCAAGATCATTATGGTTCCCAGTGGAGGCGCCAGTAATGCGAGACCCTAGTACTGAGCCGCTAGGTACACCTAGTGGAGCGCATAGACAAGACTATGTTTCAAAGTAAATCTTCAATGATTGTTATCTTACACATTTTAGATAACTCTCATTAATGTGATAAAAGTAAGATTCTTCGACAGTTTAATTAAATTACTTGGAGAAATAAGAAAAGAATGTGTGGGCGGTGTGGCGGGTGACGGGCGATGGGGAGCGGCGGGCGCGCCTGCTGATTGATGGCGACGCGCAGCTCGCAGCTCGCCGCTCGCCGCTCGCCGCTCGTTACACCCACAAACTTGCGTGTTGCGAGCTCGCGCCGCTCGCCGCCCGAGCGCTTGTTTGTTAGTTTGTTACTGGTCGTCGGACTTGTCTGTGAGTTTATGCAAATGTCCGGAGTTTGTTGCTCAATATTGTAGTAACAAGCCGACAGGTCAATATTAGCATTTTGAATGTTACTTTAATAATCTTCAAACTAACAACACAGTGGTTGTTGCGACCCTGACATTTGAGATTTTCCGCCTGTAGTTTAATGCTGCGCCGTAGCACAAGTTTACTAGGCGTCGGTTGTCCCGCGGTGGCCGTAAGCCTCACCTCGACGAGCCTTGAGTGCCTCTTTGCTAACTGCGGCCCTGTAGTACGTGGAAAACATTTCACATTAATAGCGTACGTACGTATTACGTACTGCAGGTAGCTCTTCTAAGGGCACTTTTACACACACACTTTGGTGTGTTTAATATAAAAAATAGTAAATGATTTTGTTATGTATGACACAGGCAGCGAGCACTCAGCACTGAGCCCGCTGGAGCTGGACGAGGGACGTGACGGACGCGCTCCGATTGTTCTGGTGGATTGCAGTACAAACATAATGAGGTCGACTAAACGCCCCGCCGAGAGTGCCTTCTTGTGTTTAGAGTGCGCGCGGCCCGGTCCACTACTCAATATTCCGGCCGCGACTTAGATCACTCATTTAGTGGCCAGGCGTCATCATGCACAGCGTCAGCGTCCTGCCTCCTCTACTAAATGAATCAAGGCTGAATATTAAATAATCACTTTCCTCCGGTAGGACGAACAAATTGAAGGAATCGAACCCAAGTGTGTGTCACTTTAAGCGTGAGAGAACCACTTTGGCTCGAATGGGTCGGCTCGACCGAAGTGATACCAAGGCTTCACAAATGACTGCCGTGAAACCTGTGCGTGAAACAACGCGAGTATTGTGTTTTGCCACGTGATTGAGGTTACCGGAGGCCCAATCCCTCCCCTCCCAATATCCCCAATCTCCCTATCGGTAACCCCCGAAAGGCCGGCGACGTATTTGTAACTCCTCTGGTGTTGCCGGTGTCCATGGACAGCGCAGATTGCTTTTTTATTACCGTCAGATGACCCGTCTGCACTTTTGCCGGCCTATCTCATACAAACAATACGCTGTATCTATGAATGAACTGGCAAAACAAGTTCTTTTTTTTATAAAAGGAAACAAGTAACCCGCGGGTCCCCACAGTCGACAGTCACACACCCCTTAGACAATGGAAACCCAAGTTCAAGGATCATATAATTATTTTTTCTAGCAGAAAATATTAATTTAACATTAATATAAATTGAAAGTATATCCTACAGGGGTTTGCAGTCTGTGGCTAGTGTAACAGCGAACGAGAGACATGGTCTTCCAAACGAATTCCAACAATTTCTTGCTCACTCCATGTTTGTGTTCGTTGCTTTGAATTGATATTATACATAAATAATATTACGTATAATATAATATAAGTATATTATACTTATGTCCTAACGTAGTAGCTCGTAGCGTCGTAGCGTCGTAGCGTCGTAGCGTCGTAGCGTCGTAGCGTCGCGTAGCCTCGTAGCATTGTACACGTGCTACGGGAGTGCTACGCCTGGCTCGGCTGTTGCCTAAGTCTTAATTTGCACGCTACGGCGACTGTTAGCTTCGGTGTGGCACTGTGTGAGTATAGCCCCCGGATTGAACCAACGCATGGTAAGATTTGTCGTGGTGGGGATAAAGTATAGGGGCCCGTAGCAACTTATTGTATTGGTAACTTATCGATACAAGATACACCTACCCAAGTTTTCATTAATATTTTTGTACAGGAATTGGGGCACTGACTTCTTGACTTTCAGTGCGTGTTACGTGGCGTACGTACGTACTTAGTACAAACAATAGTAATCTTTATTAACCGACTTCAAACAGCGAAGGAGGTTCTCAGTTTGTCTGTATGTACATATACTATATGTATGTATGTATGTACATATACTATATGTATGTATGTGTGTGCGCGACTATCTCGCGATTGGTTGAACCGATGCGGTTTTTAGAAAAGTGTTGCACTTAGGAGAAGGTTTTAGTATATTAATTAGCCGATTTAAAAAAAAAGGGGGGTTGACGCCGGTGTTCTTAAACGATGTTTAATTTTTTTCGTTTTTAACACGGTTGGTGATATATAGGAAGAAGAAGAAAGAACATACATTAGTACATGAAATATATTTATACGGTAACCGAACTTGTTTACTATGTTTATAGAGAGTCAGTTACTGTAATATGTTTTCTACCGTTGTGACTGTTTAAAAATAAATAAAATAGAAAAATAAATAACAAGTTGACGTATTGCATCGTTTGTTTGTCTGTACCGGGTGCCCGTCCCGAGACGGTGGCTGGCGAGCGCGGCGCGTGCTGGCTGCGGCTGGCGGCCGGCGGCCGGGGCGGCGCCGCGCCGTGATTTACTGCCTGTTGAGCTCCACTCGAGGCTCGCTCAGCTTGCTGTAATTGTGCGACTGAGCGCCGCTGATTTAAATAACTCTCTCTCTAAAATGGTTTAACGTTTTATTTCGCAAAGTAAATATATCATTAATTATGTTATCCCCGTGCCTTAACAGCTATATTAACGCGATGTCTCCATTCAGGCGGAGTATGGGATTACAACATCACGCGTCACAAGTATATTACAGGAAAGGCGCATCAGTGTCGAGTATCTCACGCACACACACCCACACACACGCACACACACGCAAACAATAAACGCAAAGTACATGAAAAAAAGTGTTCGCTCGGTGTCATGTCTCCACTTGGCATCCGACATGTCGCCTCCAGAGCTGAATTCTTCCTCATATAGACGTCAGGTTCAAGTCTCCGGTAATAATGTTCGGGGACCGGAGATGAGTGCTATACGATATCACGTAACATATTGTGATTGTTTAGTCCATGTATAGGACGCGGTATTGCTTGCAAGTACCTACACAACTTCTTAAAGCTGGGCTGAGGAAGTCGCATCGAGTATCGGTCAGAGTGGCCGGTGCTCCTGTCGAGTGTGGAAGCTGTACTTGGTAGCACACAATGATATTTACAGGGCTGGGGGGGGGGAGCCGGGGGGGGGGGGGCTGCTGCGGAACCTCTCCGCCACGGTAATATAATATGCGGACGTGGCGGGACTTACAACCGACTCAGATAAAGACACAAGTGATGCTTGCAACCGCCTCACTGTCTTGTAATGGGTACAATTTGTAATAGTCGCCATGGGACGGTTACATTACAAGCGCCTCTACACTATCTATCGGAAGCGACCTTCAAGCAGCGCCATAAATGTTTACGTCATATCAAAACACAGTAACGTGTAGTATACACACTCACACAGCAACGTGTAGTATACACACTCACACATAGCAGGTGTTGCTCCTGTGTTGTGTTGAACCTGAACTATACTTTACACAATAATCTATTTCAATAGATATTACATTACACAAATTGTTGTTCCCCTCGCCCGCAAGCCCGCGACGCATCGCGCAGCAGCCGGCCGCCATCCGCCATGTAACGTACGTACGTCACGTCGTACATTATACTAATATAGATTTTATCAATCTGATGTGGCGGTGTGTGTGTGTGTGTGTGTCTATAAGATATTATATAATATGTAGGTACACGTTTAGTGGTTGCTGTAGTGAAACATTTTTAGAACACATTATTTATACATATAGTTTGCAATCGGATTGTAATCAATCACGCGAGTGCGAGATGTGATTGATGTCGGAGGGCAGTCGAGGTGGAGTAGATGCTCGACGGTTGCTCGCCTCGAAATAACTGAAATAATGAAGTAAATTAACGCGCGACACAAAGGCAGCCTCTGGGAACTCGTCCCTTTTTGTGAAGCTCGGTTTACATAGCACCGTCGTCGTCGGGTGAACCGCAACCGACGCTAACGTAATAATAACATTATATTGAGTAGCTTCTTTGTTTTGAAACTCTGAGATTACCTTCGTCCGTAATTCCGCGCCGGTCATTTGTAAGTCCGAAATCATATTCATAAATCGTTCTGTACGGTGTTGCTGGAAGTTAGGCTCAAACTGAACTTGTGTCTCAGTAACGTTCCGGAATGAGATCTGGTAACCATTCAGTGCTGTGCCGATGCCGGTGTCACCGTGCACCGTGAGCATAGCTGCTGGTACTGCTACCACGCTCAAGGTACCGAGCGATGGCACGCGCGCGGGTTGTGCCTAGGGAGGGCTTCCAAATTGGCAATTTGACGCGACTTTGGGCGGGCGCGGCGCGCGGCGCGCGGCGCGGTGTGTGAGCGGGATCATCGCTCTTGTTTCATTAGCGCACGTGGAGCGACATTTAAGGCCTTTGTGGTGAATTCTTTGATCTATAAATCGATCACACTCTTATTTATGGAGTAATTTCCCGCCCGGAATATGCGGGTACGTACATTATCTTTGAAAGAGATGAGCACTTTCTAACCGACTTCTCAAAACGGGGAGATTTCTTTCTATGTATGTATGTACAACGATTATGGCGAGGGTTATGGGTCGATTTACGTGATTCTATTTTTCTTTGACAAGACTTATACAGGTCGAAGATCTTATTATTCTATGTTCTGTAGCAAATTGTAGTGCTTTTAAGAATTTAATGACAATCTAACAAATGCACGAGTTCCCCTTAAATGTTTTCAATGTTTCCCTCTGTTCCCCGACATCCCATAATCAACCTGACCTGACCTGGTAATAATGCGACCACCTTCGATCCTTATATCCCTTCGAACAAAAAAAGAATCATCAAAATTCATAAACCACGCAGTAATGCCCGAACATACATATATGTATACGTATACTGTATAATGGAGATACCTACATATTATTCATTGTACTAAGTATTGCCCCCAATTCCCACTGAAAGTTAAGAAGTCGGTGACGCAAGCTCACTATAATGAGAATTGTATTTTAACAAAGAACATAATTATTAAAAAGTTTTTAAAAATGCTCTAAATTTTCTTCCCAGTTCATGGCTCCGGTACATTTCCGTATTAATCGAACTAATTTGAGGCAGTCCTACATACCGCCGCATGATAAATTGAATCGCCATCAGAAATAAACAGCAACCAGAATGGTACTCGGTACCTACTGCGATATCATTTGTTACACAGGGTAGGCCGTTAATTGAGTGACTTATTTAGCCAGCTGGCTGTGACTTACACAATATGGTTAAGGTCGAGATTTCCCTAATAAACCAATCTTCCTTTTGAACGCTTGGACATCGTTTGTGAGTGTGAGATGTGTCTCCCTCCGCAGTCACCACAACATCGTATAGTAGTTTCATCATTTTGGAGCTTCTGCTGAGACTGGGTTTTCTGGGTTATGTGCTAACATCCCGGGGCTCTTTCTTTTAAACCACTCAACTTATTTGTGAATCATTCTGTATATAATAGAAATAAAAATTACTCGACGGATTTTAACGAAACTTGGTACAATTATTCTTCCTACTCCTGGGGAGGTTATAGTATAGTTTTCATCACGCAACAATCAATAGGAGCAGAGCAGTGAAGGAAAGTGTTGGGAAAACGGGAGAAGTTACTCCATTTTTTAAGCTTCCGTCGCGTGAGCGGGCTTAATAGTTAAAGCTACATAGAAATCATGTATGACGGAAATGTTCTACATAATATGATCTAAATAATATCCCACAACAGCACACGTCTATGTTTTATGGTTGACTCACAATAACACGTGTAACTCCTGATGGCTTAGCAGTTCGGAGCTTTCTGCTAATATATTTGTTTACTCTTACGTTTACAATACTCATCCATAGACTTGACGCTGTAAGCGTAGGGCCGATGGTTGAAATTAGCTTGACTCGATATTATAAATGTGAAAATATATGAGTTTATGTGTTTGTGTGTATGTTTGTTACTCAGTCATATTAAAACGACCGGAATGAAATTCGGAATAGAGGTAGATTATGGTCTGAAGTAATAACTAAATAGACATTTTACACGTGGCCGAAGCCGCTGACAGAAGCTAGTATTTTAATACGCACCGTGAACCCTCTCCGAGGCGTAAATTTATTTTAATAGTGTGATATTTGTCACCGCGGCGACATCGCGTGGTATTTAGTTGCTCCTCATATTACGCGTGTGTTTAATTAATGAACATAATCAATATTTATGCAATGTTTCAGGTCACTGTCTGCAAGCTGCGTGCAAGTCTCCTGCCTAATGTTAACTGCTATGTATTTTGAGTTTGTTTTTTCCATTATGAGTGAATCCTGCTCGAATATAATAATTGTAAATTACAAATTGCAAATGATAATAATATCTTATTATAATAAAAAATCTACATTACTATGAATATTACCGTGGTCGAGGGGTAGTAGTAGTAGTATGCCCGGTGTACGATAATGGGCTCATTCTCTACTACTTGGGAGGACATTGTGAAAGTATGTGGCATTGTGTCCCATCATGTCACCAGACTCGGCCCCTTCAGCTTCTGACGGTGCTGTCCAACGAGTATATGCACCGTTACAATGAAATTACATACATATTATAATAAAAATCAGAGACGACAACACATTGAGCCTCAGCTTCCAAGAAGCCGCTCCCGATATTATGCTTTCCTTATTCTATTTTGTTGTTGCTTCACGGCGTCGTGACCTCGAACCTGCTCGCTGTACGGACCCTGTAATGCTATACATGTATTGGACTGTTTACTAAACTACTGGTACTTGAGGATCCGTTGCTAGTTATACTTGTACCGCGCGGATAAGGACGGGTAGGTACATTATTCCTCAACAAGGTAAATTTGCGTTTGATCAAAATCCGGGTGTATCCATTTTGTGAGGAAATCGGTTGAAAAAATCCTTTTGTAATACATCGTCCCCGAACAGCGACGTGGTGACGGAGTCCGCGAGGGGAGGGTGGCTGGAGGCCGGGGGGGGGGGCAGCCGGGGGCTTGGCGACACGATTAGCCGCCACAATTGAATAAGGCAGGAATGGGCGCTCAGCCTAAGAATTCGACTCAATGCGAATGCTTGTCGTCTCAAAGGAGCGGAAATAAGTAAATTAGACGACATTGTCGCTTCGTGTCTCCGACAGCGGCCTGCTCGCTGTGCTCTGCCCGTACCTACTGTTAGTAGCGCGTCCTCGCGTTTTCCATATTTTCCTATTTCAACATCAAAATCAACATTCATTTATTTAACATAATATAAAAAACTCCCCGCAAGTCATGCGCGACTAATTCCAGTCCTGAGCTGTTCGTATAAAGAAACTTGAAGGTTCGTGGTGGTTATCTTTAATCCCACCCACTCCCAAGAAGCGCCGATTGTCTTGTGGTACGATAATGGAAAGGACTTGGGAGAATCCAGTTCTGAAATTCCCCGCACACTTATCGAAATGTTTCCGGGAAAAAACTGAAAGGCTTGCAACTTTGTGCCTGTGATTGTGGCTTTGAAGCTGGTCTTGACAAGCGCATCATCATTAATGAGCTTCTTGGCACGCCCTTCGATGTGTTCTACTACGGTTATACTAATCTTCGCAGTGACGACACCCGGGCGTTTCAAGTATCTCCCGAAACTTCCATATCCGGTAAGCACTTGCGTTAAGAGGTAGTTGTGGACACCGTGATGACCACTGCTATAACAGCGAGTCCAGCGCACGCCGCGTCACACGTGCGGCCGCAGTGTCGTCAACGAGCCTCGTAGAGTGTCGAACCTGTTACCGGGTGAACCACTGCGCGGCGCCACCGCGCACATCAATCATAATTACGGAGGCAAAAGCGTCCCTCTCGACCACGCTCGACCGCACTCCTCCTTGCTCACGAGCGGACATTCCATCCATTACTGTCGCCTTTTAGCAAGTCATTTGGCGCTACACTACAAGGCGCCGTCTTACAAAGCTTGGGAAGTTTCGTTCCTAGCGGTTTCTCTTTGAGATTGTTGGTTAATTGCTAATGTTTGTAATATGAAAAGGTTTCGGAATCGAGGTACGATATTATTAGCCTAATTCCGGAATCAAAAAAAGATAATAATTTTAAATAAAATAGATTTTTTGTGTCTATTATACACCATAAAACATTATGAACACGAAAACGTAACGGAGACATAAAATCAACAATAACTGCCTGACGAAGATATGGTTCTATTAATACGGCAGGTGCTGCGTTACGTTAAAGCCTTCGTCTCTCTTGCTATACATAGGTACACATAGTTTTAGTGAAATGGTTAAAAATTACAAAAATCTAAAACTTTATCTACAGACGCCCAAGAAATCCAAGTGATAGACAGTAGACACAGAGTTACTTTTGAAATTATTGTATTGTTCATGAGGTCGTAGTGCTTTATAGTATAGCTATTGTTTCAGACGATGCCACACTCGTGCAACCGGTGCAACGTGGTTGCAAGAGTAATGTGTTCCCGTTACTGTGTGTCTAAGTGTACATTACACACACTCATGAACATTTCTTATCTTATCATTTACAGTCATTATATCGATTGAAAAAGGTTCGAAATGACACAATATTATACGAAATCTCAGAGTTCCGGTGTACATGGCCATTATGTGTATAGGCTACAAGTAAACCCCGTTTTTTGATAGAACATGGTTTTCCTAGTTAGGACTAGACATTTTTAAATATTTATTGAAATGAAACTAGTAATAACCCCTGCTAGAATTCATGCACATACACGCGACTGGCTAGAACTGACAGGACAGGCTTCTCGGACTGGGCCAGCCTGAGCCAAACTAGTTCGACATGGAATCGGGTGCGGGTGGCACTCGCACTTGCTGAAACTGCTCGAGTCAATTGTATACGTTTTTAAGGTATATTTGTGTATTTTGAGTTTTCGAATTATGAATAAAGCTTTTATTTATTTATTTATTTATACGTACGATGTCTCGCGATCGAGGAGAATAATCTATTTTGAAAACGTGCTGTGTAGTAAGAACCAGTATTATCCAATATTGCATTTCAAGCATTATTTAAGTCTAGTTTTAATAAAGGCATTTAGTAAAAATCATAGAGACGAGTGGATTACTCCGTCCGTTTTGGGAAGTCGGCTATATACTAGTTCAAATCAAATCAAATCAAATCATTTATTTGCACAAAACATGGTAGGTAACAAGATGTTGAATAAAATGTTTATGTACAGCATGTTTTGCCGTGGAACACAGCGCGCAAAAGTATTATTAAATGAAATACATTAATACGAATACATTAATACGAATGAGTCATTTTACAATATAATCAAATTAGTATTAGAAAAAAACTGCTTTTTACTGAACTTATAGGGCAGGTGTGAAGTATAGTGTCGCGAGGTAAGTTCGGCGGGAAGCGTTGCCGCGCCGCCCGCGCCGGCGGTGTCGGGTATCACAGCGTGGGCAAGTATGATGTTACTGAAATGCGCACCTACAGTAGAAAATTAAAAGTTTTAACGAAGTTTTGTATTTCCAAGTAATAAGACTTGAAATAATGAATGCTTGACATGGGCCGCGGCCGCGGAATGATACTCAACTTATACGTTGACTTCGGTTTTAATTCGACTAAGTGGCGGTGCGTTACCCATAGCATAACTTATAATAGGTATGTATGTACTTAAAAAGTATCCTTAGTAAGAGTGATTTTGTTCATTCATACCATTTAATAAAATTTTGTGTACTTTATGTTTCATTATGTATACTCAAAAATTAATTATGCTATTTTACTTGATATCAAACACGATATAATCAGACAAACTTATTTTTTAATTCATTTTCAGACAGAGTACGAAAAGACGATGCACCCAGTGTGGCCGCCGCCTGCCGCCCGCCGCGCGCCGCCCGCAGCCTCGAGCCAGGGATGTGTCTGGCGGACTCTCCGGGACTGCCGGTAGGCTGCACTGCACCCGGATGTAACTTTTTTATTACTCACACTGCCTCGTTGGCCGAGTGGTCGCAAGTGTGACTGCGGAGTCTGGAAATGTGTCCGGTATATGGCAATAGGCTCACCCTCTATTACATGGGACTCATGACATAAATAATGAAAGTGGGCGCTACATTGTACAGTGGCATTAAGTGCCGAAATCTGCAACTCTGCTTACCTCCCGAGGTATAAAAGGCGTGATGTTATATGTTATTACTCACAAACAATGAAAGGTTCAAATATTGAGCATAATATTATTACGTGAATGTACATATAGAATACACAAAGAAGCTGGAACAATGAGATCCCGCGGTACAGAAACTGCAGAACAAATCGATTCCAACCAGTACAGTATTGTAATGGAGAATTAATTTAGTCAACATATTGGAACACGTCCAATTACACACTGAACCAATTAACTGCGGCGCGCTGTCAAGCAAATACATAATGCAAGCTTGTACTATACGTACTCAGCGCTCAGCGCGGCATCAGTAGGTACACAGGCGCCATTACGGCCTACGGGGCGCGTGTGATCGAGCGAGCTCCATTTAACGTGATTAACGCACAACTTAGGCTGATTACAAAGCTCAACGGTAATTAAATAAACCACAGAGTGGTTAGTACACAGTTGCCTAATGTCGCGACAATGTATTGATGAGCGCTGCGGCGGGCAGGCTTGTTGGTGATGTGTGTGCTAGGCTCCATAACCGCGAACACGGGTGAACAATGCTCTAGTTTTCTGTTGACTCTGATAATGACTTCTGGCAAATTTTGGATTCTTTAATTAGTCTTCTACAAGGTTGATTGGAATGCTGTGTAACAAATTTCATCAGAATCAATAATGTTTTTAATTTTCGTGATTTCACAAAATAAACAATCCCTCTGGGATTTTACCCGTATAGTATCCATTCCCGACCGAGGCTCCGGCTCGACAGGCAGGAGAAGCAACGGGGTGGTTTTTAGTCAGTAAGAGTCTGACACTCCCTCCCGCCTCACCCAGGCGGGAGCACCCATTCGATGATATTCCCCAATAAAAAAAAAAATAGTATCCATTCCCGTGAGGTTTCAGTGATTAAAATTCCATTTGAATTCCAATGAAATAGGTACAGCGGTTGAAAACTATCAGGCGTCATTTACCAAGTGTCAAACTGTCGTTGTACCGAGTTGTACTCAAACGATCCACGCGAGACACAATGTATTTTCTATTTTGTCGAAATGCCCGTAGCATTTAAGCGGTTAAGCAATAGAGAGTCCCGGAATTTTAACGCATAGTTCCTGTCCCGTGAGATTTCCTTTCCAGTGCCAGTGTCTCAAACTCTCGTTGAGCCGAATTACAATCAAATAGGTTCAATGGTTAATAAAATTAGTATTCAGCCTCTTTACATACCTTAATGATTGTTTAATATTCCATTGGCATGAAACTCACTGGTCAAAAATATGGCAGATAACATAGAAAAGCATACTTAATATTATAAATTTGTTTACGTCTGTTTGTTTTGTTAGAAATTGACGTGATTTTTTTACTGAGTTGAGATAGTAGAAAGGATTGAAAGTAGTATAGGCGACATTTTGTTTCTTTCTAACCCACCACTTCCCAAAAACATGGGCTGGAAGTTCGTATGGAGCATTTCGTGGAGTATTATGAAAACTGTTACATTATTCTTAGAATTGGCAGTCAAAGGCTTAATTAAGCAATGGAGTTTTTTGTTAGATCTTTCACACATCGGGTTACATTATCGAAATTTTCAGACGGTTCTCTTGTTTCTGTTTTATTAAATTTATGCCTATGTTCAGCATCGATAGTATAGGATTCCAACGGTAAAATAATGTTTCGAATCGTCCCGGTAGTTTCGGAGGAGATTCCATTCAAACAAACAATAAAACATCAAATATTTCCTCTATAGTACTATTAGTGTAGATGTAGATTATATTCTTTTACATACTAGCTGTTGCCCACGACTTCGTCCGCGTAGAATATGAATTGTAGAACAAAACTTTTTAGATTCAATTTTTTTTCCAAAATAAATTTAGCCTATGTTACTCCTTGAACTGTACATTGAAGATATTTTTTTTAAGAATTTTTAGTGCGTGGTCTACAGTCCATACTGAAGTCGAAAATATGGTTTTTAGAAATGTTGTCTACTCGTCTGTACGTATGTCCGGGATAAACTCAAAAAGTACTGCATGGATTTACGTAAGACTTAAAAGTTTGCAAGACTATTACTAACAAGTATATTGACCCGCAACATATAGGCTACATATTATCACGCTACCACGTACAGGGGAAGAGTTGTGAATCTTTATTCTTATCACTTTATACTGTGACACCGTTTAATCTAATGACGCATATTTAAATGTTGTATTTGAGTAAGCCATGCGCCCACGCTGTTATCTAGCTTTCCTCTAAAAAACCACGAATTTAAAAAAATATACGCATTCAAGTTATGTAATAGAATATATTTTTTATCCATACACTAGCTTGCCTAGACGGAAAAACAAACAGACACACTGATTAGTAAAGATTTCTATGTCATCTGACACAAGTCCATAGATCATTGACAATCTTGTTTTAATTGTCATATTAAAATGAAGCTGGCAGCAGTCTAGAGAGAGTAATCCATGATTAAAATATTATCAGTTAACTTGAATACGTATTTTTTTATATTACAAGTCATAATATCAAAAAACTAATTACACATAGCTGAATACTATTAGTCCTTGAAAATCCACAGTATTTCATTTCAGTCCGTCGAGGCTAAAACTATGAAAGTTTGGCGGTGTCCTTTAGATAATGTTAACCCATTGATTGAAAAACTACCAAAAAACAATTCCTTATAATTGCTTACCTACACTGTGAAGTTATGGATAATAGGGACAAGTGGTGTACTAGACTTTAATAGAAGACATTCATATCAACGAAAAATTCCGCCATATCATATGTCACTGTTGCGGTTATGGCATAATACCTATTTTAATTTAAAAATATGCAATAGTAACGTCGCCCCGCGTCGATACAAACCAAGCCACGTTATTAGAACCAGAGTAGTACCCTGGAAATCTCAGAAGATTGTTTAATCCCGACACTGTCTATGTCTTAAACTGTCAAACACCAAGCGGTCACCGGTGACCGCGACCCATTGTTCTTTAATTGTGTCTATAAAACCGGTACTCGACGAGTTAAACCACTGAACCTATTTGACTGACATTCAACACAACGATGGTTTTACACCGGAGCATAGTGAGGACGTATCATAGTTTGTATCTCAAAAATCTCACGGGAATGGGAACAATGTTTTAAAATGCCGGGACTTTTTTTAAGGGGCTAAAATCAGGGTGACGCGGGAGGGTATCAGACTCGTACTGACTAAAAACCACCCTGTTCCTGCACGTCGAGCCGGCGCCCCGCCAACTCGCTAAGTCCTCCGCGGCTCCATATCGTCACCAGCCCTATTGAGCTCCATCCGTGGTGGTCTGATGACTCATTGAGTAGTTCGTTCGGGTCTAGCTGTAGTCGGGCGGCGAGCGAATGGACAGAACTTTAAAACTTTACCTTTGAAACCATGGACCTATATCTTAAACTATCGTTTGCATTTAAATAGAGTGAAATTTGGTACAACGATAGTTTTGAGACCTGAGAAACGAAGTCTAATAGTTTTTATCCCAAAAATCTGGCAACGGGGACTATGATGTGTTAAAGTCCCGGGCTCTCTATCTTTTCAATAACTGTACATATTTAATTGAAATTCCGTACAATAATTATTTGCTATCCGTGAAACGATAAATAATGATTTTAATCACTGAAGCCCTGAAAGCTCATGACACGGGCACTGTAAGTGTACGGGGAAAACCCCTGTGCTGTGGGATTGTTTATTTTGAAACCACTTAAATAAATTAATTTCACAATAAATAAAATATATAACCTACCTAGGTGCTGAATCAATCCTGATCACATCTGTTACCATAGAACATCCCTTGGTAAAGACTAATTCAAAAGCTCAAACTCTGCCAGAAGTCATTATTCTACGCCGACGAAGTCGCGGACAACAGCTAGTGAATAATAAAATTATTATTTTCTGGCGTCACATAACAGAAGTCGCACATAGATAGACGATCCACGAGGAAATCAACGGATGCCGACATAACTCCTACATCGCACATGTGAAGTTTACATGCGAATTAACACGGAGAAAATCCCAACGAACAACTGTCGGGCAGAAAGCCCGCCAGGCACGACCACCTCGCCTGGACGAGGGACCCTCCTTTACATAGGGAACTTTACTCACTGTTCACTATATTTTATATTCACAAGAAAGTAATAAAAAGAAAGTTGGCAAAATTGAATTGAATATGGCGTTTGGATTTAATAATTTATCGATAGATGTACATTGTCCAACATTACGAATTTACGATTGTATCCTGTGTCGTGGGTACGTTTATAAACATACAGTTTCATATACTCATGTCACCCAGACCCGGAACAACAATCTGTGGATCACACAAAGAGTTGTTCCGTGCGGGAATCGAAACCGCGACACGTTGCGCGGCAGCCGGTTGCCCAGCCACTGCGCCAACCGTGCAGTCAATTCGTCAGTATCTTATTTTATTATCTATGATCTCTGATCAGTAAGTAAGTGTCCTTAGAGGAACAAAGTGTTGCGCATGCGCGTACGTCTCAACAATATTTTATTGAAACGGGGACAAGAAATAAATCTCTACAACTTGAAACATGGTTTAGATTTTTCTTTAATATTTTTCTGATAACTGTTGTAACTTTACCGATCGCCTGGTGTCGGGTGGTTGGCGACCCTCTGGCACTCTCGGTATGTCTAAGCCAGCTGTGATGTGCTGCGCAGCTCTACGGAAGCCACCAGCGTCTAATGAAAAGAGTTGACGTGGTGTCGTCGAGCTTCTTGTCGTATTCGTACAACTTGAAAATAGTCGTCTGTTGCCGTTCATTGCGGTTCGTCGGTCGTCTTGTTTTCATTTCGATCGCGTCTTCGCAAACAAATAGCTTGTTATAAAGTTTAATCAGTTGGCGACCGTGGCGGTGTGGTGCACTCCGTGCGTGCGACGTGCGCGCGACGCACGTGTCGCTCGCGTCGCGCGTACATACGGCACGTATCATTGATTCGACCAACGAGACAATTACTCAACTAGGTACTACATTGCTCTGTACTGTTACAGCTTTACGTATACGTACGAGTGAATGAAATTGATGAGTTTGATAACAATTTTAAATTATTTTTTAACTCCATGCCCTTGGGTAGTTTCGTTCATTTTGGCGCAAAATTGACGTGCGTTAGGTGGCTAGGACAGTACTGCTAAGTGTGAGTGCCGTTGATGCACCGTACACAAGGATCTGACAGAGCCCAAACTCGACATGTATACAAGCAGGCAGTTCATGGTCCCATCAGTCATCATCCAGTCCAAACATCGGACCAGCTCGATTGTATCATAATATTGTATGGTCACATACCTATTATTATCCTATTTTTGATCTATATCAACGATTTATGTAACATCGAGATGCATCATGGGAGACTAATATCATACGCTGACGACACGGCCCTAATTTTTTCATCCAATAACGACACTGAACTGTACTGTAATGCTCAATTGGCTTTCGATTCAGTTAATAGTTGGCTTTGCTCTAATATACTAACACTAAATGCGGAGAAGACAAAATTTATTCACTTTTCTATGCGCAAGAGTCCAATTGCCTCTGTTACACCCCATTTATACGCACAAAAATGTGGAATTAGTCCACTGGGCACATGCAACTGCCTGCTTGTATATTAAAAACTACTTCCATCAGATATCTAGGCATCACAATTGATGAAACTCTTTGTTTAAAACAACACATCAGCGCTTTGGTTGCACGTGTCAGGAAATTGATGTACATTTTTAAAAAAATTAGACAAATCAGAGATGTTAAACTATTCACTCAAATCTACCTGGCGTTATGTCAGTCAATTATCCAGTACTGTGTTACTTCTTGGGGTGGCGCATCAAAAACTATTATACTCCCTCAAGAACGTGCTCAGAGATGGCTCTCTTAGGATGGCTCCTAAAAGTTGCATTTTCCCATCCCTTTCTCTTTCCTACATCGATGCTATATAGATCCTGCAAAGTTTTAACTGTTCGCCAAATCTATGTAGTACAGCTAATACTCAAACAACACTCACTACTCAGCTTCAATATTAACAATCTTACTAACAAAAGGCGGAATGATATAGTTTGCACTTCAACCTCAGTGTCAAAACACGCTTTTATAAAAAGATTCTTTATCTTTCTTGGTCCATTTTTATACAATAGAATAAATAGAGATTTAAGTATTTATAGCCTCAATCACTTTCACTGTAAAAAACTATTTCATAATTATGTACACACCTTAACATACGATCAAACCGAGGTATTACTTGAAGTAAGCAAATAATTTTATTATAGTTGACTTAGATTATTTTTGCTTACGTTTGTTTATGAAACTGTACACGCACACCTGTTATACTTAGAGACTAGCTTCATTTAATTTAGACATAAATTTTTTTAGTTTTATAAGCAATATTATTGTGTTTTAAATATTTCAGTACATTTTTAACCTGAAACACAGGCTTGGACCTAAGGTAGTTCAGGTTTCACAGATTTTTAGACTTTGTTTAGATATTAAGATTTATTTTGTAACCTGGCTTTTTACACCAAATAAACATTTTATTTATTTTATTTATATTTATTATTATTTAATTGTATGTACATGGAATTTATGATCCCGTGAGTGTTGTGTACATCTGTCACTGGTATGCATATCAGAATTTTTAATTTTGTATTCAACTGTGTTATGGCTATTGGCTAGTATATAATATGTATACTATTGATATGCCTTTAATAAATAAATAAATAAAAATTACAATTCCACAATATTCAAATGTTCCTCTCGGTTTCTCTGGAAACCCTAATGGTAATGAGACGAGACCTCCTTGTACCTCCACAGTTTTAAAGTCGGTAAGACGAGCTCGCGCCGTGACTGTGTAGCGACAGACACGTCTCCTTCCGATTGTACTTCGATCCTTTTACAATTACTGTGAATTCGGGAAAAGAGTGCTTAAGCCTCAATTTTATCTAGCAGCAATAACATATTTATATTTTTAATTTCTTTTTTGGAAATCACTTTCTTTCTTTTTTGGACTGCCTCGTTGGCCGAGTGGTCGCAAGTGCGACTGCCGGGTAAGGGGTCTCGGGTTCGATTCCCGGGTCGGGCAAAGTATTACTGGGTTTTTAAAAAAAATCTCAGTAGTAGCACGGAGTCTGGAACTGTGCCCGGTATATGGCAATAGGCTCACCCCCTATTACATGGGACTCATAACATAAATAGTGAAAAGTGGGTGTTACATTGTACTTACAGTGGTATAATGTGCACCTCTGCCAACCACTTTGAGGATAAAAGGCGTGATGTTATGTTATGTTTGTTTGTTTGTTTTTGGAAATCATATTGTCTGCATTGTGGTCTGCATACTCTATATTTTTGTATTTTGTTTAATTTGCCATGTATGTACTTCTACTCTCTTACTCACACAGTCACATCACATTAACTTCATAATTCTAAACGTGAGGCTTTGTATTTGGCTCGACGATACCTGCGCTTATTGCTATTTTTAATTTGGATTTATTAGCTGCACGTCTTCCATGTTCTGTAAATAAATAAATACATATGTATCACTTATTTAAAATCCTTTCTTAGTAGGTGCCTACTTAACAAAGTGAATAGAACAGTACGAATTCATGTTTGTAGCATTGATAGTCTGGGCTCGGTGATGATGAATCAATCAGACAGTCAGTCAATCGATTAGTCAGGACATGTTATTTTATAAATATATATATCAATACAATGGTGTGCGGGACATTTCGTCGAAGAGGTGGGGGGATTGACGGATGATCGCCATTTCCCATGGACTCGTCCTTATTGTACTATCAGTGTCGTGAATTTGATAATTTTTATTTCCACGAATGAGTATACAATAGCTTACATAACAGAACAAATAATTTGATATGAAGTTGGGATTATAACAACTGAAGGGAAACATATCAAAGATCGAGTAAACACTCGACATTTAAGCAAAATTACAAACCGCCTCTTATTATTAGCCGCAAATAGAGGTATGTAAACGAGTCGAGTGTCTTCGAACAAGGCAAGTGAGGCACGTGTTGTAAACTCTTAGTAGCGTCTGTATTGCACGTCGGATTAATACATAAAGTAGTTGAAATGATGCAGCCAAGTCACGATTTATCTGGTTTCAAGATACCACCGACAAACTTACAAACTCTACACTTGCACAAAGTCGTTATCTACGACGTGTCGCCACTTCTGGTTCCTCCTCTTGGTGGTACGCCTGGGCGGGCTGGACGCGCTGGGCGGGCTGGGCTGGCGGGGGGCGCGCGGCCGCTTCTTGCCGCTGCGCAGCACGCGCTGCATCCGCGCGTGCAGCATGGCGCTTGTTTCTTTTTTTGCCGTCCCTTCTTTTATAATATTCAGCATAGTATCAACCATACTGGCTTGTAGAGTTAGTTCTTGTAAATTCTTGAGGAACTGTAGAAAATAATACATTACAAAAAACCGAATGTTAAAATAATCAGAACATTACAAATAAATAACTAATGAGAAGAGGTGAAGAGCGAGCTCAATGGCGTGCCATTGGAGAGGATTATGTCCAACAGAGGACGAACACGGGCTGATGGTGGTGATGGAAAAGCTGGAAAAGCGCAACAATTTCCTCAGTACTATTTCTGGCTGCGATACGCGGCGCGGGCAGAAGGCACATCAGAAACAGTTTTCATTATTTTGTAAAACTAACATTTTAGCGAACAATACATTGTAGATACTGTTGCAATTGTAATGTGGACATAGTTGACCCGACTGAAGAAAGTTTTTCGCGTATCTCGTACGTAGATGATATAATACTCTTTATTACTTCGTTTCTTCTAAACCACCCAACAGGTTTAGGTATATTTTCAGATACGTCTTGATAACCCAATTGTTCTTACATATGTGACATTGAAAAAAACCCAACAAGGCGACTGTCAGACGCTACAGTGTAGACTACAAATATTTGTTTGTTCTCCAAATATTGCAACATGGATGTCAAATTAAAGAAGGCTCATCGAAAGGATTTCAAAATGGTGTGCCATGTTTACAATAAAGACAAAATCTACATTTTTATTATCTTTATAAAATACACAAAACGGATGTATATTGCCTCGATACTTTTGTACGTATGCAATGCACTTCAAAATGATAATAAAGTACAACTATTTAGAATTTAAAAACTTAAAATAAAATAAATTAATTTAAAAAACCTGACTGTAAAAGAACTAAAGAGTAACAAAACAATTTCGTTTGTGCCGGACTCTCACCGTCTAAGACCACCGCGGTGTTCCTCCAGAGCCTGTGACCGTGGCCCGTAGTGGCCCCTAGTGGCCCGTAGTGTCCCGTAGTGGCCCGTGGTGGCCCGTAGTGGTCCTGGAGGCTGCATCTCTTCCTCGAGTGGAGCGCGTGGAACACTACGCTCACTGCTACTCCCGCCTATGTCTTAATTAACTTACTTACTATGCTTCTGAACCGAACTTGTTTTGTTACTTTTTTGTTTTTTTACAATCTGGTCTTTTAATTTTTTAAATAAAGGTTTTTTTTTATATGTACTGATAATTATGGTACTATAGGTATTTGGAGTGGGCCCGGCTGCTCTATGTACAACAAAGGAATTTAAAACCTCTGATGACATGGAAATGATGTAAATATATTTTGTACACGCCTGAGGAGAGCTAGAACCACGATAAGTGGTAACTTTTTTAATAACAAAATTTTCTTTAAATAATTTCTTGCTGTGTGCCAACTGATTTTGATGTATTTATAATTTTAATTTTGTCTTAGCTGTTACACATTTTTTCGAAATCAAAGCATTTATTTATTATTTCAATTAATCACTAATTAGGCACTTTTGAAACTACAAAAATTGAATTGTTCGTCCGTTTGTCTTTCCGTGAAGCTGGGCGCTCGGTCCAAGGTGTATGTAGTAGACGTAGACGACACATTGCAATGGTGTCCTCACATTACATCTTTAGCGGGACGATTGAGCTCTGCAGCTTATGCTGTCTGGAAGATCCGACAGTTAACCGACATAGGCACGGCAAGACTAGTGTACTTCAGTTACTTTCATAGCATTATGTCGTGTGGCATTCTGCTGTAGGGACACGCTGCTGACACTGAGTCTATCTTTATCTTACAAAAGTGCGCCGTCAGAGCTAATCGAGGTCGTTGCGAATCGCACAGAGAAAAGTTTAGGGAGATCATCATTATGACCGTTCCATGTCAATTTATTTATAAAAGTGTCGGACGGACACCACTATCAAACTAGACATAAGAATACATTAAGTCAGCCAATTTTCAGCCAAAAAACAGAATCAACAGCCGGTCGCTTTTGGGCGACCATTTAATTTGGCACACGATGCACCCAACACTCTGTATATTGAAAGAAAAATGTTAAGACGCCCGCATCCCATGTATGAGGGTGCGGGTTCGAAACCTACCAACGGCAAGTACCATTGTGACTTTTTCCGAATTATACCTACTATATGTACTTTCTAAGACTATTTAGACACCACTGACAAACGGTGAAGGAAAACATCGGCTTATAATTTCTAATTACATTTTTGAAATCGCCAACCCGTAATGAGCAAGCGTGGTGATTGATGCTCCTCCAACCTTCTTCGTGTAAGAAGGGGCTGTGCTCAGCAGTGGGCACTCATAGGCTGTTGATGTGTATGTGATGTGATTGAGCAAAACTATCTAGTGTAGTTTTTAATGAACATAAACAAAATAGCGTCAAAATGCAAAATCTGTCAGTCAAAGACTGTCAGGTTTGTCCGTTAATTTATCAATTCCAGTACTTCTTACTATCATATCTTACTTTAACATTCCGCATAGTATCGGCATAGTATTCTTTTAATAATATTAATTCTTCTAATATTACAAATGCGAAAGTTTGGAGGAACGCGGACAAAGCCGCAAGCAGAAGCTATCGATGTGTAATGAGGAAGTAAAAACTGATGAAGTAATGATAAACAATGGAAGCCGTGTCACACAGCCGTCCGTGCCAATGAAATAGCCATCGAGAATACATAATGTGCGAGAGAGACGGCGACTGTAGTCGGGGACAGTGGGCGAGTGGTGCAGTACACACCTCGCGTATCTGAATTAGTGAATCATAAATGATGGCGATGTGTCGATGGTGCACCAGACGTACCCAGCCTTCGTCGTATCTTATGTAGTAGTACTCGTCAGTCAACTGGTACACTTTAGTCATTTTCTTGAAGGTGCTGCGCATGTAGTGTATCATGTCGCCCATCTGGAAGACTTCGGCCCGGGCGTACTCCCGCCGGTAGCTCTGGATCGCGGCTATCTTCTGACACGCGTCCAGCACCAGCTCACGCGTCATGGAAGTCAACTTCAGCCTTATTTTACCAGCCGTAATGGATTGGTACTGAGCATAGCTTACATTCCATAATACTGTAAATGACAAGCACAATGGTGTTTTGCAAAGAGCAGTAATGCTAGTGAGTTTCATCATGGGATTGTTTATTTATTGCACAATGTACATGCAAAGAGGGATTACGTACTACCAGTGCAGCACATGGCCCTGTTAGGGCGCAGCAATATATAATCATCTTGCATTATTTATTAACTTAATGACTAACTAGTTAAATACCTGAGGCGCTGCCAAAGGATTTTTAAAAGAAACCAAGGAGTCTCGACGACAGTTTTATTCAGACTAACTTAAATCTAATACAATGTTCCTAACTAAGTCCTTATCTCTACGGATGGCTGTCGCCGGGCGCTAGTCATAACATCCCGGCGTTGCCGCGAATGCTGTATCAGCGTAGGCCGCCCATGGCGGGTACGGCTAACAAGGTGTGATAATATTAGGGACAGATACTGCATGCATAACTAACTATAAATTTGTTACTATTATTTATTATTGAACTCACTTATATATGTAGATACTATACATTATCTTTTAGACATTTTTACAATAGCAGTAATTGAAAGTTACAACGTGAACATTACTTTGATGATTTCTTTACTTACTGACATTACAAAATACGAGAGTGAGCCAAGTCCGGGGAAGTGCCAGCATCGCGCCGCGCGTCGCCTGCTGCTGTTTATCAAATAATGAACATTCGCAGCTCGCCCGTTGTAATTACATCGCGACCACACTCCATTAACCGTTAATTACCAACAGATATTGTCCAATAAAATATTACACAAACATTGTTTTGTGATGAGGAAAATCCAGCAGACGTGCGTTGACACAGTTTAATTCATAGGTATCAGAATCAAGGGAAGGAAATGAACCGAAATTACAAAAAGTTTTTTTTAACGCTCCCAATACATTGCGTGCACTCTTGTAATATTACTCATTACTTTATTGCATTCGATACTGTATGTTGCAACAGTCTCATGTAATACTAGGACTCTCTCCTGTACCGTGCTGTGTTTGAAGAATGTCATTCTCATAGCAACATGCAGAGCTCACTTACATGTGAAGTACATTTACTGTACCTTGTTGACACAATGGTCTCGCGTTGTATACAAATATATATTTGTGTTTGATATGACACTTTCGAAATGAATTTATTACAACAATGCGGGTAGGTACTGCGGGGAGTGCGGGGAGTGCGGGGAGTGCGGGGAGTGCGGGGAGTGCGGGGACTACCTTATACGTTGACTAATTAGCTTTATTTATTGTTCGCACGACTACTCGACTACACGTATACAAAGACATCTCCAGACGACCGACTGTTGGGATCGTTTGATCGAACACCACTTACATTACTTACTTAAACAATTATACAGCGACGTCACACCCAGGCCCGCAACAACAATTTGAGGATCGATCAATGATGGATCAGGATGAATCATACAAAGAGTTGCTCCGTGCGGGAATCGAACCCGCAACACGTTGCATTACAATATGCATGTTAGATTGTAAGACGTGCAGTGACGTTAGCGTGGCCGGCTCGCACGCACTCACTGATGGTCGCTGCTATAACTACTCCTAATAATTAATTACGAACGCTACGTAAACTCATAATCATAATTATAAAAAGCAATAAGCAGAGTTTAGTCGCGGCTCGCGCTGTACTCCCGCAGACAGTCCCGCCCGAACATTAATTATACCAGCTTGTTAATCCCGCTCCGGTAGACACGTATTAATTACAAAATTGTCAACAACAAACAAAAAGTGCAATTAATTAAAACATTTCGTCCACTTTGTTTTCATTACCCGCGAGCCGCGAGGAGACCCTCAGCCCTCAGCCCTCCGCCGCCGGCCGGCGAGGAGGGCCTCAGCCGCTGCTTGCTCTTGCTTAATCTCAAATAGCTTTGTGAGCCTCCTTTTATCAAATATTTTGATTTCTTTCCAACTTTTGCAAATTGTTTGATGTGAAATAAAAACGTTTCACAATCAGAGTATGTGGCGCCACTGGCGCTCTCTTTTCAGAGAACAAGACAGGTGTTTGCGAAGATTAAATAAAAGAAATGTTTAAAATGTATGACTTTCATGCAAGTAAAGTTCAAGGGTGTAGGAGCAGGAACACCGCCACATTCTAAAGTCACGCCACATGCTAAAGTTCCCGTCGCCGATCACATTCCTGAGGACACGGCGGTGCTCAGCCCTCGCAGGGCACATCGCCATCGTTTGCTCCAGCGAGTGCTCTGGGCGGTCCTCGCAGTGAGGACACCCAGACGTTTACTCCCAATCAGTACCATAGCGTCTCTCAAGCTAATCCTCAAAGAGGAGACTTACCGCTGCAATGCACGGTTGGTGCGGTGGCTGGCCAACTAGCTGGCGCGCAACGTGTCGCGGGTTCGATTCCCGCGCGGAACAACTCTTTGATTGATCCACAGATTGTTGTTCCGGGTCCAGACCGTGACCACGACACAGGAGAAAATCCTAGTGTGGGGCAACGTGTAAAAAATAATAATCTGTATTTTTGGAAGCACGAATCGCACTGAATATCTCGAGTGACAATTCATTACATAATTAAATTTGAGGTGCTCCTTGAGGCTTATTATTTTCAGATTGTTCAGAAAGTGCTTTGCTGGCCTGGCTCCAGCTAGTCCTGCTGCTGTCCTGCAAGAATTGTTTCTGTGAATGTGATTTCTCAATGGGTTTAGTGACCACCACGGAGCCCTGATTTGACCCTGCTTGATTATCAATGAAAAGAACCTTCTATCAGTGCCAGAGCATCCCTGAAGTATGTTGAACGATAGATTAGATCGAATCGTACGCCCAACGCATTGTATACCCTAACAGGGTTGTGACGACACACGACGTCGCAGCTGCATCTCAGTTCATCCTTCGCAACGGATAGGTACAATCGTGGCGACTGTCCGTCGACGCAGCGCATCACTGTACTACACCACACTGTACTACACTACCTCCTGATTCGTCTCTTGTCCGTCGCCTTTTGATACGTGAAATTATAAATGAGGCCACGCTATAGTATCAAACTCAATATGAACATAATCACACCTTATGTTCTCCGAAGAGACAGATTGACATTCGATTATTATGTTTCAACAATGACTAAACTAAAATATTGAAAACAACAACATATCATTATTAGCGAACAATTACCTACATCAGAATAAACTATTTAACTAGGCTGACACTAAAGTCCATGCAGTCATTCACTTGTTATTTCTATAATTTCTACGTTTTGTTGGGATGAGCACAAATACCAGAACAAAACATGTAACCCTATTCTGGACGAGCGCTAAATTAAATTTGTAAAAACACATACATACATAATTTAGATTCACATTATAGATAATTAATTTCAATCTTTGTTAAAAATGACCTAATCACGGTAAAGGTATTGAATCGTTAGAAAAACTTAGTAATATTTGATACAAAAAGAATAGTGAGTCCAGTACTCAGTGACCTGGGTGCTTACTCTTGAAACCAATCTCAATGTCAATGCAATTCCAATCCAATGAAATCTCAATAATTATTTAATGTCAAAACTATACAACCACAATCGTAGCTGTTAAAATAGCATTCAGAGTACGGAATATAAAGTCAAACTCAAAACCGTTTAGTTCATTTAATATCTACGCAATACGGATGCAATGGGCGCTAGTGTTGCAACTCAAGAGTACGAAATTTCACAATACCAATGTCGATCGATCGGAATTGGATTCAAGAGTAAGCCCCCTGATGGGACTGATGGGACTGATCGCAATCCTGTGACTCCTTATTTTGAGACCCAGGCGATACCTACTTACTGGCCTACTCGTCTACCGCGACCAGTTTGCATCGAATGAATCTTGAAATGAAAAAATACGTGCTGCCATGTGTACGTTAATAGTGGACCATGTAAACTCATGTCAATACAACATGGTCAACATAGAGATAATGTTGTTGCGGTTGGTGTTGTCAGTTGGCGGACTCTAACCCGCCACAAGTTCCTGCACGGTTCTCTCACATTATTCTTTTTTTTATAGCATAAGTCGGTAAACGAGCAGACGGATCACCTGATGGTAAGCAATCGGCGCCGCCCATGGACGACCGAAACACCAAGGCGTTACAAGTGCGTTACCGGCCTTTTGGGAATTGGGAATTTGAGGATTGTGGTAATTGGTCCTCCGGTAACCTCACTCACATGAGGCAAAACACAATGCAAGCTTTGTTTCACGTCGGTTTTCTGTGAGGCCGTGGTATCACTCCGGTCGAGCCGGTCCAATCGTGCCGAACTATGGCTCTCCCACACTTCAAATACACTCTTTATTTGTCTGGGCTTTAAACGAGTCTATGACCTCTGATTTTGTATCGGTATTTCATTTCAGAAATCAAATGGCATCATAAAAGTGGTGACTTTAATAAATATCTGTATTGCCAGTTCAAGTCGGTAAAAGTTGATGCCATTTTAATAAGTCCAAGTTGATGCAATATTAATAATTTGCTATTTATGTTCAAAAGTGAACTAAAAATGGTTATGTTTACAGGTGAGACATCTTTAATACTTGAATAGATCGACGTATGTACAAATCCCAAATAACGGACTCAAGAGTAGGCAGTCTGAAGGCTCGCCATCTGTCACGCTACCCTCTGCCGCCGGCGTGTCGGCGCGGCGGCGGGCCGCGGGCCGCGGGGTGCGGCGCGCGGGGCGGGGGCCGCGGGGCGCATCGCTACAATAATAACGCCGTCACTGGCCGCCAACTAATTACTTTAATTATTCTGGCCGTAACAACTTGGACGAGCGGCCGCTTCAACACAGATAATATTGTTATATCCTTAAGGTAAATAATGTCGTAGACCCCGGTCGAGCTCTAACTCAATCAATTTCTCAAAATAAACAGTGAGTAAGTCTGGTATTGGCCGCTGGGTGGCGTGGTAACCGTGGCCCTGTGTCCAAGCAGGGCTACGGTGTTCAAACAGCTGTAATAAATTATGCAGCTACGCGGCTACGCAGCTACGCAGCTACGCTGTTGCGCAGCTACTCGGCCACGCAGCTACGCGGTTACGCAGCTATACGGCCGCATAGCTACGCCGTTAAACAGCTACGCGGCTACGCAGCTACGCAGCCACGTATCTGTGCGGTCAGGCAGCTACGCGGCTACGCAGTTCGGTTTCTTCTCGCCTTACTGACATAGTTGTCCATTGTATTGGTTCTTACAGTAAAGTGCTGTGTATTATAGTGTAATACGAGTCGATGGTCTGTTTTCAACGTCTATTAAAACGATTTTGACATATTTAATTGTACGGTGCTGCATTACTATATAAGTATACAGTGAAAAAAAAATGTTTAAACTGAACAGAAGTGGCCACATTAACAACATACGAATGTCGCTTGGCGTAAGCTGCAAGTTAATAATTAGTTATTAGAACATAACATGTTGCTCGTGACTCGTCTGTGTGGAATTCTTAATGACTTCTGGCACAATTTGGAGTTTTGACTTACGGTTGACCTAAGTTATTTCACTACCTGAGTTATATTACTATTGTCAAATTATGATAAAAAATAAAAGAAAAAACTAACTTAATAGCATCGAAAACATTATGGTCATCGTTATCTTGACATGTGCCCAAGGTTTCAGCTGGGGCCAAAAATTATTTTGTTTCCTTTCCGAGCTGCAAACCCGCAAACCATCCGCCTGTTTTACCGATTTTCACTCAAATAGATACAGTGGTTTAAAAAATACAGAGTTCCGGGACTTTAAAGCTGGAATTTCCGGGATACAAACGATATCACATACTCAGTTAACAATGAACAGTATTTATTCATAGTCTTTATTAATAAAAACTTTATCTACAAGTGCGCGGTGGTGCTGTCCTGTCTGTGCAGTCTCGACAGTACTAGTTTGTTATTTGCGGAGCCCGCACTCAGCACTCAACACTCAACCACTTGCCACTCGCCGCTAAACTATTTAAGTTAGTTCAAAAGTTTATAATAAAATGTCGAGGAGTGCAGCCGGGGGGCAACAACTTTCTAATTGGAAAATGTCATTACACAGATAAAGGCTGGGCTCGCCACGCTCGGCCGGCGCTGCATTGTACGCATTGTACACGCGCGCGCTGATTACCTGCTCGGCGAGCAGCGCAGCACCACTCAGCCGGGGGGCAGCAGGGCTCTATTGTTTCCAGGTGTAGAGTACCTAAAGGGCGGCGAACAAGTAGTCTCATCATTTGACGCTGGCGCAATCGGCGCCGCCCAGGGACATGCGAGGGGAACTTTTAAAAGTTATAGGAGCGACTTGTGCATTTGTTATTTTTTTCATTAAGTATTCAATTCCAGTACAATCTGATAAAGGTCTGGAGTCGATCTGATGATGGAGCCAAGAGCCAGTCGAGGGAACTCCTTAACAGTTAACAGTAGCGTATTGATGAGGACTTTACACCTAGATGGGGAGGGGGGGGGGGTTGTTTATTAAAGGCCAATGATGAAGTAGTTTTTTTAAAAAAACGTTGCCCCAAACTAGGATTATCACCTGTGTCGTGGGTGCGTTTACAAACATACACATGACACCCAGACCCGAAACAACAATTTGTGGATCACACAAAGTGTTGTCCCGTGCGGGAATCGAACCCGCGACACGTTGCACGGCAGCCGGTTGCCCAGCCACCGCACCAACCGTGCAGTCCACTCAGAGTATGATAGCTATGGGAACTCCTCAATGGTTAAGAGTAGCCACCCGGTGTTTGAGCTTTAATAATTTGTATTGATGAAAACTTTCCATCCATGTGGGTTGTGTATAATATAGTTCATATATCAGTAAAAACAAAAAGGAAAAAAATAACTATTATTGATCATACGTACTTATAGCTGCACACCCACTGATAGGTTAGAAGTCGGTGCCACAAGCCCATAACAAAATATAAAGTAGTTAATGGTCACAGCTGGTCACATAATCCATAATAAAATTGTAAACAGCTTAATAATGTTCCTGTGTTAGGTATCTATTACGGTTTTAATGAATAATTTTGTTTATAACTTGTTGTTTGTCGAGGCTTTTACTGTGGCTATGAGCTGTTATAATTGCTTTAAATAATAGGTATGGGAAAACGATAAAATGCACGAAAACTCGTTCTGTGTAGAATCTAGATTCCACAAGGTCCGTGTAAAACCCTACACCTGATGAAGCAATTAAATTATTTAACAAAATGTTACGTTCACCGCCGTAACTTGCATGCTCAATGCTTGCTTACTTACACGCTGTATTCCGCTTCACTGCACACACATCTTACAGAGTACTTCTTATATATATAGTTTAGTATACTCATAATATATATAGTTTCAGAGTATTATGCAAAATAGAATGCGCACAACATGTTTGCACTTACAAACGTGTTGTTATACTTGACCATTGTTATGTTTTTTTTAATCTTTTTTATGGAATAAGCCGGTAAACGAGCAGACGAATCACTTGATGATAAGCAATCGGCATCGCCCATGGACGCCCGGAACATCAGAAGTTTTTAGGGAATAGGAATTTAAAGATTGGGGAGGGGGGTAATTGGGCCTCCGGTAACCTCACTCACACGATGAAACACTACTTACGCAAATGTACACGTTAGTGTTCTCCTCAGTGCCTTTAGCCAATCGCCACTTTAGCGTTTGTCTACAGAGAGAGTCGAAAACTAAATGTATGGGAATGACACTGACACGTGGCAAAATTTACATTAATTCCATATAACTAATTTGGTTTTCTATTCTACATGTAGACAAGCGCCAAATGGCATTTGGCTACAGCTGTTAAAGTGGTATCACTACGGTCGAGTCGGCCCATTTGTGCCGCAGCATGGCTGTCCCACACTCACAGTAATTATGTTTTTATAAGACATGGAACCGCGCCGATGATGGTTCGTTGGGTTGCCCAGCGACATCATTGTCTCTGTTAGTGATTTCATAATTATTAAGAGCTCTTTCGTGGGGAGGTAACCTCGGTGTGTTCCGAGTAGTTCACGTCCGTGCGCGACCGCGCGAATACATGTATAACAAACAAGCTGACGCGATTAGACCGCTCTGGCCCGACTGACATACGCTCACAGCTCGTTTCAAATCACATGGAGATAAGGAAATATAGGGGAACACTTTGGAAGCTTTCGATGGGAATATATATCGCGCGGTGTGGGTGTCGATGTGGGGAGGGAGGGGGAGCATGCGCTCGATATTTGCTCACTTAAATAAGGATTGAAAAAGTGCTGCCATATGTCTGGGCGATACGCCGCAAGATGAAGCCGTCTCACTCACAGCGAAGTATTAGTCAGGCCCGCAGCCGGGCCCCGGAGGCCGCGCCACCTCTTGGAGACGTGCACAGCTTGCTGCCACCAATCAGAGCATGAGCTTGGCATGCAGTACGTACTTGTCCGAACAGTAAATGTGATTGTTAACACTGTTATGATTGAGGAGTTGTATATCTTGCAACAATGCGACAATAATACACAATATTGGCTCTGTTGTTATATAACAATAGTGCGGCCTGCAGTACTCGCGGCCACCAGATGGGAGCGAGCGGCCGCCGACTGATGGCTGCCATCAATAAACCTATTACAGCCGCTCCAATTTACACCGGGGGAGAGGACCGAGGACGGGAGGCACCCGCCGGTACATTTGTGTAACTGAGGTGCCCCACACAAAGAATGTACGTTGAGCTGTGGCGAATTAACAACCGTTACATATTGACAATCCGCGTGCAGCTGCAGGCGCGGCGTCGCGCGGCGCTCAACAACTGCCTGCATACTGCTGGTATTTGTACAAGTACCCGGGTGGCCGAGTACCTCGGTGTTTCATTAGTAGGTACATCAATTTTACGGAAACAAAGAAAACGTATAGAATACAAAATTGAAGAGTTTTTGAAAAAACAAATAAGATAAAATAGCAACAAAAAAAATTAACATTCGGAGCGAGAATCGAACTGTAATGTCTTGCGTAGCAGTCGTCCACTCTCGCTACTGAGATATTTTAACTTTAAATGAAATAACGGTATTCTAATAAAGATTTTAGATCTAAAACCCCCCAAAATACAAAATTTCAAGAAAATCGATGGAGCCCATTCCGAGATCGCTGAAATATATATATACCTCTATATAGGTACAAGAATTGTTCGTTCAAAGGATTATGATGGTTTGACAATTTCCAGAACAAAATGTTTATGATTATTAAAATAGACATGAAACGAGAAATGAAAAAAATATGCGTACATAATTACAAGTAGATATAGAATTATAGATATTATAGTATAGATAGTACATAGACTTTTTTTTAAGGGGAAAAATCATCGTATGACCGCTCCCGCCTGGGCGAGGCGGGAGGGAGTGTCAGACTCTTACTGACTAAAAACCACCCCGTTCCTTCTCCTGCACGTCGAGCCGGAGCCCCGGTTATCCGTTAGGTTCTCCGCGACAGATAATACATATATGTATATGTTAGTATGATCATTATAGAGAAAGATAATGACCCACAATATATTTCTTAATCTAGAAGAAAGGAAATAGGAACCCACAAACATGTAGAAACTCCTATGTTTCCCGAATCGAACCAAGCGATTGCTTGGGGGACACTCTGTGTGGGGCCGTCGGTGGTACATGGTAAATGGCAACAAGACAATTGAGTGTTTACGTTAACTTCTACCAGCGGCTCTGCCTGCGTTCCCATGGAATAAAAAGTGGATCTTGTGTTATTTCGTATATAATCTACCTGATCCACATTTCATTTCGATCCCTTCAGCCATTTTGACGCGAAGGAGTAACAATCAAACATACTCCCGCCGATGTTGTATGTGAGTGCGCGGTGTATGTAGCTTACCTTTAAATTAACTACAACATTCGGTTTTCAAGAACGGCACACTAACACACACTAACGCACACTGACGCACACTGACGCACACTACAATATTATGAGTGGAACCAATGCAGAATAAACAATCCAGACGTGATCATTTACGTCTAAGAACGTGACTCACTTGTAAATAAAAATGAATAAATAATTTATGAGTTTTTGTAATCTATCTACATATACATACATACAGGGTGTCTGTCAGGCCCTGACGTCGACGACCAAATGGCACCACGTGGTCGACATAGTTCCAACAGTTATTAGAAAAATAATGAAAAAATTTATCCACGAAAGTCCATAGTTATCCACGAAAAAGTACACCCTGTGCCAGCCTTTTGACTCTTGTTGCTGTTATTGTTTATGTTGTCGTCTGTCTTATAGCGTGCATTATCGGGTAAACTCTGGGTCAACTCTGTTAGTTTGGAATTGAATATCATTTTTGACAAACCAAGTATTCACAATAAACTTTTCACATTTCCTTAAGTGACTGTACTGAAAAAAAATAATTCTGTACTAGTAGTGGCGAAAGTCACTGAAGTTGGTGCATTTAATAAGGATTCTAAGATAGTATTTAAGTAACTCCATATATTATTTCTCGAATTTCACACACAAAAAATGTTTTAACCGAAACTCCGTTTCGAACAATTTATTTAGGCTTGGTAAAGTTTATTCTAGTGTACGTACTTAAAGACCTGACAACCTCGTGTCCACTAGGCGACAGTTTGCACGCGCCTTGACAACACCATGATGCTAAATATGGTGGAAATCAGCGAGGATCTCTTGTGGAACTACATCGTCTGCCTACTCGTGATTCACTCGCAGCCAGTCGCAGCAGTCGTCGACAATATTGTTGCTAGAGGAACATCTCACTAACGAACTTGTCAAGCACCAATTATTGATACTAGTGTCCTCGACGATGCATGCTGCGGTGTCCTTCCAATGTTCTGCATTAGTAATAAGATTATTAATTCCTAATTTTAAGTTAATTTTAAATATGTAGCAACGACTGGATGTCCAATTCTATACATGCGTATAATAAAACTGTACAAGTGTAAATTCTATACGTTGAAAATATTAAAAAAGTAAATAGTAAGGGTGGTAAAGTAAAAGAGTAAACAAATTGTTGTCTGTCAGTTTGTCCGTCCATATGTTCACGCATCTACGATACGAAACTTCGTATAATTACACCGTAATATCCTGGGCACAACACTGGGTCGTTTTTATCCCGAAAAAGTATATACATATACGAAAAAACAATATAAATTGTGCGGATCAATGCCTAGACACAGTTATTGTACCAAACGCAAATATAAGTTTGTCAAGTATTAGATTGATTCGATATTATAGATGTGAGTTTATGTGTACGTTTATTACTCAGTCACATCAAAACGGATGAAATTTGGAAGCAACGTGGCCTGGAGAAACACTTAGCCAGGAGTACCTGGGGATGCGGGCGAATCCGCTGGCCGAAGCTAGTTAGTAAAAGTAATAAAGTAGTACAAATACACTGAAAGAACAAATGGAGAATGAAATGAGCGGAGCACATTATGCTTCATTTGTCTATTTGCAAACATAATCCACCCACTGGATTTACCTTAGTCCATTGTTGTGTAGAAAGAAACAATAATTAATTTAATATGACATTGAAAACTTTGATTTCAACTTAACAAAAATCTATACTGAAGTGTAAATCCCATCAGAATCATCACAAAGCATTATGTATGTAACATGACATGTAGCATACAGACTGCAGTACTGGTTGGGAGGGTATTATAACTAAAGAACTTTAAATAAAACTAAGGTCAAGATGGAGTTTAGTTTATTTTTTAATTCATTACTCCGACGGGCATCCGTGAAAAGACCGATGACTGTTGAGTTGATGAAGCGAAATAGTGTGTAATGTAAAGTTCCGTAGTCTCTGCCTACCCCCGTGCCATGGGTTACAGGCGTATATGTTAATATTTATTTAGCAGTTGAAACATTCTAGACATGTGATGAAGAATTAAACTTTGGAAGGGTGCAAGACATTCTTGGAACTATTTGTATCAAAGAAAAAGATTTAATTGACGTTAAGTTCAGTCATTTGGTAATTGTACTTGGAATGTTTTCGGGGAGTTATGAATATCGACCTTTTGAAGGTTTTGATGAGCTCTTTCCAATGTCCATATTGGTCGTTTGTGCGCCGCCCGCACCGCTTGGAAACATTAAGAAACGGTAACTACAAAACCACCCACAACTTTCTACAATGTAGACATTGAAGACAATCATTGTAGACAGCTTTGTTGAAATATTGTAGTGTTGGCGCCAGAGCACCGCCAAGTACATTTTTATGAGCATTTAGGGGAAAACAATAATTACGACAGCACGGCAAAGTAGAGGGCGGCTGTAGCAAACGAAACCGTAATAATTTGTAAAACTTTTCCGTTCCTGTGTGACTGACTGACTGCCAACGGCACAGCTTCCACTGTTGCTCATAAAGAGTTGTGTATGTGTGCGTAATGTGTAAATGGCATGTGTGTACCGGGGGCTGCTGACTGCAGCAGTGCACTGGTGCAGTTTGTGCGCTGGGTAGGAATCTGATTACTGTGTACACGTCGTATGATTATCGTCTATGTCAACAAACGATTGTATGAAAATAAATAATTGTAACACTACTTTTATATTTGTTATGATTTGTATACGCCAGTGAGTTGTGTATATGTATGTATAGGTAGTATAGTTGTATTTGTGATACGACGACGTCGTTGTGTGGGCGTACTAAGACTACATCCCCTGAGCTTCGACTTCAACTGCTTCTACTTGGTAGCTTGCCGTGCTGGGGGGCGCGGGGCCGGGACGCGGGGCGCGGGGCGCGGGGCGCGGGGCGCGACTCGCGGGCGCTCTCCGCGGTCAGCATCACAGTGTGGCTCGTAACGCCGCGACGCTTCCACCGCGCTCCCGCTAGTGCCGGGACGTCGTGTCGCCGCGTCGCATCCCGGTGCTGACACCGGCCTGGCTCCTTCATAATGCTGCTACGATACGCGGTACCCTAGTGAAGTGCCTATGATAGTGTAGTGTATCTTTGGGATCTGTTCAGTGACAAAAGTTCGACTTCAAAAGAAAGTTTTGAAGTTGCGCGGGAAAAGTTTCATCTGGCAGCAGCAGCACCAAGGACACGTCGGCGGGCGGCGGGCGGCCGGCGCTGCAGACTGCACAGGTACCCTCGTAGTGTCGGTTGCCAGCTCCATACACAGTCGAGCCTCGTACTCTTCTTATTGCACTGATTGCACAACAGGGACTCAAGTCTGTCATTGTTACTTTGTCATTATAATACGATGCCATTGTCGTTTTGCTTAAAGTTAGTTATCAAAGTGTGGGAGAGCCATACTTCCGTACGAATGGGCCGGCTCGACCGGAGTGACGCCACGGCTGAGAAGAAAACCGACGTGAAACAACGCTTGAGTTTACGTTGTGCTTTGTCATGTGAGTGAGGTTCCGGAGGCCCAATAATACCCCCAATAATCCTATCCTTCACCTCCAAAAGGCCGGCGATGCGCTTGTAACTCCTCTGGTGTACCGGGTGTCCAAGAGTGGCGTCGATTGCTCTCCATCAGGTGATCCGTTTGCCCGTTAGCTGTCCCATGTCCCATGTAGGGATCTAGTGAAATTAACGGGATTGCTTTACTATCTGCCAATTTCAATAACTTATCTCATAATTGACAGAAGCCCAATTATAACTAACGTCAGAAATCGATCATAATCCACTGATGTTAGATAATATCTTTCAATTATTATTTGAGATTATGTCAAAGAAGAAGTAGTAAACGACTTAAAATTCATCAAAAAACTAGCTTCTGCCCCCAACTTTGTCCGCGTCACTTTAGGCAAAATTCGTTTATTCCAATGAGGTACTTTCCTTAATCCATACCAAATTATTTTGATTTGACTGTTCAATACAATAATTGAATAAATTGATTTTATGACCAACTCAATTTTACTATTATTCCAGCAAATTCTTGACTAACTAATAAGTATGTACTTATGCTGTTTGACGCTAAAAAAACGTGACGTCACAATACAATCTCGTACAAAGATCATAGAAAATTGTCGTTTTTGACAGGTCGAAAAAAGTATTAATTTTAACTAGTTGGCAAGTACCCAATTGTCAAGGAAAAGGTCGAGATAATAAATGTTTATTTTATATTTTATTATTTACTAGCAACATATAAATCTTCCTTAAGAATCACTCTATCTATTAAAAAAACCGCATCGAAATCCATTGCGTAGTTTTAAAGATCTAAGCATACATAGGGACAGACAGACGGCGGATAGCGATTTTGTTTTATGTATACTATGTAGTGATTCAAATACTATGATTATTTACAAAAAGAAATTCAAAACTATCAATCTCGCGGGATATCGAAATTGGCGAAATTGTATAGGTATTATTATAATCTCGCAATGAGCCCCAAACTTGGGAGATTTGCATTCCCCATCCCTAGTCCCATAGATTAAAAGACAATGCACTCCGTTCAATTTGCTCACTGGTCGGTCCATGATCGGCTCACAGAGTTACAAGTACATACAAGATTAGGTAATAAAAAGAATTGCTTATTTCATACCTTAAATAGAGAAATATTTACTTATTTTTTCAAAAATGTGGCACAGACATTTGAAGGTATTGTTACATATTGGACCACTCGCCAGGTTACAGAGGGGCTCAGGTCGTGACTACTGGCCTTTTTTTTTAAGGGGTGAAAATCATCGAATGACTGCTCCCGCCTGGGTAAGGCGGAAGGGAGTGTCAGACTCTTACTGACTAAAAACCACCCCGTTCCTTCTCCTGCACGTCGAGGCGGAGCCCCGGTTACCCATTAGGTTCTCCGCGACGTGACTACTGGCCTTAGCGTGTCATAAATCATGGCGGAATCGCAGCAACGATTGTCGCAACCGAGGGCTGGGCTCGCTGCCATTGCAGCGGTAAGTCCCCTCTTTGAGGAGTGACTTGAGAGACGCTACGGGAGGAAACGCCCGGGTGTCATCACTGCGAGGACCGCCCTAAGGACACGGTGGAACACACTGTAGCGGAATGCCCTGCGTGGGCTGAGCACCGCCGTACCTTCAGGGACATGATCGGCGATGGCGACCTCTCGCGTCCGGCCCTAGTTCGGAGCCCTAGTTATGATGCGGAGTGAGGGGGACTGGGATGCCGTCTCGTCCTTTTGCGAAGCAGTCATGCTAGCTAAGGAGGAGGCGGGACGCGTGAGACAGCGAAGCGCTGCTTCCTCACAACCCAGCCGCGGGACGATCTCCAGCCACGAGATCAACTTAAAAGATGCCTCAAAGAGAGTTAACGTCAAGTAAACAATCGGCAGGAATTCATAACCACGCTTAAAGTCTGTTGGGAACGGGCACTGAAAGAAATGCTCACCCACCGTATTGGAAGTGTAACAAGTACACGCAAATAGGGCCTGTGGAGTAGAGGAGGTTCAAGCGACTTCTCAATATTTACAAAAACTAATATTTAAACAAGAGTCACAAAAAAGGAAATGAATTAAGATTATTGGTTTCGCTATTATACTGCAATTTCCATAAAACGTGTATTTTGTGGGTATTGCTTCAGAGTTTCAGTAAGTCTAAATAATGCCTTAATACCTAGTCCGAACTTTTACGTATCAACGTATCACATACGCCATCAAAATAATTATTTTTAGTCGTTCGTTAAGCAGAATTCATGATAAACTGGAGTAATTTGTGTAACTGAATCATCAATGGTATTCTTAACTGAAAAAGAATGACGACGTTTAGGATAGATTTTGTGATCAGTGACGTGGCCAAAATATAGTGTTGGGTACCATCAATGGCACGCGTCCCAGTGATTCGCCTTCCCTGACCAGAAACACATTAATGCTATTTAATAAACGGCTAAAAACAGGGGGGGGGGCCTTATTTTGTTTTGACTAACGTACAGTATGGAGTTTGGATTACAAAGTTATATAAAAGTAAAACTATTACACTCGAGGCTCAAGAGCCTCGACTATAATAATTATAGATAATATATATAATAATTATAGATAATTTGGTCGCCTAGCCAAGGCTAGGCGACCAAATTATCATGTACTTACCAATACTCGATAGATTCATCATTTGAACAGCGCATGGCTTATTCTTCGCCGTCACCAGCGTTGTTAATTTCCCTACAAATGTGGATATCCCAATATATTTAGAAAAACATGAGGAGATTCAATCAAGGTGCTTAAGGCTATTCCAAGAGAAATAATCATGTCAAAACGATTATATGTAGAGGTACTTATAATAATTGGCCTGTCCTGTAACGTTTACAGAACCTCCGGAGTGACAGCTGTGCACGCTATAGACCTGTAGACCTGTATGTAGTGAACTAGTGACGCCCGGGACCACAGCCTGTGACGAGAGTGTCGACCTGCGCCATCGGCTACATGGTAGTACGGCCAGCACGTGACGTCACTGCGACTGTGCACTGTTCGCTTCACACGGCGATGACGATGACACGCTTCTTATCATAGTAACATATGGTGACAGCTGCGCAGGCGCGTAATTATAGCGCGGGACACGCTCCACACATCTAAATATACCGCGTCAGTGTCACCGTGCTCGCTGCTGGGTCACGTGACACTCGCTCGGGGCGACACTGTTGTTTTCATCTACACCCGACGGAGCTCCTTATTTTTGTTTCGCTCAGCACGGGATGAAAGTATGAGAGCGAGGCAGCGAGGCAGAGAGGTGTCCCGCCACACGCCACACCTCTACTTCAACCGTTACTTCATCAAATGATTGACCCAAACACCCTTTAACTAACTTTAATCGTAAAAGACAAGTTAAATGAATCCCCTCGGAGAATAGATTAGCATGCCATTACGGAGCCCAACGGAGCCCATCCTTTTAGCATAACGAGAGCGTTGAATGATCACTATGGCCAGCGTATCTAGTAGAGGAAACAAGAAGGTACATATCATTGAAATATGTGTGTAGGTGTGTACCACCAGCATCAGCCTGGAAATATCCCACTGCGCACTGCTTACAAAAGGTCTTCACTCGCCCATTCTCCGCGTGAGCATTCTCTCTCTCTATGGTTTTGCACCCTTCAACGGCCGAGTCACACGACATTAACTATAGCGCAAAGAAATCGCAGTACGGAACCTTAGACTTGACACGAGTTTGTCTAGAGTTCATTACTTCATAGAGATGAACGAGCGGCTCACTCGAGCCTTGGCTAGTTTTGTACAGAATGTTATTATTGGTATATTGGTTGGATTTGCAATGACAGTCGATTTTTATGTACCAATAGTAGAAGGGGGCACTACCATATCAGCTCTAATACAGCTGTGGCCTGCTGATGGTTCTTCATCAGATTCATCAGACCTTCGAATTTTGACATCAAATGAACCTTTTCCTTTATGTAGCCATTAAGCCCTAACTCTGTACCCAATTTCAGCTCTCTGAGTTTTAGGGAAGTTCCGGTTCTATTTTGATGACAATATCCTTACTAATATTATAAATGGGAAAGTGAGTTTGTTTGTTTGTTCCACTATCACGCAGTAACTACTCAACCGATTGCTTTGAATTTTTGCAGACGTAAAGTTAGAAGTCCGGATTAAATAATAGGGTACTTTTTATCCCGGAAAAATTGATATTCCCGAGGAAAAACAAAAGTATTGGTATAGATGGCGCTGTGTGTATTGATATATGTCACATAGGCTACTTTTTATTGTCTTGTGACGCGAGCGAAGCCGCGGGTAAAAGCTAGTAAGTATATAAGTGAGCGAGTGTCATAAATGCTATATTTTGCATTCGCATAACTTTGAAACTAAATGACCAACAGTTTTAAAACTTTTGGTTTTTAAGTATGTGATTATAGCTTCCTGGATGATAACCATTTCTGCGTTCTTATTTTATCCAGAGGTTCTCAAATAGGGGCCTGAAAATGCGGCGAAATCGACTTGGCGGGAGCACTACTGTGCCAATTTACACTTTCGCATGACACCTTTATTACTTTTTTTAAATCGCGATGGAACACACTTATGTTTGTACTTATATATTTTTTATGTACTTACTTACCAGATAAAGAATATTATCAATTTTTTCAGCTCTTCAGCTCACAACTAAATTAATAAATAAATAATGTTTATATTATATTATTGATAATTTATTCTTCCGAGCCTTTCATGGGCCTAATGTAGATTGCCTAGCGTCCGTGTCCTGGCTGCGATTCAGTAATCTCTTTGAGGAACTGAAGGATGTGTCTGTGCAATAATGGACGAAGTTATCCCTACGAATAACTACCGGAAATATATTATCAAGGATGGGACGGTTGACAGATAATTCAGACATATCAATTCTGGTTGTAGTTTTTCGGCTAATAGGGAATATTTGCATAGGCATAATCAAGTAATCAAGACTATCCATCAGCAATTTGCTTTGCTATATCTACTTGTTGACACTAAGGTACCGTACTAGAAGTAAGCGCCCGACCCAGATCTGGAAAATGACTATATCACTGACAGGACTATTGTAGCCAATAAACCTGATATGGTAGTGATAGACCGACAAGTGCGCCGCACTATGAGAACCTCGTAAAGGTCAAAAAGATAAACAAATAAAATATCTTGATTTGGCTCGCGAGGTTGTCGACACGTGGAATGTGGATTCGTTTTGTTCATTGTCTCACGCATCGCACTCATGATGGTCTTGCTTCATTTTCCCTTCTTCGTACAAGCGACATTTGTGTGCAATGTGAAAAACTTAGTTTACGTCGAATGGACAAAGTATTTTTAATGTCGTTGGATCTGCTTGTCGTTGAAAATGTCGAGATGTCATGCAAAAAATGTTGTTTCAAGATAATTCACCGTAATTTGCGCGTATGAATATTCAATAGCCAGCAGTACACAGCAGTACACAGCAGTACACAGCAGCATTCAGTCGTCTTGTATTGCACGGATGCTTGGCCCATAACCAGAGTTATTTGTATTCGTGTTCGTTTGCCAAACTGTATCACTGTGTCGTCAGTCGTCACACAGTCACAGTCTCTGTGTGTCGCATGAAGTTGCGGTTACGGTGGGACAGGGACTCGACTCGATCTAACAATTAATAACTGTAGCGACTCTGACGTCACCATTAGTGACCAATCCATGTAAGTGCGAATCACTGTCAATCTATAAAATGCCACATTAGTAAACTAGACGCTGTAGTTCAGACGTAAGTACATGTAATGTAGCCTCCTCTCTAGCAAGCAGTGAGGCCGGGCGCCGGGCGCCGGGTGCGGCACCCGGACTCAGCCGCAATCTACGTTTACGACTGGACGGAGGACGGAGGCGTCAGGCGGCGGGGGCGCGCGGCGGGGCGCGCGGCCGGGGCGCGAGTGCTGACAAGTAGTTCGCACTCATTGACTCTATTACATGACAATGGCAAGCGTCCGGTGGCGGTCGCGGCCGTGCGCGTGCGTCACACTACGACCCAATAAACCTCTTATAGCGCATTGTTACCGCTCCTCTCTGTGCAGATGGCATGCAATGGGCGACCACGCCATATTGGACGCAAGGTAATAGTGTACCTAACTGTTAGCGTCACGTAAAGGCTATGACTACTTCGACGAATGCCATTTAATAAACCTCAAGTTTTCCGGTGTGGAATCTATAACGATGATATATAATTACGAACTTTTATTCATTTATTGTGTTCACATGGTACACTTCCCCAAAGGATTACTGCGTTACTTCCACACTCATTTCTCGCCAGTCCAATTGTAAGTCCAGGTCCTCGCAGATACCGCAGCGGTAAGTTCCCTCTATGATAGAGGTGGTTAGAGAGACGCCACGGCGTCCTCACGTTTCACCTGACGTGTGCGCTTGCTTTCCCGATTCGGCAGTTTTGGATTCAACGGGAGGAAACGCCCGGGTGTGGTTACTGCGAGGACCACTTGGAGGATACGATGGACTAATGGAGTACACAGTGACGGTGTGTTCTGCTTGGGTTTTCTTCGACCGATAGTTTTGGTAGTGTGTTATCAGCCGCAGGGCGCCGCCGGGTGAGATGAAACTCCTATACAACTCCTGAAGCTAAACAAACATACTCTGGTCTCACGTCTCACACATTGTGCCTTGTGCATCAATGGACGAGTCTTCCCGTGGGTTCTCAAAAGAGCTATAAACAATTATGTACCTAAATCGGTTCTCTCAGCGTTCTCAAAGGTCCTGCAAAAGGCTGTCAACAATCATCTTATGGAGTTCCTGGAAAAGCACTAAATTTTATCATTTGGTTTCCAAGAGGTTATAGCTCAAACTGTATAGAATAGATCAGTTTAACAAAATAGGGAACAAACTAGCTTCTTACCCAACGGGTAGTAACGCGTTTTGGTTCCTGGCCAGGCTGTTCGAATCCAGGTTGGATCGAACTTCCGTCGCCACTCACCTCCACCGCTCGTGAGGTCCGACGGGACACTGGCTCACATCGCGGTACATAAAGTAAACCTGTTTGCTTGTCTATTTGCGGAGTCGTGGTGATACTGGTAGCGCTTCGCCTCCTTGTAATAGCGTAGGCATGATGAAATATGTTGAAAACTCGCATCCAACAGATACAAAACGTTGCACGATCTCGACGTGAACAAAGCCAGTGGAATGGACACAACAAATGGTACATATGGAAATGAATGACTATTTTCAAATCGCTTCCATATAAGTAGTGTTTATTGACGTAATTAGTTATTCTGACTTTTAGTATAATAGCGTGAGGGGCTCCAAAGACCAGTATCCTACAATTAAAGAGGGCGCAGTGAGCTGTCAGTGTTCCCAAGATGATGACATCCAAATAATATACCGAGGTACAGCACCACAGAGCTATACAATGAATGAAAAGTTGTGACCGTGCGACAACTCTGTGTATTGTAGAGGTACATACAAAGCTCTGCTCAAGCACTTATCCCCAGTAACGTCTTTACCATAAGGGCATCCAGTTGCCGCGCAACGTGTAGCGGGTTCGATTATCGCACGGAGCAAATCTTTAAGTAATCCACAAATTGGTGTTCCGTGTTGGTCAAATGTGATGTGTATGTGAACTTGTGTGTTTGTGAAGGCAACCACGATACAGGAGAAAACCCTAGTGTGGGAAATGTAAAAAAAGAAACATTCCGAAAGGGCCCCGATTTGTTGTGTACCCAAGGGCCCCAGCGTAGTCTAAGACGGCCTGCTCGTCATCATGTAAGAGAATAACTACCATATCAGACATAAGCAGCGAAACAAATTCAAATAGGTGGAAACGTAAATTAGAGTGTCTTAAATTGTGTATACATTAACAGCTGTATAATATTTATAAGGACATTTAATTGTCGCGGGCCTGCGGACGGCGAGCATGGGTGGCTCCCCGTCCGACCAGAAACAGACCCGAGCGTACGGCGCCGAGCGTTCCGCGCGCGCCTCAAAGAGCCATCCAGACCACCAGATGGGGCCCAATAGGGCCGATGCCGATTCGGAGTCGCGGAGAACCTAACGGGTAACCGGGGCTCCGGCTCGACGTGCAGGAGAAGGAACGGGGTGGTTTTTAGTCAGTAAGAGTCTGACACTCCCTTCCGCCTCACCCAGGCGGGAGCAGTCATTCGATGATTTAAAAAAAAAATGGACATTTAATTGTAATATCTAGCGACTCGACCCCACAGTCAAACCATTGCAACGGTTTTGTGGGGCTTAACTTAAATAATTACTGTGTGATTTAAAAATAAATAAATAATAATAAATCCCTTTACTATGCCTGATAGATATAACCAAAATAACGTGGACCTAGAAAAGAGTATTAAACATCATTGCCTCACACCACCCACATTCATACTAACGCTGACACAGCACCGAGGTCACTTACACTACCTCCGCTTATGATTTTAGTATCAAGTTTTTTTATTTTTGTTTTTAATTTTGATTTATATCTTTGTATGGGTACTTTCTCGCAGCTTTACATTAACTCAGTTTGTGTGACAGTAAATTGTACAGTGAACTGACACCCACAATAGTTCGGTCTTATCGGTCTCAGGGACGTTACGAGTGAAGTTTTTACAATTTATGAAACTGAATTAGATTCTAAATAAACTTATGTATAAATTGTAAAACTGTTAATAAAGTGATTAATATTATTGTATTCGTATTGTCAGTCAGTCAGTCAGTGACTCAGTAACAGAAGGATTTTAGATTTAAGGTCATGTTACAGTTAACCCGCACCGCTCCAGCCCGGCCCCGACCCAGCAATTAACTAGTAATTTCATGAACATTAAATCTTCTATCACATATTTCATAACGTCAATGCAAAAGGACTGCAAGCGCCCGCGCGCTGCCAGCGCGCGTATAGCCGTTTTGTATTATTCTCAAAGCAATAAACGCCGTGCTGGAGCCGTGCTGGAGCCGTGCCGGAGCCGTGCCGGAGCCGTGCCGTCTGTGTGTGTCTTGTACATTTACTTGATAACTATAAGGTAAATCACAATGGTCTTGCTACTCCAGAAATGGCGACGTAATATCTCAAGGCGCCGGGGCAGATCGCAAGCTGAGTACTTTATTGATTGGACCTCAATACAGCGCATGTGCTCATCCCTTGAGCTACGTAATCCCACGAGCGCGAGCCCGACGCCCGACCGACATAACAACACATTACTTCACGTTTTTTTTCTGAATAAAACCATGCTCTTTACTATCGTCTTCTATCATGTCGTGGTTACATTCACATACACTTATTTTACAGCTACATCAAATCCGGAAAGACCAGAAAAAATAATTTGTGGATCACAGATACAAAAATATTGTTCCGAGCGGGATTGAACTGATGACTAGTTGCACTCGGAAGTCCGTTGTCCAGTCAGTGTGCCATCCACACCGACATCGAGATTCAGATGTATCGGCCTAGTAAGGCAAGGAAGGTCGGACATGTGTGGAGTGGGTGTGGGTCGAGAGGTGGCGGCGCCGGGCGCACTCCTGCCGGACTCATTGAAAGCTTCCTTTCACATTGTACATGAAACGACTATTAGTGGGCCTGAGACGCGACCACCTACTACTAAGGTGCCGACTGGGTATCTGCTTCGGCCCCGCCATAATTACGACTCAATTTGGGCTAATAAATAATTGAGATATAGGAATTAATCCAGCGAGTGTCCCGCAGGGCACGCGCGTCTCACGCTGCGGCGCCGCTCCACGTCCTGTCTCCCTGGTGTATCATTCGTCACTAACATATACAATCACTATCGCCTTGCTACTCCCGCGCGATTTCACTCGCTGCTCGGCTCCTGTCCTTCCTTAATAATTCATTTCTTTAACCAACATAAAAATAATATTCAAATTCGAACCAGAACAAACAAACTGTTCAGTTTTATTGTGTAACTACTGCCACGCGGTGTCACTCGCTGCTCAGCTTCTATAGCATTCCTCAATAAATAGATTGCCATCCAATATCAGCGAGTTATTCGATTCGAACGAATAGTTCCGGAGATTACCGCGTTTACACCACCAAACTCCTCAGTACATTAGGACAGACTGCGTGTTACTATTGTATTAAAGTGGAGATATGTAGTTGAAGGGATAGAGAGTATTCGAGAGTGACATGGGCTACTTTTTCTTTCTTCTACAAATAAATATTCTGGTTCTGATTCCATGGAACATCTCGCAATGTTTAAGGTAGAAAGCTAAAAATTGGTATGCGACCTATTTGTGAGTAATAAAACAAGTAATATAGATGTCCCAAGGCGGACACAACGACTGTGGCACGTGGCTACTGTATATATGTATGTGTTATACGCAGGACATAACACATTGACAGGAAGGACATCTGTCATTTTCTTAAGTCTGATAACGTGGTAACAAATTACACACGCACACACACAAAACCACTGACATTTTGGTGCTTCAATTATTTCTAAGTTACATTATGTCCGCTTTTTTTCAACGTCCTTGGTAGGTATTACTTGTACATAATAATATTTTTATCTTAAACGGTTTTAATGACCTCTGCTCTACCAATTAAGCCCTTTCTTTTTATCTCCATAATAGAGGTAGTTGTGGAAACATAGATTATGTTGTATACTTCTAATAAATCTGTAGAGAGGTCGATTCTGTACATGAAATATATTTCCAAAATAACTATCAGGGGGTGATTAGTGATCGATACTAATGCCAAAAATGCAATCAGTCAAATTTTTGTCTGTCTGTCTGTATGTTCCTTATAAAAATAAAAATTACTCGACGGATTTTAACGACACTTAGTACGATTATTCGTCCTACTCCTGGGGAGGTTATAGTAGTTTTCATCACGCAACAATCAATAGGAGCAGAGCAGTGAAGGAAAGTGTTGGGAAAACGGGAGAAGTTACTCCACTTTTTAAGCTTCCGTCGCGTGAGCGGGCTTAATAGTTAAAGTTACATAGAAATCATGTATGACGGAAATGTTCTACATAATATGATCTAAATAATATCCCACAACAGCACACGTCTATGTTTTATGGTTGACTCACAATAACACGTGTAACTCCTGATGGCTTAGCAGTTCGGAGCTTTCTACTTTTGTTTGTGTACTGTGTATTTGTTTACTCTTACGTTTACAATACTCATCCATAGACTTTACACTGTAACTGTTGGGCCGATATGGATATGTAGGAACAGCTGTACTTTTATTTGGTACCTTTATGATTATGATTCAACCTTGAGGACGTGACGCTTTGACTACGTACGATACGGAGTGTACTTATAGCACGAGCAGTTGTCGACGCAGTTACATTACAAGACCACAGTAATGAAGTTGTAATCATAGCCCAAATCTGGAGGAAGACGCCATTGTTCCACGAGGTGAGAGACGGAGCGCGCGGCCGCGACACTGCGCGCGGCGCGGCTATTTATATCGGAAGCTGCGTGCTGCGTCTGTTTGTACACGACATCTATTCATAGCCGGCGAAAGCAAAAGCGAAAATAATTACTTCCATGCCGATGTCGTCACCGCGAACAATGTCCACACTGCCACACACCTGCGTGCTGTGCGAGTGTCTTGTTCACGGGGAGCTCAGACATTCTTCAAAGTCAAAGCATTTATTTCAATGAAACGTCAACAAACACAAAATAAATAATAATCTGTCAGTCAGTCCGTCAGTGAACTTGCTCAGCTGCTAGGTGCTCATTCCAAAATGAAGATTCGAGTGATGCGAATGGAGAAGAACGAGCAAGAAACTCTATTCGTTACTCTTTTTAAAAAAAACATGTACAGTTTACTTCTTCTTTAATGGAATATGTTCTGTCTGATACATATTCCAATACTGTACATATATGTGAGAACAATGCAAAGACACGCTTGACGCATTATATTAATTACAAAACGTTCTAAAATGAAAAAACAAAACAAATATAAAAAAAAAATTATAGTCTAACATGGTGCTCACATATGCATACTGACAATCCATAAAAATAGTACTTCTATACAAGAAAAATGGAAACTCTTTATTTCAATAAAGAAAGAAATGCTCGATGCCATAAGGAAACTAGATTGTCTACATTAGAATGAAAGTATTAAATTGCCTACTGTTGGAATCTGAGTAACTACTGACTACATTTGAGTGTCGTTCAGTGCGACATGCAACATGCTGCCAAGCATTCTTAGCTTGATTACATAGTTCGCGCTTAACATATGTTTTAAATTTACTTTCATTAAGCTCTAGTCTGTTACTTGGTATTTTATTATAGCATTTAATATATAACCCCATGAAGGATTTCTGTACCTTGGACAGTCTGAATTGCGGTATAGGTAACTTATTTTTGCCTCTAGTATTAAAATTGTGTCTAGCGCCTCTACCAAGCAACACGTCCGTAACGCTCCATTTACTGGCCGTCAACCGAACTAGATTTTTAATTTATAATTTATTTATAATTCATGGAGGACTTACAGCTTTTAAAAATGGATAAAAATAACAATAGGCGTAGGTAACAATGAGCCAATAACAAGTCCTCACGTTTAGGATTTGGAATAAATTAATTAGTATGGTGTGAGTACTATACAATAATAAAAATACATACATTCTGCATAAATGAAAAAAAAAATAATACTGAAACGGACCGTACAGACAATATAAATAACAATATAATAAACAGATCAATATAATAATCTAAACATTGTACACCGTCATTGTATAATGTGTGCTCCTCAACCAAGACGGCGCAAGCCCCAAACCTGACAAACCTGACAAGTACCGACCGATGTGACATTTTCCGGAGAAAAAAACTTACTTTCTCAGATTATTTAGACACCACTGGTATCACGGTGAAGGAAAACATCGTGAGGAAATCTGCACTTATAATTTCTAATTATAAGAACCTACCCATGACATCGCCAGTCCGCCATGAGCAAGCGCAGTGATGAATGCTCAAACTCTACTGTCTGAGAAAGAAACATAATTGCTCAGTAGTGGGCACGTGTACAAATGTCTATGACGATGACTTTAAAGGCGACTGAATGGCAATTTGCAGGCAGTTTCGTACAGCAAAACATCTTGTTTTGGAATACTCTTTGTTTTAATTGGTAGTCAACACAATAGGCAAGCCCTAATAAAAATCTCAGATTTATAGAAGTTGCGACCTAAGAGTTATGACCAGTTTTATGTTTATGTCCAATGGGAAACAAAGTATGGAGTCTGGGCCCACCCTTCGATAATAACATGTGATATACCGTTGGATGGCGCTGTTCAAGCGGAATATTAGTTACTAATAATATTATTATTAAGTACCTAGGGTCAAATGTTTGTGGTTTCGGAGATACGGAGGTTTAAAGTCATCTCAATCGAAGATATTCCGTATTGGCGTATGGATATTTTACTAGATTTATATATAAGGTAGAATAATAGAATATACATATAGTAGAGGGTGGTAAAGAAGATTGTAGTTATCAATCGCCAAGGTTAAGCAACCCTTGCCGAGATTGATCTGTGGAAGGGTAACCATCTATCATGGCGAGTAATATGGAGAAGGAGAAGGTACTCCTTTTCCTTCCGAAATATGAAGGAGTGAATATATAATAGAAGGTACATTTATCTAGTAATGAAGTAAGCTACGAACATCAATAGTCTAGAGACCCTCACTTCTTTGGAAACAGTTCGTACTTGTAAACATAATAAAGTTACATAATGAAGTCGGTAAAAATGAATGGTTTAGTTGGCTTAATAACTGGTACAAATTGTATCAGGGAACAACAAAAATAGTATGTTGTACAAATTCTGCCGTTCGCCTTTAACCGACTTAAAAAATAGAGGTTTAAGTCCTTTTAAACGTATATAGTAGTTGTTCAAAATTTATTTTCAATTTTATTTGTTGCTTTTTGTAGGGATATGAAAATTGTCGTCAATACAAATCAAACGGCCGCTGTGCGACGTGTCGCAGGAACTATTCCCGCGCACACATTGTTGTTCCACAGCTGTACAGTGTACAACACAGTGATCCACCTCCAACCATGTCCTCTCCAGCCGCTCATGCACGGATGGAAAGAACTGTTAAAGGTCCTCGATAGAAAGATTTCCATCTACCCGGCCATTCAGTCAGAAGTTCACCCCAGACGTCCGTTAATGGCTTAAACAATCTAACAATTTTGTTTCGATCACATTGTGCTAGAAAGATCCTTTTCCTTTTGCTAGAAACAAAGTTGAGGGTTGCATCGCGTTCTGCGCCAAGAGCCATCAGACTACCACGGATGGGCCCAATAGGCCTGATGCTGATATGGCGCCGCGGAGGACTTGACCGCGGGGCTTCGGCTCGAAGGGCAGTAGTAGGAACGGGGTGGTTTTTAGTTAGTAAGAGTCTGACACTCCATCCCGCATCACCCAGGCGGGAGAAGTCATTCGAAGATTTTCTCTCCTTAGAAAAAATCACATACTTTTATCAATATCGATGTAGGTACTTATGTTGGTTTTGTTTTTCATTAAACGTGGTCCCCCCACATATTAAAGGTCCAGCAGATAGGAAGAAACTGTGATATAATAAACGCGTACACGTGCTTAACAAGCAAGTGTGTATTATTTACGAGCCCACATAAATATTATTACGGTATTAACAGCTTGTGATTTTACGAGCTCTGCAAGGAGGCAGGCAGGCGTCGCTTCGCAGGCGACCCGCTCGCCGCGCCGCGACCGCGCCGCGACCGCGCGTGTCTCGCGGCCGCATGTCGCATGTCGCTCGCTCGCTATGGAATAGGGAGCAAAATTGTGACCCGTTGTGTGCCCGTAACATACATGCATAGGTCATTGAGTAAAACGTAATAATATAAAACATTATTGATTCATTTTACACGTCCATTTTTAAAGCGAACGATGAGGTCGACATTTCCTAACTGACTACTCGGTAGTGGAAAGAACCACAACAGGAAACTTACTCTTGAAACCAATGAAGTGGGGTATACCTTATTGTAGTTAGTAGTTAGTGGGTCAGATTAAAGAGCACCGTGAAACGAGACAGACGTATTGTTTTATTTTACACTAGCTCCCCACACCTCATGGCGACCCTGCCTTGCCATGGCGTGGGCGAGTGTCGGGTGGCCGGCGAACGCTGACGCCGCGGATTCTTGTGTGCCTCGGTGCACCGATTTTGAACAATTGAATAACGCTTCGCCAAGAACAAGTACAAGTGTGCAAAGTGATTTTCGCCAAGAACAATAGTGTGCAAAGTGATTTTATTTCTACTTAATGCTAACTTTCCACTTCCAAAAATTTTGCTGCATCAAGATTGTGTGTGATCAGACTCAGTGACATCAAAACTTGAACTTACCGTACTCAAATTCCTTTTGTACTTATACTCCGTAAAATGGGAAAATCATACTCTAAAACCGAAGACAAAGAACTCACTCTGAACCAAAATGCAGCAGGACCCAATAAAGCAACGATTTACGAGGACATCGAGGTCCAGAACCACATGATGACGACCAACTTACTCTTAGCAGCGGCCTTGACTATTGGTATTATGGCTGTTATATACTTCGGATGTCAGAAATGGAAGAAAAATGAACGCAAATGGATGGAAAGAAAGATGCACTTTGAATTTATAAGGCGTATGCGACAGAGACTCTCGGGAAGATTTGGCAGACCGGATGAAGAAGCTGAACCAGTTTGAAGGGGTGCTCGGTGCTACGGTGCTCTCTGCGTCTATGAGAAATATGCGTGAATCAATGGAAATACGGTTTTCAATCAATGGAAAAATGAACTATATTTTTAAGTGAAATAGTTATATGGAACAAAACTTAGAAATTATTTTAAGTAAGTTGAATGATATTCAAATTAATCTAAGAAAATTGGGCCCTACTAGACGAGTACAATATGCAGGTAATATAAATGAAAAATTTTTACAAGCTGAAAAGTTATTTCTAACATATAAAGATATCATTAGTAGTTTTAAAACTAAAGAAACTTCAGTAGAACTTGCAGAATATGTGCATGATATATTAAAAGAACGTATAGAGTTAACATATAAACGGATTTTGACTTATAAAACTAGTAATTGCGAGGAAAATACAACTGTAACAAACATGGAGAAATTCGATATAAAAACCGCTACTTCTTTAATACCAGTAATGGATAATTCAGAACAAACTATTGAAAAAATTATAGATGGAATTGAGATGTATAATGAATATTTAGTAGATACTACACAGAAAAAGTTACTAATAACATTTGTATTGAAAACCAGGTTATCAAAATCTGCTAAGTTAAAATTAAAAAGCGAATATGACAATGTACCTAATTTAATACAAGACATTAAGAACTTCTTACTAAAAAAAATCGGCAAATTCGATACTTAACCAATTAAATAATTTATCTCAAAACAATATGTCAATAAGTGAGTTTGGTGATAAATTGACAGATTTATTTGTAGGTCTCACTATCGCACAAAGCGACGAAAACCCCAAAGCAAGTGAGATTTTGAGACCTATAAATGAAAAACTTGCAATTAAAAGGTTTGCAGATGGCTTGCGTAACAGGCGGCTAAGCACGATCATATCAGCCAGGGACTACTCGCAGCTGAAGGACGCGGTGCGTGCGGCCGAGGATGAAGAGCTGGGACAGCCTTCGTCCTCCAACAACATTTTTAATGCAACGCAAAGGCGAGGTAACCAATTTAATTACTATAGGTCTTCACGGATAAGTCGCCCGCCTGTAGGTCGAATGAACAGAGGACATTACAATTCGAATCGAGGACAAAATAATTACAACTATAACCAGAGAGGTAAGTACTTAAATAATCATAACTGGAGATATAATAATTCCCGACCAGCACGGCAGTATCGTGGTAATTTTGTAAATTCGAATCGTAGTCGAGGTTCCAGTAGTAGGAGTAATAATCGACCAGTTTGTTCAGCACAAGTCGAAAACCCACAAGAACAAGAAGCTACTGAATCGAATCAGTTTTTTCGGACCTAAACATTATATTTTTAATTGTGACAATAATGTAAAATACATATTCTTGCAGTTAGGTAATCAAAAATGTTCATGGTTACTAGACACAGGCGCCTCAATATCAGCAATTCGCAGTAATTTCTTATCGGAACGGATACCTGTACATAGAGACCCTATAGTTATAAACGGTATAGGTGGTAAGACGTACTCAGAAGGATATGTTTATTTAACTTTGCAGGCTTCCGATGAAACATTTTATGAACATAAATTTTATTTATTTGACAATTTACCTTGTAAATCTGACGGAATTATAGGTTTAGACTTTTTGAACAATTTTAATTCTACTATTAATTTAGAGAAAAATATATTAACTTTAACAAAAGAAAAACAAAGCATATTGCCTTTACATACCTCACCCAAATTGTGTACTGCATATATAACAATACCAGCACGATGCGAAACTATTCATTACATAAAGCTAACCTCAGATGTGAGAGAAGACAGTGTGATTGTGCAGAAGGAGTTACAAGAAAATTTATTTTTGGCTGGGTTGATAGTAAAACCAAAAAATAACATAATACCTATCAGGCTAATGAATACCAGCGATAAAGATATAGTTATTTCAGTTTTTCAACCTGAATTATTACCTTTAAAACAATACAATGTATGCTCGTTTAATAAATGTGACTCTAATCCCACACGAGCAACAACATTGTTGCAAACCTTGAAACTTGATCACTTAGGTACAAGCGAACGAAACAGTATAGAGAGTATTTGTTCTAAATATACCGACATATTTCATTTACCCGGCGATAAGCTTACTACTACTAACTTAGAGGAACAAACGATTCATTTAAAACAAAATGTAAGTCCAGTATATACCAAACCATACAGATTACCACATAGTTTAAAACCGGAAATAGAAAATCAGATTAAACAAATGTTAGACGATGACATAATTGAACCATCACAAAGTGAATGGTCCAGTCCGATATTATTAGTTCCTAAAAAGTCAGATAATGAGAAAATTAAAAAGTGGCGTTTAGTGATCGATTACAGAAAATTAAATGAGGTAATTCAAGATGACAAATTCCCATTACCAAATATTACCGACATTTTAGACTCGTTATCAGGTGCTATATACTACTCACATTTAGACCTTAGTCAATCTTATTACCAATGTTCATTAAAACCAGAGTCTAGACCAATTACATCATTTACCACAAGTACAGGACAATACCAGATGAAGCGCCTACCAATGGGTTTAAAAACGAGCCCCAGTGCCTTCTCTAGGACAATGTCTATTGCTATGTCAGGACTAAACTATATAAATTGTTTTATATATTTAGATGATTGCATTTGTTTTGGCAGAAATTTGGAATCACATAATAAAAACCTAATTGAAATTTTTGAACGTTTACGTAAAGTCAATCTTAAATTAAATCCGAGTAAATGTCAATTTTTAAAAACAGAATTATTGTATCTAGGTCACACAATATCTTCTGGAGGGATCCGCCCTGATCCAGAAAAAGTTAAATGTATAAAAAATTACCCAAGACCAACTAATGTTGATGAAGTCAGACGTTTTGTTGCTATGTGTAATTATTATAGAAAATTCATAAAACATTTTGCAGAAATAACCAATTGTTTAAATAAACTATGTAGGAAAAATACTAAATTTGAATGGACGGAGCAATGTGAGAATTCATTTAATTTTTTGAAAAATACTCTTATTTCACCACCCATTTTAACATACCCAGATTTTTCGAACGAATTTATATTACAAACCGATGCTTCTGGAACAGCGATAGGCTCAGTACTTTGTAACAGTGACATGAAACCAGTAGCTTATACTAGCAGGCCTTTGAATAAAGCAGAACTAAATTATCCGACAATACAAAAAGAGCTTCTCGCAATAGTTTGGAGTGTAAAATATTTCAGACCATACCTATTCGGACGTACTTTCACTATAATGACAGATCATAAACCTTTGATATACCTGTTTGGAATGAAAGATCCGTCCAGTAGACTTCTGAAATTTCGATTAGCCCTAGAAGAGTATGACTTCAAAATAACATATGTCAAAGGTAAAGAAAATGTACTAGCTGATGCTTTGTCACGAATAAGTGTAACTTCACAAGATTTAAAAGATATGAATGATAAAATAATAGCAGTAACAACAAGAGCGCAAGCTAGAAGAATAAGAGAATCTGAGAAAGGGGAGGAAAGTGAGAATGATAGTGTGAAAAGCGGTATCCCAAGTATTCGCCTAGACGATTGGCCTGATCAACCAAAAGTTGTGGAAATACTTAGAATACCGAGTGGTGCAGTCGAGTTAAGTTTAGTGAAAGGTGAAGAATTAAAGAAAATGAAAGAGAATAAAAGCGTAGATGTCGAATCAGAATGTTTCGCATTTATAGCCAATAAAAATATATTATATGTTAATCTCGATTTTAAAGCACATTACACGCGAGACGTTTTTGTGGAAAAATTGAGAAAAATATGTGAAAAATTAGGAATAAAAGAGATTTGTATTATAAAAAAAGATGATAACGCGTTATTCATAAAAAATATTGTAAAAGGAATAAAAGGAATAGACCAGTGGTCCGGACCACGCATTTGTATTTTAAGAGGAATAAAAAGAATAGACAATGACGAGGAAAAGAATTTTATTATTAATGACTATCATCTGCTACCAACAAGCGGACACGCTGGGGTACGCAGAATGATTAATAATATAAAACGTAAATTTTACTGGCCAGGAATCGAAAATGACGTCAAGAACTTCATCCAAAAGTGTGAGAAATGTCAGAAAATGAAACATTCCAGATATGTTAGAGAACCAATGGTTATTACAACCACAGCAAGTTATGCTTTAGAAAAGGTATTCTTAGATGTAGTAGGCCCATTAGATATAGATTTAGAAAATAATAAGTACATATTAACAATTCAATGCGAGTTAAGCAAGTTTGTTGAGGCTTATCCTCTTAAAAATAAGGAAACCGTAAGTATAGCTAAAAGTTTTTGTGAACAATTTCATTTTAAGGTTTGGGATTCCCAAAACAATCACTACAGATCGTGGCACAGAATTCATCTCGGAAACAATGGAACAGGTATGTAAATTACTTAACATAGAAAAACTAAACTCTACCGCATACCATCACCAAACCATAGGTTCACTTGAAAATGTACATAAACATCTAGGTTCATTTTTACGACTACAGTGCGATAATCATCCAGAAACATGGAGCCAATGGCTACCATTTTGGTGCTTCACATATAATAATACAGTTCACTCTAGTACAAAATATGCCCCGTACGAATTAGTTTTTGGTAAACCCTGTGAAATACCAAGTAGAATTTTTTCTAATATAGAACCATTGTACAATCCTGATAACTACAGTTTAGAATTAAAATACAGGTTACAAGTAGCTAATAGAGATGCCAGAGAAAACTTGTTAAAGTGTAAGAGAAAAGAAAACAAATGTATGATAAAACTGTAAATCAAATAAAGTATAATCCAAATGATATGTTGTTAGTAAAAAATGAAACAGAAAAAATAAAACCTTTATATGACGGCCCATATATTGTAAAGAAGAACAAGAACCAAATGTAAAATCATGAAAAATGGAAAATTGATTGTTCACAAAAATAGAACAAAATTATTTGTTAAAGATAATAAATTTTATGTAAGCTAATTTAAGTACATTTAATCTTTACATGATTAAGGATTTAGCATTTAACATTTATGTTTGGCAATTAGCTGTAAGTTCAAAAAAAAAATGTAATCTTTAAATTTTAATTTTTTTTTCTTTTACCCGGAGGTGAAGTGGGTTACCTTATTGTAGTTAGTAGTTAGTGGGTCAGATTAAAGAGCACCGTGAAACGAGACAGACGTATTGTTTTATTTTACACTAGCTCCCCACACCTCACCAATTTCAATCCAATAAATTCTTAATAATTATTCAATGTCAAAACTACCACCATGGCCAATCAACCACTATGGTAGACGTTAAAATAGCATTCAGAGTACGGAGTATAAAGCCAAACTTTATATCATACAATTCCATTTAGTTTATTCAATATCCACGCAATAGGCAATGGGCGCTGTTGTTGCAACTCAAGAGTACGAAATTTCACAATATCAATGTCGATCGATCGGAAATGGATTCAAGAGTAAGCCTCCTGAGCGGACCCGATCTGACGACAGTACGCATGTATCAGTTTACAATCAGCTCAATTAATAGACGTGACGCTGACTGATCCGACGAACAACACCAACCAAAAGAACATTAGAGTAAGTCGCACCTTTATATGTTGTGTGGGTCGCACAAACACTCAAACTGTCAGAACGTGGGTAATTAGAAGGGAAATGGCGAGACAAAGTCGCACACAGTCCTTGCACTAACAAGTGTAGTCGAAATATAAAACCGTTCAACCGTCGTCTGCTCAAAGAGCGGCAAACTATCGAATAGCTAGCTAGGTATGTCATCACCATCTCGACAGCAACGAAGTGAAGCACACGCGCTGCTTGTGTATGCAACTTATACCCGAGACCATGGCGGCGCATACTATTTCACCAAGTACGTTTGTCCTTTGTTTTTGTGGGAGCCGCGCTCGCGTTCATTAGCTAAGTAGCGGCGACAAAAAGTGGCGCTGAACATGAGACGAGGTCGAGGCGACACGACTATACGAGCCTGAACAGAGGGAGGGGGCGATGCAAGAGACTGTCGTAGGTGCCTACTGCCTACATTGTGATAAATACAACGAGTTTACTTGTGCCTCCTGTCGGCGTCGAAACAGTGTAATGCCTGCCACGCCATGTACATACAATAATGGCAATAATGGCATGTCTACGTTACGTATGTACTCTGCGTATGTTTGGTTTGCATCATGGCACGGCGTCAACACGTGCGCATGTGAGACAATAGCAATAGGGAACAGCCAAAAATACATATGTACTTAACATCACGCCTTTTAATCCGAAAGAGCTTGGTAGAAGTGCATCATAACTACATTGTAAGTTTGTACAATGAGGTGGTACGTTAGTTGGAGGAGTTAGAAAATGGGGGAGAAGAGGTTCGACCAATAACCCACAGGATAATGTAATTAATTTATTTTATTCTTATCATACTACATCTTAACTTTACTTTTTTAATTAAGAAGCATAACAAGATGTATTTATTCATTTAAAACCTTACCAAAAAAGCTCTGAATTTGAGCACAGAAAAGGCAGTGGGCACTTGTAGGTTGCAATGTGGAGCAATGAGGGAGACGTGTTGGTGTTATGAATGTCTTTAATTGAGTGACCCAATAACTATCTTACGCTACTTACTTATAGGGTGAGGTGTCACACACACTACACCTCCCCCGTTTTTTGGAAAAAAAATTTATTCTAATACATTTTTTATTAATTAAACTGTTAAAATATTTTTAAATAGAATTAGTCGCACTGTTGACAATTATTACAAAATATTTGTTAAAATTCTATTATCAATTTATCCTTCGTACATATTTATTTTTCATATTTATCATTTAATCACTTTCCTTTACCCTAAACTTCTATATCTTTATAACTAGGTACACATAATATATTTTATTTAAAACTTTTCACTATCATCGTAAGGTACATACTAACATACACATGTAAGCACATTATATTTATACAGGACTCTCCGGTACCTGTTCATTAATTATATTTATTTCATTATATTTATTCAACATTCTTCATTTCATTATTATACTTGTGCTTACTTTTATTTATTTCTATATTAAAATTTAGTGTCAATAATTAAGGTTCTTTTCACCTCCAATAATTTTCACAGAGAGAGCTCGTCTACACCATGATCAAACTAAGGACATGAACACTAAACTGTACCTTACCATGTGTACCTATTATATTTATTATTTACTTATCCTTCATCTATCAAACCTAACATAAACACAATCCAATTAAATAGCTTGGTCTACAAAATATTACGTTGTCCTTAGGTGATCAGCCTTCAGTCATACGCCAAAACTTGTGTACCAAGTCATTCCGAACTACCTAAAATCCAAACTTACATACTTATACAAACAATGAACACATTGCAAAGCCTAGCTAATATCAAATTTCATTCAAATAATTTATATATTTCATAAGACAAAACCAAAGTGCAGTTGTTATTGTTAATCGGTATCAAGTAACACGATTCCTTTCAATACAATCTAACACTCGGTATGACATCATTTACCTATATGGTCATGAGAACATTCCTTTAATCTGATTAATGTTAGCGAACTACGAAATTTAAAAAAAATCTCTAATTTACAACAAAAAATTGCAAGATTAACATTAGTTCATATTTAACAGTTATACAAAATAATATTAAAATGATTCAATACAAAAATTAATAATATTGTCAACAGGCGTGAACTATATCTAGTGTATATATACATACATTATAAATAAAATGTTTAAAATTATGTGAAATAGCTAAAATTATGTAATATACGTTGGGCCCTTATTAAAATTATGTTTAACTTACTACTACAGTTCTATATATTGGTGTCCATTTTCACTTTTTAACTACACTAATAATACACTTAACATTTAAACACAAAGTACTTTCGAGTCCGGTTACTTCGCGTACCCAGGGTAGCGGAGATTCTCTCAAACGCTACCTGGTCGCCAACATCTCCCGGCTCCATCCTCCAGGACACCAACTGCTCCCGGCAGGTCCACATCTGGCTCCATCGACACCCAGCAGCCAGCAAAACCTCTCCTTTTTTTTTTGCATTTTTGCTAACACTGATACGCACTTTAGTCCACTTTTAAAATAGTCTTTATTATTTTCCACAAACACTAATTATTATCAACATTGTACTCGTGCGCAGCGCTGCCCGCGTGGCAGCACTGGCAGGGTCGCCATGCAATGTGGAGCAATGAGGGAGACGTGTTGTTCTTACGAATATCTTTAATTGAGTGTCTTAATTACTATCTTACGCTACTTACTTATAGGGCGAGGTGTCACACACACTACAGGTTGTTGTTGATAAAGATGTGTGCATTGTCCTACAAAGTGATTTTAGAGGTAACAAGGGATGTGTGAGCGATGCTGCGGCCACGACACGCTGAGCGCGCCAGTAGACAGCTGTAGAGCCGGCGGGCGGCGCAGCGCGCGGCCGGAGTGACACTCGCTCATCACTCGGCGCCCAATCAATTACCATTCATTGCCGAATCTATTGAACCTTCCGCGTCGGCAGCGACAGAACAATCAAAGCTAACGTGTTCTTGTGGCTCACTCACTCACTCACTCACTCACTCACTCACTCACTCACTCACTCACTCACTCACTGGTCTCACGACCACAGGATCGGCTGCCTGCGAGATGACGTTCAGGAAGTCATCCATCTTGGTCAGCGGAAGCGATCAACTAACAGCGCCGATATCTATAAACTGCGTGCTAGTGGCGCACAGCTCGTTTCGTCTTTATTGACCCTCGCATTAGGAACACTGGATGCTCGCAGTAGACCTACTCCGGGCCCTCAGAGAGCAATAACCTGGTTTGGCACATCGCTAGTAGAGGCAACAAAGTAAATAAAGATCTGCAACATGATCGGTCGCGACACGGTCGGTTCGCAATTTGTTACCCAGCCCCGGTTCAAAGCAGAACTTGGTTTTTCTTTTCTTTCTATTTATAAAAAATGCTTTAGAAAAGTGTTCTAAAAAAAAATTTTGTCGCTCGACTGAAGGCACGACTATATAGTTACGATGTGCCTTTTTCTTGTTACAGAGAGCGATGCCTGCGCGCCGCCGCTACTCGACACCAGTAAGTGCCCTACACACTACACAGCACACATGTACACAATTACAAGTAGCGGTAGCTGGTGTGTGTGTGTGTGTGTCCCATCGTCACTGCCGGCACCATGTGACGATTACTTCGTCTTAAAGTGCACGTGACAATAACGCTACAGTTACTAATCGTAAACTTTTACTAATAAATAAGCAATCCAAGTTGTCCAGGTTACGAAGCCCAGTGAGAGAGCAGGTCGCGGACGGCGTCAGTGACTAACTCAGGATACAGTCAAAAGCTTAATATTCATCTCAAAATATGCTTTATTACACGAACAGAAGTGAGTGTGCCCAGCACAAACGGCGCGGTGGCGCGACTCGCGCTAGGGGCGCTGCTGTCGATCTTGCGCATGCGCAGCGTCGTCTCTGTGTCGTGGATGGTGGCGTTGACCAGGTCCGCGTAGTTGTAGAGTGCCGTGAAAACGCTAGTGGCGCCCTCCGACGGGTCCGCGCGACCTGTAGCGCATTCGAGCGGCCCCATGGAAGTGACGCCCACCTGCGCGCCGCGATACAGAACGGGCCCGCCCGAGTCGCCCGAGCACACGCCGCGCGCGCCCTCTCCCGAGCGCTCCACGCCCACCCCGCACACGCAGTGGAACCAGGCGCCGCGCTCGCACAGCACCAGCCGCAGCCGCACCTCGAACAGCTCCTCGCCCAGCAACGACTTCTCCGTGCGCCCGTAGCCCAGCACCTGCCTCATTCCAAGCCTTTACGGTCATCTAGGTACTACTAACATTCTACTCTTAGGACACTGCAGATCCAGAGTGACTTTGTACACGCTATAATCATTTCACAATTAAGTGCACACTAGATGTCACCTGCACTTCCTCGTTCTTCAGATCCAGGGGGTTATAGAGACGCATGGCGTGCATGGGGTCGAGCTTCGGATTAGTAGCCAGCTTCATGTCGTGGCGCGTGCGCACCAGACCGACGTCGTGATGCAGGAGCGTCACGTCGACGCCGCGGCCCTCGTCCTCCTGCACCACCTTGTAGCTGCGAACACACGCTAGAACAGACCGGGCCGGACGCCGGGACGCGCGGGCTGGGGACACGTACCTACCCGGGGTGCCGGTACAGGTAGTGCACGGGCGACAGCGCGCCTTCCTTCGACGCGGGCCGACGCGCGTTGTACTTCACGTAGGCGATATGCGGCGTCACGCAGTGAGCAGCCGTCAGCGCCCAGCGCGAGGCCACCACGGCCGCCGAGCAGCGCGCCGTCCAGTAGCGGTCCAGCAGCACGCACGCCGCCGGGTACGTGCTCAGCGACGTCGCATCGCCGCCGAACACACGCCGCGATTGGCCCGCCGCCGCCGGCGCTGTGCCCTCGTCCACCCAGCGCTGCTCCGTCATCATGGTGCGGTAGAACCCGTACCGCGAGGAGCGCGCGCCCGTCGCGCCCGCCGCGCTCGTCGCGCGCGCCGCGCTCGCCAGCAGCGCACACGCTAACACCACCGCCGCCCGCATGCTCACCCTGCTCCCGACATCACGTGCTCTGTCACCGCGTCACCGTCTGACGTCTGTCACGCTCTATGGTATAGCAACCCAATGAGATCGGAATGGTAGCGATAGTTCACAGTTTCAGATTGAAGGCCTTCAAGGCACGTCCACTTATTATCTCGTTTATGAAATGAAAATGAATCTCCAACATGTGTGTACATACGTACCTACGAACACTATTGTGAGACATACTAAATTAATTAAAAACACCGGTTTACTCGCGTGAAATACTGTGAAAAGCTTTACTAAGTAGTTTCGATTAACAGAGGAATCTTCTTTATGAGCAGCATGTACGGACGCAGTGATGTCGCGCATCATATTGATTAATTTCACTAGTATTTATTATTGTAAGACAGGGATTAGGTAACATAAAAAAAACTACTTGACTGGGAAAATAAGAGAACACTTGGCACTCGCCAAGACTAGACGCGTCGCTATCAATCTAGCGTTTATACCATATAAACTAGCTGAAAGTTAAAGTAGTCGTCTTCGTATGTTACTCCTTAGGACATTAGCTACCTGCCATAAAAGTCCCAACAAAATCGGTCCAGCTATTCCAAAGATTATCTAGTATAGACAGACAGTGAAAAGTGATATATTGGTCCCAGTATCGTACGTTGAATATACATACATATGCAGTTTAAAAGATACCTAACATTATTAAGCTGCTTACAGTAGCTTGCCTCGCGTTCCCGGGGATACAAGTACCCAGTGTGATGCCCAAGATATTAAACTATAATCTTTCGGACCGGGAGTTTTACGTGATGGAGTACCTTCTCCCGTTTTCCCAACATTTCCTATTGATTCTAATGTGATGAAATTGTACTATTACAACTTTAGATTATAATTATGTCTAGATAGAGCGTCACCATACAATAGCGACAAAAATGAAGTTCCACAATTTCTTGTGTGTGTGCGTGCGGCTTGTGGTTTACATGTTAATTTAATTGGTTTTTGTTCTCAACCGTTGTAACTGTAATAAATAAATAAATAAATAAATAAATAAATGAAGCAAAAATGATACCAGGCTACGATAAAAAAATCCCATCAAATTTATATATTCCACAAATATTAGAGTACGTGTACTACCAGACCATTTAGAAGTAAAGTAAAAACAATCTCTTAGAATTTGACATTAAAGTATTTTTCTATTGGAGACTGCGTTGATATCTATATTTTGTCATATAAGTAACTTATATTTTCCGTGTGAAAACAATTATTAAATATTTACATTAAGACATTTTTAACATTATTTCTATAAAAGCAATTTATAAAATATTTATATATTAAAACTTTCGTGAGACATACTAAATTAATTATTATGTTTTCGGCTTACTCACGTAACTCTTGTGTGTGTGAATATGAGCCTCTAGCGTGGCTTGAAACCAGTCGAGTTCCACGTCAAACAGTTACGTGAGTAAGACGAAACCATAATAATAATTTATATGATAATTAAGGATGGGACGGTTGATAATTAAGGATGGGACGGTTGATAATTAAGGATGGGACGGTTGACATATGTCGGGCATGTCATAGTCCTGGTGAATCCATTAGACATATTATTTCTGGTTGTGGTCGTTTGGCTAACAGTGAATATTTGCATAGGCATAATCAAGTAGCCAAGATTATCCATCAGCAACTTGCTTTGCACTATCGACTTGTTGAGTCTGAGGTACCGTACTACAAGTATGTGCCCGACCCAGTTCTGGAAAATGACCATATCACGTTGTACTGGGACCGGTCTATCATCACTGACAGGACTATTATAGCCAACAAACCTGATATAGTGGTGATAGACCGACAACTGCGCCGCACGATGATAATCGATATCACTATTCCTCATGATGAGAACCTCGTGAAAGCTGAAAAAGATAAACAAATCAAATATCTTGATTTGGCTCACGAGGTTGTCGACATGTGGAATGTAGATTCGGCTATCATTGTGCCGATAGTCGTATCGGCCAATGGGTTAATCCCTAATAGCCTCGACAACCACCTTAGGAGGCTAGCGTTAGGTAGTTGGGTCAAGGGCCTGATACAGAAGGCAGTGCTCCTTGAAACGGCACGTATCGTGAGGAGGTTTCTGTCTCTGGAGCCCTAACCACCGGTAGCTTGGACCATGCTCCCGCTACTGGTTGGCTCCTATTTTTTATATTTTTAAATATTATTTTTATGTTTTTGTAAATAGTATTTAAAAATGTATTTCATAGAGAATTTAAAATAAATATATGGAAATTTATATGAAATATTATTTTCATTAAAAAATATAATTGAAACAAACTTTTTTATTTGAGTCAAAGTTAAAGTGTAGCCAAGTGTAAGTCCAATAAATAATAAAATTATAATATTACTTTTAATTCAAAAATTCAAAAATTTAGTTAGGTCAAAAATATAAATTGAATAATGTAAATTTTAATTAACTACTTACCGATGGATAAGCGATCTGTTCAGTACTTTTTAACCGTCATTTACAATTTTAGCACAATTTTATGGAGCATGTGGCTATTTTTGCAGTGTACTTTTTGTTGACTTTGTTTTGTAGCGTGGGTGCACGTAGCGACGCCTAGGTGACACGATTGGTACTACTTGACGGGAAAGTGCATTGCAGACATTGCAGTGAACAGTTCGAGAAGTGACACTCCATGTAGACATTATATGTATAATCAAACACTATAACCAGCTCAGTAGTATGAAAAGTAATTGTACCAAGTTTCGTTAAAATCCGTTAAGTAGTTTCTGTTTCTATAACGGTTATGTAGACAGACATACAGACAATAATTGTACTGATAGCGTTTTAAGCATCAGGACCGTTCCCTAATCATGCCTTGATACATATGACCTGTAATAGTTATTTTATGCTTTTTAGTATTCCTTTGATTTTAGTTATTTAACTCATTTTTTATTTCATTTCGTACTCTTTAGTTTAATACTAAATTATATCAACCCACATCGATGCAAAGTTTTAGTCAATACAAATTATTCAAGCTCAAATACCAGGTACCTACTGTTATCGATCCATTTCCCTTAGCTATCAGACTACTTCATCGTCGGACCCTTAATTACCATCACATCCTATCTAGGTGTACAATTGTGATCAATACAGACTCCTCTTTTTTGGGAAGTCGGTTAATTACAAACAGACATTCTAATTTTATTTATCTGTATCTATAGACGAATCTCCAAATCCTTTGATCACGGCGCCACATGTAAAAGGCTGGACCGATTTTACTGTTTTGGTTATTGTTGTGTTTGTTACAGTCAACGGGAGAAGGTTTTAAAGGCACCTTAACAGGTGCACTTTGTTGTCCGTCCGTCAAGATTCTTTTCTCGGGAATAGGTGGAGGTATAAACTTATTTATATGCTTCAAAAATACTCAGTCTCACGTCTAGATACTGTCCCTTACAACTGTGAAAAATTCAAACTTCTAAGTTGACGCCCTCAAAGACACCTACAATTGTTATTCCGCGCAAACTCGGACGGGAATCTAGAAACTCGAATCGAAATCGTGAAACGTAGATGATTTAATGATGTGGACCAACTGAAGTGCTCCTATACCTCCACCAACCCATGAAATTATGGCAACTATCGAGAATACGTAATTTGTTCATGAGGAAAAAAGATACGAATGACTTGTAAGGTCGCTAGTACAGCAGTACAGCAGTACAGCAGGATCTGTGGATTCATGGCATGCTATGTTTCAAGGTTGTTTTGTTGCTACCGTGCTACCCTAGTAAATGTACTGCTCACGTATACCTGTCCTCGTAGATAGTAGTAGTAAGTAGCGCATTGATTGAAGTGTGTCTGTTTGTCGGCAGGGCGAGCGCGCGGCCTGAAGGCAGGATGCGGGCGACATGAGCCGCAACGAGTCGGCCGAGGGCTGCGACTCGGACGTGGGCGTGGAGCCCGGCGACCAGCTGTTCCGCTTCGTGGTGCATGGCGTGCTGCTCAATGGCATCGGCGCCGCCGGCCTGCTGGGCAACGCGCTCTCCGTGCTCGTGCTGTCGCGGCCGCAGATGCGGTCCTCCGTCAACTGCCTGCTGGTAGGGCTGGCGGCCTGCGACACGGTGCTCATCCTCACCTCCGTGCTGCTGTTCGGGCTCACCGCCGTGTTCCCGTACACGGGCCACATGCGCTACTACTACTACCACGTGTGCCCACACATCACGCCCTACGCTTACCCTATCGCCAACGCCGCGCAGACCATGTCGGTGTACCTCACGCTGATCGTGACCATCGAGCGGTGGGTGGCGGTGTGCCATCCGTTCCGGGCGAAGGCGCTATGCACGTCGTCACGTGCGCGCTGGTACGTCTTGGGTACAGCCGCTTTCGCACTCGCTTACAATGCTCCCAAGTTCTTCGAAGCAGAGGTGATTCAGCGCTTCGTGGACGGCGAGCTTGTCTACTGCGTCACTGCAGACCTGACGTTTCGCACAGAGTCCTACATCGTGGTCTACATCCACTCCTTGTACATGATCGTGATGTACATCGTGCCGTTCTCGGCCCTGGCGGCACTCAACGCCTGCATCGTGCGGCAGGTACGGCGAGCGCAAGCAGAGCGCGCGCGACTCTCACGGGTGCAGCGCCGAGAGCTCGGCCTGGCTACCATGCTGTTGGTAGTCGTCCTAGTGTTCTTCCTCTGTAACCTTCTACCACTCGTCACCAACTCGTTCGAAGTGTTTCTGGGGGACCAATTCGACAAGCTAGACCCGCTCGTCAAGACCAGTAACCTCCTGGTTACCATCAACAGCAGCGTCAACTTCGTCATCTACGTTATATTTGGCGAGAAGTTCAAGCGCGTGTTCCTCAAGATGTTCTGCGCGGGAGGGATGCGACGGTGGACAGGCACGCGGGACTCGCCGGAACATACGCGCGACGACTCTTTCGCGTCGTGCGGCGAGCGCGTGTCGCTGCGACTGGCGCGCAACGGCACGCTGCGGCGCTCGGAGCGCGGCTCCCGGGGCGCGGGCCGCGCGCGCCGGGCGCCCTCGCCGGCGCCCACCGTGTACTACCCGGCGCCCGTCACGGAGCTGTCCAGTGCCTCGGACACGCGCTGGAGCGGCTCTGGCCGCGCCCACTTCTAACAGCGGCGCCCGACACATGGTATACTTGCTAGTGGTCTCACTGTGGCATGCGTGTCTCTTGTTCTTTGAGAAACTGTACATTCGTGTAAATATCGCCGACTCAAGCGCCCTATTTGCATACACGATGTAAATGATAATTAAGTTTTTGTAAATATTTTAGTTAATATTGTTATCGAATACTTAGTACGGGGTAGGGATGCCCTGAGGGCGGCTCTTGCACCGGTGCTCTGTAAATAAAAGATCATTTGATGTCGTCTTGTGTTTCGTATTCATTCTCTCCCGCTAACTACACTAGTGCACGCGTGCTGGCGCTGGAGTCGGGCTGCGGCGAGGCACCCAGTCGCAGCTGACACACTCCAGTTGGAAGAAGGACTTATTGCTTAATATCTCAAACAAAACGTCTCATAGACAAAATAGCTTAACAATTGTTCACAAAGTTCTGGATAGTAGTACTGGATAGTGTTAGTTTCAAATCTTTTTTGGGCAAAAATCAACACCTTTATAGATTCTGTGTCGTGTCTGTCCGTCTGGCCGTATGTCACACAGACACTTTATTCCGAAACTAATAGGATTATCTACATAGTTGAAACTTGGTGCGTGAGTGAATTCTGTAAACTGCTGGAGTAACATGGTTTTATTCTAGGTACGTATACCTAGTTAGTATACCTAGTATACCTACAGCTACACGTGAGGGGAGTCTCTTCAAATTGGTATTTTGGTTTCTAAGACACAGTTTTTCTCAAAGGCAATTGTTTGAGAGATTAGCCATGGATAAGCTCTTTTTAAAGTGGTATAATGCGTGTGTTCTTCCCTCGAACTTACGAACAGAACAGTGACACTGTCTTTATAGATATTTATCGTTTTCGTCCTGAAGTAAAATAGTTCTGTCTCGGGAATTGTACTTATTGGTTTTACCAACAAATAAAATGTTTAAAACAAAAACTAACTAATTGGTCAACCATTTCAAATAGAAAACTTCAAAAGCGCATACAGACTCAATACATTATCAAACATCACGCCATGTCATTCTCGAAGAGGTATTTCTCGGCGGGTGGCACGTGCGATGCAAATAGTGCCAACACAGTTACATGTAATGTATGTCAGTTCTAAGTTACCTGTCAATGAATATTTTTTAAACTATGCAATTCTATGTTTTTACAATATGCATCAACAGTACTCCTTATTGTGGCAAGTTGTTTCGCCGCGGGGCGAAAACGAAATAACACTAAACCGATTTGAATATAAACATACAGCCGAATTGAGAACCTCCTCCTTTTTGGGATTGGTGCGGTGGCTGGGCAACCGGCTGCCGTGCAACGTGTCGCGGGTTCGATTCCCGCACGGAACAACACTTTGTGTGATCCATAAATTGTTGTTTCGGGTCTGGGTGTCATGTGTATGTGAACTTGTATGTTTGTAAACGCACCCACGACACGGGAGAAAATCCTAATGTAAGGCAACGTTTTTTCAAAAATAAAATAAAAATAATTATAGTTCGAGACTCGAGGAAGAAAGTGGCGTAGTTTTTATCCCCAAAATTTCCCGGGAACTCCCGGACCACGGCATAACAATCCCGGCAATCTCTAATCTGTTAAACTACTGAATTTTGAGAGAATTTTGGTACAACGATACAATGCTGGTAATATTTTTGTCCTGAAAATCTCACAGGTATGGGAAGAAGGGTGTTAAAATTCCGGGACTCCTTATCTTCTAAACCACTTAACCGGGTTTAATTAATGGAATTGGGTACTGATATACTTTAAGACTCAGTGGAGGCGTGAGATAGTTTTCATCCCGTTTCACATCTCCGGGAACGGGAACTATGTCTTCTTAAACCACTGAACGTATTCTACTGACTGCCGTTGGCCGAGTGGTCGCAATTGCGACTGCCAGGTAAGGGATCTCGGGTTTATTATTTTTTTAGAACCACATTAATTAATTTCACAATAAGTCTGACTTAGGCACTAAATCTTTTGAGCCGTAACATATTCATACACCCAAATTCTGCCAGAAGTCGTTACTCTACGCGGACAAAGTCGCCGGCAACAGCTAGTCTATAATTATATAATAAAAAGTAAAAAAACTAAAACCCAACTACGACAAAAACGACGCTGACAAAAGTATAAAACAAGATTTTAGGAATACTGAAGTGAACCAAGTTACTAATGTAGTCGCAGGTAAATGGACACAGTGGACTCTACCGAGATGCCTTCGTTGTAAGTTGACAACAATGTCATGTGATACTATTCTGAAGTATGCAGTATTCACTAAGTAGAGATTCATATTCATGTCCACTGTGTCCATTTACTTGCGACTACATTAGTAACTTTGTTCACTTCAGTATTCCTAAAATCTTGTTTTATACTTTTGTCAGCGTCGTTTTTGTCGTAGTTGGGTTTTAGTGTTTTTACTTTTTATTATTTGTTCTATTTTGGTGTTAAAGTGTATTTGGGGCGCAACCTATGGGTAATACTAACAAAAGTAAAATTGATGAAGTAATAAAGTATTCGTGAAGCTCTTTCAAGTGAACCCAAACACCTTAGGTATATTTATTTTAATTTTATAATAACATAGTACTTTTTGTCCGAGGGACTTTTTACTCTAGAGGGCGTAATACTTTATGATATATATATGACAAGCTTTATAGTTCGTAACCAACAGAATATCAAGGCCCTTCTAATGGTACTGCAGGGCTCTTATTCTGATAAGTAGGAAAGAAGCTATGAACGAAAAGATGTGAAATATATGCAATCAGCCCATGAATACAGGTAGTCACAAGCAAATGCTAGTAAAATGTATAGGTATATATTCAAAATGTACAAGTAAAGCACTTTCAAATGATACCAAACATATTTATCTTAACTTATGTTTTTACTCTGTATGTTTTGTCCGCTAGAGGGCGCCACTTTAGGTCAAACCCCATATAGCCTGTAACCAGCGCGCAGCGGATAATCAAGACGCTTCTAATGATTCATATCATTTTTCGAGTTTTGATAAGTAGCTTAGAAGTAACGAGGGAACAGATGAACATACATCCATACATACATACATAACCTGTGAAAATCATAACCCTCCTCTTGCCGTAGTCGGGTAAAAATAAAGCGCAAATCTCGAGAATACCTGAACCAATTTCCGTTTCTTGTGTTCTTATTGATAAGGGAAGGTTTCATAAGTAAGAAATAATTAACAAAGGTGCAAAGTAAACTTTCCAAGAGGAAACGAAGCGCGCCGCGTGCGGGCTCTGCCAGTGGATTACATTATAACCTTCGTGAGACATTATTGTTTAGGGAACAGAGAGTATAGTTCCCTAAGATCGGAAAAGGAGGATCCTCCGACCAGGCGAGGTGATCGTGCCTGGCGGGCTTTCTGCCCAACAGTCGTGCGTTGGGATTTTCTATCCGTGTTTATTCGCTTGTAAACTTTGCATGTGCGATGTAGGATTTTATGACGTCATCCGTTGACTTGTGACATGCGTCGCCACAAATGAATTCATAGGTTTTACCACGTCCTAGGCTTAGTGGCGGTCACGTGACGGTGCGTACACCGCCACTGTCTGACGACGAGCTCGACCAGTTACAAGCCATGCTACTATATTACGGCTACCCATAATAATTAACTAAGTAATTCGATGAAACGCAATGAAACATAAACATATGTTATAATTAGGGTTGCCAACCGTACTCAAACAGAGTATTGTCCTCTATATCATGTAGGCGTACTCTATAATCTGTAACACTAATAGAGTCGGCTCAAATACTCTTTTACACAGTGTTTACTTAACTAGTGCCAGTCTGTAATAATCAGCAATAATACGCAAAAACCCATGATCAGAATAAAACGTCAAGTGTTTAACGTCAACACTGGGTGGCCCGTTTACAGTGGTCCAACTAAAGACTTCAGGTTGCGAGTCACTTATCATTTACAAAATAATTTAGTTCACTGGAATTTGATAATATTTTTTTAATCCGATATTAAAACTTTTTACTTAATACCATTCTGTTGTAAAAACTACTGGATCGAATCGAATGTAATTTGGCTTAGACTTCGTGCAATAACCTATCGAGCTATAGGTTAACCTAGTATAATAATTAGACTGTTTTTTTTTAGTTTTAAAGAAAAATTGTTATTTGCTGAATAAAGTATGATTTTTTTGAAATGATAATCTTTTTTGTGAGTCTGTACTCTTTATTTACTTTCTTTAAAATCAGATATACTCTATTTCTTCTAAACAAAAGTTGGCAACCCTAGTTATAATGCATGTTTTATGATTGTAAATACAAAATAGTTTAGGTACTTTCATGTATTTTTTCCATTACCGTATAGCTCCACAGGTGAGTTTGAAATCGCCAACCCGCATTGAGCAAGCGTGGTGATTAATGCTCAAACCTTCTCCGTGTGAGAAGAGGCTTTGTTCAGCAGTGGGCATTTATAGGCTGTTGATGATGATGATAGCTCCACAGGTGACTGCGGAACTGCGAGGCCGAGTTGCATATGACCAGTTTTTATTATTAAATCACAAATTGCTCTACAAGCCTAATGACACTTCTGTCTGACGGCGACATTACGTTCCGGTACGTAGGGAATTACCTTGTAGCGCTACGAAATAACCGACATTCGATCAGCCGTTTGGAAGGGTTATGTTTGTGTGTTTGTACCTAAAAATTACATTAAATCATACGGCTGGACGTATGGAGAACGTATCACACGTAACATAGCATCGTGACGGGGCAGCGGCGTGGCAGCGGCGGCGCGGCGGCGGTCCGGCGGTGGCGGCGGCGGCGTCGCTCGGGCACACAGCATTGCGGTACCATCCACACTACACGAACCCTTACGCGATGTCCTGCGTCACCTGCGGGAGCGATCTAGAAGCGAACGTCATTATGTGACACCGGTGACATGCGAATTCAATGCGAAGCGGTGCGACTCGGCGGCAATGTAATCGTTTCGCTTCGTTTTAGTTTCCGAAACTATAATCGAACAAAAACGGTACAGCACAGTATCCAGTTCTCGCGAAAATATGAATTGGAACGCATTCGCTTCATTTCGCACCGCATCCCGCGTGCGTTTGGTCACGTATAGGACCCTTCAATAGGTTTCGACAGTTTGTTGTTTTCGCGCCACACCGCTTCGCATTTGCTTCAAGATCGCTCTCGCCGAACAACACACGTCATGCCAAGACTGTTTTATAAATCTGTTGTGAATAGTGTACCCTCGGTTTAACACTACATATTTTTATTATTGAGATAAGCCGGTAAATGGGCAAACGGATCACCTGATGGTAAGCAACCGGCGTCGTCCATAGACATCCATAACACGAGAGGCGTTACAACTACAAGTGTCGTAACGGCCTCGAGGACTCGAGGATCCCCAACAGGGATGGGGGAAATAGAGTGGGACTGTCATTAAGTGTCTAATGATGAAGAAGTGTAATTGCTAAGGGTAATCTTTAACGGTTTTTAGTAACTAAGGTAAAGGCACCTAATTCCGCGCTGTTTTTAACATAACACGAAAGAACATTATAAATTAAGTATTTATCGGACCTTTGTGTACAATTTTATATTTTTATCAGAAGTGTTAGCTATCAAATTTTTGAAAAATATTTGCAGTTTGTCAGTAGAAGGTTATTGAAGCTGATAAAATAAATAAAAATATAAAAAAGTCCGAGGTACCTTATTCCGATTTAAAAATCGTAATTCCGATGCATTTGGTTCCTAATTCCGAGTATAAAAATAGAAAGGGAACTATGTAGGGAGAATTATACATGATGTTTAAAAGTCAAATCTGTTTATTTTTTATATTACTTAAATCAATTCTGTTTTTGTTTATTCTAGTTTTATTCTAAACCCTGTTTTTTATTAATATTATTCCTTAATCTTATAAAAATATAAAAATGAATTAACAATATCAAACACACACTCCAATTTTATGTTTTTGTATAGATGATTAGTATTCTTTCAGTTACTAAACGCGTATGTACTAAGCACATAAAATAATGAACACTCTGTATTTAAACAGGGTCCTAACTAACTTCGGAATTAGGTTCTCATGTAATCTTATTCCGACGTAAATACATCGGAATTAGGTACTCATGTAACCTTATTCCGACGTAAATACATCGGAATAGCGTTTTATGATGCTAAATCAAAGTTTCTAATTCCGAGTACTAAAAAGTAAAAGATTTTTAATATTATGCAAATAAAATAATGTATAGTTACAATATGAAAGGAAAACAAATATAAAGTACATACATATAATAACAGAACACTTATAAAACCTAATGTCTTCACTAAAATCTTCTATACAACGTATTAATAAAGTACCTGTACAAACAATTTTTGACCTGCTATAATTAGTAAATGCGACGCCACGGTGTACCTCGGAAATAGATTATTAAATGTATGAGTTATTCATTAAGTCAGAACTAACACATTAAAGTTTATAATCATAAAACAGACACCGAAATTTAAAAAAAACTAAATGTCTTTAAATTTGTTTTTCCGTGGTATACATCGGCTTTTAGGAACACACTAAAATATTTTGCACCTAATGCCGCAGTATTTTAAACACTTATTTTCTTGCTAATTTGCAAATAAAATACTCAAATCTTAAGTGTTTTCGATAAAAAATATTATCCTTTCAATATTTCAACCTAAACGAAAACTCGCGTTGTATAAAATTATTACGTAAAACACTATTTGGCAAATCGTAATACTCACGTGCATAAGGTCCCAAATGTATGAAGTGTGCTTTCGACGCCGCTCCCCGCGGCAAAATGACCGATTATTTTACAATGTGACCATACTAAACTCTCCTTTGTATAAATAAATATGAACAGATAATTATTAATTCATTATTTTATCATGCAGACCATAAATAACTAGTAAATTGCTTTAAAAAACTGTTTTTCTAAATACATCGGAATATGATGCCATTTTTAGAACCCCTCGGAATAAGGTGCATTTACCTTACCTTGTGTTTGCACTTGGGCTTGTATAATTTGTATTTATTAGAACTTTGCACCTATGTGGATTATAAGTGGCAAAACGGATCTATGTAGCTTTACACTGAAAATGATAAAATAATAAAATAAAAACTGCGTTTAACAAACGGACTTCAAAAAAAAACCACAAACTAATAACAAACAAAAAGTAAAAAGTAAAACATAATTATAATTAGTACTTATAATTATAATTACTACTTATACTCCGTCTGTTTAGGTAGTTAACTATTTGTAAACAAACCATAAAAAGAGTTCTTTATAGTTGACATTTCCATGTTTCAAAATACTTTATAAGAAAATAAAATTGTTTCCCTTTTTACGACAGTTTTCTCTATGAAATGTTATGTTTCTGTTCCTTTTCACTTATTTCTTAGTAAATATTATATACATCTGCTTGAGGATATTAATTTAATAACATTTATTAAATAATTTAATATTTCATTACAATAGACACCATAAAGAGCCTAAAATCCCAGGTATCCAAAACGTTTCTTTAAGAACGAAGCAAAATAATGTTGTCAAATTAAAGAGTACAACGAAGATGTAGCGCGACAATGAAAGTAGCGTGTATTACGTTTAGTCGGTTAATCAGGCGCCATTGACAGCTCTCTCGTCGTTTGCGCTCGCGTTCCTATTTTGTTGAATTTATCTTGTTTCTTTGTTTTGTTTTTGTTATTAATTTATTTAAGTTTAGGTTATTCATCGTTTGTAATTAATGTGTTCAAATATATTGAAGAAACTTGGCCCAAAGACACATATCCGAAAGACACAAGAAAGAAATCCGTACATCAGATTCAGAATAGTTTCTATTTAAACATGATAATGAAATAGACCCATAGGCTAGGCTCTTGTACGATTTAGGCATTTGTACTTGTATGTGTGTGTATGACAAATGAACGATTTTATAGTGAATTTAGTTAAAATTAAAACACGAGAAATATTTGAAGTAATAGTAGGTTAAGTATCTCTGTGTCACGTGGTTTTGTGTGACCTAGGTTTGGTGCACTCCCTAGTGGAGGAGGAGGAACAGGCTCCCCCTGTTACGGAAAGTAAGATACACACGGCGTTGGTCCGCCTCCGGGCAAAGAAAACTGCCCCCGGCCCAGACGGCGTCCCTGCAAGGGTGCTGGCCATTGCTGCCTCCCAAATGGAGGAGCGATTTCGGAACCTGTTCAGTGCGTGTCTCGAAACCGGGAGGTTCCCGAAACCTTGGAAGAAGGGGCAGTTGTGCCTGCTCCGCAAACAGGGACGCCCGGCGGACTCCCCCTCGGCATACCGGCCCATCGTTCTGCTCGATGAGGTCGGCAAGATGTTCGAGGGGATCATCGCTGCTCGCCTCAACCGCCATTTGGCATGTGTGGGGCCAGATCTATCAGACGCCCAATACGGCTTTCGGGCTCAGCGGTCAACGGTGGACGCCTTAACCCGCCTCAAGGGCCAGGTTCAAGAGGCCGTAGAAGAAAGGGAAGGGCTGTTGGCAGTGTCGTTCGACATTGCTAACGCATTTAACTCTGTCCCCCATTCCACCATCCTAGAGGCGCTCCGATTCCACGGAGTGCCTCAATATCTTCGGGGCCTCCTGACCAACTACTTGGAGAATAGGTCCATCCTCCTTGTAGATCGAGACGGGGAGGTGAGGCGCTACGCCGTGGATACCGGCGTTCCGCAGGGGTCGGTGTTAGGACCCCTCCTATGGAACGTCGGCTTCGACTGGCTCCTGCGGGGAACGCTCCTCCGAGGGACATACATCCGCATTGCACTATTCACCTTTCGCGGGACGGGAACGGTTGGCACACGACCGTTCCCGAGACCCCTCCCCGACACAGGGAGGGGCGTGATATGGCCCGCCATGATATCATTGGCAGGCATAGCCGAGGGGGTCCTGGTCGTAAAGGTTCATCCGGTCTCCCAGACCCCCTCACACGGCGACGCTGGTGTGCTCCTGGGTTTTTAGTGGGTATGCCGGGCTTCTCCCGGAGAGTAACACATATCCCTCCCGTCCCCCCACGGGAGGATGATATATAAAGTATTTTCCCAGGGTCAAAAAAAAAAAAAAAAAAAAAAGGTTAGGTTAGGTTAGGTTAGGTTAGGTTAGGTTGGGGTGCGGTGCCAGAAGACCTCCCCGTGGTGCACCCTGGGTACGGGTGATAGTCTCCCTAACGGGGGTGATAGGGTTGGAGTGACTATTGTCCGTAGCAGACTTCTGGACAGGGCGGGCGAACCCGGTATGGGTTCTGGAGGCGACGGGTTTTGTCCCTGCGCTTCCGAGGGGTCGCTCCTCCACCCGTCTCTCTGAATTCAGCAGAGAACGTGGCGGAGAGGCAAAGGCAGAGCTCGTTGAGCACTCACCCTGCCAACGAGCAGCATCGGGACACACGTTGTTCCCGATTGCATCTGTCGATATCGTAATCCGTGAAGAGATCGTGTCTTATGACTCCGAACGGGACGAGGGTCTTGGCTTGGTCGCCTGGACCGCGAGGAAGATAACCTCTATAAAAAATTCCTCCAATACCAAGTTCTGGTGCGCGGCGAGGGTATGCATGGCTGAGGAGTAGTGTCAGTCGTGAGCGCACCCCCAGCTAGGGTACCGGTGGACCCTCTAGTTGGGAAACAAATATACACTTACCCAGGTACAGGGGGCACTGCCTGGGCGGACCGTTTATTTCCCCCATACTCGTGGGACTTTTATGGAAAGTACTAAAGAAATTATTAAACCACCAATTGAAGAGGAGGAGAGGGCAGGCGAGCTCAGCTCGCCCGCACAAAAACAAATGCAAGTAGAAAGCGGCGAAAAACGGTCGCGTAGGACGTCTTCTGTTAAGAAACGTCCTGCATGTCAGTCTTCAGATGAAGAGAACATGCCGGCTCCCAAGTTACCGACTTCGAGGAGGGGGCGGCAGGTATCGAGAGGGGCGAGGAATTCACAGCCGCAAAGGGATAAGCACGGACGACTCGTACGTTCCAATACCTCGGCAGCTAGTGAAGTAGAAAGTGACATGGGGGTCACTACGGACGACCCTGGCGAGGTCGGTGAAAGTGGTGCTTCGCTGGGGAGCTCAAAGGCGGAGCTCAACGCCGCCAAAAGAGAGCAACGCAAAGCCGTCGCGGTTGACGAAGTGTCAGAAATGTCCCGACGCGCTCGCGAGCGACGAGCAGCTCTGGCGGCGGAAGGAGGAGAGCCAACTGCGGTGGCCTTGAGCCAGCTGGCTCTGGATGGGGTGGACCTAGTCCTAAAGGTTGCCACCAAGTCCTGCAGCCTGAAGGGCACGTTCATACGAGGTTTAAAAGAGGCTGCCACGGATATCAGGGAAGCGATTGGCACCCTCCTCAACAGAACGGCCTCTGACGAGGTCGCGAAGTTACAGGAGGAAAATAGCCGCCTCCGAAATGACATCGAAGACCTTCGGCGACAAGTAGCTGCGCTAAGCGAGCAACAGCAGCAATGCGCACCCACTGTTGCCGCACCTATAGTGGCCCCAACTCCCGTATCGCAACCGGCAATCCCTCGCACTGATGAAGAGGTCGAGCGCATTGTCCGGCTCTGCATGCTCCAGTGTGGGAGCATGGTAAACGCTCGGCTGGAAGCTATTTCCCGGCGTCTTCCAGCGGAAACCCTCCGTCCGCCTCTAGCGGCTGACACGCGGAGGAATGAGGAGCGGCCGACAATTGGGCCTCAAAAGGGGAAGTCCACGGAGGGAGCTCCTCCAAGCGACCAGCCCACTTCTGCCGGGTCCAAGAGTGAGACTTGGGCAAAAGTCGTAGGGCGCAAGAAGGCCCGCAAAGCTGCCAAGAAGGCTGCAGCAGCTGCATGCCCTCCCGGTGGAAGCCCAAAGGCGATCACGCAGCCTGCGCGGCGGACCGCCAAAGGCGGTCGCAAAGGACCGACTTTACGTGCCCCGCGTTCCGAGGCTGTCACTCTCACGCTACAGCCTGGGGCTATAGAGCGTGGCGTAACGTACCAGTCGGTCATTGCCGAGGCCAAGGCCAAGATCAAATTAACAGATCTTGGTCTCCAGTCCGTCACCCTCAGGCAGGCTGCCACGGGTGCACGACTGTTCGAGGTGGCTGGTGCTACTACCGGCAGTGCTGAAAAGGCAGACGCTCTGGCCGCCAAGATGAGGGAGGTCCTTAACTCGGAGGACGTTCGGGTCTCCAGACCTATGAAAACCGCAGAGGTGCGGATTGCTGGCCTGGACGACTCCGTAACCTCTGAGGAGGTGGTGGCGGCCGCTGCCCGAAGCGGCGAATGCCCACCGGACATGGTGCGAGCTGGTGATATACGCGCCGACGCCTCCGGACTCGGCGTAGTCTGGGTTCGGTGCCCTATAGCCTCGGCGAAGAAGCTTGCCGATAGCGGCAGATTGTTGGTTGGCTGGGTTGCAGCGAGGGTCAAACTCCTGCAGCCTCGGGCGTTGCGGTGCTTCCGGTGTTTGGAGAAGGGGCACGTCCGGGCAAAATGTACCGCCGAGATTGACCGAAGTGACCTTTGTTATCGCTGCGGTCAGACCGGCCACAAGGCGGCCCAGTGCACCGCGGCGCCCAACTGCAGCTTGTGCTCGGCTGCGGGCAAACCAGCGGGACACATAGTAGGTGGAGAGGCCTGTGGTGCGCCTGCCAACAAGGCCAAAAAGAAAAAGAAGAGGGGCTCTAAACCTGCTGGGGAAACCTCGCCACCCTCGCAGGCTAGTAGCTCTGCGGCCGACACCCGGCCCATGACCGTTGCCGAGGGAATGGAGTGTCAATAATGGCACAACTCCATTTCCTCCAGGGCAACATCAATCACTGTGCCAGAGCTCAGGATCTCCTACTCCAGAGCATGGCAGAGTGGTCGATTCACGTGGCTGTGGTCGCCGAACCGTACTTCGTTCCCGCCCGTGACAACTGGCTGGGATGCACTGAAGGTTCGGTGGCTATTATTGGCGAGGCTCTAAGCGACCTGTCTCGTGGCCGCGGTTGGGTTGCTGCGGTCTCGAGCGGTATTGTCACAGTGGGGGCGTATTTTTCTCCCAACAAGAGGCTCGCCGACTTCGAGAGTTTCCTTGTCGAGTTGGGCGCTGTCGTAGGCCGCTATCAACCTCGTCCCGTCCTGGTGCTCGGGGACCTCAACGCCAAGTCATCGGCGTGGGGATCTCCGGTTACTGACCCTCGGGGTGAGGTGTTAGAAGAGTGGGCAGTGACGACTGGACTGGTCATCCTGAATCGGGGTTCGGAATACACGTGCGTGCGACAGCGGGGCGGGTCAATAGTGGACGTCTCGTTCGCTAGTCCGTCTGTCGCCAGCCGAGTCCGCGATTGGCGAGTCGCCGTAGAGGTGGAGACGCTATCGGACCATCGGTATATTCGATTCGACGTCTCTGCCCAGACCGCTACCGGCCGCCATCCAGCAACCCCGATTAACGACGGCCCGCGTTGGGCGCTCAAGCGCATCGACAGGGAACTACTCGAAGAAGCTGCCTTAATCCAGTCCTGGGTCTGGGAGTCGACGACAGACGGCCCCGTCGACGTCGAATCGATGGCGCTGTGGTTTCGCGGGGCGATGACGCAGATCTGCGACGCGTCTATGCCTCGTATTCGCCAACAGTCCGCAAGGCGCCAGGTGTACTGGTGGACGGACGAGATCGCGCAGTTGCGCGTAACGTGCGTTGCGGCTCGCCGCCGGTACACCCGATACCGGAGACGACGTCGACGGGATTCCAACGAGGAGGATGCGCTGTACGAGGTGTACCGCACGTCTAAGGAGACTCTGCGGCTGGCCATCGCCGATTCAAAGTCGCGTGCTAGGGAGGAGCTGCTGGGGTCCTTAGATCGGGATCCGTGGGGGCGGCCCTACCGTTGGGTACGGGGCAAGTTGCGTCCCTGGGCGCCTCCACTAGCCCAGAGTATGCAACCCCAATTGCTAGAGGCAGTTGTATCAGCTCTCTTCCCAGAGCGAGCAGAGCACGTTCCCCCGGTGATGGCTTCGCCGTCTGCTACAGACTGTCCCGAAGAAGAGACCACCGACGTCCCCGAGGTGACAGAAGCAGAGACGAGAGCAGCCGTGTTGCGACTCCGGGCTAAGAACACAGCGCCCGGACCCGACGGCGTTCCTGGTCGGGCTCTCGTCCTGGCTATGAAGGTTCTAGAGCCCCAGCTGAGAGGGCTTCTCACGGCATGTCTCGAGCGAGGTCAGTTCCCCAGTGTGTGGAAGGAGGGAAAACTGGTCCTGCTCAGGAAGGAGGGGCGCCCTGCGGACTCGCCATCCGCGTATCGGCCCATAGTGCTGCTCGACGAGGCGGGCAAACTTTTCGAGCGTATTATCGCAAATCGCCTCGTGAGCCACTTGTGCAGAGAAGGACCGAACCTGGACGACAACCAATTTGGTTTCCGTGAGGGGCGCTCCACCATAGACGCCATCATGCGCGTGAGGACCCTGGTGGAAGAGACGGTGTCCCAGGGTGGGGTGGTACTGGCGGTGTCTTTGGACATCTCCAATGCATTCAATACCCTACCCTGGAGTTGTATTCGAGAGGCACTAAAATACCATCGCGTGCCTCTCTACCTCCGCCGTATAGTAGGGGCTTTTTTGGAGGGCAGGTGTGTCACCTATCGGGGACGTGACGGTGTCGGTCGGCACCTCATGTCTTGCGGTGTTCCACAGGGATCGGTCTTAGGGCCACTCCTGTGGAACATTGGGTACGACTGGGTGCTGAGAGGTGAGCTCCCTTTGGGCGCTGACTTGACGTGTTATGCGGACGACACGCTCGTAACCGCCCGGGGGAGCTCGCATAGGGAGGCGACGTTGATAGCCACGGCTGCGGTGTCACAGGTTGTGAACCGCATCCGGCGCCTGGGCCTGGAGGTGGCCCTGAACAAATCGGAGGCCATGGTGTTCCACGGCCCCCGACGTGCACCAGCGCCGGGATCGGAAATCGTGGTCAGCGGGGCTCGCATAGCTGTCGAGTCCACCATGAAATATCTGGGATTGGTGCTCGACAGCCGATGGGAATTCGGACCCCATTTCCGGCGGCTGGCGCCCAAACTGATGGGTGCGACGGGCGCGCTTTCAACGTTGCTTCCCAACTTGGGGGGCCCGAGCGCCGCCTGTAGGCGGCTGTATGTGGGAATCGTGCGATCCATGGCCCTGTACGGGGCCCCTGTGTGGGCATTAGACTTGACGGCCAACACTCTCGCTATTCTGAAAAAACCGCAGAGGGTGATGGCTGTCAGAGTCGTCCGCGGGTATCGCACGATTTCCTACGAGGCGGCTTGCGTCCTGGCCGGATCCCCGCCCTGGGACCTAGAGGCGAAAGTACTCGCGTCACTATACCGATGGCGCGAGGAAGAGCGGACACGGGGCTCGAGGCCGGTGCAGCGCCAAATCGAGCGGCGCCGAGAGGAGCTCCGTCAGGTCTTGGTGGCGGAATGGCGGCAAAGGCTTTTGCGCCCCACCGCCGGCCTCGCTACCGTCGAGGCGATCCGGCCAGTACTCGACGACTGGCTTGGGAGGAAGCACGGCTCCCTGTCGTTTAGAGTGACGCAGGTGCTGTCGGGGCACGGCTGCTTCGGCAAGTACCTGTGCCGCATAGAGAGGGAGCCGGACGCCCGGTGCCACCACTGCGTCCATTGCGGGGAGGACACGGCGCAACACACGCTCGCCGAGTGTGTAGCTTGGGAGGAGCAGCGCCGTGTCCTCAGAAATGAAGTAGGAAGCGATCTGTCGCTGCCGGCCGTAGTGCGGAAGATGGTGGACAGCGCAGAGTCGTGGGACGCGGTGGTGTCTTTCTGCGAGGATGTGATGTCGCAGAAGGAAACTGCGGAACGGGAGAGGGAGATCTTACTGACTTCCTTTCCCAACCGCAGAAGGCGCACCGGGCGTAGGAGAAGGGCCGACAACGCCCTCTTCCGGCCCCCATAAATGGGTCCAGGGGCGAAGGACTTGGGGAAGTCCTCGCCCCCGACTTCAAAGACCCGAGTCGAAGGCGCGCGCGGGTGTCGGCGTGCGCCTTTGAGGCGATGCACGTGGTGCACTGCTCCGTGCAGGTGACGGGGCCCTGACATACGGGCCGGCACTGTAATGCGGGGCTGCGGATGAATTTGGACTCCCGTGGCCCCGCACGCACGTGTGAGGAGACACTGGGGTGGTTTTAGCCGGTAAGAGTCCGGCACACCCCTCCGCCTTTCCCCAGGCGGAGGCAGTCCATGAGGATTTCCCCCCATAAAAAAAAAAAAAAAAAAAGGTTAGGTTAGGTTAGGTTAGGTTAGGTTAGGTTTGAAGGTGTACTTGCTTCGGCAGTACATATACTAAAATTGGAACGATACAGAGAAGATTAGCATGGCCCCTGCGCAAGGATGACACGCAAAATCGTGAAGCGTTCCACATTTTTATTTTTGCAGGGCGGGTCGCGAACGAAGTGCGAAAGAACAGTTCTTGTGGCCCGCCCTCATGCGTGAGTGGCACACCCCGGGGTTTTTAGTGGGTTCGAGCCCCACATAACCCGGCCTCGGCCCCCGAGGCCGGGTATGCACGGCATTTTCCCCGGGCGAAAAAAAAAAAAAAAAAAAAAAAAGGTTAGGTTTGAAGGTGGCCCCCCATCTGGGTCGACGCACTGTCGGCCCAGAACAGGGCCCAGCTGCGCCGCCCGCAGAGGGTCATGGCGCAGCGGGTCATACGGGGGTACCGTACGGTGGGGCACGAGGCGGCCTGCCTCTTGGCCGGGTCTCCACCGTGGGACCTCGAGGCGGAGGTCCTCGCGGTCGTCTACGCGAGGAAGGCGGAGACCAGGGCCTGCGGTCGGGCCGCCCCGTTCGAAGTGGTCGAGCGGTGGAGGCGTGAGGCGCGACGGGCCCTCCTCGTGCGGTGGGAGTGGCGCCTCCAGGCGCCCACGGCGGGCGTCAGGCTCGTGGAGGCGGTCCGCCCGCATCTTCGGAAATGGGTGGACCGTAAACGGGGGGTGCTCACCTTCCGGCTGGTGCAGGTGCTGACCGGACATGGGTGTTTCGGTCAATACCTGTGCCGTATTGCCGGGAGGGAGCCGACGGCGGTCTGCCACGAGTGTGGCTGCGTCGAAGATACGGCGCAGCACACTCTGGCAGAGTGCCCCCAGTGGGCATCGGAGAGGGCGAGCCTGGTGGCTGTTGTCGGTGCCGACCTCTCGCTGCCTGCCGTAGTCAGTGCTATGGTCGGCGGCCAGAGGTCGTGGGAGGCGATGGTCTCCTTCTGCGACGCAGTCATGTCGCAGAAGGAGGCGTCGGAGCGCGAGAGGGAGGACGATCCCCTCTCGCATCCGACGCGAAGACGGCGAACGGGACGGAGGAGGCGCGGGTATGCCCGCCTCCTTCCTCCTCCCTAGTAGCTAGTGGGGCAGGGGGCGGCCGGTCGGAGCAACCGGTCGCCCACGTCGCAGCGCCCCGAGAGGGGGCGGCATCCGCGGTGTGCGCGGGCGCCGCCCGCAGGAGAAGGAGCCCGGCGCTTCGTCATGCCGGGCTGGCGCAGGGCGGGTCGCGAACGAAGTGCGAAAGTACAGTTCTTGTGGCCCGCCCTCATGCGTGAGTGGCACACCCCGGGGTTTTTAGTGGGTTCGAGCCCCACATAACCCGGCCTTGGCCCCGCGAGGCCGGGTATGCACGGCATTTTCCCCGGGCGAAAAAAAAAAAAAAAAAAAAAAAAAAAAAAAGGTTAGGTTAGGTTAGGTTGGGGGGAATTAGCCCTAGTGGGTGTTTATTTCTCCCCAAACCGCTCTTTGCAAGACTTCGAGGACTTCCTCGGAGTCCTTGCGGCAGTCGTCGCAGGATGACGCTCCGACAGGTCTCTGTGCTGGGGGACCTGAACGCCAAGTCGGAGACGTGGGGCAACCCGGCTGCCGACGCCCGTGGGCGGGCGCTCGAGGCGTGGGCAGCCTCCTCTGGTCTCTCCCTTCTAAATAGGGGGAGAGTTCAAACATGCGTGCGGCGGCAGGGTGGGTCCATAGTGGACGTCACCTTTGCATCCCCATCGCTAGCCGCGCGTGTGGAGAACTGGCGGGTGGACATGGTGGAGACCTTGTCGGACCACCGATACGTGCGGTTCGAAATCTCCACCCAGAGCCGTCGGGGGAACTCTACATCGTCGGCCCGATCCCCCTTTCCTCGGTGGGCTCTCACCCGCCTAGACCGGGAGGCTGCAAAGGAGGCCGCGTTCCTGCAGGACTGGCTTTCGCCCCCTGCCGTCCTGAATGCAGACGTCGACGCCGCAGCGTCTCAACTGAGAGGGTCTCTGACCGAAGTGTGCAATTCCAGCATGCCTCGGTCTCGCCGCCCACCTCCAAACCGCGCCGTGTATTGGTGGTCGGAGGAGTTGGCACAGCTGCGGACAGCGTGCATGGCAGCTAAACGCCAGTTCACGCGAAGTCGTCGCCGGCGGCGCCGAGACGAAACTAACGAGGACCGTCTGTACGAAGCGTACGTGGCGGCAAAGACGGCCCTCAAGTCAGCTATCGGTGCCGCCAAAGACTCAGCGAGAGCCGAGCTGCTGGAGTCCCTCGACGGCGATCCATTCGGGAGACCGTATAAGGCGGCGCGAAACAAATTGCGCCCCTCAGGTCCCCCGGTGACAGAGACCCTTGAGCCTACCCTGCTGGATGAGGTGGTACGCTCCCTATTTCCGCGCAGGAACGAAGAGTTTTCCCCTCCAGTAATGAATCCCCCCGGGGGAGGGCCCTAGCGGAAGAGGAGGAACAGGCTCCCGCTCTCACGGACAGCGAGATCCACACGGCCTTGGTCCGCCTCCGGGCAAAGAAAACTGCCCCCGGCCCGGACGGCGTCCCTGCAAGGGTGGTGGTCATTGCTGCCTCCCAAATGGAGGAGCGGTTTCGGGACCTCTTCAGCGCGTGTCTCGCAACGGGGCGGTTCCCGAAACCTTGGAAGGAGGGGCAGTTGTGTCTGCTCCGCAAACAGGGACGTCCGGCTGACTCCCCCTCGGCATACCGGCCCATCGTTCTGCTCGATGAGGTCGGCAAAATGTTCGAGGGGATCATCGCTGCTCGCCTCAACCGCCATTTGGCATGTGTGGGGCCGGATTTGTCAGACGCCCAGTACGGCTTTCGGGCTCAGCGGTCGACCGTGGACGCCTTAACCCGCCTCAAGGGCCAGGTTCAGGAGGCCGTGGAAGAAGGGAAGGACTGTTGGCAGTGTCGTTCGACATAGCCAACGCATTCAACTCCGTCCCCCATTCCACCATCCTAGAGGCGCTCCGATTCCACGGAGTGCCTCAATACCTTCGGGTCCTCCTGACCAACTACTTGGAGGATAGGACCGTAGTCCTTGCAAATAGAAACGGGGAGGTTCGGCGCTATGCTGTGGAGACCGGCGTTCCGCAGGGGTCGGTGTTAGGACCCCTCCTATGGAACGTCGGCTTCGACTGGCTCCTGCGGGGAACGCTCCTTCACAGGACGAGTGTCATCTGTTACGCAGACGACACTCTCCTCACTGCCCGCGGGACCTTCACGACGGCGGCCAGCTTGGCGTCGGCGGGTGGCTCCTTGGTTGCCGACAGGATCCGCCGTTTGGGGCTGACAGTGGCGCTGCACAAGACCGAAGCCGTGTTCTTCCACGGACCGAGGCAGCGCCCTCCTCCTGAGGCCCACATATTTGTGGATGGCGAGAGAATTGCAGTGGAGGGTCAGATGAGATATCTGGGTCTCATCCTAGACAGCAGATGGCGCTTCGGCCCCCACTTCGCCGATCTGTCGAAGCGCCTCCTCTAAAGACGGCGAACGCCCTCTCGTGGCTCATGCCAAACCTGGGAGGGCCCAGTGCGCGATGCCGGCGTCTATATGCCGGCATACTACGGAGCATGGCCCTTTATGGGGCTCCAGTTTGGGCGGACTCCCTGCGCAGGAGGGAGAACACCACCGCCCTTCGCGTGCCCCAAAGGGCTATCGCACAGCGGGTGGCGCGGGCCTACCGCACAGTGGGTTTTGCGGCGGCGTGCGCACTGGCGGGAACTCCCCCTTGGGAGCTCGAAGCGTGGGTGCTCGCCAGAGTGTACGAGTGGACGGCGGAGCGGAGGGCGCGAGGAGAGCGTCCGGCTCATGAGGTCCGGGAAGCAGTGCGGCAGGAGGCCAAGGAGGCCATCGTCCTACATTGGGCGGACGACCTCGCCGCTGCAGTCTTTGGGCGACGGACGTTGGATGCAATCGGGCCGGTCCTCCAGACCTGGCTCGAGCGGCCATTCGGATTTCTCTCTTTCCGTCTGGTGCAGGTGATGACAGGTCACGGTTGTTTTGGGTCGTACCTGCACCGCATCGGGCGGGAGGAGAACCCGTCGTGCCATCATTGTGGTGCGACAGAGGACACGGTGCGGCACACACTCGAAGAGTGCCCATCGTGGTCCGAGCCGCGTCAGAACCTTGTCGCGGCGGACGGACAAGACCTCTCACTCCCCTGCGTAGTACGCGCAATGTTGGGGAGCGAAGAAACATGGGCGGCGATGGCCTCCTTCTGCGAATGCGTCATATCGCAAAAGGAGGCGGCAGAGCGTGAGAGGGAGGAAGATGCCCTCGCCCCTGCGCTTCGACGACGTAGAGTCGGTAGGAGAAGACGGCAATACAACCGCCTTCTCCCTCCCGGGGTGAATAGCGGGTGGTAGGCGCGGGGGCGCCTACATCCGCATTGCACTATTCACCTTTCGCGGGACGGGAACGGTTGGCACACGACCGTTCCCGATACCCCTCCCCGACACAGGGAGGGACGTGATATGGCCCGCCATCTTTGGCAGGCCTAGCCGAGGGGGTCCTGGTCGTAAAGGTTCAACCGGTCTCCCAGACCCCCCTCACATGGCGACGCTGGTGTGCTCCTGGGTTTTTAGTGGGTATGCCGGGCTTCTCCCGGAGAGTCCCACATATCCCTCCCGTCCCCCCCACGGGAGGATGATACATAAAGTATTTTCCCAGGGTCAAAAAAAAAAAAAAAAAAGGTTAGGTTAGGTTAGGTTAGGTTTTGCGGGGAGGACACGGCGCAACACACGCTCGCCGAGTGTGTAGCTTGGGAGGAGCAGCGCCGTGTCCTCAGAAATGAAGTAGGAAGCGATCTGTCGCTGCCGGCCGTAGTGCGGAAGATGGTGGACAGCGCAGAGTCGTGGGACGCAGTGGTGTCTTTCTGCGAGGATGTGATGTCGCAGAAGGAAACTGCGGAACGGGAGAGGGAGATCTTACTGACTTCCTTTCCCAACCGCAGAAGGCGCACCGGGCGTAGGAGAAGGGCCGACAACGCCCTCTTCCGGCCCCCATAAATGGGTCCAGGGGCGAAGGACTTGGGGAAGTCCTCGCCCCCGACTTCAAAGACCCGAGTCGAAGGCGCGCGCGGGTGTCGGCGTGCGCCTTGAGGCGATGCACGTGGTGCACTGCTCCGTGCAGGTGACGGGGCCCTGACATACGGGCCGGCACTGTAATGCGGGGCTGCGGATGAATTTGGACTCCCGTGGCCCCGCACGCACGTGTGAGGAGACACTGGGGTGGTTTTAGCCGGTAAGAGTCCGGCACACCCCTCCGCCTTTCCCCAGGCGGAGGCAGTCCATGAGGATTTCCCCCCATAAAAAAAAAAAAAAAAAAAAAGGTTAGGTTAGGTTAGGTTAGGTTAGGTTAGGTTAGGTTAGGTTCCGGATGGCATCCCAGGGCGAGTGTGGGATCTCGCCCTGGGCCCGCTGGAGGAGCGCCTGAGGGACTCTTGAGCGCGTGTCTGCGCGCCGGGAGTTTCCCTCAGATTTGGAAGGAGGGCAGGCTTGTCCTCCTTCAGAAGCCGGGGCGCCCGGCAGAGTCTCCCTCTGCCTACCGCCCCATCGTGTTGCTGGATGAGGCGGGTAAGCTTTTGAGCGCGTGCTCGCGACCCGCATCATCCGCATCTCGGCGTTGGTGGCCCGGACCTGGCCGCGTGCCAGTTCGGCTTTCGCGGGGGCCTTTCCACCATCGACGCGATTGGCAGTGTGAAGGCCTTCGCGCAGGAGAGCGTGGCCGAGGGCGGAGTGGCGTTGGCGGTGTCTCTTGACATCGCCAATGCGTTTAACACTCTGCCCTTCACGTGTATAGAGGCGGCGCTGCGATACCACCGAGTGCCTCTCTATATACGCCAGGTTATCGGGACGTACCTGCGGGGCAGATGCGTCCTGTATCGGGGCGGGACGGTGTTGTCCGGCGGAGGGAGGCTCAGTGCGGTGTTCCACAGGGTTCGGTCTTAGGACCGCTCCTGTGGAACATCGGCTACGACTGGGCGCTGAGGGGGAGTCTGCCCCCTGTGCGTGTCGTCTGCTATGCGGACGATACGCTTATCCTAGCGAAGGGGGCGGAATACCGGGAGGCGGCGGCTCGCCTCCGCCGGATCCCTAATGGTGGTGGCACGGGTCCGGCGGTTGGGCCTGAAGGTGGCGCTGGAGAAGACCGAGGCCCTGTGCTTTTACGGGCCTCGAAAAAAGCCTCCAGCGGGGGCCACCATTATGGTGGACGGAGCCGCGATCGAGGTCGGGTCCAGGATGAAGTATCTTGGACTCGTCCTCGACAGACGGTGGGACTTCCGGGAGCATTTTCGACTGCTCGCCCCGAAACTCATCGGGACGGCAGCCGCTCTCGGAAGTCTCCTGCCGAACGTGGGAGGGCCGAATGTGGGGTGCCGCCGCCTCTATATGGGGGTGGTGCGCTCCATGGCTCTCTACGGTGCCCCCATCTGGGTCGACGCACTGTCGGCCCAGAACAGGGCCCAGCTGCGCCGCCCGCAGAGGGTCATGGCGCAGCGGGTCATACGAGGGTACCGTACGGTGGGGCACGAGGCGGCCTGCCTCTTGGCCGGGTCTCCACCGTGGGACCTCGAGGCGGAGGTCCTCGCGGTCGTCTACGCGAGGAAGGCGGAGACCAGGGCCTGCGGTCGGGCCGCCCCGTTCGAAGTGGTCGAGCGGTGGCGGCGTGAGGCGCGACGGGCCCTCCTCGTGCGGTGGGAGTGGCGCCTCCAGGCGCCCACGGCGGGCGTCAGGCTCGTGGAGGCGGTCCGCCCGCATCTTCGGAAATGGGTGGACCGTAAACGGGGGTGCTCACCTTCCGGCTGGTGCAGGTGCTGACCGGACACGGGTGTTTCGGTCAATACCTGTGCCGTATTGCCGGGAGGGAGCCGACGGCGGTCTGCCACGAGTGTGGCTGCGTCGAAGATACGGCGCAGCACACTCTGGCAGAGTGCCCCCAGTGGGCATCGGAGAGGGCGAGCCTGGTGGCTGTTGTCGGTGCCGACCTCTCGCTGCCTGCCGTAGTCAGTGCTATGGTCGGCGGCCAGAGGTCGTGGGAGGCGATGGTCTCCTTCTGCGACGCAGTCATGTCGCAGAAGGAGGCGTCGGAGCGCGAGAGGGAGGACGATCCCCTCTCGCATCCGACGCGAAGACGGCGAACGGGACGGAGGAGCGCGGGTATGCCCGCCTCCTTCCTCCTCCCTAGTAGCTAGTGGGGCAGGGGGCGGCCGGTCGGAGCAACCGGTCGCCCACGTCGCAGCGCCCCGAGAGGGGGCGGCATCCGCGGTGTGCGCGGGCGCCGCCCGCAGGAGAAGGAGCCCGGCGCTTCGTCATGCCGGGCTGGCGCAGGGCGGGTCGCGAACGAAGTGCGAAAGTACAGTTCTTGTGGCCCGCCCTCATGCGTGAGTGGCACACCCCGGGGTTTTTAGTGGGTTCGAGCCCCACATAACCCGGCCTTGGCCCCGCGAGGCCGGGTATGCACGGCATTTTCCCCGGGCGAAAAAAAAAAAAAAAAAAAAAAAAAAAAAAAAAAAAAAAAAAAGGTTAGGTTAGGTTAGGTTAGGTTAGGTTAGGTTAGGTTAGGTTAGGTTAGGTTAGGTTAGGTTAGGTTAGGTTAGGTTAGGTTAGGTTAGGTTAGGTTAGGTTAGGTTAGGTTAGGTTAGGTTAGGTTTTTTTTTTTTTTTTTTTTTTTTTTTTTTTTTTATAACAGCAGGAGGGGAAATCCTCATGGAGACTCACACCTCCCCACGAATAGGGAGGTGTGAGTACTGCCGGACTCTTACCGGCTAAAACCCCTCCTGCTGTGCCAAGGTGCTCCTCTGACGTGATCAGAGACCTTCTTTATCAATTTGTGTTTGCCATTTATTTTTGGGAACCATTTATGAATAATATATGAATAATAAATACTTTTTTATTTACATAAATATTAAAATATAGTTTTTTTTTTTTTTTTTTTTTTTTTTTTTTTTTTTTTTTTTTTTTTTTTTTTTTTTTTTTTTTTTTTTTTTTTTTTTTTTTTTTTTTTTTTTTTTTATACTTAAATACATTTATAAAGGTATTGACGCTACTGTCTGTATATTGTGTCAATATAGGTACTTAGCGCCAATAATATTTGCTTTTCACCTTTTCGCCACGTTGAGGTTTGGTGTTCTCCGTCATCGTCGTGCCGTTCTCACGCAAACGCTCCACCATGTGTAACATGACTATTAGAGACGTTTGCGTGGCCTTCCAGGACTTTCGACGTGATGGTCTGAACTGCCAAAACCTATGGTCGCCAAGGGAAGAGCATCGTCATTGTTCCCCTTGTACGGTGTCTCTGACCACGTCTTTTAATAATGGGCTCGGATACCCTAAGCAGTTCTCTGCGGCATTTGCGGAACTCAGCCCGATCGGAGGTGGCAACCTCCAGATGGACTCTGATCGGCGTACGGACCACCACGGCCAGGCACTTATCTTGGCTTTAAATTTGCGCAGCTTCGTATGAAACTGGGCACAACTTATTTTATGCCTCATGTGAGGGGCGCAGTGATCCGAACTGCTGTCCTTATCGAGCGCGTTAGTTCCTCCTACCCGTATTACACATTTGCCATTGGGCACCCACAAAAGTGCCCCAATCACCTCGTAAGAGAGGGTTTTTAAAAGTGTCCCGTGCCTGAATCCATTTTACTGCCTGTGGGATGCCAAATTCCACCTTAGCAATAACTGATGGCCGCTCGGGCCAGGGCGTCCCACTTTCTACGGACCGGACAGTCCTGGGCAAAAATAGAGTGGCCTGTGTCACCTTGTCCATCTCTCTTACAGTTTATGCAGGACGGTCCCACCCCTTCGGCGGACCTAGGGCAATCCGCCTGAAGGTGGGGCCCCCCGCAATGGTTGCACAGGTCCACTTCCTCAGGACAGTTTTTGCGTCCATGTCCGTAGACCAGACACCGGCTACACTGCACCAGCGGAGATTGGTCCAACACCTTAACGTGCTGCAGGTCGATAAATAGCCTGCCGGCCGTCGTCAGCCGTTCCCACATCCTAGGTGATACCTGGAGGATGACGTGGTTCTCTAGTGGGTTCCTCGCCCTCCTCCGGTACTTGACGACTACTGCCGACTCTTCGGCCGACAGGCCCTCCAGCAGGCGCGCGTTCTGCGTCTTAAGAGCGGCCTTTATGTCCTCGTCGCTGTTATAGGCCAGAAGGTCCCGGACAATTACGAGTGGATACCGCTGACGCGCGTTTTCCACCCGCAACTGCCCGTCGGTTTTGAGCTGCGCTGTCCCTTTCCAGCTCCTCCTTGCTGGCGCAGCTCAGCACCACCCTCTGGTCCTTGACTTTTCGGACATTTTCCACTTGAAGGCCGCTCACCTTCGCGTTCAACGCCTGTCGGACACGACCCACAACATCGCCGCTGGTCTCCATTGCGTCGCCGGAGGACACAACGATTGAGTGCTTTGGTCTTGCAACCCGCCCTGCACTCTTCGGTTTTGACAGGACCTCCGCGTAGGAGGGCGCTTCCGCCCTCATCTCGGAGACCTGTTTTCCGATCTCCCGGTTGCAGACTTGAGCTCTTGCATCTCTGCAAGAAGCTCTTCGCCATGGCCGCTGTGGCCTTCGCGACAGACGCCGCATCCGCACTCCGCCTATCATTTTAGTGCTGCCTTCAAGTCCTCAATCTGCATAGTGGTCGCTTCAAGCAGCTTACTGTGCTCCGTAATTTTTAAAATGAGGTCGTCCTCCTTCCTGCCCAATTTTTCCGGTGCAGGGGCCGTCATCTTCAAGTCTGAACTCGCAACACCTCCGACCTCAGGGAGCCTCTGGTGTTCGGACTCCTTCACCAGCTGGTAGAGGCGCTCAATGGCTAGTATCGCCTGGGTCTTGATTTCCGTCTTCAGGTTTCTCGCAAGACCCAGTTGACACTTTGCCTGTTTTAGCCAATGTCGCGCCTCCACCGTCCGGTTCTCGAATTTAGGAGCTGGCTGAGGGGATTTTGGAGAGGGCGCGAGCCCAGGGGACCCATGTTCCAGCAGTGTGTCCAGGCCGTGCCGGGCACAATTTGCTGAACCCACGCTGCGCTGCTTCCTTGGTTGTTTCTCAATGTCGGGAAACAGCTTCCGAACCGCATTGGGTGGGGCCGGTGACTGGGGGGTGGTGTCGCACATGATGGTGGGACGAGTGAGAAAAGTAAGTGGAGCACCTGGCTCTCAAATATATGTCCTGAATCCCTGTAAAGTGGGGATTCAACGTCTTAAATTTAAAAGTAGTTTTCCCTGTATAGAGGGTTGTCAATAAGACTAAATGATTAATTAATACTTAAAATTATACCCTGTAAAGGGGGGTCAAATAAATAATAGATAAAATTTGTCAATAATAATAATAATAATTATCAATTCTAAGTTTGTCTGTTTAAAGCTAAAATTAGACTTTCATATATAATCTGTATCTAAAGTACACGTCAGACGTGGCGGAAACCAAGAAAAATTTGGTATATTAGATGTCGTGCATCCGAAACGATGATAAAAATTTTTTGGGTCCAGAAAAGGTTTCCCAGTCTTTTCCCTATATAGTATAAGGGCGGTGGGAGGGCAAATTTTGAAAATTTTTGTTATCCGATCGGGGCGTGCGATACGTCGGGAGAAGCGTCTCGGCGCGGGCCGTCCAACAGAGCGAAAATCCCGGATCAGTTTCCTGAAATAATTTGAAGTTTTGAATGAAAAACGAGTTTTTTCACCAAATTTTTGTCAATTGCGAGGATTTTTCGCGAAACGTCTGGAGTTATTGAGTCAAAAACCTATCCAAATCGTAGATTATAAGTTGCTGAAGCTGTATTAAAAATTTTGTCGCCCTAGGTCAAATATGAAAAAAAGTAAAAAATTTTCGAATGAAATATTTTGGTCCAAAGTAACTTTAGGGGTAGAAATTAGTTCGGGGGTTGAGCCCTCGACTGTGAAAAGTACCGAATTGGTTATTGGGAGCTTAGAGGAGATGGTAAAAACTGAAAACCGCTCCGAAATCGGTTGTTTGGTTTCCAAAATATTTCGGTTAGGTTAGGTTAGTTAGGTTAGGTTAGGTTAGTAGGTTAGTTAGGTTAGGTTAGGTTAGGTTAGGTTAGGTTAGGTTAGTTAGGTTAGGTTAGGTTAGGTTAGGTTAGGTTAGGTTAGGTTAGGTTAGGTTAGGTTAGGTTAGGTTAGGTTAGGTTAGGTTAGGTTAGGTTAGGTTAGGTTAGGTTAGGTTAGGTTAGGTTAGGTTAGGTTAGGTTAGGTTAGGTTAGGTTAGGTTAGGTTATTAGGTTGATGAGGCGGGTAAGCTTTTTGAGCGCGTGCTCGCGACCCGCATCATCCGGCATCTCGGCGTTGGTGGCCCGGACCTGGCCGCGTGCCAGTTCGGCTTTCGCGGGGGCCTTCCACCATCGACGCGATTGGCAGTGTGAAGGCCTTCGCGCAGGAGAGCGTGGCCGAG